>CM074582.1:21269214-24085464 GCA_037305975.1 Chrysolophus pictus
AAAATTGGCAATTGAGATGATAAGAAAGTGGCTTTCTTGTGCGAAATCACTTCGGGTAACAGATATAACATTAAATAACATACATTCTATGCACCGAGAACAATGTTTTATGTACCGAGTCTCTTATCTGTCTCTTCTAATGACTTCCCTTAGCGGGTTGTTAGTACTTGACAGCAGGTCTCTGTGCGGGGAACTTTTTTCCAATTCCACATTCAAAGGAGGTCCATCAGAGAACATGATTGGCAATTTTCGTCATAATCTGCACATTATTAGCATCAAAATTGACATGGCAGTAACACCGGTGCTTTTTGATGTGCCTTTCTCCAAGTTCACGGCAGTCCCTCCCGTAGCAGCGGTGCGGAGCGGCGGCTCTCCGTCGCCCGGCGGTGGCTGCACGGGGGCACAGGAGCGACGTGAGCAATAAATCCGAGCTTGAGACAGAAAGGGGAGAAACGCGCTACGGGAAAAAAAAAAAAAAAAAAAAAAAAAAAAAAAAAAAAAAAAAAAAAAAAAAATTGAATTTAGAAAAGCGTCTGTAACGTAAATGCTTCAGGACGACACCTACACCCAGAGAGATTCAAGTATTTCCCAGTGAGCGTGGATTGTGGTCGGTGAAAAGCACGAGCCTGCAGAACGCTTCTCCCCACGCTGGCAGTCTCACCCTCCCGTAACCGGCCCGGCCGCAGCAGCCTCACGAGCTACCACTCTCCGTACAATACCTATGCGAGTTTCCCATTTATTCGAACTCAAACCGAAATAATTATTATTATTATTAAAAAAAAAAAGGGGGGGGGGGGAGAGAGAGAGAGAGAGGACGAAGAAACCCCAGGAACGCATTCCCTCCTGCCCCTCCCCGAGCCCCGCGCCCTCCGTCGGGCGGCAATAGAAAAATAGAAGGAACTTCTGCCCGGAGGGCCCCGCGCTGAGCCCCGGGTGGTTATCTGGTGAGCGGCGCCTCCTCCCGCTGCTCCGGCGAGGAGACCGCGGCCTTTCCCAGCACGGCGGCCGAGTAGGGCAGGAAGCCGCTCTCGGAGCGCTGCGCGCCCGCGGTGCACGGGAAGTCGGCGGCGGAGCCCCGCGAGCCCAGCGCCGAGGCCGCCGCCGCCGCCGCCGCCGTCTGGCTGCTGTGGCAGCTGAGGCACGAGCACGGCGCCGAGCCCCCCGGAGGACCCGAGCCCGCCGCCGCCGCCGCCGCGGCCGCCGCCGCCGCCGCCGCCGAGGCCGCCGCGCCGCTGTTGAGGCCGGCGGCGGCCGGCGCCTGGTAGAGGCCGGGATGGCGGAAGCTGCAGAGCAGCTCGGGGCGGGAGTAGGGGTGCGAGAGGGCGCGGAAGGTGTCCAGCGGGCGGATGGAGGTGGCGAAGGGCGCGGCGGCGGCCCCCGAGGCGGCGGCGGCGGCGGCGGCGGCGGTGACCCCGACGTGCGGGTAGTAGTGCAGCGGGACGTGCGAGTGGAAGGGGTAGGGCAGGCTGCCCGTGGCCGCCGCGTGGGTCATCATGTAGGTGTAGAAGCTGGGGTCGGCCGGGTGGGGCCAGGACATGGCCAGGCGCTGCCGCTTGTCCTTCATGCGCCGGTTCTGGAACCACACCTGCGCGGGGACACAAGCACAGCGCGGCCTCAGCTCCGTTCCGCGCCCCGCAGCCCGGCACCAGCGAGCGGCCGCGTCCGGGGGAGGAGGACTCGCGGCCCGGGGGGGTCTCTGCGGCCCACAGCGAACGTTTCCCCTCCGATGCCCCCTCCCCGCCTCCCGGCCCTGCGGCTCATCCCTCTCTCCGCGAGCTGAACGGCCGCGTTTTCTCTCCCCTTTCCACCCTGGGAAATCGGCTGGCGACGCGATCTGACGAGGTCGAACAGCCGAAGGGACAAACGCAACCTTCCCGGTGCGGGGACAGCCAAGGGCCGCTCTGCCGCGGAGCCCCGGGGGGTGGAGGGTCGGGGGGGCTCCGTACCTTGATGGTGGTCTCGGGCAGGTTGAGGGCGGCTGCCAGCTCGCAGCGGCGCGGCCGCGACACGTAGTTCTCGCGGTAGAACTCCTTCTCCAGGCGGGCGATCTGCTCGCGGGTGAAGGCGGTGCGGTACCTCCGCACCTGGTCTGCCCCCGCCGCCGAACCGCCCAGCGCGCTGCCGCCGTGCAGGCCCAGCCCGGGGGCGGCGGGGGTGCTGGGAGCCGGGCTGCTCTCCGCGAAGCCTGCGGGGTGAGCAGCGGGCTGAGAGCGGCCGGCGGGGCTGCCCCCGAACCGGCCGCCCTGCCCCGCCGCGAGCTGTCAGCTTTACAAATCGCGGCTGTTAATGGGATCGATACGGTTGAGGTTGGGGTGGGGTTTTTTTCCTTTCATTCTTTCTTCCTTTTTTTTTTTCTTTTCTTTTCTTTTCTTTTTTTTTTTTTTTTTTTCCCTTTCTCTGAGCAAATCGGGCTGTGCGGTGGCTGCAACCACCGTGCCTCGGGAAGGGCTCAGACCCGTTAGGGGCGAAGCAAAGCCGAGCAGCCTTAAGGGCGATTTTTCTCGTGCGTTCCGTCGAGGCTGCCTTGCTTTCTTTGGCACATTCGACGAAAAAGGCATGCACCGTGCCCCTAGGAGATCCGCACTCACCTGGCTCCCCCTCCCCAATTACTGCGATAATAACAACCACCGTCCGTCATCGCGCCCCGCAAAGCGGAGACAGACGGGGCTGCCTCTGAGCCTCTGCTATAAACAGAAGAACGGTGAACAATGCCCAATTACTCTTAAATGGCCACGGAATGGCACGCTGCGGGTACACAGAGAAGGGCAAACGCAGACAAATAAGGACCGTTTCCTCACACTTCTCTCTGTCTCACTAATTTAATATATGTATGTGTAGCTACATACACATCCACACCCATATATATATACAGCTCGAGAGACGCGCCGAGCTCCAGGAGCTCGGGGAAAAAATAAGAAGGGTTTCCCTAGCTCCGGGTCAGTGAGTGGGTGGGTGACGGTGCCCATATCCATCCCGGCCGCATCCCCGCACGGCGGTGGCTTTGGGCACGCACACACGCGGCCGAGCCACGTCCCGGCTAAGGGAACAGCGCGGAGAGCCCCATAATATTTTACAGCCCCGGCGCTGCCTCCGCGGAAGAGAGAGCGCCGTGGGCAGGGGGCTGCAACTTTGGCGGTGGCGGCGGCGTCGCCGGGTTCTGCAAACGCGGGCGGCGAAGCGCGGGGCTCGCTGGAGGCGAGAGCGGCGAGTTACCTTTGGTGCTGTTCTCCTTGAGCTGGGAGGAAGGCAGGCTGGCCGGGGAGCGCAGAGCCGAGCAGCCCACCTCCACGTCGCTGTTCATCTCTGCCTCTTGAGCCACTTCGGGATAAAGGCTGATTTTCTTCCTGCTTTCCGACGGCGGGATTTCGGACGAGACGGTGCTTTCGCCGCTCGGATGCTGCAGGTTGAACAAAGTGTCTATTTCGAATTTGCCTTTGGCGGAGATGTCCCCTATCGCGCCGTGCAGGGAGGAGGAAGTTAGTCTCGGGCTGAGGCGACCACTGTGCTGCGAATTTTCGAGGGCCTCCAGCACCGCATTTCCAGCTGAGTCTGACAAATTCGAGAGCCTTTTGCCAGCCGTAGGGCTGTGCAGCCCTCTCTCCATCAGGATCATCTCTTTTCTTATTCTTTCCATCATCTCAGCTTTATAAAAAATGTCAAAGTTGCAGGGCTGGTCCTGTACTAATGATGAGCTGCGGCAGGGGCTAATTCACATTCAGCCCGGAGAGTGTCTCTAAATATTATTATCTCTTTTTGAGGGAGGCGTAAAAACTGTGGGATGCCAAAGCGAGGGAATGACTGGTCAAAATGACCCATACATCCTTTCTAGCCCGAAATGTCATTCATCAAAAAGTAGCGCTCGTCATTAAGGTACGAATGACGCTGTTCGAATAATCATTTATTGTAACAGGTTTATAAGCAAATAAATACAAGCTCCTGTCAGTGGATAATGAAGGCGGCTTCTGAGCAGACAAATATATCCAGGTGGAAAGAAAGAGAGACGAGAAGTGAGGAGCAAAGCTCTCGTCCTCAGCTTGATCAGATCCTGCTTGAATCGCTCTGGGGTTTGGCCTCTGGGGTGAAATTGACAGTCTGATTAATAAAATGAGCTGTGCAACATTTCCCCCTTCATTTAGGTGCATCATTATGCTCTGATTTTTGTTTTGTTGCCTTTTAGGTCCTAATGATGCAGCTTCTTTCTCATTTGTCCTCGGACAGAACCACACACTAAATATTAGATAATGCTTTTCTTTATTATTAGCTCGGAGGCGGATTAGATCGGAGCCGCCGGCAGAAGAGCGGCGGGGAGAGCATCTCCGCCGCTGACACCTCGTTACTTTTCCCTCCCATTTTCCGACCGCATTCGTACTTTTATCCCGGAATTTCGGCGGCACCCCCACGCACCCCTCACAGCCCGAGCCCTGCTCTAGGACCTGACGTGCCCGCTGCTGCCGACACACCGCGCTTCGGGCGCACCTCCAGCAGCCGGCCCGCAAATTGAAATAGCAATTAGCGGCCCTGATTTCTAATAGATCTCTTCGTTGCGTCCTTACATGCCATATTCCTTCTGCTTCCCGTAACCCTGTTTACCGACGAATCCGCCCTGTGGGACAACGCTCGCTCTGATAGCGGGGAAAAGAGCTCGAAGGGTACGAAACGCAGCCGTGCGGCCAGCGGGTTCCTCTCTCCAGCCCTTCTTCCCTCCCCACCGCCCATTTAAGAGCATTATCATGACAAATAACAGAATGACCGATGCGCGGCCATTGTCCCCGACAGGGGCTGACCCCCTCCTCCCCCCGACCCCCGCGTTACCTGTGGCTCCGTGAGCTCATCGCTCCGTTCCGTGCCGCTGCGGGGCTACGGGCTGCCACGCTCCGCACCCGCGGCGCTCGGGAAGTGGCCCTTCAGCGCTAACTTTGCCCGTAATAATGACGCTGATGGCGACCATTTAAACGAAGATAGATCCTTTGTCGTTAGCATCTCCGGAGCGCTCCCCGATAGCTGCCCGGCCTTTATCCTCGCCGTGATTTCCACCCCCCCCGCATCATCCCGTGGTCAGAGCCCGAGAACCCGAGGGTTTGGTGGCCCAACGCGGGTCGGTTTTTTTGCGAGCAGAGCTCTCCCGCTAATGTCGGTCACACACATCTCCTAAGTTCTGGTGCTCTTGCGCATGATTCATAGCTCGAAAATGGGATACTTGTCAGATTTTTTTTTTTTTTTTAATAACGTGTGAAAGTCTCCCTAAACATTCCGTGAAATATTTAGGAAACATTCTAGGCGTTGTTTGCAAAATCCACCCTTCCATTAATGATCGTTTCATGTCAACCCTTTGATATGTGAATTTCTCCTGCACAGTGGTGTCCTGCGTTTTACAGCCTCAAAACCAGACTAAAGTCAATAGCGACTTTTCCTCGCCCGCGGGCCGTTGCGGCGGGCACAGGGCCGGGCGGACACCGGGGCGCTGCGGCGGGACGGGGCCGCGCGCAGCGGGGGGAGAGGGACGAATGTACCGGCGGTACCGCGAGCCGGAACCCCGCAGCCGCCCGCACGGCCCGGCGGAGGGGGAGCGGGAGGTGGAGCGGAAGCATGCGGAGCGTTTATTGCTGTCGTTTGGCGCCCTCGTCTGTTTTCTTAAACGCGGTGACGGAGCGAGCGTCTGCCCCGGCCTTCGGGGACGCCGCCGCGGGGCCGCCGAGCCCCGACGGACGCGGGCTGCGCCCCGAGCGCGGCACCACGCGGGGACGGACTGCAGTGCGGCCGGAGGGAGGGAACGGGTGGGGGCGGCCGAGCGGGAAGTGCTGGTCGGCGTCCGTTTCATTTGGGACCTTGTAAATAATTCCGGTTCCTCGTTTACGTGCAGTGCGCCTTCAATTATATCTACGTTCATATGCAGGGGAAACAACGCGTCCTGATAATCTCTCGCTAAGAATCTGAGCGACGAAACCCAGTGCAGTCAGTGACTTACAACGGCAACCCACCAACAAACCGCCCATCTGAGATAGACACTCCCAGCACACTAGGCACATTTACCGCACCGATGTTTCCCTTTCTCTATTTCGCCCCCCCTTTTTCCCCAAAACAACAGCACAACCTAAGGAGCCTCCTGCTTTACACCGATATTGAAGGGCAAACGAGGAGGAAGTTGCAGAGAGCGGCAAAATAGACGAAGTTTACTCAGTTGTTCCTATGAGTTTAAAGAGCTGCTCAGGCCCGGGGCCAAACTTTTTATTTTTACCTTGAAAGTTATTACCCCAGGCATCAAAGAATATTTTCAGTACACTTTTATTAAATCTTAGCCTGGGAGAAAACATAAGGTCACTCCACTTAACTGGAACGCGGCTCGCAGCGAGCCAGCCGCTCCCAGGGCCAGAAGGACAGCGGGGGCGCCGACTCCCCCTTCTGCCGCAGGGCTCCGCGGCCGCGCAACATCTCCGCGCAGCGCAGAGCCGGGCAGCTCGGGGCGCTCGGAGCGCGGAGCCCCGCGCAGTGCCCGCGGCGGGCAGCGACGGGCGCGGCGTGCGCCATCTGGCGGCTCTGCGCGGCTTTGCGCGCGCGCTGCGCGGGGCGGAGGCTGCGCGCTGCCCTGGGCCGCTGCCGCCCGCATCGGTGAGCCGCGTTCCGCCCGGCGCTGCCACCGCCGCACGTCGGCCCGCAGGGAAGGTCGGGGCGCTGCGAGGTGGTCGGTTCGTGCTTCGAAGAGGAAAAAGCTGCGGCGTGTCCCCGGGTCACACGGGGCCTTCGGCACAGTCGCGCCCCCAGGCACAAGGGCTGCGGTCCGGCGGCACCCGTTTTGCCGGGTTAATGGTCGTGCGATTGTTTCTGAGGCTGGCTCTGCAAACAGACGGGCTTCTATTTCCGCGATAAAGCGGGGCTCCGTCCGAAAAGCCGCTGGGCGGGGGTTTATGTTCAATCCGGAGGGCTCGTCCGGGCCGGGACACCGCGGTTCCCGCTGCGCTTCGGGGCACGCAGGGGTCGGAGAGGCTGCGCTCACCCGACGGACCGAGGGCAGAGCCCGAGAGAGGTCCGAAAGAACTTCTCCACCCTCAGAACGGATCATTTTTTAACGTTGAAATAAAGAAAGAGAAGAGAGTACGGAAAAAAAAAAAAAAAAAAAAAAGAGAGAGAGAGAGAGTAACAAAAGAGATGAGTGTGCATAAAGAGATGAGAATACATGAAGAGATGAAGGTAACCAAGGAGATTAGGGTACTTAATGAGAAGAAGGTACATAAAGAGATGGGAGTAAATACAGAGACGAGATGCTATGGCGCAAGTTTGGAGATTAAAAACCAGTTTGACAATTTTCTACGCGTTGCTGTGAAATCTTGTTTTGTGCCTTGTTTTGAAGGACTGGGAAAACGAAAAGGCCGTCCGTTCAGGTTAGCTATTAAAAGTGCACGTAACAACGAGCCTGTGGGGAAAGTTTTGGAGTAAAACAAATAGATTGTTTACTCTTCACTTGTTTTCTCCCTTTTCCTGGTCTACGTAATGTATGTATATACAGAAAATAGTGTATTTCTGCCGCAAACAGTTACAAGAGAAGCAACTTCGAAAGTCCCGGCTACCAATGGAGTCCGAGCAGACCCCTGACTCCGTTAGATCATAGCAAAGGTATTTGAGGAAATGAGATAATTTCGGGGGGAGGTGAAGGGGGGTGAGGGGGGGAAGAAAGAAAGTGGGGAGATAGGAACATCGGGGAAGCGGGACTCAAGTACTTTGCCCACGGCTTCTAAAGGCCAGCGGAGAACCGAAGGTCCGAAGGCCCTTTTGAAGCCGCGGGCAGGCGGGCGGGCGGGGGGATGAAAGCGGCGGGGGCGAGGCCGGCCCGGAGGCGGGAGCGCGGCGTCGGGGGGGCCCCGTCGGTGCGAGCCGGGGGGCTGCGAGGCGGCGGGAGGGTCACATGCTCCGGCGGCAGCCTATGAGCAGCCCCCCGGGCTGAGGCAAACTAATCTGGGGCCGGCCGCCCCCACCCCCGCTTCCCCCCCCCTCGACCCGGACTTGCTTTTTATAAACGTACCGCCAGGATCCAACCTGTTGGAGGCAAATAACAATTTTGCGCCATGCCCGGCCGGGGACCGCGCCGCCGCCCGCGATGTGCAAGGCCATGAGCAAAGAAGCGAGCTGGGAGATGGACGGACTGCGCGGCGACAACAGCGGCGGCGGCGGCGGCGGCGGCGGCGGCACCCCCGGGCAGTGCCGTAACTTTCTCTCCTCGCCCGTTTTCGGCGCGGCGCACACGGGCCGCGCGGCCGCCGCCGCCGCCGCCTCGGGGTTCGCCTACGCCGGCGGAGGGGAGCGCTCGGGGGCGACGGCGCGGCCCGACCCCCCGGCCAAGGACTGCCCGGGCACCGGCGCACCGCCCGCCGCCCCCGCGATCGGCTACGGGTATCACTTTGGCAACGGATACTATAGCTGCAGGATGTCCCACGGGGTTGGGATCCAGCAGAACGCCCTGAAGTCTGCCCCCCATGCCTCCATTGGCGGCTTTCCCGTGGAAAAGTACATGGACGTCTCCAGTTTGACCAGCACGAGTGTCCCCGCCAATGAAGTCTCCACCAGGGCGAAGGAAGTGTCCTTCTACCAGGGCTATACAAACCCCTACCAGCACGTTCCTGGGTACATAGACATGGTCTCGACGTTTGGCTCTGGGGAACCGAGACACGAAACGTACATATCCATGGAGGGCTATCAGTCCTGGACTCTGGCTAATGGCTGGAACGGCCAGGTGTACTGTGCCAAAGATCAGACACAGAGCTCGCACTTCTGGAAATCGTCCTTTCCAGGTACGCGAGGGCGAGAACCGCTCCGAGCCGAGCCGAGCCGAGCCGCGCCCCCCAGCCCTCCGCCGGCCGCCCCCCAGCCCTCCCCCAGAGCGGCCCGAGGCTCGGGGGGATCTCTCTTCCCCGGCCGCTTCAGGAAGCCGCACCCCGCGGGGCACCCGGGCTGCGGGGCCCCGGGCTCCTTCTGCTTCTCCCGTCGCGCCTCGGTCTGTATTTCCGTTTGCGGGACGGTGGCTCGGAGGCTCCTCCGCTCCCCGGCAGCCCGCTGACCCGGCCCCAGAGTACTTAAGAGGCCGCGAGCAGCGGGGCACGCCGGCGCTAACCACATGCAAACAAAGCGGGCAGCGCGCAGCAAAGGGCCGTCTGTGCGCTCTGCCAGCCCCGCCGCGCCGCTCGCAGTGATGACAGTCCGTCAGGCGCGGGGCTGCCCAACGCGCGGCTAATGGGGCAGTGTAAATAATAATAAACTGTAAACAAGCCGCCGTTATTTATTTGCCCGTGAAAAGCAGCGCCCGACAAGTATCAGCTACGCTTTAAACGCCTGTCATAAAATTCTAATTTTTCACGTCGTGTCTTTTCCGTAGGGGACGTTGCACTAAACCAGCCCGAGATGTGTGTTTACCGGCGCGGGAGGAAGAAGAGAGTGCCCTACACCAAGCTCCAGCTTAAGGAACTCGAGAACGAATACGCCATTAACAAGTTCATTAACAAGGACAAGAGGCGAAGGATATCCGCGGCCACGAACCTGTCCGAGCGCCAGGTCACCATTTGGTTTCAGAACAGGAGGGTGAAAGATAAGAAAATAGTCTCCAAACTGAAAGACAACGTTTCTTGATCGATTACTCGCGGACAGTGATGGATATATAAACTCCGTTTACGACCAGCTACGGACTTTTGGAAAGACTTGAAAATATATTTAATTTTTTTTTTTCTTCTCCTTCCAGCGGTGGCGAAGTTTTGTGAATTGTTTTCTATTTCCGTGAAAGTCAGCGTTTTTCTCCCGGTCAAAGGGGAGCGCCGACAAACCTTGACTTTATCGTTCTGTTTCTTCCTTTTTTAAAAAATAATATTAATATTAACTATATTTTCTATCCTTCCCTCTAGGCCAGTATAAACGAATTTAAATGTGTCGAACGGTTCCATTTATAACTTTTTTAAACGCTTAACTCCTTGAGGAGGGAACCTGCGATTTTTATCTCCGAACATCAGCCGGTGCCCAAAAGTGTCAGATTTGGTTTGTTGTATCGTCAGAAAACGCGAGTAAGCGGCATTCCCGCAGTCACCGCTAGCAAAACCCACATCCCCGGAGTCCGCACGGGGCTCCGCGGATTTCGGAATCAGCTGCTCCGGAAGGGAATTGTTTGCAGTGGGATCGCTTTTTAAAATTTTTATTATTTAATTATACTGGCGGGCAATCTGCTACCAGCTTTTCCCAGGGTACGGAGCGCGCCCCCAGCTCCTTTCGTTGGATCCGAAGGAGCCGCGATGCTCCCCGCAGCAGCGCCTGGGTGTCCCCTCCGGCCGCCCCGTCCCGTCCCATCCCGTCCCGAGTTGCGCATGGACCTCCGTGCGCACCCCGCGCTGCGCTTAAAGCACTTCCCGCTCGGAGAAGTGAAGTTCACCGCTAACTTTCAGTTTGCAAAACTAAACGGGTGTTAATGACAGAAGCAATAAATGATTCATTTCAAAAGATGCCATAATTTATGTAGGCCGAAAGGCTGGGACTCGGTTGGGTTTTTGTAATTTTAAACCTAGCGTGCATGTTATGCTATACACAGGGCGCTCAGCTTCTGGGAAAGAGAAGCGATGTCCTCCCTGTTCATGTGCCTCGTGTAATTATTAAATGGTGTGTGTTTCGATCTAGTATTATTTATTATAATATCCTATTGCTCTAAACGCTTTGATTTCCCGTGTACGTGGTAAGACATACAGTCAGACTATTTCTCCATAAACCGTTTTTATTTCCCTTCTCGTCTCCAAGTCTGCTTTCACGTTGTGCTGGAAGCACGGTCTGAGCTTCCCAGCCGTTAACGATGTTGCCAAACTGTTTCTGAACCACCTTTAATAAAACGATTTCTTTTCGACGTATCCGAAAAGAGGAGGAAATCGGCCTTCTTCCCGCAGCAGGGCGTTTCGGGGGCCGCAGCCCCGCACGGGACATGCTCGGGTTCTTCCGCGAGGAGAGACAGAACAGTGGGGGACGTGGAGGACGAGGGAAAGCCGTACCCGAGAGGCCCTTTTCCGCTGGGGAATGTTTTTGCGGGGAAGAAATGCTGTCGGGGAGAGCGGCCTCTCTCTCTCCCGTGCCCAGGCTGGCGGCTCTGCCTACCCTGAGCCGGCCCCAGCGCCTTTGTTCCCCTTACCGAGGCTCTCCGGCTCCGGTGGAGCTCCGCTGCCCTCCACCGCCGGCCCGGACGGGGCCCCCATGGGCTCCGCGCCCGGCGGCAGCCACCGGGGAGCCATCTCCCGCCTCCTCCACCCTCTTCCTTCCCCTTTCTCTTCCGCTTGCACACTCGCGGACATTGAGAGGGCTTTTTTTTTTTTCCTCTGAACCGCATCCCCCAGAAAACCAATTCGGAACACTTGAGGATTTGTAGCTAGCGGTGCTTTTTGTTCGGTTCTGGGGGAAAAAAAAAAAAAAAAAAAAACAATAATTAAGAAGTGGGGGGTTGGGGGCACACCGTGCCTGGAGGAGCCCTCTCTGGTGCTGCAGCCTTGTTTTCTTTGCATGAAAAAAATTCTCCACATTCTTTTTTTTCGGGCTCCTGACGCCTCCCCCGCAGCATCCCTCCGGTCTCAGCGATGCTCCGGGAGCTCCGCACCGCTCGGGGCCGGGAGGCTGCGCCTTCCTGCGGCCTCAGCGTCGTGCTCCGCGGCACCGGGATTTCGAAGGCCGAGGCTGAAGCTCCCTTCGCGGGGCAGAAGGAAGCCCGGACGGGCCGGCAATCGGGAACAGCCGCAAATGAGCCGCCTTCTCCTTTTCTAACAGCGTGCAGAAGCGTTAAGAAAACAGCCGCCGGGATGCGGGCCATTACTGCTTGCGGGGCGGAGCCGAACGCCGGCCTCTCGCCGCCGGTACCGGAGCCAGTGAGGGCCCGGTGTGCTCCTGGCCCGACACCACCGGGAGCGCGGTGTCTGATTCCGGACCACGCTCGACTCGGCTCCGCTGCCCACCGCACCCTGCCCGCGGCCGGAGGAGCTCCGAGCAAAGCCCTACGGCCCGCCGGACACACGGGCATCCTTGCGGAGGATAATGCGGACCTCGGCGGACCGGGTTGCGGATGCGCGGTTGCGCGGCGCTGCGCTGCAGGGCCGGCCCGAGCCCGGCATGGCTGAGGCAATCCTGCCATCTCCTGGACAAGGGCCGGCATAGGCGGCTTCCAGCTCTTGCCAGGCGAAGCTGAGCCGAAGCTGCGCGCTCGTACGCGGAGTTGCCCGCGTCCTTCCGCTGCGGGAACGCGCGGGAGGGATTGCGGGGTGGTCAGCGAGGAGGGCGAGGCCGATCCGGTTGCCTGCTAAAAAAAAAAGAGAAAAATGAAAAAAAGAAAAAAAAAAAAAAAAAGAGAAAGAGAGAGCGGAAAGGAGTGTGTGAAAGCGGGGCCGCGGGCCGCACGGTGACATTTCCTGTACAGACACAGGCGGCGGACACTGCGGGAGCGGCTGTGGCTGCCAACGAGACCGGGGCGGCCGTGCGCTGCGCGGAGCCGTGCCCGCACTGGGCAGTGCGCGATGCTTTCCCTGCCGACCTCAGCACGAAGCTCGCTGCCCTTCTGCTCCTCGGGATTTTGCTTTCCATATTTCTCGCAGCATTAATTAGCGGTTACAGATGAGCATTAATTGCAAGCTCTGTTTTCTCTAACCTCGTAAAAGTTAGTTTGAAGTGTCACCTTTCCGGTAACGGGGAACTCACAGACGTTCCTCGTGTTTATTGCGAGGAAAGAAAAAAAAAAAAAAAAAGGTCTTGAAGCACAGTGCGCTACTTCTGTCTTCCCAGAGCCGACGATTGGAGTCAGCTCTTTCGCAAAAGGCGATCATGAAAAGAAGCGGTCACTTCGGTTCGTGGGGAGAAAAAAGGCAGAAAACAAATAAGTTAATAAGAGGGAGATGCAATTGGCAGGCATAACTCAAACAATAAAAATTAAGGGCAGCGGTCAGTAATATCCTCCAGCGACGCTTGTGTGGTCCGTGCGCTCAGGGGAGAGCAATCGTTTCAACATTTCTTCCAGGGCAATGAAATTACTGCAGAATTCACCCCAATTTCCCATTAGACAGAAAGATGAATTTGATTAGGAAAACGTCAAGTGGGGCAGTGTCTCTGATCTCGGCGTGGAAATAAAACTGAGATTAAAACTATGATTAAGAGCACAATAACACGGAAAATTAACCCTACCTGTTAACTGAGATGCGGTTTTAATACCGAAGCCGCGAAGGTGACGACGTTCGGGAACAGGGGTTCGGCCCGAAGCGGGGTCCGCTCGGACCCGGGGATCCATTCGGGAAGGGCCGAGGTCAGGGGCCGAGGGTCCCGCAGCGGCCGCACAGCGCGGAGCCGCCTCGCAGCTCTCAGAGCTCCGGCCGCTGCCTGCCGGGCAGCTCCAGCCCTTGGCCTTGCAGTCTGCTGTTTTATGGGGATATCGCGTCTCTGGGTGAGACACGGGGGCTCGGCTTGTCTCCGCAGGAAGCAGACTGTCTGCCACCCCGCGCGGTCTGGAAAGGACTCAAGATGCCTCCCGCGAGGATGCGGTCGGATGGGGTTTGGTTCGTACCCGGGAGCAGGGAGGAAAGTGGGAGAGACAGAGGGACAGCCACGCTCTGGTGTGAGCTTTCAAAAAATGCCATATATACGACATACAGATAGAGATACATGCGTGTACATACATATATCTATATCTCAGTTTCTCTCTATATATATCCATATCACCTTAAGGAATAATTCTCTTCTTAGCGGACGAAACCTGCTCGGCCGCAGCTCGGGAGGTGGCAGCGCACTCCGAGCCCGGCGCTGGTCCGGCCCTGCCCGACTCAGCCAGCCCGTGCCCTGCTGCGGGGTACCGGGGCGTTCTCCTCCTTGCAGTCTTTGGATGCTATTTGTTTGTTTTGAATCTCAGCGCTCTGCTCAAGGAATTCCTTCTCGCTCCCATTGTTATTCTCGCTTAAGAATTCAATAAACAAGCGCCCAGATTTAGAAGAGTCGTTTGAAAACGTGCCTAGAGTTGGAGCTAGGATGAAAAGTGGAAGGGGTAAGAAGAGTAGGGTGCAAAGCTGGGAAAGCCTCCGAGAACACCGGTCATTAGTGCAACAGAAAGACAATCCCGCCAAACAACAGATCAATTAATATTTTAATTGCAAGCGTATGCAGATGCATATCATGTTGCTCGCAATTAAAACAAATGCGTGTATAAAACGGGTAAAAGCCGCATTCCGAGCACACACACAGCTGTGCCCTGTCGGCACAGGGCAGAGCCCATCCGTGTGTCCGGACGGCCACGGCTCCTTCCCCCGCCGAGAGCAGCGGGCACAGAGCTGTGGCCCCGCTTCGGGCACCCCCACGCCCAGAGCTCCGCGGCCGCTGCCCGCCCCGGGGCTCTGCTCAGCGCCGGCCGGGGGTTTGTTTTCTCCGCATCTTTCCGCTAGCGCTGCGGCTCTGCCAGCCAGTCCCAGGCACTTTTATAGAAGCAGAGACCATGTTTTCCCCTCCCCCTTGCGAGTCCGGTATTTTCATATTTCAAGTGTTATCATAAGGCTTTTCAAAAGGGGGGGAAAGGAGGGAAAAAAAAAAAAAAAGGAGGGGGGGGGGACACCGTGGCTCGGTGGCTGGAGGCGGTGCTGAAATTACCGGCTTTGAAGAACCTGTCTGCAAAGTTTCGTCCAATCGTTTTAGGCTTTCCGCTTATTCCCTGTTGTAA
Organism: Chrysolophus pictus; assembly: GCA_037305975.1. Taxonomy (NCBI): domain Eukaryota; kingdom Metazoa; phylum Chordata; class Aves; order Galliformes; family Phasianidae; genus Chrysolophus; species Chrysolophus pictus. The sequence goes on from CM074582.1 coordinate 21,283,898, forward strand.
CTAAATACTGCTGTAAGAACAGCTGAAGTCCTTTGTTGGAAATGTGTGATCGCAGTCTCTACAGATCTGGCTACGTTGGTTCTCTCTTGAACTTGCAATCTCCAGATTCCTTTTATTTTCCCAATTTGCGGGCTAATGGCAGTCAGTTGGCGGCTCTGCCCACCATTTCCTACCCCCGGAGCTCGATCCCGTGGACGTGCCCCAGTCCGTGCGCAGCCCAGCCGCAGGGCCACGCGTTCGGCGGCGCAGCGCAGCCGTACCTCCCCGGCTCCGTTCCAATCAGCATCAGCTCCAACAGCAACAAAGAGTGCCTGGAAGAAAACAATAAATATTACGCCCACGATGCGAGCTCCAAACAAGAGGAAAGATGCAGGCAGAGGCAATCTTTCGCAAATGACCCAACTATTACTCACGCAGCCAACTTAAAGCCCGCAAAGTATGACCACTCGAGCCTGCCGAGAAGCTTGCACGGCTCGGCCGCTCTTTTTGAAGTGAATTCCTGCACTTCCAGCCTAAAGGAGGACATCAAGAATTCGGTCAACTTGAACCTGACAGTTCAGCCCGCAGCAGTCCAGTCATGCCTCAGACCTTCAGTGCAGGATGGTATGCCTTAAATCTCTCGCTTTAGATCGAGGCGACCTAGCGCTTCGTGCTTTCTAAGAGATGTCTGTAATTGTTTGTCGTCCCCCCCCTTCTCCCCCCGTAACCCGTTCGGAACGGTGATAGCTTAACCCTACTGGGGGGTAGATAAAATCGTGCTGTCAGACGTGCTTTGCCAGCTTTTGCCGATCTAGCGTTGCCCCTTTGCCTCGCGGGTTTGTACGTATTCTCTATAACCCAGAGCCGTGCCCCACTAAATTATCGACGTGTTTGTTGTAGGTTTGCCTTGGTGCCCCACCCAGGGGAGATCGAGAAAGAAACGGAAACCTTACACGAAACAACAAATTGCCGAATTGGAAAACGAGTTTCTCCTCAATGAGTTTATTAACCGACAGAAGAGGAAAGAACTATCAAACAGACTGAATTTAAGCGATCAGCAAGTTAAAATTTGGTTTCAGAACCGACGAATGAAAAAGAAAAGAGTGGTAATGCGCGAACAGGCGCTTTCTATGTACTAGCGCGGCGTCCGCCCGTTCCTGCATGAACTTGTGTTCGCCCCATAGAGTAGCGTGTGGTCGCGGCTGCAAGGCGGGAGCTGGGTGGTTTTTCCCATTTAAGCCAAATTCTCGAAACGCGTAGGATCCCCGGGTACATCGGCAACCGCTGAGCTCTTAGGCAGAACGACGAAGACGAGCCAGCCCAGCACTGAAACCCGTATTATCAGCTTTCCCCCCTTTCTTTCTCCTTTTATATAGATTTTCTCCTGCTTCTAACCCTCTCTTTCCCTGGAGAATGTGCTGTGCTAAACTAAAATCGACGCCTTTTAACTGTATGTAAACACCATTTGCAGAAGGAAAAAAAATAATAAAAGAATAATGCCTAGTAAAGACGTCAGCTCTGTAAATGCCGGCTGGTCCCTTCATGTGTTCCCCGCTTCTGAAGGCGAGCATGCGGCGCTCGCATGTTTTGCGGTTTGGAATAACCTGTTGGAGCACGGATCGCAGAAAGCGGTTACCAAATAAACCTTTTTAGTTTTGATTCGTTATTTTTCTTTAACCAGCCCCGCTCGCATCCAGCCGCGGCCCGGCGGAGAGGGCACGTGACACTCGCGCAAGGCCCGCGCGTAACCCGCGCGCCGACTCCGCGCCCGCCGGCACCGCCGCTCCGCACCCCGCGCTGCCGCCGCCCACCCCGACGGCTCGGCCTCGACGGCTGCGGCGGGACGGGAGGACGGGGGGTCGCCGCTCCCCGCGGGGCCGGGGCGAAGTCCTGCCCGCCGAGCCCTCCCGCAGCCGGCTCGGCCCCGCAGCGGCGGGGCAGGGTGACCGCGACCTCCTCGGCCCGGCCGCATGCGGCTCTCGCCGGTGGCCGCCCCAGGTGGCCGGGCCTGGCCCTGCCCTTCCTCCGCCGCTGACTTTGGCCTTGTCCAAGCGCGGCCCCAAACAAACGGGAGGGGGGGGGGGAGCGGGCGGTGCCTCTGGGGCCGGGGCTGGGGGCGGCCGGGCCGCGCAGGGCCCCTCTCACCCCGAGGTACTGCGGGAGCAGGAGAGGGGCGAGCAGGGAGTTTTGATTATTTTCTGAGACTGTCCCCACGGCCGTTTCCGCCGAGGTTTTTACGAGGGGAAGGGGGGACACTTTCTCTGTTTTTTTTTTTGTCCAGTTATAAACCTCAGAGGAGAAACTCGACCAGAGGGACTGGGAGCGGCGCCTACGCCGACCGAGTTTAGCTTTAGGACGAGAATGAAATCGATTTTCCCCGCATCCCGCTGCCCAGTGCTGTGCTGTAGCTCTCTGGCACACGGCCCCGTGCTACCGCAGGGCCGCGAGTGCGGGAGCAGCCCGGCTGAGATTGCGGAGCTGAAAAATATCTCACGGAAATACAGCTCCGGATTAAAACGCCGTTTGGCTGCCATTTCCACGCATATCTGTTTCTAATGAAGAGGCGTTTCCACACGCGAAACCTTGGGCTGCCTCTCCCAGTAGTAATAATAATTACGCTGGCGGAGCCTGCGCTATTTTCTGGTGTATAAAGCGAGCTCAAATGGGGTTGTTTGGAGCTTACGCAACAAGGCTACACAATCACAAGGCGCGGCACAAAGAAGCCATGTATTTATCGAGCCCGTTGCCTTCCTGGAGGCAATAAACTCATTATTTCATAAAGGAGACATATCCGAGCTGAGGGCAGCGCCGCAGCCATCTTTCGAGAGCTTCCCGCAGCCCCAAAGTACCGCCCGGGTGTGTCGGAAGGGAGAAGGAGACGCAGCCCGACCTGGAGGCGCCATTCTCGCCTCCCAGAGGGGTCAGAGCCCACCTCGCTGCGGACAGGGCTTAGCGGGGCCGGAGGGCAGCGCTGCCCGCGTCCTTGGGAACCCTCGGGGCGCGCAGCCCCGGCGCACTGCGGGCTGTGAGAGGCTCTTCCCTCGGCAGCGGTCCTCTAATTAAGAAAACTGGAAGCAGCCCTAACGATGCGAGCCGGGAGAAAGGCGAAAAACAGATAAAGAGCTTTTTAAAAATTCCTTCTGGAATACTGTTCAGGCCCTTGAGAAACGGAGTCTTTGTGCCGCCCTTCTCTTTTCCAACCCATCCCGGTACAACCGTAGCCTTTACCCCATTTGTGATGTGAAAGCCGAAGAGGACTGGGATGGAAAGATGGGAAGTGCAATGGATTATTCATCAAACGCATCCGATCCACGACGACAGCTGAATGCATACTGCCACTCAGAGCCGCCCTCGGAAGGAGAAATAGGTTACAAATCAGGGAGTTGGGATCTGAAACGCGACGTGCTGCAGAACTCCGTGCATTACTTGTGTCTGTGCGTGCCTGTGCACGCCTTGCACATATCTGAGCATCAGCGGGCACACGCAGGGAACACTCATCTGCGGGACAAAATGGTGCACACAGACGTGCGCACACGGCAGGTTCCGGCTGCTCATCCGAAGCTGCGGGCGACGACAGTCGTTGGAGACATTGGGGGAGGCACTCGCACACACATAGGCACACGCACACACAGACACGCACGCACACACACGTGTGGCAGGGCACGCACCCGCCCCGTGCGCGCACCCCGGGCACATGCGAGCACACGCGTGCCCGCCCGCGGGCGCGGCCCCGGGGGTGAGTGCAGGAGCTGCGGCGCGTACCCTAGACCCTGGGTTGGGCGGTGCGGGTGCCGCAGCCGCACCCCCGCGCTGTTCCGCGGTCCGGGGTGGCAGTGGGCACCCCTCGGCTGCGCCCGTGCCCACTTCCCCCCGTAGCGGGCGGCGGTGCCTTTATTGACTCCGACATCACCATCTCCGCATTCCGACCGCAGCCCCGACGAGATAAAGCCCTTCCGAGGGGGGCTGCGCTTTTGATAAGGCTGCGAACGCAACTCGGCTCGTTGGAAATGGCTCTGGATGCCTTTGTGCTTCCTAAAAGAGCATAAATAATTAAAGTTTGGCAGGGAGGAAAAGCTTTCTTGCAGAACTGTAGTGGCAATAAATGAAATGACTCAGAATCTCTTCTCCAGTCGGTTTTTACGAGAGCTGCCAGACAGTGTCTGTTCACGTTCTCCAGATACTAGGGGCGCCATAACAAAGTTAAGGTCAAGTTAGTGTCTTATCTTGGGTGGCACGGAGCGCCGCATCTCCGCCAGCCGCGCCCGCACCTCCGCGCCCGCACGGTCCGCGGGGCGCCCGCACCGCCACGGAGGGCTTTTGGAAATGCCACTCGGAGCAGAACCCTTGGTGATCCCACGCAACGGTTGCAGATGTTTCAAGACGCCTAACGGTAAAGTATGCGCCCGGCTGTGGAAGCGATGAGCGTTTGTGTTGCGACGCTGTGTAATGGGAGAAAGGCAAACAACGGGGGGATGCGGTGCTCGGAGATGGGCTGGGGACCGACCCCGGGGTGGAGGCTCCGGCGAGTGGGGATCCCCCCGGCTCTGCCCTATTGCGGAGGGGCTTCTGCTGCGGTATTGGGCTCCCGCTCCCGAATCGGATCGGTTTTTAAGGGACTGTTTCCTACAAGGTCTGTTTTCGTATTAACAAATCGTCGCCATGTCTTTGAACTTGAATTAGTTGAAACCGGTTGGCTCCTGCGCCAACATTTAATTGATGCTGGGGCTCGCTGCATCGAAAGCAAGGTGCGGCTGAGGCGCAATTTGTTGTCTGAGCGGTGAAGAAAACGACCTTTCTGAGGGTCCCAGAGCCAGCCCCGCTGTGAGCCCGGTCTCAGCCCTGGGGCACGACCCAGAGGGTCTCTGCCCGGCGCTGCGGTGAGGGACGCAGGAGCCATTTTAGCTTCGCAGGCATCGTTTGTGGGAGGTGGTTCGTGTGTCGTGGCAAAATCGAGAAGGCTTGAACGTTCCTGGTAAAGGAAAGAAATGGTGGCTTTGTGTCTTGGTTTCTGGTGATAACTGGTGATAGCGTGAGGCTCTCTGCTGGCAGCCATTTGTGGCGTGTGGTCTGAAAGCAAGGAGTCAGGGCAACACTGCTGTATGAGGGGTGCTGTATGAGGGGGAAAAACAGAGAGGAAAAAAAAAAGGGATGAGTTCCATCTGATCAACCGGATTCGGGTCTCTCGGTTTCAGAAGGGCCGTCAGATGCGCTGCAGCCCTGCAACAGCCTTCGCCCGTTTTGGAGTAACAGGCGCGGAGTGGCCGTGGCGGCGGGCGGGAGCAGGTTGCGGCTCTGGATGCGGGGTCTGGTTGCGGGGCCGGGCTGAGGATCCCCACCAGGACCTGTCCGCAGCGCGGGGCTGCGGCTGGTAGAGCCCGTTCCCCTCAGAGCCGCGGGCTTTCTCCGCGTGCCTCGGTGCTGCGGGCCGGTCCTTACTTCCCTACCTGGGTGGCGGCCGCCTCTGGAGAGCAGCTCGGGGCCTGGGGGCTGCACGAAGCGCCCGGAGGTGTCCGGGTGGCGGGGAGAGACCCTGTCGGGCCTGAGAGCTTGGGCGGATTGCAGGTTGGTTTGGAGAGCGGCATATGGCATATGCTGTGGCTATGCTGCGCGATGACGGAAAAAGGCATTCCCATAGAGAGCTGGCAAACGTTGCTGGAATGAGGAGCTGCTCGAGCACCGGGGGCTGTTGCTGGCATGTATTGTTTATTCTGTTCCCTTTTCATTCCTCGTGACCCGGTTTGTGTTCATCTATTTAAAATAATATTTCAAGGAGAAAGAGAAAATGGGTAGAAGGGAGCCCTCGAAGGCAGGGCAGGGCAGGGCAGGGCTGCGGGCGCTGTGCGTGCCGCCCGCTCCCAGCCCCGCTCTTCCCTTCCAATGAAAGCGAACGTTTGGTGGGAGTTGGAGGCATGAACAGAGGTCACTTTGTGTGCGGCTCCGCTTCCAAGGAAAGCGTGCTCGTGGGCTTCTCCCCCTGCCCTGGCCCTTCTCTTGCCAGAAGAACCCCAAAGTGTCTCCCCTTCCCGAGACCCGCTGCTGAGAGATGTTCTCTTTGCATCTTTCTCCTTGCAGCTCGCCCACGGCGCCCTCGCACAAGCTCTCGGTGCTCGAGCGAGGGAACACGAGGCGCTCGGGGACCGCAATTTCGGGACGGATTTGGGTGCCAGCCTCGGAGTGCCTGAGCCGGGCGGGCAGATCCGCTCGGACCTCAGAGCGTGTGAATGGGACTCGGCCGCGCCGCGTGAACAGCACCCGGCGGCCGCCACCGACAGAGCCGCTCCCGCTAACGAGCAGCGATCACGTTACAGAGGCCCGGTGCCCGGCTCGGAGCCCGCACCGCGGCCCGGAGGTCGCCTTCCCCGACGGAGGCTCCCGGGCGGGCGGCGGCGATGCGGGGGGGGCCGCGCCGCGGGGCCCCGCACCCGGCGGAGGCGGCGGGCGGGCGGCGGGCAGGGCGGCGCGGCCCCAGGTGAACGCCCGCAGCACCTCGGGCACCGCTCGGCCGCCGGAGAAGGAGGGGAAAAGGCGAGCGGGGCCGCCCGCTCATCTCCAAGTGCCGCGAGGGCTCTTTGGAGAGATCTCGGGAGCCGTTTCGAGGGGCCGATATAGATATAAGGACATTTCTACATTGCGTCACGTGACATAATTACCACTAGAATCAATCAAGATGAATTGCACGTCAGCACACGGTGGGGATTTTTTCTTAGTTGATCCTGTCCAAAGCCTCTTGTGCAATAGATGGATCTCGTTCAATGCATTGAAGCCTCCCGGTCGCTCGCAATCGCAAAAAGGAAGACATGACCGAGTTTGACGATTGCAGTCACGGCGCATCCAATATGTATCTGCCAGGGTGCGCTTATTACGTCTCGCCCTCAGACTTCTCGACGAAACCCTCTTTTTTGTCGCAATCGTCTTCCTGTCAAATGACTTTTCCTTATTCTTCTAATTTACCTCATGTCCAACCTGTGCGCGAAGTGGCATTCAGGGAATACGGATTAGAGCGCAGCAAATGGCAGTACAGGGGCAGTTACGCTCCCTATTACTCAGCTGAAGAGGTGATGCACAGAGACTTTCTGCAGCCCGCGAACAGGAGGACGGAAATGTTATTCAAAACGGACCCCGTGTGCGGCCACCACGGAGCGTCCCCCGCCGCCTCCAACTTCTACAGCTCGGTGGGGAGGAACGGCATCCTGCCGCAGGGCTTCGACCAGTTCTACGAGCCGGCCCCCGCTCCCCCGTACCAGCAGCACTCCGAGGGCGAGGGGGACGCGGACAAGGGCGAGCTGAAGCCCCAGCACAGCGCCTGCAGCAAGGCACCTTCCGGCCAGGAGAAGAAAGTGACAACGGCGAGCGGCGCCGCTTCCCCTCCCGGTGAGGCTGTTGCAGAGAAGAGCAACAGTTCAGGTAGGGATCGGCGGTGACGCGGGGGCAAGAGTACAAGGCCGACACTTTGTCAAGCCGCATTTTATGTGCCATTTTATAAGCATCCAAAGGATTTTATATATCCTATAAGATTTCCTTCACCGTTGTAAAGCGTGTTTACGATAGGAAACCAATTTAGGTGGGCTTAAGGTATTCTCGGAAGAGGATATTAATTGTTATTAAATTGTTGATTTGGCGGGGGGCGGACGGCGAGATCTCACAGGTAGGGCTCGGAGCTGCCTCCGCGTCGCAGGCTGAGCTCTTCGTTTGTTTGGGGCGGGGGTGGGGGCGAGAAGGCTTGGAGAAACTTGGAATATTTCCAGCCCATTTAAATATCTCTCTGTAGCGCTCGAAGTGCTCTCTTTTAAGGAGAAGTTGGAAAATATTCTCTCTCTTTTTTTTTCTTTTTTTGTTTAATTATTTTTCTTTTTCCTATGTCAACCGGAGAGCAAAAGCCCGGGGAATATTTTCGGAGCTGCTGTAGGGCTGCTTCCCTGGGTGGGGGGACACGGGCGAAGTCTGAGCTCTTCCCAGCCGAGCGCGGTCGTATTCTGCATAAATCAGCATTTTCTCTCTTTAATTTCAGCGATTCCTCAGCGATCGAGGAAAAAGAGGTGTCCCTATACCAAATATCAGATAAGAGAACTGGAACGTGAGTTTTTCTTCAACGTGTACATAAACAAAGAGAAAAGACTGCAGTTGTCCAGAATGCTCAACCTCACTGACCGACAAGTTAAAATCTGGTTCCAGAATCGAAGGATGAAAGAAAAGAAACTGAACAGAGATCGACTCCAATATTTCACTGGAAATCCCTTGTTTTGAGGAGGAAAAAAGAAAAAAAGCAAAGAAAAAAAAATAAAGGAAAAAAATTAAAAAAAAAAAATCGAGAGAGAAGGAGAAAAGGAAGAAAGAAGAAGAAAAAAAGAATTCCTCGGTCAGTCTGACCTGCCATCCGAATGCAAAGTGAATGGGTTTACATGACACAGCCGCCCTGCGGAACTCAAAGTTTCATTTCCATGCGCAGCTCCACACGCTGAATGGCCACTGGAGATTTCGGGGCTTGGCGGAGCAGATTCCTGCTAAGGGAACCTAGGGTAAATCCAGCTGTCTATTCTCAAGTGGTTCTCGCCAAAGGTGCTTTTTTTTTTTTTTTTTTTCCTCTCCCACAGTACCAGCAATGGACCTGCAGTGTGTCTGGTAGTTTTTGCTTACAATTCATTGAGTTCGGGGGGGGGCTATGTTGTTGCTTTTGAGTTAGGGTAACACTTTCCTCCCTTTAAGTGAATGCGGTTTATTTAAGAGATGGTAAATGTACGTTCGCTATATATAAAATATATATATATATGTTTCTATTGTCATCCAAAAGCATGGGCCACTGTCTTTTTCATGTGAATAAATGGTTTCTAGTAAAGTTAAGGTTATAACTTCCGTGCACTGTATGGATTTCCATCTCTGAAGGATCCCGGGCTAGAGCCAAGTTCAGTTAAATAGTGACGGGAGGGAGCCAAGGCGGATTACTCTAAATGCGTTTTAAATAAATAATAGCCCAGCTCTCTGGCTCTGCCTTTGTAGATCCTCGTAAGCGAGCTGCTCCCTCCCCAGTGCGAGGCAGAGCAAGCGCGGCTGCCTGCAGCCCGTCCCTGCGGCTGGAGCCGTTACTATAAACAACGAAAAGGGCTTTTAACTGGTCAGGCCCCCGGTAAGCCCCGAACCCCCAACGCCAATGAATGTTTACTTGCGGCACAGGCTGAGGCAGAGCGAGGGCTCCGAGCGGCTGAGACAACAGGGAGCTATAAAGCGCCGGCGCTCGTGGGGAGGAAAAACCTGCGGAGCGGAGGGGTGGGTCTCGGAGCCGCGGGGCTGCGCGGGGGCCGGCGGAGGTTCCCCCCGCTTTGTGCTTCGTGACCCGGCTGGGCTGTTTGCGAAACCTTGAACTGTCTAGACAACACCATAAAAGCCGAGGTTCTAAACAGCTTAATTGGGTTATATTATACACCTTCTGGTGGGTGAAAAAGAGATTTCCGCAATGTGCAATAAAGGCGAGGGGTGAGAAAAGAATTTGGCTTTTTTGAATAGGACGGAGCGGCTCTCGCTACGCTCGTGTTCGCGGAAGGCAAAAGTGCGCAAATGAGTCAGGAGCAGCCCTAGAATTAAAAAAAAATCGAGAGATGGAAGCGGAGGGAGGCGCGGCTAAGAAGGAAAAATTTCAAAAACCCCTTAGCAAGAAAAACATAAGTGTATGCCTTTGAACTTCCAAAATGTCAAGGTCATCACCTTTAACCTTTCTGAATAATTAGGCGCCTTAAGGTTCCTCTGTTATTTTCCACCACCACCCACCCTCTCTCCGTCTCCCTCTCTCTCGCTCACCCTCACTCCCCACACACGCACACACACGGCCATGGCAGCGCCCCGCAACGCGCAGCGCCCGGCCGAGGGGAGCAGCTCCGCGCTGCGGAAAGCCCTGCCGGCCCCGCGCCCCGACCCTTCCCCTGCCGGGCCCGACAACTCCCCGACTGTCTTCTTCTTTTTTATTTTAAAGAAAATAATCCTAAAGAAACAAATACTGCTTTTGTCTCTCCGGCTAAAAAGCGGAGGCGGCGAGAAACGCTTGATGATGTAGCGAGGAGGGTGAGATTTCGGCAGTTTTCCCCCGGCTGCGCGTTCCCCACAAAGCCCATTAATTAGGAGCCCTCGGAGCGGCGCGGATTTCATTCCTCCCGACCTTCCAGCAGCGTTCTCGCGTCTCTCTCGAGTCCCAATCCACAGCGCGAGAGCAGGGCGTTCGCTTTCCGTTCCCCGCGGTGCTCTAAGCGTCCGTCTTAGGGGATTCCGATCCCTTTAAAAAGCTCCCACACCGCAAAAGAGGGCCGCGGAAACCTAACCACCCCGGCATTAATCTTGCATAAACGCTCAATTATAGCAGCTTTAGGTTTCTATTTAAAAAGAAAGGGAGAAAGCCGTGACCGACAGCGAATGGAGCGGCCGGGAGGGAGGCGGCTGCTCCTCCACTCGGAGCCACACGAGGGCGCATCGCTGCTGCACTGCGCCGTCCTCGTGCTCCGGTATATTTCCTCCTAATAATAATTCCACCGCTAATAAAACATCTAATATATAAGTAACGAGAAGATTTCAGGGCCTTCCAAATGAGAAAATAAAGCATCAAAAAGATTTATTAAACAAATAACCCGTAACCGTGACGTGCTCGAGAAATATGCCAATTTAAAAGAAATTTTGGTGCTCGTAATCTTTTATAACGCATCCGAGCTTTAAAAAAATCCCATAATTTTAAGGGGAAAAAAAAAAAAAAAAAACACCCAACGATATTCAGAATTCGTTCCCTAGAACGAAAACCTATTTACTCCTTTCAGGACGGCCTCAACGCGGATAGAACAAAAGTAATTTAAATCCCAGGCGCTGCCACTGTTTATCTTTCGTTTTTTACTGAAGGCTTTTCTTAAATAAACCTTTCGATACAGAAAGTGTAATTTTAAAAACGCATTTTATTTAAACGCGGCTTTGACGTGAGGTGCTGAGAGAGCTTATTTTTTTATAGACAGACAGAGACTAAAGCGAAAGAAGACGTTTTTAATATCCGAACATCACCTTGCCAAGGCTCTGCTGATTGCAATCCCTCTCCTTAACAACACTACGGAGATCTATTAAAATGAAACTAGAGATTAGAAAATTAAAGCGGAGCTTATGAATTCCCTAGGCTTTCTCCAGCGACCGAGCGCGTTCCGTTTTGCTGTTCCGTGCTCTGTCTTTTTGTCCTCCAATGCGCACTTTTGCTCAGAATGTCCCCAGGAAAGGGCTCCGCTTCTCTCTGCTCATCTGCGGGATTCACCGAAATCTATTTCTGCCTCCTCAGCCACGTTCCGCGCTGCCAGAGCCCCACATCCCGTAAAAGCATTTGTTGGCACTCCGTCCGCTGGGTTCGGGGGTGGTTTTTTCGTTGTTGTTGTTTGGGCTTGGTGGTTTTGTTGTTGGTGTTTTTTTTTTTTTTTTTAGAAGTTCATTGTTAACAGTTTCCTAGAAATAGCCTTTCCGTCTGCGATCAAACGGCATTGTGCAGCCTCAGATCCTCGGGTCCCCGGCGCCACGAGAGCCCCTTTGAGCCCAACCCAAAGCCATGAGGAGCCCCTCTGCTCTCGGCGGAGATACCTATTTCGAGAGGGAAACATTCAGCAAAGTTTTCCCGTTTGTTTTCTTGGCATTCGGGGCTTCTTAGGAGAGCCTGCACCGACCCCAGCGCCTTCGAGCTCCCACGTGAAGCTTCAGCTCCTCGCAATTAGCGCGGCCGCTCTCAGAGGATGTGAACGGCTGATTGGAGCCGGGTGTGTTGTTAATTAAAAAAAAAAAAAAAAAGCAACCAAAAAACCCAACCACCACAACCTTGAATACGGGAACGCCACTTTGTTCCTTTCTTTTTTTCTTTTTTTTTAATTCAGCTTGTTAACGTGATGGTTCTGTCAGAGTCTATCATCTCTTGTATCCTTCCCCCCCCCCTCCCCTCCTCGTTTCTCCGCTTTATTCCTTCAGAAAGAAAAGACTGGGAGCTATTTCCGAACGTCTTTGAGCTTGTCCCTTCAGGAGGGCGAGAAGGGCATTTGCCTCTTTGCTGATTGAACCTCAGATTCGGCAGCAGTCTGCCGAAAGTCAAACGTGTCGGGCTGCGGCCGGATCGCCGACCGGTCTGCACGCCAAAGTCCTGTAAGGATAAGGCTGTGCCCCTGCGCGGAAATAGGGAATACGGCAGGGGGAGGCTGAGGCTGCGGGCGAAGCTGCGGTAGAGTGGGTGCTGCCGTGAGCTCCCCACAGCAGAAACAGCACCTCTGAAGCGATGGGCGGCGAGGAAATTGGTTTATTTTATAAGGTGTTGTATTTAGGAAAAGGCGTAGTGCCATCAGGGCGTTCCTGCCCCCCACCCGCGGCCAAAATCATCCGGGGAATCCGAGCCCCCGGCCGAGTCGCCGACTCTTTCTATGAAAACGTGGCACACGGAGCTCTGGGCAGCGTGACAGTTGCGTTATTAAAAGAAGCAAGGTCACAATACTGTAGCCTATATATGTATTTTTTTTTTTCCCCTTTAAATAAAAACTATTCTTCAATTTCCCCATCGTGTAACAGAGCGGTATAAAATATACAGCCCCCGCGCTTAAAGACGCCCTGAATAAAATGCTGGAATCGAGTAAATGAAAGCAATTTGACTAAAAGCTTCCTGGGCTCCAGCCTATTTTTAAAGGCAGATATTTCTCGCAATACCTTTGTTACTGAAGGCATCTGCGAAATATCCAGCCTCTCCCATCCCATCCCCCCCTATAATGAGACACAAACACGGCAAATTGCAACGATGGGAATCGTCAGCACGGTCGAGAAAAACATCATATCACGAGTAATAAGGTTTAGGAAGATAAGGCGGTGAAATGAAAGCCCACCGGCACGTCTGGTAACCTCCGGGTTTTAGCCCTGACATTTGCTAGAGGAGAAATCTGTAATGTCCACCTATGCTTTATTACAAACAGTAATTTACATCTGCATGGAGCCATTGGTTGGTTTTTTTTTTTTTCCTTCCCTCATTCGGAAAAATATGGGGCTCTGAGAGCAAAACCTTTATATTAATGTAGACTGTATATCTCATTTATTGCACGATATTGATTTATTTATTAATGTTAATTACTTGATTCCATTTTAATATGATTTAAAACAATAGTGACATTAAATGCCCAGAGCCTAAGTCTCCAGCTCCCCAGTGGCTCTCGCATGTTTATTCAACTTCTATTTACATCAAACTTAAACTTTCCTTCTGTTCATTTTCAATAAAAAGTCGCTGCCCGTTTCTCAGACCCCCCTCGTGATTTATCATGGGCGAAGGGGTCCTTTCGGAGCTGTTTGACGGCCCTGAATACGAAATTTAAATCACGATCATCACAGCCATCATCTCGCTTTCCGTGCGGTGGCACGGAAGAAATTCATATCTTCAATTACAAAAATCAAAGAGCCCTCCCGTCTAAGCGCCGGGCCGGCTCAGCACCGCCGGGGGGGGCACAGCCAGGGCCGCCCGCACCTCCGCTGCCGCGCAGCTTTCCGCGGCCCTCCGCGTTCCGCCCGCGGCTGGGGGGTTTCTGGAACCCCCTTTTTTTCCTTTTTTTTTTTTTCTTTTTTTCCCCCCTCGAAAGAGTAAATAAAGATCACGAAAGAGCCGTTTGATGGGCATAAAATTCCCGATTAGATGTCACAGTCAAGCCTTAAACCGCGTCGAGGAAAATAGTATTTGGTGGCTTTAAACTCTGTGGGTCGTCCGGGCTGTTGTTGGAGAAGAGGAAATTGCTAGAAAGCGAGGGGGGGACGCGGCGATCCGAGGCTCCTCCGCAGCTCTCCCCCGGCTCGGCCAAATCTTAGCAATGGCTCTGATCGTGATCTTAAATGCGCCGAGCCGGGAGCTGCCCCTTCCCCGCTCGGAGCGCGGTGGCGGAGAGCTGCGGGGCAGCGCCGAGCCGGGAGGCGGCGGATCGAGGAAGGTAATGTTTAAACTGCGGCAACACAGGAGCCGGGGACGGCAGCTATAAAAGGCGCTGCCTCTTAACCTGACAATGATGTTGTATTTGAACAGCTGCGATAAGGTTTTAAAAGGGTCTGTCTCATTGCCACAGCGAAATTTTAAATGGGGTTATTGTTTCCAGCCACGCAAAGTGTGCGGGAGAGCGCGCAGCAGCCGAGCGCCGGGAAACCGGGGAGAAGTGGAGCCCACGCTGCTGGAAAAGGCGTGTTTGGAGCTGGGCGAAGAGCACGGATAGGGATTTAAAAATCCTTCCCCGTGCAGCTGCGCTGTGGGGCCGGCGGGGTTCTGCGGGCGGAGAGGGCCCACAGCGGCCCGTGCGTCCGGCACGGGAACCACCAACAAGTTCACTGCGGGGGGGTTCCCGGCCTCGGCCCCCGGATGGGGACAGATTAAATAAAGGGGGGGAAAAAAAAAAAAAAAAGGAAATAAAGAAAACGGGGCGGGGGGTGAGGGGGAGGGTGTGAAATGAAGAGGAGAAAGAAAGAAAAGGAAGGGAAGAGAAAGGAAAGAAAAGGAAAAAGAGTGAAAGAAGAGTTTGTGCCAACACTGTTTAAAATGTAACAGGTTCGGGTGTAAATATGGGTTCGGAGTGGGGGGAAAAACAATAAAACGCGCTGAGAGCGCTGAGCTGTGGAAATCTCACTTGCCGTGCAGGTACTCAGCGTTACCCCCCGTACTTCTATCATCATTTCTCTATATTCCATCTGCATTGATCGTTCTTCCCCAAAATAAAATAAAATGAAACAAGAAAGGAAAGGAAAAAGTTGCTGGAGCGGAGGCAGTGAGCGCCTGGCGCTCCGTGCTTCTGGCAGCAGTGCTGCAGAAGGGGGGATGATCTGTGTGGTGCTTTCAGTTTCCAGGGCAAGAGAAAACACATTCATTTTTATTTTCTTTTCACGAGGCGTTGTGAAATAATTCGAGGAATGCATCGCAACTATAAACCCCAACTTCTGACAAAAGTATGGCTTTTAATATTTGACGATTTGTGTTAAAACAAAAATTGACCTTCTCGGTGAGCAGCGAGGAAAAAAATCAATAGTATAATTTTCAATAATTCATAACGCGAACGCCATTATGCTAAATCTTAACTATTAATCTTATCCTTTACAAAGTCTCGATTGATTTGCTAATAAAATATCTTCCCGTGTGTGGCAACAGAGGGTATAAGTCTTTAAAAAGCTCCAGAAGCAAGAAAATTACCAAGTCGCCCAAGAATGTAGATGAGGATTTTATTGATCGCCCCTGATTCTTCTTAATACGCATTAATAAATTCCACAACCTTTTGTACCTCGCACTTGTCAGGAAGCGATGCTGCCGCGGCGAGGGGAGGCACGATGGCCGCTGCGCTCCGGGCCGCGCCGAGCCGAGCCGAGCCGAGCCGTGCTGCTGCCAGACGCGGCAGGGCCGGCCCCGCGCGGCTCGGCGCGGCTCGGCTCGAGGCGGCTCGGCTCGGCTCGGCTCGGCTCGGCGCTGCTCGGCGCGGCTCGGCTCGGCTCGGCGCGGAGCGGGGCCGCGGCCGGGGCCCGGCGCGGTGCCGCAGCGCGGGGCCGGGCGCGGTGCGGTGCCGCGGCGGCGGCCTAGGGGTCGCTGTTGACCGCGGCGGGGCGCGGCGGGGCGGCGCGGCGGGGAGCGTCAGCGGCGGGGCGGCGGGGCGCGGGGCGGCGGGCGCTGCCATTGGCCCGGCTGTCATGTGGTCGCGCGGAGGCATCCGCAATTACACGGGAATGTTTTCCTAGAGATGTCAGCCTACAAAGGACACAATCTCTCTTCCTCAAATTCCTCCCCAAAATGTCCTTTCCCAACAGCTCTCCTGCCGCTAATACTTTTTTAGTAGATTCTCTCATCAGTGCGTGCAGGAGTGACAGTTTCTACTCCAACAGCGCCAGCATGTATATGCCACCTAGCACAGACATTGGGACTTATGGGATGCAAACCTGTGGACTCCTACCGTCTCTGGCTAAAAGAGAAGTTAATCACCAAAATATGGGTATGAATGTACATCCTTATATACCTCAAGTAGACAGTTGGACAGATCCGAACAGATCTTGTCGAATAGAGCAACCTGTTACACAGCAGGTCCCCACTTGTTCCTTCACTACAAATATTAAAGAAGAAAGCAATTGCTGCATGTATTCCGATAAGAGAACCAAACTCATTTCTTCAGACGTCCCTTCCTACCAGAGGCTGGTGTCTGAATCATGCCCCATTGAGAACCCCGAGGTTCCCGTCCCAGGATATTTTAGACTGAGCCAGACCTACGCCACTGGGAAAACCCAAGAGTACAATAATAGCCCTGAAACGAGTTCAACCGTAATGTTACAGTTAAACCCTCGCGGCAGCTCCAAACCGCAGCTATCTTCTCAACTTCAGATGGAAAAGAAAATGAATGAAAACCCGAACGGCCAGGACGGCGCGGCTAAAGTCTCTCAAGTGGAAAGTCCCGAGCCCAAGTCCACGTTGCAAGACGAGAGGAGCTGCCTGCCCGAAGGCTCCGTGTCCAGCCCCGAGGTCCAGGAGAAGGAGACTAAAGGTCTGTATTACCGAGCTTGAGCCGTGCCGTGCCGAGATCCGGCACCACGCAGCTCCCCGCTGCCCTGACGAGCCCGCGGCCACCCCACTGCACGGGGAGGAGTGTGGGGCTGCAGGTGCTGCGTCTGCGAAGATTTTGGCAGGCGAAAAACGCCACGCAAAAGGGTCCGAAGGTTTGCTTTGAGCCGTGCCTCCCTTGTGCATGCAGCCCTTCTCTGCGGTGCGGGGTAGCTCCGTGTGCTCCTTAGTGCGCTGCTGCAGCCCAAACCGGCCAAATTCCTTTAAAAAAGCAGCTCTGGAGGTTGTAAAATACGAACGGCGCAACTTTCCTCTCGTAATATTGCGCTGATTTTCGCCACCGAGGCCGGCTGCGGTTTGATTGCGTTTAAAGTTAATTACGATGCTGTTAAAATAGGTGAGGGATAGGTGCTTCCAGGCTGGGGGAAGTTGGGAACAAACGCACAATGAAGGCAGCAGCCCCGCTGCCTGCGTGAGCAGAGCGTGCACTGTGCGGATATGGTGCTGGGGAGAACCTTGGCTTCGGCTCCAAAAAGCGCAGCGTTATTTTGAAATGCATGTAAAAGGTAAAGGTGGTGCTTCTCTGGTTTTATTTTCCCTTTAAAAGAGCTCAAAAGCCTTCGTTTCGAACAGCGTGTGGCGAGGAATCAAAAAACGGGAAAATTTGTCTGATAAAAATGCGCTTGGCATCCTTCAGGTCGATTTTTACCCTACGTGTGCATGGAGGTTCTCTTTTTATGAAATATAGTTGCCAATCCAGGTCTAGGATAGTGTGAGATTTCTGGTGAGGAGGGGGGGGGAATAGAACCTAAAAGGAAAATGGAGGCAAAAAAACCAAACAACCCAACAACAACAACAAAAACCCGCGAGGCGGAGGGCGTTAATTTCACGTGTATCTTTGGGGCTGGGAAAATGACCGTGGTTTTGCTCCTAGGTGTGCTTCTGAGGCTCAGCCGGCCGGGGGGTGCTGCCCCAGGCGCGTGGCGGGGCATTTTACAGCGGGGCATTTGGGCACGCAGCGGGCGGGGGCCGGGGCTGCGGGCCGGGCCGGGCCGGGCGCGGGGCCGCGCTGCGGGCAGGGTGAGCCCGGCCGGCCTCGCACGGTCGCAGCTCGGCGCTGGAAAGGGCCGAGAGGGATGCGGCCACCGCCGCTGCCCTCGTCCGCAGCGCCCCGCGCAGCAGCTCCGCGCACATCCGCCATGGCTGCCAGACGCTGCGGAGGGGTCATGGCCAAGGGTACGCGCTTACAGCCGGAGGGGGTGTTCATTTTTTTTTCTTCTTCTTCTTCTTCTTCTTTGATTTTGATAGAGGAAATCAAGTCCGATACTCCAACGAGCAATTGGCTAACTGCAAAGAGTGGCAGAAAGAAGAGGTGCCCTTATACTAAACACCAAACACTGGAATTAGAGAAAGAGTTCTTATTCAATATGTATCTCACCCGAGAGCGCCGCCTAGAGATCAGTAAGAGCGTAAACCTCACTGACAGGCAGGTCAAGATTTGGTTTCAAAACCGCAGAATGAAGCTCAAGAAGATGAGCAGGGAGAACCGAATCCGAGAACTGACCGCTAATCTGACCTTCTCCTAAGGCGTTCCCGGGGGTGGCAACAGCGAGCAGTGGGCACGGCACCGCCGGGGCCACGTGTGGGAGAGACTCTGGCAGAACCGTCCTTTTCCTTTTATTTTCTGGTAGAATGTGACTCTTCGTCCTTCTTTTAGCGCTGCAAGTGAATATGTATTACTATGACGAGTATATATAAAACCTAGCACGTGTAATTTATTTTTGTTCTCATCGTAATGCAGGGTAACTATTATTGAATATTATCATTTGGTCTTAACTTATTGGAACTGTCGAACATCCAAGCAATGTGACTTTTTTCATGTTTTTACTAACAAAATGGTATTTATGTGGGGCTGTTACACGGGCCATAACGTTTGGAGTACATTCAATACTTTAAGAAAAAGGGGGGGAAACTTTGGGGGCGGGGGGAAAGAGAAGCACATCATAATGTAACTATCCTCGCAAATGAACTTAGAGGTCGTCCTTCGTAAAATGGAATCTTTCATTCTTCTCCATTGTAGACATTTTCTTGTGGTGCATATGTGGAATAGTAGTCGTTCAGCAGCAATATGTCCTTCTTGTGCATGTTCTGTTCGCATGTATAATGCAATAAACTCTGTAAACTACTGCGGTCCCTTTGGTTTTCTACAAACGTTCCCAGTGCGGATGCAGGTTGGTTTCCTGAGCCTTCCTCGCCAGCAGCTCTTGGGCCTGGTGCTCCTTCTCCTCCACGTTCTGCTCTTTGTGTGTCCCTGCCTGGGCTTCGGTCTTTCTTTTTCCCTTTTTCTTTGTTTTCTTTTCTTTTCTTTGTTTTTCTTTTTTTTTTTTTCCCCCCTTTTTTTAGGGGTGGGGAGGAGACTGGGGCGGGAAATGATGTAAACCCGAATCATTTCTAGTCGTGCCTGTAAACAAATGATTAATTGATAAAATGTTGTGATGCTCGCAGTCTGACAATCAGAATGCGGAAACAAAACAAAAGAGAAAAAAAAAAAAAGAGAGGAAAAAAAAAAGGAAAAAAAATGTAGGGAGAGAGAGAAAGGAAAAAAGGAAAAGAAAAAAAAAAAAGTTGTAAAATGTTATGACCTCAACTGGACATCCTCATCCAATCAACTCATAAACGGTAAGTGATAAAAAATCTTTCTACTACAAGCTGTCAACAATATGTGTGTCATTTTATTTGACGCTCGGATGTTGATTTAAAAATATCAGTCACTGCGTGCTTACAATGTGTAAACCCTGATTTCGTGTCTTTACCTGCTTTTTTTAAAAAAGCCCATCGTGTCAAAAACGGAGCTGGTACAACCGAACGGTAAGGAGCGGGCTCCTTGGCCAGCCCGTGGGCCTTCAGAAGCGCTGCACGGGGAAATGTTCCCCACATCTGCTAAAGCTGGGCTTTTCCGAGCAGCGCTGCTCGCGGCAGCGCAGCAGCCGCCCTCCCAGCCCCGCTTTCTGTGGCCCTGTACCACCTCGCCGTGCTCGGAGCCCGTTTTCTTCCACGCAATTCCGCGTTAGAGGCGCACATCCAGATCGTGAACTTCATGAGTCTTAACCCTTTCTGTGCGCGGCTGAAAAATCCGGGCAGGGGCCGCTGGCGGCTGGGGAAGGGCGCGGTGGGAGCGAGCGGCAGTGCCGAGCGGAGCGGCTTGCAAATGAACATGACTCCGAGCTGAAGTGCAAATCCGTGGGCACGCGTTCACCTTCGCTCAGTGCGGGAGAACGGCGTGTGCCTCCCCTCGGCCGCCCGCTGCCCACCGACGCCCGTTCCTCCCCTGCGCGGTTTCTACGTGGAGATAAGAAAGGCAGTGCCCACGTCCTTGAACCGGTGCCACCGGCCCTGCCCGCCCCGCGGCTCTGCTCCCCGCTCTCGGCTGTCGGATCCAAGAGATGCCTCCTCGTGCTTCCTCGCAGGGCAGAGGACTGCTTCCCCGACCCAGAGCGGCACCGTTTCGAAGCTGCGGGGGCACATAGGTACGCCGCTCTCGCTCCCGCCTCGAAAACAAACAACAAAGCATTGTTCAGAGCCCATCTCTTTCAACGTTGCGTGCGTTTGAACCCTCTTTTTTCTTCCCTCCCCAACCCCCTCTCCCCCTTTTAGAGGTGCTCGCTGCATCACCCGAGGAGTTCAGCGTTGGGAACTCATTCCCTGGCTCCATACCGAGCGCTCCACGTACACAGAAAGGAGGTTCGCCCCAGTCTGTACCAACCCGTATGTGTGCGGCAGGGCCTCCTCGCCGTGCGCCCGCTGCCAGAGGAGTAACAGAGGAGACTGAAATGCAAAAGAAAGGCGAGAGCGAGATGGCCAAAGCCGGATAGTAAAAATAAAAAAAGAAAATGAAAAAAAAATATATATATATAAAAAAAAAGAAAGAAAGAAAGAAAGAAAGGGGGGTGAAAAGGGAAGAAAACAACTTAGAAGAGTAATAAATCACTAAATAAACAGGAATTTCGGTCCCTTCCTCATACCGGCCCGCGAGTAGGAAGTGTTTTCGCAGTGCTGTTGTTCGTGTCCTCAGCGGGCCGTGCTGCGGGCTCCACTCTAACTGTGTGCGTTTTCTCCAGATTCCGACACAGCACCTTCCCTCTCTCGGAGGAGCAGAAAGGCGCAGCACGGCGCGGGTAATCTGGTTGTCCGTGCTAACCAGGCGCTGGGGAAGGAAGGATAGCGGGCTCGGGCAGGGAAGAGGAGGCAGGGAAAACGGCGCGGCCGAAAATCCCCCGTAGGCATTGAACGTGGCAGCGCGGGCCGGCCTGGGTCCCCCTGACCTCGGCGGCGGCGGAACCGGGGCTGGGCGGAGGGCGGAGGGCGAGGGCTCCTTCAGCCCCTGCAGCCCCTGCAGTCCCTTCAGACCCTGCAGCCCCTGCGGTCCGCTCCCCTCAGCCCCCCGGGCAGCCCCCGGGCAGCAGCGCGGCCCCGCTCGGCAGCGTGAGCTCGGCCACACGTCGGTCGTGCTCGGAGACGCGGGTTTTGCTGTTTCCATCCGTCCATTTTATTAGGGACACATTAATCTATAATCAAATACACCTCATAAAATTTTTATTGAAAGGCATAAAATCATTACAGAGGTCTTCCACCTGTTTTAAAACAACACAATGGGCATCTCTTTCAAAACGCGAATCCTTCCCATGGAAACTTTCTGTCGCGGGGGGGGGAGGACGGGGGGACGGGGACGGATAATAATACCCGCACACGCTCTGAAATATGGAAGTGCCGCAATGTGCTTTTACTGTAACATTTTCCTGTTTTATGAGAAGTCGTTACAGTCCCAGCTTGCGACGGTTTGTTTTTACAGGCAAGAATCCCCCCTTCCCAGCGGGTTTCCTCGGCAGCTCGGAGTGTGATTAGCAAGCCAAGGCTGTTGGATGTATTTAAACACCCTGCCTCTCATTGATTAAGAAATGAATGGCAGAAATCACTCGGAGGAGGTGAAGAAATAGTCCGCGGCCGTGGGCTGCCGGCGCGGCCACGCCCGGCGCGCCCCGGGAAGGGCACGGGCAGGGAGCGGGCAGGGAGCGGGCAGGGTGGGCTCGGAAGGGGCATCGGGCATCGGGCGGTGCGGGGCGGGCGATGCGGGGCGGGCGGCCCCAGAGCGGTCCGGGTGCGCCGCGCGGTGCGGTGCTGTTGTTGATGATGATTTTTTTTTTTTTTTTTAATCACAGCAGCCCCAGTTTAGCGGATTGATTTACTCGCAGTATTGGTAAATATGATCACGTGGGCTCCGCAACCAATGGTTGAGGGTTGCAGTCTGCAAAATACTACGATTGTTCTCAGGGAGGGTATCATATACAGTTAACAGTGTAACCTTTTATATGAGTAAGAGGGGAGCCTAAAATGTCGTCTAGTGGCACCATAAGTAACTATTATGTCGATTCTCTCATAGGCCATGAAAGCGAAGAAGTTTACGGGAGTAGATTCGTCCAGGGGGGTCACAGTGCGACCTCCAGGCCATCAGGTGTGGCAGAGAGTTCCGATTTTTCCTCCTGTAGCTTTGCACCAAAATCCACCGTGTTCTCCACCTCCTGGTCCACGGTTCACCCGCAGCCGCCCGCGGCCATGACCGGGATCTACCACCCCTACATGCACCAGCCCCACTTAGGGGCAGCCGACGCCGGCCGCTACGTGCGCTCCTGGATCGAGCCCTTCCCGGGCTTCCCGGGCGGCGGCGGCGGCGGCGGCGGCTCCGCGTCCGGCTCGGGCTCGGGCTCCTCCGCCGGGCGCCACTACGGGATAAAGCCGGAGACGGGAGCAGCCGCCTCCTCTTCTTCCTCCTCCTCCTCCTCCTCCTCCAAAAGGACTGAGTGCTCCTCGTCCCGAGAGTCCCAGGGGATCGCCGTGCCCGAATACACGTGCGGCGCTTTCCTGCCGGAGCCCCGAGAGAAGGCGGCCGCCGGCAGCGCCAAGGAGCCCGCCGCCTGCAGCCACAGCCCCGGCCCCGGCGGAGAGCCGAAGGAGGAGAAGCAGCAGCAACTTGACCCAAGTAAGTGGGGAAGGGGAGCGAGAGGGGAAGAGCGGCAGGGAGAGAAGGAGCGAGGGAAAGAAAGGAAGAAAGAAAGAAATTGCCCCTTTGATTTATTGCCGAAACCTGTAAGGCTCGAATGTGCAAAACTGATAGTTTTACTAACCTATAAAAACGTCTAGACGCCTACCCCAGCGCGAGCAGCAACAAGCACCCATAAAAGACTCCACATAACCACCTACCATCAAGACATCATTTGTACAGTAAACAGACCGGGGCATTAAGGCTTTTATGATAATTCTCCCGAAGTTGTGAAAACAGTCCATCCTTCGTTAAATTAATTTAACGACCTTTCCCCCCCCTCTCCCCCATCCCTTCCCCCCTGTGCCTCCCTTCTTCCAGATAACCCCGCGGCAAACTGGATCCACGCTCGTTCGACGAGGAAAAAGCGTTGTCCCTACACTAAGTATCAAACTCTGGAACTGGAGAAGGAGTTTCTCTTTAACATGTACCTCACCCGCGACCGCCGCTACGAAGTAGCTAGGATTCTAAATCTCACCGAGAGACAGGTCAAAATCTGGTTTCAGAACAGACGGATGAAAATGAAAAAGATGAACAAGGAGAAAGGCAATAAAGGAGACTAACGCCGGGGTGGGAATGCGGCCGGGGAACGCTGCTCTGGGGCTGAGGTTGGGGCTGTATTTTTTTATTTGTATTTTTATTTTCGGTTCGGTCGGGTTTTATGCTTCCCCTGCCCCCTCGGCCCCGCGTGCTTCTCTCCTCCCCCCCACCCCCCACCCCCCCGCGCCCCCGCCCCAGGATCGTTAAATCAATCGGGTCTTTTTTAGGTAGAAGTGAAACGTGGTCTGTGTCAGGTATTTGGGGAAATGTTGTCTTGCTCGCCGACGTGTTTGCAGAGTCGCTTCCCCCCCTCCTCCCCCCCAGGCCGTTCGGTCGGTGGTGTTGTGAGTGCACGTTAGCTTCGGGGACTTTAGCTGATGTTAAGTGTTCGACATGTCTCTTACAAGTGATGTAGTTAGGTAGTTCCTTTGCCAAAATAAAGGTAAGGAAAGTAATTAGAATAACGATAACAAAATACATATTAAATCACAGTGGCTTCAATCGACGGCAGCGCTGCGTCGTCCGCGATTCATTGAGAGGAAATCTCGCCCCAACCTCTGCTTTCTAGGTCTAAATTTTTGCAATAGATGCCACCGCGAGGCCACGGGATGCCCCCCCACCCCGCCCCCCTTAGTGCACCGTTAGGAGGTCGTCTCCGACTCGAAGCCATTTGCAATAGGCCTCACGTTTCCCGAGCCCCGGCCCGGTAAATGCTGTGCGCACCCCACGTCTCTAACTGCCGACCTGCTGTATCTGTGTCCGTTCTAACACAATAAAGGCTGTCGTGACCGAACGAGAGCGGAACTCTGTGCGTCCCCGCGCCGCGCTCAGACCCCACGCTCGGGGCTGCGGCCGCTCGGGGGGCATCGGACCGGGGGGGGGGGCAGGGAGGGGGAGCGGCCCTCTGCCTCGCCGCTGTGTGAGCGGGCGGTCCGCGGCTTCCACGGGCATCTCTTGGGATCGTTTAGGGAATATTCCCTCATCGCTTCTGCGAAGCCAACGAACCAAATGTTGTTATTCTCTCTTTTTTTTATTTATTTTTTTTCCTTTTTTTTCCCTTTTTTTTTTTTTTTTTTTTTTTTGGTGGCCGTTTCTAATCTGCGCGCTCTACTCGGGCTTTGTTGGCGAAAGCTCATTTCGCAGCACGTCCCGTGCCTCCAACATTTATAAACACCCACGGCTTTATCGAGATAATTGAGATGAAGTTCATTGTAAAAAATGCTTTGTTTAAAGAGCAACCATTAAAATGAAGGACCCGTAAATATTTACGAGCGGCTCGGTTAATTCAAGATTAAGGGGAGAGCAGAGACCTGGTGTTTCATGGTTTTTACCTCTCTCTTAAAAAAAAAAAAAAAAAGAAAGAAAGAAAAAAAAGAAAAAAAAAGAAAAAAAAAAAAAAAAGAAAGAAAAAGGAAAAAAAAAAGAAAAGCCAGCCCATGTAGTGCCAGGAAAAGGTGTTGCATTGCTTCCCATCCATTGTCGAGAAGATACCTATAATTCTTTTAAAACAGGAAGAACCGCGGTATAATAAAACCATTGAGATGGCTAGACGTCTGGACCTAATGAGTTTACGATATGCTATGGCGCTTTTCTTTGAAACCACCTTATTTTGATGTTTGTGTTTGTTAGAGGAGAAAAAAGCCAAAAAAATGCAGACAAGCTCGGTCTTAAAATCTTGGACTATAAATTTCGATATGTCAGCGTTAGGCCAAGGCAGCCGGCTCAGAAAAGACACGGGGGTCACGAAACAGATTTTACAGAGCGCACTGATTTGTTGAAATGCATTTTATTGGATATTCTACCGCGAGGAATCCCACCGCTGCGTTTTCCAAAATCACCATGTGTGTGTTGGGAGGGGGGGGAGTCTATAGCTAACAGCGTGCACGCAGTATTTCTGCCATAGGACGCCATCAGGAAGCTCGGGTAAGAAATCGTCACAAAGCCCACACCACTTCCTTTTAATATTTTATCTCGGACACAGCGACATATTTTACCTCGGATAAATATCTTTTTCTTTTCCCTTTTTTTTTTTTCGCCCGTATTTCTTTTACTTCTTCCTAACGCTGTGTGTGTTTGGTTCAAAATGGCAGAAAGCAAAACTCCCCGCACTGCTCTTCCACGTCCAACGGCAGCCTGGTTCGGTCCGTCCGTAGCGTTACAGCGCGGCTGTGCTCAGCACAGCGCCGAGCGGCTCCGTGTGTCGCCTGCACAAAGAATCTTCCTTACTTTCGTTTGCATAAATCAATCCAGAGAGACGTAAGCGCACGGGTAAACAAAATAACGTGTTCAAGACAAAACCGTATAGCTCTGAAACTACCACACATGGAGTATCTGTGGTGTAATGTGTGGGGAAACATGATCGAAAACGCGATAGTAGAGATCTTCAAAGCTCCGGCGTCTGTGCTGGCTGCCATGTGTAAGCGAGGCGCATTCTTTGTATGTAGTTAATTAGAGCACTGGCAAAAAAAATTAAAAGAAGGTCACAGAAATATGCTAAGTAAATGGCACTGGGAACTCCGGCAGACAAGGAAAAAAAAAAAAAAAAGTGTGCGTGTGGGGGGGGAAGATATATATATATATATATATATATATATAAAAATTATTTATTTATTTATTTATTTATTTATTAAGGAAGAAAAGCGAAGCAAAAAAAAGAAAGGAAACGAAAATCCGCTCGTGGCTGAGCGCTCCGACAAGCGGATCAGAACCGTGCCGGTTCGTCGCTGCGGTTCTGGGGTCATTGGGATTGTGGAAACCCCTTCTCGGTGAAGGGCTGTGCGGGTCACTGTCTGACCGTGTCCCTGTCCCTGTCCCCGTCCCTGTCCCTGTCCCTGCCACCTCACGCCGCCAGAGGGCGCCCGCGCTCCACTCTACCGCCGGAGCCGCGCCCGCCGCCTGCGCCCCTTTCCGCGCCCGCGCAGCGCTCCGCGCCCTGTCCGGGTAGCCGCGCTCTGGCTCCGGCCTGGCGGATGCGGATGGGCGCGGCACTGCCCGCGGGGCCGCTGCGTCTTTGTGGGGCTGCGGAATTCTCGGCCGCCTCTCCGCGCGAAGCCGCGCAGGGCTGAGTGGGGCTCCGGTGCCATCTCTGCGGCCCCTGCCGCTACGGGCGTCCTCTGCTGTGTTTTTCTCATAGCAGCGGAGATTCGTGTGCTCCGACACCCGGGAGTGAGAGATGCGTTTGGTCACCGTGGGGGGACCTCCCTGTGCCCCCCATTCCCGGACAGGGATCGCTTCTCCCGAGGGGGCCGTGCTGAGCCGTGCTGAGCCGGGCCGTGTTGTCACGAAGCCCCGACTGTGGGCGCCCTGCCACACGCTCACCGGGCGTCCGGCAAGACCCGGACTGCGTCCCCCGCGAGCATCGTGATGCCTTGTGAGGGGCAAGGGCGGCTTCCGAGACAAAGGGAGAGCCGGAAGTGGGGGTGGGTTGGGGTGCGGGATGTGATGGGGCAGGGGCCTGAGATGGCTGTTATGGAACCACAACATTGTTGTCAGTTCACACCAGACGGTCACGCGTGGCTCCGACAGGCCAGTCCGGTATTCCCCCTCCATTTTCCGTCTGTTCACATCAGGGTGGACTCTGGCTGGTGGGGGTGTCTGCCCTCAAAAACTGCTCCTGCCTCAGGAAAAGCGGTTCGCCAGGAACCTCAGCTGGGACCGGAGAACGGAGACGGTGCTTCGCCGAGCGCTGGGAGCGGGACCGTGCAGCCCTTCCTGAGCAGCCTTCCCCCGTTCTGGAGCCCAACGGGCAGCGCCTTCCTCCTCCCTTCCTCCCATTCCTTCCTTCCTTCCTCCATGCCCGCTAGCGCGCTCGCTGCCCCTTTCGCCCAGCGGCCCCGTGCTGCTGCCTTCGCACCCACCCGCCCTTCTTCCTCCCCCTCCCTGCCTCGCTAATGACGTCCACCAAGGGTGAAATGATGGAAAGTATATTCATGGGCATGATTTCCATTAAGTGTCAATTAACCTGGGGCCTCAGCCATGCGTGCACGGCGTCAAGGGTAAATGTGCATCTCATTTCCCAGCGCTCCACTCGCCCGCGAGGAAATGATCCGCAGGGCCCCGGCCCCACGAGCCGCCGCCCGCCCTCCCCCCCCCGGACGCCCTCCGGACGCCCCCGGCCCCGCGCACCGGGCGGCTGTTCCCTGCGGGCTCTCTCCGGCCGCGGCTGCGGGCCGGCGCCGGGCAGCGCGCCCGCGGTTATCGCGCGGATCTGCGCGGCCTCGCCCGCGCGGCGGGGGTTCGGCGGCTCCCGGCGGGGGGAGCGGGGGCGCCGCGGCCGGGGTGGATCCGGGCAGGGTTGGGCCGGGTTTTTTCTTGCCTGAGGAGCGGCACATGTAAACTGAAGCCAAAAGTCCCCCCTGAGCTCATGAGCGTGCGTGTGTGTGTGTGTGTGTGTGTGCGTGCGCGGGCTGCTGTGTGCCTAATAGGAAATAGTAAAAGCAGTGAGGCAGGTCATTTTGGGAGCGATTATATTCCAGCCCCGGTCACCGCGCACACGGAGAGCAGGAGAGGGGAGCGCACGGGGCGCGGCGGCGGCGGCACCGGGAGAGCAGCGGAGAGGCACCGGCGGCGGCATCGGGGGGAGCAGCGCCCCGTGCCCGCTCCCCGCCCGCCGCTGCCCCCTCCCCGATGAGCTCCTACTTTGTCAACCCGCTCTACTCCAAATACAAGGCGGCGGCGGCGGCGGCGGCGGCGGCGGCGGTGGCGGCGGGGGAGCCTCTGCCCGCCCCGTACTACGACTGTCACTTCGCGCCCGAGGTGAGCGGCCGCCACGCCGCCGCCGCCGCCGCTCTGCTCTACGGGACCGGCTTCCCGCAGCCCGGCGGGGCGGGGGGCGGCGGCGGCGCGGACTTTTACCATCCGGCCGGGGGGAGCCCCGCGGCCGCCTACCAGCCGCCTCCTCCTCCCCCCGCCGCGCCTCCGCCTCCTGCCCCCTGCAGCGGGGTTACCTGTCACGGGGAGCCCGCTAAATTTTACGGATACGATAACTTACAGAGACAGCAGATTTTTACGACACAGCAAGAGGCCGAGCTGGTACAATATCCTGACTGTAAATCGTCCAGTGCTAATATTGGCGAGGAACCAGACCACTTAAATCAGAGCTCGTCTCCTGCTCAAATGTTTCCCTGGATGAGACCGCAAGGTTGGACGCAGTCGGCATTCGCTTCCATCTCACGTCTGAGTTCGAAACTTTCTTTCCTCCTCCCGCTCCTCTCTCCCCTCTCCCTCCGTTCCTCCCCTCTGTGCCTCTCGCTGCGTTCCCGCACCGCTCTCGCTAACGGAACTGCGGGAGGACTGCAGGGGGTATGGGGCTTGGGGGGGCTGCTGAGCTCCCGGGGCCCGGCCGCCGGGGGGGGAGCGCGGGGCCGGGGGCGGTCACCAGGTGCTGCCGTGCTCCTGAAAACTGCGGCTCCGGGGAGCCGCGCTTAACGCTGCGGCCGCACCCCTACGCACTCGCGCTGCTCTGCGCTCCCCGCGCTCTCTTTTCCTCCTTTCCCCCCGAGGCATATGCGGAGGGCCCCGGGCGCCGCGGACGCGATGCTCCGAGCCGCCCCGACCCCCGTGTTTTTGTTTCAAACAGCAGCGCCCGGGAGGAGGAGAGGGCGGCAGACGTACAGCCGCTTCCAGACGCTGGAGCTGGAGAAGGAGTTTCTCTTTAACCCCTATCTGACCAGGAAGAGACGAATCGAGGTGTCCCATGCCCTAGGACTCACCGAGCGGCAGGTAAAGATCTGGTTTCAGAACAGGAGGATGAAGTGGAAAAAGGAGAACAACAAGGACAAATTCCCCGCTTCCAAGCAGGAGGGAAAGGAAGGGGAAGCCAAAAAGGAAACACATGATCTGGAAGACGACAGAGCCGAAAGCCACACGAATTAAATTAATTTTGCCCTAAAAGCCTTTGTGAGAGGCCATCAGAAACGAGGAGCCCACGGCCGCCGCTCCGGGCCCGTCCCCGCCGTGTGCGTCCCGCAGGGTCGCGTCCCGCCCCACTGCGTGCTGTGTGGGTTCGGGTTTGGGTCTAAACTGCATCCGGAGCGATCTCCAGATGTCCGCTCGTCTGCTCCTCCTGGAAATCCGATAGCGAGTTCGCAGCAATACATTTCTAATGATATATATATATATAGATATATGTACTATTTTTTTTCTTGCAATATTGAAAGGCAGTGATTGCGACATACACTTCCTAATGATAAACGCCAGTAAGCGAGACATGTACCAATGCTTTATTAATCAAACAAGTGCACTTGTGCTATTTTAATTCTTGTTATTTTCTAATCTCGAATAAATTAAATAAATTTAATAAATTTTGAAGATGAAATCTTAGAAATATATGAAACTTTCTACTATTGATTTAAATAAACCAAAATTATTCAAATATAAAATCTATCGGTTTCCTGACATCCTTTCTGTAATCTGCTCCTCCGATAAACTCTCGGACCTCCACATCTGTCCTCTCCTCTGTTCCTAGCTCCTATTTGGGCGGGGGGGGATCTCGAAATGTCCCACTTGAGACAAAACCTGAGGGGGGTCCCCAGCCCCGACCGGGTCCCGACGCGCCCTGACACGGGGACGCGGGGCGTCACAGGGCTCCCTGACAGTGGGAGAGTCCCCGCTCCCCGGCTCTGGGATCCCGGCATGCGTGCCTGGGCCTCGCAGCTTTTTGCTTGCATCCTCACCGAGGGGCTCCGCCGCGGCCCTACCGTGCCGTGCTCCCCGCTCTGCGGGTCCGTGAGCGCCGGGCCGGCTCCAGCCTCCCTCACGGATCTCGGGCAAAGTGGCTCGTGCTCTCAAATCACGCATAAATACAGAAAAGGGCGTTTCAGCAATAAATATCTCCGCACTGTTTCGGGGCAATTTTCCAAGCTATCGGGCAGGGCGGCGGGGGCAGCCCGTTTAGGGACAGCGGGCACACGGTATGAAGCCTTACAAAAATTTCTGCGCGTTTTTTTCCCCCTTCTCACGCCTCCAATGCGCGATGTTCGCTGAAGGCCCCGCAGGACGCGGTGCGGTGAATGCACTCGACTCCCATTATGTGCCCCCGAAAGGAACGGCACTGCCGTCGGAGAGGGATCCCTTCGGCCCCGTCCTCCCGAAGCCGCTCGCGAAGGCCCCGAGATGTGCCGGGGCCTCGTCCCGCAGCCCCACGGCCGGCAGCGGCCCGACAAGAGGAGACGGCCGCGCCGAAGCCGTGCTCAGTGCGCGGGGTGGGTTCGTGCAGCTTCCCCTCTCCTCCCAGCCCGCAGCCAGGTTCGGCTCAGCCCCTGAAAAACTCCAGCTCCGGAGGGAGGCGGAATCGAGCGGTGCCATTGTTCTGATTTATTTTAATCACGCAACTGGTTAAAGCTTGCAAACGCGTGGAAACTGCGGCAAAACGGAGAAGGCAGCATTTTGCTGCACGGATTTGCATATACGCAGCAGTGCCCGGGTGGCCGGGAGCGATGCGGCTCCGGGGCCCGACTGCAACCCCGCATCGGGCCTCCTCCTGCTCCGGCTCCGGGAAGCGCGCACCGGAGCCGTCACGGCCCGGCGGAGCATTTCCCGAGCCGGTGTTCGTTCGTGAAAGAGTCGCTGTCGACGTTGTTTTTAATTTCCAGACCAAGAAAATGAAATTAGAATATTCCTGACGAAGTTTCCGTTAGCGTTGCCCTCCCAGGGCTGACTGGGAAGGCAGCCACGCACACAAACCAACGCCCCGGTGCGCACAGCGTTTGCAAAGGCCTCGTCCTAACGGGGAACTTCCCTCTCCCTCTCCCTCTTTCTCTCTCTCTCTCTCTCTCTCTCTCTCTCTCTCTCTTTTTTTTTTTTTTTTAGTTAGGGAAAAAAAAAAAAAAAAATCCTGTTGTGTACTTATGAAGGTATTTCCCGCCTGTAGCTGGCAGCTCAATCTCCCCTTCGCTTTCGTTTAGAGAGTCCTGTTCAGGAAAAGCGAAGTGAGGCAGCGGTTGCCCAGTGCGCTTTCGGGGCCAGGAGGGAACGCCGCACCGTGCGGGGAGAGGCCGGAGCTGCGCCGGGCCGCGAGAGGTGGCGGTGCCTCGGCCCAGCGGGTGCCTCATCCGAGGGTGTGCGATCCCCTGCAGCGGTGTGACACAGACCCCATCGTTAGCGCAGTTTGGGTTTTTTGTTAACTTTGTTTCTATTTTCTTTCCCGGCGCGTTCGTAGGGTACAGACAGAGGGCTCTTGCTCTTCTGTGAACAGAAATCGAGCGAGAGCCGCAATTTTCGTTCCTCGCTCTCCGTGACACGGGGCAGCCGTAGCCCTTTCCGAGCACTTTTTGAGCTCCCGGGTTCCACGCGGCCCCGCGGATGCTTCGCGCTGGGGCTCGACGGCAGCGCGACCTGCGGGACCCCGAACTGCGGTGCGCGGTTCGGCATCAGCTCGGCTCGGGCTGCCTTTGGGCCATCGATGGTTTCGGCTTCAGTAGTGGGCGCTACAGGAAACACGTTTTCTCGTAGGGCCCGGCTGTGGGTAACGCAGTCCAAAGCCCCTTTCGTTAAGGCAAGGAGCGAACACAAGGGCACAGCGAGGGGACATTAAGCGGGGTCCCCCCACCCCGATTGCGGCTCAGCGCTCCGCTCTCTCCGGAGCTCCGCGCCCGCGGGGCCCCGACAGCCGCTCGGAGCGCGCAGGCCGCGGAAGAAGAGAGTAAAAAACACGAGCACAGCGCGCAGGCGAAAGAAACATGGCGCTGGGAAGCAGTATGTGCAAAATCCGCAAGGAATTGCAGTAAATTCCTTTTTGTTTGAAGAAAATTTACAACTTGGTAATAGACCTTTTTATGACCTATTTGGGCTCGTCATTGGCTGCGGCTGGTCATGTGCAGGCAGCGAGCGCTTTCATGGCCTTTTCCTGATTTCCCTGGCGATTTTCCCCCTGCATTCTGCCTTCAGAGAGTCTCAGCCCCTCTTTTCCTAACCTTTGTCTGGCTGAGGTGTATGGCAGCCGCCGCGATGTTGGCGCGGCGCTCCCCGAACCCCGCCGCTCCCCGGCCCCGCGACGCCTCTCCTCCCGCGGCGCTGCGCGGAGCCGCTCGCCGCTGCCCCCCGGATTGCTACGCGGGTGCAAAATGGATTACAGCGATCGTCCCCGGCTCTTCGGCAAGCGGGCGCTGCTGCCCACCGGTAAGCCTTCGGCTGCCCCCAGCACCGCGCTCCCGCGGGCGGAGCGCCGACCCTGCTCGGTCACCTGTCCCTCGGAGCACCCAGCGCTGTGCGGTGCAGCCGCGGGACCGTTAGCGCGGCCGCTTTCGGGGCTGCCGTTGCGCCGGCTCTCGGTGCGATTAGCGTGGATACAGACTGCCGCTCGCGGCGGCGCGGAGGAGGCTGCGGAGCGAGCCTCGGCCCCGCGCAGAGCGGCGGAAGGCTGAGGGTCGGGGAGCGGAGACACTGCGGTTCTCCCACTGAGTGCCCCTTCCCCGTGGTTTGGTTTCCCCGCAGGCTGAAGCGCTGCGCCGTGTTTGCGCGCCACGTTTTCCCGCAGCGGAAGGGAGCTCGTGTAACTTCACACCTAACAGGTGTCTGTGCGGCAGCGCCGGGGGCGGAAGGCGCGGGTGGCCCCGGAGAGCCGAGCCCCGTCCTGCCCCGACAGCCCCCGCCCGGCCTCTCATCCCGCAGCCGCGGGCGCGCCCGCCCCGCAGGGCGCAGCGGGAGGATCCGGGCCGGACTGCTCCCGGCGGGGCAGCGAGGAGAGGGGAAGTGGAGCTGCGGTCGTGCAGCCGGGCGGGAGCGCAGCGAGTGGGCAGCCCGGTTGGCTAAATCGTGGACGAGCACTCGATAAAATAGGTTTGGTTTGAAATGTGCGGAGGAGATAGAATGATCACGTAGACGTTATCCACATTGCCTGCATATGCGTAGATCCTGTACCGCATTGCTTATATACGGGTGTACATACCCGGATCTACATTGCCTACGTGTGTGTATGTACTTGTCCACACCTCTGTTTCTCTCTACAGAACATACTTGTAAATATATTATTTCACAACGTGTGTATTTATGCTGCATATCTCCTCCGCACTTTCAAAACACGCAATCGGAAGCCGCTGTGCTACGTTGGGTGCTCCCGGCGTCTCTCAGGGACGGAAATGCACCGTGCCACTGCACTGCAGGAATTCACCACGTCGTCATTTCCCTCAAAAACAGCCATACATTTAGCGGCGGTGCAAAACGCCGCAATTAAACCGGGCCCGGGGAGGGTGTGCGGGTGCGGGACGCATCCTTGTACGTGTTCGGAAGGCACGGAGGGATCCTTCTGATCCTTCTATCAGCCACCCGGCGCCCGCAGCCCGCGGAGCCGCGCCGCCCCCGTGCTGGGACTGTTTGGGAGGAACCGTTTCCAGTGTTGAAGCAGTCTGGGAAAGTTGGAAAGTGTGTTGTGTTGTGTTAGGTTTTGCTCTTAGAGCCCCTCCTGGTCGGCAGGATAATTATAGCTGCTTTGTAATAAATCTCAGCCACAATTTCGGAAAATCTCGTCCTTGCGGTGTTTTCACATGATTCGTAGCCTGCGGGCAAATAAGACAACAAACGCAGGATGTTCGAACGGGTTCTGCTGCGCGTGTGTCCATATGCTGACAAACACACAGACACAGATGCATTTACGATCCCACTGCTGTATGTGGGAGGTCAGCATTTTTTCCTCCTAACCGGCTCCTTCCTTCCTTCCTTTCTTTTCTCTCTCTCTCTTTTTTTTTTCCTCTCTTTTCATTCATTTCATTAACATTAACGCACACATACGTATGTGTATTTCCTTAAACATACCTATGTGTGTCTTTTCACAACAAACTCTTTCTGCACGCTTGTATGTACACAGGGCACCTTCGAGGACTGCACGGTTATGCACGTTTCTGTACCTACAGAGCGCCTGTAGCCGTGCAGCTGTGTTGGTGCGTTGAAATGAGTGCAATTCCGATTTCACATCCAGCATTCCCACACCTGCTTAATTTTCCGACGTGTGTAACAGAATTTATGAGTCATTAAAAAAAAAAAAAAAAAAAAGGAAACAGGCGATCTCTAACTTATGCTTTACTGACGTAAGAGCTATTAAAACAAAAAACAAACACAACAACAACAAAATATGACCTCCAGGCAATGGCAGCTGGTTCTGCAGGCGGCACCCAGGTACAGCCGGCAGCTGCACCACGGGGCTCTGCAGAGGCCGGGCCGGGCCCCGTTCCGCTGCCCGGGGCAGAGCTCGGACCCCCGAATGCGGGGGGCTCGGAACGAGGGGGGATGCGATCCGTGGTCTCAGATTGATAAGAGCAACGCACGTTGTGTTTGTGCTCCTAAACTCCGCTAATCGCACCAATTGGCTTGTTTCCTGATAATATTTCGCTTTTCCCAAACAAACATATTTCTCACGGGGTGTTTCATGGGCGATGGGGGTAGAAAAAAAATCGGAACAAAGACAGTATTTCACCCCCGGGTTGGCAGGCAGCTGTTAAAGGTATTTACGGCTCTACTGCAGTGCGGCACTCAATGCTGTGTGGTGCGAGGGAACAAACAGGAAGCGGGAGGCAGAGATGAGGCACAATAAAGCGTGCAGCGGGAGCGGGGCCGGGCCGGGCGCGGAGGAAATGTCCCTGGCAGAGAGAGGGGCAATAAAAGGGTATTCAGCGGCGGAGGGGCTGCGCGCAGCACGGAACCTCCCCGGATGCCTTTGGGGGAGGGGTCCCCGGGGCTTGTGGGGGCAGCTGTAGTGCCTCCGTGCGGTACCGCACCGGCAGCCCCTCGAGGCGGACCCGAAAAGGTGCCACCAGGCTGTCCGAGGGGCTTGCGGAGCCCCCCGAGAGCCCGGCCACGTGGCTGCCGCGCCGCCGTCGAGGTCCGGCCGTGGGCGGGCTCTCGGGGACGCTCCGGAGCCTCCCGGCCCCGACGGCGCGGACCGGGGGCACCTGCCCGCCCTGGGCAGCCGGCCTGGGCGCGCTGCGGCCGCCGGGGGCGCGTCGGGGCCCGCCACCGCCACCAGCCGTTTTGTGTCCCACGGCCTCTTCCAGGAGAAGGCGCTGTAGGACAAGCCTGGCCGCGATCCCCGCACGGGAGAGGGGCCCACCGCCCCCCGCCGCCCGCCCCGGGCCGCGGGCCCCGGCCCCGGCCCACGCCCACGGGAGAGACCACTGCAGGGCGGGGGGCACCGCTCGACCCTCCGTCACTTTCCTGGGGAGGCCCCGGAGCCCTCCCCCTGTCAGTCATCTTCCTGCCTCCACCGCCGACCCTCCCGCCTGTCCGGAGTCCTGCGTACCCCTCCGCCTCCCCCATGGGCAGCGCTAGGAGATGGAGCAAAGCGCCCGCTGATGTCGGCCCTCTCTCCTCCCTCCCTGCCCCTTTGGCTCCGCGCCCCCGCCCCACGCACGCCGGTGCCTCGCGGCTCTCCCTGCCTCCGCCTCATTTCGCTCTGCCCGGGCATGACCCTGGCCGCCCCCGGGGCCGTTTCTGCCCGAGCCGGGCGCTCCCATGGCCCCGGCTCCCCTCTTTAACCCCCGCCCCGTGTCCCCCGCCCCCCGGACCCGCGGTGCCGCCGCCGCTGTTCCGTTTGATGTCGGGGCGCGTCTCGCTACCGCCCTGCCCGCTCCAGGGGCTCCGCTGCCGCCGGGGCCGCCCCGGGCCTCTGCGTGCCCACATCCTGCGCAGGGAATGGGCGGAAAGTCGGAGCAGCGATAAAAGCACAGAGCGATAATGCGTTGGACGCTATCAAGGCGCGCAGTTGTTGTTCAAAGCGAGAGTCGGGGCCTGTCATTTTGTGGCGGTGCGGTCCTGGGGGCAGGATGCTGTCTTAGTGTCTGGCACGGAGCAGCAAGGGCGACGGTGTTTCACCCTTGCGATTCGATTTCCCCAACCCTTTTATCGCAACTGTTCCCAGAGGGTAAGCAATTATGGGGTTTCTTCATTCCACTCCTTATCCGTCTTCAGATCATCAGCCCCGAAAATGGGAGCTGCCACACAAGCCCGAGGAAGGAACTGGCCAGGGCTTCAAAGCCAACTTTCACATCTGCATTTTAGAATAGGAAATGTGAAAATCCTCCTAATTCCCCCTTCAGAATCTCAGGGCTACTATTATTCAATTGCAGAACCACTTACGTCGTGCCTAGATCACAGGGAGCTTCCTCCCTTCCAGCTACCCCTCGGATCCCACAGTCCTTTCCCATCTCTGCACCTCCCGGACACATTTGCCCTCAGCCCACGCCCTCCCCATCTTCCAGGGACTGATGGTTCACCTCTCTTCCCGTTCTTCCCTCCTCCACCTCACGAGCTCTGCCGGCCCTCGAGACTGCTAGGGTAGCAGCCACCTGCCCTCGCAGCGGGCGGGGAGCACGGGCCGGGAGCCGGTAGGTGATGCCGAGCAGCTGAGGCGTCGAACAAGAGTCGAACAAAATAAGGAGTAGGGCGAGAACTAAGGGCCCGTTCTAAGTAAACTCAAACTTCAGTGCCTGGAATTACTTCTCCGGCCGAGCGAGCACAGCTCAGGGGAGAGCCCGCCCCGGCGTTAAGCAGGTGCCGGCCGGTGCCCACCGCCGCGGAGCCGAGCCCCAGAGGGGGAGTCGGAGAGCGGTGCTGCTGTCCGCGGCCGTGCGCTGTCAGACCCCGACGGGGCGGACACGGCCCTTTCCCTCTGGAGAAGACCGTCCCCCCCGGCCCGGGCTCCAGCAACTCTGGGCTGCTTCGGGGCCGTGATAGAGAACTACTGCCCGGGCTCTTTGTGCAGAAGCGGCAGTGTGATTCCAGGGACATTTGACTTCCTGTGCTCGGGCTCCTTGAAATTCTTATTTGCTAACTCACACCCTTCTCCCTTCACACCAGAGTTGTTTTATTGTTTTATAGCTCTCCTCAAACTTCCAGTCCTCAAAGATCTCATTGTGGCAGCCTTCACACTTCCCTCTCTCCCAAAACCCGATGCCCGCTGCTCCCAGCAGTTTGGTCGCTCGCAGACGCCCCTCGGTGCCTGGCGAACCCGCAGCCGCGGCACAGCTCGAGCAGAATGAGTCAAAACCACTTCCCAGAGCCGTCTGACTGAAATGCCACAAACACCCGGGGAGGGACGGACCCCCGCCCCGAGCTAACTCCGCGTTTCGTCCCGACGCGCTCCTCTGTGCCTCCAGAGTTGGCTCTCAGAGAGGGGCACCGCCCCTAGCCCAAGGGACAGGGAACACACCCACAGCCCTGTGGGATGCTCCCCGCAAAGCCGCCGCGGAGCTGACCGGCCGCCCGCCCCCGCACCCGCTTACAGAGCAGCCAGCGGACCTTTATTTAGCGAATAAAAGTTTAAAGCAGAAGGTTATTTATGGTTCCGCAGAGATAGGTCCTGAGTGGCTATTTAGGAGCACGTGATTCCAATAAACTTTGTTTTATGGCTTGAGAGTTGACAAGCCAAAATATAATTCCCACCATAAATTAGTTTAAGAGCATACAAGTGCAGATGCTTTCGTTCCTGGAAGCAGTAATCGGGGAAGTGTTAGCAGGGATTCGTCTGCGGGAATGCGGCCGTGCGGGCAGCCCCGCTCCCCGGTGCCCCCACTCCCCCCGGCCCCGCGCCGGGCGCGCAGTAAGTCGGCGTCAGCCTCCGGGCTGCGGTGCCTCCGCGCCTCCGGGCACTGCGGGCGGGGAGATGGGCCTCGGGCTCTGCCTGCGGGAACGGGCAGGTAGAGCTGGGCCGGGAGGGGCTGGGAGCTCGCTGCGCCCCGGCCGAGGCTGGAGAACGTGGTGAAGATCTTCATTGAAACTGGCCTGGAAAAAATAATAATAAGAGAGAGAGAGAGAGAGAGAGAGAAGGAAAAAGGCATAGTATTGTAATGTTTGGAGTAGAAGGGCTGATGCTCTTGCATTGGCCTCGCAGTGCTATCCGGAGTGCTCAGAGCTAAAAGAAAATTATATATATACATATATTATAAAAATAATCTTAGGAAGCGAGTTATCGATACCCGGGCTATTGTTTTGCTGTTGTACGACAGCACTCCAAAATATACCGTAAAGATGCAATATTGGAGTTGAAAATTGGCTTGCAGCAAAATAAGAAAACAAAACAGATACTGGCATTTTGCTTCTAAACATACAGTCCTTCTCGGGAGCATGAGATCGAATGTGTGTTTTTGTCTTCCTTGATGTTATATTTGAACGCGGTTCTTAAAAGATTTGAAGGAGAGTTCGGGTCCGATGCATCCTCCTATAACGCAAACAAAGACGCGTGGCTCGAGTTTACTGTTGGATAATTGTGTGATCTTAAAGAGAAACGGGCTTAGAGCGGTCCGAGATTTGTTCCTATAGAATTGTCGTTCTGCCACTCTTAGCACGGATGCGGTGCTGCTCTGCACACTGTGACATTTTCTGGGCGATGTTTTAGCGAAGGTGATCTGAATATTTCATTTGTAAGTGACTGAATCGCCACAAAACGACGGAAAAAAAAAAAAAAAAAGAAAAAAGAGGCCTTTGTTATTCTTTTTTTCCCCCCCACCAGTGAAAGAGGGAGGTCTGACTTTCCATCCCTTTACTAATTATCTGCTATAAAATCTGGGCTATGACTCTAAAAGGTGAATCTCACACGCAGCTCGGGAGGGCACGTGTCCGAGGGATGCCCGGGTTCTTCACGGTCCCCATCCCACCCGCCCCAGCACCGCGCTGCTCGCGGGATGCTGCCCGCTCCTCTGCCTCCATCCATCAGCCGCGTTCTGTAGCAGTCCTCCAGAAATATCACCCGCGTGTGGAATACGGCAGTAACAAACGTTTGTATTGCAACAGGTCCGGCACCATGGAAAGGCACCCGCGGTAAGTGACCTCTTATTTCTCGCAGAATTGGAGTGCTTTGAAAGCACAGTTTCTCCCTCTCAGAGCAATTAGAAGCTCCGTATCCCTGCCGCACGTCGCTGCCACCAACCAACTGCTGTGTCAGCGCGTTAAGGCTTTAGGGACCGTTGCGCGGTGCCACTTCGCGGGCAGCTCTGGCTGAGGCAGTGGGGTTTATTATAAGGCTCGCAGGTGCCTGGCTGCTGCCAGGCGGCTCGGGGCGCTGCCCTCTGCTCCGGGAGGCTCGGGCCGGAACCGTGCTGCCGCCTCGTTTGGAGCAGCCCGGGCAGGAGGAGCGGTGGCTGTGCCCGGGCCGGGCAGGCAACGCTGTGCCGTAGGGCCGGGCGGCAGCGTTGAGGGCGAGGGGGGGGAGGGAGGGGGGAGGTGGGCACGGTGCGGAGGGGGCGGCTTTCTCCAGCTGTGTGCTGGTCCGCGCCGGTCCCGCGTGAAGCAGAGGATGAGAGCAGCGCGGTGTGCTGCAGGACACGCAGCGAGCGAGCCGCTGCACGCGGCGGTGCTGCCGTTCGGGCTGGCTCTGCCTTGTCCCTCAGACGGAAGGGGAAGGCTGCGGTGTGTGAAGGTTCATTACGTGCGCCTCGTCCTCCCCCCTCCGCAGGCTGTGCTCCGATGGGGGAGCGCGCAGGAGCGGAGCTCTGTTTGTTTGCATTTCTTCCCGTTTCCTCCCCTGCTCAATAAGCTCTTTCACTGCTTCTCGCCGGGTTCTCGTTCTCGTTTTACCCTATGTGGCGATGTGTTTTTTCGAGCCCTTTAAGTGCGAGATAAACAATTGCCCCGAGCACTGCGTTTTTGGGTTAGTCCCATAGGTAATTCCCTGCTCGCACAGCCCCGCGTCACGGAGGTGTCCTTGGCGTTTTGTTTTAGGGCCGGCCCTCAGTGTATGGATTACTCGTTTTCTGCTAACGTACATACAGCACGACGATTATGAACCAGAATACAAAAAGGCAGATAGATCAAAAGCCCTCTGTATGGGCAGTTGAACAGGAGGTGAATATATAACGCTTTTGTTCATCAATAAATCTTTGGCTTTGACCTGTCTGAGCAAGTCGTGCAATAAGGTGAAACGCAGGTCACAGCGTCTAACAAATATGAAAATGCGTAGGATGAGGCAGAGAGGGGGCTGCAGCTCCCCGGCCCCTCCGCGTCCCCCCCCGGCGGCTGCTCCGTTCCCGGGGCTGCCCCATGGGCGAGCTGGGGGGGGGGGGGGGGGGTTATGCTCCCTGCCCCTTCGGTCGGTAGTTAATAGAACCCAGGGGGGAACCCCTCCCCTCGGCGAGAGGAGGAGAAACCAGGAAGAGGCTCTGAAATAGTTGGGAGGAGGCTTAAATAAGCTAGGGGAGGGGGAAAAAAAAAGAAAGAGGGAAAGAGGGAAAGAAAGAAAAAGAAAGAAAGAGAAAGAACGAAAGAGAAAGAAAGAAAGAAAGAGAAAGAAAGAAAGAAAGAGAAAGAAAGAAAGAAAGAAAGAGAAAGAAAGAAAGAAAGAAAGAAAGAAAGAAAGAAAGAAAGAAAGAAAGAAAGAAAGAAAGAAAGAAAGAAAGAAAGAAAGAAAGAAAGAAAGAAAGAAAGAAAGGAAGGGTAGAGAATGGGGACGCAGGGTGGTTTTGAGGTGCACTTGCTGTGAGGATGGTGCCACCGCAGTCATAGCAAAGCAGCTGTTTCCAAACGGCATCCCCAGCTCAGGCAGCTGCGAGATGGAGCCCAGCGAGCAAAGCGGTGCTCATCGCTCGGGTGAACGCAGCAGCCCCAAATCCGCCCTCCGCAGCGCCTGGATGTGTCGCACCCCACCATTATCTGCCCTTATGTCGCCTGTTTCACATAGTGGAAGGAGAAGAGGTTGACCGAGGGACAGCAGCGAGGAGCTGGGTCAGGCACAATTCGTGAACTTTTGTACTCTAGTGTGCTGCTGTCGGCAAAGTAAAAATAATGAAACTTGGTGATGTGTTTGCAAATGATTTGGGATGACCTCTCGCCCTGCCCTTCACCATAAACGCTACGCGGGAGAACCTGGGAGGGTGCGCGCTGCGGCTCCCGCGGGATGATGGAGCGCATAGAGCAGCAGAATGGCACCAAGGTAAATGTGGCAGCCCCCCGATCCCCGGACCCGCTCACCCCAGCTCTACCCTCGTCTTTTTCACCCATCGCTGTCTCTGTTGTCGCCTGTTTCACTTCTGTTTCGATTTTTTTTCCCCCCTCGAGTGGGAAAATTCTAGCTAGATAGAATGCCTTCAGATTCGTATCAGGATAAATAGGTGTATCTTTTATTTCCTGTGCGGTTTTAACTAGTAGCATTCTAAATAGCGATTTTTTTACTGGGAATGTCCGTTTTCTGTAGCGAGGACGAAAACGGCGAGCACTAAAGCCGTCAGCAGCTCTTATGAGGATGTGTTAGCCGAAATTCGTCGCCATCAGTTGGTGTGGGGTCGTAAAGCTCCATTTCGTCAATAATAACAACCGTGAATCCTTCCCGAAATCCCACCTTCCTGCAAAGCCGTGTTTCTGAGCTCGGTCCCCACCGAGTAGTTGGCATTCCTCAGAAGACAGTAAGGAGTAAGGATTGCAGGGAGCTGCTGTAGGGTAGGTGAAAACAGAACGTTATTACGTTGTCTATATATACCCTGTAGAACCGAATTTGTGTGATATTCATATAGTCACAGATTCGATTCTAGGGGAATATATGGTCGATGCAAAAACTTCACCTTTCTGCAGACGGCCAGGGGTTTGGGCACTGACGGAACCAAAAGACGTGTGCGTGTTGAACACGGAGAAATCCCCAAAGTTTTGCCGCCTCTCTCCCATTAAGCAGATTTTAGAACGTCTCTGAGAATTCCCCTGGTCGTTGAGCCCTACCTCCCGCTGGCAGACTGTGGATTTAAACGAGTAATCTCAGGAGATCTAAAAAATATTCCGAGGGGGGAAAAAAAAAAAAAAGAAAAAAAAAAAAAGAAAGAAAGAAAAAAAGAAAAAAGAAGTCTGCCAATCAGTGAGCGAATCTTTAACAAAAGCCCCATAAATTAGCCCGATGTGCTGGGCGCTGCCAGAATTTCCCTGTCGTGTGTCCAAATCTCACCCAAATATTTACGACAGCGGCGAAAGCAGCGCTCGACTCACTGGGACGTATTTCCTTGCGCTCCAGGAAGGATGTTGATGAGCGAAGATTGAATTTCTCTCTTTAAACCCGTGATGTTTGTAACCCAATTAGAAGCCGTCTCAGTGCAATTGGCTGAACTTTGGTGGCCAAAAGTGGACAGTTTCTCGTTATCTGGATGCTTTCGTACGCACACACGCACAGATTTTGTATGTGAGTGTGCGAGCGAGCGTGCGTGCCCACGTGTGCACACGTATGTGTTGAGGTCGCAAAGTGAATGAGAAGTTACTGATTGCCTAATTTTATTCAGCAGAACGAAATTCTGGTAACTTTTGGATGACCTCTGCGAGACAAAGACAGGACAGATCTATTGTACATCATATTGCCCTCTTCTTTGATGTCTTTTCTTTTCCTCGCCTCCTTATCGGTTCCCCCCTTCAAGTCCCGCTCCGACTCCTCGCCCCGCATCTCTCTCGAGATTTTATTCGTATCAGAGCCCGGCGGCCATCCCGCCCGGCGGATGGGGCGGGGGGGCGGTTGGGGGGGAGGTGAGGGCTCTGCTCAGACAAAGGCTGCCCGCACCTGGGGGCAGGGAGGCGGCCGCACGCGGGGAATGGCCCCAAAACTCCGGGATCGGCCCCGGAGGGCGAACCCCGGCGCGGAGGGGTCACTCAGCTCCGCGTATATTATTTAGTTAAATTCGTGGAAATTCTGAGGCGCACACAAAT
Organism: Chrysolophus pictus; assembly: GCA_037305975.1. Classification (NCBI taxonomy): domain Eukaryota; kingdom Metazoa; phylum Chordata; class Aves; order Galliformes; family Phasianidae; genus Chrysolophus; species Chrysolophus pictus. The sequence continues at coordinate 21,326,632 of CM074582.1, forward strand.
CCGGTGATCGGCTCCCCGCCTCCCCATTGGCCGGGCCGGTCACATGCACGCCTAACTTTATTCAGTTGACAGCAAGTAGGAGGGCTCTATGGAAGGAGAAAAAAAGACAACACGAGAAAAATTAGTATTTTCTACCTTCCGAAATTAATGGCCATGAGTTCGTATATGGTGAACTCTAAGTATGTGGATCCCAAATTTCCTCCTTGCGAGGAATATTTGCAGAGCAGCTACCTAGGCGAGCAGGGGGCCGAGTATTACGGGGCCTCGCAGGGCTCCGATTTCCAGCACCAGGGGCTCTACCCACGGTCAAACTACAGCGAGCAGCCCTTTGGCTGCGCCGGTGCCCAGGGCTCCGCCGTGCAGCCGCGGGGTCACGGACAGGAGCAGTCCGCCCCTCCGAGCCACTTCCCCGGCCAAGCCGAGCATTGTCCTCCGCCTCCAATGTCCAACTCCCGAGCCTGCGGCCAGCAGCCAGCCCTCAAAGCCCCCCACGGGTCAGCAGTTAAGCAGCCAGCAGTAGTTTATCCCTGGATGAAGAAAGTCCATGTTAACTCGGGTAAGGATCCTCTTCTTACTTTGCTCTTCTACCCCGCTCCCGCGTGTGTCCTCAGGGATGCTCGCTCGAGCCCTGGCGAGGCTGTAAGGCGAGGCGGCCAATTACACTCGTCATAAATTTTTATTGCCGAGGAAATAGGCCGTCGGCGTGCGGGGCTCTTCCGCGCAGGAGCCGCGGTGGCAGCCGGCCCCGCGGAACGGCCGCGCCGGGCACCGCCGGAGCGCTGCTGGGGCCGCGTGGGAAGGCGAGGCGGAAAATCCCCCTTCGGTCTGTAAAGTTCTCCGTGTTTCTTTCCCAGTGAACCCCAATTACAGCGGAGGGGAACCTAAGCGCTCCCGAACAGCTTACACCAGGCAGCAAGTCCTAGAACTGGAAAAAGAATTTCATTTTAACAGGTACCTGACCCGGCGCCGCCGTATCGAGATAGCGCACACTTTGTGTCTCTCTGAGCGCCAGATCAAGATCTGGTTTCAGAACAGAAGAATGAAGTGGAAAAAAGACCACAAACTGCCCAACACTAAGGGCAGGTCTTCCTCCTCCGGTTCTAACCCCCACTTACAGACTGTTCCCAAGGACCATCAGACTGACTTGACAACTTTATAGAAGAGGTGACATTTTCCATTTCATCCTTCGATTCTGACCAGTACTGTACATAAGTGACACTATCCAAGCAGAACCTGCGTGTAGCAGCCAAGGACTCGAGAAACTGCCATCTTTCCATAAGGTACTGTGGTACAAAGGAGACTAAATGACGCTACTTCGGACTTTATTTTATTTGCCTCTCGCTAGCACAGAAAGAAAGAAAGAAAAAAAGCATCATACAGGCAGTAGGAATTGGGAAAATATTAAACGAGACCTTCTGTCCATAAAAAGTAATAAATCATTGAAAATGAAACTGTCCTGTGTTTCAGTTTTGGATTTGAAAGTGAAGGTTCGATGCTTTATTCTGGGATTTTTGCTTTTAATTGTCTTTTTATCCCACGCAGTGAGTGTGATGCTTTTGGGGCAAGTTGAGGACAGGAAATTTATGGCATAGTCCTTTATTTGAACACAAAGACTCGCGGTTGTGAACTTTTTGTGCTGCTTTACCTTTCTTGGTGTGATGAAAATACTCGCTCATTTCCATAATTTTCAGAAGCTGTGCATAGGAATTAAGTGAAAACGGGTTATTTTGTGTCCTGATGGTGTTAGCGTATTTATTTATTTGTTACGTAGAAGAGTGAAGATTAAAAAAAAAGAAAAGAAAAAAAGTCAAGCCAAAAAATGGGAAAGAGGGGCTGAAATGCAGCATCTCTCCTTCCCAGTCTCACGAGCCCACATATGATGTTTACTTGTCTTGAACGTACACAACTTTCTGGTCCCATTTTATGCATTTCCTTCTTTGTTGTGAGAAGCGTCCCTGCTCCGTACCGTGTGCCACCGGGGCTAACGGGCTCCAAATCTTTTCCCAAAGTCTGCCCTGCTCGGCGCTGTACTTTTAACCAGCAATACGTCATTTAAAAGGCAAAAATAAACCACAAAGAAAACCCCGGAGTGAAAAATCAATGTGTTTTCTGGGATGGTCTGACCCATTCAGAGCTCAAAGCTACATGCTTTATTTCTGGCTGGGTTTAGATTTATTTTCTGCCCAGCAGAGGGGTGGGCTGTATGGGTTGCTGGTTTAGTTTTGTGCTTTGTTTATTGAGATTCTTTTCTTTATTTTTTTCCTTCTTTTGGTCTACGTTACGTTTGCTGGGTAGGTTTGGTTCGGGTTCTTTTCACATGGGCGGCGATTGTTCTTAAGCAACCCTCGACACATGGCTGAAACTGTTGGAAATCTCAGCAAGTTATTGAGGGAAGGAGGGGAAGTTTGCACGGGAGCAGAGCTGCTCTTAAACCACGTATTTGCCTATGGCTGCTGCTTGTATCGTGCCAAAGTTGTAGTGCGCTGAGCCTGCGTTTTGAGTCCCAACCCAGCCAAACCTGCCCCTTTACACCCTGCTCGTGCGATCTGAGCTCAGCCCTTATCTCCCTTCCCCGAGGGCAGCCTGGGAGAGGGACCATCGCATCGAGATTTTAACTAGATGATCCCATTATTAAAGGAAGAAGGGAAAAGAAGGAAAGCCGGGGCAAGTGCTGAAGCTGCACTTCTGTAAAGCGAGGTTGAAACATCGGTGTAAGTTAAAGCGCTCGTGTCTGAGCTGAGTGCTTCCCACCGAGGACTCGCTGCTTCCCGAGCTCACTCGGGGAAACACTGCAAAAACGGGCATGAATAAATTCGAAAATAAAGGGAGAGCTTTTCAAAACGAGGGCATTCGGCGGGATTAACTATGGGCAGCGGTTAATTTCTGCCCTTTTCTCATCCCTAGCAGTCCGCACAGTGTCTTGTAAGACTTGCTCTTTTGTTTTAGAGCCCGGAGAAAACTCTTTGTTCCTCCTCGGGGTTAGCCCAGTTCTCAGACTTGCACATGGCAATACTTGAATATCTCCACGTCGTGATATTAAAGATGGATATTCCCGCATTATTCGCATCATTGTTTCTACGACAAAAAGCGCGGAGTTCATACATAGTAAAGACGTCTTTTTTTCTGACGCCTTCACGTTGAGAAGCTGAAAAGGTATTTTACTGAAGTTCGGCTAAATTGCAGGAACAGGTTCACCCAGAGGACAAATTTTCTATTCGATTAGTTGTATTTCAGCCGGGAAGAGTGACCTCTAAACCCTTAACCTTTTGGACCCAAACTGCTCTTCCCTTTCTCTGGCATGGAGAGCAGCTCGCAGCGGTGCTTGGGGAGGGAATTCCTCAGGCAAGTTTTCAAGTTTTGTTCCATCCAATTCCTGCGTTTCGTCTCCGGAGCTGACCAAAGCCCTCCCTTCTCTCTTCATGCGAACCTAGGATAAAGGGGGAAAAAAAAGAAAGAAGAAGAAGAAGAAGAAGAAGAAAAAAGAAACAACCCTCTCTCTGGCTGCTCCCCTTGAAAATACCCCTCCCGGCCCCCCGCTGCCCGCTCAAAGTCTGTGACAAGTTGGGTCGGAGCGGGGAGAACGCGATACCCAGGGGGGAGATGCCAAGTTTGGCCTCTGTGGTGCCAGGCCGGAAAATAATGTCCCGGGATAAGCAGACCTCCCTTTGTGCTCCTTATCGTGAGAGATCGCTCCCCAAGTTAAAGGGCCAAATTCTGCTCCCGGCTTTCCTTCCCCCGCCCACTGCAGTCAAACAAGGATGTAGCTGCGAGCAGAATTTGGCTCATTGCCTTTTGAAATGTTAATATCTCCGGGATGAGTGTTGGCTTCAGCAGGCTCGGCTCCCATAGCCCTCTGCACGTCCCTTTGAGCGAGGAAGGGGCACCGCGAGTTTACGGAGTTGTCATTGCTCTGTAAGCCCCGGCAATATGGGAGCTGGGGACAGAAAGCACCAACGCAAATAAATGGTTTCCAGCTGCCAATGATTCGAAGGGTCAGGAATGCGGGCAATAACGACCAGGAGCACCCACTGGCCATTATCTCCCGTGGAAAAGGAACCCGAGATGTATTTTTTATGATTTTTAACCGTCTTCCAGGGTCATTTTATGCGGGGGAGGGAATCCCTTATTTTCATCATGGATGAAACGTGGTGTGTCGAAGCCTTTGTTAAATGCTCGCGTTGCCCAGCAATACTCTTGTCTCTGTTAAAGTGTGATGCTTTTACAGACTTTACAAATGTTTTGCTGCCATTGATTAAAGCGTTATTTATACTAATTGTCGCCTGTAATTTTGATGTAAGCCCTCCATATACATTTGAAATAATAAAAGGTGTAGAGAAATAGATTCTGTTTTGTATCTTGTACCAGCAGTCCCTACGAGGCGGGTCCGTGCGAAAAGCCTGTCCCTCCCTTCATTACTATGCTAAGAGATGAGTGACTCCGCATTGCATCTGTCCAAATGTCCCTTTGAACAGGTCTGCCGATGGCCCCGCCATCGTGGTGTGACTCCAGGCCAAGCTGGAGCCTGTATTTACATTGAGGCTGCAGTTAAAAGCGCCTGCCACCCATTTGCTGCTGCTTTGCATTTAACAAGCCCTCCTAGAACGACTGCCGGGTACGTGCGTGTGTGGTGGGAGCGGGAGCCCCACCTGAAGCCACCTCGGTCCCCACACAGATGTGTGGCTCCGGGAAGCGCGACGTCAAGCTGAAAATGCAGCGCAACGCCAAGCTGAAAATACTGCGCAATGAGCGGCTTTCAGTTTCATTCGTTGGCCTGACACAACCGAAAGATCACACAGAAACACAGACTCGGAGAGTTTAGACTGCCCCGTGCACCCAGGGCAGACACCATTATATTCCAACCCCGCGTAAGCACCTCAGCCAACGCCGCATCCCCTGCGCTGGTGCCAGGAGCGCTGCCAGGGAGGACTCGACCCCTCAGAGCGCGGTCAGGGCACGGGGCCAAAGAGCCGCATCCCGAGCAGAGGGGCGAGATGCGCTGCGCGGCCCGCGTGCGCCCTCGGGGCAGCGGGGGCCGCGCATCCACAGCCCCGCGTTAAGTGTCGAGACCCATTCAGCGATTATACTTTCTCTCTGCTGTTTAATGGCTCCTCCTGTTACCCCGATACATCAGTACGGCTCTGCGTGCTGTATGGCCGCTAGTTGTTAAGGTAAGAATGGAGAGGAGAGGCGCAGTCCATAGCACACCCCGCGCACTGTACAGTACAGTAAATAGGGACCTCTCCACGCGGAGCCGCACCGCTGCCAACGGCCATGTTGGTCGGCCCTTTCCCCTGATTTCTTCCTTCTCCCCCTCCCCCCTTCTTCTTCTTCTTCTTCTTCTTCTTCTTTTTTTTTTCCTTTTGCAAGCCCAGAGACCAAAATAATCGTGCTAGGAACAGTCATAACAGGCAGAATTTCAAAGTGCGAGGAAGATGATAAGAATAGATTTCTACAAGTCCTGACCACGTGATTCGCGAAATAATTAATTCAGCACGTCCCTTAAGAAACACGGAGTCGTCATTAATCTGCCAAGCAAAGGACTCTATCAGACTTGAAAACTGAAGAGATCCCAAGAATATAATATACAAAGGGCGCAGCCCCTCTCTCCGCACACCTAGCTCCGTGCAAGCTGCCGAAAAAAAACAGCCGCCCGGTACGTAAAGGTTTTTTTGCTTTTATTCCTTCTTATTTCAGCCTTAATGAACTTAGCTGTCAAACCCGTGACAAATAGGGCACGCCGCTTCCTGCTCGCAGCCCGGCCGCGGCCGGCAGCCGGAGCGGGTGACCTTTGGTTCCCAGGGAGCGGGGACGCGGGGCGCGGAGCGGCGGAGGAGAGGCTGTCGGTGGGCGCGGAGAGGCGCGGAGAGGCGCGGGGCGGAACAACGCGGCTGTCAGGGCATCTGCCGCCCGCTGCCGGCGCCGCCGAGAGGCCCTCAACTTCTTTTCGAGAGGGGTCGTAAATCGCGTCGCGCTTCGTGTGACGGCGGGGCTACCGCGGGCGCGCAGGGCCGCTCCGCTCCTCCCGCAGCGCCGCTGCTGCCCGGCCGCGCTCCGTGCCGGCCCCGCGGGGAGGGAACCGCGCACCCTGCCCCGCAGCGCCTCTCGCCCTCGATCGATAGGGGAAAATTGGGGAGGGGGGGGCGGGGGTGTTGTGCTGATAGGAAGGCACCCTCCGCGAACTCCGTGAAATATGGACCGCGAGGCTGAGGCTTCTCTCTTAAATCCCGGAGTCAGCTGGAAACGCTTTCTGCAAACAGGATATTCTTTATTGTCCTTGCTGGAGTAATTTCTAAAAAAATCCGAGATTGCAGCTTTTTATTACTTCCGTTTCGGTGGCAGGACAGAGACAAAGTTTCCTATGTTATGAATTATACATTCAAACAATAACACATTAATTCAATTATTCAAAGATGACAAATGTTTATGTGCTTTGGTAGTGACTAAGGAACAGATTCGCTACTTCACCGCGAGTCCCACGTTTTTATCAATGAAGTTTTATATTATCCCGTTGGCCCGGGAAGGAAACCCAACTCCTCCAAGAGGCGCAGTAAAATGGACCCGAACATAAATCGCGGCCCCTTCGTAAGAGCGTTTATTCCCGCATATAGCCCGGGCTATTTTATCAGTTTGACAATTGCCGGAGTTGTTGTTATAAATCATCATAAGTAATTCCTGAAAGGGTGCGAGGCTGCTGGGGGGCGGGCGGAGACTGTAAATCTTTCTGTTTTATTGCTCTATGAACATATGCTCCGATTGAAGAACTCTTAGATCCTTTACTGGAGACAAATTCGCGCAAAGCCGGAGTCCCACCGGCGCGAAGGATTTACATTTCCTTAGGAGCTTTGCGGTCCTCCTGCGATGCCTTCGTTCTGGTGGCGGTGCCGAGGTGCACCCATCTCCCCGCCGGCCTCCGTGTGTAGTTTCAACGGCCCCTTTTGGAGCCTCCGAGCGGCTGCCCCACGGCTGCGGGATTTCCCCGGGGGCGCCGGGCCGAGAGCCCCCGCAGCCCCGCACCGAACCCCGCAGCCTTTCGGCCCCGGGGCTGCGGGGGCACACGAGCCGGGCTCCGCGACGCGCACAGACGCCGAAATAGATGGCAGGCGGAAAGGATATAAAGAACCATTACCTCTTACTCGGGGCGAGATTTAAGTGCGTCGTTTCGAAGAAATATAGGATTATAAATCCGAAGCCGTACACAATAATTTACACAGAACTTACGCTTCCATCACCGGACTCCAATCTTTTTATAACTGGTTTGCAAAGTCAGGAAAAGCAATGTAATTTAGATAAATGTTACAATGCACTTACGGTTGGTATCGTAAGGCAATACGTTACTGTCACATCCCCGTGCTTTGGATGGTAATGAAATCATAGCAGATGTTAGATTAGGGCTGGTGTATTTATAGCTACAGATACGTTAGAAAATCAAAGAGAGAACCCAATAAATGTATTTTTTTCGCCGAGCTGGAATTGCTGGCGAGCTCTGTGGGCATACATGACGGATACGTATCGGGTTCGCTCTGCTCTCAGCTTGCTCTGGGAGCGGGGAGGCTGGCTTAAGGCACAATGTCATGAGTTCTTGCTGTTTTTGTTTTTTTCCCCAACGCTTCTGTAGCCTCCAGCCAGGGTCAGTCTCTGCCGCCCGCCTGCTCCCGGGACGGAGAAGGAGAAAACAAAAATCCGCGCTCTCCATTCCTCCCGGCGCACGGCCGCCGGAGCAGCGCGGGTCTCGGCCGGTCCCAAACCTCTCCTCTCCCTCCGCCGGCAATTTCTGCGCCTTGGGAACACCCCGCGGAATTCACCTTTTTCCCGGCGCTCGGGCGGGCGCGTAAGTGCGGAGCGGTGCGGAGAGGCGCGGAGCCCCGGGCCGGGAGCGGGGCGCGGGGGGGCCCGGCTGGGAGCTGTTGTGCCTCGGCCCGGAGAGCTGCTCCAGGCATCACGTGGGCAAACACGGCTGTATTGGAAGGCAGTGCCCATATTTCTGGTTATAAAGGGCTTTCTCCTGCTCGTCCCCAAAATTCATCAATGGCCGCACGATTTAAAAACAAAACAAAACGAGAGGCGGCCAATTGCTGCCTTTGATTCCGGGAGGCTAATGGCTGAAGGGCCGTGTGTTGATTTTTTTTTTTTTTTTAAACCCCACCAAATTCCGATTTCAACTCGCTCTCTTTTATTGGTAGCTGAGCCCGTGCTTGTTCTCATTCTATCGGGAATTCTGGCGTGGAAATGTCTGTAAAACCGCAGGATCAGGTTTAGGACAGTGCTGTCTGCAGACAAAGGGGGAAGGATGTATTCTAAGAACTGCGAGAGCAGATCCTGAAAAGTGAGGAGCCCAGGTTATGATAAATTGGCACACAGGTAAGGAACTGCATGGCAAAACGGGACCTTTACTCACAGGGGCTGCATTACCACCTTTATTCAGAGACCGCCCGGAATTTGTTTGTAATCTCTGCCCATAACGCGTGGAGTAACAGCCACCTCCTTGGAGGCTTTAAGCTCTATCTTTTATTATGGCGCTTAAATAAAAGGCGAACTCCTTCTCAAAGGCTGGGAGAAAAGCTTTATCCTTCTCCTATCTCCATTTTTTCGGTGGTTTCAGGGAGGGAATTGCCAATAACAAAGAAAAGGGGGACAAACAACTTTGCTGGATGCTCCCCTTGCAAAGTAAGATGGAGCACCAGGATACTCGTTGCCGTGGCGGGGGGGGAGGCGTGCTGGTTCGTAACGTGCGATCTCAAGTAGGCTCGTCTGTTAACGCAGCCCGTCCGTTGGGTTTCTGAAATCTTCCTGCCAGGTGCGTTCTCATGCCTTTTCCCCCCACATTTCTGTCGCTCAGTGACTGCTGCCCCCTTTTCCCCCCAGTTGTTTTAGACTTGCTATTACCTGGCCGCCCGCGCCCCCGGCTTCTGCTGCTGAAGCTCGCGGTGACATTTATCCTCTGGGAAGCCGTCCCGGTGCGTTCGGGCGGTGGGAGCAGCAGGACGGTGCCTGCCTGGGAGTGCCCGAGGGCTGCGGCCGCTCAGAAGCGCTGGGAACGGCCTCAGCTCCCCGCAGTCTGTCTGCCTTCCCCCACCCAGTGCCGGTTTCCCCCGGCCCCGACCCGTGGCCTGAGCGGAGCTCCCAGGCTGTGTTGGCGGGGAACCCTGCGCAGAGTCCCGCATCGTTCTGGGGTAGGGCTGCGGCCGGACAGAGAGGAGAGGGAAGGGAAGAAAGAAGTTGTTTTTTGTTGGCTTTTGTGTGAGCGTGCGTGTGCATGTGTGTGTGTGTGTGTGTCTTTCTGCTGCACGTTGCTTTGCTCGATGAGAAGTTAAAGGCAGCGAACATTTTTCTTAGCTGTATGCCTCCGAGCTGCTGGCCTGCCAAGTTAGTCAGCTGAATCCAATTACTGCGAGCAGCATTTCATTTGGCTCGATGGAAGCACTCACTTACAACTTCACCTAAAATTTCAATAATACCGATATTGGGCCCACGCCTGAATAATCGTAAAGATTTCCCCGGTGGAGCTCCGATAACTCCGCCGCGGCTGCGGGAGAGCAGCGCCCGGTTCCCTCTGTTCTGCAGAACATCGGGGCTCTGCAGGGTGCGGGGTTGGCGGTCCCTGGCCGAGGAACGCGCATCCAGCGCGGCTTCTGAGGCTGCTTCGGAAAAGGAAGAGAAGTCGATAATTAATTAGGCACAAAATGAAAACTTACCGTGCTCATCACCAGCGGGCTCGCTGTGTGCTCTCTGCGCAGCCCCACTTACGCTCTCCTCGCGCAGGCCGCGAAGTGCTATTTCTAATGAACTCTGCTTAAAAAAATAAAGCACTTAAAGTTGACGTACGCCCACGTGCATATATTATATAAGACGTTCCCGGGACAGGCCTGGGCCAAGAACCTGAGCGAGCACCGTGTGTAATCGTGAAGCTCCACTTCCCCAACTCCGGTTTGCCAGCATAAATTAAGGTGATTCGAAGGGGTAACGCCGCATCCTACCGGGTTTGGGCTGGGAGAGGGGAGACGCGGAGGAAAGTTGTAGGGTCTGTTGTGTTGTGAGCTATTGGAGGCGCTTCCGTTGGTTGTTCATTAAGGGGTGAGTTATTGCTATCCGAGCCAAAGGTCATTTCAAAGGCTTATGGCTGCGAGATATCGTCTTTATAATGACCCGGGCTTCTTTGTGGGGGATTTCTGGCACTCTGAAGTTCTTAAAGTCCCTACTCGATACCTTACACAACCAGAAGCAAAATGTGCCTTTCGAGCAACAAACGTTTGCGGCGTGTTTTCAGCGCTGGGGTTTCTTCGCTTCTCTGTCTCTGTCTCGGCCGGTGGATGGGGAGCGAGGGGCAGAGGGAAGGACCCGCGGTAGTTCCGCTCTCGCGGATCTCCCCTGCGCAGGCGGGCGCCTCGGGGAGCGGCGGGGGCCTCGGCTCGGGGCCTCTCTCCTCCCGTCCCCGTCCCCGTCCCCTCCCGGTCCCGGTCCCATCCCCGCGCTGCCCGAACCGGGCCGAGTTCCCCCGCTCCCTTCTTCCTCGCCGCGGTGGAGGCGGTGGCAGTCTGGGGGTATTTCGCTCTTTTTTTTTTTTTTTTTCTTTTGCTCCCCGCCTCTCTCAAAGCGTTATTAATAAATGAAGAGAAGCGTCTGCCCTTTGTCTGGTAAAAGATCTGACGTGGACTTAGAGACGCGGTGAGGGGCTGCGGACGAGACGTGCGTTTATTAACAAAGTCCTAAGGAAGAAAGTCCAAAACAAAACAGCTTCCGCTGAGAGTTCTCACTTCTGTTGCAGGTCCGCGCCCAAGGATTATCCAAAGGAACCTGAAGATCCTACACACACAGTTAAAGTCAAAATTCAAGAAAAAACAAAAGTGTGGTGAGTTCTCTAAATTTCCTTTTCCATCCGTCTCCCACTCCCCCGCCGCGGCAGCCCCTCGGTAGGAGCGGGGCTGCGGGGAACGGGCGGCCCGTGCCGCAGCCGCTGCTCCGCAGGCCAAAGCTACGGCAGCGTTGGGCAGGCCCCACCGCAAGCAGACTGCGCGAGTCGAGCCCGGCCAGGGAAACGGGGGGCTCCCCGAGGACGGGGAGTCCGCGCCCGCTCTCTGAGGCCGCAGCGCAGCGCCCTGCCCGCGATCCCACTCAGCAGGTGCCCCGGGGCCGCTCAGCACAGCCCCGGTTCTGTCCGGACAGCCCCACGCCGGCCGGGGGCTCCGGCCCCGCACCCCGTCCCGTCCCGCAGCCGTCCCCGGGGCCGCCCGGCTCCTGCCCGCGGGCCGGGCCGCTGCCGGCTCGGGCGCGTCCCTTATATACGGGGCTCCCTCCGGGCCGGCGGCCGGGAAATGTGCCGAGTGGGGAATTCTTTTGCCGGGCTCCCTCCTACGCGCAGGCTGCTTTGCACTTCTGAAAGTGCTGGGGCTTGGGAAGTGTTTTCCTTTTCATTCCTGGCCGGAGCGTTTACTGCCACAGCACTCGCAGTCATAAATTTTGCTACAAACCACAATGACAGGTGCATTGATATGCACCCTGAGAGCTCCGGCTGCTTTAATAACCGCTCCGCTGGCCGCTCTCACCGCCTTTTATTTATTCCGTATCATATGAGATATTGATCCTAAGCGGAATTAAGTGCGGGGGAAGTTTTAGTAGGGAACTGCTTAATATGGGAGCGCCGGCACCGCGGCTCCGGTCGCGCACACGCGTGGGGTGGGCGCGCGTCCTCGCGCGGGGCTCCGCGGGCGCGCAGCGGGGGACCGGGAGCCCCGAAGATGCTGGAACCGGACAAAGAGCCCCATTATGGTGCGCCGTGTCCGGCGGTTCAGCTGAGGTTAACCTTTGTGGGGAGGAGGAAGGGAGATGTGAGGCACAGCCGTGGATACTTCGCGGCTCCCTACCCTCCGAGCCCACCTCCCACGGCTCGGCCTCGCCATTTGGATGTCACTTTTTTTCCTGGAGGCTGTTTCTGGCCGAACCAAGTGTCGGGCCCTCGCTTTGGTGTCGGCTACAAAAACATCACCCTGGGCCCTGCATTCGTGGAAAATCAAAACCTGGAAGGTCTCCCTCTTCCTCCTTCTCTCCCTCTCTCTCTTTTTAAGATCTAAAGATGAGCCACCGAACAGTTGAGCATTGTCCATGTGATTTATGGCCCATAGCCTCCTTTGTAGGTTCAAGCAGAGTTCACAAGCAGTTGGTATTTCAGAAAAGAAATAAGGCTTTTAACAGCTTAACAGCAATATTCTTTCTTAAGATTCTGCCCATCCTTTTGGGAGCTCTATTTTCCGAGCCACATAAAAGCACACACTTAAGGCAGCGCCGTGCAACCGGGAGTCCTCAGTCCTCAGCTCCCGAAAACGCTGATGCTGGAAGGGAGAAACGGGCGACGGAGTTATTTTGCACAAAAATACTCGCAAGACCCGTCAAGATCATCACAGTTTATTAGAAATCATCTGAATCGCCACCCCTCGTTTCCTTAGATGCTCTTTCACCAACATTCTCCAGGAGAGGAAAAGGGCTCTTTCCCCATCCTTCCCGGTCCCCCGATAATCCCAGGCTTTGTTTGGGAAGAGCGGGGTGGCGGCGGGCCGGCCGGGCTCAGCTGTCCCAGCGGCTGCGGTCCCCCCGCACGGCTGTGACTGGCGGGGAATTTCAGGAAATGTATCGGTGGTACCAATCGCCACGGGGGAAAGAGAGGTGCTATTGCGGTGCTGCACGAGTATGGGCCGGAGAAATGATAATTATCAGACACCGCTCTCATTTTTCTAGCTATTTTTCTCTGGTGTGTTAATAGGCTCAAACCTTGTAGAAATACAACAAACTCCTAAGACACGCTGAGTTACGGACCTATGCAGTCAGCCGAAGCGTGTGTTAGTCTTTAAAATTACTGAAAATGTCAGAGAAGAACCCAACCCAACGAGAAAAATACAGCGAAAAATTAAGAACGGAGAGTTTTGCCGTAGCAAAACTGCGGGCGAGTTTCTGTCTTGCAGTAAAAGAGCAGAAGTCCCGTGTTGCAGCCGGGGGAAAGGTATCACCCTGCCCCAGATGCGCCAACAGGCCGACGCGGGGGGCGTTCGCTCCGTCCATTTTCAGCCCGAACAGCACGATCGGGGGGCGGGGAGAGGAGCGGGGAGAGTTCGCAGGCCGCTAAAAGAGGTCCCCAACGTCTATAGTGAAAACCATCCCCTAAAAATAATCCTCAGTGTCTCAGGTTCTTTCTGCTGAGGACGAATGAAAGGGACGAGAAACGTCGGGTGAAGGATTTTAATTCATCACGGCATTAAAATAGGGGAGCTGACCTGCGACATCCTTTATGGTGCAAAGTGAAGTTAGTGAATGGCGTCGGTTATCCTTTAACTCCGGAGGAATCCGGGGAAGAAGGAAGGCCGGGTTTACAAAAGGGACGGGGTTTGTCTGCCTTCGCCCGGCTGCAGCGCGGCTCCATCCATCATGTCAGCCCCGCGCGGCCGTGCGCACGCGTGGCGCCAGGCGGCCGTGGGGTTCCTGCCGGTGCGGGCCCGGGGGTTTCTGGGGACGGCACCCACCCGCCGCCGGGCCTCGAGCGTGGTCTGTCCCTAGAGGCCTCGAGAAAGTGACCTCTGGACCCCGTCATGTGTGCCTGCTCCTCCACAGCGCCATCGTTCTCGGGTGGCTCCTTCCCTGGTGCCCCTTCTCCTTCCCTGGTGACTCTGCTCCTTCCCCGGTGTCCCCCGCTCCTTCCCCGACGCTCCCTACCCCACCCCCAGTGTCCCTTCTCTCTTCCCGGTGTCCCTCACTGCCCCTCGCCGCCCCGCACTGAAGCTGTCTCTTGTGTCCCCGCTGTCCCCCTCCCCAGGTGGCTCCCGCGGCGGCGAGTGGCCCGGGCCGACGACGTGAGGCGCGGGGCGGCGGTCAATGATCTTTGAGCAGGGGCCGCGGGCCTTGGCGATCGCAGAGAGCAAGATGCAGAAAACCGCCTACTACGACAACGCGGGGCTCTTCGGGGGTTACACGTACAGCAAGGCCGACGCCTACCCCTACGGCGCGGCCCAGCAGCCCTACGGTGCGGCCGGCCTGGACGGCGAGTACCCCGGCTCCGCCTGCTCCGTGCAAAGCTCCGCGTCCGGCCGCGGCCCGGCCCCCAAGGGCCCCGAGCTGGGAGGCAGCTGCATGCGAACGGCCGGGGGCGGCCCCGGGGGCAGCCAGCCCCCCGGCATCGGCGAGCAGCAGCCCCCGGCTCTGCCGCCGTCCTCCCCGCCCAATCCCTCCAGCGCGCCCCCCCCGAAAAAAGCCAAGGGGGGGCCCAACGCCTCCGGCTCGGCCTCCGCCACCCTCAGCAAGCAGATATTCCCCTGGATGAAGGAGTCCCGGCAGAACTCCAAGCAGAAAAGCACCTGCCCCCCCTCAGGTAGCCCCCGCCCCGTGGCCCGATGTCCTTCCCACGGCCTTTCCCTGCATCCCAGCGCCCCCAGTCCGGCTGCAGGGGGCGGCCCGGGGGATCCCATCCCGTCTCCTCGACGGGCGCGGCCCCGACGGAGCCTTCACGGGCCGAAGGCCCCGAAGGAGGCGGCGGAGGAGGGGGGGGAGAGGTGTGGGCGGCCGTCCCCGGTCCCACGCGGAGCGGGAGGGGCGGAGGGCTCCGGGGAATCCCGGGGGCTTTCGTGGGGGACCAACGGTTCTCCGTGCCTCTTCCCGCAGGAGAGAGCTGCGAGGACAAGAGCCCCCCCGGGCCGGCCTCCAAGCGGGTGCGCACCGCCTACACCAGCGCGCAGCTGGTGGAGCTGGAGAAGGAGTTCCACTTCAACCGCTACCTGTGCCGGCCGCGCCGCGTGGAGATGGCCAATCTGCTGAACCTGACCGAGAGGCAGATCAAGATCTGGTTCCAGAACCGCCGCATGAAGTACAAAAAGGACCAGAAAGCCAAAGGCATCATGCACTCCCCCGCGGGCCAGTCCCCGGAGCGCAGCCCCCCGCTGAGCGGCGCGGCCCACGCCGGCTACTCGGGGCAGCTGCCCGCCGTCGGCGGCCTGGGCTACGACGCGCCGTCGCCCACGCCGTTCGCCAAGGCGCAGCAGAGCATGTACGGGCTGGCCGCCTACACGGCGCCGCTGGGCGGCTGCCTGCCGCAGCAGAAGCGCTACGCGGGCGCGGAGTACGAGCCGCACCCCCTGCAGAGCGGCGGCGGCTTCGGCAACCCCGGCCTGCAGGGCAGCCCCGTCTACGTCGGGGGCAACTTCGTGGACTCGATGCCGGCCTCGGGGCCCGTCTTCAACCTGGGCCACCTGCAGCACCCCTCCTCGGCCAGCGTGGACTACAGCTGCGCCGCGCAGATCCCCGGCGGCCACCACCACGGACCTTGCGACCCCCACCCCACCTACACGGACCTCTCCTCGCACCACGCGTCTCAGGGACGGCTGCAGGAGGCCCCCAAGCTCACGCACCTGTAGCGGCCGGGCCGGCGGCGGCGAGCGGAGCGGGCTCGCCTCTATTACCTCACTCCTCCGACGGGACGGGGCCGGCGGGGCGTGTGCGTGCCCCCCGGGGCCGCCCCTTTGCTGCTCCGAGCCGCTCGGAGCACGGCAGTGCAATACGCCGCGACCCGGGGACTGGTAGCTGGTAGCGGTGTGCCCGAGGTAAGTCGTAGGGATCACGTAGAGGTAGCAGCGCATCGCGCTGAGGTGTGTTAGAGCAGCTGTGAGCGCCCAGCTTATTTCCGACGAGTTAATTTATGAATTCCTCCGTAACGTAAGGATCGCATCGGACTAAACGATACCTATTTATTATTTGAAAGCGAGACATTTTTGTATCACTGATTATTTATCCTCGTCTTAATGTATTTATGTGGCTATTGGTAGAGTTTCTTCGCCGACACTCGGGAGCCCGACGCAGGGCCGCCCCGCCCGTCAGCACGCCCGGCCCGAGCCGTTGGGAGCGTAGTGGTGAGCAGTCGTAACCGTGGCTGGTGTTCGTAGTTTGTGTAAGGATTAATTAAGACAGCGAGTCGTAAGTCATTAATAGGGTGAAACAAACCGCGGCGTCACGCAAGGAGCCGTTACACTTCACGAAGAAAGAAGAAAAGGGAATTATTTCTCGGGTATTTATTTCGCCGGGCCGGCCCCGCGGTGGGTGCAGAGCCGGCCCTGCCCGCGGAGCCTCGCGCATATTTATTGACCGGGTACAAGAGCACACCTTCTTTCGGTGGGCTATTTACTTTTTCTATTTTTTTTTTTTTAATTGCATTCTGGCTATCTGAAATAGGAAAGAAATTAGAAGCTTAGCGGGAAAAAAAAAAAAAAAAAAAAGGAAAAAAAAACCCACACCCTCTGATAGCGCTAATTTCATTAGGGTCTCCATAGCAATCCGTGCAGCAGCTGCCGCCTCCTTTGTTATTTATACTGTTGTCTTTATACTAACCATAAATCAATTTTGTAGACATCTTTGGAAGCCCGAGCTTTTCCTCTTGTTTTTTATCATTAAAAAAATAAAAATAAACTTTGAAAGAAAATTGACAATCAGAAACGTGCAGCCGGGTCTGGGGCTCCTGGCCAGGATGGTCCCGGCCGCCTCTGCCACGAGTGGGACAGCGAATGCATGGGAGAATGGGAAAAATATAAGAAGGGAGGGAAAATAAAAGAAAGGAGAAAAGGGAAAGATGCTCTGAAACCTCGAGTTTCCTCCTCTTTAGTTACGCAGTTATGTTGAACCCCTCACTGGGCTCACAGAGATACTCCTGTTTAAGGCACTGAAGTCTCCTCCCGACGGCACACATCGCCCCGAGAAGACTGCCATATCTGTCGCTAGAAGCGTTGAGTTAAAGATTAACCAAATCTTTGCATTCCTCACAAAGCTCTCTGATGCTCACTTTGCAGATTGCAAACACTGCAGCTCCTTTTGCATCCTCTAAGACAGAACCTGGAATTCCCATTGTGAGAAATGCGTTAACTCCTCCAGTTCTGGCCAACGCAGCCACGTTTTCCTTTCTTTCTTCTTTCCCTTCCTTCTTTCCCCTCCCCACTCTCCTCCCCACCTTCTGGTGTTGGTGTTTGGCTGGACAGCAATGGTACAAAATGTTACTTGGGGTTTTATTTTGCCCTCTGTGCGATTTGAGCAATGTTGTGCTGCGTTGAGAAGTGTATCTTTTGTTAAATTTCACTTTGACCCGAGCGGATTTGGATATATGTGTTGTAGATCTGTAAACAAACTGGAACAGAATAAACTACTTTGATTGGAGACATATTTTAACCATTCTGAGCCCTAACATTGTTTTCTATTGAAGTCCTCATACAAACTCTCTTAGAAGATCCATCCGGGAGTGGCTGAAATGTACAACAATGTGGAAAGTAAGGCTGGATACTACTCATGAGATACACTTCTGTAATGTTCTGTATATGTAGATGTGTCTGTATCTCCAAACCCCTCTGTAATCGATGCACCATGACTGGAGAAGTCCATGCACATCCTTTTGTGTGCTCTCCACCCACAATGTGTCTCACACACTGCACAAGGCCTGGGCAGCTCCCTTCCTGAGGATCACCCCAGTGCAGCCCAGCACACCGCTCCCAGGTGCTTCCCACCTTCCTGCTCAGGGCTGTTTGCTGAGCAGCGGCTGCTGTGCTTTACACCATCGGTTTATTCACAAAGCTGTTCCCTGCCTGGGGGAGGAAGGGCTGACTCGCACAGTGTCACCCCGCTGGCTCTGTCCCTGTTCACACTGAGCCAGGATTTGTACACTGGGTCTCCAGCGGGGAGGAGGAGGAGCGTGTGTGAGGGGGCTTGCTGTGAATAAATTCGCTTTCTTCTCTGTGGCTCTGGCAGAAGCATCTCGTTTGTAACACAGCAGAAGCCCACGATGATAACCTAATTATTAGAAGTAATGCTACTTTAGTGAGACCGCTGGCACTTTTACAATGTTTGTACAAGCATCAGCAATCTAGAGGAGAAAGACACTTTGGCACAGGCCACACTTATTCTTGGCCCATCGTTTAGAACTCATAAATTACAAAGGAGCTCCTTTCATGCTCAGGAGGAACTCAGCTCCTTTGTAGCAGCATCTGATGCACTGAGCTCTGGTTACTCCCTAACTCACAACTCAGTGGCCAAGGCCAGCCCTTGGGCTCACGCAGCCTTGCCTTTCTCTGCAGGCAGAGCCTTGGACCCTGCTGCAGAACCCATGGCACTGAGCTGGAGCTGGGAGCTCTGACTGCTCCAACTGGGGGACACCAGGTGTTCCAGGCTTCAGTGAGACTGTGCTCCTGATTGCATTCATGGGCTTTGCATCTCTGCTTGTTGGTCTCATCCTAACAGCAATCCACTCCTGAATGGGAAAATGCCACTTTTGTGGGGCTGGGCTAACAAAGCCAGGTGTGCTCTGCACCATTGGCAAGAGCACTACAAACCATCAGACCCAGTCCCCCCCAAGTGGCTGCAGCATGGGACCGTGCCTGAACTGGGGACCCCATCAGCACTGACCAGAGGACTCTGGCTTGCTGGGCACCAGCAGGGCAACTGGAACTCCACTGCCCCAGGCAGGACTCAGTTCTGGGGTCTCTGCACAACGCCAGCATCATGCTTAGCCCTGTGGAGCTGCCTGCAGGGAGATCTGGGCACAGAAGGGAATTTGCTCAGGAAAAAGAGCAAAGGGAAAGGGGATGGAAGCTGCTGGGCTGCTGCTGAGAGGTGACTGGTGGCAGCTGGAAGGAGCCCAGGCTGCCATTCTGTCCTGCCACGTGCCACGTGGTGTGCCCAATGGGACGGCTGCCCGCACACCCGCTTGGGCTGCCACAGCCCCGAAGGAACAAAGGCGGCGAGCAGACGGGCAGCACAAAGGGCCAGCGCTGCCAGGACAGCCGGCGGCCACGTGGCTGGTGGGGCACAGCGTGAGGCTGCGGATTACGAAGGGCTACCTCTTCTGTTTCCAGAACGGAGTTCAAGCAGCATTTCTGCGGACTGAACGCCCGGTGGGGCTGGGCATTGGGTGTGCTGCGGTCCTCTCGGGGAGTGGGGCTGGCGGGGAGGAGAGGGCTGATTCTGAGCGTTCATCAATCACAGCCCGCGCGGCTCTACACCACAGCCCTTCCTCTTCCATCAGCTCAGTGGAACTCGAGTAAAACCCATTTGGCAGTGCCTGGGCTGGGGCTGGAGCACCTCCAGTAACAGCTCCCAGTTGACAGGATGTGACTGAGCCCCTGGGGCCCGTGTTCGCTCTTCCTTTATTTGCTGATGGGCAGCGTCTCTGTATGATCCATACTTGTAACTTATCCTTCCTACCAAATTCATGGCTATAGGATAGCAAATGGGGAATGACGCGGCGCAGGGCCCATCGGGACATCCCTCTGCCAGGGGAACCTTGGCAGGAGGAGAGCATTTCCTCTTGGTGCTCATGCAAAGGATCCTGGAAGTGAATGACATGCACTGGGAGAGCACAGCTCCCTGCTCCAGCCTCACTGCACAGACTGGGGTCAGCTTGGAATGGGGGGCCCATGGCATGCAGGTGTTGATGGAAGAGGAAGGCACACCTTCCTCAGGAAGTGATGCTCTGCCTGCCTGTGTGTATGATGGAAGTGAGCCTGCTTGCCCACTGCAGCAGCACTGTTTCCCCTCTTTGCCCTGGGGCCTCTGTACATTCCTGTTTTTAGCCATACTCTATAAAATAAACTTCCCAGTGATTCTACTTCTGTAGCAGCCTTCCTCTGCAGGCCCTTTGATGGCTGACCACTGTGTGTATTCCACGTTCAGGGATGGATACACATCCCCATGTAGCCAAGTTCTTCTCAGGGATCTGCATGTTTTTCTGTATGGGTGCTTGCTCCGAGCAGCTCCAGGACCCAGCCTTGGAGGAGTGCTTCGGGCATGGGGCTGCCACTGCCTCCAGCACATGTGCTGGCACAGGGCTGGCTGGTCCGATCACTCCCCCAGAGGTCTGTGCCCCTGGCTTGCACTGTCACTGCTCTGCTGAGCTCCTGGACAGCCATACGTTCCTTTTGGCAGCCCTCATATTTCTCCCATGCTTCTTTCCAACTATTTTTCTTCCTACTCCTCAAAATTGCAGAGGCTCTTATCCAACAGACCTCTTGCAAGAAAACATCTGCAGTCGCTCAGCATCCCATCACCAGGACTTTTGCTCAGATTACTGTGAAATCTGGGACCTTAGAGAATTGCAGTTCACTTCTCAAAAGTCAATGGCAACAGGAGACACTGTGCCTGTGTTCAGCAGTGGCTTCTGCTTTCCTCATCCCTGAGCAGCTGTGCAAAAACAAACGGGTAACGAATGAGAAACTCGGTAAGAGGATCCAGATGGGTGAATGGGAAGATCATATGTTAGCATTAACATGGTCTGCCCTTGCTTTATCATTTAGAACGCAGCTTTAGGTGTAATCAGAGCATTTGTGTTCTACAAACAGAAGCCCTCCCCTGGAGCCAGCGCTGCCTGCTTTGCTGCAGTGGGAGTTTCTGCAGCAGGGGACCCTGAGGGAGCAGATGCTTTCCTACTGGACAGCTTTCTTTGCTAAAAAGGAAGCGTGGTGTTTCCAGACCTCTGCTTGGTCCGAAAATGACATTTTCTAAACCTATTTGCTTGCCTTGCATGTGCTGAACAAGCTTCACCCAGAGCTTAACCCCTCCCTCAACATTTAGGGTTTCCTAAGCAGGTATATTTGATTTAAACACTTTTTAACTGACACCTTTGTCCTTCGAGCATGGCGGTGTAAGTGATAGCATGTTGTTAGTGCACCAGGGCAGCACAGCCCATAGCTGTGCCTATGGCTACAAGGCTCCGGGCTTACAGTGAGGGTTCTGTTTGAAGATGCTCAATCCCGAGTAATGAAGCAGTAATGTGCCAGCCTTTGCTCTCACAGCAGATGGGCTGGATGCACTGGGAGAAAGCGGGGCTGTTAGAAAGCCTCACTGCCATTCAGAGCCTATGTGCAGGGAAGTGTCCCTGTGCCCTTACCATTTTGTGTCCACCAGCCCCAGGGATGTGTCCCTCCCTCTGGAGGGAAGCAAAGCGTGCCGGCTCCGAAGCAGTGCCACCAGTGGGGCACGATGGTGGGGCAGCCGGGACTGAGCAGAGGCTGCCTGAGAAATACTCTGATCATGTCTCCCCGTGCTGTTCCTTTGCTGCCACCAGCCAGTTGTTGGGCTGCTGAGTAGAAGGCACTAGATGACGGGTGAAGGGGTTTTAATTTAATGCCTTTGTTAAGAACCAAAATACTTCTGTGGCAAGTTGCAACTTCTGCATTTCCCAGTTGTCCATAGCCACCTCCTAAAACTGAGGAAGCTAAACTAAGTCAAAACTTAAGTCAAAACTGTGTAATGCAGCCCGTCCTTGTGTCCCTCGTCTGTCCAGTCTCAGGTCAGCCAAGCTCATGTGCGCTCTGCCTTCTGCTTTTCTGAACAGCGCTGACACGACTCTCAGTTTTAGGAGATGGACGAAACCCAACAGCATCCAAGCAGAGGCTTAGGTAGCTCAGACCGACGGTTCAGCCTCCCAGTTAACCAGTCAGGGAAAAGTGATCACTGTCGGAGCTCGGGGCTCGCAGCCCCGCTTCTTTGCCATTCAAGGAGAAAAGGATGAGCCGGAGGTTTAGCTGGGCAGCGCAACTGGCCGCACTCCCGCGCTGCTGCTCCGTGAGCTTCCCGTGCCAGCTGTGAACACTCAGTAAGCAACGCCGAATTGCCAAGGGGAAAAGTGAAAGCCCATTAGCACGGAGAGACCGGGGATTCACTTTGGAGAGCCCTCAGAGCACTTATCTGATGGAGAGAGGCCATAAGCGTCGGGAGGTGCAGCATTCCTCCCCCCGGGTGCGGACAGACGCGGGTGCTCCCCCAGGCCGGGAGAGGACAGACGTGCCGGGCACAGGGACACGAATCCGGGCGGCGTGGAGGGGCGGTTTCCCCTCCAAACTCCCGGCGAGCGGCTCCGAAGGCAGCGGCGGCTCCGGCGAGTGGGGGATCCCGAGCGGTCCCGGGAGGGCTGAGAAGAGAACGGCACCCGACTCCCGGCGCCGTCCCCTCCGTGCCAAGGCCAGGCCGTCGTAGGGTCACGCCTGCGCGCTCGAGGTGCGCTGCCCCCGCATAGACCGCGGGCAGCAGGGAGCAGGCAGGGCACCGGCGGCGCCCGGGATACCCGGTGCGGGCTGCCCCCGCCGGGCTCCCATTGGCCGCGGGGCGGGACGTGCCTCCGCTCCGGCCCTATATCAGGGCAATATTGCCCCGTCGGGGGGTGGGGGTTGGTGTGGTGCTGTCTCTGTAGGCATGGACCTGGGTTTTTTCCCCATCGTCCTCCCGCCCGGGCTGTGCCACGGGACCCCACCGTCCCCCTACCCTCGGCGGGGACTCGACGCCTTCCCAGCGCTGAGCACCGCGGCCAGCTCCGCGCATCCTCCGTCGGCTGTTTGCGTCGGGGCGGCGGGGTACGCGGCCGGCCCGGCCCCCGGCTGCCAGCAGCCCCACGGGGCCGCGTGTCCGGGTGAGGCTCCGCCGCATCCCGACGCATTCTTCTGCCCCGGGAGCGGCCGCCCGACGTCACCGGAGCCCGAAAGGCCATGCTCCTGCTGTCCGACCCCGGGGGCGGCCCCGCCGGAGCCCCGCGCCTTCGAATGGATGCGGATGAAGCGGAGCGCGCCCAGCAGAAGTGAGTGGGGCGGCGGGGCGCGGGCGGGGGTCACTCTCATCCCTGCTTCCCCTGCCCAGACCCCCGCCCCGACCCTCCGTGCCCCCGCCGAAGCGCGCTGTTTCTCGGTGTTTTTCGGCGTTGCAGGCGGCGCGGCGCCCCCCGCCTACTCCCTGCGCACCAGCTTCAGCACCCGGCAGCTCACGGAGCTGGAGAAGGAGTTTCATTTCAGCCGCTACCTGTCGCGGGCCCGCCGCCTCGAGGTGGCCCGCTCGCTGCGCCTCCGCGACGCCCAGGTGAAGGTGTGGTTCCAGAACCGCCGCATGAAGCAGAAGAAGCGCGAGCGAGAGGGGCTGCTCGCCCCCACCGCAGCGCCCCGGGCAGCCCCGGGCGGCACCGCCTGAGCCCGCCGCCACGGCGCGCCGCGGGGATGCTGCGGGAGGCTCCGCGCTCCTCTTCGTGCCGCCGCTGCTTTGCTCCGGTTGTGCTGATGAGGATAATCGGGGAGAGCGGTCGCTCCGAAGCGCCGCCGCTCAACTTCGTCGTTTTGCGGGGGGATGAAAGAGCCAGAAGAGAGCCTCGAAGAGCCGCACCGCGGGGCCGATCCGGAGCTGGGGGCGGGCAGGACCGCAGCCCCCGGCCCGGACTCCCCGATAGCCCAGCCCCGCCGCCTCCCCGAGCCGTGTCCGGTGCCTCGGCCGGGCCGGGAGGCAGCGGGGGCCGGGCCTGCTCATAGACGTCGGGGCGGGGGTGTCGGGCAGAGGTCGTGCGGGGGATGGGCGGAAACCCAGCGGGGCAAAGCAGAACAGGGCAATGCTCCCCTCGCAAGAAAAGGGGGGGGGGGCGTATACCATTAGCAAGTGTAGCAGAAATCCCTTTTTAGAAAAGTACCCTCTTCCTCCCTCCCTGTACAAAATTGCTATGAAGAGAGCTTACTTGTACTCATCCCTCACTAGTTTCCACCCCCTTTTGTTATGTGGCTGATTTAGTTCAAAATCTGTGAAAGAAAGCTTGAACAAATGGTTCACTAGGAGAAAGGCAGCCCTGCATGCCCCTGCAGGGCTAGCACCCACTCTGCTACCTCCCAGTAAGAGGACAAGGACAGCATAGAGCCTCTCATGACACTGAGGCTCTCCCAGGCCTTACTGTATCTAAGGTCTAAAGAAAAGTACCATATTAAGACAGTTTGCAAATGCTAAGAGCTGTTAAAGCACATAAAGATGTTTGGGTTTGACTGCAGTCCTTTGTGAGACCACGGGAATTCCTAGGTCTCTCTCCCAGAGAACCAGCTCCAGAGTGGTGACAACCCCAGCTACTCCACTGAAGTGCAACATTCACCAGCAATCCTCACTTCTCTGGATTTCATCTTTCTCCGTGGTGAAACAAGGGTATTGAAGTGGACAGAGAAGCTGGATTCAGGGGTTTCTCCAGCACCTGGCTGATGACTGGGAACATATAATGGCAGCAGAGATAAGAATGTCACCTGGATTCAAGGGACAAAGAAGGTTGGGAGTTTGCTTTGGATTTCACTCAGATGAAAGAAAAATGTAGTACTGGGAAAGGGATCTGCAGGACGTGGAACTGTGGATCTGCACCTGAGAAGTAGCTCCAGCTACCAACAGCTGCTGGGATTTCTGTTCTGGTTACACACCATACTCCAGGCAGAGGCCCATGGCCATGCTTTCACAGAGAGACTTTTAGGTTTTGTGCACAGTGTTACAGCTCACTTCCGAAGAGCTGATGCACTTCACAGGTTAAAAAAAACATAAGGAATTCCCAGGGTGGAGCTACTTGTATGAAATTTGTACCAAGATACAAACCTCTAAAGTAAAGGATGGGCAGTTCCTTGTTAAAGCACTGACCCCAAACAAGCTTTTATTCTGTTCATCATTTATTAAAGAACAGGAAATATTCCTGCTAGCTGTTTTTGCAAAGAAGCTATTTAGAATAAAGCAAGATGTGATAAGACTCATGGATATTACATATAATTATTAAAATCAATTACAAATCAGCTCTTTTCAGTTCCTTTTTAGGTACATTTTACACCAAATCCCCTGTTTGTAGATTTGAAGAAACACAACACAACAAACCTACATATACATGCAGCAGAATAGCCTCTAGCTTTCTAAGAGCATCTGCTTCACACACAAACTTCAGACAACAGCTGTGTTTTCAGTTGCCTCCAAATGTGTCACATGTCTATGGGGCTGCTTGTTTGTCAGCCTGTTATTTTCTTAATGATTTTGACATTTGTGCCGGTCACTTCCAGCCTGAAGAATGTTTTCCACATTGGTGGCACGTTCCTGCGCTCCCAGAACAGGCAGAAAGGTTCACATTGGTTTCAGTGTGCTGAATCAGGCTGTTAGACCACACAAAGTCTTTTATAAAAAAGAGTTTCCATGCCATATATTTTTTTCACTAAGTAAATACACATGCCAGCCCTGCAGTTCTGTATCAAAGTGGCACAGCCTGAGTATATGGAGATTTACTTGCAAATTAAGATGAGACCTTACAAGCCTCTTATGGCTGTCTGAATGAATTTGCTGGTCTGAACACAACCATATTCTGTTTTAAAAACTGGTACTTAGCATTAAGTGTAATTTCTGCTCACTAAACAGGGACAGTTTAATGACATCCCTCTTCCTAACAACCAGTTTTTACTGTATAAGCTATTACTCCTTCACACTGTTATGTTAGCAAGATACCCAGAGGAAGGAGGTAATGCGAGTCATGTGCCAGTTCCAGAATAATTAATTAAAAATGCCTGTGGTATACATGGGTGCACACAGGAGACAAATAAATAGATAAGGTCTAAGATTCACTCAATGTTCCAGGAGTTACATCTCACACATTCCATTTGATGCCTAACAGTTGGAAGTGGGATTTAGGTTCTGCAGATAGAAGTAAGAGCACAGCTGTAATTCTCACCAGAGGCAGAACAAAATATTCCTGACTTCCCTCAGTAAACACCTCCCACCACATAATATACCAAAACTCATGAAAATATTATTTCCTTGCCTTATTTTCCCTCCAACAACATTAGAAACAACAAAGAGATCATTCTGTTTCAGCATAATATTAACTTTGCCTACTGACTATTGCTCAAAGAGCCACAGGCTACCAAGGGGATATGAACAATATTATTTTTTTTTTTAAAACATGTTCCCATTTTGCTTGAAACAGAACAAAACAATTGATCTGGAAAGCTTCCAAAGAGAGAAAAAAAACTGTTAAATTACCATTCCTATATACAAATCTGTAGAGTGGATATCCTTTGGCTAGGTAAGTGATAACAGACGATCACACCTCTTTGAAAACTGAACTCAGGCCAGGAGCCAGGCTTGCTTTGGTATCCAACAGTCAATGCAGAACTGAGTGAACAAGCAATCATGTGCAAACAAGCAATGGGGAATGCTTTGTTGAGGGTCAAACCCACTGCTCTGGTTTATGGCATCAGCTGCACATACAAGTTTATTTTGAGCATCAAAGATACAACAGTAAGCCAGAAAATACAAACATGCAGCCCACTCGCCACAATTTAATCTCCTTTTAAAAGTGTGCCATTTCCTCCGTGTATTGGTAAAACCTGGAACAATGGCTTACACATAAAACAGTACAGATTATTAGCAGAATAAACCAGGCTATTACTTTTAAGAAAAATATTTGCAGGCAAAATTACAAAATGGAAAGGCTTCCTTGTGGGTCCAACCATTTGTCTCTAGCAGCTAATAAATCACACTTGTGATTTGTCCTGGACTGCTCTGTTAGTCTAAATTTCAGTGAGTCCTAAGAACAGTTGCAAATCCCTGATGGCCAGGAAGACAGAGGTGTGGAGAGAAACTCTGAGTAAGACATGATTGGTACCAGGTTAGCACTAATAGATGACTGAAGTTTATGGGAAACTCATTCTATTGGCAATACACGTCCCCACATACGTATGTGCGACTAGCTCAAGCATTATTTCTTATTGCTTTTCCTTATGTCACTGAGCTAGAGGAGCCTTCAGCCAGGAGAAGAAAACACAATGAAAGAAAGAAGTGAATCAAGTCAGTAATCATTTTGTTCCCTATCATAATGGTGCCTGCTGGTCAACACTGCTCCCTATGAAGTGTACCTGGAATAATTCTGAGCAATATACAGGAAAATACACTTACCACACATGCTTTACTGTATTTTATTTTTATCCAAGAGTTATTTTTTGTTCTTGAGCACCAGCCAAATGAACAGAAATCCTCAGCTGGGCAACATTTGAGTCTTCCTTGGCTTACACTGAGTGATGAGAACTTACATAGAGTGATGAGAACTCAGGTACAGCCCTGAGAACAGCTTGTTCCTCTGTGCTGAAAGAATTAGGCCATAGGCTCACAAAAGAGCTTCCCATAAACATTTTTTTTCCCTTGTGCTTTTGTTTCCCTGGTGATTAACAGATCAAAAAATTATAAGCAAACTCATGAACAAATAGAATTCATGTTGGCCTATCAATCTTCACACCACTGAAGAAACAAGTCTTTTAATTATCTTTCCAAAATGTTACAAATAATAAAACAAAAGAAATTTAACTTCATCCTGGAGATCAGGGTACTTTTAGCTGGGGTGATGTATCATGTATCATGCCTTAAGAAGCAGACCATACTCAAGCTATCTGGCCCCTGGCCTCACAAGGATACCCCCAGCAGATGAGGATATACCTGTCAGAGTGCTCACATCCCTGCAGCTCTGCTGAGAGCAAAGCCCCTCACGATGGCTCAATTGACCCCACTCTGGCTCTGCACATTGGGTCAGGATAGCTGCTTCTGCTGAGGGAAAGGAGCCATCCATTCTGCCCCTGCTGCCTATGAAAGATGGCTGCATCTCAGTAATATGATTTTTGTGACATTAGTATAGGAACAGAGCCTGAGAGTTAAGGCTTCCCAGCCATTACTCTTCATCTTGACTATTGTACGACACTAAATCTGCATTCCTAATGTCTCTTTTTATGTTCCTTTAACAAGTAAACTAGATTAAATACAATAAAGTTTAGAGTGGTACTTGAGAACAGATAAAAATCTCACTAAATTTTTTAATAGCTACTCACGATCAGATTTCGCCCAGTTACTGCTCAGACAGTGGACACTGCCTTCACTCCTGGCACTTGCTAGTATCAGATCCATGTGTTAAGGACAGATATGCAAGTGATTCTAAAAAACCCACACATTTATGGATTTATAAGTTACACCATTTACATAGAGGCATGTCCTTCAACACCCCAGCGTATCAAATCCAAAGACAATTACCCAGCCGTGTTAATAGCCTGTCATTAAGCCCTATATACCTCTTTAATAATTAATCTGACTGAATGCGTGTCAATACATGATGGCAGTGGGCTATCACACCTATTTTCTTACACTGGAGAAACTAGACTCCAAAACTCCACACACACAACATAGCTATGTCCTATACTAAGAACAAGATTTCATAAAGCATTGTAATTGTAACTAGTGTTGAGACTTTCACTTTAATATGAGCAGGCAGCCTCTTAAAAAGAAAAGAGTACAGGACTGTTGAACACCCTCAAAGTCACGTCTCACTCAAGAAATGGACCACCTGGTGCTTCTGGTTGCTTTTCAAAAGTAGTACTAAGTAGATTGGCTAATGTGATTTGATAACTCACAAGTGTGAATTGTTATAACAAGAGCCACATGAGAGAAGAACCATCACAACTCTGGGGATGATCATAAATGTGATAAAAATAAATGCATTGCATCCTCTCTGCATGTTGTCAATGCTATCAACTTTGCTGCTGCGTCATCTGCGACCTCATCTACCTCAGAGGCAGAAAGTCATGCTTTCAAAGGCATGGCTCTGTCCTTTTCCTCTGACAACTTGTTCCTAAATTTGAAGCCCACTGAATTTTAGAAATTAATAATGGCATACCTGGATGTTGTCAGCAGCAGTCACATCTGGACTGGGACACCTGGATCTGCAGTCACCACCAGTCTTCATTTCCTAAAACCTGTTGTATGTTAAGTGAATAAGAAGCATAAATGAACCCAGGGCTGACACTGCCTAGGTCAATATCTGTGACAGTTGAAGTCCATAAACTCAGAGTGCCACCAAAGTGTGCTCTGCTTTTAAGACACTGAAAAGAGGATGTTCCCCTTCACATAGCCTGTATAATCTTTCAGGGAGGAGGCACTACAGCAGAGCCAGTGATTTCTCTCCTGGAAGACTTGGGCTTCATTGCTTCTGAAGACATATTTTTGCTTCAGAATGACTATGGGGATCTAGAGCTGAACCGGCCAAACATTATGGTTATTAAAAAACCCACAAAATTATCCAGTTCTAAAGACCTATTAGTTATTTAGTAAGATTTCACTGTGGGAAAGCCAGTGCTATCACTTTTGTTTTGCAACCTGAACGAGACCAAACTGAATATTGCCACCCTAATGACAGTAACCATCTCCTTATAAGAGAAATCATTAAAGCGTCCTGATTTTCCACTATGCATTGCTCTCAAGAGGCTCCAATTGGAGCTGCATTTGAGGAGTCCGAGACAGCAGTAAAAGCTCAGGGCTGAGACAGTGACAGCCAACTCTGTCCATCTTGTTCACCCTGCCAAAGGAAGAAATTTACCAAAGAGTCATTCTATTCCTTTCTGCATGACACCACAGTGATGCAAACCTTGCAGACAAGCCTCCTATGAGAAGAGTGCATAGTCAGCATTGTAACCCACATCCCATGCTGCACAGAGCTCACCACTCAGGAATTCTCACGCTGTTTCCAGACTACATTCAGATATGTTGAAAATGCAGTCTGACTGACCGTATGACCCAGAAGCATAAAGCTTCACCAGAGCTGAGATAATACCTGGTTTGCAAATATTCATTTTACTAAATAAATTGAATTCTAAACAACCGACTAGGACAACTTCAGATTCTAACGATATTAGCCCCGTACATTTACTAGCCTTTGGGGAATTGAGGAAATAATGGATTGGGAATGCTACACATGGCTGTTAGCTGGATCGGACTGGAGTTCAGTTTGCCTCCACTCTTTGCATGTTTGTGGAAACCAAATCTGATTCATGTGGCTCAAAACTCTTCTGCGTCAGTGTTCAAAAACCTTCAAAGTACATATTCTTCATAAAATATTCTGAAATCATCACCACACTACTAACTGAGCACTATTTCTTCACACAGCATGAACTTCTTATTCCTGGCTGCTTGGCCTTAAGAAAGATCAAAGGAGACACCTGGTGCCTTTCTCACATCTTTCTCCTACTACCAGGGAAGGGATCAATCTGCTCTGCCACATGCCCTTACAAATCTCTGGAGGTAGCCAGCCTCACCAGCTCATACTTATTGCTAACAAGACCATATGTTTTTAATGTAGATACATTCAAGTCATGTCAGTCACCGTCATTTTTTTCCTTCACCACAGTTAAACCCTGGGGAAAAACTGTGTCAAGTATGAACTTCCACAGCTGCAATGAAGATACAGAAGAGCTTTCCTTGTTCCTTTTATGGATCAAGACAGTGATTTTAAATGGCATAGATTCTACTTCTGAAGTTTCTGCTACATCACATTTACTGAATCAATTTTCAGCCTCCCTCAGAAATACACCAGGGCACTGCTGTACAGTCAGGCTACATGTTGAAACTGGAAGCATTGGAAACAATCATGAAAGAAGCCTCTTATTTATGAAGCACATGGGGGAATGAATCACAAGAATAAAAACCTCACTTCCCTGGAAGCTTTTTTAGAAAAGGAGATTTCACATCTGGAAGCAAACAGGTTTATAGAAGATGACTCAGCTCCATACCTTTTCTCTGTAAAAACAGAAGGGTCCAATACAAACAACAGATGCTGTTCTACAGACCAAGCATTTGGGCAGAGCCAGTCACAGCTCTTCCACTGCAGTGCAATTCACAGTGCCTCCAAAGTGCAGCCATAAACTCTACCTTGCCCTGGCTCAGCAGCTGGGGCACACTCATGGGATTGGTGACATTTGTGTCCCCACACCAGTGTGTTGGTTGGTGCCAAGCTCTCAGCCAGGAAAGCTCCTCACCTGCTCAAAGCTTGGGGCTATGCTGTGGGTCAATCCCCAGGAACTCCATAGCAAGCTTTCTTCTCAGCTGTGAAAAATTTCTGTTGGGCTCTTGTTTTGCTAGAATTGTACATATTAGACTTATTTGTGTGTGTTGTTTTGGTCTTCTAATTCTAAAACTGTTACAGGGGTTTGGGTTTTATCCCATTGTGGAATAGCAGCACATTTTTAATCTAAAAAAATCTTTTGGGATGAGGAAACCATTTCCTGCCCAGCTCTACAATTAATCACAGCACATCCCTTATAGTGCACTATGGATAAATAATTCATTACAGCTGCCTCTTCCCTATATACAGGGTAAGCAGTTGTGATCATTTCCACAGGAAGAAGAAAGTTAATTCTCTCTATGCTGGCCTCCAGAGAAGGATTCAGACCATCTTACAAGGAGCTTTGATGAATTAATAAACCCCCTCAGTATTTACCACACTTGTCCAGAAACTGAGCTCAGCTGCAGCTCCTTAATTTTACAGATACCATCTCCAGAGTTTGAGAAGACTTGCCTAACCTGTGCCTGCAGTCAAACTGTGAGCAATTATTCTGACTTTCATTAGCAAGATGATTCAGGATTTAGCAGCTGTGTGAGCTACACAAACATCAGGATGAACATTTAGAGCAATTGCTACTGCCAGTTGGGGCTGTAACTGCTACTTTGACATTCCTGCAGTTTAGGCAATGCAACTGTGAGCCGTGCTTCAAATTAAACAAATAATAAACAAAGAAATAAATGAATTAATATTTGTCTCATCGATTAGAAATTCAGAAGAGATGGACAAGTATGGAATCAGTCTGTTGCTACAAGTCGGACAGTCAGCACAGCAGGGAAGATGGAGGAAAGCAGCTGTGGCCATGTGAGAGCACATGCAGGGAAACTAGGGGAAGTCCAGTGGAGAATGTCAACGGTTTAAAGGCTGGTTCGGCCCGGTTCCGTGACTAGCGGGGTGGAGGGATCCGCAGATCCATGCCTCTGGAAAAAGGGAACAGGGGACCCCAAAATAATTAGAAACAGCAGCAATGATCTGAGGAGAAACAAACTGATTTACTAAATATAGCATCGGAATGCAAGATAACACACTATAATAAAATATAATTAAATTTGAAGCTAATAAATCAAATATAATGAGAGAGAGAGTGTCCAAAAGGTGGATAGGCCTCACCACAACGCTGAGGTGAGATGCGCCGTCCAGTTGAGCAGCAGGGAGAAAAAGCGAGGAGAGCCGACGAAGAGCAGGCAAAAAAGAATGCATCAGGTGACCTTGCCAGGAGTTATATCTCAAGACTCTCTGTGACCGCAAAGTCCCCTGGGGAATGTAGTTCTTCTCTTCCAGGCAGGTACCCAGAGCTTGAGCATTAACAGTTAAACTCCCAGCGCCCCACATGATGTTATGATGTGGAATACCGAAAACCAAAAATCACAAAACCATGACACCTGGATGTTTCAGAGCATGGGGAAAATCTCCTCAGCAGTTGCCATGAATGACAGCAATGTGCAAGAGCCTGTGGACTGATGATACCCCCAATGAGTAAAAAGTGAAGTGACGATCTCCGCACAGTAGCTTTGATGCTTGCTCAGGGCAGCTGTGAGGATGACAAGTGTTCTAAAAGAGACTTGGTACCCCTTAAAAAAAAAAAAAAAGACCACGCTCCGTAAAAGAAGGCAAGAAAGGAAGTGAGAAAGCAAGAAGAAAATGATTTATCAAATTGCTTTTATACTCAGTTTAAAGATCCACTCTTTGCTTTCAGAAATGCTATTCTTGTACCTCATAAAATACTACAAAAACTTTTTACGCTCATGTGGGTTGTTGGAAATATATCAGAATTAGTTGATTTGTCAGTTAAGTATGCAGTATCTTCCATAAGTGCAAAGTGGTTGTGTTAATACTCTAACTACTGCATTTCTATGGAAGCATATTCCTAAAAGTCATGCTTTACACTGCTTACACAGCTATTAGACCAAAGTTGGTACCTACCTGGCAGTCAAAATAAGGAATACTCTCACAGTACAATCAATAGGCATACAAAGGTTAGGCTTAGTAAGATTATCACAGTGGAAAGATAATCAAAATAAATTGAAATGCTCACTGGTGTCATAGGTTTGCAGTAAACTCCACGAAGAGCCATCTCTAGAAAGAGATCCTCCCTCAGTGGCAGTCAGCTCTTAAATGGGAGCTAGGAGAGGTGCAGCCAGGCTCCACTCCTTTCAGTAGTACAGCTGAGTTGCCTTCACCTGTGCTCCTGCAGCTGACTCATTGCTTGACTCAGGTGGTCAATCAGAGGTTCTAGCCATAATCAACAGTTCCCATACACCTCACCATCATGCAGTTAGTATTCATGGCATGTAACCTACTATAAAATACACCTGAACTTCCACAGAAGCACCTTTACTTCTGACTGAGTTCTAGATGCTCCCATAGGGCATATCAAGTTCCCAAGGACATGCACATATTGTGGAGTTAGGCCTCAGCCTTGACTTCAATCTCTCACAAAGCAGTATCTCAGTAAGGTCACTACATTTTGTGGGACTGAAAACCTTGTAATTTAGCTTATACTTGGGTGATTTTGGCACTATTCCTTACAGGGAAAAACAGTGCATTACATGAAACAGCTGACAGGCAAATACTTGCATGACAAACATACTAAATACCCTGTGAGATCTATTTGATCATGTCAATCTGGATCCATCTGTTTCTGCTGCTATGTGCGCTCTGCCAGGCTGCTTAGCACACAGATCACCTCTGGCATGAAGTCATGCTAGAAACACCCTCCTGCTGTTGCCTGGCACTCAGTGTGTTGGCAGGGAAGGACATGCTCAAATCCTTCTCCACTGCAGAGATCCCCAGCAGCCATAATAGCTTTTTAAAGACACTGACAGGCAGCACAATTCAGACCAGCACCTAGAATGCCCCAAGTTACACCAGAGGGGCAGCCTGGTAGTGGGCCAGGCAAGGAGAAAGCATTTCTGTGCCAGTTTGTTTGCTTCCTCTAAATGAGAGAAATCCCTTACTACCACTTGGCCTATTCTCAAGCACCAGCCACACCACGCAAGCAGTCTGCTTCAGAGATTCCACTCTGTGAGATTTCTGCACAATTCTCTTTCAGAAAGAACCGTCCTTAACTGAATCCACAACTGTCAGCACTCCTCATGTGATTTGGAAAGGCAGGAATTGTTGGAAACCTGCTCCATGGAAATGGAGAACAGCAGTTTGGGCAGAGAAAGTGCTCTGAAATGGTCTGTCAAGCATCCTGAGATGAAGAAAGGTCACAATACAGAACTGCTTACACTACCACCTCAACTGTTCTTTGAAGAGAAACTTGCTGTTAGTGCTTGGCACTGATGCTACTGTATGCCAAACACCAACAACATGAGCTTCTCTTCAGAGAAGTAGAGCCTAGATTGCCTTATAGTCTTCAAAGCCTAAGTTAGACTAAGCCTAAAAAATGTATTTCATGAACTTGGGAACTGCACATGAAACCCAGCATAACTCAGGTTCAGAGAGAGTCATACTCCTACCCTTTCCAGGAATTTGATCAATCTTAAGACTTACCACACAGGTGAGAACGAAATTTTACATGGCATGCTAGCAAGAGTGGTCATGTTAAAAATTAAGAAGCTTACTGCAAAACATGAGAAGTCTTTCTCTATCATCCCCAAATTCCCCCTTCAAAAATATTATTAAAAACTTAAGGCTGGGGATCTGCTAGGGATTTCTACTGCAGCTGCTAATCACAGCAGCGCTGTGCATTTTATTGAACAACAAAATGAAAAGGAAAAGTGATACAAATTAAATGTGCATGTTAAACATTACCCAGATAACATCAAGGGAACTGATAAGAGGAGTATTGAAGTTTTCTTAGGAATGGATAAATCCTTTTTCAAATTCCAATCAATTTTAAATGGACCATTACATACACACGCACACACACAAATATATATTTATTTATATACATATAGACAGTCCTGCTTCCCTGGTGGACAAACTCAACCCAGAGCATTAAAGTTTTGCCTGCTAAAAGCAGCCTACAAGAAGAGAAGAGCTACATGAAGACTGTACATCATCTTCCAGGCATACATTTGTAAGGCAAGATCCCCGTTTACAGCTAGTGGTTCTGCTACATTATCTTGTAATGTAGTAATGTTAGAATGCAATCAAAAGAACAGCAATAACACCAGAGTTGCAGAATTCTAGACTACAGCATATGAGAACAAGCCCAAATGAAGCTTCTATAGACACAGAAACAAAGAAAGAAAACTGCTTACCTTTGAA
This sequence comes from Chrysolophus pictus, assembly GCA_037305975.1. Lineage (NCBI taxonomy): Eukaryota > Metazoa > Chordata > Aves > Galliformes > Phasianidae > Chrysolophus > Chrysolophus pictus. The sequence goes on from CM074582.1 coordinate 21,361,529, forward strand.
AGTTCACAGATACACAGGGACCTCCAACAAGGTTCCCTCTCTTCCACTGCCAGCCCTTAAATGAGGTCTGAGAAGGGGTGGATCGTGGCTGCACCCCTTCCAGTCACTCATGGGCACTGCATGCAGCTGAGCTCCCCTGGGATGGCCCTGCCTTCCCACCAGGTGCTCAATTACTGGTTCAAGCCATGACTCAGCATTTCTGCTATACCACTCCAGCTGACCTTCTGAAATACAAAGTTCTGCAGATTACCCAATTTTGCCTTTTGGTTTCCCTTCCAATTCTAACTTGAAGTGCATCTTTCTCTCAGTATTGAAATCTGATGGATTTCCATCTTGGGACCTGCTGTTTGCCTTTGCAATCTGTGAAAGGTGGGAAGCTTTCCATGGCATTAAGTATTACAGAAGGAAGCTTGCGAATTGCGTGGCCAGCTGAAGAAATTATGTGTATGATGGCCCTGAAGGAAGCCGGGCTCACCAAGAGCAATTCCTGATTTCCAGTCCCAGAAAAGGGAGCCTGAGCATCTTTGTCTTGCCACACTTTGAAGGCAGGACATTTACAACAATCCAGATATTGTATTCATAATGTAATATTACGGCATTTTCCTAAACTTTGGATAGCCTTTATGTCACAGAATTAAGACTAAGACATTAATGGTGGTTCAAGGCCAAGATGTACACCTCAAAACACAAGGTTTGTACCATGGAATCTTAACTCGTGATGAAGGAAAGGCAGTTATACCCTTAATTGATTCCCTTTAGTTATCGTCCACAAAACACTTCAGGAAGCATTCACGTGTTGAAAAGGAGATAGCTAGTATGATCCATAAGAAAACACCTGTAATTCTTGGAAATCATCTCCTGTCAAATTCAGTTAATTTAATGCCACCTTGCCTGTGCTCACTGATCATTTCTCTAAAGGTCAAAAAATGAATGATCCAGTTGGTACATATTCCAAAGACACACAGCCGCATCTAATATCTTTGTTCTTGTTCTAATTTGCAATTAGTTCAGGCAGTTAGAGGTTGATCCTTTTTTCTGCTTTCAGACTCCAAATCGTATTTAGTTTCTGTTATCTTCAGAGAACTACTGGGATTAAGTCCTCATATGTGTTGAAGCTCCATACAGTGTAAGTGCCAGAGGAACTGAAGACGGATTGAGTTGCCTTACTTGGCAGATTCTGGGGCCTGTTACACCATTCCCAATAGCTCTTACCTACACGGAAATTTTTTAAATAAAATCATTTAAAAAAAAAAAAAAAAAAGGTAAAGCAGACTGAAATTACACCTTTCAGCTCCTTATCTATTGCCTCTGCATGTCATGTGGAGCAAGCTAGTTAAACCAACTTTCCTTCAGTAGTAGAGACTGCCCACGACTGGGGACTTTGTTAGATCCAGAGCACTTTTAAAAGTCCTTTGATGTTGTTCCACTGGTCCAGGGCACCTTTGCCCTGACTCCTCTCCATAGGACCACAATCGAAGTTGTGTACACATAATATATCACCAAGAAAAAGCTGCAAAACATCTGCAATTATCCTTCCACGTGCACTTATTTCATTTTTCTCCTCGAACGAAGCTGAAGTGTCTGCAGTATTTCAGATGTCAGCCATGTTTATACTGCTGAAGGATTTGGCATCTGTCACGAGTTAAATAACAAATGTCATCGCTCCCTGAGCAAAGGCTTTACTACTGTTTACTGGATAGAGATGTGGCTAAGTCAGCCCAAGAATCCATCACAATACTCAGAATTATGATAAATATTCTCATCCATCACGATGTTGGCCAGTGTTTCCTGCTACCATTTGTCAGACTGCAGTTTTGTTTTCACTTTTCTTTTGATTATATTTCCAGGCAAAGAAAGAGAATTATTACACCGTGGCTAAATATGCAGTTGTATCTCAGATAACATTTCAATTGGGTGCAAATTCAAAGGGATTTTTCTTCAGTCTGGATTAACTAAGGGGATCAAGACGTAATTTCCCAAATAGTGGGTTGTTCACAATCCTCTCAAAGTTTCTATCCTTCACCTATTTAAGGGGAAGTTCTGCAGAGTTGGTGCACACAGAGCCCAGAGAAGTTGCTTTTGTTGGTATCTGTAGTTGTTGCGGAAAGCGTGTATCGTAATACACAAGGATGTCCTTCACGCTATGTTTCTCTTTTACGAAGTCTGAAATTGTGCATGGCTGACACAGGGCTGCAAAAAGGCTGCAGTCTGTGCAGCAACCTTCGTTAGGAGATGGGGAATGTGTCGTTTGTGGTTCATGGCGCGGAACTAAGGAACGTAAGATCTGGGCTGCGTTCCTTAGTTCCACCCCCAAGAACAGGATCTTAAATGGACGGAATTAAAGCCGTTCGGCTTCATAGCACACTTCCACACTTCGAAATGCTTGCATTCGCATTTAGCGCCAACGCCGCACGCGCAGCTTTGCAGCGTATGATTTCCAGATGAATCTCTCCCTCACATCGCGCAGCACGCGCTCCCGACAGCAGGTCCCGCTCTGGAATCGCGCTGCACGTCAGCCCTCTATATCGGTTTTAAAATTTGCTTTTACTTGGGACGCGAGCACAACGGCGAGGCGCCCCATGCCCAGCAGCAGCCCTCTCGGAGGCACCGCCTCTTTCCCGCGCGCACCCCCAGCGCAGGGCTCCGCTCCGCTCCTCAGGCCGCCCCGCCCCCTCAGCAGCCGGGGCGCAAACCCCGCCCGCGCGCCGAGCGACGGCCGCGCAAAGCCGCCGCGAGAGCTGGCGGCGGGAGGCGGGCCGGGCGGCGGGGCGTGCCCCGGATACACGGCCCTGCGGCGCGGCCCCAGTTCCTGCCTGTGCCCTCGGCCCGGCGGGGCTAGCCCTGCGCAGCATGTCGCTGGTGGCGGAGGCCTTCATGAACCAACTGGCCGGTGAGGGGCGGGCGGGCGGCCGGTGGGGCGGGCGTCGGCCCGGGGTGGCCGCTGGCGATCGTGGGTGCGTTCGGTCCCGCCTGGCGGGGCGCCGGGGACGGCCGACCGCAGGCCGCGGGAGCCCGCGGGCCCCGTTCCCCGCCCCCCTGGGCGCGGAGGTCCCGGTGCCCTTGCTGCGGCCGGAGCCTGCGTGACCTCTCCGAGGCTCGGAGGAGAGCGGGCCGGCCCGCCCTGCAAGGACTGCTCGGGAAGCGCTGGCTGCCCGCAGCTCCGCGCAGAGCCGTGCTCCGCACGCGCTCGTCCCGCAGGACAGCCGCCAGGGCAGCTCGCCAGCTTCCCGCTGCCGCGGCGCAGCGCACACCTGCGGGCGGCCATCACGGCCTCTGCTCGCTTAACGAGCCTGCAGCTCCCAGCTGTGCGAGGCGGCACCTTCACTTCGATTTCATAACGTTCCTTCGCTGCGTTTCTTGTGTCGCTGTTATGAAGCTGAGAAGTATAGCGATGCGTTATTTGCTGTTATGATTTGCCCCAGCTGGGCCACACGCACCAAATGTGAGCCTCCTCATAAATAGAGGTGATGTGCATAACTGTGACACTTTTTATCAGAAGTGCTCTCAAGGAACGAGCACACACATCAGCTAGCTTCTGGCTGAGGAGTTCAAAAAGCACTCAGTACATCGCATGTGGAAAGTCAGGGCATTGGTCACATTTTTCCATTGTCTCTGTTCTTATTTCTTCCTGCTACATAAGCCCACAAAGAGCAAAGACTGCAAGGAGAAGGCATTACAATTTCTGCCGGGCTGTTGGGGAAGAAGCCAGTGTTTGTCCCAAAAGCTGGGTCTGCAGAGGCCCTAATGTAGAAGTCCCAGTTCAGTTTTCAGAGCACGCTTGCCTGTGTCTGGTACAGTAGGGGAAACCTTGATAGCTCAAAATTGGGTACCCACAGGCATGCTTAAAGTTACACTAGGCTCTCAGGTTGGGACTAGCTGATTCACAGATGTTAGCTCTGGCAGCACTTACATTCTAAGAGCTGGGAACCCTGGTTCCTCAGGACGTGAGTATTATGATGCGTTACGGTATGTCAGCATCACTCCATGCCATTTACTGCCGTGATCTCCTTCATACTTTTCATTCACTTACATTGTGAAACACAAGTATAATCACAAATGTGAGTAGGAGTTGATTGTTGTGTTTGTCTGCCCTGTGGCCTTTATGAATATCTTAAAACACATACTTGTTTCTTACTGGAACTACAAATACTGACTCAAAGCTGTACTGCATATGGGCATGTGCATAGTGTAAGAAAAATATGTATTTGAAACTCTATAAGCAAGAAATACTGCAATGTCTGGCTCCTCCCTTTCTCTCCTTTCTGAGTTGTTCTTCCTCTGTTTCTGGGCAGATTCTTGCCCCCCCTTTGGGATGGTTGCTTTTGCTAGCCTCAGGCTATTGTGGTGACAGTACTACAAACATGGGACTCTGAGAGCATCAGAAGTGTTCATATGCTTCCTCCCTAAAATTTAGTAAGCATAGAGCCTCATCTTTTACCTCTCAGTTACAGGTTAAGCAATGCTAGGTTTTTTTTTTTTTTTGGTAATGCAACATGCAGGTATCTAATACAAAATTGCTGCCAATGCTCCTGTATTTTTACAGAGCAGAAGTGCTCAGTGCTTTATTGATCTGCTGGATGTGCAGCAACTTACCATGACTGAAGGTACAGTACAAATCCTTGTTGTGGACCTGTCCACTTATAACACTATGATGCAATGGAAAGCACACCAGTAAGAGTGGGTGGAAAAGTCCTAGGCTGCAGCTAGTGAGGATAAGCCCAAATGCAGCAGCTATGGACACAAAAACAAAGGAAAAACAGCCTGCTTAGCCTTGAAAAGTCTCAGGTAGACAGGAATCTCCAGCAAGATACCCTTGCCTCCACTGCCAACCCTTAAATGAGGTCTGGATCCTTGGCTGCACCCCTTCCAGTTACTTAGAGGCATTGCATACACCTGAGCTCCCCTGGGTTGGCCCTGCCTTCCCATCAGGTGCTCAATCACTGCTCCAGGCTGTGACTTAGAATTTCTGCTCCACTCCACCCCTTCATGGTGTGAACCAACAATTGAGCAGGTTAAAAGTAAGCCCTTTCTATTATGGTGACACCTTGACACTTTGTTAATTTGCCTGTCAGAGTGTCAATTGACAGAATACAAGACAATTGATGATTGGTTCATGGTTGAAGTTCATATTCCTTTGTGGGCCAGTACTCAGTGGATCTTCAGGAGGCACATAGTTGCTTAGACCAGGAAAAGTTCAGCTCATATTTCATCAGTCCCATGTTGTCCTCCACCAGGTCAGGGTGGTCTTACAGTGACACTAGAGCATCTTGATGTCATGTTGCTCCTCCCTGTGGTCATGTGGACCCAGAGACTTACAGGGAGTAGTATAGATGTTTCAGAGGTACCAGAAAGGGTGGGTCTGCCATCTACAGCAAGATACAGGCCATGTTCCTGTTCTGGGTCAACACTTCAGCTTGCACTAGGGCATGATCTGGCTGTCTGTATCCTACCCTTCGGCCTGATACCTGAGACTGCATAGTTATAGTGGTTAGCAAAAGGGGGCCTGATTTGCCACAGAGACATAACTGAGGTCCACTTAGCAATGAATAATACAATACCTGCATGCCATATACCCATTACTGGGGGGATTACCAATCCCCCAGCCTCCATTAACCTCCCCCAAGGCGCAAGTAGACCACACTGCTTTGGAAGGTGCAAGTAGTTCCAAGGTCATTCTGTTTTACAAATACCTGGTTTTAGGTCTTCAGGCAGAGAATATTATTTTTATTGCTTATTTGGGATTTTACCTGATTATCACAGTGCCTGTAATTTCGGTCCTTGGAACAAGCCCAAACGCGGCAGCTGCAGACACAGAAACAAAGGAAGAAAAACTACTTACCTTTGGAAGGCCACAAATAGGCAGAGATCTCTAGCAAGAAACCCTTACTTCTGCTGCCAACCCTTAAATGAGATCTGGGAAGGGGTGGATCCTGGCTCCACCCCTTCCAGATACTCAGAGGCATTGCATACACCTGAGCTCCCTGGGTGCTCTATCCCACCAGGTGCTCAATCGCTGGTTCAAGCCCTGACTTCGCATTTCCACTACATCACTGAATCATTTTAAAAACAAAATTATGACCTTGCCTTTGCTTTCCAAAAGCAGATCATTGTCAAAAGCAGCTATCTGCCTTGAAAATAATAAATACCTTTGCCAGTGGGTCATGGCCTTCTAGCTCTTCTGTATTATGTATCACTCTAAGACTGAAATTAAATAAGGGAAAAATTGCTCAATTTGTTCATATTGGAAAATTTTTCTAAAAGTTATCCAGGATCTGGGCCAATACCCCCACTTGTAGGTTTGCTGAGGCCTTGTGTAGACACAGGGAATATTTTATTCCGGTACTCTGAAGGTTTAAATGTCTCACAAGTATTTTTGAGGATGAAAAATGGTGTATCTGAAAAGAAAAACATACATAATAATGGCTGTTCTAATAGCCTTCTCCTCCTACCTGTGGTTGTGAATACTAGGCTATGTTATGCATGAGTGGAACGCTAAGGTTCATTGAGAGGGAAAACAACAACAACAACAAAAAAAACCAACCCCAAAACTATGAATCTGATTTAACATTGGCGTAAGTTGCTCAGAGCAGTTTTGAAATCTCCATCCCTGGGGATGCTCAGAACCCAGCTGGTGACAGCCCTGGGCAACCTGCTCCAGCTCCAGCACCTCCAGCTCAGTCTCTTTGTGCTCCTCACTGGCTCAGCCTGTTTGCACATCTGCAGAGGCTCAGCAGTCTCTGTGCAATGTGTGTGCGGCTCAGTGTGCTGAGCATAACCTGCTGCTGTCATGCCTTAGTGATGCACTACACACTGATGACTGTATCTCTTATGTGGAGTCAGGTGGTTGGTTTAGTGACGTTTAACTGTTCACTTGTTCAGGAATGTAGAGAGACTGATGCTGTATCTCAGGGAATAATAAATAGTTCCATAGTTCTGTGAATTGCAAGCATGTTATACCACATTTTGAATAATCAGTTTCTGAACTGTTGCAAATATTAATTGGATATATGGTAGGGAATTTGTTTAGAGTAGCTTAGCATCAATCACATTTTAACAGGCTAGGAAATGGGTATTTATACTATAAGAAGAATTAGAATGCCAGCTTTCAAATGGTGCAGAATATTAAACTCTGACTGTGGCAGTTTAGAGAAGTTGGCTGCTCAGATCGCCTAGAAGAGATTGTTGAAATGTTGTTCAGTTGATCAGTGAATTACTCAATATGCTTAGCATTTTTTCCCCCACATGTTCATTTCAGATCAGCAATCAGAAAGAGAGAAAATAATATCCTTGTTTGTCCTTTGATCTCTGGAAAATTACTTCTGTTTATTGCAGCTGAGTTATGTCCAGAGGTCTTTGGCCAGTTTTAGTGCTAAGGGAAATGAATGGAGTTTGAAAAACAAATGCCCTTCTGCCTTTTGATATTTTACATTCTCATTGAGTCTACCTGCAATGTAACACACCAGAACAAAAGTAAATCTCTTATGTGCTTGTTTTATGTATTAAGACAAGCTGCAGTTTGGCTTAGAGAAAACATCCAGAGTGAAAACTGCCTGCCTTCATTGTTCCTGCATATGAAGGCATGAAATGTAAGCTGGGAATGCATTTTGTGCATTAGAAGTGCATGTGTGAATGTGAACAGTTTCTGCCATTATACAGTGAAAAAAATAGTTCCCTGTTTTTGCTTAATACAGGACTGTCTGCTGCACAGGCTGTTGAAGCCTCTTGCTGAAATGCTTGTAGTCGGGGGATGGTTTGTAAGTACTAAATTCGTCAGGCTGTTTTGGTTTTGTATTGCTATGTACTTCAGGCTGGGGACATGGACATGGGCTTTTTTGTTTTCTTTTGGAGGGGGAGGTAATCCAATGTAAGAGATCCCTTTAACTCCTGTTCTTTTGCCATGAGCAAGTCTCTTATGTGGCTCCTGCCAGTTTGCTCGGACACATGTTTTGTGGCTTGATTTGAATCAATCCTTTGAAGGGATTACCTGTCTAATCTTTTGTTCGGCCAGAGGAGAAATGACTTTATTTTGTAATAACTGCAGTACTATACATATTTAATTCTGAGTTAGCTATTTCTTGTTTTTATGAAGCGATATAATGACAGTTTATAATAGAATGTTCCTCTATAGTTGGTTCTGGCTCCATTAAGACAAAGCAGTCTTCCTCTAATCAGGATTTTACTATTAGATGTTTTCTGCTAAGTAGCATCTTCTTTTTTTCTCATGACAGGAAACAGGATTGCTCTAGGAGTATGACAAGAAAATTAGTAAGTGAAAAGGAACGCTTACTTTGATTTTGTCCCATTTGCTTTGCAAATGCCATTGTCTCTTCTGGGGGTTGACCTGAAGATCATGAGCCCTACAGCAGCAGCAGAGGCACCAGTGCCTTCCCCTTACCAGCGGCAGTGCTTGGCTGGCTGCACCACTGTCAGCACTGCCTGCATTGCTGCCCCTCGCTGCTCACCTGCCTCAGATCTCTGCGCTTCTTTCCTCTACCTGAGGTCCAGGCTCTCAGCACTGCTGTCATCACCTTGTGCCTTCTGGTAGTGCTGCCCTCGGCTCCTCGGGTGAGATAGGAGAAAGGGAATGGAGGGCAGCCATAATGAAAGTCCACAGTGCTGGGACTGGATGAGCAGGACGAGTGCTTGGGGGGAAGCATTTGGAGAAGATCAGGGATATTGAGGGCAGGTCTGGTGGGACAGGCGGGTTGGATCCCTGATGTGGGTCAGAGTAAAGGCTCTGGGGATGAAGCAGGGAGCTCCCAGGGGCATTTTGCAGAAGTGGCTTTCAGTTTGCCTGCCAGACATCCTTAGGAATGGAGGAGTTTGCGTTGTTTGGATGAGGAGCTCTCAATCTAAAATAGCTTCCCAAAAGGCTAACTTAAAGTATAAAAATGTAGGCAACGTGGCCAAGGGCATTCATGAGTGTCAGACATCTGTCTTTCTCTTCGGGACAGCTCCTATGCACGGACCTTTATGCCTTCAGGCAGGGGCAAAGGACTTGAGTAACGCAAAGGGAAGAGATTGATTTAGAGATCTATAAAAAGCTATGATGAAGAATTACAGAGTTTCTTTGAGATGGAGCATTTGTGCTGAATATCAGGAATAAGTAAAATAGCTCCAGCTTGTCGAGACTTGAGAAATAAATCTATTGAGATCATTAGTTGGCACTCTGTGCTTTTCTGAAGGAGTCCAAATGTTGATTTAGGAGCAACTTGTATTTATGATTTTGACTCTGCTGGCTTTCAGTGGCCTCTTTGAGCGTGGACTTACCTCCTTGCAGGGAGCATGCCGAGTACCCAGGGGCCAAAGCACAGTGTCTGTGCTCTGGGCATTCAGCTCAAAGTAATGGGGTTGGACAAATGCTTCAATCCACGCCATTAATAGCTTTCTTGGAGGGTTAAGGAGCAGATTGTCTCATCCTAAATGGCTGCTGCAGTCATGTCATGCTCAGCCTCTCAGCGTTCTGCCGAGGAAACTTGAGTTTGGGAATCGCTGCTCAGATTGAGTCTTCGCATTGACGTGTCTGCTTGATCAATAATTACTGAGCAGCCATGATTTATCTGAATTGTAATATCTCTGAGAAGGAGGCCCAGGATAGATTTAAGCAAATGATGTAATTATTTGATACATGATTTAATGTGTCCTGTTTAACTTGTGTGAAAGTGGGCTTTCATTTGGTAAGGCACTGTGGAACACGATCCCCTGTCAGCAGTGCCAGGGAGCTGCTGATGCTCTCATTTCTTCTTGGCCCTTGTCAGTTTGCAGGACCAGGCCAATTACGTGGCATTGATCTCAGCGTGGGTGGATTAACTGGTGGGGCTCAAGGTGGGCAATCCACAACTTCCTCATACTTGCATTACTGGTTGTGGATAATGGACGGGGTGTGCCTTCATGGCATTAACCAAAATGAATTTCTGTGCCTTATTCCTGTAGTAGAGATTTAGAAATGCATCAGTTCCTGGCATTTTCTTTTAAAACAATATATCGCTCCCTGCAAACGTGGCCATTTGCATTGTGAAAAGGGAAGAAAGCGATGGCCTACTTCTTTTTGATGCATCTTGGCATCAGGCTATTAATGATCCTTTTTCCTTCTGGAGTCTGTAGGTTGGCTTTTGGTGTGGTTCCTTTGGGTTGAGCACGGCTCCCATAGCCGCAGCCCGGGGAAGCCAGGCAAGGAATGCCTTCCCAACCGTTGTTGCAATGTCTGCTCCACGGTGCTTAGAGACTTGTAAATAATGCTGTTGGATGTGGATGCTGCCAGATGTAAGACTCCATTTCTTTGTAGTGTTTACTCTTGTGAGAAAACAGTTTTGAGGTATCTCATTATAATTTAATCAAATCTGTACCTAGGGAGAGGCTAAAGGAAACAGTGTGGAAATAATGCGTAAGTTAATTTCTCCAGCTGTAATATTGGAATACGGCGATTCAAATTAATGCTAACTTTTTAAGGTTTTAGTAGAGAGTATTTTGCCTCTTGGCTGTTTTAACAGGCCTTTAATGCTATGTGAACAAAACTGGTAAATACAGATGTTTTCGCTTTCCTCCTTTTTATGCAAGTTTAATATCAAAGTGCTTAAGAATATAACAGTAAGGGAAATGATCCATGCAAATCTGGTGACTTCAGAGAAGCTGTCTTTATTTCTGCACGCTCTGTAAACTTCTGCTTACAGTTGCAGGCAATGATTCTGTCCCAGGCCTTGCTTCACTTGCATAATTTCATACAGAGGTCTGCATGAAAGACGTTGCTGGTCATTTGGGTGCGTGATTTACAGAAACAGAAAGAAGGTGTTGAGGGATAAATTACTGGCAAACTGAGAACTCAGGAGATTTTAGTTTACAGGATACTTGAGGCAGAGATTGTCTTGTTTACTTTTCTTTATGTAGTTTCAGCACTTGACAAATAATCTGCAGGGTAGTAACATTTGGTGTTAGTTCCTTAGCCTTCACTCTGATTAGGCATATTTTGGCTTCACAGCTGAAAGTTACTTGCATCTGCATCGCCTTCCGAAAACATTCCCACTCCACCCAAATTCTATTGGGTTGTGCTAATTGCTGGGAACAGCTTAATTTCAAGTTGAGCATTGTCCTGCAGAACTCTTTCACCTGATAATAACTTCATTTCCCTTGCAGGAGGGAGCACTTAGATGCCTGCATCTGGAGGTTTCTCATGTCTGTGCCCAATAGTCAGGAAGGAGCAGCCTGCAGACCTGTGCTAAATGAGCTCACGCTGCAAACCACGTCGTGTACCGTGATGGTCGAAACTGGCGATTCATGCTAGGCTTCTGAAACTGTTACATTCTTGCTTAGCATATTCCACAATTTAACATGCAAAGTGTTTTATGTCTTCTTATTTCCACAGTCTGTCTTATTTTTTAAGTAACAGGATTAAAGGTATAATTGTAAGCCATTTATTTCATTTCAACTCTTTCATCATTGTGAAGCTGCTTGGGGAAAGTGGATGAAAATGGCTGTTCCCCCATCCATCCAGGCAGCACTGACATGGGATGAAGTTTCCCAGCTATTAGAGTGTAGGAGTTGAAACCAAATTTGGTACTCTAATAAGATGTTGGAACAGTCTGGACAAGGAGCTGGTGGGACTGAATTGCTGCAGAAAGTGTTGGGAAGTGATGCCTTCCTCATCACAGACTTCACTGAGGGATGTTCTTGCTGCCTCTCATTCTTTGACCTTGAAATTCACCTGTGTGCAAGGACCCCAGAAAAGTACAGCCTGTCCTGTTCTGAGAGCAGGACAGGCTGTACTTCTGTTCTGAGATGTGTGAGCCTCAGCTGAGCTGCTCTTCTCCTGCTGGTAGTGAATTCCAGTGCTCTCTTCTTGTGGCTTAAATGCTTTCATCCCTCTTGCTGTCCCAAAAGCATTTAGATTGATAAACTTTTATTATTGAAATGACAGCTCTGAAACATCTGGAAATGTTGAAGTCGGGATGTTAATTGGATATAATCTCTGACCTTAGTGCAGCGCAAGTAAAACATTTCACTGCAAAACCTAAAAATGCACCTGATGCTGTTCTTTTTTAGTGGCAACGAGTTTTATGTGACTGCCATGTCTATGCTTTAAAAGCTTTTTGTTTGAGCAGAATGATACGTTCAGTAATTCATTCTCTTACATGACAGATGAGGCTAGCGATCTCTTTTAATAGATAGCTGCAAACCTGAGTAATTACAACTCCACTGGGAACACGCAACACACCAGTTCTCAGAGTTTCCCTCAAAGTCTAATTTGACACCGAAGAATCCTGTTAGCACTTTGTATTCTATATTTTCTATGCTAAACTGTTAATAAGTAGAACACTTTGACTAACAAATACATTGAGCTTAGGGAAATTTTCATCTATTTTTAGTGATTTACAAAACCAAAGAAGATTTTTTGGAGATGGTCCCTCACTGTTTGTTTCCTCTGTGGCACTGAATTCTTTGCTCCTGTAACCAGGATTAAGTGGTGATACTTTCTGTGTCAGTATGCTTTTGGTTCTCACTTGCCAGTAACTTTTGAATTTGGTGCTTGTTCCGGATGTACGTAGTAGGGAGAACTGGTGCATAGGTGCCAGTTTCCTATAACTGCCACAAAAGCAAGCAGTACAGGAGAGAAATAGGGGAAGACAACAGTACGAGGTTTACATGTCCTGAAAAACAGCAGACAATCCATATGAAAGATTAAATGTTTGAATTCCGTAAGCATGGGAAAAATGTCATTAAAGTGAGAAAGCAATCTTCAATAAAGATTATGTGCCTGGGAGGCAGACGCATTGGGCACCACACGGTCGTGGTTCTGCTGGTTCTGGAGGCAGAAGGAAGAACCTGATGGTTACTTACTCATAAGTTACGGAGAGAAGCAGTTCCTGGAAGGTGTTCCAGGCAGTTATTTCATCCTGTGAGCAGTTAGTGATAAAAGTGTGCATTGCGTAGGATCTAATGCATAAATGTGGTTCTGTGTTTAAAGCTTCTGAAATTGAATTGACATGGCCTTTGTTAATTTTCTTTCTCTTCTCATTTTTCTCCTTTTCTCCTGTCCCAGTAGCCTTGGAAAGCTTCCCTTAGCTGGGAAACTAACATCTAGTGACCAGAAGATTATAGTTGCCAGAGGATAAACTGGATTTGACTTCATTAGTGCACAAATGATAAGTTTGTGAGGAGTTATTATAGCATTAATCAACTTGATGGATTGGAAATATGACAGAACTGAAGCAGCGTGTAATATTAGTGCCTATTATTCTACAAATTATGTCTTCACCTACATTCATAAAGCAGGAGTCATTGCCGTACACATTACTCCTTTTCTCCTCTTGCACAGGCTTGTGGTGTCCCCTCAGTGACTTCTTCCTCTGTCCCCAGCAGGTTCTGGCCTCTCCGAGCTGCAGATTTTGGCCTTGTAGCAGTTGTGGGGCTGGTCTCTGAATTTAGCTTGTCCCTCATGAGCCTGGATATGAAGAACTGAAGGCTTTGGTTCCAGGCCTCTGAGCATGTGTCCACCTTGTACACACGTATGTGCTTGGAGTTGGGAGCTCCTCTGGAGACTGGCAGATGCTGAGTGCAGGGCTGCTGTGCTTTCTTTCACACAGAACTGCTGAATTTTGGAGTTCAGATGTCCTGATAAGAGAGGCTGAGATTTTTATGTGACTGTTCTTGTTTCATTTACTTTTTAAAAGACAAATTTTAGAGCGCAGCCGTGTGCTAGATGAGTGCGTGCAAAGGTGTAAAACTGCCTGTGTGCTTTCCTTCCCTTTGGCTTGGTGTGTGCTCCTGTATATACTAGGATTGGTGGTAAAAGCTTCATATAATGAGTGACCGAATGAGGGTCAGATCTTCAGCAAATACAGTTTGTGAAAGTCTGTATTTGATCAGTAGAACATGGAAGGAAATTCTGAGCAGATAAAGGCCAGCAAGTTACAAAAATATTCTGCTTGTGTTTTGGTTTATAACGCAGATGTAGAATGCCTTTGCAGTGGTGTCTGGTTGGACTGTGTGTGCCAAGAAGCTGTGATTTGTATCGAGGGCTGCCTGTAGCTTAATGCCAAGATCAGACTGGAATTAGTGTTTGAACTTCTTGAAACAGACTTAGCTCTCTTGCTGGAAAAAGAAAAGTTCATTTAATTTTTGTGGGCCTGAGACGTGTCAGCCACGTGCCTGTTTCACAGAATCACTAAGGTTGGAAAAGACCTATAAGATCATCCAGTCCAACCATCCACCTATCACCCATGGTTCTTGCTAAACTATATCCCTCAACACAAAATCCAATCGTTCTTTGAACACCTCCAGGGTCGGTGACTCCACCACCTCCCTGGGCAGCCCATTCCAGTGCCTGACCACTCTTTCAGAGAAGTAGTATTTCCTAATATCCAGCCTGAATCTTCCCTGGCGCAGCTTGAAACCATTCCCCCTAGTCCTATCACCAGTTACACGAGAGAAGAGGCCGACCCCCAGCTGGCTACAACCCCCCCTCAGGTAGTTATAGAGAGTAATAAGGTCTCCCCTGAGCCTTCTTTTCTCCAGACTGAACAATCCCAGCTCCCTCAGCCGCTCCTCATAAGGCCTGTGCTCCAGACCCCTCACCAGTTTTGTTGCCCTTCTTTGAACACGCTCCAGGGCCTCAATGTTCCCACTGTTCTTCCAGTGTGGGACAGAATCCAAGAACTGGGTGTAAATCTGGCATGGCAATCTAAAAACAGGCAAAAATTGTCAGTCGAAATGGGTGCATGCAATTTGAAGTTCTCAGTACCATTTTGGGCATGGAAAAAGGATGCTCTCTCTTTGCTGGCACAGTGGGGTGATGCCATGTACAAGAGTAGTGTGCTTTTGTGGCTTACTTCTGTAAGAGTTCCAGAGGTCAGCACTGTAAGTTTGCTAAAGTACAGCACTAGCTTTCTTAATTTCCTCATTACATTTGTTCTTCCAAGACTTGAGTGGATCTGAAGAAATGAATTTTAGATAAATTATTTTAAATGCTTAAGGTTGCAGTACCGCAGACGATACCTAGTTTCTATTCCAAGAAGTAAATGTACTTCCATCTCAAGAATTTTTACTCCAGGGCAAAACTTTAATGGAGGGGTGTAAAACCAATAACTGCTACAATAACATAAAACATTTCTCCGTGACAAGTAGGGGTGATTAGTTGCTTTCTCATGCCCCTGCTAGTGTAGCTTTGGTGAGCTCTGTGCCTTCATGTTAAAGGTAGTGACCTTTGCAGGACTGCGCAGAGTGATACAAGCTTTCCAGCTCTGTGTGGCTTCCATATAAGTTTCCACATCTTCGGTATTTTCTTGGAGTTGGAGGACCAAGGTACAAATAATGACCTTACTGAAGCCAGTGGCACAATTTTGTTTGAAGCACACATAGTTATTTTTACACTTCATTGCTTTAAAAAGTAATCTTTGTGAGGCTAAAATACAATATAGCTTGTTGGGATAAAATCCAAGTTTGAATTGGTGTCTAAGAATAGATTTCTAAAATGAATTTAACAAAGAATGTAATGGAGACATTACACACAGTACAGTGACCCATCTTAATGCTAATGTAATCGGTGCTCATTAGCTGTTTATTATTTTTGCCTTCCCATAAATTCATATGGAATATGATCAACTGCAATGGTTCTCAGTTGGAAGCCGTCACTGTCTTCTGTTCCTTTGCTTTGCGACTGATGGTGCAGGTTTTTTTAAAATGAATATTGCCATTGCTGTGCTGGAGCTGGCCAGTATTTAATTTAAAGCAAGAGTATTTAATTTAAAGCAAGAGGCAGCCTGGGTCTTGGTGGGGTTCATCTTGTGCCCACACACCTTGCTCTCTGGGTACGGCATCGGGCCACTCAGGCACAGAGCTCTTCCATTTCCCCAGAGCATTCTTCATGTTTGGTTTTGAGGTTCTTGCTTCTCTCTCTGTGTTTTCTTCCATTATTTCCAGAATTCATTGTTTCGTACCTTAATAAATAATTGCTCAACTGGCCGGAGTTGTGACGGGAACGTCCACAAGGATGCCTTATGGCACAGAACAGCTAGCTGCTTTTGCTGTGTGGTAATTGCGAAGCCATTCTGCAACATAGCTTGGGTTTTAGCTTTGTCTGCAACATTTAGTTTTGAGGCTTAATTTTCTGCCCCGTGTTGTGCCCCCACGAGCAGAAGAGAGTGGGAGGGGGACATCTCAGGGCAGGTCACGTCTCACATCAGCTCTTTGCAGTTTGAGTTCTGCTCTTGGTAATGTTTGTGTTCTGTTAGCATCTGCAGTGTGTTGTTGTTTGGCCTGCCTAATTAATTCCTCTTCTTTCCGCAGCCGCAGAGCCTTGGCCTGAAAATGCTGCGTTGTATCAGCAGCTGAAGGGTGGGTACGCTTTTTGCAATTAGTAATGACTCTATTTTTAAAAACCTATTAAATGTGCTCGAAGATAATTAACTGCGAGGAAGCACAGCAACTGTTAAGAGCCCTTTGTGTTGTTTGTCTGGTCAGAGGTTTGAGCTACGCTTACATCTGCCAATATAAACCAGCTATTCATGGCCTATAAGGTCCTTGGTTTATTATTGACTCATTATATTGGCTGCTGTAGGCAGTGTAAAATGATGTGGTTGCAGGCACAGTTGGCAGATTTACTGCACCAATAGCTGAGGCAGCAGATTTTTGAAGTCTTGTGGTAAAGTGGGCTCTCAGTAAAAAGGAACTGTTAAAATGTATAGGCTAGGATGGTTCAGGCTCCCTTTAGCAGCTCTTCATATATCATCAGATCACATTATGGCCCCCATTTGGGGCTCAGCAGCCTGCTACAGTTGTCAGAAGACTGCAAAGTAATGAAGACTAATAGGTAGCAGCCCTAGTCTTCTAAGCATGGAATTTTTATTGCAGTGAACTTGTCATCTTTCTTTTGTGTGACAGACCTAGACACAGTGTGCAGTATTAACTGCAAGCCGTTTTTATAGCTTTCTGAATGCTTTTACTTTTTAGCCAGAGGACTTATGAAGATGCGGTTTTATTTAACTTTGATTAGAAGAAGAGTAATTGGCAGAAAGCTCAAGCATTTGGTTTTCAATTGTGAGCATTTTTATATAGAGTATACACCACTGCGTTGTTGGTAGTGTATGATAAATGCAATTGCATTTGCAGGAGAAATATTCTTGGTACTTTAAAAATAATATAGCAGGTTTTCTAGCCTAGCTCCGTAACAATTATACATTTGCTCCTTCTTTTACATGTAGGAAATGCAACTCAGGATGACTTACAGTTGCAGGTCAGTAGGTAAATAGACATTGCTTTTTGTAATTATGATTTTTCTTTTTTCTTTCAACAGAAGACCAGATTTTGCTCTCTGATAATGCAGCTTCCCTTGCTGTTCAGGTAACGTCATCTCTTCTAAACTAAAGATGTTATTTCTGTTTTAGGTTTTGAATTATTTTCTTTTAGCTAAAATGTCTGTATTTTCCTAAATGAATAATTTAAGAATTATTTTTGTCATAAGCAGTGACTTATTTCCTGTGTCTGATTTGCTTCGTGTTGTCATTGAAATGCCAGAGCCGAAAGGACACGAAGGTTTGGGTGTTCTGTACAGAGTGCTTGTACTTGTATTTATGCTATATTTTATCGTACGGTATCTGCTTGTCTTCCTGATCTGGGACCCTGTGGTGTGCCCCTGTTGTCAGCTGGGGTGCCAGTTCCCCTTGTAGCCTCTTGTATGATGCTTGCTGCTATTTCATTCTCAGAGCTACTGTTGCCCCCAGCTCCAGGCAGATGTGCTGTGGGCATCAAATCTCCATGTGTCTCTGGTGAAATTGAGGAGAGCTATCATATATACATAGTAAAGATCCAATGTGGTTTGTAGAAATAGTCCATATAATTGACAAATTTGCATCTCTAACTGACTTAAAAGCACCTCTGTGGCTGTGAAGTCTGTGTAAACTCCATTAACCTGTTAGGTTCAGTAACCCCAGATCTCGAGGGAATGTGTTCCCATTAGCAGAGGGGGTCAGGCTGTCAGAAGTGGTGGTGGGCAGGATGTCTGTCAGGTTCCTGTTCAAAGTAGCTTTGCTATTGCTTTGTGTAGCAGGGAGCTGCACTGTTGCCCTGCTTCTTGCTTTGGTGTGTGGTCTGGCTTGGCTGCTGTCAGCCAAGACCTAGGGGTCTCTTAGGGCTGTCCAGGGGGTCACTTCTCATTTAGCCTCATGGGACACTGGAGACTGTAACTGACATTACTGGTAAAAATATTGGGATTATATGATCGTATTAACTACTCACTGGATCTCTAACATTTTTTCCTCTCAGTCTGGCAATGTAGGAAATATCTGTAAGAGTAAATTCTATCAGAACAAAAGGTACCTTTGTCTTGTGCTAGAAAAATGAGTCATCTTTGATATATCAAATAAATGGGGCAATATTTTTTTTTTTTTTGGTTGGTGTGTTTTACGTTGTGTCCCACAGTAAAGCAAGTAAATGCTTTTGTTGCTCTCTTGATTTCAGTGTTCCTTTTTACTCCAGAATCCTGTATTTTTTGTGATTCTTACATATTTTCTTGCCATGTAGCGATGCACATAGGTGTGGCTTGCATTAAAAACACACAAACAAAAGAAACAATAACATAACACTAAAATTTCCTTTTCTAATGCATCATTTTACTTTACTGTATCCAGTCCACTGTTATCCTACACATGTCACTTAGATGATAAATTAACTATAATATATTAAAAACGCTTGTTTTTCTTCAATATTCTCTAGCTGGACAGCTGATAGTAGCCATGACTATAAATACAGCTCTGGTAGATATCTGATCTTCAACTTTATAGAACAATTTTCTATTGGGGAATCATATCTATTTAGAAGAACCTGTGTAACAAGGTTGTGACTGTGAAAGAATAGTTATCCTTGGTGTATGCAATCCAATTTGAAATACTAGGAGCTGTAGTTATGTGTTACTAGCTAAGAGATCAGAGAGCCTTGACTAGACCAGTGTAGTTTGCATAAGGAAATTGCTGCATTCCTCTGGTTCAGAAATGACATTTTATGCTGATAGGAGCCTGTTTATCTTTTTACTGGATATCTCTCCCTCCTGCTCCCCCTTCCCTGAGGAGTAAATGGGAGCAGTGGATAGGAATAGGAATAGGAGCTGGTACCTGTTTTTTTTTTTCCCCCACAGTTGCCATTCCCCTTCCCCTGTTAGGGATTCTGAGCATGTGACTATCACCAGAGCAGATTCCATGGGTTGGTCATGGCCTGATGAACTTTCATGTGATGGAAATGCATGGAATTTTGAATGCGTCTGCTCAAAAGAGCGTGTGGAGTCGGCAGCCATCAGGTCCCTAAGGAACATGGTTCATGTGGGGACACTGGTTGTGCTGGAACTTCTGCATCTTTCTCCGAGTGCCCTTACAACAGCCCTGTGTAGAACTGCCCTGAAGTAGCTCTTGGAAAACAGATATACAGAGAGTTACATCTAAAATAACAATAAAATCCAAGGCCATAGTAAGTAGCTATGTGCAGTGCAAGTGAGGAGGTCAGAGTATGCTGGGTATTGCTGAGCTGCTGTATTGGTGATGTCCTCAGTAGTCAACAAACAAACAAATGCCTTTTCTCTTGTGGAATCTCAGCTGATCCTGGTGGGTTGGTTTGTTGTTTTTTAATTCCTCTTCTACTCATGTTCTCTAATTCTTCTGTCCTCTTCTACTGTTGTTCCTGGAAACACACCGAATGAAGAATTCCTTCCTCTTTTCCAGTGTGCAGATTCTTTGAATTTGCTGAAAATGCAACATAACTTCAAATGAGCCAGTGCATTGTCTCATGTACCACTTGGTGTTTGCACTCCTTGCTTGATAACTTGAAGTATTTTATTATATGGTCCTGAGAAGGTTGAGAAGGAAGGCTGCAGAACCTTGATATTGAATGCAGTGCTGTTTTCACTTCAGGGGAATTACTACTTTGCCCTGATTTTAATCTCAGCAATGATTTTCCAGCTACAGGAATGAGAACGTTGCATTCAGAATGAAGACTCTGTTCTTCTCGTGAGATGTTTGGCATTGTTCTCGTTAATGAATATACATATACTTCCTGGGCACTGTGACTCACAGTTAAAAGCATTCTCTCCTTGTTTACTGTACAGCTTCCGAAGTACAGCATTCCTGCTTATCAGTCTTATCATACTAAAAAAGTCACCAAAACTCAGAATCAAACACACAGCTATAATTCAACCCCTGAGCAGCTCCACTTTTAAAGGAGGTAGAGATGGAGTTACTATTTAAAATGATAGCCTGAGAAATTGAGATTTATTATGTCATACTCGGGTAGTGTAAGAACACATTTAACAAATTGATACTATCTTTGCTTTAAAAAGCTACTTCATTTCAAATTCAGTAGATTGCTATGCATTCTGTTCTGTGAATAATTACCAGGAGTTCAACAGACTGCTGTTGGAAATCTAGTACAGAGGTGTAGGCCTTTTGGAAAGGAGGGGGCCATCCTAGGAATTCTGAGGTCTTAAACTCAGACCTAACTGCCTCAGATTGTACAAATTCTACCTGCTGTGTCCTGTGTTTAAGATAAATTGTGATTTAGAAGAGAACCGTGTATGCTGGGAATTCATTTATAGGGGTTTCTGGGTTGTCATTGTCAGACCGTGGATAGGAAAGAGTAGAAAATGAGAATTATGAATGCTCATTCTCAGTGATAAAATGCTGTCTGTATTTGCAGCCAGTTTATTATTATTTACTATTATTTATCTACATTTGTCAGCAGTTCCCTTGAGGCACAGCTCTGCCTTTCTCTGTGCCTGTTGGTTCTGTAGGTGTGGTGCCTTCAGACATTTGCCACCCATGGGCCATCAGAAGATTGCATGTGTGTAAGCTTCTGAGCACAGTTTCTTGCAACAGGATTTCTCAGTGAGTAATTGCATTCCCCTCCTCATTGATGAAGGTGTGACCTCACCTTGGTTGGCTTACCTTGCTCACATATGGTGGCCAAGGCCACCAACTCGTGCAGCCATCCTGGTGGGAGAGCAGCCTGTGGTTGTGGCACTGAGGGACGTGGGTAGTGGGCACGGTGGGTGTGGGATGATGGTTGGACTCCATGATCTTGGAGGTCTTCTCCAGCCTTTGTAATTCTGTGGATTTAAGATGTGGATTACGGTTGCTTCTGTAAAGGTTAGTTGTGAGACCCAAGGACTTCCAGATAGTGAATTGGGTCTAGTGTGTGTGTTGCTGTGTTTATGCTTTAGGATGCTGCTGCATTCATAGCTGGTGGATTACAGTTTTTTTCATCTACTTTAAGCCACAAGCTTGGATTAAAACTAAATAACCGTAGCAGGCACTCTCAGTCTGAAGCGGTGGGCCTGCCCAGGCCCCGACCCCCTGCTGTGCCTGGTGCAGGTGAAGGCTGGTGGGGTTGGGGCAGGGGAGGGGACAGTGGGTGCACACAGCTGTGCTCTGCAGGCCTGCGGCTGCAAGTACAGCAGCAGCATCTCTGCGTGCTGCCCCAGCTTGTTGGGGGGATGAATGCGAGCATTTTGGCTGCCTCTGTCATTACAGACTCTTCTGAAATATTTATGCGGGTAGCGGTTGAGTCTTGCTTAAAAGGCTGTCAAAAATGTTCACGACTGTGGAAATTCTCACAGCTATCCTGAGGTTATATAGCCAGCAGCTCATTACGTTAAGATATGTATTAATTGCTTGTGCAATTGATGTCCTTGTAAATGATCTTAATATATTCCAGGAAAGTGCGTTTAGAATTGTCTGTTCTTAGTCCTGAATGACAGAAGGATGTTTGGGCAATTTAAAATTGTGTTACATAGACTAACTGCTTATTTACTTCAACGAGTAATCAAATGAATGTGTAAATCACTCATGATTAATTGCTCTCTACACATTTGTGATTTTTTTCTTTTTTCTTTTTTTTTTTTTTTGGTGTATGAATTATGGCTTGGTTTTTCCCTAGACAAAATGTGAGGAGAAATGTGAACTTGCTGCTGAGGTTGAACCAAGGCTGAGTAGAGAAATGAAAATTTGACTTTTTTTTTTTTTTTTTTTTTTAAGAGAATAAAAACTGGAATTCTTCACCATGAGAAATGCAATATCAACATAATCAATCTGGCAGCATTATGTTGTAGCTGAAAACATGCCTAAATCCCAAGCCGTAGAGGTACTGTTTGCGAGTGAAACATCTTTCATATAGTTCTAAGATGAAATTACCCCTGAATGAATAGCATCTTCATTTATCTTCAAAACCTCTGTGCTACCACTGAATCTACTCCTTCCACATTGTACGACAAGAATTACATTATACCATTAGAACAGTGCTGAGCTGCAGTGTAAAATAGATTGTTTTGGAGAATGAACGTGGCTTTGCTATAAATTATGTTCACAGGTACAAAGGAATTTGTTATTTTGTTTAAAATAGTCACAAATATAATTAAGCTCTTAATTTATGTTAAACTACAAATGTGGCCATTACCATAACTGGATTAGGAATTTAATCTGTCACTCAAAGAATGATACTGAGCAGTTTTCATTTATAACCTTAGACATACTATTTCGGTTACAGGGTCTGCAGCTGTTTGATATGAAAACTGAATTATTCTGTGGATTTGTTCATGGTTTTTAATTTTAAAATGCGTTCCTGCAATAAAGTAGAGAATAACTCTTTAGTTGTCGTCACATATTGTCCTTTGTCTGCTCATGAAATAGTGTGAGAATGAAAACAAAATGCCTTTTTCTCTTTCTTCACGGCAGTATTATGCGGGTGCATTTAGAAGTGCTGCTGAGTAAGAGATGCCTGCAATGGATGGTTCTTTATTAAAAAACTAATCATGAGTATGTCTTCTTTGAATGAAGCCTGGAGTGTGTGCCATCTGAAAACAGTGCTCCTCGTGTGGGGCACGAGTTGTGAACTATTTGGGACTTAGCATAAGCAATTTCATTCTTCCCTCTGCTCTTGGAAACTGCAATCTGGATATGATTTACATCAAGTTATAACTCATTTTTAATGAGTGTGTGTGTTTGCTCTTTTGTATTATTCTGAGAGGGGACTGGAAGGGAAGAAGAGAGCATTGTGATGGAGCTCTGATGGGGTGATTTGCTGCCTGATGGGTGTTATGCTTCCAATCGACAGCGTCCAAACAGTCTGGTCTTTGGGGAGGGCAAAGAGGAAGGGAGAGTGAGAGCAAAGCTGCTACATAAACCAATTAACCAAGGGAATAAATACAAAACTCCCCCCTCCCTCCTCTTACTCTTTCCCGCTCTACTTCATGTGCAGTCATTTTCCATTCTTGTTATCACAGGAAGACAGAATGGCATCACTTTCGTACACTGTTTGGAGGGCAGCAGCAGCGGAGCTGGAAATGTCATTTCTGGGAGAGGAGGGGAGGGCCGGGGTTTCTGAGCTCTCTGCTTCTGGACCTTGGCAAAGCAGCACTGACTTTTTTTCAGTAATTGAAATCCAACATACTATTTATGTTCTTAATTTGAAATTGGGTAAAGTAGAAGAAAACAAAGCAAGCCTTGAGTTCGTTGTGTTCTGGAAGCTACACTGTTGTTGTAAATGTACTCTAATTTTGTCAGGAGGTGTCCCTGCCATTATTGTCATGAATGATACGCATAGCATTGTTGATTAATTTTCTAGCAAGCATCACCTCAAAGCTTCTTACCAAATATTTTGGAGGGAAGTGAATGTCTCCTTGTACTCAGCTCTAGTGAGGCTGCATCTTGAGTTTGGGGTCCCTCACTATAAGAAAGACTCTGAAGCCCTGGAGCCTGTCCAGAGAAGGGCATTGAAGCTGTGAGGGGTCTGGGGCACAAGTCTTACGGGGAGCAGCTGAGGGAACTGGGATTGTTCAATCTGGAAAAGAGGAGGGCTGGGGGGGGGACATTATTGCTCTCTACAAGTACCTGAAAGGATGTTATGGTAAGGTGGGGGTTGGATTCTTCTCCTGCGTAAGTAGCGGTGGGATGAGAGGGAATGGCCTCAAGTTGCGCCAGGGGAGGTTCAGGTTGGGTATTAGGAAGAATGTCTTCGCTGATAGAGTGGACAGGCACTGAAATGGGCTGCCCAGGGACGTGGTGCAGTCACCTGGAGGTGTTCAACAAACATGGAAATGTACTGAGGTGCACAGAGGCAGTAGAAGCTTTGTAGACTCAGTGCTTTCTGTCTGGAAGAAGAGAGATGTAGCATTGCTACAAAGATATTGTTTATATTTCTCCCTTTCTTTCCCAGATGCCAGAAGAGAATGTGATGCTACAGGTACGGAGACTGGAAAAGCATGAGAACTGGGGTTGGTTAGCCTGCAGGGGAGAACAGAGCATGTGTAGGAGAGATGATGACAGACTTCATTAAACCAAATCTTTATTTTTAATATCTTCATCTGTTTTTCACATTAACCTCATCCAAAAAAAGGACACGTTTTGTTCTAGAAATAACGTAAGGGTTTTTGTAGAGGACATTATAATGACCACAAGTTACTAACCCAGATTATCTTCCTAGTTTCTGCTTCGGTTGTTGGCAAATGTCAATACCGATCAAGAAAGTCAGGCCCTGGTTTTTAAGTTTACAGAAATGAATATAACCAGTGATATGCATGGATAAAAGAGGAGGTCCTGTTGATACCAGGGGAATAAACTCAGTTCTTCCCAACCTGGGATTTTATTACACTCATAAAAGCGGTGTTAACTACTATGAGCCATGAAATTGCTCGGGCTTTTAAAATAAATGAGTGCTTTGGTTTGATTTCCTTCAGCTGTAGTTACTTTGGTATATTTATGCTTGAATTAAGTTTCCTTTGTTTGTATAAAGTCTGTTGGGCAGCCGTCTCTGATCTTCTGCAGTGTGGACAAAGGGAAATAAGAATATCAATCCCTCATCTCTCCTAATCGATCCTAGTAATTAACTCTTTTGGGTAGGTGTTAAGCAACTACTCTAAGGTTCTTATGTGAGAATCCTAAGTGGTGAAGGAGATTCACGTGGATTCAGTCTGTTAGTACTGCTGTAGTAATTTTTCACAGAGTACAAAGAGAGAGAGGGGAATTCAATGCTTTTCTTTAGAATTAAAAGCACCTTTGGGGGCTGACAGTTCGGCTGGGGCTCTGCTGGTGTCAGGTTTCTAGTTGTGCTGTTACTGTCTCACTCGCCAATTTTCGAGGTGAACTTTTAGAAGGGTTTGATTAACTAGCTTGTGTGTTACTTGGAATTCAGTTGGCCCCTTTCAGCCTCTTGTAAAGTTCATCAGCCAAATTTATGATGTTGACAATGATCTCTGATGTCCTGGAATAAGTCTGGGCCCTTGATCTTTCAGGTCGCTCAGCTTTTGATGCCGTGTCTTTGAAGGGGTGTTGATATCTTCATAAATCGCAGCAGAACCACCCTGGGGTGGCTGCAGCCTTCCCTCTCACCCTTTGCTCCCACAGCACTTGGAGCAGTGCCACGCCGGGGGCTTGCTCAGATCATGTGTGCCAGGTATGGAGGGAGAAGGAGGTGTTCTGAGCTGCGTTCCACTGCATCTATTACCAGGACTAGAAACCTCATGGTCTGATGCTATCTGCACACCAAGTGTGCTGGTACAAAACATTCTACGTGAGTGGTCAAAAAGGGAACATATCCTCCCTTGATCGCTGGGCTAAAATGTTAAAGATAACGCCTCACAGACATGGCTGCTTTTGTCTTCTCTGTCCTGTGTTCTCTCTTTAAGATTCCTTAAATCTCTGCCAATTTTCACCTGAGTTTGTGCCACAGAACAGTTGCTG
The DNA here is from genome assembly GCA_037305975.1 of Chrysolophus pictus. Taxonomy (NCBI): domain Eukaryota; kingdom Metazoa; phylum Chordata; class Aves; order Galliformes; family Phasianidae; genus Chrysolophus; species Chrysolophus pictus. The sequence continues at coordinate 21,387,232 of CM074582.1, forward strand.
TCTGAAATCGAATTCTTCTAGCTGAACACATCAGGAAAGAGCTTGAGGTGTTCTGGCAACGAGTTTTTGTAAGAATGCATTGGTCAGAGCTATTGTCAATCTCTTTTCTAAAAGAAATCATGAATATTTGTGCCCAGGAGTGAAGAACAACCTGTGTAGTTAGTACCAGCAGTTTTGAAAGCTTTTCATATTTATGTCAATGAAAGAATGTAAGCATGCCCGTGGTAAGCATGCCAGGCCTGTTTCTTAGGCTGAGCCCTTATAGTGGAAGCTCACTGTGGAGCTTCTGCCCTTCATTTTTCTGCACAAGAATATTTAAGGGGCACTTGAGCTGAATAGCTCATGCTTTTGGGGTACAGATGTGTGCTAAAGCATACTGGTATTTTGATTCCCCAGTCTTGTATCTTTTTAAACAACAGCAGTTCTTCACTTCCAGAGGACTTTTCTGGTTATTTGGCTGTGCTTTGGCGAGTATTTCAGGGGCCTTTTTTAAAGTTTGCAGAGAGTATAATGACTGACTTCTAAGCTTGTTTATTACACAGAGTAGTGAACGTTTTATTGTGTTCAGTGAAAATTTGTTTCCATGTTAGAACTCAGTTCTAGCACAGCTTCCTCTCTGCTCTTTTCTTTATTAAGTGCTAAGAAGGCACACGGATCGAGCACATTTGCAGCACTGAGATGTCCAAATGGCAGCGTGTTCTCCATCACTTTCAGCCAGGCCAGAGACTGAGGTAGAACTTCCCTGCCAACTATTAGAGAGGTCGATGTTCAGTGTTCTTTGGTCTGTGGATGTTTATTATGGAGCAGGAGGGAGGAAAGTAACGTTCAGATTTCTGCAGGAATCTTGGCTGAACTCTTTACACTAAAAAGATTTTGTTTATAATTTAACCTCAATACTGAGGAATGCTTTTCACAGACACAAGCCATGTTTTTGGTAGAAACTTTGTACTGTGGAGGAGCCAATGTACAGTGGACAAGAATTTGCCAAAGCAGCTCACGTAACCTGACTGTTCTGTGCTGGCATATCTCATTTTTGTTGCACCGATGTGGAAATGTAAAAATAGTCCTGATTCACTTCCTTTTGCTTGACTGTGTCTCTGCGCTCACGAGCTTTTTAGTTATTCATGTGTTTCAGCACAGATCAGACATTCTCATCTGAACCAGCAGTGGGAACAGTACATGAAGGCCTTAAAATTCATCTCAAGCTTAATACAGAATTGCAGTGAACTCAGTGCCCCAGTTTGGGCAGAGGACATGATGCATATAGTAATAACTGGAACAGTCTGCACCGTCGCTGGAGCTTGCAGAGCCAATAGGCAAAGGAAGAGCTACAGCACTGAGAGAGTGCCTTATGTTCCTGCTTAAGAATTATTCCTTTGGGTTCTTACTGCTTACATGAAGTTCGGGAAGCGGAGACTACAAGAGCTTTGATTTCTGGTGGTTGTGCACTTGGAAAGTGTGATGTTGTCAGATGTGGCCAGTGCCCTGTGTTCTCTGTGGCTGATGGTTGCTGCTATAAGCAGTTATAGGGGTGCTGGTTGGGATGAGGTTTGGCAGTCTAACGACCAGTTTATTCTAGACTAGTCAAAGTTCTCAGCATTTGGCAGAGGTGCATCGACTTGTGGATGTGTACGAGCAGTACTTTCAGCTGGGGTTAGGTTGAAGAAATAAAAAACTCAGGTTACTGGTGGATTTTGCAGAGCCTCTTGGGTTCAGAGGCCTGTGCTCCTGTCAGCTGTAATCATTGTCTTTAGCAGCTTGTGACCATAGCTCCCTGCTTTAATTTGGGGTTTGGGATGACTTAGGTCATCTGAAATAGTGAGAGCCAAGTGATGTAATGGGTTGTGGGTTCTTGAATTCATTGGAAGAGGCATTGGAAGGGACCAAAGCTTTTGGCTTTTGTTCCCTGGTACTGTTAGTATCAGTGCTTGGGTTAGGGTTTGAGAATGAAGCACCTGAGGAGGAGAGGAGTGATTTGTTTATTTGCTTGATGGGTACTACAGAAACCACAAAGTTAGGAACAGGGCTGTTGTTGATATTTGCTAATGCCTTGTGGTCTTAGGTCATGCAGAAGTGCCCTTCTGCCATGGGCACTGATTTCCTGAATATAATTATGGCTGGGTCAGGTTCTGGGAGCCTGTGGCAGGGCTTTGCTAGATGCTTGTACCTTGTTTCCTTTGGTTTTTTACCCCCTCTCTCAAATGAGGCTGAAGTGTAAATGGAGTACATGTTGTTCAAGCTGGGATAGCTGTTTCCAAAACAGGATCTAAAAGTATGCTGTACTGTTTGCCATCCTTGAAGATCTTAGCATTTTGGATTTGGTCTGCTTGCTTACAGTGAATGCAGACCATATTCTGTCCCTCAACTTACAGCAGCCTTTTTCTTCATAGTTAGTGACCTTCATGGTGTAGGCTTTAGTTTCCAGCCACAGTGGATAAAAAGGTGCGGTGTTGGAATCTGGATTTCTGACCTTTCTATTGGCAAAGACAAAATGAACGGACTTCAGCTGAGTAGTGAGAGACTCTGGAGATTAAGATTCCTTATTTCCACGATACATCCAAATTACATTTCTTGATATTTTGCTATTTAAACAGAAAAATGTTAGGGCTTTTGTAGCAATGGCAGCTGCAGACAACAATGGGATCCCAGTGAGAATGTTTGAATCCAGGGTTGGAGATGAAAGAAACAGTAAATCCATCACTTGCACTCACTACAGTTCACATACAGTAGAGGAAATAAATAAAGCAGACATGCTCTCAGAGTATTGTAAAACAAAATTTCTGATGACTGTTACAATGTGGGAAGGTGCTGTGTGTGTTTGCTGCGTTACACGTGGTAAGCTTGGTTAGCCAGTTTCAGCCACAAGAAGTATGCACTGTGATTTTCGGGAGGAGCAGAATGTCACTTAATTTCTTGCAGCTACAGCACTGCTTCTGTGCATCTCTTAAGAGTGTGTGTGGGGGAGAATCTTAATTAGAGGAATTCCAGCCACTGATGATAAGCAATTGTCTGAAGAAGTTACAAAACCTTGGTTTTCTTTTTTTCTTAAAAGCATTATGCGAGGATCTGTTCTCGGTAGGCACCTGCTAACAGTTTGCTAAGATGTGGTTAAATGTATCAGGAAGAACGCATTTGTTTGTCGTTGTTGTATCACTGCTCTTTCAATGCTTTGTTTCCAGGCCTTCTTGCAAATGTGCAATCTGCCAGTTCGGGTGGTTTGCAGGGCCAATGCTGAGTACATGTCCCCATCTGGTAAGTGCGGCCTTCATTTAGATTACTGCATTACACCTCCATTTTGGTACCATGGCAACTGTGCCTTCTCTCGCTGATAACAGGCGGTCAGCGCTGCCCCGTGCGGGGCCTTCCCCCTCCTCACCAGTTCCTTTCCCATAAACAATTGGAACAGTTACATGTCAAGTAACGGTGGTACAGTATGGAACCGAGGCTGTGAACACAGTACGTCGGTGCAGCGGTCAGATAGCTCAAATCTCTGGTGGCAATCTTCTCTAAAAGGCCTAAGCAGAAAGACTTACATTTCCTAGAATGTCTTTATTCTGCATCCAGGGAATATTCCTGCTGATCAGTGAGTGCTGGTATACTCTCCCGTATGTGAGAGGATGAGAAAACTGGAGAAAGCCTCTTTTGTTACCTTACCTGAGAGATAATGGCCAGTATGTAAATACAGGGTGAAAATGAAGAGTGAGTGCATTGTCAGCCGAGGGTGACAGGTGATTTTAAACCTTTCTCTGATAAAGGAGACTGTCTGGGGAAAAAAACAACCAAACGAAAACACCCCAAACCAGATCCCCACCAAACCCACCAACAATAAATTAAGCACATGAAGCGTACAGTCTGCTTTCTGCTGAAGGTGACTGGTTGCCTAAAATTTCCCAGAGCCTGGTTCCAGAAGGTTGCCTAAAACCCAGCGAGAGCTGCTGACTGCAGGGCTCTCCGGTCTGGCAGTCCTTGCACTCCTTCCCAGTATTTTGTTGCAGAAGGAGGTGCTTCTTTGCCAGCTGCCTGCCTCTAGCTGATGCCTGCCTGTCAGCGTGGCTGCCACCGTACTGGTTCTGTTGCTGCTGGTATTGCAGGCAAAGTAAGCGGAGACAGAGTAAAAGCTAGCCAAATTTTGGAGTTATTCCTTAGCAAATAAAGGCAGTGTTGGAATGCTGAATGTCTGCACAGAAGAGCTTCTTAGGTGTGCAGCCGTGTGCCCTTTGCCCCTCCAGCCCATGGCCACACTTGTGGGCACCTAATCTGCAATTTTGGTCTGACCCCTTTTTCTTTCTGCTGGCTGATGAAAACGAGCGCAAAGGGAACTGATACCAGCTCAGTTTTAAACATAGCTACACATGCTCTTTTTGCCCTTACTCTTGGATTTTTATTCACTTTCCCAATTGTCTTTCTTTACAATATTTTGATTCTGTAAGGGTAATTCAAAACGGGGTTTTAATTGCTGTCCACTCCTTCTCTGCCTCCAACAGTTTCACGGCAGCAGTAGACAGATGTGTATCTCATCTTTTTGGGGTGAAGGTTATTTACCTCACAGTCAGCATAATGAGAAAATCCATTAGGAGGGAGTCAGAAGTGGAGCACCAGAGGGCTGTTATGTGTGAAGTGTAGCCTGACGGATACTGTGAAGCTCTGGAGCTCAGAGGGGTCTGCGTTTTCTTCACAGTACGCAGCGTACGGATGCAGTGCAGCCTTTGGTGTGGTGCACTTCTTTACCCTGAGGCTAGCTAAGCCAGTGAGAGTGAATCTCAGGGTAAAAATAAAGACTGGATGTGCTGTGAGCATGAACTCCATGTGAACTAGGCCAGCAGTAGCTTTTATGTGTGTCAGTGGAAAGGAATGCATGTATTGCTAATGATATGTTTGGAGTTGGGCAGGTATTGATCTTGCTCTTCAGGCTCTCTGTAGAGAGCAGAGTTTGCCCACAGCAAGACAGGAAAGTAAGAGTGTGCTGTGTCCCACTGCACTGGGCAGCTTCTTTGCTGTATTTGGTCATGAGGGCTTTCTCAGTAATACAAACTGCCCAGTGTGTGTCAGTCTTATGTCCAATTTCAGTTGTGTAGATGATCATAAACATTTAGTCTTAAATTTACACAGTACTTAAGACTGATGTTTGTCAGTTGCAGTTGACTGGAGAGTTAGAGAATGAGCAACGTGATTAGGGTGGGTTGAAGGAAGAGGAGCCCTCAGCTCCTCTTTATGAGCTGGTCCCAGTCACTGGAAATCTAGGAAGATAGGAGGGAAGAAAGAGACAAGATCCTGCCTTGCTGAGCGTGCATTTTGCTTTCCCTGCTTGCTTTTCTGGGCTCAGTGCCACATCTCCCACATTCATTTCAGCAGCCGTTTCCTTGCTCGTGGGCTGGAAGGGAGGGTGGGAATGTCTTCTTGTCAAACTGTCCAAGGGCTCAGTCTGATTGCCTGGGATTTCCCACCTGTACTTCAGAGAAATGTTGAATTCAGTCTTTCCAGCAAAGCAAAATCCGTTATTAAAATACAGGTCAATAGATCTCATTCAGTAACTTTGAGATAGGGAATTGCAAGTCTTGCATGTCAAAGAAGGTCAGAAAGAAGATTGGGCAGTTACACTGGTTATTGCAAATGAAAGCTGTTTGAGCTTCATATGTAAAAACTTTACCTGTGCTCATCTGGAAAAAAAAACCAAACAAAAAACAAAAAACCAAGACTGATGTTCAGGCATACTTGTGATATTTAATTGCATTGAAAATATGCAATGACAGCTGACATGTATAAAAAGCTCCTACTAAAATACATTTCTCATTTTACAGGCAAAGTGCCCTTTATTCATGTGGGAAACCAAGTAGTATCTGAACTCGGGCCCATAGTCCAGTTTGTGAAAGCCAAGGTAATTACACACAGACTGCATCTATTACTGGGTTGTGTACCAGTCTTCTTTAGCACTGCTGTGGAGTTGGTGTGCTCATCTGGAATGTTACTTCACTGTTAAAACGGTGCAGCAATCTGGTGCTGGTTCAAAAGAAAGACACTCCGAAGTGAGAGCGCTGAGGTGGAAATGTTTCAATTTAACATTACCTCCAATTCAGGAAGCAAATTCTATGCAGGACACGTGCATACCACTGCCAGTTTCTGCAACTGGTTTTCTACGTCTCTGCCTCAGAATTCTTAAACCCAGAAATTACTGGTGTAATTTTTGAAGCTGTATTTTCAACAACATTGTCTTCTCACTGAGCACTTCATAAAGCTGTAGCACAGATGTAAATCTGTGTTTACTTCTTGACACAGGCTGTGTGCTCACCTCTAACTGGTAATATTCTACATTTATTGCAGATCAGTTCTGTTACATTATTCCTTTTTCTAAAGGGCACTTTATGTAGAAAGTACGTGTGTAACTTGTTACGTGCTGTGTGACAGATCAGTGTCTGAACCAAAGCTCATTGACTTCTGAGGTCCTTGGGTCAGGCATTGCTGAATATTCCAATATCCTCTCTTATGTGTCTCTTTCTTTCCCCATTAGGGCCATTCTCTCAGCGATGGGTTGGATGAAGTCCAAAAAGCTGAGATGAAAGCCTACATGGAATTAGTCAATAACATGCTCCTGACAGCGGAGGTACAGCAAACCATAGTAACTGCACATACTTCCATAAGGGATTATAGGCAAGAATGCTTCATGATATTTTCTTGTTCTGGAAATAGTGTTTGTTCTTAGATTCAATCTTAGATCAGGTCATCAGTTTTTAAGGTGAAATGAGACAGGAATAAATTCTGTGGATCCTGTGGACTACTTGATGAAATATTCCTGCAGACACAAGCCATGTGTACGGCTCCCTTTACTTGTCTGAAGCACACCCTGTAGCTGTAGAAGTGCCGGATTTGCGCGGATGGAAAATGCCAGCAGTCCTTGTGGTCCTGCCCCAAGCCATAGCTGGCTGTGCGGCCCCACCGCTGCCTTCCACACAGCTGCTGTGCCTTGCTGGAGGCTGGCCTGCCCTGCAGGTCGTGCCCATGGCCCGTTAATGTGATGTGGGGCTGCTGCTGGAAATGCTCGCAGGCACGAGCAATCCCAGGCACGTGGCTGAGGGCTGGGACCCTGGGTGTTGAGTTGTGTGTGGCACAGGCAACTGGAGCGGGCCTTCAGCTCCAGCTTGGTTCTGCTGCTTGCGAGCCAGCAACTTGGAGCTGGGCTTGTGACTCTGGTTTTAATTTCTTCACTACGTTCAGAAGTCTAATAGAAGGCACTAAATGGAAATTTAATCTAATATAGAAAGGAAAATTCTACTAGTGAGAAATGATTGTATCTGTATTCTCGTTTATTAGGAAGTTGTAGTAAGTGTTCTTTCTGTTCCTAGCTCTATCTGCAGTGGTGTGATGATGTTACAGTAGAGGAGGTGAGTGGTTCTGCAACATTTATCTTAATTAAAATTTAATGAGAAAACACTTTTGCTCACAAATGGAAGTCCCTACTCATAAATGAAACATTGAGCTCCCTACCATTAATGATACAGTCTTCTCACTTGAATTCTGCTTGCGTATACATTTTAGGGAAGTTGTAACTTTACTGGAGGTATGTGACTGCAGAACAAATATGAGTTTTGCATATGTTTTCAAGGTAATAATTTTAAATGGTTATACTGAAAACAATAAATTCTGCACAAATAATTGCAACGTATCACACAACGTTCTTTCTCTTTATTGCCCTCTTAGCTGTTTTGTAAATAGAGCTGTCTGCATTTTTTAGATTGTAACAAAGTAACTTTCTGTTTCTTAACAAAGATTACTCACCCAAGGTATGGCTCCCCTTACCCCTGGCCTCTAAACCGCATTCTGTCCTATCAGAAGCAATGGGAGATAAGGAGAAAGATGAAGGCCATTGGGTGGGCTGGCAAGTCACTTGAACAGGTCAGTATGAGGGGTAAAGCTTATTTCTTCCCAGTGTTTTCCATTGTTCTTTTATTTAACACTCAAGAGAAATAACACTTTATTTAACTGCAACTGTTACAACAAAATTCCGTGCAGAGTTATGTGAGGTCAGGTATCTGTCATCAGCAGTGATAAATCTTAAATGCTATGCAGTCTGATGGAGTGGGAGGAAGGATGCTTTACCACATGTGCATCTCTCTTCATGTTAGTTTAGCCGATGGTCCTGAAAAACAGATTTTGAATTACTGCCTCTCTCCTGTGGCATTAATAAGCACGCTTTGCAGGACTGTAGCTTCACTTCTCAGTAGTCTTAAAAAAAAAAAAAAAAAGAAAGCAGTTGGATGTGTAGGTTAGTACCTTTCATTAAGCTAAGCTAAAAATTTCTTGGAAAGCATTTAATTAGAGTTGGCTCTACATTAAATGTGTGATTAAATAACACTTAGCTGCTACCTTTAACAGCTTTTGATGCTCCAACATTGTATGTTCCTTGTTCCCTCTGCCAGCACTAGTACAGTAAGGAGGTACATATATATATGTACTGTTGCTCTTCCCTGACAATATGATTATCTTATCTCTTGTGTGTTTTGATAGGTGCTTGAAGATGTAGACCAGTGTTGTCAGGCTCTCTCCCAGAGATTAGGAACACAACCATATTTCTTCAATAAGCAGTAAGTTGCTCTCTACAGAAATGGTACATCCACAAAAAAACCCCACCCGTATATCTATATAAGTATATTTAAAAATGTGCATACAGGTATACATTTATAAATATGGAAACTTTCTGATTTACTTTAATGGTTGAAGAAATTTGAATGTGTGGCTACAATACAATTTCAGAAACAAGTCATTATAGATTTTAAAAGGAAAGAGCACCACAGCTCATGTAGGCTACAAGCTTGCACCTGTATACAGTTAATTTCTTAAAAAGAAACAAAGATACTTTTATAGCTTGTACTTCTTAGGCAACATTCTTTACTGAGCACAGGACAGGAGATAAAAGGAACAACCTGGCCTTCGTCAGAGGTCTTTTGCTTCCACTTGTTGATGCCAACTGCAAAATGCTATTTTTTTTTTCCCTCTGTAATTCAATGTTTTTTTTACATATTTAAATTAAATGCTAAATAACATCTGTGGAGTACTTCCTGGGTTGTATTCAGGGCTGATAACTGTAGTGTAATGAACTGTGCTGAAAACCTCCAGGTTTCTCAGGCTCTTATTTTTAGGTATCCTCTGCAGCCAGAGTTGGAGGTTTTGTGGATTAAACAGTAGTAGGGGAGTAACACTAAAAAACAGCAAAATGACCGCTATGTTTGTGTGACAGTTAACCAAGAGCATGCTGAAATTTCTAAAAAGAGTCTTCTGTGACACCTGCTTTATGTCCACTTCTATGAAATAAACGTCACCAGCTGTTGTCATTCTGGAGCTCCTTTTCTAATTGATTAAGTAGCTCTTGAGTATGAAAAAGCACAAAAAGTGAATAGAAGGAGCTTTATTTCCCCCCTCTGTTAATTTTTAGTCTATTCATTTATTTATTTAGAGAAGAGCTGCAGGAACAGAACCAATGGTGGAGCATGCCTGACTTCAATCAGTAACTGTGCCCCCTCTATAAGTGTTATTTTTATGTTTCCCAATTGCTAAAAGAAAGATGACATATTGAGAACTATGCTCATACTATGCTCCTTTCCCACGTGTTTGCTAAATTCATTGTTGCTTGTTTAATTCTCAGTTCTTAGATTGCATGGTTACCTGGAAGTTACTCAAACCAGAGATGGGATATTTCTTGATCAGGACCCGCCTTCCAAAATATCTGTTCTGTTCTTCTGTTTTCACAGACCAACTGAATTAGATGCTCTGGTGTTCGGACATCTGTTTACAATCCTTACTACTCAACTAATCACTGACGAACTCTCTGAAAAAGTGAAAAACTATGGTAATCTCACAGCCTTTTGTAGGCGAATAGAGCAGCAATACTTCGAAGGTCACGATAAAGATAGCTCTGCAACTGCTTCAGCCAGATATGCTAAAAGGTCCTTACTGAGATAAGTGTGTTGTTTGATGGTCAGGGTGTGCTGCATCTCAGTTTTGGGTTTTGTTGTTTATTGAGTTGGTTTTGAAAATTGTTTATTGAATTGGTTTCGAAGCTGCCAAATCATTCTGAAGCAAGAACTCCTCTCTAAATGTAGTTTTAGTGTTGTAGAATACACTGTGCACATTTAACTTGAAATGACTGTATGGGCACCTGGATTTCAATAGGCTGCATGCCACTTACTCTGAAGTGACCTTGGAAGAATATTGTATCTGTACTAAAAAGAATAAAATATTTGTAAAAGTTTCTCTGGTCTTTCTGAATGGCTTTCACTAAGCTTTACACCAGTGGAATAGATTCTGCTCATCCTTACAGTAAAAAAGCAAAAGGAATACATGAAATGGCGAATGAATCATTTCACTTTGCAATAAAACTCATTATAGGAAAATACTTCCTCCTTCTGTCAGTACTCCCTAGTCTTTCATGTGCTTGCACTTCAGAAATTAATGTCGACAGAAGTGCCAGCATTTGTAAACGAGTGGTCAAAAATAGGGCTCTAAGGCTTTTTTTTTCCCCTTCCCCTCATACTGTTCCTATTAAAATAACACTTCTACCTGGAGGATAGCTGTATGGTAAATAGTCCAAATTACTGTTTTGGACAGCATTAGAGAACTGAAGTTCTCCTGCCTCAGCCAAAATGCATCCAGGAACTGAGTGACAAAAATGTCTTGTAGCTTTGCAACATCACAACTGATAAGATTCTGTTCAGTCCTTATTTTGTGTCAGTGTGTCAGAACAGCTACTGGTTATCATTATGTTTTACTCTGCCTTGTTTCTGCTTTTACTTCTTGTTCACCATTGGTTTTCAGATTAGAGTTCTTTTTTTTCTTTTTTTTTCTTTTTTCTTTTTCTTTCATTCCAGTGTTTTTCTCTTCAGTTTGTCTTGCTCTTTGTTTGAAATGAAATTTGCTGGCTAAGCATCTGCCTGTCTGTTTCTACCTTCAGTATGTTAACACTGCTATTAAACTTTGAAATAGTTGCTGGGGTGGTTTGCTTCCCAAAATGAGGCGGTGTGAGCCTATTGCTAGCATGCCTCGGTCCTCCTGCCTGCATATCCTGTGATGCATGTCAGCACAATAATACTGCAGTAAGCAAAACTATACCCTTTGGTGCTCCAAAAACCATGGCAGTCTGGACCTTTTCAAGGAAAGAGAAACTGTGCGTAGGCCTCTGTCTTTCTGGTATTTCTTTGAGCATGTCAAATAGCATCACTTTGCTTTGCTGTGTCAGTCATGCTTGATGCTTTTCCAGAAGTGCTAACAACCTAGGGAGAACGCTGGTGGCAAAACCAGTCCTCACGCGCTCTGCACAAACTGGGAACCTGCCTGAGCAGTCTGACTTGCTGGAACCCTTGTGTTTTGGTACCATAAAATATATTTATTTGGCTGTACCTTCCAGTGTCAGAATTACTGCATGGCTTGAACTGTTACGCAGTGATTGAGATTTTTGGCTGCTGTTTCCTCTTCAAAACCTGAGCATACCTTGGAAAGTAGCAGCGTACCTTGCATTGGCTGGGTCTCTCTTGGCTCTGTGGCTCATGAACCACTGCTACTTATTCACACTGCAAGGGACCAGCATTGCCAGCTCAACTGGAAAATGGAGCTGAATTCCTGCAGCTTGCTTTCTGATCTGGGACTCACAATGGAGTTGAACTAAGGTAAGTATCTGTGCGTAAGCGGGGTTTGGCTATCTATCAAATCACTTCTGCTAGGAGAGGAACATTGCCCTTGTTCTGTGTTTCATCTTCTTAGCTTCACAAGTTGGGCTTTAGTTTGAAAAGGAATTCAGACAAAACAATCACCTCTTACTTGCTTAGTGACAATTTCTGCTATCAGAGTGTTGGTAGCTGAGAGCCCAGAAGTTTCTTTAGGGTCACCTTTCCTGCATTAATGTCACTTCTGGAAAAATTAGGAAGTGAATTTGTTGTGGAGGTTTTCTTGGATTGGGGGGAATGGCTTATTGTGATAAGCACTGCTTTGAGTGAAATCCTCTCTGATAGGCTTGAAAGCTAGCAGTGCCACAAAGGTGGGGAATCCTGGATAAAAATGGAATTATTTTAATCCAGAAGGATTAAACTTGGATTTACTTCCTATGAACTTCAGAGCACCATTCATGAATGCAGGATTTAACTCAGCTCCAGTGGTTTTGTAGTTCTGCTACCAGTAGATTGAACTACAGAAGTAATTTATTTGGTGGATTTCCAAAGCCACCTGTGCACAGGCACGAACTTACATGTAGCCTGAGAAGCACCAGTGGGCACGTATTCCTCCTCTTTTAAGGCTGCAGTGGCCACTGGCCTATTTCTTAACGAATCTGAGAGATTGCTTTGAAATGACAGGGTTGGATTAAACACCATTGCTGCATTTTGGCAAGAACAGGTTTCTCTGAGGATGAGCGAGCACCGGTAAGACAACAATTTGAATGCTGAGCTGATAGTCATTGCAAATGTTGTGTGGTAACACCTAGCAAGCTTTTAACTTCACAGGAAAAAAACCCCACTGAGGTACTGTATGTATTCACCCACTTTGAATGTCTCATCTAGAAAACATGCCCAAATGCTGTGGAAGTGGTTCAGCAAAAGATAGTGATCTGTTCCAAGCAAAGTTTGTGTAAATCTGAGCTACCCAGACTGCACTTAAGGATATGGAGACAGGCAAATTACATGGAGCTTTCAATTCTGAAGTGACAGGACATGCAGGGATCTGCAGGCTAACCTGAATAGCTTCTGAAAACTTAACCCCTCCCCCTCTTGCTTCTTGAGTCTGACTTTGATACCTTCATTAGTAAAATAAAAAGAATTTTTGATTTCCTTAAGAGCATACCTGGATCGTTCATAACTGCATGTTCTTCTATGCAATCTCTAAACTGAAAACTACAAGAAAAGTCTTTGTTACTGATGCTAAAGATAGCTGTTACAGATGGAGGACATTGAGCTCTAGCAATACAAGAAGCTGTGATGCTTTCATGAGCTCAGCACTAAGGATCACAGCTTGCAGACCATGCTCTAACTCTGGGAAGCTGCAGTCCTGTAAAAGACAATGACTGCTGCTGAGCTGCTGTGCACAGCTCAAGAAAAAGAATGAAACATGACCAGCAATAAAGTCAGGTAGGAACTTCTTATTTCCCAAAATTAGGACAAAAATAAGATTTCTAGCACAAGGCATGTCAGGAGCAGCTGTGCCATGGCTTAATGTACATCCTCTGAATATGCTCTAGCACAAGAACTGCAAGGATCACTCAGCCAAAGTGGTACACGTGGTCATAAAAGCACTTATCTACAAGTGAATGGACACTGTGGAGTCTGAACAGTGTGTACATCACTTACCCTTGGTGGATTTCTTCTCATTGCCTTTCTGTTCCATTAATTGCTTCATATGGAGATGCTCAAGCTGAATGAGTTCTTGCTGGAAAATGGCACGTGCTTTCCTTGCCTGACAGAGCTAAACCAAATAGGAAAGCTGTGGTGAAAATAACTGCTCCTCTATTCCCAGGGTGCTGCTGTGGCATTGTGTTGCCTGACTACAGCAACATCTGCATAGACTGTGGGGTGATGAAGAAGCTGGTTTCAGAGATGAGAGTGGTGGTACAGCAGGCATTTGTATTGCAGGCACTTGTAGGCTGAGGAGGACAACAAATAGAAGAAGGATTTTATTGTTTACTGTTGCTTTTACTGTGTGCAACAGATGTGATTGCTTCAGACTGAAACAAAGTCCATTTTTAGAAATGTTTTATAATTATATAACTTGCCATTGCACAAGAAAAGTGGCAGTGTTACTGTGCATCCTTTTTGGATGTTCAGAGTTGTGCCCTGTAGGCAAAAGGTTATCTAGCTGCTGGCAGTGTCTCTGCCTTGAATCTGTGCAGCAAGGCCTGCTGCCCTGGGAGGACAGAAACCATCATCATGAATTTGAACACTAAATAGTGTAGACTGGGAGTTGTTTGCGTGGGGCAAACAAAAGCCATTCTAAAAACTATAAACCCAACTTGGAACCTTGTGTGTCTTGATCTTGTCCAAACGCATTGACACTTCTGCTGCAAATGTTTGAGGGTATCTCCTTTCTTTCTCTCTTTTTGATTATAATTGAACTATTGCACGGCCCCATGTTTTCCTAATGGCTTTTAGTAAGCAAGGGCTACCCCCCCTCCCACGGAGGTGAACATCCCTTGGCCAGCACAGGTTAGCTCAGTGGGTAGAAGCGTGGGGCCCTGTATTCAAATGCACAACATGGGAAACGGTTGTCCACCCTACTTCACTGTGAGCAGTGACATGAATACAGCCCAGGATGTGAAAGTAGCTGGAATTTCAGCTGTAGGCCTTACAGTGTTGATCCTGGTTTCCAGCTGACAGCTCTCCCTGAGCCCCTGCTTCTCCTGTCCTTCCCTGAAGGCAGTTCTCCACCGGAAAGTGTCTGCTGCTGCGTTTTATACTGCTGTGACGAGGTTACCAAAGAAACATTAGGTAAAGGATCTTTGGATTTAGCAGCTTTCTCTAGGATTTATCACTCCATACATCAGATAGTAAAAACTATAGTACTGAGTGGTGTTAATGAGATATACATCTGCTGTGTTCTCTGTCTTTTATTTCTCTTCCACCTCTCCAAGGAAGAAAAAATAACCTGGCAATCTCCTGCTTCTCAAATGTACTTAAAACACGGTCTGGTGGAAAAAAAAGAGCATAGCAAGCCCTGCACATGGAGAATGCTGCTGAGCTGCACTTAATGATGCCTCTTAGGATCAGCCACGCTGCCTGAAAATGCTTCATTTCCTGTGGCTTTCCTTCTTTACAAGCAGAGTGCAGCTCCAATGGCTCTCACGACAATTATCACCCACTTGTTCTGCAGGTTTGAAGTTTTTTGCATTAGTCAGGTTGAGAAATTCATGGTATTAATCATGACTGAAGTTGTTATTTATCACCTGCTGGGTGAGAAATAATAATTTTGGCACTACTGGGGCAGCAGACCAGAAGTACCAAATTAAGTAAAACATCTAAACACTAGCAAGGATCATTTCTCTGATTAATGAATTGTTACAAAGAAAAAGTGCTATTTGTTATCTGATCTTAGGATAAAAGTGGAACTTGGAAGTAAAAACCATTAGCAAAGTCCAGTTGTGCTGTGATGTAGTTTGAAACTTTCCTGGCGGATCTCTCTGCTGTCATTCACTGACTGTGAACATGCACTCATCTATGGCAGAGTTGCGGTACTTGGCTCACGCTCCCATTGCCAACTTTGCAAAAAGTAGCGTTTGGCCAGGAGCTCAGGCCCCATTGTGTAATTGCTGTAAAGAAATGATGAAACTACTTTAACCTTCTAGGACTTGCCTGGGCTGGAAGGTTTTGCCATAGGAACAATCACCAGACTGGCAAAACACCATTGTGTGAAGGCGGTAATGGAGGCACAGGAAATAAAATAAGCAACATCAACAGAAGTGAGTTTATGCCCAGGTAACTGTATCCATACACAGGGGCCATCAGTCACTTACTGGATTAAAAATCCCACAGATACTTGCTACCTGACCAGAGGTATTTCACATATAAATGCAAAAAGGGCCTACACAGACATGGTTCCATTGAAATGAGGTGAGTGTGTGCTTTTATAATTGCAAATCACCGCGTCACCATGATGTGCCCCATCTTCTCCCTGAATGACTGTGGTGAGGAGCTGAGGAGCTGGCCAGGTAGGAATGCCCATGGAAACTCCATTTTTTGGGTTCATAAATGAGATGTAAAAACTTGCTCTCAGCTTTGAATATGGTCGAAGAACTCAGCCCTATAGAGAAGGGCCACACTGAAAACAAATTAACTTCGGGCTCAATTTTTTTTGTTGTGGCTTAGAGAAAAAAAAAAAAAAAAAAGAACAGAACTTGTTTTAGAGGCCATTCCTGGCTCCAGCTAATACATTTTCTGGAAAGAGGACATAGCCAAAACCACTGCTGTCCACCAAACCAGCATGCATAGAGGCTTACTTGAAACCATGAGCTGACACCAGAGGCTGACGTGAAATCATGCCTTTCCTATCTGGCTTAATGTTGACAGTATTCCAGCTGGTCAATAAAGACTTTTTTTTTTCTTTTTTCTTTTTTAAGCAAGCTTTACTGCATGTATATGCTTTATAATGTAGATTTTTTTTACCTTCAAGTTTATTTTACATTTAAGAAGAAATTTAGAGACTTCAGGGATGTGGGATGTGATGGTCACCTTCTCTACAAGAGTTGCTCAAATCACCTGTCTTCTAGGGTCTGTGCCTTCAGTTCAGTGACAAGAATTTGAAATGAGAATGAAAAGGATGCCAAGTCATAAGAGCAGCTAAGGGCCTGGCAAGTGGAAGGCCATCCTCCCAAGCGGAGCAGGCAGCCATAAGGGGGTACTGGTGCCTTGTTGCAGGCACTGAGGGGAGTAACTAGTGCTGCTCAGCCTTGATCAATTTTGTGGTGCTGGAATGAAGAGTAGCCATCACTCATGCTGCTTAAACTACGGCATGATCCTGCTGCCAGAGCGTGTTCCTTTTTTGCCTTTGTCTTCTCATAATGAATTCACACTTTCTACCAGTTCTTGCCAAAGACTTTCCAGCTGTGGATCAACCTCTCTCCTCACAGACCTCAGGCTCTCTTTGTCATCCCCTCATGGATGGTAGCATCTCCTCTCTGTGCTTTTATCTACAAAGCAGAATTTTGGCCAGCTTCTCTTGACTTTGAAGCTATCTTTTGCTGGTCACATGATTCTCTCACTCTTGTGATCAGCAGTTCTGTCACTGATGCCCGGGATAATCACCTGAGATTATCTTGTGATGACTGCCTCTCACCTCTCAGATGTTAGGAAGCTGTTAGGCTAAGAGCTGCCCCTTTCTTTTCTTCTCAAGACAATAAAAACTTCCCTTCAAGTCCACTTTCTGCTTCCACGTCGATTCCTGTAAATTCCTCTCTAAAATTCCATTGCAGTTTCTGTTGGCTCCTTCCCTCAGAAGTGAGAGTATTTTGATCTACAATGCCTCCTAGCCAAGAAGTATACAGCCAAATTACTGACTATCTCTAAGATCTCTTTCATTTGCAGTTTAAGTCTGTGTTGTAGCATGCTTAAAGAACCAGTTGATGGAGATCAGTAGTTTGGGGGCTTGATGGGAAGGGTATTTTTCTATCTACTTGAATAAATTCATCTGCAGCATATTTTGTCATAGGTTATAGTGTTCTGCAAAAGGCAGGTAGGTTTATGCATGCGTGTGATAATCACCGGCATTAGGCCAGACCTGCCTGTTAACTTTTGTATGACAAGCAAGCATGAGCACACAGGGCTTTCTATTATGTCAAAACACTCTTGTAGCAAAGCATAAAAACAGTGTTGTGGAGAATGCTGCCCATCAGCTGATGGAAATGTTTCTGACACACACAGGACAGCTCCTGCATACCTGTTTCAAAGGAGGAGCTCTTATTTGGTTCAGTGTGCTGTCCTGGGCCCTTCCTGCCTTTGTTGCTACTTCACGGTCTTCCTATGCTGGGAAAAGGAACGTAGTGAAGGTTTTTATACCACTAAAATCACCTTAGAGCAAACAGAAAAAACAGCTTTCTAGGCTTGTTTAGATGGAGAGAAGCACTCTTCAACCCTACCCTAACCCTACCATCTTCTGCAACAGCGAGTCCTCATGCTGCTTCCACAGGAAACAGAAAGCTGACAAAGTCAGTCAGTTCCATGATGTGTTTCCATAGGCCATGATGCCTAAAATCTGCTTTTCTGACTCACTAATCACAGAAAATTGCAACAAGTTTTTCTTTTTTTTTTCCTGATTAAAATTCAGCACTGGAAAATAACAGGAATGAAGACTAGAACTCATTTGGCTAACGCAGCTCTGTAAAATCTATTTGCAATGCTTGTATTAGAATAGTAAAAATCATCACTATAATTATAAACTATGACTTACTGAGAAGCAGGCTGAGAAAAGCTTGGGAGTGCAAGGAGCAACTCCTCACTGCTGAGGGGTTAAGAGCATGAAATGCTTAAATGAAGCTTTTAAAAGAGGAAAAACCGGTAGCAATAGGAGAAAGGAGTTCCATTTCAGTCCTTAGCTCAGATCAGTGGGTTTGTCAGTGCCTTGTGCTCTCTCTGCAGTGAGTTGGAGCCATCTCTTGCACTGCAGCCAGCAGAAGTTGTTTGACGCATCACTACAGCACACGTTTGAAACGTCACTGGTCTGCAATCAAAGGAGTGATTTCTAGCCAAAGATCACAAAATACTTGGCAAACTGAACCAAGTGGATGAGTCAGATAGCAAAACCTGTTCAACAGAAGAGCTAAGTCAAGACACAGCAGTTGCAAGTAATTTGTCCCAAATGCGAGCAGAACAAAATCTGGACCAGGAGGCTGGAGGCTGCCTTCCCAGCTCCACACTCCAACCACCGCACTGCATTCTTTGCTTCTCTCTTAACCACAATGGCCTCTGAAAATAACCCTTCAAAGGCATTTCTTGGTAGTAACAAATGAACCATCAAAACCTAAACAAAGAACCCAGCAGTCGAGATGATGCGAGTTAACAAACAGAAATAACTAAGCCTGCTTTGTCCTCTGCTTATTTCCAAACAAATAAAACCGAGGTCATTTGTACAGACTTCCTCCTTCCCCTCTCCTTTGCAGCCGCTTAGGAGTCCCCAGGAGACAGGACCACTTTCCTTTGCTTTCCAATCTTTAAAATATATTCATTCCAGTTTTCAAATTGCTATTTTGTAGTGCTAAATCTCTACCCACACTAATTTCTCCAGGTCAGAATCTGACCCTGATTTGAACAAAATCTGGAGTCAAATATTCACACCAGAATGCTTCTGCCTTGCTGCATGTCAGATGCCATCTTCCTGCAAATGTGTCACACACCTTGGAGTGCAGCTTGTGGAACTGATGAGGTGAAGAGCACCGCGGAGCAGCTCTGTGCTGGTAATCACAGGACTGAAGAAACACATACATCATCTGCCACATAGGTTGGCATTTCAAGTAAAAAACCTTCACAATGTGTAAGATGTTGGACAAATGATGGCCATATGCACGTTTGTCTCTGTGCAGATGTCTTCGCGTTCTCAGCTAGGAAAAAGCTGAGGTAGGCTCTTTTTTGCAGACAGTTTAATATTAGTGACACAGTTTATGTCCTCTGCAAAAACAATAATGGAGGATAAGGTGACATAAATTATTTGCAAATCGTTTGACATATGCAGGGCATTGTCCTTGCAATAATCACCATCAGTCTGTCAGTTTAAGATATGAACCGTGCCACTGCCATTTTATATCATTGTGTTAAGCTTTCACATGTTGTAATTTTACAGATTTGTTCTTTGCAGAACACTGCGACACAAATCAAATTGTATTATGTTTAGTCATATGCCGCGTGGAGCACCTTGCGGCAATTAGGGATGGAGCAGACGAGCAAACAAACAGTCGCAGATAAGAGCCAGCTCCTCGAAAGTTAGGAAATCTGTTAGGTACCATTACTCAACTTTCGTGGTCATTATTCAAGGCAAGAGGAATTATTTAAATTCATGCTAACATCAGTTGCTGGCTGCATGAGCAAAGTGAGCACTGGAAAGTATCGTACTGACAGGTCAATTTAAATCCCCCTTGTCTCTTTTGTTTCACCACAGCAGTCACACACAAGGTTTGATTCTTATGAATAATGTGGGTTTTTCTAAAGTAAATATGCGGATTTCTTTTCAACTTACAAAAGACCCCATAGGTGCCTGTAGTTTTAACCCTGCTTTCTGTAGAGGCACAGAATGTTTCTGGAATAGCAATTAATTCAGCATTGTCTCTTTTATTCTAAGTAAATTAATTCCTGTGGTACAGTTAAACAAACAAACAAACAAACACAGGCAGAAAGGCCTAAAGTCGATGGGTTATTTTTAGTCTTTTTTTTAAATTTGAACTGCTGATTACTGTGGGAACCACTCACAAATGCATTCAGTGCCAGGTACCTCATTTTAACCATCTGAGAAACATTTTAGCATGAAGGTGTGTCTTAATCAGTGGAAGAGTCAGTAGGAAATACCGGAACATACATTCCGGATTCTGCATTTCAGTGACTTTTTACTCTATTTTGAATAGAGAAACGTGATTTGTTTTCCCCTGGGAAAGTTCCCCACATTCAGTTGTCAGCAGAACAGAATCTTTCTGCTTCCAGTGAGCTCTTAAACTAGAAAGATTTATTGCACTTACACCCTTGAAAGAACATATCTTTTTCTTTGAAGGCAGCCATTATCACCATCCCATTTTATATCTTTTCTGATAAGTGCAGGCAGTAAAGTAGATAAACTCCTTGCATACCAATTAAAGACACACGCACACCGAGACGTATACTATCAGGGATGCTCAGAGTAATATTCTTCTGAACACAGTAGATATATCTAGGGAGTTTGACTTTTATTATTCTCAGCTTTACACCTCTGACATTTCTAAAAACACGGCGGAAATTAATGAATTCTTGCCCAGGACTCTATTGTCTAATCTTGCCCCGGCGCTCATGAATTATGGAAAATGACAGATCAGCTGATGGCATACAGCGGGCTATTTTAGAACCACCCTTTTAACACAACCTGGGCCACAAAAAGCTCATCCCTGAATTTCATACAGCCACCTGACAAAATATTAGTCCTGTTTTACATGACACCTTAAACAGTAGCCTGTCTCCTTCACATCCAGCCTTATATGACCATTGTCAAGCACAGAAAGTACAAAAGCTGGAGCCCTGAGCCTCAGGCTGCCTCTCTCTCTTCTCAGGTAGGGTACTGAAGTTCTAACTCAAGCAGCCTGCCTTGGACTTTTCCCCTGGAGATCTCCACAAGCTACCTGTGGGCTCAGGGACATCTTGAGGCTCTTACACACAGCCTCCTACATCTGCCTGTGCAAGGCTCCTTCTCCTCGTCCTTTCCCCAGGCAGAAGCGAGGCCTTCGCTCACACTGACTGGGGAAGGTGCAGGCTGGAGGGGCACTGAGCGGGGCGCAGCACCCTGCAGCCAACTTAACGGTTCAGGCCCAAGGGTCGCTGCCTGCTCTGTAACGCGGGCACAGCAGAAGCCTTCAGCCACGCCATCTCCCACACGCTGCTCACGCGGCCAAGATGGCAGCGAGGGGCTGGTGGGTGCTGCCCTGTGTGCTGCTCCCTCAGGGCCCTCGCTGAGGTGTGCCATGACCCAGAGACCACTTCGTGCTCGGGCTGAGACCTGCTGTTGGGACAGGGTTACCTTTAAGAGAAGATTATGGGAAGCAGTACATCTCATTCAGAACATCTGAGAGAGCCGACGCTATACAAAGCACTAATCGGTAATTAATACAAATAAAAGAAACAATCTTTCATGGTGCTGGTAATAATAACACTCCCGAGTTTGTTCTAATCCATCTTTTTGTCAAATGAAGCACTGGGGAATTTGTCTGCAACAATTTTTCAGAGTCTTTGCTTTGATTTGCACTGTGGGTTTAAGCACTGTTAGACCTCAGAATAAATAATAAATAAATAATCAAAAGGAATAGCTTTAATACTTGTAAGCCGGTATTTAACATGCAAAGGGAATCTTTTATACATGTACATGCTTCTTACACCAAAATTTAACTTCATCTACAAATTCTATGAATTTATCTACAAATGTGGCAATAGGCCACTGCACAAACCCTTCCCTCCTATCTACCAACTGAAGAATACTGAGCTTCCTCCAGAGAAGTAGCACCTTCCACCACACCAGACAGCTCTGAACCTTTAAATAGCTCCGTGTTCGTTATATTTAGGGACAATTACACCAGCGACTTCCTGGCTGCAAATATGATTCATTACTCTGAAGTAGAAGTAATACCTCTAATAGACTATATTGAGCTGACCCAAAATAGCTGCTGCTGAGTATTTGCTCCTGAACCACTCCATGGATGGATCTGTTAAATGATTCTAACCATAGACAGAAAGAACAGATTACCCTGCCATGTAATTATTTGGCCCTACCCCTAGATCTTTATGTAAACGAAATTTCAAAGGTGGACAAAACTAAGCAGTGTTTAATAATGGGTTCTTAGGTATAATTTGTTTGGAACTTGCTGGGAGGTTATAAATCCGATTTTAAATTAAAAAATTTGCATTTGCTGTTTAGTCATCCTTTAGCTCTACTATTACCATCATTCTTTGAGTTAAATAAAAAAAAAAAAAAAAAGAGGAAAAGAGAAATATATGAGTGATTCTTTTTCTGAGGGAAGGGAGCAGAAAAGGGTGACTTCCAACCCCATAGGGCTGAGGACACAGCTCCTGCTCCTGCTCTGCTCTGCAGTGATGCTGCACTGATCTCACAGCACTGCCTGGCACCTGCATAGTCATTCCTGCAAGGATGTGTTGCCTTGCTATGGACTTTGATCCTATACACTGATGGGTTTACAGGCTGCAGAATTCACACAAACTGGGGAGACTGAAAATGACTTCAAGAGATTACTATGCACCAATTCCCTACTGCAGAGCCTAAGCCATAAAAAAAGATCTATTTTGCTTCTACACAATCCCTCTTTTCTTAGGTGGAGCGCACTCCCAGGTGCTCCGAGAACCTTCAGGTCACCCTCAGCACCCAAAGCAGGCGGCAGTTCTCCTGCTGAAACACCTACCCTGCCTGGTGCCTGGCTGACCTGAGCTGTGCTCCATTCTAAACCATCCAGGTGGTGGCTCTCAGCTTCTGGCCCAAGCGGTGTGCTGCTCTTTTGGTTAGAGCAGCAGCAGCCTGCACCAAGCCTCACCCCGCACAGTATCTGATGGCACTGCTAAAAGCCTCCGTGACAGGGTCTTGGGGTAACCCCAGTGCGCATCTCTCTGCTCAGGCTTGTACAGGGCATTCTACAGTGCTGGTACGTAATCCGGAAATCATCATAAGTAATAATTAAACACTGAGTCAGATTAATTCCAGGCTTGCTTGCCCTGGATAATAATACTATTAATTCTCCAGAGAGGAAAGTAAGACAATAATGAGAAAACTAAACACACGTAATTCCACAAAATGCACAGGAAATATTTCCAGTGTTAATTTTGTGGAATGGAATATTCATGTTGTAATATGGTGGTGACATAAAATATGCAGCGGCGGCAAATAGAGGAAAGTTGATGGTCTGCCAAGGCAGTTTCTCCTTAACATGCAGATGGTTCCTGAGCAGTCATTCATGCTGAGGCAGCTGCCTACACAGTGCTCCCAGAGGGCTTCATCCGGCTCCAATATGGGATCGGACTACGGCTTGGGATCACATGGAAACCCACCCAGACTGTGGGATGGCCTTGGAGGATGCTCCCTGCTCACTGCCGCCATGTCAGAAACATTGTGCTTACAGGCAGCAATCTAGGTTCTGGAGAGCGATGTCTGCATGATATATGGCTGCTGGCAAAATGATCCTGTCCGTGGGCTATTGCTGGCTCTAATTAAAGGAAGACACAGGCTACTGAGTTGGGGTCCCTTCCATCGAAGCTGAGAGGACAGCAATCTCTGAGAGAGCTGCAAAGGAGGACAGATTCATTTGACTGATTGCATGATGTCTGAATTAATGGTCAGGAAAAGAGCCATTATTGTGCTCTTACTGGTAGGCTGCTTCTGGGAGATTTTGCTGTGCTATCTGCTCGAATGTGGAAGTAAAGCAATGCATTCTTTGAGATACAGCTGTATTGCAGACTCCATTCTTTTTACATCTCCATATGTATATGTTCTGTGTTTGTATGAACAGTCTGAATTGCTCACACAGAAAGCGAAGCACAACCACAATGCCATGAGCTGTGTATGTAATGTTTTTGCCTCTGCCAGTGCCCGGCCCAGGGCTGTGGGGTCATTTCCAACCCAAAGTCCAGCTGCCTGTGGAGCAGGCTCAGAGCTGCTCTTCCATCTCAGCTGCTCTGTCCTGCTGCAGACAGTGGGGATTTGGGCTGCAGTTTCTGCTTTGGGAACAGCCCAAGCTGCTGTCTGCAATTGCGGTGAAGCTGGGTATGGTGTGCCTCTCCCGGATCAATGATACAAGGCTGAGTGCCTAATGCATAATGAACGTTCAATACGCTCAAATACAAATACCTTGTAAGGAGCAGGCTGTTAGTCAAACAAATGCTGCTCTAACTTTAAAATAGCTGTATTGTTTTATTGACGCTGCGGGTGGCAGAGACAAAGCAAAGCACTGCACGACACAAAACACAGCACCAAACAGCTTTGGCTCCTGGCCTTCTTTGCGTCTCCCTGTTTCTGAGGCTGGGAAAAGCTCACTAATTAAATCCTGGTAGCCAAGCTGGAGCTGCTGGGAACAGAGGAGTGAGGAATAACTGCTATCAAACAACAAAGGCCAGGTGGCCCAGCATGTGCTTGACAGGTGGGAAAATCTGGTTCAAACCCTTGGTGTTGGGAGGGTGCTTCTATTTTTTTGGAGGGGGGAGGAGGGCTTAATTCTTAAGAAAACATGCGTGTGAGAAGTCTGGCTTCTCTCAGGATTACAGTAAACTTTCAAAACCGGAGGAAGTTCCAGAGCTAAAATTAAGCTCACAAGCTGCAGCAAGCTTGCAGGCTGGAATGAGCTTGCAAGCAACAACCTGCTTCCAACATTACATTTGAATGTAATGCTTACATTTCCCAGCTCTTCAGGATCACAACAGACTTCTAGTTGGATTACATGGCTCACATCATCTCTTGCCAAGAGCTGCGGGATCAAGCTGTGGAAGTTCTTCAGCGTGACCCTTCATTACAAATATGACTCATCAGTCCTACCCCACTCAAAAGGCAGTATCAAAGTTTGCTCCTGTAGCAAAATTCACCTCTTCCGGGAGTCCTCCACTACTAAGTGAAAGTTTCATCTCAGATAAAATGAAGTCAACAACACATGACAAGCCAGCCAGATTCCTTGTTTCTTACTTGCTACTTCTCTTTGGGAGTTGGCAGAAAATTCTGCTATAGCACAAATACAACCCCAATGCCAGCTGGCATTGTCTGTATGGGTTTTGGCTCCTGCTGTGCACAGCACTGACCACCAGCACCACTGGGGTACAAATGTTTCTCATTTACAGTCAGTGCAGGCTTAAGACTCAGTGATTTCTATGTCCAAAAATGTGATATAATCTGATCTATGTGTTATGTGTGGAGAATCACAACCTACACCCATACAGACAGGCCCTGAGCAGCAGAATGAGTATCTCTGCAACTCTTCAGTGTCAGCATGTGGAAAAATTTCTCAACTCTGTTTAAAAGTTTTTAACAGAAACAAACCAACCTATTGTTCTTTCAACACAGGAGCAGAAATGGTTAAACATTTCTATTTGATTAAAAAGCAAATCTCATCTCTTCCGATTAAAAATTCAGAGAATAAGAAGCAATTCAATCAACAGCCTCTAATAGCGAATGGGAGATGATTTTAACCATGCCAAAATCCATATGAGAAAAGCAGAAATTGGATGACATATCTTCCTTTGTATTAGAAATAGTGTCAAAGTGCTGTAATTTTACTACATTCATTGTTGAAATACATCCCTTCTTGTGCACTTTCTACAAGAAACTTAATAAAGAAAGAAACATTTAACAAGATACTTTTCACAATGTGCCATTACTGAGAGTTACTGAGCGCTCTTGAAGCATCAAGTCAAAAGCCAACACTACTCAAATCAGTTTAAGAATGAGTGTGTGCATGCACATTTGTACACAGATTAGGAATTCATACTGGTTGAATAAATTGAAATAGAAAATACAATGAACAATGCTTCATGAAGAAACAGGTAAACAGGGAGAAACTGGATAAATGTAGTTTAATGAACATGCTAGAATGAACATGCTATAAAAGGTGTTTTTTCCATTATCAACTTAGAGCTGATTCACTCTCATTCAATGTTAAAATCAGCTTTGCTATCACTGCTTGATGCTGTGTCAGCAAGTGCTGCCTCATAGGAATCTGATATTACAGAAGGAACTTCTATATTGGAATGTTAGAGTATTTATACTGAAATAGGTACACACTGGCTCTTCTGTGAACACAGGCACCTTCCTTGCAAGCAGGGACACCATGTTATAGAAAGAAATATTCAAAATGATCTATTTACAACATTATTTTAGTGGCTTCTGAAAAAAATATAATGTGCTTAAACTGTCAGCATTAGGATATGGAATTTATTTTCTCTCTGCCAATTAAAGTCTTTTTTTTTTGTGTCATGGCTCCAGGGCTCTTCACAGCAGGACTCTGCAGAGTCAGAAACAAATCTTCATTTGCAGCAGTGTGTTCAGAGGGCTTTTTCCCATTAGCTCTGACTTTGGAACCAGCACCAGAGCCGCATTTTGGTCCTGTTCCTGGCACTCCCAGGCACCTGAGCCCCCCAACAGCCACCTGTGCTCCCTGATTTGGTTTAGCTTTCCTAACCATACAGGACTGTGCCGACCCTTTCCTCATTCCCAGGCACCCCTGCAACACACTCCCGTGGCTACAAACATTTTCATGCATACTTCAAAGCAGTCTGGGGCTGATTTATTCAGTGCACCTGCACGGGGCTCGAGGGAACATTCTGCACCGCCCACACCCTCCCAGGCGCACGCATTCCCCACAGACTCCTTGGTCATGACCCTGTCTCCTTCTCCTTCAGCCCTGGGTTGCATAGCTGAAATGTTTCACAGGAAGACATGTCCAAGAGTGCTGGTGAAGCGATGGGATACGGGGCTGCTACTGCACCTCTTATCACAAAATTGAGTTGAAGGGACCCTTAAAGGCCATCCAGTCCAACCGCCTGCAATAAAGAGGGACACCTACAGCTCCATCACGTTGCTCAGAGTCCCATCCAGCCTAACATTGACTGTCTCCAGGGACAGGGCACACACCGCTCCTCTAAGGCAATCTGTTCCACTACCTCACCACCATTATTGTAAAAAATTTCTTCCTTATGTCCAACCTAAATCTCCCCTCTTTTAGTTTGAAACCATTTCCCTTTGTCCCATCACAACAGATCCTGCTAGAGAATCTGTCCTCTTCCTTTTTATAACCCTCCCTTAGATACTGAAAGGAACTCATGTCCAACTGGGCTCTGGCTGTCCTTTTGGCAGCTCACTCTTCTATCAGAAGCTTATGTGATACGTCCTCAGAGAGGAGGTATGAAGGTGGCAGCTTCAGTTGGAAGCAGGAATGGAGTCCTGTGGTGAGGTGCTCTTGCCTTGATGGCTTAAAACGGAAAAAAGAATGCCCTGGAAATTTTAACACACCTGGCTCTGAGCACAGTCTTTCTTTCCTTCATTAGTATTTTGCCTGTTAAGATGAGTTGGAAAGGAAATCCCCTAAAGCTGCACAGCTAGGCAGATAAAACGAGACACTAATGGTCTCCCCTTACTGACAGCACTTTGGCTGATGTACATGTACAGAAGGACAAAGGAAGTCAGGAGCTCTGTCAGGCCCTTTTTGGACAATGTCTTGGAGGAATTAATCACATCAGTGCTTGCTGCATGAGGCCATGCATTTCAGGCACTGTTTGCTCCTCCAGCCCTTTAAAACAAGGAAACACTTCTTCCCGAGGACTCAGGGGTCAGATTTGGTCCCCTTCTGACACCTCAAATCCTTTCAGTTTGCCTGCTGCTGTTCTGCTAAATGGTGGTGTAAGGTAATTTATTTGGGAGCAGGGTTAAAGTGTTAATGAGAACACCACATTTTTCATAAGCTCAGCAAAACTGAAAGCAGAATTCTCAGCTGAGAGAAAAAAAAAAAAAAAGAAATCCTCAGCACATACTGGAGCCAAGAAACATATGGAGCCATTTTAACCCACAGTTCTATCTTCTCAGGTTTCAAGGAAGTAAATCTAAAGCACGGTCTGACCGCCAATACACATGCAGGAAGTGCATGCCTCCACCATCAGTACTGAGCAGGCTAATGGGAGCACTGCTCCTGCGAGGTGCTGAGAGCCTTCACCTCCACTTGTAGCCTGAAGAATGGGCAAGGTTTAGCACCTTGAAGGATTAGGCTTCTAAATGCCCCTACTGCCGATAGCACATTTGCCAAGAGAATTGATTTGACAAGGGTAGCGATGTATGGCCATTAAATTGTTTGCAGATTTGACCTATCTGTCCATAGTAAGAAATAATACCTGAAATGTCATAACTCTGTCAAACATTTCAAAGGAATTCTTGTTTAAAGATCGAATGCATTATGTAATCTCATAATGTCGGATTAGGACATAAAGCTCTGGAACATGACACAGAACAGCATTACAAGACATACTGTGTCAGAAATTTTACAAACAATTTCTTCTGGTCCTCTCACGTGTTATCAGTTTGAGCAGTGACTATGATACATTTCAAATTTCTTCTGGCAGCTGGAAACAAAATGACGTGGGAGATGCGTGACTGGAAATCTCATCGAGGGGCTCTTGAGAAAGGATTTTTCCATGGCAAATCACTACAAGCTTGGGGATTTTGTCCTGCTGTCAGAGCACCTGCGGGAAGAATGGGGAAAGACAAGGGGGGCAGCATGACTGGAATCGAGGAAAGCAACGGAGCCCACTGCTGTGTGTCACCAAGGTGAACCAAGGCTCTCAGTCAACAGAGTCAAATAACTCACAGCAAAAGAAATGTTAAACTGTGCTACCTACCACCAGTATGGGGGTTTAGGCTTACCCAGTGAATGTGGCTAGTTTTATTAGCATCATTTTCCTCCATACGGATTTATTTTTATCTCTTGTTATTTGTCTGGCTGTAAGACAACTGAGGCAAGATAAACACCTTCTGTCTTGGCAGGAACTATCTGATTTCTGCTAAGTATAAAGCATCTTGGAATTTGGGGAAATAGAAAAGCAAAATAAATTCCCAGACACTAAATCTAAAATCAAGAGAGGCATAAAAATAAACAGAGGTGATAGGAGAAAGGGAAATAAACCAGCAATGAAATATTGACAGTGATTTTTTTTTTTTATGAGACTTGTAATAAGGAAAAGTTATTTTAACTTTCCCGAAGTGACAATTTGTGGAAAAACAGGAAGAAGCTAAAAATGAAGCACTCAGCACACTGTCCTGGTGAACTTCAGCCAAAAAGTTTCAGACCCCCAAACTCCCTTTTCTGATATTTTTCTTTTATATTTAACCCTTATCCTTTTTATGACCTTTCATTTGAAAATACGCATAGAAGTATATATATAGATTAAAGTAAAATAAAAGTATATATATATATAGATTTCGTATGTGGCATTTTTGAGAATTGAAACGTAATCAGGCAGAAGCATCGGGCTCTCTGGCAACTTCTGCCCTGGCCAGTGCAGAACAACAGTGTGCACAAAGCAGGGCTGTGACTGGGAAGGCCTCTGGCATGCAGTGAGGGGCCCACAGCACTGCAGTGATCTTGGGATCACATGGCTCAGGGCTGGGAAGGCAGCAGGAGAGCTCTGGGATGTGCCATCCCTTCCAGAGCAGCCTGAAATGCAGCTCTGATGTGGCACCCCATGCTGCTGCAGTGGCCTTGTTCTAATGCCATGCCTTGGGGAAAGGGTGACAGAAGAAGGATGCTGAGGTACCGCTCTGATGGGGACCAGCTGAGCAGATTCCAGATTTCTGTCTTGCTTGTCTTGGCACAGCACGCGCCAAGCTGGTCCCACACACTAGGAATGGGGTTTTAGGGATAAACGTGCATGAGCTGCTCCACTTGGCACAGCAGATTTCCAATGAGTTTGCCTCCTTCTGTGAGCCACGCGGACACGCACAGCGTGGGAACCCATCAGGCATGATGACTGGAGGAGGCGGGAGCTGCTCTCTGCTGCTGCACTCCTTGCAGGAGATGACTGCCCCCCAGCAGGCTGCAGAGCCCCCACCCGTGCTTATTCCATGGGTAGCATCTTGCGGGCTCTACTTTGCTTCTGTCCTAGGGCAAACCGCCCCTCCTGAGGCAGGAGGCAGCCCTCTGTCCCCCCCTCTCTGTGCATGCTTTGCTCAGAGCAGGGCTGTCAGGAAGCTGAGCCCAGACCATGCTGGGCAGCATCAGTCGTGGTAGCAGCCCTGCAGGATGCCTCCAACACCAGGAACCCCAGCACTCAGAAATAGTTTCTCACAGATGGCTGCCCTCCAAAATCTGCCAGTTAGCCAGCACCTTTGCGTTAGTGGATGGTAACTGGGTCAGGATTACTTGCATTAGATGTAATCATGCTTTGTTCCCTCCTCTCTCTTGCTAATAAGTAACTTCTTCCTTACATGCGTTCTGGTCAGCCCTGCCCGTCAAATGACACAGCTGTCAAAATGTGCATTATTCAAAAAGAGACCTGTTGCCAGCTCTGGGAGGCTGGGGGATGGGTTCATGTATCATATCACTCTTCTCTTCCATACATCTCAATTTCCTGCTTTCTGCATGATTAATGCACATTTGCTTCTCTCTACATAATGCAGACAGCAAAGGATGAATTATGCTGCTTCATTACATTAACTGGTAACATGTCTTTCCATACATATATACTATATACTCTAATCACTGCTTTCTTGTGCCTTGTGTTAGTAAATGAACTATATAGGAAGAGTAAACATAGCATAATGGTGTGTCGAACTCCTCTAATGGCACAGAAATCAAAGAAGAGGACAGAAAGGTGTTTCTCCTACTACAGAGTTAGTTTAATAGCTCCTCCTGATTATAAAGTCGTCACTGTCCTCATTATACCTGACCTCTAATGTAGAATTTCAACAGTTTTTACTAAATTCAAGGAACAGAAGACAGACGTGTTCTGCATTAGAGAATTGATACTAGTAACTGAAAATAACCAACATGTGCATCAACATAGGCTACGATACATTGCCCACATACTGAATGGTTAATAGCTGCCTAAACTTACATCTAAACAATACGAGCCAACATTCTACCTAAACTAACATCTAAACAATACCAGCCAACATTGGTACTCTCAGATAGACTTCAGCATTGAACATAGAAATAACAATATTATGCAGACTTGGAGGCGTTAGTAGCTTGAAAGCAAAGAGCAATAGCGGATGCTTGAAATACAAGGAATCCATCCTGCTTGTGCATTTATTGCATTAATACTGATTTCCAGCTATTTAGCAGCAAAGTGTTTTTACTGCTGACTACTGACTACACAGAAGGGATAGAGTGTGTGTGTGTGTGTGTGTGTGCAATGTACACACAAATGTACACATGCTGGCTGCTCTGCTGGGCATAGACAGTTCCTAAGAGGACAGCAATAAGACTGTTTTAACAACACATAGCAGCATCATATGATGTGCCATAAGGACACAATGCAAGGCAATACTGATTCCAGTTTGGGTTTTGATCCAGGGGATAACGATAGTATTAACCAAAGATGATGATGATTAGAAAATAAACCAACAGCTTAGCTTGGAGAAACACCTTAGGCTCTTTAACCAGAAGCAAGAAACCAGCTGTTGCCTGCTGTTGTCCTTTTTTCCCCCCTTTTACTTTACAGAGCCTCCAGAAGCTTATGTAGAAAGAAAATCAATTAAATAAAAATGGACAATGATGAAGAAGTCAAGAGAGCAATTTTAAAATCAATACATTGCTTCAAAGAAGCTCACAATGTGGCTGCAGAATATGGAACAGAAGCCTGACATACCTGGCAGAGACAAGGCTGAAAACCAAAAGCATATCCAGCAATCCTCTCATATTTATCAGAAAGGATGGCATGGAGAAATTAGTAGTAACTCCAGACATTAAAAACACATCAAATTAATCTTCTATTGTCTCCTCTAACTCCTAGAGGATAACTAGTGAAGTTTCAGACACTGGGCCAAGTCTTCAAAGTAATCAGTAGACAATGTTCGAGCTTAAAAAAACCCAAAGCTCCAAGAATCAGCAAGGAATAAGCTCTTGCAGTAACTCAAGATCAGCACAAATATCACCCAATTCTTCTCCAAGTACAAGTCATCATTATTCAATTTGCAAATAAACACATGGCATTGGATTTAAAAAACAGCAACAATTAAACAATAAAACTCTGCCAAAGCAAAATGTTCCATTATATGTGCAATTTTCTCCCCAAGGAGTGGACTGAAGAAAGAACATCCCACATGTGAAATGTTCGTCATGTTGTTTGACGCACTTTTGGGAGATTCTCACATAATGTGGTAAGGATGGTACAATAGCTTACACAGACTGGTGGTGAAATCAAGGAAAAAGTGGACGAACTTCATCTTAATGTTTGCTTACAGGCTGATGTTGGCAACTTCATGAAACCATCAGGGATTAAAATCACCTAAATCATCATAAAATATGGTGTTTGCAAACTATTTAATGGAAAACACAAACGGCAGAAAGTGGTCCTCAAATAGCGAGACATTCGCTACAGGGCTTTAATACTGCTTCTAAGTTGCAAACTGTACAACTCAACCCAAGACATTTCTTGACCTGCTATTACTGTGTCAAAATTAAGGCAGAATTAAATATGACTTAAATAGGCAGGCAGGGTATTAAGTAAAAAAAATACATTCAGAGCCATTTTCACTTTTCATTTCAAAACCCTTCCTGTCTTAGTACTCCAAAGAAATTCTTTTTCTTTTTTTTTTTCTGATGTGCAAAACATCTGAGTAGTGATGGACCATGATGAGCATGAGGTGTGCAAATACTACTCAGAGCAACTGACACTTCTGTCAACACAGCACTGAAAACACTGATGTCATCTGGTATTTGCAGTAAGCCCCAAGTACTCCTCTTGCAGCTGAACATTTGTTGCCTTCTTCCTATGGAATTTCTAAGCTGGAATCAGGATCAGCTATATCATATTCTATTTCTTTCCTTACATCAGGCTTTCTTTTTTGAACTCTTCTGTATCAAATGCACACAAGTTCCCAACTGAACTCGCATATTTGTAAGCCTGACCTCTCCCTGGAAACAGACTTGTGGACTTTTCCTTCAGCTATTATTATTAACAGATGAAATACCATGCTTACATTAATGAAACAACCTCAATGATTACTGTAGTAACAGCAGCGGTGGTGAAGGACAAACCTACAAACTGTGTTCTACACTGTTGCCCTGAGTTTGAGGCACTGTTGATGCCTGTTCCAGCTGCCTCTGGTTGCGGAAAAGCTCATGTAAGAATATAAAGGAGAAAATTGGTATAAGAAATTGATTGCATGGTTATGTGAGATGTCCAACTTACAATTAGAGGAGAAAGATACTACCGAGCAGGTATCAACCCATATGTGAAGCAGGGAGCGTCACTTGCACAAGACAAAAATGGGGCTGCTTTTTCATCTCTAACTTTGATACCCATCACATGTTTAGAAGTGCGTTATAACAGATAAAAGTTGCAACCTACTGTAGAGAACCTGCTTTAGCAGGGGGTTGGACTAGATGATTTACCAGGTCCCTGTAGAAGCTGATAAGGTACTGCAGGGCGTTACTGGCTGCTAGTCAGCTAAAGGTCCTATCAGGATTTAAGTTTACTACAAGAATTCACCAAATATTTCCTGTAAAATAGAATTCTCTTTGGAGTCAATTTTGTATAAATTATCATTATTATTATTAAGCTGCTGTCTGTTTTATCAGAAATGAGCCTTGGAGCAGATGTTTAATGATCTGCTCATGTCAGCAGCAGTTCCTTGGATCAACAAACTGACACCAGCAGAAACAAAGAGAATCTGAAAAAGCAACAAGTCCCCTCAAAACAAAGCATGTGTAATTTTTCAACATACACATATTGAGTACTTGAAATTAATATTCCCTGGCCCTTCGCATATGCATCTGTGACTTGTATATAGGAAACAAAAATCAACAAAAGGAACCAGAACAAATTAATAATCCTCTCCTTCAGCAAATTAAACTTCACTCTGCTAAATTAGTTGACCTTCAAAGTTTGCCCGGGGGAACGATGCAAGATTGGAGGGTTTATCTGAAGAAACTAAGATGAAAACTGGGATGAAGAATGTGAAGTGACTCATAGAGTTGGTGGGTCCTGAGAGCTTTGTTTAGCTCCCGTTAAAAAAAGTTCATTGAAAGAGAGCACCACCATGACCTCCACATGAAGGTAGGTTTTGTCATACCTTATTATTTATGGTAAGGAGCTTAACTACCACTGTAAAAGTACACAAAGAGAGGAGAAGGAAATACTGTTCACAACTCAACACAGAATGCGCTGCATCAGCTCAGAGATGAAATGAAAAAGATGGCTATAGACATCTGCTGTGGATTTTGAGATGCTCTGGACTGAGGTACAGGTGTGTGAGTGCTCTTCAGCATGGGCGTTGTTCCAAATTGCCTCAGACACATGAGCTGAGATGACGTGAGTGTCTAAGAACTGTAATTCAGCTATGGAGGATCTTCTCTTTGGCATTTCAAACGTATTGGGTTTCTGTCACAATGAACTTGGGGAGAGTGGAAAGTCTAATAAGAAAAGAACCAGGATGAGTAAAAAGACAAATAATTATGTGGCTTTTTTTTTTTTTTTTAAATCTTATTAAATTCGTGTTAAATGTAAAGAGGATAATTTTTCTCATGCTGGAACTCACCTGCCCCTGCTGACTTACAGCATTTTCCCCAAGCAGTAAGGCATTCAGCATCACACTGCACAAGCTCTTCAGTGACAAGTGTGCAGTTTTATATTGTAGGTTTTATTAAAGGTACTGCTACACAATTTCCTAAAATCTGTGATATGAGATACAAGTATGATGGTTGATAATGATTGTATGAGTACACCAACACTAAAGCACACCCACAATTTCTCAGCCTATGAAAGTGCACAGCTAGTCCCCAGATGTCTTTCTAATATAGCCAGCACTTTGCTGTCACAGGAAGACTCTCACTAGCATGCTTCTCACAAAAAAAGGTGATCTGACTAGTAGCTGAAAACACTTTGGTGCCTGCTGCATTGATGGAAAGCAGGAAGCAGAACCTTTGACCACAGAGACAATAACAGTGCAAACTCTTCTAAAAACATAACCTACAGGAATTAGAGTCTGGTATCAGTTGCAAAGTGCATTTAGAGCTCTCTATAAATCTCACTGAAGCATTTAATGAAATGGTCATCTTCCTGTGTAATCTGAAACTGATGTAAGAGTTTTGCAATGATGAGGAGGGTGTTAAGACTCCCATGGGACAAGGGCTAGAACCAGAAGAACCCATTACATTGAGGAGTAGGGGCTTTCCTGGGCTCTGTTCTGGTACCTAGAAATCCAAGCACAGGGTCTTGGTGTTTGAAGGAGAAGAGGAGGATCAGCCAACTCCAGATGGAATATTCAGGATCACTACACTGAATAGGGACCACGCTGCCAATCACTTGGAAACACTGAGAAGGGTGAGCTTATGCAGTCTTTTAAAAAGATACGTAGGTGTTTTCATTTTGTTTCATAGTCCATGGGTCAGAAGACTTTCCCTGGAATATGGAAGGTCCAGATTCTGTCCCCTGTTCCCCTTCATCTGAATGGCTCAAAGAATCTACCTGCCATGTCCAGCAGAGTCTCTTTAAGGAGCACAGGAGGACTCCATCCTGACAATGCTGTTTCCTCACTGGAGGGGCAGGTCCTTTTTTCCACTATATGGGATGGCAAAGACAAACGTTATCTCATCAAAACTCAGCTTTTAGCAAGTCAGGGATAGACTTACAAACATATTGTAAGTTGGCTTCCATTAACTAAATGACGCTGGTATAGTCTAATAAAATGTTTGATGTCAGCTATGTTATTTCTTTTTTTTTTTTATCTGAAGATGATTAATGGGCTTATTTTCTACCTAATTTTCATCATGATATTCAATTTTTATTGTGATTTTCTATTTAATATGATTTCATCACCTTTTTTTAAATCATCATATTTAAGCACTTCTAATGTGAAGCCCTTTTCATGACCTTGCTGAAGATTTCCTTTTGATGTCAGAACCCCTGCACAAGCAGGTGTTACGCACTTTAGCAGTGATAGAATTATTCTTTCATAGTCCATAGAAGCTCTTAAGCTGCCTTAATCCCCATAGCATTTAAAGTCCATTGAATAGCACATTAACTAACAAGACCAAAATCCATCATCTTTGCTTCATTCTCCGCTCTTGAGGAAGTCTGTATATAGGAGAACGTGTAACTTGGGTGTGGTTCCCATGGAATTTTATTTTAATTGTACTTGATGTTAAGATTCAGAAATATTCTCCTCTCACTTTGAGCAGCATAAATTTGTGAAGTTCTTTATTTCTGCCATTATTAACACTTGCATCTCCAGTCAGGTTCAGTCTTGTCCAGAATTCAGCTCTATTATGACATATGATCTAGTACAAACGTTAAGAAAAAGAGGTCCCTTTTCTTAGGGCATTTTATACTGATTAAGTCTCTTGCATACATAACTGAGCTGTCCAAGCTGTCTGGAGATTGTGTTCTCTTGTGCATGCATTGATGATACTAGCAGCTACAGCCATTACTCCTTACATACACAGCTACCAATAAGGACATGCAATTGAAGTTTCACTAGTGAGTAAAGGCTGATGGTCAGCTTTATGGTTCATTTGCTCCTAGAACATCAAGCCACATAGGTAAAGCATTTCTAGAATAAGGCTATTCTAATACTGATGATAATGGAATATTCTTGTGGGAGAGTACTTAATCCTGGGGAGCTGGATGGTCATTTAGTGCCCAAATTACACACTAAACCACGTTCCTAAGTGCTATATCTACGTTTTCCTTAAACACCTCCAGGGTCAGTGACTCCACCACTTCCCTGGGTGGCCTGTTCTGATGCCTGACCGCTCTGAGAAGTTCTTCCGAATATCCAACCTGAACCTCTCCTGGCAGAACTTGAGGCCTTTACTTCTTGTCCTGTTGCTGTTGGGAGAAGAGGCCAACCCCTACCTCACCACAATCTCCTTTCAGGTAGTTGTAGAGAGCAATAAGATCTCCCCTGAGCCTCCTCTTCTCCAGACTGAACATAAGACTTGTGCTCCAGACTTCTCACCAGCTTTGTTGCCTTTCTCTGGACATATTCCTGGGCCTCAATGTCTTTCCTGTAGTGATGAGCCCAAAACTGAATGCAATACTAAAGATACAGTCTCACCAAAGCTGAGTACAGGGGGATGATCATTTCCCTGCTCCTGCTGGCTGCACTATTTCTGATACAAGCTAGCATCAGCCTACCTGGCCATGATGCTGGCTCATGTTCAGCTGTGTACTGACCAACATCCCTAGATCCTTTTCCTTCACGCGGCTTACCAGTCACCCTGTTTCAAACCAATAGCATTGCCTGAGGTTGTTGTGACCAAAATGCAGGACCCCAATGCTTGAACTTGTTAAACTTCATCTCGCTGGCTTCAGCCCAATGATACAGCCTGCCCAGGTCCTTCTGTAGGGCAGTTCTGCCCCCATGCAGATCAACACTTCCCCCAACCTGGTGCCACTTGCAAACCTACTGGGGGTGCACCCAGTTCTCTCATCCAAATAACCAGTAAAGATATTAAGCAAGACGGGCCCCAAACTGACTCCTAGGAAACACCACAAATATATAAGGATTCAAATAAACAAGGATTCAAAAAGGAGATATGAAAGGAGACCAACATTACTTACTTCAAAGAAGATCCCATTACATGGGAAAGGCTAGAGTTGCGGTTGCTGAACTCTCAGTTCTGATAGTGCTGATGCTGCCAAGTATGAAGTAGCCCTTGTTGACAGATCTGCAGAGAAAACTTGAACTCTATGCAGAATTGCTGTACTTCCTAATTTTCCCAGTATTGTTATGAGCAAGTTAGTTTTCCTCTTCCTATTTCATTAGAAATCTCCTTTAATTATTTGTTTTACTCTTGTCACAAAGCGTCTTTCAACATTTCCTGTTGTATTTCACCCCAGATCTCCTCCTTGATTAGCAAGGGATTTACCCAAGTCTTAATTTCTCTCCCCCACTGCTATTCTGCTCTCACTTCAACTCTCACAGCTCCTTCCCTTCGCAGGTAATCTTTCTTTTGCTGTCTGATTTTGTCCCGTCCCCTCATTCTTGACACATCAGTCCTCCTCCTCCACCTTCTATACTCTCTCTCTCCCCATTCATACCGCTCCATTTTGTGTCCCTGTCAGCCCAGTAGCAGACATCAATCTGGTCAGGGTCCCCATCCCCCACTGCTATTTCAGAGCTCTGGAACCAGCTCAGTGTTGTGATGCTGCCAGCAGAGCTGGAAGAGAGGGGAGGGAGAGCACTCAGAGGCAGCACAAAGGGCCAGGCAAGCAGGATGCCTGCACCAGGCTGAATGGGGATCCTGCAGAAGGGAGATGCACAGCTTCATCCCTCCCCATTGCTGTGCTGTTCCCTGTAAAGGCAGCAAATGTGAGGAAATGCTCAGGGCTGAAGCACCTATAAAGGCTGCATAGGCAGGTCTGGGAAAGACTTCAGAAATCTGTCTGAACAAAGTACTAAAAGGGATTAAAATACAGGGCTCTCTCTTGGCAATCTACATCTCAGCTCCAAAAAAAAAGCAAACTGATTCGAGGTCTGAGGGAGCACATGGTTATCCATGCCCTTGTCCACAAACACCACATCTAGTTGTGTAAATGTTGGGATATTCTGAAAGTAATAGGAACAATACATACAGATATGTTCAGTCTTGCTATTAGTATTTGGCAACAGAGAAACCATCAAAAAAGCCCTTTCCTTCCTTATTGGGCAACAATCTGTTAAAAGCATGCTATAATGTTTGCATATTACAGACCGAAAATACAAAGAAAATATGGAAAGAATTGTCATTAATTTCCCACAGATTGTAATGGTGGGGCTCAATGCTTTCCTCTGTTCTGGGACTCTTCCTTCAGAGGGGTTGGTTTACTCTAGCCACAGAGATCACTGCCATGAACATACCTCTGATATTTCCCACTTTCTTGTAATAATATCACAGTATGTTGAGCAGTCTCTGTATATAGCAGCAAAAACACATGCTCCTGAGAACGAGTGTCCTGTATACTGCTGTGGTGAATACTAGACATTTTACTGGCTTGAAAAATGAGTGGTTAGCCATATCAAAGGCAACACACTCCGTGTATCTTCATGAGACAGTTTGTACACTGTCTCATCTACACCGATGCCTATGTTGTTTTAACCCAATTCAGTATTATGCTGAGGTGTTATTCACCACCATGCGCTCACCCCATTCAACCTGCCTAATGGATCACTACAGCAAAGACATCATGAAAAAGATCCAGAAAATAAAAACGAGTTGGAGAAGGAGGTGGTCAAATACTTCATTTGTATTTTCATTCCACTAGACGTATACAAAACTGGAACACAGCAGATTTAATAAAGAGTAGGTGAAATGCCTTCCGGCCAATACCAAATTAAGCTGTAACTCTCACTGTTGCAGCAGTCACAGAGATATTCCATGATAATTCTGAATAGGAGGCCCCAGGAGAATTTGCCTTCAATGAGTTATGACATATATTTGGTATACTTTTTTTTTTTTTTTTTTTGAGAACTCTCTATTCTCATGTTACCCATTGGGAATCTAGCCAGTAAAAAAAAAATTGAATCAATTATTCATATAGGCTAATCCCAGAAAACAACCTTAACATACTCCTCTGGTTTTGAGCTTCCAGGCTGCTTGATCAGACCTTCTAGAGACTAAGACGCAACCATTCCAGCCAAGATTGCTTCTATTTTATGTGAAGAAACCTTCTGAACTGAAGCTGGAACGAGTAAGGCAACCACCTGTGGTACTTTTGGACCACTATAGAAAGGAAAAAACTACATATTCTTCTGGATACAGCCACACATTTCTAAGTAAAAATCAGTCTCTCCTACCTGGAAAGTCTGCAAGAACCAGGAAGACCTGACAAGATCTCAATATCTTCATCCTACTGTCAGGTCCTTCTGTATAGCTCAGGTCCTTTGTACAACCTTCCTATGTTTGGATGAAAACCAAAAGTCTCAATAGCATGGGAAAATTTATAGAAATATGCTACAAATGGCCATTTCTAACAATTAAAAAATCTAGGTGACAGGACAGGATCTAAACTTTCCCTTTGTGAAAAACCAATATAAAAATATTTTCAGTAGAAAATACAGTAACTATTAAGGTTATTTATTAACAGTCAAATTACAAAAATGTTAAATTCATTTTTGTACCCAAATGATCTTTCAATTTTATTACCTAAGCAGATTGCAAACTTCACATTAAAATTAAGAAGAAAAAAGAAAAACATTAAAGATACGAATGTACTTTTTACCACAAGCTTATCTCTTTATCATATCCTACTATGTCCATTATTGAGACATAATTCATATCAGTGAGAATTACTTCCTACTCAGCACTCTGACTCATATGAATATGTCTTCAGCTCAAAACAAGAGTCAACTGTTTCTTCAGTATTATTGTAAGGAAATTAGAATCCTGCTTTGTCCCAGG
The DNA here is from genome assembly GCA_037305975.1 of Chrysolophus pictus. NCBI lineage: Eukaryota > Metazoa > Chordata > Aves > Galliformes > Phasianidae > Chrysolophus > Chrysolophus pictus. Next base: position 21,427,487 of record CM074582.1, read on the forward strand.
AGGAGTAGGTTTTTAAGAGGCAAGTAGGACTTAATAATTACCTTAGATCATTAACAGACTTCTATTCCTTTTTGAAACTTGCAGTCCTGGTAAGTCAGTCACTTAATGCAGACAAAAATGCAGCACTTTGGAAATGTCTAGCCACCAGTAAAGGGGATCTTCTGCAACATCCAAGTGTGGTGTATCCACCCTGCAAGGTCTCCATAGGGGTAGGAACGCACAAAGGAAGAGATCGCTGATGCAATTTAAAGCTCCCACAAAATGCCAAGTCAACTTAAAACAGCCAGACTCTCTCAAACTAGTATTTTAAGATAAGGTCCTGAACTCCGATTACGTTTGCAACATTGATGGGATTGTTCTCACTGCAAGGAGTCTTGTCCTGCTTTGACCAGAAAAACATTCATCCTCACTGTCACTAGCAAAACTTACATAACAACTAGACCCTGATCTTGGCTCGTATCTTCTTTCATTCTTATTTTAAAAAATACATTATATTTAAAAACAGCTACTTTCTCTTTGAGACAGTCTGATAATGAAAGCATCATTAATCTGTAGTATGGAGGCAGCTAGATCTTTGACAAAACACCTTGTAAAAGGCTCTAACAGAATAATATTGACTGATTGTCAATACTTAGTAAAGAATTTGTTGCAATAACACAGAATCATAGAACAGTCTGTGCTGGAAGGGACTTCTCAGATGTCACTTGATCAGCCTCTTGCTCAAAACAAGTCCAGCTATATGGGACTGCTCAGGACCACCTCCAGCCAAGCTCTGATGATCTCCAAGGTTGGACTCTGTCTCTCTGGTTTCCTATTCCAGTGCTTAAGCAATACCACAGTGAATTTATTTATTTTTATCTAATAAAAAATTTCCATATCATGACTTGCATTATCTCCTCCTATCATATCACTGCATAGCTCCAAGAAAAGTGTCTCTTCTCTACAGACCTGATCAGCCTCTCATCATTGCAGACAGCAATGAGACTCCTCTAACTTCCTTCCTCAAGGCTGAATAAACCTTTCCTCAATCTCTCCTCATATATCAGATGTTCTAGAGGCCATCTTGGAGACCTCTGCTGGACCTCCTCCAGTATGTCAACATCCTTTTAGTGCCAGAAAGCCACAAACTGGAGATAATACCCCAGATGCTCTTGCTATCACTTCATGGTATGCTGTTGGCTTTGTTTGCCACAAAACAGTCTCCTTTACTGCTTCCTGCCTACCAAGAGCATCACGTCTTCTGCATCCCTGCTTTCTATGCAGGGATATACAGCTGTAGGCTTGGACTGGGTTATTTGGTCCCAGTTGCAGGACTCTGCACTTGTCTTCACTGAAACCCATTCAACCCTGTCAGCCCACTTTGTCAGCCTGTCAAACTCCCTCAAAGTAGCATTCCTGCTCACAAGTATACTCCACTTCTCAACACAGTTTAGTACCTAGCACAACTTGCAGTACATGCCCTCCAACTTGCTGTTTGAGCTATTTAAATAGAGATGTTAAAGCTGTAGCATATGTCCAGTATATGCTTAACTAGTCCCTTAATTTGTCCTTGCTGTGGGAAGGGCTTTATTCCCACAGATCCCTTCACTAAGCTCAGCAACCCGTGAGAATGGAGGGCAGATTCTACTAGTAAAAACAAAGGCAAGAAAGGCACTGAGTACCCTGGCATTTTTTATGTTCCTCGTCACTGTGCTCCCCGACCCAATACACTGGTCCATATTATCCTTAGACTGTCTTTTGCTCCCAACACGTTCATAAAAATCTTTTCCGCTCACGTCTCTTTTTAGTTTTGGCTCCAGCTGAGCTTTACTCTTCCTCTATCTCAGCACAGTGGAGTAGTGTCTTTATACTCTCCCCGGGCAGCCTATATCTGCTCCCATCCTCCATATACCTCCACCCTTCTGAGCTCAGTCAGGAATTCCCTGCTGTCTGAGCTACCCTTCCGTGCTGCTGGCTAGACCTCCTGCAAAGCAGAACCACCATTTGCATGCTCTGAAGAGACTGTCCTTGAATATAAAATATTAATGTAAATTAAATATATATGCATGCATTTTGAATACTACTTAAGAATGTACACTTTCCTGTATTGTATTTAAATAACTGAGAATTAGAGAGCATACCCTAAGGAAGGCTTGCTAGTGTTCTGTATTTTATCCATGTAGCTCGTACCATATACTGGTATCTCCTGAAGGAAACAGAAAACTGGCCCAAACAAAATCAATGCAAACTCGTCCCCCAAAAGCTCCTGATCTGCAGATTCATATAGCCTTGGGCAAACGTAGCTTCTTTTGGGGATGTTTCAACAATGTTGCAGGCTCTGACAGCCACCTGGTAACAAGAACAACTGCACCAGCTTGAGCTATATAAATTTGCAACAAGTACGAACCACAACAAGAATGAATTGCAAATCCTGAGCTCTTCCCCCTCAGAAGAGGGTCTACACAAATACTGTTAGTCAAACAACAGGCACTGTACAGTACCTCTAAATGCATCGGGAAAGTACTTTTTCATATTTCTCTCATGTAAATAAACTAAGATTTTTTTCAGAGGTCTGACGTCTCACTTTTGTCAAGATCTCAATTACAAAGCAGGTAACGGACATGAGCAGGGAGCTTATGGGGAATCAACCTTACACAAAGTGTTACACAGAGACTCCTATGAAAAAAAAAAAAAAAAAACATTTTTAGGAACTGATTCACAATTACTGTGAAAACATGGTTGAGTATTTTGGCTACTATTGGGCACCATGGCAGCACCTATTACTTTATTGTCATCACGTACTTTGGTCATGTCGTAGAGAACTACATTATTCCTGATTGTGACCAACGTTACAGCCTGCTTCACAAATTCCTGTGTGAATATGGGCACCAAACACCCTCTGAAGGACCTACTGTCAGCTCCCATGGCCCCGGCTGAGCACAGAGCACGGCATCAGAAGCCAACCTGCAGGCTGGGTTGGCAGCCAGGGCCCCATCCAAGGGCTGGGCTCCCAAATTCCCAACAAAGTACGGGTGGCACTCCGGAGCACTTCTGTGCTGTGTGTATAAGCATGAAGCAGCACGCTAGACAAACTCCAACTAGCAGCAGCAGCACTCTTCTCTAGATTGGAACCACACTGCCATACAAATCACGGGAATTTTCAGAAATATCCAAGAAGGAATTTTCCTGCAGACAAACCAAAGGAGAGACTAAACAACAGAGAGTGAAATAAAATGATACTCCTCCTCTTCACTACACAAAGAAAGGTTTACAAGGAGCTGAAGCTGTGATTACATGTAGAGGAAAATTCCAATAGTCTAGTAAATTATTAACTAATATTGATGCACTATCAATCAGCACAGTGCAGTTAGAGTACTCAAAGTTAGAGAAAGGCTAATTAGTAGTCTGAAGGGAAGACTTTTTGAGAAAGCAAGGCAGAAACTTTGGCTCAGATTTACAGTGGTATTTATCATTAGATTTTATGGGCTGCATCAAATCTGTACATTCAGTGGTTTCATAAAGTTAGTTATCAGATACTTTGTAGAGAGAAAAGTGTGATTAAGTATAACAAACATTTCAAGATTAAGTGTAACACAAAAGCCTGCACTGGACAGGGAGGGGAGCTCCCTCAGACCAATTCATCACAGCAGTTCCAGAACTGCCCATACAAGAAAATCTATAGTTAGATTATTTAGTTGAGTAAATGCTCAACTTCTGTTCACCTCAATAAAGCCTATTTCTGTCTGGGCAATATAAAAATAGTCCTACTGCTGTAGAACAGTTAAAGATCATAATGATTATGGATATTATACGAACAAAGATCTGTATGCATAGCAATTTTCTCCTGTGATAGTACGTAGTGTACAGCAACACATTAATTAAAATAGTTTCAAGAGTTTTTCTACATTACTTACAGTATTGAGATTCATCATTCTGCTATAGTTTTAGAATGTTTGGAATGGTAGTTACTAAACTTCAAAATTGCGTTGTTGGAGCTAGAAGACTCAGCCACATGAAATTCCGCCTGTTATGACAAATTCAAACAGTGAAGCTACCACTTGTTCCTGTTAAAACAATCCCTGATGACAGTCGCTGTTTTGTGGTAGTTTGACACATTTAGTTTTAAAATCTGTCATCAAAATTAATTTTCCATCTTTTCTTTAGCACCACTCTAAGAGTTAATGCAGGTTCATTCACACTTCCTACTCAATCTCACCAAAAAGTTAAAGAAAAGACTTGAAATTGTAATTCAGATTTCATTTTAAACTGCTTATCTCTGTTCGCCTTCTGATTAAACATACATATATATATACATGTTTATATATATATACACACATATATATAACATATATACATATATAACATACATACACACACATATATATATACATGCATATATATATATATATATATATATATATATATATATATATATATATATATATATATATATGTTTACCCAAAATGTCACATTATCTTTATGACCATGCTCTCCATCAAAGCAGTAAAAGCTAGAAGGTTTACTGCAAAAAGGGTTCCCCTTACTGGTGATTCACAATACTGCAAGCACTCAGATCCCCAGTACGGCTTCAAATCTCCAAGTAATTTAATGTAAAGCAGCTGCTGGTTGTATGTCTGGAGCTGAGGAACCCTCACACAGACTTTCTTCAAGGCACACACATGTTTAGCAAACGCATGCCAGATCATCCATAACTACTACAGATTTTTGGATTTGCAGCATCCTTACTGTATTTGGATGCTCACTGGTAGGGACGTAACTGTGTGTAAGTGCGTAAGCAAACATTATGTGCTAAGATACTAATCACAATATTTATAGATATAACATGTATTACAGCTACACAGGATGGTTGGAAGATTTTACTGGCATTTACATAGAGTGGCTACAAAAATGGGTAAGTGATAATTGCATCAGTCATGCCATAAGTACTGCTGAGGCCAGTTTTTTCTGCCAATATATACAGGGGATGCAGAAATCTCACGGCCTCAGAGAGAGGGTGTGTGCAAGAGGTGGTCACAAAGATTCCCACAGATGGAAATACAGAGCTGTAAAGCCAATTCTTCCTGAGCATCTGTCCACCGCCTAGAATAGCTCTACCAAAAATAAGCTCAGATGCTTTTAAGTCCTGCTAGCGTGTTTCCCATAAGCAGTCGCACTCTAGCCTATCAGAACAAGGAAGAGGCCACCAGAACATGGGAAGAACCATTCCTCCATTTCCATGCCACACAATTAGGTGCTTTGTATTGACATTTCTTCTGCATAGACACATCATCACCACATGTGGAACACCAGGTAGGAAGATCTGTAGTTGCACTTCCTCCCAATGACGGTAAAGAAGGAAATCTCAACCTGGAAGGCTGAATTCAATTCTGTACCTACTTTCAGGTCAGGGACTCCTCCGTGAGCAGTCCTTATCACTCCAGGGTTAGGCTTAGCTGTGGCGGTGCTCACTCCCAAGGCAACAAGCTGCCTGTATAGCCCCTTCGTGCAGATCCAAACCTTTTGCGTCCCACCCAAGAGGCTGCAGCAGGGATGAGAAAACTAAAACCAAATCACCAGCATCACACCTTAGCTTGCTTGCTAAGCAATGTAGCACTGTTTCTATCCTCTTTACAGCCCACTCACAGCCACGAGGCTTCCTGGGACTTAGATAGCATCAAGCAACGCCAGGCAGATTCCAGCAATTTCCTGCCAGAGAATTCCCTGATAACCTCTTCCATGGCTTTACTGAAACACTGCTCATTTTACAATGCTGCTCACTGTGGTGGGATTCTCTCTCTTAAAAAAAAAAAAAAGCCTGAAGGTGAGACTTAAGACTCACGACCGTGGCAGCTGGGTGCACAGCCTACATACACATTTTTTAAACCATTTCTAGTCTGAGTGAGGAAAAAATTTGACAATGTTTGGAATATTTCGTATTTTCATACCAGAGGATTCAGCAAGTATGGCACCCCATTAACCACCAACCTTAAATTCAGAAAATATATGTACTTCTCAGCATCCCCAAATTACATTTTAATGGAAAGTTGCTAACCCATAGATTCCAGCCCATTTTTGAAGATGTCCTTGTAGGAGGTATCAATGGCACTTGGAAGCTTGCACTGGATTTCTGACCAGCTTTGAGGCTAAAAGCTTTGAATGCAAATCAGAATACTGGAATGCTGCTGCAAACTAAACCAAAGCACAACAGACTGATATTTCCTCTTCAGTAGTCATTACTGTCATCACTTCTTAGCCTGTGTTTTCATGCAAAAAGATTAAACTTCTAAAATTTAAGTATCTCACCTGCCCCATTCCAAGCACTAAATGAGAGTGCTGAAAGGTGACATGGGAATCTCCACGAGAAAAATCAAGCTCCATTGACATAATTTTTAATTTAGAGCTGCAGAGCCTTCGGTGATGGTTGGTATAAAACTTTCAAGTGCAACTGTGCTCCAGTTTGCTTCAAAGGAAAGAGAATCCATTCTTCAAATGGACAAACATCTGAAGCATCTGTCCGGCCAGGATGTATATGTTGTAACTAACTCAGGCATCTGCTTTTGATGATGCCTTTTTGGGCTGTTGTAGGAAGCAGCCAGCACTAATAGTCATGTATGCCACTTTTGGCAGCAGGCCTGTTTCCTTAATTAAAGTCACTTCATTCATACAATCAATAAACACACATTTCCTTCCTAAATATATCTTGAAAAAAAAAGTTAATTTAGATAAGGAGTAATACAGTACTTGGCCATGTTATAATAATATTAAATCAATATTTGAAGGAGATTAGGGAGCATCTTTGAGAATATCAATTTCTTCACTAATGGATTAATAGTTTGTCACATACTTACTTAACAATGTCTTAGGAAAAAAATAAATCAATATCTTAGCTGTGTCAGATCAACTAACAAGAAAATTCAAAGTCAAAGCTGCTTTTTCTTGTCTCAAATCTAACCCTTCCTTGTTCCCCTTATTAAATAAATAAAAACAGAGTGATAAAAATTAAGTTTACCCTAGTACTTAGAATTTCCTGACTTGAAGCCAACTCCTTAACATTGCAGCATGCACTGAGCAGCTTTTTAGATGTAAATTACTTTCACACTTAACTAAGAAGTTTAATTACAGGCTTGAATACCACAACAGAATTCCTTTTGAGAAGAACTAAATTTCAGGTCAGACCCCAATTCTACTCCAAAGAGTACTCTGCTCTAAGCAGAGGCAAAGCAGTATTAGCTCACTCCTATTTATCTTTTGCTGGCAGTCCTGGCACTTTTCACCACGTGCTGAAGCAGTGAAGGCCCCTGTGCCCAGGGCTGGGGGGTTCCCCAGAGCAATCAGAGTGCTGCACAGTGACACTGCAGGTTGTTAGAAGGGTGGGTTTACTCTTGGAGCTGAGCTCCAACAGGAGAATGCACAACTGAAGGCAAGAAAAGCAGACCGGGTGTCCAAGGTGTGGATAAAGCAGAAGCTCACCATGCATCTGTTCCTTAACTCCATCATAACAGACGCATAAACGAAGAGCTCTTAGCAATCAGTCTCCACGTATTCCTGAAGTGAAATGGGTGATAGGTTTCCAAAACATTATCGCTATATTAGGGAAGAGGAATGAAGCATGCTCCGAGTTGCAGAGTCTCAGCTACCTAAATAATAGATGTCAATCATACAAAAAGTCACTTTTTTCACACTCCAATAGTTTGTCATGGTTTTGTGATTTTTGGTTTTCGGTATTCCACATCATAACATCATGTGGGGCAGTGGGAGTTTAACTGTTAATGCTGAAGCTCTGGGTACCTGCCTGGAAGAGAAGAACTACATTCCCCAGGGGACTTTGTGGTCACAGAGAGGAGATATAACTCCTGGCAAGGTCACCTGATGAGCTCTTCATCCGTTCTTCGCCTGCTCTTCTTCATCGGCTCTCCTCCCACCTCCCTGCTGCTCCACTGGACTGCGCATCTCACCTCAGCATTGTGGTGAGGTCTACCCACCTTTCAGACATTCTTTCTTATTGTATTTATTAGCTTCAATTCTAATTATATTGTATAATGATGTGTTATCTTGCATTCCGATGCTATATTTAGTAAATCAGTTTGTTTTTCCTCAGATCGTTGCCACTGTTTCTAATTATTTTGGGGTCCCCTGTTCCCTTTTTCCAGAGGCGCGGATTTTGCGAAATCCCTCCGCCCCGCTAGTCACGGAACCGGGCCGAACCAGCCCGTAAACAGTTGACATAATTCTTCGTAAAACTAGTTCCCTAACATCACACTTATCCTGGGATTTACTGACAGCTAACAGCTGCACGTACATTCCAAAGAACAGCATGTTTTTTTCTTCATGGCCTAGAACACAGACGAAAAAACAAAACTATGATTGAGGCCAGTTTTGTGTCCAGATTTAGTAGGAACATTGTCATGGTAGTTCCATCATCTAGTTTACTTAGCTACTTTGTTCAGTCTATCAACCAGATGGCTATTTGTGAGATTGCAGAAGCCTCTTTCAAACCACCACACATAATAGCAGGAGCAAAACTGCCTATCAGTGGGAGACAAAAAACAAAATCCAGTCTTCGATAGAAAAGTTCTTAGGTAAATAAATAAATATTTGGCCAAAGTCCTGCCTCTGCATTCATGCATCCCCTTTTTCTACTGCACTAGATAGGATCCCAAGTAGTTCATTTTCTTCTACTGTTTGCAGAAGTATTTTTGGCTGCCTCGTTTTTTTGTTTTAATTGTTGGTAGAAGTGGATCTTAAGAGGAGGGATCAATTCAAGGAATGGGAATCAGGACATAGAGACTTAGCCCAATAGGAATAGTTGGCCTCCTTTTGAGGGTCAGTCTCTAGAACTACCACAGCTAGACAAAGAGTTAGTGTGTGGCCAGGTTTAAGAAGCAAAGTTCTTGTGCTATAGATTTATTGTGGTTTTGGCTGACTATAGAAAACACCCTGTTCTGTAGTGTTTATAGAAAGTGATCAGAATTTCTTGCTGTGGATATTTTAGATTTCTTTGAAAAATAATATCGTCTACAGTATATATAAATTTCACAGACTTATAACTGGTAAATACATAGCACATGGTCTTGCGAAATACTGTAAAAGCCTCCCAGCGTTCACTTTTTCCCATCTAAAATCTGCACTGAATGAAGCATCTGGTTGCCATTTTTAATTTCCTGCAAAATGGCTCAGAAAAAATACATTTCTCATTGCCAAAAAGACCACTTAATTCTATCTGTGTGGTACTGCAAAGTGAGCATAAATTACCCATTCTCTTTCTACTTATATTATGGTAAGTCAAATAACTTCAGTGCAACTAATCCTGATTTACATCAACATAAACCAGTAGAGACATAAGGGCTCTAAAATCCCCCAGTGTTTGTTTTCATACAATATTTTCTCCTTCTGATGGTTATCCATTAGCCTATAAATCTGAGTAGCCCTAAACTCATACAGTTCATTAATTTTTAAAAGTGGTTTAGCCTATCCTTTGCAGGATACTTGAGCCAACTCTGGCAGTTCGATCTCCCAATCCCATTTCCTGATCTCACTGAAAAGGCTAATCTGTGGAATTTGTCTCAGCTTTACAGCTATGTAGGAACATCCTTGGACCAGTCTTGTGCCTGACTGCATGGTTTAGGAGTGACGTAGGAAGAACTCAAGAGTATAATATTGTAATATTTATGTTCAGTAATTCTGCCATTAACAAGAAGTACCAATTCAACATCTCCTGTCACAGCTTTTGCAAATATCGACCCTGATGACAGTAACAGGACCTACAAATGTCCTTAAGGGAAAGGATGGACCCTATAGGTTTCTGAGGTACTAATCCCCCTTCTAACTTCTCTTTAGATAACATTTTGACACCTGCTAAGCAGAATGTACATCAGATTAAATCTGGAACAACGTTAATCAATTAAAATGTCAGTTAAGAAATTGTTCAATACACTACACAGAGAACATTCAATGGCTTAGGAGTTTTCATCCACACTGTACATGAGGAAATCACACTATATACTCATGAAACAAAAAATGTGAAGCTTGATATCATCAGTATGATTCCTCTCTGTCTCATCATGCCTCTGAGCTATGACTTGTTCAAAGGGTTTTAAGAAAGCTGATAACTCCATCTTCAAACATTACAGGGCACTATGCTAGCATGCGACAGCTTTCATGAAAGACTGACATCACTAGAGATGTAATGGTTTAAAAATATTTGACACTGCCATCAGTTAATGAGTACAACATCTCTGTTCGGTGTTCCCACACATGTACACCTCCCAACACTATTACTGCAAAGGAAATAAACTATTACATAGCAAAACATCAGCCTTAAATCTCTAGCAATTTGGATTTTTATGCAGTTTACACTGCTTTTCCACCTGGGTGATTTCTAATAATACTACAGTTAAAAAAATAAATTCAGCCTTCCCAAATACTGAGACACGATTCCTAGAAAAAGGAATCCACTGTATAGTTCTTCCACTATCACTGGATCACCACTAAACCAGATAGCATTGTTCCCATTTTGTAGCATAAAGACATATGACTTATCCCAAATCATACACCAAGCAGTAGTGCGGTTAGGAGAAATTTTTAGATTTCTTCACTTCCTACACACACACATACTTCTTACACAGCATGAGGACACACGCTTTAGCAACATAACTGAATAAAATGGCATGGATTTTTTTTCCTTTGTGTAAGGGCTGCTTTAGAATGGTCTGCTGCACTTCAGAGACAGTTGCGTATCACCTAGTGGGACAGGAAATTAAGACCATGCTTATAAATTCAGAAGCGTTTGGAGCTTCTGCTGATCACAGGTGCTCTGGAAATGTAAAGTGTTTAACAATTGTAACTAAAAAGCTTAGCTTCAGAGTTGTAAGAAATTAGCATTTCCTCTTCCAGTTGCAGTCTTTTGGACTCTGCTATCTTTAATGTGAATTTGCAGCTGTCAAATTGAATAATGCATAGCATCAATTTAAACCTTGCCTTTCGATAAATTCAGTGTAATAGTTTCACTTTGTCTCGATTCTGTTGATTGCTCTTAAATTCGAGATTGTTTTAAATTCCTTGAGATTATCCTGGAAATATCAATTATAAACTGTAGGCATTTGAGACAAAGTGCTCCCATTTAGCTGGAAAGCATTTCTTCCTATTCTTTGCACCTAATACATTAGAGGTCACAGAAATATAATTTGCTATTTTAAAGAAGAAATATTGTAAATGGTTGAAAAGACTAAAAATGAAAGAAACTTCACAAGGAGCAAAGAGTCACACAGAACATGCTCTTTGTCCATCTAAGTGATTCATGACCGGTGAAAGTCACTGCAAGAAGTGACTTGAAAACGCAAAGCTCATAAGCACTATGACTCTTCCCATTCACACTGAAAACTTCCCTTGGACTTGGAGATGGAAAATGAAATCATCAGTTCTTGAGGTCTGAGTACTTCTAGAATAACATGGCTTACAACATACTCCCTAAGAAACCTGTTATTTCTGTGTGACTATATGTTCTAGTAGATCAGAGCTATGTATGCTGCACAAGCCTCCCTCCCTCTTTTTTTTTTTCCCCTTTCAACTCATTTATTTTCCCAAGTGTTCACTGATACTCAGTTTTCCTCCAATGAACAAAATTCTGTTCACAGTCTGAGCTACTTGACAATACTTTTTATATAAAACACCTTGTTGCCTTGCAAAGAATAAAACGCTCATATCATTGAAATCAATATTGGAAATGGACTGAGAAAAGGGAATAGACTAGGGTGGGTCTAGAGCATAAAAAAGAGTTAACATTCAGATGGGATGACTGAAATCTTGTTGGCTGTTCTTCTGAATTCTTGTCCATGTGCACGGATGATCTCATAAGATCATCTGGAGGGTGTTTATGCTATGCTTAACAGATACATTCAGTTTCTAACGTTTTATTTGATACTTTCTATATTTTCTGTCTACAAAATCAGTATGTGAATTTTCATCTGATATGCACGCAAGCACTAAGCAACTGTTAATCAAGCCAGATGAAGATATTTGGTCTCTTCTTTTAAACCTAAATCCTGTTTGTAAGTCCTTCTTTGGCTTTCTCAACTTAAATCTAAATACTGCATTTTCTATAAGTTTTCCTGACTGAAGTCATTACTAATGTCGGTATTCTGATTACTAAGTTTTCTTGATTAAAGCTAAAATGGGAACCAAATTGCTACCAAATGCCTATTGGTTTCCATTTTAAAATACTTTTTCTGTCAAGGATGTCAACAATTTCAATTAGAAATATTTGCTAACCGTTTCTTACTGCTCTTAAGAATTTTGGGTTTCTGATTTCCCTCATTTGGAAGCAATACTATTTATTTCCTATGAACCAATAAGACAAAGAGGGTACATCCTTGGCTCCTGGCCAGCTTCACCTCACTTGGATTCTAGCATTACAAGTGAAACTCCATTATAAGCAGATAAGATATTCGTACTTGCAGTTACACGTGTAAATTATTAGGTAGAATCACTGACGTAATCTTTGGCATAGTTGCAATCCTAGCATGAATCAGAAATTTTACAGTCATCCTTAATATGGTTATTAAAACGCATGTACTTTAACATTGATTCTTAATATGTGGTATTGTTTCAATCCACTCAATTCCAATAAAAAAGGAAATTTGGGCTGTTTAGGCAAGTCAGTTAAAGTAAATGCATAAAATTGAGATTTAATTAAACTGGAAAAGATTATTACATTTACAGAATCAAAGACAGAGTGGATAACACGGATATATAATACATGACTAAAGCTATAAATAAAGACAGGAGAGGGATAGTCATAGAGAAGAAACTAAAAGTTGTTTTTTTTTTGCATAAAACACTATATAAACTTATCTGCCCCAGTTTTAATCTTTGCTTCTTCGTTAACCATGGTCTCTTAGAATCATAGAATCACAAGTTGGAAACGACCTGTAAGATCATCTAGTCCAACCGTCTTCTCATTACCAGTGCTACCACAAGCACTAAACCATATCTCGCAGCTCCTCATCCAGATGCCTCTTGAACACTGCCAGGAATGGTGACTCCACCACCTCCCTGGGCAGCCATTCCAGTGCCTGACCACTCTCTGAGAGAAAAAGTTCTTCCTCATGTCCAACCTAAACCTCCTCTGGTACAACTTGCAGCCATTTCCCTGGGTCCTGTTCGTTGCCTGGGAGAAGAGGCCAAACCCCTCTTCACCACAACCTCCCTTCAGGAAGATGCAGAGTGCAATGAGGTCTCCTCTGAGCCTCCTCTTCTCCAGACTAAACAATCCCAGCTCCCTCAGCCGCTCCTCATAAGATTCGTGCTCCAGACCCCTCACCAGTTTTGTTGCCCTCCTCTGGGCACGCTCCATCTCAGTTCGCCATTTTTCCATTTTTCTGTTCTTACATTTTTAATCTACAGCTCACCACATCTATAGCTGCTGTCTATCATTTCTAAACAATATCTTCTGAAAGTCTTTTTTAAGCAGACTGGGATTTGGATTTTTTTTTTGCCTAAAAAAAAATAAGCAGGTACAGGACCTCTGGAGAGGCCATTTCATAATTAAACTGAACCAACTACCTTAGATGGAAGTGGCTAAATAAAAAAGGATGATTCATAAGCAGCTTTGTATGCACACAGTTCAGATACAGGGCTTCCTGCAGTGATGGTATTCACTGTGCTCAGATCTAGCCATTCATGCAAAGGGTGGCAAATGCAGGACACTGGACTTAAGCCACTTTAGATCTAATACATTTGTGATAAGACACAAGCCTGTTTGGAGCCTTCCTGCTCAATGATAAGAGGCAATTACCTTCACTTTTGCTTCTCATCCATACACATCCCAAATGCAGCAAATAACCAAGATACTGCTGACAAACTGTACTAGAATAGACAGCGCTTTCTGGAGAGAGGGAGAAGGTAGAAACTGGGGTTTCTATTTCCTTTACTAGTGAAGTATACCCCCAAACCATCACAAAAGCTCACGCTTTTCTAAGAGGAAAAGCCATCCGTGCTTCGACTACCACAGTTGCTCAGCCTCATCCTAACTATACCATCTTCAAGACAAAGCCTGCTCCCATGCTGGAGTTCACCCAGGACTGGCAGCCTCCTCCCAGCCAGGAAGCAGACTCAACCCAAGACTCAACCCAACGTTGCAGCAAATATCATAACATTAATGCTACTTATATTCCCCCATGATGCTGATGGGGAAGATGAAAAAATGTCATTAGGACCATGTAGCCATGGAAGAAGTGTTTCCTCAGTGTCCCCAGACCCAGATTTATGCTGCTAGCAGAAGTACAGCGAATGCCAGCATGCTGCTGGAAGAGCTCACAGTGCCTACAGAAGCCACTCCCCACAGGGCACAGGCACAACTGCAGAAGCAGAGCAGGAGCCTCTTTCCAGGATCCCGGCATCTGTATCCCCCTGGCAGACCAGATAAAGCTGTGTGCCACTGGGAACACTTTGTGGGTAACTGCTGGGTTTATCGCGCTGACAGGACACAAGCAGCACTGTTTTCCAGAGAAAAGACAGCAACTGGAAACTGAGCAGAGCACTACACAGAGCTGTAATGACTGTGCATGGTACATAACATTCATCATGGCTATTGAGGACTGACTGCGACCATAACAAATACATGACTATTTGATATATGTCCTCAAAAAGGTCATCCAGAAGCTTATCCTGGGAAGCACCTCCTGGCATGGAGCGCAAGACCAGCCAAATTGCTCTAACTCGCCAGTATATTTTTAGAGTTCATTTAAAACATTTTGTCATGCATATTCTCTTTTAAAGAATGATACATGACCACTGACAGTCAGTGCATACTGTTTTCATAGCCTAGCTTTCATAAATATTATGAACAAATATCACAGTGGTATTGTTATAACAAATTACAGTGATGTGTTTCTTGAGAGAGTGCCAATGACTGGTTTATATCCTTTGTGATGTTAGCGTCACAAGAAACGTGGCACAAATCTTTTCCCAAGGCTCAGCAATATCTTTAGGCCAATAATGCTACTTTTTTTTTTTTTAAATAAAGTGTTTCCTCTGAACATTGATGCCTTTTGAGATTTTATTTTAATATGGTCAATGATCTGACAACACTTAAATTTGAAGTTTCTTTATTGTAATCTGGAAATAATTTTCTTTTGGCTCTCACCAACATAACATAAAGCCAAACATAATAATATGTGTATAGGGCAAGTAAAGTTACACAGAGGCTCTCAGGACTATACAAGGTTCTCATAGAGCCACCCAGAACTAGAATAGTGCAATACAAACAAAAAAGGAAGCACTCAGCCCTTCCCATTTACTGGCAGCTTATCTGGGATGGAAAGAACATTCAGAAATGCTGCAGAGAATGCTTACCAAATTCCTGGCTGCACACAGATGAATTGGAAGCTGGGGACAAGCTCTGGGCTTTCCTTGGGGGTGTTCTGCTCCCTCCATCAGGCAGTGTTTGACACTAGGACTGGTGCCTGCCCAGCACCCTACAGCCTTCCCAGATGGACTATTTCCTCGAGGAATGACATGCCAGCAGGCCCCCTTAAGGAAGGCACAGCTGGATGGATGTGAAATCCATTTTTATAAGATGTGGGGGAGGGAAAAAAAGAAGTCATATGCTTGCCAGCTGCTCATCTTGAGATGGGCTTGTAGTTGGAGACATTAAAAAATAGCTTTATTTAAACTTTTCTTTTTCATTGTTTTTAATCTAGCCTACTCTGTGAGAACAATTCACTTAACTCCAGCTGTTTTCCACCACATTCATTTCAATAATGTTTGGTCTACTGAACATACAGAATTAAGTACCTGTGTGTTCTGAAGTGGCACAGATATTTCGTCTCAGACTCTCAGAAACAAACTTCCATACCACATACAAAGGGGAAACAATGTCAGTGTATACCTGGTTATGACTAAAATGCCAGCATTTGCTACATACATCGTGCACAGTATGGCAAGCATATTTCATATTATAAAGAACAAGAGAGAACAGAACAAACTACAATAGCAATTATCTTTGCAACTTTGTTACTCTACCCAAGACGTTAAAAACTCTGTCTTAACAAAAACCTGACCTAAAGAAATTCTAAATGCTCTGACTCTTCAGCACTGCCAAGAGTTTTAGATTTCACAAAGCTCCTTTTGCTTCACTCATGAAGATATTTCTTTCCAAGAAAAAAAAAAAAAAAAAAAACAACTTTCCAGAATGATAAGGAGATCAAAAGTGCTGGGGGAAAACAAAAAGTCTTTGCCTAAAAGAAGGAAAAACCCTGAGGGGCCTAGAGCTGCAGTTTCTTAATTTGACAGGCATTTAGAAGGGTAATTGATGGGGCAGTTAACAAGGCTCTTGACCAAAACAGTCCATATGCAACAGCAACGACACATTTAAGATAGCAAAAAATCATGTTAATATATATACACCATGAAAACACTCCAGGAGAAAAAAAACCCATACATTAATAAAAACATGAAAAATTTTGAGTCTTAAGTGTGATATAGTTCAGATTATTTATACAAATAAACACACAATGAAAGCATTTTCAAGAACTGTTTTTCTGCTGCATTAGGCCATGCTAACTCTCCTACAAATACGATAAAGCAAACTGTTTACAATTCAGGTCTACAGTGGAAACCAATTGCTTCCCACAGTGGGGCAAGGAAAAACCAGTTCATTTATCAAAATTCACTAATGCCTAAAGCCATGGGTCACTTTTCAACCCAAAGGATAATAGTTTTTTCTTTCAACTACAAATTCCAGTCTAGACGTGCTTTACGATACCTTTTGAAATGCCTTTTTGCCTAAAGTCTGCTTCAGTGTCAGTTACCCTCAGCTGAGGCTTCTTCACATCAATCCAGAGCCACCTGTCTGTCATCAGCACTAGCAAAGCCTGAAATGGACAGACAGAGGAGTGCTCCAATTCATGAGTTTTTTGCAGGCTGTTTGCTGACAACTTCAGTGCCCACCTGTAAAATACATGTATACAGTCTTGTCATTCAACTTTTTTTCCCCCTCTATGTGTATTCTGTTTCACACTTCTATAGTGTGGTGAGTTCTAGACAAACATATAGAAACAAGGTTGCAGCCACCAGAAATCTACAGGGCTGGTTCTGTGATTGACATGCAGAAACTGAAGCACCTCCTGTCACAGTTTTAACTGGTTGCTGTACATTGCACAAGAACTTCAGGCAGGCCATAATGAAAATTAATCTTAGTACACATGCAGCCCTTGGAGACAGCTTGCTAATTACAAAGCTGATATTTATTACAGGTGTATGGGGTCACTGTTGACATTTCAGCTTTTAATGGCCCATCTTCAAACACAAACCAGAGCACAGCATGACCTGTTTAGCACCATGCAGGTCTCACACCATCAGTAGAGTCAGCAATCAGCCAGCAGCAACAAACCCACCAGCTGCATTTCAATTTCCTAATGGATCTTAACAATTTCTACACAGGGAATCAACAGGAGTGAGTACTTGTCACCTACCAAATAACAGCAAAGGAGTAAAAATCATCTGGAAGTCAAGTGAGGAACTAATGCTTCGTAGGAAGGATAAAGGAATACAAGCTCTCTGGGAAGCCAGAGCCACCAAGTTTGAGTAACCTGAAAGCAGAGCGCTTCCCTAATGTCATAGGGCAGAGCTGAGGTACCCAGGCAAGACAGAGAGCAAGTCTCTGCACTCCCTTTTCTCCGTTCTCCTTTAAGGACCACAATCTCCAGAAACTGTCAGTTCTGCAATGCATATGAACATTAGCATCACAGAAACATAGCAATTGTTGCTTGGAGCAGAGTTTCCCCACGCTACAGCCCAGTTAAACTGAACACCTACTAAAAGAAAAAAAAAAATGCTCTGAGATACTAGCATGTGGTAACTGTAAATATTAATTTATGAATCACTAATTTGGAAAATATGAATAAAGATGAAAGGACCAAAAAGAGTGGCTGAAAATTTTATGACTCAACATGCTGAATTTAATTAGTTATGATTAATAGGGGATCACATTTTGTTCCTTGTAAATAATTGAGTAATCACTGTAAATCCATGAAAATATTCAGAAAAAGTGAAAGGCTTTAGCAGAAACATCAGCCCACACAGGAAACGTGTGGTGAATTATTTTACAGCCACTCAAAATCTAAACACTCAACCATTTGTGATAGTAGCCAGCTTTCTCTAAGTTTCTGGCGTTACTGTCCATTTCTTCCACCCAAAGATGACCACACATTATCCCTGAGACAACCATCCCAGCTGTGTAAAAGCCATTTAAAAATGCATGTTATTGTCTAGTTAAAATTTACTTTTTTTTTTTCTTTAAATGTAATCGTATTTGCTGAACTAATGACATGTCTAACTTACCAGCTAGTTATTGGGATGAAAAAGACGACATAGCAAGAAGCACATCTTCAAAGTGGCCTTCAGTGCTTCAACAGTGATACATGCACCAATGTTCAGTTTACTTTGGTTAGAGAAAGGAAACAATTTGTAGATCCCTTCCGTCACAAAAAAATCTGGGCAGACCACCACCCTGAAGCCATGACCTATAAACCTGCAGAGTGGGAAAACGGAAAGTCTATCCAACCCATCCTTACAGCTTGGAACCCACTGCTATGCCCCTGCTACTCATCAAGCTGTCTGTGCTTGGCATTAGTCTGGAAAACTCTTTGCACCCACGAAAATCTCTTTTTTCCAAGCAGGTTTTTTTTTTCTTTCCTTATTTCCCATCTCTTGCCACCTTATCTGCTAGAGGCTCTTCAGACAGC
This sequence comes from Chrysolophus pictus, assembly GCA_037305975.1. Lineage (NCBI taxonomy): Eukaryota > Metazoa > Chordata > Aves > Galliformes > Phasianidae > Chrysolophus > Chrysolophus pictus. The sequence goes on from CM074582.1 coordinate 21,446,210, forward strand.
CTTAACACAGTTCAAGTATTTTAATTCTTCCTTAACATTTCTCCTTTAGAGCCCCAGTGGTGATTTAACATCCCCCCAGAAATCCACACTTGAGTTCTTCCAACTTAAACAGCAACGTGACAGCAGTTATAAAGCAAATGCAGAATTTATCAGTCATTTCTGTATCTGATGAATACTGCTGAGCTGCGCAAGCAATATTATTGAATTGTATCTACTTGAAGTTCAAAATATCAGTCAGCAAATGCCAGATATGGACCCACAGGGAGCACCTCAGCACCTTCCAGCTGCCAGACAAAACTCAATTTGGTTTACAAAAGCTCTGAAGGTGGTGATTAGACTCCAAAAGCTTTTTCGCCTGCAAAGACTCTCCTTCCCAATGAAAATCTGAAACATTTTCATTATTTTCCTATCTTGTTAAAGGTTTTGCATTTTCTGCTTTCAGTATTGAAAGTAAGCTTTCAATGTAAATAAAAAAATTCAATGTTAGCAATGGAAATACAGACTTATTTTTGTATCAGGTGAGTTTGTCTCCCTTTCCAACCCCAAAATCAGAGTGTTACATTTCATCCCCTATGAATACTCCTTTCTTCACCTGCCTGAAACACACTTACCAAACTTCTACAAAAAAAAAGTTCCTCTCCATACTAAAAATGTGGGCAACCTGTTTTTCTTCCTCTTTATGAACTCTTCAGGAAGACATTACTCCTTAGCATCCTTAGACAGAAGTAAATCCTGCTTTCCTGCAGGGATTCTTTGAAAACATGTCAGCCAAGAGTCTGGGTTAATTGGAGGCACTGCCCAGGACTAGTGCATGGCAATATGGATATTAGCATCTCCTGTAAATGCAAATATAAGCTACTATTATTACCTGGTGGTGTGGCAACGTTAGCTGAACTGACATGCCCACACGAGACACTGATGAAGTTAATGACTGTAAAGTTAACCTTCACTTAGTCATGAAACTGATAAAAGGATTTTGTACTGTCTTCCCCAGTAGATGCTTTTGTCATTATGCCCACTTGAGCTCAGGATGCCTCTGCAACAGTTGCCAAAGGTATATAGGCTTAGATGTAAGTGAAAGATTATTTTTGCAAATAATCTCTTTTTGTCTTTTTTTTTTTTTTTTTAAATGTCCAAGAAGGTCCTATGCTAATGTGTGCCAGGTGAACAGGCAAAAATTTTCACAAGATACCTAAGGTGCAGGGGATGAGACTGTAGTCCACTTTGATACCATGATGCAAAAAGGTTATTGAGGAAGTTAAGCTCAGACTGCTGCAAAGCAGCTGGGTAGGCTTTCCTCCCCTCCCCCCCAAATAAATAAATAAATCTGTCTCCAAAAACTTTAAGAGGGCTATTCAAAAACCACTGAGATTACACTAAGCCTGAAGACTATATGCTCTCAGAAGCCTAGGTGATCAGTGTGGCACAGACCAAAATGGAGGGTGCAACAGGAAAGCAACAGCAGCTTTCAATGTCAGAAAAGCTGCAATACCTTGCTGAAATTAAGAGAGAGAAGCCCACAAAATAAAGCAGATCAAGTGTAAACACAAAATAAAGAATTCTAAAGAAGAATCTAAACAGAGCCTTTAGAAGAATGCCCAAATACTAAAACATTCACTGAACACATGAAAAGCAGGAAGCTCTCCTGTGATCAGGGACCACTAGGTGACAATAAAGTAAACTCTCACATGAGAGCACAACAGCACAGATGCTCAGTAAATAATTTGTTTTCACCTTTGCAGCTGAGGAAACTGGGGAGATTTTCTTGCACAACACACACGTGGCACATCAGTACAACTTTTAAAGTGGTGTTACGAGCATTGGAACTTCACACAAACATGATCAAACAATTAAAATCCTGAAATAGAGAATGTAGGAGAAGATGTTATGAAACTAAGAGGGGACTTATCAAATTGAAGTACTTCCTACAGCAAGTAGCAAAGCTCTGGAACTTGCCACAGGAGGCTGCTGAGGCAGAGAGTGTCAACAGGATCAAGAGGGATTGAAGCAAATTCATGAAAAACAGGTTCATAAACACCAGAAGGACTGTGCAGGCAAAAGGCCTCTAGAATCCTTAATACAACAAAAGTGATGCTAAGAGTGCACAAGGAGAACAGACCAGGGAAACGGCCAAGCATGCAGACTCTCCTTAAAGAATCTCTCCTACTGCCTCTGCCTGAAACAGGCTGGACACATTCATATCTCATCCAGTCAGCATTTTTAGGAACTTCTATATAGCTTCCGTATCTTCACTGGTGTCAAACTGTGTTTTGCATCCTTCTGCCAAACAGCCCACTCCACAGTGAGCTGTATCAGTCTTACCATTACCATTAGATGAGTCACTGCTCCTGGAACTCAAAAATGGTTTCTTCTGTGGCTGATGTATAACAGAAGTCCAAACGATTCATGAGTGAATATCCAAGTCCCAAATTGATGTACGTGATCCCATAGTAGCACTTGTACAAGAAAAATAAATCTTGTAGATTTATTTTTTGATACCAAATACCTCTGTTTTTAATAAAGGGGCCAGAAACTGAAGTGGAAAATATGTTCTGAAAACTATACTAGCATTGATCAGCCAGAACATTGCAGAAGTCAGTAGCCTAGCAAGACCTATTTTAAGAGCAATAAACAAAAACACAGGAAAAGCTGGCTAGTAACAGTGAAAAGGAGGAAGTTTACTCCTCTGCAGACTGATTTATACATCTGAACTACAGTGGTGCAAAACAGAAGAAAGGAATACTGAAAAGACAAATATGCCCAAAAGGATTATAAATTACAACACATTAACAAAGTCACTTGGATTTCATCACTGGTACAAGAAATAATAAAAGAAGCAACAGCACCCTCAATGTCCTTCACAATCAGAGGAAATACAAACAGATTCCTTAGTATACAAGTACCAGACTCAAATCTGGAATACCCTGTATTTCCTTTCTCCTCAGTTTGATGAAAGATGATAACAGATTACTACAAATCATCAGCACAAGCTCACTTATTTGCACAATGCAAATTCTGAGCAAAAAAGATCTTGACAACAGCATCCCAACCATCTCTTTTTGTGATTTGTTGGTGCTGCAGAATGTACAATCATCAGAGACAGAGTTTTACAGCCATTGCAATAGTGTTTTCTATTTATAACTAGAGGAATGTGAATTTACAGTCTGTGAAAGGCTTTAGATGTTCTGACTGACAGCTTGGGAGTCTTTTATTTCATAAACACTACATGATTTAGTAAGCAAGAAATCGGGAAGCCGATTCTAAGAAATGAACCTCAGAAAGTATTTTTCAATCTGAAGACAGCCATGCTAGTAAGCAAGAGGTTATCCTCATCACATTGCTTCATACAGATGTGCATATGTTGCTGCACATAAACACATCAAGCAGCAGGGTTCATGCAAACTTGTAAGAGGGACAAAAAGTTAGAACAGCATGCTGAGAGGACAGCTGAATCAGAAACCTACCAGAAGAAATAAGTGGCTTTTCAAAGGATGAATGATACATACTTAGTAAACACTGCATGATACATACTTAGTGAATACTAAGGACTACATACTACAGACTGACACATTTATGTTCAGGGCAGGTTTGTAAAACAAACAAACACAAAACAAAAAAACCAAAAACCCCACAAAACTTTCAAGGTATATGGTTAAATACAAGAATGAAATTACCAGTTTGGAATTGCTAGCTCGGCCTTACACCCTTCGAAGTCAAGGACTGTTGTTCTTCTTGATATTTTAATAGGACAAGAACTGAAGCACGTGGAATAATCTCAGAAGCTCTGCCATGGAGGTACTCAGCTTCACTCTTTATAGGAGTATTAGTTACATTTTTATGTGGATATCTGGACAATCCAGGTAGATAAAGCCAGCTCAAGAGAATACTTTTATTAGCCCAATAGGTCTATGAGTTCAGTAATACTTTTAAATATTTGTTGAACTAACTTCATACAACCCATCACTAAATCCTTGTACCTTTCTAAACGCACAGGTTGTTAATAGAATTGTTTAACTTCAGAAGCTCCTAATGAACATTACAACAATGCTGAAACTTATACATGTACAGACTTTCCCAAATGCTTTACAACTACTAATAGTTTTAGTCTAAAACATCCCTTTGAAGTGGGCTGTGTCCTCGCCCTTGCCCCACACTTTTACAGATGACTGAGATGAGACGGAGGCCATGTACAGTAGTAGCAGATTCCACCCATCTATTATACGTCTGTCAGAATGACAACGGAAAAACATCACACAGTTCAAACAATAAAAGAACCTGCTAAACACTTGTATGTACCCACACATCTGCATGTATTTCACATTTTATGTTACTGATCAACTACACAGCAAAACTCTAAATAATAAGAAATAAAGCATACTATAGCTGGTAACCTGAAATCTAGCCTAAGAGAGTGGCTGACTTCGTGCCATACTCCCACAAACCAAAGGAGAAGCTAGGGAATTGCTGGTGAGGACAATACCGAGTAGTCCAGCTCCCTTCTGAAAGATACCACTGTGTCTGAAAATTCACAGGCTTCAGAATGCTGAAATCTTAGCAGCAAACCAGACAAATAACCGTTAAAGGCATTGAGTAGGGAGGAAAAGCAATCTCTCCTTGCTTCTGAAACAGTCTGGAAACTCAGGAAAAAAAAATGAGCATGAAGTCATAATAAGAACTTGGTCTCATTTTGACAAGGCAGAATGAGGTTTACTTAATTTAATCATCTAAAATTTACCGAAGTCCCATTTGAGCTGGCTGTCCATCCTCCCTTTAGCACAAATGAAAATATCAATGCTCTACCAGGGAGCCCCGAGTTTATCCATCTATTTCTGAACCCATTCCCAGACAACAAATGCAGGCAGCTAAAGCTATGATGGGAATCTTACACACCTTCAGAGCACGTGATGATTATTACTGCAATGTGGGGCAAGTTTTCAATAAATGATAGTCCTTTGGCTAGCTCTACCCAGGCTGTAGAGGAATTCAAGCCCCCAGCCAAACTGCATCAGCATGCAGTTCTGGCCATGACTAACTGCAAGTGTATTTTTGTTCCATCTGTGCACAGTGATGTCCTAATCCGTGATTTGAGCTCACATCACTGCAATGGAGAATATAATGCTAGGTCTTAGAAAACATGTACAAATCCAGGGTTGGAAACTGCTAAACATTAAAAGGTTGCATTATTATAACTAGATTTAACTGCTTAAGAAATAACTGAAAAAGTTCAGTAATTAGTGCTGTCAGATGTAACTTGTCCTTGAATTTGCATAGACAAACCTCATTATTTCCTTAACATTTCTCATATATTCCCTTAGAATATGAATGTCCACCACTATTCAAGCAAAGAGCTTGAATACTTATAGCGAGAGCAGGGTTGGTCTCTTCTCACTGGTGACAGGATGAGGGGAAATGGCCTCAAGTTGCGTCAGGGGAAGTTCAGGTTGGATACTGTTTGGATGTGGTGCTCAGGGACACAATTTAGCGGAGGGCTGTTAGTTAGGGTAGTATGGTAAGGTTGTGGTTGGATTCTATGATCTTTAAGGTCTTTTCCAACCTGAGCAATTCTATGACTCTATTCATAATCAATGAAAAATATTACTGCTTCCTCACCTTTAATTGAAGGAGTCGGTAACTACAAGGAAAAAAAAAAATCAAGAGCATCATACTTGTTTTCCCAGAGGACACCACTATGACTGGGAAAGGAAAAACAACTTGAAGCATTTTCCAAAATAGCAAATATAAATTACATCTGTCAGCAGTGGGAATAGATCTTACAGTTACTTCTTAAGCACAGCTTCCTTTTGATATTACTTAAATGGAAGGACTCGTTTTCTCAGTAGCTGTTTAGAAATGTCATCTAGAAGTTTCAGAAAGGTAACCCCTGAAGGTATTACATCCCACACCTTAAAAAGAAATGTTTTAAAAGTCATCCCTGATCTACACTTCTCCCTCTGGGCACACTACACACCAGACTAACATCTGCACATCTGTTCATACCTGAGTGTCTCAAATGAAAGAATACAGAAAACAAACTACTGTCTAAATCAACAAGATATTGTATTACACTCTGTGGTTCTTATTAACTCCTAAAAGCTATCACAAACCCTTGGAAATGAAATCCTATAATTAATTACAGACATTTGTCTCTCTTACGTAAAATTACAATTCAACTTCTAAATGTGACTGTTTGGTACGAAAACCTGAAAGTGTACTCAGTCTGGTGTGTGCAAACCTGGTCTGGAAGAATGTGCAATTAAGTGATATTCAAAATGGATGTTGCTTTCCAGTCAGTATAAGCAATCCTTTCTGCTGCCCAGTCCATTTCTCAACTTCTCTTTGCTGTACAAACTTCCATCATCTACCAGGATCAACATGCCATGCATGCATTCTTCAGGCTGTTGCAATGTAGATATGTTCACCACCAAAATACAAAAAAGTAGAGGAAGAGCAGCTCTAGAAAACAATTCAGAATAAATGAAATAATTAAATGGATAATAAACTCTGGAGTCTTCCATGCTGAACCTACCCACGTTTATCTGTGGGTCATTATTCCTGCCTCTCTGTGAGCAATATATTCTTCTCTTGCCTTGTAAGCATCACTTGAAACTTTAAAGACACTTGAGTCTTTAAAGGTCTCTCAAAGCCCTGTCTGGAAGCAGAGGTTTGATGGAGTTTTGCATCTGGTACCTCTAGGAAAAGAGATCTAAGACGAGTACTTTGCCTAACTAATACCATAAAAGGGTATACCATGCTAAAATGTTTCACTCCAAAATCAAGTATCTCTGCCTAAAGTCCTTACACACTCTAATAAGCTAAAAGGAATCAAAGAGCTGTCTGCACAGTTCTAACTGCAAACTAATGGTTTTGAGTCTATCCTTACTACTACTCAGATGGCTTCTGACTACTACCCAATAGGAACAAATAACAACAATAAGAAAACCTATTAGGACATATTGTGATAATTTTGGTTGGAAGTCAAAGGACACAAAGAGAAGCCACCACAATTAAAAAACGAATTGTCCATCTGTTATCTCTGGAAAAATGGCACTGAAATATTTCATTCTGAAGATTACCTGATTTCAAAGCACACACTGTGGTATTTTGTGAATCGGATCCTCAGCAAGATAAAAGCTAACATTTAAGCAATCACCATGAATTTTTGTTTGTCATAAATTGAGTTGCCAATTTCTCTCATCCCAGCTCCATAAACAGTTACAACATATAACCACACCAACACTGTGGCAAAAAGGATTTACATGAGATAGCAATGGAACAGATACACAATGTATTTAAAACGTGAAATAGTTCTGAAAATATCACACAAAACACATCCAGAGCTAATGCAGCCTTTCCCACCCATTTTAATTGGAATGTTCTTTAATTCTGCTTTCACAGCTCAACTCCTATCATTTCTTGAGACCGTCCACCATAAAACAATTCTGCCAAGTATTGTTGTTTGATGTTGTCTAGTTCTAGAAATGGCTCATAAAGGCAAGCTCTTAACACATTATACTTCAGATTAATTTTTTTTTTCAGGCCCCATTACAGCAGTCACTACCACTCGTTCATACAGATTAAAGTTTCTGACACACTCCTCCCTCCACAGACACGTTATATAATACGGCACTGTTGCCCTGCACACGGCCAGCATGCTCCTGGCAGCTGAAGATGAGCACTCCAGACAACCAGGAATACTTCCTAGCACACCATGAATACCTCTACGCCTTGTTTGTGCTTCCCTCAATAGTTTGAATACTGATCCAAGCCACGCATCACCTGCAAATGGATGAATGGGGAAATGACACAAATTATCAATGTGACAACTAACAAATGGGAGAGGAAGTATCTGCTCCAGTTGTGGAGCCAAACTTACACTAAATGTGTAAGTTTAATAGTCAACACTATATAAAGCATCAACTTCCTTTCAGCACGCTTAATGATACTGTTTACAGTCTTTTAGCATGTTACCAGGTCTTAATACAACAAACGTGCTCAGCTACTGTCACAGCTGCCACGCTCAGTGTCTAACCCTGTGACATGCGACTGCTGCCAGCTGAACACAGCTCTAGGAGTTTAAATCTCAGCAATGAACACGCCTGAATGTTTCCCCTCTCAGTACTGCAAATGCTTGCAATAAATAACTTACAAAACACAGGCCTGATTCAGCACTGCATTACTCCCTTTGTACACAGCTACTTCAACGGAGTTGAACGAGAGCAGAAGAGAAGCAGGGAGGGGTGAAGCAAGCCCTGCGTGCAGATAATTAACCATCTTTTTCATTGAACCATAATATACTTTCTCCATAAACTGGCAACAGAACCAATCAGCGTACACATTTCATTTCAAATACAAAGTAATTTTAGAAGCCAGCATTATTGTACCATTTGAAATATTCTCTGTTCTCATCAAATGATTCCCCTTGTAATTGATGTCATAAAGAATATCTGTGTTAAGCTGTCTTCATTTCCACAGTTTTCAATCCTTATGATGATCAATTATTTATATACAGACTAGATGAAAGGCAAGATTGTAATGACTCCAAGAGATTTAAGAGTGATATAATAAATCTTGAAAGCAGAACTCAAGTGGGTGATGGTAACAAAAGCCAGTACTGGACGATCATATTTTACTATTTTTAGAAATTCCTTCTCTCCCCTCCCATAAAAAGATCACTAAAGCAGTGTTGCTCACTGCAGTCCCCCTCCTTTTGTTCCAACAACAGACATTCTGCTTCCTTGTGACTTCCCTGCCACTCTCATCACTCCTTCTAGCTAGTTTTTCCTCACCAAGGAAAAACATGCTTAGGGCAATCCTCGTTGGCCCAGTCCTCTTGGTTGCCAGGATGACCTCACTGAGGGGCCAGGGAAATTCTTTTGGTCTAACGATTTAAGAAGTCCTCCCTAGACAAAGCACATTAGCACACCTTTATTTCACTAATGTGACTCACAGCTTCGAAGTTTATTTGTATCTGAACACTTCATAAACATCTGCTTGGCTTTGGATCAAGGCTACAATAAGCCTAAGCACTGTCACCAGCCAGTATTCATGTCATATTTAATTCAAAAAGATGATATACATCTTCATATGACTTCCATCAGGCTTTAAAAAGAAATCTGGCAAAAATACCAATGACTTATGTAAAAGAAACATTTGAACTCACGCGCCCATCTGCCTTTTCTCCACAATTTTCTGAGTAGAAGCTTCAGCAATTCGGAGTCACCAGCCTACTTTCTGGGATCACACTGAGCCATTAGATCCATCTCAGCACATCAATTCCAGCTTGCTTCAACAAATGGAGCTTCCAGCTACATTTAGGAACATTCTTTCCATTCACTGTCCAAACAAACTATACTAAAGGACAGCCTTTAGATTTCTCTTAGAACAGGATAAAGACAGTATCCTCTTTACACTTTCCGTATAACAAAAAGCTGTCAGTCACAAATTATGCTATTACTTTTTTCTTTTAGTTTTTTTTTTTTTTTTGACACATGCACCATATATAAGTATATATAACACAAATGTGTGTTGCAACACTAATTCATAATTTGGGCAACTACTTTTGAACAACTGTAAAGAATCTCATTCAATGTAAAGCAAATTTGAAAGTGAACCCAAGCTCATGTGAAAGGTCTCCTGCTGGGACAAGGAAAACAAAGGAACTCCAAATTATTTATCATTTTTCAGAATTAAAGCCAAAAATCTGTGGTTAAATAGAGGGCAAATTCCAAAGTCTGTAAGTAATACAAGAATTCTCACTAGTGTTTTATTTCAACAGGCCCTTCACAATTTATTACTTATATTAGAAGATACACAGTGGGTACACCTTGTAACATAGTCTTACATTTTCAGTGTGTACTAAAAAAAAATGTTTCCTATAATAATAGGCAAATGATGTGATTGAAATATGGCATGTTCTAAGACCAAATTTTGCAGTAAAAGAAATAAATAAACAGCAGATTTCCTCAATTAAGACTCACAAAACACAGCCCTAATTGATTTGTATAACAATAAAAGTGGCCATGCTCACAATTAGCACCAAAGCATTTTGCCAATTTATTTCTCTTTCTCTCTTTTGGGATTTCTCCTTTTCATAATACACTTGCAAGAAACAGTAACTCTTGTAAATGTCTGCAAGGAGTTAATTCCAAATGATGAAGCAATCCAGCCCAGAAAGCAGCTAAGATTGAGCTTATGTCAACAGGTAGAATTTACAGTCTCACAAAAAGAAACATTTAACAGTCAACTATGTAGTTGCAATAAATTAGACTTTCACTATGTTCTTCTTATCACAGAGATCTCTAGATGAAAAGCAGTATATAGTAGCTAATTATTAATTTTATTTATTACCGCAGGCAGGATTTTCTAGTAGCATTCTGTTCCTTAATGTGAAACTAGGATCAGAATTTTATGATGACCTGAAGCTGGTTTCTTAACAGTTTCGATTTCCTGCTCTTCACAGTCACTATAAATCTTGTTTTCCTCCTCAAAGTTTCAGATGTTTCTAACTTCTTATCTATCAGCTCTAAAGTGCTTCCAGACTCCCACAAACGTTTTAGCTGACTCCAAAGTCTTGTCTGCCACTCTTCTAAGTGTCAGGCCATATATCTGTTTTGAGGGAGTTCCTCATTGAAAAAGGCATACTATGCAAAACATATATGCAGGGAGGACCCAGAGGCACCCCAGTCTCACTTATATTTCAAGTCTGAACCCATGCTGTCATTCAAACTTGCCTACCATGCAAACTGCCTGGACAAGCCTTTGCTTAAACTCACCAAGCTGAAGGCAGCAGCACTACAGTAATTCCTCTGTGATTGCAGTTCCAAGGGTGAGCAAGGCCATGGCCCGCGTTCTATCCTATAATGCTTTGTGAAGGCATTACATGATTGATCTCAACATGGATACATGAACCTCAGATCATGGACCACACCGGGACTCATCCAGCACTTTGACAGCAGACACCAGCAGCCAGGCATTGGTGAGTCCCCCGCCTTAATATGAAACTGGCTCTCGAAGAAGGAAGAGGGTGGGGGCTGAGAGAGGAGAATGAACATTGGAGAGAGGTTGCAAGGAGGGAAAAGGAGTTTGCAACACCACATCTCAACACAGCTTAAATGTCATCACTTCAGGTTAGGATTATAATGAAACACTGCACTTGATCTACCAATTTTCTTCACAAATCACAGCCACCAGAACAGGTCAGTAGAACACACTTGCCTATTCAATCCGACTTTGACTTTCATTTGTATCCCTTGGAAGCATTCTCAAGCAGCAAAACCAAGGCTTTATCACAGCTCCACTACGACCCCACAGAAATTGTACTACTTTTGGGGAAAGCACAGAGCAAAGAGAGAAAGGAATTTACAATCCTCACACAGCTATTAGAACTGCTTCTGTAAAAAGAAATGCTAAGAGCAGCACAGCTCAGCAAAGCCATTCTTTTATCCAAAAATAATCTTTAAGCAAAAACATACATGTAACAAAGGATATTTGGGACTGAAAATTAAGAAGTATAACACAGGATGACAGAATAAGATATTTGTATGACACACTGGATCCTCACATGAAAAAGTTTAAGATGTCTTTCATTATTTTGGTTTGCGTGTCTTAAAGAATACACAGTGAATACACAAAAGGCTGCTCTCCTTAGAAGAGCATTATCCTTTCATGTGTGGCAGTATGTTTGACTGAAGTCCAGCAACATGAGGGATAAGGTGGCCTGTCCGTACTGGATGAAATGTGAAATGACAAGGGACTCAATATATTTGGTGAAGGTGCCTTTATGTTCAATTATACTAGTTTTTAAGCTGTTTGCATGTGAATGTATTTGTATATTCAATATTTGAGTCATGTGGCTTTGGTCACACGTGGCAGGGTTTATAGAACTTTATACATTCCTCTATAAATAGGTGCTGAGAATATCCTGCCCCATCTCAGCATCTGACTCCTACATATAACATTCACAGATGGAATTCCCCTGAGTCAAACAGAGCTGAATGTTTACAGATGTGCTTGCCAGATCTAACTTCTGCGCTAGAAAATCTTGCCAAATCATGATTCTTTTGCTAAAATGAGGAAGAGTTCATAAAATGGGGATCCATGTTTGATGGGAAACACGTTGCTGAGGAATACCATCACATTGTGAAACAGGAAAAAATGTAAAGAACAGTTCTCTTATTTTGTAGAGGCAAGCTAATCAGCTGCAGCCATGGTTATTCAGCGTTCCCCATAACGAGGACCAGCAGGACACTTGACAAGGTGGGAAAACTAACTTACTGACTACTGGGTGCTCTTGCTTTTGGTTTTAAGTCCTTGCTCAATTCTATCCAACTGCACTGTCTGAAGCTGCCAGAGCTCCCTTCTCTTTTTCCCCCTGCTCAGCTGGCTACCCCCTGCAACAGGAGGCTGCTGAGAAGCACAGGAATCAAACAGCATTCTCTGGATTCCTTCTCCCCCCAAACACCCCAACGTGGCTCTCTTTGCTGTTAATGAAATTGGTTGCAATGACAGTTATAAGATTATCCTTCTGATTGTTTTTCCAGACAAATGCTAAGTTGCCTTGTTACACTTGGACATATGTTGTTTCTTTTCCTAAAGGACATTTCTCAAGAGCAAGACCTGCCTTGGATCAGCAAAGGGCAGGCAGTTTTGGATCGGCTCTCAGGACCCCTCAAACTGAGGAGGATTCTCACTGCACGCTGCTCACTCCTTCCCCCTCTCAGCTCTTCTGTGCCTCAACATTTTTGTCCATTTTGCCAAGTCCTTCAAACATCTGCTTCCTCCACCCCTACTCTAGTGTTCAGGAATGTCTCTGGCAAGAGCTTGTGGCCAGAATGGCTTTCCCCACCTAAAACCTATTCTCCTCTTTTGGTCTTCTCCCAGCAGAACACCTCCCCCCAGCAGAAATAAGTTTACTGACTGCAAACTTCAGTGACCAAAACTCAGATTCTTCTCTGTCTCTACTGCCCTTTTCACTGCACAAGAAGAGGCTTGATAGAGCATGACTCAATCTTCCTCTTATCTGTTCACTCCTTCGCTTTCAGTGATTGTTCCCCAGGTCTCTTCCATTTAGTATCCAGAGAAGACAAGTTTTCCTTCAACCACTTCACGACCTCCTCCTATTTCTTCTCCTGAGATTTCCCCACAGGTCCCTTCACATTTTTTCCCTTAAACTCTTTTCTAAAGAAAATACAGAGAAACCTTTGTCCTAAAAAGAAAACAAAAAATCCAATAACAGACCATCCAACCAATCCCCACAAAACAAAATGGAGAAGAACCAACTCAGAAAAATACTAAGAACTCCATACAGGAACACAATAGTTAACTTCTCCTTTCATCTCTAAAAGCTCATTCTGTGGTATTAACATCACAATGTATTTTTTTGACACCACTTCCATTTAAAATCCTCTCCAATCTCACCTCCTCCCTTCACATTCAATAAAGATGCTGTCATTAGTACTTCAAATGATTCCCAGACATATCTCACAGTCATTTCATTTTCATGCATTCTATGTGTTATTCTTAAGCACTTCACAGCACATGCTCAGATATTTACTGTCTCATACTTTCATTAATACTGCCTCAACTCAACTGCCTTATTTCTTTAACTGATCCTTTAGACAGACGCTCAAATTCTTTACCCTAGTTTTCTGTGGGACACCTCTGTACCATAACTAGATTACAGTTTCTGTAACTTATTTACCTAAAACAGCTTTCCCCTGTGGTAAGATGAAGTAAGTTACAAAGCCCCCTCTTCTGGCTTTGGCTACATACATCTCAAGTTGCTCCTCCCCTCTGTGTCTTCTTTTCAGTTTTTCTGATAGAATGAACACATTACTCTCCTGGTTTCTAAGAGACTTCTAAATGTCAGGATTAAAACAGCCATGCAAAACCAGACCAAAATTATTCACCTCACTCCTTGCTTCCTACACCCAGCGAAACTCAAATGAGAGGCAGGAAGGGGTAAACAGTCTGTGAGACCAAGGGAGCTGGTCTCATCAGACAACCGCACCCAGCTGTTTTATATATGGGACAGGAAGAGGAAATTAGAAGCTGGAGTTGGAGGACAGTTCTCCATTCAGAAGCTGAATGCAAGAAGGCTGTTGTATGAAAGGCTGCACCTTGTTTTTACTACATAAAGATTTAAATAAATAGGAAGCAATACTTCTGTTGCAGGGAAGAAAGTGGAAAAGTGTTTTTATTTATTTCCTATGTGTCTTTTACTTTGAATATGTTGTACGAGAATATCAAAAATTGAAAGTGATTCTGGTGGATTTACCTTTCTAGTTCTTTTGCTCAGTGCTTATCAGTTTTCCTTCAAGAAGTCAACTATTATAAAGTACAAGTTACATAATAGATATCTCCTATAAGCCCTATGCAAGCTTGAGTCTTGACTCAATGCCAATTTAAATAATTCTTCCAACCTAAACTTCACCCACAGGATGGTGTAGCTTGCCTTGCCTCCAACAACACTTGCATTGAATACTGGAAGCCTATCGCTTAACTAGCATGGACTATCAAAAGATCATTAGAGCAAGTGGTGATTTCTCTTTGAGAAGTGTTTGGGGAAAATACTACAACTACACTCAACTTTTTAGCTCAGTTGATATGAGAAGCAGTAGTAAGAAAAATATATCCCCACTCTTACTCTCTGTATGATGTATCCATTTCCCTATTACAGGAGTAACTTCTTTCTTCTACTACCTAAGCAAATTTACTGGTTCACAGCAAGAAGCCCTGCTCACAAAAGGTTAGGAATACCAAGTCACCAGCTGCAAGGACAAAAGGTAGCAAATACAGTTGCCTTTAACCAGTTTCAGCTTCCCCAAAAAAGACAGCGGTCACAATCGGTAATAAACAAGGAGTAGCTTACCTTTTCTGACGATCGGGGTTCCCTGGAAACTCTCAAAACACGTGAGCTCTAGGGCTGCCAGCCCTTAAATGAGCTTAGGGAGGAGTGGACTCAGGGTTGCACAGATGAATTGCTTGCACCTGTGCTCCCAGGGCTGGCCACACCCCTTCACCAGGTGCTCAATCACTGGTTCAGGCTGTGACCAAAGGGTTCCCATACACCTGCCTTTCCACAGTTTTGGTTAGGCATGGTTTGTACTGCAAGCCATACACAACTTAGAACTGCCAATCTTGGCAAAATTTTCAGCAGAACTGCTACGGAATGAAGCAACCTCATTTCTAAACCTCATTACATTCTATAACTTCGTTCTTATTTTTCCTTTCATTAAGAAAGAGATCATGCTACGTTTTATATGAATCGATAATGACTAATGGAATCATACTTCACACAACTGAAATCAGAAGTCAGTCAAAAATGGATATGGAACTTAGTACAATCTATTTAGAAATTTACCATTACCACACTAAAAAAATTACAGCAATATAATAAAAAAGGAACATAATGACTGCAGACCTATTTCACGGACTCATGGTTTCCCTTTTTATCATAAAATATAAGAATATAACTTTAAAAAATGTGTTTGAAGACTTTAATGTCTAACATTTCTTTACAGAACTGTTGGAAAATGTGTCTACTGTATAATTAGATTTAATTACAAGATCATTTGGCATGTATGAGAGATGGACATAAATATTTTTACTTTGTTCTCATGATCACTGCCTGTTCAATGGGTGTAAATTGCTACACTTTTTCTTCCAATTTTGTCATACCTGAAGTTCAGAATGGTATGAAATTTTTTTATTGCTCTTGATGCATCTCATTTTTTTTTGTAGTGGATGTTATCCACAACATATTTCATTCCACAACATAATTGTAAGGGGTTTCCTTCATTTGCACATGCCATCTATAGTGAAGATACTTCTTTCCAGGTTGGAAATAGCTAGTACAAGCAACAAAACAAGTGGCTCTGTGGGATGCAGCTGTCTAGAGAAGCCCCTTGTTGCACATACCTCAGAGCAGTTCCACACCAGCTGAATTTTGATGGAGCTCCATACTATACAGGAAGACTTTGGCACACAGAAGATTCCCAGATTTCATCTCCAGCAGTCTCAAAATAAAAGCATTGTGCTAGGAATGCAAATATCTAGTTATATTCCTGTATATTGCTGTATATTGTCATTTTGTCTATTTTTGACTATGGTGTTTTTTTTCCTTTTCCCTGCATCACCCCAATGCCAATGAAACTTATTATTTCCAAGTGTTTAGTGTCCCCAGAATATGATCAGAGTATGTGAGCTGCAAATGAGGATTTCTTCACGTAGATAGGGATTTGCTTCCCTCAGCTGCCTCGCTACACTGTTAACTGAATTACCTGCTTTAAGAAGGACTTCATACATAGGACAAAAACATGAACCAACCTCCTTAAATATGTCTTTAAGGACCACCTAGTGGACAATCTTTATACAGCAGTTTTATGTAATAGCACCTCTTCCCTACACGCTCCTCTCCTTTGGAAAAAAAGAAAATAAGCAAACCCATGCTGTATCTGTGTAGAAATGTAAAGGAGAGGTGAAGAAATGCACTCAGATCCTTGCTAAAGACTGTTAGATAATGTTCACTTTCTCTTGACAAATGCCAGTACAGAAATAAAATTTATTTGCCCAAATTAAAAAAAAATTGTACGCTGATTTTGTTGCTTTTGTCTTATATGGAGAAAGACTGGAATTGATGGATGTATAAACAAAAATGTCAAAAACTGCTTCTCTCAGA
This sequence comes from Chrysolophus pictus, assembly GCA_037305975.1. Taxonomy (NCBI): domain Eukaryota; kingdom Metazoa; phylum Chordata; class Aves; order Galliformes; family Phasianidae; genus Chrysolophus; species Chrysolophus pictus. The sequence goes on from CM074582.1 coordinate 21,462,888, forward strand.
TATGTGTAAAAATTCATGAAATATCTGCTTAGTTCTAGCAGAACTACATTCTATACAATCAAGTGCTGTATCTTCAGTCTCCCATCCACAGTGAATTGTAAGACAGAAGCAAAGAGCATCTATATTAAAAACTAATGATGTAAAAAATATCTTCAGTAATAATAATCTAAAATGCTAGTAACCTCAGACATGCTGCCTTCCTCCATTATGGAAATTTAAAAACATATTTTCCCAATTCAACATTACCCACACAGTTAGCAATACATATTCACCCTATTACATAAAGCATAGCTGGCCATGTGAAATGCAAAGCTATTGCCTATGTTATAAAGAATAAAGATGTATTTGTTTGTCTTTATTGAAAGATTTCCTCAATTTATCTTCATTCAGATTTGTTAAATATTCATGTATTCTCTGCAGAATCTTGCATTTTTCCTTATTCTGCACTCAGACAAAGTGTTAATAAGCGACCTCAACTACATTCTGCATTTTTCTGTCATTTGCTTGTTTCTAAATATATCACGAAGCTCTTGCATGCAGCCTGATAGAAGTATTTTTTCCTCTTGTCCTTTCCGCCACTGGCACAATGCAGAACATTTTGTAAGATAGTAAAAAAGAGTTTGATGCTTTGTGCCACTTATTCTGCTGTCTTGCAGATTCTAGAAACGAGGGCATTACTGTGGGGCAGAAATGCAAATGATTTTTTACACAGCATTCCCTACCACACTTAAATGGTTACATCTGTCATTGTTCCTTTTTAAAGGATTGCTTCCTATAACCAGGACTGCCTCTATACCACTTATATGGAACAGGGCTGACTAATTCAGTAAAGAAGGTTTGTGCACAGGAGTAATATGCTTTAATGGAAATTCACACACATCAAGTTATTTCCGTGGAATATTCCATTGCTGAAGAAGCAGATGACAGAAAAGCATCATCATGTTTGAAGCTGGAGCTTTCTGTAAGTGGAAAATACATGCTTCAGCAGCTACCTCTTTCTAGAAACTGAACTGTACTAGTTCAGTCTAATAGACAATTTAGAATTTGAACAGGTTTGCTAATTCATTTATTGAAATGAAATATTTTGAAAGCCTGTAAAGGCTTTCAAAAACACATCACTACCATAGATAGGGCCATAGTCCCCTAAGGTCTGTCTTTCTTGGCCTGGAAGCTGTTTCACAGTAGGGTTATGACACATAACCAAGGTACCGCTGTTCTTCTACAGAGATACTGATTAATCTGAACCCCAAGAAATGGGAGGCAGGGAGTGGGGCAGCGAATCCCTGACTCAAACATTTCTGGGCTATTTAAGGATTCACCTTCCAACCCAGTCCAGCCCAGTTAAATCCTACCTTGCAGCAGACTGATGGGATGTCAGGTGCCACTTGTGAGCCTCTGCAAAGTTCACAGCCCCTTTACCCTCTAAGGTGGCTCAGAGGGTAAAGGAGGTCGGCCAGCTGCATTCCAAGAGAAATGAAAGGCTGGATTTTACCTGTGGGATTAAGAAAAGATATGCACATTCTAAATTTTGGAAAAAAAACTTCTCCAAAACAACACACAAACAACACTCCATTTACTTGAAACATGGAGCTAGCAGATGAGAACACGGAAAAAAAAAAATGATTATAAGAAGTCCAGAATAGTTGCACTGAATACAAACTGAAAAAATGGGAAAACAAGCTTGTTTGAAGTCTACTTTTGATACTGAAAGGGTTTCTGCATGAACGAACTGCAAGTGCTGTAGGAACTTTGCTATCTTTTCATAAAATATATGAAGTTATTGAGATTAAAAAATTAAGTGTAAGGTGCCTTAACAAAATTCCCCATTGTACACAGTCTGTTATTATGAAGTCTCTAAGTCTGCTTTCTTACTTTAGCCATGCAGAGGCTAAACTAAACACCACAAGTGTCCTCCCCACAGTCCTTCCTCTGAGGGGCCATGATGCTGCCTGCGCTCCACAGCACCTCCATCTAGAACACGTGCTCCTCAGCACATGTACCTTGTACTGGAGTTTAGAAGATATCTACAAAGCTTATTCCACATTCTCTACATCAAAGGAATCCTTTTACAGCAAAACTGAGACTTTTATGACTCTTTTCTGCTACATTAAAGGGCCTGAATTGAGGATCTTTACCATTTGTGTGAAAGACTTCCTTCTCTGCTTACTTTGGGTTAAACAAACAACTTATTTTTATATGGCCCTCAAAATCAGCTTGAAAGCACCAGAAACTCAGCTGCCACAAGCTGTGTTCTGCTACTAAGAGCAAAGCAGAGGAAGACTTTGACACCTGTGATTTTATTTAGAACAACTGTGCCCAGGACAATGGCTACAACTGCAGGTTAACAGGCAAAGGGATCTCATTTGCCTGTACAAATTCAATTCAGCAGTCTGAATGTATTATCATCTGATTGTCACCCATATAAAACACACAGATATTATCTTGCTTAAAGCCTTCTGTCACTACTACCATTGTACTGGCTGGGTTAGCAGAAGTATAGGAGAACCATCCTACCTGCCACAGTTTACTTTGATTCAGGATGGACACATCTCGGGTCAATGATCACATTGCTGCTGTTCATGTTTTATTGATTCGATGCATAAATTCACAAACGAAGATAGAATTAACTCTCTAAAGAAGAACAGTTTTCCGTTGAACTCATATCTAATCTGCCAAGTAGAGAAACAGATACAGATTCTTGAAAGAGGGATTGGCTTCACTAAGTCTCATCTCGTAGCAGCTGCAAGATACTCCTTTGCTCTTTATGTCTTTACTGGCATTGGGCGGTGACACAAAATGCAATTTTTGAGACTCCAACACTTTTTCTACAGCAGGGTTTAGAACATCCATTGCTCATTCTTAAAACATGGAAATCACCAAACCTGTTACATGCAGCAGTTTAAACAAAACATAAAAAAACAAAGGAAAAATAATGTATTCACAAATTCCTTCTGGTACTCATTTGATGTTTCCCCATACCTGTTACACCTGTCTGCCCACACCTTTTACAGAAAGTTAGCAGGCCAGCAACAAACAACTCCAGTTGAACATCTTTAGAAGCAAGCAAGCCAATATATTTTCAACTAGTGGGTATCCTTGCTAAATTCTACCAAATTGATGCTTGTGCTAACCGTAAGTACACAGGTGCAACCACCAGGGATGATTTAAGCCTGTCTAGATGAGCTTGTCGTTGCACACCTGTCAGTGATTTGTTGCCTGAGCAGCTCACTACTGAGGGTGTGTGCCAGTGTACAAGGAGGACAAAACAGAACACAACTGGTCCCAGACTGTCTGTGTTGCTATTGTTAGACGTCTTCTCGAAGACTGCCAGTGCTTTTTGTATCAGTGCTGCCGGTATTGACAACTGTAGATTTGTCAGCTGAACTACAAAATTTTAAAGCCGAATTTAACAGCAGTTTACTATGATGAGTTCCCTTCACTCCCAAGAGGATTCCCAGCTCCCTTTAGATGTCTCATTTTATTAGGGAGATATAAGACTGTGAGATGAAGGGCTGTAGTCAACTATTTTGGACAGTTCATGGACTGAGTAGGCAAGGAAACAGGCAGAAGAGGAAAGCATCGTATTTCATATTATCACACCGCCACTATTTCCTGGTAAGGCACCACAGACTCGTGGCACCTGGCTGGTGACAGCTGTGGCTGGGCAAAGACCTTCCAGGGCACAAACCAGAGCTGCACTCTATTCCCCTCCTCCTCAGTTTGTGGATGGAGAAGGATGTAAGTGCAAGCAGAACTCCTATTTCTGGCCTCTAAGGGAGGCAGCATCCTAAGGAAAAATCCCATGGAGGAAAGGTAACAGCCTGCCTCCAAAACACTGTTTGAGCTAAACTACAGCCTTTTACTGTACAGTGATCAACTAAGACGATACTGCATTCTGTGGAATATAGAATCAATACAGAATTATGTCATGCAAAAAATAATCAGTTTTCTTAAGGTATTTTCAAAGATGATCATTTCTAACAAAATACTTCACTCGAAAAATGTTCCAGAATATGATAAATTCCTGAAGCATTCATTTCTTATCAGTTCTGTCATTCTGAACATTTCAAAAAGAGACAATGATGGGACCTCAGAGGCTAAGCAGCTTTCCTGTTAAAAACTTGATTCTGTACTGACTTTATGTGGAATCTACCTTTTAACATCAAAATATCCACACGGACGTTCACATGAAACACGGCACTGTGAACCTGAACCTGCTGTGCCTTGCCTCGTAGTCCATAGGGCTGCTCTGGGGATGGGCGCCAGGCAATGCCATCACACCTGTTCACCAGAGGCACCTTCCACATGCAGCCCGGGGGCCAGCCTTGGGGTAACGCACAGCAAGGTTTGAGCTATGTGAAAGGACCAGGACGGTGTGCTAATTTCCCCAGCGTGGACTCCCGGTTTCCGGGAAAGAAAACAAGGGCAACTGGATATCTGTGCCTTCCAGTACCTCCTCATCTCTTGATTTTGGTTTCCAGGCAGCTGGGAGCGCTCTGCCACTCCTACAGCTGCAAAATCGGTCTTCATCTGTGATCCCTAAGACAAGCCCTTGCTCAGCATTCTTATCATTTTTCTGTCCCTGATTTGATTTTCTCTGTGCCCCCAAATTCAATTTTGCAGCAAATTATATCAGTTGCTCGCAAAGCCTAAAGCACGCTCTGCACGCTGCATTCCTCTGCGGTCCCAACTGCTCCTCGAACCCGCGCAGCCCCGCTCGCCACCGCCGTTGCACGGCTCCTCCTCGCATGCAAACTCGTGCGCAAGACTTTCGGCCAGCCGCCCGCCCTGCCCGCGACGGCGTCGCTACACCGCCGTGCGCGCCGTTAAAGGACAGGAGGCATCCTGACGGACGGCGGTCTCCCGAGGGTTAAACCTCGCCTTAGAGCGGCAGTTTCCCCCGCCTCCCCCCGCCCCACGCCGAGGGAGGGGGCGAACCAAGATGGCGACGGCCGCAACGACGGCGCCGCTCCTTTTGTGCAGCGCCGCGCGCCCCGCCTCCGCGCCGCGGCCCCACCGTGGGCGACACCCAGCGGCGGCGCGGCGCAACGGCCGTCTGGCTGCGGGCATGGCGCGCGGCGCTGCGGCCTCGGCGTCTGCAGAGCCGTTTTGCTTTTCATTGAAAGCAAAACCTCCCTTCAGGCCGGAACGGCTTCTGTCCAATCCGCCTTCTGCTGAGCTGGCGACCGGGGCTCCCGTGGCGTGAATTTCAGTACGCTGTGGCAGAGGCTATGAAAGCTGACCACCGTTGCAGTTTGGGGTATTTTCCTGTATCTGCTTAGATTTTGCGTATTTTGTCTGCCAAAAATGTGTTTACAGTTGGATATTCCATAAAATAAAAATATTATGATCTAGACAATGTCACGCTATTTTCTTAATCTTCCAGTGAACTGTGTATAACATGTAAAAGTCCCTCTGAAATCACGCTTCAGAAATAACGACCTGCAGTGTTGAAAGCAGCACTCTGAATGCACCATCGCTCTTGTATTGCAAGACAAGTTTTTGCATAAATGCAATACCTGAAGGAGCCCTGAGGCGGTGTACGCTACAAGTTGGCATTACAGATGTGACCGACCCTATTTCCGTTACATAAAGAAAATCCTTGCGTCTTTCACACATGCCCAAGTCAAAAGAATGGACAGGGATGGGGACTACCATCAGTGTGCGCTGATGGTCTGCACTGGGCACGGAGTGCATGCTGCAGAAAAAACATGAAGGGATTACTTGCGCAGCAGTTACTCTTAAAATCACATATTTGTAACTGCTGGGAGGCTCAAAATCCCCGTAAAGTTTGGTATCAACTCTGACCCTTATTCTCAGAGGAAATGAATTTGAGAACAGTGAGTTTAACCAAGGAGTTTGCCTTGCTGTCTCACCCTCCATTTCTACAAGACTCTGGTGTCTAATAATGCAGCTATTCTGAATTTCAGTTTTCCATAGGAAAAAACGTCCTCAGGTGACAGCTCCGTGCATCACTCATGCTGCTCTCGAACTCAGTTGTTCTAAATGTGGATCAGGCTCTGGCTCTGGCTTCTCTTCAATAAACTCTTTATTAATCTGGCACCATTTCTTACTCACATATTAGGGTGGGAACTGTTCCATTGGCAAGATTATGTCTAAGTCTATACTTAACTGCAAACTACTTAAACTAAATAATGTCGCTGTCACTTACAGTTATGTCAGCTGCATCCCAACTTATCCAATGCTTTTGACACATACACTCATCTGTAATATCTTCTATTTAGGGTAACTCAGCAAAGAAAGAAAAATAGCATAGGGTTCGTGGTTTTGTTTTTCAAGCCTATGTAAAGCAAAGCCTGCTTTGCATTTGAGGAACCTTCGTCTTCTGAGATTTTGCTTGATTTAGTTTCATTTTGGCACCTGTGAAGAGTCTGAGATTTTCCCATGTCGCCTTCCATTTTCAGGCAATGCAGAATATCTTCATACCTTTCTCGAGTGTTTATCCATGCCTAGCTAACCATCCCATGTTCTTCTCAGTATTTTTATTCAGCATAAGGTAAATAATCTTTTCATTCCTTTTAAACAAAATCCCATCTAATTTTTTCCTCTATACGGGCAACAGATGCAGGGAATATACAGCACCAGCCACTTTGTGCTAGAAGGCACATGTACTTTTCTACAGACTTTCATCCTAGGGTAAGTGGAGAAAGATAAATATGTAGCACTGATCCTTTCCCTACCGGAGATATATATAATAGCTAACAAACTGGAAAAGGTGCAATTTGTCACTATGCTATGGAAAATCCTGAGATTTTTCTTAAGCTTTTTTTCTCCTTTGCTTCCCTGATGAAGACATTCTCCTGAGGAAGCTGTAGAACATAGTTATACCGAGTAATGGGCTTCTGTCTTTTTCCTTTGGCTTTTCTGTCATTGTAAATGACTTAAGATTCTCGTTCTGCATTGGTTTGGGCATCACTGTCCAACATGAAGTAGCACATACTGCTTTTCTGTCAGGTAAACACTTGCCATCGGCTGCAATAATGTCTACCACTTGGCTGAAAAATTTATCTGAATGTTTTACTTTTTAGTGCATACCCTTCTGATAGCAGCGTGCACATTTCCCATAGGCTGGCACTTCCATGCTGCGTGCTATAATACCCACAGCTCCACATGCCACATCTGTCAGAATAATCACTCCTGTAAAATTGCCTTTGATCTCAGTGGTTTTTTTTTTTTTTTTCTATGACAAATTATTATGATTCAAGATGATTAATTCTTGTGCTGTGTCAGTGAGGCTTTTTGTTCCCATTCACAGTCTTATCAGACTCCAAATAACTCTGCAGCAATTCTTCGCAAACTTTTACAACAAATGTTTTGTCATTCTGCTTGCATGGATACAGAGTCCGGAGGGAGCAGGTTTTGCTCCCTCAGACTGGGCTATGACACATGTTATATGGAGGAAGCACCCAGCTGCCTCCAACCAGCACCCTGAGTTGAGTCACTAAAGAGAACCCATGATACTGCACTAACAAATGAGCTTCCAGAGGTGCAGGATGAGGATGTAAAGCAGGGGTTAATGGGGGGAGGTGGTAGAGATCCTTAATATGCAAGGTGAATTCATCACTGTTTCTTCTTTCTTCTCATACTGTCAGTGTGCAGAACTGTAGTCTATATCACAGTCATTCTGTAGGATGTGTGTGCTTCATGGCTGTCTTCACCTAGAACATAAAGAATATGAAAATCTTCAGAGCCATAAATAAAAACAGCTTATCTTCTTTTTTTTTTTTTTTCTTTTTTCCCCCCCCCAGATTTAAGAGAAGGAACTCCTCTCTGTTTCAGTGAATTTTTATTCTGATGTCTACATTAATAGTTAAAGTCTTGTGGTGCCTACTTCATAAACATGATGACTGGCATTAGCTTTTGAAAAACTATTTTAATATGACGGGTCTCAAGTGTCTAGATGCCACTGTGACTTGGTAATAATAGAGAACAATGATACATGTAAATGTTTGAATTATAGAAATTATTTCAGACCAGTAGGGCAGAAATAGCCATCTTCTCAACCCTGCCAGCTTATTGAAATTGGTCATCTTTTCTTGCTTTTCTTGTTACACAATAAATGCTATTTACTTCTAATTTATTATAAGCACATGTTGAGTAATAGCCCATAAAGCTTTTGGAGATTCTATTTTCAGTTACATTGTACTGCTGCTGAATAAGAAATGTGATTGCTGAAATTTGTTTTCAATGGTATGTTGATTAAAAGCTGCTTGAGTTTAAAATTCCAACCATCTAAAATGAAAACCCTTCACATGCTTCATATACCTGGCCAGCCAGAGTTTATTTTCCTACAGTGTATAAATAATGGATTTTGCTGTTTATACGAATCCATCATCGAACGAGGCTGAATTCTCAATTGGCAGTGTGAATTGTCTTGCAGAGAAGCTAACTAGCTGGAACTAATTTTGAAATGGGTATAGTGCATAATTATGGTAACCTAGTGTACAGGTATATCTGATGTATAACAATATGTATGAAAACAATACTGAAAAACATAGCTGCCTGGTTATAAGCTAAATCCATTTTAGTTTAGTGATTTAAATCGCCTTACTTGGCAGAAAGCAAGTGTGAAAGATGAATGTATTTCACACTACCTTTTCCCACGAAGACTAAGCATAACCACTGCCAGCAGCTTACAGAGCTGCCTCCAGAGAGGTGAGGAAGGTGTCCACAGAAAAAGCAAAAGCATTAAAATGAACTTTGTTTTTTTAAAACTTACTTTAAATCTTTTATGTTTTTTAGTACCAGGGTGGCTTGGGAACCATCTGGATTAATCGCTTACAGTCAGCCTGGTGACAGCTGGGTTTTCCAGAAGCTAGGTGCATTCTGAGCTGAGCGGCTCACAGGCAGGTGACCAGCAGGATGTAGCAGGGATAATGAAAGCAGCAGTATTGGCACCCATGATGGGAAAGTTTGTGGTAGCAGGGAAGTTTCCAGCAGAAGGGTTCAGCAAAGATGTGCTGAGCAGGTGCAGTACTGTAAGGAAGCTGGTGAAAATCATGGAAGGAAGTACAAAGAGGGGAGATAATTTAAGGGTATTAAATACAGAGAGACTTGACCATCATGCTGGAGTTTGAGGATGTCTGAACTAGAAAGGGATTGGGGGAAGGGATGGAGCCTTTGAACACAAAGAAATTTATGGACCTCTGAAAGCAGAGATAAAGATAAGGCCTTTCAGAGATGCCTGAAGATGAAAGACTCACAATTAATCTAACTTTGGGAGATAGATCTAGCTAAGGAGCTGCAAGATTTAAACTTTTGTAGCTGCTGCATGACACGTGCCATGGTGTTATGTCTCCCCAGATAATGGTCTGTAGCAGACTCCACACCTTGCCATGCTTATATCAGTTCTCTGGTGTTGTTAGCCAGCCATGAGCTTTCTGATATAACCAGAGTAGTCAGGCTTTTTTCACCTTTAAAAGAAGAAAGTTGCACTGGCATCTAATATTTATCTTGAATATATCTCATCAAGAAAGCCAACTGAGCTACTGAAAGCACTCTGTGCTTTCATATCAGGTGCTGATTTGTTATCTGCACACAGTGGTAAGACAGGTGCTGAGAATTTCACCACAGCCATCAAGTAATAAAAGTACTTCTGTAACAGCAGCTATTGTTTATTTCAGTTTGATGAATGCCAACATAGCAAACAGCACAGAGAGAAACACAAATAAGAATGTAGCATGTTTACAAATACAGTCATTTCTCCTATGCCGAATTCATCTCTGTGGAGAAAGCAGAGATGCAGGCTGCATCCTGCCCAGCTAAGCTGGGAGGCATTAGAGAGGTCACTGGGTCCACACCTTTCCAGTTGTGGACAGTCAAACTGTAGCATGTATGTTTCCTGAGGGATTATTCAGTTCTGCAGTTAAAAGCCACAAGTAAAAGCTCCTTGTTGCTCCGCTGGGGAAATTATTCCACAGATTATAATAATTCACGTTCAGGAAGCATTTCTTGATACTTCATGAATGTTTTGGCTTTTCAGTCACATCTCCCAACTCTTAGCTGTTCCCTGTGAATCCCACTGAAAAATGCCTTTCCTTCACTGGTGGTCTTCTTCAAATATTTGTAGGCTGTTATCATGTCCTCCATTAATCATTTCTTAGCTGAGCAATTTATATATTTAACTCTTCTAATCTCTCCTCATAAATCAATCCTTCTAGCCTTTGGATCATGTTTGGTGCTCTTCTCTGAACTCTCTAATTTGTCAATATCCAGAAATGTGTATAATATTCCAGATGGAGCTATACTAGTGCCCATACAGAATGTGGCTATTTCTTCCTTTTGCAGTGATTTGATACTGTTTTCTCTCTGCAGTATTGTACTGGCCTTTTCACACCATATCATGTTGCCAATTCATGTCATTTAGCATGCATTATCTCACTTAGATCTCTTTCATCATTATTGCATCCCAGATTTCTCCTTCCTGTTATTCCCTCTCAGATGCACTCCTAGCCTGCAGCTTTTCAAAGCTGAGTCTCATTTAGTTATTTTCTTTCCATGGTTCTATCTCCTCTCGGAAATTCCCTGTTATTTTCTTTGTACACTGATCTTTCGTTCTTTCATACTTGTATTTGTGAGTTTCATCAAAGTGCTGTGCACTCCCTTTTCCAGCTCATTAATAAAGAAGTCAGACACAGACAGTTCCTAGCATTCACCCACATGGTAGCCAGGAGACATTTCCCACCACTTTACTACATTGCAGCTTATTTCCTGTAATTTCATTACAGATTCATTGAAAGCCATATGGAAATGGCCAAGCCAGTGTGAATTACTTTTTCAGCTAAGATCTTGTGAGACACACCATCACAGCTTTATGAAAGCTCATACACAATGTGTTTGCTTAGTTCTCTGTCCTTGCTACAGGCTCTACAGCCAAAGCTCACTGAAGTCAGGAGTGACTATTAGAAATTGCATTTACAAGAGAGTGTCTGGGTGCAGTACCCATGCTGTTGTAAAAGTTGATAATATGAATCTTTCCCTCTGCTCTATCTTTTTTCAGTTCTTTGGCTTATGCAAGGTGAACAGAAATTAGTTTAACTAACTCCTGTAAGTCGTAACAGATGCAAGCTGTCCAGGTTTTTTTTCTGTTTGTTCACATTTCCCTAACGTGTTCTCTTGTCTGTCATTTCTCAGTTGCAGGTTTTTCTAATTATTATATATACATATATTTTTAAAGGATTCTCATCCCGTCCTCCCTCGGTGCTCCAAGCGTTTCTTCTTTGTTTTTTCCCACTGAGGAAATATCTGAAAAGGAACTTGGTGTCAGAGCCATTTCATTTATTCCTTTTGTGTGTGAAAGGATCTGTTCTCACTAGCATTTCTTTTCTTCAAAGAATACTTATGAAAGCCCTTAAAAGAGTCAAGGTCAATCTCCTTGAACTCTTTGGCTAACAAAGTTTTGCAGTATGGTTTTTTTTTTCAGTTGGTTTGGGGGCTTGGAGCTTTTGGGAAAAGACGTCTTTTGTTTTGGGAATTATTTATATCTGTGTTTTCATTTCACTTGCAACTTTTGGCAGGCCAAAGAGTCAGAATGATTTCTTTTAAATAGAATTCCATGGTATATGTAAGGAAAATGAAATATTTGTAAACAAACCTTTGCACCGTAACTGGATGCAAGCCCTATTACTCTGAAATGCTGGTGAAATGACATTGTTTGAAATAAGCATATCTGACCTGGATTTCTTATGGTAGACCTTGAAAGTGGATGAGAGTATATCTAGTTATCCTTCATTTCATCATTTCCATGTATAATTACAGTTAGTGATCTCCAGAATAAGATGAAATTGAGTGATTTTACATTTTAAATTACACAACTAAAGAAATCATTAGAAACATAACCTTGGATGGCAGTAACTTCTTCAAGTAATTGATGAGAGAAGGAGCAGAACATGATAGCTATCAGAAATGAGTCTTGGCTCTCAACACAAAATGGAAGCAAGAAATGCAATGAAAGACCAAATTATGTCTCATATAGTCTTGTGACACTTCCTTCAGTTTGAAAGATTTTGGTAAGTGATAAGTAATCAGCATAACTGTCTTGGAGAATAGAAAGATATTGCTATCTCTCTTACTAAAGATGGGCAAACAAAAGGCCAGGAGTCAAACTGACTGTATGGCATAAATCAGACCTATAGAGACAAATCTCTTCCTTGTTCTGTTTACCCAAGCTATTTCAACAGTGAGATTAAGTATCTTTCAAAAAACAAGCATAAAAAAAGCATGAAGAAATAATTTTGGATTGTCAGGATCTGATTTGATAATTCTTTTACATTTCTAATACTTGCCATTCTGAGATATATAAATAGGCCATATTTCTCAGATGCTGGCAGGTTCTGTCAACATCTAAGTTTTTATTATTACAAACATTTTTACAATTAATTTGATTGCAGATAGGGATTGCTCTTTTGGAAAGGAGATTCCTGTGGAATACATTATAATGGTTGCCTGTAGTCCCCTCAGATATGCTGGCTGTGCATTGTAGACCAAGTAATTGACAGAACAATTGTTTCAGCCCTCTGTATCTTATCCTTTTTTTTTTTCATATTGCGGCATGCAATTGAAGTTCAATACAGTGTATGCAAAGTCTGCTATTGATTTTAATGTGCTGTGAATCCATGGTGCATGTGCCAAATGGACTCAAAGCAAAGCACGCTTGGCCTGAATGAGCCAATAATGTTCTGCTACAGTCTTGTGTTTTACACCTGAATCTTGAGAAAGAGATGGATAAATATTGAAAAAGAGTACCACAATAAGAAGGTCAGGTCTTTGGCTTTCATTTAATTCTCTCCTTTTAAGCAGAGGAATGCAGTAAATATCAATGCTGAGGTAGAAACAGGATCAGAAAAAGATATGTATCCTTTTTTCACTTGAAAGTAAGGTGGAAGATTATGTCAATTAACAGTATTGGTTTTTGAGTGCCTACATGTAGTGAATGGCCTGTTTCAATCATGTTATTGGAAAATAGATGACTTCCTTATAAAACTATATCATAGTTGGCACTCTTTCTCTTATTGTAAAGAAACAAAAGACTGACCTGGCATGAAGCCTATATTACATTTTCCTTTGATGGAGATCTCTTCAGATCCATGTTTTAGGCAGACTCATGAGTCAAACTGCAATAAAATTCCATCTTTATTGCTTGTTATGAATGTGAGCTTTATGGAAAACAGGACTGTCAAGCTAACAGCTTTGTGTGCTTATTAAAATTTAACCCCTTTAAAAAAAAAGCAACTTTTGACTAGCTTAGTAGTCTCAGCACAGTGTACATGCTCAAAAGTGAAATCACCTGAAAAACAGTGCAAACACATGTGGTCTGAAGATGGAGCACCTGACATCTAAGTGTTGGCTGGTTAGCTGGCTGCCTTCACTCAAAATAAGTGTTGGTCAGGGCTCCTTCCCTCGTGTAGCTATTCAGGAGAGGTGGTTAGTGTAAATGCAGTCATAAACCTTTAATTCCTCCCTGTTGTGAGCTGCCTAAAACACCCTTGGGTGGGATGAGCGGGCCATGCGGAGGTGCAGTGGGGCCCAAGCCCAGCAGTGCAGCTCGCCAATGCAGAGATGTTGCAACACTGCTGTAAACCAGTGCACTGTTCTGGGTTTGCTGTGTCTCTCCTGATTGCTTCTGTACAGCAGAACCTGAGTTATCTGAATTCATTGTTAGAAAATATCCCTCTGTTACTTAGAACATACTTGTCATGTTTTCTGATGTTCATTTATTACACTGGAAAGGAACGTGGTTATATTAACATCTGATTATCTCTCATGCTTAGCCTTCGCTGTTGCATTTCTCATGCGTGATGTTTCCCTTTTTTGGGCTAAAGCACTCATTCCAGGTTGTGCAAGCCTGGTCCCTTGCTGTGTGCACTGTATCCCTTGGCAACGGCCGGCTGCTCAGCACCAGTGTGGCTGGGTGCTCCCTGCCATGACGCACGTCCCTGGGGCCACCAGGCTGCAGCCACCATCACAGGGCTGCCAGCCAGCACCCTGCACCCGGCTGCGCTTTGTTCGTTAGCTGCAATGCCACTAATGAAGTTGCTGTGAACTTCTTTGTGCTTTACAAAATGTGAGGTCTTTGGAATCATCCAGCAATGGATTTATTTTGTTTCAATGGATGTTGCTGACATCAATAGAGACAGAATGAGGCCAGGTCTGAAAATCTGTCTTTTCAGGGGTTTGCTTTTTCCCTGGTACATCAGTAAATAAATAAATCTAATTCTCCACAGTAATTCAGCTTCTTGAGGAACTTCAGCTCAGTGGTGGTCTCTGACTTTCACAGCAGACCTGTTTTTGCCTGGCCATGCAGCTAGGCTGGCAGAGAAGCAGAAAGGTCGGGTCCTCTGTCCTCTGTCCCACGGCCTCATAGGAGAAGGATGGGTCCAGGCTGGATCCTGACACATCCTGGATCTGCAAATTCACTTTGGCTAGAAGTGTTAATTTGTATTTTCTATCATTGCGTTTTTGCATTGCAAATGCACCTAATAGTGACACTAGTTTCAAATAATACTTCGAGGAAAAAAACATGGTGATCCTAAGGAAAGATGGACAGCTATTTCTGTTCGTATCTGTGTCTGCATAGAGACAACTCGAATTAATGGAAACCCCTGGGAGTGTTTGAACGCAAAAGCAGTCCCACTGAGTATTTTACCATCTGCTTTCTTTTGGAAGAAATATTCCAGAGAAAGTTGAGGAAAAGTCATGAGTGCTTTAAAGCTTGCATTGTGATATTATTTCCTGAAGATTTATTGCCTTTTGATGGCAGTCTTTCAGCAGAAACTCATGAGTAGTTATGTTGTGAAGGAATTAGGAACTTTTGTGGTTTGTCTTTAATTTACAAATCAGCAAGAGTGTATCTCTCTGAGGTGACGTGCAGTCTTGCATAATTTACGTTCTATGACATGGCAGCTTTCTCCTATGTGCAAATTGCCCTCCAGGAATGTGACAAAATGGCCACCACTCACATAGGAGCGCTTTCTTACACCACAGCAGTTAGATCCAAATCCAAAGGTTTGTTGTGTTGCAGGTGTTCCCATTAGAAAAGAAGGGATCCAAAAGCTGAATTCAAATAAAATGTGACTATCTTCTGAGTGTAGGATTTCAGTTGGCTCGTCTTTCACTACAGCTTCAATTTTGATATGCTGTTTTGTGTTCAAAATTTCTTTGCTCAGAAACATTCTTTTGCTTGTTTAGACCCTTCCATATGTCAGTGCACTTTTAATTTTTATGACATTGTTAATCTTGTTTTGTTTTGGTTCAGGATCTGGATAGTGAATTAAATGTGCATATTTATTTTGGTACTCTTCAACATTATTGCCTACGAAATTTTTAATTAGGAGAATATTTTCCTATTCATGCCAGGGAATAGCAGATTTCTGAAACTATTCTGTAGGTCCAGACTTACTGTGAGGTTTTATTTTGGAAGAGATTATTCTCTTGATGAAAGTACAACCATCATATCAATTTTAATATTCGATCTAACTCCCTGAATCCTATGTTTATGGCAAAGGATCAAGTCAATAAGGCTTTATGACTTTGTCACAGTAGAGTCCTTTCCTCATTCAAGGAATAAATCCCAGGCCACACAGAAACCCATTATGCATTCTTGATATGTAAACCATTCCAGAATAAAATTTAATAACAGTAATGAAACTAAATCAACATGACAAATTTCAAATAATCCACTGGAACAATTTTTTTTTTTTTTTTTTTATCATCCAGCTGTTAAGACTAACTGAAATGGCAGAATCATGATGTGCAAAGTCCTACAGAATAATGCTATGGATTTTGCTGCAGCAGCAGCAAGAAACAACCTTTATCAAAAAAACATCTGCTGAGTTCCCTTTGCAATCACTGGCAGCTGAGACCAGTGCACAGTAAATTACTCTCCCCATTCTATCAGCCCTCTCCTTTATTCCTCTGATGCAGCATACCAATTTGTACTCCTGTACACTGGTCGTTAGAGTATTTGTGCTGCAATTATACTTGCTCTTACATTTATAAATAAAGGAATAAAAAGCAGGAGAAGTCCATATACATCGGGTTTCCATCCAGGGCTCCTGCACTTTATATATGATTAAATGGGGATAAAAACTAGATTTAAGAGGCCATGATCTCAATCTAAAAAGTAACCTGCTTCACAGTGCAGTTTCTACGGCAGAGTACATCACCTGGGTAATGAACAGGATCAGCCAAGTTTTTGATGGGTTCAAATCAGTGCACATATTGCACCTGGCCTAGTTTTCGCCTTTCTTGTCTATTGCTGGAAATTTCCTGAAGGCTGCAGGCCTCCATCAATGTGTGCTACTGGAAAGCCAGCTAACAAAGGCTGTGTTAACTAACAAATCATGTCCCCCGAGCAGTGCTGGTTGCTGACATGATGGATGGTGCTGCAACATCAGGTAGGGCCCTACTTAGGAGAAAATACACACAGCCTTTAGGGGCTCATGAGACTTCAGAAGGCTTTCTGCATTGGTTGCATGTCAGGACTTCCTGTGGAGAGGGAAAGTCAATCCCAGTCCGTGAGGCCCACAGAAAAAGCAAAATAAAACCACAGCTTTCCAGCATACAGTCAGATAGCTGCTCGCATCAAGCCTGCATACAGTCATTCCTCAATTTCTCTCTCTCACAAACCCCAGTCCTACATCTGTTACTCTTCTGTCAGTGAAGTAACAGCAGTTATCTGAGCCCTGAATAATTCAGGATGGATAGGTCTGCGAAATGATCTGTGTGAAGTAGAAAAATCTCCTTTTTTTTGTTAATGTCTTCACGCAAGAAGAGGCTTTCTGACTAAAAATTTAATTGTATTATGGGTGAAAACTTGCAGGTTTCACAGAACTGTCAGAGACAGCTACCATGTGTGGGTGGGTTTGCACTGCCAGGTGGACCTGCCTCAAGGGGTTGTATTGTGGAACAAGCTGTTCCCTCCGTGCCTTCACTCTTCCTGTTTGTACTCTACTCCCATCAGTATCAGAGTTAAAAACAACCCAGATCCTGATAGTATACTTAATATATATGATCTGCAACTGCAAAGGGCTATTCCCTATTTATATCATACGGTGTTTTTTAATTACTTGATGTGCTTTCGCCTCAGTGGAGCCTTCAGCTTGTTATGCTTGCAGAGCTATTTATATTCTGCCTTGCCTTGGGACTACTTTCAGAACCATTGGTATTCAACCTCTCCTAAGAAAAGTCTTTAAGCTCTGGAAGCAGGCAATAAAAATTGGACTGCACACAGCACAACAAATAATAGTAGTTGCACCAAATCCTATTAATTATTTTTAAATGTCCTTCAGCTCAATTGCAGAGGAAACTATTGGCCTCTTGGCTTAGAATGAAAGCGCAGAGGCTGTGTGATCAGCTGTGCTTGTGAGCATTCCCCTGAGCTCTGATGGGAATGGAGAACGGGCTTGTGAGTTCTGCCCTCGCTCTGTGCGGAAGGTCAGCGGATCAGAAAACAGCCAGCCAAGCATCTAGTTTCAAGAGCTTTCTTGCGCTCGTTATGAATCTTATTTTATAGTTCATGTTCCTTTTAAGTTTGACATTAGTCTCCTTACTGCATTATGCACACAATGCTATGAGTTATTTTTTGATATATAAAGATTAAAATACTCCCGAACTATCTAACCACTTCATGAAAGCAGTGGATCCAGTGACAAGACAGCAGTCCTCTCTCTTGGATTTCAGAAGGGAATGAAGAGCCACATGTACATTAGTCCAGAGCTCTGCATCAGAAAACAACAGAGTGTTTTCTCATGAAAATAGTGAGTCATTGGAACCAAAAAGATTTCAAAGAGGCCTCCATCTCAAAACTCTTTTGATTCAGAAAGTACGGGGAAATGTTTCTGATTTTTAGAGTGTGTCAATGTTTTCTTAAAAAATTGCTCAAAGAAATCTTTTCCTTTGAACCTCAGGCTAATGATACAACCTAAATGGTGTAAAGGGAAATATCTCGAATAGTTAAAAATTGATAAGGATGTGTATAATTAATCTTCACCCATTTCATTTTTACTTTTATCAATTCTAATTTCTCATACTCTTCTAACACAGGAAAGCCTTTCTCTACTTTGTTGTCCTTGGTTGCATAGGATCTGAGACAAATTTATTTGGAGCATACAAAAATCTTATTAATCTCACTGTATTTTGAATGAGGTCTCCCATGACTGACCACAGAGGAGCAGACATTTGTTACAGTACTCTCCTGTTTTGTGGGCTGGTTCTGAGGTAGCCCACAGTTCATGCGTGCATGTTACCCATCCCAGAAAGACTACGGCATCTTGGGAAATAACTGTTTAAAAGAGGTCCTTTGGAGGTGTTTAGAACT
Organism: Chrysolophus pictus; assembly: GCA_037305975.1. NCBI lineage: Eukaryota > Metazoa > Chordata > Aves > Galliformes > Phasianidae > Chrysolophus > Chrysolophus pictus. The sequence continues at coordinate 21,481,225 of CM074582.1, forward strand.
CCCAAGACTTGTTACATCTGCATGTGGGTTAGGAGAAGCTGAGAAGATGCTCTTTTGCATACATGCTTTCACTAGATAAGTATCTATTTTGTGGGATAAAATAGGCAATAGCTGGTGTAATCTCTATACTATAGTTGGTTGTATTAGTGTAAGGTTGTTTTTTACCGCGTCTTGAAATACACGGTTTTATTTTAAAGTATGTATTAAATGAGAAATGTTGCACTTAATAGGTATCAGCCTAATTCATTATTTTTTAAATTCGACTTCCCAGCTTGCTGATTATAGTTTCACTCCTACTCTTACTGTAGTCACAATAAAGCAAAAAAGAAATGTATGGGTACAGTGTCTTAGCTGGTAGCTGACATTCTGCCTAAATGCTTTTGTGAGCTGGGTAGTGTCAAATATTGCTGTACATTTTGCAGTCCCCCTTAGAACTCATCGCTTTGTTTTCACTGATCTTACTATGATGTCCATGCTGCAAATATCCAGGGAGGCAGGGCCTTGTGAGAAGCTGCCAGGGAGCGTTCCCAAGCACCAGGACCACTGCACCCCTCACCCAGATACCAGTGCTGCGGGCGAGCTCAGCAGCTCAGCTGCATGCAGAGACAAGCACGAAACTTGCCCAAGGTTCCCAAGACAGCTGAAACCACAGAATTTTTTGAGTTTGGCCAACCTTTGTTGGAATGTGGGTTTCAACAGAAGGAGAAAAGGTGGGGTGAAGGGAAGCATGTCAGGGGGTATAGGGTTGAGCTCTCACTTTTGTCACATCCCTGCCTAGAAGGGATGCTCCATTATGAGAAAATGTCCAAAAATATATATGCACAGGTCTTCACCTCAATGTGGACTGTGAGAACAGTTCAGCCAGACCTGGGCTCATCCACCCCTTTGCAGCAGAATGTCAAAATTTGACTTAAAATTACCTAAAATTAACTTTCTCTGCAAGTGCTCTGCTTGGAGCTTCCCAGCTACTGAATTGCAGGAGGTGTTTCATACATTGTAATTGAAGTGGTGACGGTCAGAATCTTCATTTATTTCCTTTTTAAATAAAATGATGCCATGTGCATGATAAAGGTTAAAAACAAACAAACTATCATTATCTGAATTATTTGTTCAAATTCTATCAATTTCACTGTGAGCAGCAGGTTAAGAGCTACCCTCTTGTGCCAGCAGTGAATGAAGGGTGGGGTTCCTGCAACATGTGAGCTCTTTCTCAGGTATCACAGCAAAGAGAAGCAGTTTAGCAGACCCCTGCAATATTTTGACTCTCATTTACTGACCTTCCCCAGAGAGAATCAGGATTTCTGACTAATGTTCTCATGTTTGAAAAATCTGGGCGAGTAGAGTTGTTGTTAGTTACAAAAATCCCCAAACGTTGTTGCTCACGTTAAAATATTCATTAAAGAATGGCTTGAGGTTTTTTCTTAATTATACTGTTATTAATCTTTGAACTCGTTTTAATGGATGTGGCTTTATTGTTCTCTAACCAACTGAGCTTATAATTCTATTGCTATATTTGTGGTTGGCCGGGCACAGCGCTTCTCACCACACCAACTTCCATGTTATTCTTTTGTTGTTCCATTATGAACAGTGTAACACTGGTTTTAAAGGAAGGGGGAACCCTGGGCAACCTGCTGGAGCTCGTCCTCCAGTTGCAGAGGAGATGTGACGTGGGGCTGTAGTTTGTGCCAAAAAAAGGCTGTGAAATTAGGAAGCAAAATGAGCATTCCTCACTGACAGCCTTCCAAAACAAAAAGTGAAATCGTCGTTAAAGCGCAACAAACGATTTTGTGGTTGGCTTTTGAATTAACAGACGCAGCTTAACGCAGTGACATGAATTGCATGAAAGCTGTTCTATCGTTGCCATAACGGCGGTACGCACTGTAACGCGGGCTGAAGGTGCGAACCCCTCTCTTTTGCCACTTTCGCCGCCCCGCGGGACGCAGCTGCACACCTGCAGCACAGGACCGCTCCGCAGCCGCACAGGACCCCCTAGAGGCAGGCTGACCAACTACTGCGGCCGGCGGGAGGTGCTGAAAAAATCAGTGCTTCCCAATTGTCGTAACAGTTTGACATCCTGTTTTTGTCTTTCTGCCACCTCGGCTCTCTCAGTAGTTCCGAAGCCGCATTCCTACGTGTTTTTGACAGGAAACGACAGCCATTTCCTTATTTTGTAGGGCTATTTTTATTGGATTACAATTACTTTACGTTATGATAGATCGAGGGCTAAAACTCAGCTATTCATTTGATGTTCGTATAGCCGAAATATTTCTTTGAAGTCGGAGCCCTTTTCTTAAAACAAGACTTTCCTGCATCAGTGACCGAATTGCTCAATTCCCGAGCGGCCGCTCCAGCACGGAGCACACATTGCCTGCATTGTGGGCCCGCACAACCTCCTCCGCTTTGAAAGAGTTTTGCTCCTGTTAGGAAGGGATGAAGCGAGCTGAAAGTGTGCACAAATTTCTGTTTGTTGAAAAGGACGTACTTGCTGTAAAGAGCACACAGTGCACTGTGTGCACACCTCAGTTATTACTCCCTGCTTTTCTGCCACTCTAAAAATGGTGCCAAAAAAGATCATGCTAGCAAAAATGTCCACAGTTTCTGAGTAAAGCTAAGTGAAATGAAATATAAAGTTGGTGATACATTAATTCACAAATATAAATATATTTTTAGAGCCGGCTGTTATCTCTGAATGTGCACGTTTACACAACGTGCTGATTAGCAATTTGAGTTCCAAAAACCCTGATTACATTTAAGATGCAAGATATTAAAATGACTCAACAGATAACGTTAATAGTTCGTCTTCCTTGATGTTTTTATATGTTTAAAATCGCAAAAGTTACACCCAAACTTCTGGCATGGCAGACTTACCAGAAATAGTGTGGCTGTAACGTATCTCATGGCAAGTTGTGATCCCTTAACAGCCAGTGTTTGAAAGAGATCTCCTTGCTGGGAACGCGTGTCTGTGCTGCCTTTATGGTATTTACACACACACGTCGGATTTAAGCTACAAAACTACATAATAGATAGTTGTACTAAAAATGCCCAAAAGAGAAATGAATGATATCTTAATTACAAATAGAACTCTAACTTCTGTGAAAGTTCATATTTGTTGCCAATAATTCATTTTTCAGCCATTGTTCTTTTCTATGAATAAAATTAACTAAAAGAAGGTCTGTGTTTACATTTCATCTAAAATCCAGCTCTGTGGTGCACCTCAGTTCTCCCATTCTTGTTTTATATTTCTTATACATCTGAACATGCAAACACGGAGGTGAAAACATTACAAGCCTTTTTTATATGCTGGCAATCGGTGGTTCAAAAGTTCACACAATACCATATGTCCCAATAATATTTATCTAAATCTAAAATAATATGGATCTGTCAAATAGGATCCCGCATGGTAACAAATGATGGAATGCAGGGGAACTCTTAGATTTAGCCTTCTCTTTTTTGTCCAACAAGCTAATGCAATAAGACCAACAATAAAAGGTTGTGTAGTAGGCCAAAAGTCTGTGACAGATAAAAAAGAAATGTTGGAAACCGATGAAGCTTTTGCACAATTAGATTTTTTGAGGCAGTGCTGTAAGGATTGTCCGGGGCCTGTTCAGTTCTGATTGATGGTAAAATCATAACTACATCATATTAGCTGTAGAGTTCACTGACAGGTTACTGCAGATTAATATTGCTACTGCTGTTCGCTTACCATCAAACCGGTGGAAATATGAGTTGAGCTGCTGCTATAACAAACCCTGCATATTAAGAAGTAGGGTGCTTTACTGAACAATCTCCATTCTGTCATTAGGGAAGGAGATGCAAACAACATTTATCTCCGAGGTATGCGGATATATAGTAACACACTCATTAGTTTTTCCAGGGGACCCTGATGGTGCTGACCAGGTAGCAATCAGGCATGTTTAGTGTTGCTTTGAGGTTTAGTTTGTGATTAAAATGATACTTGCAAATGATAATGAACAATATTTTTCTCTGATTTAAATATCCAATCCCATGCAAATGAGAGCAGCGTGCGTGGATACACGCTTGTTTGGGGAGGTGAAATGAGAGCTGTTTTGGGACACCGGCTAAGAGAGGTACTGGCTGGAGGCACAGGGATAGAGTGTGCTGCAGTCACAGCTGGCATGTGTGGTGTCTGGTGTTTGGACAGCTGGGAGAAGCATCACCGGTCCCAAAAAGAGGCAATATTGTGTCTATATGAAGTCACAAAGAGCCCTGTGAGATTTCTTCTCTGCTTTATTGATGCTGGGACTCTGTTCTGTTAGTGTCTCCTCTCGGCAGCACCTTCAGCACCCTCCCATCTTTGGCCCTCTGCTCCACAAGCCCTGAGCAGTGAGCTCCTGCTCTCCCACAGGAACACACAGCCTGGCACACCTTGTAGCCCTCAGTTCCCTTCCCACTGTCAGTGACTGTGATAATTTCCGTTGCTCGTCATGCCTGGCTGTGACAAAAGCATACTGACATGACAAGTGCTCCACATATTTCATCAAAATCTGCCTAAACCTTTCTGCTTCTTTCTGTACAAAACCACAAGCCCTTTGGCTAGGGAAAAAATGTGTATTTCCATAGGAAGGAGGCAAAATGGTGCAAAAGCCTAAAAATGCTATTTGAACAGAAAGGGACAGCAATGGAAAGGTGCTACTGCTGGGTGATTGCAAGGGCAGAAGGGTCCTGCTGCCGGGGTTGGCAGCCATGGAAAAGGGGATTGAAGCCTCACTCCTCCTCTGGTCAGCCCGGTGAGCCCCTCTGCCTCAGTGTTGCCATCTGTAAAATGAGAATGGTCCTTCAGGAGCGTGGCAAGAAGTAATTCGTTAGTGTTTTGTGGAACTTGGAACAGGAAACGTACTACTGGAGCCCATAGATTTACAAAACAAAACCCCAAGTGTAACATAATAGGGTTTGTGATTTTAAAAATGTGAGCATGAATCTTTACTGTAAATCTCAGCTGAGTAAAATGTATTTTTTTTTTGTCAAGGAGACATCGGTTTTTTTTTGTTTTTTTTTTTTTATGATAGCTACTCTGTGATTCATGAGTCAACATTCTGTACAAATACCAGAAGGCATAAATGAGTTATAGACATTTCTCCAGAGTGGCACAGCAGTTCTCCATTACCCAATTCTTTTAAAATATCCTATTTATCATGTATTTTTTTTTAATGGATGAAGGCTGCAGTTTTTAGTTAAGTGAAAAATCCATGTGAGAGAATATGCTCTTTGGCTGCAATGAGTTTGGATAAGAATTACAACTTAAGTTATAAAAACAATTTAAGAAAATGATATATAATAGTCTCTCTGTAAATTATACAACCTCAGTGGCATTTAATAGCCTTTCATTTCTATCAGCTACTCATTTATTTTACAAGACACAGAGATCCTTATGTCTACCTTTGGATGCTACTGCTCCTTGATACAAGGAACACTTAAAGTCTATCATCCTTTTAGAAAAGTTTTGAACTTTTGGGAATGTAGGTGTTCAGCAGATTTGCAGTAATACTGTTCACTGAAAAATGTCTATCTGACAATCTGAAAAGTATTTGGTGGACATGTAAAACATTTCAATGAGAAAAGTCAGGTAAAAAAAAAAAAAAGCAAGTATGAGGTCAGATCTGGTACGCTTACCTGAGATGTGGAAGACTCAGGTTCAAGTCCCTGCAGGCATTTGAACCTGGGCTGCCCCCATTCAGGTGAGTGCTCCAGTATGGGTCATGTTTAGAACACACCTCTATGTTTTTTGGTTTTGTTTTGTTTTTTTTTTTCCAAGGCAAGGTGAGAATTCTTTGGGGACTTCTCCAATTTTCCAGCACAAATGAAACCATTTCTCTGACACCACTGCTCTGCAGCACATGTTTTTGAGAATTTGCAGGGGACTGGATATGCTTTAAGTCATTCAGAAGTTAAATGGATCTCAGGGACAAATACAGCCCTGCCATCAGTTTGATGACTTCCAAGTTGCTCTTGTTACCAGCAGAGTTGAATTTGGCCGGCAGACAGTATTTATGTAAAAAAGCAACATATTTAGTGAGGAGAGGCTCAAATGATCACAGGGGGCAGAGGGGGCGGAGGACATATGGGGGGGAGCTGGAGAGAAGAGAGGGAAAGACAGAAAGAAAAAGGTCATAGCGTGAAATGGTGCTGTGAATTCCAAAAGTGTCTAATTAGGTTTCTGGCTGTGGAATTTGCCTTTGCCCCAAGCCAAGAAGCCCAGCTGTTTTACAACAGGGCTTTTGCCTCCTAGCAATGACTGCAGACAATGTGTGACCTAAACTGCAAGTGTATTTATAAGGACAACTTCCTCCACTCTTCACAACAGATTCCATAAAATATCTCCAAATGTAATTTAGTAGGTCACATAACTGCTTCAACATTTCTAATGTACATTTCTTGCTTTTGCTGGATGTCTAAACACAGTTTTGAGAAGTCCTAAGAAGAGGGGGATGAATTTCGTTAGAGGAATTCCTCTGAACTTGTATGCCATGGGACTATTTTTAAAAAGTGCCAGGCTTCAAGATGAAATGCTTGATGGAATATTAAATTTGATGAATCATTGCCAGTTTCCATGTTTGTTAGCTTTTATATACCACATTAAAGCATTCATTAATAAAGTGTCACACAACACTGCTTTGATTGAGTCCTAAAAGGTTAATGACTTGATACAGGCTGGTATTCTGAGCTTTACTGTTTGCAGGCGGTTTGTGGTGAATGTGAAGTGCTTTGAAATTGTAACAAAAAGAAATCTTTTATTTTTTCTCTATTTCAAGTCTAGATAGCATTCTCAACCAATCTGGACATGCAAGACAAACTACACTTATCACAATTAAACTGCAACAATTAAACAACAGCAGGAGTGAGGTTTTGTTTTTTTTCCTTACAGGACTTACATTTAATAGTAAAAAGCTTCTTGTCCATGTGACACCTCACAGGAGGGGGGAGTAGGATACATCCAAATCCCCCGCTATCCACTTATGCTTATTCGTAGCTTTAAGCTGCCTTGCCAATCTATTTTTGTGACTGCAGCTATATTTCCACCATTTTGAAAGTAATTAGCCAGTCCAGAATCATTCCCTATTTTTAGATATGCCAAATTTTTCAAATTGCCAGAAACTTACAGAAAGTGTGACTACTGCTGACTTATCCATGAGATATGTCTTTGAACTAGCCAGAATGCAGTCCAGAAGCCACCACGGTTTTGTCCAGAGCCCTCTTGGTAATGGCCAAGCTGGGTATACCCAGTCAAGTCCAGACATCTCGATAAGCTTAGCAAGTGTAGCCTTTATGTCCGGGGCTGAATTGGTAGTATGGGCAGCAAAAATAAAGGAAATAACATTTCCAAAGTCTGTCCTCTTAACTACGCAGTGTCCAGGTCTTATGAAATTTGAACTCTCCTGAGATGGAAATAAGGTTCTTGACAAAGTCATGTGTGGAGTTAATTTTTTTAAGATAGTGTTGAGGTTCTGCTCTGAGGGGAGTTGTTAGTAAAACAAATGACTCTAACTGTTTTTGTATGGAAGACAAATCAAAGCATTTCCACGAAGTACCAGCGGTGACCTGCTGCAACTTAACCATTTCCTGAGCAAATACAAGCTGCCCTATTGGATGGGGGATAGTTCCCATGTTAGCCATTGTACAGAGAAAAATAAAAGTTCGTATAAAAGAGCCCACCAAGGGTTATATGGCTGCAATTGTTTCCAAACTGAAACAACTTAGTATCTGTTCATGATTGTCAGTATTATGTTATATTGTTCTTGTAGAATCCATAAAAGCTACAAGTCTGTAGTATTGCCACTAAACTTCCACTGCGACAGCCGGGAGATTTCAGAGCAAACGCATTTAAACAGAGTGGAGGTAAAAGCAAAAGTTAATAAAAAGTTGACCTTGATTTAGTTTACCATCTTAACCTAAATTTGATGAGGTGCTTCGTTTGAGCGTAATAAGACAAAGAGCCAAACCCAAGCTGATGCCATGAAGGTATTTGTGTCTGCATCTTATAAACGCTTCCTTCTTTTATTTGAGGTTTGGAGTTGAGGAGGAAAAAGCAGTACATCTGAACTGCAACTTTCTCACCATGGCTCACACGTTTCCACAGTTCAGATTGTTATCCATTAATTTTCAGAGCCATTCAAATGTACAGCATGCTATCATATTAACACTACTCAGACGAGGATATTCATTTGCATTTTCATAGTCACTTCCTTTGCATTGTGTATAACAAGTGAAGCAGAAAACGAACGGGCAAAGATGTGGTTCTCCACTAAGCAAGACTATCCCTTGGAAGAAGCTACAAAACAATTCAGTGTCTCAGAATGTTGTCACCAAATGCAAATATAAACTATTCTCATTTTCTAACAATGCTGAAGCATTCTTGTTAATGAAATCATGTTCCAAGAGCTAATGATTAAAAAACAATGCACACTTGGACTTGAAAGAAAGCTGATGGAAAGATAGAACAATCATTTGTTGGTAAATCAGAGGTATTGTCAAGTACTTGTACAAGCTAATTGCAGTGCTTTTTTACTATCTGATTTCAGCAGTTTCAGATTTCTCTCTGCGTGGCAGAAATGCCCTTTATTTAGCACTTCCAACATTAACACATTCAGAGTAAGATACAAACATTCTACTAGCAAGGTTCACATACATTGCATGGGTATCTGTGAGCCAAAAACCTTTTCATAGGAGCATACTGCTGCTGATACCAACAACAAGAAGAGAGAAAAGGGGAAAGAGAAAAAAAAGAGCAAGTCATCTGGTTAATCCTATCTCAAATATACTTCAAAGCAAATTATGCAGAGTAGCTCTTATCATCTGCAGCTGCTTAGTAGGAATGTCATGTGAGCAACACAGTTTGTAAGATAATGGATTTATGTCTAGCAGGAACTCAAACGCGTGATGACTTCATGCAGATTCTGTTAGGAATCATGTTGCTAATATTTTTTCCTGCCCCAACAATGTCATATGAAAACACTGGAAATTGTATATTTGAAGCTCCTATCAGATGAGACAGGGAATGCAGAAGAGACAGAGCTTTATTTCAAGGACAGATTGCATTAGGAATGATTCCTTTTAGAGTTGCCCTTGCCAGAAGCAAAGCTCTTAGCTTCCCTGATTTGGAAATAAGGGGCACATCCTCGCATGGGGTAACTGTCATTGTTCCCTTAAAGCCAACACAGAGATGGCAATTTATGATTTGCCCCATGTACTGATGAATCTGATAGATGAGTGTATATTGCTTGCTCATAAACAAACCCATTTTTTCCACTTCTCAAATTAGGACTGTATACTTGCAGGTACATAGAAAACAAAAGAGAAAAATAATCACACTTGCTGAACTTGAAAAACTCAGCACTTCCTCTTTTAAACCAGTTGTTACACCTTTCATAACAATAATTTCATATTTTATTATCCTTGCCAACAGTGGTCTTTTACCACATCTATATAAACCTCATTTCTAATGGTCTCAAAGGACATGGTTGGTATTTCCAGAACAAAACAAATTTAAAAGTTCACCCAGAAGCCAGTCATATGCCCACACAGTGCCAGAGTGCAGCACGCTGTGTGTGTGATTTGCAGCCCGGGGACGTCTCGTGGGGGATCCCGGCTGGGATGACGGACAGTGTGACTGCCCAACTGTGGCAGAACCTGTGGTCTGGCTGCAGCTAGCGCTCTGTGGGGCACTTTGGGCACAGGTTTGGCCTCTGCAGAGATAGCAGCACTTGTGACATGCCAACACGGCCTCATCTGGCTGCCATCATTGCAGGGATGCAGCCCACAAGAGGCAGGAATGTTGCTGAGCCCAACAGCAGGCTTTGGGGAGAAGATTGAAATAGGAAGATGTGGGGAGAAAAGCCCTAGGTATTTTCTTAACTAATTGCTTGTTTTTGTAAGCTTATGGAAGAAGGAGAAGTGATTGATTCAACAATGTAAATTGCAAAATATGTGAAATGACCAATGAGCTTAAGGGCTTGACATTGGGAACTCTGCTGAGTTGTGACTGAATGCTGTGTGTGCTGTGGCCACACTTAGAGCCCTGACCTCGGCTCGTGCTCCCACTCCTTTACCAGCAATAGGGCAGGCACAGACTGCTCACTCTGCAAAGCTCCCAAATTTAATTAGGCCATTATATTTCAGTGAGAAGATGGCATACACGTAAACACAGCATGCACACATGTGGAACATGCACATGCACACACAGATCCAACACACACACCATCCAGCACACACACTACATGCATCCACCTCTCACATGCCATGTCCATGGTTTTTGGCATGCAGATAACTAATCAGCAGGTAGATCACTATGTGTTTTCATTTCCTTATAGGATACCTGGAGCCATATGACACGTGCTGCATAAGCTTAGGTCACAGAAGAGTTAGAACATAGCTACTGGATCCCAAGGGACAGATGGAGCAAAGCCAGCACTAACTCTGCATCCAGCTCTTTACTGTTGCTCTCTGATCATGAAAAACCCAGTGTGCTTGGAAAAGACTCTTTCATCCAGCAGCTGTTTGCATATCAGAAGTAAAAACTCAACACAAAATCTGAGAGGATGATTTTTCACACTGGCTCAAAGCAATCGGGGAATGGGAGAACTTTTTCTGCCTGGGCAGAAGCCCCAGAAGAGCAGCTCCAGCTTTCTAGCAGGCTGCTGGAGATGCTGTGCTACAGAGCTCCCACAGTGCCTGAATTGTCTTCTTCCCGCCTTGTCTCCTGTATATGTCCAGCTCCCAGCACAAAGAAAGTCCCATCAGAGCAGAGCACCAGAAGTATATAAATTATACTGCTATTACTATAAATAGTGGCAAATATCCTCATATATTCCTGCTCCTCCCCATGGGAGTTCTGGCCATAAATGTAGGCAGTTTGAGCTCAGGAGTGCAGCCATGGAATTGCACCCTGTGCATGTGCTCTTTTTGACGTGAGAGCTGTAATCTCTCCCACAGGCTGGTGCCTTCCTTTTTTCTCTGTAGGAAACTCAAAGTGCTTCTGTTTTACAGATCTCTTTCAGGCATGATTAAATTGGCCTCAAAGGAATGGGATTTAACTGAAAGAAGACCAACTGGTATTTTTTAACCATGCTCAAGAATCTGTGCTTCATAAATAACAACTGGTGAGCCCGTCACCATGCTCAGCCAGAACTTCACCAGACGAACTTCAAGAAAAAGCATGTCTGTATCACGCTGTGTTTAAAGAAGACATATACTTGGAAAAAATACCTTTTCCCAGTCTGCTTCTTTTCCATAATTTGCTCTTGTAAGAAGCTGTGTGAGCTTTGGTGACAACGTCATGAAAATCAGTTACATTGCTCTATAACACCCCACTTATCTGTCTTCACTGATTTTTCCACATAGCTGGTATTTTTTCTGTGATACATTTTAAGGACTTCCATCTCAATCCTCAGTAACTCAGGGTGCAAACCTCAAGCAGGACATCTGCATCAGATGCAGATTTTGTTAGAGAGGGAGAACCTCTTCTGGAAAGATGTAGCCTTGATGTAAAAACTTCAGATGATCCACCCCATCCTGCGGTAGATTAATGATTAATGGTCCATGCTGGAGAAAGTACTGCAGCTTTCTGCCACTGGATCTTCCTGTGCCTTTTTCTGTTCAGCTAAGCAGCTATTTGTTATCAGAAATCTTTTCCTTACGTAGATACTTGCAGACTTTGATTAAAGCGTTTTTTTAACTCTTTCTTGGATAACCCTAACAAATTAAAGCATCTTTTCTTGACTTTTTTTCTTTAAATATTTTTTATAATCTTTTTCTAGCTTCATAATATACTTCAAGAACTGATCCGATATTCCCACTAGTGCATTCCCTAACACAAAATGCTCAGAAGCTGCACTTAAGCTCATACTTTTGCTTCTGGTCTTTCCCAAGCTACATTTTAAGTACACCTGTGCCAGTCTTGTACCATGCTGATGCTGAGCTAGACTTTCTGACCAAAGTTCCCTGCTCGACCTTGATGCTATAGACTTTTCTGGGCCTTGTGGGTTCTTGGGCCTGTGGCAAGTGCTGTCCCTGTGCCTGCTCTGCTCTGCTGGCTGGAGTGCAGATCCCTGTCCTGGCCTCAAGGCCACCCTCAGCGACAGAACAGGAGAAGGATGAGGGCAATGTCTGTAGAATCTCAACAAGGGATGCTGGCTGGTCCTCAACTACTCAGCATCATCTGTTTGCTGAGTTTAGTCCATTTAGCATGAAAACGTTGCTTTATTATCAATAGAAATTCCCTTTCCAACAACAAAAAAAATGAAGATCAGACTTGTTTGATAAGACTTGCTTCCCTGGAAGCATAAAGGGAGGAATGTTCTGCTGCTGTCTTTTTGTTATTTACTGACTGCCTCCAATATCACTTGCAGCCGGAAGACCAACTATATCCTGGGCTGCATTAAAAAAGGGGTGGCCAGCAGGGAGAGGGAGGTGATTGTCCCCCTCTACTCAGTTCTTGTGAGGCCCCATCTGCAGTACTGTGTCCAGGCCTGGGGCCCCCAGCACAAGAAAGATGCAGAGCACTTGGAACAAGTCCAGAGGAGGGCCACTGAGATGATCAGAGGGCTGGAGCACTTCTCCCATGAAGAAACACTGAGGGAATTGGACTTGTTTAGCTTAGAGAAAAGAAGGTTCTGGGGAGGCCTCATTGTGGCCTTCCAGTACTTGAAGGGAACATATAAACAGGAGGCGGAATGGCTGTTTACAAGGGTGGATAGTGATGGGACAACGGGGAATGGTTTTAAACTGAGACAGGGGAGATTTAGGTTAGATTTTAGAAGGAAGTTTTTCATCCAGAGGGTGGTGACGCACTGGAACAGGTTGTGGATGCCCCATCCCTGAATGCATTCATGGCCAGGGTGGATGTGGCTCTGGGCAACCTGGTCTTGTAGTTGGCAACCCTGCACATAGCAGGGGTGTTGAAACTAGATGATTTTGAGGTCCTTTCCAACCCAGGCCATTCTATGATTCTATGATTCTATGATTCTATGATTTTATGAATAGTAAGCTTCCAAGGCATGGACCCTGGCTCTTTTCAGATTAATAGGCTGGCTGTCTATTAGTCATCACATTTACCATTTAAAAACATTTGCATGACCTTAGCCTCTTTTACAGTCCTCTCAGACTCTTCCAGCTTTTCAAAAAGCCAGTGTGTAGATCAGAGTGTTCCCTGGCAAGCTGCTTTCATCCTCCTCAGTCAAATTTGGCTGGGGTGGTCTGTTTGCTGCTGGGTAATATTTCTCTGTTGTCTGATGGGACGTGAAGAAGCTCCACAGCCGCTGTGGATCTATGAGTGCTCACACACCGGGCAGTGCTGGAGGAAAAAGGACTTAAAAAGGAATTAAAATATTTGCAGGAAGATTAAAAGATTAGGTTTTCCATTATTCTGCTCTGCAACTAGGACAAAAGCATAGCCCTGGCTCGAAACCCTCCCTGTATTACGTATATTAAACACCGCCAGCCTTGAACTTGTCTAATTTATGCCTCGTTTCATCATTCCAGCCCAAACCTCATCTAGAATTACCAACCAGGCTGTGCTCCTCAAGTGCCTTTGCTGAGAAAGCTGCAGTTGTGTCTGGAGCTGCCCTCCCAGAGAAAGCACAGTAAAACTGGCCCCAGAGTGAGCGATTCCTGGTGAAAGAGCAAAAATGTCCTGAGCTACAAGACTTAGGAAGTAGTCAAAATAATCCAGATGAGTCTAAAAAAAGAGTAAGGCTGAAAAATTATTGAAGTCAGCAGTAGTCATACATGGGCAAAATATTTTACATTTTTTTCCTCTTACTTTGTTTTGCTTGGGAAGACTTTCTGGAAGGATATATGGAGAATTTTTGTAATATTTTAGACGAAACTATACCAGTGAGCCATCTGCTATTACTAAATTACACTATTACAAGCTGAAGGGACCCTTTTTAGTCTGTAAACAAAATTTCAAATTTCTGTAAAATTCTTCTTACGCTTCACTCATCATTTTTCCCACTTGGAATTTGGTATTTGTGTTAGCATACTGGACTGTGCCAGTGGGAAAAGTAAAGGTGAAGAGAAACAAAATAACATTCCTAATTACTCCCATTTTAGAACAAGATCTTAGCAGCCTGCTGCAGTAAAGACACTCACATGACAGGGCTTTGTGCTTCTGCTGGAGTACAGCACTTGCTGTATGTGGTTAAACCAGGGCCCCATTGAAGTCAATGGGAGTTTTGTGCTAAAATGTGTCTTGTGCTGTCACTTAGGCAAATGTCCGCCTTGGGCTACAGCAGAAACAAAATCACCAGTTTCCACTTCTGACCTGCTGAAAGTAGAATTATATTACTTGCGTATTTCATTCTGATTTCCCCCCTCTATTTAAACAAAGATACCTCTGTGTTATAATCTGTTCCCAAACGCTGTGTGAGAGCTGGGGAAGTCAACTATAACTGGAATTGCAGACTTTGTGTACGGTTACCTTGCCTTTAACTCAATGTTTCTCTTCATAGGCAATCAAGGCACAGTTTCATTCCTTCAACTTGTACTCCTGTGTCTCATGACACCAGCAGCATCACTGGCTGGCTGTTAAGTTCCCAGATTCTCCTCATGCTGTGCCACTTCCTTCATGTTATTTTTATCCTGCACATATACGTTGCATGGGGAAAAATGCACACAATTTCTAACAGGTTGTCAAGTGGCCGTAGCAGAACTTAACTGTACCCAGACTTTGCAAGTCAACTTTGCAAAATGTTTTTATTATTTTTTTGCTGAGATAATCCAAAGGCCCAGAACACTCTTCCAGTGACTGGCTAAATCTGATTTTTGTTTGTGACCAGCACGAATGCTGACCTTTGCCTTCTTGGCTGATCTTTGCATCTCTCAGAAAGTTCACAGAGAGGTCAGAGCAGGACTGACTTCCTCCATGCAGGCGTGCAGGGACACCTTTCTGCCACTGAGCCAGGAAGGGGCTGACCTCGCCCACTGATAGCTCCAGGTTCATTTTTTTTTGGAATTCTGGCCCCACCACCGAGAGCCTGGCACATCCTTTTTTATTTACCCAGCACCTCTGCTGCCCTTACATTTCACTGGCAATCGCTCCCTATTAGCACGAAGTTCTGTTTCAGCTCTGATACGCCCTCAGTTTAAGGGACTGGTGCTGCACACAGTGATGAATTTTGTACGACTGTGACTATATACTACTACAAAAGAAACACCTAGACTGAAATTCCCTTAAATACGCTCATATTAAAGAGGATGAATTCTTCCCTTAGGTTGCCCTGGCATAGGTGCATGAGAGAAATAAAAATGATTTCGGGTGCATTCTTCAGCTGATGCCTTTCACAGATAAGCTCAGTGCTGCTTGTCACTGCAAAAGAGGGCGATGAATCTCACGAGAGCTGCTGACACCACCGCGGTGCAGGCACCCACTTCCCCGTCAGAGTGCGGAAAGCAGAGCCCTGAGAGGGCTTTAAATCTCTGCTCAGAAACGGCGACTATTTACAAACAGCAAGAATAGCCCTGAAATGGTGAAAAATGCACTCAAGTCATATTTAGAATGATTGGATGTGGGGGATATAACAATACTTTTCAAGACTGTAAGCACTGCGTATATTCATATCTCATGCTATTTATCTTGCAGATATACAGTGCTGGAAGTTGCTGGCTGCAAGCTGGTGAGCTTGTAGCAGTGAGAAGGAAAGATCTCTCCGTTTGTCACTGGCCGTATATCACCGCAGCTGTGCCCTTTGATTACACAGAGGGCTCCTCCAGCCATTAATAATAGGAAACACTTTTTGTCTGGCAAATGCATCTCAGCGCCGTCCTCTAACACCTAGGCTTTTGTGAGGTAGGAAAGGTAAACTGAAGATGGAGCTTGTTCACTACACATTTACACTAGATGCGTAAAGAAGGATAACCTTTGTTTTCCTCAGAAAGGAAAATATGCCATTCTTTTTCCTACCATCGCCACGACTGCTTCTCGCAGAAACAATCTAGCACTGCCAATTACAGCCTGCTGAGGAAGTGACACTAATGAATCACAATAATGCTGCCCCAGCATCACGGAGAGCGCCGTGACGCCAGCCTTGCAGATTAATTGCATCACATATAATAGCGCAGCCACATCTGCTGGCCAGGTGGATCGGTGGAAAAGATTTCCCCAGAAAAGCAGAGCTTAGAGGAAATCGATGTATAGGCTGAATGCTGCATTGCCAAAATTAGATCGCTATCTGGAATTGACATAAGTAATTGATATTAAGATTGGAAAAGCCTAAACTGGTGTAAATTGTTCAGTGCTAGAGAGAACTACAAAAGGCATTTCATGCTTGATCTGCAAAATGAATCAAAATTAATGCTAAGTGTGTGTGGCATGCAGTTGCTCCTACCTCTTGCAGCACAGTGTGCCTGGGCTGCTCCAGAGAGGTGTTTGCAGCCAGGTCGCTGGGGCTAGCTTACAGCAATCCTCTCTCACAGCACTTTTGAGACAACAGGAAAAAGCCAAAGTCCTTTTGGCCTAAAGCTGCTTTTAGCCATTCACCAGAACTTTGCTTTAACCCTCTCAAATCTAAGTAGATTGCTCCTAAAGTAATGCCTCCTATTTATTTCCATGGAAACTACAATCGGTACAAAGAGCGCAATAACACTGTTAGATAGAGCAAATTTACAGCTACAAAACACTATTTTTCAGCACAGTCACTACCATTAGCTGTGCATTTTTGCCAGCGATGAACAAGAGCCTGTGTGCTATGGTTGTAAAAATCTGTACCAGCAGAGGTGACCCGCTGCCTGTCTCCACTGCTAAAACTCACCACCCACAGCCTCACTGTGCTCACATCCACTGTTTGGTCTCCATAAACATTCCGCAAATGACAATGACTGTCAATGGATGCCATTGTGTCCACATGGAGGAATTCAATGACACGCCTTCGCTTCACACGCACTTCCATGTCAGACCTCATTTAGTCAGACTGCCCCTCTGCTGCCATCTGCCATGCGGCAACAAAATGGATTGGAATACTGGTGGGAAGGTTCAACTTCTACTGCCATATCATCAACATTGCGGGCCAACATAATAAAATAGAAGGCAGTACTTTTGGAGCAGCACTTGTCTAATTAAAATGTAATTATGGAGAGTTTGGGGTAGCAAAAAAAAAAAAGAGAAAGAAAGAAAGAAAGAAAGAGAAAAAGAAAGAAAGAGACAAAAAAGAGAAACCCTGTGCTTTTCTGAAACTAGTCTGGCCTCGCTGTATACTGCTTTAAGTCCTCTGCTGTCCTGGTGCCAGAAGCAGCCATCTCTTCAGCAAGGTCACCACTAGATTTGCACTGGATGAAGGGATTCTGGTAAATGAGTTGTTTTGGAGGAATTCCAAACATCACACAAAAAAAGTATCATTCCTGTCCTACATCTGTCCCAAAGCAGTGCCCTTTATTTATGTTTTGGTAGAACCCACAGTTGCTTCATTGATGGTCTTGTGACTACGATATGTTCCTCTTAAATCTGCGCTGACAACTTATTTAGGTCTTGGAGTCAGAGTTTAATTTCCTCAAGTTGGATTTATTCCCTCAAGCTGTAAAGATGTGAGGAAGCGCATGCTTGTTGCTGACTCAAACACAGAGCAGAAAACCTCTGAGGTGGAGGCTATGGTTTGCATAGTGCTCTTTTTGCAGCCTCTGCTCCTCACTTCCCCAGTTGTGGACCTGGAAGTGGAGCTGATTGTGGCTCAGGGCAGTGTGAGCCCAGTGCCTGGAGTCCTGCTGCTAGTGGTCCATTGCCCAAGGCTGCAGCACAACCTGGGCAGGGCACATCCTGACTTATGGGAAGGATGTAATGTGTCATAAAGGGTTTTATTTTTGTGTAGTGCTGCTCTTCCACAGATACATAACTTAGCTGAAAAATGCCATCTATTTGTATGAATACCCACAGAAGAATTATTAACTAGATGCGATTGACTGAATTTCACCAAGAGAACATATCAGTCGGTAGAAAGTATTTTTCTAAAACAGAAAAGTATACAAACTTACTTTTTGCTATTTTTACAATCTTCCTGCCCCAAATACAGTTATTATATTGGTCACTGAATTTAAATGATGAATTTCTCTGCTTTTAAAGCAAAGAGAAAAAGATCACTAAATTTCTTATCAGGAGATAGTGATAGACTTCTCAAAAATGCACAGCATCTTGGAACTTTGGTTTCATATCACCATTTATATTCCTGAGAAATAGACACGTCTCACATTCTGTAGCAGTGTTTTGTGACATTTGGATTTACAATGTTCAAGTTTAAGTCTCCAGCCCTTTGCAGTCTGTCAAAAACAGCTTCTCTGTCCATTTATTTTCGTCTTCTGTGCTCAGTCTGAATATCTTTTGTAAATTTATACTTGACAACCCTCGTATTTCAGCAGCTGGCTTTGTTTCACAATCTACCTTGCTTGCTCTGTTGCATTAGCTGAAACAACAAATTTAATCCATGATGTCAATAGTAAATTATAGCAGAGAAGTAATATATGCCTGACATCACTAAGGTCAAGGCCACAGTGAAAATACTGCAAATAATAGATCCAAAGGGTCTTCTCATAGAGGTAGTTGCTTGCTGCCCATTTAATGTTATGAGAAACAGATTAGTGCTGCATACTGCATTACGTTGGCCTTTTACTTACAGCCAGCATAAACCTCCAGCTACTGTAAAAGTGTTCCCACAGCATGAAAAGAGGTTCCAAAGAAGTTTGCTATGTCATTATATTTCATATTTTCTAACTGATAAATAATTAAAACAAGAATTACTTTACTGAAAAGATTCATTTACAGCACACATTTTCCATTACTCTAACTGTTTGGAGGGGTTGGGGGAAACATTTATTGCATACCTTACCCAAACTACCTTGCCATTAAAGTATCTAAATTACCTCAGTGAATTCTAAGCACAGAAGTGGTTGATGAATTGCTTTTTGCATAAATGCACTTTCCCTTTGCTAGAACCTAATTTTGTGTATAAATACACACACACACACACAGAATGAAGCAGCTACTGAACTCTCTCAAGAAGAAAAATTGAAGCCTGGAATTTTCTCTGTGTAATGAAGTTTTTCTAAACGCTGCTTGTATTATAAGCATCCTTGGACTCTCTGAGGACAAGCCAAAAATGGGTTCTTCTACAATGGCGAAAGAGCAGTTAATGAATCATTTTCTCCTCTGTAGAAGAGCTCACTCCTGTTAATTTGTCCATTTTACAGCCAGAGCTTTTTTAATATCAAAATTTGTTTTCAGTTTAAAAGCCCATTTAGTGCCAAAGGGGAAAAAAACTCATGCCAAGTGAACCATAAGTAAGGTCAATGTATGGAAGAATATGGATATTTCCATACCTTCAAGCATTATTATTTATTTTATCTGGCGTAAAGAGCATCAACAACTAAGGACTTTCAATCTGCAGTTCATCCCTTTAGCCTGGCTCTACTTTCATATCTTTATAAGAAGGGGTGGGCAGAGTGCACCGGAGTATGGCTAGAACACCTGGCTTGCCACATGCCCTGTCTGTCGGTATGCCATTCGATAGCTTTTCTGCTCATAAGAGTGGGTGAGCTTCCATTCCTGGCTGCTAACAATGAGTGACAGGCCAGATGATAATCCTTTCTTGAGGTTGTTTGGCAAGCTTGAGTGAGGCTTGTTGACAGAAAGGAACTGCTGGAACTTGTGCTTTTAACCTCTAAACTGGAGTTTTTGGGAGGGCAGTTTTCATTACTGGTAATCTGGTGATCAACTGCCGGGAAGGTATTGCTTTAAGGATGTAAATATTAAGAAGAGTCCCAAACACCAAAGTTCCTGTGATATTCTCTTATATGCAAACAAAAACTAGAAAAAGGAATCAGTTGCTTTTGGAACCAATCAGCAGTCTCAGTATAGGCTGCTTTGATGACTATTTAATCTCGCCCATAAAAGTAGTTTAAATAATGTTGTTATGTGCCAGTGCTCTTAGCACTTGCTTTGGTGTATGATGTATGGCCAGTGTCTGCTCCAAGAATCAACAAATGTGCATTATTCCATTAGCAATTTTCTGTTTTCTACAAAGCTTTACAATTTATTAGTGTTATTTATGTTAATGTACTACTGCCTTATTTTACATATTTATATCTTCTTTCCTCTGCCATGAAAAGCAATGAAAAGTTTAAGTACTGCATCTCAGTTCGACTCACACGACATTTACAAATGTTCTTTCTAAAAACAATGTCATAAGAGTCCTTTCTAAGCCTAGAACTGCTGTTTTAACTTCTGTGAAACTCTTACTGACATCAAAACAAGACTGAGGATTTTCCAGTCCTCAGCACCTTCTTCCCTGCTGTTATTCAGAAAGGATGAGACGCTCCAGCTGCATGAGCGGAGATGACCTTTTTATCCCAGTAAAATCTGGGAAAAGCGTAGGAAGAGAAAAGGTTTCTCTCCTTGAAGATGTGGATAAGAAGGTTTCAGTAGGAGGGAGGACTCATAGGGAGCAATATGATAGTCCTGGAGGGTTTCTAAGTACTCTTAGAAGTTTATTCAACAAAGAGGGAGCTGAGGTCACTGGTTGTCCAGCAATTCACCCGTGTTATGGAACAAGGGACACAACAACTTAGACAAAAATTGTTTACTTTTGGCAGACTGCTTTGCCTTGAGTTTCCTGGCACGTGGTCTTCAAGGCCCGTAACAATCCTGAACATTATCAACATCATGGCTGCACGACAGATTTCCTAAATATGCCTTCTCAAGGCAGCTCCATTACATGCACCACCTTAGCTCTGCCTGTGTAAGTAACAAGTTTACCCCAGTGATGTCACTCTGGGCTGATGCAAAGAAAAGCACCATGTCAGCGTGATTTTTTTCATATTTAGGTGCTGCCTGCATTGGGTCAATACTAGTTTAATCTCTGCCCAGCTCAAGCTCATTAGTATCTGATCAGTGTTGATATTTCTAGATATTTTATTACTGAATTTTCAGACATTTTCAGTGGCACACCTGCTCTTGTGGGTGGACATGGCCCTGAAAACAGTGACAGAGTAAGAAAGAATATATTTTAGAAAAAATGTAAGTATACTCAAACATAAATCTACTTTATCTATAGAAGAGTTTCACATGTCTTTTATTAGCCATAAACCACATCTGATTTTCCCTTTTCTGCCCCCAAAACGCAACTCAGCTTAAGCCACTATGATTCCTAGATCACCATGTAAAACAGTGAAAAAGTATGCCACGCACTTGGTAACCCATTTTTAACTGGAAACTGCATCAGCACTGGCAGCTTGAATTGCACAAGTCATGTAAGAGATATGAGAAAGTAATGAGTTTCAAGATGAGTAATGAAAGACATTGATTCATCTTGGTGACAGAGAGCTATGCCTTTTCTTCAGTATCCCAAACATTCCCAGTTCTAGAAATATTTACTTATTTGTCTTTTCAATGGACTTCATAGAATTGATAAGATTGGAAAAGACCTCTAAGATCATCTAGTCCAGCCATCCACCTACCACCAGTGTTGCCCACTAAAGCATGTTCCTAAGTGCTTCATCTATTCTTTCCCAAAACACTTCCAGAGATGGTGACTCAACCACCTCAGTGGGCAGCCTGTTCCAATGCCTGGCCACTCATTCTGAGAAGATATTCTTCCTCATATCCAACCTTCTTTACTCCGCTTGACATTTCTGAAAGTTTTCCTCAGATATAGAGAATCTTGCATTTACAAGATCATTTCCAAGGCACTATATTATATAGGACTCAGTTGATAATTAATATTATTTATATAAGGGTAAATTTCTATCAATCAAAACATTTAGGAGGACTAGAGTGTGCAAATAATGTGTAAGTTTTAGTTAACATCACTTGTCAATTTTCCTTTTGTTTTTACTGAATGCTTTGAAAGGAGGAACTTCACCCCCAAAATAACAGCTCAAAATCACTGCAATGTGATCCAGTGCCTGATTTAATTGTTGGCCAGCCTGCATATGGCAAAGCATTGGAACTAGATGATCTCTGAGGTCCCTTCCAACCCAAGGCATTCCATGATTCTATGATCACAAGATCTTATGCTACCTAACAGTGAAAAAATTACCTGAAGCTGAACTAGCTGAGTTCAGCTTTATCCCCTCCTTTTCCCTTCCTGGTGCATCCCTTCCATCTCTGTTTCTCCAGAGGTGCCTCAGGAGCTTCGCTTGCCTGACTTGAGAAGTCAGTCTTCCTACCACCAGTCACTCTCCTAAGTAATGAGGACCACAGAGCTGAATTCTTTCCTCAGGTCACTGTCCTGGCCAGAGGATTTACTCCAAAGATACATGGCAGTGAGAGAAGGCACAGGAGCAGTGGATGATTTTTTGACTGGGAAAGCAGTGTGCCCCACTATAAGACTTTCCAGAAGAGCTTGTATTGGGATCCAGAATGTCAATGACTTCTCTATTCACAAGCAAGCTAGTTACTATACTTACGATTCTTGTCACAGTGCTAGAATATACACCACTGCCCCAATCACACACACTGCAACCTTGCTCCTAGAACTTCCAGTCTCTAAATGGCAACATTTCTGTATTAAAAATATAAATACGTCCTTCTATAAAAGGGAAAGAAAATACAAGTGTTGTTTTCTGCAGAAAACCCAGCCGATTTGAAAATAAATAAAGGGAAAATATATATCAACCAAGAGCAAACTCTGTTTCTCTTCAAACCTGTAAAACTCCAAAAAACAAATAATCTCAAAATGTGCTCTCTGTCTCTGGCCTTCCAGCAACAAGCTCACTCAGAGCTCAGAGCACTCGCAGAAATGAATTACAAGTCAGTTCAGGGGAAAAAGTAAAAAATTGGGTCATTTTTGTCTTGTTTGCAGAACTGTATATCTTGCTAGGGCTTGAAAAACACTGCTTTGGATTTCCCATTTAGATTGCTCACATAGCAGGTAACTTCTTTGGGGACATTAAGAAACAAATTAAAATGTTGTTTGTGACCACTGGTAGACTCTGAAAGCATATACTAATTCTCACATACATTATTCTTAAAGATCTAACCAGGTGTTGCTGTCATAAATTACCATTTGCACTGAAGCAGCCCTAGGTCTGTATCTGGAGGAGGAGACTCAGGAGAGCCTGCTGTGCCCAGTCCTCCTTCAGGTGAGCCCCAGATGTGCTTGGGTTTCCCCCAGCTTCTCCTTTGCCCTCACATTCTCTCAGCTTCTCCTTTGCCCTCCCCTCTCAGAAGCTGAGGGGAACAGATCTGACAGAGTCCTGGGTACCCCAAAGCTGCATTAATGCTTTATTTACTGTTTCAGAGATGAAGACCAGATATCTTCCCACCACAGTGTGCAAGAGTACAGGACAAGGAATAGATATAATGAACTTCAGAAAAAAGTCTGTTCTTTCAGGGAGCTCAATGTATTTTTTGAATTACCTTAGTACTTCAGAAGCTAGCAAAGCCAGATGAAGAGATTCAGACACTTTCCTAGGTGACTTTATTTATGTAACAGATAGATAACACGCCGTGTTCTGACAATGATGCTATTTGGTAGCATTTACCTAGGCAAAGTGAAGTTTAAATTGTAACATGCATACCTAACCGCTGAAAGGTTTGCTCTCACTCAGGTTTAAAAAGGCAGGTTCTGATGGCTGGGAACTTTCTAATTAGATGTTTGGTTCATGCTTCTTTGTCACAATGAAACATTTTCAAGGGAAAGTTTCAACCACTCCTTTGTGCTGAAAGGTTTCTTAGCTCCATTTTGTTAAACCTAAAGACAAAAGGGGATGGGCAGACAGCACAGCCCAGCAGAAGGGTCTCACATTTGAACCAAGTGAGACCTGAATGGATGCCTCTGCTATCCTCCAGCCACTTAGACGGGACACAGCATGACCTCCAGAATTCCAGTCAGATCTATGATCCATACATCCACCAAAGGGTTTGTTCCCTTTGCTCTTTTTGCTATGGCTTCTCTCCCTTTTTCACTCATGCTTTATGAAGGTTTATCCTTTTTCTTTCTCTTTTTTTTTTTTTTTTTTCCTTCTGTTGCTGACTTGGCCTTATTCCAGCACAGAAGAGCCAACTGTTACAAACTTTGTAAAGTCTGCTGGCCCAAAGCAAGGTTTCCTGCTCAGCTCCAGGAGCTGCTCCCTTCACCTCTGCAGTGGGATCTTCCAATCGGGCTTCCAGCCTGCAGGAATGAGCTCCTACATGTTCCAGCCTGCACAGCCGAGATGACCATTAGCTTCCTTCAGCCGAACTCCCCAAAACAAAGCAACTTCCCAACCTCATTTAAAGTTGCAATGTATCTTTGCAACTACTAGAAGCAGACCTGTGCCCTGCTTTCCCTGCCCAAGGTCTGAGCATTTAGAGCTGCTTATGATCCACTTGCAGAACAGTACAAAAATTCAAGACTGTACTTATAGCGTGTTCAGGATTTTCTGCAAAAAGCCTGTAAAGAGATCTTACATTTTGTTCAGCTTGGCATTTGTGTCTGCTCTGCTGGCAGAGAGCTCTAATTGTCAGGGACACAAAAGGCTGTGCTCTTATCTGTGATTAATAGACATGATCTTTCCAGAATGATAAATGCAGGTAAGGAAAGTCTCTGTGACTATATCTATGCTACATCATAGATTATCAAAAACTCTACAATGTGGACACGATAATAAGCATCTGTGATGTCTTATAAATGCTGGCTAAGAGTTCCTAATGCCTGGAGTTTGATTTTTATGAGGCTTTGTGTGGGAACATCATCCACAATAATGAAATTCAGTATTCCAGTTTCTTAGCTGTTGCTCAGCTCTCCGATCTGGTAATTTCCCTACATTCCTCTTAGAGACTGCCTTTAAGCAAAAAGAAGGACCCATCCTGTGCACAGCAGGACAGCCAGGAGCTGTCAGAATTGAGGAAAGTGTGCCCTGTCCCCACTATGGCCCTTTGTGGAGTGACGCACTTGGAACAACATATATATATTTCTTTTTCAGATAGCAATGTTTCAGGTGGCTGAGATCCTCTGAAAGTTGCTGCAGCAATGGATGAACCGCCAGCATTAATATCTTGCGCCACCCAATCACAAAGGGAAAAGTGGTGGTCGCAACTGACAACCAGCGTGATTAAAAACACACATTAAAGAGATTAAGAATCTGCAAATGCCACGGTACGTAAGATGCAGAGCACCACACTACAATGCAGATGGCAACATCTGTAGTAGAGATGTGACCTTCAGAAATGTGCAACAAGTTTCTCAGATGCTCCTGCAGCCTGAGACACAGGCCACACATTGAGAGCAGATGGCTCCACTATGCTTCATCATACACAGAAATACTGATTCGTTGTCATGCCATGGTGTAGATATTTGTGGATAGCAGGTTAATGGCACTTGGCAGTAACCACTGCACAGCCTTTTTTCTGTTTTTTGGTGACATGGATAATTTCTCCTTAGAGATACACCATGTGGTACTGAGATTCCCTCCTTGGTACATCTTCACACCATCTTGGTAGGTTGGGGGGGTTGTGAGTGGAGGAAGGGAGCAGCTCAGCTCTTGTCAACTTGCGTGGGAGCCAAGGACCAGGCAGGAGGTTTTGGCTGACACACAGCTGTCTGAGGCAAGCTTTGTGAGGAGGAAGTTGTCAACACTTGAATCCTAGAAGCATTATTTTCAGCATATACATTCCGTACCACTCAGAATAAGAATGAAGCATGGTGGAAAAACAACTAAAATCAACATGAGAATCGTATCTGCTTTTTTTTAATCTTGACTTTGAGCTAAACTTAGAGACAGAGCAGTAATGGCCAGAAGAGCCTTCCAGTAAAGGCAGGCCAGAGTCCTACACCTCTTCCTCTTAGGCATCTCTATTCCTAAAACTACAATTTGGATTGGATATGTTTTTCATTTATTTATTTTTTTACAATGGAGTTGGTGAGGCATTGGAACAGGTTGTCCAGAGAGGTGGTGGATGTCCTCTCCATGGAGACATTCAAAGTCAGGCTGGACAGGGCTCTGAGCAACCTGATGGAACTGTAGGTGTCCCTGTACATTTTAGGGGAGTTGGGCTGGATGTCCTCTAAGAATCCCTTCCAATTCAAATGATTCTACAATTCTATGATTCTAAAAAGGCGTGCTAAGGGTTCTCTGAAAAAAAATGTTTGAGTCCATGACTGGCTATATCCACTTAATAAGTCATGTCTCTTAATTAAGACCTTTTATTACACCGGGATTTATAATCCATCTAATGGCTAGATTTTCCCCAAGATTAATTAGTTGCTACAGATATCTACTCCTATTTCTTAATCTTGTAATGGATACCAACAAAATACCAGGAAAGCCATCTTCTAAGTACTGATGATTATGACCAAGATGATAATAACAAAAAACATCCAATAAACACATTTATTCCTATAAAGCAGATCAGTTATAGAAGCTTGAGTACAAAGATAAGATGTACAAACAATTTTATTGAAGTGAATAAAGTGTCCTTTTATAAAAAAATAGAAGATATAAGGAAGGAAAAGTTGAATTATCAGCAAATTGAGAATTTGGCAGGCAGAAGTACTGTCAGGGAATCAATAGGAGTGAGGAGTCAAAAGTATGAAAGAAACTCTAAGACAGCTGCAAAAACCACTCACTCTGCAGCCATGTGGGCATTACCAAATGACATATGCACGGAACACAAAAATAATAATTATTTTTTTAACTCTTTTATTAGCTTAAGGACATTTTAATAAGTCTGACTACTGCTGAAGATGTTTCAGAAGATGCTTTAGACCAGTCACCTAAGTACACAAAGTTAAGCACGTATTTAAGGGACTTGCTGCCTTGGGATTTTAATTATTACGGACAATTTCCATGTGCGTGTTTGTTTTAACATTGTCTCCTGCTGGAGAACAGCTGTCTGCAAATGGGCTGGCAAGGTAAACAGAAACAGGCCTGCGATGCTTAGTGACTCAGACAAGTCTTATCATCAGCACAAATTTGTTGCCAACCTGACAAGCATAAAATGTCTTGGAAGGATCCACATTTCATCGCAGTTATGTCTTGCAGACTGTTACAGGCCAGCAGCAAGATATTCAGAGCACAGTACTACAATTGCTGTTGCATGTCAAGGAAAGAACTGGGTCCTTACCAAATAATCCTTCTTTTAAAGTCTGTAGGTGAATTTGGTATTTGTGAATAAACCAATGTTGTGTTAGTCTGCAGTGCAGTGTGGCAGAATTGGCTGGTGCTGTTTCAGTAAACCTCGACAGCTTATTATTCTTGAGTTAACTGCAATTTGCCCAAGTCCAAAAGTGATACAAGTGATTAGCAGGCTGCTACTGAAAGACAAAAAAAAACCCAAACAACAAACCAACAACATAAACTTGCCGTAAATAACAGGACAGAGAGAATAAGAGGTACAGAAGGGGATGAAAAATAGATGCACTACAGAAAAGTCATCTGTAATACTGAGCAATAGACTACAAACTGGCAAAGGAAAGCAAATACCTAATGATGGTGCCAAAGTTTTGAGCCTGATAGATAAGAGAGTTGAAATGACTCAGAAGACAGACAGGATGTGATGGAGAAAACTAAAAAGCAAAATAAAATACTTTTGTTTGGAGAAAGACAGCCTATTGCAGCCTTGTAGAACAGACAGCAGAAAAGGTGGTAGAAGTGCTGCAGAAGACGGAGGTGAAGAGTAGGCTCTGGGGAAAAAAAGAAAAAAAAAAGTAAAATGGGTCTGCAAGAACTTCAAATTCCCCATACCTGCCTGCTCACAAAACGTTTGGAGCATTACAATACAGGAGCAAGCAGCTTTTTCCTCCTTAAGTATGAGCTAAGCATGAGCAATGGAAACTTGGCTGCAAATTGCCTATGTGAGATCCTTCAGCAGAAGAAAATGAAATAAAAATCAAAATTAAAATACCAGCCTTTGAGCAGCAGCCTAGCATAACTGTGCTCCACATAGAGGCATAGCCCACATCAGAAAACCAATCTGTCTGAGAAACATACTGATGGCATGTCAGGGATTGCTACATTTTGTGGAGTGGCAAAGCAAGATCAAGGGAACTTATAAACAATGGTATGGGCTGCCTGGTGGTTGTACCTGGGAGGCACTGTCCTCACAGCCTCCCTTTTCACAAACTGCACAGCACCTCCATCTGATTCTGGTCTCAGGAATCATAGACTTGCAATGAACTGAGCTACGTGGCTGGCAGGGTTGGAATATGACACGGAAAATTCTCAAATTGTATTCAAAGAGCAGAAATAGTGTTTTGGGCCACCAGGGTTCACAGTAACTATATAAAACGTAATTATGCTTTTTGCTCTTACAATCCAGAGACTTAATAATTCCTAGCACATTGCTGGAGTAATCAATAAATAACCAATATTTTTCTTAGTTAGTTTTCAGATTCATTAATTTGTCCCAGATTCCCTATATTTTTTACCAGCAAACACTAAATAAAATGTTTGATATTTAATCAACATGAAGAGAGTGCCATTTCTGGAAGCTGCCATACCTGACTGCAGTGGACTTACAGAGAAAATTTGAGTTTCACTGCTGACTGCCATGTAAAGGCAAGGTCATACTCTGTCTCAGTTCATCATTCTGCAGACTGGTTTCTCCTAGCATGTACACGGAGATCTTAAAGTCAATAGGCTAAAAAGCATGATGAAAGTATTAATTTACTTCCTGACTTCCCCTTGTATTTTTTTTGGAGCAGTACATGACACTGCAGGCATCCTAGCATGACTGTGCACTTGCAGACCTGTCGATGACCAAAGGAGCATGCTGTGCCACTACCAATTATGTTGCTACAGCTCCTGAATGGTACCATTTTGTTGTTAGAGTGAACAAAGGATGCCTACAAGAGAGTGAAATGTAAGGTGCTGAGAGAGGAAAGTTTTCTGCAGCATGCTGGGGCAGTGTGGGCAGTGAGGTTAACATGACAGATCGTGATGAATGATGTTACATGTAGAGAGGCTGGGCCAGATGTGTGCATGCAGTGAATGGCTGTCCTCAATGAGCTGGGCAACTTAATGGGAATGAGTAAAGAAGAGCTCCTTTCTGTGATGGGATTTCATCCCCCTCTCTGAATTGTCAGGACCTCTCATTTCAAAATGTTACTCTGGAGCAGGGGTGGCCATGGGCTTCAGTGCATTAACCCGATTTGATGGGATAGTGCAAAAGAGGAACAGCTTCATCGCAGGACTGGAGTGATGCAGGCTCACTACAAATGAAACACTCAGAGGAAATAATCTCTACCTCAATTCTCAGAAACTAGCACAAGCAAATCTGACTCTAGTTACATTCCACAAACACTGAAATCAATACTAGATATTCAGAGATACTGCACAATTAAAAATGTATTGACCCATTAGGATGAAATCTAAAGGCAAAAAAAGAGAACAAGAAGAGCAGAATATTTAGGAAGGGTGTTTACAGAAAAAAAAAAACAACCACACAATGTTTTATTTCATTTGGAGAATTAAAAGATACATATTCGTTTATGTAAATTTCTGGACAAATAGAACACTTGGCGGAAGCATTTTGACCAACTCTGGTAGCAATGCTGTATCACTGAAGTCTTTTATAAAGAGGTAAAATTTAGTTCCAGAACACAGCTAACATCATACACTGCTGAATATTTGGATATATATTATTGACAGATATGTGAAGAGGATTTAGGCTAAAGTGGTAATCAGGTAGAATTTACCCTGTAATCACACTATTTCTAACAACAGTCATCCAGAAAAGAAGTCAAGGAAACTACTGAAGTCTCCTTCTGGTCCTTTCCATTGCAGTATCCCCTCTTTACTAGTGAAATGCAGATAAGCATCAATAGTAAGGTCTGTTTTCTATAGTTTTGTACCAAAATCTCCCATGTCAATATTCTCCTATGGCTGACAATATTTTCAACAAATTACCAATAAAATCAATTAATATAAAGTCACGTAATGTGACATTCCATTGGTCACCGGAGACAATTAGAACCCACCTATACCTATTCTTTATTTCAATATATTATAGGGAGATGTCCTTTCAGTGGGTATTTGATGAGGGGAGTGATGTTTTCTGAGGCCTTTTTAAGACACTCAAAAGTTAACTGATCCCACTTCACTGACCTATATCAGATAATCTATCTAAACACTGTAATGTGGTCATACATAAAATGGCAATTCCTTCACTGCTCAAACAATGTAGCAGTTACCTTTATTTGCAATCATTTCAACATGCCAGAGATGTCAGTCAGATGATCAGTGCTTAAAACTGTATCAGCAATTCCCTTTTCCAGGTAATTGTATACTAGAAAGCCTTAATTCTGTTGTACCTAGGTGTAACCATAAGAGGAAATATCTCTTTAACAATGAATGAAAATGGTTTGGACATATTAAAGTCATAAAAGAACAAAAGTAAAATGCAAACTATTATCAGGAGGGGATTTTAATACAAAATATCCATAAGCAGCTTTCTGTTCTAATATTTTTATGTGGGCATACAAGTGTCAGCAGTTCTCTTTCTATTTTCTTTCTCTTCTCTGGGTCATTGGGCAGAATAGCAGCTGAGATTTGTAGTTCTTACTCATCTACTATGCAGTTTCTTGCAGATTTGCCTTTGATTTCCAATCTATTGTCTCATATAGTACGTTAGAATCCAGCAGTTGTATATATAAGAAATGGGAAAAGTGGGCCAACAGTAGAATAAAGACTCAAAGTAGTTTCAGTGCTAAACTAAAACTTACTATTTAATCTACAACACATGCCAAGGCACATACTGATATCTACATCAGCCCTTTGAAGGAAACTAGCAGCCACGCACAGCCTCTCTGCGCTCAGTGGAGCTTGTAGAACTAAGTGCAGGACCAGGGCTTCATCATCTCCTCAGTCTGCTCACACTTCAGAATATCATTCCTACAGCAACCATTTGAAGAACCTGCTTAATGTCAAGAAAGCAGAACATGGCCTTTGGTAGACAGTCTTGCCCTTTTCCACGGCGTAAGTTGTGATCTAAAACGCACACTGAAACACACTAAATTGTAGTTATGGAGTCAATATCATTTACGGGGTCTGACCACAGTACCTTGGAGACTGGAGAATGCAGTACTGGGTATTCACAGACTGCACCAACTGCAGGGTCTATCTTGTGCCAGCATCTATTGGCATTTTTAGGGAAAATTTGTGTGCAGTGCTCAGAGCAAGCAGCTCAGAAGGGCATCTGTAGTCCTGGGGCTTGATGCTCACAGCTGAGAAAGCTGAAACTCAATCAGAATGGTATTTTCTTATGCTAGGTGGCAAAACTGGCCACGTGGATCATCAAAGGCTATACTGGCTTTCCTCAAAGAGGTTAGCAAATTGCAGTTCTCAGCATACTAGCAAGGTCTGAGGAATCAATCCACTGAAGCTGAGGATATAGACCTTCTCTTCCTGTCTTGTACGGGGGAAACAGCCACGTGATAGGAATGGGAATAAATTAAAATAAGCAAGATTCTATTAGATTTCAATATCATAGAATCATAGAATATCTTGAGTTGGAAGTGACCTGCAAGGATCATCAATTCTAGCTCCCAGCTCCACACAGGACCACTCAAAATTCAAACCGCATCTCTGAGGCCGTTGTCCAAATGCTTCTTGAACTCCAGAAACTTGGGGCCACGATGATGTTACTGATATATGGATGATGATGAAAAGTTATAGTAATACTTCAGAAGCCCTCGGAGATCCATGTGACACTCAGGATCACCATCAATAGTAATACAGAACTGTACAAAAATAAAATTTTTAAATACCTAAATATGTTGGCTCCTTGGCCTTTGATAAATATTGTGTAAGCGGTTTTGATCTCAAAAGTAAACAATGAATGTTTTATTACCATCAAGAAAATTCTGTTTTCCCCTCTTGACTTAAGTAATCATAAGAAGAAAAGAAATGATCTACACAACTCTTGTCCAATTAAATATGTGGACTGATGCTTTTAGCACTGATATATATATATATATTTTTCTGCCTTCCTTTCTGCATTTGGAAATCATAGAAAAGAAAGAGAGGCTATACAACTTCAAAGCACTTTCTAGCACTGGATGTCATTAGAGATATTTCAGCTGTTCTTCCTAATCCAGCAGCTCTGGCTTTCACATGGTGAACATGCTAAAGAATGGCAAGTGGAGAACGGATGACACTTTGCTCACACAGTTAAACTTTGGTATAAGTACCTACCTGAAGGGACATACCTTCCAGTCTGGGCTCACAATTCTACCAGCTCTGCTCACACTGCAGTGATGTGAACTTTGAGGCAAACAGATGGTATCCCTCATTAATGGACTGAAAGTGTTGTCCATTTAGCAGAGAAGGAATGTGTGCTGGTGGTGCTGCTGAAGAACCCCAGGTGGGGAAAAGTGCAGGATGGCAGAGAGGCTCCAGTTCCCACGTTTCAGGAGGAGATAAAGAGCCTCATCTGCCGTAGGCACAGTGATACAAGAAGAGGAGACTTTGCTGTCCAGAAAGACCAGGATTTTGTATTTTCAACTTCTTTTCTGCTTTAGATTGTCAGGAACTCTGATGTGACTGGTAGTATGGTCTGTATATATATAAGGTCTGTATATAAGAAAACTCACTTCTTAGAAAAAACTCTCTACAGGCAAAATATTGCAGTTACTATTAGCATAAAACAAACAAACAATAACAAAAGAAACTAATGCTCTTGCTCCAAACAGGTCTGTGCTTCTGAGGGCAGAAGACCAATCTATGCTGTGGCCTCACCACTGTGCATACTAGAACCAGGACAAGGCAGGTTTCTGTCCCTCAGCATCTCATTCACACAAACCTACAGGTAGCCCAATTCTTTTGCTACTGGTTGTCAGACATCTTCCCATAGCATTCCACATCATCCTCTGTTGCTTCATTATAATGTGGGCATAAGCCAAATTATGCAGTTAAAGAGAAGCAGTAGATTCATCCATATTCCTTGTGCTTATGGCTTCCCTACAAACTCCTGGGGTACTACAAACGTTCTGATTCAGCTCTGTGCACACTGCAGCTCCAGGGCACAGAGGGACAGGAATGAGATGCCTTGGCACTAAACCACGATGTTCCCTTTCCAACGGCAAGGAGTAAGGCTTGAGAAGTTTGCATTTCCTCTACAGTGGACTGGCTCCACCAGCAGGACAAGAAATTTAGCCAGTTATTTGTACTGGCATGGCTTGCCACTGAAGAGTTAACACTGCCTCGCACTGAATGCATTGTTATCAGGCCTCTAAGGTACACATCTGATGGGCACAGTTCACACTTCTCAGAACAATTATTTTGAGCTTCCTGCAAGCTCCTGAGTTTACTCAGACTTCGTATTTGCAGGGTTATTTTTGCATCTACAAAGGCTGCAAGCTCAAGGCCAAGCTCTGACCAGGAAGAGCTGGTGCAGGGCCATGGCACTCAGTGCGGCTGTGGTGGGCTTGGGAGAAAATCCTGCTGCCCATGGGGGCCTCAGCCAGCCTCTGCTGTGACCAGGAGCTGCCCAGCGCACTGACGCCTTGCTCCTTCAGGCCAGTAGCGAAGCACTTCTGCCAGTCTGAAAGCCATATTTTTACTTATGCAGCTCTTCGTTATGAAAATCTCCAACTCTTTTTCTCCTTCCATAGTCAGGGGAGCATTGGGCTGCTTTTCCACTTTGGCTCCATGACCCAGGCATTAATGTACCATCAAAACAACGCCTTGGGTGTCTGCAGGCAGGGATTGCAAACGAGAGTCACACTGCAGCTGATAACATTTTATTGGGTTTGGGCAAACACAAGGCACAAAGTATGGTGAGGCACAGGCTGAAGGGAAGGCGGGAAGCTGTACTTCAAAGCCAGGAAATAAGGACATTCTTTCCCAACAGCAGGTTATGAGGATGGAAAATTACCTACAACCAGGAAAATGTGAAGCTAGCATTTTCAGGATTATGTTTGTTCCCGCTCAATGGGCTGTATCTGGTAAATATTAAAACAGTCCTAAGCAATGCTTCTGTAGTTAAAGATAGGTCAGATTTTTTTCATTGTAAACACAAATTTCAAAGCATATGATTCAGTTGTATAAATCCACACCAGCCTAAAGCTTGTGATCAAACTGCCATGTCGGCTTTTCATGCAGTTTCTCCTCCCCTGCACAGGTCTGTGCAAAGCAGCCAACTTGGTTTTAGTTAAAGAACCACGAGTAAAAAGAAACTTATTTGGTCTTGGTTAAAATATTGCCTTCCCTTTGAAGAGGAAGAGAAGAATTTAAAACAAAGATGGGAATTTCAGGACAAGTTTTTTCTCTAAGAAAATCCACAACTTGCTGTGGATGTAGATCAACTCATTTTCATAACTGTTTCCAGTGGGGAGTTCTGACAGCATCTGGCACTGTCAGTGGGATATTACTGGAATACTCACAGTGAAGGATTTACTCCAATGAGCACACTAAGTCCCAGAGATGCTAGTGTGGCTTTCCACTTTAAGATAGGCACAGTGCAGATTATGCTGCTGAACAGTAGCAACAGATCTTGTCTACACATGGAATTATTCTTTCAAAATCATGTCTGGATCCTCCCTATTCCAGAGAAAAAGTGTGCTTGATGCTATGCTTAAGTCATTTTCACTGTAAATTAAAATAACTGAAAGGAAGAAGGTTTATTCTAGAGTAAGCGAGCCCATACACAGAGTTCTTCAATTATCTTTCACGTTATAAAGTCACCTCCCACCACAGTCTAAATCTGAACTGCAGATAATGCTGTATTTATAAAGAACATGTTCTCAGGGGATGAGAAATATTGCTCAAAACACTGTCCAAATGTTGAAAATGTAATATTTACACTGGATAGATGCCATTCTTGTCTGGCAGGCTAACAGATCAGAAAAAAACTATCTGTGAAATGATGACTGTGGGAGTGTCTGGGAGACCAGCAGTTTCTCCCCCCCCCATTTTTTAGGAGAATGTTACATCCTGGTGTTATGGTTTATATCAGATTTTAAGAAACCCATTATGATGCAACTGTTTAAAATATCAAGGGGAAGCCCAACCAATACCATTAAATGTACAAGGGTGAGGGCTGCAAATTATTACTGCCTCTCCTGCTTAACTAACTGCCTCTTGTATTAATGCATCCTGGACATATAATTGCACATCTCCATGGTCCTAAAAAGTGTCATGAGATGTAAATAGCCACTTTTGCCTTTGAATGTCTTCTCATGCTCTCACATGATCCAGATCAGACCTGGTGGTCTTACATATAGCAAGGCAAGTTTGTTGATTTGAAGTTAAGATTTCAGTCGAACTACACTGTAGTTGAGAGGGAATCAAAACGTTCTAAAGCTATTAGTCTATTTTATACTTAGCATTGCCATTTATATTACCTGGAGAAATAAACAGATAACAACCCATGCAAATCATTTGTAGAGGAGCTAATTCTATTTTTTCTAAAAGCCAATATTAAATCTTTCCCATATGGTTAATACCAAGTATTATGATGCAGTCAATGAAAACGTGACTCCAGTGAAAGCAATGAGTTTTCTGACCATCTTCAGGAGAGCCAAGATTTCTCCCATTATCTGTTTCTGTAGCACAGGGCCCAGCTGTATTACAGTAAAAATAATAAAAATAAAAAAATCCAACAACAAAAGCCCGAAGCCATTAATCAACTCAGAGAGATCTGGTTAATGTATTGCAAGATGGGCCCCTGTCGGGCGGTGCGTGCCTTTAAATTCTGCAAGCACTTAAAGTACCCCGCAGAAGTGACACATGTGCAGCCCTGGTCGCTGAGCCAGGCCAGCACTCAGCCGGCCTGCTGTAAGCACTGCTGGAGGTGCAATTTCCTCCTCACTGTGGGGCCCTCCTGGCTGGCAGTGGCACTTTGCTCGTGGGGCTGCTGGGTGAGCTGGGGGTGCAGCTCCCACTGCGGGACATTGAAAGGAGTGCAGCATCTGGCACTTGGCCATCGAGCCCATTTAAATACAACACAGAGCTGCCTGTCCTGTTTTTCTGTTGGAGCGTTATGTTGTGTGAAGTTGATAGAAAAATTCAGTTGCCGAAGTAATGTCATGCAGAACATAGAGCCACCATACAGTAGAAGACCCAATTTAGAAACATAGATGTTTCTCTTGCCCAAATCCTTCACACACAAGCACGTATTCTGACTCACGTCTGTGAAGCTACAGAACAAGTGGGCTCAGACACAGGGATGCTGGATGCTGCACATGTACACTGTCAGGAGGAGTGCAGCACGAATGGCAGGGCTCGGTGCTTACAGAGCAGATCTAAGCATAAGCTGGTGTAGCTCTGCACACCACAGCATAAAGAGGGAGTTCTTAGGAGTGTTCCCAAAAGCCAAAATCCTGAGGAGCCATTCAGCAACGCAAAGTGCTTCCCCAGCCCCTTTATTTCATTTAAAACCTTCAAAGTGATGCAGGCATTCACACCCCTCAGCCACATGTATGTGGGACTGCAATGCTTCAGCGACTTTTTAATTCAGAGAAGTTCAAAGCTTTGATCACATTGCTGCTACACACTCTGCTTGCATTTCTGCAGTCTTTACACTATATCTGGTGACTGGAGACTGAACATTTCATTATTTAGGTCTCGTTGTAAACTTGTGCATTTTCATAGGTGGTTTAGGACTCAGATTTTTCAAAACGCACTAACAATGGGATGCGGTATTTTTCTGCAGCTAGAAAAGTGCTATTTTCTGTGATTATTACTGGTTGGAGCCATTACTGTGAGATTATTGAAGCTTTATAGGAAAATCTGAGATGGAAGGAAGGCAAAGTGTTTTTTCTTGCTATTTATTCAAAAGTATTTTATTTCTATTATTTGTCAGTAATGATTTTATATGAGTTACGCAATAATATCCTCATTTTTTTAATCAGAGCTGGTGAATGCAAGCGCATATAAACCACTACAACTTTTGAATCTGTGGGATAAATATATGTTTTACGGCTGTATGGTCTACATATGCACACAGGTCCAGCCAAGTCTATACACAAACAGAACCACCTATTTTTAGAAACCACACTTAATTTAAGACACTTGAACTAAAGCAAGCCCTGCTTAGTGCTATACCTCCAACTTTCCCATTCATTCATGTGACTCAAAATAGAACACAACGCTGCTGATGCTTTCTATTTTTTAACCCTAGCTTACTATGCAGTGTATAGATCCAGAAACATTTTAAATGCCATTACTTACGGAATTCTAGATTTTCAACTAAAAATAACCTCATTTGAACTTTCTTTCCCCTCAATGAGAAGTGCAAGTGCACTTTTTGTCCCTGCTTGTGCTACGGATCTTTCAGCCAGTTTGTGCCCCAAACCCGCTCGTCGTTTCCAGCACGCCCCAGCCCGGGCTCACAGACAAGCCAGGCACAGGCACTACTTCTCCTGCGGGGGGGTGTTGGCCTTGAACATCAACCTTGCCACAGAAGAATCAGTTCTCCTCTTTCCCAGAATGAAACGAAACTCAACAGATTTTCTATCCGCAAATCCGAAGTCAATTCCCCTGGCTTATTACTCTCCCTTTATCCTCCCCGCCCCTCCGGCTAAGTTGCGGGCGAGAGGCTGAGTGCCCTGGAATCTCGGGCTGCCCTGCGGGACGAAGGGAGCCCGGCCGACGCGCAGTCCCGCACCGCCCGGCCGAGGGGATGCTGCCCCGCTTCCCGCACACGGCCGCTGCCGGCTCCGTGCCCGGCCCGGGGACGGGAGGGGGAACCGTGCGAGTCCGGATGCCTGCCCCGCCGAGCGGCCGTGAGCGGCTGTCCCTGTCCCTGTCCCTGTCCACTGGCCGCACCTTCTCCCTCAGCAGCATCTGTAGCAAAGGAAAGCGTGAACTTACGTGGCTCCCGCGGCGGCACTCAGGGCTGCGGCCGGCCGTGCCCCCCGCCCTGTCCCTGTCCCTGCCGTTCCCGTGCGGAGCGGGCGGCCAGCAGCTCCCGGAGCCGCTCCGCCGCTGCCCGCCCCGCCGGGCGCTTTGCAGCCCAGATCTCCCTGCATTGTTTTGCTCTCTACATCTCTTTTTCTTTTTTCCCCCTCTCTCTCTTTCTCTCTCTCTTTTTTTTTTTTTTTTTTTGGTCTCGATTTGCAAGAAAACGCGAAAGCCCCGTAAATAGCAGCTTTGGGGTGGGGGAGCGGCCCGCGGGGCTGCGGGGTCGGGCGCGGTGCGGGGCCGCCGCATTCCCGCTCCCACAGCGCCGCCTGGCGCCCGGCCCGCGCCCCGCCCGCGGGGATCCCCGTCAGCCGGCGCCGGGACCCGAGTTTAGCTCGAGTGCAATCCCTTTCCCCCCCCCTCCCCCTCTTTCTTTTCTTTTCTTTTTTTTTTTTTTCTCCTTCCCCTTCCTGGATCCTCTTTTAAACCCACTCCACTCTGCTTCTCTGTCTATTACATGCTAATTTAATTTTACTATGGACGATATTTTCAGCATTTGCTGAGGACAGTAAATTTTGTAGTTTATGTTATTTCACTTTTTATGACTTTTTAACACTTAATAAAATTTTATTAGAGCACTTTTGTGTTTACAAGGCCACAAAACTCTTGGCAGGTTGTCAGAAGTCCTTTTTATTATGATCCTACTGATATACTGCGAGTAATGAAATAATCATGTCCAGAAATGTATCAAAGGCCAGAGGGATTATCCAATTTAATAGCTCTACAGATGCGCTGCGAGGGATACGGACAGGCAGCGCGTCGACAGGCTGCGAGCTGGCGCGGGGCGGAGGCAGACCTGCTTAATTTCGTTCCCATTTCAGGCAGTTCTGCGCTGCCCCGAGCGCTGCGTGCACCGTCATGTGACTGCGGGCGGCTTCAGAGCAAAGGCTTGATTCTGTTGCTAAAAACTCTTTCCTTTTTATTCTCCTTAGGTACGCGGTTAGTGCCAGTGTGCTCGCTCCGGTGTTTCCGCTGCTTGCAACGTTCATTAAAATACAATTTACTGGAAAAAATCCAATGTCACAGCGCCATTGTGCAGTAAACAGCGGCTTCAGGCATTAAGATTTGATTCGCCCCTTCCCCCCTCTGCTCCCCCCCCCAAAAAAAGAAAAAAAGGAAGAAACACCAAGGATAACAAACATAAATAAAAAAGGCTGGTGAAATCAAATACCAGCAAGACATCTTGCAGTCTTTTCTCTTTGTCTTTGGAAGGGCACATTGCAGGAGCACGCTCGATGGTGCGTGTGCCCTCGTTCCACAGCAGGCTGTTTTTCTGCACTGCTGTCTGAGCTACAGCCTGAGATACTGCAGCTGTTTTTAAGGTCATTTCCTTTTATTTTAAATAATTGTTCATTTAACATACGTTGTTAAAGTCATTCTTGCGTCAAAAGGAGGCGATTATACTTCCTGACCCTGAAAGCAAGGTGGGTGGCTTTGTCTTATAATTAAATTTGCTGTGTTCAATTTCATATTTTTCTTTCTCTGCTGTTTCCTAGGGAGCATGCAAAAAAGAAAAAAAAAAAAAAAGAAAAAAAAAAAGGGAGCAATGATACCAGGAACACTCCAGTGCCAGTCTGCTCCCTTTCATACATATTGCTCCAAACTATCAGGCTTCGCAGGGACACCAGAAAGGCATTCTTTCATCATTCCAGATGAACTGGTTAATGCCCTGTGATTCAAACCTGCCCCACAGAAGCTGCCGCCAGAATATATTCCCACATTTCCAAGGTAGCACGAGGACCTTTTCTTTCCAGCACAAACAGATGTTGCATATTCGGGGGTAACTCGTGGTACTGCCAATAGGGATTTTTAAAAAGAACACAGATAATATCTGTGTATTTTTAAAATGTACTTGAGGAATTCACTGGGACTTTACAAACAGACCTGAAGACAAAGTGATCAGAGAATTTACCTTCACAATCATCACAATATGAAGGTCAACCACATTCTGACGTATTCATGCATATTGTGATTCTGCCTCACTCTTGAAAAAAGAAAAGAGTGGAAAGAGTGCCTCCAAAAGCAACGGGGGAGGAATTAAAATAGTGTACAGAGTCAGCAAATACACTGGGACCTGACCTGGGAGAAGTAATGTAAATCTTTTGATGCAGCATTGCTTCAAGACGGAAGTTTTGCTTTTCCAGAACAATATCATCTACTGTAAATCATATGTTTGCAGGTCAAGGTCGATTTAAACTTTCTAAACCTTTAAGAGCCATCAAATCAGAAAGCTGCAGGATGAAATGATGTGGTGAAAGAGGCGATGGGCTGGAAGTTGTTAACCTTGGAAGAGCAGTGTTGGCAATTGTTCTTCAGAGAGAAAGAGAAAACTGAGAAACTCCTTGAATATAAACACGTAAACACACTGCAGATTGTTTAATCAATGAAGCAGCTAACTAATTTAACCCCTTCCTAGGTGACTGAGTTTTCCTCTTAACCAGCCTGAGAAAGCAAGCAGGCTGCTCCCACCATTGTGGAGAGCAGCCAGACCCGGGTAGGTAAGTAGGTGAGATGAGCAGGGCAGGCAGGACCATCCTGGCTGAAAGCAGACAGCCTGGGTGGAATAACCGAAGGGAGCAGCATGACTGGGGATGGTGCGATCCCCCATGATGATGAAGCCACAAAGTCAGGTAGGCTCTCTTCTGAAATCTACTAAATGATTTTCAATCAGAACTTCAATTTTCTTTCTGAAAACTGGCAAAACAAGTGGTAAGTATTTTTTCAGGGCTGCTAGTTATTTTTATTTTTTTTGTTCGGTAATATATTTGTTGAAACCTGCCATTTTGCAAGTCAGTTGGAAAAGTGACAAAAAATATGGGTCCCTCAAAGCAATGAAAATATTTCCAGGGACTTGATTACTATAACTTGCAAAGGAAGGCCCGGTACATATAGATTAGATATCATTATTCTCCCCTGATATTCAAGGGACCATAAACCAAACCCTTGTCTCTAGGTTCAGACTAGAGTCTACATCTGCCACCTCCCAGGTGAGTGCCCAGTGGGCACTGGGGTCTTGCAAGAATCTCTCCCATTGAGGTAAGAGAGGAAATTACTGCAAAGTTTAAATAATCTGTCCCATCCTTTATCAAAATGCCTGAACTGTGGGTGCTACATTGCTGGGGAGTGAAGCTGGAATTGCTGGTCATCAAATTACAAAAAGTGCACCCTTCTATCAAAACTCTAACCTTTCCTATGTAGTTGTCTGTTAGAGAGATTAGTATACTGCAGATGTATAGGAGGACAAAGGTACATGAAGATAATGATATGAACTTAAAGTATATAAAAATAAGACAGTTGAAATGCTAACTGTATTGTAGTTTTATTGCAGTTTAATGGGCACACGCCAATGAACATTGTGCCTCTGTGTCCAAACTGATAGATGTACCCCATAAAAGCCTTCCTGAGAAGAAAGTCAGATAAGTGGAACTCAGTAGAAAAATAGCTGTAGTTTCTGCAGCTATAGATTATTCAATCAATGTAACTCCTATCTAACTCAGTACTACCCACGTCCTTGGTTTTTCCTTCTGAACTCTAATCTGAAGCACAAGCTGGCTCCCAAATTCCTCTGATGAGTGATGTAATTTTGAATGTCCAGAACCCCTTCCCAGGGACTAAGCAGTAGTTCCAGACTATGGTTTTTATGTCCGAGACCATAGCATTTATGGTTCTCAGGGTGGAGTTTGAGGTTTTCTTCCTTGCTTAGGAGCATAGTTATCATTTATAATGCAATGTAGTTTAAGTTCTTAAGCTGAGAGGTTGTTATGCAGCCATTTCATTTTTTATTATTCTGGTTTAGTCCCATTTGTCTTTTCCTTTACTTGTGCTACATGTTATGTATATATACATCATCACCAGTTCTCAAGAAAACATTAACATTTCTTTTGTGCGTGTTTCCTGGTAACTTATGGAGACAACTTTATAAACAGTGACCATAGTAATACAGAAACAGTCTAACGTGATGGCTTTGAAACATCCAACTCAGCATAACTACAGAGGCACAGTTCTCAGCCATAGGAATTACAAGCAGTGAACCCAACTGGAGAACCTCCCACCTTATATAGGTAACCCTTAGTAGACTGCTGTATTCAACCTGATGAGCATTTATGGACTAGGGACTGTTCTGATGTGTAGTACCCTGCTCCTGTCCTGTGCTTTTGCTGCATGAGGCACAGCCTTCCCTTTGGCTCTGCTGGAGAAGCAGCTCTGCGATTCCCTGGGTAGTTGGGAACAGGAGCAATGTAAAGGATCACTGTTATTGACCAAGATTCTGCCTTTGGGGAAGCATGATAATGACTGCAGGCAGCCCACCCTGGTCTCAGACTGCACTGCATCTCCCTCTTTCCTTTTCCCACTCCCAGCCCTGCTATTGGGGTGGTAGGCAGGATAGAGAAAGGCCTGCTATCACTTGCAGGCTTTCTTCTCCCCCTTGACCTCTGGTGTGCACTGCTTTCCTGGCACACTCTGAGGCAAGCGTGAGGAGATATTTATATCTCTCGCATCGATGAGAACTACCAGGATCTTAAAGTGCCATTTAGAAGTACTGTAGCAAGGAATATGTTACACTACAATAGCTGTTTAAAAGTTTCTCATGTATACAAAGGCTGCTCCCAAGAAGAGTCCCATGCATGATATGCAGTAATCATTAGCTTTAAAAACTATTACAAACAAAATTCACCACATCAAAATGGATTTGGGCTATGTGACCATTCAAAGCTTATTAAAATGACAAACATGAAGAAGCAGCAGGAATGCTTAAAACTCAGCACGTGTTCGTGTGCTAGTTTGATTTAAAAAAGACTACAAAGGCTTTCTTGAGCCACTCATGAATTACTCCCCAGATACCAACGCCGGCCAAAGCATGGCCATCACTTGGCCCCGGTTCCCTCCCACAGTGTGATCTGTCTTTTTACAGAAGATTCAAACTTGACAGTCTTTCTTTTCACACCATACTCTCAGCAACTTCTTTTTCCTGGAGGAAATCTAGAGCCTTTATCTTCATTCACACTTAAAAAATTTTTGGTTTGCAGTGCTTTCTCGCTACTAATGATGCTGCTGTGCAGCATGAGCTGAGGCCTTTTCTCTTAGCGTGAAGGTCTGCTAGGGCATGTCTGCACCACAGCATGCTGCAGCAGCACCCAAACTAGCAGCACACAGCATGGTTTTGCTCCAGAGGCTCTTTCTCAGTGAAAATTGTTTTGCTGAATGAATATAGTCAAGGTGTATCTCCACCTTGAGAAGAAACTTCAGCAAAACCTGTCGTCAGCTGCACTGTTTGTTCACACCTTAGCCCAAGTCTCTCATACCATAGCAGTAAGCATAGTATTTCTGAAAAGTTCACAGCTATACGTGTTGTATGGGTAAAGTGCATTAGATCCCTGCATGGTGCTGACAAAACAGGCAGTGCCTGCTGTAGGAATGGGGGTTGA
Source organism: Chrysolophus pictus (assembly GCA_037305975.1). Taxonomy (NCBI): domain Eukaryota; kingdom Metazoa; phylum Chordata; class Aves; order Galliformes; family Phasianidae; genus Chrysolophus; species Chrysolophus pictus. Next base: position 21,524,469 of record CM074582.1, read on the forward strand.
GCAGGAGGGGTTAAAAGCCAGCGATAGAATGAAGGTGACAAAGGTTCATAGTCAACCTTCACCTCTTCACAAAGTAGGTTTGGCTCAAGCAACGGGCAAGGATTTGGTCAGTTCTAGATGAGTTGAATCAGCTGCAAAAAAAAAGTTTTGGCCATTCATTCGGTGGACAGCTTTGCACATCAGCTTGCTGTGTTTAAAGTGACATCCTTTTTATCACAGTGATAACTCAAGTGACATCAAGCCAACGTGCAAAAAGTTTCTAGAAACAAAATCCTTCAAGCCTGATATTTGGAATGGGGTCCTCTTTCAAAATTGGAATTTTCCTTTCACTGATGACATATATTATAGAGTCCCTTATCTTTCATTTTCATGAGATTGCACAGACCTGTCTTTGTGACATGCTGAAGACCTGTGATGAAGGGATGCAGTGAATTTTCTCAGTAGGACTTAAGAAAAAGATGTCTCCTAGACATCCTCTTTTGTTGTTGTTGGTTGGAGTTTTGTTTGTTTGTTTGTTTTGCTTTAAATTCAACAAAATCCAGTTACAGAACGCAAAGTAATTCAAAGCAGATAAAATTGTTACCAGTAAGGTGTTTTAAAAGACAGTATCACAGGAAAAATAGGTGATAGAAAGGCAAATTAAATACAATGCTTAGTTTAAAAGTCTTTGAAAAATTAGTCTGTATTTTGTTCACATTTCTTGCATGTCTCCACAGTTTCAAATTGTTACTGACCAAACACTTTAGCCATTTCCCTGTAGGCTAACACTGATCCTTTTAAAAATGTCACAGGAGTCAGATAGGGCCTGATCTGCTGCCAACAGAAAACCAATAAAACTTTCTAGCTCCTTCTAAAGCCTTTGAGCTGGTTGGTCTCATAGTGAGTATTAGTAAAGGATATGAGGATAAGTGGTTTCTGCTGATTTCCCAAAAGCTTGGTATATTTTTCAGAGTACTCCCATGTAAGTCTGTGCTCAGTAGGCCAGTAGGTGTGTGTACACATAAGATACGATGCTTTGTGAAGAGAGAGAGAAATCTATAAAAATTGCTCATCATTCAGTTAGAAACATATTTTTACATGAGAGCAATGCCTCGTATGTACAGTGATCGAATCAAACGCAGAAAAAAAGGTCCATTTTTATTGTTAGTCCATTTCTAAATGTTTTTGGTAGGTGATACACCTGGGGGAACACCCTGTACTACAGGATTTGCTAAAAATGTTTCAGACATTTCATTTAATCAAAATATCAAATATCTTTCACTGCAGCCCAGTTAACCTTTGCAAACTAAACAAAGTCCATGCAAGATGGACTTCTGGCAGTGGATATATAAACAGGCTTTTCCACTAACGTGCTTTGTTTGTGGCCAGTAAAAAAATCAGAGATGGGAGGGTGGAAGGGTCAGCCGCTGCTCAACATTTAAAATCTTTATCAGTACCAGCAACCCCTTGGTTGGTGTCAGTGATTTGTGGTACGGTTGTTTATCTGTGTATCACTCACTTGGCCGCACTGTTTAGATCCAAAGGTCTCAGGACCATTTGCAATCTCTTCTCGGCTTGCTGTACCAGACAGGGTAGACATCTGGCTGTCAGTTATAATTGCATCCTGCACCAGAAGTTGTTGTTAAATACTCTTGATCCCCTTTGAACGCAGAACTGTGATGCACAACAGTTTCAAGCCATTACTGCAAGAGGCAAAGTCAATCCATGGCTTTAGCCCAGTTTGAAACAAGATTTACGAGAGATGGAGGGGAGGGGGGCAATTTTACAAAAGGGCGGCTGTTTGAGCCTGCTTGGGTTTTAATGATACAGCAGTTTCCTTTCCAGCCCGTACAACTTATTCTTTGAATGCTGACAGAAATAGTGCATCGGAAAAGTATTTTTGTGGTGTTGCCATGTTTACTGTTTCCTGTTGTCTTTCTTTGGAAGTATTTTAGCAGAAATTAGGACTTCACATAAAAACCCTACAGGCTCTGGGATGAAAGGATTTACTATTAGGTTTCCTTCTCACTCAAATATGGTGGACTGTGATTTAAACCCTACAGACTTATGACAGGATATGATGCCAATTAAAAGCACAAAACCTAATTTTTTGACAGAATAATCACATAATCCCCTTTCTATTATCTGACTAAAGGGTTATTGACAGCACTTTTATTTCTCAGCCCAAATCTTGGATTTATTAGACTAACAAACTGCTCTTGTTTAAGTTATATGGGCCAATGAATATTGTTGAATGTCCAGGCGCAGGACTGCATTCAATATTGTAAAGGGATGTTTTTCCCCTGGTAATTGTCACACCGGGTCAAGAATGCACAGAAATGCAAGTAGACAGCTGGTTTTGGTTGAAAGCAGAACTCTGATTTGCTGCTTAAAAACAAATCAATTATGAAGTAATTTAATAACAAATCTTATAAAGTGAAACACTGCGAAGAAAATTCAGCTGAAGTCTCTTCTGAGTTTTGAATGTAGATAGAGTGGAGTACACATTAAGCTTGGTAGAAAAACACTGCTGCATTAGAGACAAAAAAGATGATCTATTCTGCCTCTTGGAGCTGCCAGTCTGACTACCTGAGCCCAGTATGTGATCTGCATTATTTTGTCAGGGCAAGAATTTTGCTAAGATGCTTATGCTCCTGTAGAGGCAAAATCTGTCTCCCTTGTGACACCCGATATGGCACCAGCTCAGGTCCAGAGCCCGGTATGCAACATTTCAGCTCAGCCCCTGGTGGACTGCGTTCTCTATTACATACAAGTTTCCCAGAAATGTTTCATTTAAATACATTTTGTGCAGCAGTGTCACAAGTGGGGGGGAAGCGCGCTCTGTCTCTGCCATGTATACGCTCACACAAACTGGAGCCAGCAATTTCCCTAATCACTAAAATCCTTTCTCCCCACATGTAAGTTGTTAACCTTCATTACATCCCCAAGGGGACATATACCAAGCAAAGGCCTGTTAAAATGAAAATAACCATCCCTTCAAATTGCCAAATCATCGTATTATAAGCCCCTTTCTTATAAAGCAAGGCTCATCATTTGCAGTGGCAGGCTAATTCCTGCTCTAAGTTGGATGCAGTTATTTCTGCTATATGGTTTTATTTTAAAAAATACTTCATTGGCTTCCACAGCATCACCATGGCACATTTTGTGTTAGATTTCAAAATCGCAAGGTTAAGATGGAAGTACAGCTTATGGTGATTACAGAGTTCAAATGGAGACTGCTTTCACATGCATATATGTGTTGTTTGCTTAGAGCGTCAAGGTTAATTTTTACCCTGTGTGTTTGCCAGATGCACACAGGATTTTCCTCTCATTTCCTGTCTCGTTTCTAATCTAAAATCTATTGCCACTTCATAATAATTAGAAAAAGAGCTAGGCTGCTGAGGAGCGCTGGTGCTGAGGCGGGTGTGTGCCCGTCTGATCCACCATTTTATCACTGGTCCGACTGCAAAATGGTGGTTCCTGAGCTGTGAGGAGAAGGGACCTGCAATATGCTCCTCATGAGGACATGAGGAATGCCCTTACCCCAGCTCAAAGAAGGCCAGCTCGTCTCGTTGTGCTCGCCTTTGTGCCTGTCTCTTGTGCTTTCCCAGCCCTCGTTCGCCTCGGGACTGCCCATAATTCCTCTGTGGGATCTGCAAAGCCACTGAATGATGATTTCTAATTTAGAGTTCCTCAGGAGTAGCCATGGTGCTGCGCGCATGACATACAGCCCCAAACGGTGAGAGGACAAAATCACTGTAATTTTGTGTCCTGTGTTTTTATTAATAGAGGACCAAATGTCACGAAGGCAGCAGTCCCAGGACCAGTTTGCACCGAGAATGAATGTTTTGCTGGTGAATAAATGGTCCCTCCAGATCAAGGTTGAGGTCATTGGCAAGATCTAGGCGTTAGCTCACTCTCAAGCTATGTGCACATACGAATAAAGGAGTCAATACTTGGACTGTCAGTATCTTTCTTTCATAAGAGATGCGTTCAGCCTCATTTAATTTTTTTGGTAATAGTTTGATACAAACAGTTCATCCCATGCTTCGGTGTAAAAACACTGCTGGCAAAACAGCAGCTCAGGCAGGCGGTGACCTTGGGCTACCGCTAGCATGATATCAAAGAGCACTGCAAAGGATGGTTGGGGAAATGCTAACTAAATGGAAATTGCTGTGATTACCCACAGCAGGATGAGCATCCTCCTTTGCCTGTGAGGAAATTATTTCCTTTCACTCAGGTACACGGCTACTGTGCTATGTCAGTGACAGCAGCTTCACAGTGTGCCAGTAAACATGGATGATACAAAAATATGCCTCTGGTTGAGAATCTATGTGTAGTTTCTCTCGGTATGAAACAGATCCGCAGCAACAGTATTTATGGTCTGCACAACAATACTATTTTCTTTCTTTGGTTTGCAGGGGTTGTAAATAGGAAAAAAAAAAAAAAAAAAAAGGCTGAGCTATTAAATCTAGGAATAACAAGGCTCTTAAAGCTGAGTTTATTGTACTGGGAAGGTAAAAGCTTTACATTTTTGATCTGCGGGTGTTAAATATCCTGTCTGAGCCAGGACTCCAGCTCGGATGTTATTTATCTCCAAATCTTGGGGAAGGAAGGGAGCGGACAGATGTCCTCAAACTGCGGGCACCACCTGCCGGCTGGCGCGGTGCAGGGACGGCTGCGGGGCCGGGCAGCTCCACGGAGAGACCCCCAGCAGTCCCTGCGCACGGAGATGGATTTGTATTTGGACAAAAATGAAATGAAATGCTCCCCGGTGTTTTGGTTTTACTGACTTTTAAGCGCTCAAGCCAAGTGTTATCCAATTTTTCCCACACAATCTGTTTGGAGAGCTAGTAGTGCATTTCAAAATGGCTTATTTTGATGACACGGTCATAATTCTAAATAATTTGATTTCCAAAAATATACATCATATTATGGCCTCGCTAGAAAATCACTCCATTGAAAGCCTTCCATCTTAAGATTTAGACTAAATAAAGGAGAAGTGATTGCATGATCTAAACACCTTTCTGGGGGGAGCACTGGGGGGTGTGCTGCTCTTTGCTGGGAAAAAAAGATAAACAAAGAAAGCATTTTCCAAAACCAAAAGCTTCTTTCTGGGGGTCATGAACCGGAGACATTGCTGGTACTGTCAAAAATCTAAAGAGGAAATGAAAAATAGCACTTGCTCCTTTTGAATGCATGCGTGTGTTTGCCTTTCTTGATGGCTGGAGGAAAGGAGGCTGTATTTTAACAGGGGTTTTCAGAGCACTAGAAAATGCAGAAACATATCATAATTCCCTGCTTCCTTCAGACTGAAAAATCACAGGGTATGTTTAACATACAGGTACTCTGTGTATGTATGTAGCTTGTATCTGCAAAGAACTTCCATTATAGATGTATGTATGGTGGAATTTAAATCTTCAGCCTCCAATAAAATCGTATTCTGTAATAAAACTGCTGCACCTTGACTCCAGACTACACTGAATTCCAAATTAAACACCCCATTTACTCTACTGTAACAAGCAGAAAGGTTTGCTACAGTGAACACTATTACAGACAGGGAAGCATATTATCATTCTCTTTACCTTTTGTACGTACGACAGCAACACCTAAACAGCCCCTGTGAGTCATATTTTTCTCTAGTTCCTGGCTCCTCTTACAAGAAGGTGGATTGAAATGTGATATTTAATTTCACATTGCTCCCTTAATTATTTAGCTAGCTGGACAGACAGCTCCAGCAGTTTAAAGGCAAGCAGGTAGCATATTTTACTACAAAATGTCTTCCTGGATTTCATGAATAACTCAGTGTCATAAACAGAAACAGCTGGCATGCTGAAGGCTGTGTAGATTTCTTTATGCATTATATATAATGTAGATGCTTTCCACATAATGCACATGAACTATCCAATTCATATCAATGTTCGTAGCTCACCATACCACTAAATAATAGACCAGGGGTATAAAATTAGGGGACTTCAACTTGTTAATGCAGGTTATATATTAGAATTCCATTGTTTAGTGGTGAGTTGTCTATTGTTTAAAGGTCTGGCAATTTCAGATGCAAACTGTTATCGGGTGCTAATTTCCCAGTCTTTCTCTAGGAGAGCCGTTATAGAATTTTGACGTTTTTGCTGTGGTTATTAAATTAGAAATGAGAGCTCACAGCTCACGGAGGGTAACGGGAGAAGAGAAAGCCTGTTAACGCCGCTTTGTCACATCAAGGGCAGCGCCGGGGCTGGGCTGGGCTGAAGGGTTGCAGCTGTCATCTGGTGGCAGCTTCCCTCTAGTGGACTGATGAGGAATTTTATTCCCCTTTTCATGCCCCCTCCTGGTATTCATTTATTAAATACAAGGTACCTTTACGAAGTATATTCTTGGCTATTAACCTTCATGCATTAGATGGGAGCTGAATGTTAATAAAGAAAGTATTTCTAATCAATTGTGATTATGTGAGGCATGGCCAAGTCACACTGGTAAGCCAAGAATGCGGATCCCCAGGCTTCTCACAGCTGAGGTTAATCTGAAAGAAGTTACAAGTTTGAAGTTGTTTTAGATCAGATGTCTAAGATGAAGAAGAAGGGCTCCATTCCCAGACATCTGATCTAAACCCTTTGAGCCTTGAGAATTTTAACTCCAGATGCAGGTTCCAGCTCTGCAGATGATCCTTATCTTTAATGGGACCATCTCAAACAGCCACACATAGATTTGTTGCCATTGCAAGAGACCCAAAGAAATAAGTTGGCTTTCAGCCTATAGCTTTGGGGGAAGCTGAATTTGGTTCAAACAGCCTCGATTTGGTTCATCTCTGTTTAAAAGTGGAATCACCCAAGAAAAAGAAATGAGTCAAAGAGTGGAAAGATGAAGAATAAAGGCTGTGGCTGTATGAGAAGATTTCCTGGGCCCATGGAGGGCGTTGTGCAGCACTGCTGGGCTAAAGAATCTATTTGCATCTACTGTAAGTTTTGTTCCAAGGGATCGGATTTCTGGAGCCTGAGACCACTTACAATACATCAGAGGAAGCCTCGTAATAGGAAGCTTTATTGCCTTCTGCTAAGTGAGCCAAAAGTCAGGGGCTTTCCCTTATAAGCATAAGGCTGGGAGGGGAGGCGGGAGGGTGGGATGTTTTTTTTTTCCTTTTTGCCTGATGTGTTTCATCCTTCCCCACCTCCAACATCAAAGTGTTTGCTAGGGCAAGTCTGTCCTGTGATGCTGGAGCTGTGTATTTCCCCTCTCCCAGTAGTTTCCATGCCCATTTCCTATGTCCCAGCTGCCAGAGCACTAACCCTCGCTGCTTTAATCACTCCATTAATCAAGGCTCTGCAGTGATCAGCACACTCGCTCTTGCTGCCACAAGCAAGCCTGTTACTTCTTCAGGACACATAATCTCCCACCAGCTCTCCTAGGGGTTTTACTCAACTGAGCCGTATTGCTCCACCAACTAAAAAGGGTATTTCACTCCATGTGAATGAGGTGTGTTTTTAACATAATGTAGCTCACGTAAGGCACAACTCAAGCATGGCTCTTATATTTTAGGCACTGTGGTGGTGAAAAGACATATTTAGCCATTTCCTATCTAAGCTTCACAGGCACTGTGATTTCATTTAAGAGATGAACACTGTCATCAAACTAAAGATCAGCAGATAAAAACAAGTCAGCTCTGTTGGCTCCTGCAGAGCTGTGACTGCATCCCCATGGGCACTGGGGGCTGTCGTATACCAAGGCATGAGCACAGACAGACTCCAGTCCAGTCAGAGCAGTTTATTAGCCACCGTTTTGTGCTGGGTAGTGACAAAAGGTGGCAGATCCCATTACCCTAGGAGACTCTGAAACATTAAATGTAGACACACACACACAGGAAAAAAAAAAAGGAAAAAAAAAGATCACTTTATAAAGCCAAAGACAGTGCAAAAATAAATGAAAGGAAAGCACAGTAACCTTCAGTGGTTTCTCACATGTCTGACTCTTGCAAGGGGAATAGTACTGCACTCGAAGGTTATTTTGCTGTATCTTTTGCAGAGTCAAGACTTGGCCCTCTGCTGACAGGCAGGATGGGAATGTCATTTCCGAAGGTTAAGAGGAAGCAGGGAGAGCCCTAAGTGCTGTGGGATGCTGCAGCTCGTGCCCGGGCAGGAGGGGTGAGCCTCACCCCCCGGCAGCTCTGCAGCCCTGCTAGGAAACCTCTCTTCCCATGCATCTGTCCCCCAGCATGCCCTGCCTTTTCCTGAGCCACCCATTTCTGAAGCCAGGAAAATTACAGAAAGGAAAGGGAAAAAAAAAAGCCAGAGCTGCACGAGAAAGCGTCCGCATCACTGCTGCCATCAATCCAGCAATATGTGAGCAAAGGCACAAGGGCGGGATGTGAAAACAGCGTTAGAGAGGAAATGAGCTCGGAGTTTGAGAGTCCCAGCCTGCTGGGGAGGACAAAATTGGTTGAAGGAACGGAGTCTGAAAGAAGTGGAAATGAGACCAGTCTGCTTATTGACACCAACGTGGGGCACAGAAAGCAAACATATTCCTATTTACCAGCTTTAGGCCTTTAAGCATAAGCAATCCCTGAAATGTTTAATGTCCCGTTTCTGTAGCTGGTCATTCCCTTCTCAGATCTAAATCTGAATTCTGCAGCACGGGCAGTTTGTGACTGCTGTGAGCAAAATACTTCTTACAATAAGACACTCATGCACATGCACACACAGTCTTGTGGTGGGCACCTGCAAAAACAGCAGCAGCAAATGTAAATGATAACACCCAGAACAGTCCCCAAATACAAACTCTGATGCAGTGTAATCACTGCAACTGTTCTGCAGGATCATTTCACAGGTGTGTTTGCTTTTCTACCTGCTACGACTACACGTTGAAGCTCTTCTTCCTGTATGTTAACATTTGTTTTCCATTTAATTTCTTCAGGTCTGGCTTCGTAAATGCACATCAAATCCAAATGACATGTTTGCATGTGTATACTCATGAACAACACAAATTATTTATCCCTTGGGAAGAAGGACTTGAGAATACAGATGGCCTTGATACAGTCTGATAGGAATGTAAACAGGAAAATATCTTTGTTGACTTATTTCTCGGTAATCAGTAATAATTAGTTATTGTCTAGAGATGAATTATGTTATTTCATAAGCCTTACAACAAACAATAACTAAATGAAATCAACTTTGAGTTTCTTAGGCTTACTATACAATAAGTGCATGTAATAACTTCCTTAGCAAAGTAACAAAAGCCCATGCTGCGTGTTCCACTGTGGTTTTTTTTTTAAGTCTACATCAAATTTAAAGGCAAGAAGCAAGATCATATCATATGTTCCAGAGTTTTACTTTGCCATTCTTTTCTGTGGTTTTACAATGGAGTTGTTTATTTATTCACTCAGAGTTTGCTCTTGCATCCTTGAAATTGCCACTCTCTTCAGATGTCAATTTTATATTTGTTGGATGGCTTTAGTTCTGAAATCATTTTTCATTCTCACAAGATTAGCCAATTATTTCCAAGAGCTACATCTGGTTTCTTGTCTTCAGGAAACTATGTTCTGCTTCCCCATTTCTGCTGAGCAAAGACAAAAAAATCTTTTTACCTGTTTGGGGCTTTTCCATAGGCTGACTACGTTTCAGTCAATCATATGTGTCTCTTGTAATGACTTAGCAATTTTTCAAGCAAATTTCAATTAGTGGATTAATGTTGGCAAGAAACTAATAGCTGAGCTGCTTTTGGCTTTAGTAACGCTATGTCCAATGATGCTAATCCTTATCCTGACTTGTAGTCTGGGGGAGTCATGAAGTTGTTATAAAGGTTTGCACACACAGTTTTCTTCAGGTCAGGGCAAATCAACTGCAGAAAAATAACTGGGGACAAAATGCAAAAGGGTGTGAGAACGGCTGAATTAATAAAAAGCCCAATGAAAGTTCATTTTTTTGGCATTTTGCAGAGTTGTGGATATTTGCTGCCCCTGCCTCTGTCATTACTCCTCCTGGTCCTATCAGCCCTCTCCCCTCTCTTTGCCTAAATCAGTCCTCAGGCATGTTCAGTGTCCTGTTTCTCTCATTTCATACATTGGTAGATCATGTTAAGCAAGAAAGTCTAAATCAATTGGTCAAGTGAATGATGGCTGTCTATCTTAAAGAATGTAATTATTAAGAAATTCAATGGTTATTTTGGTATAATTTCATAAATATCTGTTCTTTTTAATTTTCTAAGATGTAAGTGAATTAGACCTTAGGGTATATTTCCTAGTTCACCCGTTATTATGCATTAAAATAATACAGAAGGTAAGTCTGCTTCTCCTGCATAGTCAACTACTGAGTGCAGACTTGTCATGGCGGGATGTTACAAGACTGCTGTGTGTTTGAACAGCCACCTGTTGCAGAACTCCTCCTGAACCTGTTAGAATTCACACATTTCCTCTGCAGTGAGGTGCTTCTGTTCTATAAATAGTCTTGGCCAATCAGCTAACAAAGACATTTGTTAATAATGATCTGTGATGGGCAGAGCTATCTGACCATCTGTGTTGGTGACTGGCAATGGATGCGTAGTGGAGATGAGGCTCACAGAGGCTGGTACGTGAGGTTGATTTGAACAAAGGCATTTTCTGATGCACATAAGTTGTCTGAGGGTGACTCAGACATTGTTATGGAGATGCCCGTGTAGCTGCTCTACAGCTTAACTAACAGTGGCCGGGAACTGCAGAATTTGCATTACAGAATCACACAATCACAGAATGGCCTGGGTTGGAAGGGACCTCAAGGATCAGGAATCTCCAACCCCCCCCCATCAAAGGCAAGGCTGCCAACTTCCCCATTTAATACTAGACCAGGCTGCCCAGGGCCCCATCCAACCTGGCCTTGAACACCTCCAGGGACAGAGCATCCACAATCTCTCTGGGCAGCCTGTTCCAGCACCTCACCACTCTCATAGTAAAGAACTTCTCCTGATATCCAACCTGAATCTTCCCTCCTTCAACTTAAAACCATTTCCCCTTGTTCTGCTATTATCTATCCTTTTGAAGAGTTGACTCCCCTCCTGCTTATAGGCTCCCCTTAGGTATTCAAAGGCTGCAATGAGGTCACCCAGCAGCCTTCTTTTCTACAGCTTTGCTTAATACAAAGCAGAATAATCTCTGCATCTGTCCTCTTTAATGCGGGAATAATCAAACTAGCACCCTACTGGAATAACTAATACCAAGTGAAAATACTAATAGCAAGTGAAATTAACTTAAACAAAAACTATTACATGCTGACATGTATTGGTACTGATAGGTGAAAGTGTAATGCTTATTTCCAAACGCTGCTCATCTTGCAGAGCTGTGTTTTGTACCTTACTAGTGTCTGACTTCTTGATAGGTAGACTCAGAATGACCACATAGATTGGTAGCTTAGAGGGCTGGTCTTGGCCCCATTCATTGACAGCAGTTTGGAAACAACTGTGAGACTGCCCTTTTCTGACAGCTTTCAAGCAAAACTGACCACATTCTGAGGAGGAACTGCAAGACATAGCAGCTCACATTAGACTTTCCAGCCAACAGGCTTCCACCAAGCTACCTGCTTTCTAGCTGGTTCTGCTGACAGAATAGGGCTCAGGAGTACCAGTTCACTCAGGGCAAAATTAAATTCACTTGCAAACTGCCTGGTAATTAAGTCTACTACCAGCCTGAGCTGTAGTTCATCACTGACCAACCAGCAGCTGTGAGGTCAGCACCTTGGGAAAAACTACTAGGGCTTTATCCTGTAGTATATACAAAACCAAAAGATTGTTTGGATGAATTAGGCATAGATTTATTCTCCTTTTCTATAAAAGTCATTGAAAAAAGTCTCATGCTAAGAAAAGCAGGATAGCATACCCATAGATAGGTATCTCTTAATCTTCACAATATTTTTTCAGAATTCAGATATGGGAATGAGGAGACAAATCACGGACCTGGAAAAACAGGAATTTAAATTTCAAGCCATCTGCAATGGATTCTGTCCAACATACTTGTCTGTCCTAGTTGCTTAGCCTTTTAAGTGAGAGTAATATTATTTCACCTTTCTAAAGTGCTATGAATTCTTTAGATAGAAAAAGTGCTGTGTATGTTGAACCCTGAACTCAGTTTTGGTAAGTAAGTGAAGAAGTTGATTTTGAGTCTGTATTTATTTGCAGTTTTAAATTGCACTAAATTCCTTAGACTTACTCCAAATGTACAAATGTGTAATTGACAGCAAAATTCATACCGTACCTTTTTATAGACCTCTGTTCTAACCACTACATCAGGGTAGCAAGACAGCTGTATCAAGCTGTTTTATAAAACCAATAAAATCAACTTCATTTTTATAGAATTTTTTTAAATGATTAAAATCTAGTGTTTTTTTAATATTCAGTGCAAAAATTTAACTGTGCCAAAACAGAATACAATAAGAGTCAAATTCTATTCTCCATTAATTGAGTAGCTAGATAATATAAATCCATTGATATAAAAAAATGTGCCTTTAGATTCATCTTTTTGATCTGTTGCAGTACAGGTGTGAAATGTATTTATTTCATTTTGTAATAACTGACTTTTCTTATAATGGCTGCTAGAAGAAATATTGACTTTTTATCTTTTAATAAGTAATACTTATAGATCTAGAAAAAATCATTAGTTATGAATTACAGCTACTGTAATGATTATAAATACATTAGCAACAAATGGTCATGCAAAATAAGAAAAGGTCTATTAAAAATTAAATAAAAAGATCTACTGAGTAAACAGATGTCTCTTTACAGCAGACATATCCCCACAGTTATTGACTGAAGCACTTCTAAGTATTAGGAAATGACCAACCATGACAAAACATTGCTAAAATAATGCTCCATAAAATACAACTTGCAGTGTTTCCTTGACCAGGGATGATCAGGAGGCTAATTGGTGTACGATATTCTCAGAAATCCAATTGCTTCTAAGGAGGATCTAAATGATGTGCTTAGAAATAATTCAAGAGTTCAGACAGCAATTTTTTTGAAGAATAGCTATTATCTAAGATGACTGCACTTTAAAGGTGATCATCATCTGGATGTTGAATTCCTTTTTTTCTTTCTTTCTTTTTTTTTTTTTTTTTTTTTTTTTTTACATACTGCAGACAGAAGGTTCAAGAGAAGAGTAGAGAAGAAAATTGCAGCAAATGGACTCTGAAGCTTAGCAAGGCAGAGCACTCAATTCCTATTTGAATCATCTCAAAGAGAGCAGGGAATGTGTAGGATTGGGTCCCCAGTCGTTGTTAGCATGTTTTAATTACTTATTGAGGAAGTAAGTATATAATATAGGAGGATAATCATATACAATAGTGATGTTCAAAAAGTAAATAAATGATGTTATACTTCAATTACTATGCTACTTCACTTTTAAAGAGGGCTAAAATTGATGCTTGAGATTTAAAAGCAGTGCTAACTTCCAGGCTAAAACAAAGCTAGTTTAAGGAATTGAAATGGCTCCAGTTCTTGATTTAAAACAGGTTTTTTACTCTGAGTAATCTCTGGCAATAAACACACATATTTTTCTTTTCAAGATGGTTTATGATCAGTGATTTCAGACCACTGCACATTACCCCACCACATGTCCTGAACTGCCTGGGACAATCCCAGATTAGGAAACACATTCACAGGTCTTGCACAAAGACTACTTTGTACAGAAATAACAAAATGTCCTAACATCTGTTCAAGGTCCATTTAGTAATAAACACATAAACCTTGACACTTTCAAGGAAGGCCTTCTACCTAGAAGGTACCACTATCTCTGGGAGATGAGGGAACCAAGTGGCTTTGCACACACATGCTTTGTTCTAAACTAAATCTTAATTTCATGGATGTTATTACAGAAGCCATTAAATTTTGTCCTTGCTTTTGAGGGAGAAGACCTTAGCTTAAGTTGAATGACTCAGTTGTGTAGTAGATTTAAAATACACAGGTGAAGTGTGAATACTTGCTGTCACCCACAAAATTACAGTTACAAAAGATTGTCATACACTGTGGGAAGGAAGACTGTTAACAAGAAAAAGGAAAAACAGTGAAGCCACCCTGACACCATGGTGTCTATAGCGATAGTCTTGTAAGAGAACATGAGCTTCCCAAGAAAAAAGCACAGTGGCGGCAGTATGGGTTATTGCTCTTTGACATTTACAGCTTTTAGACTAGAAGGAGAGTTTATGCACTTAGAAGGCTGACAGTCTTTTTCTTCCTTCGCAGTGGTGACCATCACCCTAATAAAACATTACTTCTCCCTTATAAACTTGCAGCTCTGACTGTCATGTACCTGTAGCATCTAATCCCAGCCAGAGAGATGCCATTTGGTCAGATGACCACCATGCAGGATTTGGGCCTGACTGAACGGCAAAAAACCGTTCTTTAATCTCAGCCCTTGCTTTTTTAAATACCACAATGATATAATTTCAGTTTTAGTGGCTGTTTCAAGTTGCCTTCCAACATATACCTTGATTTAATGTGAGACAGTTGATTTATTATGAGGCACAATGTGAATACTTGTCTGGGCTTCCCTCCTCTCTCCACCCACAGTTCCCATGTGTTCTGGTTGAAAAGTTCTGTAGTTATAAGGAACATCATCACCCGCACATGCATTGCTCAGCCCTCTTTGTAAGGTTACTTTTACAGCACGTGCTGAAGCCTACAAGATCTGTAGTCCAAGAAACCTGAATTCTTCAGACTAATGCTATTTTGGGATATGTGCGTGGCCTACAGCCATATTTTTCATCATAGTAGAAATACATTGTTATAAACAAAAGGCACAAAAATCCAATAGTGCCTGGATTTTTTAACACTCAGAATAGTTTCTAATTTCTTTAAGGCAACTGCTTGAGGAAAGACAGAAGATACTGCAAGTAAAAGTAATAAAAGCTTCTCACAAAATCATTCATTAAAGCAACAATTGAAATGTACACTTTGAATGACATGACTGACATGCATATGGGTAATTTAAATCTATTAACATTCTGGGGGGAAAACATTTTATGCTGCTGCTTGGTCTGATGCAGGATAACAGCACTGTGTCACTTAATGCTGCATGGTAACTCTAATGCTCCAGTTGAAAGCATGTTAGAGTTAAATAAGAAATAATAACAGGAAAGAGAAATTGCAGGGCATAACACACAGAAGAAGAGAGATGTCTTCAGCTGAGATTTGAAATCAGATTGAGAGTCAATGAGGTAGAGAGAGAAAGAAAGGCTGTTCCAGATGGTGGGAGCTGCAGAGCAGAAGGCTGTCTTACCACCAATTAATTTAATGAAACCCACCCACCAGTTTCCCATCCTGACTTCTTTCCTGAACCATGTTTGGCTCAAACCTCTTGGTGTGAAACCACAAGAACCCAATGTGAAAAATTCCCTGGTCTCAGCATGCTGTGGTGAGAAACTCCCAAGCACAGACCCGTCTGCAGGAAGGCCCTGTGTTCAGACAAAGGCCTTTTTCTCACAAATGTCACTGTTAAGTCAAACAGATGATTCTTGTGGAGCTTATGCCTTAAGGTGATGAGCATCTCCTTTCCCACATTGTTCTGCACATCTGGGCAGTAGCTGCTCATCGTGGGGAGCAGTCTGGTACCACCAGATGAGTGCTGCTCCTTTAGCATACAAGGAAAGGCTTACATGGGTGTACTGTAAGGTCTTCCAGCTGACATGGCACATCATAGCTAGGCTTGCTTGGCCTTCTGCACAAGCAGATGCCCTATTGAGCAGAGGGCAAATACCA
Organism: Chrysolophus pictus; assembly: GCA_037305975.1. NCBI lineage: Eukaryota > Metazoa > Chordata > Aves > Galliformes > Phasianidae > Chrysolophus > Chrysolophus pictus. The sequence continues at coordinate 21,540,153 of CM074582.1, forward strand.
CTGTAAAGCAGCCCAGTTCTTTGGCTGAGCCTAAAGGGAATTCCTTTACACATCACATCATACTAAAAATGCTCCTTCGGGGGACTCTTACACATCTGAAATTTAATGTGACATAAACCAACCACTGTGACGATTACTTTTGCACAGTGGAATTCACTGAAATGAATGTAAATGTTAATCATATGATCTAGATACCATAACAAGCCTGCATCAAGTAATATTTGTAAGTACAGCTTGTCAAAGTAAGATAATTCATGACAACTAAACTAGCAGTTCATCTACATCAACAGGTCACTCTAAAGAAAAGAGTTTTGCTTATCCCCTGAAGCCCATCAGAACTGAGCACCTGCAGACAAGACATAGAGTGAGTGTTTGGAAGCCGCTCAGCTCAGCCTGTGGCCTCTTCTCCTCTATACAGAAAGACCTTTTGCTAGTCTTACTGGCACAAAAGTGGGAGGTGCGGGCTTTCAGGTGTATGGGTCTCAGGAGGCTTCCTACGTTAAAAGCAAAGCCCTCCGTTTCACACACAAACTTACAGGTATGCCTAATGAATCCATGGTCATTTTGCAGGAGGAAGCCTCCCTGAACCATCAGGATATTGTGCTCTCCTTCACAATAGTTTCAGTTTCTGGATGATTTCCCCTCCCTATCAGGAAGATCTGATTTTGCATTATTTAATCTTGAAGAAGGTATAACGAAGTAGTCTCTGTTTGTGGAAGCAATCACTTCATGTTAGAGAAACCATAATAAAACCTAATAAAACCACAAAATCATTAAAGTTGGAAAGACCATTAAGACAATCTAGGTGAACTATCAACCCATGCCTATGACTGCTCTAGATTGTGTCTCTCAGTGCCACATCTACCCTTTTCTTGAACACTTTCAGGGATGGTGATTCAACCACTTTTCCAATACCTCACCACTCTTGGAGAAGAAATTTTTCCTAATATCCAACCCGAACCTTCCATGGTGGAAGGCCATTACCTCTCATCCTATCACTAGTTACCTGGGAAGTTACTTAGTTTTAGTTATGGCTGCTCCCTCATTTAATAGCAGTTAAAAGTTCTGGGATATTCTTCCACTGAACAGCACAGAACAAGTATGTGCTATCTACACATAGATATGTGTAATCCACAACCTCCAAGTCATTTGAGGTAGCCATGGTTTAGTGTGTAAGTCACCTCCCAAACACTATAAATGTGGATTCAAAATATTATTTGATTTTATTCCTTTGCATTACTCTACTTATCACAACTCTAAAAAAAATGAGATAGAAACTATTAAAGAAGTGATGACAAAAATGCCATGTTAGATTTCCATTTATTTTATCATTAAAAAGATTTACAGCCTGTACTGATATCAGATTATAAAAATTAGGGCCCTCCATAAATTAAAAGGGCTTGCTCTTGCTGAGCTATAATAAGGAAGCTAATAAGTCAGATTTGAAAGGTTCAAGAAGCAGAAAAACAAGCAGCAATGAAAACATTGCTTAAAAGCATGTTGAGATTTTTAAACTAGATTCTTGTAGAATGCAATGAAATATTAGTAGAATAAGGTAACTTGCCAAAATATCTCTGCTTATCTTTTTCTTATAATAGTCTTCATGGCAGAATTAGTGATACTCTTCATTAAACAGGCTCTGCTATAATGACATTGAATTCCATGCAAATATTCTGCTTCTTTAGGAATAATTTATTGTAGTTTTACTGGAAAATTTTAGCTGGATCTTAAAAGGTTTTATGGCCTCAATTATAGCACTTTTACTCCTAATAATCAATATTGATTTTGCCCTATCATCCTTTTTAAAGTTTCTCTTGGTTTACATAGAATTCAAATCTTGACAGTTTATAAAGTGATAATATTTTCATTCTAAAATCATATTCTTTTAGACAATTACTCCAGTTCCTCAATAGCTACATCTGTTACACCACTAAAAAACAGATTTTACTTTGTTAGTTTGAAGTGAGCATAGTGAAAAGCAGTGGGAGAAAGACAGTGACTAGCAGGAGTGTTCAGTGCCCCACACAGTTGTGCTCATCCCTTCCCCTGTTCTCATGGTACTCTAGAGCTCCGTTCACTGGATCACTAAGTCCGTGTCTCATCTGCACTTGCAGCCTACTCTGCTGCTCTAATGCCTGAGAAACAGACACCAGGAAACTCAATACACTGACCCCTCCAGGTAGCTTTTACTGTATATTCCTCCTAAAAAACTGGACCTTCTCAGTCAGTTCTGTGCATCACAGACAGACATGAAGGATCTGTCTGTCCCATCTGTGCCATCTGGCTTTTCAGCCTCTTCTGTTCTTTCAGGAGCTGAAACACCACCACAAGCCAACATACACACAGTCATTTTCTCAAGTCGATGCCATGCCACTTTTCTTTGTGTTAACTCTACTGCGTGTGAAGAGGCTGAGCCACAGAGTGCCCTTGCCCAGGCTCCTGCTGCTGATGGACAGAAATGGGGTGCAGCCACGTGTGGTCCCCAGCACTTCCCGGAGCTGGGGCTCATGGAGAAGGCAGTGGTTCAGGCAGTCAGCTGCCTCCTTTCAGTCCCACAGGGCATACCTCCCTTGTTCTTTCCAGTGAGCATGACGGTGAGCAGCATGTGCACTTCGACTGGTTAGCCATGTGCATTATTCAGTTTTAAGCAGAGAAACTGGAATCACTTGCCCTGGAGGAGGACAGTGGCTCAGTGACATCCTAGAAGGCTGTGCATATAACGTGTATATTCATTACTTTTACCACCTTTTACCAAAGTATATCTGTCTCATTATTTTACTCCTGCCTTTCCTAACATAATTAAATGGTGACATATGTATATATATATATATAACCTAAATATTTACTTGATTTTTCAACAAGGAAGAATAAGGAAGAAATGTATGACAATGATTATGTGAAAAGAATAGTATATGGAATTTTTCTGTGACTATTCCCACTAACTTGTATACACCTTTTTTTACTCTGTCATTCTGCTCCCTTACACCAGGTTTATTTCAACATCTTAGGAAATGAAAAGATCCCCTTTTGCTTCAGAATTAGTATTTGACTGATGAAAAGAATGAACCCCAGGGGCTGTCTTTTCCAATCAGGCACTGTACAAGCACTTGAGCTGACTATGTTCTGCAGAACATTGGAAACATGGCATGCCCAGGAAATGTTTGCCATCACATTAGTGATGCTGTAATGGGCATCACAAATCACCTGGACATTAATAGAATGAAATCACTTACTGCCTCTGAAAGCAGCTTTATTCTCAGTTGGTGTCCTGAAGGCACCATGTGTGCAGTCTAGATTTTCTCCCACAAAGGAGAAATTTTCAGGTATCATAAAAGTCTTGTTTTTCTTGCTGCTTTTAGAGTTTGTTTATATTGCCACTGATTATTCCTGATGGCAATCCCTTAAAAACAACTAGTATTGGAAAAAAATAATGTCAAAAAACAAGTAGAAGTCTTTTGAACTTCAAGTGATCTTTGATTTCTCTAAAAGCCATAGCGGAACAGGTTACACATGTCTTCTAATGACTGCTCTTGCTCTCACTTAGCTGCAATAACGCATCAAACATGTTTCTTTATCCTGTTATTGCTGGTTTGTAATTTGATCATTTTGAATTCTCCCCAAGCTGTTCCAATGTGTCTGTAACAGAATCAGAGGTACCTCTGTGCACTTCTCATTTTGCTCAGAAAATAGAACAGCTTCAATGATCACAGCCCATGTGAAGCAGACAGCAGCGGTTAAATTAATTGTTGTGATCAAAGAAATGGGCTGTTAAAAATACCTGATTTCCTATTAGAGAAGACTTTTTAATTGTGCTTCTGGTGCCTAGAACATGTTGAATTTTTTATGAGATAATTCAGGTAACAGTCCATTAGAAATGGTATTCAATTTAGCCTGAGGAAGCTGAGGAAAAGCGAGAGCACTCCTGTGTGCACAGAGGCTGTCTTTTAGCCCCGACCCCTGCCAGGGCTGCAGCGAGTTCTGTGTGCCGTCCTCAGCCCCACTGTGCCCAGCCAGCCACGTGGATACACACCCGAATCAGCTGCAGGCTGCACTCACACACCTAGGTGGGAGATAAAGCGACTCGTGCCCACTCTGCTTCCCTGCTGCAGGAGCAGCATCCTCTGCAGTTAAATTGAAGAGATCTCATGAGCCAAATCTTTTACTGTCCATAAAATGAAATGTCTGGCATCTCAGGCTTATCTTTCTACTTTTAACTTATTTTCACTTTGTATTAATAGAATGTTTGTTATACCATGTTCAAGAAAGCATCTAGTTTCTCCAGAGCTACTCTAGCAATCAAACTGATAGCTGTAAAGCAGATAAATAGGAGCTGTACACCACCATTTCTGCTGGCCCATTTTTCATTTTTTGAAATAAACCCCCTAGAGTCTTTTTTTCAGAATAAATTGAAGATAAAAAAGTTATCTTCTGATGCGGATAGTTTGAACATGTCAGATTTGTGAAGCATGGTCTTTGGCTAGCTTAGCACTCTGCCTTTTGAAAGACATATAAGGCAGAGCACAGCTGTCAGATTTTTTTTTTTTTTTAAAAGGTTGGATAAGGCAAAATTAAGTAGCTCTATTAAAAAACAGAGGATCTGTAAAGTCAGGTTCCACTCTTCTTTGTTAATGCCAAGTAGTGTTTCAGTTTCCTCACTGAAATCAATGTAATAACTCAGGAAGGGAAACATGCCTAAATCTGTCCTTAACTAGTCTGATTTTGGTAGTGAAAATGCCCTTACTGCCCACAATCTGACAAATGCCCCCTAGTCTGTGCCCCATGTTCCAAGCAGAAGAGAAGAATCAAGCAATTCTGCCAAGATGAGCAGCAGGCTCACTGATTATCAAGGACCCATTTATTTTGAGCAGTTCTTACATATCTTTAAATTACACTTGGGAAGCTTCCTTTCTCATCCCTAGCTCTTCTACAAGTCTAAAGGTTACATATATCTTTTCAGTATATTTATAAACAAAATATCAATTTTAAGCGTTGCAGAAAGGAGTACACAGTTCTGCTTCCTGGTGAGTTATAGAAATGTAATTACTTTCAGCCCTCAGAAGGCTAGTTATATCTGGATCAGAAATAATAGATCTGAGATTAGTAAAGGTAACAATTCTCAGTATATTGCTTCTTGATTTTCATTTTTCCACATAGATCTTCAGTAGTCAATGCAATTCACAGTTCAGACAAAATGTAGCAAAGATGTATACTGCACTGACTTCATTAAATGTTCTTGAAATATACTTTTGCACACCTACAAGCACATACTGTTGTTCTATTCTGCTCATTCTTCTAGACTATCTAGAATGTCACTGCAGCCTTTTACTTAGGAGTCACTACAGGGACCTACTTGCCATCTCATACAGCTGCATCATCTCATCACCATTCTCATCTGCAAAGCCACTAATCCCTGGCCAATTTTGGGCAAAATAGCATTTACCCAAATTTGCTGTGCAAGCAGTCGCACTGATTTTACACAGGGAGGTAAGAAATTTAGTGCAGATGTAGTTGTCTGCTTCATTGAATATTTTGATATTATGCTGCTGTGAACCAGGGGTTATGCCAGCAGTGCACTAACAAGCACCAAGCTTCTTGACTAGAGCATTTATAAGCCCTGAGATAATAACATGAACAGTAAACATGATCAGTTCTGCTCTGACAATTCTGTTCAAAGAAATCAAGTAAATTTAGTAGAGTAACTGAGATAAGAACTTTGGCCAATGACAATTGCATTTCTCAGTAAGAGCTGAGGATGTATCATAGCCTGGCCATCCCTCAAAGGTTCTAATAGCCATGTCTCAAGAAACAAGTAGTAGTTGAGATGGGAACTTGTAGCCTTCTGATCAGTGAAAGAAAACATTACTGTTAAATGTAATCTGTAGCACTGTTCAAATTACAGAAGACATAACAGTGTAAGAACAAATCCATAAGTGCTGTTACCTTAACACAGCAGTATAGATTCCACTCCTTTCATCCTAAACATATGATTAAACTTTCAATACTCTTCAGTGATGCAAATTTGTCTTTACTATATGCAATATCACTTTAGTAAAGACCGTCTCCAGTAAATAAGGAAGGAGACGGACATAATTCCTGATCATTCTGATATTTTTTGCCAAGGACATGCTGCTAACAACTTCTGATGTTTGCCTCCACGTGCACTGATTTGGAGATTCTCACATTATTCCAGTAAAGAAGGAAGAGAAGTCTGTGTGAGAGAAAATCTGTCTCTGCTAATAGTCTGTTAATACTATAGAGTGGCTTAGTCACACCGTAAGTTAAAAAAGATATGTAGTTGATTAATGAACAGTTTGTATTTGATGCTTATGTGTAGGAACATCCTCACTATCATTTTCATAGAGCAGAACACTTCAGATAAGACCTAGAATAAAGAGTAGAATTGGAAAAAATGTGAATTTTCATTTCCAAAATTCATACAGCCTGTAGAAGGCTGAGATGGCAATGGAAGATAGAAGGTCCAAAAGAAGAAGGGAAAGAAGTCTGGATTAAATCTTCAGTGGAAAAGGCTTTAGCCTTGACCTATGTCTTTCTATATAAACACATTTGCACAAAAACAAATGGCACTGCTCATGTAATGGAAATTGCCCCTCTACTTACAAAATCTGGCCTTAAAAAGACTCCTATCTCAGATGCTGAAAGCCATCACTTTCAGCTTCATTTTCCCTCTGAGCTCCAGATTGAGCATTTGTAAGGCAATGTCCCATGAATGGAATTTCCCTTCACTTAAAAAACAACAACAAAAACAACTAAAATATCTCCTGACAAATATATTGAGTGAACTGAGTAATGATTCTCATTTACTGATGTTCACCCAGTAAAGAAAGGAAGCAGCACCCTTCCTCTCAAAGGAAATGAAGAACACTGTTCTCAGTATGGGGGTATATATGGGGAAAGCTAATTACTTTTTCCATGCCAGGAGAGAAATGACATGAGACTACAAAGAAAGGTGAATTCTGGTGACCCTATGACCTCTGCAAAAACGTGACCTTGGCCTATAATGAACTGCAGCTCATGGTGGGCACAGCACTGGGGCCATGCGCTCAAAGGCAAAGAAAAAGGAGTGCAGCTCAGGATCCAAAGAGAAAAAGCCTAGAGGAAAGTTATCATGACATTAAGCAGTCAGTGCTTCTGTATGACAATGCTTCCTCAAGCCAGATATTCACTAATCTGACCTGAAATTATGTTCATTCTTGGGAAGTTTGCTTGTGGCTTAAGTGTTGTAAAATACACATTTCCAGAACGGCACAAAGAAAAACTTACAGAATAAAGAAGTAAACAAATCTTTTAAATACCGTCCGAGAACTTTCTATTTCTCTACCACTGGAAAGTGTCATTAAAAATTGTTCTACCCCCTGCTGCTTTGGCTTGTCATTTCATCTTCAGTCCTCTGCAACTGGCCTTGCTGGTAGGTTTGTCCCAGTCTATTTCTGCCAGACCTGGACCACATCTCTCAACATCCCACTCTTCACCCCCGGCTCTCAGAGCAGTGCTTTATCCTGAATGTGCCCTGCTGCATGGTTGGTGGGCTGGTTCCCTGCTGGAACCGGAGAGCAGCTTTCTGTCAAGAGAAGTAGCTGGGGCTGCCAACTGGAAATCAACAGTAAGGTATGTTTCTTCACTAGCTCTTGGGGACTACAGCTCTTTTTCCCTTAGATATTTTCCAAAAACATTTTAATAGCAGTAATAGCAAGGATATTTTTACAGTTAGACCATCTTCCACCCTCATGGTGACAGCATACCATCCTTATCCTCTGCAGAAGGTCAGAAAGTGAATAGTTGTGAAATGAATCAGTACACACAAAAAGAATTTAACTTCATCATTTTTCTGCTCCAGTGAAAATAGAATTAAATCTTCAATAACTATTTCATTACATGTAGTCCTCATTATTGCAAAAATATGTGACTTTGTTACATAAGAGGAAGAAAAAAGTCATTTTTTTCTAAAATCTCCTTTTTCAGTGTTTTAGAAATAAAACTCTGTGCTTATCTCCTTTACAAAGGGAATTAACAGTGAATTTACTTGCTGGTGTTGCTGTGTCAAGGGATACAGAAGACTCACTCCTCAGGTGAATATTCCCAGAGGCAGAATCCAAGTTTGTAATGAATAGCTCTGAAAAGTTTCAAGTCACATTTGGCCATGACTAGCTAAACTGAGGTCTGAAAATAACACACTCCACTAACAAAACCTGGAAGAGGAAATATTTGTTTGATTCTGTGTTATAATATAGTTATTTTAACTTTTTTTGCTCGTTTTAAGAAGTGAGAGAATAAAAAATGTTCACAACAAATCAGGGGAAAAAAAATAAAAAAACAGAAATGCAATTGCTAGACATGTTTGGAGGTGGTCATTCAATGATCCGAACCTGTGGGACTGAGATAAATTACTTGTGGTAACATTTTCCTCTTGGAAAATCACAAATGAGACTAAATGAGACGTTTTATATATATAGTAGCAAACAGTCATAGGTACATTTCATTTTGAAAGTCCCATCTGTCTTACAGCCCAAACAGTTTTTGACACCACAGAATGATTGCTGCACTTCACTTTATATGAAAAGGCAGTAAGAGTTGATATACACCAGGGCTCTAAACATCAGAGTTCTGTTATACTATATTGAGCATTTATTCTAGGGAACTGGGTTAAAAAATAAAGAAAAAAGAAAAAGAGGAAGATAGATTAATAGTTTATATTTATTGCCCTACAAGTGTGATCAAGCTTTGATTTCAAGACTCAGATTTAACTAATCCCTAGAAGGATCATCTAATTCATAAATTCAAGCTGTTGCAATTTTTCCTACAAAAGCAAACAAAATGCACAAATGTGATTTTTCATTTGATCACACTTTAATTGACTACATTAAAGCTGCAAATATTAAGGAACTCAGCCTGTGTACTTCTTGGAGCCTGATTCAGCGTGAATCTTAAAGCTAACTGTGTGTGGCAAGCCACAGTCAGTAAGGTTTAAATTAATAATACAGAATTAAATACTGCCATCAAAGCAAAGAGTTAATTGGTTTCCTATTTGTAGTATGACACTGAAATGCCACAAGAGCTCAATGGTTGTTATCATCACTAGAAAATAAGTGTAGAGTTTATCCAAGATTGAGGAGGAATTAGCGTGCTGTCTTATTGCTTAATAAAGAGCCACCAGCAGCATGCTCAGTCACGGCTACAATCATCATCTTTATCAAGGCACTAGCAATTATTTTATCTACAGTATAATGAAACACTCAGGCTATGCCTCTGAGCAGACACTAGTTGGACTCTATGCATTACAAAATCACCTACAACAGACAAATGCATACTATTTGCGTCCCCCAGAAGGATCTTACATGACTCTGAAAAGCAAACAGAAAAGAGATTTCTTCTTTAAATGTCTTATAAAATCCCACTATTTTAGTCCATTTATAAATTCAGGAAAAAAATTGTCTACTGGATAGAGAAGATGATTTTGGATCACACAAAACAGAACCACATATTTTCTTTGTGACAATGGGTACCTTTGGAATGCTTGCATGACTATAAAAGAATCCAAGATGCAAGGGGAGTAATTTCTGGCCCAGGTCAGCTTGCTGCAAGAATAAAGTTAAGGCCTTCCCCTGATTCTCCCCCCAGCGCAGCTTCATAGACTTGAATCTGCCTTGGTACTACCAGTATTATGGGGGATGAAGATTAAGTGAGAATTGTTTGCTCCTTTTGGTCCTCAAGCTGGCATATTGGTCAACTAACCAATTTGGACTGGAACAAGAAAGTGATTGTTCAGGTCTTTCCCAGTTTCTGAAAGATTGTGTCTGGCAGTTGACGGAACAAGAATTTTCCTTTGAATTATTTTCCATGTACATGTGAAGAAGGATGGTAATTATGGAAAACCAACAAAACAAGTTCGCCTCCTTAGCATTCTGGCTTTGCAACAACGCTGCAGAAGGTTTTACGTGTCCATAGAAGAACAGAATAGATAGAGATTAATTTTAGCATTTGATGTAATCCAAACCAATGTACTATGCTACAGCTCAGTGTGTTCTGCTAGACTATAACAGAGCAAGTTATAAAGGAAGGCAGATACAACATCAGTTTTTCACATTCTTAATGAACAGTGTGAATTCATTGCTTTCAGAATAACAGATGATTTAATTGAATCTGTATAATCTAATGCAATCTATCTCATTTAACTAAATGTCACACAGCCCTTTTCACCAAGAGGCAGTTTATGTACACACACCAAGGAGCAGCACCAGTTTCTGAAACCCTTACTAGTATTAGATCAGTTTTCATGAGTTGCCCACAAAAAACAGCACACTTTTGTTTTGTTTCCAACTTAACTGTTAAATGCACAAGATGTGTTTGAAAGCCTATGGCCTAACAGCAGAGAATCAGAAAATTAGAAGAAAAAACCATGCTGTATTTATTTATATATTCAGCCTGAGACATAAGCAAAACAAAAGGTAGGAGTGAGTAAACTTCTAAGCCTTCTTTCAGTGGTATATTTCTAAATTCTCCATTAAGTATCTCAGACACCATGGGGCAGTCTAACTGCTGTTATGAATATGGTTGTCCTATCTGAGTCTCAAAGAAGTGGTCTCTCTCTCTCTCTCTCTCTGTACACATATGGCTCAAGAGTAGGGTAAAATATTTAGATGTTTTTGCAGCTAAATTCACTTTTCCTTAAACATATGAAATGTGCATTCACATACCCCCAGATGCAGTAAAGTGTATATGTATTTTCTCAAAAAAATCCAGGAACCTAAATCTCATAACAGGAGAGTGACACTTTTGAAAATAAAACACAAGATTCTTAAATCATTTTGGCATTTTGAAAATAAATCTGAAATCATTAGTGACCTCAGTGGCCTTAAGCCTCAATCTAGAGAATGACACCACTATAGTTGCAATCTACCATTCTCCCTAATTAACTGTCATTTTGTGTCAATTCACAAGGAAGAGCAAAACTCACAAAAGACAACATTTCTGGTCTACCCCTTATTTAAAAGTTCTTCATTTTCACGTAGTTTTTGAAATCTGACTGGCTCAGAAACCAAGAAAGTAGGGGAATAAGTGATCAAAAGATGCTGATTTATGGTTTAAAGCATTTGAACATTTTTAAGACCTTCAGGAGGACAATTTAACGTGTCCCCAGGTTACATTAGTTTACACAGCCAGCCCTCACAACAGAGATAATCTAGGCAGACGTTGTCTTTGGCAACATTACAGGACTACATTTCACAAAACTGGCCTGTTGTTAACTGTTTTTCACTGTTTCAGACAGCCACTCATGCATTATTTATGGCATCAGGCATTGCTATATCTTTTCTTTCACCTCCTATTTTATTACAGAAGCATAATTGTGGCTAGCATAAAAGCAATGAAAATACAGCAAATACAGATTTAGCTATCAGTTGTGCTTCTTGTCTTTTCAGAGTGCGTAGGATTATTTGGTGTGGGAGTTTGTTTGATTTTCTTTCTGAATAGATTCACTATTAAAGGTATAATCATACAAAATTTGAACCTCTGAAAGACCTTCTGAGCCCCTCTGAACAGTGACTGACTGAAGAGAATCTTGACCTGTAGTATGGGTAAATCCAGGACACTGCACCCTATAAGCATCCCCTTATTCACAGTTGATAGTTTAGGTTACCTTCACAAAATTTAGGCAATCTACTTATTTTCTTGCAGCTATTTACACACCCCTCCCCAGTATACCAAGAATATAAATGAATAAAGGGCCTGGCATTAATCTACAAAACACCTAGGCACTATCAGCACATAGGGAAGGAATACTTTTGCAGGCTATCAGCCGAATGACTTATCCATTTTTATCTACTTATGCAGTTTGTCGAGAACAAATTACACTGTAGGGGTGGGGTGAAAACTGAGTAAATTTGGGTTGATTCATCACCTGTCCTACTTTGCAGATCAATCAGTTAATAATTTCATTGACCTGGAGGATCACTCAGAACAATATATTTAATTCAGTCATGCATTTAGTTTAATTAAGGTTTGAAGATACAGTGCTCTGCTGGCAAAGAGATATTAAATCTGTTTTCTTTCTGCTTTCCATTCACCATGTGAATTTCCCCTACTGGTTATCATTCATAAAAGATCTTTTATTTTAATTTAGCTAAATTGCCTGCTTCTGTGAAATTATGAGCCATTCTTTGAAATAAGAATCAGGTGGAAGTCTTTCACACTGTTCAATAGCAAAAAGATACTTGAAAGAAAAAGATGTGCCATGAGACCCTGGAGTACACTGTGTCTCACCATGACTGACCTCCAGATGCAGGTATCTGGGGCAGAGACCTTCCCCCACTCAAATTGTGCATATGTGCAGTGCCACTGCTTCACATTCAGTAACCCCCCTGTCAGTCCTCCCTAGATGCCATTCTGACCTCATCTCACTGCAAGTTTGTTCTTATTAGGGGCCTGATCCATCAAAGCACTTAAGCACATGGTTGTAGGTTGTAAACCCACCAGGACTTTTTATAACCCTGTAAAGTATGTAGAGTGTGTACCTATGGCACTATAAAAGATAGGTTTAAGTGATGCCTGTGATAAGATCTAGCCTTTTCTTTTCAGCAGTTTTCCTCTGTAACACACAGTTTCTGCAGTTTGTGTTGCATATATTTCAAACTAGGCTGGTTTTGACAAATCGACTGTTTATTTTTTAGTTTTGTCTTCTTTTTTTTTTTTTTTTTTTTTGCACCTGTCTAGAAGAGCATCTATACCTAATAAATTTTCAAGATATTCTTCCTTATTTGCATTCCTCAAAAAACCACTTAGATTCTGTTAGACACTCTGGAGGAATACTTAATAGTTAAAATTTTTCAATTCAGCTTTCCAAAAAAATGAAATAAGAAAACAGGACCATCACGGTCCCTGCAGATGCCATGGAGAGTAAATCTTAAGGATTGTTCTGAGAGCAGATTTTCACCCAGTGCAGAATTTTAATTTCTGTAAGCACTGAAAATAAAAAGTAATTAAACCTCTGCATATTCCTCGTGTACTATAAATACATTAATAAAATAGGCACAGAAAACCAACTCCTAAATTATTAGCAGTAGTAAAATGCTGAATATTGAAATAGTTTAATTTATTCATTTATAATTTTTATCAGGCTTAAATAGGCCTCTAGGAGCAATTTAACCATTACAATAACACAATTGTTCAGTACACTCAGTAGTTACACAGATACTTTTGCACAAAACCAAATAGCAAACTACTGACAAAATCCCATGTTCTGATGTAAAGTGATGATGGATTTACACAAAGACAGCAGATTATTCTCTCCTGCCTCCTTTATGAATGAGTAACTTCTGTATTTCAGTGTAAAAACTACTGGGCAGTGAATCAGTGCCTCAGTTTCAGCTGGGATGGAGTTGTTTTCTTTAGAGTGTCTAGTATGATGCTGTGTTTTGGTTCTAGAAAAACAATACTGATAACACACCAATATTTATAGTTGCTGCTAAGCAGTGTTGTACAGAGCGGTAATCGTTCTTTCAGACAAGTATTAAAAGGTATTGAGACGAATCAATACCTCCTGTTACACTCAGAATTCTACCAGCAGAAGACATCTTGTATCAGAGTAGGAAAAACGTGAGTAGATAGAGACTCTTCGTCTCTACAGAGACTACTCAGTCTCTTCGTAAAGCTGTACCTTAATAACTTGCTTATATCCAAATTTGGGAAGGCTTCCTCCAAAAATATAGCATCATAGTTAAAAGTTGAAATGGATCTCAGGAGGTCTCTAGTCCAACTCTCTCCTCAAAACAGGATCAATGGTGATGTCAGTTACTTAGGTAACTCTTAGGTTACTCTCTCTAGACAGATCTTGAAACCTCCATGGCTGGAGACTGCACAGCCTTTGGCCAACTCATTCCACTGCTTAAGTGTCCTGCTGCCGTAAGTCCAGAACCACTACAGGAGTACCAATGAGAAAATCTTATTTCACAAACCGCCTCCAAATCACCCTGAGACAAGGTCATTTATGCATACTCTGCAGCTCGCATTTTATTTACATTTTTTTTTAAAGGAGAGGTAAAATCTGCTCACTTTGTGAATGCAGTTATTAACTATTACTTTTAGTAGAGGCTCCCTCAGCACCTGAGCAAACAATATACTTTGTCATATTTTGAACATTTCTTAACCAAGAGAGCTAGAAAGAGTTTTCTGATTCATGTAAATACTAATACTACATTCACCACCTGAATGCGAAGCACAAAGTTACTGACTTAGGCCTTCATCTGATCTAATCTTAGATGCATCTGTCCCCACTGAAAAGCTTTGCATTGCCTGGACATTAGACAGCTGCTGCAGAATCTGCTGCTATGTTCACCCCATTCCATGGTTGGAATATGTCCCCTGGACATACCTCCAGTGTCATCTCCTTAGGGAGATGTTTATAATATTCATGATATAAATATGATGATGATTCATATTCTTTTTTTTTTTTTTCCTAAACAGATCTTTAAATATTTTAGTATTCTTTTTAAAAACATGTCTTTAATTCAAATTTTAAGATATTGTCTGTAATATAGTTTATCAGTCAGATGTCTCTACCACAGGTTTCTTACTGAGGACTCAAAAAAACCTGAATGCTAGGAATTTGCCGACAGTAAAGGAGGTATTAATCCTCCTCAAATTCTTAAAAAATATGCTGCATCCTTGTAGAGCCTAAACCATTAAGTAGACTTCTAATATTTCGTAAGATGCCAAGAAATCATTTACCATCAAGAGAAACTTGCTTATGTGTAGGAATTGCATATTTTATTTTGTAAAAAGAAATATAATAAAATCTAACAGAGAAGGGAAATCAAGATATCTGTGGAAGTCTTTTTCACTGTTGCCATAGTAACCCCCTTAATAGGCTGGTAACCTTGGTTAGGGACAACCCCATAGGCAAATCTACTGTAAAAATTTCTGTCAAAATGAATACACTCTAAGTGTTTGGCTTTTTGTATTGTTTTTGCAAATATCTTATGCCATTATTCTTTTCCTTGTTGTCTTTAAGAAGCAGAGAATCTGTTCAGCCATTGCTCTCAGTGTTGAGAAAGGTATGTTTCAGGTACCACACACTTAATTAGTATTTAACAAGGTTGGAAGAAAAAAAAAAAAACAACCAAATTGGCTTGAATGTTCATCCAAAAAATGTCAAAAGCCTTTTCAAGAATATTAAAACTGCAAATTTAGAAATGATTGCAGAATTACTTGAATGCTGTATGCTCCTAGCAGATCCAGCTTTCGGTTTGTGCAAAGCCTGCAACTGAGAGCGAGCTAAGAAGAGAGAGAGATTTTGGATTTACATAATCAGAAAGAGGGTCGGGGTGAAAAATTACAATCTAAATCAAAAGTTCTCCAGGTTCAGTAATTGTCAAGGTTGGGTTCAAACTATGTGTGCTAATTTTTTGTACTTAGGGGAGAAAGAGGAGACTAGCCCTTGCAGCAGGGTCCTGGGCCCTGAGGAGGTAGGAGAATGACTGGGGATCAGGCAGGCTGTGGGTTTGGGGTGAATAGTTTGGAACCATTAACCTAAGGGGAAAAACACCCTGTCTCTATAGTATTTTAACACATCTAGAACAAAACAGCATCAAAAAATAAGACTTTGTAGTAGGTGATGAACAAACACAGGATGACATAACGTCCTGGCTAGAGCTAAAGCTTCAGTTCTGCATAAATGCACATGTTCAAATTTAGCATCTCAAAGCTGTGGCTAAATGCCATAAACTATATAGCTTTCTTTCTTTTTTTAACCTTTTTCTCTTGTGAGGAGTACATGAATGGATAATGCACAAACATCACTCAGCTGCAGACAAGATAGCTACCAACTATCGTATCAGTTGCAATACTCTCAAAGTTAATTATAACTATTTTTATTGTGCCTTATTGACTACTAATAATCTCTGAGGTGATTAATGCATAAGAAAGTATGTATGTGTTGATGATAGAAAGCAGAATGAAGTGTACTGATTTATGGCAACTCTTCATTAAGTTTAAAAGCATTCCACTGTGATGAAGACATCAACCATAGGCTGTGGTATTTTCACACTGCAAAGGAATAGTTAAGGGCAGGAAGACAAAAAAAGAAAGCAATGTTTTAACTTGAATTCAAGCCAGATTTCACAAAAACAAGACCCTATTCAAATCCAATGAAGTAAAACATGTGAAAAATATCTGCCACTTTTCCCTGTTTAAGGCATGGATGAAATGTATCTACTTATGCATGCACTAAAAATGTTGCTAGGTAAGCTTTACTATATTGAATAAATATAGTAAACTGTTTCAAATTTTCAAATCTTGATTCTTATTCTTTATTACCTACAACTGAATTTAAACCACCAATTTAAGTTATAGAACAAGAAGGATGTTTTCATATCTTTTTCTTTGTGAAGTTCTGATTTTGTAATTAAAAAGAACAGTCCAAACCCCCAAAATCAGATCAAGTATCAAGGTGACATTTTAGGTTATTTAACAACTTTGATAAAGATACTTATGGAACATATTTTTAAGGAGTTGGTAGAAAGGAGTTATGTAATACAGCTACAGGTTTTGGACAGAGAAAGCACAAAAGAAGCAAAATAGAAGTATTGCAAACTTCTAATTCAAAAGGAAAATTCCTTTTAACTCCAGTGGGATTAAGATTCTGTCTTGTGTTCTTAATTATTTCCTGGTGAGTTTTACACAAGTGAATATTACCAGCAAAATTCAGGTCATTAACACAACTGCCTCAACACTGAGAAAGACTGAATGCATGCTTGTTTCCCAAATGACATGTGGCCCTGCAGTCTGTGCACATATGCATCCCCATGTAATAGAGCTGAAATTCTTCATAAGCATTATCATCAGTCATTTTTCTCAGAGGAAAACGAGCACAGTATGTCATTATGCTTTAGGATTGTATCACAGTTTGGCTACTAACAGGCACTGGGCCAAACTCCAGAAAAAAAATCAGATTATATTTATTTTGGAAGCCTCTTAAAACAGGAACACTCTCTTTTGTGGTACTTAGCACACTGTCAGCACTTACAAATACAAATAAATAATTCAAAATCTGATATTCGGTTTTGGCAAAATGTTCTGAATACCTGTCTGAAGAGGATTAATTAGGCAGCTGCATCTCTCCTGACTTCAAGCCTGGATGGCTCCTGCCCCCCTCCATTTGATAGCAGGACATCTGGGGCTTCTCACACCAGAATCCCCCTCTACAAAATGTAAAGTATCCTCTGAGCAGTGAGGCAGCAACACTACTCTGCTTTCTCACAGGTCCACATTGTCTCATCGTTGCCTTAATGGTCTCCTACTTTCTATTTACAGTTAAAAAGAAGGAAAGAACCTTATTTCTGCCTTATCTAATGGTATCTCTGATTCCATCTCACATACAACAGTGTATAGGGTTTTTTTTCTTAAAAAAAAATATTTTTTCTAACCTTTGAAATTGCTAAAGCATATTTCTAATATCTTTAATGAACAATTTTCAATAGTACAGAGAATCCCTCCTCCATTCTTCTTCAGTCTGATTAAATAACCACAGACACTTAATGCCTATCTTAAACAGCACTCACTGAAGTAAACAACTGCTGGTATTTTCTTTAGTGTTTCGAGGTGACTACCAGCCACCCACTGCCATTTGCAGAATATATACAGATGTTGTCTTTTGCCCATCCAGGACTTTCAGTTGGAAAAATGTGGTACATTAATTAATATCATCAAGTCACCATAATTCTCTGTGATGTTCAGAGAGGAAGTTTTAGATGTATTTCAGTTCTCTACACTCATCTGCATAGGTTTGCTGCTCCTAATCATCCCAAGATTTTTCTCCATGTCCACACTCCATTCAGAGTCTGCACCCTTCCTGCAGCTGCCCACCATTAAACTTTCAGGAGAATCTCAGTACGTCTATGGTGCAGAGCAGAACTTAATGTTTGGATGCAGAGTGTACTATTAAAGTCATTATATTGCTGTGTTCTCCAGTAATCTTAATTAGTTTGAGGTTATTTATGCAATGAAGAACAGCTTTCATATCTTCTTCTCAGCTGCTTATGATACAGTTTAAACATCACTGACCAAATGTGCATTTTCACTTCCTTTAAACCTTTAACACAGCATGGATTTAAAAAATATTTTTACTTCTATGTTCTGATTATTTGCTATCAGGACGAACAGCCCTTTTTATTTTTTTGTATATGACTTCAGAAGAGGGATTTTGTGGACCCTTAAGTCATCCTGAGGTAAGCAATCACTACTAGAGTTACTATGTTGTTTATACATACAGGCATAAACTGTAAGGTTTTAAGAATCATAGTAAGGTACTTTTAATATAGCAGTACAGTCCCAGATTTCATCTGCAGACTTTGCATCAAAATAGATAAGAAATTAATCCCTCTGTCTACTAACATTTCCTTGGAAAATACTAGATCATAATAAGTATTCCCAGTAGAAAGATCTCCTAATAGTTCTACTGTTGTAGATGCTACCTCAGTCATTCTGATGCTTCTGCTTAATAAGGCATAAAGCCTGTCATGATAAATGTATGTATCTTTACTGTCAAAATTTTGTTTTAGTTATAGTTCCCAGAATAGGAAAAGCTACCATGTGAGAAGTTACTATAGAAGGTTACAGTAGTTCCTTTCATCTCATCTATGCTCTTCAGAGGCTTCAGAGGAATGAGTCATCACAATTTCAGGCTAGACCTCTTTATCCAGGCTTACTACCTTGGATTTATTTTTATATATATTTATTTTAAGTACACTTAATAGAAACAGTTTGGTTTTGGATCTTCAATACTAGGTTCCATCCCACCTTTTTGGTCCATTTTCTCATAATTTTCACTGGTAACTAGTGAGAATCCATTTCTTCCAACTTCAGTTAACTCTCCAGTGGTCTGTCTCTAACAGGAAAAACTCAATTCTTCTTCCAAAAAAACTAACATTTAAAAATTGATTGTATCTTGCAATTATTATAAAATCTACAGACTGAGACTTCTCAACTCCTGCAAGCCTTTAAGAACAGGTGAAAAATGGCATGCATACTCCTGCTTTGGAGGAGGACAGTGAACTCACATACCTTAAATTTCTGTTTTAAGTACTTTACACAGGTCCCAGCACCAATCACCAGTTTTCTACCTTTCTGCAGAATTTTCCAGCAAGAAACACATTACTTCAAGAGGAGACGGTGAGACCATACAGTCCTTAACAGAACTCATAAAATGTCAAGCTAGTATTACAACCTGCCCGATCACCTCTATGTAACAGCTCAGACTTTGAGTACCATGTAATGAATACTTACAGGAAATTCTTCATAGTAAACTCAGAAATTAAAAAAAAAAAAATCCTGAATACTTTTAAGCAATAACTAAAATTTAAGAAAGTCTTTATTATTTGTGATTGTGAGCAAAATCATGTATAGATCAGATGTATGAATAGCCAGGTGGTCTTGCATTTCTTAGGTTATATATATATATTTCTCTCTCTTAATTCAGAGCTATACAACTCTAAATGTTCTTTTTGGTATGAAATATCTGCACTGAGATTATCTGTTTATTGGTTTTGATCAGTCATCACTCTTAAGGAACTAGAAAAAAAATAAAGAAACTCAAGAAATCAAAAGAAAAGCATCTCACAGATTGGACAAAATAGAGAAAATGAGCTCATAATTCTGCCACTGTTACACAGACACATTAAAATATCATATTTGATAATTAGCTCACATTACAAAGATTTGCGCCAAATCTAAATGGTTACTTTGAAAAAATTGGTAGCATACTTTCAGATGTATGTGCAAACTTTTTAGTGTTGTGATTTAATTTTAACTTGGCAGTTGAGGATTCCTTGAACTTAAATTTCACATATTTTGAAAATGGAAAATTCTAAAAGTTTTGTTAATATTATATTTTAAGGCACCCATACTGTGGATATTCAGCAAATAGAAATAAATCCTTTTATTGTTTGCATGAATTATTTCCCTCTACAAAGCGTACAATGAAACCAATAAAGCAAAATATACATGAGTCATACGAACAACTGCAATTGTTTGTCAGATATCATATCAGACTACAAGGGGACATGCATTAAATATTAACTCCAGCTAATGTTAGTAAAGAGTCTCTTACACAGACTGTGACTGAATGATTTTGCTTTAAAACACTCACGGTATTCTAGACAAGAAAAATGGCAACTATTCATTCCTACCCTAATCTGGAAGATGGCCCATTAGCTTTACATTAAATAAATATCAGCAATAATATTAAACAAAGCTTAACTGTTGCCACAAAACGTCAGTTATCATTTACTTTATGAGTGCTACTCAAAATAATGGTTACTATAATTATTATGTCAGTCTCTCTGACTTCTAATTTTCTGTATTGGTAAGAAACTTATATTTATGCTAGGAAACAAGTTGTCATTCCGGAACAAGAACCCTTAGATGGTGTTGGGACCTAGTGATCTCCTAGACTTCTGCCAAAATTATTTTAATTAATCTTCTTCTAACAGCATTTAAACAAATCCTGTCCTACCAGGAAAGGAAGAAATGACTTCTCAAAGACTTCTCAGTCAGATGGTTTACTTAGTTCTTTTTCTCTGTTGTCATAAATCTTGGTGTGGAGATTATTAGTGACTTAAGACTACTTTTTTTTTTCTTTTTTTTTTTCCCCCCTTACACAATGAACTGCGACTGTGTTACTCACTGGAATGCTCACATATCATTCAAGTATAAATGTCCTGTTTCTGCATGGTTTATTTTCACACCATTGTTGGGTGCTAAAATGCTTTTACACCATTTATAAGGCATGGGCATTTTAACTAATCTATCCAGTCTGCTACAGGTATGTCAAAGTAGAAAAATTTTTATGTAACCGTGCATTTGTGTAGGTACATATATTGGAGCCAGACATGTTTGGCTGATCCTTAACACATTATTTGAATGTCAGATTAGCTGGTAGTGATGTTCTGTGAATTTCACGATGCATAGAGAAGTTGAGACTGTACCTTAATCTGAATATGTGAAATGATCCTCAAACACATCTCCCAAGAGGAATTTACTTACAGACTTTTGGGACAACAAAAGTCCATTATTTTTTGTCCACATTTAGTGAAAACATTTAAAATTCACCTCCTTATGGTCTACAAAGACTTTGCACAATGTTTGGCTCTGGACCTCACATACTTTCTTTACAAAGGAATCGCTGTCTGTTTCCTGAGTGGGAATGCTAACTTTTGCAAGCTCACAATGTGCGTGTGTGCGTGTTGCCCCAGAATTTTGAGCCGTGCAGCCCAGCACTCCATGCTGTTAAATAAACACAGCATGGCTGCTGGGGCACACAGCCAAGGCTGAGGCCAGGAGGAGGGGATGAGGCTGGGAGGAAATAAGAGCAAATTCCTCTGAAATGATCTGACAGGAAATGACAGAGTGTCAGCCTTATATAACCACACCGAGAGAGAGAGAGGGTGGGAGAAGTTCTTCCTAAACACAGAGCAGTGCCAGATCCCAGTAGGTGAGGATGATGAAATAATAAAGCATTTCCCGTGTGTGTTTTTCATTAGTCCTGTTTTGTTTTTCTTCCAAGTGCTGTGGAAACAGAACAGAAGCCCATGTTTCAGCCAGGATTGCAATGGCCTCCTCCCATGGGAATAGCAGCTGCATAAATAGGAGGGAAGCCCTCAGTGGAATTGCTTCCAACACCTTTCTAATGGAAATAATGATTTGCAAAGTCCAGTTTATACCTTTGCCACGTAATTAGTAGCCAAGATTAAAAACATTGTTCCAACTCCCAGCATCGTTGAAATCTGGCAAAACCTTAAATATTCCACTGTGTTCCAAGAAGGTAGCCCATAAGTGATCATTGTAAGGACAGTGTTAGCCAGTTCAGTCAAGCCCTTGAATCAATCAACACTTATTATATGGAAATTAACCAGTTTGATGTCAATTAGTGGAAATTTGTTAGCAGACATAACCTATGAGACATTTTATTTTGAATTCCTTGCTCTCCCCACTGAAGCTAG
Source organism: Chrysolophus pictus (assembly GCA_037305975.1). Lineage (NCBI taxonomy): Eukaryota > Metazoa > Chordata > Aves > Galliformes > Phasianidae > Chrysolophus > Chrysolophus pictus. The sequence continues at coordinate 21,562,160 of CM074582.1, forward strand.
CTAAGATGGGGCTAATGACCTAGCTGCACGTTTCTGAAGGCCGAGGGTAGAATTAATAAAAAAAGAAGTGGAGTGAAGCTGTAGTCAAATACAAAAAAACTCTGTCTATAAGGCACAAGATGAACACGAAACTGGATATCAGATTTTTTTTCCTGCAAGGAATCAATTTCTAGTCGCAGATTTGGGTCCATAACAGTCTATTCTGTATGTGTCAATACTAAGTATAGGTAGATAAAAAAAGTATATCTAGTCTGATGGCAATTTGTACCCTCATTTTGTGCTACTTTAAAGGTCCTTTTCTACCATGTTCTTATACATTATATTCTCATATTAAGAAAGTAATAGTTTCTAAATTAAAAAATGTCTGACTTGATCATTAATTTTCCTCCTAAAATAACCTAAAAATGTAAAAAAAAAAAAAAAAAAAAAAAAAAAAAAAAAAAAAAAAAAGTCTGGCTACTCAAGCCAGAAAGGGTGATGAAATATTTCCTCAAGTCTTAAGAACATTACCTGTCTGGCACATGAGGTGGATTTGACTTTACTGTGAATTCTAACTTTTGTTTATAATTAATAAAGTACCCTCACGTACCCTTCTACCTGTGTCTATCAGCATTCAGTATGACAACCTGGTGCTATACAATTCAAATTAGATATTAGGACTGTGGGTTCAAAGTTTTACAGCAATCCTGAGGCACTCACAGCTAAGAAGGAAACACAGAATCAGAGTCTTGCTATAATATGGAAAACTCCTGACAGTCTAGAAGCCAGGTTTTCCACTCAGCTCACGGAAACTCCACTGTCACTACCATTAACTGACCATGACATATACAGCATAGTATCCTCCCATACAAATGAGTGTTTAAAAGAAATGCCTTATGTTGCCTTCTAGACCACAAGCTCACCAACTGGTTATCTACAATACTTTCAGCCAATGTCACTGTGGTACCTAGAGTTCAAACTTATACCTAATTTGAAGTATCTCTTAAAATTATGCTATAAAAAAATTCCCAAGCATTTTAAATTGCCAGAATTATTTTTTTATGCTTGTTTAATTTATAAACAGTTATTAAATGAGCCATCAAATGTAGTGCAGTACAATACTTCCAGAAATTGACAATGTAGACACCACTGTCAAAATATAATGTCTTTCCTTTGATACTGATGGGAGTTTGGTAACCTACATGATCAAAGCAATTTATCACCAGATTCAAGCAGTGACAGCACCTCCTTGAGAACAACCTGATAAAGTTGCAATTATTTCTTGATACTGTTGGTCATCCAAGCTTCTACAATTTCACTTGTAAGAACTGTTCCAAGGCCAGGAGCCTCTCTTGGAGGCGTCATACTTATGCATGATCACATAGCTATGTTGTTGAAAAAGAACATGCTCACATAAACTAGATTGTTTCTCTACCCTTGTTTAAAGGAATTTAAACGTTAACAACAATTACTGTTCATTTACACATTTAGTAAATTAGCCATGTTGTTTTATATTATGAGCGGACCTTGTTCGTCTCAAAATTAGAGACAGCAATGCAATAAATGTTAAAACATTAGAAATGTACAAAGGCTCATTAATTTATTACAAGGATACCTAGAGATTGTTCATTTACTAATGTATCCACACATGGGTGTTGCATAATGCATCAATGATAGCGAAGTATGTTCCATTTATGAAAAAACATATTTCACTATCAATATGTTTTGCATAAGAGTTTTCAGTATATGGAAAGTAGTATGGATCTCACCCTGAAGTATTTTTCATCTTTGTAGAGACTACAGCTAAATTCCTATTTAGATAAAATACCTGGATAAATCCTTGAATCTGGAGTGGTTTATAGGAATTTTGCTATTCATGCTAATGGATGCAAGATTTTCATTCTGAAATTTTATTTCAGAGGTTACAAAAAATGTACAGTCTACCTCAGTAGTCTAAGGGCATATTCCTCAATCAACATACAACTATGACAAGAGGAAGTCTGGTATGTTTACTGGGGAACTAGGATATTTCTTATAAATGTAGGTTGTTAGTTTCCAGAAACTGCAAGACTCGGTCTTGCAATTCTAATATTAGGACCCTGTCACAGGACTCAAGTAATATGTGCTGCTATGTTTTCTCAATTCACATGGAAAAATGGGTGGTTGTGGAAGCATAAGCAAAATGCTATGAAAGTAAGGATTCAGTTTTTAACAAAGCACACTATTTCTGCTAAAACAATTACCACGATCAGGTCATTGATGTCAAAATCTACCAGTGGCTTTAAGAGTCACATTTATGCATGATCACATAGTTAAACTGTAATATAACTGGGAAAAAAAAAAAAAGATGCTAACTTTAAAATAGCTAAACCTTTAAAATAGGTTTTCTGCCCTTCTTTATGTGAATTTAAATCTTAGCAATAAATACTGTTCAAAAAATTCTTTGATTAGTCTTTTTAGAGTAGCTTGTTTATTCCTGAGGTTATGAAAATGGCCAGCCTGTAAACAGTGGACCAAATTCTAGCAATATGATTATACATACAAGATGTAAGACTGACAGATGAAACTATTATCATTTTTTTCTGTTCCATTTTTCACACTAGCCAAGTACATTAAATGACAAAGCCTTCAAGGCCAGAGTACAGAACTCAGGATCCAGAGACATCAGTAACAACTAGCAATGACCCTATTCTTTCTCTTGTCATGAAATAGAGAGGTACTGCAAATAATTTTCAAAATTCATATATTAAAGAATAGAGCTTCCTTTGCCCTTGCTAGCTACTTCTTGAAGACATAATATTCAATTTTTGAGATAACATATTATTTCCTCTGGCACTTAAAACAAATTTCTATTTATATGAACTAAGATAACTTGACGCTGTGGAACTCAACGTTTCTAATGATTTTATATTGTACAATTTGCAGGTTTCTATCATTTGCAGCTCAAATTACCGTGTAAATCCTACACTAAAGGACAACTGAAAACTACTCTGCTGTTCCTTGTGTGTAGAAACTTGTTATTAATTTAGAGAAGTACAGAGCAGGTGTGTTACTACACCTACTTGCCACTCATTTTTAACATCTCAGCATCAGCTAAATAATAATATGCAACACTAAAAACTTGAATCACTTCAGGTTAAATTACTTTTAAATGAGAATATCATAGGATATAGTGTATTTAACTAATGTATTAAGTTGGAAACCTTAGACAAATTGCCTTCTTTTACTTTACCTTCAACACCCAGTCAGCAATTCACTGTGATAAGGCTAAGCATGTCAAAGTTAAGAAATACTAGAAAAATGGATGTCTGCAGGAAAATAATTCAGAGCTTTTGCACGTATACACCTAAACAAAGTGTTTAGTTACACAACAGCATGCTATTTTTTGTCACAAATTCCACAACATTTTCTCAGATTTCAGAATAGTACTTAAAATACAAGAATTACAAGTCTCAACAATTATTTCCTGAACAGTATTTTAAGGTTGTCTGAAGACAGAGCACATTTTATCAGGTGAGTACCTCGATCCTTATCAATATAGCATTTAATCTGTGTGAAGCACCAATCTCCTTACTGTGTCTTTGAAGTAAATAGGCACAACCACTTCTATTTCACAGCTGTTGACTTAAGGTAGATTGGTACTAAAATTAGAAGTTTCCACTGCATTTGCATGTCCATTTTAGATGGTTAATTTTGGAATCCTGCCTATGGCACTAGATGATCTTTAATATACGTTCCAATCCAAGCCATTCTATGATTCTCAGGCTGATTCTATGATTTAATGATTTGATGATTCAATGATTCTAGAATTTGAGGTCGATTTGCTGCAGAGCGAGATATGCAGCACCATTAAGACACCATGTGTCAGAGATGAACCCAGGAAGATGTAAAGAGAGTTTTAATTTGGTTAAATTTAATTATTTTATTTTAATTCCTATTTTTCTGAACGTTAATTTCAGAGATAGTTTGTTTCTGCCACTGCTCTGATCTGGAGCAGGCTCAGAAGAATGTTATCAGGTGAAGTATCAGCTGTGGCTCATTTGCTCCAAACAGATGATGTGACAAAGGATTGAATAGATAAAAGATATTCTCTTCATCTGAACTGATTGGATATGAAATAAATAAGTTTCACAGGGGTACTCTCTAAGCACTAGCAAGAACCCATTTTGAAATCTTGTGCCTGAGGGCAGGGACATGGCAATCACCATTTTTTTTAGGCTGAGGGAGCTGGGACCTATTGCAGCATTTCAGTACCTAAAGGGAGCCTACAAACAGGAGGGGAATCAACTCTTTGAAAGGGTAGATAACTGCAGGACGAGGGGAAATGGTTTTAAGTTGAGGGAGGGGAGATTTAGGTTGGACTCAGGGGGAAATTCTTTACGGAGAGAGTGGTGAGGTACTGAAACAGGCTACCCAGAGAGGTTGTGGATGCCCCATCCCTGGAGGTGTTCAAGGCCAGATTGGATGGGGCCCCGGGCAGCCTGGTCTAGCATTAAATGGGGAGGTTGGTGGCCCTGCATGTGGCAGGGGGGTTGGAGATTCATGATCCTTGAGGTCCCTTCCAACCCTGGCCATTCTGCGATTTTCACTCATAGCTCAATTCACTACATTTTCATAAGGTGAGATAGCGTCTCTTGCATTATTTCAGATTCCCAGAGCATTTGGGAGATGGTTTGTAATTCATTCAGCAAATTATTAACTAGACAGCAAGAAAATGCTGGGGATATCTCTATGGAGGTCTGGAACTCAGCTCAGTTAGCAGGAAGAAGGAGACAAAAACAGCCATAAAAGGGTGCCTTGGTGCATGGTATCTTTGGTGAATTGAATGTTCTATTAGATTAAAAGGCATTCAAGTGCCCACATCCTTAAAAAGCATTACAGTAGTCAGGAATTTGTGTATTAATCTCATTAACCTGAGCATGCTCTGTTGCATAAAAACAGTTTTAGTTCTATGTCTCTTTAGGGTTTCTCCTACGCTCTGTGAAGACACTGCTGCCCAAGTCCTTTGGCTGTGACTCATCTGCTAGATTCTGTGGAGAGAAGGAGGCAGAAGAAATACTGCAGCCCCTTTAGGGTGAAGTGTCATCACAGGACAAGACATGCTGAGCTTTCTTGTGTCATAAACAAGCTGCTCAGGAGGATATACAAATTTTCAGTGTTGGCAGCTTTGCACTCACAGTAGAACATTATCCTTCTGCACCAAAATACAAGTGCGCATTGGCCAAACAACAGAAGATTTACTGCTTCTTCAATTTGTTTTTAAATACAGCTTGACAAATTTAATCAAAGACCACATACTAACAGAATAATTTATGGAAAAATCCTTTAAATGCCCTGGATTTACTAAGTCTATGTGTGACATAAATCAAATATGGCAAAAAAAGAGGAACTGTGTTTGAGTGCAAGACATTGCACCATGTTTTACCAGATAGCCAAAATGGTGTTAGCTATTGTACCATCTGATATTAATTATTATACGGTGATTTTTAGATACACAACTCAATCTCCAGCATTTTAGTTCATAGCTACCATTGTTAGACAGATACTATTGTTCTTACCTTCACAAAAAGCTCAAATATATATATGATAATACACTAGTATAACTACCTATCACACTGATCTACATGCTGAAATGAGGACTCCATAAAATGCTAGACACTGTGCCTGGACACTTCTTTGTTTTCTTTTTCTTGAAAATGTAGCAGAGGATTTTTGAAGTGGAAATTACACATTCTAAGCAAACATTTAATATAAAAAGAACTGATGAGCATACAGTGAAGTAGGCAAGTGGTAAGAACACAGTGAAAGAGAACAAAACAAGTAGAAAATGTCACTGCAAGCTGATCTTAACTTTGGTGAGAAGGAAGCCATCCACATGGCTCTATGCATAGTTGGCTTTGCCCCTGAAATACAGTCCAACTGCTCTCAAACTGACCCTGATAATCAAACAGCTGAGCCTTTCCAGCCTTGTAAACCATTCTTGTAGTCATATAGCACCAAAATGCTGCATCAACTCAGAGCTCTCTCTTTTATTGTCAGAAATGTGGTGAAGATATGAACATGGTACAGAACAGCCTGTATGTACGCTTGTGAGTACTCCAATCCAGAGAAGCTCCCAAGTTGGTAGTTAAAAGAGATCCTCACCTAAAGTACTTTTTCAGATTGTGCAATACGTGCTGAGTGAAAGTCAGATTTTACCCCAAACACAAGTCTTCTGCCAAGTGCACAAGTCCTCTTTCCTGCTTAATTTCCTCTGGAAACACAAATTCTGAAATCCTACAGAAGCAACCCTGTGTCCCTGTAAGTTGTCCTTTGGTGCTTTCTAAATTAGGCAGCAAATACTAATTTGCACATAAAGGATCTGTGGCAAAAAATCATATTTCTTCCATGTAATTGGTTTTCTTTTAATCCTGACCTTAATGTATATCATCCTTGATGAACTGCTTCAAATAGGCTTTGAACTTGGATTTTTTTAAAACATTAAATAATGAAAAAATGCCATCTTATTTTACTGCTTACATCAAGATTCAGAGAGATGAAGAACAGTGACAGCATAGCTGTTCACCCATAACCCTGGGACAGCAGGTAAACTGACAGTGTGTAATTACTAAGAGGTGATATTAAGTTAAAACATATAGCTAAAGTAATGCTACTGCATATGCATCCCTTGGTTTTCAAGGCAGTGTTTAAAATAAAAAACCTTCACTGAGACAGAAAAACTGCTATAGTTATATCATAGCACACTGAGTTGCAAACCTTTTAATGAAAGACATAATTCTTCTGCTGTCTGCATCATACTATATTCTCATGCAAAACACTTTAATGCATCGTGTAAATTATCTAAGACTTTCTTAGTATGTATTACATTTCTTAATCATAGATATTGGGTGTAAAAAAAAGAGAATTATGTGACATGCTGCAAAACAAATTGCTTGGTGTTAGCATATACTAGCTGGGTCTATATCTGAAAAATGCATGCATAGAAGGGTTGGAATTTTTTAAACGTGCAGTATTTGCTTCTGGGTGTATATGTTATCAACAAAGCAAGATGACTAATCTGAAATGATGGCAGTCTGATTTTCAGCCAATATCATCAGTTTAAAACCAGATCTAGATTAAGAGTTTGGATGATGTATTTATTCTGAATTTTAGAATAAGCTCCATATCTGGAAGAGGATGTATATAAATAAACCAAATGATTTCATCTACTTTTTCCATTCAAATACATTTAGTTTAGCTATAAAGTGGTTTTAAAAGCAAATCTCATTTTCAGCAATGAAACACTTTTGTTGCCAAGTTAGCAGACATGTTTGTGTTGCTAGTTTCTCAGCATCTAAACACTATCAGAGCTTAAATGGTGGACAGTATCACCACCTTGTCACCTGTGGGTAGTTCATTGACTTCCCTTTTGAAAATAATATCTGATGAGACACACTATTTAATTTTAATAGTTTAATTAAAATGCCAATATTGACTGACATATTGGAAGTAATGCTTACTCATATTAGGTTCATATTGAGTAGCATGGAGTGCTACACAGTGGGTGAAAGTTAGCATACTGTATGTTACTTATTTCATGAAATTCTATTTCAATAGATATGTATGGGACATCTATTCTGAATGCAGTAATTTATTCCTGTGAGAAGCATATGTCCAGGACTATCAAACAGAACAGAATTTGTGAAGGCTAAACTCTTATGGCCTTTGGAAAAACATAAATACATATTCCAGTTGAGAGCACAGAAGAATAGGACCCCTCGAGTCTGGTAGCATTTAACACGGACCTCTGGGAATAAGACACAGATGAATGCAGATACACTAGGATAACTACAGTCCAACATTTAAAAATTGATTGATTGCAATCATCATATTTAACCACTGCAGATATGTTGTCCTGTGTTTAAGCTCTCAGCTCTCTGAAGACCAACTTTAATGTTGGTTTTATATGCATTCTTTGCAGCTAATATACAAATACTGGTGCAGATTCTGAGAGGTGATGAATACCTAAAGCTTTTAACACATCCATAATATTATTTCAGAGATGTTCTTCAAATCTGGTTTTTGAATTACGTATATTCACAATTTGGGGCAGAGGCAGGGAAATGACAGTTATACCAAACTACGTCCTCCATAGCGTTCTATGCCCAATTTCTTTCAGTAGACAAAACTATAATAGTATACTGAATAATAATATTAAATACACGGCATTACCAATTATAGGCAAGCATGAAAATATTTATATGCAATGAATTAAAAAAAAAAAAGAGTGCTGAAATGTACATTTATATAAAAAATAAACCCCTCTATTTTAATTAACATAGATCTTAAAAATTATTCATGTTCTCAGTGAATTATAAATAGAAGTAATGTAAAATAAACAATATCAAAAGACAGTATCAAATTTTTAACAGAATACAAAAGGGTCTGACAGGAATTGCTTGCATATCTTTTGTTGTTTTTTTTATTCATACTCCGGATGAATCACAGGCTGATGTTTGTGGCGGTTATTCATGACATGTCTGGTGGTGTTATGACCTTCCCTCTTTTATTGGTTTATTTGATGTTTGTGGTATTTTATATAATTGATTTATGTCTGGTGATATGTTTGGGTGCTTTCTAGTAATATACAATAGTGATTGTATGTCTGTAAGTGATGTTACATATTGCTGTTTGTGAGCTTCCTTGGCCAGGCCACCACTGTAAATAAAACTTGTTCTCAATAGATTTTTATGTGGTTAAAGATTTTGACTGCTTGAACGACTGATTGATTGACCGGAAAACACTTGCTAGCAGGACAGTGGGGTATCATGGAAAAATGTGTCATTTGTATTTCTAAAGCAGAATAAATACAATTATCAATCTCTTAAAATAAAAAAAGGTATCAAAGCAGTAAAGAGTTGCCTACCTTTCTCCTCAGTAGTCCTGATGTGTGTAGGTGCCCACTCCATTTCATAGCCTTCTTCCTCTGACTTACAGTACTGTCGCAGCATATGGCTTATTAGTCTTCTACTGAAAATCCTTTCAGAATATATACTGGAATTGTCTTTTTCTAAGTTTCTTTCCTTCCTTCTTCTTTTTTTTTTTTTTTTTCCCTTTCTCTTGTCCCATTGTTTTCTCTTCTGTTCTTTCCTTCCCATTTTTTTTTCTGATTTTTTTTCCTATATTCTTTCCTATGTTCTCTTCTTTTCATTTTTCTTTTTTTCCTTTTTTTTCCATTCTTTTCCTTCTTTCCTTCTTCTTTCTTATTTGTTCTGTCGTGTTTCTAAGACAGAAAAAATACATAGGAATGAATAAACCAGCTCCTACAGTGATGGTTTTTCAAAGACAAAATTCAAATTCCTTCTGTCATATGCTGACTGCAAAATCTACTCAAATTGATTTAAGAAAAAAATATGGCCCATGCTTTGAACTTCTTTAGAACAACCTCTAGAAGTTCTAATAATTATATAGCACACACAAACTTACTTTGCACCGTCCGGAAAAAGACTGCCAGTTTTTAGTTCATTATGTTCCATGAACTTGTGCTAACGAACACATGCAATTTCTATCCAGATGTACAAGAGTTCATAGAAGATGACAAATAGCACAGATCTCTCTTGGTTACACAGCAACCTGTTATCAGTATCTCTATTATAAACTCTCATTTCATTAGCATTTCCTGAGTCTGATTAACAGATGTTTGCAGGTCTTGGACCAGATATCATTTGATTCTATTTAAAGTCAAGACACTGCTTCAATTTCTCAACAAAAAAGAAATGCTTGCCTTAGTGCATTCTTTGGCTCTCTGACTAAATGGAAGTTCAGCACAGGCTACAGGTAAAAATTAGCACTAACTTCAGCTTTTTAAGGGAAAAAAAAAAGAGGAAGTGAGGGATCTTTTGTCTGACCCAAGACAGAAACCCAATGAGACCAAAGCACAATATGTTAAAGTAAAGCCATTTAACAGCAACTGTTTTTCTCCATTCCAGGCATGTTGGGTCATGTTAAACACCACAAAATGATGAAATGATGAAATATACTATTAGCAAAACAGACTGTTCTTCACCCTCTCATTTCAGTTGACAAAATGAATAAAACTATCCATTTTTTTCTTGCCAAATTAGTTTTCATTATGTTGAATGGGCTTGGTATGGTAGCACCAGAAAGGGATCATGGCTTCCCTCTTCTGTAGCAGCATGCACTTAGACAAGCTCTGTCATAACATGTGGCTGTGAATTTTGTGTACACAGACCGGTCACCAAGAATCCCTATATAATGCAGGAGAAAAGAAAAGAAGTTCAAAACTCAGAGACTTTCCAAAACTCAATTTCAACATATATGGGCAGAGGATAGTGACGGAGGTATTAAATATACACGGAGTAGAGTTGAGCACAACCATTTGACAAGAGTCTGGGAAACCAGCATGGCTTCTACTTTATCTAGCAGAAATGGCAAGTGGCTTGAGCTTAGGATTTCACCGATCCCAAGAGATGTGACTGGATTTTACTTCAGTTATGAAACAGCAAAAGAAACAAAAGAGTGAAAACTAGTGGGTTTCTTAACTTGTTTAAGGATCAGAAGGAGAAAACACACATAACTGAATTCATAAAGAATCTTAGAATACATGTGACTTTAGAAGATTATAACCAGTTAAGAATGTAACAAGAAAATTGACGAAAAATTTAATCTTCAGAAACTTTGCACCTCACAGAATCTATCTACAAATATCACAGGAGATTGACCCTGCAAAGGCAGAAGCTGGGCTAAGCTCACTGGCCTTTCTTTGTGTTTATCTTCCCTTTTTCTTTACAAATAACAACATAATAAATACAGTTATATTTATGTCTCTGAGAAAGTCCCTGAAAGCAGCATTCCAGCCCTTACAGGATATTATTGTAGTGGGAAGGAGAACAGGCAAGAGGGACTGAATAATGCACTATGAACAACTCAACATTCAACGACCTGAATTAGCAAACAGAGCATCCTTAAGAGTAATGCCCTGCAAAAAGTATTTCTGTATACTGTATATCCTTAAAGGTAGACACAGCAGTGGACAATTCTAACTAGCTAATGTAACACCGTAAGCTCCAGAAGGACCTCTTTCTGTAAGGATTCACGTGATGTAAACTTCTGGCACTCTTATGAACAGAAAGCAAAATAAAACCCCCCAAATGTCCCATCTTTGATCTGAAGAAAATATATTTTAAGAGCTGAGAAGTGAACATAGAGTTACCATGCCAGATTGGATCAATTATCCTTCAAGCTGAGCATTCTGCCTTCACCAGTGGCCAAGGTTTGGTGCTTCAAAGAAAACAGCTGGCTAATTACACAATGTCCTACATGGCAAAAAGGGATGAGAGGACTGTTTCTTATCCCTGTGATCAGCTAACACCCTGGAGTATGAATTTGATGGCCCCACCTAGTACATAAAATTAGAAATGATATTATTGGTCATAAAATTAAGAAGTCCTTTAAAAAATCCCATTACAGTATTTAACTCTTTGACCTCTATAGGTTAACTACTATTCATGCTTTGAAATGAACATTTAATGTTTATTTTTAAATTTATACAGTAAATTTCTTACAGTCATTAAGGCTAATAATGGAATCACATAGTCTGTGACACCAAAAACAATACTTTGAGTTTCTGATCCCAGAATTCTGGGAAAATACTTGGCTTTGTTTGAAAAACTACAACAAAAAACCAAACAGCTTTTCATGAGAAGTTATGTAAAGAAGCTACTTAGGTAAGTAAATATGAAAACAAAACTGAAATTAATTTCATGGCTGAATAATGAATTGATAGGTTTTGATCTAACTAATGTTTGCTTACCTTGAAAGGGTGCTTACTCCCAAATAAACAAAACTTCTTTCTCTTGTTGCCCTTCCTTTACTGTTAGCAAGTATATTTCAGGCACTGAAGGCACTCAGATAAGAGAGCTCTGAGAAGGCCAGAGAGAAGGCACAGGACACCTTGCGCAGGTTCTGCTGGGCTGCTGTGCCCACTGCCACCCTGCAGTACCCAGGGAAGCTTATTCCCAGGTCTTTCTGGTTCAAACAATTATGCAACATCAGAGTTGATATTGGAATACAAACAAACGTTCATTGAGAGAAACTACCAATGTCTGCAGGCTTTTTGCTGAAGATCTAAATCTGAATCACAGAGCTATCCTGAATATTTTTTAAGAAGCTTTTTTTTTTTTTTTTTTTTACCAGAAAAGAAAACATGAGGAGAGAAGGAATAACACATCTTTAATTAGAAAAATTCAAATCAGCTCTTAATTTAATTCACCATACCAGCAGCCATGATTAGATCTGCATCATGATATATCTCCAATACTATCAATTTTCATAAATGCAAACTTTCCTGAATATGGTTCTGATGTATCCTGACATTTTAAAATATGTCCTATTGTCCTTTTCTGTGCAGCAGACCAAGCACAGAGTGTTCAGTCCTATATCACTGTCACAGTGGTATTAGACCAGATGGCTGCTTCCTCGCAGAATCAGGAATTAGAGATAATTTATGCTGTTCGCTGTTATTAGAATGTAAAAATATAAAGAGTTTGCAGCACGCATACATGAAAAGCTGCTCAGATCCATCAGTGACACCCTGGTGAAAAGGCATTCACAGTGTTACTGCACTCTTAAAGGTAAAGTCTTATTTGGTGAAGCTGTGAACCCCTGCAAAGCCAATTGAGTTCTCTGCAGAGCGTACAGCACAGGGGACTCTAACCTAGGTTACAGTGCTGCTTTGGTAGGGGAAAAATACACTGCATTAAAAAAAAAAAGTGTAAGAACTGCTTTCTTTTTCTTTCAATTTAAAATAAATTTACCACCTGATCATTCTCATTAATATTTGCAATGCTTATTTTTGTGCCATTAATAATAAAGTTGAAAATAGAAGTTTTTTTCCATCCAGTCTGTTAATCAGTACAGGAGAATACTTCTCAACAAGCCTTCATACTAAAGGACTCAGTAGGTGCATCTTATTAGAATAAGAGTTAGAGGAATTTGCTCCTGTGCCAGTGAGGTCAGTGAGTTTAGTGTATCAGGGCATCACTGCATGCTGCAAATATACTTATCTACCTGTATATAAGGGCTGCAGTGTGTATCAGAATGTTGAAGAGAAAGGTTGTCAGCCAACTCCTTTCTTGAGCCCGAGCTCATTACAGCTAAGAATCTTATATTTGTCTTTCAAACATCTGAATCATTCGATAAAATAAACATTATTAATGCAACTAGTTCATTCAGAGGGGCTTCTCAACCGCTATTAACAACTCCCAAAATGAGGGAGAGAAACAAAAGGAAATAGAACCTGCTTGGCTTGTCCATCTTGTTGCAAGAAATTACATAAAAACATTAGTAAAAGGGAAGTTAAAACAACAAAATGTCAACCGATGCATGCAGGTAGCAATACTTTGTTGCTTTATCTTTTCAGTTATGAAGTTGAGCACAGTAGTGTCTATGCATGATGTCAGATTTGCAGTCAGATTAATGACAAAAACTCATCAGTATTTATGAATATTACAACAGGAGAAAATTTACTGGCATTCACTGACACGGCACACCTACTATACGTGATCTTGGAAAAAGTATATCACTGGGAGGATGATTTGGTTTACTTTAAGCTAATTTTGAAATTATACTAAGAAACACTGCAACAGACAGATTTGCTTCCAGCTCTCTGCGAGCATATAATTTGTATTTACGGCATCCAGTGAAAGTATTGTGACTCTGACTGACTGACTAGCACCTTATGAAAGTCATTAGTTTTGTATCAAGAAAAATATTTGTAATATAATGTGTTCTTAAACCGATCAGGACAGCAGGAAGCAGCTAAGTGGATCACTTATCTTTGTGTTTGCAATTCAACCTATGTTGTGACAGGGAACAAAAAAATTAGATAATTTGTAGTTTTCTATCAGTGTTACATACTTTGAGGTAATCCTGTAACTACTTGGTGTAACTGAAAAGTGAGGAGATTGGGCTGCCAAATAAAGTAGAAAAAGGATTACTTGAGAGCATAATGAATTACTAGCTGAATGGTAGGACCAGATCACAAAGATTTATTGGATTTTTGTTTCCCTACCAGTATTGTTGATGACTGAATTTTTCTTGATTCCCTCAGAATCACAGTACTAGTTTTATTAAAAGAAAGTCTTTCAGAATGGATGATAGTTGTTATTCAGGAGCAGTAACTCGCATAATATGAGATGGCATTTCTTTCCAGCTCTTGCTGCTCCGCTGGTTCTAATAGCAACCTGGAGCTCAATTTCCTCCTCAAGAACATTGCATTTCAAGTGGAATGTCAATTATTAAAATGCAGTGTCCCGTGTCTTACTTTTCACTAGATGAATTCATTTGCAAATTTGTTAATTTATGTAAATGATCCTTAACCTGTAACTCCCTGGCACGTATTTCTCAATGCCACTTTTCAGTTCAGAAATATATCCAGAGAATATGAATCCAACAGCATGTATGTCATTTACTTCATGCCACTATTAAAAACAAAACAAAACAGAGCACCAAGATTTAATTCTAGTACAACTTAGAGGGAGTTTCTCTTTCATACATTTTTTCACTGGTGAACTTTCAATAACAGTGAGCCTCTCAAAACAGGTAAATGATCTTCAAAAGATCACCTAAAACACCTCTTTTTTTTATCATTACTGGTAAGCACAGTATTAGCAGAAGACTTTTGTAGAAGACAATCTGAAAATTCCATGATTTAATTATCTGATGTTTAGCATCCAGTTTTTCAGAAGGTCATGGTTCATCTACAGGGCCAAATCACAGCTTCCCCAAGATTTGATCATTTCTAAAATTCAGACTTTGCATCTGAGACTCTCCTCTGTATGCCAGAAATCAATGAAGACAGGCAAAACAAACTGCACAGCTTTTTGGTTCACAGGGAATCACCTTCAGGTGATTAGTGGTCCAGCCACAACTCATTCTTTTCCTGACAATGTGAGCATGGATGTCACTCAGTTTCTGGTTCCATCATGTATATGCACACTGTGCACCTCTAAGTGCTCATTTCACTCCAAGCAATCTCAGGAAATCCAGACTCCTCCTTTCTTAAAAATGAAGGAGCAGCTAGAAAAACTGAGCTCATCTCCCTGCTGCCCACCCAGATCTCCCCAGTGACTTCAGACACTGGTATGGCTTCAAACCTTTCAGTGAACCTGGTCCAAATTGGGGTTTTTAACCAAAGCTGGAATAAGGCAGTTTTCCTCTGTGTTATTGTTACTGTTCAGTAACTTTGCACAGTTCAAATAAAATGATCCAAATTCCCTGTGGTGTAATTGCAGGCACAACTCCATTGATTTCAGTGAACTGTGAATGGCAGAAAGGACTGAGGCCCAAGGTCTCCTCTTAACAAACTAGCTATGGCTTGTTTTCTCTTGATTATTATCTGATTTATATGTCCTTATTTAGCTGTCCCTAGAAGGGATAGGTGAACAAGTCTCCATTTCACAGCCAGAGATCAGTCCTAGCCAGCATGGAGGTGCCGTGATTAGTACTCAACTCTGAGTCTGGACCACAGAGCACACGTCCTTTGTGGTGTCCTGCCTGCCCTCAGACCTGGGATGCCTGCAGAGGGCCTTCAATGTACCCCCAGGTTCTCCTTCCCTGGGGTGGAAGGGAGTGTGAGAGGGATGAGGTGCAGCAGCTGGCAAGCCAACTTGTGTCAGGTCAGCTCCAACGTGTTCTGCTGGAGCTGCAGCAGTCTCACGTCTCAGTGTTTAGATTGGCTTTAGAAGCTGCAAAGCCAAGAAATGCTTGGCTGCTTTATCCCTGTTTCAGTATTCAGATCGCAAGGAGAAAATCTCAAATGGCTGCTTGCTGTGTGTTCTACACACATTTCAGTGCAAAACCGGCACCTCCAGAATCACTCGCTCATGCTGCTCGGAGGTCTCAGGTATTTGATTTCATTTCCACAAGGACAGCAGCAGGGAAGACTGAATAAAGTAGTTAGGATTTTTGAATTAAAGAGTCTATTGCTGTAATTTGTTGCAGCAGTTACCTGCAAAAATCCCAGTATCTGCAATTCAAAGTAGCCTTTATGCTACTGCTTAGTCTTGTCCACAAAGGAAACACTACACAGGGCAATGTCTCTTTAAATCTACCCTGAAGATATTCCTTCTGGCCCAGAAGATGCCAGAATGACTTGATGATTTATTTATGTGGAGCTTGGCAGACCATAGTCCAGATTGTGGCTGAGGCTGAATTTTATGAGCATTCCCCCTAGTGAGCATATTTAAAAATTAAAAAAAAAAAAATTAAAAAAAAATATAAAAAAGGTCTTTATAGGGCTTGGCATGAAATTCAAGCAAACATTATCAGGAAGAAGAATGACTGTGAAAAGAGTTTTAGGAGAGAATGTAAAAATTTATTATTAATATCTTGTTTTAGAAAATTGGAATTTTGTGTTGATCTTTAAAACATTTGAAAAGTGAAGGAGGCATTTCTCACCCCAGCAGAGGCTAATATTTATTCTGGATTTTTCAGCAATATATAACTGCATTTTGTACTGGGAATGGGCACGTTCGTCCACAGAAAGATGGATTTCTCATTGTCATTCCAGACCATACAAGAGGCATGTTGGTGCAATGATGTAAGAAAGCAATTTTCTTCCCTATTTTATTGATTTATAGTATTTTAGTAAAGTGATAAAAACTTAATGCTAGGGATAAAAAGGAGACCCGTCTGATGTAGAGGCAGCAGAAAAGAATAGAGAATGAGGAAGATCCAGCATTAATACTTGTTTGCCATGTTTTCTCAGGTCTCTCCTGCACCATTACTAAGTATGGAACTGTATCTAAACTCTTTGGCTAAGATACCGTTGAGTGCTTGACTCCCTCATTCAAAGCACAACTTGATGCAGAACTTTGGCTTTTTGAAGCACGTGCACAAAGAAGCACAGGCAAATCCTAACAGCCAGAGCAAGGACAAACATCTGCAACCCTGACTCCCTCAGCCTGGGAGGCTCTGTGCTGGGCAGACAGGTTCAGAGGGCACTTGTGCCTACTGGGCATTAGCAAGCAGCAAGCAAGAATGTGACACCACAGCATTTCAGCTGCTTTACACTAATTCCTCCTCCTGTGGCCTTTCAGTGGAGCATTACAGAGCTCTGTGCTAAGTTCACATTCTTGCCTCCTGCTGCAGGGAAGTTTCTGAAGTAGATGCGCCCACAGGCAGAAACTCTCCTGTCCTTTGGGGAATCTTTTGTTGGGATACTTCCCATGCTTTTGGCTCAGCATAGGGGCTCTGGCAACACTCTTGAAAGGGGATAGTTTTGATGCCAATCTCCTTTCCTAACATTAGAAAGCAAGATCTTTCAAGTTCAGATTAAAAAAAAAAAAAAAAAAAGTTTGTTACCAATTTATAGGAAGGCCAAAACACACTGGAAATAAATTCAGCTGAAACTATGTTACACAGTGTTCCTGAGTGTTGCGTACAAATAAATAGGTGTGATGTCAGTAAGTGAAAGCTGGAGCATACTAGGAAGTTGTGCCTTCTTTCATCCAGTGGCACTTCACACCTTTCTCCAGACTTATTTAAAGGCCTAAGTGAAACACAAAGGTATCCAGGACATTCACAATGTTATTAATGACTCAAGAACAAAAGGAAAAATAATCGCAGTGGCTACATTCATACTTTTTTCTTTTTTTTGTCTTTGTTTGTTTGTTTTGTTACATTTAAGAATATCTCACATTACAAATATAGCATCAAAGGTGCCAAGGAGAAGGGCATTTTACAGCCAAGTACCAAACTAACCTTAAGAAGACGAACTCATCAAGAGAAGTACTTGTTTGCCCTAGGAAGGAACTACCTGAGATATCAACTAAGCTGTATACAGCATGGATACCTTCAGGACTGGGTCTCCCATGGGAAACAACAGTATTAAAGCTCCTAGAAGGAAAATGCTTATTAGATCTTATCCCTGGTAATGCAACAAAAGCACCGCTGTATTTCTAACTGAAGTTATTTCTAAAGTATATGCTTAAAGTGGAGGGAGCCCGTCTGTTGCCGAAATAATTTCAGAGGACTGAAAATTACTTCAAAACTTATGGTTAAAAGGCACTGCATGGAACGCACATAGGTGGTAATGCTGCTAGTGAAGCAGATACAAAACCAAAAGGAAGTGGAAATAGCCTCTTCCTCTCTGTAGACTAAACTGCCCAGGCCTTTACCTTTGGAGAACTGCACGCAGCCACAGAAACAAGGTGAGGAACAGTGGGAACAGAAACAGCATTAATTTAACTTCAGCTTCACTATTTTACCTCATTTTGATATATATAGAAAATAGTCCTCGTACTTGATTCAATTTTGTGTTTTTAATGACCTGTCAAAAGCTCAGTCAGAGCTTATTGTATTTATATTTTTAATTAGTTTAGTAAGAAGCTGGGCTGCTTATATTTGATTTTTTTAATTAACTGTGAAAATTTCTGCATGGGATGATATTGTTCACATTGATATGCGTGCCTCTGTTTCGTTGGGTTTGCTGTGTGATATATTGGAGATAGAAAAAGTGTCACAGGGAAAGCATCCTAAATAGTACTGCACAGATTCCTGAAGCACTGATGGAAGCTGGTTATGTATTATGTAATTAATTCTTTATATTCTAAGAGGCAATTTAGGCAATATTAAAGAAAATAAGATCAAGTCATGTCCCTACATTTTTATTTTTGTGTTACACTGTTAATTTGTAAACTTTGCTGGTTATGCAAAAAAGTCGCATTCAGTCATCTCAGCTGACTTGCAGTCTCTGTCCATAAAATCCCCACAGCACTAACTGTTCCTGGCTGTCTTTTGATTGCTATAGTACATCTCAACCTTCTTGAAATTCTTTCACATCTTTCACTGTGTATACTGTAGCAACCAAACCTGTGGCTTTCTTGCTCCATATTCTAAACCGATAAGAGTGGGAGTGAAATGAGCATGCTCAATTAATTTCTTAAGTCCCTAAAAAGCAACTGGGTGGGAAGTAATTCCATTCACTCTAACATTAACCTAGATTTAAGTGAGGATGTAAAAAATAGAATCATATTTATTTGCGCAGGCAAATTTAACTTCTCTTTCTGTATTCAGTTTTCTGCTGGTAACATTAAAAATAGGAGTTGCTTATAGAAAGCAATGCGTTGCTTTGCCAGGTCCATTTCCATGCACCCTATTGAGATATTATCAGTGTTCTAACTCACTTGCAATTGTTACAAGATGGCAGAAGGGAAAAATTATCATGCAATTTTGATTTGCACAGGTGACTCGGGCTAATTACACAGTTACCAAACAACAGCACAGAAGGATTAACACAGCTTACTCTCTAATTACCATTGCTTCCAGTGAAGTTACCATGTGGTTAACCATGTAATAACGTGCATTATTTCACAGTAACTACGCAAGGCTTCATGTCAACAGACGACGCTGCACAAGCGGAGTAAATCACAGGCAAGCTGGAGAAGTCTGAGTGTTTCAAGGAGTGACATGAGTTTTACTAGATGGATGATTTTCAGGCTTTTATTAATAACCTCAGAGGTTTGGAGCAGAGCCATAACATTGCTGGAGGAGCTAAGAAAAAAGCTCTCAGGTCTTCCCAATGAGCTCCCAAATGCATAGACGTTGGCTCTCATGGGTATATTTGTATTCCTTAAACTAGTCCCACTGCACAGGGCAGCACAGAAAGCAGATCATTCTTGAGTTCCCTCAGAGCAAGCATTACATTCTGTCTGGCCTGCAAACAGCCAGAATCTGTAGGAAGGTTTTTTATGTCCCCATCTTGTGCAGCTAGTAGGTCCAGTCTTAGGCCTATTTAAATAAGCCATCCTACAAAACACAGACCTTGTACTCTGCCTAAAAATCCACTGCCTTGTGCTGCAGACAACAAGGACATGAATACAAAGTGCCAAAGAGAATGAAAGAGATCACTCAGCCAATCGAGGATAGACTGCAGAGGACTTGTAGTCCAGCACACTGAGGCTGCATTTTTACACATACTTGGACAAAGAAACCATTAAGAAATACGGAATAAGGAGATATTGCTCTACAGTTAATGTAACGAAGAACAATGTTTTGATTAATGCCTTCCCATTAGTGTATGGACAAGCTAGACTGTGTTACAGGATTATGGGCTGAGTTGGCAACACAAAAGAAAAAATATGCTCAAAACTGCAGGAGCAACAATTGCGGCTCATAGGTGACAACACTATAGACAGCTGAGAGAAAATATTATGAACTGGAGCTAGCTAAATAACTGTTAATACTCGAACATTTGTATATATTTATATTTGTAAATCAGTCTCCTTTCACGCACTTGTTTGTGCACTGACTAATGGTATGTCTGCTTGCTAAAAAAATCACAGGAATAACACACACTAACAAACTGAATTTTGAGTTTCAGATATTGAATGTCCTGCACCGTCTGCTCACTGTCTGTGGGGAGGGAAGTTCCCTAAGTAATCTGACAAAATTGCAAACAACAATTAAATTTGTGAAAATCTCAACACAGTTGACAGCAATCTGCAAACTACAAAATATGACAGTGGAACAAAAGAAGATTACAGATAAGATTATTGGGGACGTTTGACTACCACAGCAAAGGACCCAACTTAATGACCCAAGAGGTCCCTAAGTATCAGATATCCCCATCATTCTGAATTATGGGCTCAGCTCTGTATGCAACAGCACACAATGCTGCATTATAAAACACTTCTCTTAATCTTCCACAACGAAGCATCTGCCAGAGCATCTAAAACAAATGGTTCTAAATCTCACCTGATTAGACTTAAATGCACCTACAACCTTCCTCCCCCTATGTTTCTCTATTGCTGTTTAAGTCTGTGTACACTGCTGTCAGTGCTGGAAAGATACGGTAATGCTTCATGATGCTCTCTTTCCCTTCCGATGCTGCCTGGCAATAGCTTTCTTAGGCCTCAGCTCTTACCTACATCTGTGCTTACTGAAGTGAGACTTTAATTTGCTACACTACGCCAAGGTATTAATAGACAATTATTTATTGCAAATCTGAACCATTTATACTGTTTACTGGCTGACACAATGTAAAATTTTGATCCAAATGTTAATGTGTCCATGACATTGCATAATTCTGTTTCACGCCAAGGTTTTTTCTTTTCTAAATGAATTGAACTTGCAATATGAGGAAATAGTTTTTAATGGATGAATGATTTACAGTCTCAAGCTTATAAGACTGCTTACTGGTACAAATAAGGCAGAACCGACTAATTAAAACAGCAAAGAAAATTAGAAAAATTTAGGATTTTACTGGGGAGAAAATTAGAGGCAGAAAAAATAGAACTAACTAGCCAAGTACTTAAAGGGTAACTGAATAAAGTTCATCATTTTAGGGCAATTATGTTAGTGGATATCTTTGAGGCCAAACAGTTTTACAAACATTCAGCTGAGTAGAGCAAAGATAAAAATTACCCGTTCATAAAGAACTGTAAGAGCAGAAAAGTACTTCTAAGTCTCCAAATATCTGGTGAAATTACCTTTACAAATGTTTTGTGAAGTGAGGGGGGGGAAGGAAAAAGAGCTTCATACTAAGTAATTTTCATTACACAAAACACTTAATTTCAAGTGTTTACCTCCTCCAGTTTAAAAATTATGCCTATAATGCAATTTAGATATGAATTATTTTTAATTAATACCTGTAGAAATCTTCAAAATACATATATTTGAGCTCAAATAATATTTTTCCAGAGCATATTCTTCTTGGCTTTCTCTACTGAACTGTGCTATTAAGTTAATCTTTTTCCATCTTTACAAGCAGAGAGATTGTTACAATAAAGTTATAAGGCAGTTCTAATTAAATCTCACATAACTACGTTCAAGTAGTAATATCCAGAACCTGTGGTCAACTCAACCTACAAAAGACATTTAAAGTCTTTGTAATATTTCAGCTTATATGGGCATGACTACACTAGAAGCCTCTCTAGCAGGTAGATTAAACATAATTTAGTACTAGAATACATTTGACGAAGAAGAAAAAACGTTACAACTTCATCCAGTCTAGAAAAGTATCCTTATTAAAATGTTCGTCAGGAGTACAGGAAAGCGGTGCTATTTTTTCCCCTTTGTTTTTATATCTTTCAGATTTGGCAAGCACACAATGTGTCCCAGATATTTTGGCATACCAGAAACACCAGTAATAGCACTAGGTGAGTACTGGTTTTATTTGTAACACATCACAGCTTTATGGCTGCCAACCTGTGACTCCACAGAAGCAATGGCAGCACATAGAGATAGGAGGATGCATTTCCGTACACTTGGAGCAAAACAAAAGCAGCTAGTATGACTTTGTACGCAGCACATAGGAAAACTGACACAGTACAGTTTTGATATCCATGAAATCAGTGGCAATAGGAGCACACCTGTAAGTCACAGACCAGTGCTGGAATTTTTGGATATGGATTTTTTCAAGGACATTGATAAGGATTTTTTTTTTTCACCTGCAGTGTAAAGATCAGGCTGACAGTTGGCATTCTAGACAAAACACTGCAGTGAGACTGTTCAAACACTACTTACTTCTTTGGAATTATTTATAGAAAACAATTATTCTGCGGCCTGTTAGAGAACTCTGTAAAATATGATGGTGATACACAGGAACTAGCATGCAGCCAACAACGCCAGTGACAAAGGTAATGCCTTATTATTTTGAAGCTGAAAGATATGAAAAACAAGCAGGATTTTGATTACAGTCCATCTCTCCCAGTTCAACCAAAAGATCTGTCCCAGAGAGTCCATGTTACAACTATGATTTAAACATTTTCATTTTGTTTAACATTTATTCATATTGAGATGCCTTTCTGGGGTACCAGGATAGATGCTGTCAATTTATGTTAATGACAGGATGAAATTTTTATTATTATTGTTCTGTAATATGGATGATGTTAAGCCATGTTTTGTTTATTACTCATAATACACAATGATAGAAGTCACCAAAATGGCTCTTTTGGAGACTTCCCATGCTCGGCTGCAAATGTGTATTAACAATAGTATAGATTTCTGTGTTATAGTTTCATAAAACGCATTTGCATAATAAGAAATCATAATCCCCAATGTGCGGTAAAAAGCCTATGAAAAATAGTTACTTCTCATCTACTACACAATGGTTAATTTTAATCTTCAGTCTCTCAGATGTAGGGATTGGTTATTTGGGACTTTTTTATACTGTGAAAGAGGCCTAGCCCTTCCCACAGAATTAAGTCCTGTAAGATGAACCAATCAAACAAGGATCTTCTGTAAAAAGGAGACTGTTTGCTACTAATTTGCATGCACACTTCATTTAATATACTTCCAGGCAGAGATGTTACTTCCAATATCATAACAGAGACTGAAATAAACAGGAAATGCTGGCAGGTCTGACTGCACAGCACTCGAGGGACCTATGCATGCAAAAACATGCAATGGCAGTAGAACAGAAATGAGCTCAGAGTAGGAGTCAGGAGCAGTAAGAAGCCATCATTTGGGCTCAAACGGAACCTTTGTAAGAACATGATGCTTTCAAAATCCACTATCCAGTGAATCCCAAGACAGCTTTCTCCCAGTTTGACTGCAGAAATGGGTAAGTCTGTTTTAGTATGGCTTCCATTTAATTGCCAGCACTCACAGTAAAATATTGACTGGCTAGTCATAACTCTTTGATGTCACGACAGAGGCCTTGTGAAGGCCACAGCTACAACTTCTGTAAGAGGAAATGATTTCTACACCTCTTCCTTATGAAGAAGCCTCAATTCTCACCTTGATGAATACTGGGATATTCATGTAGACAATTTGTGTTTTGAGCTGCTTTTGTTACATACACATCTTTAAATGATTAATGGTTAATTAGCATTCTACTAATGGAAAATAAAGGTGATAAAAATGAGTGCGTGCCATTACTTTTCCTCTTTTTAGTTCCAATTATCACATTTGCATTTTCATTGGTAAAAATCTATGGGTTTTCTTTTTGCTATGACAAATGAACAGTCTTAATTAGATTTAAGTGTCCAGTCTTTAAGTAGACATTGTCTGGTACCCTGCTGCATATACACCTGTCAGATGCACCTTACCAGCTCTGAAATTTTCTTCCCTTTGTCAAAGCTTAATTTCTTAGTACATGGAAAATCTTTGCACTCTTATCTACTAGAATTTCAGAGCTCTTTCTTCTCCAAGGCCTTGGTGGTTTAGTTCAGACATTCAGCTCCTTGCAGATGGATCTATACAGAAACATTGGGATGTTCTGTTTGATGGGGTAATGGGAAGAATAAGCCTTCATACTATGATTATCATTGATGTTTTTACACATTGAGATAGCCTGAAAGCTAAAGTAGGTGGAAATCTCCAGGAAAATAAATATGAATCTTTTCTTTCACTGGGCACTTCCAGTGATTTACAGAACAACAGATAAATGCACTTTGTATGGCTGGTAAGAATCACAGCTTGTCAAGTTACAATCCAGTAGTCCTGATTTTAGCGGAGTCTGAACACAGTAAAATAAACTTTTCCTACAACAAAGAATGATAGAGTTATTCTTTTAATTCACCCGTCCTTTAGATCAAAACAGACAGCTAATCCAGGTGAATCTACCTACATTTGTCATTGGCAGTGCACATAAAACATACAGAATTCTGACAAAGGAGTATAATTCTACATTTACATTATATTTCATTACGTGATAATTCATTTTACCTGGAAGGTGGCATTTCCAGACGTAGCTGTTAATGCCATACTATGGCTATTAGCAGTCAGTGAATAAGAAAGTCAGAAGAAAGGGGAAAATCATTGCATCCAAACAGTGATTGGTATTCTGATGAGTTTGTGCTGGTCACCAGAATTGCACCTCGCCATTTTCTGAGAAGGTCTGCTATCATCTTCTTATCATATACAGCAGATTATGGAAACTGAGTCATTTTCAGAACTGGAAATGTCAGGAGGATTTATTTACGTAGCTAAAATCAATGGCTACATTTCTGGGGCCCCAAAGTTACTACCACCAATTGCCTTGTTTGGGGATAGATTAAGACACACCGGCCCAGCACTTGGGAACACTCAGATACATTTAATTCCATCCAGATCTTTACAGCTGAGAAGTGGGACACTTGAACTGAGCAGCAACAGGGAAATTACATCAACCCTGTTTACAGAGAACCTTACATGATACTCGAAAGAAGTGGGACATTTCACTCTTTCAGTAGAAGAGAACCCGTGCTACTACTGCCCAGGGTGAAAAAGAACAGCCTAAGACATCACACGTGCCAACCTCTAGCTGTGATTTATGGGAAAATCTCCACTGCCTGAGCTCTGTCTGGAAGCACTGCCTGATGTAACTACTGCTCCCAGACAACACTTACATGTATTTCTTAAAAGGATGGTATCCTGTTCAATAACCGCTCCAAAGGTGAGACAGAGCTATAGAGGGGAAGGAGGAGGGCAGGTGTTACCCTGCATCTAGATAACTTTAATTTGGTTTTCAAATTGCCAATAGAGAAAGCACTGAAAGAAGGGCATGCAAGGAAAATGTGATTTAGTTTAAAAAAATCTCGCGAGAGAAAATTAGTTCTTTTCTTTTTCTTTCATGCTGCCCCTGACATTATGAATGGAATCTATTTTCCTCAAAGCTACCAACCTGTTCCTATATCCTTGTATGGTCTTTATATACTTTGGGATAGCTGGGATAGAAAGCACTATATTTTTATGGAGCATGTCACTCATTTAAGGAACATGGAAATTTGTATATTTTACTGTAGGGCATCTGACTTGGAGCCAAAAATGCTTCACATGATGTTTCTACCACTATTTTTTTTCTCTCCAACAGTGGTAAATCTGCTGCAATGTGGACAATTCTGATCTGCTTTATCAGCATGTAACTGCTCTGAATTCAGCCAAGTTTAAGATAAGTAGAATTGAGCTCAGCAGCAGATAGGATCTTGCACTTTCACATTTGTTGTGCTTCAGGCCTATTGCCAGCAAAATCAAGGTTTGAAAATTCATGTGCAAAAGACGGAGCCTGGAAACTGTGGGAACAACTGATGATATTTCAACTCCTACCTCCTTGCTTTGTAGGCATAATCAGGTATAGTTAAGTGGCAATAACCATGAGCAAAAAATTGCTGGCACTAAAGAGATTAAAAATAATAATAATAACAATGAAGCCAGGAATATATATGACAAAGTCTCAAACGGAGGGAGATGATTAAAATGCCAGACAATGAAGAAGAATCTAAAAATAGGTGAAAGTTTCTGCAATCTCAACTTCATTTTTGACTGCAATAATGTACAAGACTGAGCAACAGAGTAACAGCAGGAACATGAGGTATAGAAGTAAACTTGAGCTTATAACAGCAAATGAACTTTGTAGTGAAGTACAGTTGAAAGGTATATTGCTACTTTTAAATACTAAACTATTTCTGTAAAGTGCCTTTTTTAGATATGATACAATAATTTTTTACTCATTTTAATAGAAATAATGAAAATGAGGTACTAAAAAGATATAATTACTCAGAGGAGTAAGAAGAATTTAGAACTTTTACTCTACCAGGTAACAGAAGATCACACCACCCAATCCTGCTGCAGCACCAGAATACCAGCATGTTACTGCAGAGATATTTATTTTTAACCATGTGGGGTGAAAAGCAGTGACCTGCTTTACAGCTGAGACTGATATACATGTGAACTCTGCATGCGTATAGTTAAAAAGTACTTTATTCCTGGCAAAAATAAATAGCTGGCAGTAACCAAACTCTCTCTCCATTGAAAGAATACTAGAGGGCTGGATACAGCCCCTGCAATAGTGCAATAAAATGAGATGAGCTTAACACTACCAGATGGTACCCTGTACAGTGTCTGAAATAAAATGGAGAATTAGGGTGCCCTAAGGTGTGCACAGGGAAGGCAATTACATGAAATAAATGGGCCTCAGGCCTAGATGATGCTCAAGTATGCTACACAGGAGACAGATAGTACATCTGGTGAACAGATTTTATCACACACTGGAAAGCTATAAAGCATGCCGTTGAATTTCAGATCTGGGTTTCACAATGACATTTTACCTGTGTTGGTATTCAGTGCTGTTTATTTTTAAAGGTGCTGTAATCTCAATGATGTGTTTTAAAAGCCTTCTTAACATTGTTTTCTGACGTGCTCCATTTTTTGGACAGATTGATGTAATGCCACGCTTTTTCACGGTCAAAATACAAACTACTTTGGCTGTAGACAATCATGTTTTTATTTAATATATCACATTGCTGATGTGATTTTAGTAATATGGTTATACTTGTCAGCACTCACTGCTTGGGAGAAAGCCAGTATCTTTGTAAAGTTAACTCCCACTTCTCCATTTCACTGCAAGGTCTCACTGTCTATAAACCAGCTCAAGTTCTCCCATGTTTAAAGCAGATACAGTAGATTACGTGAGCAAATCTATTACAGTGAATCAGAGGGATTTTTTTCTTTTTAATCTCAGAAGAATTTATTTGTTTTCATAGAATTCCTGCTCAATTTGGCATTAAGATTTTTTAATGTTTATACTTAGGAGAGCAGCATTCAAACAGTTAAAAGAGCTGATGAGAGCAGCATTCAGTCTTTGATGCTGTGACTTATTTTTTCTTTAATGAGGAAATTATTTAGAACTTTGCTTAGCCTATGCTAGTTTTGGTATCTCCCTGGCAAAAAGGCAAAAATTTGAGAGACTGCAGGGTGAATATTCCTGACAGAAAGATCTATGGGCTGTGAAATAGTGTCTCTATGGAAATGACGAAATCTCCATTCCCTTAAGACATTTAAAATTAGAAGAAGCAAAGCACCAATACATTCTGACAAGGTAATCCTGTTCTGGCCCCTTGTGGATGGGCAAAATACTTCCATTAGCTGAAATTCTGTATATTGTTGTTCATACTACAAATCTGCATTTTCAGAATGTTAGGAGTTTGTCTTCAGAATTACTTAAACAAAAAAATTTACTGGTATCACTATATTGGTTTATCACTGTAGCTGTATCAATATGTCTCAGTGCCACCCCTCTTACGAGTGCTGTATTTGGGTTACTGTATGCCACTTCTAAGAGCCACAGAAGTACCAGTAACACCAACAAATTTTCTACACAGACAGGTTCCTAAACTCACCTTCCCAGCTCTGGACAGCTTGGAACCTTGTCATCATTAAGTTCTTGTTGGAAGAGAAATACATAAAAGCAGGCATGGCATATTACGTTCCAATGAAAGTTAACTGTCAGCTGAAGCTACTATACGAGGTGGATACTGATGGTAAAGCAAAGCATAACTTCTGCAGGTAGCCTCACCTGCAGAATGAGAGGCAATAAGTATATCTTTGTTCAAGGGATGGACAAACTCATTCTCTGAGTTACTTGCTTATGTCTAAACAGACTCAAAAGAGAGCCATTTATAAACTTCTCCTCAACACTTCTGAATTCTCTTGCTATAAACACTGCAAATTAGTATGAAAGCACAGAAAAATGATGGGAAAGTTCTATGGGATTTTCTCTGAAGTAAACTTGTTATTTCATCATAGTCCCTCCCCTGAGAATATATCTGTTGTATGAAATTGTGCAAGACTTCTGGACAATTTGAAACAATATGCAGCAGCATTTTGAGAGGGCCACTTGGGAGTTTTCTTAATTGTGGGGAATTTACCACAGTCACTATTTAGAGGAAGCAGGGGGCTGGAATATTTTCATACTTCAATTAAAATTGTGGCACCAACTTCAAGTTTTGGGTATCAGCCTAAGCAAATTTTCAAGGCTAACAAAGGGTTATAAAATATATACAATGACAAGCAATTAAATAGAGCAATGCAGTTGGGCAATGTTCTGTGCACAATTATCGCTGCCAAATAACGCCTTTCAACCATCAGTTATTCAAAAGCCCTGCTTGTCCTACTATGTCTGCAGTTCTGTATTTCACCAAGTCCTGAATGGCTTTTGGCTGCTGAATAGGAACAGCTCTTTAACTAAGCAAGAAAGGGGCAGAAGCAGAAAATAAATGTAGAGAGGCGAGAAATAAAAAGAAGGGAAGAGAAAGCATGCTGTATAGATAGATATTCTTGGACAGCTGCATATCATTGTAAATCCCTTCTCTCCCTCACACAGCCCCCAGACAAAATTTCTGTTGTGTAGCTTCAGTCTGAAAGAAAATAACTTCTTTTCTAAGCGGCAATGACCTCTATTCTACATCAGAACAGCAACAGAAATTAGGGAATAACAAGAGTAAGGACTCCTAAAGAGGCAACAGGCATGAATTTGGCTCCTCTGTGACAGGCTGCCTCTACTACCTGCTGTTTGCTACTTGGCTACAGAGGACTACATCTAACAACAGAGGGCCAGAGCCTCTTCTAAAGTAAACAATCTGAGCTTCAATAAATTCAGTGGTACCATGCCAATTTACTACTATTAGGGGTTTAGCGCTCAGGCTTTTCCTACAGAAATTAGGTTACAGCTCACAGAGGATTAAGAGTGGAGTTCAGGTGGATACAGGATTCAGTTGCCATTGTGTGCCCACCTGCACATAATCTCCCAGCCATCAAAACCCCAAGGCATCTGAGCTTTCAGGCAAGCTTGTGCCCAAGGTTCTGGCCATTCTCAGAGGACTACAGTGTTGGCTGTGCTCAGCACATCAATACCAAATGCCAAAGCCCCTCAGGGCTTGCAGCACCAGGATTCCTCCACAGTTTGCAGCTGTATTCAACAAGTTATGTTACGCTGTATGTGGTAGACAATGTCCAAGCAGGAATACCAGGTGATAGGAATATTTCCATTTTATCCACCCAGTGCCTAACTTTCACATCCAGCACAGTCTTGTGTCTGCCTGACAGCATTCCACCAGTGGCACACAGAAGTTTCTTGTCTGAATTTAATGTTTTTATCTATTCAAGTAACACAAACTGCTTAGTTGTGATCAGTTGATCAGAGATCCTCTTACACTTTCTTTGTTTCTTGAACAGACAGCCCTAGTCACTGTTCTCACCAGTGGCAGGCTGAGCCTAGAGGGCGCAGGTCATAGTACAGGAGAGTGAGAGCCTGGGAGGTTCAGCAGGTCAGTGGCTGTTGATTACTGAGCACAGAAGGGTGTAAAGATAAGTGCAATTAACTCCTGCAGAAATTAATGCAACTATTCAAAGAATTTAAGTCATTTTTCATTTACGCTATCTTGGATATTAATGCAATGCTCTGCTGTTAATGCTTTCTTTTTCCTTTGGGTGATTCACGTTAGTATGATTTAAATACATCACAGTTCACTCAATGGAAAGATTAGTGTTCTGAAAATGTTCTTTGCCAAAAGAATAAGCTCTAAAGTAAATGTAGTGCTAAATAAACAACTCAAGTTGCCATAAGCAGAATACTAACAAACTTACAGACTAGCTGCATTTTACAGGAGGTGTAAAGAAACAAAATATCAATACCCATCATTTATATGTATTCAGAGAGTGCTAATGCTTCACACAAAGAGCAAGCTAACTTTCAGTAAGGCTGTAGAAAGTTAGAACCAGTCTACTGTTACCGCTATTTGAAAATCATCCTTTAAGAAGCTGTGGCTCTGTCAGTTTGACCCCCACAGCCAGCTGGTAGAAGAAACGCCTAGAAGCAAAGTGCAGGTAACACTGAATTGACCTGAGCTCACAGAGGGGGAACAGAACAAACTCTTGTTTACTTGGCCACACAGTGCATTCCAGGAAAGTACTGCTTTGGAAATATGTTTACATATTAGTTACAAATCATGATTAACCTACAGAAATACAATGTGACAATATAGCAAAAAGAAATAAATGTGTATTGGTTGCTTTCTGCGTGATTAATGCTTCTTTCAATCAGACACATACATTTCATTTTATTAAAGATCACAGTTCTGATTGCAAGAACTTGATCATAAATAAAGCATGCAAGTGGAAGTTGGAGATCTTCTAATATTAATGACAAGAAAAATGGATTTATTGAATAGCCACCTGCAGTTCATACATATATAAGCACATAAAATGATAACTCAAAAGAAGGTATCATCTCAAACTTGGAACAGATTCTGTTTTTTAAATAGCTTAATAATAATAGCAGTGCACCTAGAGAAAATTATTTCTGTCTACCATGACATAAAAATTAAGCACAATAACAAGCATTTATCAGCTACTTTCTACCTTTTCCCTCTATCTAGGAATTATAAAATCTATTTAGAAACTGGAAAAAACAAGTGGCTGATGAATAAAGAAAGACCAAGAGCTAATCAAATGGGGTGCTTTGTCCAAAGAACTGATAGAAAATCTAGTGTATTATTGAAAATAAGCATACATCTAGGAAAAATAAGTAACACAGCAATAAACAAACATAACTGAAATGAAACTAATGGACTTCACATAACTTAGTGCAGGGCTGCAGAAACTGCTTAGGTAGGCAGTGTAAACAAGATGAAAGAAACCAGCAGAAGTGCTGAGGAAATTTCTGAAGCAGTATAGGGCTGTTTAAGATAGGAAAAACTAGACAATTCCCCACTAAGGCCTGAGGGCAGCAGAAACAATACAGTTGCACTGTGGAAAGCATCTGTGAGGAGAGCTTATTTTGGGAAGCTACCAATAGCTTTCATGTGATCTGTATGAGGCTGCCTGCTTGCTTATCCCACATGGAAAGGAACCTCTGATGACAAAAAATCTGCAGCTCCACCCTGCACAGCATGCACAGGGTTGGCTCACATACCCTGAAGCAGCTGTTGCCTCACCAGTGATTTTCCCCATCAAAGCTGCTTCCCATCACCAAGCTCTTCCAGCCTGTCACAGTTCCCACCAGCTCAGCAGTTCTCGGGAGTATTCCCTCACTTGTTCTGTACCAGCAAGAACTACGTTGCTGGGGTTACCCAGTGGCTCCTGGCACATTTTGACAAAGTATAGGACTGTAAAGGCATTGCTGGGAGATTCAGAGGGACAAACAGGTGGGAGAGGAAAGCTGAGCAAACCCCAGGGTCCCACCATTTTGGAGTGAGAGAGCAGCCAGAGAGGTGTGCTGCTTGCACATCATGCTCATGGGAACATCTTTGCAGGATAAGACAATTCTGTGACTTTGTCTTAGTCAAACAAATTAATTCTAATATAAATACAGTACCTGAAAGAGTTAAAGATCTGAATTCTGTTTCCTGCTAGTCATGTAACCTCATGCAAAAATTTGAAGACAAACCTAAAAAAGCCCCCTCCAGACAATGTGACAACAACACTCATACCTGCAGCTGAGGGAACAGATATAAGAGCAGCTACCAAAAAAAGCCCACCAAATATTTTTTGTGCTCTAAGAAAAATAACTAAGTGGAACATGATACATGCTTCAGAATAAAGGCAAATGAACTGAAAAACTCCTTGAAAACCAGCTAAATCAAAATCTCACTTTTGAGACTTAGAAAGAAATGAGTAGAGCTTTAAATAGTTACACAGGACTAAAATGAAGCAACAAAAAAACTAAATTGCAGATTACAAAAACTCAACAAGCCATTCACTGAAAAAATCATATCAGGTTGTCAGATGAACCCACAGATAACGATTACAATCTAAGTATTTTCAGTTCCAAAGTTATATGGAAAATCTAGAGTGTGATCTTTGAGTTTCTGAATGACTACTAGCATTATATGGAAGTGGAGTTAGGCATTAAATCACTGCTTAAAAATAGTATCTCAAAAAATTATGCAGATAGAACTGGAGCTGACAGGAGTTGTCACATCTGCATTTCCCCAAATCAATATATTTTTCTCAGTTTAATTACCCAGCTACACATCTTAAATCAAAACCACAACCAAGTCCTTCTTTGCAAGGGCCTCTTTCCCCTTCTTGCTGCTAACAGGACGAGACTCAGCAGCATCTTCTAAGCAGCCACCTCCAGCCCCTGCTTCCAGGCCATGCTGCTTAGTTTCCATGCCAAGCACCAGAAACGGGAGGGGAAAAGGAGACTTGCACAGATGTCTGCTTGCATGTGTGGGTTGTCACACCCAGACACCAGATAATATACATTAAGAATGAAACATTTAATCTTTATGTTGTGCCAAAAAGTGGGGAGCAGGTGCATTGATGTGAGCTGTTTGTACCTTCTTATGCTTTTAGTGAATTAAATCTAGAATCTCCTTTTTTTTTTTTTTTTTAAAATCTTTTTAAACTAGTTTTCTCTAGACAAATGTTTTTTCTGCTTCAGATGGCTATACAGCTATAATCTCAAATGATTTTCAGGATTACAGCTATAATCTCAAATAAATTCCAGTGGAAGGAGTTCCCTCTTCTGCACACAACCCTCATTCCTGCCTTATCCATCCTTTCAGCTGTGCTGACACAATTGTTGGTTGGGACACATAGGATTTGGATCAAGGACCTGGGCCTCATTTTAAATAGTGCTGAAAAAAGAAGCAGACAAGAGCAGAGTAACACCTTGAACAACTGGAGGGGCTGGAAATCAGGAGAAATCATCTGAGGACAGAATAATAAATATTTTAAATATTAAATATAATTTAAATATTGCTGCAGAGAAAGAAAACTGTGAAACTGCACAGTTAAACTGTGCCAGGTATTTATTTAACTAGTTAAAGAAGAAATAATATAGAGCTTGGAAGGTAAGGTTAAAGTCCAGTTTGTCATTAACTACAAAGCAAGAGAAGGAGAGAGTTCATTCAAGTCAATCTTAAGAGTGTGCTACCAATGTTTGAAATGCTTTTATTAAACAAAGGAACTGCGTGAACAATAATTCAAATAATTTCTATTTTTAACATTATTTCGCTGCAGAATCCTGCATGCTTATGGTTCATTTATTTGCTTTCAGAACTGCAAGTTACTATCTTACCCCACAGTTTTAAGTACATGTTCTTGAAAAATTATAAAAGCATAATTTTGTGTGGTTTTTTTGTCTGAAGGCTAATTTTCTGTCCAACCTTATTGTTGCTTGCTAGGATTACAACTTGCATCTACCTAATACCATTTTCTTGCAGAAAATTTGAATTACATTGTACGTTAAGATGAGAACACCATCTACTCTTTAAGGAAAGAGTATGGGAAATCTTGCAGAAAAGAAAGATTCCTAGATAACTCTGGTCTACAAATATTTTCTGCTGCTTCCTCAATTTTCCCTAACTTTTCAAGATTAATTATCATTATGAAAACACATTTCAAATGCTGACACCCTTTATACCACAGTAAATTCATGATTTACTCAAATCATATTCCCAGAATTTGGCTGAACAAATGGCAATACATTCAGCATTTCTACATAATGCCATTCATCAACAATTACTTATCTGTTTAGGCCTCATTTTTTGAAGTATCTATATTTTCCCATATTTTTCAATATCTCGTTTTCTTGTAGAAAACTCCATAGGCGTGTTTGAATCCAACAAGAGGGCAAGAAAGAATTGTACATCTATTTGTTGAATATTTTAATTACTTCAGAAAATGGAGAAAATATCTTTAGATCATGGAAAACAACTTTTTATCAATTCCTGCATCAACTTCTTTTAATAGGAACAAAAATCATTAAATTCTAGTGAAGTTTTTGAACAAGTGGTGTTCAGACACTCAGTGTGGCTGAAATTTTCACCATGACCAGAATGGTAGCTAAAATTGCCTGACATTTAGGAATGTATAGAATTGCTACTGCCAAAGGGAAAATTGATAATATTCACATAGTCAGATATTATAGGATAATATTCCAGACAGTCACTCTTATAAAGAACTTGAACAAATGGGCAGGAGAGAGGCAAAACCTAAAGTAGGTTTTTTTTTTTTTTTTTTTTTTTTTTTTTTTTTTTGCCACAGTTGCTCAGAGTTGGAAAGCTTATGTTCCACCATTTGTTCCAATCTGGCTAAGCCTAAAAGCTTAATCTAATAGCAAATCCCAAGTTTTATTCTAAATATTACTTTATTAATAGTTGTTATTTTTGGAGTCTGTATGATGACAGCATTAATTTTCATTCCAGATTACATCCAAAATAAGAAAAAGGAAGAAAGACTTCCTAACAAACAATGCCTGCTTACCATCAGTTGCCAAGAAACTGTACAATAGCTTAGAGAACTGAAAAGTTTTGTTCACTGGTTTGAGAACCTGCAGCACTGTGATAACTTACAAAATTTGGGTATCTGTAGATTTTGTAAATCTTCTGTCTTGGAAATAAAAAAATATTTTAATCTATTTAGTACTAAGGCTAACACAAAATAATTCTTTTGACTAAAAAGAATAATTAAAATAATAATGCAATCAGAAATTATATATTTCCAACATTCCATCTCCTTTTATACAGCTGACAGCAATGAGATTGTATTTGCCTGTACATATATTGAAGCATACAAGTTAGAGACAAAGAAACAATCCTCCTAGTACTATTGTGTATACTACTAACTAATCAAAAATTGAAATCATTACTGCTGCTTATGTATACAAAACTTGAGCAACATCTACAAAACAACCATTTCTACAGGAGTTGCGTAAATATAAGCCCCAATTAACTATGCAGTATGATCACTTTATTAACTCAGTGCAATAATTTACTCAACTAAACCCTTCATCACAAAAATGAGCAAGCTGGAAGAGCAAGGATCTGAATATAGGATCAGCAGCTTCTTGGCCATCCTATTAGTTTTAGTACTTTAATTCTAAAGAAATTAAGAGGAAGTATACAAGTCAAGAACTTTTCTTTACATTGGCAGTGTAATCAGACTTTCATCCCAGTCAACAGCAGAATGAATCAAAGAAGAAAGTTTCATTACAAGTATTCATTGTAATTTTGCCATGAAATCTAGAGTTAATATTCACAATAAAAAAAAAGGGAAAAAAAGTCCTTCCACTGGAAAGTTATGTGCCAGCAGATACATTATTTAAAACTGTTTGAATATTTGTATTTAAGAGCTTTCTGAAACTGTACTTTGATACTTGATAAATAAATAACAGTTATTTCTCCACTGAAAAAAACAATTGAGTCTAGCGTAATGAGAAAGGAAAAGGTAACAACACAAAACATCCATGCTCCTGGATTTAAGTGTTTAAGAAACAAAACCAGATGATTATCGGTGCTTATGCAATGCCTCCTTGAACAAGTGGATCATGTGATTAGATATAAATTAAAAAAAAAAAAGAGAAACTGTCATTTGCCACGTTTGTTATCTTGAGGATATGTGCACCTCTCACCTAACTGAAGTCCTTACATACCTGGCATTTAAGTCAAGATTCAGAGCTGCTCCTATTCACTCAGTCAGCTTCTCCTTTATTTTTCCAATGTAGCTATCATTAACATCAATGAAAAGAGATATGAGCTTTGCACTGAGAACAGACTACCACCCTGAAATGTTCTTATGCTAAGCCTCAGCTTCATTAGTTTGGAATTTGCCTCTCTGAATTCTTTTAAGTCCTGAAATTAAGGCAAAGTTCTGCAAGTCAGTAGTCAATATTTGGAACTAGTTCATCTGCTAGTAATATCTTGAATTCTTTTCTAAAATGAAATTTTGTCTTATCCTATTTACCATTTGTAAAACAGAATAGCGGCCTGTGCTCCAGGATTCATTGGAAACATTCCAGTGAGTTTTTTTTGGAGCTGATTCACAATAGTAAACCTACAAGTTCTTCACACACAACTAATGGAACTGAGGAGCTGGTATCAAGGCTCTCATACCTCATTCAAAAATATGGAGAAACTCACACAGTTATGTGTCCTGCATTCCTCTCAGCATATGAATTCCCCCTGCACTTGAGGTACCGTTGAAGCAGTGAGCAAAATAGAACAATCAAGGACAGTGTTTTGAAGGCTGGGTGAAAATCAATATGAATGATTTCTTGAAAGAGATCAGAAACAAGGAAAACTTTGCTCCAGTAATCTATCTAAGAAGTTTCCATACGCACCAGTCTGAAAAATATACACGCACACTTTAATGTATGCCTAATATCCAATCTAATTAGTCTAACAGTAGAGACTGCGTGGAGTCTAAAGGAGAAGATTTAAACAACAAAAAATCAGAGCTTATATGAGTACAAGTTGAACATCAGTCTGTATATAAACTTTCTGAAGTTTTAGGATGCAGTAGACTATGTCAAAAAAAAAAAAAAAAGAAAAAAGAGAACTCAACCTTAGCAAGGAAGTCCCCTTTTAGGGAGGGATTCTTTCAAATTAGGCATGATTAGAGCTACTACTGAATGAAACAAAGGATAAGTGAAATGTAAAATATCTCAAAGCAACATCTTTTCTGTGTACCAAACACAGTCTACTGATAATGACAGATGCCATAAACATGAAGTTCCCAGACTGCTCCCTCTGTTGCCAAGAACCCAGTGAGATACAATGTAAATAGCATCACTATGACGCAAGCATTACGTTATCTGAGTAAGTTTCTGGGATCCAAATTTTCAGCTTGAAATTGTATTCTAATACAACAAAATTGCATTAGAATTCTTGAAATACTTGCCAATTCCTGGGGGGGGGGGGGGGGAGGGAAAGCTTACCAAGCATAACTAAATACACTTCCATAGGTGAGGCATAAATCATCTGAAAGATACATGCCTATAAACGGGTATTTAGAAGCAGTTTAGTAGGTATAATAATGGCCTGATGAAGTAACCTCAGCTAACACTCAAACTAAACTCTCCACATTCAATTTCTAGCAGATTATGATGTCTCTCCTGATTTGCCTTTCTGGAGGCCTTTTGAGACAGAAAATCACGGTCCGACTTGTTTAATAATAACAGAAAACAGCTAAGGAACAGATATCATGCAACTGGTAAATTGGTTATTCAGAGAAGATCAACCGTCTCAACAAACTTAGAAGAGAAATCCAAATGGCTCACATTCAAACATGAAATCATACTTGCAGATAGCAAGACAGCATAAATCTTTGGCTACTCAAAGTCTTCTAGGCTGAAGATGTGTTTTTTGTCCTTTTTTTATTATGCATCTATCAACCTTCATCTCCTTCACTTTCATTTATTAGGAGACACCCTCTCTGCTTCTGTATTCACTACCAAACATCTCAAAGTATTTGTTTTCGTTTATATTTTTGTAGATCAGTTGCTGCAATGGAAATGAAACCTGACCAGTATATTTTTTAGCAGTTATAAAGTTCTTCACTTAGGCAATATTGTTGAAGTGCCTGCCGTGAACTCTAAAGCAGCTGGGATTTTAATTGATTCCTAGAAGTGCAATGAAAGTAGAACAGATAAAAAAATGACAGAGTTGTTGCTGATGCAAATGAAAATGTTACAGCAAAGCAGCTGGGGAGAATACTTTGCATGTTTACATTTTCCCAACATGCTTTCATTGTTTCTTCCACATTTTCCAGGCAAAGCTCACCTGGTTTTGCTCAAGGCCTGGAATGCAGTGAATTGTGTACAGCACCTAATATTTATTCATGCCATTGTCAAGAACATCCTTGCAGCTCATGCCAAAGTCTGTCATTGAATGTGTTTGTTCAGCTGCATGGCAAAAACATAATACACAGTCATCATTTTTACTTCATCACCTACTCAATATTTTTCTTTTCTGATTAAATTAACTCATAAATACTGGGCTTTTCATGCCAGAAAAATCTTACATCCAACCAACTAACACACATTTGTACATCTTAATGTTCTTGAAAATTTTAGGTACTTCAATAACAAGTTCTGAAACAAGAAAAAAAGCCAAATGCTCTAATTTACCCGGGACTCTGGAAACTCTAATCACAATTCAAAAATATTATGTATTCAGGCAAGACTTTCTGCCAAGATAAATTCTATCAGCTACAGAAGGCAGAGTACAAACAAGTGAGAAAAATACAAGGATAGTAAAGAACCTGGTAAAAAAAGAAAAGTTTACAACTCATCTGCATTTCAGAGATGTGTGAATGCCACAGAAATCTGACTGCAACACAGCTGACAAAGACTAATGTTATTATATCATGAGTAAAAACAAAGCAAATCAGTGATTCTGGCTGGAAACATCAGCTTCTATACCAATATAATTTCAACTCAGTGGCTGCCACTACCCATGGAAGGTAAAGCATGGATACTCTCTTGTGCTATAAATATATCTCCTACCTTGTATGGCACAGCAACAACAGCTTTACATGCATTTGACTTTGTCTTTCTGAAAATCAATGGAAAATAAGACACCCCTGGGAGGTCTTTACCTCCTCCCTGGCCAGGTTTAACTTATGACAGATGTTCCTCTTAAACCCATTCTTAAACACTTCCAGTAATAAAGGCTCAACAACCCTACCAATAAATAAATAAATAAATAAATAAATAAATAAATAAATAAATAAATAAATAAATAGAAAGCAGTGTTTTCCTAGCCTTAGAGTCAGAAAGCTTTTTCCTAAGACCTGATCTGAATTTACCAGAGCATGTTTGTTCCATCCACCAGAAGGAATAAATAATTCCTGTAAAAGACTGTTGTAAATAAAATTAAATGCTGCTCTCATAGTCCATCAGTCTTTATTGTAAGGAAAGAAATACAATACACTTCTAACTTTTCAGATACATCATAGTGTTGTGACCTGTTTTTCCCCTTTAGACTCTCTAATTTGTTTGTGTTTTTCTATGTCCCAGAACTTGACACCGTATGCCAGTTCAGGCGTGTTGATTTCACAAAACAGTTCAGCTGTATTGAGAAGACTAGTCAAAACTGTGTCATGCAGACAGAGTGTCAGACAGATAGAATATCTATTACCTAGCACTTCTCTTTATTTGTGCCAGTTACTCTGTTTAAGAGGAACTGAAATAGATTTGATGTGATAAGCTCTTGAAAAAATCCTATTTGCCAAGTGGATTAATTTCACAAATTCATATTGTCTACTGGTTCTTAAAAATTCATTATGAACTGTGGGAAAAATCTTTGGATAAAAATGCATGTGGCTGACCAGAATTCCTTTGCTCCCCTTCTCCCATTCTGAAGGAACTCGGATTAGATTTGACATTTTACAGTTTTTCTCATTGATGTTTCCTGTTTCCTCCAAAACAATTACTGGCAAATCCGAGGTGGCTATGATGCACTTCATTCTGGGACAGTAAAGAAGGGTGTAAAAAAAAAAAGTGTGCCCTTATTTTATTCTAAGCTGAGTTTTTACCCTTCTTTTAGCTGGTGTTAATTACACTAGCCAGCTGTCACAGTTCATGCATTTAGTAGAGTCCAGTCCAATAAAAGGTACAAAATATTACAGCTGGCACAGCACCCTATTCCTTTTTCTATGGAGCTTACTTTGTAATTGCCTGAACTCAGAATAGTTTTTCTCCTTAAAGAGTATTCTGCTTTTGCTCCCTTACCTTCCTCTCTTCATCTGCCTTGTGACTTCTATCACAATCATATCACTCAAGAGAAGTTGCCCCCGATGTTCTGCAATGGGATCGTGCCATTTGCTCAGGTTCTTCCAGTGTCCACAAAAGTCAGAAAAAAAGCATTATTTGACTGAGCGGAACAGGGCATTACAGACACCCAACATCAACTGCCTACCAACAAAGTCCATCCTTTGTCTCCCTGAGCCACTGCACCTTTCAATATTCTACAAAGTCAAGGTACGGTCACACTGTGCTTCCAGCATCACTGAGCACAGCATTCATTAAGGCAGAGTTGTGACTCGTCTAGTCCCGGCTGAGAGGTTTAGTTCAGTCATGGGTCTGACATGATAATTTCCCTGAAGAAGGTAAAAGGTAAGAAAAGTCGGGCTCTCAACTCAAAGCCCAAACCGAAGAACTCCACAGTTAAACTGAATTCACATTGAAATGAGTTTGATCTTTACTGAGAATAGTCACTGTATTTTCATAATTCAGTACAACAGTGCTAGGGAAGGTGAATTCCCTGCTATCTTCACTGTTCTTTCTTTGGGCAAAGTGCAGATATTATTGGATCACAGAGGATGCTTGGGACCTGCTCAACGAGTACAAAAGATCCTGAAGTTTATTTTTTGCCAAAGGAAAGCTAGTATGTGAATATCTGAGGAATCCTCTTAAAAATTGGAAAACAGCCTGCAGGGGAAAAAAAAGAAAAGAAAGAAAGAAAGGAAGGAAGAAAAAAAAGACTCATTTGAAACACTGATTCACTTTCACTTTAATTAGCATCAACAAAAAATTTGCTGATCAATGTTCCACAGTATGGCTTTCTCAACAGATGAGTAGCTAAATCCCATGGAGTACAGGGCCTTAGAAAATTCTGCTACACATAGGAAACATTCTTCACTTTATCTTCCAGGTTTAAAGCTTTGTAGCAGATTCTAACTGGGAGACTGCCCATGTCTGTTTCTTCTTTATCATCATGCATATGCTTTGAGTTCCATTTTAGACAACAGAAACATAACCAACTTCCTTGCTTTTACCCTGCAATCTGTATCCTTTACATTAATATACCAGCCATACGAATTCCCCCATCAAGTCTCTGTTATGCCAGTTGATCAATTGTTAAAATTTTCAGGTTTTCACATTTAGTCTTTATATCTTTTCTATCAGTATGAATGTTAATATACTAATAAATGACCTACTGTGTTGTTTCTTTGCAAACTATGAATAAACAGCTTGGCCATTACTTGCAGTTTTTTGATTGTTGTGCAAGCTGATAGTGTTTACTTTTGTGTATGGGGTTTTGCCAGCTCACTTCCAAACTCTTAGGCTAAAGCTACTCTATACAGGTCAGCAAATGACTATTTAAAGATGTTTTTCTTCTTTTTCTTTAGGCTCAGTGTTTGCCCAGCAACTCAGAATATCACTAATAGTCACGGTAAACAAATATCCTATTAGTATTAAAGTTACAGCAACACATTCATCTTCAGACTCTAGGCTTGACTGTCAAATGGAAGGCTCCACAACAGACACACTTGAGTTTCTATTCTCTGTATTTGCACCCCCTATCTGCAGATCTTTTGATCTGCTCAACATTACTTCCAGCAGCATCTTTGTGAGGAAAGAGGATGATGCGATAGAGATCAGTGAGGCAGATGACTTGCAGAAATACCTCAGTAACACGTTGACCCAGATTTCTGGGAAGCAGTATGCCTTTAGGCACTGCCAGGAGATGTTAACTCTGCATTGAAAACGATTAGAACTCACTTGAAAGCAGCTTTTTTCCTCTCTGGGGAAAAAGGCTGCCTGTCCATGAACCTCACAGGTCTTAACAGTTTTTGTCTTTTCCTTCTTTATCACTGAGTGTCTTACTTTCACAACCGTCAGTACAAGTACACTCTCAATGTTAGCAGGTGGCTAGCCTGTTAAAATGTAGCGGACTAGACTTTTCCTCCTTTACTGCTGGACAATACCTATGCTAGTTTACCTTACCTATTTTCTTCAGTGGCTACTGCGTGTATCCTGACTTTCTATAACAGATGCATCTCTGCCTGACCACTTGCAGCTCTCTTCCCTGCTTCATAAGAGATTTTACTAGCAACCACAATCCAAAACAGATGTCCCTTCCTACCCAGCCTTCTTTGGAAGAGAATGTAGGTCAAACTCCCTACAAATCTAATGCAGGACTGGAGCCAAGGCATACAGGATCAGGTCCCCATCTGGGCACAGCATTCAGTTTCCTAATTGCTAGCACAAACCAGGATGTTATATGCATAAAGAATTACATTATTTGCTACACTTCATGAAAGCATAGTAGAAAACCTGTAGTTTCAGGGTGGAAGGGAAAAGGGGGAGGAAGAGCAAGACAGAGGCAGATTTAAACCATACATATGCCTCCAGGGGATGCTTCAAGAGTCCAAGTAACTAAGTTATGGTGCACCTTGAGGTGTTAATGGGCTGCCCCAAAGCCAACAGCAACTGAAAATCCACATAATTAGGCAATGGAAACACTCCCTCTAGTCTCAATGTAGCCCTATGCCAGTCAGAAGCATTTTCCTCAGTCAGTGAGCTGAAGGAATGTTGCACTGCCTAGACCTATTAAACTGCTCCTCAGGCTTCTATGGCTGAGGTACAGGAAGCATAGCTTAGGTTAGGATAAGCTGTTTTTTCCCCACAGAAGACTGATGCTCTCTTTGTCAAAGATCATATAGCCTTTTCTATCACACAGCCATCATGTTGCCATCACTTGGTCAAAATGCTGGCCAGTGACATCCCCACCACCTGAGCAGTGCTCATGGCATGTGGCAGCCATGCTTTCGGCCACCTAATGGGACAAGTCAAGATGGGTATCTTCCTCACCACCTGGAAGCTTGAGGTGACTACTCAGCTGATAGGAAAGAAAAACTAACAGGGGAAGAACAGTTCCCTTGTACCTTTCACTTCGAAGCTGTGTTACAGTACAGCCTCCATCTGAATATTCTGCAGGCTGCACTGAGAGCACTGCACTTCAGCAGGACTCTGTCAAAGCTCTCTGAAGAACGCTAACATGCGGGCCTGGAAAAATCTCAGTACACCAGAGCCCTCTAGTATCCGCTAAATAACCTGAGGTTAGCTTCTGCTAAGTGTTGTGCATACTGGGAAAGGTGGTCTTTTTTTTTTTTTTTTTTTTTTGAAGGTTTGATAGCTACTGCTTGCCTTGGATTTTGTTTGTTTTCAAACAGAGCAAAGTAAAATGAATTCAATGACTAAGTTTCAGATTTTTACAAGTTGATAGCTTTTGTGCAGCGATTCTCATGTTTTTACATTATTGCAGCCATTTCAATTACCCTGTTAGTCCAGAGTGGTGGAAAACCTGGTGAATACATATGGAACCCTTAACTTTCCTCTGCAACTATTTGAAGCATTTAGGAATCCATCAACCAGGAAAGAGCAGCATATTGCAAATACCATCTGGGCATTAAACATGAACTCGTCAAAAGAAGAAAGGATAAACCATTTTTTACATACTTCATGGTTAGTATTTTTTTCTTTCAGTATGCAAATTGTTTCTAGCCATGCTTTATTTTTAAATAATCATTATAAGCCCAGGAAAAATTCAGATTAGTAGAAAACCTTAGTAATGGTTACCCAAACTGCTTTCTCGTTGTGTGAAAACACACCGAGGAAATGTATAAATGCAGTGAATTGTTCCCCACTCTTTCATTCACTTTTGAGCATGTGAGTTCCTTCCCTTGGCACTGATATCATTGGGCATTTGTCAAAGACAGACTGTCACTTTAGAGCTTCTATTATGTGCAAGATTTGGCAACACGTTTTACCTTTGGGATTTGCTTATATCCTTTGCATGTTATTGTACTGCTTTGGCATTCAGTAAATTCAGTACACCCATTTCTTTGATGTTCATTCCAGCCCCTAAATGTGGAAACAATGACTGAAATTTTGGATCAAAGCATCCCATAGATGGACAGCAACATAACTTTGTGATCATTTACATGAACAGAAAGAAATCCGAAGGCTAGAATTTAGGCCTCTTCTACAATTTATTTACTCTTACATTCAAGAAAAAGGGGAAAAAAAAGGGTGGGATTAAGAACACAAGTCCAGCTTAATTCCTATCCATGTGCCATTTCTTAATACAATTAAAAGAAAACTTGTTTCTTGTATCAAATGCACATTCTCATGGGAAAATAAGAATACAGAGATTAAAGACTGAATGAGGAAGGACAAATATATGCCTCAAAAGTTTTCTAGAACTGAGACCATCTTCCTACTTTCTATTTTTCCTTGAAATACAATACCCAATAGAAATAAAATAACCAAACAAGTTTAATGGAAAATATTATAAATCACTTAAAACAAGAAGCAAAAATCTTTAAAAGAGCCAATTATTTTCCAGATTTGCAGCCCCTTTTTTATTCGTAGAGAAAATGAAATTGGTTTGGTCTGGTTGGTGCTAAGCTAGGCTATTCTAACAATGAGTCAATCCAAACCCAACTTCCTCACACTTCTTGGGTGCAAATAAGGGCATGGAGAGGAACTAAAACATTCATTCTCATCATTACAATTTCACTTAAAATAGTTATATCAAATCAAAAAGCTGTACATTTTTTCCTTGTCCTGAGGGAACATACAAGTGGTAAGACAGCAGCTGGGAGGCAGTACAATATTAGAGTCACATGCTAAAACACAGCTTTTGATATCTCC
This sequence comes from Chrysolophus pictus, assembly GCA_037305975.1. Classification (NCBI taxonomy): domain Eukaryota; kingdom Metazoa; phylum Chordata; class Aves; order Galliformes; family Phasianidae; genus Chrysolophus; species Chrysolophus pictus. The sequence continues at coordinate 21,607,071 of CM074582.1, forward strand.
CGTCCAGTGGTGTATGTGCAGCATTACAGAGCTGCTGGCATATTTGGTACTCCCATACCGACAGGTATGCTAAAGTGCCCCAAACCTCATTTTCAAAGTGAGGGCTCTAAGAGGCACGACTTTTACTGCCAGATGCGTGCAACAGTGCCATCCAGTGTCAGCTCAGCCTACTCACACAAATGTGTCCCCGGGGAATAGAACAAAATTACTGTTTACAATAAAATAAATAAATGCACTCTTTCAAAAATATAGCAAGCTGCATTCAGATTAAATGCTAGCTACAGAGCAACAGTTAAATGCATCTCGAGTTGTTACAGAATTTTCTCACTGTAACAAAGCCCCAGCCTGCTCTTGTCTGTGTTGGGGCACGCGCACAGGGGCTGGAACAGAAACACATGGAGCTTTTACCAGATTCTCCCTTAGCTGCAAAATGAAGTCTTGCTCCTCTGAAGCAGGACTTCCTGAGATTCAGCTTAGGATCAACTGCAGTTTTGGACTGTTGGCTTAAGACCCTAAAATCACAACCCTCTTCATCCTGCATGGCACTGACTTTCTTTCAAGCGATAGCAATAACTGTATTTTGTGCTAAGATAACTCTCAACTGTCACATTTAAAACTCTCTATATTGCTTATTTGCAAACATATACTCTATTAACCAATATATGGAGCCTGCTCCGAAAGTAATGCCTCCTATTTTATTATGTTGGCCCACAATATTAGTGGCAGATGTTTGTGGCACAGCAGTAGAGGTTGAATCTTCCTACCCATATTCTGTTCCATTTTGTTGTTGTGTGACAGACAGCAGCAAAGGGGCAGACTGACAGAACAGAGTCTGGCCCGGAAATGCAGATGAAGAGAAGATGTATCATTGAATTTCCTCCATACGGAAGAAATCGCACCCATTGACGCGCTGACATTCCTCAACACTTGCTGAATGTTTCTGGAGACCAAGCAGTGTACATGCAAACAGTGAGGTGGTAGGTTGTGCATGTCAGCAGTGGTGAGAGTGATATGAAAGACAAGCTATGTTCTGGACTGATATACACAGCTGTCATACCACAAAATGAAGAGCGTCTCAATCATCTCATCCATGCAAATTGGCAGATTATGACAAGGGAACTGTATACAGAACTGAATATCAGCTTCAACGCATGGGAAACTGTGGTGATGTTGGAACATCACAAAGTTTGTGCCAGGTGGTTCCCACAAATGCTCACACAGGAACAGAAAAAAAATATTGTACACTAGTTTGTCAGGACCTATTAAACCAACATGAAGCTGAAGGGCACAGTTTCTCCTATTGCATCATTACTGGTGGTGAGACATGGTGTCACCACCACAAGCTGAAGTGATGATACGCAAATTCCCCATTAAAGAAAAAGGTCAAGATACAGCCCTCAGTGGGTGAAGCGATGTGCACTATTGTTTAGGAGAGGAAAGAGGTGATCCTGATGGATTTCCTGGAATGCAGATAAGTCATCGACTCTGAGCACTACACCATCGTGCTTACTCAGCTGAAGGCTCGAACTTCCAGAGTCAGGCCAGAGAAGAAGACAACATTACCCTTACATACAATAACATCAGGCTCCATTCCAGTTTGAAAACTGTGGAGCACACTGCCAGTCTTGGCTGGACTGTCCTACCACAGCCATCACATAGTCCAGATTTGGTGTCTTCTGACTTCTGCTGTACAGACCAATGAAAGATGGATTTTATTAGCAACGATGCCATCATAGCAGCTGTAAAATGGCAGGTCACCTCCACCAGTGCGTATTTTATTTATTTTTACCATGCAGGTTCATGTTTATAATGGGTGAAAATGCATAGCAAATACCGTTTCACAGCTAAGAATGTGCTCTATCAGATAGTGTTATTATGCTCTTTATATCATTAATAATAATAATAAAGGCATTACTTTAGGAGCAAACTACTTAAATGCATGTATTTTGTATAGGACCATGCAGGAAAAAGAACTGATTTACCTCAGTAAATCATTTGTAAAGAGTATTAAATATTTTTCATTGCATTACAAAAGGCATATGATGATTCACAACAGAATCAGTTCATTCGCCAGTTCGCAGTCTTTCAAATTCCCTTGTTTTGACACCACTTGCCAAAAGCCTTGACTACTTAAACACCACATAACTCTGGGCAGATGTACCTATTACTTCAATCACTTTGAGGGTGGATAAACTAACATACAGAGATTTGAAATGACTTGCCCAACATAATGATGCTAAGCACTGACACAGCCAAGGAATAGGTCATGCTGGTCTGACCTTTAGACTCTACCCAAGCTACCAGCCCATGACAGAGAAAAAAAAACAAAACACCTGTCTTTAAGTTCAAAACAAGAAAAAAAACTTATTTTAAGCGTAAGAGAAATCAGAATGTGTTGTAGGGAGAACAAATACCAAAAAAAATACCAAAGGCTGAGGGATCATCAGCTAGGGAAATAATTACATCAAACTCTTGCCTGAAGTATCTGTCAAGAACAACAAAAACCTATTTCCAAAGACCAGATGCTTCATACAGCTTGAGCTAATGATTAGCACAGAAAGCTTGCTCATTTAGGCTCTAGTCCAGCAAATTTATTGTGGGTGTGCTGGGTTAGGCTCACAAGCACTACTTTGGAGGTAAATAAATAATTATGCCAATGTAATGTTATAACCATATTCAACCATTCTTTTGAAGATTAGCCTAATGATAGACGAATATGAGTATTTTAGCACCTTCTCTAGAGCAAATAGGCTATTCCGGAAACCAGAATCTGGTAATGTGCTCGTTGACACCCCAGATGTCCACACAGCACCACATTTCAGCCTCTTCCCCTACAGAGCATGGGAAGGTCCACCATCTCTGCCACCATGACGGACTTCCAACACTCTCTGCTTTCTGCATCTCAGCCTCTCTTCTCTTGCTTGAGTTCAGGCACTCCATATGCCATTGCTGGAGCTGGTTGGAGACTCATCCACTAACAGCCTAAGGTGATGGCTTTTGAGGGGCCAAGTTCCCCTCCCAGAGGCCTTCTCCAGCACTACTCAGCCCAGCCACCGTAAGAAGCAAGAGACTGGCACTAGGAATCAGTACTCTCATTCTCCTCACAATATTCCAAGGGCCAGGCATGTTTTGTGAGCTTCTGGTAGGATTTTCAGCATGGTGAATAAGAAGCCCATAGCAGTCCATGTATATATTTGCTAATAACCTTCAGATAACCATGTATTTTATTATACTGCATAATCTAACACAATATTAGATTTCTTAAATATACCTTATGCTTACAAGTAATCCTTTGATGGGATCACGCACAATAAAACTCTTTGACGAAATCAGATTTTAGAATACAGCAGAAAAATTTGTTTTACAAGCGTCCTCCCATTCTTACATGGTCAACTAGTCATCTTTTCTGTATCTCAGAACATATCAGAGTGTCCATAGGAAAAATACAAACTCTATGAAATGGTAGCAAGGTTTCTGATTTACCGGTAGTTGCTGGTTTGAGTTTTCATAAAAATATTTAGCTATAGGACAGTGTATTAGGCGTATTCTTAAAGGTAAATAACTGCAGCCAATAAAAGTTCAGCCTATAAAGGGTCCCATCTTCTAGGAGTTTTCTGCACAGAGAATTACTACCAGCATAATCATGGCTCCCTGCACACTAATATTTCCTCTGATACAGTATGATCAATGTTGTGGAAAAACATTTATTATATTTCTTCTAGCTACTTAAAGGCATTACTGAATTATGAGCATCGCAAAACGAATCCACTGTGCATTTTTTCTTTATGTGACGTTTTTACAATCTTCATTTTCTGCTTTGCAGCCACTGAGCTATAGTGATCACACTATGTACCCTCTTACAACTGACACAGGGGCCAGGAACTCCTTTCTGCTTTATTACATTTGAAATGCACTTCATATGACAACATTCATTCTCATTCTACCTTGGACCCTTATTTAAAGAGAGAAGCCATTTCTTTTTACTGGACTTATGCTTACTGGAAGAAATTATGAAAAAAACTAAAATGGGAAAATAGTTTAAACAGCTGTTTCAAATATGCCTACTTAACAAATGCAATAAAGTTTTGACTCAAATGTGAGAAAGACAGGCCAAGAGATATCGGTGTATGGATTGACTCTGAAAATGCTAATAACTGCAAAGATGCCATTTAAGTTTGTTATATATTACACAGTTCTACTTCAGTGGAATAAGGAATAAATGAGTAAGGAAGAAATAAACAAAAGCCGAGTTAGAAGCTTCAGCTGCATCAGTACAAACTTGTGGTGGGCAGTCCACCCAAAGGCTGCCACTCAGACTCATCACAACCTTGTAGTAAAAAGTCAGCTAAAATAAGATGCAAAGTTTACTAGGCTCATTGGAATTATATTTTCCTTTGGTAGAAGAAACCAGAATAACTCTTTGGAAAATAATCCTGATAAGTCTCATGTAAATGCATTCTTCTCTATAGGGATGTAAGAATTTGTCACTCTCCCTGCCTCTTCGGGCAGTGAAAGTTTTCATCCAAAACAAGGTATTAATAGAAGGAGTGTGACGTAAGAGAAAAATGTATAATCATTTTTAGCACTAGCATCAGTGATTTATGACCTATAGCTACAGCCAACTTTATTATAAAAATGACTTCACCTATTAAAACCCTACCCAGGGCTCTCTGGAGATGGTATGGGGTTGACCAGCATTAGAATGTCGAGACTTTCACAAACAGTTCCAGCCCCACTCTAGCTTCTATTTGCCTCCTCAATGTTGCTGCACACGTATCAGCATCATGTTCCTTGATATGTAGGAAGATCATGGCACATTCTTTCTTCTCTTCCTCTGGAAACTGGCCTGTCATTTGTCATGAGCTCTGACTGAAAGGTTCTTTTCACATTTGCCTCTCCTCTCCCCTGAAGGACAGCCCAATTCAGTGACCCCTTTGGTAACCCTTGAAAGTTGCTAACAATCATTGGCTCTGCTCTACAACTGATTCTGTTGAACATTTGACCACCATCTTCAAAGTGCCACACAACACACCACTAGCCTTTCACTTTGTGAAACTGTTGCATCAGCAACTGTTTAAATAAAAATCCATGCATGTTTTATGGCAATTACAAACCCATGTGTATGAACCCAGATTTCCATTTTTAATCTGTCTAGTAATAATCCTGCATGAGGTAAAGTATGGCACTAAAAATGATCTTCGTTTCATAAATGCAACCAAAATACAATAGCCTGCAAGAGATAGTTATTCAGGACAGTATTAAGTTATGGCCTATTAGACAGGAAGCTTCAAGTCATCAGCAGAGCTGAAATTCCTGCTTGGGTGCACAGACATGTTGCACATATTGTTCTAAAGGTCTTTCTTGTCAGTCATAACAAAGTTTCCTCTAGCATGAATGAAAGTAACAGAGTGCCCCACTGGCATTTTGGGGTGATCAGTATCACAGTTTAGGACACAGCCTCTAAGGTTGTGTCTCTCCAAAATAACAGATTGGAAGTGTTGTCCAAGAGATACAAGACTAGCTATCAGTCAGATTTCAAATCATAAATAAGCTATGATCTCATTTATATACAATCTTTACAGGCGACAATAATATGTATGAGTGACTGCTTTATTTAGTAATGACAGGATGGACATTATTAATAGCTTAATTGACATTAATGCAATTACCCCGTTCTTATTACAGTTTGTAGAATTACATGGAAAGCAGTGGCTGTGGCCTTATTTTCCCTAGAGCTACTCAAGGATAAGACATTTTCTACCATGCCAAATCTAGTCTTTGACATTAGATACTTAGCTACAGAATCATTTCAGTAAATCATTATAAATGCATAGTAATAAAGATGTTATGAGCTATTGGATATTAACCCTCAGCCCCTGAAGACAGATAAATACACTGTTTGCAAGATTTCTGCTTTCATTCTGGAATGGAAAAAGGGGATCGCTTAGAACAAAAGAATTATAAAGTGTTGTACTAATAAGTTAAAAACGGATTTCACCCTCTCTGGTTGGATTAAAGCTAAACAGACTCCAACATAAAATATATACTCATAGAATATTAAGAACTACATTTTCAGTCCATCCCAATCAAGCTTCTCATTCCATTTACATTACAGTTGGAGATTTGTCTGAACGCTATTTGGAGACATAGCTATTGTAATTGCATACGCAGATGTTTCCATTTAAGCATCTAGTTGCTGTTTCTCACTCTTGGTCTCTTCCACATAGAAGTACAAGGCCTTCTATTGCTTTCTGATAAAGTAGTACATCAACTATACTATAAGTTTCAAGTCCAGGAAGCCAAAATAAAGTAAAATAATGGACTATTTAGAACCATTGTGCTAAAAAATGTACAAAGAAACAGTCCATTATTTCCTTCCCAAAGAAGTTACACTGCAATATGGGTGAAACAAACAAAGCTGAAATGAGTTCAGGTCTTCTCTGCTTCATTAAACTCAGTTAATTGGGACTTTTTCTTTTCCTGACAAAACTAAAATTCACTGTATACTAAATAATTTCTTATGTTTATAAATAGAATACTTATGTCTATATTAGCATGTGTACATGTTGGCATGCACACGTGCAGAGGAAAGTTATGTTGTTTCCCCTTCTCTTATTTCCTCCTTCCAGTAAACCGCAGGCACATAGATCATAAACTTTTAAAAGTCATATATCACTGTGGGGCATTCCATTTTTAGCTTGTCTTCCTTGGAGGTGACTGGGAATAAATTCAGCTTGAACTAGTGCCTGAAAGAGATCTGTCTCCAGTATTAGTGACTGCTCAGCTATGCCAGTTTGTCACTTTTCAGGGTAGAGTGCATTTGCCTTATCTGTCCTGGCTCTGCTCCTGATCACAGCTCAGAATCCCAGTGACAGTAACTCCCATCATAAAGAGCAAATTAAAAACAAAAGCTTTAGCACTAACCAGACACTTCTTATTTTGTGAAATCTTAAGTCAGGTATTCCATTATACTCAGTTCTTCTGAAACAAATACACATCTGGCATCAGATGAAAACACTTCCTGGGAAGGTTCCTCTATTCTATAGGGAAACTTTAGAGGCAAAGCTACAGGATATAGTTTTAATACAACTCTCTCCGAGTTTGCAATACGCACTGCATATTCTTTAGGATAATGCGTAAGTGCTTGCCAAGTCACAGTGTATTTTTTTTTTTCCCCTCCATAAAGCATTTATTTTTGACCAGATGGTGAATTGTTGAGACTTATCAGCTATAGGGACAAAATAATCAGGACAATGCTGGATGTCTTGCCTTCTATTTCTCCAAAACAAAGCAGAAGGCCTATCAAAAAGATCCTCTGGTCCAGTAAGAGGTGTGAGGCAATGCCAGGAGAACTGAAATTCCATCTCCTATAGAAATAAACAGATAATCTAATGGCTCTTCCGAGGCTTAAGATCTGTTTATATAAATAACACACGTAGCAGGTTCTAGAAAAGAGAAGATTTAGAGTCTGTGTTATTTTCTTCATTATTTCACAAGAAAGAGCAAGGAAAGTAAGATAAAAGTACTATCCTAATTAACTGAGTTACAACGTCACGAACCTCCATTCTTTAGCCAGACAAAAGAACAGGCGCTTCTGCAGCTTCTTCAGAGGAGAGTGCAATAACAGTTTTGGAGCAGGCTGCACGCCCCTGTGCTGACCAGTTTGTAAGCTGGATGTTAGAGTTTTAAATTCTATCTCAACACGTTTAATTCAAGTCTGGCCTTGGAAGATGGTCCTGGTATTAAGAAGGTGCAACGTGGCTCAGAGCACATTGATACATTTCCCGGCTTTGCTTCAGATTTCCTGTGCAGTGGATAGTGTATGGAACTCTTTTCTATAAGCAGCTTGCCTGAAGAGACAGGGCTCTTCAGTCTTTGCCCAGATGACCTGTTGGCTTGGCTTCACAGTTCCTTCTGGAATAAGCTGCAACAGCTAAAGAAATTACTACTCTGTAGAAACTATTGAAACTTCAACCCACCCACTCCCTGAAGAACATGTGGAGCCCATAACAGGAGCACGGAGGAGTGGTGTGTAAACTTCCCAGCTGCTGTAATTCCTGGCCTCACCTATTAATATAAATTAAGTTTTAAGAAAAGTATTTAAGTGAATATACAAGACTGTGAACAATGGCAAATGAAGGCTTTGATTCACAGCACTGCTTGGACTTGGCTGCAGCAGTGGAAGAAGTTACTGCCCCTCTCTGGCAGCTACTCAGTCCCTGCAGCCAGAGCCATGAGAGGCGGCCAGCCTATAATCCACTGCTGGTTTTCAGGCTATAATCTAATGCTGACTTTCAACCAACAGAGCTATCGTTACCAAACATCTATACAGTGATTAACCAAATGTTCTGGATAAAAGCAAAACCTGACAGAAGTAAAAAGAGAAAGACGCAAAACTGGTACAATATAAACTTGATGGCACATTTTCCAGGACAGAGAAATAAGATCAATAGTAGCCTTAATCTTGCCATCTCACCTGAGTATCAGCTGCCAACAGACATACAAGCAAATCACAGAATAAACTTCTGACAACAACTATCTGGACACAAAGTAGATTCACGAGTCTGGGCGAACAGCTAAAAAAAATTGGACACAATCTCCAGATTTAGGCAAAATTTTGTCTAAGAATGCCAAGCTTTGCTGTTGTGGAAGTGATTCCAATAGGCTCACCTTTGAAAACACATGCCTGGGGAGGGGCAGAGGAAATTCCTTTTCTGCTATGCTACTATTAGAAGAAATAATGAGCACCCTTCTCCAGCTCCTGTGATGCAGGTCAACTCCCTAAGCATTATGTTAGGAAACACATTCAGAATTCTGAAGAATGTTTGTGCTCTCTTGATCCCTGTATGCTGGGAATTCCTTGATAGGAGGCTCTATTTTAACACTTGCATTTGCTAATATTGTGTAGTCTCAGTCCTGACTGAGACTTCTCAGTCTTCAGCATTAAAAACACTGGCATAATTTACTGCTTTGTATACTGCAGAATGAAGTTTACTATGCATTTTCCATAGTATTGAAAACTTTGTACAAATTAGAAGTATTATCATAATTCACTGAACCAAAATGACTGTTTTTTTTTTTTTTAAATAGGATAAATGAGAAGTGATACAGAGAGAATAAGGATAGTTCTAGCCACTGCTTTCTGTTGATTACATCAACAGTTTTACCACCGCTCCCTATGTTTTGTTTCTTTTGCACATGAAGACATCACTCACATCTAAACCTTTATCAAATGACACCCTGATTTGCAGCAGGCTTTTCTAGCAAACAAAGTGACTTTCATGCAAGCTCTCTTTCAACTTCAAAAGTAAAACATTTTCTGTAGTTATTAATGGTCTATTCTTGTGACTATCCATGAGTGAAGGGCATTTGCCTCGCTCACATTTTTTAATAGCAAATAATTAATGAGGTGTTTGAAATTAACAACAATTAACAATGCCTGGGAACAACAGCAGAAGGTGTCTGATCTTCTCTAGACAAAGTTGAGGAAATTTGTTTCTCAGGCAAGGGCTTGTGCCTGCAAAGGAGGGAGAGACAAAGGATTTCTAAGGGGATCCTCCTTTTACTTTACCTTGCTAAAAGTCATTGAAGTGACTTGTCAAACTGAAAAGCAAACAGGAGGATCTGAGCCTCTGTGATACAGATCCATCAATTCTAACTTCCTCAGGGACTTTGAACCTTCAGTTCAGAGCCCTGAAATCAAAACTAAGTGGGATCACAATTTAAAATTTCTTTTTTGAAAGCCTAGTCCTCCTACAGTAGTTAAGTCATTTCAGAAGAAAAATTCTCTTGAATAAGTGTAAGAAAGGCACTGATATCAATTTAATTGTGAAATTGAGAATGCCCTATTTCTAAGGATGCAATTACACAGTAGAACTTAAGGATGACAGTACATCACACTACTCCCCTCACTTTGGCCCAGGTGAACAGAATATACTTGGGTAAATACTTCTAGATCTAAAACTTCAATGTTCTCCTAGCATGTATTCAGTAAATGGTCCTAGTTTATAAAAGAATCATCTCTGTATTGTCTATGAATGTCCACAGCCTTAAAACATATAGTTTCAGTACTTTTCCATATACAAGGGGGAGCTTTAGAAAGCACAAGTAGAAATCTCTTTTAGTGAATACTTAAAGCTACAAGTTTAAGACTGGTGCCATACGTTATTTTTCTTCTTGTTCACCTCCTGTTCACTATAATGCCACCAGAGATGCCAACCTGCTAACCCTATATGCAAGAAAGTGAATAGAATTTCTATTTTTTTTTTTTTTTGCCTTTGAATTCACACCTTGGAAATGATAGTTCCTCTGTGTGGATTTCAGGACCAGTTAAAGTTAGAGTACATACATATAATTTCCAAGTATTTTTCTTACAACTTGGTATTTAAATCAGGCACTACCAAGTAGGACAGTTTAATACCTGTGTTACTCTGATTTGTGATGGGAAAACCTTAAAGAATTGTAACAGTGTAAATACTGTAGTGAGATAAAAATGTAAACATAGAACACATCCTAAAATATATTATTTTTCATTCATTTTTAAAAAAGGAGAGTGTGTTAGATTTGAGAAAAGAGCAGCATAAACCCAAGCACAATTGCTTCATCCCTTCATCCAGAGCCACATCATGGGAAAAAACCCACAAAATTAAGAAAAGGAAAAGTGTAATGGAATATAAAATTAAGAGAATTGATCTGCAACCATGTTGTCCAAGGAGCTTTGTCTATAAGGAATAAGATGAGGAAAGACTGGAGAATGTTTACAGAGATAAAGCAGATGCATGGAACTTCAGAGGCTTCCATGTAAGGTTAAGCCTCCACTTTTCAGGTCAGCTGCTGTAGACAAATTTGTCAATCAGTGTATTGTGACAAAGTGATGGGAGCTCTATTTCATTTATATGTACAAGTAGAGGTCAAACACCACTCGCCTAAACTGATAGCTGAGAGCTTCATCTGAGAGAAATAGGTAGAGAAGGAATGCATTTTAACCATTTTTAACATCCCATTGGCTTTATTTGTACTTCTAGGCATGACAGCATGCATGGTATTTATGGCTGTAAAGAATTTCCGTTTGTAAGTTTATCGTGTTGTAAAAAGCAGTAAGAAAACAACTTAAATATACCAAATCCAACTTACAACAGAGGACATACATTTTATTCTCACTTTGCACACCAGAAAACCTATTAGTATGCTGCTATTTAAAGATTTAATTATTAGAGCTCCAGTGTGTTTCAAAACAACCATACCGCTTCACTTCAGTAGGTCCAGCTAGTATTTCACTGTCTCCAGGGCAGATGCCTATGGAATAAGAAGAGAACAAGACAGTTCTCCCTTATATTCTCCTGCTTCTTGTTATTTTCAGCTTGGAGCCATTCTGAAGCAGAGGTGGTTCTTATGTACTTACTAGACATTAATACATCTCTCCTCCATGAACCTCCAAATCCTCTTTGTTAGCCACAGTAAACTGTAAATACACAATATGTTCTGGCAACTATTTCCAGAGGTCTGACATTTATTGCATAAAGTACTTCTGTCCTTTGCTTTGCCTCAACTTTGGTTCTGCTAGCCCAATTTGACACTGCCATATGTTCTGTTGGAAGACTTAGGGCATCTTCAGCAAAACATCTAACTGGAGCCCCTGAAATCAAAGCACTGACAAAAAAGCATGCAAAGCCTGCTTAGCACAGTATTTCAATCACAGGTTGTTGCACAAAATAGACTTGACAGAAATCACATAAAAAGGTTTATGTTTTAAGAACTACTTCAACATTTCATACAATAGCATACTATTGTTTTATTATCTTATTAATATCATGGTTTTCTCATACAAAACCTGACTGTACAATCCTCCTTCCTACAGGATTTTCACTGATTCCAGTGAATGCATTGCAAGATCAGTGTTGCTTACCCAAAATATATCACCAAAATAGTATACTTTTTTGACAGCTTTTTTTCCCTGTCAGCGTACCAAGCTATATGAATCCATCAGCATAACCTATATTACTGAGCTGAATGCTCAGAAGCCACTCCCACTATAAGCTGAGCCTGTGCAATCAGATTGCTAGGCTTTAGTTTTTAAATAGAACACAAAAAAAAAGTGATAGATCTGGATATATAACAAAAAATTGTACATATGGACATGCAAATACTGTGACACTATTTAAGTAAATACAAAGAATATGAATATAGACTGTTTATTTATAGAGTCTCTTCTTTCCACGGGCATCCAAAGCATCTTCTTCCAGAGCAACAATCCACGGCAACCTCTGGAAGAACAACTAGGCAGGAATGAACTTCAACATGCATTATGGCCTTGAATGTCAGTGTTGGGTAGACTTCAAGTGTAGATTCTTCACAGGAACTAAGGAGCTACTTACACAGTGAGATCACACAGGTAGCAGGATGTTACCTTCAAAATCATCTATAATTTTGAAGTTGAAAGCTACTCAGATATAGAATAGAAAATAAAATTGAACAGAAAACAAAGTATCTTCCATCTTAGTTGTACAGAATGGAAACAAGGGAAGTCATCGCAAAAATACAAATAATAGCACACTACTAGTAACAGTAACAATGATAAATTTATAAACCATTATTAATTACTTTGCAGAGTCACTAACAGGAAGATGAGCCGAACAGTAATAAGTTAATAGGTCTAGTAATCAGCTTTTTAAGGTGATTAAAACTATAACCCTAGGCCTGTACTAAGTGCCTAAGTGATGTTATTTTCAGATCTCCAGCTAGGCACATGCTGCAATTCTTCTTAAAATAATTTTCTCAGATATTTATTCGGCAAGTGAAGCTGCTGCTATCTACATATCATCTACTTTCCTCAGGGGGTTCAGCAACTTTTCAACTCTCCCTAATCAGCCAAGGAAGAAGCTAAGGAAAAACTGTGAAATAGCTTGGGTCTCAATGCCATTGGTTACATGACTTACTGCTGGCCTAAATATCAGGCACATCTTTACACGAAGTATAAATCAAGTAAAAAAACTGCTGGGGACTAGATCTGAACATGATCAAAAACTATAGATTCACAATTGTTTGAGTTAGAAGGGATCTTTAAAGGCCACCTAGTCCAACTCCCCAGCAATGAACAGGGACACCTTAGCTAGATCAGGTTGCCCAGGGCCTTATCCAGCCTTGCAAGTCTGCAGGGATTGGGCATTCACCACATCTCTAGGTGATCTGTTCCAGTGCCTCACCACCCTCACTGTAAGAGGCTTTTTCCTTATATCCAGTCTAAATCTATCCTCTTTGAGACTGAGACCATTTCCCCTGCTTCAGTCAACACAGACTCTACTAAAGAGTTGGTCCCCTTCATTCTCATAGCTCCCCTTTAGATACTGGAAAGCTACTATCAGGTCAACCAGAAGTTCCAGTGGTACTACATGGAATTCTTATATACATGACATATCAGTCATCTCTTCTCTATACAGCTCCTCAAGTCTGGCTTTCTAGCTGCTTTGGTTTCTGTTAAAATGCTGATATTTTCTCCTGAGGAAGCATCAACATGTATTTCTCCTAATTAAATTTTACAAGGAAATGCAGTCAGTCATCTGAGTACTAAAACAATCTTGTTCCATTAATTCCAGGCATTTCTTTTTTAAAGTGTATGCCATTATATTTAGTAGCATGCCAATAAGTGATTGCAAGTGTATCAGTTTAGGTTTTGCACGCCAGCAAATATATGCCCTATTTCATACACTGAAATACCTACAGATCGTAGTAGGCAAAGTAATGCAATATTCTTAAAGAGAATTCATGTTTCTGATTTAGGAATTCTTTACATTTCCCACAATTCAAAGAACACCTACATTTCCCTTTAAACATTCTACATTCAATTCCCAGACTGGGAGTACCTCCTTTATGCCATAGAGCTTCATGGTCCTCTTTTTCACCACCCTTAACTTCACCAATACCTTAGCAAATCTGCATGCACTGAAATCATATTGCCTCTTCACCAGTAGAGGCCTAGACAGATTTACAAGGGAGAAAATACCCAAAAGGATTTTAGTTCACTTATTAGGATCAAGTAGTGCATCGTGCAGTGGCACGATTCTTACTTTTCTGTTTCAGTTGGAGCTGTGTCTGTTGTCTGAATAGAAATATTCTTTCTTTTCTAGGAAATTGAGCAAATAAGGGAAAAACAAATGAACAAGTAAATTTAAAACACGTTAATTCACTCTCTTCATTAACTAGTAGGTAAAATGGCATCCAGTTTTCATTTATTCTGGCTACACAGGAACCCCAGATAAATATATTCTTGCATAAGTTTCTCAAAGTAAAATACATTTCAGAAAGCAGGTAAGTATAACCTGCTATTCTGGGTACCATACTGTAAATGGTACAATGCTACCTTCTAATGAAATGTTCTCCCATCTGACAGCTGATACCATTCACATCAAAAAAGAAAGGAGAGGATTGTCAACAAAGCCATAAAATGAAATGACTGTCCCATATCATTAAGCAGAGTCAGACCATACTCATTTCCTGCTTGTCCCCACATTCCACCCTGTTTATTTAAACTCACTTGCAGGTATTTCAAATTGCCTTCCCTCCTCCAATGGCTTTCCTATTCCTACTCCATTCTGCAGCAACGCTTTTCATTCCAGACTCAAGAGGGATAATGTAATGCCAGGGCTTGAAGAACCTAGTTGCAACATTTCTTTCCTCATCAGCCCAGTGCAGTCACAGATCAGAATATTTATTTGGGAGCCCACAGGACAAAAGCATCAAATTCATATACTTGTGTAACCATGGTCAGTTGGCATCTCCACAGCTAATGTTTCATATATAACTCCAGACAAACAAATCTCTGAAAACATACAGTCCACAAGTTCAGTCAAGACGGTACAACGGGTTTTTGTTTTTTTTTAAACCCCAGAGAGATGTTAACAGATGAAAAGCTTACACTAAAGGAGATTTCATCTTTGGCATAGTTAAACAGCCAATTATATATTTCTGGGCTTCCTAGTACAGCTACTTTTCTTTCTACTACAAGATGGAAGATTCTGAAGTAAGAAGAGGAGTGAAAAGTACTTCATGGGCAAAAAAAAAAAAAAAAAGCACATCTTCTATTTTTGATGAAAAGCTACAGTAGTTTTTAATCACAACACAGAAATTAATCCCTTAAAGGCACATCAGACTAAATTAAAGCTCTAGGAGATTCTTTGAGTCCCTACTTTTTGACCAAAAAAGGAGAACAACTTATGTTGATGTAAGCCCCTTGGTGTATCATCTTCCCAACCATTCAATTCTATTGAAGGGTCCTGAGTAACGGTTTGCTTTCTGAATGCAATTTTACATCATAAATCTTGTCTGAATCTTTTCAAGAGAAAGCCATTTCACTATTTTGTATCAGAATGGAACAGCACAGGTTTGTATAATGAAAAGAGTTTCTAAGTAGTAACTCCAAGTTCCACTTTGCAAAGACAAACACAAACATTGTCTCAATCACTCTATCAGCTTTATCCACAAATTTAAGTTAAAAAAACCCACACAGATCTGAAGTCAAAATTGTTACTGCATTTTTTTTTCTAAATAGGTCAGCCCAAGATGATCAAACAAACAAACAAAAAAAAACAGTAGTAACACTGATTTACACAAACACCATGTATAGTTTTTATAGTTCTCTGCTCTGTAATACAGTATCAGATATTAAAGAATTCTGTAAATACTAGACCTAAGATAGCCTAGCAATGCATTCAGAGATGCACCATGTTCTCAAGCTGAGGTAGTTCTTACTGCTACTACCAAGTTCTTCTTAAGCAAGAAACTGTAACAGAAAAGGCACTGGACACATCACAAGATTAATATTTAAACTCCTGGTCATGGTTCCTGTGCTAGATCAGTATTGTCACTAAACACCATCAGATTCATGAACTAGATCAGATTTTCACTGAAGCTAGTAACATCTTCTGCTAAACACTAGACAGGAGCTTTTTGAGTTTCTTCTGCATTCTGAATAAGTCTGAAGAGCAGCAGCCAATTTTACTCTTTAAAAAAGGTGTGACAATAAGGGATCTGGATGCCATGACCCATACAGCATTTTTGCTGGGGTGTTGAATCCTCTTAAATATTCTAGACAACACAGAGGATGCTTCCAAGGGAGTGAGAGCTCCTGTTTATTCTCTATTAATGGGAGTTCTCTATCACTACGGGATTGATTAAACAACAAACAGAAATAAGCATCCTTGCACTTATCAGTCAGAATTTACCAACATTGTGTGGCCTAGCTGTCTCCTATTACCTACAAGTAAATCTAATTTTTGAAACTGTAACGTTGTCTTCCCTCCAAGCTATCTCCATTGCATCCTCCGTTATGCAACTTGAAAAAAACAAGTAGGCAACTGAATCTACATTGTAAAAAAAACAGCTGAGGGAAACGGCATTTTCTAATCCTCTCTTAAATGAAAAAAGTCCACAAAAGGAAGAGAAACAAGTTTCTCTCTTTATTGCAATATAAAATATTTTCTTATCACTAATATCAATTATGAATGCTTATTTTAATTTATGGACACTTACTTGACATCAACAGAACTGACACACCCCTCCAATTACTTTTCACAGATGATGGCATATTTATTTCACTCTGATGAGATGAGGCTTTTCTAATTTCCTGTGTAACCACCCCCAGCTCTCTGTATATCTGCCATTAAATTGTGAACAGGCTTCACACATTTTCAGATGCTTGAAAATGGCAGGCAGAGCTTTTTGATGTTCAGTCCCAGTGTCTCAATATTGTTTGCCTGCTAACCCTCCAAGCTTATGTCATCCATATGAATGGACTTCAGGCTTTTGAAAAAGTTTACCACATCATTGACATCTGCCTAAAGTGCTGTAGTCAGAGGTCTTTTCTTCTAATATCAATGCCACTTTGATAACAAGGTTGTAGGATTCCTCCTAGTCTGGAACGTACTTAGAAGTCAATGTCTTATTTTCTATGATTAGTCCATAACAATGTCAAGCATGAAATTTAAATTAATGAGCACTTCACTTATTGAAATTACTTCAGCACTTTTGCTACTTTCATTGATTTCTATTTACTTCAGCAACCACAAATATGAAGGACATTTCTAGATGCAACTAAATAGGGTTAAGTTAAAAGTTCAGTCACTAGGTGTACTTACACTAGCATATTATTATAATACTAGCATATTGTATGCTAGCACATTATTAACCTAATTTTATATAGTTTATTTCCACTGTTGATGTTCCTATTTATGAAGTATTGTTTCCTGCATTTCAGACAATGTTGCCTTTATTTTCTTCCTCACTCCCTCCACTCTAGTGATTGGCCTACACAACTGAAACACAGCACTAAATACACTATCAACATCGCCCCACGTAGAATCAATTTAAACTAATATTCATCATTCAATAAATACCATCTCAGCAGCAGATTGTGCTGTAGCTAACCTTCAGAGCATTTCACCCTCCTTACAGAAATGAATTTGAAGAAATAAGCCATATTTGATTCATAGGAGTTAGAGAAATTTGTGAAAAATCCTTCTTTCTCCTCTGCCCTTCTTCACACATTAAACAGTCATTTGTGTTATTTGTTATAAGCTTACAAAACTTACATTTCTTGCTCATACCTAACAGAGTACTCATCAGCAAAATAAGAGAAAGGGGTATTGGCTCAGAAGAGTAAACCAAGACCATGATTTTCCACTCATAGGTTACAGAGAGAGATTGATTTGAGAGAGAAGTGGAGAAGCAAATTTTCCCAAAGGCTTCTCAACACATTTGTAGCACAGCAGGCTGCTCAGAGAGAGCACTGCGCTCACTGGAACTCTTCATATCCTCCTAGGCTTAGCCTCATCCTTCTCAAAAATGGACGTGCATATAGACACTATAGCACAGCCAATTCCACAGCTATTAAAGCTACATTCTAATGTCAGGGGAAAAAAGTAACTAAGGATGGAATCTGACCTCCAAACAATAGAATAATAGCTAAAACAAATCTTCACTCCATGAAGTGGTTGCTCTTTGCAAACATGGATACAAAAGGTTAAATACAGTAAAATAATATCGGGAGGGTTGAACCTTTTTCCTTTTGTAGTTTAAAGCCAGACTGTGCGGGCTATTAAGTTTCCCATAGCAGCTGCAACTACACAGATCCTTGCAAAAATCAGTTACAGTCTCAAAAGTTTTGCCTACTAATAGAGAAGCTTGGATCATGACCAGTGTCTGTAAACTTGATGACACTTGATCCTGTACAGCTGCACATGCAAATAACTGGAAGACAAAGACCGCAGCATCACGTGTAGCCTAGGAGCTTCAACATGGTAGCCCACTGACGCATGGGATTTGCAAGTTCTTTCACATATGGAAGACTGTATTAGTACGGTACTACTTTATTTTAAATTTGAATATTAACTGATTTATTTTACTTTGGTTTTCCAGCAAAACCTATAGGCTGTGACAAGATGATTTTTTTTGCATCTATCACCAGGCTGGAAATAGAGTCATGAAACTATGATGCTAACCCATGTACCCATGCTGCCTCTTTAGGTAAAGAGATAAAGAGATCCCTGTTATTTAGAGAAAGCTCACTTTTTTAGGCAGCACTCCTAAACATTAGAATCATTGTAAGACACTGTAAATCACTGAAAAGGAGACTTCATTCGATGGCACCAACAAAATAAGCTAGAGATTGCAGAACATTTTCATAGGAAACTAAGATGGGGATCAGAAAAGCACCAAACTAAGGATCAAAATGAAAGAGAAGAACAAGCCTACAAGCAAGAACAAGAAGCAGATGCTATGACTAAGGAGGAAAGATGCATCCTCAGGGATATTCGTGATGCTAGCTTAAACCCGAGAACATTTGAAAGTACTGAGAGAGTGCCTGTATCAAATAACATCAAGTTATGAAGTTTAGTCACTATCTCCTCCTGTTTCTAAAGAATGTTTATTTATCACCAGTTGTACAAAATCTACGTTTCTAACTATCATGTGGCCCTGAGGTTGAAAACCTTGTGAAATCTGAAAGATTTTGTATTTAAGCTCCCAAAAAGCACTTAACATAAGAACCTGCAATTCACTGAAATACTGTAGGTACTACAAATGCACAAAGTACAAAGGATGATTTGGTACCAGTCCACCATTATTTTTACTTCTTTCATTGTGCTACTTATTTCAAAATACATACGTTGATTGCTGTCATTAAATAATTGCTTTGCCCCACACAATGCAGTGTTCTGCATATTTGCTGATGTTTCCCCAAAAGCACTGGGGGAATGAATCATTACTGAAACAATTTACTTTCAGTTAGTGCATGAATGCCTTCCCATGATGCTTTGATGCTTTGTTTGTCCTCCTATAAAAATTATTTATGACCCAAGTGTGATCTTTTAAATCAGAATACTTACTCAGAAATCAAAGCTCCCGCATGTTAATGCAAGTAGAAGCCCTGACTAATTTTTCAAAGCCACGTTGAATATTCAAAAGCTAGAACTGAAGGAAAGGAGTTAACATTAATTAATATTTGAAGCAGTAAAATAAAAGCAACAGTGAAGCTAATTTTGCAGGACAATTAATCATGAGTCTTGCTAATTACACATGGGATTTTGCAAATGATTTTTTTTTCTCAGGTAGCAGAGTAAAAATGATAATCCACTACCCATCAAAATCATTGGCTCCTCACCAATGTCCCCAGCAAGAGCAATTAGTGGGAACAGCAGAGCCCTAGTAATTGCATGTCAAGAGAGGAGAACGTTAGAATTTTAATTGCTCCAAATAAATACCACTTGCTCATCCATACACCTGACTGTCCAAAACTCATCTGCAAGCCAGAGCAAGTATGTAACCACTTCCAGGTGTCTGCACAGAAATAACGCTGTGGGAGAAGCACTCTAAGCAACACACGCAGTTTCTGGAAGAAAATATCAATATGCACTCATTCTGAACTGCAGTGTCATCACTTGATGATAAGTACCAGGAAAAAAAAAAATACATCACCCACTTGGGAAAAGTGTGCATATTCTTTATATTTGCCAAATATTTATTGCTGACATTTTTTGAAGAACTTTAACTATCTTCAGGGTGCCAAGGGCTTCAAATTTACTGAATTTTAGGATCACCAATAAAATGTTTTTAACAAGACATCTCAAGAGGGCATAAAATAAAAAATTACCATATTCATGAGAGCAAGCCTGTAAGATTGCAATGCTATAAACCGCATGTCTATAATGTGCTTGTGGCTTTCTTAATTAAAAAAAAAAATCTAGTAATTAGAGACCCCAGTTCCATTTTTGCACTTTATCCCAATCACTGACATGCCACCATTACTTTTTTGTTTAATATACCTACACATGGATGCACACAATTGCAAATAATCAATAATATTTAAGTATGTGTCCAAGATCTAAACGATGATGGATATATTTAAATATTGCTTTTCAGGAAATTACTACTTTACTGGTCATGTAGTAACTTTAAAAATGCATGGTCTAGAAGACACCATGTTTTTTCCTCTCTTCTCTTCAAGATATTTACCATTTATTGTCATTTTTAAATCAAATGAATGCATCGCCTTCCGCTCCTATTGTCTTTTGTGTGTGCCATACTGAGGTGCTAAACCTCATACTTCCTCCTGTTAGATTTGTTAAGTGTTAAACCAAGAGCAGTAGCCTTAACTTGTCTAAATATATTCTTTGCATGTTCAAAAATCACTGTACATTGTTTATTACAGTGTGACGGCTCAAGAGGAAAAAAAAAAAAGCAGGTCATGCAGAGTGCTGCTTCCTTTCCTGAATTACCAGCAGATCACAGGTGTTTATCAGACTCCCGGAGGTGATTCAGGTAATAAACACCAGGATGGCAGTTTAAGTGGTTAGGAGCTTTTCCATCAAATACAGTCCTTGCAGTCCTATCGTTTTGCATATATTGCTCACAAATGGCAAATTATTTATGCAGCCTCCTTAAGTGGTTCCTTATGGTTTTTACTTTATTTTTCCAAAGCAGGAACCTTTTGAAGATGTGTGTTCTCATGACAAAGCAAACTATCATTCCATCTGTAAGTCTGACTCATTTCTTAGAGCTCGCTTTAGAGACATAATGCCCGTGACCTTGCTTTGCCCTTCTCTTTAGCTCAAATATCTTTTCTACAAGAGCACCAGTTTCATAGCAGAAGTTACTATCCAGCACTTATACAAAGAGTCCAAGAAAAGTGTGCTTTTAAATAGAAAAAGTAGTTCAAGAGCTTTTCTCATGAAAATAAAGTGACTATAGGCATTGACTAGTGACTGCTACTTGAAATGCAGCTTTTAAAAGGATTTGCTGTAAACTACACTAAGATGAAAATTGAGTTCATTTTTGTCTAAATTGAGTACTGCCAGTGATGACGTTATATAAGTTTATTCTACTACTGAAAGTTACTGACCTAGGCATACCTCTGCAATTGCCCATTACCTATAAATAACTGGAATGTTTCATGGTGCTGAATCACCAAGCCCATATTTAATGCCAGGGTTGTCACATGAACCCGCTTACTACTACACACATCACCTGCTGCTTCCTTTCTTGACAAACAGCTCTGCAATAATCACTTACAAATTCCTTACATGCAAAATAGATTTCAGGAAACGATTTATGGGTATTCAACATAATTTAGCACTAGAAAGAAAAGAGGAAAAGCCAGCACAATCTGAAGTTTCTAAGAATCACCAGATCATAATTATTGCACCAGTGGTGACATTTCTGTGGATCTCCGTAAATTTTTTTTTTTTTTTAATCAATTTTGTCTTCAACTTGTGAGATTTCTATTTCCACAGAAGAAGTGATATGGAATTGAAAACAGTAGGGAATACTCAGAATCTCCGAGATAAGCCACCTTTTTTTTTTTTCCCCACCAGTTTTTCCACAATAGAACATCAAGCCGTGGATAAGATTATAGCTGTATTATACCTCCAAGGTAAGTAATGCGATCATTGCAAGTAAGAACAAAGCAAAAATAAGTATTATTTCTGCTTTTCTACAGTATGAAAATTAGCTACACAGAGAATAAGCAACTTGTCCAAGCACACATAAATCCATAGCAGAACTAAAACCCAAGTCTCCTAGAGTTGTATAAACCTCTGAACACCCTTCCTTTGTGATTGAATCTTGTAAATAAGCATTATACTTTATGATCAGTAACCTTCACTGTTTAATGAAAAATAAAATGGAAGATCTAGTTAGGAATACCAAGTATTGCGTTCTCTAAAAAATAGTTCAGGTTGAACCTCATTTCTTTCCTGTTATCTTCTAGAGGACAGGTTTTGAGGCACAGTGTGCACTTTCACACCATTTCAGACTACTATTGTAGTAAATTCATTCTTAGCTCACAGACTGCGAAAAACCATATAGGAGCCTGCGATACTATTATATGATGGAAAGTACTGCAACAAGAGCAGGGTGGCCAAGCCTCAGACTGCAGCAAACGAGAACAAGGCCAAATACAGCAATCACAAATACAAAGGAAGAAAATTTGCTTACCTTTGAAAGCCCACATGCACACAGGGATCTCCAACAAGATACCCTTGCTTCTGCTGCCAACCCTTAAATGAGGTCTGGGAAAGGGCGGATCCTGGCTGCACTCTTCCTGTCACTCAGGGGCACTGCATGCAGCTGAGCTCCCCTGGGTTGGCCCTGCCTTCCTATCAGGTGCTCAATTACTGGTTTAAGCCACGACTCAGCATTTCTGCTACAGACCCTTTCCAATGTACGTGAGAATGAATAACCAAAAATGCCAGTAGGTTGAAACTAGGCAAGAAAGAATTTTGACTTTGGTTCCAGAATTCCAGACACTTCAGAAGACAATAATTTTTGAAAAAAGGAAAAGTGATTTTACATGCCAATTCTGTTTCAAAGGAAAAGAAACAATTTTAAAATGAATTCATGTCACAGGAATGTCCTGTGTGCATTAACGAAGGAAAATTCCAAAATACTGGCCTGCCCAGGGAACTTGTCTTTTCTTATTATCTCAGAAGAAAAGCAAAAAGAATCCATTTCACTTCAATAAGCCACGACCTAATCAAAACCAATGAAGAAATAAGCTAAGAGGTAAAATATATTTTAAGACCAGAAATGTAATTTGGCTCATTGAAACTAGAAATAAATAAAAATTCTCAGGAAAAAAAAATCCAATGCTTTCATAATTTCAGGCTTTAAGAAATTTATGCCAATCATATTAGAAGATTTTATCTATTACATCAACCTTCCATCTCAGATAAAAATATATATCCCAAAACACTTTAAGGAAAGAGACTTAGGCAAGTGGCAGAGCAGATGCATTAAGCTTTTATGTGGCTAACAGGTGCTGATTTTGAATTTGCTGACTAGCCACAATTTTTATGACTTTTCAATGAGAGGTGAAATGGGGACCTGGGGAGCCTTCCATTCATGCTTGTCTAGCTATTTTGGTTTTGTTTGTTTGCTAAAAAGTTTCAAAAGAACATAATGTATGAGGATATCACAACACCCTTCCCCAGAATTACTCCAAGTAGAAAACTA
Organism: Chrysolophus pictus; assembly: GCA_037305975.1. Classification (NCBI taxonomy): domain Eukaryota; kingdom Metazoa; phylum Chordata; class Aves; order Galliformes; family Phasianidae; genus Chrysolophus; species Chrysolophus pictus. Next base: position 21,630,570 of record CM074582.1, read on the forward strand.
GCAGTTAATTAGCCAGAAACTAATCTGTTTACATACTGGAGAAAAATACAGCAGGTGATGTGGAAGAGGAAGTTTCAAATACTTCAGAATGAAGCATCGAGACATGTAAAGTGCGGCACATCAGAGAAAATACTTCAAATTTCTGGCCAGGAGTCTGGTCCCAAATATTCTAATACAAAAGATATTTTAGCATCAAAGACATGAGATTCTCTATCTCAGGTTTAGGGGAATAACAATACATTGCAGTTCCTGCCTCTGCCCACAGGCTTCTCTTGTTCTAATAATTCTAACCTATAAACTCTCCAGCATTTTATGGAGCTGTATTTTTGAAGCACTTCAGGCTGTGAAGGTATGGGGGCTTTCTGCCTGCAGAACAAAATGATTATACATACCCGTGTGATTACTGTGTGATGCATGCTTCCTCCCTCCACACAAGTAAGATAATTGGGTACCCTGTTATACTATAAACTATACACACACACATTACTATTTTTAGCTACAAAATACATATATAAGACTTGTGGCAAAATTAAAGATACGTTAATATAAACTAAAAATCAATGTTTGGTTTGAATGCCCAGCAGTAAGGAACAATCTGAAATAAAAAGCTGCCAGGAAATACAGAGTTTAGCTATGACCTTCTTCAGGGGATGCGGAGTGTAAAAGTAAGTCCTATCAAAACCAACAGCCAGAAAAGGCTATCACAGTAGCAATCTAAACTGAATTAAACACCTGAACCGATATTACAGAGCAGGATCATTAGCTAAATGATTAGACAAAGCTCTTGGGTATCCTACTTATCCTCTCAGTTATAAAGAATGGTAAAATTATTGCCCTACTGAACACAAAGCAAGAAGACAACACTGTGTTTTAGAACAGGAGAAAGGCTCTGAAAAGAAAAGAAACTTGCCCAAGGTTAATACAGTTGTCCAGTTTCATGTGCTTCACATTCACTCTCCAATATATCACCACACAGTTTTAGAAAATACCATCACGTAAACAAAGTAATCCTGCCTAGTCATTAATTATGCCATCAGTCACCTATCTTAAACACACCGTAGCAGAAAATAAACTGCAAAATGCATTTTCTTTTCCTGAGGCCTTTCTACCTTAGCTCTTCGTCTATTTTAAGTTTCCATCCACGTTCCTCCTCTCCTACAGTCTTTGACCTATTTAGCCTGCTATTTGGCATTCTTTCAAAAACAGAAATCTAAAAAATGTACAGTGATGGAGAGAGAAGAAAGGGAAATAGTCACTACTCTCAGAATCAACAGGATGTTGAGACAAGAAATCCAGAAGTTCCTTTCCACCAGACAGATCAATGAACAAGTATCTGTAAAGCATAGGACTATGCAGCAGGCTCAACACTACTCAGAATTATTTACTTCTCCTGCAATTAAAAAAAAATATTCTCCTTGTCCTTCATTGTGTAATATGTGAATGGGTTTGGAAAGCTGAAAATTCATTAGATGAACTAGGAAAGAGCTAATCCAGCAAGATTGCAGTAACACTAATAAGCTGGAAAAGAAACACTCTCCGGTAGACAGAGCACCTGATATGACTATAGCCAAAGTGCTCTTTATCACAGCAAATTTTGGAAAAGAAGGAATCAGCCAGAAATTCCCTTTCATTGAGGGACAAATGCTGTTCATGTTTCGCATTTATCCTGTGAGACTGACTGAAGAGGTCAGTTTGTACTCATACTGCAAGGTGCCCACTCACAAAGTATGAATGATTCAGAATTCAACCCTATCCCAGAAGATTTTGTGATGTAATTGTCCCACTGTGTCCTCATGCTCTGCAAAGCACAGCGTCCAGCCTCCACTGCCATTTCAAAGGCATTACATCTGAGACAATACAGATGGTCATATTAGGATAGAGGCCTCTATAAGTTGCTTGCAGTGTACCAGCAGTTGGAAGTCTATTCAGAGTTGCCGTCTGAGCCAGGGATGAAAAAATGATATTTCCATTTAGCAACTAATACATGGATTTGTGCTTTCAAAAAACTGTCATGCAGCCACAATTGCTAAGATCTGCTCTACCCAGGTGTCTCAGTAGAGTTGCAGGCAGAACCAGCATTACAACTAGATGATAGTTAAAGTATAGAAGGAGACCTACACCAGTGAATCCAAAGAGTTGGGGTAGGAGGATAATAGCTGCAGGACCTTGCAGGGAAGCAAGAGAAGGTATAACCCCTCCAGAGCAATTATTTCAAGGAGGCTGTTAGAGAGCTCACCTGAGAGAAAGCTAGCTTCCTTTGCCTGTCCTCCTGCCCAGACGAGAGTGCATATATGTCAAGAAACAGAGTGACTGCTTCTGGATACCCTGCCTAAGCAAAGAGAAGGGAGATGGCCTTATCCTCAGAGGATACTATACCAAGTAGTTTTGGGGCATCAGCAATGCTGAGAGAGTGAAATGGAAAAACTGATATTTCCTTTTACTGAGACAACCTGACACAAGTGCCCTCATGCTTGCTGTATTGGCTGAAGCACGTTTCTGTGCTTATGCTAAAACACAGAACACCTAAAGCAAGCAACAAAGCAGCACAGGAAAATGGCAACTGACAGACATTCATCTCCTGGCAGATCCTCAGCCTTCCTTTGCTGAGCTTGGAAAACAGTGTACACAGATGTCTATTTTTGATAGTTTACCCAATCCATGGACAGACAGCCCACAGTTGGTAACCAAAGTCTGAACTTCAAGAGCTGAGAGCCTCAGGTCCCTTAGTTTTTATATTATATTTACAGACACAACTATTTCTACAAGGGCACTGCCTGCTTCCTACTTAATTGGCAGTGCCCAGATAGAATACCACCTCTGTTTGTACTCCATGTCTTTGTGAGGGTAAGGTAGCCAAGACTCTTTTGACTAGAATTGAAAGATTTCCAGATGGCCTCAGCAAGAGACCTCTCTTCTAGCTTCCTGTAAAAAATCTCGGACTCATCTCTATGATCAGTCATAAATAGCTTGTTCAGAAACACTCTGTGGAAGTCAACCTAACTGGACCTAACTCTAATTACACAGAAAGACTGGGCCCCATCTATGAAGTCTCTCTGATATTTTTTTCCTCTGTGCATCAGACTGTCACTTGGTGTTGTTGTTATACTGTTGTCTGTGTGCTAACTTTTAGAGCATTTGGCTTGCCTCCTTCCACGATGACAGCAAGAGATTTTCTGATATTTGACATGTTCATATAAATGAAAACAATTTTAAAAGGAATTATATCGGTCACAAATGTCTTCCTTCTTGACTGTATTCACATTCTAAGATTCTTAGTTCTACAGCATCCCCTTGCTCTTTTTGCACACAGAATTAATGTGTTGCAATCTGGGAGATGTTCAGCATAGTTATTTTCCCAAAAATTACACTTGTTTCTGCTCTGGAGCTACTGTCAGTTCATACAAAACCATGAAATTAGCCTCCACATCTGGAAACTGGCATTCCTTCTCATCCAGAGGACAAAGCAATCACTCTAATGGGCCACAGTGATGCAAGGCAGATTGGAGTGACACAACAGAGTTCAAAAGCACCAGCCTCCAACACCTGTGCCATGCACTCAAATGTGTTGTAAAGCATTCAACCTGAGCCTGGTACCAGTGCCAGTTGCACAAGTATAGCACCTGCTTTGAATGTCTCTGCCAGGACATTTGACCAGAAGCCAATACTTTTTTCCAGAGGAGGGTTCATAGTCTGAATACCTCCCAGAAACAAAGAACAGATAGAGAAAAACTGTATGACTTTAAAACTAGATCTTCCAAGTGGACTGTCTATCATAAATCCTGTTTTCCTTACATAATGTAGAAAGTCTTTGCCGAACTGCTATGGTTCTGTGTGCATAACTCTGCTAGAAAGTGAGAGAATTTAGTCTTCATCTGTGTAAAGGTGACTGGAGATAATGGAGCAGGTTGTAATAAATTTCTTTAATTAATGCCTCTGAATCTCAGAAAGGGGAAGTCTGCTCTGTAATTAGATATGTGTTAAGCTTTTTCTACATCAGTCAAGCTCTCCACTGTAAAGAATCATATGTCATGGTAGTTTCAGAAAGAACATAGTTTACTTTCGTAGAAATATACCTGCATCTAATGAATATCATTTATTACTGAGCCTGTGATGCTGCCTCAAACATACTCTCTAGCACATACTTTTCTCAAAGCATCAGAAACTGACCTAGTATTGTGGCTGTTCTAAAGCAGTTCATAGCACCAAAACAAATTGATTGTACTGTATTTTAACACCTGGAATGCATGGCTGTCCAATTTAGTCAGAAATTTATAACTCTTCCCCTCAAAGACCATGCAGTTTTTTGAAGAGCTTGAATGATTAAACAGATTTGTTTGAGTTACCTCTTGAATTGGTGAAAGGGAGTAAATGTACTCAATGTACTTACTCAAGTAAGTTAATGTACTGAAGATAAAAGGCTATCATGTTCTCAGTAGGCTAGCTGAGCAATTGCTTCAACACAGTCACAGAGCTTCCTTCAACTTGTTAGAAGATTTTTCTGATACTACTTCCTCACTACTCTCCTTAAGACAGGCTTGCTCATTCCACTACTAACTTAAGACTGTAATTTTCTTAATTAGAGTCAGACACTTTTGAAATACTTCACATCCAATTCTCTAAACTCAAAATATCTCTATAATAAGCCACGGACAGGGAAACCTGATCTTAACACAGTCCAACAGCCTTCTAATGCAGCTTCTTACATGTCTACTCTCATAAATTCCTTTCTGACAGTGGCAGTAGCAAAGTATAACATTTTTCCTGTAACATCCATTGTGCCACTCTTCACATTCTCCAATTAGATGACAAACATGAAACCTGTTCTATCCACAATGTTTTAGGCTTTTGGAGGTAATTTTTACACTATAGTAACAAGTCAGACATTCTTATCAAAAATCAAGTTCAAAAGGTGATTGCACTCTGCAAATAAAAAGGCCTAACTCTACCTCTTGGTAATAAATTGCATTTGTAAGTGCTAAGTATCACTTGCTATTAATAATTTAAATTATTGTGTATTTAACAACAACATAAGCTTGGCCAGGAAAGGAGGCAGCATGTCCCACCACCTCCTTAAGTGAACAAGTTCCTTCCTCCGCTAAGTATTCCGGCACAGAGGTACTTTATGTCAGATGAACTGTCCAGCCCATCTCTACTTTTTGCAAGGGAAGGAAGCTTCTAGCTAAAGGAAAGAGCAGTCTTAAATATGAGATACACAATGGTAGAGACCATAATGGCATCTGAAAGCATTTCCAGTAACACAGATTAATCTTTATTGCTTTCTGTATGATTATTAATTACATTAATCATGATGAACTTTAATATTATTATCTACTGATAATCTTGCCCTGATACCAATGTGGATGCAATGTATAATACTCTCGGAAAAGCATACTTGGCTTCATGAAGAACAAATGGAGTGCATTTTGTTGTTGTTGTTATTTCTGTTTAATTATTTTCCTGCAACCCGGGTAAATTCAATCATATATTGCCATGAAAAGAAATCCGTAACTTATGCTGTTCTGAGGTCAACATTTCCTTTTTTGGGGGGAGAAAAGGAAAGCTTCTCTTAAGCTTAGTCTTAAGGTTTGTTATATTGCTCTGGCAAATGGGTAGCATAGTCTGAGACTTACATATTTAAAACAGAAAAGAATTACAAATATTAATAATGTTAACTGCATAGAAGGAATTTGAATATAAAGTTTAATTTGTAATCCATTGCGAAACAACAATTTATATTGGAAAACTGGAGAAGGTTAAGTCATTAACTGGCCAGCATCAATAAAAATTCTTAATACAGCTTTATACAAAAGAATTTCTATTAATCATCAGCAGAAAAGACTGAAAGCTACCCAAAACTAGAATAGCAAGGAAATCCATTGGGTAAAAAGCACTAGAGAAGAGCAATGGCATTGACAAAGACTTTCAAAAAGAGGAAAAACCAATTTTGTGATAAGGAACTCAGAAAACAAACAAACAAACAAAAAATAGGCTACATTAGGTGCTTAGCCACTGTCTTTCTGTCTGAGTTTAGTACAGGCCAAATCTACATCAAAGCCCCCCAGATGACCACTCAATCAGCCAGCCAATATGAGGACCACTCATTCATCATAGCTATCAAATGTTCCTTCTGTAAAAGACCTTGAATGAACATCCACACTCTGTGTTTCTGCTCAGGCAGGGTGATGGGAGGGCTCAAAAAATAGTACAGCTGAGGGGCTCTCTAGGACATGGGTGCCAAGTAATGCCCAATGGCAGCAATGGGAAGCAGAGTGGACAAAAATACTGCTCTGAGGCTATGAAGCTCGAGACATCACCTCCACTCCGCGTGCACCTCTCCTTCTGGTCTCAGCATAGCAGGGATACATAATATACTCACTGCTTCCCTCATAAGAATGGACGAGCACATCTAGAGAAGTCAGCAGTCAGGATCCTCACACATAAGACACACATGACTTCACTTCTCTTTAAAGGCACAGACCATGCAGATGGCACAGACCCAAGAATCCTGAAAAAACCTCAGCAATATCCAGGCCACAGAATTTGCTCTTCCACCAGTGTGCACTGCATAGTCAGGATTAGATTGAACACAACTCTTCCAGAAGACTGCAGCCCTGAAACAGATGCTATAAGTAGGGATGCAGGGAAAGATGTGCTGCAGCCTTGACTGCACGGTCAGAATTTCAGCAGTGAAAGATTCAATCGTGGAAAAGTGTGCCAGATGCTTTAGCACACACCAAGAATTCTTAAGATGGTATTAAAACAGATTGCTGTGCTGAGAAGAGCTTTCTCAGACAGAACAGAAACCCTCTGCTCCCTTTCATTTGTTCCCCCAGTTCTCACATGCATACACTGCTGATGCCCATGATGGCTGTGGACCCCTATCCACCAGTGACAGTCAATCTTGCACACCACAGATTGCAGATCTGCATTTCTTAGCATGTGTCTATTATACCTTCTAATCCCAAATTATTATTATTAATGGAAAAATTATTCTTAAGAGTGGCTTCTTTCTAATTCTGAAGAAATTTCTATCTTTTTTTCTGGTCTTGAAACAAGAAACTCTGATTTATCAAGAGATTTCTACCACTAACCCATACAAAGAACTGTCACACAGCTCTTCCAATAATTTACAGTGCTATTTCCCTTCCGAAAAATTATTTTGCACTCTCATCCTTTTGTTTTCTTTCAAGTTTAGGGTACTGTCATAAGAGTAACTCTTTCACTTTTCAGTCTCATTATATTTCAACTGGAGCCCCAGGAAAGGGAATTTATCACATAACAAGTGGAAGGAGGAAAGGTGGTTTCCTAGTGGTAAGATTACACAGTATGACAACTCAGGTGATCACAGCTGGGAGCGCTGCGTCTAGCAAAGCTCTGTGCAGTGAGGAAGGAAAAGGAGGACACCGGAACACTAGCTAGGAGATTTTGAGGTCACAGTCAACCACCGAAACACTAGTATAGTACCTAAACACACTGAAGATCCTGGGCAAGTCAGACATAAACATGACAGGAAAAGATACACCTGCATCTATTTCTGCTTTCTTCGTTTATTTCTAGGGAACCACAAGTAAAGTGAAACACTACTTGTTACTGGCCAAAAAACCGTCCCCCATAAAGGCAAAATGAACCTTGTCAATTAACACCTTTTTAGACAAATGCCTTACTGCTACCACAGTTTCATGATCTGGAGATCACGCCTATTCATACATTCATAGCTGAAGCTATTCAAGGAGAAGGTTCTTGCATAAAACACTGCACCAAAGATAATTATAAGTTGAATGTAATTCATTGTCTTTAGCCTTCTAAGGGGTAAAAAACAGATTTAGTAAACATGAAAAATATATTGCAGAACTTTATCCAGATTTCTAAAAAACAGTGATGTTTTGGGCCACCTTTTGGCAGCATAGGCAAAACCTTCTGAAAATAAAATCATGAGAATTAAGTAATCTGCATATTTCTGACCAACAATAGGAAAGAAATGCAATTCTGGTTGCTTCTCTAGGATACAAGCATTTATAGGAGATCCTTAAAAGGAGTTGATCTGTCTCTTCTAACCAGTCTATTTTTCTCCTCCTTGGACAAAGCCTGTAGTGGCTTGTGTCCTAACAAAGAATACAAATGTATCTGGCTGCATTTTTAACAAACAGATCCAAATTAAAATGTAACAGTAACACTGGGAAGGACAAGGTGCCAAAACTGGAAAATTCCATTAAGGACAATAGAGCTGATTCTGCATCTACTTAATAGCAAAGTCGATCAAGAGAATTGACGCTGAATTCAGAGAAGTTACACAAGGGAAGGAAAGAGAGAAGAGGAGAGGGAGCAGCAGATTTTAAAATTCCAAACCTTAAAGGCATCGAGAGCCAAGAAAGAATTTCTTACTGATTTCCTACTGAGTTCACATTTGAGAAACAATTTTATTCCTTTCCATAAGACTTTTACATTGCTGAAGATTCTCAAAGACAAAACACTTGGTCTAGTGTGTTCCATCTGCAGTAGTGACAGAGTAAGAAACAGTTGCTGCAGTGAGATGCATCCACAAGAAAGGCAATAACAAGGAGAGGAAGAACACATTTTTGTTTTGCTTTGCTTTCTTTTTCATTCTCCTGCTCCTTTTCCAGTATTTCTTCTTTCATGATAAGGAGAACTGTTCCAAAATGGAGGTCTCTCTGCTGAACAAAGTTAGGTCGGAGTTCACGTTAACTGAGCTATGGGAAGTCATTACACAGACAGTAACACCCAGCTCTGGCACTTTTGCTCTCCTTCTCTAAACCTCCATCTCCTGACACTGCTACCCTCAGTTTCAACCTCTTCAGTGCTCTCTGCAAGCAAAGTTGTCTGTGGGTCATGGAAAGTTTATATACAGTGCTGGCCAAAGACTACTAGCAACCTAAAACTTTCTTTTGAGAGTTTCACACACATATTTGTAGAGCTCATCAGCTTCAAGAGCTGTCCCTTGGCTATACTGATCTCACAGTTCACAGTCCTGGCCTGCATTAGCACATCTAATGTATAAAATACTTCTTCCTGTCCTAAACCCTGCTGTTCAGCAGAGAGGCTATCGGTCCTGTGTCTGCATTTCTCTACCAGTGAATCATGAAGGGTACAGGAGGACATCTGTAAAGGCAGAGAGCAGAACTTCAATCCTTTTCACTAGTGGTGCTGCTGTTTCTATACACCACTTTGCCTACTGCTCAGCACCCCATGTTTATTACTCGTCCTCCCCACTATGTTGCTCTGACTACACAAAGGGCTGACATTTCACAGTTACCAAAATAGTGACATTCTCATGAAGTATGCCTGTTATTTACAGAAATAGTTCTCTGAGTTCCTTTGTGTCTGATGCTAATACCACACTGTTTACAGTTCATGCTTTGACTTTGTTTTTCAGAATTCTAATATTTACACAGAATTAGAAGGTCTAAATATGAGTTATCTCAATTTGCTCAATTAAAATTTTTATTCAAGTTCACCTCAAAGCAATTCAGAATTGACCCCAGGTGTTTGTTTCAGATAGAACTGTCTCATCTGGGTCAGCTAACACCAACACTTCTAGTGGGAGCAAAGCAGAACACTCTGTTCACCCCCAAACAAGAACTAGACCACAAGCAACAGCTGACATGGCCACCCAGAAACAAAATGAGAACTGAGTCACAGACAAAACTTCATCTGCACAGTCTCTGAATACAAAAAAAAAGTCTGTTTTCATTTGGGTTCTGGTGGAGAACTTTTTAAATGTATCAACAGTACTATGTTCTTTTCCAGTCATCCATGTGACAGTCTTACAAAAATGATATAACATTAAAGATTGCTCTCTTCACTCCAGAACAGTTATGTGGCCTTCCTTAGGAAAAAAAAAAAAAGTATATATATAAGAAAGGGGAGGGAGGGAGGAAGCCTGTGTTTGAAACTGAAGGAAAGAATGTGGCTTTCTCAGTTCTTCACTGTAAATTAATTTTAGTGTACCTAAATCAAAATGTCAGCACATACTTTGTTTCCAGTTACTGTTATATACTGTATATTACACAGCTGTGATTTTATGTTGCATTTCAAAAATACATTCCCACAAAGCATATCTTTAAATAGCAGAAAATATCACCTGAAGACACAGGCAGCACTCATGGTCCAGTAACTTTTCAAACCATTCTTGTATACAAACTGCTGTACCGGTGCAGTAATTCCCCTGGACTTTGTCTGCAGCAGTAAGTAGTAATAGACATTTCAGAAAAAGATATAAGAAACCCTGAAAAGTTTCCAAGATAGAATAAAGGGAGTTTCTTCCTTCCTATCAGATGGGTATGTCCAAGAATATGAAAATAACCTTTTTCTAATATGTCCTAGCCATACAAACATTACTTTTAAAAACAGCTCTGTTGCTGTTTTTTTAGAAAGGTCTTGAAGAACTCAATGTCTTGTGGCTATGAATTTCCATATGTCAATCACACATTATCATAAACAGGACCATAAACACATGCACATAACCTTTTGTGAAAGAAGAGAGAGGTGTGAGATGCTGTGAGATTTCACTGGCACTGTATTTTAAAAACCTGCATATTTCAATCATTTCTTCCCTACTTACATGAGGCTTTTAAGCCTACAGAAATATCATATCATTAGAATAAGCAATCATATTAATTTTATATTTTACAATATAAAACAGAAAGTGTATGTAGTTGTAAATATATGCATATGTATGCTAGCTATTTAAGTATGGAAATTAGTAGCTTGTACACTCACAACATTTTTATTATTGACAGATCAGAGAATGTTAGTCCACGTGACTGAGAGACAGGTCACTCAATTTATGTTACCTCCACAGAACACAGCATGTTTGGGTAATTATGGTATCACATCAGATACCACTCTTTTAAAAAGTACTATAATATATATTTTCATGGCAAGGCCAGCAATTTGCATTTAGAGAGCTTTAGAGAGTTAGGTATTACTGTGGTTTTCCTTTGAACAGCTCGGGTGCTGCTGGAAACCGTGGGTGCTTTACAACCTGATCTCAGCCTTGTGTGGAACTATCAGGCACTGCAGGGCACAGGGAGGTTCCATCGGCTCCTGCAGAATCATTCACAGAACAAAGGCAGATGCAATGCGGGTAGCACTACGGGAACTAATGCAGTGCCTACTCTAAACCTCCATACAGGAAAGAACATAATATCATAATGTATTTAACTGCTTGAATGACTTTATTTTTAAAAATACATGTAAATAATCCCCTGCTAAATGCAAAAATGTGCCTTACCAATTGAGACAAATTCTGAAACCAGTGCTGCCTGCAGATCAGCGCTACATCTGAAAGCTGAAAAAGGCTCTCCACCCTAAATTCACTCTCCTGAAAAGAATTTTTGGTAACATCTCAGTACAAAACAGGTAGCTGTGGCAAGTTTTGAAGATTCCTGCTTTTACTTATGCCAAAGGTAACAGTTCTGGAAGACAAAACTTGTGACAGAGATATATTTAATATCATGTTTATATTATGCAGCAGCTAGACGAAGTTTATTAGAACTATCTCCAGTGCTCCAAAAGAATGCCACTGCATTATGTAGCTACCTTAATGTTCATCCTGTTATATTGCCAGTTGCTATGGCAATATCCTCCTAGGTATTTGTAAGGTCACAAAAAGAAGAGCTAACCCTCTTACTCCCAGAATAACTAATGCAGCTCTGTTACTGGCTTGATGTAAATAGTCTCAGGTGACAGCAAACTGTACATATAGTCAATTACAACTGCTCAAAGGAAATGATTTGTTGTAAGAGCCACTGTTCAACCTCGGTGACATCAATGTTTCTATGGCAACAGTTGCCTCTTGCACTGCTTAGAATTGAGTATTGATCAGACGAGGGCCGGCACTATTTCAGAGACTTGCTACTTTTCTGTGTGGCAATTTACAATAGGAACTCATAACATCACTGTATATTTCAAGCCCCAAGGAACCAATTTAGCAGACAGTTACAGTAGAATATTAGCAGAGGTCAATAATGGAAGTCTGATTATAGTCCTAGGACAATTATTCAATGCTTTTGTTGTCTGCCCTTTCAGCATTCCACCAGCTATTAAAATTTTCAAGTAATAATATTCATCCCTGAAGAAAGCGCTGAATTCATTCATCTTCTATTTCAAAGTTTATTTTTCATTGTTATGTTATCTATCAATAAAATTATTCAGCTATATTAGCCAAGCTCTGACCTCTCAGAAGTAAATAACTATTGATCAAGAAGTGGGGCTCTGATGGCATACCAGAGAGTTTCCATTAATGGTCTCATTGGTCCAGCAGATAAGGTGATTCCTATAGGAGAGAGTAGACAGCAGAGAAGGAACAAACAGAACGGGGCAATTCCTTGTGATGAGCAATAAGGAGTGCAGCAGCTGAGGCACAGCTGCATGATGGACTCCTCACCCACTTCTGTCAGCAGTGAAACAGAGCTCTCTGTAAAGGGTGGGCATTCTGGAATGGCATCAAGAGCTGCTATAAAGCTTTTTCACACAAACCCTGCACCAGGGCCCTCTTGTTTTAAGAAAGATCTAGGAGAATTTACACTACCTTCCTTGCTGAAAGCAGATAAGGCACGAGTTTTGTTTGTTAATTGGCAAAAATGTTGAGATTGAGAACTCATGAGAAATAATAGTAAAGAGAACGCCAAGAGAATTCTGTTACTTTGAGAATGTTTCTGTATTTTTGCAAGGTTGCAAACTGAATAGATTAATTATAATTGTAAAGCCATCACATACAGTAGACCACAAATAATTTCCTTTTATCCTTGATAAGGGGAAATAAAACAAAAGAATAATTAAGAATTTTCTTTATTTGACTTATCTAATTGTATATTAGATAAATCAGTTATTATTTATTGGATAAATTATTTATTTGCAGAATGAGCAGTATCTGTTAACATGATGCATTTTGAAAAACTTGAGGTACTTCAAACTGTTTGCAAAATGAGATCTTTATCAGAAGCAAAGTTTGTCTCCTGATCTTTCATCTAATTTAGTAGATCAAACCAGAGATTCTCCATGTAAATTGTACCTCAGATGCACATACATTTTCATTCAAATCAATAGGAGTCAGACATATCAAAGGAGGAAATTATCCCCTTATTGAGTCTTCTATTCCTGAGTAGATTTATATAACTCCTACTCAGAGATAATGCAGTTAATTACATTCATCTCCTAGTACATCATTGGGAAAACAGGATCCAGCCATCTGGAATGATCAGTAAAATAGACAAATTCACCAAGAGCTGAGAAAATTCTTTTTCTCACTTCCAAAAAGAAAGGGTGAAACTTCCAAACTCAGTACAACTTAAATGAAAAAAACTAGGGGATGTGAAGAGAAAATCTAGGTTGATAGTAAGATGATCAGTTTTTCTCTAGTCTCATTTGATTCCTTTGTCTCTCCAGAAGAGGCCAAAAAGATCAGGCTGGGATGTCATCAGGATACTCATGGCAGTTTCCCCATCTTTTTTTCATTAGATCCAGGCTATGTTGCTTCCTGTCTGTTTCGATGTCTAGCCAAGACTGGGGCCTGGATGACACTGGTTGGCTGACATACAGTCCAGAAAAGGAAAATACTGGACTGGAAAAAGCAAGCTGAAAGAAGGCAGAACGCATGTAGCTACCTTGTCAGCAGAAGACCTGTTTTAGTATTCTAAGAGATTTTAGGGAATCTTCTATTTTTGTTTATCAAAGAGAAGAAAAAAAGAAGTCACAACTGCCTTTCTAGTCTTGACTTGTTCTAGGATAATAGGAACTTTCCAATGCAGCTGAAGTCATTCAAGTTCCTAGTTAGTGGAAAGCAGTCCTATGAGTTGTATGAAAGTGTCTAAGAACATTTAAAAAAAACAGTTAATAAAATGCAGAAATTATTTGCTCATCATCATACTGCAGAAAGCATAGTGTAATGACTGGTCTGCTGTTTTCTAAAGCAGTAGAAACCAAAACTTTGGGTTTGATTTTTAAAAATGGTAGCTCTCTCCTATAGTTTGGGATCTTTTTTTTTTTATGATGGACTATGGCAGCTAAAACCTTCTTCAGTGATCAAATACATTGATCATTGCATGATGGAAACAAAATGCATTAAGTAGAAGCAGAATGCTTCTTGGTTAATGCCAGTGTATTCAGGCTGTTTAGGTCATTGTTCCACTGAAGCACAATTGTTCCAATGAAGCACTGAAGTCCTTTTGGCATCTTGAGTTGGACTTGAAGGAATCAAGGAAGAAACTGACTTCTGTGAATGCAGGGACAGAGTTTTAAAGCAGTTCTCTGTGCATATGATTGACAAATACATGGTTTCTGTTCCTGACTACGTGTCTTGATTTAGAGAGCTCTCTTGTAATCTAAGACATAGTATTCCTGATTGGGATGAGCTATGGTGAAACAACAGGAGACCTGTCTATCTTTTTTCATCACAGTCTGCAGGTAAACATGTAACACTTTATACTTTTTATCTTTCTGTATTTCACTGTACAATCAGCAGTACTTTCACTTCACCAAAACTACTTGATAAAAATTGTAAAATGTGAAAAAATAGTAAATCTTTCATGTTGCAGAAATACAATTCACAACAAGACTTTAAGTAAGCCAGTCATCCAACTGGAAGATACAAGCTGTCGGAAATGCTTGAGACAGATTCCTTTTCAATGTTTTTGAATTTCACTGTGAGATGATTACAAAATACCCACTGACACCAGCACCAGAAGCTACCCTGGGTGCACAAAGTGATATCACTTAAATATAAAATGTACTGTAGTTTTATATTCTTGGCATTCAGCCTTGTTCACCAACTAGAAACAAATGGTTATGCACTGAAAATGAATTCTGAATTCATACTAGAAAGAAGGAAACCCTAAAAATTCACACTTCAGGAAAAGTACACTTTCCACCTGAACAAACAAGTAAGCAGAGCAGCCAATTCTCTACTGTTTTACAGGAAAGAGGATATTTCAAACTAGTGTAACAGGAATGGAATATAGCCTCCCAGCCTAACCAGCACCGTTTCTATTCTTCCCACCTCTGACCTGCAGCTTAGAGAAAAAGGCAGTTAAAAGCCTGAGAAATAAACAAAGATTTAAATAACATTCTTTATACTTTTGCTTGAGATAACAGAAAGGCAACATCCTCAAAACCATTAAGTCCTCCCTCACCAACAGAATCAGAAGTTACCCTAGAAATACATTACTAAAATTCAGTTTAGAAAAAGCTAATGAGCAGAGCATAATGGAGTTTACATACACAACTATTAAGAAATATCATAGAATCATTTGAGTTGGAAGGGACTTTTAGAAGTCATCTAGTCCAAACCCCTGCAATGAACAGGAACACCTACAGCTAGATTAGGTTGCTCAGAGCCCCATCCAGCCTGACCTTGAGTGTCTCCAAGGATGGGACATCTACCACCTTTCTGGGCAAGCTGAGCCAGTGCCTCACCACCTTTATTGTAAGAGCTTCTTTCTTACATCCAACCTAAATGGATTATCACAACAGACTCTGCTAAAGACTCTGTGCACTTCTTATAGCCCCCCGTTAGATATTGAAAGGACACTTTCAGGTTTCTCTGCAGCCTTCTCTTCTCCAGGCTGAACAGCCCCAACTGACTCACCTGAGGCCTTAGATGCCTAGTTGTCCATGTTGGACTCTTTATACAATTGTATGTTGAATTTGTGCTGAAAGTTTAAAAGTGGCAAATTTCCTTGCAATTAAATGCTTATTACAATATATGGGAATAAAAGAACTGATGTACTAGATACTTAAATGTGCTTCAAAATGCCAATGCATCAAAAATATAAATTAAAAAGCACGTTTTGCTATTGCACCTCAGGAAAAGGAAAGAATTATGTGGAAGCCTACCCAAATAAGCAGTCCAGGATAAGTTCTCTTATCCAAGTTCTCTTGACAAAAGTGATGTAAAACTTCTCCTTTGGAATAATATTAGAGAATTGGTTTAATGGAAAAAAGAACTCAGTTTCTCCTTCTATAACTACAAAAAGTAATAAATTAAAGATGGAAAATCGTAAGGATATTCCCTATGTTTAATTTCAAAAATACTATTTTGTAACATTTTTTACAACAAGCCCCACAAAAGTAAATACTACATCTAAGATCAAGCAGGTTCTATAATATAAGGAGTCCATAAAGGTTTGGCAATATGAAGACTTTAAGAAAATACTAAATCAGAAAAGGAAGTCAGAAAAACCTCCCCATTAAGCAGTTTGTTGCTTTTTTTATTGTCCTTAACACTGAATTGGGCAATTGATTAAGTACTGTCAATATTTTTCTAGCACTTCCAGACAACTTGTTTATTTTAAATGGGGCATTCATTAAAATTAAAATTAAAAACCTAACAGGTTTTAATATGCTAAAAACCCCCACATTCCTATATTCTTCACTTTGGCATCGCTAACTTAGATTAACAGCCAACCCACATATTTCAAGGTCAGAAGTGACTACTGTGATCATCTAGTCTGAAATGCTGTTAAATACAGACCATAGAATTTCACCCAGCAATTTCAGTGTCTAGCCAAGTAATTTGTGGCTGAACTGGAGCATATCTTTCAAAAAGTTTGCCAGAAAGATCTTAAGCATTTGTGGAACTTCATTTGCCTCAGTACATTTGTTTAGCTCACTTGAATAGATGTAACTGTTTAGGCTTACAGTGTTCAGGGTCAAAACTTCAGGCAAACAGATTTCAGCTGCCAAAACCCCAGATTTTTCCATTATTAGTGAGGGAATGCATTGTTTTGATTCACAGAGCTCTGGGTTATACTTACAACATATAAGTTCTCTTGAATTTGATTGGATCTGGAATACTTAGAGATTTAAGAATCTATTCCAGAAATGGTAAAAAATCCTTTGGCTGACCTCACAGGCAAAGATACAGTCACAGATCATTATTTCCATAGATTTTGGAAAGAGTAAACACTTTCCAGCCCCTAAAAAGATAATCCTGAAAGTGAAAAGAAAAAAAAAAAGAGGGGAAATAAAAAAGAAAAGAATACTCGACACATGTTTTATCTTTAGATACACACATAGAGCTTCCACACAAATGAAAGGAAATCTCATCTACCTGTTTAAATCATCATCCAACCCATTTGCACAGACTGAAACTGACTTCATTTTATTCTGATTACCAAACGGTCTTCTTAAACTCATACTGAAGAGGCATGATCAGGCTACAAAATATGCTATATTAATAACAAATATAATTTATAATTTGGGTACAGTCCCAACTAGGTCTTTGGTATAGGCTCAGTTCTGAGAGCAATGGAGCTTCATTTCAGTAAGTCAGGCCCTTGTTTGTGTAGAAGAGTTTTTACAATAAACATGGCATCTTTTCCTCCAAGGCAAAACAAAGCCAACTTTTTTATGGAAAGAGTAGAAGCAAAGGAAGTATCAGTAGAATAAGTAAGTATCACAATAAGTTGAAACACACAAATAGGTTCTATTTCCAAATCTGTTACCAGTGTGGAAATTCTCTTTTTTTCTCCATGTCCATTTCTAAAGTTTGTTCTGGAAATCTAATTAAAGTAGGAAGCTTTCCAGAGCAAAGTCTGTACTTGCTGTGATTATGTTTGTCTGACACATTGGTAAGTGCTAGTGAAAGTATTTTAATGTTTGTTGTTGCATGTTATGGAAGCAAGACAAGAACAGAAGTGGAAGGAAAGGTGATAAAACCTTTTGAACCAAGATAATTTGAAATACCTGAGGAAATGGAAAACTAAAATGTTAAGAGTAATAGAAAAGAGGGAAGGAGGGAAAGGGGAAAAATGGGATGCCATTGAAGTAGATGGGACAAATGCTGAGCAGAGATTAAAAATAAAAACAATAAAAATCAGCTTGAAGTCAAATGCCAGAACTGTATTTCCTGGCAGTGGTCATTTGCAGTGTGTTGCATCATTGTGCCACAGGAGTCAGATGGATATTAATTAAGTTAATCTTTGAAGATAATACTTGTCTTGCCAGTACGGAGCCTGCCTTTGTCTTTATTACTGAAGGAGGATGTTTTTATTTGCCTAGTGCAATGCATTACATACATAAATTCCACCCACTCAGCAAGTCAAATTAATGCTTACCCACAAAATACATTAGATATGGGCTTAAATCAGTCACTTTTTAAGATATAATGCAACCTAGATCCTATCCAGCTTTGCAATATATTCACCATTCAAAACACCTTGCAAACACTTTTCAACATGTTTTGTTTGTTGAGGTGTCTCTCCTTTGCTAGCAATGTCGAGACGTAAAAAATACAGGATCTAATTTGTGTTGCCCCATGATCACTGCCAATGAAAGTGAGAGCTACCAAAACAGTTCACTGCCATGGGAAAATGCACCCAGCTGAAACTCATTACTTACTCATGTAACAGTAAAACCTAGCACTTTTTATCACAAGCAGTTTGCATGGGGATATGTGACCATCTTATTTGACCTGAAATCTCTTCAAGTGATAGCTAAAAGAGAATGCTGATAAATTGGGTGTGAATCTCTAATAGTGTTTGGTAAAATTAAGGTCTACTTAATGGAGATGTGCAAATTTTCTCCACTTATCAAATTGTCATATTTTACATAATATTAAGCATTTGTGTGCATAATCAATTATGAATTATAATGTGTATAATGTATCATTATAAAAAAAAAATAAAATCAAAGTTAACAAAGCAATTCCTGCAGTTGCAGGGCTACACCTAATAAAATAATTTGAGATGTGAAGGAGGTGGGAAAGACAAAAAGAAAAAAAAAAAAGTAGAGAAAATTCAGAATACAGACACTTGCCTAGAGGGAATGGAGGATGTAGATACAATTCTACAGCATGTGCCACTCTTTTGTCAATATTTATCCAGCAAGCGGAATGGTAATGTGCAGTCATTATTAAATTCAACCTTCTGAAAGAATAGTTTCTGGCTCTTGATATGGTTGCTCTATGTAAATTATGCCAGGGATTATGTTTGGATTGTGCCACTGGCATAAGTTATTTCAGATCTATGTCTTGTTTCCAGATGGTTAATCTGTTTGTTTCCTTAATATATTCAAGATCCATTGTATTTGCCAGAAATTTACACATTTTTAATGTTGGTTAGCTAGATAAATCTGATCTTAGACGAAAGAGAAAGAACTAACATCTGTAGTTTTTCACACTAATGCTAACTTAAAAATTTCCCTGAACAGTGAAAGCACAATAAAGTTTTTGAAAGGTTAGCCAAACATTAGAGATTTTCTTGTTCATCAAATATAATACAAAGTAAAACAGATCTGCTCAGCTTTATCAAATGATTTCCTTTAGAGTAGGAAGCCAAGATGTGCATGAAGCTAGTCATAGACCATATTATTCTTGCCAAGTTTCAGACTCCGGTTCCTAGTCCAGAAACAAACAGTATCCACACAGCGCAGTAGATTCATATAGTGCTCCCTTTAAAATATTTTGTGGCATTTATGACTACTTTTCCTCAAAAACAGGCCCTGGAAATAGGAAATCATAAGTAAGTCTCAAGTCCAAACTGTTTTTTCAAGCTTTCCTAGTGGAACTCCACAATGTGTCTTTATTTTCCCTTTCTGTTTTCCACACAGCTCTTGTGAGAATGTTTACAGTAGACAGAAAAGTACCCACTGTTTTCACAATTTCTTTACATTACTGTTATATAATTCTGGATACAGGAGATTTTAAAGGCATGTACCATTGTACTGGTTACCGTTTACACACAGCTTGTATTCCCAAAGTTCATGGCTACTTAGGCAATTGGAGCAAATAGTTGCCATAATCAATTTACAGGTAAGAAACTGGGCATAGGAGGGTGACTTGCACCAGTCAAAGAGACTGGGAGACACTCAGATGGAACTGAAGTCTTCTGAGTTATAGCCTAATGCAGCTTAATATTTTCCAGAATAGATTATACAAGCGAAGGAATGGGGAGAAGTGTGAAATGTTAATTGCTTTCTCTGATACATTGGAATACAATCAGGAAAAATGTTTTAAAGGATCAGACCTCTTGTCTTGAAGACTGTCACACATCACAGTCACTAAAGTGGATTGTCACTGTTTTAAAATTACCTGATGAATTCACAAAAGCACTACGTCATGGGTTCTTGTATAACATAAATTTTCCAAGTGCTATAAATGGAATTTCTGCAACTTAGTGGAGTTTTAACCCTGTAACTGATGTTTGACCCTGTTAGAACTGCATTACAATATTGGCATGTTTAAAAAAACTGTCACTTTATTGACATTAAATTTTATAAACACAAAATTTGGTTTTGGAGTAGTAATTAAATGTATGTGAATTCAGCATACATACTAAAAGTGAGTAGATTAAAACAAAGGATTCAGAAATTCTTGGCCAGAAAGCCCCAAACTGCGGCAAACGTACTGATTTTTTAACCTTGCAATGTTTGTATTTTTAGTGTTTGCTCTATAGCAAAAAAATATATATATCTAAGCGCACAGATATAGTAAATACAGAAGCAGCTGCAGAATCTAGAGATCTCAGAATTTCAGAAAAACACCAAGTATCACGAGCTGTCAACACCACATGAAAATGCGGGATGTGAACACATTGAAAAATATTAAATAAAAAAAGATTAAAAACATCCTGTTGCAGTTGATTATATAGGCAAAGTTTTGGATCTATTGGACAGGAAGATGAATTCTTTTATAATGTTATTACTTGGTACAAAAGAAAAATTGATACAAGACATAAGAAAGAATCATCTTTCCACTTGACAAAGCCTGTTGAGCTAGCCTGTAGTTGACTAGTGTATCATAATTTTTCCCTTCTGAAGCAGAGACCAGCATATAAGAACAGAGGCTTTGTTTACCAATGAAACTCTGCGTTCCTAGACATCTGCAGATACTAAATGATCTTTGACCAGGCTCACAGAAGCCTTCACAGATATCTGTGAACGTTCATTTTCCAAGCAATTCTCTTTGTGTTGAAGCTTGTTGAAAATACAGTAAGCAAATTTAAAAAATCAATATATATTCTACATCAATAACATCCACCACAGATATTTGAATCTAAAGGTTCTTTAGTTCCTAAGAGTCAAAACAGATCTTTATTCCATAAAACTCTGCAATATTCTGAAGTTTTTTATTGAAATTTTTTTGCCTCATAATGTGCTGAAAAATATATTTAGTGGGAAGCCATAGTTTAATCAATAGTCTTTCTAAAAGACATCAGATTTTCCTAATGGATTCTTATGGGGGAAAAATAACCCAGCTCTAACAACATTACAAAATACTTTTTTAATAGGAAGCATATTTTTCCAAAAATAAGTTATTGAGAGAAAACGTTCTGTCCAGCTCTTCCCAAAACACATTCCTACAGACATGGTTACTTAGAGAAACATGGCATTAGCTCTTCACAGAGAATCTCCATAACAACCTCTGCTTGCCTCCTTGCTGTCATGGTAAACTGTACAATATTCTGTCTTTCAATGTGGCACATTATCATCCCAAATTTTGCAACTGGCCATTTAACTACCACCCTTGTTAGTAGGTAATAGTCTGGGTCACAGCATTACAATGCAAATGATGTTCAGAAGAAAGGGGAAAAATATGTAACATTCTCATTCCAAATATGCATAGCAAGTGCTTTCAACTTCCTTACATTTCTGCTGTGGTCAGTGTTCAGCTGTCACTTGAATTGTTAACAGTGCTTATAAAAATAAGCGTTAATTTTTGTAATGTCTCTGCTTATGGTGTGCAAGATGTACTCAAAACTGGTACAAAAAAAAAAAGAAAAAAAGAGCTGCTTACCTTGGGCTGTATGTATATGTCCCAGTACCTCAGGGTTTAACAATGCTGAAATCCTGAAAAGTTAAAAAACAAAAATTTAAAGAATACGGATTGCATTTTCAATATGTCTCAGAGCTAAGTCTCATCTTCCCAACCCAAGGTGAATTTTGTTTGGTTTGATGTCATACAACAAAGTACATATACTACAAAGCAGACACATAAATTTTCATATATAGACAAGTCTAGTAACCCAAGAATATTGGAGTATTTGCTATGATATTGTATGCTGGGCAGAAATTGCTTACGCAGAAGTAACCTGCAGCTGCAATGCATTTTGTATCATCTGCTCACATACTGCACTGGTCAGTGGAGATGCAGCCTCCTTTCCATCTATCTAACTTATTTCCTACTACAGGAAGCAAAGCATCATTCTTCACTTCAAGATGTCCTGGGTAGTTATTTATTTAAGCGAGGCAGCACTATAACTTTCAAAATTCACTTTCAGAGAATTTCCTTTGAACAGAAGAACCAATATCCGTTGAATGCTAAGCTTTATGTCTCACAAACAAATCCTGCTGTACTGCAGAAATTCAAGAAACAAATCTGCATGGGATAGCTATCCAGAAAATGCTGAGCCATAACCTCTGATTGTCCAGCCCTGCTCATTTTGTTAGCAGTGTGTAATGGCATTTATCCCCACGTTGTAGCATTCTCACATTTATTTCATCATTATCTAGTGCTAAATGGTGACGATGAAGCAGCAGAACCAAAACTCAGTGTTCTGGCCCACCTATCAGAAAAAGAATTATTCTGCAGCACAGGTCACATGTTAAGAAAGATCATTTCAGAAAAAAGGTCCTCCTTTACTGCTGTGTTTTGCTCTTCAGTTCCAGTGTAGCCATTGTTTATCAAAACAGTGGCTCCACATTTTAGCAATCTCCATGAAATATATATTACTTTATGGGACATCTGGTACTTATTGACTTCTACTACTCAGCTCCCTAGTAGCTTTGACTTCCAATCAGCAGCTCTGATAACATATTTCCTCCTCTGTGCCCTATTACCCTCACACATCTCACATCTACCTGATAACATTATTCTCCCTGGAGGAATGCCTCTCAGCAAACTATTCTGCTAGATATGCTTTTCTCTCATAACTTCTCTAAACTTGTTACTAACTAGTTAGTTCATACCTAATCACCCAACCTCCTGTTTAAAAGTAATTGCTACTCCTCAGCAACACTCCATCATTCCATATCTCAGCAGTAACTCCAAGGGGGAAAATACAGGCTTTCCTTATTGCTGGTAGCAAAGTTCGAATGTACATGTGTGCTTGGAAAGTCTGATCAGCTATTGGAGCAATCAAAGTGCATGGAAGATTGCTCAACTATTATCCAAGAGTTTATACTCAAGTTGCTAAATGATTACAGTAAAAGTTACAAAAGCTACTAGTAAGATTCCTTTAGTAAACACTGGCTGGAAGATACGTGGTGCTCTTCTGGCTAGAAGTCACTGGTTTTAGCAGTATATTTTGATTGTTATGAAAGATTATTGAGGATGTGAGAGTTGTTGGGTTTTATGCTTATACCTAGAGCAGGACTTTTAAGGGAAGTTTTAGAAAAGTGTAATCCTGAACTCTTTCCAGGTGAAGTGTTAAAGAGTCTGTGACTGAAGAACAGTCGGAAATTCATGCAAAATTCAAATTCTACTATAAATCCAGAAGCAGAAACAGCTTGCTTCAGTTGATCAAGAACCCGTAGTTAAGTAACATATAAAGCCAGCTAGCTTTTTCTGCAGTTCTCCTACTTTTCCAAGTTACTAAATTTCAACACGTCTGTTGGAAACACCTTAGAAAATAACTGCTAGCTTCTTGGAACCTTTAACTCTCAAGTCATAAAAGTGGTAGCAAATGTTGGACAGGGCTGTTAAAACTTCTGTCATACTCCTATAAAACCCGTAGGTTTAATTGGCAGAGCCACGTCTTTGATCTTTTAACATGGAGTGGTTCTGGAACTTCATAATCCTGACAGAAGTAACAAAGTCAAAAGCCACAGTCCAGCTGCTGGGAGCGAACAGCTACACAACAGAAGATGTGCTGTTTGTCAGTACACTGGTACTAGAAATACTGTATTAAGCAAGGAGGCCATACACTCTGACTTCAAATAACTAAAATGCTTCAGTCACCCACACCGAAAAGAAAAAGATGTGCATTTGCAGAATACTTGCGAGATCTCTGCAAATATCAACTTTCTTTTCCTGAGACTCATTATCAGACCTATTCCAACAATAAGAAATATCTTCAGTCAGGCAGAAAAATATCTTCAATTTTTAAAAACTGCTTTAAAACTGTACATGCATATTGTTGATGAGAGGTATGATTAAGGGTTGAACGTAAAGTTACACTCGCAATTATTTTTATCAAGTTTTTTTTTTTTTTTTTTTTCAGTGAATGGCAGGTTAAATCAAGCATTTAGTAAAATAATTCAAGTCACAGACAAATCTGTGGGCTCCAAACAATGAAAATGAAGCTCTCCCATTTCCCCATCCTGGGCCTCAACTCCAGGAACCTTTGATCAGTACTCGACAGTCTTTTTTTTTTTTTTTTCAGAGCTTAAAGAAAAGGACAAGAACATTTCTTTTCTGCTACAGAAGCATGTTCACTCTTTTGCAAACAGTATGTTTGAAATTCCTCAGTTAGCATTCTTTCACTAGATCGTGAGCCATTAACATAATTCACCTATGTGATGAAAATGATATTGCCACTTGCAATTTGAATAAGGAAACAAAATTGATCGCCGAGGTTCGCTGCTTCGGGGCTGTCCCGGTCAGAACCGCAGCGACCGATGGAGAGGTACAGGAGGGTTTCTGTCGGTTCCCTCATCCAGGGAGCCCCGAGATAACGCTCTCACGAGAGCGGCTGACGTGCCGTGGGCGTTGCCTGGGCAACGGCTCTGCATCCACAGCCCCCTGCCTAGAAAATGCCTCCGGGAGGGCAACGGCGCGTCGCTGCCCAGCAGGGACGGAGCGGAGGAGTCAGGGTGTGTGAGTCGCGTGGGCTGTTCAAACGTGCAGAAACCGTAAGCCGCCCATTCGCGGGACTGCGCAGCCAGGAGGCTCGTCATCACTGTGAATAGAGTGATAAGTGCGGGGGCACCTGTTAACGGGCTGGTAACGGGGCAGGGAGGTGGCAGCACTACCGGCAGCAGGGCAGGGCTGACCAGTCACACCCCATTAAGGCTACCCGAGCAGTGCTGGTGAGTCTGCTGGTTTGCCCATTCCGGCGGAAGGCTACTGCCAGGAAAAATGTGGAGACCCAGAGGTCCCACGTTCACATAAAAGGAAAGCTGCGGCCAAGAAGAATGTGGAGACCCAGACTGAGGTCCCGAAGGAAGATGCTACTGTGCAGGTCTCTGGCTGTAGTGAATAGCAGAGCCTGGCCTTTGCAGTGCTAGGTGAGGGAGACAGCACTTGTGTAAGTCGCAACCAGCTAAATGACTTACTCAGCCTTGTGGTTGACCTGAAGGAGAAGGTGGAGAGGCTGAGGAGCATAAAGGAGTGTGAGAAGGAGATTGATTGGTGCCAAACCCTATCGGCCCTGAGATCTTGGCAGCCAGCTGAGGCTCCACATGAAGCACATCACCCCCTGCTGCCTTGCAAACAGGTGACAGAAGGGAACCAGCAGGCTGACAGTGTTCCCCCATTTCCTCTCCTCCCCCTAGCAACAATGGTGAAGAATTGGGGAGTATGGGGCAATGTCAAAAGGCCCCTGCTCAGAGATGCAGGCACACCCTCCCAGAGATTCCCCTGCCTCCCCAGCTGCCCCTGCGGAACAAGTACAGTGCTCTGCAGGGACAAGTGGACAATGCTGGTGATGGTGGTTCTCTCCAGTTGGTGGTGTTACCAAAGTCTAAACCAGACCTCAGCATTAAAACCTCATCGGCAAAGAAAAAACGATGGGTCATTGTCATGGTGACTCTCTGCTGAAGGGAGCAGAAGGGCCAAAATGTAGACCAGACCCTCTATACAAGGAGGTCTGTTGCCTTCTGGGAGCCCAGGTCAGAGATGTAAGGAAGAAACTTCCTTACCTAGTTCGACCCTCGGATTACTATTCCCTATTGTTGTTTCAGGTAGGCAGCAATGAAATAGGAAGAACTTCCCTAAAAACTATGAAAAAGGACTTGGGGCAACAGGTGAAGGGTTTGGGAGCACAAGTTGTGTTCTCCTTTATCCCTCCAAGTATAGGGAATGATGAGAACTAAACATGATGGGCCAACAGATTAATACCTGGCTCTGAGCCTAGTCTGCCTGGCAGGGGTTTGGGTTTTTTAACCTCTGCTCTGTTTGCATTAGACCAGGCCTGCTGGCAACCAAAAGGAGTAGCTTCTCACACCAGTGGAAAGGGGTCTTAAGATGGGATTTGGGAAGGTTCATTGATAGAGCTTTAAACTAGATATGAAGGGGGGTAGGGGTGTAACTGGGGCCACAAGAATGGAGGCTGTATGTAACATCCCAGTCCTTGTAGGAGAGGGATGTGCTAGTAAGATCCCACAGCCTTGTGTCTTAGTGAAGGAGGAAGACGACTCACCCTTTTGTAGGAAGCGTGGGTTGGTGGCTATGGAAACACTTGAGTATGATCATGAGGATATTAGGACTACTGCCATTCAAAAGCAGGCTCAGCTCACGTGCTTTTACATTAATGCATGCGCACAGATAATAAACTGGAGGAGCTGAAGGCCACTGTGAGGTCGGAAAGTTATGATACAGTCGTCATCACGGAAATATGGTGGAATGACTTGCACAGCTGGAGTGCTGTGATGGATGGCTACCGACTTTTCAAAAGAGATAGGCAAGGCTGGAAAGGCGGTGGTGTAGCCCTCAATGTTAAGGAAGAATATGAATGTATGGAAATGAATGATGGTGATGATAGGGTTGACAGCTTATGGGTCAAAATAAAAGCGAAGGCCAATACGACTGATATTATTGTGGGAGTCTGCTACAGGCCACCCAACCAGGATGAAGAGATGGACAAGACACTTTATAGACACTTGGGTGAGCTCTCAAGGTCTCTCCCCCTTGTTCTTGTGGGGGACTTCAACTTCCCAGACATCTGCTGGACTTATAATACAGCAGGTAGAGAACAGTCCCAGAGGTTCCTAGAGTGTGTGGGAGATAACTTCCTGACACAGCTGGTGAAGGAGCCAACAAGGGGAAGCAAAATCCTGGACCTACTGTTTGTTAACAGAGAAGGTCTTGTGGGGGATGTAAAGGTTGGAGGCCATCTGGGGCACTGTGATCATGAGATGCTAGATTTCTTGATTCTTGTTGAACTACAGAGGGGAGTCAGCAGAACTGCTACCTTGAACTTCCAGCAGCAGACTTTAACTTCTTTAGGACCATGGTTGAGAAGGTCCCTTGGGAGGTAGCTTTGGAGAGCATGGGAGCCTAGGAAGGCTGGGAAAACTTTAAGGAAGCAATTTTAAAGGGGCAGGAACTGGCCATCCCCAAGTCACGGAAGACAAGACAATGGGCAAGGAGGCTGGACTGGCTGAACAGAGATCTTTGGCTAGAACTCAAGATTGTGGTTGGACTCAA
Organism: Chrysolophus pictus; assembly: GCA_037305975.1. Taxonomy (NCBI): domain Eukaryota; kingdom Metazoa; phylum Chordata; class Aves; order Galliformes; family Phasianidae; genus Chrysolophus; species Chrysolophus pictus. The sequence goes on from CM074582.1 coordinate 21,657,892, forward strand.
TGATCTTTAAGGTCTTTTCCAACCTGAGCAATTCTATGTGGGAATCCACATACTGTTTTAAATATCTATCAGCTCACAGTGGCATGTCACAGCAAGAAGGCTGGACGACACTCAAAAAAAATGGTCGTCTAACAGGCAGAAATACAGTAAAACTGTTTATGGGACAGTGCGTTCTTATAGGCAAAGTAAATGTCATTGAGTAGTCTGTTCGTAATTTTAAGACTTCATGTTGGATTCTTTTGCGCTGTTCAAAAATCAATTTTGTATGGAATTTATGTGAGTGCTCCATTATTAATGAAGCAGCAGTAGGCAACCATGGCTGCACTCTCAGAACAGCAGAACCTGACAAGTAAGTGGATGCTGCCGCACAAAATCCACTGCTTCAGAGCGCTCGGCTCTACGTTCTTTATACTGTGACTGCCTGGGACCATGATCTTATTCCACTTGTAATCAAAAGAATGTCAAAGGCTGGGGAATAGGTGAGTTATTGGTGTATCTCCTCAGGCCTTCACCTGGCTCAAGGTAATTTCCCCTGCATGGGCATTGAGTTCATCCAAAAGTTTGTACAATTAAATTCAAATTGAATTTTTTGTACAAGTCAATCAGAAATATGTTAGAGAATATTTTTTTTTTAAAAAAGAACTATTTTCTACTGTTTATGTCATGCAAAGCCTGCCACTTTCTAACTGAACAAGTTGCTTTTGTATCTAATGCGCTCTGGCTACTGCATCTTTCTGTAAGATTTACGTACATGTCATGGCTTTGATTTCATGAGTAACAAACAGAATTGTGATTTCTTCATCCTAATAATGTAATGTAATCCACATTTTGAATTACGATTTCGAATTTGAATTACAATTCCCACTATGCATCAGATCTTCAATGTTTTCTGATGTGCTGAGATTACCATAGATCTAATGTAGGACACACTGAAGTATGTGTTTGACCTTAAGTACTCTTAAGTACTTATATAAAACTGGAATGAGGCTTTCTATGCAAATATACAGGTGAAACGCACAGGTAGATACGAAACATTAAAGACTAAAATGCTTTAGGAAAGTTAGCAGACAAATATTTAGGAGAGCCGTTTTTGCCCTCAGAAAAACAACACTTCACTTGCCTGAGGTTTTAGGTGATCTGAGTTGTTTTGGCCTTTTAAAAACCCTCTTTCTTACATTTAATAAATTTATCTCTGTAAAAGGAAATAACATTTCCATATTGATCCTGATGTTTACAAATTGATAATGAAAATTTTCTGTTAAAGTGAATCCATATGCTGAAAACTCATAGCCCAACACTATTACATAGTGTATTAAATAATAGAAGACTGTGTACCTAACTAGCTAACAGACAAAATCTGAATAGTGCCTAATACAACAAAATTCACTGTTCAGAATTTATGAGACTCATCATCATTTAATTAACAATATAAATATTAAAAAAATTCTAATAAAATTTTATAATTGTAATAAGATACTCTGCTATATGAATTATGTAGTATTAATTAACACCCAGTTGTGTTGAAACTGGGCATGAATGAATAGATCATAATTCACAACCTGTCACATCCTAGTGCTGAAAAATAAAAATGCAGAAAAAATAAAATAGAATAATGTCTTGCAGAGACAAATTAAAATCTCAAAAAAGTCAAAAATCTTTAAAAAATTATTAACATAATTTTATTGTTCTGATTTTTTTAATAACAAGCTTCACTCTGCTAAATGAGGCTTGATCTTGTAGTCCTTACACATGGAAAATGTCAGCTTCAGCAGACAGTGATGTGATGGTGCTGACTTCAGGGATCTTGCCAGAAACACTTGTAGAGATGCTCAGATCTGCAGCAGCCAAGAATTTGGCTGATTAGCTTAAGAAGCAATTTCTCTAGTAAAAGGACACCAAAATGACAGCTCTCATCAAGTAATTAGACTGTGTGGCATGTTTTCATAAATTCAAATCATAAACTGATTTGTCAAAACTACACTTTGATGAGTCTTACTTGAACCAGACTGATATTTATGATCAAAAAAGAGAACAAAAAGAACAGAAACCTCAAAAGATCTTTATATTTTCTAACTGAAAAATGTTGATTTTTGATTTCAAGCTGATGTTCAATTTTAATTTGTGAACATTTTAAAATGTGTATACATTCAATAAAATACTTTCATTTGTTCTGTGAACCAGAATGTCAATTAGTTGCTAGCACTGGAAAGAAAATATAGTTTGGTCACTTGTATTTAAAGCACTCAGTATGTAAAATGTTTCCAGAGAACCTAACAGCGTGAATTTTCAAGATACTTGAATTTGAATCAGGGTTAGTCTTGAAAATCATCCATCCATGTCTGGAATAGTTAATATTAAGCTCATCTAACTCAAGAGTGAAAATAGTGATCCAGCCAATTTCACTAAAATTCCTCTCAAAGGATTTCCTTTGTCCCGTGGGCAAGACACATTGTAGTAATGTAACAGCAATGCAGTAATTAACAGCAATTTGAGCTTTATTCTGGTTCTCCCTGAGTGCAACCAAATTACAATCATTGTATCTCTGCTCCACATCTGCCTATTATAAACTTTCTACACACAATAAGGGGGACACAGAATAATTTTCTGTTGGGCCAAATCCAGTCATGATCCAAAGACTGTGGCAAAACATACCACACACTTGGTTTCCCTGAGACATCTTGCTGGAAAGCTCCATACTGCACTTCCTTTTCAGTGCACATTAGCTCTTCTTTTATTTCTCAGTAATCTCCTCCTCTTCTCAGAAATAATTGTCACTACTAACATTTATAGACAACTGCGTGGCTACTATGACTGTAAATCTACATCCATCTCACTCCAGGCAAAATAGTTAATGCAAGCTAGAAAACTCAGATATTGGATTACATTAATTCAGTGATAACCCAGTTGTTGCTCAAACTTATGTGAGGTAAAGAAAGAGATAACAAGAAGACAGGATGCTATTTTTATTTCTCAACACTAGCTCTTTTATTATCAGAGTGACTGAACATCAAGGGTGAAATCTTGGCCCTTACAAAATTAGTGGGAATTTTGCCACTGACATCAATAGAGTCAGGATTTTACCCTGAGTGAGCACAGCTCCCATATGTGCTCCCATAATGAATGTTAGGAATTACTGTCTGGTAGCATATGGAGTCCATTTATGCATTATGAATAAGGTTATTATTTAAAATGGAAGATAAATGTTAAGTTAACTACTATATTCATGCGTGCCTTTCACATATCAAAAACAAAAGGTAGGAATGATATCATCCATTACATATATATATATTTTAATCTGTATTAAGTAAAAATTTAAACCATTGGGAAAGGATAAGAGAAAGGTAACTAGCAATCTATCAAATTCTGTGCTGTTTTATAACGATATAAGCCAGGTTGACTGGGTTCTAGATTTTCTGCTGCTTGTCAGTTTAAATGGCTCATTAGCATCAATATAATGCCAGTTTTCTGTTTGTGAATTAACATTACTATTTAAAGAAATATATTTGAAGGAATAAGAATGGAGAAAAAGCCAAAAAAGGGAATCTAATCCCTCATGGCTCTGTACTGCTTGACCTTTCCCACCAGAAAAATGATCCTGCCTCTTTGGAAATGTGGCTCAGTGCCACCCCCACACTACAGACATGGTTTCAAACTGCCTTGGAGTTCTGCCACAGGGAACCTCTGGCTTATTATACAGGACAGATGCCAGACAAACTGGCTGAGATGCGGCTGGTTTTTATAGACTTCCAATTTGAAAGTTATGCTATACAAATGTGATTAGATCTGACTGGAATGTTATTTCTTATTTTCTTTTATTGAAGTTTAATTGTTTCCTTATTCCACTGTCATCTCTCCATTTGACTAACACTTGTGCATCACTGGTAAGATGCAATACTCAGCCTAGCTTTGTCTTCATATACCACTGCTCTGTGGATCCGTTTTTGTTCCTCAAAGAAAGAGAGAGCTCTGAACCTTCTCCAAAAGCTCCACTTCTTTCCTGAGCTGCGGACTCAAGGTTGAGATGCAGTGCTCCAGATGGGGCCTGAAGAAGTTAGAGTAGTGAGGGACAAACACCACCCTCTCCTTGCTATCCTCGTGCCTCTCATCACCATACGTCTAGCCTAAGGTGGAGATGTAAGAAAGGAGAGGGGTTGAGATGTACAAGCAGAGATAGCCAAAGTGCATAAGGCAAAAACAGGTAAAGAACTGATTTGATTGTTTCTTCATTAGACGGTTCTTCTCAAATAGATGGTGGAAGGCAGTACCCCAAACACAAAGTGCCACCAGTTATAGAAACCATGCCAGTGATGTCAGGAGGGGCGGAATAAGACGGTTGCCATGCAACAAGAATAAGAAGGTACCAAGGAAACAAAGAATGCTGCAGTGCTAGCCAGAGATCACTTGCAGAAGAGTAAACTAGTGAGCAAGTCCGTGTTGGAGATGGCATGGGAAGGCAGCAGGGCATGCGGCTGCTTCCCTCATTCTTTATTCCCCTCTGTCTTCCAGGTGGATGTATAGATTAAAATGAAACAAGATGAGAAAAGACACATGGGCACAGCACTGCAAACTGGAGCCCAATTTCTTCAAAACAGGTAAGTCAGACCAAAATACTTCATACTCAAGGTCCTGAAAAATTCTGCAAGCATCCCACCCTGACCCAGCATCTCCCCAGTATTTACACCTCCTCTGATAAGACATGGAGCCACCGCAGCTCTTGGCACCAGACCTACCAACATGAGAAGACACATGAACTGGGATTAGTGACAAAATCAGAAGAAGAAAGTAACAAAACTGGCTGGCTGAGAAGAAAACGAAAGAAAAAAGCCATGCTGGGGAAACCAGAGGAGAGCAGCAAAGAATGCGGCAGCTTTTTCGTTGTTTCCTATCAGTAACGGAGATGGTCATCCAGAACAGGATGGAAAAAGACATAGAAAAACACTTGGCCTGAGCTATGAAACTAGAGGCCGCAAACTTAAAAAGAGATAAGTGAGCCTCAGACAATATCTCCCCGAAGTAATAGAGAACTCTGGTAGCTCCCCACATAACTCCAGCTCCTACACTAAGTTAGAACCTCATTTCAGGTAACCTGGAACAACAGCAGGTGCTGGCACCAGACCTTCCAATGGCAATGGCAAAGTCAGCTACGGTTGGTGACACTGGCTGCCCAGCAGAGAGAAACCTGGCTGGCTGACAAGCAACCCAGTGAGCAGGGCCATGCAGGGGAGGGAAGGGACAGGCAGCAAAGGTTGCGGTTGCTTCCTTGTTTCTTCCTCTCTACCTTGCAGGATGACGTGTACATAAACTCTATAACAGAGTAATGAAAAAACCTGTTCTCAGCCCAACAAAATGGAGCACACACTTTTCAAAAAAGATAAGTCAGCCTCAAACAATACCTCCTCTGAGTCCAACAGGACTCTAGCAGCACCCTAGCCTGCCCCAGCACCTCCCCAACCTTTCTACCCAAGCTAACGAAACACGGACATATAGCAGGTGCTGGCACCAGACCTACGAGCCACAGTGGCCATGACAGGATGGGTCGGTGACACTGGCAGCCGCAGCAGAGAGAAACCTGGCTGGCTGAAGAGAAACCCAGTGAGCAGGGCCATGCAGGGGAGGGCAGGGAATGGCAGCAAAGGTTGCGGTTGCTTCCTTGTTTCTTCCTCTCTACTTTGCAGGATGACAAGTAGATATAGTCTGCACGTGAGAAATGAAACAACTTGTTCTCAGCCCTACAAAATGGAGCATGGAGTTTAGAAAAAAGAAAAGTCAGCCTCAGACAATAGCTGCTGTGAGTCCAACAGGACTCTGGCAGTACCCTAGCATAGCCAAGCATTGTCCCAGCATTTCTACCTGAGCTAACGTAATGTGGACACACAGCAGGTGCTGGCACCAGACCTACCAATGGCACTGGCGACGTTGGCTGGGGTTGGTATCACTGGCAGACGCAGCAGAGAGAAACCTGGCTGGCTGACGAGCAACCCAGTGAGCAGGGCCATGCAGGGGAGAGCAGGGAAGAACAGCAAAGGTTGCGGAGGCTTCCTTGTTTCTTCCTCTCTACTTTGCAGGATGACAAGTAGATATAGTCCGTACGCAAGCAATGAAAAAATCTGTTCTCAGCCCAACAAAACGGAGCACACGCTCTTCAAAAAAAAAAACTCACACAGAGATAGTTCCTCCTCTGAGTCCAGCAGGACTCTGGGAGCTCCCTAGCTTGCCCCAGCACCTCCCCAACCTTTCTACCTGAGCTAATGAAACGTGGACACACAGCAGGTGCTGGCATCAGGCCTACGAGCCACAATGGCCATGACAGGATGGGTTGGTGACACTGGCAGCCGCAGCAGAGAGAAACCTGGCTGGCTGACGAGCAACCCAGTGAGCAGGGCCATGCAGGGGAGGGCAGGGGACAGCACCAGGGCATGCGGCTGCTTCTTTGTTGCTTCCCCTCTGCCTTGCAGATAAACAGCCAGGCAAAGCCGGAACCAGACCAGGAAGACTATTGCTCAGCCTTGAAAGTGGTGGCCACGCACTTCAAAAAAGATAAGTCACCCTCAGACAATTTCCCCTCTGAGTCCAAGAGGACTCTGCGAGCTCCCTAGCTTGCCCCGTCATCCCCCCAGCCTTTCTACCCACGCTAACGAAACGCAGACACACAGCAGGTGCTGGCGTACGAGCAGACCTACGAGCTGCAGTGGCCACGACAGGATGGGTTGGTGACACTGGCAGCCCCAGCAGAGAGAAACCTGGCTGGCTGAAGAGCAACCCAGTGAGCAGGGCCATGCAGGGGAGAGCAGGGAACAACAGCAAAGGTTGCGGTTGCTTCCTTGTTTCTTCCTCTCTACTTTGCAGGATGACAAGTAGATATAGTCCGTACGCAAGCAATGAAAAAACCTGTTCTCAGCCCAACAAAACGGAGCACACGCTCTTCAAAAAAGATAAGTCAGCCTCAGACAGTTCCTCCACTGAGTCCAGCAGGACTCTGGGAGCTCCCTAGCTTGCCCCAGCACCTCCCCAACCTTTCTACCTGAGCTAATGAAACGTGGACACACAGCAGGTGCTGGCACCAGGCCTACGAGCCACAATGGCCATGACAGGATTTGTTGGTGACACTGGCAGCCGCAGCAGAGAGAAACCTGGCTGGCTGACGAGCAACCCAGTGAGCAGGGCCATGCAGGGGAGGGCAGGGGACAGCACCAGGGCATGCGGCTGCTTCTTTGTTGCTTCCCTTCTGCCTTGCAGATAAACAGCCAGGCAAAGCCGGAACCAGACCAGGAAGACTATTCCTCAGCCTTGAAAGTGGTGGACACGCTCTTCAAAAAAGATAAGTCAGCTTCAGACAATTCCTGCTCTGAGTCCTACAGGACTCTGGCAGCACCATAGCACAGCCAAGCATTGTCCCAGCATTTCTACCTGAGCTAACGTAATGTGGACACACAGCAGGTGCTGGCACCAGACCTACCAATGGCACTGGCGACGTTGGCTGGGGTTGGTGACACTGGCAGCCGCAGCAGAGAGAAACCTGGCTGGCTGACGAGCAATCCAGTGAGCAGGGCCATGCAGGGGAGGGCAGGGGACAGCAGCTGGGCATGCGGCTGCTTCTTTGTTGCTTCCCCTCTGCCTTGCAGATAAACAGCCAGGCAAAGCCGGAACCAGACCAGGAAGACTATTGCTCAGCCTTGAAAGTGGTGGCCACGCTCTTCAAAAAAGATAAGTCACCCTCAGACAATTTCCCCTCTGAGTCCAAGAGGACTCTGCGAGCTCCCTAGCTTGCCCCGTCATCCCCCCAGCCTTTCTACCCACGCTAACGAAACGCGGACACACAGCAGGTGCTGGCGTACGAGCAGACCTACGAGCTGCAATGGCCACGACAGGATGGGTTGGTGACACTGGCAGCCCCAGCAGAGAGAAACCTGGCTGGCTGAAGAGTAACCCAGTGAGCAGGGCCATGCAAGGGAGAGCAGGGAACGGCAGCAAAGGTTGCGGTTGTTTCCTTGTTTCTTCCTCTCTACCTTGCAGGGGGATGTATAGACACAGTATGTACCAGTCCAGTGGAAAAACCTGTTCTCAGTCCTACAAAACGGAGGACACACTTTTCAAAAAAGATAAGTCACCCTCAGGCAATTTCCCCTCTGAGTCCAAGAGGACTCTGCGAGCTCCCTAGCTTGCCCCGTCATCCCCCCAGCCTTTCTACCCAAGCTAACGAAACGCGGACACACAGCAGGTGCTGGCGTACGAGCAGACCTACGAGCTGCAGTGGCCACGACAGGATGGGTTGGTGACACTGGCAGCCCCAGCAGAGAGAAACCTGGCTGGCTGAAGAGCAACCCAGTGAGCAGGGCCATGCAGGGGAGAGCAGGGAAGAACAGCAAAGGTTGCGGTTGCTTCCTTGTTTCTTCCTCTCTACTTTGCAGGATGACAAGTAGATATAGTCCGTACGCAAGCAATGAAAAAACCTGTTCTCAGCCCAACAAAACGGAGCACACGCTCTTCAAAAAAGATAAGTCAGCCTCAGACAGTTCCTCCACTGAGTCCAACAGGACTCTGGGAGCTCCCTAGCTTGCCCCAGCACCTCCCCAACCTTTCTACCTGAGCTAACGAAATGCGAACACACAGCAGGTGCTGGTTCCAGAATTGCGAGCAGCAATGGCCACCAAAGGATGGGTTGGTGATACAGGCAGCCCCAGCAGAGAGAAACCTGGCTGGCTGACGAGCAACCCAGTGAGCAGGGCCATGCAGGGGAGAGCAGGGAAGAACAGCAAAGGTTGCGGAGGCTTCCTTGTTTCTTCCTCTCTACTTTGCAGGATGACAAGTAGATATAGTCCGTACGCAAGCAATGAAAAAACCTGTTCTCAGCCCAACAAAACGGAGCACACGCTCTTCAAAAAAGATAAGTCAGCCTCAGACAGTTCCTCCACTGAGTCCAACAGGACTCTGGGAGCTCCCTAGCTTGCCCCAGCACCTCCCCAACCTTTCTACCTGAGCTAATGAAACGTGGACACACAGCAGGTGCTGGCACCAGGCCTACGAGCCACAATGGCCATGACAGGATGGGTTGGTGACACTGGCAGCCGCAGCAGAGAGAAACCTGGCTGGCTGACGAGCAATCCAGTGAGCAGGGCCATGCAGGGGAGGGCAGGGGACAGCAGCTGGGCATGCGGCTGCTTCTTTGTTGCTTCCCCTCTGCCTTGCAGATAAACAGCCAGGCAAAGCCGGAACCAGACCAGGAAGACTATTGCTCAGCCTTGAAAGTGGTGGCCACGCTCTTCAAAAAAGATAAGTCACCCTCAGACAATTTCCCCTCTGAGTCCAAGAGGACTCTGCGAGCTCCCTAGCTTGCCCCGTCATCCCCCCAGCCTTTCTACCCACGCTAACGAAACGCGGACACACAGCAGGTGCTGGCGTACGAGCAGACCTACGAGCTGCAATGGCCACGACAGGATGGGTTGGTGACACTGGCAGCCCCAGCAGAGAGAAACCTGGCTGGCTGAAGAGTAACCCAGTGAGCAGGGCCATGCAAGGGAGAGCAGGGAACGGCAGCAAAGGTTGCGGTTGTTTCCTTGTTTCTTCCTCTCTACCTTGCAGGGGGATGTATAGACACAGTATGTACCAGTCCAGTGGAAAAACCTGTTCTCAGTCCTACAAAACGGAGGACACACTTTTCAAAAAAGATAAGTCACCCTCAGGCAATTTCCCCTCTGAGTCCAAGAGGACTCTGCGAGCTCCCTAGCTTGCCCCGTCATCCCCCCAGCCTTTCTACCCAAGCTAACGAAACGCGGACACACAGCAGGTGCTGGCGTACGAGCAGACCTACGAGCTGCAGTGGCCACGACAGGATGGGTTGGTGACACTGGCAGCCCCAGCAGAGAGAAACCTGGCTGGCTGAAGAGCAACCCAGTGAGCAGGGCCATGCAGGGGAGAGCAGGGAAGAACAGCAAAGGTTGCGGTTGCTTCCTTGTTTCTTCCTCTCTACTTTGCAGGATGACAAGTAGATATAGTCCGTACGCAAGCAATGAAAAAACCTGTTCTCAGCCCAACAAAACGGAGCACACGCTCTTCAAAAAAGATAAGTCAGCCTCAGACAGTTCCTCCACTGAGTCCAACAGGACTCTGGGAGCTCCCTAGCTTGCCCCAGCACCTCCCCAACCTTTCTACCTGAGCTAACGAAATGCGAACACACAGCAGGTGCTGGTTCCAGAATTGCGAGCAGCAATGGCCACCAAAGGATGGGTTGGTGATACAGGCAGCCCCAGCAGAGAGAAACCTGGCTGGCTGACGAGCAACCCAGTGAGCAGGGCCATGCAGGGGAGAGCAGGGAAGAACAGCAAAGGTTGCGGAGGCTTCCTTGTTTCTTCCTCTCTACTTTGCAGGATGACAAGTAGATATAGTCCGTACGCAAGCAATGAAAAAACCTGTTCTCAGCCCAACAAAACGGAGCACACGCTCTTCAAAAAAGATAAGTCAGCCTCAGACAGTTCCTCCACTGAGTCCAACAGGACTCTGGGAGCTCCCTAGCTTGCCCCAGCACCTCCCCAACCTTTCTACCTGAGCTAATGAAACGTGGACACACAGCAGGTGCTGGCACCAGGCCTACGAGCCACAATGGCCATGACAGGATGGGTTGGTGACACTGGCAGCCGCAGCAGAGAGAAACCTGGCTGGCTGACGAGCAATCCAGTGAGCAGGGCCATGCAGGGGAGGGCAGGGGACAGCAGCTGGGCATGCGGCTGCTTCTTTGTTGCTTCCCCTCTGCCTTGCAGATAAACAGCCAGGCAAAGCCGGAACCAGACCAGGAAGACTATTGCTCAGCCTTGAAAGTGGTGGCCACGCTCTTCAAAAAAGATAAGTCACCCTCAGACAATTTCCCCTCTGAGTCCAAGAGGACTCTGGGAGCTCCCTAGCTTGCCCCATCACCTCCCAGCCTTTCTACCTGAGCTAACGAAACGTGGACACATAGCAGGTGCTGGCGTACGAGCAGACCTACGAGCTGCAATGGCCACGACAGGATGGGTTAGTGACACTGGCAGCCCCAGCAGAGAGAAACCTGGCTGGCTGAAGAGTAACCCAGTGAGCAGGGCCATGCAAGGGAGAGCAGGGAACGGCAGCAAAGGTTGCGGTTGTTTCCTTGTTTCTTCCTCTCTACCTTGCAGGGGGATGTATAGACACAGTATGTACTAGTCCAGTGGAAAAACCTGTTCTCAGTCCTACAAAACTAAGGACACACTTTTCAAAAAAGATAAGTCACCCTCAGACAATTTCCCCTCTGAGTCCAAGAGGACTCTGCGAGCTCCCTAGCTTGCCCCGTCATCCCCCCAGCCTTTCTACCCAAGCTAACGAAACGCGGACACACAGCAGGTGCTGGCGTACGAGCAGACCTACGAGCTGCAGTGGCCACGACAGGATGGGTTGGTGACACTGGCAGCCCCAGCAGAGAGAAACCTGGCTGGCTGAAGAGCAACCCAGTGAGCAGGGCCATGCAGGGGAGAGCAGGGAACAACAGCAAAGGTTGCGGTTGCTTCCTTGTTTCTTCCTCTCTACTTTGCAGGATGACAAGTAGATATAGTCCGTACGCAAGCAATGAAAAAACCTGTTCACAGCCCAACAAAACGGAGAACACGCTTTTCAAAAAAGATAAGTCAGCCTCAGACAGTTCCTCCACTGAGTCCAACAGGACTCTGGGAGCTCCCTAGCTTGCCCCAGCACCTCCCCAACCTTTCTACCTGAGCTAACGAAATGCGAACACACAGCAGGTGCTGGTTCCAGAACTGCGAGCAGCAATGGCCACCAAAGGATGGGTTGGTGATACAGGCAGCCCCAGCAGAGAGAAACCTGGCTGGCTGACGAGCAACCCAGTGAGCAGGGCCATGCAGGGGAGAGCAGGGAAGAACAGCAAAGGTTGCGGAGGCTTCCTTGTTTCTTCCTCTCTACTTTGCAGGATGACAAGTAGATATAGTGCGTACGCAAGCAATGAAAAAACCTGTTCTCAGCCCAACAAAACGGAGCACACGCTCTTCAAAAAAGATAAGTCAGCCTCAGACAGTTCCTCCTCTGAGTCCAACAGGACTCAGGTAGCTCCCTAGCTTGCCCCAGCACCTCCCCAACCTTTCTACCTGAGCTAATGAAACGTGGACACACAGCAGGTGCTGGCACCAGGCCTACGAGCCACAATGGCCATGACAGGATGGGTTGGTGACACTGGCAGCCGCAGCAGAGAGAAACCTGGCTGGCTGACGAGCAACCCAGTGAGCAGGGCCATGCAGGGGAGGGCAGGGGACAGCACCAGGGCATGCGGCTGCTTCTTTGTTGCTTCCCTTCTGCCTTGCAGATAAACAGCCAGGCAAAGCCGGAACCAGACCAGGAAGACTATTCCTCAGCCTTGAAAGTGGTGGACACGCTCTTCAAAAAAGATAAGTCAGCCTCAGACAATTCCTGCTCTGAGTCCTACAGGACTCTGGCAGCACCATAGCACAGCCAAGCATTGTCCCAGCATTTCTACCTGAGCTAACGTAATGTGGACACACAGCAGGTGCTGGCACCAGACCTACCAATGGCACTGGCGACGTTGGCTGGGGTTGGTGACACTGGCAGCCGCAGCAGAGAGAAACCTGGCTGGCTGACGAGCAATCCAGTGAGCAGGGCCATGCAGGGGAGGGCAGGGGACAGCAGCTGGGCATGCGGCTGCTTCTTTGTTGCTTCCCCTCTGCCTTGCAGATAAACAGGCAGGCAAAGCCGGAACCAGACCAGGAAGACTATTGCTCAGCCTTGAAAGTGGTGGACACGCTCTTCAAAAAAGATAAGTCACCCTCAGACAATTTCCCCTCTGAGTCCAAGAGGACTCTGTGAGCTCCCTAGCTTGCCCCATCACCTCCCAGCCTTTCTACCTGAGCTAACGAAACGTGGACACATAGCAGGTGCTGGCGTACGAGCAGACCTACGAGCTGCAATGGCCACGACAGGATGGGTTAGTGACACTGGCAGCCCCAGCAGAGAGAAACCTGGCTGGCTGAAGAGTAACCCAGTGAGCAGGGCCATGCAGGGGAGAGCAGGGAACGGCAGCAAAGGTTGCGGTTGCTTCCTTGTTTCTTCCTCTCTACCTTGCAGGGGGATGTATAGACACAGTATGTACCAGTCCAGTGGAAAAACCTGTTCTCAGTCCTACAAAACGGAGGACACACTTTTCAAAAAAGATAAGTCACCCTCAGACAATTTCCCCTCTGAGTCCAAGAGGACTCTGCGAGCTCCCTAGCTTGCCCCGTCATCCCCCCAGCCTTTCTACCCAAGCTAACGAAACGCGGACACACAGCAGGTGCTGGCGTACGAGCAGACCTACGAGCTGCAGTGGCCACGACAGGATGGGTTGGTGACACTGGCAGCCCCAGCAGAGAGAAACCTGGCTGGCTGAAGAGCAACCCAGTGAGCAGGGCCATGCAGGGGAGAGCAGGGAACAACAGCAAAGGTTGCGGTTGCTTCCTTGTTTCTTCCTCTCTACTTTGCAGGATGACAAGTAGATATAGTCCGTACGCAAGCAATGAAAAAACCTGTTCACAGCCCAACAAAACGGAGCACACGCTCTTCAAAAAAGATAAGTCACACTCAGACAGTTCCTCCACTGAGTCCAGCAGGACTCTGGGAGCTCCCTAGCTTGCCCCAGCACCTCCCCAACCTTTCTACCTGAGCTAACGAAATGCGAACACACAGCAGGTGCTGGTTCCAGAATTGCGAGCAGCAATGGCCACCAAAGGATGGGTTGGTGATACAGGCAGCCCCAGCAGAGAGAAACCTGGCTGGCTGACGAGCAACCCAGTGAGCAGGGCCATGCAGGGGAGAGCAGGGAAGAACAGCAAAGGTTGCGGAGGCTTCCTTGTTTCTTCCTCTCTACTTTGCAGGATGACAAGTAGATATAGTCCGTACGCAAGCAATGAAAAAACCTGTTCTCAGCCCAACAAAACGGAGCACACGCTCTTCAAAAAAGATAAGTCAGCCTCAGACAGTTCCTCCACTGAGTCCAGCAGGACTCTGGGAGCTCCCTAGCTTGCCCCAGCACCTCCCCAACCTTTCTACCTGAGCTAACGAAATGCGAACACACAGCAGGTGCTGGTTCCAGAATTGCGAGCAGCAATGGCCACCAAAGGATGGGTTGGTGATACAGGCAGCCCCAGCAGAGAGAAACCTGGCTGGCTGACGAGCAACCCAGTGAGCAGGGCCATGCAGGGGAGAGCAGGGAAGAACAGCAAAGGTTGCGGAGGCTTCCTTGTTTCTTCCTCTCTACTTTGCAGGATGACAAGTAGATATAGTGCGTACGCAAGCAATGAAAAAACCTGTTCTCAGCCCAACAAAACGGAGCACACGCTCTTCAAAAAAGATAAGTCAGCCTCAGACAGTTCCTCCACTGAGTCCAACAGGACTCTGGGAGCTCCCTAGCTTGCCCCAGCACCTCCCCAACCTTTCTACCTGAGCTAATGAAACGTGGACACACAGTAGGTGCTGGCACCAGGCCTACGAGCCACAATGGCCATGACAGGATGGGTTGGTGACACTGGCAGCCGCAGCAGAGAGAAACCTGGCTGGCTGACGAGCAACCCAGTGAGCAGGGCCATGCAGGGGAGGGCAGGGGACAGCACCAGGGCATGCGGCTGCTTCTTTGTTGCTTCCCTTCTGCCTTGCAGATAAACAGCCAGGCAAAGCCGGAACCAGACCAGGAAGACTATTCCTCAGCCTTGAAAGTGGTGGACACGCTCTTCAAAAAAGATAAGTCAGCCTCAGACAATTCCTGCTCTGAGTCCTACAGGACTCTGGCAGCACCATAGCACAGCCAAGCATTGTCCCAGCATTTCTACCTGAGCTAACGTAATGTGGACACACAGCAGGTGCTGGCACCAGACCTACCAATGGCACTGGCGACGTTGGCTGGGGTTGGTGACACTGGCAGCCGCAGCAGAGAGAAACCTGGCTGGCTGACGAGCAATCCAGTGAGCAGGGCCATGCAGGGGAGGGCAGGGGACAGCAGCTGGGCATGCGGCTGCTTCTTTGTTGCTTCCCCTCTGCCTTGCAGATAAACAGCCAGGCAAAGCCGGAACCAGACCAGGAAGACTATTGCTCAGCCTTGAAAGTGGTGGCCACGCTCTTCAAAAAAGATAAGTCACCCTCAGACAATTTCCCCTCTGAGTCCAAGAGGACTCTGCGAGCTCCCTAGCTTGCCCCGTCATCCCCCCAGCCTTTCTACCCAAGCTAACGAAACGCGGACACACAGCAGGTGCTGGCGTACGAGCAGACCTACGAGCTGCAGTGGCCACGACAGGATGGGTTGGTGACACTGGCAGCCCCAGCAGAGAGAAACCTGGCTGGCTGAAGAGTAACCCAGTGAGCAGGGCCATGCAGGGGAGAGCAGGGAACGGCAGCAAAGGTTGCGGTTGCTTCCTTGTTTCTTCCTCTCTACCTTGCAGGGGGATGTATAGACACAGTATGTACCAGTCCAGTGGAAAAACCTGTTCTCAGTCCTACAAAACGGAGGACACACTTTTCAAAAAAGATAAGTCACCCTCAGACAATTTCCCCTCTGAGTCCAAGAGGACTCTGGGAGCTCCCTAGCTTGCCCCGTCATCCCCCCAGCCTTTCTACCCAAGCTAACGAAACGCGGACACACAGCAGGTGCTGGCGTACGAGCAGACCTACGAGCTGCAGTGGCCACGACAGGATGGGTTGGTGACACTGGCAGCCCCAGCAGAGAGAAACCTGGCTGGCTGAAGAGCAACCCAGTGAGCAGGGCCATGCAGGGGAGAGCAGGGAACAACAGCAAAGGTTGCGGTTGCTTCCTTGTTTCTTCCTCTCTACTTTGCAGGATGACAAGTAGATATAGTCCGTACGCAAGCAATGAAAAAACCTGTTCACAGCCCAACAAAACGGAGCACACGCTTTTCAAAAAAGATAAGTCAGCCTCAGACAGTTCCTCCACTGAGTCCAACAGGACTCTGGGAGCTCCCTAGCTTGCCCCAGCACCTCCCCAACCTTTCTACCTGAGCTAACGAAATGCGAACACACAGCAGGTGCTGGTTCCAGAATTGCGAGCAGCAATGGCCACCAAAGGATGGGTTGGTGATACAGGCAGCCCCAGCAGAGAGAAACCTGGCTGGCTGACGAGCAACCCAGTGAGCAGGGCCATGCAGGGGAGAGCAGGGAAGAACAGCAAAGGTTGCGGAGGCTTCCTTGTTTCTTCCTCTCTACTTTGCAGGATGACAAGTAGATATAGTCCGTACGCAAGCAATGAAAAAACCTGTTCTCAGCCCAACAAAACGGAGCACACGCTCTTCAAAAAAGATAAGTCAGCCTCAGACAGTTTCTCCACTGAGTCCAGCAGGACTCTGGGAGCTCCCTAGCTTGCCCCAGCACCTCCCCAACCTTTCTACCTGATCTAACGAAATGCGAACACACAGCAGGTGCTGGTTCCAGAATTGCGAGCAGCAATGGCCACCAAAGGATGGGTTGGTGATACAGGCAGCCCCAGCAGAGAGAAACCTGGCTGGCTGACGAGCAACCCAGTGAGCAGGGCCATGCAGGGGAGAGCAGGGAAGAACAGCAAAGGTTGCGGAGGCTTCCTTGTTTCTTCCTCTCTACTTTGCAGGATGACAAGTAGATATAGTCCGTACGCAAGCAATGAAAAAACCTGTTCTCAGCCCAACAAAACGGAGCACACGCTCTTCAAAAAAGATAAGTCAGCCTCAGACAGTTCCTCCACTGAGTCCAACAGGACTCTGGGAGCTCCCTAGCTTGCCCCAGCACCTCCCCAACCTTTCTACCTGAGCTAACGAAATGCGAACACACAGCAGGTGCTGGTTCCAGAATTGCGAGCAGCAATGGCCACCAAAGGATGGGTTGGTGATACAGGCAGCCCCAGCAGAGAGAAACCTGGCTGGCTGACGAGCAACCCAGTGAGCAGGGCCATGCAGGGGAGGGCAGGGGACAGCACCAGGGCATGCGGCTGCTTCTTTGTTGCTTCCCTTCTGCCTTGCAGATAAACAGCCAGGCAAAGCCGGAACCAGACCAGGAAGACTATTGCTCAGCCTTGAAAGTGGTGGCCACGCTCTTCAAAAAAGATAAGTCACCCTCAAACAATTTCCCCTCTGAGTCCAAGAGGACTCTGGGAGCTCCCTAGCTTGCCCTGTCATCCCCCCAGCCTTTCTACCCAAGCTAACGAAACGCAGACACACAGCAGGTGCTGGCGTACGAGCAGACCTACGAGCTGCAGTGGCCACGACAGGATGGGTTGGTGACACTGGCAGCCCCAGCAGAGAGAAACCTGGCTGGCTGAAGAGTAACCCAGTGAGCAGGGCCATGCAGGGGAGAGCAGGGAACAACAGCAAAGGTTGCGGTTGCTTCCTTGTTTCTTCCTCTCTACTTTGCAGGATGACAAGTAGATATAGTCCGTACGCAAGCAATGAAAAAACCTGTTCACAGCCCAACAAAACGGAGAACACGCTTTTCAAAAAAGATAAGTCAGCCTCAGACAGTTCCTCCACTGAGTCCAACAGGACTCTGGGAGCTCCCTAGCTTGCCCCAGCACCTCCCCAGCCTTTCTACCTGAGCTAACGAAATGCGAACACACAGCAGGTGCTGGTTCCAGAACTGCGAGCAGCAATGGCCACCAAAGGATGGGTTGGTGATACAGGCAGCCCCAGCAGAGAGAAACCTGGCTGGCTGACGAGCAACCCAGTGAGCAGGGCCATGCAGGGGAGAGCAGGGAAGAACAGCAAAGGTTGCGGAGGCTTCCTTGTTTCTTCCTCTCTACTTTGCAGGATGACAAGTAGATATAGTCCGTACGCAAGCAATGAAAAAACCTGTTCTCAGCCCAACAAAACGGAGCACACGCTCTTCAAAAAAGATAAGTCAGCCTCAGACAGTTCCTCCACTGAGTCCAACAGGACTCTGGGAGCTCCCTAGCTTGCCCCAGCACCTCCCCAACCTTTCTACCTGAGCTAATGAAACGTGGACACACAGCAGGTGCTGGCACCAGGCCTACGAGCCACAATGGCCATGACAGGATGGGTTGGTGACACTGGCAGCCGCAGCAGAGAGAAACCTGGCTGGCTGACGAGCAACCCAGTGAGCAGGGCCATGCAGGGGAGGGCAGGGGACAGCACCAGGGCATGCGGCTGCTTCTTTGTTGCTTCCCTTCTGCCTTGCAGATAAACAGCCAGGCAAAGCCGGAACCAGACCAGGAAGACTATTCCTCAGCCTTGAAAGTGGTGGACACGCTCTTCAAAAAAGATAAGTCAGCCTCAGACAATTCCTGCTCTGAGTCCTACAGGACTCTGGCAGCACCATAGCACAGCCAAGCATTGTCCCAGCATTTCTACCTGAGCTAACGTAATGTGGACACACAGCAGGTGCTGGCACCAGACCTACCAATGGCACTGGCGACGTTGGCTGGGGTTGGTGACACTGGCAGCCGCAGCAGAGAGAAACCTGGCTGGCTGACGAGCAATCCAGTGAGCAGGGCCATGCAGGGGAGGGCAGGGGACAGCAGCTGGGCATGCGGCTGCTTCTTTGTTGCTTCCCCTCTGCCTTGCAGATAAACAGCCAGGCAAAGCCGGAACCAGACCAGGAAGACTATTGCTCAGCCTTGAAAGTGGTGGCCACGCTCTTCAAAAAAGATAAGTCACCCTCAGACAATTTCCCCTCTGAGTCCAAGAGGACTCTGCGAGCTCCCTAGCTTGCCCCGTCATCCCCCCAGCCTTTCTACCCAAGCTAACGAAACGCGGACACACAGCAGGTGCTGGCGTACGAGCAGACCTACGAGCTGCAGTGGCCACGACAGGATGGGTTGGTGACACTGGCAGCCCCAGCAGAGAGAAACCTGGCTGGCTGAAGAGCAACCCAGTGAGCAGGGCCATGCAGGGGAGAGCAGGGAACAACAGCAAAGGTTGCGGTTGCTTCCTTGTTTCTTCCTCTCTACTTTGCAGGATGACAAGTAGATATAGTCCGTACGCAAGCAATGAAAAAACCTGTTCACAGCCCAACAAAACGGAGCACACGCTCTTCAAAAAAGATAAGTCAGCCTCAGACAGTTCCTCCACTGAGTCCAGCAGGACTCTGGGAGCTCCCTAGCTTGCCCCAGCACCTCCCCAACCTTTCTACCTGAGCTAACGAAATGCGAACACACAGCAGGTGCTGGTTCCAGAATTGCGAGCAGCAATGGCCACCAAAGGATGGGTTGGTGATACAGGCAGCCCCAGCAGAGAGAAACCTGGCTGGCTGACGAGCAACCCAGTGAGCAGGGCCATGCAGGGGAGGGCAGGGGACAGCACCAGGGCATGCGGCTGCTTCTTTGTTGCTTCCCTTCTGCCTTGCAGATAAACAGCCAGGCAAAGCCGGAACCAGACCAGGAAGACTATTGCTCAGCCTTGAAAGTGGTGGCCACGCTCTTCAAAAAAGATAAGTCACCCTCAGACAATTTCCCCTCTGAGTCCAAGAGGACTCTGGGAGCTCCCTAGCTTGCCCCGTCATCCCCCCAGCCTTTCTACCCAAGCTAACGAAACGCAGACACACAGCAGGTGCTGGCGTACGAGCAGACCTACGAGCTGCAGTGGCCACGACAGGATGGGTTGGTGACACTGGCAGCCCCAGCAGAGAGAAACCTGGCTGGCTGAAGAGTAACCCAGTGAGCAGGGCCATGCAGGGGAGAGCAGGGAACGGCAGCAAAGGTTGCGGTTGCTTCCTTGTTTCTTCCTCTCTACCTTGCAGGGGGATGTATAGACACAGTATGTACCAGTCCAGTGGAAAAACCTGTTCTCAGTCCTACAAAACGGAGGACACACTTTTCAAAAAAGATAAGTCACCCTCAGACAATTTCCCCTCTGAGTCCAAGAGGACTCTGCGAGCTCCCTAGCTTGCCCCGTCATCCCCCCAGCCTTTCTACCCAAGCTAACGAAACGCGGACACACAGCAGGTGCTGGCGTACGAGCAGACCTACGAGCTGCAGTGGCCACGACAGGATGGGTTGGTGACACTGGCAGCCCCAGCAGAGAGAAACCTGGCTGGCTGAAGAGCAACCCAGTGAGCAGGGCCATGCAGGGGAGAGCAGGGAACAACAGCAAAGGTTGCGGTTGCTTCCTTGTTTCTTCCTCTCTACTTTGCAGGATGACAAGTAGATATAGTCCGTACGCAAGCAATGAAAAAACCTGTTCACAGCCCAACAAAACGGAGAACACGCTTTTCAAAAAAGATAAGTCAGCCTCAGACAGTTCCTCCACTGAGTCCAACAGGACTCAGGTAGCTCCCTAGCTTGCCCCAGCACCTCCCCAACCTTTCTACCTGAGCTAACGAAATGCGAACACACAGCAGGTGCTGGTTCCAGAACTGCGAGCAGCAATGGCCACCAAAGGATGGGTTGGTGATACAGGCAGCCCCAGCAGAGAGAAACCTGGCTGGCTGACGAGCAACCCAGTGAGCAGGGCCATGCAGGGGAGAGCAGGGAAGAACAGCAAAGGTTGCGGAGGCTTCCTTGTTTCTTCCTCTCTACTTTGCAGGATGACAAGTAGATATAGTCCGTACGCAAGCAATGAAAAAACCTGTTCACAGCCCAACAAAACGGAGAACACGCTTTTCAAAAAAGATAAGTCAGCCTCAGACAGTTCCTCCACTGAGTCCAACAGGACTCTGGGAGCTCCCTAGCTTGCCCCAGCACCTCCCCAACCTTTCTACCTGAGCTAATGAAACGTGGACACACAGTAGGTGCTGGCACCAGGCCTACGAGCCACAATGGCCATGACAGGATGGGTTGGTGACACTGGCAGCCGCAGCAGAGAGAAACCTGGCTGGCTGACGAGCAACCCAGTGAGCAGGGCCATGCAGGGGAGGGCAGGGGACAGCACCAGGGCATGCGGCTGCTTCTTTGTTGCTTCCCTTCTGCCTTGCAGATAAACAGCCAGGCAAAGCCGGAACCAGACCAGGAAGACTATTGCTCAGCCTTGAAAGTGGTGGACACGCTCTTCAAAAAAGATAAGTCAGCCTCAGACAATTCCTGCTCTGAGTCCTACAGGACTCTGGCAGCACCATAGCACAGCCAAGCATTGTCCCAGCATTTCTACCTGAGCTAACGTAATGTGGACACACAGCAGGTGCTGGCACCAGACCTACCAATGCCACTGGCGACGTTGGCTGGGGTTGGTGACACTGGCAGCCGCAGCAGAGAGAAACCTGGCTGGCTGACGAGCAATCCAGTGAGCAGGGCCATGCAGGGGAGGGCAGGGGACAGCAGTTGGGCATGCGGCTGCTTCTTTGTTGCTTCCCCTCTGCCTTGCAGATAAACAGCCAGGCAAAGCCGGAACCAGACCAGGAAGACTATTGCTCAGCCTTGAAAGTGGTGGCCACGCTCTTCAAAAAAGATAAGTCACCCTCAGACAATTTCCCCTCTGAGTCCAAGAGGACTCTGCGAGCTCCCTAGCTTGCCCCGTCATCCCCCCAGCCTTTCTACCCAAGCTAACGAAACGCGGACACACAGCAGGTGCTGGCGTACGAGCAGACCTACGAGCTGCAGTGGCCACGACAGGATGGGTTGGTGACACTGGCAGCCCCAGCAGAGAGAAACCTGGCTGGCTGAAGAGTAACCCAGTGAGCAGGGCCATGCAGGGGAGAGCAGGGAAGAACAGCAAAGGTTGCGGAGGCTTCCTTGTTTCTTCCTCTCTACTTTGCAGGATGACAAGTAGATATAGTCCGTACGCAAGCAATGAAAAAACCTGTTCTCAGCCCAACAAAACGGAGCACACGCTTTTCAAAAAAGATAAGTCAGCCTCAGACAGTTCCTCCACTGAGTCCAACAGGACTCTGGGAGCTCCCTAGCTTGCCCCAGCACCTCCCCAACCTTTCTACCTGAGCTAACGAAATGCGAACACACAGCAGGTGCTGGTTCCAGAATTGCGAGCAGCAATGGCCATGACAGGATGGGTTGGTGACACTGGCAGCCGCAGCAGAGAGAAACCTGGCTGGCTGACGAGCAACCCAGTGAGCAGGGCCATGCAGGGGAGGGCAGGGGACAGCACCAGGGCATGCGGCTGCTTCTTTGTTGCTTCCCTTCTGCCTTGCAGATAAACAGCCAGGCAAAGCCGGAACCAGACCAGGAAGACTATTGCTCAGCCTTGAAAGTGGTGGCCACGCTCTTCAAAAAAGATAAGTCACCCTCAGACAATTTCCCCTCTGAGTCCAAGAGGACTCTGGGAGCTCCCTAGCTTGCCCCGTCATCCCCCCAGCCTTTCTACCCAAGCTAACGAAACGCAGACACACAGCAGGTGCTGGCGTACGAGCAGACCTACGAGCTGCAGTGGCCACGACAGGATGGGTTGGTGACACTGGCAGCCCCAGCAGAGAGAAACCTGGCTGGCTGAAGAGTAACCCAGTGAGCAGGGCCATGCAGGGGAGGGCAGGGAACGGCAGCAAAGGTTGCGGTTGCTTCCTTGTTTCTTCCTCTCTACCTTGCAGGGGGATGTATAGACACAGTATGTACCAGTCCAGTGGAAAAACCTGTTCTCAGTCCTACAAAACGGAGGACACACTTTTCAAAAAAGATAAGTCACCCTCAGACAATTTCCCCTCTGAGTCCAAGAGGACTCTGCGAGCTCCCTAGCTTGCCCCGTCATCCCCCCAGCCTTTCTACCCAAGCTAACGAAACGCGGACACACAGCAGGTGCTGGCGTACGAGCAGACCTACGAGCTGCAGTGGCCACGACAGGGTGGGTTGGTGACACTGGCAGCCCCAGCAGAGAGAAACCTGGCTGGCTGAAGAGCAACCCAGTGAGCAGGGCCATGCAGGGGAGAGCAGGGAATAACAGCAAAGGTTGCGGTTGCTTCCTTGTTTCTTCCTCTCTACTTTGCAGGATGACAAGTAGATATAGTCCGTACGCAAGCAATGAAAAAACCTGTTCACAGCCCAACAAAACGGAGAACACGCTTTTCAAAAAAGATAAGTCAGCCTCAGACAGTTCCTCCACTGAGTCCAACAGGACTCTGGGAGCTCCCTAGCTTGCCCCAGCACCTCCCCAACCTTTCTACCTGAGCTAACGAAATGCGAACACACAGCAGGTGCTGGTTCCAGAACTGCGAGCAGCAATGGCCACCAAAGGATGAGTTGGTGATACACGCAGCCCCAGCAGAGAGAAACCTGGCTGGCTGACGAGCAACCCAGTGAGCAGGGCCATGCAGGGGAGAGCAGGGAAGAACAGCAAAGGTTGCGGAGGCTTCCTTGTTTCTTCCTCTCTACTTTGCAGGATGACAAGTAGATATAGTCCGTACGCAAGCAATGAAAAAACCTGTTCTCAGCCCAACAAAACGGAGCACACGCTCTTCAAAAAAGATAAGTCAGCCTCAGACAGTTCCTCCACTGAGTCCAGCAGGACTCTGGGAGCTCCCTAGCTTGCCCCAGCACCTCCCCAACCTTTCTACCTGAGCTAACGAAATGCGAACACACAGCAGGTGCTGGTTCCAGAATTGCGAGCAGCAATGGCCATGACAGGATGGGTTGGTGACACTGGCAGCCGCAGCAGAGAGAAACCTGGCTGGCTGACGAGCAACCCAGTGAGCAGGGCCATGCAGGGGAGGGCAGGGGACAGCACCAGGGCATGCGGCTGCTTCTTTGTTGCTTCCCTTCTGCCTTGCAGATAAACAGCCAGGCAAAGCCGGAACCAGACCAGGAAGACTATTCCTCAGCCTTGAAAGTGGTGGACACGCTCTTCAAAAAAGATAAGTCAGCCTCAGACAATTCCTGCTCTGAGTCCTACAGGACTCTGGCAGCACCATAGCACAGCCGAGCATTGTCCCAGCATTTCTACCTGAGCTAACGTAATGTGGACACACAGCAGGTGCTGGCACCAGACCTACCAATGCCACTGGCGACGTTGGCTGGGGTTGGTGACACTGGCAGCCGCAGCAGAGAGAAACCTGGCTGGCTGACGAGCAATCCAGTGAGCAGGGCCATGCAGGGGAGGGCAGGGGACAGCACCAGGGCATGCGGCTGCTTCTTTGTTGCTTCCCCTCTGCCTTGCAGATAAACAGCCAGGCAAAGCCGGAACCAGACCAGGAAGACTATTGCTCAGCCTTGAAAGTGGTGGCCACGCTCTTCAAAAAAGATAAGTCACCCTCAGACAATTTCCCCTCTGAGTCCAAGAGGACTCTGCGAGCTCCCTAGCTTGCCCCATCACCTCCCAGCCTTTCTACCTGAGCTAACGAAACGTGGACACATAGCAGGTGCTGGCGTACGAGAAGACCTACGAGCTGCAATGGCCACGACAGGATGGGTTGGTAACACTGGCAGCCCCAGCAGAGAGAAACCTGGCTGGCTGAAGAGTAACCCAGTGAGCAGGGCCATGCAGGGGAGAGCAGGGAACGGCAGCAAAGGTTGCGGTTGCTTCCTTGTTTCTTCCTCTCTACCTTGCAGGGGGATGTATAGACACAGTATGTACCAGTCCAGTGGAAAAACCTGTTCTCAGTCCTACAAAACGGAGGACACACTTTTCAAAAAAGATAAGTCACCCTCAGACAATTTCCCCTCTGAGTCCAAGAGGACTCTGCGAGCTCCCTAGCTTGCCCCATCACCCCCCAGCCTTTCCACCCAAGCTAACGAAACGCGGACACACAGCAGGTGCTGGCGTACGAGCAGACCTACGAGCTGCAGTGGCCACGACAGGATGGGTTGGTGACACTGGCAGCCCCAGCAGAGAGAAACCTGGCTGGCTGAAGAGCAACCCAGTGAGCAGGGCCATGCAGGGGAGAGCAGGGAACAACAGCAAAGGTTGTGGTTGCTTCCTTGTTTCTTCCTCTCTACTTTGCAGGATGACAAGTAGATATAGTCCGTACGCAAGCAATGAAAAAACCTGTTCTCAGCCCAACAAAACGGAGCACACGCTCTTCAAAAAAGATAAGTCAGCCTCAGACAGTTCCTCCACTGAGTCCAACAGGACTCAGGTAGCTCCCTAGCTTGCCCCAGCACCTCCCCAACCTTTCTACCTGAGCTAATGAAACGTGGACACACAGCAGGTGCTGGCACCAGGCCTACGAGCCACAATGGCCATGACAGGATGGGTTGGTGACACTGGCAGCCGCAGCAGAGAGAAACCTGGCTGGCTGACGAGCAACCCAGTGAGCAGGGCCATGCAGGGGAGGGCAGGGGACAGCACCAGGGCATGCGGCTGCTTCTTTGTTGCTTCCCCTCTGCCTTGCAGATAAACAGCCAGGCAAAGCCGGAACCAGACCAGGAAGACTATTGCTCAGCCTTGAAAGTGGTGGCCACGCTCTTCAAAAAAGATAAGTCACCCTCAGACAATTTCCCCTCTGAGTCCAAGAGGACTCTGCGAGCTCCCTAGCTTGCCCCGTCATCCCCCCAGCCTTTCTACCCAAGCTAACGAAACGCAGACACACAGCAGGTGCTGGCGTACGAGCAGACCTACGAGCTGCAGTGGCCACGACAGGATGGGTTGGTGACACTGGCAGCCCCAGCAGAGAGAAACCTGGCTGGCTGAAGAGCAACCCAGTGAGCAGGGCCATGCAGGGGAGAGCAGGGAAGAACAGCAAAGGTTGCGGTTGCTTCCTTGTTTCTTCCTCTCTACTTTGCAGGATGACAAGTAGATATAGTCCGTACGCAAGCAATGAAAAAACCTGTTCACAGCCCAACAAAACGGAGCACACGCTCTTCAAAAAAGATAAGTCACACTCAGACAGTTCCTCCACTGAGTCCAACAGGACTCAGGTAGCTCCCTAGCTTGCCCCAGCACCTCCCCAACCTTTCTACCTGAGCTAACGAAATGCGAACACACAGCAGGTGCTGGTTCCAGAATTGCGAGCAGCAATGGCCACCAAAGGATGGGTTGGTGATACAGGCAGCCCCAGCAGAGAGAAACCTGGCTGGCTGACGAGCAACCCAGTGAGCAGGGCCATGCAGGGGAGAGCAGGGAAGAACAGCAAAGGTTGCGGAGGCTTCCTTGTTTCTTCCTCTCTACTTTGCAGGATGACAAGTAGATATAGTCCGTACGCAAGCAATGAAAAAACCTGTTCTCAGCCCAACAAAACGGAGCACACGCTCTTCAAAAAAGATAAGTCAGCCTCAGACAGTTCCTCCACTGAGTCCAGCAGGACTCTGGGAGCTCCCTAGCTTGCCCCAGCACCTCCCCAACCTTTCTACCTGAGCTAACGAAATGCGAACACACAGCAGGTGCTGGTTCCAGAATTGCGAGCAGCAATGGCCATGACAGGATGGGTTGGTGACACTGGCAGCCGCAGCAGAGAGAAACCTGGCTGGCTGACGAGCAACCCAGTGAGCAGGGCCATGCAGGGGAGGGCAGGGGACAGCACCAGGGCATGCGGCTGCTTCTTTGTTGCTTCCCTTCTGCCTTGCAGATAAACAGCCAGGCAAAGCCGGAACCAGACCAGGAAGACTATTCCTCAGCCTTGAAAGTGGTGGACACGCTCTTCAAAAAAGATAAGTCAGCCTCAGACAATTCCTGCTCTGAGTCCTACAGGACTCTGGCAGCACCATAGCACAGCCAAGCATTGTCCCAGCATTTCTACCTGAGCTAACGTAATGTGGACACACAGCAGGTGCTGGCACCAGACCTACCAATGCCACTGGCGACGTTGGCTGGGGTTGGTGACACTGGCAGCCGCAGCAGAGAGAAACCTGGCTGGCTGACGAGCAATCAAGTGAGCAGGGCCATGCAGGGGAGGGCAGGGGACAGCAGCTCGGCATGCGGCTGCTTCTTTGTTGCTTCCCCTCTGCCTTGCAGATAAACAGCCAGGCAAAGCCGGAACCAGACCAGGAAGACTATTGCTCAGCCTTGAAAGTGGTGGCCACGCTCTTCAAAAAAGATAAGTCACCCTCAGACAATTTCCCCTCTGAGTCCAAGAGGACTCTGCGAGCTCCCTAGCTTGCCCCGTCATCCCCCCAGCCTTTCTACCCAAGCTAACGAAACGCGGACACACAGCAGGTGCTGGCGTACGAGCAGACCTACGAGCTGCAGTGGCCACGACAGGATGGGTTGGTGACACTGGCAGCCCCAGCAGAGAGAAACCTGGCTGGCTGAAGAGCAACCCAGTGAGCAGGGCCATGCAGGGGAGAGCAGGGAACAACAGCAAAGGTTGCGGTTGCTTCCTTGTTTCTTCCTCTCTACTTTGCAGGATGACAAGTAGATATAGTCCGTACGCAAGCAATGAAAAAACCTGTTCACAGCCCAACAAAACGGAGCACACGCTCTTCAAAAAAGATAAGTCACACTCAGACAGTTCCTCCACTGAGTCCAACAGGACTCAGGTAGCTCCCTAGCGTGCCCCAGCACCTCCCCAACCTTTCTACCTGAGCTAACGAAATGCGAACACACAGCAGGTGCTGGTTCCAGAACTGCGAGCAGCAATGGCCACCAAAGGATGGGTTGGTGATACAGGCAGCCCCAGCAGAGAGAAACCTGGCTGGCTGACGAGCAACCCAGTGAGCAGGGCCATGCAGGGGAGAGCAGGGAAGAACAGCAAAGGTTGCGGAGGCTTCCTTGTTTCTTCCTCTCTACTTTGCAGGATGACAAGTAGATATAGTCCGTACGCAAGCAATGAAAAAACCTGTTCTCAGCCCAACAAAACGGAGCACACGCTCTTCAAAAAAGATAAGTCAGCCTCAGACAGTTCCTCCACTGAGTCCAACAGGACTCAGGTAGCTCCCTAGCTTGCCCCAGCACCTCCCCAACCTTTCTACCTGAGCTAATGAAACGTGGACACACAGCAGGTGCTGGCACCAGGCCTACGAGCCACAATGGCCATGACAGGATGGGTTGGTGACACTGGCAGCCGCAGCAGAGAGAAACCTGGCTGGCTGACGAGCAACCCAGTGAGCAGGGCCATGCAGGGGAGGGCAGGGGACAGCACCAGGGCATGCGGCTGCTTCTTTGTTGCTTCCCTTCTGCCTTGCAGATAAACAGCCAGGCAAAGCCGGAACCAGACCAGGAAGACTATTCCTCAGCCTTGAAAGTGGTGGACACGCTCTTCAAAAAAGATAAGTCAGCCTCAGACAATTCCTGCTCTGAGTCCTACAGGACTCTGGCAGCACCATAGCACAGCCGAGCATTGTCCCAGCATTTCTACCTGAGCTAACGTAATGTGGACACACAGCAGGTGCTGGCACCAGACCTACCAATGGCACTGGCGACGTTGGCTGGGGTTGGTGACACTGGCAGCCGCAGCAGAGAGAAACCTGGCTGGCTGACGAGCAATCCAGTGAGCAGGGCCATGCAGGGGAGGGCAGGGGACAGCACCAGGGCATGCGGCTGCTTCTTTGTTGCTTCCCCTCTGCCTTGCAGATAAACAGCCAGGCAAAGCCGGAACCAGACCAGGAAGACTATTGCTCAGCCTTGAAAGTGGTGGCCACGCTCTTCAAAAAAGATAAGTCACCCTCAGACAATTTCCCCTCTGAGTCCAAGAGGACTCTGCGAGCTCCCTAGCTTGCCCCGTCATCCCCCCAGCCTTTCTACCCAAGCTAACGAAACGCAGACACACAGCAGGTGCTGGCGTACGAGCAGACCTACGAGCTGCAGTGGCCACGACAGGATGGGTTGGTGACACTGGCAGCCCCAGCAGAGAGAAACCTGGCTGGCTGAAGAGCAACCCAGTGAGCAGGGCCATGCAGGGGAGAGCAGGGAACAACAGCAAAGGTTGCGGTTGCTTCCTTGTTTCTTCCTCTCTACTTTGCAGGATGACAAGTAGATATAGTCCGTACGCAAGCAATGAAAAAACCTGTTCACAGCCCAACAAAACGGAGCACACGCTCTTCAAAAAAGATAAGTCACACTCAGACAGTTCCTCCACTGAGTCCAACAGGACTCAGGTAGCTCCCTAGCGTGCCCCAGCACCTCCCCAACCTTTCTACCTGAGCTAACGAAATGCGAACACACAGCAGGTGCTGGTTCCAGAACTGCGAGCAGCAATGGCCACCAAAGGATGGGTTGGTGATACAGGCAGCCCCAGCAGAGAGAAACCTGGCTGGCTGACGAGCAACCCAGTGAGCAGGGCCATGCAGGGGAGAGCAGGGAAGAACAGCAAAGGTTGCGGAGGCTTCCTTGTTTCTTCCTCTCTACTTTGCAGGATGACAAGTAGATATAGTCCGTACACAAGCAATGAAAAAACCTGTTCTCAGCCCAACAAAACGGAGCACACGCTCTTCAAAAAAGATAAGTCAGCCTCAGACAGTTCCTCCACTGAGTCCAGCAGGACTCTGGGAGCTCCCTAGCTTGCCCCAGCACCTCCCCAACCTTTCTACCTGAGCTAATGAAACGCGGACACACAGCAGGTGCTGGCACCAGGCCTACGAGCCACAATGGCCATGACAGGATGGGTTGGTGACACTGGCAGCCGCAGCAGAGAGAAACCTGGCTGGCTGACGAGCAACCCAGTGAGCAGGGCCATGCAGGGGAGGGCAGGGGACAGCACCAGGGCATGCGGCTGCTTCTTTGTTGCTTCCCTTCTGCCTTGCAGATAAACAGCCAGGCAAAGCCGGAACCAGACCAGGAAGACTATTCCTCAGCCTTGAAAGTGGTGGACACGCTCTTCAAAAAAGATAAGTCAGCCTCAGACAATTCCTGCTCTGAGTCCTACAGGACTCTGGCAGCACCATAGCACAGCCGAGCATTGTCCCAGCATTTCTACCTGAGCTAACGTAATGTGGACACACAGCAGGTGCTGGCACCAGACCTACCAATGCCACTGGCGACGTTGGCTGGGGTTGGTGACACTGGCAGCCGCAGCAGAGAGAAACCTGGCTGGCTGACGAGCAATCCAGTGAGCAGGGCCATGCAGGGGAGGGCAGGGGACAGCAGCTGGGCATGCGGCTGCTTCTTTGTTGCTTCCCCTCTGCCTTGCAGATAAACAGCCAGGCAAAGCCGGAACCAGACCAGGAAGACTATTGCTCAGCCTTGAAAGTGGTGGCCACGCTCTTCAAAAAAGATAAGTCACCCTCAGACAATTTCCCCTCTGAGTCCAAGAGGACTCTGCGAGCTCCCTAGCTTGCCCCGTCATCCCCCCAGCCTTTCTACCCAAGCTAACGAAACGCAGACACACAGCAGGTGCTGGCGTACGAGCAGACCTACGAGCTGCAGTGGCCACGACAGGATGGGTTGGTGACACTGGCAGCCCCAGCAGAGAGAAACCTGGCTGGCTGAAGAGCAACCCAGTGAGCAGGGCCATGCAGGGGAGAGCAGGGAACAACAGCAAAGGTTGCGGTTGCTTCCTTGTTTCTTCCTCTCTACTTGCAGGATGACAAGTAGATATAGTCCGTACGCAAGCAATGAAAAAACCTGTTCTCAGCCCAACAAAACGGAGCACACGCTCTTCAAAAAAGATAAGTCAGCCTCAGACAGTTCCTCCACTGAGTCCAGCAGGACTCTGGGAGCTCCCTAGCTTGCCCCAGCACCTCCCCAACCTTTCTACCTGAGCTAACGAAATGCGAACACACAGCAGGTGCTGGTTCCAGAATTGCGAGCAGCAATGGCCATGACAGGATGGGTTGGTGACACTGGCAGCCGCAGCAGAGAGAAACCTGGCTGGCTGACGAGCAACCCAGTGAGCAGGGCCATGCAGGGGAGGGCAGGGGACAGCACCAGGGCATGCGGCTGCTTCTTTGTTGCTTCCCTTCTGCCTTGCAGATAAACAGCCAGGCAAAGCCGGAACCAGACCAGGAAGACTATTCCTCAGCCTTGAAAGTGGTGGACACGCTCTTCAAAAAAGATAAGTCAGCCTCAGACAATTCCTGCTCTGAGTCCTACAGGACTCTGGCAGCACCATAGCACAGCCAAGCATTGTCCCAGCATTTCTACCTGAGCTAACGTAATGTGGACACACAGCAGGTGCTGGCACCAGACCTACCAATGGCACTGGCGACGTTGGCTGGGGTTGGTGACACTGCCAGCCGCAGCAGAGAGAAACCTGGCTGGCTGACGAGCAATCCAGTGAGCAGGGCCATGCAGGGGAGGGCAGGGGACAGCAGCTCGGCATGCGGCTGCTTCTTTGTTGCTTCCCCTCTGCCTTGCAGATAAACAGCCAGGCAAAGCCGGAACCAGACCAGGAAGACTATTGCTCAGCCTTGAAAGTGGTGGCCACGCTCTTCAAAAAAGATAAGTCACCCTCAGACAATTTCCCCTCTGAGTCCAAGAGGACTCTGCGAGCTCCCTAGCTTGCCCCGTCATCCCCCCAGCCTTTCTACCCAAGCTAACGAAACGCAGACACACATCAGGTGCTGGCGTACGAGCAGACCTACGAGCTGCAGTGGCCACGACAGGATGGGTTGGTGACACTGGCAGCCCCAGCAGAGAGAAACCTGGCTGGCTGAAGAGCAACCCAGTGAGCAGGGCCATGCAGGGGAGAGCAGGGAACAACAGCAAAGGTTGCGGTTGCTTCCTTGTTTCTTCCTCTCTACTTTGCAGGATGACAAGTAGATATAGTCCGTACGCAAGCAATGAAAAAACCTGTTCACAGCCCAACAAAACGGAGCACACGCTTTTCAAAAAAGATAAGTCACACTCAGACAGTTCCTCCACTGAGTCCAACAGGACTCAGGTAGCTCCCTAGCTTGCCCCAGCACCTCCCCAACCTTTCTACCTGAGCTAACGAAATGCGAACACACAGCAGGTGCTGGTTCCAGAACTGCGAGCAGCAATGGCCACCAAAGGATGGGTTGGTGATACAGGCAGCCCCAGCAGAGAGAAACCTGGCTGGCTGACGAGCAACCCAGTGAGCAGGGCCATGCAGGGGAGAGCAGGGAAGAACAGCAAAGGTTGCGGAGGCTTCCTTGTTTCTTCCTCTCTACTTTGCAGGATGACAAGTAGATATAGTCCGTACGCAAGCAATGAAAAAACCTGTTCTCAGCCCAACAAAACGGAGCACACGCTCTTCAAAAAAGATAAGTCAGCCTCAGACAGTTCCTCCACTGAGTCCAACAGGACTCTGGGAGCTCCCTAGCTTGCCCCAGCACCTCCCCAACCTTTCTACCTGAGCTAATGAAACGTGGACACACAGCAGGTGCTGGCACCAGGCCTACGAGCCACAATGGCCATGACAGGATGGGTTGGTGACACTGGCAGCCGCAGCAGAGAGAAACCTGGCTGGCTGACGAGCAACCCAGTGAGCAGGGCCATGCAGGGGAGGGCAGGGGACAGCACCAGGGCATGCGGCTGCTTCTTTGTTGCTTCCCTTCTGCCTTGCAGATAAACAGCCAGGCAAAGCCGGAACCAGACCAGGAAGACTATTCCTCAGCCTTGAAAGTGGTGGACACGCTCTTCAAAAAAGATAAGTCAGCCTCAGACAATTCCTGCTCTGAGTCCTACAGGACTCTGGCAGCACCATAGCACAGCTGAGCATTGTCCCAGCATTTCTACCTGAGCTAACGTAATGTGGACACACAGCAGGTGCTGGCACCAGACCTACCAATGCCACTGGCGACGTTGGCTGGGGTTGGTGACACTGGCAGCCGCAGCAGAGAGAAACCTGGCTGGCTGACGAGCAATCCAGTGAGCAGGGCCATGCAGGGGAGGGCAGGGGACAGCAGTTGGGCATGCGGCTGCTTCTTTGTTGCTTCCCCTCTGCCTTGCAGATAAACAGCCAGGCAAAGCCGGAACCAGACCAGGAAGACTATTGCTCAGCCTTGAAAGTGGTGGCCACGCTCTTCAAAAAAGATAAGTCACCCTCAGACAATTTCCCCTCTGAGTCCAAGAGGACTCTGCGAGCTCCCTAGCTTGCCCCGTCATCCCCCCAGCCTTTCTACCCAAGCTAACGAAACGCGGACACACAGCAGGTGCTGGCGTACGAGCAGACCTACGAGCTGCAGTGGCCACGACAGGATGGGTTGGTGACACTGGCAGCCCCAGCAGAGAGAAACCTGGCTGGCTGACGAGCAACCCAGTGAGCAGGGCCATGCAGGGGAGAGCAGGGAAGAACAGCAAAGGTTGCGGAGGCTTCCTTGTTTCTTCCTCTCTACTTTGCAGGATGACAAGTAGATATAGTCCGTACGCAAGCAATGAAAAAACCTGTTCTCAGCCCAACAAAACGGAGCACACGCTCTTCAAAAAAGATAAGTCAGCCTCAGACAGTTCCTCCACTGAGTCCAACAGGACTCTGGGAGCTCCCTAGCTTGCCCCAGCACCTCCCCAACCTTTCTACCTGAGCTAATGAAACGTGGACACACAGCAGGTGCTGGCACCAGGCCTACGAGCCACAATGGCCATGACAGGATGGGTTGGTGACACTGGCAGCCGCAGCAGAGAGAAACCTGGCTGGCTGACGAGCAACCCAGTGAGCAGGGCCATGCAGGGGAGGGCAGGGGACAGCACCAGGGCATGCGGCTGCTTCTTTGTTGCTTCCCTTCTGCCTTGCAGATAAACAGCCAGGCAAAGCCGGAACCAGACCAGGAAGACTATTCCTCAGCCTTGAAAGTGGTGGACACGCTCTTCAAAAAAGATAAGTCAGCCTCAGACAATTCCTGCTCTGAGTCCTACAGGACTCTGGCAGCACCATAGCACAGCTGTGCATTGTCCCAGCATTTCTACCTGAGCTAACGTAATGTGGACACACAGCAGGTGCTGGCACCAGACCTACCAATGGCACTGGCGACGTTGGCTGGGGTTGGTGACACTGGCAGCCGGAGCAGAGAGAAACCTGGCTGGCTGACGAGCAATCCAGTGAGCAGGGCCATGCAGGGGAGGGCAGGGGACAGCACCAGGGCATGCGGCTGCTTCTTTGTTGCTTCCCCTCTGCCTTGCAGATAAACAGCCAGGCAAAGCCGGAACCAGACCAGGAAGACTATTGCTCAGCCTTGAAAGTGGTGGCCACGCTCTTCAAAAAAGATAAGTCACCCTCAGACAATTTCCCCTCTGAGTCCAAGAGGACTCTGCGAGCTCCCTAGCTTGCCCCATCACCCCCCAGCCTTTCTACCTGAGCTAACGAAACGTGGACACATAGCAGGTGCTGGCGTACGAGCAGACCTACGAGCTGCAATGGCCACGACAGGATGGGTTGGTGACACTGGCAGCCCCAGCAGAGAGAAACCTGGCTGGCTGACGAGCAACCCAGTGAGCAGGGCCATGCAGGGGAGAGCAGGGAAGAACAGCAAAGGTTGCGGTTGCTTCCTTGTTTCTTCCTCTCTACTTTGCAGGATGACAAGTAGATATAGTCCGTACGCAAGCAATGAAAAAACCTGTTCTCAGCCCAACAAAACGGAGCACACGCTCTTCAAAAAAGATAAGTCACACTCAGACAGTTCCTCCACTGAGTCCAACAGGACTCAGGTAGCTCCCTAGCTTGCCCCAGCACCTCCCCAACCTTTCTACCTGAGCTAATGAAACGTGGACACACAGCAGGTGCTGGCACCAGGCCTACGAGCCACAATGGCCATGACAGGATGGGTTGGTGATACAGGCAGCCCCAGCAGAGAGAAACCTGGCTGGCTGACGAGCAACCCAGTGAGCAGGGCCATGCAGGGGAGGGCAGGGAAGAACAGCAAAGGTTGCGGAGGCTTCCTTGTTTCTTCCTCTCTACTTTGCAGGATGACAAGTAGATATAGTCCGTACACAAGCAATGAAAAAACCTGTTCACAGCCCAACAAAACGGAGCACACGCTCTTCAAAAAAGATAAGTCACACTCAGACAGTTCCTCCACTGAGTCCAACAGGACTCTGGGAGCTCCCTAGCTTGCCCCAGCACCTCCCCAACCTTTCTACCTGAGCTAACGAAATGCGAACACACAGCAGGTGCTGGTTCCAGAATTGCGAGCAGCAATGGCCACCAAAGGATGGGTTGGTGACACTGGCAGCCCCAGCAGAGAGAAACCTGGCTGGCTGAAGAGCAACCCAGTGAGCAGGGCCATGCAGGGGAGAGCAGGGAACAACAGCAAAGGTTGCGGTTGCTTCCTTGTTTCTTCCTCTCTACTTTGCAGGATGACAAGTAGATATAGTCCGTACGCAAGCAATGAAAAAACCTGTTCACAGCCCAACAAAACGGAGCACACGCTCTTCAAAAAAGATAAGTCACACTCAGACAGTTCCTCCACTGAGTCCAACAGGACTCAGGTAGCTCCCTAGCTTGCCCAACACCTCCCCAACATTTCTACCTGAGCTAACGAAATGCGAACACACAGCAGATGCTGGTTCCAGAATTGCGAGCAGCAATGGCCACGACAGGCTGGGTTGGTGACACTGGCAGCCCCAGCAGAGAGAAACCTGGCTGGCTGACGAGTAACCCAGTGAGCAGGGCCATGCAGGGGAGGGCAGGGGACAGCACCAGGGCATGCGGCTGCTTCTTTGTTGCTTCCCTTCTGCCTTGCAGATAAACAGCCAGGCAAAGCCAGAACCAGACCAGGAAGACTATTCCTCAGCCTTGAAAGTGGTGGCCACGCTCTTCAAAAAAGATAAGTCACCCTCAGACAATTCCTGCTCTGAGTCCTACAGGACTCTAGCAGCACCATAGCACAGCCAAGCATTGTCCCAGCATTTCTACCTGAGCTAACGTAATGTGGACACACAGCAGGTGCTGGCACCAGACCTACCAATGGCACTGGCGACGTTGGCTGGGGTTGGTGACACTGGCAGCCGCAGCAGAGAGAAACCTGGCTGGCTGACGAGCAATCCAGTGAGCAGGGCCATGCAGGGGAGGGCAGGGGACAGCACCAGGGCATGCGGCTGCTTCTTTGTTGCTTCCCCTCTGCCTTGCAGATAAACAGCCAGGCAAAGCCGGAACCAGACCAGGAAGACTATTGCTCAGCCTTGAAAGTGGTGGCCACGCTCTTCAAAAAAGATAAGTCACCCTCAGACAATTTCCCCTCTGAGTCCAAGAGGACTCTGCGAGCTCCCTAGCTTGCCCCATCACCCCCCAGCCTTTCTACCCGAGCTAATGAAACGCGGACACACAGCAGGTGCTGGCGTACGAGCAGACCTACGAGCTGCAGTGGCCACGACAGGATGGGTTGGTGACACTGGCAGCCCCAGCAGAGAGAAACCTGGCTGGCTGAAGAGCAACCCAGTGAGCAGGGCCATGCAGGGGAGAGCAGGGAACAACAGCAAAGGTTGCGGTTGCTTCCTTGTTTCTTCCTCTCTACTTTGCAGGATGACAAGTAGATATAGTCCGTACGCAAGCAATGAAAAAACCTGTTCACAGCCCAACAAAACGGAGCACACGCTCTTCAAAAAAGATAAGTCACACTCAGACAGTTCCTCCACTGAGTCCAACAGGACTCATGTAGCTCCCTAGCTTGCCCCAGCACCTCCCCAACCTTTCTACCTGAGCTAACGAAATGCGAACACACAGCAGGTGCTGGTTCCAGAATTGCGAGCAGCAATGGCCACGACAGGATGGGTTGGTGACACTGGCAGCCCCAGCAGAGAGAAACCTGGCTGGCTGACGAGTAACCCAGTGAGCAGGGCCATGCAGGGGAGGGCAGGGGACAGCACCAGGGCATGCGGCTGCTTCTTTGTTGCTTCCCTTCTGCCTTGCAGATAAACAGCCAGGGAAAGCCAGAACCAGACCAGGAAGACTATTGCTCAGCCTTGAAAGTGGTGGCCACGCTCTTCAAAAAAGATAAGTCACCCTCAGACAATTTCCCCTCTGAGTCCAAGAGGACTCTGCGAGCTCCCTAGCTTGCCCCATCACCCCCCAGCCTTTCTACCTGAGCTAACGAAACGCGGACACACAGCAGGTGCTGGCGTACGAGCAGACCTACGAGCTGCAGTGGCCACGACAGGATGGGTTGGTGACACTGGCAGCCCCAGCAGAGAGAAACCTGGCTGGCTGACGAGCAACCCAGTGAGCAGGGCCATGCAGGGGAGAGCAAGGAACAGCAGCATAGGTTGCGGAGGCTTCCTTGTTTCTTCCTCTCTTCTTTGCAGGATGACAAGTAGATATAGTCCGTACGCAAGCAATGAAAAAACCTGTTCTCAGCCCAACAAAATGGAGCACACGCTCTTCAAAAAAGATAAGTCAGCCTCAGACAGTTCCTCCAGTGAGTCCAACAGGACTCAGGTAGCTCCCTAGCTTGCCCCAGCACCTCCCCAACCTTTCTACCTGAGCTAATGAAACGTGGACACACAGCAGGTGCTGGCACCAGGCCTACGAGCCACAATGGCCATGACAGGATGGGTTGGTGACACTGGCAGCCGCAGCAGAGAGAACAACCCAGTGAGCAGGGCCATGCAGGGGAGGGCAGGGGACAGCACCAGGGCATGCGGCTGCTTCTTTGTTGCTTCCCTTCTGCCTTGCAGATAAACAGCCAGGCAAAGCCGGAACCAGACCAGGAAGACTATTCCTCAGCCTTGAAAGTGGTGGACACGCTCTTCAAAAAAGATAAGTCAGCCTCAGACAATTCCTGCTCTGAGTCCTACAGGACTCTGGCAGCACCATAGCATAGCCAAGCATTGTCCCAGCATTTCTACCTGAGCTAACGTAATGTGGACACACAGCAGGTGCTGGCACCAGACCTACCAATGGCACTGGCGACGTTGGCTGGGGTTGGTGACACTGGCAGCCGCAGCAGAGAGAAACCTGGCTGGCTGACGAGCAACCCAGTGAGCAGGGCCATGCAGGGGAGAGCAGGGAATGGCAGCAAAGGTTGCGGTTGCTTCCTTGTTTCTTCCTCTCTACCTTGCAGGGGGATGTATAGACACAGTATGTACCAGTCCAATGGAAAAAAAAAACCCTGTTCTCAGTCCTACAAAACGGAGGACACTCTTTTCAAAAAAGATAAGTCCCCCTCAGACAATTTCCCCTCTGAGTCCAAGAGGACTCTGGGAGCTCCCTAGCTTGCCCCATCATCCCCCCAGCCTTTCTACCCAAGCTAACGAAACGCGGACACACAGCAGGTGCTGGCGTACGAGCAGACCTACGAGCTGCAGTGGCCATGACAGGATGGGTTGGCGACACTGGCAGCCCCAGCAGAGAGAAACCTGGCTGGCTGACGAGCAACCCAGTGAGCAGGGCCATGCAGGGGAGAGCAGGGAACAGCAGCAAAGGTTGCTGTTGCTTCCTTGTTTCTTCCTCTCTACTTTGCAGGATGACGTGTACATGCAGTCTGTATTGGAGCAAAGAAAAAACCTGTTCTCCGCCAAATAAAATGGAGCACACGCTTTTCAAAAAAGATAAGTCACCCTCAGACAATTGCTCCTCTGAGTCCAAGAAAACTCTGGGAGCTCCCTAGTTTGCCCCAGCACCCCACCAGCCTTTCTACCTGAGCTAATGAAACGTGGACACACAGTAGGTGCTGGCCTACGAGGAGACCTACGAGCCGCGGTGGCCATGCCAGGATGGGTTGGTGACACTGGCAGCCGCAGCAGAGAGAAACCTGGCTGGCTGACGAGCAACCCAGTGAGCAGGGCCATGCAGGGGAGGGCAGGGGACAGCACCAGGGCATGCGGCTGCTTCTTTGTTGCTTCCCTTCTGCCTTGCAGATAAACAGCCAGGCAAAGCCGGAACCAGACCAGGAAGACTATTCCTCAGCCTTGAAAGTGGTGGACACGCTCTTCAAAAAAGATAAGTCAGCCTCAGACAATTCCTGCTCTGAGTCCTACAGGACTCTGGCAGCACCATAGCACAGCTGAGCATTGTCCCAGCATTTCTACCTGAGCTAACGTAATGTGGACACACAGCAGGTGCTGGCACCAGACCTACCAATGCCACTGGCGACGTTGGCTGGGGTTGGTGACACTGGCAGCCGCAGCAGAGAGAAACCTGGCTGGCTGACGAGCAATCCAGTGAGCAGGGCCATGCAGGGGAGGGCAGGGGACAGCAGTTGGGCATGCGGCTGCTTCTTTGTTGCTTCCCCTCTGCCTTGCAGATAAACAGCCAGGCAAAGCCGGAACCAGACCAGGAAGACTATTGCTCAGCCTTGAAAGTGGTGGCCACGCTCTTCAAAAAAGATAAGTCACCCTCAGACAATTTCCCCTCTGAGTCCAAGAGGACTCTGCGAGCTCCCTAGCTTGCCCCGTCACCCCCCAGCCTTTCTACCCGAGCTAACGAAACGCAGACACACAGCAGGTGCTGGCGTACGAGCAGACCTACGAGCTGCAGTGGCCACGACAGGATGGGTTGGTGACACTGGCAGCCCCAGCAGAGAGAAACCTGGCTGGCTGAAGAGCAACCCAGTGAGCAGGGCCATGCAGGGGAGAGCAGGGAACAACAGCAAAGGTTGCGGTTGCTTCCTTGTTTCTTCCTCTCTACTTTGCAGGATGACAAGTAGATATAGTCCGTACGCAAGCAATGAAAAAACCTGTTCACAGCCCAACAAAACGGAGCACACGCTCTTCAAAAAAGATAAGTCACACTCAGACAGTTCCTCCACTGAGTCCAACAGGACTCAGGTAGCTCCCTAGCTTGCCCCAGCACCTCCCCAACCTTTCTACCTGAGCTAACGAAATGCGAACACACAGCAGGTGCTGGTTCCAGAATTGCGAGCAGCAATGGCCACCAAAGGATGGGTTGGTGATACAGGCAGCCGCAGCAGAGAGAAACCTGGCTGGCTGACGAGCAACCCAGTGAGCAGGGCCATGCAGGGGAGAGCAGGGAAGAACAGCAAAGGTTGCGGAGGCTTCCTTGTTTCTTCCTCTCTACTTTGCAGGATGACAAGTAGATATAGTCCGTACGCAAGCAATGAAAAAACCTGTTCTCAGCCCAACAAAACGGAGCACACGCTCTTCAAAAAAGATAAGTCAGCCTCAGACAGTTCCTCCACTGAGTCCAACAGGACTCTGGGAGCTCCCTAGCTTGCCCCAGCACCTCCCCAACCTTTCTACCTGAGCTAACGAAACGTGGACACACAGCAGGTGCTGGCACCAGGCCTACGAGCCACAATGGCCATGACAGGATGGGTTGGTGACACTGGCAGCCGCAGCAGAGAGAAACCTGGCTGGCTGACGAGCAACCCAGTGAGCAGGGCCATGCAGGGGAGGGCAGGGGACAGCACCAGGGCATGCGGCTGCTTCTTTGTTGCTTCCCTTCTGCCTTGCAGATAAACAGCCAGGCAAAGCCGGAACCAGACCAGGAAGACTATTCCTCAGCCTTGAAAGTGGTGGACACG
Source organism: Chrysolophus pictus (assembly GCA_037305975.1). Classification (NCBI taxonomy): domain Eukaryota; kingdom Metazoa; phylum Chordata; class Aves; order Galliformes; family Phasianidae; genus Chrysolophus; species Chrysolophus pictus. Next base: position 21,697,946 of record CM074582.1, read on the forward strand.
CTCTTCAAAAAAGATAAGTCAGCCTCAGACAATTCCTGCTCTGAGTCCTACAGGACTCTGGCAGCACCATAGCACAGCCAAGCATTGTCCCAGCATTTCTACCTGAGCTAACGTAATGTGGACACACAGCAGGTGCTGGCACCAGACCTACCAATGGCACTGGCGACGTTGGCTGGGGTTGGTGACACTGGCAGCCGCAGCAGAGAGAAACCTGGCTGGCTGACGAGCAATCCAGTGAGCAGGGCCATGCAGGGGAGGGCAGGGGACAGCACCAGGGCATGCGGCTGCTTCTTTGTTGCTTCCCCTCTGCCTTGCAGATAAACAGCCAGGCAAAGCCGGAACCAGACCAGGAAGACTATTGCTCAGCCTTGAAAGTGGTGGCCACGCTCTTCAAAAAAGATAAGTCACCCTCAGACAATTTCCCCTCTGAGTCCAAGAGGACTCTGCGAGCTCCCTAGCTTGCCCCATCACCCCCCAGCCTTTCTACCTGAGCTAACGAAACGTGGACACATAGCAGGTGCTGGCGTACGAGCAGACCTACGAGCTGCAATGGCCACGACAGGATGGGTTGGTGACACTGGCAGCCCCAGCAGAGAGAAACCTGGCTGGCTGACGAGCAACCCAGTGAGCAGGGCCATGCAGGGGAGAGCAGGGAAGAACAGCAAAGGTTGCGGTTGCTTCCTTGTTTCTTCCTCTCTACTTTGCAGGATGACAAGTAGATATAGTCCGTACGCAAGCAATGAAAAAACCTGTTCTCAGCCCAACAAAACGGAGCACACGCTCTTCAAAAAAGATAAGTCACACTCAGACAGTTCCTCCACTGAGTCCAACAGGACTCAGGTAGCTCCCTAGCTTGCCCCAGCACCTCCCCAACCTTTCTACCTGAGCTAATGAAACGTGGACACACAGCAGGTGCTGGCACCAGGCCTACGAGCCACAATGGCCATGACAGGATGGGTTGGTGATACAGGCAGCCCCAGCAGAGAGAAACCTGGCTGGCTGACGAGCAACCCAGTGAGCAGGGCCATGCAGGGGAGGGCAGGGAAGAACAGCAAAGGTTGCGGAGGCTTCCTTGTTTCTTCCTCTCTACTTTGCAGGATGACAAGTAGATATAGTCCGTACACAAGCAATGAAAAAACCTGTTCACAGCCCAACAAAACGGAGCACACGCTCTTCAAAAAAGATAAGTCACACTCAGACAGTTCCTCCACTGAGTCCAACAGGACTCAGGTAGCTCCCTAGCTTGCCCCAGCACCTCCCCAACCTTTCTACCTGAGCTAACGAAATGCGAACACACAGCAGGTGCTGGTTCCAGAATTGCGAGCAGCAATGGCCACGACAGGATGGGTTGGTGACACTGGCAGCCCCAGCAGAGAGAAACCTGGCTGGCTGAAGAGCAACCCAGTGAGCAGGGCCATGCAGGGGAGAGCAGGGAAGAACAGCAAAGGTTGCGGTTGCTTCCTTGTTTCTTCCTCTCTACTTTGCAGGATGACAAGTAGATATAGTCCGTACGCAAGCAATGAAAAAACCTGTTCACAGCCCAACAAAACGGAGCACACGCTCTTCAAAAAAGATAAGTCACACTCAGACAGTTCCTCCACTGAGTCCAACAGGACTCAGGTAGCTCCCTAGCTTGCCCCAGCACCTCCCCAACATTTCTACCTGAGCTAACGAAATGCGAACACACAGCAGATGCTGGTTCCAGAATTGCGAGCAGCAATGGCCACGACAGGCTGGGTTGGTGACACTGGCAGCCGCAGCAGAGAGAAACCTGGCTGGCTGACGAGCAATCCAGTGAGCAGGGCCATGCAGGGGAGGGCAGGGGACAGCACCAGGGCATGCGGCTGCTTCTTTGTTGCTTCCCCTCTGCCTTGCAGATAAACAGCCAGGCAAAGCCGGAACCAGACCAGGAAGACTATTGCTCAGCCTTGAAAGTGGTGGCCACGCTCTTCAAAAAAGATAAGTCACCCTCAGACAATTTCCCCTCTGAGTCCAAGAGGACTCTGCGAGCTCCCTAGCTTGCCCCATCACCCCCCAGCCTTTCTACCCGAGCTAATGAAACGCGGACACACAGCAGGTGCTGGCGTACGAGCAGACCTACGAGCTGCAGTGGCCACGACAGGATGGGTTGGTGACACTGGCAGCCCCAGCAGAGAGAAACCTGGCTGGCTGAAGAGCAACCCAGTGAGCAGGGCCATGCAGGGGAGAGCAGGGAACAACAGCAAAGGTTGCGGTTGCTTCCTTGTTTCTTCCTCTCTACTTTGCAGGATGACAAGTAGATATAGTCCGTACGCAAGCAATGAAAAAACCTGTTCACAGCCCAACAAAACGGAGCACACGCTCTTCAAAAAAGATAAGTCACACTCAGACAGTTCCTCCACTGAGTCCAACAGGACTCAGGTAGCTCCCTAGCTTGCCCCAGCACCTCCCCAACCTTTCTACCTGAGCTAACGAAATGCGAACACACAGCAGGTGCTGGTTCCAGAATTGCGAGCAGCAATGGCCACGACAGGATGGGTTGGTGACACTGGCAGCCCCAGCAGAGAGAAACCTGGCTGGCTGACGAGTAACCCAGTGAGCAGGGCCATGCAGGGGAGGGCAGGGGACAGCACCAGGGCATGCGGCTGCTTCTTTGTTGCTTCCCTTCTGCCTTGCAGATAAACAGCCAGGGAAAGCCAGAACCAGACCAGGAAGACTATTGCTCAGCCTTGAAAGTGGTGGCCACGCTCTTCAAAAAAGATAAGTCACCCTCAGACAATTTCCCCTCTGAGTCCAAGAGGACTCTGCGAGCTCCCTAGCTTGCCCCATCACCCCCCAGCCTTTCTACCTGAGCTAACGAAACGCGGACACACAGCAGGTGCTGGCGTACGAGCAGACCTACGAGCTGCAGTGGCCACGACAGGATGGGTTGGTGACACTGGCAGCCCCAGCAGAGAGAAACCTGGCTGGCTGACGAGCAACCCAGTGAGCAGGGCCATGCAGGGGAGAGCAAGGAACAGCAGCAAAGGTTGTGGAGGCTTCCTTGTTTCTTCCTCTCTTCTTTGCAGGATGACAAGTAGATATAGTCCGTACGCAAGCAATGAAAAAACCTGTTCTCAGCCCAACAAAATGGAGCACACGCTCTTCAAAAAAGATAAGTCAGCCTCAGACAGTTCCTCCAGTGAGTCCAACAGGACTCAGGTAGCTCCCTAGCTTGCCCCAGCACCTCCCCAACCTTTCTACCTGAGCTAATGAAACGTGGACACACAGCAGGTGCTGGCACCAGGCCTACGAGCCACAATGGCCATGACAGGATGGGTTGGTGACACTGGCAGCCGCAGCAGAGAGAACAACCCAGTGAGCAGGGCCATGCAGGGGAGGGCAGGGGACAGCACCAGGGCATGCGGCTGCTTCTTTGTTGCTTCCCTTCTGCCTTGCAGATAAACAGCCAGGCAAAGCCGGAACCAGACCAGGAAGACTATTCCTCAGCCTTGAAAGTGGTGGACACGCTCTTCAAAAAAGATAAGTCAGCCTCAGACAATTCCTGCTCTGAGTCCTACAGGACTCTGGCAGCACCATAGCATAGCCAAGCATTGTCCCAGCATTTCTACCTGAGCTAACGTAATGTGGACACACAGCAGGTGCTGGCACCAGACCTACCAATGGCACTGGCGACGTTGGCTGGGGTTGGTGACACTGGCAGCCGCAGCAGAGAGAAACCTGGCTGGCTGACGAGCAACCCAGTGAGCAGGGCCATGCAGGGGAGAGCAGGGAATGGCAGCAAAGGTTGCGGTTGCTTCCTTGTTTCTTCCTCTCTACCTTGCAGGGGGATGTATAGACACAGTATGTACCAGTCCAATGGAAAAAAAAAACCCTGTTCTCAGTCCTACAAAACGGAGGACACTCTTTTCAAAAAAGATAAGTCCCCCTCAGACAATTTCCCCTCTGAGTCCAAGAGGACTCTGGGAGCTCCCTAGCTTGCCCCATCATCCCCCCAGCCTTTCTACCCAAGCTAACGAAACGCGGACACACAGCAGGTGCTGGCGTACGAGCAGACCTACGAGCTGCAGTGGCCATGACAGGATGGGTTGGCGACACTGGCAGCCCCAGCAGAGAGAAACCTGGCTGGCTGACGAGCAACCCAGTGAGCAGGGCCATGCAGGGGAGAGCAGGGAACAGCAGCAAAGGTTGCTGTTGCTTCCTTGTTTCTTCCTCTCTACTTTGCAGGATGACGTGTACATGCAGTCTGTATTGGAGCAAAGAAAAAACCTGTTCTCCGCCAAATAAAATGGAGCACACGCTTTTCAAAAAAGATAAGTCACCCTCAGACAATTGCTCCTCTGAGTCCAAGAAAACTCTGGGAGCTCCCTAGTTTGCCCCAGCACCCCACCAGCCTTTCTACCTGAGCTAATGAAACGTGGACACACAGTAGGTGCTGGCCTACGAGGAGACCTACGAGCTGCGGTGGCCATGCCAGGATGGGTTGGTGACACTGGCAGCCCCAGCAGAGAGAAACCTGGCTGGCTGACGAGCAACCCAGTGAGCAGGGCCATGCAGCGGAGGGCCAGGGACAGCAGCTGGGTATGTGGCTGCTTCTTTGTTTCTTCCCCTGTGCCTTGCAAATAGACAGCTTGTTTTATATTGAAGTACTGTACCACTTCCTCTACGAAGGAAGGAGTGTCTGAATAATAAGTAAATCACCACTTCTTTATCACTTCATGGTCCTACTCTTTACCACGGTATTCTTATGTCTTGTAGAATGGAATATCCATTTGAACTAGCAGTTATACACCTTGATGTGGTTCTACATCGTGCTCACAAATTCTATTGGGATAGGGAGCTGCACACCAGATCCTTTTTCTTCAATTTCAATTTTTCATGGAATTATATGTTAATAAGCCTCAAAATAACGTTTCTGATTTATGAAATTTTTGTCTGTTTCTTCTCTCGTGTCTGTCTTAAGTGGTAATCTTTGATTGTGTTTTAATTTGTCTTTTTTTTTAATATATTTTTTTTCCTTATTCCTTATATTTTTTTTAAATGTATTTCCTAAGTATGCTCATATTATATTTTATTATATATACTATATATTCTAAGTATCCTCATATATAAAAGAAGAGTAGGACAAAAAATTGATATAAAACAACGAACAAGAAGTCACTCCCTCAAAGCACTGCATTTTTATCTAATTTTTGTTATATGATGAAACAGAATGACAGTTTCCAAAAATATGGCATCTTAACTCCGGAGCGCATTTTAAAAACACCATCTGCAGGCATTACAGTGCAGATAAACAGATGTTGCAGGAGTACAAAGCCCAAGGAAAGGAAAATGGTTTGACTATTCTAAGGTTGATGCATATGAAAATATGTAACATATGTTTCTCTGATTAACAGAGAGACACAGAAATGCAACAATTGCTAATGTTTAGAAATAGCTATTGAATAACACACAGTTAATATCTGATTTTTTTTTTTTTCCTTTTCTTTTTGTCCTCCTTTCCCCCCCTCTTTTTTTCTGTCTGGTTTCCTTAAGAACAGTAAGTAGATCAACTATAGAGAACTATAAGTTCAGCATCTTTCTGTTTAGCATTAGGCGTTTATTTTAACTGGAGAAATTCCCTACACTATCTTTAATCTGCTTGTGTTGTTTTTTTTTTTTTCCCTTGTCTAACAATTTCTCACTGAAGTAAACACTTCTGAAATATGGAACACTGGCTAGCTTAGTCCCACTTACTAATGGTCCTGAATTGATTCTTAATTAGCTATAGTTTTGGACGGAATCCCATTAAAATAGCTGAGTGCTTCAGTAGGAAGGAAGGAACTGGCAAGTGTTGTGCTGTGAGCTGGAGGGAACTTGCACCCATGATGGGAGCTATGCAAAATACAGTGAGATTCAAATCACGCTCTGTGCTCCCTGTGTGAACTCAAACCTTCACATGGTAGTTCATCCTCCATCTATATAATATGATGAAGAAAGGCATCACAATGCTGTTAGAAAAACTGCATTCTTCCAATGCTCTTCTGAACTCTTCTTAAGGAAAAGAAAAGATACTAATTCAGAAGACAATGGAATCTTTTCAGTAAATCACTGATTTTTTTTTTTTTTTATAATTTTGTTTGCTATATAATTTCTTGCCTTCTGTTTATATTCTAGAAAGCCTCTCGGAAGCTACAGATTACGTTTTCATGCTTTTCTCTCCAAACAACTGAGTAGTTGCTATGAACTGAATCATATATTTGTTTGTGAAGGGAGTCAGAGGTCACTGTACAGGCATTGCTTTACAATTTGAGTTTAATTATAGAAAAGTGGGGTATCAAGGAAACAAGCTCTTCTGAAGAATTATCTGAAGCAGGTGTCCCTGTTGTTAGGGGACAGTGATGTCACGTGAACAGCTTTTGTATTCAGCAGCAATAATTCACTGCCTGCATGTGGGGATTGATCCCAGCTATGGTATCCCCAGAGGAGCCTCCACTAGGCATAGGCTCACATACTTTGATCTACAGATTAACATTAGCAGGATCGCAAGCCTTTGTCTCTTGTAAACATTTTATGTGTCTAAATTTCTATCCAGCAAATGGCTGAGTCTTGTGTTTATTTGGGTAATGAATTGCAGTAATTAATGCATGCATTGATTCCTGTACTGACTCTCCCCTAAAGGCCATTTCCATTTTTAATTTATAGAAAATGCGTACAATTCCTTTAATCAGAACATAGTCTGGAATCTAAAATAAATATAACACAGAAAATACTAAGTAGAAGTGATATTACTTAGTGGAATTAAGGTCAGCAGAATATATATTTAACAATGTGTTAAAAGATATCTAAAGAGCAATGAGTACAGGAATATGCTTTTGCAATTTTCAGGGCAGATCCAGCCCTATAATCAGCGAAGTACAAATCCTCTTATTTTAGTGAACAGATTTCCACTTTTTTCAGGGCTCAGTTTGATCCCTAACACATGAACAAATTTGTGTCACATATTTCCATTACAAGGATGTTTAGATGCTTTATTCAGTCTTTTAGCCATCTTTTTGCATTAAGAGAGACACTACCATTTACTAACTGTTCTTGAGGAGATGATTCAAAGGGTCAGTGTGTGCTTCCTTTAATAGTTATGAATACTTTTTGTTTGCTAAGTGCTAGAGCTGCAGTAAGCATTATACAAGAAGAAAAATGCAAACAGCCTTTCCCTCAAAGCCCTCCATCCCTAAAGCAGTTTATGGCATTTCAGTCATTACCTGATCTTAAACTAAACAACTCACAAACGTGGCATCAGAACAAAGCAAAATTCAAGTGCAAATCAAACAGCACTTTTTAGAAATGAAAAGAAACAAATTATAACAGATTTTTTTAAATTCTTGCAGTGGTTTAAGGAATGTTTTCTTTTCTTGGAAAATGCATACCTTATATCATACAGTACTTGGTATAGATTAAATTTCCATATACCTACATATATAGAAATGTGTGTAAAATATGCCCAGGAAAGTATGAAAATACAGCATTGTAAATACACAGCAAGGCCGATGATGCTGTGCTGAGAAATGCAATCTCATATTTTTCTGAAATGTACAAGTAATATAAATTAGAAAATACCCCACGGTACATATGCAGCATAAAGGACACAAAAAGAAAGAACGATTTGGAAGCGCACACAAACTAAAGGAATACCTGATTAACCTTTCACTGACTCCTGAGCCACGTGATTCAAAGCTTGCCTTCCTCCTAGAGTGATGGCTTTAGAAGAAGATGTTAAATTTAACCTCTGGCGCAATGATAAATTGACAATAAAAAATTCAATGGCTTGGTAATTACCAATCACTTTGGACATCGGCAACATTTTTCAGTTCTGTCAGCGCTCATTGGCACAAAAGCTTCAGCTGAAATTCTCTCGATCTACCTCTTTTTAACTTTGTTTTCATGATGCAGATTAAATCTGCCACCCTATTACTGATTCATTTTCCTAATTTTTCATGTCTGCACCATGCCCCAGCTGCACTAGGCTGATAATTGTGGAGCCCAGCCCTGATGATTAACATCAGAAGAATTAATTATGCCTGCCATTAAAATTCCAGGTTGCACATGGTGATCAAGAAAAATTAAGTTTCTCTAGGCCTCTAAATCATTTCACCTTTGAGAAGAATGATAGTGCCTCGACAGCTAAACTGCAGCCTGCGTTCCAGAGAAGGTCTAAACCACACACCCTTTGTGTAACTCACTGAATGCCTTCGGAGTTATTCTCACTGGTTTATTCCACTCGCTAAAAGGATTTACTGCCCCGCAAATAAAGTGAACCAGAATATCTAGCTGATTGCTGGATTCCAATATAAAACACCTTTTTTCCTTCCATTCAGAGACTCTCTGAGGGTATCTGTTATATTAATTTATAGATTAAAAGCATCACACAGATCTGGGCATAACCATGGTTGCTCATAATTGGTAGAGAATTTACTTTTGTCCCAGTTATAAACCGAAGGGAAATTATGATTTTAGTACTAGGCAAAGACAATGATATTTCCCAGAAATTAATTGTAAATGAAACAGATTCCTAACATCTTTAGGCAATGCAGTAATGAGAAGGAAAAGCCTGTTGATTGACTCATTTTGAAAATGGTTTTTGCACAGAAAACTCAAAATATACTCAGTCTAGCCTATGGTACAGAATTTACTAGAGCTGTAAAGTGTAAGATGATATGCGTTTATCATTTTCTTTTTCTACACTATTATTTGTTTTCACGTTTTCATAATCAAGCACACTGCTGGCTTGCTTTGAAGACTACAAGGAGCTGTATTTTGATAAATGGATGTAACTATATTGTGTCAAATGGTAAATGTCACTCACAACTGTACCAAGTTTATGCATAAACTACACATCATATCTTCTTTGCTTGTTATGTTTAAGCAGGAAAACTATTTAGATGTGACTATTCTTGCTACTTTTGGTAGATGACCAATTTCTAGAATAAATTCAACAAAATCAGAACTAAGAGCAGCGCTAGAGCAGTTATCTTCCCCTATGAAATATGTTATAAAATGGGAGGTCTCAGTGCATTTAGAGATTAACTTCTACGGGAAGTCATGCGTATGATGAAATAAGAGAAAAACCTCTCAGTTTAAAACTTAAATCCTTGAGTTTAACGTGAACATCACCACTATAGCTCAAGGATATTGTATTCTATATAAAATGGGCCATTTAGGACTTGTGAGGACTTTATTGCATTGTCTCACAAATGACAGCTAGCATAGTATTCATGATTAAATGAACATTTATTGTATTTGTAACAGTATTCCAGGAATGCCATAAAATGAAGCATGAAGTCATCTATTTCAACATTTTTAAAACACGTCTTAAGTGAAAGCATTGAAAGTATCTCCTTACAAGACATTCAGCTAAATCCAAAACCTTTCCTTTTCTCCCTTAGGACACAAGTGATAATTCAAAGGTACCAAGATTTTCTGTAAATCACACATCTCCTCTGGAGATTCAAAAGAACAGTCAAATATATTGTCAAAAGCCTACAGAATAAGGTGAGAGAAGTCTGAATATACTTAACTTGTCTTGTTTCATATATACATGTTGAGAGAGCAGATGAAGTTCAAAAAGAAGCACACATGACAAACAACACAAAGAAAGAGTATTAAAGCATTGGTCACACTTGACTGTAAGATTATCTCAAATGTTTTCAGGAATATATCCCCACTCCAAAATACAAATTCAGTTTTTTGTGAGTATGGCTACCAGTCAATGTACTCAGCTGATAGGAGATTAATCACAGATTTAGTTTCCAAGACTTCAAAAAAAAAAAATCTAACAGTAACATGATCAAATAGAATGATACTAATTTCGATACATCTAAAACTAGCTCCAAATAAATTTTCTAAGTAAATGCATAAATGCTATATCAAATTCAAGATCAGCCCCGTATGAACTTTGAGAGAGGATTAGCTTCACTGCATCTGTTCTTGGGAATGCCAAAAAAATAGCAATTCGTCTTCAAAGTAGCTTGAAAGGGATCAAATTTTGGACTGGGGAAGAGGAGAATTAGCGTGTTCCATTTCCCCCAAAACAACCAACAGCTTTTGTTCAGTTTATTCCTACCAGCTCACAAATGAATCTTGCTACGTTTGTGACCATTTTATCTACCCGTCAACCAGAATACAACAGATGTTAAAGCATACAATGGTACAATAGCACTACTATTGTCTCAAGTCACAGAGTTAATACCCAGTTCAAATCCGGCCCTCTCATTTATGGGAACTTGAATATTATATTTGATTAACTCAACAGCCAGAAAGCTTCAATCTGACTCACGTGCAAACTATTTTGCCTGTAAGAGATTTCAGTTCTCAGTCTCTTAATTTTGGCTAATGCTGACTTCTACTCTAAACTTTGCATTAGCACAGGAAGAAGGAAAATACTGTATGTTAGGAAGAAAAGAGAAGGCGAATAGAGCAGAAAATCTACTTGTAGAAATATTTTTACATAACTACAGTAACATGAATTGTTTTAAACTGTTGGAGAGCAGCTACATGAAGTGACATTGCTGCTAGGCAAAACTGAGATTCACAGCCTACCTTTGCAAAACACCCATAATAATTTGATGATTAGTTGTAAATAGCAGAATTAAGCCATATCCTATTTCTGGATAATCTTTGGAAAATTTAACTAGGGATTTATTAATCAAAGGTCAGTGGCTCTGTATGAAATATATTAGGTAAAGAAATCTATGAAACGTTAAAGAGATACAGTTCCAGTTTTCAGTTGCTCAGTCTTTTTTCTTTCTAAAAATAATTATGCCATCACTGTTAGGTTAACAGTGTTTTTCATTAAAAAAAAAAATTGCATTGTCATTGATAGTCATCTTCCACCATCCTTTAATCTGATTGATTTCACTGTTCATTCCATTTACATGATCAGTGAAATATGTTACTACATGACATCAGTAGATTTTGGCTTTTTATCCTTTGATAGTAATTCCTAGCACCAAATAGATTGAAAGCATCTGCCATCCAAATTTTCAGTAATGTGGTTTTCTACAGTATTGCATTATAGACTTGCATTAGACATACAGTGTGCTTACCTCTGACATGGAAGCATTACAGCAGCTATGTCTGAAGTACAATAAGGCCTTCAGCCTAATCTCTTCTGCGCTTTCTGTGATCTTTTTGGTATTACTACTATTCACTGATTGGAGTCTGCACTCTGCTTTTTAACTTACAGGAATTTTAGCTATTATATATTCACATTAACTTGACTGTGAATTTGGAGCCACTGGACTAGGTGTGGTAAAACATCGCCATTTTATTCAGTTCACTTTTGAAGATGAGATGATTGACACTGACAGACCAGCAGGGAAATAACAAGCAAGCAATAAGGCTGAATTTGTCAATACGCTAGGCTGGGTCATTAAGAAGTTTTTGTAGACTTTACAGAGACAAAAAAAAAAAAAAGAAACTTTTTAGGAGAATGATGTAAAGAATGAATTCCAAGTGGAATGATAAGCATGTTTGTCTTCTCTTTGATGTACACAAATTGAAAATAGTAAGAGATGCTTTTCTTGTACCGATGTCTCTTCTGCGATGTCTCCTACAAATAAAGACTGAGAGAGTTGGGGTCGTTTAGGTTGGAGAAGATTCAGCAAGATATTACTGCAGGAGCGCTTAAAAAAGATTGAGAAAGACTTCTTCCAAGTAGTAATAGGACAAGGTGCAACAGTTTCGAACTGAAAGAGAGTAGACTGAGATTGGAAATAAGTAAGAAGCGTTTTAGTTAGAGTGGTAAGGCACCAGAACAACTTGCTCAGAGAAGCTGTGGTTGCCCCATCCTTGGAGGTGTTCAAGGCCAGGCTGGATGGGGCCTTGGACTGCCTGATCTGGTGGGTAGCAATCACACTCATGGCAGGAGGATGTAACCAGATGATCATTAAGGTAACTTCTAACTCAAAACATTCTGTGATCCTGTAATGTATTCCTCCTGTATAATTTGAGTATTGCTCCATCTCCCAAATCTTTATCTAATTATCTCCTGCTGTCAATGTGAGAATCGTATCATCATTCAGTCTTGAAAAACAGTGCAGTCAACAAATGAAGAACATAAACATCACAACAACTAGTTAATTTTCAGTTTCATACCCATGAAAAAATTCCTGAAGCTAGACACAGGCTGCCATGCTTCATTGCAACTGATACCATGCCTACTGGTTAAGCTATACTAGCTGAAGATGAAAGCATAACTCCTGATCATCGTTGGCTTTGCACTGCAACTTGGACTGTTGTACAGACTGGAAGCAAACTGGTAATGCAAGACACCTTTGGAACAATCACAACACAGTTAATGTGCTTTTATCCTCACATTATGTAAATCTGCTGTATCTCTTCTACACTAAAATGGAGGAGATTGGCATGTCTAAATTCAGCATTTTTCCTGTCAACTTGCCATACTTTCAGAGCTGTATCAATTCATTAAAGAAGATCAGAGAGAGTATTTCAGTGTCTTGTGAGAAACACAGAGGGGAAAAATAAGAAATAATATACCCTGAAGCATAACAGGCTTACAGTTATGTAGAAATGTTGCACTGCTAACGCAAGATATATCGTCATATATGAACTACAAATCATTCACTAAACACAAGCAAAGGGAGAAATTCCTTTTACCTTAATTGCTGTTGAATCAGCAGTTTAAGATAACTTTAAAATATTTTTATCAATGTAGGATATCATTGGTTACTTGCTTACATGAGTAACCAATGACTCCAAGAAGATAAGTTATGTTTCTAAGGGCAAGTTGTATGAGCAAGATTTGGAGAACTGGCATCCAAATTCACGATCTATCACATTAGAAACAATTACTTGTGCACAATGGGAGAGTCCAAAGGAGTATTTTACTGTAAGAGTTTCCTGTGTTGCTAGACTGGGACATTACAACAGACAATTTTGGTTCCTTCTGTCTCTTGACTACTGGCAGAGGCACTGCTGGCCAGCCCTTGTTCTGTCATCTGCTCATTGCTTATTACAGCCTGCAGTATCCCTGTCCCTAAGCTGGTACAGATGGCACTATGTGCACTGTTTTCTCCTCATACCACTTCTTTCTGAGCAGCCAAGTACTGGGCTACTGCTCTGCAGCTGATGCATAAGCAGCAAAACAGCCAAATGCAACATATGCAATTGCATTTATTCTGCTTAATGCTATTGCACAGCATTTTTTTTTATTTTTTATTTTTTAAAAATTGTAACATTTAAACAATTATTACTGAAGTTAACTATATTCTTATGGAGACATTTAGCATAAGGGAACATGTAATATTTTATACACATGAATTCTGGACTTATTTGCTCTACCAAGTAAGTCTACTGGTTTGACTAATTACAGACTTGCTTCCAGCTAACCCTTACACAAAGAAAATGGGATCATTTATGTATATCTTTAGTTTTGTGCTTATCAGGTTTTACCTCAGTCTCCATTGTTCTCTATCATAGTAATTTGACTATGCCTAAAATATAATAAAATGTATCCATGTATTTATCTAAAGAAGATGGCAGATGGTTTAGAAGGAGAATACCAAAAGGAACAGAGGAGAGAGCAATGGGTATACCCACTTTCTGACTAGACCAGAGACAAAGTTCTCATCCTATGCGTTCCAGCTGTTAACCCGTCAAATACAAGTAGGCTTTCAAGACATCTCATCCCAAATCCGTATTCACAGAAGAAAGATCTAGACTTGGAAACTACATTTTCTTTAATCACTCAAATCTCCATTGGAAAACTTATTAAATTCAACCCTTTCTCATAGATTTCTTTGTCCTTAAAGAAAAAGATGTTTAAGTTTTCCTGCTGCCAAGTCATTGTCTCTTTCCTCCACCTTTTACCTGGCACCTCCAGAACAACTCCTAACCTACTCAGACAGTAACCAAAGTTAGCTAATATCACTCTAGTGTTTGCTGAAGTCCAAACAAACTTAATTCTTTGAAAGACAGATGCTCATTTCTGCAAAGCAGGGCAATGTTCACTTCCCAGAGAAAGGTTTTTCTATACGGAGTTAATCTTATATTCCAGATAAATATAGGAGTTGCTAATCACATTTTGTACAATCAAACTCAGTTCATGAAATTGCATATAATTGGGCAAAGGCTCGGTCCTGGTGCTGCAGAGTTGACAGTTACAAATTATATTTAAGAACATGATTTTCTTCCCAGCATTAAGTTTTACTCATTTACTGCTACCACCTGCATAGGGGGTTCATTCCAAATATAAAATGTAAAAGTGTGCTTATTTAGGCCAGTCTGTTTTGGCAGCGAGATCTACTGGGATGATTCACACAAAGATTTTTCAAAAAATCTTCATGACAATTTTGGTGTCAGATATCTAGAGTAGATCTTGGAAATAGCAAAAATCAATGATTTTGTTGTTATTTTTTAGCAATAATCAAAATAAATACAACTAAATTGGGAAAGAATTAGCAATTTTTTTTTTTTTTTTTTTTTTTTTTGCAGAACTATACTTACTATATTACATTTTGCAATTAATGATATTGCTTAGGAAAAAAAAAATCAAAGGACACACAGAAAGTAGTGATTAATAACATTCTAGTTTGTTACACTTTCATTTGACAAGGACCTAGCAGCTTGGTCAATACTTCATCCCTGGTGACTTCCCTTTCACATGCTGCTAATCTATGCTCCAGGCTTAGAAAACAGGCCACTAGCTTTAAGCAGTTTCTACATTTCTTAGAATGAACTTTGTTTCATCTTAAAATAGCTTAATGTTGAAAAATCAGTAATTGTTCTCTGTGTGCTGCAAAATGGAAAAACCAGTAAAATGATGGTAATATAATAATTATCACTTCAACACAGTAGTTTTCAAAATACTGCAACTCAGTTTCAAAATATCTTTTTCTGTTGTGAAGAATATCTGTATGAATTCTGTAATATATCTCTAGCTGAAAAAAATACAAAGATGATATATTTTCCCTAAATAATATTTTTTCATATTCTTTGAAGCAACAGTAATTTTTAAAAACACCATTTGGAATGAAAATAAACCCAGAAACTTACAAAATATCCTCACATTTTCCGCAGCAACCAGGCTCAATTTCTCAAAAGATTGAGGGAGAAGGACAACAACTTTCTCATGGCAGTATCCCCTCCTTATCCTATATCAAACATAACCAGTAGCAGTCAAAGGTCAGGGGACAAATGAGAGCCACTCAGCTAAGTGAGGCTCTGAAAGAGACAAAGATAAATTGATATAGATGTGAGAATCTGGACTGAACAGAGAATTGAAAAGTCACTTGTACTGGTTTGGCACCTGTATAGAGAACTGGAAACAACTCACTCTACTATCTATGGGAAAAGTAGTGTGACATCTCTTGAAAACCATAATCAAGCATTTAGGTCTTCTCAAAGGTTTTACTCTGCCATCAGACATGTAAGCTCCAGTTTAGAGGACATATTGAAAGGTAGGTCATTTAACTGAAATATTACTTCAGGTTCTCTGTCCAAGAAATGGATCTTTATATGTAGACATGTTTTAGCAGCCTTTCTGCACTCAAATTCAGCTAAAGAACAAAGGTGAAAATCTTACATAGTTCATCTTTTGATGAGATACCCAGCATTTAATGATTTTAATAAGGCCAAAAATTCCACAGTTCCTTTGAAAGACAAAGACCTACAGTCTTTCTTAGGAGACCAAAAAAAAAAAAAAAAAAAGGAAGGTTCAAGGTTTGATTCTGCTTTATTCTTTGCTATCTGATATCTTGCTGGAACAGAATTGTTATGCTCCTCTGTAAGAATGGCTTCTTTCTATGAAGGAATTTGGCTTTAGTAATATGGTGAGGACTCCAAATGATAAATAACCTGCACATTGAACAGAATGGTAGCATTTCATTCACACAGAGCAGGAAAATTTAGCCCCCATGAGCTATGTTACTGGGAACTCCTTAAATCAAAATGTAGAAACTCAATATTGAGGTACATAAACCATAAGCTTTATTGATCATGTCCCTTGTGACTGGGCATTCCTACCAAGCTAGAGACATAATTCTGGAAGGAGTTGATTTCCTTCAAATCTGACTTAAGAGTAGAGTGCTCAGCAACTAAAAAAAAAAAAAAAAAAAAAAAAAAAAAATCACAAAATTGTGTTTCTGTACGTTTGTACCTCAGAAGAAAACTAAGAGGGGAAATTACTGGATATTGTTTCCAGTGCAGGAGGTTGCTTATTTGGCATAAACTTCAGTGAGAGTATGAAGTGCCTTGAAACAAAAGGCCAGTGTCATTTTGTTTGCTGATCCAGAGTAACACTAGTAATCCATTCTTACTTATTTGCATGAGTATGTGCTTTATTTCAATCTGAGTGACTACTTGCTGTCAGGTATGGCGCAGTGCTAACTAAGTAGATGCAGAAAAGGACAGCCAGTAGAGGGTTAAGGAAGATGCCAAGGTTAAAAACCAGTGCTTGTATTTACAATCGAGCTTTACTTTCATGAGAAGCTTCTCCTCCACAGACATGGAGGTAAGTGGAGATCATCAGAGCTCCCTAGCAGGCAAAAGCCTTGCCAGCCCATTCCTGTAAATCCTCCTCAGTGTCATGCTTTATTGCCCTGGAGACACCACATGATGGCTATTTATTTAATTGCTCGGAAAGCCCAGCCAAAGAAGGGTGTCTCAAGTTTGGCATGTTAGTTTCCTGCTTACAGATTTACAATTTAGCACCATTTGAGTTTTCAGAGTCTCCTTGTTAAAAGTGTGAGGGGCCCATTTCACCATATGAAGTACAACTGCTTTGTCTGCCTCTGAGCAGCTGAAATCCCCCAAAAGGCACGGAGCAGAAATGCAGCGTGCTTGAAAAGTGTGTGCCACTCCTCCAACCACTGATTAATATTTGACATGTTCTCCAAGCAGAGCTCTATATCAAGTTCAGTGTTTTCTCTGTCCTGTCCTTTCCTTTCCTCCTCCCGCCTAATTTTGTAGACAGACAGCCATAATACGCAATAGAAACATAACTCTTTAAACTGAAAATGTCATCACTTAAAAATACAAGAGAGTGGTATGTGTCATGTATGTCTGCAAAATGCAGTTGCTGTCTGTTACAGTCTGTAGCAACTTTTAAATCTGTCATCACAGCATGAATTTCATATTAAGCTCCTTCCCAGTGCTTTAGCCAGGAAGTAAAGGGGGGAACATACTGTATCATTTATGGGCATGCTGGTGCTGGGTCAACCATGACATCACTCTCCACTCCGCTGAGCTGTAATGAGGTGAAAAGGCAGCTTTAGAACAACATAGCACTTTATTTATTAGGAAAATTTAAGTGTGCATATATTTCAATTCATGATAAAACTGAAAACAAAGGTTATGGACTGTAGCTCTCTTACAACACAAAGTAAGGGGTGGGGGAGAGGAAGGCATTTTGTAGATGGTGAAAGATTTAATGCACATAAAGCACAGAAGATTGAAAGTTCTGGGTAGGCTAAAATCCTGTACTGACAGCCCCACCAATTAGAAATGGTGCACAGCACATTATGCTGCATTTGAATTGTACTATATACTTTGATCAGAGGGCATCACTGAAACAAGAGACTAGTTGAAACTAGTTAAAATCTTCAAATTTCCACAAATGTAGGCATATAAATTGAGTACAGAAAAAAAAATGGTGAGGGTTGAAAGCTGTATGAGCCCCTGATTTCAGAAGGTTCATTAGAAATCTGCAGAGCATTTTTAATAATGTTGGTAGGCTGGGCACTTCATAGCATTTCTCCAAATTAATGCTTAAATGTAAGATGAGTGTTTGCATTTTACAGCAAGGATCCTTTTTCCTCAAAGCTGGAAAAGGAACAAAAGGGATAGAAAAAATATAGTGCAGAACAGGTCTGATCAAACTTATAGTTAAGTGCTCTCATTCCTTTTCCCCCCAACTATTTCTTCTAGTGCTCTGTTTTGTTTTTAAGCCTGGCATCATTATTTTTCATTCTTAAGCAAAACAGCGAGGAACATGTTTTTATTGCAGGCATGGTACCAGCAGTTGGCTTTTTCCGGAAAGTATGCAAAAATATTGCTGTTTATTCTCCTATTTTGAAGCTTGCCTTGCTTCTGAAGTCATCCCTCTGCCAGCTGATCCCTAGCCTGGTAATACTGTAGAGCCTGGCATACACAGGAACCACTACCCACAATACTAAAAAGGTTTTAAAACACCTCACATAAATGGGAGCCTTTTTGTCTGTGAGATTTGAATACAATAAGCATGATGAATTCAAAGTACTACTTTCTAAGCACTACTTCCAGACAAATACTAAAATGATTTAAATAAATACACTCCTACATACAGTTAAATGCATAGGTGTAAGAAATGTAACAGGGAAAATATTTCATCAACCTTTGCAAGATGCTCCTTTAACGGCTCTGGTCCCAAGAAACAGATAGTCAGAAGCTGGTATGCAGCCAGAGTAGCTAGTGTTGTAACCTCCCCAGATCACACAGCCTCTAACATCTAGTAAGTGTCTGATGAGTATTTGGCAGAAAATAGCTCATGAAAAACCCAGTCACTGCCAGTCCCTGCAAAGGAGGTCTTTTCTTTTTTCCCCCAATTTAGTTGTAAGGCCACATCTCATTGTGGTGCAAATGTACAATATCTTGCTGGACCTGTAATTTTCCAGATGAAATGTAGGATTACAGTCCTCAGTGTTCATAGATGCAATAGATGTCATTAGATGTTTCTCAAAGGAACCACATTATTTCTGTCCAAACTCTCACATGGGGAAATTAGTTATGGGGAGTTCATTTGTTCCAATATGGGAGAATTATTTTTTTTTATTATTTCATAAACACATCAGAAAAACATCTCAGGAATAATTTTAAGATAGTTTCAAAAACTGATATCAAACTTGTAGAAGAAAAAAGAGGGGGAGAGGGTGGAGGGATGAGGGACAAAGTACACAAAAATATATATATACAAAATACATAGTTTTCTGCAGGTTCTTGTTTCTGCTGTCCACCAGACAGCACCAAATCATAGAATCATAGAATCACAGAATCACTACGGTTGGAAAAGACCCACAGGATCATCCAGTCCAACCCATCAAGGTGAATATTTCATAAGTTGCTGGAGCCACATTAACAATTATGATCCTCATGATTTCCTGATTTAGAGAAGTGAAGTTACTTTCCTATATCATCTTTTTCTGCTTTTCTCCACTCTAATCGGGTTTGATTTATCTGTGGGTCTCCTTGCTTAAGAAAGAAGGTCCATACAAATGCCAAGAATGTAAGTTCTCTTAGTCTACTTGTCGCTTTTCAAATAACTTTGCCTTCTCAGTACGTATTTGAAAAACAATTCTATTAAACCTAAGAAATCTAAGAAACTCACTGAGTTACAATATTTTCATGTAAATTTGACTTTTTAAATTCCTCTCGTATGTTACATGTTTTGAATACAGCATGAACCAACAATAAGCATGGTTTTCCATCTCTAGCTGTGATGGAAAGCACCTGGAAGACAAAAGATGGTGGCTGGAATCAAAACCAAGATGATACGGCATGAAACAAATTAATCCTTCATATGTTTCCTCAACTGCTGACCTAAATTGAATTACACTGTGAGTCTGGCTCTCTGTCTGCATTTGTTATTAAATTGCTCACTGTTAGCATCTGCCTTTTCATTATAGCTTGTAGCCTTTCTTTTCTATTAATAACCTTATCATATGCTCCAAGTTCAGTACTTCCTTCACTGAATTTGTCATATATAAATTCTTTAAACTGTTTCCTTAATACATGAAATGTCTTAGAAAACAAAATGAAAAGCACAGTCTCTAAGTTATCCACTACCTTCATGATGTTCTTCTCAACAGGTAGTTCTCTATATCCTCCTATGTTCTGTAGCCCTGTTTTTATTCCACTTAGTCACACCAATAAGTATGCGACTCCCTATGAATCTACCGCCTTCAGCAAGGAATAAAAGGGAAAAAAAGAAAAAACTCACATACACAGAAAACATCATTATGTCATTATATGAATGTGGGAAGAGTCGCTCAACTATGAATACAGGCTTGGATTCCCTGGCTAAAAGATTGTAGCACAATTTTAAAAAGGAAAGAAAAAAAGCAGAAAAGGAAAACCAATGCGCAGTTAAGAAAATAAAATCAACATACTGCAAACGTCGAAAATTCAACTAGATTTTAAAAGATGTTTGATATATTCGTGAAAGGCAAATCCGTCCAGGACTATTAAACACAAAGATAGCATCTTGCATTCCAGAAACCCTGGAGACATATATTGATGAAGGCTAGAAGAACAGAGAGGGGAATATCACTGCATGTTTGGCCCAATCTCCCAATCTCATGTCCTTCTGTAGGCCCCTATCAATAGCCATCAATGGAGGAAGGAGTCTGGGCTTGCTAGCCTGACAAAGGAACTCCGGTAATGCTAGTTGGAAGTATTTAAAATTTTATCACAGCTTAGCATCAGTGCAACAAAGGTTAGTAAGAAAGGCTGTGTGTATTCATGGCTTTCCTGCTCCAACTCACAACAAACTGAGCTTTGGAACATAATGCTGATGTAAAACAACTTTCTTCTTTGACAATAGCGAGGACACAGCAAACAGCTCCTTGACAAAGCCTTACACTGCTATAATAAGATTTGCAAATGCTCTTCTGATAACGTCTGCATCATCTGCAAGTCATTGCAAAAAGTGTTTTGGCTCAAAGCGCACTCACTAGCTGACACTGCAGACCTTCTATAAGTACTTCCCTTACATTTTTCTCTGTGCACAAATTAGAGCATTCTTTTCCATTTTTACTCTCTCATGTTTCTCACAGTGCCTTACAATCTGTACACACAAAGCAGAAAGGGAAGAAACAGACAATGGCACACAATGCAGGAAGATGCCAAATCAGTCAGAACCCCCCCCACTATCCACACACAATCAGCACCAGCTGTAGTCCAATTAAACTTAATCTAGTCACATGCTCATGCGTTCCTCGCAAATTAGAGGAAATCAATTCAAATGCTAATGAGAAAACCCATAATTTATTATCTGCTGAGGAATGCATGTTACATTAATTTTAACTGTAAACAATTATTTTTATTGCAAGATTAATAACACCATCTTAGTGAACTTACTTTTCTCATATTTGTTGATGGAACTAGTTTTCAGCTACCATTTTTGATCTGTCACAGTATTTTAAGCCTGAAAAAAATATAATTGATTTAGGAATACTAGAAATGCAGTTTTATGTTCTTCTGTCAAAGCAAAGTGGGAAAAATGCCCAGGGCAGCTTGTGGAAAGATCCAGCTGAAGCTCGTGGCCTAAACAAAAGGGCAAGAGCTGTGAAAACCACACACTCTAGAGCCAAAAAAGTAAGAGAGAAAAGAGAAAGTTCAGGTAAAAGCTTCCCCCCCCCATATGTGAAAACAAACAAACAAAAAAAAAAAAAAAAAAGGAAAAAACCAGAAAAAAATAGAACTAAGTTTACCCCAAATATCATTCAACTATTTCAGATTTCTTCATTTCAGTTGTTCCATTTTTATGTGATTTATTCTTTTCCTTTCTATATTGAATTTCAAACAAAAAAATAAACTTCTTTACAATGCCAAGGGATTAAAATATTTTTAATCAATAAAACAAGGAAGCAGTGTAAAATAAGAAGCATTTCAGGAAAGCTTATCTTATTTGCTGAACAGAAGTCTCACTGTTTTTCTATAAAGTATTTGAACAGAATGAAACATCTGCATTATAGCTGAAATTCATTGCAATGATACAGAGGTAGAGAAGCAACATAAATAAACATTTTTTTTTTTTTTTTTTTTCAGTTCACAGCCATTTTTTTGTTTAAAAACCTGTCCTGTCCTTAGAGAATGTCAGTGAAAAGGTACCTTATCCTAAGCAGCCTGTTACTCTTCTGGGGCTTGATTTTTAATACCAGGAAAAATTTACACTGAACAGAACAAAAAAACAGAAATGCATTTGAAGAGTTAATTTAATGGCTAGACTTACAAGAAAGACCATCCAAAGTAGCATTTTCATTTTTCACTATTTACTAAGAGTTTGCTACTACAAAACTAGCCATCAAATATTTCTGCATAACCGTGGAGCTCAGGTTCCAGAGCTACAACTAAATAGGACAAACGGTTTTCTTGACAAGTACAGTAGCACTAGTCTCCATCTTGTTGGGAAATGGGAAACATGCTAAATGTATTTCCTCTCCTTTTTGCAAATCCCTCACAAAACTGATTTTCACTTTCATTAATTAACTATTCATTGTGTCAAAAGATTTACTGCACTACATTCTATTCTTGTCATATTTCTAGTAAATGCAATCACGTTTTTGTTTATAATAAATAATGAGCATTGTTTTCTGAGGGGAAAAAAAGCATATTGTTGCAAATAACAGTCCTGAAAAAATAACAGATAACTCTGCCATGCACAAACAGCCTTGTTCACGTGGATACAGCGAGATAAAATGATACTCAGTCTGTACCCTGTAGTGTTAACAGAATACATCACAGTAGATATTAACCAAAAGCATCTGAAAATAAGTTTCAGAAGCTTGGGCAAAATAAATGGTGTTTTTAATATTAAAACAGCCCAATTCATTACAGAGAAACAGGGGACCAGTTTATAACAACCGGCTAATTTCACATCTTAGGGCAACATCTTAGAGAAGAATTATAGACTTCTTAGTGTGTCTTTCACTGTTTTTACCTGTCTTTACCTTCCTAATAAGAACGGACACTACACTGCACACAACGTTCACTCTTAACCTTCATTTCAATGTTAAAAAAAAACAAAGTTTTTTTTTTCAAGATCTGCCACAGGAGACTACTATTGCCTAACATGAGATCTTGTTCATAATGCAAGGGTGAAAGGAAACAAAGGGTAAAGAAACTGCATGTCATTCATTGTTTACTATTGCTGGGCCCTGTGCTTCAACAGACAGAACAGGCAGTCAACCTGAATTACTCTTAGCCTACTCTAAAACAAAGTTTGGTTTTCTGAACAAAGCTGAATGTGACTGTATAGGCTCATCACTAACTGCAGTTAAGCTGTAAACCTCTTACAAAGTAAAAGGAGCATACTAGAACATGTCACACCATAGGAATCACTGCTACGTGAACCTCTCATTAAGCACTACACTCTTCATTCAGTCTTCAGGCTGCAAACCAATATATTTCATATTTCTTCACAGTAAAAGTGGAGGATGTGATGAAGCTACTCTGGACTACTCTACTTCACATACTGGTGAGGTACGGTGACCAAAGTCATTTTCCCTTGACACGCTGTGTTGCCTTAACACGTGTGCAGCAGCGCCCCTTCCTCCACGTTTGTTCAGATGCAATCAGCAATTCATTCTGACAAGCAGAAGTTTGACATCTGCCTTTATTAATACCTCTCACCATGTAAACAGAGCTGACAGTTTCCATGAGAACTCAGGACTTTCAGAGAGGCATTTAGTCAGATAACAACAATCACTAGAGCTGCAAGAGCATCATGAGTGACAACCTAAGAATAAAATGGGACCACAGCTCTAATCCTCTTAAGGAAACAGCCCTAAATAACAGCCATTAATGATAAATTTTAAGATTTCATGTTTCCAGTTGCCCATACGTTAATCAGAAAACATGTTTTATTCAGATGGTCCACTTCAATTCCCAGCATTTCAAGTTAAAATATTTGGGGTTTTGAATAATGACTTGTGAGGCAGAAAGCAGAGGAGAGCAAATAAGAGTAATAGGCAAAACTTCAACATCGGCAGGGAAAGGATGAGATTATATACCCAGGTGATCTCGACAAATTAACTTCAGCCAACAGTACTCAGGGACTGCCCTGTCTGGGTTCCAAGTGTATTCTCTCCCATCCAGCAATTAGTCTGAGAACATGAGCAGGACAAGCCAACCACATCTAAGAAATTTATCTTTTCAACTCAGAACATTGTCACATTATCTGTGCCCCATATCTAGTTATGACCAGCCTCTCCTTCTCTACAGAAACCTGCAAACAAGCAAAATCCTTGGGTCTGTATACTTAGCTAGTTGTCTGGGGAAATTCCTTCTTAACCAGTTGAGGACCTGAAGAACTGTAAACTCTTCATAATCACTGCCTCAATACAGAGCTGTCTGTGTCACAGGACCACAGAGAGCAATGAAAGCATGCCAGTGCCTGCTATTAACCCACTAAAGAAAGGAGAAATCTGAAGGACAGAATAATGGAAAACCTCCAGCAATGCAATCCAAAACCTCCAACAATCCCTATATTTTCTCTGCCTGTAAACACAGAAGTGTTGCAATTTTTTACTGAAGCTGAATACTAAAGATCTAGTCTCTTTTCCTAAAAATCTATATGATGGTGAATCTTCCACCTCAAGTGGGAAGCAATTCCTTCATCTAATTATTCTCACAGCTTCAAGTCATTTGATCTTTTTATGCTTTGTCAGCAGGGCAGAAAAGCCCAATTATCACATTGTGTTTTTCCTTTTCCACAGGAAGGTATCTGTGTGCTTCTTGGCCTTATCTTTAAGGACCTGTGTAAACAGAACACCTTGCTTCTTTCTTGCAAGAATAAGACTACTTTTCTAGCATAATTTCATGGCTTTTATCTGAATTCTTACTTACACATTTACCTCTTGAAGGGTACTCACAACACAATCTTATTAGCAATCTTGCCTTTTCTGTGTGCGCTTCTTCACTTCTATAGATATTTTCATTCTTAAATATATTGAAGGATCCCTTTGCTTCTTTTACCTACTCCACTGACAGCTCATATTGAACTAAGTATTCATAAGCTACATTCTTCTAACACAGAATTACTGCTACAGTATTTCTCGCAAGAAATACTAAAACTAGAACTTAAGAAGGTAAGCAGTAATTCTGTGTTATATCTATAGTGTATAGAGAGAGAAATATGTAGTGTATATGTAGAGAGAAATAATGTCACTATAATACAATATCTGTAATGATACTAACATGCATTTGGAAACAACAGTATGATTATTAGTTTGTGGCCACATTACCAAGTCATGAGATCCACGTAACAGTTGGGCTTTTTCCTTACCATCACTAACTCACTAACATTTGTTTCATCTACAGCTTTTAGCAGGTCATGCTTTATCGTTGTCTTTTATCTTTCTGACAAAAGTATAAGTGTCAAAACAAACCTAGATATCTGGGGAAGTCCACTGGAAATCTTCCAAATTAACCTCTTCCTATGCAGAAGTATATTTTGATATCTGCCATTAGCCTATTATTTTTTTTTTTATTAGTGTTCTGTTACCTTGACATAATACAAGGGTTTTTTTTTCCTAATCAAAATATTTTGAGACAAAAGATATGAGAAGACATCCGCAAATTAGAGTCAACTTTGCATTTATAAACTGGACAAATACACGCTACTCTCCTGTTCCACTTCAGGAGAAGTTAAAGGAACAGGACATTCCCACACTCAATTGCAATGAGCCATATTTGTGCAGTCACTTAACATGACACACCTGCCACATTCCACAACTCAACTTGCTGCTGTTTTTCACCAACTGCGTGCAGTTGTACTGAAGACATATTCTTATAGATAAAGGCACACCTGGAATTAAATCTGGTGAGGGAGGTCAAGTATAGCAAAAAAAGGCTTCTTAAGTGCATAAATTGCAAAAGGAAAACTAGGGAAAATGGGAGTCTGCTGCTGAGTGAGGCGAGTGCCCTTGTAATGGAGGACACTAAGAAGGCAGAGTTACTGAGCTCCTTTCCTTCAGCCTTTACTTCTAACACTGTCCCTCAGGAATCCCAGACATTGAAAATAAGAGAGCCTGGGGAAAAGACGACTTCCCTTTGGTCAAAGAGATCCAGTCAGAGATCCTCTGGGCTAACTCAACACACACAACTGCACGGGCCCTGTTGTTATGCACCCGTGAAGCAGAAGTAATTGCCAGGCCACCCTCCATCACCTTTGAAAGGTCACAGAGAGCAGGAGAGAAAACTGAGGACTGGAGGAAAGCCAGTGTCACTCCAGTCTTCAGAAGGGGCAAGGAGAAGGAGTGAGAAAACCGCCAGCCATTCTACCTCACTCCGGCCATGGGAAGATGATAGAGCAGCTTGTTCTGCATGTTGTCTTCCAATCCTTACAGTTCTGTGATTCTTCATGACAGCAACATTCTGTGTACTACACTGAATTTTCCCCCGTTCCACTGTCAGCCCTTGGAAGCAATGAAATTGCTTCTGACAAGTTCTATCAACACCAGGCAAAGCATCAATAGAAATATCAAAAATCACAGATAGCAAAAACTTGACTCATCTGAGTGGTGAGAGGGTCTCTAGTCATAGATCATTCCTTCTCAGAAAGCAACCTTCATCCAGGAGATATTCTCCTTTTGGAGGCTAGCCCTTAAATAAACCCAGGGAGTCCATCACTTTTAGTCATATGGGAAGCACCGGTGAATTGCCTGCACCCCATTCACCAGGTGCTCAGTCATCACTTCAGGCCATGACAAAAGTTTCCTTACATTCACATTCCTCAGACCAATGATGAAAATGTGCAGAGCTACATGGGACGCCTGAGCAAGCTACCATGCTATTGTGACGGTCCCCACTAGATCTTCAACTTCCAACTTTGCAGAATCCCCTTCCTGAGTCAAAGTTCCAATGCTGTATTTTTTGTATGTTACACCAGTCAGTTTTCACAGTAAACTGATATATGCCTAATAAAAACTTGACTTTTTGGGAGGCTACACTAACAACACAGGATACATTGGAAGGTTTATTCTTGTTCCTACTTTCCAGACATTTGAATTGCAAAAGTTCTGTCAAAAGCTGATGTGTCAAACTTACAAACTTAGCTAGACAACATTCAAATACAGAAGTTACTAGTAAGCCTGAAGGCCAGTAGCAGAGCAAAACCAGAGACTAAACTGCTCTCTTTCCCTTAAAAGAATTCCCAGTTTGAAATTTCATCTTTGGGGTAAACATGTGAATAGAAAGCCATGAGAGTCATTTACTGCTTCTCAGAAGCTATGATGAATAGTTGATAAGTTGCACAGCCTTCACTGTGACAGTTACCTGTGTACTGCTGTAGCTTCATCACAGATACTGTAAATATTCCCAATGCAGACTCAAATGTTATCCTACGAGGGCTGATATCAGACCATCTTTGTGAGTATAAACATTTGTGCAGATGAATTCCTGCTGCATATCAAGTGATGAACATAGAGATGAGTTTCCTCTTTGTAAAACAAATTCTTTCTTACTAATCAACCTTTGCATCTTGACATTTCAGTGGTATAGCATATACATCCTTTCAGCTCTGCCATCAGAATGCAATAAATCTTCCTGCTTGTGTCATAATACTTTTCTCAATATTTATAGTTACAAAAATTTAACTCTTGACTGCATGCTAAAACACAGAGAAAGAATTGATTGTTAAAACAAAAATCAATCTGTGGCTTTTGATGTTTTAACAAGCCACGAAAGCTTATAAATGTATCACAAAAAGTTTGATTGATTCATAACTTTGTAATCCATACCTCCTCATCTATTATCCTGTAATACTATATTAGCAATCATTAGTAGCAAGATGAGATAGAACACTGACATCTTCCTGACACAGTATGACCATAACTGGAATCTTCTAATACACAAATGCTTTTACCTGGCTATTAATAGGGCCCTTCACTGAAGACGGACTGGTATTGCCAGCCGTATTGAACGACTGAAGTTTACTATCAATCCTGGAAGCATCTGCTCCGGATGGTTGTACCTACCGGAACAGCAGTGGAGTGCCAGTCAGACTACTATAATACTGTTTTTACCAGTGCTTTCATTAATCTCTGTATCAAGACAATCATTTAAAATTAAATCCATAGTAGGAAGACAGAGGTGTGTATTTTTCAAGATCTTGCTCTCAGAATCTGACTCTCATCTCCATGAAAAAAATGTTTTCCTTTTTCACAAGCTTACAATTCTCCCACATGCATAAAGTATCAAGATACCAAGCCCAGGCAAAGACCTGAAGTGATATCAAATAATAATCAAAGAGTTTACTATTTAAGACTCTTTGTACCATCCTGTGGGAGAACTTTTTTGCCTCCAAACAATTTTAAACAAGGTGAAGAGCGCAGTCTCTCCCAAAAGTGAACACCCAAGAAGGACTACCATTTATTTCATTTAAAACAAAAGAAAAAAACTTTTTTGTCACTTGCATACTTCAAAAATGCAGCGTAGTTCTATAGATTATGCCATAGATACCTGCAGTTTAAGCGATGCAGTGGATAGCTTGCACCACTATAGGTTTTGTTTCTTCCTTCATTTGGTACATTTTGAACTAACTCTTGTGTTCTAGCTTTTAAAATTCCGACCAGAAACAGGTGTTGTGAAAGCCAGCCTACACAGGAGAACTCACGGCCCTGCCAGATCGAATCCTCATAGTTTTCTCCTATCTCTTACTACCCTACATTCTCACCTTATAAATGGATGAATTTTAATGCTAAAGTGCTTATTCAGAGCCACTTTTCTCCTTTCCACTACTGTAAATCTAGCACAATTCCTTTAATGATAGTGGGGTCATTTTGCATTTATGCTTGAGTAAATCAAACCAAACTTTGTCGTTTCTGTCTGCACTTATAACATATTGCCATTAACTTCAGTTATGTTTTAGCTGCGTAAGAAATCCATTGAAATGTCAATAGCATGTATATGGTTGTGATACTTAGAAATACGTGGCATTATATAATGTGGCCCATTTCATAACACTGTACTTATTATTTTATACAAGTAATTCATAAAGAAATTACAGTTGAAAGTCCAGTTGTGAATGATTCTATGGAAAATTACAAACTCCAAGATAGTTTCTTAAGTTTGTTTGTTTGGTTTCTTCTAAAGTTGCAGGATGGCAGATTGGACAGGAATGCTATGCAGCTGTCTAGGACAATTTTTCAGTGACAGTGAGCCATTCCAGACTCAAATATTTCTTACATTTTCATAAATGGCTTAGCACACATTTGGCACACTCTAACACATCTGAAATCTAACATTTAAATACTAGTAGTGAATTTTATATATTATACATATACTATATTAATCCCAGTCATGAGACAACCTTTCTTCATCAGAGTGATTGCCCTTGAATTTTGCATGAGGTCACCTGCCATCATGCACATCATAGTCTTCACACACATAAGACAAAAATATATATAACTTTGGGAACCCTAAACTATACTGACTTCTCCCCTTGGTTCCAGTGGGCCAAGGAATTTTTACTGTGAAGTGAATAGTAGAAATGAATGATGGAAATTAAAAGTAGCCCTCTTTGTATCTATACTATTTTCCTGAAGATCTAAACAGCCTCATGCAAAATAGTGATTTTTCACAACTTCCTTCATATCACTAATATCATGAGGGAAGTTGAAACTGCAGAGATGGTAAAACGCATTTCATCAGAGCCACTCTGCCAAGCAGTAGAGGAGGAACATGGGGGCTGTATTCTCACTGAAACAGGTTGCAGAACTACCACAGATCCCAGAGCCTAATTAAATGAGCATAAGAAAAGAAACCAAATGTCAAACTCAGACCAGAAAAAAGAGATAAATGCACAAGGCATCTTTGGATATTTGCCAGAACCTCACACACCTGCCACGACAGGATAGGCTCGGTCAGCAAAACAAGAAATACATATAAAATTGCATTAGTACATTGTCCTATATGGAAGAAGGTATGAATCTCCTCAGTGAGTCAACATGCCTCCAACAATGCCATCTTTAAATCCATCATCTCTGTATGCCTCTTGGACTCAGGTCCTCCTTATGCAGGTCTAGTAATGGAATTTTTCTGGACTTGACCCTATCTTACTATTTATTTTTTTATTTCAGAGAAATGAAAGTCAGAAAGGCAAAATGACACAGGGCACACAGCAATGCTGAGCACGAATTTCAAATAAAGTGTCACGTTCATACATGCAAGTTACCATTATTGTCTACTAAGTGAATCTGTAGAATATATAATCTATAGAAGATATGAAAAGGATCTGAAGGACATCTCTTGCTCTTTAATGTTATCACCAGTGAACGCTTCATAGATTTCACCTTAGCTCTTTAGTAATCAAGCCAGCAACTGAAAATTGCACACAAATATTTATGAAAGGTCTTACTAAGCTGTTTCTATAGATGTGTTTTCCTTTCATTGTGCTTTCTTTCTCCCAGAGAGCAAAATGAAATGGACACTTTTAAGAGTGCTTTTTAAACATTGATTGGTTTGAACATTAAACTGTCACAAGCCTGAAATAAAATTGTATTAAATTAACACAATACTGAAGATCAGGATCCAAATTTGAAGACAACCTCAGTGTATTAGTAGCATTACTGCATGATTTGTCACAGCAAATTTATAAGACTGTCCATAAGCATATGCAACAGCATTTCACCATCATTAGTGAACATTAATTAGTTAATAGTTCATATTTCACAGTAATATCTGGCCATTGATACCTCAAAAGTTATTTGAATTCTTTCTTACTCATGTAAGTACCTTTATTAACATCTGTAAATCCTGTAAGTGAGATCCAGTTCATGGATGTTTCCAAGACCAAAAGTTCAAGCATCCTCAGAAATTTCTGAATGAAATTAGTCATATAAAGAAGCAGGGAGCTGTCAGTATGCTCACAGTTCTTTACTTTCACTAGTGCTTGCAGAATCAGGCATCTTTATTCATAATACTAGCACACACTTTCAGGTGCTCTTTTTACTCGAAATTCCTTGAAAATTTTATTTCTGAGATTAGCAAGTTTTAATTTACACAGTGGGTGAACTGTACTAATACTTTAGTACTCCACTTCCACTTTGCAAGTGATGTTTTTTTTGTTAAATCCCATTTGTATTATGATGTATGATTGGAGATATATGCAGATCAGACATTTTTTCAATCTTTCTTATAGATGGCATTTAAATGATTATCTAACGCACCAAGAATAGCTCCCTGCTTCCGGATGGGCTATTTTGGTGCAGCAGATTCTGCCATCCAACAAGAAGCAGCACACAAGTACTTTTATTTAGCTATGGAAGCACTGTATAGTTTGGAGAATCTTAAGTACAAGAAGAGAACATTCCACTCATCGTATCCAGAAAGAAAAGATTTGTAAAACATAAGTTTACTAAAAATATTTTCCACATAGTTGAAATAAATTAAAATTGCAGTACCTTCTTACTATGGACATTATGACCTGATCTCGTAATCATGCAAATACCAGAAATTCTTTCCTTTTGACTTACAGAAACTATGTCTATGTGAATACATTTTCTGGATCTTGCACTAATCATAGGCCTGCTCTGCAAATATCAACTCACCAAAGACCTGTTATAGCAATTTACCACCACTTATGAGTCATCACACAATAATTTACAAGGTTGGATTGCAACTTTATAAATGTAATTACCACAATGAGTACAGTAAAGCACTCTTCTGTGTTATTTCCCATCACACTGCAGAACTTTTCTTAAGATCACACTACAACCGAACAGATAAGTAAGATCAGTATCAACAGAAAATTCTACATACCTAACAATATAAACCAGTATATACTGTTTATCTATAAAAATTTTTCCTCTTCTAACCCTTCAGTGTGAATATTAGGCCAGCAGCTGCCTGGAAATGAAAAACTGCATTCCAAATTTCATTCTTTTAGGGTCCCAAAGAAAGTCTTTAGAAAGACTCTCTCAGCTTCCTAACTACAAGCAAACCAAAAGTGTTTCCTGTTTTTCAAGTGATTTTTAAGTTGTATTTAGAAGTTATTTTTGTTTCAAAGGCTCTGAGGTAGCTCATACAGAGCTATCTCAAGCATATTCACATGCTACTTCTATCATGTACTCATTTCCCCAATACCCTAGACCTAGAATAGATAAGAAAAATAGCACAGACTCTAAGAAGGCTGTTACCAACAGTTATACTTCCCTAAATGAGTGGAACTCAATCATATGTGCCCGTGCCTGCAAAACATAGATCATTCTCAGAAACTTATCGGAATGAATGCAATAAACTTCCACAAAGAGTAAGGACAACCACAAAGTCTGTTCTATTCCGTTCCCAATGCAACATACATTTCTCTAATACTGATATACTTACAATAAGCACACAGCAACTTGTGGATTTTAAAACGAAGACAAGCAAAACAAGATGTTGCATATGCTTCCTCACTGGGGAAAGGATGAGACAATAACCAATATACGACAGATATTAGTGACATTTCTTCATGAGCTGCTAAGCCCAGAACTATGATGACAAACATCATTTAAAAACCTAAACATAACAGAACCTTGGAATTAAATATCTCCTGAGAAACCCAGAACACTTAAGTAACACTACAGAGTCTTAACGTGAAAACCATGACATTCCACCTCTTATTCCACATCACTACATCATGACTAATACATATACAAACAAGCAATATTTAATATGCATTACACTCACACACACACATGGAATGACTCCCCCAACATCAAATTCCCTTGTGGTACACACTGAACATAACCATTTTTCTGCATCACCCACCAAGTCAACCCAGGTCCCTGAGCAGAAACAGTTCCATGGACAGTTATGCCTTTTCCAAAAGCTGGAAAAACCCAAAGTGCTTTCCCCGGCATGCTCTTTACATGTACTACAGGGACCTTCTCTCCCTCCGGAATACATAGAGAGCTGGATTGGCAGGACTATCACAATTTATAGATCCTCAAATATTGACCAACCAGGTGGCTGTGTTCTGCAACCCATTGCTTCCAACATGGTAACAAAACTGATAAGCTTTCTAACAAAGTTCTCTGATAATATAGAGAGGTACACCTTTCCTGGCCAATGCACTAATGAATATCATAGTTCTGGCCTGGTTCCATGACTAATGGGGCAGAGGAACCCAGGGACCCACATCCCCGAGATGGGCATGAAAACAAAATAGTGGCAATCAGCTAAAGAAGAAAACTAATTTAGTAATTTGTTGAAGACAACACAGCTAGGGAGCACACCACAGAGACGAGCAGAAAAAGAAGGGGCAGTCTTGTGACTCCCAAACAGTTTTATCTTTCCCTCTGACTGGAAAATGGAAACAGAATAATGAAGCCTTCTGGGATCTGTAGTTATTCATCTTTTCTGAGAAAGGCATACCCAGAACTATTGACAATCCAGCAACTGGACCACTAACTCTTTAACTCCCAGTGATGTTATGTTGTGGAATACTGATAACAGAAAGCATAAAACAACACCATTTCTCCAGAGCCATTTGTTCTGATCAGAAATTCTTCAGGGATGAGTACCCAATACTACCTCTGTTTGCATAAGAAAGACTGACATTTTGAGGTCTCTTAGCTGTCACTGGATTTATGCTACATCCAAATAAAATTCAATATCATATTTAAAATAAATGTATTGAAGAATTAAAGTACGTCTTTTATTAGCTGACATGCTTCTAGCTGCCAGAGAACACTTTGTCCCTTTTATTTTCATGTCCTTACATGTATATTCAGTGTTCTTTTAATCATCTATGTCTTCAAGTAGTCTCCCTATGAAGCCAAGCTGCAGTTTGT
Source organism: Chrysolophus pictus (assembly GCA_037305975.1). NCBI lineage: Eukaryota > Metazoa > Chordata > Aves > Galliformes > Phasianidae > Chrysolophus > Chrysolophus pictus. The sequence goes on from CM074582.1 coordinate 21,731,452, forward strand.
GGTAGGCATACCAGACAAGAAGTATGCCCATGATAACCTTCACCACAGGATAGATATGTATGGAAACTTACTGCAGGAACTATTCTTTTTAAAACACAAATATATAAAACGGACATATCACCTAAAATGTCAATTGTATGGCATCCAAGCAGTGGGTGTGACTCCTTTAAATAAAGAGAGTTCATTTATCTGGGTGAAGGTTCAACCTATGGCCATTTAAAATGAATTTTGCAATTGAAATTATAACTGAAATTTGCTTCAAGCCATTCTTGCCAAGAAGTTTCTTAACAAGAAGTTAAGAATAAGCTTGATGGCATCAGAGACAATCACATTCATGGCATCAGAAACACATTTATTAGACTGGCAGTAATAAACAAAGTAGAATTAAAAACAGCATTGGACCAGAATTATACTTGTAGTTCCAAATGTCACTGAGCTTTGAAACATCAGTGAAGCCCAAATCTAGTTCTGTGGGTAAGACTCTCCTCTGACCAAGCCAAAATACCAAGGACAATCCGTAACTGAACGTGACTCCAGATACTGGGGAGGACAAGAAACGTGTGGCTTACTACCATGCAACGTATTTAAGTACAAATTAAGACAAGCAACAAATGAACAGATGTCAACAATAATACTAGGGATATGATTATGCTAAAGTAACCAACCATTTTACAAATGAAAAAGGGTTCTTTAAATATATTCCTCAGTTTTGCTGGAAAAAAAAGTAGGCAAAGTTGAAACTAACTTTTCTTGAGGGGAATTTCTAGGCTGAGAAAGAATCACAAGCATTTGGCAAAAATAAACACAAGAGCCAGCCAGAGGCAGCCTTAATATATGGTAGGGGGAAGGGAGGAAAGGAGGAGTTCTATCATTTTGTCATTTTGTGTTTTTAGTTATTTTACAAACGTCCAGATTACTGCAAAGAAATCAGCTGGATGTAATTATGTAATGACACAATGCCAGCCACAGTAACATTAGAGTTCTAAGATAAGCCCAGAGCTCCCTCTCAGACAAAAGAGTGCTATTACATGTTAAAAAGAAAATAAATAATGAATTTCATGCAAACTCTATTCCTTATTATTCATGTTAACTTACCACTGAAATACCCAAAAAGTATTTCTTTAAAATAAATAAATAAATCACATCTTCTGACCATTATAGGAATTAGACTTCTTCCCTTTTGCTGTTTCTACATACTTTGAATTTTTCATCAGATACTATATTAGTTCTATAATTGTTCTTTAATTGAAGTTTTTCCAAATATTGTGTTGCTTTTAATAGAATAAAACAGAAGACAAAGCACATACAGAAAGCTGCTGTTGACTTCAGAGTAAACAAAAATAGGATTGATGAGAAACAGACAATGTTTTTAAAGGTTATTCTTTCCAAAAAGGGATCATTTTCCTTGTAAGAATGCTATGTATCACCACCATCTCAGTAATGAAAGAAAGACTATAATTTTTCACAATCTTGACAGAGAAACAAGTGCAGTAATGGAGGAACTCATAATTGCCTTGTTTCAAACCAGTTCCAATACTAAATAGAATGTGCCTTTGATATAGAACAAATTTCAGAAGAATTCTGAAATTCTCAAGGAATAGCCAACTAGTAAACAAGGAAAACTAAGTCCTTTTTCATAGACTGCATAATTGATCTGTTGAATTCATATATATTTTTGAGCTCTATGTTAATTAGATAAATTGAAGTTGGATAGTCACATTGCTGGCTAGTAAGCAGTTCTGTTTTTTAAAGGTTTTGGGTTTATTAGTTTTGACTTCATATCAGCAACAATAAGGAGGAATGGAGCAAACACAAAGAAGGATTCAGCAGAACGCCAGAAGATGGATAAGGAAGACGCTACGATACGGAAAGAGAATTCAACTGGCTTGGCAATAAGCTAAGAGCAGAAACATTGTGGTACAAGTTGTGTAAAAACTTTGGCATGTATTCACAAAAATACAGAATTTTGTAAAACCTGCCCCTGTGCTGAATTACTCATATAAAGATATTTGTTGGAGTACGGAACAATGAGAATACAGAAAGTAAGGCTCTTAGAGAGCAGACTTTGAACATCAAGCTAAATGCAAGTCAGAATGGCTTTTGTATGACATTTGTAAATTTTATTGCCCCCTTATTTCATATTTGCACTCAGCATTTTATCCAGTTTGTTTATTAAGGAAAAATTGAGAATGAGAAACAATTGTGGATTAATGTGCCTTTAACCTATGACGGATCACAGTCAAAAACACAGAAAAATCTAAATTATAAAGCATTTATTATCATACCTATATTATCATTCATTATAAAAATGAAAGTGATTCTCTGGAGACTTTTAATCCAGTCAAGCATTGCTTTACTTCTTCATGTAACTCACCTGACACGTTCAGATTTAGATTACCCACCATTCTAAGATTTTTAAAGAAGCGACTGGCTGTTTCGCAGTATACTGGGAGGCAGCTGATTGATGAGATGGTATCATGGTACTGACGTTCAAATTATGATTAGCCTATGTGTAAGTTATTTTACATCTTGTAAAAGCCCCCTCTTACTATGCCAGGTTAAACTATCTAAATACAATAATTTAAATGAAACTATAAAAACAATCATCATGATATTGTTTGTTGTTAAGACAAGAGAGTCACTTTTTTTTTTTCTGAAGGAGTAAGCACGTACCAAACTCAGGATGCAGAGGAACAAGTCGCTTAACATCTCTCAAAGAAACTACTGAAAGCGTATATTCCAAAACAAATCAACCAACCAACATGAAAAAACATATTCACTCATCCACTTGCTGCTACTAATCATTCTGCACTCTGCAACTTTCTCTCCCCATTACTGTGTACTCCAGAGCTCGTTATTCCTCTAAGGACATTTTGCTGGCTTGGGGTTAAGTCCAGCTGGACTTCCACTGAGAAATCAGCAGGTATTTGCGATGTGAAAGAACAGAATGGCCTCTAGTGTCCAGCAGTAGGAGGTGAGCCATTGTGAAGAGCTCTTGCAACCAACAGCTGTACTTCATTTTGCAGCGTACTCTTGGTTTTTAATTACGTTAAAAATACCACGCTATTTGTTTCCCTCTTTGCAAAGGCATACAGTAATTGCTAGAGTTGAAAACCTGTGAGCTTTCCTAGGTATCTAAGAATAAGATACAGAGTAAGCAGCAGACAACGTCGTCCCTTAGCATGCCCAGTGGTTAGGCCTGCACCAAAAGGCGTAAGAAAATGGCTGTAAGAATGCACATTTCCTCTGCTGCCATTGCTATCAATCAGTATGGGAAAGCAGAGGCAAACTGCAGTATTCATCACACTGCTATGCTGCAGACCACAGCTTTCAGCCATCATGTTTTACAGAGATATGGCTGTTACAATCCCTCTGCTAGGCTGGTCAGCTTCTCTTTCTCCCCACCAGCTGAATTTTTGCTCAGTCTGTTTATGCCAAACATACTGTGGGCTCTGTAATACAACTCCTTTTCTCACTTACAAGGCATTGCTACTACTTCTGTGTAGGAGCCCTACATTTCTACTCAAAATCATAAAGAACAAAAAATTAGAAAGGATGATCTCCCTTTCAAAGCACAGTAGCTAGTAGCCGAAAATGAGATGTTAACATTAACAAAAAAAACCACTGAATCAGCAAATCCTTACAGCTGAGTGAAGGATTGTCATTTTCAGCTGTGAAAAGCACACCTGAAATTTACTACAATTTTAATTAATTCTAGAAACTTACAATCAGAACAAAAACATATATCCATACAAAAAAAAAATCCATTCAAACAAAGAAATCACTGGCAACCCTTCTTAAACTGTGTGTCAGCTGTTCATTTTCAATTTGCTGATGTTTCTCTTCTCTCTTTGGTTAACACTTTCCTAGTTACTCTCCGTATTTCATTTTCCAAGAAGGCCTCTATTTATGAAGAGTCACAGCCATTTTCTTCTGGATGGAAATGCTGCCCTCAAGCTGCCATTGTAACCTGAAACAAGGATGCTTCATTGCTTCAGAAAAGACCCTGGGGACTCTAATTCATACACATATTTATCTTCTTCATGATGTACACACAGATTTTCATTGTGAAGAAAAGCTGTGTGATGCTAGACGATTGTGCCTTTCAGGAAATGAATGTTCAGAACTGAGATTAAACTGCAGCATTTGGGGAAAGAAAGAAGGAATCTTACCACAAAAGCACTTCAGCTACCGTAAGGAACTGGACCAAATCACATCATGCCTTTTGCTGTATTTCTTCATTTCATCTCCTCTCAGATACCTGTCCCTTTACAGTCTTCTGTCTCTGTCCCCTAAAATTGGATGCTTTTCAGCTTCATCCTTGACCCTCAGCCATGATTTTATTATTTTCCTGCACACTATCCAGAATGTTCATTTATATCCACCTTTTTAATAGCATTGTTAATGATTTGAGGGGAGTAAATCACAGTCAAGATAATAGCTGCAAAAAATTAATAGACATTATTTTTATGATATAATATACTAGTATACTAATCATTTGAACAGTTAATTGAAAAGCACTAAATATTTTATTATGCATTCACTATTCCTTTTCCTTTTATTTTTCACGCTTCTGTTTTTCTTTATTATTAGAACTTTTTAACCTACTGTTTTAGTTTATCTTCAAGAGAAGTAGCAACCTACTGACATCTAATCACAGAGCTTTAAAAATACTAAAGAAACTGAAGATCCTGTTGGACTCTGAAGCAGAGGCAATAGGGAACGCAGATTCCATTTCAGTAACTAGGAAGCCTGCCACTGAACGAAATCCTATTTTATCAATCATTTTTTTGAAATTATTACATGAATTGTTGTGTCTCTGAAGCACGCAGACACACAGCAAATAAGCAGAGACTCTTAAAGGAACACTTGCTAGTCCAGTGAGGCCTCTATCTTGACTCCGGCATTGGCCAGAATCACAGGTTCGGATCTCTACAATGGGATCTGTCAGGTCAAGTTTATTTTTCCGAAAAGTTCGTCTAAGTTAATGTGTTATATGAAAATGAATTTTATTTATTTCTATCAGAAGGGCTTAGTGTTTCTTTGTTAGAGATTCAGTATTAACTTCTCTCATGATCCTTGAAAAATGCACACCACATCCTTTACACAGCCAATAGCTAGCAGAGTAATACACCAAAAATGATTAATTATGTTGTTTGCTATTTGTAAACACAGCCAGGGGCTTTCTTAAGTAACAGACTTTATTTATTAAATGCATTGACTGCAACAAAATCAGTGTAAATTTTATCCAGTCTGGGGGAGTTTTTAGTTTTTATATTTTGACTTAGTCTAGCACTTAAGAAAATACTTCCCACACAATTTAGAAGGCAAAGAAAGGCCTGTTATTATATTAAGCACCTCTAAAATACCCCAACCCTGTGATATTTGTGCTCCTGCAGTCTTCCTGCAAGGACAGTCTCACTAACTCTGTGATGATCCTATGTTGTTTAATACAGTTATACACTTACACAACTACATAAAGCTAATGCTAAATTATCCAACCAGCCACTCAAAGCTCCGCATCATCCATGACTCAGCTTTTAACGAGATGAGTGCGTGCAGTACTTTTCCACAGATTTCTGCCTCATTCAGCAAACGAATACTTATGCAAGTTTTTTCTTTATATTCCCCACAGAACACGCAGCCCCAAACAGATTTTTTTCAGTTGTATGTAGGCCTCAAGTGTTTGACAGAATATGAATCCATTTTTTCTTAAGCAGCAAGATAAGGCCAATATCTATGAAATAAGGCAACTGTTACTTCCCATGGTACTATTCTTTCAATTTTCTGCAGAGAGAAAAAAGCAGAAATTAGCTCCCAGCTACCAAAAATATCACCAGTAACATCTGATGCTCATAAAAAGTTGCTATGACCTGACTGACTTTCAGGTCACTATCCATAGCACTTTTTAGCTTTTTACATTCAAAGCACTCTGTCCTCTGACTTTCTGAAATCTCAGATACATCTGTCTCTGCAAACACAACTTTCAAGGAGAGCTCCGCAGATCACTGTCCAGTTACATAATAGGGTTTTCCCCATTACAAGAATCTGTCCCCAGGCCATCAGTTGCAATTTTATATGGATTTTTTATATGGCCTTCTCTCCTCCTCCATCCTGGTATATGTTCAGTATATTGCAAGTATCTTAAAATTATTGTAAGAAAATAAAGGAATTTTATTTTCACTTTGATATACAAAAAAGTTTCTCAAGCATATATATGAATTCATATTGAAAACATTATGGTATTTGCTTCTGCATTTTGTACATCTATCCCCAAACACTCGTACAGCCACGCTTACAATGGATCTCTGGCAAAAAAACTGAGCTTTGACTTTTCAGACGTACAGAGCACCTGCAAATTCCTGGTGACATCAGCTGCTGGGATCTCAGTGCTTCTGAAATTCTGGCCTTAGCTTACAGACTGCCATAGACATAGCCATTCTTTAATGGGCAGTTAGCATTTAGATGCACTTTAATGAGCTAAAAGTGAAAAAAAAAACGGAAAAAAAAGTGGAGAAAGTGAAACCAAACTAACCAGAAAAAAAACATTATTTCTGCTGCTGCCACATGCCTTAGCAATCCTGCGTTTGATTTTGCTCAGTTTATCTGACACATTTGTAAACATACCCATAACTACCTCTTCCTCTAAGATAAAGCTTGTTTACCTCAGTGGAAGTACAGCTTTAAGCACGGGTCCTTATGCTCAGTGTCACAGCTCACTGTAAGGACAACTTAAAAGCACCCCTCCTAGGTAGCTGTGGGAGCTAAACATGGCCTGCAGCTCTGAAGACAAACATGCACCCCAAAGCAGCTGTGTAGCTGGCTCCACCAACATGGCTCCCACTCACTGCATTGGAAGAAGCTGCTGGGCAGCAGGTAATGAAGAGAAATCCAGCCCTCTCTAGAAAGACTCTTCTGCACTTAGCTGTACTACTTTCTCATCTTCCAACCTACCAGTTAAATCCTTCCTTTCTGATATGCATTCTGCGTATCATCTTATGACCTTGTAATCACACAAAATTACTTTCCATTTGCCCGTGCAAAGCTATTGTATACATTTAAAACTAACCACACCATCCAGTCCTCACCTTTCACTCTCAGTAGTTCTCCTTGTATTCATATTCACTTGACTCTCACATAATAAAAAATATGTAAAATTGAACAGTGTTATCTTATAATATTGTTTTACTAACATTCAGTAACAGAAAGCAATAGTCTATTGAAGTATACTCTGTATACTCTGCATGAAGTCTTCTGCTTTTCTAAGAGGTAAGGAACTTGTCATGTTCTCACTGCACAGCTACGCTTCTCTGAGGTTGTTGTTTTTCGTATCTAAAGCAAGAAATAGAATCTTAGAAGTTCCTCCAAAAGCACTATCAAAAGTGTCACTCAGGACTACTCTCAAGATGAATTTCACTCTAATTCTAGAGACAAAACCATTTTAGAGTTATTTCTTGAATTTGGAATTCTCAGGAACACTTAGAAGGACCAGGTGCTACATTTATTTATTTCTCGTGGCAGAGCAAGATTAGGGATAAGTCAACAATTCCACTGTGGTGGAACAGACCAAAACAAACAGTAACAGAAAGAGCAAGGTACCTGCTTTTGTGCACTGAGTTTTAAAAGCACTTACATAGTGACTGTTTTGGTTGATTTGTATATGGTAAAGCAAAAATAAATTTGATGCGTTTGATTTTTAATCTGTGGAAAAAAATCATGTTGAGTTGTGTTGATTACATCATCTAACTGGTTTCATCAGCTACAACTGCTGAACATAATCCTTATAAGGGGAAGAAGTTTCCTTTTCTTCTCAAGAACAAACCTTCCAAACAAAACCCTTTCTTCCAGCAGACAGCAACCTCACAGACATAATGCAAACCTTGGATTTAGCTTGCCAGTGTTATACTTTAGAACACCTGAATATCACTTTACTAACAGCGGGTAAAAGGGTTACTTTGCATACTTGGAAGCCACTGAACTCTTGCAAGAAGAGCTCTGTCAGCATAAGAACTGGAAGCCTGTATGAGAGGACTAACAAGTTATGCACACGGCTAACATATCGGTGTGTATCCTGACTTCAGATCTGCAGTGAGCCAGAGTGTAACGCTGACACTCTAAACTTTCCTATCCATGCATCTACAAGCTGGTATAATTTCACAGTCAATGATGTGAAGCTCAGAGTGGATAATGATAAGTTAATATTATACAACTTTCTGTTTGAAAGGCTTTTTAGATGCTAATTACACTTTTCTCAGATTTACAGATCATAACTGAAGATTCCCATCCAAATATGTTTTTCTTTCTTTTTTTTTTTTTCCTCCAGATGTATTGCTGGTATATAGCATCCTTTCAATTCATCATTGTTTTGGCACACTGCTTACATTTTAGGATACCTATGCAGGTATGAACATGAAAATTAAGGAGTATAATGTTAATAAGTAAGAAGAGACTTTTCACACCTCTTATTTTAACTTCCAAGAATCTTAGTACTTAGTTACCAAAAACTCAAACATAGCTTTTTAAGATACGTACGTAAGCAGGAACAAAAGTTGATGAATATCTTTAAATCACTAAAAGAGAAAATAAAAGAAAAAAGAGGAATGCCCATGAACACTGACCATCGTGATTCTTAGCTTTAACTACAAAGACTTATGTCCTTGATATTAGTACAAATATCAAAAAGACTAACAACTGTAAGAAGAATTGCTGTATGACAAAGGACTAGTCCTGTCAAAGTAATGATATTACAGCAGTATATCAACAGAAGAACAGCCATACTAACATCTATCTAATCTCCTATCCTATCTTCTGTTACAGCCAATAAGGCTGGCTTGGAAGGATTATAAGTATATATCATATACTGATATTTCCCAGAATAGTCTTCCAGCTTCTGGCAGTCTGTAATTTAGAGATTCCTGAGCCAAAGCTGTATATCTGTAGTTAGCATTTTTTCTCACAGCAATTTCTGATTTTTGGAATTGAAATAATTGTTTTACAACTCAAAAACTAAACCTAGACACTGAGGTAAGGAATTCCATTGCTCAACTTTTTTCTGTGTGAAAGAGGAGCCCTTCTGTGTTTTTCAATCTTAACAGCCACTAGATTCCTTTAGATTCCCATTCTTACTACATAAAACTACTTTCATTCAACTGCATATGTTCCCGGTACCTTAGAAAATATTAACAAGATGAAAGTTGTGATGCTGATTTATTTGTAGTAAAAAAAAAAATATCTATTTTGACTTAGACAAAAATGTAACGTTTCAAATAGATTTGGTGGATGGAGCTGAATGGACTCAGGACCCGGTTATTTCACAGTTGTAGTCATGAATTAATTGGCATTATTATTCTACAAAGTCTGTCAATTTAAATGAGATCAGAGATTTTTGTCAAACCTGAAGTTTAATTCTAAGCTCTTACAGCTTTTCTTAGTGGTTTCAGAGTGAACACTATGATAACTTTCTACCTCATGCTGATTTTGATTTAGGATAAGAAATAGTAAAGCAAGACAAAAACAATCCGAAGTTCTTACAAAGCAAAAAGTTGTTTACGCTGTTCTTCCAATACTGAGAACTATTACACTGGAATAGCAACTTCAATTCTTAGAACTGAGTAGTCTTAAATCAGAATGTCTTTTAGAGAAGTCTACTGTGGCTTGAGTGATTTTAATTCTCATTTGCAGAAGCCTGAAAAAGGTTTGCCAGAGGATAGCAAAATATGTTAAGTATCCGAATGCTTGAGGCCCTCCTGCTCAACACCCTGAGGCAGCCCTTCCAGGCCTGTTCTTGCTGGGTTAACTGTGGTTATTTTGCAAGAGGAAATAAGATAATTTTTCCTTCAGAAGCAAGGATTATGAGAAGTTGGCCAGAAGGATCTTACAGCTTCAGAAAAGAGAAAAAAGCATTGGATGCCTTTGCTGTAATACACAATTCATTACCAAAAAGTTTTTCTCCCCTCAAGTTACAGCAGATGTCTGAGAAAACAGTAACCTCTACGAGTCACTTATATTTTCTTAATTCATTTAAGGTAAAAAGATCTGTAGTAGAGTCACCACCTCACCAAAAATCCTTCTGGAGAAAATCCGTGCAATGAAGTTTTAGTTCCTATCACAGCACTTTTAAAAAACACCATGATTAGTTGAGCACCTGCAATGCCTGTACATCACTGTATAATTGAATATTTTTCCAGTATTCATTTACACAATCAGTGTTTCATAAACTACACCTTAACACACTTGCTATAGAGGTTGCTCCTAAAGCAATACCTTCTATTCATTTCCATGGAAACTAAAACAGCTAAAGAAAGCATAAAAACACTGTCTGATAGAGCAAATTCTCAGATACAAATTTTTTTAAACACAGTCACCACCGTCAGCTGTGCATTTTAAAAATAGAGCCTTCATGTCATACTCAGAAAAATCCGCACCACTAGAGATGATGGACAGTTGCCACTGTCCATGATTGCCACTGCTGAAATGTACCACCTAATGCCTCACTGTGCCCACATCCACTGTTTGCTATCAACAAGCACCAGTGAATGTCAGTGGGCACAGTACTTTCTACATAGAAGAACTCAGTGACACACCTTTGCTTCATATGCACTTCCATGTCAGACACCACTCTGTCAGACTGCCCCTCTGCTGCCATCTGTCACACAGCAACAACATATAATGGGATATTGGTGGGAAGGTTCAGCTTCTACTGTCACACCACCCACATCTGCCATAGACATCATGGGCCAGCATAATAAAATAGGAGGCATGACTTTCAGAGCAGCTCTCATACATGGTGTTTTAGAAACAAATCAGAATGTATATCTGTATTACAGTCCAGAAGTTGAACTACAACTCACATAGACACATTTGAGTTTGCTTTGAACTATCTTATAAGAATACTGATAGCACCATACCCACAACAACTTACAGGCAAGCTGCTACATCTTTAGATACATCCTAGCTAGGTTTTTAACCCAGACTGAACTTTTTGCTTTGTAACTGCTCAAAGATATTCTTCATAGGAATGCTGCAGGGACTGAAAGTGAATCAACTTTATGCTACTAAAGATAATCAGATTAGAGTATAAATGAAATTTCTTCATGAAACTGACAATAGATGCCTTCACTGATAACTTAGCAATCTCTAGAAGCTATCAGTTTGCTTTCAAATAAAATATTCAATAACAATAATATTCTGGGAAAAATAATAATAATAAAAGAAGTTATTTGATATACAATTAAAGGGTTCAGATTGCTTTCCACTTCCATCACTACTCCTAATAGTGTGACATTTGCCTCTAAGATAGCACTCTAGTTTGCATTAGAATCTCTCTGTGCTACGCGCCCCTAAAAGCATTTGTTATTATAATATTTTCACGGTAGTTAATGTGAACAAATATTATGTTCTAATAAAGAGCATCCTTATCATTTAGACACAATTCATTGTGATTCTACCATAAGGGAATTTCCAAAAAGTCACTCCATCAGCATCAGTAGAAAATAAATGCATACATAGATACAGAAACTGTTCAGACTTTTTTTTTTTTTTAAAAAGCTTTATCACTGAATGTGGTTTATAATAGAGCTCGGTGCAAAATTAAAGCCTGCTTCCTCAAGGACTCTTACATCTCTTTCAAAATGTTTTTGAAACATTTTCCTCTTCAATAGATCACTACAATGCCATGTAAATAAAACTGATTAATAAGAATTCAGTGAGGAGAGAGAGACATTTACCATAAAACCAGGAATGCTTTGAGCTCTGTAGAGATTCCTTTCTACCACACACAGCTCGGCTGGAAACATTCCACCGGTCCCACAATGCACATGTTTTCAATTACAAACTATAGATTTTATCAGAGCTTAAGTTAATTATTTTATACCTCTGAGATGAAAGCAATTCATGTTTAAAAACAAATATATGTATCTTCCTATTTTAAAGCAAAAATATTTGTGCTTCCCAAGAATGGGCTGCAAACCGTTTGGAATGATTTTTTACTTTTAACATCACTGTGATAAGAAATCTATTCCTCTCCTGTGGTTTACCTCCCTTGTGTTATCAAGCCTTCACAGCATAATGAGATTAAAATTACATCTTGTGGCAGTCTATTATGCTCTTGTTATTTACAAGCTTTAAAAAAAAAAAAAAGCCTCTGCACCAGCCTTTGTAAAAATGATCCAGTATGTGTTTTCTACCCACTGCTGTTTTCAATGTCCAAACCATATCAAAGTAAAACAACCCAAAGGAAATGAAGCAGTTTCTGTCAACATCCCAAATGTACCATATGAAGTTTACATCCAGTATACTTGAGATTTATACGTTAATAATATCAGCTTGTATTTAATAAGTAAATCATATATATTGTTTTATAAAATTAAAAAAATCATCAGCTAGCACAGATAAATCTCTAAAATATATTACTGAACTTTAAGCCAAAACCAAAATTGTAAAAGCGTGGACATGGATTTTACAAATTCAGTATTAATACATACAATACTCTGTCCAATAAATCAGTGTTTTTTTGGTCAGTCTTCTCTGAGAGGAAAGTTCACAAGCTGTGATATCACACTGTTTAAAACTAGTCAAGAGAAAATATGTTCAACTGCTTTTGGAAGCTGCACAAGTGTCAGAAAAGAAATAAGAATTAATGAGGACTCCACTTCCATCACCAGAAGGTTATTTTCTATAAGAAAATAAAATCTTCATGATTCTGAAATAGGAGGTACCAGTGGACTGTAAGATGTGTGGGAGGAGGAAAAGGAGACCGAAGTCATTTTGCTCACTTGCATGGAATTGCCACCCAGCTACAGGGAAATCCACGCTGTGCATCAACACCGATCGGTTTAACCATCTTAGAAATAGGAAGGATAATGTTTGCTAATCTAATTTCATAAAGCCCTATGAGATTTATATTAGAAAGCGATACGTATAAATGTAAAAGACAATGAATGACCTAAAGCAAAGGAATGACTCATCGGGACTGAGATAATTTGTGGCAAACACACATTGCATTAGCTAGCTTGTTGAAAAAAAAAAAAAAAAAAAAAAAAGACCATAACAAACATTTTCTGGCCAAAATAGTAGTGCACACAAAGGTTATCCAGGAAATCATTTCTGCCCTTCTAGTTTCATACTAATTGTCATGTAAATTAAGAGATATAAAATCAGCAGCTGGGAAAATAAAAGGTTTCTTTTGTTTCTTGAATGACCCTCAGAGAAGTCTTTCCCACCTGATTAACTAACATTGTGTTTGTTTGTGGACAGTAACATGTAAAAAGTTTTCCTTTTCCTGTCAGCAAATGATGAATACATGTGGAACAGATTATTTAATACCACTAGACCACCAGGGAAGAAGATTTAGGTGAGCAGCAGCAGAGCTGTACCATTTATTTTTATTACCATGCATTAAAAATTACGTTTACAGATAATTGTTTTTCCTCTCTCCAATAAACCAAGATAAAAAAAATCAAGGAGAATATTTAATAATACCAGACCACCAGGGAGGAATTTTAAAAGTTGATTTTTTTATGGACAAATTAGGTTCTCCTTTTCTTTCTTTCTTTTCTTCTAAATTTCCAATTATTTTTAAGTGCAATTTGTGGAAAGAAAATTTGAAAACAGAATGACAAAATGAGCTTTCAGCTGGGGGAGTTTCACACAGATTAAGTTGTCCCCTTATAGGGGTAATTAGCTAATCAAATAGTCCCTCAACACCAGCAGTTTTACAACACCTATGTAGCTGCCTACACGTTGTATAATGTTTTGCAGATGTAGGTCCTCCTAGGTCCAGTCGTACAGTCCCATCTCTTAGTATTCTTTGCCACTCCTGCTCCCCCTGAAGGCTGAAACCGCTACTATTTCTGTGTGTCACCAAGTATAAAGTTATTCAACTTCACTTCCAAAAAAATTGCTTTTTATATAAAATTCTATTCTCAATTCCCAATTCCAATTTGAAATTGAAGAATTGTGAGAAAGGTCACTCACTTCCGTGATGCTTCTTATGCTAGCAACCACCCAAATACTGGAAGCAAAAGTAGTCAGCTTGCCTATGCGAGAGCTCCAGATGATTTATCTATAAAAGGAATTTGGGGCCAAATTCTCATGTCAATACTCATTAGCTAGACAAAGCTGAAATGGGCTTCAAAGTCTGTTGTGATTTTGCTTAAGTAAAAACAGCAAGTCTGTAAGGATCTGATAAGCATGTGGATGCGTCAGTTTTACAAAAAGAAAAGGAAATTAAGCCACAGAACATTTAGCTGTTTGTTTGTTACAGTAGGAAGGGACGCAGATGCTGGAAGAAGAGTCCACGCTGTTAAGTAGTGCTGCTCGGGTTCACACTATTTTCAATCTGAAGAAAACAAACAATTGTGCATGCACAGCAGGGCCAGAAAAACATGCAGTGACACATAAATGTGCAGTGAACTTTTTCAGATGTGCACTGAGTTTTTGAAATATAAATACTGGCTACTCAGTAGCCATTCAGCTCCCATTGCCACACTACTTGTATCTCTGATCATTCATAAATTGACTGTAGGGATTTTTCTTACACATTTTACTACATTTACTACATATGTTTTCAGCTCTACCCTGATTCTTTTATCCTCAAAATACAAGTGATCAACCATTAGCTTAAATGACAACTACACTTCCCTTAAAAAGCACTTACATACTTTTGTATGTTGTTCCCATGTGACCAGAAGACTCGAGTAACAAAGCAGATAGCAGTCTACACTGACATACCGCTTACCTTCTTTGCATCTAACAAGACAGAGACCTAGGCTGGAGAGTCTGTGCTTTCACAGCCATATGCTCCTGCCACCATCACCCATGCAAGTGCATGACGTGGTGATTATTGCTGCCTCTTCTTCCCAGTACCAACAGATGAAAGAAAGCCCTGCTCTAACATCAATTTCTCAGTTCTCACACCGCTCTTCCCCAGACCTGGTTCTGGTCTTCACTTCCTACACAAAGGACACTATTCTGACCTTACCTCCTTCTCATTTTTCCCTCTCCAGAAGATTAAAAAATTCAAAGTTCTGATTGGAAGGCAAAAAGGTCCCCAGAAATACAAGGCAAACAGAACCATGCAGGTGCCCAGTCACCAACAAAGTTGGATACCCAGAAACCTATTGAGTATATCTGATCTCTTTCTCCTACCTAAACTTCTTCAGCTCATTCCTCTTAACTGACTGAGCTCTCCTAAAAAGCTTACCTTCACACTGTGGAGGTAATTTCTTAGGATTTCATAAACCGTACACTAAGGTTTCTCAGATCCCAAGTTCTCCAGGGCTCTACTGGCTCCATCCTCATGGACAGCCATTTAGAACTCTCCCTGGCAGACCTATGGACCAGTACCCCTCTGTCAGATCCACATGTGAACTTCCACGTTCACTGTCATCTCCTCAAATCCCAGCCTTCATTCTGTTCCTCCCCGTAAAGTCTGTACCAAAGTAGGATTGAATTTTGTCTACATTATTAGTCCAACTGAAGAGGCAATCCTAAGTTTACTAAAATTGTTTGAAACTCCTCCAGAATGGTTAGGAGGCTGTGGGGTTTTTTTTTTGTTTTAATTAAGATTTGACCTTTGATTCTAACCTCTCTGTGCTGGGGAAAAGCCAATGAGTTCCTACACTGTTCCCAAAATCTAAAAGATGAAATGAAACATGCTGGTAAAACGACTTTTTTTTTTTTTTTAATAAGATCCATGAAATTCCACATATTTGCAGGCACACCAGAAAATTAAATGCTAAAAGAAACCCTTTCTTTATTCTTTTTCAGATGTAGCTGAGAGGACAAAGCACTAAAAGCATGCATGTTCACAAGTCATTCAATATTACTCTGTGTGTTTGTAAAGTATATTAAGTAACAAACAAAGGAGAGAGAAATTGTGTTTCAGGTGAAGTTTGAAATGAGAGGGAGAGGCTATGAAGTAGAGGAATGAGACTTGCATATACTTAGAAATAGCAATAAATAAATAAAAGACTGTTAGAAACATATGAACAAGGAAAAAGAGAAAGTGCACTTCTTTTCCTTCCCCTGAACTTTGATCATAAGCAACATTCAAAAAAATCTTTCAAGTTCTCTACTAACAGCATCAATAGAATGATTTATAACAAGGCACTAAATGTAACAGCATAGAGGCCCTTGCAAAAGGTTCTGCAACTACAGCCACTGGAAGTAGTTTTGACCTGTAAAGTTAAAAATTAAATATCAGCCCAATCAAGAGGCTGTGCTCCTCCCAGACATTGAGGGCACTGAGTTACAAGGTTTTCTGGTTCTTGAGATGTTGCAAGAGTTGTTTCACATTCCTAACGGAGCAATAGTCTCCTTTTTCTCGCTGTTCATATCAAGTACATGAAAACAAAAAAAAATTGCAAATCATTCTGGCCAAAAACCAAGCTAAAATTAGGAAAGGCAAGTAGCATAGCAGTTGCCCAGAGCAACATCTAGCTGACGAATTAAATAATGTTGATGGACAACCAACTAATTCCTATTCCCAAGGTAAATTCTGGTTTGCTAAGGAAGTTAGTAAGATCATCAATATCATTATTGCATTTACCTTACACAGCAGCTGCACCATCCCTGCTGTTATATTTTATTTTGGCCACTTTAGTAAGAAAATTTCACCATAGATCTCAGAGTTGTAGGCAGTGATATCAAGGGAAAAAAGCAAACTGAGACGTCATTAATGGGTTTACAGTACAATTTTATTCCAGCAGTTGTATGAAGTAGATAGGGAAAACACTTAAGATGTTGACTCCTCTTCCTTTGCCCCTCGCCTTGAAATGCAGTGACTTTGTTGGCACAGGAACTGTGCAACTTGTATTTTACTTTAATTTTGCCTGTTGGGTGTGTGAAGATAAGAAGAAATCCTGGCAATAGAAATAATTTGTTTCTGAATTTTTAATGTTAATGAACACAGATTTATGTAATATTCATGATGCCTTTGCACTTAGCACTTAAAGTTCCTTAAAATGCAAAAGCACTTTACAAACAGACATAAAAATGGTACGTAAGAGTCACATCATTTTCCTTAGAATATCTGCTTCCTGTATTGAACTACAGAAGACATTTCAAACATATTCAAAAATAACCTAAGTACTGTTGTGTGAATGTAATTTGATACAGACATCCAGATGAATGTATCTTTTCTGTTGTACATGGTCAAAGCCATGTGTTAAATAATCCCCAAAACAACAACTCATGAGATAAAGTACCTCACTATAGCCTTGTTCCCAAGCCCCATAGTTCAATCCTAGGGAATGGTACTGATTGCTGACAACTTGCTTCACACCTTTCCTTCATTATTGTCCCATTTTGTTTTACCCCTTTGGCAATATTTGTTCCATAACAGGCCTAATTAACACACACGCTCAAGACATCTTTTCATAATTTTGAACTTCATTAGATATAAGTAGATAAAGTTCAAAGCAACTTTCAAACTCCTAACTAAGCAACATCTCTCTCTCTGTCAGTTTTGGGCTGAAAATAAAAGTATTTCTCTTCTTGTTATGGCAAAAGATACAGCATAAGTCCCAATTGCCAACATTTTCTTTACCTGCTCCTGTGTTCCATGAAATTTGGAAGCATTTATTGCATTGCTTTTTCTGGGAAGATGATACTAAATTTCATCTGCAATTTCTGTCACGCAATGGAAAAAAAAAAAAAAGAGCTTGATTCATGCACGCTGCATGAAGAACTTTAGCTGCTCCAATGATTTGTTGTCACTGACATACTAAGGAAACCATATTTGGTAAATTCAGTTTCTTCCCCGTTTCCCTGTTCTAACTTTATAATTGTCAGAAACAGCTGTGTACATCGCCCATCACCTAAAGACTAACAGGTCTCCAAGTGACAAAATTTCTATTCTGCTGCTAAATTTGTTTTTAATTATATTACAAGTAAGAAAAAAAATTGCCCCAGCTGTTAACACTGACTCAGAAAGGCCAAAAGGAGATGTAGAGCAGACATTAGGAAATAGTTCAAAAAAAATCTAGTTCATCATAATTTAAGAGTAGATATTTCTGGCTTTGAACGAACTCTGAAATAGTCTTAGATGACAGATTAAACAATAGAGTTTGACTAATATTTTCAGATTATAATTCCTCAAATTCCACTTCAAGAACACTGCATTTTAACTCTGTGTTTGCAGGTAAATACTAAACTATTTGTCATAACAACTTTACGGCTTTGTATTTCACCTTGTTGTGCCTTGATTGCTGAAAGTAATAGGGTCTGCTTTATGATGCCCATAAATTGAGTCAATTGACTTATTCTTATATCCTGTTTCCTGAACTTAATGAGAGATTCTGCATCATTAGGAAAACACATCATCCTACAACAGGATCAAAAGCAAAGGAAGCCTGATAAGTCGTTTTTGATTTCAGAGTACACTGACAGGCAAACTTTGGATGTTTTGATCAGAGCTAGGACAAACAGCTAGCTTTGTAAGTTCGCTGATTCCTGCATTTAGTTGTAGATGGCTCAGAAAACACAAGCAAAGATGAGATTTGTCACAGTTGTAAGCTACATTTACCTAATTATAAACTCTGAGGACTTTATATGAAAAGGTAACAAAACACACAAGTCCAAACAACCAAAAGAAGTAACAAAGCAAAAATGAAAGAAGCAGCTTCTAATATAGTTAGAGGTTTTTTTGTGGTTTATTTTTGTAATGTTGATATATATAATAAAAAGTGATTATTATGCATAGCATGGCCATCGAGACATTTCAAAGTAAGGGGTCTCTTTCTGTAATCAAAATAGGAGAACAAATCTTTTGAATCCTACCAGACTGACTTCATGTGCAGCAGGGTAAGCGAACAGGCCACCAGTACTGAGAATAAAACCACATGTAAAAGGATCCAAGGGCCCAGAGCAGGTCAAAGGAGAATGTAGTCCCTCTATTTGATTCATCTTTGCTATGGCCCAAGGCTTGCAGCAGAAAGCACTGTTTTGTCAACATCTGTACCAAGAACCATTCTAGTTCTTCTGTGTTTTAAATATATAACACTACATTATCAGAAAGGTGGTTATTTTATAGAATACCTTATCTATTTTACTTGACTTGAATTATGAAATAATTTCACAGTATATTAAAAATAACATACATTGTTTTGAATTAACATAAAATCATGGGTAGAAGGTTTTCCTGCAGCATTAAGCTTTACTGTAAAATGGAATATTCAAGACAACACTCCTGCAACTCAGTGTTTCAAAATATTTTTCCAGTGAAAAGAGCAACAGAAGGAAAGTTTTACGTATTTCATCAGTATGTGGTAGCAGTACAGAATGTGGAGTTGGATGTGCCACAGAACAGTGCAGGAGACTCCAACCTGTGGACTAATGACTTCTCTTCAGTATGACAGAATAAACCATGAAGCTCAATTACATCAAGACCTACTTATTGTCCCATCACTTCCCAGAATCTTTACACTGAAATTTGTTAAAACTCCTGTAGAGTTCTACAGTCTCTCAGCAGAGAAATGCCCCTCACTGTCCCTCAAAGTTACCCAGTTGTAGCGCTCTGGACACATTTAGCATCATTTCCTTAGCACTACTGAACTGACTATGTCTACTAAGTAAGAATCAGACATGAAAAATATTTAAAAGCATTCTTTCCTTACAAAATGTAGCAAAAGAAACTTCCTGAACAACATTTTAAGCTGCACTATCTATATTTCACTTTGCAAAAACGTTGGGATTATTGTATTCCAGAAAGTACTGCAGAAATTTTCTCCCCTCCCTCATCCTCCCCTTAAAATCCAGAACTGGACTGGAGGTCTTTCATCAAAAAAGCAAAATATTAAGATATTAATGTGCCAAACAAAACAACCAACAACTACTGAAAATGTTTTCTTAAGCCAGTATGAATGCAAATCATAGTTAAAGCCAAGTGATATATTTGGATATCATATTACTCCTACTTCTGAGCTATGCATTCAAGCTAAACATTAGTTTTCTAATTTTCTTCAGTTTAACTCACATTGAATAGAATCATCTAAAATGATGTACAGACACCTGAAAAATCAGCCTGTAATCTCTTCAAACAAATGAATAAAAGGACATTGAAGGACACCAAATCTTGTAATGCTCTCAAGTAAAATTAACCAAAGTTCTAAGCAAGGCTAAAAGTTGACTTCATGTCCTAAATTCAGAGGCATTCAACTGATGGCACAAGTGAGTGCCAAAATAACTTGGTGGATATTTGCAATCCAGAGTAGAAGTGAAAACAAGTGTTGCTTCAGTAATATAAGTGAAAACTAATAAAGCTAAGTAAGTAAGCCAGAAGTTACAAGACGTAACTATGTAACTGTTCCCTTGGCCAACAAATGCCATACCTTCAGCAAAGGATAACAGCTCAGAGGGATGCAGTTTCTAGTTTTAAAAAAATATATAGTAAATAAAATAATTTTGTGCAGAAATGTTGCACAGTCTCAGTTTTTGACCAGTTTAATGGTGCTGTGGCTAAGGTTGATGAGATGATTTTAGTTCATACAGTGCATCCATCACACAAATGGCTTCATTCTCTATACAGTCTTCTAACAACAAAGAATACGTCCACTTCTGGGAGCTGCCTCACATCCTGAGTGAATCCACGCAGATAATTTATTATGCAAAAGATGAATAAATCATTGAAGTTTTTGGTCTAAAATTAAATAAGCATGAATGCTAACAAACATGTAGGACTCAGCCTTTCTTTGGAATGGCGGAGAGCTTTGTATGTACACCTGGATTAAACACTAAAGTTAATACTGAGAAAAGTAGTTGTAAAACCCTATTGGAGTAGTTTACACACAGCAAAATCTGAGAGTCAGACTCTGAAATTCACTCATGGTCCTTGAGAATAAGTTCTACTCTCTGCTGAATGGTGGAAACAGCCTTTCACCTAGAACTTAGTAAAATACCATGTCATATGCCTTGTTACTAATTAATTTCTCTAACTGCAAAATGGGGCAACTTCAGCTCTGGTCTCTTGCTGCTGCTGGGATCTATTAATAAGAAAAATATCCTGGTATTCTCTGAACAAATGGAATATGCTGCCTTTTCCTAGAGTTAGTTACAGAACCTTCTCTGTGCCTATGCGTTTGTAGGCTGAACACAAGCCAGCTATTTCCATAGTCACTGCACTAGGAACTTTCAAGAAAAATAAATGTGCTGCACAATTGTCATGATAGAGTACTATGTTAGTCACATAAGCCAATATCACCTGCCTTCATGAACTTTTTATACAAGACAGAAGGAAATTGTCTGTGCAAGGTAAAAAAGGGGATTAAATTCTATGAATTGGGAGCACGAGTGCTGTGCAAAAGGTTCATAAATCATACATTCTTTATCAGAAATGCCAAACATACTGTACAATCTTTACACTTGCTTCTTTTCTTGGAAATACTTTAAGGATGTTTAAAGGGCGTGGAAAGGAAGAAACTCTTTTGCTAAAACACTAACATTGGCACACATTCAGACTGTTACATAAACCTACTGCAACCAGTTCTAAAATTCTCTTAGCAAATGTCATATAGCATGCAATATAATGTGTCCAAAGGGCTCAGAGGAAAAATTTTGAGGTAGAAAAACTAAATGACAGGTTTGACTTCTGTACTTAACTCTGAATTCATAAAGTCTAGGACAATTTGCCCTCAACTAGAACAGTGTTAACCAAATCCGTATCCAGCTTGTCTGAAATTCACACTAACATATTTCTAAGTCCTTCTGCAGTGCCTGACACTTTATTTAGTTTTATAGATAGCCATGGACAAGGCTGTAGTGATGAAGATGTAGCTTTTTCAGATTGTTATAGTCATTCCTAGAGACAGCATGGATATGGAAACTGAGCTCTAAACCAGAGGGAGACAAAATGTAGAATAACTGGATAAAGTGCTGGCAGTGTTATTAGCCAGAGCAACTGCAGTATTTTAATTAGACAAAGCTTTTTTCAGGATCTGTCTCTTCTCTGCTAGGTGTAGTATGTAAAAGTATTTGCCCAATGCTATAAAAATCTGATGGCTTAGTAATGACTAATAGACCTCGTGAATAATGGATATTTGCATAATGATAAATACTAGTAGCTAAATTAGGAAGGACCAGTCAACTGGGAAAACTTTCAACGCAGAGACAAAAACCATTTTGTTTGATAAAATCATAACATTTCTTCCCTGAGATGACTATTTCTAGAAGCAGGAACCATTTCTTTGTCTAACATCTGAAAATAATATCCTCTTCTCTCTTCCAATATTGTACATACAAAAGCATATCACTTTCAAATATTTCCTAGAATACAAAACTTGCTGTAATCCTCACAGTTCACAGAGTTACTCAGAAGAAATACTCCTTGTTTTACAGACTCAAAGCTTTCAGCAAAGCTGATCTAATTATTTTGGTTTTATAAATTGCTTCTAACCATTTTCACAGCTTTGTTGTCAACTTTTTCCAACTTAAATGATGCCAAATACCAGGTGCAGAGTTTCGAGTTACACCACACAAACTTTCACATTAATTATGAGGTAACACAAATGTTGTTTTGGCTTGACTTGTTTATTTCTTCCTAGCCAAAGAGACATTTTAAGTATCTGCAATGCACTCTGGATACCTTCTTTTGGCCTGACTGCATACAGGAAATAGCTTTTAAATACCAAGAGTGCA
Source organism: Chrysolophus pictus (assembly GCA_037305975.1). NCBI lineage: Eukaryota > Metazoa > Chordata > Aves > Galliformes > Phasianidae > Chrysolophus > Chrysolophus pictus. Next base: position 21,754,084 of record CM074582.1, read on the forward strand.
CTATAGTTCTCCAAGCTTCAAATACGGATATGAGATTCTTAACAAATTTTATCATCTTCTAACATTTGCCAAAGAGGAACACGTTGAATAGCTTAAAGTGTTGAAAAAGGATGGAGGAGGTGAATTAGTATCTGCTTTTGGTCCTGAAGCTATGGGTGAGTATTGCCATTAATCACAGAATGGCTTAGGTTGGAAGGAACCTTAAATATCATCTAGTTTCAACCCCCTGCCATGGACATCACTGCAGATGAACAGTCACTCCTGAAGGGTAACTTGTTTAAATAAAGATTCAAAACAATTGCACAACCGACAGACTAGTTTTGAGGAGCTCAAGTAGCTCTCTATGAAGTCAAAAAATTTACATGGGTACACAAGCATCCAGACACAGCACTGCACCAGGGGCACGTACATATACAGAAAAATGATTATCAAGGACAGGAATCTCAAAAGCAAACAGAAGTTCGGGCAAAATGCCTACTGCATGATTAAAAAACATTCTGAAACAGCATCTAATTTCAGTTTAGAAACTAAGTCTTATCTCTAAGTAATATTTGTTCACAGCCCTACAGACATGCCAGTTTTCATCTGGCTTTGGAATATTTTTGAAATTTTGTTTTAAGTTGTCCCTTTGAATTGACAAACCATATACATCAAGCAGGCAAGAAGTGAAAATTTTCCCTATTAGTTCTATGCAAGGCTAAAGCCTCTGAAGACACTTCTTATTGATAATCCTCACCTTTCCTAAAAAGCTACATTTAAAGGAGTTCATTTTCAAATAGCTACACTTCTAGAATACATTTTAAAATATTCAGGATACCAGTGAAGGTCTACATTTTAGAGATATATTTCATTAAAAACTCACTTGATCTGATAGAGAACTAATAGAAGGCAACAGCAAGCTCAGTGGCTTTGAGAAGAGTGACCAAAATATGAGAAAACAACAGGTAAGGAATAGCAGAAAAGAGATCAGTGGAAAAAAAAAAAACAAAGCTCACAAATATAATTTTCTAAACAGTGATATCACGTGGGCTTTATCACACTCTTAAATTAGAACTCCGCCTCTCCCTTCACAGGCCAGAAATGCCAGGCATTTTTTTTTTTTTTTTTTTAAATGTTGCTACATTACATTCTAAGACATTTTAAAATAAATTCCATTATCTTAAATACCTCTTCTACACTATTCCACTTGGCATTTATTTTTAGCACAAATATTGATAAAACTTCTAATTAACAGAAGAGTCTTTTTCTTAAGGTAATCATTTGTTCGATGGGCAGATGCCAAGTTAACTCTGAAGAGGTAGTCACCTCTGATTCACGTGAGTCACTCTAGAAATTCCTGGGAGAAAGAGGCTTTAATAACAGGATAAAACATGGCAGTTAGCAAAAAAATAAATGTTCTATATCTTTCTTTGTTTGTATTTATGTTTTTAAATTTGAATTTCAGTATTCCCTTAAAAAAAAAAAAAAACTCCTACTCACTGAAGACCAGTAGCCAGTCTTAAGATTTGTTTGTGAAAACTACCTTGATTTAAATAATGATCATATTTAAATGTTATATAAACTAACTCCAAAGCAACAACAAAAAAACCCCAGCGCTATCTTGTAAGAAAACCCAGAAAAAGTCCAGAGAAGATGACTGTACAGAAAAGCAGGAATGGTAACCTTACAGAGGACCAATGCAACAGCTAAACTAAGAACCAGCTAGGAGCAATTCCTGGAAAGCAAGCCAGCCACCAGGGAGCCAGCTAGATAGACAACATGCCAGTCACATTAACCACACCTCAACGCTCAAGGAGATGAGGAACAAGGCAGTCTGAGGCAATGGAGTGTGAGGAGCTGAACAGAAGAGAAGAAGAAAGCCTGTTAGCAAGACACTTAGAAACTCAGGCAAATCTTGGCTAATCTGGGATCCATATAAGCAGCCAGAGAAAAAGCTAGCTACTCATCAAGTGATGATCTGGGATACTAAGCAGTCTGAAAGCTTGCCAGGCTAGAGAAATAGCCCAGAGAGTCTAGAAAAGAAGTCACACAGCTGTTGACAAGCTGTTTGATTGGTACAAAACCTGGCAAGAAAATAAAAGCTCACCTCCCTGTCCATTTTCTGTTGATAGCTGTGACAGAATGAACATTCCTGTGGAACATTTTTGTTCCATCAGAAAGGCACCATTCTTCTGGAAAAAAATCTACTAACTCTATTGAAGGAACATTCTGTCTCTTCTAAAAATGTCTACTAATCATAAAAGATGTTACACTCCAGGGTAACTAACCAGCTTCAGCCACTTTATTCCTTATAATGGGAGAAATGCCTTAAAAAAATTAAGGCATTGTCACAAAACAAAAACAAACAGTTCTGGATTCCAGCTCTATTGACCTAACAATTTACAGATATGTGAAAGCAGATAATAAAAGGATGCATTGCTGCTAGAAAAACAGTTTAGAACAAGTAGTAAGGAGCCAAGATGTATAAGTTCCCTACAAATATATGTTCTGTTGCTTGTATTTTCTCATTTCTAGAATACTATCTGTAGATTACATTTTGCTACAGAGCAGCAAAGATTCAGTTAAAATAAAAAAGCATTTTTCCACCAATACTTCAGCAAAAACTGCTGGAACATTTTTTGTCCAAAGTTTTCACATTTTCCTGACCCAAACAAGTATACAGTACTAGCAAGGGTGAGAAAGCTACTATTATGTTGTTGAAGATGGCTTTTAAAGTTTCAGAGAGTAGCTCAGTTAGGTAGTAACACTTCTAACGCCATAGAAGCCCATTGCTGAAGTTTTCATGGAACTCAACATCATAACATGTGATAGCTGAGAAATGGTTCTGGTTAATAAAGATTGCTGAATATATCAACTGTTACAAAGACACTCCTGTATTCTTAAGGTAGAAATATTTTCCACGTCTTTGGCCAAAAAAATCAGTGGTGTAGGGGAGGTGAAAGAAAGAAATATGCTTATCCTTACCCTGGCAAGAGAGGGTGAGCAATGTTCCAAGCTCGTATTTTTTATTCTCATTCTGACGATCACAAACACTTACTTAAGCTGAAATATTGGACCATAGCACAGATTTTTAAAATATGATTTTTGAATCTTGAACTCTTGACTCATATTTACATAAGAATTATGACATTCTATCCCTTAATGCTAAGGCTTGCCCATTCCTCTAATACTATATTTATATTGTTTAACTGACCAATCCCAGCACAGAAAACCCCACCACACAATGTTAAATGAATGATAAATTACTTATCTCTCAACACCATTATAAGCCTTAGCAACAAATAACAGATCTCAAGGTCTCCAGTTCCTTATTTTCATGAAGTTGTATCAACCTTATATTTCTCAATCTGAATTTATTTTACAGTTCATCAGTTTAGTTTGTGTTTTGTCCATCAGCCACTGAGCCCAAATTCTACTTTTTCCCCCAGTTTCTTGCAGACTTGAGCCAAAGGTTTTAGGCTTTCTATCCACAGCAACCATTGTAGCCTGGATTACTTCCAGTCTTTTACAAACATCTGTCTATTTCATATTTGTGGTTGCAATGGAGTGGAATAGAAAATAAAGATGGATGGCAACGGATTAACCCTAACACTTCCTTACTGCACTGCAGCCATTTTGTAAGTCTGCAGCATACTGAGTCTTCCACAAGCTTGCATATATTATATTCCCCTACCATTCTTTATCACTCATTAACAAAAGAAAAAATAATTATTTTAACTTAATGGAGCATGTTAGATCAAAATTATCAGTGAGATAGCCAAGATTCTTCAGTCAGAAATGCAATCTCTTGCCTATTCCACTTAAGGGTATGATCTAGTTCAAATATATTGTAGCTCAAAGTACCTAACAGAAAACATTTTTGTCTTTAAGGAGTAGGAATAAAATCTAAAAGTTTTAATTTCAAGATTGCAAAAATTAACAGTGATAATTTTCACTTCTGAAAATAATTCTACCCCAAAATATCACTTGCTCTTGTAAAAAAGAATTAATCTCTGAGGCAAATGTTACAGACAAGAACTAAGGAAGATGATAGAAACAATTCACACAAGCCAAGCAGAAAGCAGTTTTCTGCCTTTGATATGCCAATAGAAACTATTTATTGCAACAGCTTGGGTTTTATTATTATTTTAATGTCTACATCTACAGCTTTTCTAAAGGCTGTCTCTGTGATCACTCAATTTAGCAGGAGTTTGTATGCAGACCTTATACTTAATAAGAAAGGATTCCTTCTTCGAGTGCACGGTGTAAATAAGTGTTTTTTTTTTTTTTAAGGTATCAAAATAGGAATGTTTGAAAACTTGCAAATTTATTAGCTGCTCTGAATTTCCAGTAGTCACTAGGCCTTGCGAGAGGAGAGCATTTGCCAAACTGTCAGAGGTAAAGCACATGAGATGGGTATGGAAATGAGTTAGAACTGAGCTGCTTACTAATACTGGAGGAAAATGAATTTGGAATTAGGATTTTTAATTGATTATATTCCATTCTGAGTTTTAGGGTAGGAAGAAAAACAACTACCCGGATCACAAAATATAACACATAGTAAAAGAGTCCCAAGATGATTATTAAAAAGTACTGCGATACTTTAAATTGTTGATCTTCTTCCAAGCTCAATATGACACTCTGTCTAATAGTTCTAGTAAACATTTACAGAAATACTTTTTGGCCTAATGGTCTTACTCAAGGTATGTGACATATATTATTTTACAAGCTCTCAAAGTTTTCTCATATAAATTCCTGGGAGACGCAAAGAACTTGACCAGTCAATACATACACTAGATTTTCACCTAGAACCAGGTGACAGGAAGGCAAAAATCCTCCTTAAATTTGTTGCTATTCTTGGAACTTTGAAACTTGAAATGCACAAGGTATCTGAAATCTGCCAACATTCAGCGACAGAAGATACTAAAGATTTCCTATTTTTTCTATCATTTGAAATGATTGGAATGAATTTTTCTATCATTTTTCAAATGACAGAAAAACTAAAATATCAATCAAACACTACTAGAATAAAGAAATAAAAAGAACATAAAAGAATAAGAAAAAGCTGAACTGTTTCAATCAAATTAATTCTGATAGAAAGATAGAGTAGTTCTATATCTCTAGGTTAAAAGCCACTGACGTAGTTAATAAACTCTGTTCTGAATTGGGCTGCAAGTAACTTACTTCATTTCTCACCAGGGAGTAAATTAAAAGTTGGTATAAATAAAATGTAGATATTACTGGTATTATTGGCTTTTTTCCTTTTTCTTTTTTTTTCTTTTCTTTTTTTTTTTTTTTTTAAAGCATTAGTCCCCATGATAAATATCAAAAAGGGAGCAGATCTCTCAGTGATGGCCAAGCTGATGTTACACATTTTTGAAAGCATCAGATAGGTAGATACTTCAGTAGTATTTTCAGGACTGGTAGGAAGCTACAGGTAGGAGTCTCCAGGTAGGACAAGACCTGAAGCCTCCACACCATGGCAGGAGTGAGCTATATGACTTTCTTAAGCCTGTTTATGGTCTGCACAGAAAAAGACAACTACTTCCCTCACCAGCCCAGGAAGTCATGAACAGATGAAAGATGGTGGTCTTTCAGCTTATCCACAATACTTCAGAACAAGTGCCTCTCCATTCCCACTGATGGGCCTCTACAGGAGTAAAAAGTGAAAAATGTTAGTCCTGGATAGGCCAGCCAATCACTGGTACCTGCACAGCTCCTACTGCATCAATATCTGACAAATCTATTCTTTGGTTGAATTTTAGGAACAGCAAAAATGAGCAAGCAATGTTCCTGAAGAAAACAATGAACAAGAAATGGCAACATATCCTAAAAACAATTGCTTATTTTTTTCCTTCCCTTATCATCATGTGAATATACAGGTGGTCTGTTTATGCACACATGGGCCTGGCATGATGTATCATTACTCTCAAATCTGTCTCTCCTGACAAGCTTAAAAGAGTCTACTTCAAGTTACACAACTGAAGTCCTGCTCAACCTAAGCCTCTGTGAGTTCTATGCAAGGCTGTGTTAAGAGAGCAAGAATATCACTAGCTAATGCAACAGCTGCTACACATGGAGAAACTTCAGCTGTGAGACATAAAGAAACCTATATAGGCTGCACTTCCCAGAAACATAAATAATTCAATTTTACCACACACATTAAGTCATCTGTCTCAGAGCAGAACAGATAGTTGGGTCCTTCACCAGTTATAGAAAGGCCACTGTAAAAGCATTAACTAGGGAGGCTTTTTGAGGTCTTATTTTAAACATAATAAGTTGCTCAAAGTTCTGATGCAGACAAAAAAGAAAAAACCTTGCATCAACTTCATCATTTGTCTTAATGCCTTTCTGTGCAGCTTTGAAGGCTAACAGATTCATTCATAGCCCTCTTGAGTTCAGTTTGATTACTGAATTATTCATTATGTTTACCTGCTTATGCTATTATTTTAATAACATACATTTGAAAGTGTATTGAACTATATTAATATCTGAGATTTTCATCTAGACCCATAAATGTGAAATATAAAGGTATATGAGAAGGACTTGCAGTAGTTGTAAATTCATAACTTTTTCCAAATATAAATGGCAGATACTTGACTTAAAATCATGGAATCACCCCATCTGTTTTTGTTTCCATAAGTTAATGTCATCTTTCTATCCATTAATTGAATTCAAAAGTTATTCACATGATTTTTGGAGCATAGCTAAGCCAGCTTTTTTATCCTAAATGCCTAAGGTAGCAGTCACGAAAAAAAAAGAAAGAAAAAGGAGAAAATAAGTAACATCTAACCATCACAGCCAGTACATTTTTGCTTCTACCACCACTCAACAGTGTGGTACCACTTCTACAGAGGCATCTTGTCCTCAGAAGTATGACTCCCTCTAAGGAAATGATAGAACTTTACTATTAAGCAAGACAATTTATTAAAAGGGATCTGTTAGCTGCCTTAATATCAGTGAGACAGCTAATAACAAGAAGCACCTACCTGCCTACATATTCCTTCTTCAAACTGCAGACTTGTTATTCTTTTGGTTATTCGCTGCTTAGAAGAATATTTCATCTGCCTACTGTAATCTACTTCATTTGCTATAATACATGAATATGATAATTCCCAGTGGTTGTACTTTATCTGTAAATTGATAAGATTATTCCAAACTTTGGAAAGCCAGATCTTCGTAATTCTCTGCAGAGCATTTTTCTTTTCTTACAAAGTTGGGCTATTTCCAGGAAGTCAATTCTCCCTGCAGCATCTGGCCTCCAGGTTCTCTAAACCAAGAAACAGCCAGGCAGAATTAAAATAAGAAGGCTATTTATAAAATACTTGCAGAGAATAGCTTCTACTGTACATGCAAAAGATTTCCTCTGCCAGCTTCCAAAGATTACAGAAAGAAAAAGAACACAGAAAAGCTGAAAAAAATTTTTCACTGTATTTCTTTTTTAACCAGAGCGGGAGTGGCTGGCTGTTTTCAAACAGTTCACACAGCGGCAGACAGAAGTTTGACCAGCATCATGAGCCAGACCAAGGGTAAACACGGTTTTAGGCTGACATTATTTATAGTTTGTAGTAACAGAGATATTGCTAAGTAAATATTTATCTTGCTAAAAACACTTCCTGATGCTCTCAGTGCCAAATCCTCAACTGAGGGAAACTGCTATTACACGGCTGAAATTCTGACAACTGAGATACAATGTCTAGGTCTGTTGTCTCTTCCACTGCTACTAGACAGTGTCATGTCAGTTTTTTTTTTTTTTTTTAAAAAGAGATGAATTAAGGTTAACAAGTATTTTGTACACATCCTTACTCTTCTTACTACTCTGTCAAAACACACGGTGAAGCAACACAACAAATACTCATAGAAGCTACACACTTTTCTTTATTTTTCCAGAGAGGGCATTGATTTTGTTTATTTATTTAGTCATTTTAATTGAGTAATTCTAACTCGAACGGGTACTTCATGGAAGTGCAGAATGATAGAGGTTGGAAGGAACCTCTGGAGATCATCTTGTCCAGCACCCCACTCAAACAGGGTCACCTGGAACAGGCTGCCCAGATGGCATTTGAGTATCTCCAGGGATGGAGACTCCACAGCCTTTCTGGGCAGTCTATGCTAATGCTTAGCCAATCACACATTTGGACAAAATCTCTTGTATCTTGGGCCTCTGCCAGTGCCCACAACAGAGCAGAAGGTGTTTGACAGTGACAGAATATCTGACAGGAAGGAAGATGTTTACATACATTACTGAAATACCCTTCTTCTCTATACTAAGTAGTCCCAGTTCTCTCAGCCTTTTCTCATAAGAGAATTCTCCAGTCCCTTAATCATTTCAGTGGCCCATCACCAGATTAGTTTAATAGCTCTTATACTGGCAACCCCAGAACTGGGCACAGTGCTCCAGATGTGGATACACCAGATCTGAGTAGAGAAGTGGGATCATTATTAAACATGTCCAACATGGCCAGTATTGACCCATGGCATACACTGCTAGTTACTGGCCTCCAAGTGGACCAATTACCATTCTCTGAGCTCAGCCTTAAGTTTCTACTTAAATATGAAATAGATCCTGTTACAAGACACAATGTAAATAATATTGGAGAAAGGCAGGTCTGTCTTCTACAGAATCATGCAAACAGAGAGCAACAGTTAAATCAGGAAAAAATAAACTTTACTAAACCCCCTGAGTAGTGCACAGATCTGCAAATTGTTGGTATGAGATATGACGATGAAGGTATAAAAGACAATGATGCATCACCATAGATGAATTTTAGTCTGAGAAAGCAATTTGTCTTTCTTGCATGAATTTTTAAATTTGCTACAGATCATTTCACTAAAACACAAATAGCATTTGGGGAACAAATCTAGTAGACATCGTTTGAAACAGTAGACATCAGTTAAAATCTAGTTTCAGCCACATATAAGTGAACTGGTAAGTTTTTGAAATTCAAACACTTAAAAACCATCTTAAAATCAAATAGCAGAGAGATGAAGTAAAAATATAAACTTAATGGAGAGCAAAACCAATAGTTTACCTATAGTTTTTGTTACTTGATCAAGACTTCAGAGTCATTCTATAAGTAGAACCTGTTCCTTCCTTGGTCAGCCCCAGGAAAGGGATGGTGTTGTAAGCTTTCATCCCAAATCAGAATCAGATTGCTATGAATGTCAGCACCTGTCATGCTTCCTTCCAACTTTTGCCTCTTTGGATTACCACAGAATCTGAGGAATTAGGGAACTGTAAGGTGATTCTTAAGCAAGAGTAAAACACTAGCTCATCTTCAAGATAACAAAGAGAAATACTGTAGTGCTTTTCTGGAGAAAAAAAAAACAACAACATCCTAGTATTTCAGGAGAAGTAAAACTCTGCAACAAAACATACATACTCTAATTCCAAATACCTTAGAGGTGGTTGCCGTGTATGTTCTAGTACTGTAGGATATCACTGGGGACTGACTACAAATTCTTCACCTCTCATTTTTAAAAGCAGAGATATTACTAGGACTTCGAATGCGATGCATGCCAATTATTAGCAAGAAACAGCCACATTTTCATAAATGGCCTATTAAAATTAACTATTTTTATGTGTTATTACAAATGGAAAATATTAGAGTTACTTAATATGTTTGTAAGTAAAATCGAAGTCATCTCCATTTAGTTTCTCAAGTCCTTCCCCAAAGTCTATTTCTAGCTTCTCAGGACTCTCATGCTCAGTGAGAATTTACTCCACAAACAACAGCTGGCAATGAGTTCTTCAGTACTGAAAGAACGAGTTAACATGCAGCAGTAATGCAACATGTAAAGTGCTTCACTTTGCAGCATAACTGAACTCAAACTGACCCAGTGGTGCTGAAATGAAAATTTACAACTTCCAATCAGAGTGGGATTAGCACACTGTGTGCTAAGCCCTATTTCTCAGTTTACAGCTAAAACCTGAAGCTTTCACAGTTTGAAGATTTACCTTTGGATTGAGTTGAATTTCACATATAACTCAGATGCCAATAAATATTTACGGGAAGTGCAGTTAATTGGTTGCCTTGTCAAAAGAAATCAAATGACAATCATTTGGAGCAGCCAAAACACTGGAATGTAAGAAATAAAAATTAAACTATGTGCATCTCCTTCCTTTTCATATGAGTGGAAATTGTGCCAGAACCTCTGCGTTTACTTACTTGAAATTACCACAGAGGGAAACACAATTTTGCAGTTCTTCAAGTAATAAATAAAAGAAGCTTCTCACAGCTCAATATGTAACTACAGTGTTAAGATCAGTAGGCAATACAAGAAGCATTACTGAGGGAAATTTCTCTTTTCACTGGCTACAGTGGAGGGGAAATTAATCCTATTGCATCACAACATCTATTGATTTCTTAGCAAGGCAGGAACCGCTAATTCACTTTTGAAAATGCAAGTAATACCGTCTCTTCATATTCCGGGTTACGGTTTAACCAGTAATGGCCATTTTGTGTAGGACTTCTGCTGCTAAATTATTGTAACTATTTTGTGCAGATGTATCATTCTGTGAATGCTTTACACACAAACACTTGGAAACATTGGAAATGTAAAAAAGATTTGAAGCCACAATCTCAGTCTGTCACAGGCCTAAACCTCAGAAAAAAGAAGGTCAGTAAACACGTGTAGCAGCAGGTCCTCTATGACTAACACACACTCATATTCCTCTCCTGACTTGAACAGAAGTGTAAAGATAAGCTGCCGATCTTTTTAAGAGGCCAAAACCAGCACTGAAAATAAAACTAAAAACAAGTCCAAAGCCATTTGTCACCATGGCTGCTTTCAAGTATCTCTGCACTTCAAGGAATGCCATCCATTCACTAAATGCATTCATTCATGTCTCATGTTAATGAAAAGTTACATAAGAAACTTATGGCACTAGATATTGCCAATAATACTAATATCAGGCTGCCTTCCCCCTCCCTCCCCCCCCCCTCAGGTTGATACGCATGAAACAACGTGGAAAAAAGCCCACCACAGTGAGCAGTGACTGAAGTGTAAAGTTAAACTCAAGCATAACACAACATCATCCCTTCCTAGTGTCATTGCAAAACAAAATGTTACTTCTCAGAGTAACTGAGCAATAACGTCTTTTCATGATTTTGACCCCTTAAACTTCATCCCTGAAGAGATACTACTTAGAATAGCAGTTACATCTTTACTGCATTTACAAGCAGTAAAAAAATCTGAGCACTTTCCTACCTAAATCCTGCTAGACAAATTCCATTTCTGTTGTTTCCTGTATCTCTGACAATCAGACTTGCACTAATCTCTAAGACTTCCTTGATATTCTTGGCAAAAAACACCAGAACTGTAATACACTGCATGGTTTCAAACACTGCTGGATAAATTGCTGCCACACAATTATTAACAAGCAAGTACAGTTTATGTTCAGCTCTGACATTCTTTGCTTTCCTTGCTAACCCTAAATGCCCAGAAGTGTCTATGCTACAGCCTCCTTAATATGAGGCAAGTTGGTTTCATTTCTTCTTTCCCCATTTTACGTTACTTCAAGATAGATTTCCTTTCAGGTAGTTCATCCACTTGTTCAAACCCATGAAAACCTATTTAAATGTTAACTATAACTTTAATCACAATGATATTTTGAGGAGAGACACTGAGTGAGGCCAGAATCAACATACATAAGGGATTTTGTTACTAATTTTGCCTGAGCGAATAATTTACTTTTCTATGCAATATCCATAAATAAATAAAACAATTAATTATGAAGTAAGCCCTGAGCCTTCATATGTATTCCAATATTCACTAGAATTAGTAATGGAAATAATCAGGCATATGAAAAACATGTAAGGTGCTTTAAGATTGTAATTGTGAGTGCTAAATGGGCAAATCATTCATGTTCTGTTGCTACTATCTTTCTATAAAATTTACTGTAGTTCAGCCACAAGTCAGAGTCAAAGAGGAATCCCCAGTGGAAACAGTCTATGGCCAAACTAGATAATCATAATCATCTCTTTTGGCATTAAAATTCCATGAATCCATTTTAAAGCCGTTATAAATCTGGAGAACCACTTAAAGCCTCATGACTAATAAACACAAATACATCCATTTAATTCACTTATAATGCATTATACATTGCCATATATTTAAGAAAACCAGAATGAATACGAACTGAAATAAACAGAATAACAAGTACAAAATGTAAATATTTCATTATATTTTCAAAGGAATTATTTCCTATGTAAAATGTATTTCACCTAGCAAAATGGTGCTTTTTAACTGTGCGTACATGATTTCTTCTGTTGTTAAAGTTTTCTGCTTTACTTCTATGCCATAATCTTTTTAGAGAGTGGAATGAACATAGTTCAACTACTGATTCCTATGGGGCACGACTTCTATTCAACTATGATTGAATGATAATTCTTTTCTGATTACTCTCTCTGCCTTTTTTTCCTATCCAATTATTTATTCACTGCTTTTGTATATTGGAACCTTAAGAAAGCTGTACAAATGCTTTAATGTGGGTACCTTGAATTTTTGTTGTGTTTAATCAACACCTTGTCATGTGGAATCAAACTCATCTTAAAAGAATCTAAATAAACAGCCTCTTTTTTTGTTGCTGTTGTTCGTTTAGTCAAGCAACTCCATTCATCTAAGAAGAAATGTGTATCTTCATACTCTCTTCATCAGGTTATTCAATATATTTAGAGCTGGAAGCTACTCCCTAAGTTTGAGCATTTGGATGAAAAATGGACAATTCAGCTACATCTCCCTTGGCAAAATGATCCATTTAATCAGTGCTATAGTTTGTATCTAGACAGAAGATTTTAATCAGACTATTTATCTACTAATTCTCAATCGGCAGAAATAGCAGGAGAAGAGAAAGGAGACTTACAGTACCATTGCTGAGTCAGTTTATTTCCTTTAGCTATCCATTATAGCAGGAGAAAAAGCAGGCAGATACATGTTTTACTTGAGAGGAGATTACTTCTTTTCCCCTGGAGATTCAAGTGTTGGATACAAATAACATCTGTACCACCACTCCAAAAAAGGTTCAGTATCTTCCTTTGTTTCTTTCTGTATAAACATTGAAATATTATAGTCTATTGCATTGCTTATCCACTAAAGAGACATTCTGGGCTTGATATTGTGATACTGTACTTACGGATTTCTTACTAATTTTGCCTGAGCGAATGATTTACTTTTCTATGCTAAAAATTACAATATCCATAAATAAATAAAACAATTAATTATGAAGTAAACCCTAACAGGAAGAATGTGACAGGAAGTCACATAGTGACAGGAAGAATGAACAAATATGACAGTACGTCCTTGTCTTGTACAGAGGTAGAGTAGGCATGTGAATGAGGACTTCGGGATCTGGGGATTTCATCTGAATGTCTTTCTACTGTGCCCACCAGCTCTGATTCACCACTGGACCAGAGTATGCCATCCAGTGACACTGCTATCAGAAAAGACAGCTGCATACACATACCATCATGAATCACATTATCTGATTTTCTGATACTGTAACAAATTATGTTACATTGCTTTTGTTTGTTTTCTTTTTTGAGTGTGTATTTATTAAAGGAAACGTAAAGGCAACTACCTTAAAATTAATTGCTCCATGAGCCCATGGAATAGAACAAGGCCCTACAAGGACAGGCTGAGAGCTGGCGCTGTTCAGCCTGGAGAAGAGAAGGCTGTGAGGTGACCTGATAGCAGCCTTTCAGTATCTAAAAGGGAGCTACAGGACAGAAAGGGACAGACTCTTTAGCAGGGTCTGTGGCAATAGAACAAGGAGAAATGGCTTCAAGCTCAAGGAGGGTGGATTTAAGTTAGATATAAGGAAAAAAATCTTTTACAGAGAGGGTGCTGAGGCACTGGCACAGCCCAGTGATATGGGGGATGCCCCATCCCTGAAGACTTTCAAGGTGAGGTTGGATCAGGGCCTGGGCAACCTGAGGTAGCTGTGGTGTCCCTGTTCATGCAGGGGAGCTGGGCTAGATGGCCTTCAGAGGTCACTCCCAACTCTAAGTATTTTACAATTCTATGAAGACAGCTTTAAGTATAAAGCTCAGTTTCATCCAGTAACAACCTCATGGAAGCTTTTTTTCTTTGCTGCACAGTCTTCCAGCTCCCAGCATTGCAAGAGAGACTCCTGAACTATGGGTAATATCTGTGTTTAATAGTCCTCGATGGATTTCTGTTCAACATATTTATCTAATTGCTGTTTAAATCAGGATAAAATTTGAGCAACCACAATATCCAAGGACCAAAACTTTCAAAGCCAAGTTAAACTGCATGAAAAGCTACAGTCTTAGTTCTCAGTCTGTCATCCTATACCTCAAGTCCTATGAATTTCCTCCATGCCTCTCAAGATTTTAAAGGCACCTACCGTATTTCTCTCCATTAGTTATTTATGTAGCTGAACAATCCTAATTTAGTTATTCCTTTTATTATCATTCCCATTTTATTCTACAACTCTACTTCTACTATTTTGATCTTAAATGAGGGGATCAGAAATGCAAATAGTATTGAAGGTGCAACTGCACGATGGCTCTAAAAAAGGTTGATTCTCTTTCTTTCCTAATAGTTTCTAATATTTCATTCCATTCAGTTATTATCTAGCATTCAACAGACATCCTCTCAGAACTTGCTATCATGCATGATGCAGTTCTTTCTCTCCTGAATCAAAATAGTCATATCAAAAACCATTCCTGCATATATAAATCTGGAAATGTTTGCTTCTCATGTCCATTGCTTTACTTTCATCAGTGCTTAATTTTTAGCCTAGTCTTTCACTATTGTGTAAATTTTTGCACAGAGACTTCATTTTTACTAACAAGAATGGCAAACTGTTACTTATAGATATGCAGGAGCATTACATGAAGAATTTACATGTTCTTAGAGATCATGGCATACGAAAATGACTTAAGTCTAACTTAGATCTAGGTATCAAGTCTGAGTGCATCAATTCAGCAATCTCAGCTTAACCTTAAAACAAGCAAAACAGCAAACACTTGATCACTTCTCGGGACTAAGCCCTTCTTTACTGTTCAATGATTTTTGATAGCCATGGAAACTGCTTTAGTGACTGACTGCTTTAGCTGATCATCATATTATAATTCATGCCTTTGCATAACCTAATTGGTTTATATCAACAGAAACAGTGTTTCTCACGAATGCATAACATAAAACATTCAGTAAAAATTCAGGAAAAATCTACAATTTTCAATATTTATAGCCAATTTCTAAATAAATGATCAAAACATTTAATCAGTCTTTGAGAATCTACTACTTGATCCACGTCTCATCTGAGATTAGACAAGCATTTTCTATAAACGGATACAGACATAATATAATTCCAGATTTCTTCATTAATTTGTTTTACATTTTCTAGAGAATATAACCTAAATGAGTTAAGTAAGAAATCCTACTATTAACTTGTTTTGGGTACTCACTATTTTTGTCAGAAAAAAAATAAAAAATATTCAATATTTTAGGGCAATATTTGGGAACTGCATATTTCAGATTCACAGTTATATATCTGATATGAATACTCACAACATAAATTTGACTTTGTAGAAAAAAATAGCAGAAGAAGCTTCAGTAACATTTTCCTTCCTAGATTTCCTATAGAAAGATACATTATTTTCACATAAGTTCTAAATCAAAAGCCATTATTGTCAGATTTCCCCCAGCAAAAAGCTGCTGAGCCTATTGTTTTCAATATCCTATGACTATTCTCTTTTCCCGTAAAATTAAAATGGTCAGGAAGTGGTCTCAGTGATTCAGCAAGTGGTTTCTTTCTCCTACAAATCAGTGTTGGAACAATGTTTCAGCAATGCTAGGAAAGAATTTGGCCGACAGTGATCTGCAATTTGAATGAGACAAGAGACTGAAGTTTTTACTGACCTAAAGACCTCTATAATCAAAGAAAAGACACCAGTGGTTTTAAGGGCTTCACATCAGGTTCAAAAATAGTTCCAACTGATATAAGATCTTATTTCTGTTGCAACGTAGGCACTAACTTATTCCTCCCTATATTTCTGGTTTTACTTCTGCTATGTGTCCGTAGGCATTTACTGATGGCTTTTGCTGGTCACTAGGTTTATCTACAGACTTCTCTACCCTATCACCTAAAGATTTAAAAGATGAATATAAATGTAAACTGTTTTCTACTTAAGATTTATTTATACTATCCAGAATTATTTAAATGGCTATAAATATGAAATGTGAACCCATGTTCTCTCCCAAAGGTCCTGCTTGTTTTTCAAACACATGAAAATATTGACACTGTAAGAGCAGTTAATAAAAGCTTCTGATTCTTTGCTTCATTTTTTTTTCCTGATTGTTGTTTCTTCCTCAGAAAAGCAATAGAAGTGTAAGATGAATGTTACCTCTTCACATATGACCAAATTTATTGTTTATGATCCCAAAAACAACAAAAAAGGAACAGTTTATTTTTTAGTAAATGTAAAAAAAAGGGCAAGAGGGGGAAAGATTGCGAGGGCACTGATGTTTGAAGCATGCCATTAGGGCTTATGAATGCGTTTTGTAAGCATATGCTGTTGGCTTTCACTTAAAAAAAAAATCAATACAACAATCCAGGTTAATATTTTCTAGCATAACTGCCTCTGACCTTGTATTTTTCATTTGCTAAAGGTTAAGTCAGAGTGTAAAAAGCCACATTCATAATATGAAGTGTTTTTTCTTCTTTGCTTCATGGAAGAATTAAGCATACACAGCATTTACAGAAAAGATACCATTTAAAGTCACAATACAAAAGGACTTTTACTGTACTTTAACAGTAGAATTGAACAGAAGGAAAAAAGTGAACCTTGCCATGGGATGATGTCAGTTATTCAATAATTATATGGTTAATCTCTAACGTTTGCTTTGATATCAGAATCAGATGATAGGGTCAAAGGGCAAATAATTAGCATCACAACTGATAAGGGTACAACGCTAGGACAGTCAAAAGCTATGAAGTTGTTGGATTCAAGCTGAAGCTTGTTTTACTGTGAAAGTATAATGATGTCTAAAGACAACTCTTCAATTAAAATGATTTTCCTGTTTATAAATATACATCACTTGAGGTTGTCGGCTTTTTTTGTTTTGGTTGTTTTTGCTGTTGTTGTTCAAAGTTATTATCTTTAGAAAATTATTTTGGCTCCCAGGAATTATTGGACTTATTTAAGACAACAGCTTTCTCCTTAAATTGAAATCTAATCTCATTTGCAGTTATGTAGTTTTGTTCTCTTTCTACTTCAACAATTAAAAATGGAAACATAAGCATTTCATTAAAATGATTTAGAAGTTTAATCCTAGGGTACCGAGGCATCAATTTGCTAGGAAAACAAATCTCACTATGGGAAATTTGAGCGCTAACTGCCAGGAAATAACCAATTTTACATCACAGCTGTTGACAATTTTCTTTAAAAATACAGCAAAATAAAAACTATTATTACTTGTCTGGAAAGATGTTCTATGTTCTTTCATTAAAAATGGTGCAGTAATCTTTTTTTTTTTTTTTTTTTAAATTTTGAATATCACTGGATAGATTCTGATCCCAGATACTGAGTACTGACTGCAGAGGCATACATTTAAATGTTACATAAGAGTAATATCTTTTTTCCTGGCTCAAACAAAAGCAATAATAGAAGAAAGGATTTTACCATTTCTTATAAATATGACACTTTCCTGTGTAACCTTCTGTGGGGAACCTGCTTTAGCAGGGAGGCTGGACTAGATGATCTCCAGAGGTTTCTTCCAACAGCTACGATTCTGTGATTCAGTGATTTAGACAGAATGAAGAAGCGAGGCCTCATGTCCTCAGAAGTGTGTGTACAACAGAACTACATTTGCTACATCTACACTTTGTGCCTGACAAAAATGTTCTCTTATATGTTAGAATATGATGTTGAAGTAGTATGATCTGGATCCATAATGTCTATCAGTGGCAGGGCTGGTCCTAACCATCACTACACACAGAAAACTCAAAAGTCCATCCTGCATCATATTCCCAGGAAGAGAAACAAAGAAAAACATTCAAGCATTAAAAACCAGACTGAACATTCAGTGTCTTGTAAATAGCTTTAAGGAGCCTATTTCCACAAGCACTCAAAACCTTGTTTAAAAAAAAAAAAAGCGCATGTGCTACATTCAGAGAATTAATTGGCTATTATTAACACTTCATAGAACACCTACTGAAGAAATGCCCAATGGAACTACTGCTTTTGAATTTTAGTTTTTGATTTTTTTTTCTCCCACAAGACCCTGTTTTTCTGTTCATATTCACACAGCTAATAACCACAGTGAATCAAATTCAACACCAATTTACATCCTGCACTAATCTACTGAGTTGAATGGCCCTGTTCCAGACCTGCTATAACTGAATGTGGCCAGCAGAGTTCCATACATTTCCATTAGGACCGGATTCAGCCATTAGTCTATAAACCACTCCTGCAAGACACATTAATAGAACAGTTAGTCACTATAAATAGCAGATAAAAATAACTGTTTGATCCAAGTGTCCTCTGTGAATTGAGTTATGGATAGAAACATTTCCTTCCATTCTGTTTGTGACTGCTTGAAATAAATTGATTTTTATAGATTTTGTATGCAGGCTGAGAACTAATTAAACAGAAGCCAAACTACTGTTCAGCTTCTGCAAAATCCACAGGCTGTTCTAAACCACCACTAACATCAATTTTGTCAACCATGAACAGTTCTCATAGAAGTCTACAGGTGATAAAAGTTTGCACATGAGGCACAGCTGACTTATTCACTGAAAACTTTCATCCCACAACATTGAAACGAGACTTCAAACTTCTAAGATGTTCATAAACATAACTAAAGCAAAAGACAACCCAAGACATAGAAGCATCCTTATGAGCAGAGAGAATCAGAACTGCAGGTGGGAATGAGAGCGGATGATAATGATTGAAAGAAAAAGAATTTCAGATCACTTTGAGTCCCTATCTGGCTGCACAGTTTGGAGTTGCTCTGTGCTAGAATCATTACAGAAGACAGTCTAGATTCCACTGCTTCATTTGTTACAGAAGACAAAAGGGTGCAGGTGTACTCCCACTGTGGAGTGAGGCTGAAAATTCAAGTGCAGTTCAGAGTAGGCACTTAGGAGTGCAGCTGCCAGGACTGTCATTCATTTTAGCAACTTTGCTGTGTGTGTGACAGAATTCAGCCAGCTATTTCCAGAAATAACTTCAAGGCCTTTTAAGTCTTCTTCAGATTCCCTACCTGATGTACATACATGAAACACTTGCTTTAATAATTACTGGCTTCTTTTTTCATCTTTCTTGTAATGTTTTACATATCCCATTTCAGATTTTTTTTTTTTTTTAACCTTCCTTGCGTCAACCACATGTACTTGTTACATTACACAAGCTAAGCTAGGTAGTTAAAAGAATTAAAAGTTAGTAGAAACAGAATGGATGATTTCTTGTCTAAGACAGTTGAAACCTGCCCTAATGAATTAGACGCTATCTCTGACCTACAAAGTTCTTATACAAGAGCAAGCCACTCAAAGCAGTTTTTGTCAGCCATCACTAAATAAGTGTTCTCCATGCACGATAGGAGTAATTGAAATCAACGGAAATTGCTCTCTGAATATGCTATTGTACAACACAGTGGTTTTTACACACTCTGAAGAAACAAGAAACAGTGGTGACAAACTGTTCACAGAAATAGTAATTCTTTTAATTCATATTTTCACATGCCTCAGTTTTCGCACTTCTAAAATAGAGGTAACGACAGTTTGTCTCCAAAAAGTTTGGTTAAAACAGATTAACTGTTTTGAAGAACAGCTGGTGTGATAAGCAAAGACTACTTTGTAAAGCTCAAGAGGGAATCAAGTTTCATACCACAAACTCTGTTACTGTGCTGTAAAGAAGTTGCCTGCAAACAAGAAGTTAAAATTGCTTATTAGCTGAGAAATAGAAATCTCAGTAAATGAGCTGTAACTTAGAGCAGGCTGTTAAAAGGCCAAGAAAGGAGCTGGCATGATAACGCAAAACCACCCCTGAGAAGATAAAAGGACACACCTCAGGAATGTAAGGATCACAGACTGCAATCATTCTGCTTTGCTTTTCAAAGTCAGCCAATAAAAACCCAAGCAAAAACTAAATGAGACACTAGAAGTATACACAAGCAGTCTTTTCCAAACAAGAAAACAACATACAAGACCCTCCCTACTAAAAGGTGACGTTTTAGAGTCCAAAAAGTGGATTTTTTAGAGATGTAACTATCACCCATGCTTTTTTCAAGGTAGACTCCCATTTTCTACATATATATTTCCATAAAATACTGGCTACTGAGCAAATCTGACACTTGGATAAGATTTCTACGTTTTCTTGAGAACTAGCCAGAAAAACTGAAGATGGGGGAAAATTTACTTCAGAACTGAATAGAGCCTCTCAGATTGGATGTTATACATGAGAAAATCTTTAGCTTCCTAACTCCTGTGGATTTAAGCACACTTTGCATCAACTTGCTAAAATAATTAACTTCTATAGAACCTACATGACAGCGAATTTAAGGTTTTAAGAGAAACTAGAATCTTGTACTATATTTAGTACCAGAAAGAGAAACCATGTCTTTCCCCAGCCCCATCCCAGGTCCTTCCCCCAGCTCTTTCATTTGACTGCGCCATCCTGCCTAACCTAACAGCTCTGCTGCTTACTTGATGCCTCAGCAAGACTATTTTAACTCACTGTCAGCAACACTCTGTTCCTGTCCAAAAACAATCCTTAATCTCAAACAGACAAGAATCGAGCATTATGGCTGCCACGAAGTAAGCAGTAAGAAAAGCAGGGAAAGCAGCAGCTGGTAAGGTGTGTAGGAGTACAACATCTCAGTTTTGATAGTGGTGAACTGGTATGCTAAGTCCTGTGTCTTCTCGCTTTGTTTTCATGGCGTTAGCAGCCTTCCCAAGCTGTTTGGTGTGTGGTCACCCCTTACTGTTTTGGCAGCACAGGTGAAGTGTGATAATATGTACATACAAATATAACTGTTGATGTTAATTGTTAATTGCTATGATAATTCAGATTTAGGAAAACAAAAGCTTAAAAACTAAGCCTCAACAGAAAGAAAATATTACAGAAGAGCATTTGGTTTTATTGGTTCGTTGATTTTTTTTTTCTCCTTCCAGGAAAGTCCATGGCAAAATGTCCTCTTTCTCAGAATGGGTAAGGGCTTTACACAGAAGAACATTAGAGTCTTTAGTAACAATTAGATAAAAGTCCTCCCACAACTTTAGGACAATGCACTTCCTGTTCATTTGTAGCAGAGTGAACAGTGGGAAAGTAGGCACAAAAGTTCTTCAACATCAACATTGGTCCTGTCATTCATTTAATCTAAAATAGTTCTCTTCAAGACATCAGAACTCTGTGTTGCTTTTTTTGTGAATTTCTAGAAATCATTCTATTTTGTATTGAGACTGCATCCAATTTCCATTAGCCTATACATCTTCCAGAAACTATTTAAATTGCTTATTCAAGGGTTGCTCTGAAAGTAATGTTTCCTATTATGTTGGCCCATGATGTCTATGGCAGATGTGGGTGGTGCGACAGTAGAGGCTGAACCTTCCCACCAGTATCCCATTACATGTTGTTGCTGTGTGACAGGTGGCAGCAGAGGGGCAGTCTGACAAAATGGTGTCTGACATGGAAGCGCATATGAAGCAAAGGTGTGTCACTGAATTCTTCCATGAAGAAAACACTGCACCCACTGACATTCACTGGTGCTTGCTCAACATTTACAGATAGAAAACAATGGATGTGGGCACAGTGAGGCATTAGGTGGTACGTGCAGTGGCAACAGAAACAGCTGATCACGTCCAGTGGTGCAGATTTTGACTTGCACAGCATGCGGACTTCTCTTTCATTGCTGGCAAAAAGGCATAGCTAATGCAGTTGTCTCTGTTGAAAAATAGTGCTTTGTATCTGAGAATTTGCTCTATCGGGCAGTGTTATTGTGCTCTTTGTATTTATTTTACTTTCAGTGGAAATAGGAGGCATTACTTTCAGAGTGAGTTACATAACTTAAACACATTTATATAGAGATGGTTGTATTGTATTTTATACGTATTTTTATCTACGCATTAAACATGCATGTGGGCAAACAATTCAGCAAACAGTTAGAACTACTTCTAAAGCCTAGACATTCATTTAGTACAAGAAATAATGTGTAGCATAGCTTACAATGGCTTCTACAAACACAACAGTCAACAGTTTCATTAAATCTTGCCTCCAGTGACTAAACAGTCTGTAGACAATTCTAGTCATTTCATAGCTCTTGATTCTGGGGCTATGAGCAGAGCTTCCCAGGGATGCAAAGCCACATGGTTTTTCTAAGCAAGTACAGTGTGAAAATGGATGTTGCAAAACATCACTGCACAAATCAGCAAATTCCTGCATTTCAGTAACAGGGCTAGCCTAGTAAAACAAGCAGCATAAATACAAAAACGTGTTGCTGTCTATACAATCGCTGGGATAAAACACAGCAAGATAGTTGACTAGAAGTCCTTTGAAAACTGTAAAAAAAAAAGTTGTACATTGCAAAGTACTAGCAGCCTTACATTCTTAGGGTTTTCTCTCCACTTAAAAAAGAACTCACGTTATTTAAGCATTTAAGGGGGCAGGCAGAGGCAGCAGCTTTGGGTAATTAACACATGCTAACCATACTGAAAATACATATAATTATTTTAAATAATTACTTAAATTCTACAGTTTTCTATTAAGAAAACTTGGTAAGGACAGCAGAAAAAAGCACCTGACTACTGAATATTCCTGTGTTGTTTCCCTCACATTTCTCAGTCTCTCACACTTTCTTATCAGCAACATACATAAGACAAAACATATAATTTTCAATGAATAAATCTCAGCTGCTAAAGCTCCTTAGTATGTGATCCAAAACTCAAAATGGAAAACAAATACCAAATAGTAGAAGAGCATACAATAAAAAACACTACCTGCACCCGAAGTACCGCACTACACAACTCCAGTGCTGGGGAAAAGATTACTAGAAATGATCATATCACAAACAAGAGTAAGCACAAGAGAATGACTGGACTTGGACCATCACTGTGTCAGTGGGACTTCTGAATAACCTTCAGTTATGTTTTCCCATTGACATAAGCCGGTTACTCAGCACGACGTGTGCGGAGCCATAGGGCATGACAGCTGCACATGTTGATGCAACAGCAACTAGTGATTTAGAAAGTCTATCCCTGAATTCTTCAAGGGAGAGACCTCTGTCTCAGTGCAAACTTTAGCATAATAAGATCTAGCATAACAACACAGCACTGTTGAAAACTGTCTCCAACTAAACAAAGAACTAAACAGAAATACTTGAAATACGTTCAAAATTTTTTAAAAATGCTAGAAATGTTTTCTTTTAAAATGTAGTTTTTCCCTCAAGGTTAGAAACCCAATTATTTAAGAAAAAAACTGCCTCAAAAAGGTAACTATGATGAACAGGAGAGCGTCACTGGACTAAGTATGCTGCAGAGAATCATAAGTAATAGATGCCTGTGGTCAAATGAGACACACTGGTAAATCTGTTGGTTTTAGAAGGACACAAGTGTATTTTTTCAAAATGTTAAATTCTGCAAAAGAGATTTAAACTTCTATTTAAAACTCAAATAAGATTTTCGAAAATATTCTGATGACTTAAACATTCTTTAAAATAATCAGTCAACTGACTATTGGATTTGAGATATTGATTTAAATCAAATTATCTCTAATAATGACAGAAATAGCAAAATGACAGCCTGTGATCATCACTGTAAAACTTGGCCTTTACTGCTTCAGAGCTTCTAACCAACATTGGTTCCTTCTTGGTATTTATTGCATGTATGATTGTTCTCTTCTTTTTGTAAGCTTTTTACTGCTTTATCAAATATTCCTCAACCACAAGAATTTTGAGGGCTCCTGCTACTAAAATTACGAATTTTTCTAGAAAAGGCCTTTTTTTGAAAAAAACCTGGTATTGGAAATATATGATCTTTATGATGAATAAAACAAGAGTAAAAAAGGTATATCCTCAAAATATGAGGAGGCAAAACACTAAAAAGCAGATATAACATTTTTATTCTCTCTTGATAACAGTATGTATTGAAATGCTACGCACTAGCAGTTGTCAATGGTAACTTACTGGATCAATTCCATTAAATATTGTTAACTTTCCTTAACTGAAAATCTAATTCATTAAACCTGCTGTATTTCTTGCACTCTGTAACCATCATTTATTAAAATACTATAAGACATATGAATATCTCCTTATTTACACATTATTTCTAAAATAAAAGATTGGTATTTTCTTCAGAAGTACCAGAGTCACATTCACACCCCACCCACACAGAAAGTCTATTAACAGCAAATAGGATATACTGAAGACAATTCCATATTGATCATAGACATTTTGGTAAGGCATCATCATTTTAATAAATCAATAAGATTATTTAACGTGTTTCATGCTCAAGTATAAATTCTGAATTCTCACCACCGATAAGAATTCCTTGCAACTCTATACTGTCACCCAGATGAAGCATTCAGCTGAATTAAATTTCACTGAAGCTCTTTGAGGCAAAGTCATCGTTAGCTCAGCTTCACTGTTGATGTTGCAATTCTCTGCAGTTCCATGAGACATCTAAAATTATTCATACATACAAATGCTGTAGTTGGAGTCTCTTCGCTGGATCAGAGTTGATTCAATATCAAAAGAAGGGCAGTGATAAACACTTCCAGAAGGTTCGACAACCTTGTACTACAATACTGACATTGAGGCAACCATTAGAATATGCGAGCAGCAAAAAATCTCTCATTTATGCTCCAGATTAGGCTGGCTATTATGTGGGATATCCTAATGACCCATGCTTGTGATTTTAACAACAATTTGTTTAGACATGAATGTGATTTGACACATCTAATTTGAACATAGATGAAAGCTAAGCGGGATGGAGATCTCCTGTGAAAGTACTGCAAAATACAGTACCTCATTTGTTTTTGAGCTACTTTTCTGATTCTATTTTTGCGCACTATTATTTACCACCAGTATCCTCTGGGTGATAGTTAAGGAAACAGATGCTGGGAATCTCTGTCCCTTCAGTTCCTGCGAGGAGGGCTCTGACTCACATTCGTGCCCAGTCTCTCCTTTGTACTCACGCATGCAAAGGGTGGTTGTGTGAAACTTAAATTACTGCTTGATTTCCAGTTTCTCATTGCCAGTTTCCTCAAAGTTTCCACTTACGTATTTTACAGCTTCACCAGTTTCATTTGAACAGCATTTTATTACACGTTTCCCCTTCCAAAACTTGAACTTCATGTTCCCAGAATAAAGTTAAATTCTGTTATTTTGAAGTGTTCTATTTACTTGGGATTTTCCAATGAAACTGGGTAGAAAAGTGTATGAATCTGGGACGAAGTTGAAATTAACTTTTAACAGATGTTTTAGTCTGAGTTTTTTCTGACATTTTGAAGAGATGCCCATTTGGTGACAGTCAAATGGTTAGAGATGAAGAACGTAACAGATCATCATATCTGTCCAAAGCAAAGAATTTAACTCCCTCAACAAAAGACAACTACAAACAAATAAATACAGCTCGCACCTATTTATCAAGCTATCATGGAGCTTTCTATTGTCTATAAGCAGACACAGGAAGACTTGCTGGCTGAACACTTTCAGATTTAAGGTAGGGGTAGGACAGCAGCAGTGTTTCCTCCTGGGTGAGACACAGTACTTATCATTTTGTCCTAAAATGCAATTATTATTATTTTGAAAATGATGCCCAAAAGACAGCCTGAGAGCAATGATGGAGTTCAATTCACTTGATTTCATTCATAGAAGATTCCTATTTAACTGGAGTTAAAAAACCACAGTGCAGTTCAGAGTTGAGGTCTTCTGTTGTTTAGCAATGAGTTCCCCTAAGTTTATAGGAGAAACAGTCATAATATAATTAATCTGGTGGAACAGCTGAATACACAGCCTGCAATTAATTTCACTCTGAATATTAGCAGTTCCACAGCAGTTGAAAAGAAATTATATCAGTCAATAGACTTCTGAATTAAGTAGGTTGTGGGCAATAAAATAAATTGTTGATATTGTACAACTTGTTTAAATCAACTGAATGATTACAGTAAATTTGTATATTTAATAAATACTTACTGTTGCTCATTTATGTAGAAGAGGATATTTTCACTCCAACTTCTAACCATAGAGGAAAGAGGAGTTTTAAACAAAATGTAGACTGCTTACTAAACTGGACAAATGTGTATTGTTTGTTTCATTAATCAGTATGTAAATTGCATATCAGAACAAAGCATAACAAGCATCTGTAAGCTGAAAACTTGATTCTTGATTATCCAGAGATACAGACAATCTCTCTTCAATAGTTACTTTCAGGGAATATTTCTCCAATAAGAGATGGACTTCTAAGCAGATGGTCACTGAATGAGAAACAGTGGAACAGTGGCACCCAGAGGTGAGAAGCATACTGTTCCTAAGGAGTTATTTCATTTTTTGTAATCTATTTCTCATCTTTCCCTTCTTTCATTCCCAACTTTTTTTCCCCCCAAATGACAGATGCCAGAAAGAAAAAAAGGTGCAATTTGGAAGAAGGTACTCAAGAGTCTAAAACAGAAAGCCCCCGGTTTGTAACAACTATTACAGTTTGGAATACATTTTAGAAACACATTTTTCCTACATATTTTCACTAACAAAGAGCAGGATGAAAATAACCATGGAAAATAAAATACTTTCAGATGCATCTCTTGAGTTGGAATTCTGAAGCCACAAAACCTCACATTCTCCCTAGATTTGCTAGCTGAATTCATTGTGTAGAATTATAACAGGAGCTGAAAATCCAAATACAGAAGTTGGTGGATTTTTGGAAAGAGGCTTGGAATCATAATACAAACAATTACAATTGACACAAGCTGTCCATACTACATCAGATGCCTTGACTTCAGACATTGGTAAGAGTTTGTGTTGTTGTACTAAAGGCATCAGGCTGAGAGCACCAATCTGTGATGACCTCCTATATGTCTTATACATGTATATATACACACATAAATACATCTGGACATGACAGTTTTATTTCACAAAAAAAGTTTCATTAAATACAAAGAAGTGGTGTAGCTACCCAGCATCAATTTCAGGAAGACCTACTAAAATGAGGCCCATTGATTTTTTATTAAAAAGGCCATATTTTTGCAAATACCAGTGGATGCCTGAACCGTGCAGTCAGACTCTGTACCTGGGCTGAGCTGAACCAAATGACACCTACATTCCCTTAGGATTTTCCAAATAGCCTTCTACTCGAGAGGCCTGAAAAGGTTTGCTAAAAGCCCTTCATCTGCTCAAAACGCAAGAGAAAAAGAAATACGTGCTTGTTCAGCTTAAATTTAAATATAGAACTTATTTCTGTGGGTTACATGGATTAAGAGGGTAGTCCAGAATGTCTGAAGCTTTTCACTAGCAGCAGAATTCTTTTCTCTGCCCTCCACACCACTTATTATTATCACTGTTATTATGATAATTGTTATTTATCTCCTAAATAGCAGCGGTGATACGATAGGAACAAAGATGGAGTTTACTTTTACATATCCACATCTCCAGCCCACACATGTAAGTGTTTCCATGAACTCCAGATGGATGCACACATTCCTAAGCTCATCTCCATATCTGCTGTGTTCAGGATTGCATTTAAAACAGCACCCCTGCCGAAACTATCAGCTGGGATATTACCAACAGAATACAGGGCAGTGCATCCCTCCACACCTGCCTTGCATACAAGATCTTAAATATGTGAAAGCAAAGAAGGAAACAAATTTCAGCTACATGAAAGCAACGTCTTCCTTCATGCACACCGCTATCACCGCCTTTATTTTCTTATCTCCTTAGTAAGGCTGCGACTATTTGCAGATAATTTCTGTTGCAAAGGCAGCGACACACTGCAGAGATCCAATACACCCAGCGTGTTGTTGCTGATCGAAGGCTGTAAGGCGCAGAACGAACGGACGTAGATACCGTTCTCAGTACAGCGGTCCCATAACGACCGCTGGCAAACGATCATCTGATAAGAATTGTGCCGAGTAACGCTAAGTTTATCGCATATTTTACCTCGGCGGGAACATTCCCGCATCAATCACGCTGACGGCTCCAGCCGCAGCGCCCGGCGCGCGAGCAGCGGCCCCGCACAGCGCCGGGGGCGGGACGGGGGCGCGGCGCCACCTGGCGGCTGCGGGGCAGGAGCGGCGCTGCGGCTGCCGGTGGTGGCTCCGCCCGGCGCCCCGCGGCAGCGGCGGCCGGGGAACGGCGCTCTCCCGCCGGCGGTGCCCGCGCGGCTAATGGAGGCCGCCGGAGTGCGGCTCGGTGTGTAACGTGCTGCGTGCTTGAGGGCCTAAAGAAATTTCTGTTAAGTATTAGCAATGGAATAGGTCAGCTGTCTTTCAAACAGCTCAGACACGGTATTGTACTTGTGTCATTCCATCTATTTTTGCCTCAGGTGTCCAGAAAGTGTTTTAATAATCCTAATTACGCTCGCCTGTTTCTTGTGTTTAACTTGGACTAGTCCCGTTGGTACAGGCAGGGGCTTGGCTACCTCTAGGTCCCAGAAAATGTCACCTTAATGGTGATCTATTCCCACTGAAACAAAAGTCACCTGAATGCATGGCTGGAAACACCCAACTGAACAACAATGCTTAGACCACAGTTCCTCTTCCAGGACTGTGCTATAAAGAACCAACTGCAAAAATATGTAATACTTATTGCCAAGCAGTAAATAAAAGTAACACTTTTTAATTCCATAATTCAATGGAGAGGGAAACTTTGCAGAGACACAGAACGGCAGATCAGTGAGAATTTCCTTCCACAAAAAGCAGAAAATTCTCTGTGCTCCATAAAAGTGCGTTGGGTGAGGGGCAGTGGGAGAGCAAAGGAAATCAAAATATGAGTTCTGTCCCTATCAATAAACGAGCCTTGGAGAAATGTCAAGGCAGAAATGAACATCCTTGTTTCAATACATACAGCACAACGAAGGGGGTGGCAATTATTTACCCTTCTTCCATTAAATCCATTTACAGACACCCCTTTAAAACAGACTGCTTTTTAGAAGTCTCTCAAAGGGAGAAGCACTGCTTTAACCCTTTCTTCTTTATTTGCAGTACATGGGCTGCTGAGGCATTCTTACACATTCTGTCTGTCCCATGGTTCTCACAGTGTTAAAAAGAAAAAAAAAAGACCTCTTCATGCTGTAAGTGCTATGCCTCACAGCTCAAATATGCATTTTTCTGTTTTGCAAGCACTGCAGCTTATTCTACTTGGCTGTAATGATACCAGAAGAAAACAGATAGATAGCTTTGCGTCGATGGTTAAACACTAAAAATTACTCTTGTGAGTTCTCCCTTCCAATCACATCTACGTCTTATACACACAGCTAGGAATAAAATGCTTTGAATACCTTCCACATACGCCCTACATGCAAGGCCAACAGCCGTAGCCAGGGAGCTAATGAGCAGCCCAAACTTTTACAACCACCAATGAGGAATGGAAAGCACTGACTGCATATCTCACCAATTCTGATATGCTGTGAAGATTTTCAGCATTTCTGGCAAGTTAGATAAAAGTGCCAAACAATCTAACTGATGGTCTACTTAGCCAACCACATTTCCCCTCACCCCAGCAGCACACAGAGGAGCTTCCCTTGAAGTATGATTCTAGAGTGAGCTAACCAGCTTGACACAGCACTTGGCAAATTCCCCCAACGAACAACAGTTATATCTCCATGTAAAACATCGTATCTAACATCACTGTAAATGTCACTATTCCTATTGTTGGCTAGTATCTTGGTTAAAGCACAATCCAGGAAGACATTTAGTTTTCAGTTAGGAATTACATGCTCTCCTGAGAAAACACTGGATAAAATGGAACACAGAGAGGGAAACCAGCCCAGATAAACACCACACATTGCACAGACCTGAACTGCCTGCACCCAACACACATGAAGAGATCATTGCCATTTGTGACTTCTGTGGCTTTACAATTAAAAGATTACGGAATGCTCAGATGAAGTCATTTGCCATAATTAAATTCCACCATCACCATGTAAGCAAATTAAATGGTATGTCTGGACATACATGAGTTTTACAGTAAATAAGGTAATAATACTTCTCTTTACAGGTTTTGTAACTATTTAGAAAAATAAATTCACTAAAGATTATTCATAAAGCCTAAAATTCAAATCTGTATTGGTAGCCTATGGACTACATACATGTATATATTTATTTAGGGAAATGAAATGACAGAATATAGTCTGCTGACTATCTGATTTTAACTAACCAATACACTTATCAAAATGACAGTATTATTTTCATAGCTGCCTGAATGTAAAAATAAGTTCCATTTGATATATAATGTTTATATTAATCCTTTTAAACATTTGCTGCCTTTCACCCCATAGGTGATTCCCTGTAAAGTGTGTTGAGTGATTTATGAAGGTCTGACCCAGCAAAGTGCAGAGAAGGCTCACATCCCACTGGCTTCAGGAGCAATTAAGGGCTTTTCCATGCACCTTCCAAGCTCAAGTTCTGAGGATTTGGCTGGAATATGCTTTTGTTCAGATTTTTGTATGCTGACTTTCTTTGTCATGCTTTCACTCTGCACTGAGGTTAAATAAAACTCTTACTAAGAAAAATATTCAGTTAAACCAGTTTGAGCAAGAAAGGAATACTGGTAAAAATAAACGAGCAAATGTCATAGCTAGCTCTTTCCTAAGAATTTCATTTCACAAAAAAAAAAAAAATTCACAGTCCAGACCCGAAGAAAATATAGCTGTCATTGTTAATAAATAAAATATAGCAACAAATATTACCACAGTAATGAATAGTTTGAAGACCCAAAGCAAACATTCAGCAACTCTACCTGTGTAGGAGAAAATCCATTACTCTAATTTTTCTTGTTTGTTGTTTGCCTGTACACTCCAGAATTTTCTCTTTTTTTCTTTGATATGTTAAGAACCATTTTTAAGCAGCTTGTTAAGTAACAGTGATCATGACATAAAACATTTGAAAAGATTTAAATAATCCAAAGGGTGTATCTGTCTCTGATTGAACAGATTGCCTAGGAAAATAATCTCTTCCCTTTAAGCATACTGCTTTTTAGAACACTGTGCAGGAGGAGCACTGAGCATTTTAACAGGTAGACTGATGTGAACACCAGTAAAAAGACAGCCCAGCATTCTTAAATTCAAGGGGAAAAAAAAAAAAAAAGTGATGTTCTTTCAGTTGTGTCTTTGCTAACAATTTGGAAGCATCCATTGTATTACTACCGCAGTGTTATTGAGCTAGTTTTATTAAGGCAAATTTATAGCAATGTTAGAAATTAATACCACTCTTATTTCCTCCACTGCCTGGCTTTATTGAATGCCATGGGGCATATTAATCAGTAAAGCCAAGTAGTGCATGAAATAAAAGTATAAATTAACCTGTAACATGAATGTAAAAAGGGGCTTAATAAAATAGAAATAAATAACACTTTAATGATAATCAACCCTGCCCAGCTTAACCAAGAACATAGTGTAATAATGCTAAATACAAAAAAAAAAAAAGTATTTAAATAAAGTTTAAATCATGACACAAACACTATAATTTTCAAGATGAATGCATAATTCACTTTACTGTTTAAACACATAAGTTCATACAAAATAAATAAACAAACAAACAAAAACCACCTTTCTAGTCTAACATCTCTAGTAAAAGTGCTGTCAACTCTGGGAGCGGGTCCAAAACACAGCGACAGGGAATGAGAGAGTGATTTCAGAGCTATTTCACATTTTAAGAGTCTGAGTAGCCAAAAAAACATGTTTTCACACAATATACTTTGCATACGTAGAAAACATGTCTTCAAACCCCAACTAAAACTGAAACTGTCTCTCCAAACCTATTTCACACAGGTGAACTCCACACAATGTGTACCATTATTATTGATGGAGGGATTAACCTTGCAAGTATGTGTGGTCATTTTAACCTGTCCTTACATTTATGGGGTTTTAAAGAAAACAATGTATTCTTCGGTATAATGCAAGAGGTTTTTTTGGAGGGAAGTCTCTCTCCTCCAGGGTCCAAGAGGAATTATTCGTATTACACAGAGCAATGAATGTAAGACTTGGCAAAATCAAAGTTAATTTCGTAATCATAAAACAACAGCCAGCTCAGCTTTCCACCACAGTTGCTGCAGTTCCATAGCACAAACATTTGATCACATTGTCATAAGCATAACTACATAAATAAAAACACACATCTTCGCAAAAATAGGGGGAAAAATGCCCAAAATCTGTACCACAAAACTCTGTAGTGTATGCTCCCTCTGGTGGCTCTGCTGCAAAGCTAAGTATGAAACACATCTGCTATGAGTGCTCCACTTCTAAAGACAATGATAAAATTATTTGCTGGGAGCATCAAATAATGTGAAAAAAGGTAAGATGAGAAGTGCTACATAAATGACTTCCACGTTTAGCAACAACAAATAAGAACAACACTGAATTGAAGGTTTCACAAATTACCATTAAAAATGCAGTGGAATCCACTACATCACATTGTTTGTATATTATTGAAAAGTACTATTTTCAGATACTGAGAACATCTAAAAGATAAGGTAAACTATTCTAGCACTGTAATGAAACAGAAAGCACAGCAACAATAGCAGGGTAGCAAAATCCTAGGCTACAGAAAGTGGGGACAAGCATAAATTCAGCAACCATGAACACAGAAACAAAGGGAGGAAAAAAACAAACAAACAAAAACTGCTTACCTTTGGAAGGCCTCACACACACAAGAACCTGCAGCAAGATCCCCTCACCTATACTACCAACCATTAAAAGAGGGCAGATCCTGGCTCCACCCCTTCCACTCACTCAGGGGCACTGCATGCACCTGAGCTCCCCTGGGTTGGCCCTGCCTTCCCACCAGGTGCTCAATTACTGGTTCAAGCCGTGACTTAGCATTTCTGTTATAAATACGTATGAGACACTGTTTGGGTGGACCTGTTACAACCAGTGTTAATTTAAATTTGTTACATTTGTAAATTGTGTAAAACAGGGTTACAGACTGTCTACATTCCATAGTGTACCTAGGGTCCAATAGAATTAGTTCAGGACTTGATTTTCGGAGAAAAGTAAGGCACTGAACAGGAGGCAAGCCTAACATTTAGTCCAAGTGAAGTCGCTCTTTGCTGATGTTCACTAGGAGTTCTGTCAGCTAAAATAATAGCTCCCTGACTGATGCGGCCATCTCCCCTTCTGGGCGGCTGCGCGTTCTGACAAACAGATCTACGCAGGTTCCAGTAACAGCACTCCCAGGGAAGGGCAGACAGCTCAGCTGTTGGGTATCCAAATGTGGCTTTTTGTAAATGGGAAAGCATTTTTGCCATGAGGCCTTCTAAACACACATCTTTTGAGATCAGAATTTCTACCAATCTTTTTTCCTGTTCATCAACTGTGGTAACAAATTCAGCCCCAATAGAACATGGGTAGACATCAAGAAACTAGCATATGTAAAGGAACTTCATTTGGACTTTTTTTTTTTTTAAATCAAAATTTATGCTAAAAATCTGGATTCTTCTAAGTACACTGAGTTTAACCTATTGCACAGCATTTTTCACATACGCATTCATAAACTTCAGGGGTTTACGAGATGCAAAAGGCTGCATCATTTAGAATACTGGGGAAATATACTATCTTAGGGCTATTATAACAACAAAATGTTCCACAGAAGCAAAGAAACTAAGCTGGAAAATGTATTGTTAATCCAGTAATTAAATGTAAGGGAACAAACTTTAAAAGACCTTTAAAAATGGTTCATATGGAACACTTCAAATGGACACTTCAATATTACAAATACTGGTCACTGTGTTCAGATCTCTGAACTTCACATTATTTTGTTTGGAAGTCAAATATCTTGAATAATTAACCTCAGTGCTGATGGAATTATCATCATCAGACATGAAGAGATTAGTAAAAATATGAGTAAGTTTCTGTTTTCAATGACAGTGGAATTAGCTTTACATAAAAGAAAGAAATTGCAACATAAATATGGTACTCTAATTACATAATAATACATTTATGGATAATTATCTAATTTAAAGCACTGAAATTAAAAATAATAATAAAAAAAAGAAGCTAGAAAATGTCCCCTGTTGGTCTCTACATTACCGAGGTATCAAAGTGCACATCTACTACATGAGAAATATCCCAACTGCACAACTCACGATAAGTTCTCTGAAGAACTAAAACCTTATGGAATCAACAGTTCTGTAGCTCCCAAGAGGCTGTGCTAACCTACAGAATGCCCCAAATCTAGGCTTTACATTTAAGTAAAAAATTAAATATGCATTAAAAAAAAGTGCACATCAGTCAGAAACACACTGCCTATGGAACATGGGTCAAAAAGAAGGGTATGATGAAATCGTAACAGTATATTTCAACTGGCTACATACAAGCAAACAGACATTCACAGTGGCTTCCTGAGATCCTTTTATGTCTGTTTGGAGACTATTTTAATAACAGAAGACTGTTTCCTGCATTGGTTAATATTTCTGCATACTTTAAGTAAATTTCCTGCACGTTTACATCATTTGATTAAATCTGCTACAAAAATCATTCTCTTTTCTTCAGTTCCCTCAGTTGAATACAATGCTGTATTTTCACACCACTGTAGGGATACAATTTAGAGAGGATGTGAGGCTGTGACAGCTCTGCTTACCGCATGCAGCTGTCACTAACACTAGATCTGTCTTCACAAACATTATTACAAGTGTGTTCAGCTGTGTTCATCTGAGGTGTCCTTATTCACAACAGCTGACCTTCATGGCTATGTCTGACATTTAAAAAGAAAAAGTTCTGCTTTACAACCTTCAGTTATAAATTACTTGTAGAGTATTAGTAATAATAATTGATTTTAGCAGAAAGTAATAGTTATAAACAGCTTCCACTATTTAATGAAAGAAATGCTTCATCTTTGTGTTTTATTTATTAGCATTCAAGAACCTTCCACAACCTCATTTAATTAAACTAGGAAAGATGACCTGTCAATAATCTTTGCTAAAATATATATATATATATTCAATTTCTCTACAAATGTTCTTAAGGCTTGTGTGTTTTCCTTTTGTGTTGTGAGCTCATTTGAATACAGAAAAATGAATTGTTTGAACTTTCTTTACACGTTAATAGCATAGGACTTTCACCTTAATGAGCTGCATCAGTTACAAGTAAGTATAATCAATGAAGAGTTTTACCCTGTATTGGTCACACTGGAGCTCTCCTTGGTGTTTTCGAGTGAATCAATTGCAGGGACTGCCTAAGCATCTTTTTGCTGCTCACAGCTAGACCCTGACATGCATGCAGCATGTTTGTTTTCAAAACAAGATTCTAGCAAGGTAAAGCAGCACCTGCAGGTCCACAACACATAAGAAACTGATGCTCACAAATGAGAAATTACAGACTAAGAAACTTTACTGGCAAACGGTGTGATGAATGATGTAATTATTCCATCACTAATGGCAGGAAGGTTTCAAATAAACAACACTCAATTAAAATCCAACTAGAAAAGGACAGCAGCTGCTGATTTTATTTTGCCTTTTTTTTTTTTTTTTTTTTTGGTCACAAAGTAGTGGTAACTGAGAAATAAAATTTAATGTCACATTATCATGATGCAGATAAAAATATACTGTACGCTTACAGAAATGTCAAGCTGGAGATTCTGTCATCTCTCACCACTAGCTGGCACCACAGCTTTAAAAATGTAGTGATGCATCCTGTTTCATCTTACTAATTAACAAGCCAACTACCTAATTTTCAACAGAAAACAATTATTCAAAGCAAATGAGGAATATTTGGAGCTATCAACTAAAATGAGTCTGAAAACAATATTCTAAGTGATGAGTGGTAAGATATATCCTCTGCAAAGGAAAATGGATAATAGTTAACAGACTTGGGGCTTGCTTTTATTAAATAAAAATAAACAGTATTGTGCACAGATGGAAGAACCTGATATTTCTGCTCTTGGTAGGGAGGTCAGTGATAACATAGAGGTCAATATGTTGGATTATAAAGTGAATGAACCCCAACAAACTGCCTACCTCACTGGGATTTTTAATCCTAAATAAACTCAGAGGACGTCTCAGGCTTTTTTTTCCTAGAGAAACTGCACAACTGCACCAGCTAATAAATAGCATATAGTCTGTCTTTACCAGCTTCCTTCTCTCAGATCAGACTGCTGGCACACAGATGCCCTAGGAAGCAAATATGAGGTTTCCATTCCCCCACAGCTGCGGCCCTGACACTGCAACAGACTACATTGCTGTATTCTACTCTGACTCCTCCAAGGTGGTCCCTGGACTGATCTGACACACGCATGGCACGCGCACCCCAAATCCAGAGACGCACAAAATTCACAACACAGGAGTTAGTAAGTCATCTGCTGCTCAGCCTTACAAGAGACTAAACTGTTTCCAACTGTCTATGAATTTTATATTTATTTATACGCTGCAGAAATAAACCCATAAATGCTCACATAATACCAACAGCAAAGCACTGCTGATGTACAAATACATCATGTTTGTGGCTGATCTGTCAGCTGTGGTATGAATAGACACTGAAACACTTCTATTGTGTAAGAAAATCCTCCATAAA
The DNA here is from genome assembly GCA_037305975.1 of Chrysolophus pictus. Taxonomy (NCBI): domain Eukaryota; kingdom Metazoa; phylum Chordata; class Aves; order Galliformes; family Phasianidae; genus Chrysolophus; species Chrysolophus pictus. The sequence continues at coordinate 21,790,739 of CM074582.1, forward strand.
AATAAAGTTTTCTCCTATCACAGGGCAGATTCTCTGCAGCTGTTCAACTAAAGCCACTGTGAAAGCTGGGACATAGAAACAAGATTTCTATGTTTGTAAAGGCAATCACCTCAAGAAAACTCTGCTGGCACTGGCAACATTAAACAGCATAGCTCATAGAGTTACACCTTTTTTTTTTTTGTAATCTTCCATACAACCAGAGAGATTATGAGGCACATTCTGAACAGTGGCGACACAAATACTGCTGCAGTTGATTCTCTAAATATCTAGCTGATAGCTCTCTACCCATTCCTGTAAGATAGTTTTCTTCTTTACCCACAAAACAAACAACAACAGAAAATCCACAGAATAAAAGCTACTCACAGTTATGTAGAAAGAAAAAAAAAAAAAAAAAAAAATGATTTGTATTTTAAATCTCTTTGAGTAGCTTCATATTTGTTAGTGAATTTTATCCTTCGCTGATATCAGCATTTCTTGTTTTGTAAAGCATTATTTCAATCCCATATTGGCCAGTGTGCATATGAAGGCTTCTTGGCTAATCTTACTTTAGAACAGAATGGAATAACTGACACCAGACTCATCTCTCTTCTACTTCAGAAAATGCCATCTAAGGAATACAGATTGGGATCACAAGGTTCTTTTGTAAGAGCAAAGTTTAGGTGACAATAGGCCTCTTTGCTGTATCTAGATCTATCAGATCCCTGCTGCTGGCAAGTGACATTTGCAAAGTTCTCTTTGCAACAAAAGGCTTCAAGTCTTTGCTTGGTGTGACAAAGACTATCAATAAACATCTCATCAGTTGCCTCTTCTGTTTTCACAAAGCCATGGGAGAGGACACCTTTTTGCTGCATGCTCCACAGAATAAACACATCGACAGCATCAACTAATCATAACGATAAGAACATGGTGGACTTGCCCTGTTCCAAAGTTATTTTGAGGTCAGTTTGGTAGTCCTGCACATGGTCAACAAGGCAGCCCCTCGAACTGAGTCAATTCTGCAAAATTCAGGACAGATCGCAATGTGAGATGGAGGATCATAAATTGGAGAAAAACTAGTCTTAGTGAATGCAGCAAAGAAGCTTGTAATGGCTGCAGAATAATAAACTGTTAGAGTTAATCCACCGCTATCTGTCTTTATTTTGCTAACCCACTCAAGTGGACACCACAGCACTGAGACTGCATTAATCAAAATTTGGAATGACCTGCTTTTCATTGCAAACTGCAGTTATCTTTCTTTACTGATTGGCCTTGACCTGTCAGTTGCATTTGGCACTGCTGACCCTGGGGGTTCTTTTGAAGAGCCTGGAGTACTATCAAAGGTTGTCTGACTCTGTTCCTGCTTGGCTTAATTCATATTCCACTCAACATACCCATTTTATTTCCAGTAGAAATTGCTCATTTAATTGCATTGTATGTTTTATGGGGTATGCCTCAGGCTGCGTTCTTTATGCCAAGCTTCTCAGTATTTATATGTGGAATGGTGAAGAAGACAAAAAAAAAAAAAAAAGTAATTCACAGCACTAGACCAAGCTTCGTAATACCGGTGATTCTCACCGCTTTAAATTGTATACAAAGCTGTCTGGGAATAAAACTAACATATATGTCACCATCCAAAGTTCATTAGACAAATGCGTTGCATTTAACTTAAGCCAGGTTTTGTCCCCCTTTCAGGAATTTAGAAACCCATTCTTCAGTGCCAGTATATTCATGAAGTCTAGTAACTGACCTACTCACACCTTCACTTCTAACCAGCTTCTAAGTTAGATGAGAGCTTTAGTACTACAAATGCAAAAGTTTATACTCAAGATACTAACATTCTTTCAAATACTGTCATGGCGTCAAAAGTACTTAATTCTTCCCTTTACTTTGCAAGAGGGTTTGGGGCTTAATATTCCCAAACCTGACTCTTCCCAAAGAAATAGAGAAAAGGTGTAACATAATATAGGTCTAGCATACCTGTGATGTTTGCCAAAACAAATAAGATCAATCTATTTAATTATTTAATCTAGGTATGAGGAAATGGCTTTAAATGTTATACACCATACATAAATTGACAGACTAGCATTTACCATCACCCTTATTAGTAAAAGACAAGTGGTGCTCTTAACAACTTGCAAGTCCATTAAGTCACTGTTAAAATGAAGAGAAACATTATAGGATTTAAGAATGTAATGTAAAAAAAAGACATGACATCAACTGATTTTTGTCACTTTTTGAATTAATAGACAATCTCAACAAATAGGTCCGAATTTATGGCTGAGAATATTTAATTTTGCAATTGAATTGATACATTAAAATACTATCATGATGATTATGGAATTGGAAATTTTAGCTTAGATCAACCAGTCAGTGGGAATGTGGATCTTAGTCATCCAGTCAGTTTTGGAAAGGACTTCTCCTTTACCAAGAACTAATAGGAACAGAATGCTTTGCAAAGATCATAAATCTGCATGCAATTATTAAAGTTCCAGATTCAGACTGCAGAGCAAAATACTGATGTGGTATTGCAAGTAAAACGTATTTGTTATATTTACTAGTCTTCGATATCTAATTAAACTTACTCAGAGCTATGTTGACAATCTGATCTTAAAATCAAAAGTAGAAAATGAAAAAAAATACACTAGTAAGTACAAAAATAAAACTATCATCAACTTAATACAATTTTTGAAAACAAAAAAAAAAAAAAGCCAAGGCAAAGAGGATAGTAATAAAAATTGAAGATACAATCAAAAATCGGAAATAAAGGGAAGCTACAAAAAGAACTGGGTTGCAGCTCATCTGTGAGTTAAAAATAATAATAATAATAATAGAAAACTTCTATTGAGAGCTCGAAAAGAAAACTTGGAAATAAAACACCTTCAGACAGTGGAAAAATGTTGTTCTGAAACTGGTGTATCAGATGTAAGCTTTTGTGGAAAAGTTGTTGAGTATTTAAATATAGTTGATATAGTGTATATGGACTCAGAGAGTTTATTCTGATGTTATTCTGATGTCGTGCTCTTAAGTGACTAATTTCACTTGAATTATTATCAGTTGTAAATACAATTGTAATAAAGTTTGGAGTCTGTAATTCATCAAGCACTCATATGGAAAGAAAACAGAGAGGTTTGTTTCTTTCTGTGATATCCCCCTATTAAATTCATCAAGCCCATTCTTTATATATATATATATATTTTTGTTAACAGAGTTTCCTCTGCTATACATAATTATTAAGAAGAACAGCAAATCAAAAAAATAAATTAAAAAGAAAGGTAAGGTATTCAGAGGCTATTCAACCTGGAGAAGAGAAAACTGAGAGGGGATTATCAGTGCTTATAAATATCAAAACTACAGGAGCCACGTGGATGGGACCAGGCTCTTCTCAGCAGCACCCAGTGACAGAACAAAGGGCAATGGACACAAACTGGAACATACAAAGTTCCATAGGACCATAAGAAAAAACTTCTTGACTTTGTGAGTTACAGAGCACTGGAACAGGCTGCCAAGAGAGGCAGTGGATCTCCTCTGGAGACATCCAAAACTCGCCTGGACACCTTCCTCTTTCCTCAACATCCTACCTAAATTGTGACCTATGCAGAACCTCAGCAGAAGCAGCAATATTCACAGAGCTCTTGGAAGAACAGTAGAGTCTCAGGAAGGCCTGAACAAGGTCTGAGAGACATCTGCACTGGTGGTATACACATAGTGTTTAATAATGTATGCTGTTCTGCCATACTAATATAATATAGGTAAGGTAGACAAAAATGAAGCATGATTCCTGATGTTACAAACTGAATTTATGAGACAGTTATCAAACAGAAAGTAGCACCTGGCAGCACCTGGTAGGGACATACTCATTCCAAGTGAAACTGAACTTAATACTAAATAGTCCTTTTCCTATTTACTCTTCACAGAGAAGTAATTCAGCTCAATTCTGCTCCAGGCCTGCCAAAGAAGTCCACTTGGGATGTAGTGTATAATTGCATGTCTGCTTAAACTCTTGGAAGGGTGATAAGCTTAAAAAAAAAAAAAACAAAACCAGAAAAGCCCTCTGTTTGGGCAGAGGACTACAGAACAGAAGCAACTTCAATTATTCCTATAGTCAACTTCCAAACAGTGAGAGAATAAAAGCAATGGTTGTACTGGAGGGTTAGCACATGACTGCACAGAAAGGTCACCAAGTACTCAATTCTTAGATAAAATGGCAGCACCAGAGTTGTTCAGAGAGAGCCAGCTGCATGTTATTCATAATTACACTACAAGCACATTTCTTGAGTTTTAAATAAAATATTGCATACTGAGAGACGCCAAAATTTACAATAACAAACTTTCACCATTGGAAATGTCATGGTACAACCACAGCTAGTGTCTGAAATGGTACAGCCCTCTTTGCTGAATAAACCTACTAACTCCTAAATCACAGAGTCCAAGGTAGTATTTCTTCAGCTTCATTCCAGAAGGGAAATAAATAGATCTATGTATCTACAGGTTTTGAGCACCACCTCTGAAATGGCATTCACATATGAAAATGTGGATGATATCCACAAGTTACTTAGGACTGCTTATGTTGTAGGCCTCAGCCTCAGTCAATATAAAGTCCAAGGAACGTGCATCAGATAAGAATCTGATTTCATAACTCTAAATCCTTCACCCCGAATTTTTGTACACTTTGGAGACATTGTTAGATGGTTTCTTTAAATCTCTTAAACACCACAAAATTAAACTACAATTTAACTATAGTTGGTACAAGATACTGTAACCAAGTCCCCTGATATCTGGGTAATATAGACTGTTACCTGCTAACAACTACAACGGCATCCTGGTTGCTGATATTAGAAAGATGCTAGTGTTTATAGTACCGTTCCAGAGGAGTGACAGGTTTCAGAGGAAGTCAAATGACACTCTACAAATAACAGTTGTCTGTCATTCTTCCAGAAGCAAAATGCCAGCAATTAAAATTAATTCCAATTCCATTGAAAACAGAAGTGAATTGCTTTTGCTTACACAACATCACTTAAAGTTACAGCCTTAAAAATGAATAATTTTTTTTTAATGTGTTAGCTAGTTAACCTCGCATTAAAATCTCTTGCATAACCTTCTTAAATTATCATCCTCTCATTAACACGTTTAAATAACTACGTAGACTTTAGAAATTTTTTTTTAAACAGATAAGACTTGGAGTTCCAAATGCAAACCTTTGCACATGTGCTATTACCCCTTGGAATTTAAATTTATTTGGTCAGCTTTTGGAAGACCTAATATTATTCACGTATGTTTCATGCCGTCTATATACACAGAACTGTACACACTCTTTCATTACAGTAATCTAAAAATCTCAAATTAAAATAAAGGTTTCTCTGCAGGAACAGAAAATAACTGTAAAAAAAAAAAAAATTAATGTCTTTTCAAACATCTGAATTCCTGGAGAACATAATAATTTAAAATGCAGTACAACATGTAACCAGGTTGAAATATTGTATGCCATGAGCAAGCACAATCCTAGCAGCTTAAGCACAGCTGAGAGAATTAGTGCAGGAAAGGAATCCTTTATGTAGCTGTTATTAAAACAAACATACAAGCGAACAAAAAACCCCTGTCAAAGACAGTCCTTGGCAAAACATTAGTAAGGGTAGCTACCGTGTATGCCAAATAAACAGTTAACACTACATTTGATATACAAATCAGTCTGAATAATGTGTGCAAATTCAATTTAGAAAAAGAAGTTAGACGCACAGTAAGCCATTTTGAGCCACGCAGACCCACTGCCAGATGTGAGGCTAACTATTGGCTGAACGCTGACCATGTGCTTGAGCCATGCAGATCTGAAAACCACTCCCAGAGCCAGATCTGCATTGCAGTCAAGGAAAGAACAAGATTTATTTTCCCTGCCTTATTCTCTTGCACAGCTACATAGGCAAGCAGGAAATTCACCCGCAACTCCTCCCCTTAATAAAACATAGCCAATAAAATCATTTAGCTAGTAGTACAGTTATTGATAACAAGTGTTTTTCAAATGTTGGTAGCGAATGAACACAAAGGTCAAGAATAATTACATGCTATTCTTAAGAATTTGGATCTCAAGAACAGCAGATATTACCTGCTGTGTCCTCCATTTTTCATTCTCTCTTTATCTTCGGCTTTTTTCTTCCTGTAAAGACAATATGAACCCATTAAAATTAATTGTAGAAAGCTTGTATTTCTTACATGTTTGCATGCGATGATGATTTTTCACCTATATCTTAGCACAGTGTGAGGATACACCAGCATCTTAAACACAGCATATTAATTTTCATTTTACCTCAAGTTTTCAGCTGTGATTATTACAATAGGCTTAAAACTGTTGAGAAATGGCATTTTCCCCCTAGCAATACAAATGCACCTTTCTGTTTAATCTAAAGAAAATGTGTTTGCTCCCAAAAAAAAAAAAAAAAAATCTAGTACGTTGCTTTTAAGAGAGCCCTAAATTTACCCTAGAGCCTAATATAAATCAAGCAGCATAGACTATGTTAGGCATGCATTACTACAAGTAAGCTTCTTAAATGTGATCATTGACACTTTAGCATGACACCCTTACACTGTGCCTTGGGCATAACTGTGCTAGGAATAGAATTACAAAGGTTCAGACAATAAATACAGAAGAAATGTGTACAAAATTACAAAGCCAACCATGTTAAAATGGCACCTAAACAAGGCATCTTTTCTTCACTTTTAGAGGTTTTATTGTTTGGTTGGTCTTTGTTATCATTCCAAAGGTGCACATCTTGTTTAATTTTTGACAGAAGAAGTAAAACAAATAAAATTTTAAGAAACATAGAGACAAAACCAAATAGAGAAAGCAGTTTATGGAATAACAGAGAGTCTAAATACATTCAGATTTATTTAGGACCCAAAGAAGGGCAAAACAACTGGGAAAAAAATGTTTAAGAAACTGTATTAATTTCTACATCAATCCAAAATGCAGGATTATTTTCCATATTACATATTTGACTCGTATATGAAATATTCATGGGAATAAATATTTTATTGCAGAAAGCATTAATCTCGTGGTCCCGGGTGAAAGTATACAACGAGAAAGTAGTTTAAAAGTATTTTTAATCAAGCTAGTTGCTAATTGTTTTGATCTCTCTCATTTCCTGGATCACAGCCCTGAGATGCAGCTCTTGAGGAATACAAGTCATGTGAAATTGTTCAAAGGTCTCTGACAGATGGTGTCTAACAGGCTTGGTTGCAAGAGTTTGGTGTTATTTGCCCAATAGTTTGCTGGAGATTACAAAGGCTCTGTCAGGATAGCAGACATGCATGTGTGCTTTAGCTCCAGGCAAACTAAGTCACAGAGCCACACATTACTTCAAACTCACTTTTGTCATTTATTAACTATAGGAAACCAAATTGAAGCAACTTACATATCTACATGCATTCTGTGACTTCCATGGGAAAAAATGTAAAGAGAAAGGTGAAACACTATCTCAAACCACTGCTACTAAGTCCTCCAGGGACTGCCAGAGTTTTGGGGCATTGGATACGTGAGCTGGCAGAGCCTGGAGTGGAAAAAGCCTTACAGAATTGCTGTTTCTGGAGTGTATATGGAGTATTATTAATGTATGTAAATAGACTACTTTTATATGTATTTAGAGAATTATTAACAATTTTTGAGATAAAGCAAATACCATAGCATAATCAGACTACCAATTCTGATGTCAATAATCAGCTTATTTGTTCTATGTGTTTTTTAATTAATTAAGTAAAGAGTATTCATGTAGCCTGTGCTGCCTACAATGACAAGAACTGCCAAACATCAGAATTTACATTAATAGATCATCTTCTCTTTTTCAGTTCAGCAATTTAAACCCAGTGCAGAGATGAGAACAACTGTTTTTAGCTGAAGGAGATAGGAGGAGCTGCCCTGCTTGCAGAATAGCCAAGTGTTGATGTCACACCTATCCATGTTTAAATACCTCATAGTTCTCCAACCCAGAAAAAAAGAACTGGATGTTAAAATTTGGTTCCAAAACTCACATGAATATTTTACTATGCAGCACTCAGGCCTTCTTATCAAAATAGCAGTTGTCTCCTTTTCAATGTACGAAATTTAAATATATTTAGACAGACTACATTTGCAAAACTACCACCACAATACTATCATTTAATTTATAACAACCCCATTTATTTCTGCTATTTAAGAGGCGTATGAAAAACATCATTGGTTTGGTGAATGAATTCCATTAACATCAGTATCCAGGAGATTAGAATGCACAGCCATTATCAAATCTCTGTGTAACAATATTAAACAAACAAACAAATAAACAAACAAGAAACATTGGACAAATTTTGGGGTAAGATTTCTCTACTCAAAGATCCACTCCTCAATCTAAAACCACATAAGAGCCAAGTGAAAATAAATAAACAAAGAAATGAAAATGACAAGAGAAACCAGAATTTCAGTCACAGAACTAGATAACATTCAAAAATCTTTCCCACATATATTGAAGCAGGTACAAACTACTGTTCCTTAGGCTTATAAAGAAAGTACGTGTCTGCAAAAACTGCTAGGAAAAAAAAAAAGCATGTTAATCATCTGCATGGATAAACAGTGCTGCATCTGCTACATAATATGAAATTACTTATAATGATGCCACCACATCAATCAGAATAGTTACAAGTGTATTAAATGGTACATTTTCTCTTAAGGAATTAATGTGCAATCTGAAATGTGAAGCAATATTCTTCTGGGTAACAACCAATCTCAAAATGCTTTGCCAGCATAAGAGCGTTTGACTGAAATCAAAAGTACAGTTTTTCATCTAAGACCTCATACTTGTGGATAATTTTCATAAGGAACTGTGAATCTTTTTAAATTGTGCAACCCCCCTCATAGAATCACAGAATCATAGAATCCTTAGAGTTGGAAATGACCTTTAAGGGCCATCTAGCCCAGCTCCCCTGCATGAACAGGGACACCACAGCTACATCAGATTGCCCAGGCCTTGATCCAACCTCACCTTAAAAGTCTTCAGGGAGGGGCATCCTCCACATCACTGGGCAACCTGTGCCAGTGCCTCAGCAGCCTCTCTGTAAAAGATTTTTTCCTTATATCTAACTTAAATCCACCCTCCCTGAGCTTGAAGCCATTTCCCCTTGTTCTATTGCCACAGACCCTGCTAAAGAGTCTGTCCCCTTCTGTCCTGTAGCTCCCCTTTAGATACTGAAAGGCTGCTATCAGGTCACCTCACAGCCTTCTCTTTTCAAGCCTGAGCAGCCCCAGCTCTCTCAGGCTGCCCTCATAGGTGTGGTATTCCATCCCTAAGCATCTCTGAGTTTGTCCTTTATGCCAGCGTAGTGAGCACAATAAATAAAGTGACTACATTGCGTACTAACGGATTATGTGTAGGGGACAATCATGAATGTAGAATTCAGATGTGATGTACCTGGCTGTACAACCAGATCAGGCTGCAAAACAAACAGCTCCCTGTCTGACACAAAGTGCAAAATGAACAGCAATCAGACTAATGCAGGTATGCCTCAAATTGAGGCAGTTCCAGAATAACACAACAAAAATCTCCATAATTAACAAGTATTTTATGCCACGTATTCAGCCAGTGCTGTTGTTTGTTTCATGGCATTCAAGGGCAAGACAACAAGCAAAGTAAATGACACCTATATTAAGATTTTTATTTGGGAAAAAAAAAAATAGTTCAACTGTGCAATATGTCTGGGGAGAAGAAAGGAAGATAAGAAACAGATGGGCTCAGCCGTAGCACAAAGATGAGGCAGAGGCTGCTGAGACACCCAGGAGGGTTACTTTGCAGGAAGTCACCTCTGCTCACAGATTAAAATACAGCCGTGCTCCGAAAGCTTCCCTCAACTTTGATACGCAGCAGTGGTGAGAACATTTCCAAACCTATTGCACGTGTCTCTACACGTTAAGGAAATTCGTTTTAGTGGCGTTACGACAGGCTGTGACACCTTACTTTTTTTCCTTTTTTATTTTTTTCTCCCCGAGGAAAAACAGGCTAAAGGTTGGATGAGCGCCCCAGATCAGAGCCCGGTACTGTGACAGCGCACGTGTGAGCACGGCTCAACAGGGGACATTTTTGTGCTTTTTTTCCCCCTCTGCATTACCTTCAACACGAGAAAAAAACGCGGAGCGGCTCGCCGCCGTCTGCACGTGCTTTGGCATTCAACCTGAACCCACTCCCATTTGCCACGGGCGAGGGCTATAACGGCCCCAGGACATTTTCACAGCCCTCAGGCATCACCTCTGCGACAAGAACGACGCACGGAACGCGCCGCCTCCTTCGGAACGCCCGCATCCCTCCGTGCGGCCTCGCGCACGCGCTGAGGGAGAGCGCGGAACCAGCACGGCCCCTCCCGCTCGGCCGCCCACTGCGAACGCCGAACCTCCCCACCGCCCCTCCCCCTCACGCCCGCACCCCGCGCAGCCGGCAGGGGCGGGCCGCCGTGCGCCCTTACGTGAGAGGAAGAGGCGGTGCCCGCTCGACGCCACCAGTAACGGCTGTGCGCTGCGTCTCCACCCCTCAGCGGGCGGCGGTGAGTGCGCCAGGCCAGCGCCGGCGTGGGACCGAGCGGGGCGGGAAGGCGCCGAGCTGAACGCTGGCACGGTTATATCTTTTCTTATCGCCCTCTCTTCCCTCTCCCCGCCTTCCTTCTTCGGCCGATCCGCGCTCCCCTCCTGCCGCCCCCCGTTCGGGCGGGAAGGGCCCGCTGCGCGCGCGGCCCGGGGCTGGCGGCCTCGCGGGTGGGGGAGGGGCGGCGGGAAGAAAGCGCCAACGGCTGCCGCGCGCGCCGCCGCCGCGCCCTCGCTCCCGCCGCGCGCTGCCGCCAGCCCGCTTTCCCGCCACGTGACCTTTACCCCCCCTTTCTTCGGGCACCATGTTGGTGGGGCGAGGGCGGCCGGGCGGGCTTACAAAATGGAGGCGATACCCGCCGCGCGGGGGGAGCGGGGCGGCCCGGCCGGATGGCGGCAGGGAGCCGCCTCCCCCTCTTCCCCTACCCCCCCCCCCCGCAACAGCGGAGGGACTCGTGGCGCTGCCTGGGCGGGCAGGAACGCCGCGCTCGAGCACGGGGCGCGTGACGCTGCCTCTCGAGTTCCTTGCTGTCGCCTTTCCCCGCGTCTTGGCGGGCGGCCGCAATGGCGGCGGCGGCGGCCAGGAAGCGGGAGGCTGCGGGCGGGCCGCGCTTCCGCCCCTCGGCGCTCAGCCGCCATTTCGCTGCACTGCAGGGCGCGGGGGGAGCGCAGCCTCCATTCTGTGCGCGGGGAGCGCCGAGAGCTTAGAGCCGAGCCGAGGGGAGGTGGCGAGAAGCGGGAGCCAGGCGTCAGCGTGCCGTTGTTCTGCTCCGCTGCGTGGCTGAGACCCGGGGCGGGGCGGCACTTTTCAATCGCTCCTTTTCCGGGCGGGAGCCTTCGGAAGCAGCGAGGCCGCTTGGTGTCTCGTCCTGCTGCTGGCCGAGGTAACGGCACACGGAGCCGCGCTTCTCCCGTCCCAGCCCCCCCATCCCGAGGGCGTTTAGCACGTGCAGTGAGCGCTGTGGACAGGGGCATAGTGCAGAGCGGCAGTGCGGGTCACTGCCCTTACCCTTCTCCACGCCCCCGGCTGCAAACACACACGACGTCCATGGCGTCCCGCCACGATCCTGGTGGGCAGCACAAAGAAGCAGTTCTGCACAAACCACGCTCCGCATTTTCTCAACTTGCATTCAAGTAAAGATCAGATCCAGCCTAGGGCGATGATCCGCACCCCGACCGGAGCAGAACAGTGAACTCATGTCCTCTCTCACTTTTTTTTTCCCCTCTCCCCTCAGAACATATATTTTTATCTCAAGGGTTTCAAAGTATGGTGAGAAAAATGGTGCAGTTCTGTCTGGGCATTGTGCCCCCTTCTTGGCAAGCTGAAACCTTTGTAGGTCTGAGAGCAGAGAAACCAGTAGCTCACACTAGTTTGTGTTACTGTGTTAAAAGCAGAAAAGAAACTTGATCCCTTAGCACAACAGCTAAAAATAACTGTTTTCCATCTCAGCAATTGTTTTATTCCCTTGAACAGTTGTCAAAGGGGAGTGATGATGAGTTCAAAGCATGCTTCAATCAAGTTTGCTAAAATTTTGTGTGTTTTTTTCCCAACAGATATTCCCGTTAGCATTGGGAATAAACTACCAACACGCTTAGAACTGAAAATCTCTTAATTTGCTACCTTAAGTCTTAAACTTGGCAAGATATGTGGCATGCACACTAGGTCCAACTTTGTTTATACACAAATAATGCCAATAAATCTCTTCAGCGTTTTCTGAATGGAAAAGGAAATTTCTACCTTGAGAACGTCAGCTTCCCCTCTGCTACAGTACTACTTGTCTCTTCAATGACAGTTAAATTCAGTAGATAAAAATGTTCTGATTATTTTAAAACTATTGATATTTCATTGATATTAATTATTAAAAAATACTATTCACAGCTTCTTAAACTTCTGTAAGTTGGTGGGATTGAGGCAGTACTTCAGCTCATGGTATTCATCAGTAATGCAGTAATTTTCTTCTGCCCATCATCACTGTGAGCTATATGTGGGCTAGTTGGAACCTCATTGGGGAAAGCAGGTGGCAAAATCAGAGAAATCGCACACTTCAAGTTACTTCAGAAAGTACCTAGGCTTTTCCTTTTTTCCCAAATAGTTCCAAGAGATGCATTTGGGATTTGAGAAGTTGAACAGCTCAGGAGACATTAGGGTACTAAGTATTTCAACTAAATCGACCAATTTGAAGGATTTCGAGACGGGCTTAACTGTAGTTAATATACATGCCTTGATTTTACTTCAGAAAACTTTAAAGTTGTTAAGACATTAAATCATGATACTCGTGATTTCACAGTTGGGTTCAATATTAAGATCTTAATTTAAAGCTTAGTTTGAATTTAAATGTAGAATTATAGAGTAAAAATTATTTAATAGTAGTGTAACATTAATTAGGACCTACCTGCTTTTCCCTATGCGATATTTGCAGGAATAGCACTTTACAAACAGGGAAGGTCAACCCAGCATTTGAAAAGTTACTAACAATATACCTAATCTTGTCAGCATAGGTTATTTGGAAGCAGCACAAGTGCGGTTTTACAGTAGCATATTATTTAGGTAACTACTCTGCCTACTGTAATGAGTTTCGAGTAACATCTGAAGTAGTAATAAATTGCTGCTAAAGATAGAAACACGGCATAGTAAGAGAAGCTGAGTAACTTAATGATCTTAGGGAAACTTGAAATAATAAAGGTTAAGGGGAATGTGATTATTTTTTGTTTCTTTGAACGCTTATATAGCGATGCACTCACTGAGTTTGTCTACCGAAGTACTTTTTGTGATGATGTGTAACTTCGTTAACATTCATTGATACAAATTGGGCGTGTAAGTGTAGAGTACAGAGTCATAATGAAATATATAATTTGCAAGGAAAGTAATGCAGATGACCAGTGCTGCAGATTCCTGAGGATCAGCTGTTGGAATTTCTGGTTATGCAAGAATAGAATCACTAAAGGATTCTTCCACTGGTGTTAGTGGAAAATATTTTTCAGCACAGAAACTATTTTACATCCTTCAGTTTTTCAGTTCGTAGGATGCTAGATTACTGATACAGTAGGTTCTGCATAAGATAATTTTAGTAAGCATTATTTGCAAAATGTTTTTTACATTAAAAATAAATATTTAAAATCTGGAGTTGAAGGGTTTGATTGTTTAAGTACAAGACCCGTTCATGACAGTTATGTAAGAGACAGTATTTGAAATAAGTGATTCTCTGCAGAGAATCACATATTTTTGCTCTGTGTTGCACCTCGTTATTCCAACAGCTGTAAAACACCTTTACCTGCTAGCTGGTGTTCTTTTTGCAGCAACCCCGGGTGACATAGACTGAGGATTTTTACCCTTTGAAATGATTGCATTTTTTCTACATTTACCTTTCCATTTCCTCTCCTGTAAAGACATACCTGTGCATTGCAGCCAGAGAAGGCCCTGCTTCGTAGGAATTGGGGTGAGTACTGACTTATCCAACCTGTTTTCTAGGTTTCCTAGATCTAAAAGAAAGGCCGAATTAGAGTACCCTTCCAAAATGGCTGCTATTAAGGAAGAGAGAGAGGTGGAAGATTACAAGAGAAAAGGAAGACGATCATCACAGGTGAGAGCATTGCCTTTTTTAATTATAATAAAGTAGCTTTAAGGGGGAGAGATTTAAAAAAAGAAAAAGTAGAACTTAACTGGTTCTGTCTGAACATTAATTCAGAACTTTTTCTACCTTCTTCATCCTCATAGGAGTAGAATAATTGTAAAATGCTGTATGTTACTTTGAGCTTTAAGGGGTGGGATTTTAAGTGTAGTGGGGAAGTTTTGCTTTTCTAGTTTTCTGTTATTACAAAGCTGATTAATGTATGCTTGCGACTAAAGGTGTAATTTATTTTTTTTTAAGAAACTCATACATCTCAGAATATTGACAGGAGGAACTTGATTCTTTCCTATCTTCACAGTCTTGTTTTTAGTGGGAATTGAAGACAGATTCTTTTTTAAATAAAAATGGTTGCCTATTAGTCACTGCTAATGAAAGTGAGGCTGTACTAAGTAAAAATAACTGTTTTCTTTTGCTTCTAGCAGAAATACCGTAGACTGAATAAGGTGCGTAGTATAGAGAAGATGGTGGGTCTGTTCTGGGAGGATGGGAGCTAGTTACTTTGGGGCAGGGTGTGGAAATGGGAGGGGGGTGACTCTTGATACCCTTCAGAAAAATTTAAGATCAGCAACGAGGGTGTTAAATAATGCTTGTATGGCTTATCGTTGAGACATTTTTGATTGTGCACTTTCATGTATTTGCCTTCTAACGTTACTTTTCCAGGGTGACTGAATAGTTTAGCTAGCTGAACCCATGTTTCTCTGGCGTTGATATGCCGCTGTGAGACAGTACATCCTTTTAAAAAAGAAAAAGAAAAAAAAACTTTTCTCAGTTACATTTATCCAGTAGCATAAGGTTACTTTGTATTGAAGAATAGTGCCTGAAGTCCTACTGCAAAGAATCTCGCGGCTGTCTGCTGCTTCTGGACTTGGGATAGAATGTATCACAGGTCCTCAACTGCCTACAATGAGGCTGGAATGCACCTACAGGCTACTAAGTTTCTAGAGAAAATGTTTTGCTGAGAAAGTTTTCTGCAGGCTTTCAATCGCAGAAGGCAGCTCAGGGTTGGGGACAGTTCCATTGTGCAGGTTTAGCTGCAGATGAGCTCATGTTAGCTCCCATGTAGAGGTGCAGTGCAGGGAAGGCTGCCATGTGCAAGAGAGCCTGTAGAGCCACCGCAGCTACAGAGCACTGAGTGGGCAAAGACCTGCTGTGTGAAAGCTGGGATTCCTGTAAACTCAAAAAGTAGTCATGTATCTACAGCGCTATTGGTAAAAATACTTTGGGATGTTAGCAAAACTTAGGATTTTTACAGGAATCTCAGGGTGCTGCTCGTTACTGTTCTTTCTTTCAGGAGAGGTACAGGTAGATTGAGCCAAGTATTCATGATTTCATGGTGGGCATAAGAGTGTATAATTTGATTTTGATCATGAAAGAACTGTGCGGAGAGATCCAGGTGCCTCCCCTGCTTCCAAAAAAAAAAAAAAAAAGAGCTGGCCTCTCACTGCTGTTTGCCTGCAGGGGCAGCCCAACCCCCACCCATCGGTCTGGGTGCTTGTGCCCGTGCTGCTGCAGTGCTGGGACGTGGCTGGGTGGCGTGACTGCGCCTGCGTGCTCCTGCTGTGCCTTGGCCCTGCCCCTCTGGCTCCATATTGAGTGGAGGAGACAGATCGCTCACAAAATGGAGGCGGCCTGCGCCGTGTAGGGCTTGGGCTTGAGGAGAAAGCGGGTAGTTACGGCAGGAAAGAGGGCTCCCCGCCTCCTCAGAACGTATTAATTTCTTAGAGAAAGCCCTTAAACTGCTTAGGTGGAGAAATGAAGTTTCTTTCCCGATTGCTAACTGCAGGCAGACTCGGCACTACCACCCCCCCACCCCCTCTGAAGGAGCTGCAAAATGGCGTGCGGGTCTGCAGTGCTGAGTGGGAGGGAGCTGCGGGAGCAGCATGGTGTTGAGGGGGAGGGGTGTCACATTTCCTACCCAGAGAGACTGCTATTGTGACTAGTTCATAGCGGAAGGATTGAGAAATAGCATCGTGCATGATGGAACAGAATGCTGAGAACCTGGGAGATACTTATCTCCTGTGAGAACAAAATGCCTGAAAAATAGTTCATAGCTGTGAGGTACTGCCTTCTATTTCTATAGAGAATTCCTCTGACACAGATAAATTCTGAGGACAATAATCTCTGGTGGGAGAGAGAACTGCACGTGTTTTTTCTTTTCCCTATGTAAGAGTGTCTGTTCATTTTCATGGAATAAAAATAAGCAGAAAAGGGCTTTGATATTCCTTTCTAGAGTGACCTGGAATTCTGTGGTCGTTCTTTTAAGATAGAAATGGTCTGAGTTACTATCTGATAACTACATGGCTTTAAGTAGTCTTAGAGAACAATTAAAGTCTGGTTTTTGGGTTTCTGGATTTGGAGAAGTCTAAATTCATCAAAATAGTAAACTTAAGAGAACTTGTATTATGAATGTTCAAAACACTTAAAAATCCCAGCTTTAAAATAACCAGCTAAAAATTAAGTAGGTACAAAGAAATGCAGTTAGGAACAGAAAACAGAATTTCACTTACCCTAAAGCTTCTTCTGTATGCAGTATGTTAACCCTTCAAGATTTTAAGTTTTCCTGTAATTGAAAGGGAGGTTTTTTTTAAGTCGTACTTTTGTAGGCTAGACCACTTAGTAGAAAAGAAGCTTTAACTTGAGCTAAGAGGCTGCTGACTGTTGGCTATTTATATAATATTCCTGTAGTAATGAAGTTGGTGCCTTAGACTAAAACTTGTTAATGAAAATTGTGGAGCTTGCTTTTGCATTTAAGGATCTACATCCCAGATGGCTTCTCATAATCGTAGGCGCAGTTTCCTGCAGTAGAGCCCAACAGCTGGAAAACAACGGACCTTTAAAGCAGCGTATAATTTTGAAATTCTCTTTTGCCAAGTATTGCTTCATAGTATGAATCGCTCTGTAGAGTGGTTGTGTAGCACTCAAAGGAGTATAGGTTTTTCTGACCAACTCTTGCACCACCACCCTTCTTATTTAAACTGGCAGAAGCTAAAGCACTTTACTTGCAGGCTTGAAGCAAGGCTGCTTCAGTATTAGAAGTCTGTGGCTAGTTTTATGTAGTTCATCTCCGAGGATTGTGCTGCTTCTAGTCAGCTTAGACCACTGCAACAGAAACACTGAAGCCCATTGTGCGTTACTACTGCAGAATTGAAGTCGTGTGCTGGTGTAGCTTGCCGGCAGCATGGCCAGCCAGTACCTTGTTGTGAAGAGTCTTGCACTTGTAAAGATACCGTATTGCAAAATAAGACTTTAATGTGATTACTTGTTAGAAGACTCCTTTGTCTTGGGGATGAGAGAAAGTTGTAAGTGATTTTTTACAAACTCCTTTCAGATGTTCAGGGCTATTTCCTGCATAACTAAAATACTGCGTAACACTGAAAGAAAGCAGAAACATGAAGGCACTTGTACTTACAAGCCCACTTTATTTTGTCTTTATTTGTCTTGGGCTTGAAAATCAGCATGTTTTAAAATGCGACTGATGACATGTAGATGATAATATCAAGAGCTTCAGTTTCTTTTGCTAAGGTACAAGTCTTATTTGACTTGTTTTCTCCATTCTTGGTTATTCATTATTCTTTTTTCTGTAAGACAAAAATCAGTTTACATTTAAGAGATAAAATGGAAAGCTTGCATGTGCTGAACTAATAGTTACTGAAGAACAAAATCTGGAATTAAGAGTTGACAAATCTTCTTTCAAACGTACATTTTTTAAAAGGTTTTAATACAAATGTTCCCAAAACACAAGATGTTTAATTTGATCAATAACTTTTTTTTATCCCATTTGTATACTGCAATTCTAATTTTTTGATAGCTTCTTGCAGTTGTGCTTCATGAAGTGTTAGAGCTTCCCTTTATCTAGCAGTACTTCATTGCTAATCCCTACAGAACAATATGCAACTCCAGTATAGGATAGGCATAAAACGAATGCATTTCCGTGGGGGAGGAAAGGAAGCAAGCAAGCTGCTTAGTGTATTGAGATCTCTTTACTGTTGTTTGCATTTGAGCATTGAGCTGTTAGCTGCCGTTTTAATTAAAATCACACTTCATTAAGTGTTGAACTTAACTGTGCTGCTGTCTACAATCATTAGAAGACATTATGTTAATGTTTTCAACCTATTTGTAGTTATGTGCACAAATAAGTTTTAGTAATGCTGTGAAATTTTAATTCTGTTGTTTGTATTCAAAATATGTATTTTATTTTTTTATTTTTGTAGGGCCATGAGCCTAAGGAGCCAGAGCAGTTGAGAAAGCTGTTCATTGGAGGTCTGAGCTTTGAAACAACAGATGATAGCTTGAGAGAGCACTTTGAAAAATGGGGCACACTCACGGACTGTGTGGTAAAGTGTCCAAAATTAGTTTGTGCTTTTGAAAGGACATAGGTACTTAATCTAGTACGGAAATGCAGAGTACTCCCCTATGTTTTTAGGTGATGAGAGACCCACAAACAAAACGTTCCAGAGGCTTTGGCTTTGTTACTTACTCTTGTGTGGAAGAGGTGGATGCGGCCATGAGTGCTCGACCGCATAAGGTTGATGGACGTGTGGTTGAACCAAAGAGAGCAGTTTCAAGGGAGGTAAGTTAGGGTTTTTGTTGAACGTATTTCTTATTCTCTACCTACTTAAGAGGCTCAATGTAATTTTTGGTGTTGCAGGATTCTGTAAAGCCTGGGGCGCATCTCACAGTAAAGAAAATATTTGTTGGTGGCATTAAAGAAGATACAGAAGAATATAATTTAAGGGAGTACTTTGAAAAATATGGCAAGATCGAAACGATAGAAGTCATGGAAGACAGGCAAAGTGGAAAAAAAAGAGGCTTCGCTTTTGTAACTTTTGATGATCATGATACAGTTGATAAAATTGTTGGTATGTAGTTGTTTAATGGGAAGTGACTTAAAGAATAGAAGTGCAGCTTAACCTCTCAAAAAAGCTGCTCACGGAGTATAAGATATTGGCATGATTAACTACTTGGACTATAGTGAGAAATGAGGTAGACTTAACATTCCTTTGAAAAGTGTGGTCACGTTATATTAGCTTATTATGAGTCATACTGCCTACTACTTTCAATTATTTGGAATTACTCTAACTCTATCCCATTTCACATTTTTCTCTAGTTCAGAAATACCATACTATAAATGGTCATAACTGCGAAGTGAAAAAAGCACTCTCAAAACAAGAGATGCAGACTGCCAGCTCTCAGAGAGGTAAGTTTGGAGTTATGCAGGGTTATTGTACATAACTGGTTTTCAATTAATGTAATTAAAGTAAAATACTTTGCAGGTCGTGGGGGTGGTTCCGGCAACTTCATGGGTCGTGGAAATTTTGGAGGTGGTGGAGGAAACTTTGGCCGAGGAGGAAACTTTGGTGGAAGAGGTAAATTACTGAGATGTTTCTAGAGTGTGATTTCTGCTCTGGTTGTGTCTGTTTTCCTGAACACATGCTAAGTATTTAAGCCAACGACTTCATCTGTTTTGTGTTCCAGGAGGCTATGGGGGTGGTGGTGGCGGTGGTGGGAGCAGAGGAAGCTTTGGGGGTGGTGACGGATACAATGGATTTGGTGATGGTAAGTGTATTGCTGCATCTCTGCGCCCTCCTCCCCTTTTCTCCCCCTTTCCAAAATTGGGCTGCTGTAAGTCTTAGTTCTCTCTGACTTGGAAGTTAATTCTGCTTTGGTCATGTTTTGTACATTATAGTGCTGTGAAAAGCTCAGATTTGTCTCCCCTTCAAAATAACGGTTGAAAAAAAAAATACTCTCGTCATGAAGTCATACAGTAGCTTGTAGTTTATGATCAGTCATGACTGAACAATTAAAAGAAGTTTTCTGGTGTCACTTGAGATAACTGAAAGCAGTGACAATCAGCTTTTTGGTCAACTGTAAGACTTGTTGATCACTCTCTTTTTCATGATGTATGAGCATCCAGAATACACCTGAAGAGAACTGTGCAAGTTTTCAAACAGCTATAGTAATCTCATTTTTATGGGGGAGGAGGGAATGAGAGAAGTAGCACGTAGTTAATTGTATCTTGATTCTGCAAGCAGATATAATATTAACTTTTTTTGGACCAGTTTCACAGTTCACAATTAACTTCATTGGTATGACTGAGAACGTTAAGTGTCTTGTACTCTCGGTGACTTGAATTATTATCTTTTTAAAGGCATCTAGTAACTTTTAACACAATTTAAATAAAGCTGTGTCTAGATGAAACATGTCCAGCCAGTGGCCTGCAGGCTGCACATGACCGGGGACAGCTAGGAATTAGCCCTGCCCCTTGCTGCTGTGCTAGCATGGCAGCGGCTCTTTGCTGCTCAGTGGTTTGGCCTGGCTTTGGGTGCACACTCATCACTCAGCAACAGCCAGAACATCAGCTCTGGACAGTTCCTCATCAGTTAGTGCAGCCCAGGCAAGCCAAGTAGTTGGACACCTATGATCTAGGTAAAATCTGTGAACTTTTGATGGCTCTGTCTACTGAGTAATTCTCAGAGGAATAAGGAGTGGCAGCAGCAACAGCCACTTCTGCAAAGAATGTGATCTGTGGTAGTGGAAGTTAGCTGAATTTAATAATAATAAAAAAAAAAAGTAATGATTTTTTTGTTTAGATTAAATAGTTTGGTTAAATGATTCAACAATGATGATGAACACAGTGTGGTGGGAAACATTGTGGGAGATTTACGTGTGTGTTTGTGTGACTTTTTAGCTTTCTTTAGTGGACTTCTTACCAGGATTTTGCTTTGATGTGCTTAGTTTGTCTCTTCTTGTATTCAAAGGTGGCAACTATGGAGGTGGTCCTGGCTATGGCAGCAGAGGGGGTTATGGTGGTGGTGGAGGACCAGGATATGGAAACCCAGGTGGTGGATATGGCGGTGGTGGAGGAGGATATGATGGCTACAATGAAGGAGGAAATTTTGGAGGTGGTAAGATGCTAGCTCAAATTAGCTGACCCTTTTTTCATTCAGGTTTGAATAGTACAGTGCAGAATGCTGTGTTACACAATTAAAATTCTCTTCCCTCTGGATTCACTTGGATTAAATTATTATGCAGCACTAATTTACTTGGAACTTATTTTTCAAAAAGCAGCTGCTGTAAATGTGTGGTGGTAGAGTAGGAGAATTTCAGTTTTTTCTATTTGAAATATGCTGTTGGGTATCATTTTGTACCATGTAGATCTTGTCCTCCTTTGTAAGGACTAAATGTCTTAAGTTTATGGAAGCTTTCTTTATTGTCTGGTTATGAAATGAGATTCCTCAATTATTTTTATAAAAGCAGTTCTTCTACCTATTTTGTCTTTTGAAATAACCAGGAATCACATTATTACATGGCTGTTTTGTAGCATTAGTAAATGTGAACCCTTGACGAGTACATAATGGCATGGAAGACATTAAATATAAGTCTAGCTGTGTCCTGTTAAATCAGTTCAGCTATGTTCTTATTCTGTGTTGTCAGTGTTAATATCTTTGCAGGAGTTTGAGAACGATATGGTTAACTTCTAAATCTATAGTTATTTCTGTAGAGGCCTTTAAGGATGTGTTTCTTGTCAGGATATACCACAAACACTAAAACATACATGGTTCTTTGCTAGAATTTTGGGGGGAAGAAGCAGTAAGAGCAAGGATCTAGTGAGTTTAGGGAGTTAAGCTGCAAAATCTATTGCACGCTTACTAATACCTTCTGGTGTATATATGGGCTCATTACAGTTTTATCACTTTTTATAGCAAATAAAAATTACTCTTGGCTTGTAGTTTATGTGATTGTCCTGTACAGAGCACAGAACAGTGGAAGAATGATGGTGAAACCAGAGTGTTTTTCTGAGTTGGGAGGCATTAACTTTGGCCTTCTGTGTTAATTTCAAATTGCTACTCAAATCTGTTTGAACTTTGTAAGATAGCCTTTTATTTTTCCTCTTCAGTGATGGAACAACTTCAAATCTTTGGAATGATAAGGTTTTGCTGTCATTTGTGCATTGCAAGTAGAAGTAGCATGCTCAATGCTTGCAAGTCTATTTTAAATTGTTTTAAATAGCTGTTGCAATTTACACTGAATGTCACAGTTTCACAAACTTCATGAATTTGTTTCAGGTAATTATGGTGGCAGTGGAAACTACAATGATTTTGGTAACTACAGTGGACAGCAGCAGTCCAATTACGGTCCCATGAAAGGTGGTGGCAGCTTTGGTGGTAGAAGTTCAGGCAGTCCCTATGGTGGTAAATATATTTCTGTACAAAAAACCCTTTGTTTAAAGTTGCTTGGTATTTCTTATGTTTCAATATGTACTGGGGTTTGTTTTTTGTGCAGGTGGTTATGGATCTGGAAGTGGAAGTGGGGGCTATGGTGGTAGAAGATTCTAAAAATGCTACCAGAAAAAAGGGTAGGTGTAATGCATATTTATAATGATGATGAATAATGTACAAATGTTCACTGAGAGTAATAATTTTCTTATCCTGTATTCAACAGGCTACAGTTCTTAGCAGGAGAGAGAGCGAGGAGTTGTCAGGAAAGCTGCAGGTTACTTTGAGACAGTCGTCCCAAATGCATTAGAGGAACTGTAAAATCTGCCACAGAAGGAACGATGATCCATAGTCAGAAAAGTTACTGCAGCTTAAACAGGAAACCCTTCTTGTTCAGGACTGTCATAGCCACAGTTTGCAAAAAGTGCAGCTATTGATTAATGCAATGTAGTGTCGATTAGATGTACATTCCTGAGGTCTTTATCTGTTGTAGCTTTGTCTTTCTTTTTTCTTTTTATTTTCCCATTACATCAGGTATATTGCCCTGTAAATTGTGGTAGTGGTACCAGGAATAAACAAATTAAGGAATTTTTAACTTTTCAATATTTGTGTAGTTCAGTTCTTCCACATTTGGTACAGAGAACTCTATAACAGAAATAAAATGTAGTTTAGGGTGTTTCCTTGTTAGTAGAGAAGATTAATGCATTTTTCAATTACTATTTTGTATTAATTTAAAGTTAACAATAGAAACACCTATTGATTTGCAGTCTTAAGGGGTCTAGTCTCAGTGTATATATGTAACTGTCATTGATAAGAGTTACATAGGCATACAGAGGGAGAACATCTGTATGTTGCATTATAGTTTGTTTAGATGTATAACTAGGATTGAGTTACTCAAATTAGTGTTTGTGAATTATAGAACTAAGCTTTACCTTCAAATGAAAATTTCAAATTACTTTTTGGTTTGTGCATATTTTTTTAATTTGTAGTTCTGTATTAGTAGTAGCGCTTCAAGAAAATAAGGCATGATAAATATTTTAACAAGACCAACTTTAGTCACATTCAAGCTGTCTCCAGTCTCATTTGAGATGTATAAGGGATAACTGCAGTTGCTGAAGTTCTGGGTGAAGAGAAAAAGAAACTTGCTTTTTACCTTTTTATTTATTGTAATTCCCGAGAAGTTAAGGTGGGGTGGGAATCAAGTGCCTGTTTCCTTGGGATATACAATGATTCTGTTTCAATAAAACTATACTTTGGGGAGGGTGGCTTGGAATTTTCATCCCCTTCCTTTCTCCCCTCTCCCCTCTCCCTCACACCAGACTGTGCTGTTTCAATTAAATGAGGCATCGTAGTGAGAGTAATAGGTATGTTCCTAAATAACTTAATGGCTATATACTTTCTTGCATGCACCCTAGGCAATTTTCTGGACACATTCATCTGACTGGGAGCCAAGGGTAGCACAGGTGTAATCACTGACAGTCCCAGGTAATGGCGTTCCAAAAGCCCATTCACGATGGGCTCTAAGTAGCATAGTTTTCAAGCTTTTTCCCTTATGAATATCTAAGCTCAGGTAAGAGCTTAAGGATGAAACAAAACACAATCTAGTTATATGTTACTGACCAGTAATGCTTCCCACAGCATAGAATGGTGCAGTTTTAAATTTCCAGAGGTAGAATGATAGTGTTTTATACAGTTTGATTTGATGCACTGGAGTAGCAAAATCTTATCAGCACATCTGGCTAGAAATTGTACTCAATTCTCATCACTGAACTCCAAATTAAGGCACTACAATCTCTGCTTTTCTCAGCTGATGTCACTTCTCTCTCAACTATTGCCAGGACAGTGCTTTCTGACAATTGAGACTCAGAAGAGTAGGGATACAGTCAATAGAAGAAATGTTCAGACACTTGACAATATGTGATACTGGAAATTACACCTGTTTCACTTCTGGGTCAATGTGCAGTATAAGGTAAATGCAATTCCAGTGTAGGAATGAATCTGCAAAGATGTATGAAATGGCTCAAGGCATAATCAGTCATATTAATATTAATATAATTTTAAGAAGTTATTAGAAAAATGAGTGTGTTGCTTGGAAAAAGAAATTAAACAATGTTATTTGAACACTGTTATTGAGTGTATTTAGACTGCAGTACACTAAAATAAGGAACCACTGTCAAGATGTTAGCCTCCAAACTGGATTTCGAAGTCTGCTTATTCTTTTCTGTGGAGTTTTAAACTATCTCTAACTTAAAAGCGAGAATTGCTGATGCAGTGAACATTCTGTTGTTGTACATAATTTGGGCTTGTGGGGAGGGTGGGTGGGGGAAGGTTGTATTTCAATAAAGGCATTTTTTTAAACAACCCACTTGGAGTTTGAAAACACATTAAAAACTAAAACATCTCACTAGGGAGTGAGCCACCCAACTGCTGACTTGCTTTGTACGTTGCTACACCTAGAAGATGTGTAGATTTGTAACTGGGGCCTGCATCTGGCTGCAGGGACAACTGGAGAATGGGGTTGATGTCCCTTCTGAAAATGGATATGGTATTTCTAAAAGTTTTAGAATGTATTGACAGTGTTCTTTTTAACAGGGCCTCTTGTAGCTGTACTGTGACAACAATGTTAACTTTGAAAAATAGTGTCATAATAAACTTTATGAACAAGATCTGTATGCAACCTTTTAAGAGATGGAGTGTGTAAGTGACCGCTTTGTAGGTGGGTGGGGTAGCTTAGCTGTTGTTTGTGATGTGGAAAAGTGTAAGCTGTGAGGACAGTGATTAACCGGTTTTAAAGAACCTAGGATGTACTTCTTTGATCCATACTTTGTTAAGGAGACCCATAAGACAGGAAGGACTTCAGCAGCCTTTTGAGTATGGAGAAGTCAGCATAATTAAAGAATGACAAGGCAGCAGGAGCGACAGCTTCAACTTCCAGAAAAGTGAAGGCATAAGATACTGTGCTGATAGTGAGCAGCTTTCCAAAGTCTAGTTAAATCTGCTTGTCACAGCTGAAATATCGAAGAAAGTCTAGCAAGAGTTCTTCACCTTTTGGAACCTCCTTGAGTGATAGCTACTTGAGTTGACTCAAAATCAATAGGTCTAGCATTTAGACCTGAAAGGAAGGGCAATGAGCATAGGTAAGGTTTGCCTTTAACATTTTTCATGAATTAAAAAGAGTAGTCGGAGTTTTTGAAAACAAGGTAAGAGTAATTTCTTTAATTTTCAGGTTGAATGAGAAGCTGCTGCTTGACAAAATGGGGAATGTCTTGCACATCCTCTTCCATTGAAGGTTTCTGACTGGGTAAGATTGTAGTGCATAGTAAAATGTGTTTATTGCTTATTTCCTTTTAGGCTTTCCCTGACCAGCCTTTTGATAGCAGGGAAAGCTTTAAGTATAAAGGAGCAAATGTTCCAAAGTATGTCATCCACTGTTTCTTGTTCTGGATTAGGGGTGTTGGCTGACATAATTGCTGTTCAAGAATCTTGCATTCCTGGCAGGTACAATAATGCTATGTAAGGGATCAACAAAACAGAAATGATAAATGGTTTTAAATATGCGCTCTAATTACCATTAGGAGTGCACTGTCTTTTTATTTTATTTTATTTTGAGAACATGTTCTTGAAACCCAGTGTGACATAGAAGGGCTAGGATATGTAAGCTGTTCATCACAGTCCAAAGTAGTTCTGTGCTATAAAGTAGTTCTGAAGCTCTAATTGACATTAAGACATTCTGTATTTATTTGATCAATAATTTTCCTTTCTAATAAATGCCTTGCCTTACCAAGCGAGGTTGTACTTAAACACAGAGTTCCCTTTCAGATGTTTTGGTGCTTTCTCAGGGTAGGTTTGTGGAGGCTGATATTTTAAAGTGATATCCAGCTGAAAGCACCAATGTATATGGATAAATAGCAATGAAATTAATTCGTGGATTTTTTTTTTTTTTTTTTTTTTTTTTTTTTGCATGTGGGTTCTTAACTCTTGGAATGTGTATTTCCTATTCTGCTGTATCCCAGGAATGTATCCCATACCTGTAAGAGTATATAATTTAAAAAGTCCTTTGGATAGTAGTTAACTATTTGAACTTCTCAATACCTCTTTCCTAGAGTATTTTTAAAAAGTCTGTTTTTATTCTAGTGTTTTTATGCTTAACTTACTCAGAACAAGACTACTGGAATATGTACAGTTCAGAACTTGGCCAGATTGCAGACTGATTCCAGTAGCTGAACTTGCTAGCAGCTGTCTGAACAGCTAGGAAGCAAACTTTATATTGAAACACAGAGGTTAACTTTTAAGTATGTTTACAATGGTAATGTGCGAATTTCATGTAATCAGGAGATACTTAGTAAACTGAAATCTCATAGTGAGTATATACTTAAATAAAATGTTGACAAATGTTTTTACTTAGTCAGGGCCAGAATTAAACCTGCTGTAGTGAGATCACAGTCTCCTTAGTATAGCATACTAGGTAGCTTGTAGGTGACTTGCTGTCTTATCTAGAGGTGAAGAACTCCTTAGTTTTCTCTCTGCTATGCAGTGTAGCCCTTGTGAGCTGATGTGGTCGCTCAGTGCCAGAAGTTACCGGGGAAAGCACAGTTTGTACAAAGGTATTTGTCCATTAGGAGAAGGGTGGCAATTTTTTAAAAGGAAAGATCTTGGAAAAATGAGTAAGTTTTACTGAACAAAAATTTCTAGCTTGCATTCCATTACTCAGTACAGCAGCCTAGTAAAGCCTTACCCCTCCATACTGTGGTCTTCAGGTTTTTTTGCACCAAGTGTGTGCAAGAAGATACTCCTCAAGTTACTTCTGCATTTGGTTTTACAGCACTCAGACTGATTGGCTTCAATTATGCATACCCCATTGGTTGGGTTTTTGTTTTGTTTTTCTTTCAGAAATAAAACTTCTCAAAGACGATCAAATCCTTAAGGCATATTTGATCAAGTATATTTTTGCCCAAGAGACACTTCCAAGAGTTAAGAACATTATTTCATGGCTATTTTTCTCTAGCAGCTGTAAATGTAGATGTAAGGATGTGAAGACAAAGTTGCAAAGTATTGCAGTTCTGTAGAAACTTATTAAATACTTAAAACTGTATGTTAACTTGAAAGCTATTTGTCCTTCCAGGTAGTAAATGTATTTGCCCAGAATGAGCCCAGGCTGATGCAGATGTGATTAACTGTTTGTTATTAGACAATACCAAAACAACATGGCATCTTAACTTTGATATCCTTTGAATATTTTAAAATGGGAATGGGAATGCTCCTCCTCTTCTAAGTATTGCTTGTGTGATGTACTGACTTACTGGTTTTCCTTCCTGTATTTAAGACATTAACTTTTATTCACAGACTGTCTGCATTACAATGAAGTACTCACATACCAGTCTGTGATCTCTGACAAATATTTGTATGTTGTGTGAAGCATGAAAGATCTTGAGTATCACTAAAATGCAGATATCTGATGGATGGATTCTTTTTCTGCTGTGGGTGCTACAGGTTGACATCTGTCTAAGATTAGCTTTTTCCTCATCTAAAAATCCAAGTATCTCCGTAGAAGAAAAATGACCTTCATGTAGAAGACAATATCGCAAGATTGGAAACAGAATAATATTTTAAAATAACTGGCAAAGACTTCAAGAGCAATGGTGCTAGAATGGTGATGTCTGAACCTTATGGTTAAACAAGTTCAAAAAATATGGAAATGAAAAATTTCAGTATAGTCCATAATGGATTGAAATGTTAAAATATTTCATTTTTGTATCAAAATAAAGTGTATGTTTTCAAATGACTCACAATCTTACATGTGTTGCCATCACTTTTGTTTAGTGCTGAGAGGAGTACGAAGTAATCTTAATTTACTGCAATGCAGTGGTGGGATCATTGTTCAAACCAGGGTCGGCAAGTCAGAAGTTCACTTTGATTCAACTCAGCTCCTGAGCTTTAGTTTGCTTTTGAATGATTTGATCAAGAAACAAAATGTCTCCATGTGGAGGCTTGTCAGTATGTGAGGTCAGAATTGCAATGCATGAGAATTTACATGATGTGGCAGTGTGACTGGTCGTTCCCAGGTTTGGGAGCATGTGCTGTACCTTGGTTGTGATCATAAAATGAAAGACTTGTAACCTAATATTTTCATGTAGACTTTAATGATCTAATGCAGAATATTTCTGCCTTAATGTTGTTAGTTGTTGTAAGTACAAATGTTGTTTTGTTCGTGATTCTGGATGCATGTGGTCTGTGTTACTTCAGACTGACTTTTTGCTAGTGGAATTCAAACAAGATTTCTACGTTAACTGTATTCTTTTTATCACATTTCATCATATTTTTCATCTTGGTAACAGAGTAAGTAAGCCTGTATCACAGCAGGCCCTGCAAAGGCTGTAAGAATGTTTGTCTTAGACTTTTGCATTACTGCTAAATAAGTACCAAATTAAAACAGAGGGCAGGGGTTTATCACGGACTGTTTTATACCCAAATTGTGATTAAAATGCTAATGTTTCATCTAGAGAGAATGTTTTCTTATCAAGACCTTGATAACCTAGATAATGGGAGGGGGTAGGAAGGAGGAAGGGGGAGGCAAGCATCTTACTGTTCTCTGCTGTACTGTCAGATGTACCTGTGTTAGAGCTACTGTGTATCACTGTTGAATGACAGTTCAGGGCCATAGCTTAGTATGATTTTTTTTTTTACTAGTGCTTATACTTTAAAATTGCCATTCTCAGTAATGCTTTAGATCACCTTGCTTTAAATGGCACCAAAGTCTCACATTCCTCTAGTGTTTCAGACAGCTTTGATGACTCCTAAGAAAGTTTTCCTTCCTTGGCAGTACTGCATTCAAAGTCAGTACAGGCATACTGAACAGCAGTAGGAAGAAAAATACCCCATGCTACTGTGATATCTTTCTTTGATTTAGTTTACCTGGTGACTGACTGCTCTATCTAGAGCAAATAAACCTGCTTAATCTGTCAATCCTGGCTTTCAGGTTTTAAGCCATTGGTATTGACAATTTGCTCAACAAAGTGATGTCCTCTTGCGTTCAGAGTATGTCAAGGACTCTGCAGGGGGATGGACTCACGTGCTATTAACATGAAGGTTGGTAAACAAGGTAAGTGCAAGTCAAGTCACCAGGATTTCTATTTACCAACAAATACCATCTGCAGAAACAAACATCTCTGCTCAATGTGAAGGGCAGTATTCCTATTGTTGCCAAGACTCTTGCAGATCTTGTGAGCAGCTAAGCTTAGAATGTCTTTCCTTTTTTTCCCTCCTGTCTTCTTAGGGGAGCTTGCAATTGTTGCAGTGCTTGTGTGCAAGAATTGGCTGCTTTGTTGCACCAGTTTCCTGAAGAGTAAAAGGCCCAATAAACTACAGTTTAGCATGGGGTTGGAAACACGCAGCCACGTGCAGACAGTGGAGAAGATGAAGAGGGAAACGTTTGGTAGTTCTTCCACTTTTGGTAGCAGTGAGCTGACAAATCAGCCCAGGGTGTTTCAGGGATCCACATCTCTGCAGGAAATGGCCACAACAAATCTGTGGTTAGGCCAGACCAGAGTGCAGCCAGGCCTCTCTAGAGTTGCCTTACTCTGAGGCCTAATAGTGCAAATGAGAGCAGCTTGCCAGCAGGATTCTCTTGGTACAGTTACTCAAGGCTTAATAGCTTGTATTCTGTCAGAAGAAAAAAGACATGCCTTTGGGGATAATCTCTGTTATTCTTCAGCTGTGTTAGATAAGATTGAAAGTTAGGATAGTATTTTTCTAGCATCAGATACTGACCTATTGAGAGCTGCTTTGGAGAATGCATTATTTATAGAAAGGGGAAGAATGATTGTAAGAGTGGAAACTACTGTTCTTGCTTGAGGGCTACTCTTCCTATTGGCTGCAGCTGTGATGGTTAAGATTTTTACCAGCACAAGTGCAATCCTTGTTTCCTAGCATAAAGTTTAGACTTATTTAGCTAATATGATGAAATGCATTTAATGTGGTTCTAAAAGCAGCAACAGTTTTCACAACATTAAGGTGAATGTCCTGACTTTTTTAAAAAGATTGTAAGAAATAAGTTGAAATTGAAATTGTCTGGTACTTATTGGCCTTATTGTACTTATTGACTCCTCCTGACTTCACTGTATCTGCTTCACTTGTATCTGCTGCCTCAGATACAAACACCTGTAGGGCAGGACCACACTTTGGAAAGTAAGTAATACAGCATGAGAAGTTGTGTGAAACCATTACCTGTGCTCTAGTTCTTTATGGGTAGGCACCTGGAGTCTCCGTCAGCTGGAGACCGTCTCCTGGTACTGGTACTTGGCTGCACTCTCTTTCCAATAGGTTATAATCAATAGGAGCAGGGCTCCTAGCATCATCCAGCCCTGGAATACAACTACCTTCTTGGTAAAGCTGTTGGAACAGATCTGCTTTCCTACTCCTGGCTCTTCTCTGGTTATCTAACATCACACTTCAGCTGAAGCGCAATAGAGATCGTGTGCATGTTGGCACCAGGTAGCAGAAAGGCCTCTGCTATGCAGAATCTGTAAATGAGATAACAGAGGGTGAATGACCAGCTCACAAAGTGTAAATACAAAATTTTGGGGAGTAATGAAAACAAAAGCTGATAAGCATTAAACTGCTATTACTACTGTGACCCACTGGACAATAAAACGCTTGTGAAATTTACTGCATTCAGGGAAAAGCCAAACTGACAGCTACACCATAGTTGGTCCCAAACTAGTTATTAATATTCAGGGATATTTATATTCAGGGATAATATACAGAGCCACTGGAGTTGTGTGAAAACAGTGGAGAACAAGTGGAAAAAAGGAGAAGCTCCATAGCATCCCCTGATAGAGAAACCCTCATCGAAACCATGGTTTTCTGTCCTAACCCCCTACTCTTCCTCTTTTGGAACATGAGCCCTGCAGTTTCACAACACATTCACGTGGGAAACAAGGCTGATTGCCAAAAGCTCTTCAACTTAAAAAATTAGCTTCTTTTTAGAGAAACGTTCAATAGGTCTAGCAAAACTTGCAGAACAGTTCAATGCTTAGTGTACTAAACAAATGTATGCATGGTAACAAAATATACCTAAAATATCACAAAACAGCCCCAGTGGCAGAAAAAACATTTCAAATGCTCCTTTTAGAAGTTCCACAGGGAAGATGATACAGTTTTTAATGTTCATTTCAATGTGTATTTCACATTATGCCTCTTCAGTATTTAGAAAGATCCATGATGATCAAATACAATGAGTCCAGTGGAGGAGTAAGTAAAACACTGTGATTTATTTGCCCAATTTTTCGTCTCTTGTAACTCATAACTTCAAACATCACAATGTTTTTTCAACAAACTGAGCGCAGGTTCCAAAGAGCGCATTGCTTGGCCCTTGGGATATCTTTTTCCACGACCTCAAACAGAACAGCAGTGACAAATGATACCTGCTGATCAGTCAGAGATGCATAATGAATTTCTAGAAAAATTACTGAAAGGTATACAGAATTTATTAGTTGGAAAAATACATAATGCTGACACTTTTTAATTAACAGATTCTAATGCCTTTGGAGAAGATCTCATCCATGAGCTTATAAATAGTGTTCTGAGAGCAAAACAAATTATATAAACTTAGCATAGGCTTGAAACAAATCCGTTACACAATCCTTCCAAATGGTAGTTAAAATTACGGTGAGCATCAATAATGCTGACAGTGCTGTGCAATACATCTCTGCTTGCTAAGCGTATTTGTTGCATGAAGACTTATCCTTGGAAAACCAGTGAGGATATCTGAATCAGCACTTAACCTACTTTAGGGAAATAAATGCCTATGACATAAAAAATAATAACAATAATAATAAAAAGTTTAATAAAATGGTAAGATGAATCAAAATCAAACAATGAGTATCAACTTGACACTAAATTAAAATCGTACATTAAATATAAAGCACTTATAAAAATTGGAAACAAATGCTATTGCATTTTTTTCTTTTACAAAAAAGTAAGAAGCCATACTGTTTATCTTGCAAGAAATTATACTTAGGAGGCTAGAATTATTCTTATATATCAAATCTATGAATATAACAGGAGATAAGAACAGTATATAAATATGGTATCTTTAAATATTTACATGTATGGAAACTAGTTAAAATGGTGCTAAAAGAAGGAAATGCCTGTTATAAAAGTGAGATTACAAATTTTGCATACGTACATCTGCATTACACAATTAGTTTTGAACTTGCACCTTTCATAAACTTAAATATTAAATTTTCAAATCATCATTGCATAGAATTACTTGAAAAATATTACCTAATTCTGCATTCCACCTCACAGTAAAAGCTTTTGGGATAACGATACAAAAATAGTAACTTGGAGAACACCCGCCAGCCACGCTGCTCTTCAAAGTTTAGTCTCTGCTTTTCTGCTTTTAGGAACAAGGAAGATATTGCCATCTCTTGTTTGCTGCAGTGAGTATTCACTAGGAGAGTAAGACTTTCCATCTTCGTCACGTAGCATGCTGAAGACCTCAACATATAAGGTGGTTAATTGCTTTTTCATTTGACGAAGGCTTTTGTCATTCTCTCCTTTTTCTTTAAGCAATTTCTCTCTCTCATCTTTTAGGTGACTCAAATCTTGCTCCAGTTCCACTATATTTTCCAGTTTTCTCTTACGGCAGTTTTGAGCAGCCACTTTATTCTTGCCTCTCCTGCGTATATCTCGAATAAGTGCAAGCTGGGCTTCGCTGAACTGCTCCTTAGACATCATTTCATTGAAGTCATCAACAGGGAGATTGATGATTTTTTCTACCGGAAAAGGGATCTGCAGAGCTTTTGCTCTTTGCTCATCTCTTGTGAGATGAGCTTCAAGACGGCCTGAAGGTTTATCTTTTGTGAATGGAGCTTTAGGGTGGCCCGGGCCGGCAGGAGGATCTTTCTTTGGTGTGTTCAGACATTGCAAGCTGGTTGTTTGATTGCCTGGCTCCACGGAAGGAAGTATTTGATCAGGGAACTGCAATGAATACATGCTAGCATTGCTCTGTGGCACACTTCCAGGAGAACTGTCCATGTCTTCCATTTCAGAATCACTACAACCAAAAGTCTTATCTCCACAGGTAGATGATTCAACAGAGTGTTCGGGTGATGCTATACTAGAATTTGCATTCAGTGAAATACCAGAGTCAGAATCATTACACTCTGGTACAGTTCCTGAGTGGTCATCATTAAAAGCTCTCCACAGTGGGAAATCAGAAAGATCAATAGGTTCACTTAAAATATCTGCAAGTGACTGACTGATAGTGTTTGTTGTTACTGTGTCACTGTCACCCTTTGCACAAATAAAACTGGTATAGAAATCTTCACAGAAATCAGAGCTCGAAGTCAATGTGTTATTTATAGAGTTCACATTCAGCTGGCTGCTGTCTTCTGGCTGCAAAATGCTGGAGAAAGGGCCCTCGATATTCTCCAGGAAATCTGGACCACAGTTAACATCTTTTTTCATGATGGGTAACGAGTTGTAGTAATTATAGCTGTTGTGCATCTCCGCTGGCTTAGTTTCAGGGCTCGTGATTGTGCTTACTTCAGCCAGGTTGTCATTTTCAATGTTTAGACACTACATGGGAAGTGTAAGAGAGGAGTTGAACAACACAAGACCAATTGATCATTACATATTTTTATAGAATCCACAACTATTAATTATTTTAGTCATTAACATGTACATGGGGTATTGTAACACTGCTGTAACCTAGATGACTACAACATAATCGCACTATGGGGAGACAATCTAGGAAGAACAGATACCTAAGCAGAATATGAAGCAATTTAGCCTGGACAAAGCTATTCAGAATAAGACAGTGGAGCCTCTCAAATTCATAACAAGGTGCTGAAGAAGAAATCCATCCCAACACACTGATACGTGCAAACGACCCTCCTGTTCTACCAAATCGCAACTGGGGATTCTGGAGCTGTCAGGTCTGAACTTCTCACACGCATCACTGCTAGTAATGACTTCACTTCAGTAAATTTAAGACTACTGAATGAGGCTTACTAAGCACTCATAGCAAACTATTTTTAGCCATCTTCAATTTTATGTGATGATTTCCTTTCCTTGAAAGACAAGATCACTTCAGGATTCACTGAATGAAGCAGTGAATTGTAGAGAAATGTAATTCTCTAGAAAGTAAAAAAGAAAAATTGTGAACCCCTATTAACGTTAACTCATCCCACACGCTTCTAGGAAAGCTGGCTAACATTAGTATGAGTGTATAAGATGATTACATTGATGGGCTTTCATTGGCTACAAAACCAACTTTCTTTCCAACAGAGTGGCAGTTTCTTAACTGAAGCTGAAGTAAGTGTCCCTGCTTTCCCCAAAGAATTAGGTAGCTACCGCAGTGTTTCTGTTTATCATAAGAAGGGACCACACACTGACTATTTAACCAGAGAGCATACAAAGCTTAAGCTAAGGCTTTGAGTGTGAGAGCTCTTGAATTTCCTTTTCAAACATAATTCACAGATAGCAGTAGCCTCAATTTAATTATCTCAATAAGATTATTCAATTAATATACAGAATTAATAATTTTGGCTTGGTTTCTTAATATCTTTTCAGCTACCTTTTCAAAGCTAGTCCTCCTTGTTACCTATGTGGGGACTTTTAGACATACCACAGTAGTAAAGACTAGGAAAATTTTGAAATATAGAGAAAGAATAAGGGAAAAAGTAGAGTGGCAGGAAATAAGGTTCCCACTATTGTTAGTTTTTTTCCCCCCTTTTTTAATAGTCAAAACTAGATAAAGGAAATAGAAGATTAAAAAAATCCCAACTAGATGCCCTCTATAATATACAACTTAGTAATATATCAGTGATTTTCAGCTGTCTTTGTTCCCTTGAAATACTCAGTTCACGTACATTATATAATTAGTTTCTACCAACAAATATATAGTTAAGTAGTTAAAAAAGAGATAAACAGAAGAGCCAAGTGTAGTTATATATACCTACCTGTACATTCTATTATTTATATAAACCCTTTTCTTAGCTAAAATTTATTTCAATAATAAATGATTACTTTTGCACTCAAAATACTTAAATACTAGGAAAAAAAAGCTCATTTACAATAATGCTTGTAGAAAGAATTTATGCTGTAGTTCCATAATTCAGAAGCATCTATTTTTATCAGCTCATATTTCCATCATGATTGTGCTGTAACCGGTTGCATACAGATGCAAGCAATCATTTTTCAAACATGAAGTTGTGATTTGGAAGATAGGTTGTTTTATTAAGGCACCCTGATAAAGAACTATTTCTTTCCTATTATGCATTCTTCAATATATTACTTTTTAAAAAGTAAAGATCATATTGAGTTACAGACATACTATGTCTACATCGTAAAATGCAACACGTTAGTCATAATCACCATTGGCTGAGATGCTCTTGTACCTCATACTTGTCATACCACAGTCTGCATCCTGCTTTTTTTTCAGATGATTATTATACAAAACTGTTACCTGTAACTCCGGAAGGGACAGTAACTCTTCCCAAACTTGCTCTATGTTCTGCATATTCTCTACATCAGGAAGTGGAACTATACCAGGTGAGTTGGGTGGCTGAGTTTGATTAGAAGAAATGAAGACTGGGTCACTATCAATCTGATCAGGAACCAGTGATTGAAATGCAGCTGGAGAAGCCTAGAGTGTTGAACAAACAAATATATACTTAGAATCTTCCAAAGCAAAAAATCTCCTCTTGCTGTTTTACCTTTTCCTGCAGAATAAATAGGCATTTATTACCAAAAGCATTTTCTGAACATAATGAAATAATATAAAAGTATTCCCATGAAAGGAGTTTTCACATTAAGGACAGAAATAGGAAGCAGCATGAACTGAATGATGAAAGGCTTATTTTTACTTACCAGCCTGGGTCCGTGCATCAAAGTAAAGCAGTCCAAATACATCAACTCCAGAGAGCTGAAATAAGCTCATCACAACAAATTGCAAAACTCTGCTATTTGCAGTAACACTGGCTGATGGCAGTCAGGCCAGCAGAATGTCTTGCAGGACTCAGTAAGCATAAGAAATACAAGAGCTCCATGGCATGCCACCTGCTCCTGATACAGCCCAAGTTCAAGCCCACAGCATGGCTTTATTCCAGCTACAGATGGCTTGGGGACAGCACTCTACTCATATCACAAATAAATATTACAGTGGAGACGAATGCTGGTATGAGAAAATAAGAAACTGATCCCCTGGCACACCACCCATGGAACTGCTGCACTGAGCGTTTACCTCATTGTCGTCTATGAATGGGAACGCTTCTGCCAAGAGCTGCATGCAGTCATCAAAGGACAAGGCCTCTTCTGGTTTTGAAGTATCTGTGCTCTAAATAGGAAAGTCATGAAAAAAATGTTACTGCATCTTTGAATAACTGAACAATCTTCCATTACAGCAACAAATGCAAATTCATTTTAGGCAACCTCTAGCATTACACCTTCCTGCGGATGGAAAAAAGATTTAAACGCACTCACAAACACAATTAGAGTTTACCTGTGAAAAATTGATCGGTGGTTCAGTGTTTTCTGACTGAATGTGCTGAGCTGGCTGAGCTGGAACAAATTCACCTGTCTCCTCGTCTAACACCAGCTGAGCCAGCAAGGCTTTCTCCCGCTCTTTCTGGAGCTGCTCTTGTCTTTCCTTTTCAAGTTTCTTCTGTTTCTCGAGTTCATACTCCTTCTGTCGTTGACTAAAATCAAAAACTTCACGCCTTGCCCCAAGGTCTATATCTTGCCTCCAAAGGATGTCAATCAAGTTCATGTCCTGTAATAGAAATGCTGTTTTGAAGAAAGCCTCCTCCCCAGTAGAACTGGTTTAAAACAATAAGAAGGCTTTTAAATTCTGCATTAAACAGGTAGACTCATGTAAGTGAGATTCATTCTCTTAATCCTACAAAATAATCTAAATGAAAACATGTCTCCATATGACCTTCCTGAAGTGTGTGAACTGAAGGGTTGGTTGCTGCAACCCACACATCAGGTCACGGAAACTAAGCAGCTGCTGTTGGTAAGGCAACACACAAACTAGACAGTTAGTATTCTTTCCTACATTATCTCATAGAATACATGAAGCGATAGAGTGAATTATATCACATAAGAAAGTAAAAAAAAAAAAAAAAAGACTATATAAAAGATAGAAATTAAGAAGTTTTATTCATGTAATTCTTTTTTCAGTATAATCTTACTAAACTGTAAAAACTGGCTAAAAACATCACAAGGAGTTGTCTGAGTCACTACAGTAACCATACTCAAAATGTGTTTTTAAATGTTTATGGTCCATCCCGGTATCAAGCATGAATCTTAAGATCAGCAGAACAGTGCTTCAAAGCTGGAGGATGACCTGGTTCCAAGTCCCCACCTAACAGAACATTACAGGAGTACTTTTTACTTTTTTTATTTAAAATTATTAAGACTATCACTAAAAATTTGTAATTCAAAGCTTAATTTCAGTTGACGTTGTAAGTGTGACTGGTTTGGAGCTGAGTATAAACCACGTATCAAGAGGTGTCAAACTTTGTTAATCAACTGGGCTCTGAGCAATTTTTCATATTTTTATGCTGTTGAAACAATGTTTCTTGGTGCTGAAGTTTGGACTGTTTTCTTCTGTAAGAAAAATGCACCACATAGAAATCATCAATCAACAATTAACTCTGTTCCTGCCAAAGCCATGACAGCAGCCTGTTCCAGTGCCTGACTGCCCTGTCCATGAATAAATTCTTCCTAATGCATGACCCAAACCTCCTCTGGCACAACTTGCAGCTGTTTTCTTGCATCCTATCACATTGGCTGAGAAAGGAGTCCAGCAGCTCACTGCAACTACAAGTATATAAACATCATATTTCACTTGAACAGGACTTTACTGATTCAGTGAGCAGTTACACCCAAGGTACATTAAATTTTCCACTATATCAAATTAAACATACCCTTCTCTGTTAAGAGTATTTTCAAGCACAGAAACAAAGTAACCTAAATGCCACGTCGCGCTGCCATTCAAAATGGCTGCTTCCACACAACGTGATGGCATTAGTGGGAGTCCACATCAGAGCAGACCATAATCTCTTCATTATCAATTCAATACCGTTCATGCTCATATATACACATTACATGATGTACTTCAACCGGTTGCTAAAAAAACTACTTTCTTCTAGAATCTGGCAGTTACATGAAATACCCACGTAACACAATGCAGGTATTCTGACATCTAAGACATATATAATATACCATGCTGGGAGAGACCAAACTCAGCTTTAATGGCCAGCAACGAAGAAGCTGAAATAATTGCAGTGGTTGCCCAATACAATGTTTGGTCTCTCCAGATTGGAGGGTAAAATGAACTAATTAAGTCCTGCAGTAATTGGTGATGCTGCAGTACGGTATAGCTTCATTAAGGGCCAGTAGTTTACCAGCTGCTCACTGTCTCCTTCCGCAGCAGATTCTAAACTGTTTCCTAGTCTCGGAGCATTTGCAATATGCTCTGGATAAAACTGCAGGATCTGGATTTTAGGGCTCACTTCTGAATTATTCATCTACCAGGCACTGTTACAAATGCTATTCAAAAGATGTGTGTGTGTGCGCGCGCGTGTGTAATGCATGAGGCTGTGAATTAGCAGAGCTGTTTCACTCACTGAATTACAGCGGATGACTACACAAAAATAGCAGAACTGCTGCATGGTTTCAGTTTAAATCACAAAATACAAAAGCACTCCAAAAAGAGGTGCAGAAGGCAGAACACATTTACCTTAAGCAGAAAAACATGCTGCCTTGGGCAAAACCCTCAGGTACAGCCACAAACCTTCTAGCTGTGTCACGCTGTATATCACCACCAAAACATGGAGCTTTGGGTGCTGTGCATGGCAGGCACCACTGCAGCTGTACACTGCTCTGGCAGCACAGCTCTGCTTGTGGAACTGGAACAAACTGAACACACCTGATGTGTGGGCTGTTGCCTGAGGAATAGCACAGCATTGACTTAATGTCACTGTTTCTCAAGGGCCCACATTAAGCCCCATATCTTATCTCTGGCTTTGTTAAGCAGTGCTGTGCCTCTGCTCTGGACAAAGATGCCTGTGAGGAACTTTTTTTTTTATTTTAACCTCTAAATGTATTTGTCTCATGGCACTTTAAGCCGAAAAGACTTGTTTGCTTTTAATTATCACCACCTAACTGGGAAAGATTACTGCTATTTTCAGCTTGGAAAAATTCTATACAGAGTAATATTATAGTCTTAAATACTAGTAAGTAATTACTCTTCACATGAATGGGTTACATGGAGGAAATGTTCACCTGTTCATTAAGCTAATATTTAAAATCATCAAACAGCATGTTGATTTAAATATAACCTGCCATTTAACATTTATCTATGATTTCAGCCAATGATTTCAGTGATACTGCCCTTGTCAAGAAAATAAAAAGTGCTGGGCATGAGGCCAAAGCCCCAGGTCAAAGTTAGTGGAACCACCATTAACCAGTGACTCACAGGGGGGTGACTCACAGCCCCAGCTTGAGGGACAGCAAAGGACTAAAAAAGAAATTGCAGTCTACAGAACTGTGTTGCAATTTCGCTCTTTCAGCCTCCCACTTCCAATTACTTTACAGCCTTGTTGACACCGACACACACAAATGCATGTACCCACAGGTGAGTGCAGGCACTCTTTCTTAGGTCCATCACTGAAGCATTTTTACCTTTCCCCATGAAGCACCACACAGAGACCATGTACTTGGCAGTCAGTGTTTCCAAAGCCACTAAAAGGCATTTCAGTTTTTGCCTGTGAAACACCCACCCTCTAATTTTCAGGTGACTCAACACAAACTGCTGGGTGGAGGAAGGCTGGTTAGGAGGGAGGCAGCAGCAGGGATCTGCACTCAATGCATGGCATGCAGTGGGAGCCTGGTGGTAGCTTGGCCAGCAACAGCCGAGCATTGCTTTGCACACTCCTGTCCCCACCTCCCCCAGCACCAGGCCTGCTTACTGTAAGCGCTCCAAGGGGCCCTCGTGACTGAGTCCACAAGCATCCGTTTGTTCCTTTCTCCCTTGTGTAATTTCTTGGATTGCATCAGAGGAAGTGGTCGCCTTGGCAGGAGCAAGAGAGGCTGGAGCAGCCAGCCCTGCCCGGCACGAGGACACAGCTGCCAGCAGGAGGGATTTTATGGGCAGCACTTCCCCCTGCTCTGGGCTCAGCTCTTTCCCTCTGAACCCCAGTGGCCGTTTTGAGAGGAAATACGTTAATACATTAAAGTACTTATTAGAAATATTGGACAATGGTAATTACAACTTCTGGGAGAATAACATGATTTCCATATTTTCCCTCTGCAGATGAACAGCGGTCTTATTTCTCCCATTTTCTTCACAATTTTGTAAACAAAAGACAACCACATAATCCCAGAATGGCTTAGGATGGAAGGAATCCTAGAGATCACTGCGTCTCAACCTCCTCCTGTGGGCAGGGTTGCCAACCACTACATGAGGCTGCCCGGGTCCAGTCCCAACTCATCTCTGAATGCCTCCTCTCCAGGAATGGGGCATCCCTCAGCAGAGAAGGACAAGCTTTGCTTTCCCATCATTCATATTAGCAAGAGGCACCTTGCACTCATCATTTGCTTCCCTGTTCATTTAGTGATATGCCTTCCCCACCATACCAACAGCTTAGTTTGGACATATAAAGGCAGTTTTGATAAGATACACATAAATGTTAAACAATTCACATTAAGCCACCATCTGGCCCCCAATGGAAATTTTCATGTTTTAGATTTACATATCAGCATTTGCCATCTGGGCAGAGTCTGTTATACATTTTATGAGAAAATCTCCCACTACATTGTAAAGTTTGACAATTAACTCTTATCGCTCCTAAGCAAACACACTTGCAGTCGGGTAAACAAAGGAAAGAGACCCTGGTTTTGTGTTATTTCATAAAATGACTTTCCTAGTTTTCACAAAATGCTCATCCTTCCATATCATACCATTCTCATGATCCCTTAGAATTTAACTTGAAGAGAGAGTATTCCACACGCCAGGGTGAATAGATCCAGCCGAGAGGGCAGAAGACAACCGCACCGTTAAGAAAGCACTCCTGTCTGTAGCTTATTTACAGAAAGAAAAGTATCACTCATTTTCCATTTGCATTCCAGGAAGAGAAAGGAATGAACAAGAAGCACCTTACGTTTTTGCTGTATTCAAAATACCGCGTAGGAAGTAAAGACCAAGGTCTTTAAACACTCCCAGACTAGAATGAAAGGAAGGAGACCAAATAATAAAGCAAGACTAAGAGGAACTGGAAACACTCCTACCACTTAAGAAAAGCAGTGGGAACAACAGCTGAACATCTTTCCTTCATCATCCCCAAGAGAAAATGATTTTATTCAAGCATGACTTATAAATCATTTGATTTTTTCATATGATTTCTGAAGTCACTGTAATTAATGATTTGTTTTCTGTATTCCACATCTTCCATACTGGCAATTCTCTATCAAGGTAAGCTACTTAGCTAATTGTTTTTGTTCTGTAATTGACTTGCAATCACAGACACCTAAGTACTTTGCTTCAGTGAACGCACAGAAAGCAGATAAAACTATCCCACCACCATGACATTTTATGAACACACAATGACATTTGAATGCTTGGCCACAATTTTCAGTGCCTTACAACTGGAAATATGAAGAACAGAATTTAATTTGAGAAGTGAACGAACAGAGAAAAGAAGTACTTAAGAACAGGGAAAAGAGAATGTCATATGCTGGAGGGCAGAGAGGCTCAATTTCAATTTTAGATGTCTGGATTTAGGATTTGGAAATGTGATGGAACAGGCAACTCCCAAACAAAGCCATAAGACAGCAACCTGTGATTCATGAATCCTCAAGGTCAAGGCCCTGACCACCCTGTGGAGCTGCCTGCTGTCCCACAGCCTTTGCCAAGACCTTCCTCCAGGCAGTGCAGGTACAAACTATGCACGTGGTCCTTTCTGTGTCTTTCATACCTGTGCTACTACCACTACTGGTGTGCCTGACACGAGATCAAAACAGCGTGGACGCTGCCTGCTTCAGCTTCATGATGTCTGCTCTTCCTGGCTCTAAGTAATCTTTGGCTACCTGATATCTTGGTCAGCAGCCTCTTTTTAAGACCCAGAAGGCTGGCTTACCTGAGAGAAAAAAAAAAAAAAAAAAAAAAAAAAAGACTTGAAAGATAAAGCTTTACAGAACAAATGCTGTGAGAGAATTTCCACTCCTTGTCTATATAAATAAGCCAGCTAAAAAATGCTGGCCATGTTTCTCAGGACATTCTTCTGCCCCAACAGAGACATATGAAATAAGCTCAGTCCCTGAAACATAAATATTTGTAAGCAAATTTCATCTTCTTACTCAAGAAAGAAAGCTCTGGAATGTTTTGCCAGGACAGGAAGTGAAGTTCTGGTATTTCATTCGCTAGAAGTGTTTAGCCTCTGTCTTCTCCTAACATACATCTCATATTTCAGACCGTAGCTCCCACTGTATTCCAGCAGGCACTCTTAATTAATGCCAAATTGTCAGAATCTACTCTTATAAATCAAATCAATTGAAAAACTACTTGGCTGCGCTGTCTAGCATTCTTAAGAAAGTTTCCATGAATGTTGTGATTCTTCTAACAAGGAGTGGGACAAACAGCGACTGGCTGCAATGACAGCCTTCCTCTGCAAGTGCAATTCAGGACAAGGCCCACTGCAACGCCCCTACCAGAACAGAAGTAACTCCCCTTAGAAGCAAACAATTTATGTACTTCACCTGAACTGGCACCTTCTAGGAATGATAACAACAAAGGCTACAATTGTAAGATCTGGTTTTGCTCCAATGGTTTTCCCATGAGATAAATGCTACGGTAAGCAAGCTTTCCAAACCTTAAGGAACAAGATACACCTCACATATTCTCCAAGAGTGAAAAAAACAGCTTTCTTCAAGCCTGAGGTGTATAAAATGAGCAAGAATGTAACTGCAATAAAGAACAGATGTTTTAGGATGTTCATGGTCATGCACGTGCAGGCCGACCTCCATTCCAACCCCCAAAGCTGCAAACTCCTAATGTCAGCACTAGAGCAAGACCACTGAGAGAAGAAAAATAACCAATCACAGAGAGCAAAGAGAAGAAAAAGAAGGTACATAAATTGCAGGTAACTCCTTTTCTTTGACAATATCTTTCTCTTGCTCTGCAAAATCAATCTATCTCCACCTCCATGCCACTCATAGCACAGATTGTGCACAGAAGCCTCAGAGCAGCCCCCTCTAGCTCATGATGTCCTGCTGCTGGCTCAGCAGTCAGCATGGCATCATGAAGTATCCATTTCTGATACAACAGAGGAGGCAATTCTTCCTCAGTGCTGCAGATGCTTTTGCAGAATGCTGTTTGGCACTCTCTCACATGCTTCAGAAGCAGCTGTGTTTTTCTAAATTGTTTAATTGATTTTTGGAAAGCGGCTATACATTGAGTTTAATATATAGTACATGGTTTCCAGGGGCCAAATTGTCCTTCAACATCTTAAAAAATTCAGTAAAAAAAACCAAACAGCTCAAATGCAGTGTCTCATTTGCATGGCTTGCAGTATGCAAACAGTCTTAAACCTGACATCACTACTTATTTTTCTTTGTACGATATTTTAGTTTTCAGTGTTATTCTTTAGCACTCGTGGCCAAATCTGTCTCATATTCTATCCCCTATTTCTGCTCTAGCCTAAAGAAAAAGACAAAGCGAAGTCTAACATTGTAAGCCAATGGCAGTGAGCTTTGCTTCACAAATCTAATGATGCCCATATTAATGAGCACTAACCTGGCTGCTAAGCAAAAGCCAAAAACTTCTTCAAACTTCATCCTAAATCTCTTGGAGTCCCAGACTGCTTACCAGAGCATCATCATCAAAAACAATTAATCTTAGATGTTTTCATTGCTTTGTCGTTTTAGTTTGATGGCTTCTATTCTTCCCTTTTCCCCTTTAGATCATAATTATATTATGTTAATCTCAACACTTCCACTATAATAATTATATTATTATAATAATATATTATAATATAATAATAATAATAATATTATATATAATATAATAATTTCAACACTTTTCCACAGCATAGTTGGCT
This sequence comes from Chrysolophus pictus, assembly GCA_037305975.1. Lineage (NCBI taxonomy): Eukaryota > Metazoa > Chordata > Aves > Galliformes > Phasianidae > Chrysolophus > Chrysolophus pictus. The sequence continues at coordinate 21,835,257 of CM074582.1, forward strand.
GCTGTATGAGTGTTGCAGTCCCCTCCGTTCAAATTCTGAATTCCTCTTTCAGTTTAATAGTCATTTACTTGCTATTTCTTTACTCTTTCATCAGCAGCATTACAAAATGATTAAGTCAATAAGCACACAAAATGAGTATGTATACAAGTTACAATCCATTGCACAAGTTACATAATGAAATTGGAAGGCTGGCAAAAAACACGGGATCGTTTTCTAAAAGAGTGGGTTAGGCAGTGTATTTGTTTTTACATGTTTGATCCATCAACAAAACTCTGCCCTGCTGCCCCAGCAAGTAAACTGAGTGATTCCGTTGTGGCTTTACTTCTGGCTGCTGTCTAATCAACATGTGTTGCACTGTGTTACTCCATTTTGAAAGGCATTCAAATAGCAGCCAGAAGTCTATTTCATTTCAGGAAATGCTGGTCTCATAAGAGCATTGCTTTTTTCCTCTCAATTTAAAACTTCATTGTAAGAAAACTGGCATTTGTTGAATTTTGCAGTGTATACAACAACAACAAAAAACCTTGACCTACAGTTAAAATACCATACAAAAGTTGTAATTTCTATCTGAAAATACTGCTGATCTCTCACTCTGAGTGAAACTGAAGCCTTTGTTTCCCAGTTCATTTTATATAGGGAACCTACAGTAGTTGGGAAACTATTACCTGTTAAATGATGATCTTCAGGCTATCCTGCTGTATCCAGCCAGGCATGTACCACGTGAGGACACTGCCACAGACTACTCATTAGTTTATCTAGGAGAGGATTTGTTTGTAGTAATGGCTCGGTCATCTGGGAAGCATGATCCAGACAAATTATAGCACACTCTTATGACCAATGAAACAAATCAGGAAGAAAAGATGCACACAGAGTAAAGAACATAATAAAACTGTAAATAACATTTATTAGGTTGTGTTAACCTTGGGTTATGACCTATTAGCCACTATTTTGATTTCACTAGGATTACACTTTTTAGAAAACTATTTTTAAGCCAAACATGAGAACAGAGTGCATCTGTTCTGGATCAAAATACACTCAGTGATTATTTATACTTTTGAGCTGTAAGTTTTCACTTCAATGAGATGTTACTGGTAGGCCTCCATTTAGCTGTCATTTTGATGAGGCTGGCCAAGCTATAGGGACAGACACCAGATGGGTTACTACAGCTACATGGCAGCGTGCATACAGAAACTGCATGCTCTGGTGTTACAAGAAGCATGTCTCACTAAGCTTCCATCCACTGATCTCACAAGAAACTCTGTTGTTTTTCATGGGCCAAACTACAAGGGCAAGCACTTGCAATGTCTACGTGGGCTAGAAAAGCACGGAGGTTCACTAACTGCAGTGCCAGCACACATCCATCAGCCCTCTTTCACCAACACAGACAGCTAGTCCATAAGGCTGCACCACAATACTTCCACCGTGCTTACTAACGAAGCTGAGACAAAGAGCAAGGATGCTTTCAGATCCTGAGAACTGACCAAACAGCTTATCGATTTAAAAGAATATAAGCCTGAGAATAAGCAAATCAGACTGTTTTAGAGAACAGTAATAAGGCACTGTGTGCTCTTAAGAATTAAACAACAAAAACACTCAGTGAACAGAAAGAAAATCGTGCCATCTGACAAGACCTCAGTTCTCTGTTTCCGAGGCAGAACCACATGTCACCTTCCAAACCGTCTGCAGGAGCAGCCCGGACACCAGGAGAAAACTGCCACTGCTCTACAGAGTACTTCTAGCTCTCACGTAAAAACGCTTCTGTGACCTCAGATACAATTTGTATGACAGTGCTCACCAACAGCACTGAAGTCTGATCAGACCCACTCTCTATATTGTCTCCCCAGCTTGAAGTTTGACATTTTCCTTGTCCTCTTGCTGCTTCTTTCTTTTTATAATCAAAGTTCAATTCCAGAAAACGTGCCAACCAACACACAGTAATGCACACTCCGCAACCACATGGTTACATTTTGGGGAATGCAAGCCTTGCTCTAGAGGTGAGCAGCCGTGCCTTGTTGTGCTGCAGCTCACATTCAGCAGTTACACTGCCTACCTCCCACTGACCTCCGTAGGGCACAGGCGTTAAATACCTTTGTGGATCAGAGTCCTGCAATTTATGTGCACTTCTCACACACATGATTTATATAGATAATGAATGCTGGGTATTTAGCATCAGTGCATGCTGTGAATACAGAAATAAGCACTGCTCAATGTAATAGTGTATTAGAGAAATTAGATGACAACCACGTACTTCGAATTACCCTTCAGCAAATTATGAAGAGAGAAAAAAGTCCACCATAGCTCATTTCCCTTCTTTCCCTCCTCCCCCCTTCTTATTGAGTGTGTCTATAAGGGAATTAAAAAAAAATCCACCACAACAGAAAAGGCCCAAATACACTGCTATTCAACTGCTCATCAGTGGACACAAGATCTTAACATATTTGAGGATGCATGCTTAGCATAGCACGTTTTCCTTCCAAAGAAATAATTCATGGCTACGCGGTTTGACACCACATACAACCTTCACTAACACCATACTAAAGAAAAAATTCAGTAAATAACAATACAGCTCAACTGTGCACTGATGACCAAAAATGCACTCTCCAGATTTACCAGAAGCATCATAGAAATCATTGTTAGCTTTCCACAAAGGGCGTTTGTACAGCTTCTTTCCCTCCTTCAGCCACACATAGATACATGATGGAAGCTGTTTTTCAATAGAATGAGGCAAGGATAGATTTTATTTGTTCATTTTCTTAAGTACCGTAATTCACAAACTTACCACCAAAAAGCAATCCTCTAAAAATCATTAACCCCCAGGAATGTTTCGGGAAACTCTTCAACTTGTCAGTCCTAAACAGTTAAGCAACTGAAACAAGAAGGGTCAAGAAGGGCCAACATGTCAGGTATCTGCGTGCCAATTTATCACTTATATGGACACAACAGCTTCTGCTGAAAAAAGTAAATCCACCGAGGAACAACACCATATAAGAAAGTGAAGCCATCTGCATTGTGCCATCTTCTGCTCAGTTTTTAAAGTCATGTGTAGTACTCAAATTACAAACTCTGTGAGCAAAATGAGCCAATTCATCTCCCAAGACACGAACCAGAGTAGGTAAATGGCTTTACAACTCCTACCAAATTTCATAATAGCAATAATTATTTGTGCCCTTAAAAGAACACCACCATCTCCAAACTGAACCACTGATAATTCTATCCTTCCACCCAGATCAACAGCTCTCTGGCTCACGGCCTGTACAGATGGTTATAATAGGGCTGCCTCCTTCAGCCTCACGATGAAATGGACAAATGTACCTAAAAAACAAGGTACGGGCAATCACACTATAAGGGAATTTAAAAAATCCACATTTTTCCTTGTATGCCCTATCAGCAGCAATGACCAAAACAAGATTGTTTGCCACAAATAATAAACTCATTGATACATCTCTTCTACCCATAAGCAAATAAGCATTAAATATTTGGGGGAAAGGAAGGCACAGGACAAGGGTATTCAACTTGCAAGAAAACTACAGAAAACCAAGAAATTTTAAATCCAAAGGCACGCATCACATTCTGTTAAACATTTATTTTTAGTTAATAACTGCATCTGTTATCTGAAGAAAAAACACAAAACTGATCTCTTGAACACTTATTATGTAAATATGCGGCTTTATAAATGTTAACTTAGTTAAAACCTTCAGCACATGCTGGTTCAGTGCTCTGTACCAATGGTTTGGAGGGCAACAGAGCACTTCAGACATTTTCTAGAGCTGCAACATTTTATCTCCCATGACCACAAGGTGCAGCTTGATAAGGTATTCCACCACAGCTTCTGAAAGGGTAATGTTGAACATTGATAAAGACGATAGGTTGTCAAGGGAATAAGGAAGAGAGCTAAACTTCCTTTTCCTTCAAAAAAATACTGCAAGTTTAATTATTCTACATCCAATGAAGTAGCATAGTAAATTGCCTTATAACATGCAGTAAAAGAAAATACTTGAAAACAAACTGTTCTCATACTCTCAGCTTAAGAGTCTTACTCCAAACTACACGTCCTATCCCTTGCACCTGTATAATCACACACATTTTTTTGAAGGACAGATTAAACACCCCCACAAGTCCTGCCATGCCTCCTGTAATGTGTGCCAAAGTATCTTTATACCTCTGCTCTGCTCTCTGCTCCTCTTCTCTGCCACCATGTTATTCCCAGTTCAGTGCAGAAGAGGTGGTGACGGGACAAAGCAGAGCTCTTCCAAAAGTAGATTAACCCCAGTGACAATGTTCAAAATTTGTAATTCATTCCATTTGTTCCTTCTGTTTTGTCGGCTCTGCAAAAAAGCACCTTCTTCCTCATACCTGGGGGTGCAAGGAGGTAGCTTACCCTTTTTTGTCTCTTTCTGCATGCCGTTTGTACCTGGGCTTTGGGGAAGAACTACACTAACTGTCATTTAAGTAACAGGTAGGTTTTGTCATAAAAGTCAGACTAACTGGCATAACAAATTGAAAGGGAAATTATTTACAGTGTTCCCAATTAGAGGGCAGAAAGGGTTGAGAAGAGACAGACTTACCTTGCTGCATCTGAAGAAAGCGTCTAATCTCTAAGGGCAGGGTGAAACATCCCAGCACACTGCAGGCTGTCTATCAGCAGCTGAAGGACAGCGCAGAACGTAAGTGCAACTGCCCTGCATATCTGCTGCCAAATTAAAGTTTGTGTGCCAAGTGCCCCAGTTAGGCAAAATAAGTTGTGGGGCTTTTTTTTTTCTTTTTTTTCTTTTTTTTTTTTTTTTTTAAGTAGAACTCTTATTAAAACCGGCTTTTCTAGGTGACTTCTTCCAGTAGTAGACATTACAGAAAATTTAACTGTTTTCCAGATAAAACTAAAACCAATTTGTTAAGCAAAAGGAGAAAAAATTGCTGATCACTTGGGGGAAAAAAAAAGATCACAGAATAACAAAATATGGAATACAAAAGTAAGCATCAGGTTTGGGTCTTGAGTTGTTTTTGGTCTTTGCCCAAAACACTTCCTCATGCCTCAGTAAATACTTGGATAGTTAGATTACAGCAAAATACAAGTAAAAATTACAGGACTACAATTTCTCTACACTGCAATTAATTTAGACAATGAGACACTGATATCTCACAGGGTAAATCACTACTCACAAAGTCAGACACTAGGGGTTAATTCTGCCATTACTACTCACGTTTTGTAAGGCCTTGTTCATCATCTCTGCCACATACAGGCACAACTCACCAAAACCTCCCATCCCAAGCTTAAGTTTGAATTCAAAATTATTATACTGCTCTCGCCTTAGTGGTAGAAAAACTCAATTTAAAATTTTCAGAGCTTAAAATATTTCAGCAATTTGTTACAACCCCATTAACAGTTTAATTATTTTAAAAGTTCCTGTTCTTCATCTTACCAGCAAAAACAAACTTAGAAGGATTATGTGATACCTAGAGATGCTCACAGCAGTTACTGCATGACAAGGATTCCAAGCGGTACACGCTGACTACAAACAAAGTGAGAGACAACTAAGAATTACAAATCATGCTGGAAAATATTCCAAAGAGCTGCAAAAATCCACTGGATCACAACAATTTATACTAGTTGAATAACTAGTAACTATCATGTTCTAGTTCAAATGCCCAAAACAAATTACAAAGCACAGTACCCGAAGTTGCTGTGGTTCAGCATTCATAGGTATGAGACACCTAAACTAAAGTGCATGATGTGCACTTACACAGACAAAGAATTCAGTATAAACAATTTTGAAGACCACCTGTCAGCAGTTGGTACATTATTTCATTATTACCACTTTTGTTACAGTATTTTATTTTCATCTTCAATCCTGCTTACTTCAAAAGTCTCAAGTTAGACTTTTTTTTTTTTAACGATCAGGGGAACAATGTCCCAGAAATTCCTCAGCTGACACACAGACCTGCTCAAGACCCATCTACACTAGCAAAAGAGTGTGTTGTAGAACAGCTTTGAGAAAATACGTCCATGTACCTCATGTCAAATAAATGACAGAAGACTTCACCAGGATCTACAGCACACTTGTTCCAAGGACACTTAATGACTACATCATCTGCACTGGTGCATATCGGTCACTGCTTCTACGATACTGGTGAAGACAAGTGCTAGTATAATGAGCTAGGATGCAATGCTGCACCCAGATATCTTGACTGACCTCTACCATGAAGGTCTGAGTTTTCCTCCCAGTAACGAAGCTCCTGAAAAGCTGTTACCCAGCTGAGCTGCTCCAGATTCTAAAGCGGCTTTACCCAGCCCCACCACCATCTTTCACCCACCACTTTATTGCCCAACTGACTGCAAAGCATGCATCTGGTAGCACAGTGCATGCAATCAAACTGGAAATACCCTGCTTTAGGACAGAGCTCAGCCTTCTTACCCAACAGGACTTAACTCAAGGAAACAACTCCTGAAGACAGAAAGAAGTGACCGAGCACCCAGGTGACACAGAAGCAAACACCGGCTGTGGAGCAGACAAAGACAGGTCATTTCACCAGGACCAGCCAGCACCACCACCAACCATGTGCTGCTGGTGAACTCCAGCAGGGACCTTCAGACAGCCAAAGCAATGCAGGAACTGCTCCACTCTTAACGATAACAATAAAGAGGGGAGGTACCAATACTACTCCCAGGGTTCAAACAAGCAAAACTCCCCTCCTGGATCTTTGTCTTAGCTCCTTATGGCTAAACAGCCATGATGACCTGAGCAGGAAGCAAATCAAAGTCAGAACAACTTTTCATAAAATTCTGTTGTAGAAAAGTAGCTGCTTCAACATTTTGTGGGCATGAACTTCCAACACAGCAAACAGGCACACCTTTAAGCATAAAACAAACTTCTCCTTAAAGGCAAACTATCGACCAAGCTTCTTCTGAGTCAATTTCCCAAGCATGCATACTTAGTTTTGCAAGCAGTCTCCAGAAGTGGATTTTTTCATACTTACCAAAGATAGCATGTAATACCATTACAGCAAACAACAATAAAACTTGGATACTGCAAGGCAGGGGTGAGGGCAAGGGAGGAAAAATTGATATCTTTATGTTCCATAGCCATGCAGAAGATACTTCCTTAAAAGGTTTGAAAGTGACCGTCTCAAACTGATCTTACATAACTTGTTGCTGCAACACCAAACTTAAAAGAAATTTCTTCTCCTTTCTCCTCTTTGTTAGTTTCATTGCTCACAGTAATACCGCAGAACTTGAACGAAAAGTCTTAATACTCCACAAGACAAGCATAAGGGTGGGAGGTCTCAACTATCTCAGTACAGTAACAGCATCAACAACAAAAATAGTTCTTGAAATGATTTACTTTAACTGGAAAGATAGGAAACATTTATAGTCACAGTGCTTTTACAATTACTTAACTAAAAATAAACATTATTTTATATTCCTTCTTTTCAGTATCAAAGCTGCAGGTAATCAGGCCAAGATCAGAAATCCAAACTGAGCTAATGAAAAACTTCAACCAGATCTGTAGTATATTCAAAAAAAAAAATTCACAAAACTTAAGTGGGTACATTCTAAGTTAAATCCATCTTATTACAGTCTTGCCAAGCAGTACTTGCAGTAGGGATTACCAATATAGCTGACAAAAAAGCACTAACTTTACCATATACTATGAGTTATTAACACTGTTATTAACCCTTACAAGCTTTCCAACATTTCCATGATCAGCATATCAAAATACTTGAAGTAACTCTTTTAAAATGAACATTACAGTAGAAATCAGGAGTCAGACACAAAGCCCATGTACAAATACATAGCATATCCATGCAGAAGTCAGCAGCAGCCAGAGAGAACAGAGCAAGAATTTTATCAAAAAAGCTGAAGACAGGAAACAGAAGGGACTCCACAAAATGAAGAGAAATTCTCTTTTTCAAAGGATTCAAATAATTAAATATTTTTTGTCCTTACTACATGTCTTACACATTTCTCAGATAATTTAAATTAAATATTACTTTGGTTAATGGTGCCAATTCTGATTCTGAGAGACTTTGCTTCTATTTGAAATAGGCATTGCAGAGCTGTGTATCCTACGGTAAAATTAAACTAATATTAAAATGACATGCTTTGCTGTTTCTAATAATGGTTAAAAAAGTACACTCAAAAGCCTCTAAAGCAAAGAAACCCTGAGAAAGAACCGTCCCTGCTTTTCTTTTATTACTGGAAGCGCTGTTGAGTAATAATACTGCCCTCACACTTGAGAAAACCTTGAGCACTATACCATTAGCTAACTAGTAGGATTACTGCTCTTCATGTACAGTCAACAGGAACCAGGTAACAAAGTGAGGAGCACACAAAGCCTATCTTTACCTGAATTACACACCCAGAGGAGCTGCGGATGCCCCATCCCTGGCAGTGCTCAAGGCCAAGAGGGATGGAGCTTTGAGCAGCCTGGACTGATGGGAGGTGTCCCTGCCCATGGAAGGGGGCTGGAACTGGATGAACTGAAGTTCCCATCTGACCCAAACCATTTCATGATCCTATGGTTCACCTGTATCTGTTTCAATAAACCTTTCACGTTTTAGCACAAATACAATAGTGATAATTTTGCTGGCTTCATTTCTTATTGGATGCTTTAATAGTTTACCTTAATAAAAAAATACACCATAAAGCTATTACTGTTGAGCAACTCTGAACTGAATTTCAGTTTACTGCTGTATATCAGTCATCTTTGGATAAAACAGCCTTAAAGTCATGACTTTCAACTACTCCTACCAGACTTTTCACTGGTTTACGTAAGAAGACTTGTGTAATGGCAGATGAATTGTTTCTAAAACCAGTTAAGCTAGATTATTGCAGGAAAGAACTTAGCTGACCCCTGCGTTGTATTCTCTTCCTTTCACCTGAGATTGAATTCCATGGCACAAAGTCCTACTTTGATATAATGCCCCATAGCAGAAAACTGAACAGACCTGAAACTGCTTTAAGTTCACTAGGAATGTATTTTATTAGAATAATGGATTACTTAGGGTTGGAATGAGGTGGAAGCCAAAACAAACTTTAACTAGGTGATTAACCTGGGGACTCTGGAGGGCTTTTTGCCTGGCTGGAATTCAAACACAGTAGCAGAGGATTAATATTTAATTCATGCCAACAGGCTCCTGCCTGGACTTGTTCTGCACTAACCACAGCCAGCACAATTACTGCAAATACATCACACTTTCACAAATTGGCCTAATTTTCACGAACAGTTTAGTCACCTTAGAGCTTATCTTTATTAATTTCCAAGAAAAAAAGAAATAAGCAATGTTCTAGATAGGAAAAAAATAAAAATCAGATTCCTTCTTTTCAATGAAGGACACACCTGGTGTTAAAAGCACGGGCTCGGCTGGTGTCGTCTACTCTTCTCATCTGGACTTTGTATATGAAGTCTACAAAAGGTAGAAAGCCTATATTCTTTCCTTCTGCCTCCTGTAAACTGACCTTTTCCTGGATGTACAGTCAATGCTTTTTTACACTCCTTTAGAAAAACCCAACACATCCTAAACATTTTTCAGAGACAAACTGTGGCAGGTTTTGCTGTTTTGGAGTTTGCTGTTTCTTCTGGAGGACCAAACCTAACGAAATTTGACAACTAGCAGAAGGAAAAATGATATGAAAGACTTGACTGAGGAAATGAAAGAACAAATATCTTATTTAGCTCCTTCCACTTCCAGTGATCTCACGAACTCCAGCATATTGCACAGAGGTTTCAGAGACTTCTTCAACATTAAAGAATGCTCAATGTGCCGTTGCTACTTTAATTTCAGTCAGGATCATGAAAGCAGCAGACAGTATTTTGCTCTGCAAATTCAAGACAAAGAGGAAAAAAACACAAGAACTCAAAAGAGTATTCAAGGGCAACAATGGATAATAATAATCTGACAATTTTAACACTGCTTTGGCTGTCAGGGTGATACATAACCTTCTGTATTCTTATTTAGGATAAATGTTATACTCTTTGCTTTTTTCAATTTAAAAAAGAAAAATAAAAAAGCAACAGACAGAGAGCCAAAATTTATTCTTGCCCATGAGCACTAGTGGGAAATGTACACAAAGCTTCCCAACCACCCACATGCTCCTATAAAAACGTCTTAAGCTCTTTAAAGCACATGAGATCATCCAGCTGCTCTCTGCTTATACTTAATGTTCTTTTTCATTCCAGTTTGGTCTCTTTCACATATTTTTCAGTAAAACTTCCAAGCCAAATTGTTTCCCTACTTTGGGTTCTAACCACAAGCTTCTTCAAGTTCCATTTTCAAATGCAACTAACTCCTTGTATTTCAACCAATTTCCAATGCAGTGTAAATTCTCAGCACATTTTAAAGACAAAACATACAGAACAGCGTCCGTATGATAGACGTGTACAATAATAAAATATCCAATTAGCTGTTCCATTGAAAGGATTCTCATGGTCATCTTTTATTATTCCTTTCAGTTACAGGTACTGCACTGCATTGTATCTAACACTGGTTTAACTGAAAGATATTCTGAAGTTTTGAATGAACATTTTTCAGTGCAGCATGATATCAGGGTAAACACACCAGAATTAAGAGAGCCTAAGAAAATGCATTTCTACTTAAGACAGAGCTTCTAATATTCTCATCTATTTTTTCCGCCACGCTTATTTGTCATTTTAGGAATGACAGAAACATTTAGATTGCAAAAGAGTTCTAAGACTGAGTCCAACCATCCATCTAACACTGCAAGTCCATCATTAAAACACATCCACAGGTCTATTAAACACCTCCAGCAATGGCAACTCTACCACCTCCCCAGACAGCCTGTTCCAATGCATAACCATCCCTTTCATGTTCTTGATATACAACCTAAGTCTTCCCCAGTACCACCTAAGGCAGTTTCCTCACATCCAGTGTCTCATTACCTGAGAGAGGAGACCAGCACCCTTATTGCTGCAACTCCTTTCAGGCAGTCGTACAGCGAGACCTCCCCTCAGCCTCCTCTTCTCCAGACTGAACCACCCGACTCCTTCAGCCTTCAGTTCCTTCTGAGATACCAATGAAAAATGTAGATGTTTTCCTATACTATAACGTATCTGCATATACAGATGGACAAATAGGTATCTATGTAGATGTCTTAATCTATCAACAGACACTTCTGTTTAACAGAGTTATTACTGGGGAAAAAAAAGAATCAAAGGCCTGTTGCCAGGCCCGAGTGGTGTATTCATTTGTCACTTCCTGCATAATCAGTGTCATGTGGAAAGGACAAACCATTAGGGAGCAGAAAATCAACCCATTCACTAGACAACCTAACATAGTGCGTCACAGAACCAGACGTGTAATACCTGCATAAAGCTCTACAGACCAAAGAGTTGTCTCTAATGGAGCTAGAAACCCCTTTCTAGGTAAAAAAAAAAAAAAAAAAAAAAAAAAGCAACAACAACAAAAAAACCAACACCTTACATACACTGAAGCATGTACTCAAGTACTTGGTCACACCGGTCTTCACACTTAGCATTCAGTGCAAATACAACATATGGCCTCATTCTTTACGTGAGAAGGTGAGCAGGATTTCTTTCTGCTCACCTTCTCATAAAGCTCAGCATTTAGTGAGAGCTGATGAGCTTGTCGTGCCATCTTACAAGGCCAGAAGCACCAGGCTCAGCTATTTCAGTACCTTCGAGCTCACTGAAGAAGGAAACAAGTGTGAGAACATAACGTTTTTACGAACTTGACTTGGAACACCTTGACTCACGTCCCAGAGTGCTTTTAGCAGGTGTTTTGACACCTGTGTCGTTAGTAATAGACAACATCCCAAGCGAATCCCATCCAGCGCTCCATTCAGCTCCATTCAGAAGATGACCCATTAGCTCTCTAGAAACACAGCACCTTTCCACAACAGCTCCGTCAGAAACCGCGGCAGCGGGGCCGGAGCGGCAGCGCGCAGTCAGGTGGCTCCGCACGGGATGCCGCAAGAGCCGCCCCGGCCCGCACAGAGGAGGGCAGCGCAGACACCGGAGAGGCGCGGGGCCCGTTCCGCCGCGGCCCCACCGCCCCTCACAGCGCTGCCGCGGCCCTTCCCGCGCCCTTCTCACCCCGCACCCCAGGGCCGACCCGAGACGGGAAACACGCGGTTGTGCAACCGCCCCCACTGAGGGCCGCGTGACGGCGGGAGGCCCTCAAGGAGGAACCGGACAAGCGGGCGGGGCGGGGCGGGGCCGAGCTCACCCCCCGCCACGGACTGACCTGGCCCCGAATTGCGGAGCGAGCAGAGCGAGACCCCGGCCCGCGAGGGGGGCGGGGGGGAAAGTACCGGAGGGGCGGGGCCCGGCCCCCGCCGTGACTCAGCGCTGCCCCCGGGGCGGGGCGGCACCACGTGCTCCGCCGGCCGCGTGACCGCCCGGCCCGCCCCTCCCGACCGCCGGGCCGCGAGGGAGGGAGGGAGGGAGGGGGAGGGAGGGGGAGGGAGGCGGGGGCGCGGGCGCCCCCGGTTCCCGCCCGCCCTCCCTGCGGCGGCTGCGCTCTCACCTGTGCGGCGGGGGGCAGCTCGATCTCCATGGCGCGGGGCGGCGGCGCGGACGCGGGAACGGCGGCGCGGAGCTGTCGCGGCTCGGCCGGCACCGCCTGCGCTCTCGTTCCGCCGCTGTTTGGGGACGGGGACGGCCCGGGCCGGGCCGAGCCAGCGGCCACCGCCGCGCTCCGCCCCGCCTCGGCGCAGCCACTCAGCGGTGCCCGCGGAGGCGGCTCCTTTCCCGGCAGCGGTGGAGGTGCTGGGAACGCGGCCCTCCCCCGGCGCCGGGCCCCGCGAGCGGCGGGATTTTCTGTCGGGAGAGCGCGCGGCGCTCCGGCCAGCCCCGTCCGCGCCTCAGAGCGGGCGCAGCGGCGGTGCGCTCCCCAGGTGTGTGGTTCCCTTTCTTTTCGTGTTCTGCCTAACAAGCCCGGTCCCAAAGCGCGGCTGCGAGCCGCGGGCAGCCTGCTACGTTGACAGACACCTTTCCAGACTCGTTCTGGTTGTGCCCTCCGCACATGCTTTCCTAATACGTCAAGGTCTCATCCCAAAGTACTGCGATTCCCTGCTTTCTGTGGTTTTTTGTACTGTAATCCCCGCTCGTGCTACGGGTGTTGAAACCGTTGGCGTGCGTGGCTCAGCCGGCTGACACACAGACCCGAATCTCTCACGTGATGCTTTCTAGAGAGACGTCGTGGAAATGCCCATCCTATCGGGTGTCAGCGTTCCTCCGTCAGATGTTCCACTGGCACGGCACCGCGTTAGAAGAAAGCTCGATCCCTAGGGGCTTTCCAGCACTTAAAGCGGACTCATAAACATGAGAGGGACCGACCTTTAACATGACCTGATAGCGATAAAAAAAAGAGGGAATGTCTTTAAGCTAGAAAAGGAGAGATTTCGGATAGATGTTAGGAGGACGTTCTTTGCTCAGAAGGCGGTGAGGCATTGGCACAGCTGCCCAGAGAGCGGTGTGTGCCCTCTTCCTTGAGACATCCACTGCCGGGTTGGATGGGGCCCTGGGCCCTGATCTGGTGGTTGGCAACCCAGTCCATGGCAGGGGGTTGGAGCTGGGTGATTTGGAAGGAACCTTCCAACCTAAGGCATTCTATGGCTCCATGATTCTCTTCAGTCTTACATTCCCTGGTTCTTGCTTGTGCCTTAGTGCAGCTGCCTATCTGAATATTCATCCATTGTGTATTTCATGCAGTGTTTGCTAGGTGTCATCTACGTCTAGTCAAACAGTGAATTCAGCCCTGACACAAAAAAAGATGGAAATCACAAGAAAACCTTGTGGAATCTGGATGCAACCTACTGCACAGACATTTAGTGGTGTGGTGGTGTATCACAAATAGCAGGAAGTGGAACAACACTGTCACAGCATTACAGACCTGTGTGTTTGTCAGCTTTCTTCAAGACAGAGGAATTCCATTGTATGGGGACTGTTGAGTCACGGCCTGAAGCACTGATTGAGCACCTGGGGAAAGGACTGGGTCAGCCCTGAGAAAACTGGTGAAGGCAATTCAGCTGTGTGACCAGAAGAGGTGGAGCCTGGCTGCACCTCTCTTAGACCTCATTTAAGAGCTGACCCCTATTAGAGAAGGATGTTTTTCTGGAGATTTCTTCTTGGTGATGCTTTCCTTTGTAAACCTAGAATCTTCTGATATGGGTGAGCAATTTTCTTTCTTTTCTTTATAGCACCTTTCTATTGTGTTGGTTCTTCCGTCAGTGTGCTTTTGTTGTATTGCTTTGCTATCATATTGATCTGTTTGCTTATTGTAGCTGAGTAAATGACCAATGTTTCAAAATAGTCAAACGTTATAAGGAGCTTGATGCACACAAACTGTTTTGGATATAGTTTTTTAGGTTTGTCTACTCAGTGATGTCATGATAATATTTTTGTTAAATAAGTAATGACGAGGATTTGATTTTATAGCTATTTAATATGCACTCAATGATGTATTGCGTTCTTTAAGAGTAACAGCTAATATATAGCACAACTAGAAGTAGGAGAATGCTTCTGAGCTGATGGGCCAAAGGCCTGTATTCCTGCCATGGCATAGTTATCAAACTATTGCGGTGTCTTAATTCACTTGTAATTATTAAATAATTTACTTGTATCAGAAACTAAGCCTGGTTCCACTTGCAGTTCAAGTAGCAGAGAAATATTTGATCACTTCAGTGTCCTGAATGTAGGTCTGAAAAGATATTGCTACTGTCATCCTGTCTATAAGCTGGCTGGCTGGCAGTATGTTTTGGACACAGAATGGCTGAAGTGGGAAGGTCATCTGAGCCAACCCCCTGCTCTGGCAGGGATATACAGAGCAGATTGCCTAGGGGGTATTTTCTTAGGAAGCGTTAATGTGGGAGTGATGTGTGGTAAGTATCAGGAATTCTTCATTCTGAAAGTGTGGTGTTTGTTTTTTTTTTTTTTTTTTTTTTTTTTGAATAAGCATATTCTTCCTAAAGTTTCACACTTACAACTTTCGAATGATCCTTTGGTTATCCTTTGTGCACATTTTTAAAGCTCCTTTGTAATATAACCAAATAATATGAGGTTAAGACACTTACCTGTTTATAACAGAAAATCCAAGTTTTCCATTGCAGGTAAATGTTTCGCTTGTGTGGCTTGAGGCTGAGGTGTTGCTGTAGATTCTCTTTGGGGTGATGCAGTATGCCTGCGTGGAGTGTTCACGGTGCTTGAGCTGTGCTAGTTCAACTTGCCAATGTACAGCAGTGGTTGCATAAACTTTTCACAGTTGCCTCACAAGGTGTGAGGGCATGACTGATTTATTTGTATCCACCTGTTGCAAGTGGGTGTCTACTCGAAAATGTAGAAGGTGCTTGCTTTAGTTATGTGAAATGTTTGAAGAAAGAATCCATAATCTAAGTAGGCTTATAATCTGTATGTTTGATAACTGTATGAGGTACAGTGGAAGCACTTGACTTGCAGTGAAAGTTAAAATGCATCCATGGAGCCACTAAATATACTGGAGAGATCCAAGCAGAACACATACTGCATGTGTGAATGAACAAGCTGTTCTGAAGTAGCTCTCACAATACCGTCCTCAGTTCTATGGAGGGATAGCATAATGGAATCATAAATAATCTCCAGTGGAAAACTATATTTTGGTGTGTTTTGTAGTACTTCAGCTGTATCTTGCGGTCTCTGGAGCTCTACAGCAGAAATTGGTGCCACAGTTTAGAACTCTTCTGAGTAGAGCTGCTCCTAGCTCAAGATCCCATGCTAGTGATGTCTTTTGATTTTTTTTTTTTTTCCAGTACTATAAAAGAAATAGAAAGCAGAAGATAGAACACATTAGCACAAAATGAGTAATGCACAATGTCAGTCCCTGAAAGATTGCCCTGAAACTACGAAGGTGTATTTTCTATATGCTTTATTTAATAGAAAGGAAAATAAAAGCACACAGGAATCTTAAGTATTGCTGTAGATTGTATCACAGTGCAGAAATTTTGTGCAGAGCTAACCAGCTTGATTAGAGCCTGGGGTGAAAAAAGAAAAAGGGCACTTTCTGGCCAGGCTAGATAAAGAGTGTTGACTGTATATTTCATTTGTGTTCCTTACTTAATTTCTTTTCTCCTTATCTTCGCACCTTGAGCTCAGGCAGACCAGTGTTTTTATGTTCCTTTTAAAATGATAGGGAAAAGGAGAGATTAGGCCATGTTTTTAGTTAATGGTTTATTAACATTTTGATGAAGTTATTTCTAATGTCTCTGCATAACATTTTATATTATCTTACATGAGAATAATTATGACGCTAGAAACTTCATAGTGCCACCTACTGTTGAAAATACGTATTTTAAGACCTGGCTAGTTTGTGCCAACAGTATTTTTCTTTGTTTGTAATCTTTCAAACATCTGAAAAATGTTGGAAATGCATCCTGATTTGCTGAGTGAATTTAAGTAATGTTGAACTTCTAAGTTTTGAATCAACTCATCTATTTTTACTGAGGTTATAATGAGAAGTGACTCACAGGATCTGGGATTTATAGTGCTATATAGAACTTTTGTTTATGTTATGTTTCTAACAGTCTTATGTTAAAATGAGTCCCTCTCATTCAGTGAAACAATACTCATTTTTAAGTTAATAATAAGGAAATGTTCTCTGTTTTATAGAGGCGTCTTAAGGAGAACCCTGGAATCAGCATGTGGCAACACTCCATTCCCTTCTTTGTGAAGCTGTGTGACGGACCATGGATTGTCTTTTGGTTGTTGGCAGGAGGAGTTGGTATGTCCTCAGCCATGATGGCTGGAATTCATCTTCCCTAACTCTTACAATATGAAAGTTAGATGAAGTTAATGTACAGCATTAAGTGCGGTAGCTGGCTTTTTCTTCACTTCTTGAAGAAAATCCTATCTTAGTAATATTGCTGGAATAACATGCAAATACCTATAACACTTTTCTGTGTCCCAATCTTTAAGTATTGATTATGATCTCATTCCCTGGAACTATGGTAACAAGAGAAGTGATAGGATTTTGTTCATAAATATGAATAACTAGAGTGTAGACCTTTATTTGTTTTCCCTGAGGAAAGCTCAACATTAAATTTGGCTCCAAGGAGTCAGAAATGGTTTGACTTCTACTGGTACTCGTCTCAGCCTGTAGAATAAACTGATGCTTTGAATGTGAGTGTCAGAGTTTGTCCTATTATATAGCATGGTGACTTAAATTTAGAAACTAATTTCCTTTCAAGTTGAGAAATTCTTGAAAACTGTGTGTTTAAAACAGGTAAAAGAGCTTGTAAGGACAACTTATCCACTTTGTGGTAGTATTTTGGAAGCCTTTAAGGGAACTCTGTAGAACTCCTTATTTCCTTTCCCAGCAGAGATGGACTGCTTTTGTCATGGTATTGATGCACTGTGTAGGATCACTAAGTTGTAAAAGACCACTAAGAACATCTAGTCCAACTGTTGTACTTAATTTTGCAACAGTAGGCTGATCTCATCATCAGATAAAAATGAAGAATTTTTTTGTAACACTGAACATGCAGTTCTGAGTGCCCACTTTACTGATGTTTAACAGTAACTAAGTTAGCTTGATTTTTAAAAAAGAAAAAGGGTGTTTTGTAGTTGTTGAACTTGTCATGCCTTTCATGCAGTTAAAATGCTGACTTTCTGGAAAGGTCAATTAAACAATTTTTTTTTTCTAGTGTACTTTCTATGATAATTCTGTATTCCTTGTCAGGCTAAAAATTGTTCGGTCTTCTGTGCTAACAACTGTTTTACATTGCGAAGTCCCCTACAGACTGGGGAAAATTCAGAGCCGTGTGGCCTTTTTAGTCTGGAACTGAACGTTGTATTTGTAAGGGAAGAAAAACAAAGTATATATATCCTACAAGGTTCAGTGTGGCAGAGTGTATAGTCTGTGACCCTTCTTTCTATAACCTTTCAAAACTGTGTCTTTCCAAAGAAGTAACGAGCAGAAAATAGGTCCACTCCTCTGAATGGAGTAGGGGAGCTCCTTCATGATACTAAAGCTTTCTGTTAGTTGTCTGCCCCAAATTCCTGTTTTCACCCCAAAGTGCTGTTGGTGCCCACTCTTTTTCCTTGGTCATTGATAATTCATCTGGGTCTTCTTGCTTGGTTCTCACACTGAACTCTGAACTTTTAGTGTTTGTGTCAGTCTAAATAATTAAAAGCAATGCATAGGGTATCCCAGAAACTTAGAAAGGTTGAAAATGTTCTGCATCTTTCCCAAAGAAAGGTACAAATTCAAATCACAGAGCAGTTGTTTTTTTCTTTTAGCTTTTGTTTAATTTAAGTTGCATATTTTTGTCCTGTCCAAAACATACTATTATGTACACAGTGCTCCTATTAATTAGCCTCGTTCCTAATACTGCCTGTTAGTGTGCTATATGGAGAGTGTAACAAATGGACCTGGGTATGAATGAAGGATGTTTTGATAACTAATACTGAGCAGTCAGTGTGATCCTCAGCACTTTGCCTGTGTGTGTGTGTATCCCTTCCTTTTATTTAAGTATATAGTAGAGATAGGGAAGTCAACATTTGAAAGAGTTTCTGAGGAAGTAAGAACCAAGCTTGATTCTTAAAATGTAAATGCAACTCTTATGCATTATTTTGGGATTTTTTATAAAGGTGGTTTGGTGGCTGCAGAAGGATCTCTGGTAGCCTGTGACCAGCTGACTTTTTTTTTTTTTTTAACTTGCAATAAGTGTTCTCTTCCAGAAGTTGTCCAAACCTTAAGGGTGATGAAGGGGAACTCATAATGGACAAGTTAAACGTGTATTTCTGAATAAATGTGGCCCTCCAGCCACTGATTATTTTCCTGGATTTTTTCAGAACTTTCTCATTTGTCTTTCACTTTTTGATAGTGCTGTGGGTGGAAATGAATATTTAAGACTGAAATCATAAAGAAAATGACTTAACTTCCTGCTGTTCCAGATTCTTATATGGAAATCAAAATTAGACTGTTCTTTTGCCTTGCCATATTCTGTGCAAATTCACTTCTAGTGGCTGGGGAGAGGAAGGAGAGTTTCCCATCATTTTATTTTCCAATTAATGCAGGTTATCTCTTTCACTGAGATGCTGCTTGTATTACTCATACAATTTTTATCAATTTGCCTGAATCTAGGTCAAAACCACTACTTTCAGGGTGCTTAATTTCTTTATCCATCTTTCTCTCTTCACTGCTATTTGAAGGTTTTTGCAAAGTAAAATCAGCATGAAGTTTGCTTATTTTCCCAATGAATACATTAAAAAATAAAATGAGTCTGAATAACTATACCTGTCATACCCTAAACATTTATCATATCCTCACAGTTCAATGTGTGATATGTCTTTGCAACACAGCATTGATATCCCCAATATATGACAACATACACTGAGCCATATTCTGGAGGACCCTGCAGGAGAACAGGAGCAGCAGTTTGGTAGTTGTCAGGATGAGGCAGCTGGGCTGTGAGTAGCCAGGGAACTTCACAGGCAAATAGCTTGCTGCTGGCAGGATGTCATTAGTGGCAGCAGGATGACATAAGGAGGCAGGACACACAACAAAACTGCATATGTGACAGGCAGAAGAGTAGTGTCCCAAGGCCCACTTGATTCTATCATAATCCTTGCTTGAGTTTCAGCTTCAGGGCCGGTGACTTTGACACTGTTAAGAGTTAATTGCTGTTAATTGCGCTTAAGGGAGTTGCCCTACTTGTTCCCAGAAAGCCATAAAGCAGTCGCATTACTTTTGTAGCCCTTGTGTGTTAAACGAGAACACCCTGGTAACAGAAGCCTGCGGGGTCTCATGTTTGGCACTGCTGGCTGAGAGAGGCCCCTGCCTGCATTCAAGGGACAGGTGGTCCATAAAGCAAGAGAAGTTATGGCTTGCTTATCAAAGCCAGTCTGAATTTTCTAGGTAAGATTTTTGTGGAATACGGAACATGTAATGATGAAGTAGATTTTCTTTTTACATCTGCTGTTTCTCTTCAGCCATTCCTTTTCAGAATTTATCTGAACAGATCACTTAAGTTTGCACAGCATAAGCAGTCAAAATGTTTGTTGCTTGTGGTCCTAAACCTTCCAGATGCTGAGTGGTTGCTATGCAAAATTTCTAGTATTATTCACCAGGAACAGAAATCATGCTTAGAGACTGCCACAGATATGCTTTGTTTTTTTCTTTTGAAAGCTGGTGAGATGCTTTTTTAATAAATGTTTCTGAGTTCCACACATCATCACACATCTTGTGATGATAATTTGTGCTATAATTACAATAAGTGTATCACCATAATTCTAAAACTATGGCAGAATGCAACCACTACTCCTTGACCCTGCATTGAACATAGATGACTTCTATTCATTTATAGATATTCAATCCAACCATTTTCAGTCAAATGACTTGTTTTCAAGCTCACAAAAGCTGTTTCTAAAAGAAGATAGTGTGTGTGTTATATTAGCTTTCACATAGTTTATAAGTGCAACAAGAGAGCTGGAGAGGCATTGTCAGATGAAAACAAATCAACAGGAACATGGATGATTTACTTAGGTGAGCCAAATAAAGCAGAAAATTCAGGCATGCACTGGGCTAAGTATTATAATTTGTGATGTTTAGGAGCTCTGCAAGTCTTTGTCATTCTGCAAATTTAACAAGAATAAGAGCTTTTCTGAATGTGAGATTTTTACTGTTGCTCATGCACAGAACTTTTTCTCTTCTAATATAGCCAGTAAGTTGACTATATGAGCTGGCTAGCATTTCAGCAAACTAAATTCCTGGTGCTCTGCCTGATTTCCTTGGAAAAACTGAAGCTGCCTTTAAGGAGGTTCTGTGAGAAAACACAGCAGAAGAATTAGTTTTGCTAACTTTAGCCTGCTTATATGGGAAAGACTTGCAGATGCCCTCAGGCATGAACTTGGTTACATAAAGAGTAAGAAATACAAAATAAATCATATTCTTTAATTCTAAATTGCATTATTTGATGTAATAAGAACTTCCAGACCAGATCAAATCTAAATTAGTTGCCTGACACTGGTAATTCCCAGATGTCTCTGAGAAAATTGCCCTATTCTTCAACCTCCTTTCCCACCTCCACCAGTATTGTATATAATTATATAACAACCTGACTACAGGGGAAGTTATTTTTTACCCTCAGGCTGGTGGCTGATTTATGCCCTGAACTGAGAACATTTATATCCATTATGAATTTTTATCGGGTCCAATCTAATTCCCCACATAAATGTATGAATATGTATGTATAACCTTTTACTAAATCCTGCTAAGCACTTGGCCTCAATGATACCATTTGCCAGCATATTTCATATGCAATGAACTTTTGCCAATTTTAAATATATTGCCTTTTATTACTGCAATCAATGCTTGCTTGGAATGTTTGGATGGCAACAAGAGTGCCATCTCCTTCTGCACTTCCCCTGCTTTGGGAGCTGCAGAGAGCAGTGTGGTCACATCTTAGCCTCCTTCAGACTGGACAACTCAAGTAACCTCAGCCTCTCCTTTTGCTGGCTTTGCTGCCCTCCTCTGGACACTTTCATGGACCTTAACATCCTTTTTATATTGTGGAGACTGGAGCTGCATGCAGTATTCAAGCTGAGATCACCCCGAAGTCAGATATAGAGGGAGAATTGCCTCTTTTGACTATGTCTGTGTCTAATGCATCCCAAAATACCTTTTGCCTCTTGACTGCCAGGGCAGGCTGCTGGCTCATGTTGAGCCTGCTGTTATCAGCACACCCAGGTCGCTTTCTGCAGAGATGTTCTCCTGACACTCATCTCCATCTGTGTCTGTATTAGGCATTGTCTGTCCCAGATGCAGCACTCTGCATTTTCCTTTGTTGAACCTCATGCTGTTGATGATTGCCCAATGCAATAATCACAAAAAGTGGACAGGTTTTGACTAGAAGTAAAGGAAGATGGGACAGTCTGGAGGGAAGACTATTGTATATTTGCAATACTGTAGATTGTAGAAAAGAAACAACATAAGTTGCTTTGCTTTATTCTAGCAAAAGTAAGTGTTACCAACAGTATCTACAATTATAGTAACCTGAAAGGTAAGGTTGCCAGAAGAAAGGTGTACCCTTGAAAATCAGACCTGGAATTAGTACCTGAAATGAAAAGAGGTCGTGAGACAGACTCAAGTAGTCCATGTATGAAAATTCTTAAATTT
Organism: Chrysolophus pictus; assembly: GCA_037305975.1. Classification (NCBI taxonomy): domain Eukaryota; kingdom Metazoa; phylum Chordata; class Aves; order Galliformes; family Phasianidae; genus Chrysolophus; species Chrysolophus pictus. Next base: position 21,857,382 of record CM074582.1, read on the forward strand.
GTGTGTCTTCGTAACATCAAGTCAGTGATGAAATACCATTAAGCTGAATGGGGATGTACTCAGAGCCAACAGACATCCAGAGTGGTTGTGTCAGATGGCAGGATCTGAGAGGCAGTACTAACATAAAAGAACTTATGTGAGTGGGATATCCGTGGATGAAGCCACAAAGTTAAAATCTGAATTTAAGTGTTTTAGTTTGGAAGTGTTGAGAAATTGTCTTCTGTTGGTTCACTTAACTATGTAGTGAGCAGTTATGTTTTTATCCAGTTTAAAACTTCCCTGCAGCTCAAGGTAATTTAGATCTGAGATTTTGGCTCAACTCCATTCCTAGCCTGTACTCAGTATAAATTACTGCCCTAAAACCATGACATGTTCAATTTATCCTCCATTTTAAATGGCTGAGGAGTACATGCATAATTCTGTGCATACTCCACTTTCTGTAATCTACTGTGACAAACAGACCAAGTGACTGAAACTACTAGGTAAGACACTTTATTTTAGTCATGAGCCCACACCCAACTGAACTTTAAATACTGAGTAAAAATGACTTTTGAATTATTTGACTTGAATTAGTGCCAAATTCAATCTTATGCAGTCTCAGAGAGGAATAAAACCAGTGATTTATGTGTAGGAATATAAGCAGCAATTGAAATAACAGTTGTGGATCACTATGAAAAATGACAGATTTTTTGTACTATTGTAACTGTGGGATTGGGAATTTGGTGATGTTTTGATACACAGAGTTGAGGACTATCATTCTCAGTTTCATCTTCTATCAAAAATTCTGGCCAGGCTCTGCATGCCATGCTCCATTCACACTACATTGTTCTCTATCATCCAGTAAAATATAAGGTGACAAATACTCTCATTCTGGAGAAAAAAGTCTGAAGTAATTATGTCACAGATGTCTGAAAGAAATTATACATTTTCTAATTCAAAATAACTAAGCTAAGAAATGTATCCAGAAAGAAATGCTGCACCTTTGTATTGAGTTTTGATCTTCTGGCTCAGTTTCATTTGTCCATTAGTGCTATGAGTTCAGATGTAGGCAAGTAACCTACACAGAAATCTGGGCTGCCTAGAATTTAATCAGTGTTACACATTCCACAAGGGTAATGTTTTCTAGAATGGTTTTGTGTTCTGAAATACTACTCTTTTTCTTAGAGTTTCCGTTACTATATAGCAAGCCTTGCTAATAAAGTCATATTTGTTTCCCATTTGCTAGTTCAGAAAGTCAGCTAGACAACTTTTTAGCTGTACCTATTCACTCCAACATTCAACTCAAGCTAGGGAAAGAGACCCAGGAGTAGTTAACTTTAAAAAGCTTTGTTTTGCTGTTCTGTTTGGCTGCTTGTACCAAGGGAGACTTTGAATACTGAAGTCATAGGCAGGTCTGACTCTTTGTATCTGTTTATGTAATTTTGTCCTCAGCCAGAGACCTATTCTCTAATTTGTTGTTTTCCAGTGGATTTTTTTCTGCATTATCATGCCAAATGGTTGTCCACTTCAGTTTTTTCATAGGAAGGCACCTGTTCAATTTCAGGTACTTTTCAGTCTGTTCCACTTCAGTGGTCTGTGCTCCTCCTCAGAGAGCCTTGAGCCTTCTTCATAATTTAGGTTGCCAGCTCTCTTACTTTCTTTTCCCAAACAGCCAATTTTGTTCTGAAGCTCTTATGACTGAGCCAACCTCCATTCCTTCATAAAGGGATACTCTCTTGTTATTGCAATTGAGGAATTCTGTAAGAGGCTTTTCATGTCTCCAGGGAGTTATGTACAATGAAAGCTTGAATTAGGCTTTAACTAACACTTGTTCATGCAAATTGCATTTGTTTCTGCTATTGATATATACTTGTAAGTTTATTTCTAATGCTGCAATTACACGATCAGATTAATACACGACTGAATAAGATATTATATGCTCTGTTTGAGGAACAGAAGCAGCTAGATGCCTGAATTCAGTGCAATGTACACTGCCATCTTGTGTTCTGAAGTTCTAGTGAATATAAAAGTGTGCAGTATACACTGTAGCCTTTCACAAAATAGGCACTGGCATGCTCTTCCTATATTAGTGGAATACGTAAGATATTTGTTGTCTTTCTCGTAAGATAGAAGTCTGTGCTTAAAATAGCAAATTTCACTGTTAACTCTGAATTTGTCAGTTTGAAGGATCCATTTCTTTTAATTAATGATTTACGGACATCTCAGGCAAAACAGCAAAAAAAAAAAAAAAAACTGCAGTGAAAATCTTGCTGCAGCCAATCCATTCTGCTTTCCAGCAATGGTTCAGTGTGGACTCCAAGGAATAGGTCTGTTGTAAGGCAGCCTCTGAACTGGTGTAGTGTTCCCAGACAAGCTGTCTGCCAAATGCTTCTCTTCTGCAGAAAGGGTGTGTGATAGAAAAGATGGTGAACTTGTATTCCTAGCTGGAATATCTCTCTCTTTGGAGCAGTTGTCTTCAGACTGTAACTAGATCATCCCTGAGGCAGTGCCAGTATGCACAAGAGTACTGGCTAATTAGCTGAAAGAGGACCTACAGTGACACTTAAAAAATGAAGAAAATCTAACATCTCTGCCCTGTAGTATTTATTCAAAACTGGATTCAAAACAAAAAACAGTGACAGATCTTGGTGGATGAAATAAGTACTGCATGCTCTTCCAGTAAAAATAATTCTGTGCTAATCAAAGAAGTGGAGTTGTATGTGCATACTTCCAATTGCTTTCACAGTATAAAAGTATTGCTCTGCCTCATCTTTTTTATTAATTCCAACTTCTTCATGTAGTTGCTCACCAACGAAGGTTTTATAAAATCCAGCTAATGTTGCCTGAAATTAACATAAGCAAAAAAGAGAAAGTGGTGCCAAAAATCTTGAAGCTTGGAGACCAGGGGCAGGGCAAGAAATAGTACAAGTATATCATAGCAGCAGATGTCATGGTAGAAAGGTAGAATGGCAGGAAACATTGGCAGCAGACCCAGCAGAGAATGACTCTTGGCCTTACTTGTGCATTAGTTCTGATTGGGTTTGCTGCTTTCCAGAAACCTTCCATTTCACCCATTTGGCATTCCTTAGCCCATTTATGCGTGCTTTTATTTAACATCTAATATGACTTTCCACCTCTGAAAGGCAAGTTATTATGGCATCTGATAAGACTTGTGCATGTGGTGCCTCTATCTCCCAAGTTTCTTTTTATGGCTTAAGCATGTAATAACTGAATTTAAACAACTTCTATCTCTTGTGGAAGGAGCAGTTACAATGATTCTAAAGAGCTTTTGCTCCTGTAAGAATAATGTCATCATAGTTCTCTTTCCTTTGCGCTTGCCTTCAAAAGGCAGCGTGTCATTGTGATTGCATAATCCCCTGTTTCAGTACGTTTGGAGTTAAAGCTGTATGTTTGTACACTGCAGTACCACCTCTGGGCTGCTGGATTTATCCAGAAAGTGCATTTCAGAGAGAGAGTCTCCAATGTAGACTTCCATGATCCCTCCTAGGAACACCCTTTGTCTTCAAGTCACAGTCATAGTACAGAACTGCAAACACCAAATGCAGCTGTGACTATCCAAATTTTCAGTGCTTTTGTGAATAAAGAGAACAGTTAGAGGAAAAAACAAGGTCAGAGAATGGTAGATGGAGTTTCACTAAGCCAAATGTCAGGCACTTGTGTTTTCTCCTGAAATTAAGCTTAACACTTCTGAGTTTTTTCGGTGGCACAAAGCCTATTTTACTATTGAGGAAAAAGTTGAAGAGAGATCTGTCACAGAGCACAACGTAATTAGGCCTTGAATTTAAAGTTATCATCATTTTTTTGATTTACTGATAAAACTGCCTTTCCTTTTAAGTGTCCATCTGTAGGACTATAAATGTCAGTGAAAAAGCCTCTGCTTAGCTTTTATTTTCTGTTACCAAGAGCAACTGGCCATCTGCTGGGTGAAAGGAAAGCTTTGCTTCCAAATACAGAGCACAAGTTAGAAATACCACACCTGAGTCCTTGTGAATGATACATTTGGGCTGTGTCTGACCAAACTGTGTCTTGTTAACCCACCTTGCTTGGTTTACCAGCTCTCCTCAGGTCAGAATCCAGTATTATGCAGTTTCAGATGTTGTTCGTGTGGATATACAGTCTATGTAGGATTCTTGCTGTTCCCAGATGTGGTAGGAGATGAGATCTTGGGCTACAGCTTCAGGCTTGATGGCAGCACAGGAAACAAGGATGCCCACACTACTTGGAATTTCCAGATCCTGGGCTGGGACTGCTCACAAAGCCTCCAGTAGATAGAAACTTGTTGCTAGTGCGTGTAGCTGACAGAACATCAGCAGGCACTTCTGCAGATAAACCTCTGTCCTCAGAGGGTGCTCTGGTACTGGATTTGAAGGCAGCAGAACCACTAAACCTGCTGCAGGGATTGACAGAGCTGTGGAGAGGGATGACAAGTTTACAGCAGAGGCATTGATTCAAATGAGCTCAGCACTCCATAAATCTGGGAGGTGTTTGGCTCAGGAAGGCTTAGGAATTGTGGGATATGTAGTATCACCAGGAAGAGAGATCTGAGGCTCATGATTTTTCCTCCTTAAATTTTTTTTTTTATGGTGTGAGAAACTGATTAGAAGCTGCAATACATTATATTTACGCATTATAACAAAAGTGTTTTGAAATTCTTTGCTAATAAACAAATGTGCACTTCACTTAACTAACAAATAATTGCTAGGAGGCTTTATGAAACGTATGTGCTATATCTGTGTTCCTACTCTGAGACTAGAGAGCTCTTTGCTGACACAGCAGTGCTTGCAGCACTGATCCTTTTGTTGGAGAGTTTGAATGATATATTGAGCAATACGGAAAGTATAGGTAAACATCATATTGGAGGAGTAATGCAGAAATGATCCCTTGCCTTTTAAGGAAAAAAACCAAACACAAGAAAAATTCAGATTAGTGACTCAAAAATAGGCATATCAGCAGTGTCTTGCTGTCCTGTGTATCAGAAGCATAACCCTCTACATTGCAGCAAAAACCTGGTATTTAAATAGGAGTAGGGCAGTCTTGGCCCGAGCTGCTTTGTACCATGATGTCCAGGGCAAGTGCTACTGTTGTCGCAGCAAGGCAACATCTTGATAAATGTCTCGATAACATCTTGTCTCAATTTTGTTTCTCCCTCTGCTAAATTTATTACTGTGCTTTATTCTTTCTTCAGTCACAAGGTTGTACTATTATCCTTAGCTGCCCTTCTCAAATTAATCCATACATTAGCCAGGAGGGAGTGCTCTAGCAGGGCTGCCAACGCTATTATCCCTGAGTCTTAACAGGCCCTGTTCCAGCAAGCTTGGGAATGATTGCCCCGAGGTTTCTCATCAAGCAGCTTCCAGCTCTCAAGAACACGAGAAGTCACTCAGCGCTTCTTTTTATGCCCAGTCATTTGGTATATTTACAGTATTACTTTCTCCCCCGAAGTTTGGCACTGCTTTCTTTTCCCCCACTTTCTACTTTGCAATCGTTTCCCTGCCCCTGAACTTTGCATGCTGCGGTGCTGAGGAGCCGTGCATACAGGGACAGTTTGTTTTTTAACTTCTCAACATACAAAGCATGTTGTGTTAAAGAGAAAATAAATTCTGTTTTTCTCTCACACATTTGAAAATGTCTACCTTCTTCAGTGATATCACTGCATGTAACAGAGCAGTAAGCTGGTCCCCTATCACACAAAGAAAGCTGTAGAGATTAATTATCTCTCAAATATTTTGGAGAATCAAGCAGTTCACCCATTTGTGCTGCTCCATTTCCCATGTTTTCAGCTGAAAGAACATGCTGCTGTCTAAATTGATGGCATCCTTTTCAGCTGAGACCAGCTTAATCTATTTTCTATTCCTCAAAAAAGGAGCTCCCTTTGTTATCCTTTGTATGCACCACATTTCTCTATTGAAACGAAGCACTGGTGAACAGCGCTGGCTTGATAGTGCCTGAGACTGGAGTCCTCAGGTCTGGTGCAGCAGCAGTAAGAGCATTTAAAGTGCAAATTCAGCAATATGAGCTTTATTTTTATATACTTAATTAAACTTCTACACTGTACAGAAGAATTCAAATCACGTTGGAAGGAAGCAAAAAGATAAAACCAACAAACGACCAATAATTTCAAAAGTGAAAGGAAGACAGTCTTTAAGACAGTCTTACAGACTGCCTTAGCTGCTCATGGTTTGTCTGCTTTAGCAGTGCTTGCCTACTTACAGATAATGATGCTTTTTAATAGCTCCTACCTATGGCTGTCCACCCTGCCCTTCTCCAAAAGGGCCTTGTTTAACAGTTTGTTTATGGCCTAGAATATTCAGGGAAATTACCACTCCTTCCTCTTCACATGCTGTGCTGTAATTTGCAAAATCCTGTAAATCACACCCTTTCAGTAGCATCTCTCATGTTAAAACCGTATTTTAATTACTGTAACTTATTTGCATCTGAGCAGAAGTGTTGCTCTCATTCACGTAAATACTCAGTTCAGCTGCCCTTTGCTCTTAGCTTAATCTATAATTGAATCGATGTTTGCTTTGTTTCACAGAATGAACTTATTTACTTCTTGATCTCATTACTACTGCTTTAGATTCTCTCTTCTTTGTTTTTGTTTCTCAGAGCAAAACTAAAGAGCTTAGACCCAAGTGTGGGAAAAGGAGGATGAAATGAGGTGTGGTAGTTGCGTACTTCAGCCCGAAACAAAAGGCAAATGTTACAATGATGTGCAGTGTAATAATAATGTATGCAGACCTGGTATAATGATAATGACACTGATTGCAAGCCAGGAAATCCCATCTCTGCTGTGGTTAGCCACGTGCATGCAACACCATGTGGTGTGCTCCACTAACCAGACATGGCTCCCTGTTCATAGTTTCGTGCCTCCGCTTCCTCCTGATCCACTCTTGAGACAGCAGATCAAGAGAGAACATTAGATGCTCCGTTCTCCCACCTGTTTCTGTCTACACACTTCCTGACTTACTTAATCTATTCTCATCAACTTTCCATTAGTAATTACCTTTATAGGATAATTGTGCTACTGTGAGGGAGGTAATTATGGAGTAATATAAGAGCATACGAGAATGATATAGATATTACTGAATAAATGTTGTCAGTTTTTTCTTATTCTAAGCTGCAGATGCTTAATTCTCTTTTGACATCTATTTCCATAAAGATAATGAAAAATACTTTAGTTTTAAGCAAAGGGAAAAAATATCAGTTGTCACAAATAAGAAGTGGAAAGTGACTAAAACAATGGAGTTATGTGACAGAAGCCTCAATAAAATCCAACACTTAATTCAAATACAGCTCACATTTAAAGTGTGGGTGTTTTTTTTTTTTTCATTTTAAAGAATCACAAGATTACTCCATTTGAGAGCAGTTTTTGCATGGTATATTCAAACACTCCCCTTGTCCCAGATATGGTGTTTACACAATTGCTTAATTGTGTGTCTGATGTTGCGTACCTTGGTATTCCCTAGAGCACACTCAGGTAATTGTCTTAAAATGTAATAGACACTAGAAGATAACGCTCCTTCTCATTAAATGCTGAATTTGGATTTGTTAAGCTGCCTAGCTATCTGATCCAGGAAGCTTATTTTTGCTTTTGTTGTTGCTGTTTGTTTGAGTGGGATTTTTTTGTTGTTGCTGTTTGTTTTCTTTTAGCTAGCTACAATAATTAAGTGCTATACCTTTAAGTGAAACGTTAAACTTGGTTATCTGGTAGATATCCACTTTCCACATTAAAGAATTCTGTAATAAGATTCAGTCAACAACTGCACACTAAGCTTTTCAATGCCTTTTTCATATTTTAATTACACAAGTGAAAATCCAACAGACTTAAACTGCACTCCATCACCTTTAGCCCTCTCCATTCCATTGTATTTTTCCTCTTCCTGAGATGTTATTTCTCATCCTGACAATACAGAGCTCTTGTCACTCCTACAGGCTTCTCAAAAAGATGCAAGAGAGAGAATCATAGAATCCTTGGAGTTGGAAGTGACCTTTAAAGGCCATTTAGCCCAACTCCCCTGCAATAGAACAGAGATACCTACAGCTCGATCAGGTTCCCCAGGGTCTAATCCAGCCTTGCCTTGGAAATCTTCCGGGAATGGGGCATCCACCATGTTTCTGGGCAGTCTGTTCCAGCGCCTCACCACCCTCATTGTAAAAGGCTTTTTCCTTGTATCTACCTTCTTTAAGCTTGAAACAATTTCCCCTTGTTCTATTGCCACAGACCTGCTAAAGAGTTTGTCCTCTTCTTCTCTATAGCTCCCCTTTGGATATTGAAAGGATTTGAGTTTTTGAAAGTTTTTGAAAAATCTTTCAACTTTATTGAAAGATTTGGGTTTCTAACTAAAATACAAGCAACGTTCTCTTCCACAATACAGTGTATATGTTATATTGCCTGAGGAGGCAAGACAAAGTTATTGGCTCCAATACTGTGTATAGGGACATAGCAAGGGAAATACAGAATTAAGCATGTGCCTTTATTGGTAATTTCTTTGAAATTCTGGAAATTGTGGCAGATTGGGAGAATTTCGGTACATCAAACTACATACTTAGAGTGGATTATTTAACAAAGTGCTATAATGCAGTCTTGCTTCCAGTATTTCCCCTGATGATGTGATGTATGTTGAGATCCTAGCTGTATCCTGAGTTGATCTCAAAATTCATACACATTGGAACATAGGTGACAGGAGAGTGCCAGGATATAGCGCTGTCAGAGGAAATTGTTGAATGTGATTAATGTTTACTAGATTCTTTTGAATCAATTATTCATGGAACTTCTCTCTGTTGGCTGCTGACTGTCAAAGCAATACATTTTGGGAAAAAGGCATCTTTCCTTTCCAAACACACGTAACTACATAAATGAGGAGAGAATCATCATTTCAATGTCTCAAAAAAGAAACTACCAACTCTAGTCAGGATAAAGTCATAAACTGGACTGAAAATGCTCATTCTCCAAAGTGGATTTTCACTGTTGCAATGCTTCTTATAAGACTCTTCCAAAGGAGGGCATAAAACTGGAGTGAAAAATGGAAGTTCTCAAAGTAAATGAAGAGAACTGAGCATCTCTGACTTACGAGATTAAGTCACCAAGATAAAATGCAGGTGTACAGGAGCTACAGCAGGCAAGAAAGCATACAGGAGGCAAATAGTTTCCATAGAGGCTCCCTTGTCATGCCGAGCAATAGTATTTCACTTTAATTGACAGCTCTGTTAAAGAAGGGGAAGGAGAGAAATTCTTGGGGCAATAAACAGGAGTGTGGAAACCACACTTGAGCTCCTTTGGGATAGACGCCTTGAAAGCTAACTGTCTGTAAATGTCAAATTATGCTTACTTTCACCAACAAAGCCACAGGAAGCCATATGTGGTAAGAATATTTGGTTTTACTGAATTGCCTCGGTAAACAAATAAAAAAGCTGTATCTCTTGACAGCCTTTTGACATACATTGTGGAAGGGTTGAAAGATGGCAGGGATGTACATCTCTTCACAGTGCTTTCTTCCCTTCAGTTATCTGGATGCAACAGGACCGTTATCAGAATAGATCAAAGAAAGTAAAATAAGAATTCATTGAGAACTTGCAAAGCACATATACTATAAACTTCTCTGCCACTCTTGTTACCAGTGATGGAGTTTAAATGGATTTACTACCAGAAGTAAGCAGAATAAACAAATAGAAATTTGTCTTATTCAGTTTGCAAAGATCTGCTTTGAACTGATAGATGCACAAACTCACCCATGCATATATATAACTATTTAGCAGATATATTTCTTGCAAGCAAAAGATGGAATATGTAAAATAGGTCTGACACAGATAATAGTAATATACTACTTCTAACTGCCCTGGGATACCAGTGGAAGGCATAGTGAAGTTGTAACCATTTCACAGTGGAGTCAATATGCGTTTTTTAATATGTCATTGACGAGGGTTTAGCACTTGCTTCTCACTGATCAGCTCTTGTTCAGATATAGACATCTAGGCTGTTCTGACCATCTTGTTGATTGAAAGCTGAAATCATTGATAATCTTGGAAAATGTAATGAGAGAGCTGACTGCTGTGTACAAAAAAGTCCGCATTTTTTACATGTTTAAAGAGAGAACATACTGCCCACCAACCTTTTCCATATAAGAAAGTCAGCTGGTGATTGGAGATCTCTAGATAAGAGGTTTCATTCATGGCCCTGTAGCTCTGTAGATTTTTTATCCCTTTTGTCCTAGCTTCAGTTCCTTCTGTCCTTGTGTAAGCTTTCCATATCCTGACCTTTTCCAATGGCTTGAAGTCCTGCATGCTTCTCCCTAGCTGTGACCTTTGAGACCTGGGCCTTTCTTAGACTGTAGTACTGAATCCTGTATCTTAAGCCTCCTATTGCCATAAGCTGGTAGTTTATGGATGGGTGGATGTGTTCCCTTTCCCTCAGGGTCTCTGCTTACTCTATAAACATGACATAAAGGCTAAGTAGGAGAAATTGTTTCAGGAAAACTTATTGGTCTATTCAAATATTAACGGAACTCCTCCCAGTGAATCAATTAGTTGGTGCTGAATGATGGATTCATCAAAGGGTGTAAGCTTTCCACACTGGTGATCAAAATGACTAATACAGAGGTGAGCTCGAGGGCTTATGTCCTTTTTGCCATCTGTTGCCCCATAAGTTTCTTCTGAGCTCGTGATTCAGCCGTGGATGTCCCACACCCATCCTGTTCTTAAGAGAGCCAAAACCCCACCTTTTCTGTAGGTGGCTTTTTGTGCAGGGTTACAGAAATGCAGAACAAAAAGGTGTTCCTCGTACATTAGTGTCAATCACATCTGAATTGGACCACGAGGAAGCAACATCTGAGACACACCTCATTCAAGCAACATTTCCTTCTGTTTAAACTTTGCCAGTAGTTCCATGAAAGGAAGACTCTTGAAAAAAAAATAGTTCTTTTGCCCTGTTCATGTTCTGCTCATCTGTTTAAAGAAATCCCTTCCTTTTGCTGTACGCTAAAAAGCTGAGGAAGTACATTTTAATTAAGATACAGTTTTCCCAAATTACAGAAAAAGGTAGCTGTTCTCCTTTGGAAGCTGTTTCAAAATGGTATTTTTCAGGTAGTGTATCTAGGATAAAAAAGGCCTTATACTGATGCATGAATTAAGCTAACATTTAAATTCTGTCAGGGGTAAAGACCAAAGAATCCCCATGCTGCTTCAGACCGACATCCATCCTGCAGAGTGTTCTGTCTGTGGTGCAGGCTACAATCATGAGCTCGAGTGAATCTCAAACTGACATCTGGAAGAATCAGAACCAATAAAGCATATGTGATATTTCCCCCTAATATTCTGCCATTCTCTAACCATTTTCAGTTTAGAGATTTTCCTAAAATGGTTACAGTGAGGTGAAACTGATCAGGGCCAGTGAGGTCAGCTAGTGCCTCCTGGGCCCTAGTGACATCCCTTGTACTCACATAACCATTTTTTTGTGTGAGGAAGTTGCACTATAATAAACATTATCAACATTTCTCTTGGTTGTTCAAGTCTTTAGTATTAAAGTTTATCCATTTGTAAACTGAACTGTTTTTCTATTTCTATTGAAAGCTACACTGTCTGCTTGCCATAGTTACTGCTACTGCTAGAATATTTAACACTTTACTTTGGGAAGAACTGCTCAGGGTAAGGTGCAGGAGATTGCAGGTTATTATTACACAGAACACAATAGATAATACCTGAAAATACCTGAATCTGTATCACTTTTTCCAGCCACTTTTGAACTACCATAGGACTCAATGTTTTTATTGCTCCATGCTTTTTGCACATCATCTGCTAAAATCTTGACAATTTAGAGTTAAAGCTCAGCATATTTTACTTAAGTCTTCTGCCTCTGATTTTTTTTACCAGTGTAGGAAAAATTATTTTTATCGAAAGCCAACTTTTCCTGTCCTTGTATAAGGCAGAGGATTTTGATTTTCTCATTGCTTACTATTACAATAATGTTATTGTGCTCAGAAACAGTGAGATGAATTAAGTCTCATAAATCTAGTCTGCTATCTAGTCCATAAAGAAACAGCACAGGTTTCTACTATGGCAATAGCAGTTCCTGTTAGTTTCAAGAGGCCAGGAACTTTCAGGGGTTTCAATAATTTATTTGAAATTTTTCAAAATTCCTTTTGCATTTTCAGTTCAGTATAGTCCTCTGCCTTCTCTTCAGGATGTGTGTGCAGCTACTGTTTCAGCATCTCATTTGAGGTTAGATGTGTATCTCATCAATTAGCTTTCCTTATCTAATACTTACGTCTCTTACTTTTTATACAGGCATGTAGCGACAGGACAAAGAGAAATGGCTTTAAACTGGAAGAGGATAGATTTAGACTAGATATTAGGAAGAAATTCTTTACTGCGTGGGTGGTAAGACATTGGAACAGTTTGCCCAGTGAGGTTGTGAATGCCCCCTCCCTGGAAGCATTCAGGGCCAGACTGGATGGGTTTTGAGCAGCCTGGTCTAGTAGGGAGGTGTCCCTGCCTATAGCCAGGGGTTTGAACTAGGACATCTTAAAGGTCCCTTCCAACCCAAACCATTCTATGAATCTGTGATCTCAAGTAAATGCTGCTGCTTTGGCTTGGCAACTATTAGCCTGCTTTAAACTACCACTTTGTAGATCTGCTGGAATTTCTGCTGAAATTGTACTTCCCTTTCTCGTCACAATTACATTACTTTCAAAATTGTTGTGTTTGCTACATTTTCTTTTTAACCCTTTTTATCAGTTAGATTTTACGTGAATTGATTAGACATTTTAAAAAAATGTGTCAGTGGTTCACAGTGTCAGGCAAATGATGAGAAACAGCAACTTCATGTTCTGCCAGTCCATTATGTTCCTACTCCCATTCATAAATATTGCCATCCTTCCAAGGGAGCTGAGGAACACATTCAGAGTGCTGCCACAGAAAGGACTGAGCACTTCCATTCCCTGTAAGATTAAGGTTCACACTTGTTTAAGTACTACCATGTTCTATCGTCCCCAGTTAAATCTTTAGATGCACACTCTTGAAAAGTAATTGGGAACTTTTTAGACAATTAAGTTCTGAGGTAGTGATAAATGTTGCTCATCGGATATTAGTTAGATTCTATTTTTAACTTGGACCCTTAGAATCAAATAAATGAGCCCGTTACAAATTACTGTTCCTTACTAGTAAGTATAGTGCAGAGAAACATTCTGGCAAAGTCTGAAGCCTACAATGAACCTATTATCTCTCTCCAAACCTTCAGCAATGTGGAATGGTTTAGATAACAGTGACTTAAAATCCTTCCAACTATATCCAGCACTTCAGTAAACAATGTGAATGGAGAACTCAGTCAAAAGAGCTGTGTTTGTTCCCTAAAGACTGCCTCCCCAGCAGCAGATAGTTAAATGCAGATATACATGAGTTAATCCAGAAAGTAGCATACAAATTAATCACGGGGAGAGTGGAGGAGGGGGAGGGTGGAATTTAACTCCATATCCAAACTATCAAGCTGCTGGAACAGCTGTTTATATCGCAGTAATATCAGAAACTTAACCTAAAGCTGAGACTCCATTGCAACTAGTGTGATTCCTGCCCCAGGAAAATTATAGACTATTTTGTAGTCAAAGTAGGCTAAGGGCATCAGATTAATCATGGTGAGAATCAAAGCAAAACAAATAGCAGTAATACCTGGCTTTTATGCGCTGCTTTCAACCAGTAGTCTTAAAATGTTTGATCCAATATTGTCATACAGTCCTCAGGGTATTTCTCTTCCAACCAATCTCTGCAGGGAGACCCTGTTATCCCTGCTTCTATATGAGGAGCTATAACTCAAAGAGGCACTGATATTACATGTGAAGTAGGGAATTGAACCAAAGTCTCTCTGCTTGTCCTCTACATACTGCTCCCTGGAGAACTTTCTGCTAGTTGGTGCTCCCCAGAGAACTTTCTGCTAGTTGCTTAACTAATGGGAAGGTAATGCGTTGAATTATCATGGGAGAAATAGGTCCTTGAAAGGGATTTGAAAGAGGATGAGGCAAGAGTTTTATGAATTTTCATGTAATTTCCTTTTATATATGATAGAATAAGCATAGGGTGAATGAAGAAGGAATGGACGTAGAAATTAGCAGTGATAGGTAAAATATCATTATGAAAGCGTTAATAATCACATAGATACTTGCACTCCTCTTCAAGATTTCCATAAAGCTGACTGGTGTCATCAAACTGCAAAAAGTAATCACAAAGTAGGTTCTGTGTGATAACAGACTGGACTTAAACTGTGTGAGACAATAAATGTTGGAATTTATCTGAGGAGGTCGTCTATATGATCATTTCGCTCTGAGCAGAACTAGTTTTACTGATAGATGGTGTGTAGTCTGTTCTTGAAGATAATGGAGGTGACTTCATTCTGTTCTTAGGCAGACAACAGTTTTTCATTTTCGCTGCCATTGAAAAGCAGCCTAATATAAATACTGAAGCTGCATCTTGAAATTTGTGCTCATTGCTGCTCGCTGACAGCATGGACAAGAAGGGCAGATTGACTGCTGCCTTTTACTTCATAGCAATCTTTTACGTATTTGAAGATCTCTGAGCAGATCTCAGAGGTGTGAGTATTGTCAGAAAGACTGAACCAGATGCATGAGTTGAGAGGCAGAGTTGTGTCAAGCTTGGACATAATCAAGGCATGCTGGTATTACCAAAGGTTGTGTGCACGGGGCCAGCAAGCTGGGGCTGTGTGTGTGATTGTGGGGTTTGTGGTGCTCAGTGCGCACGTAAAATGAGAAACGGCTCTGCTGGATGGGTTTTTTTGAACTACAAATCTGCCACAGCACTGAGAGCTGCAGGTTCATTACTACTGATGTATTCTTTCACCACAGATAAATGTGATCAGTACTGCAGTACAGGTTACCTCTGTATTTCAGCAAAAGTGCCTGCAGCAGTGGCAGCCTCTGCCCTCACATTAGGACACTGCCGCGCCTGTCAACACTCATGATAACATCTGTAACACCTGTAAGCCACTATGTCATCTCACCAACCTATTTCTTAAATGTGTCACCCACGCTAATGCCATTAATGAGCATTTCATAATTAACTGAGGCAACCCTCAGCTTTATAGAAGCATCTCTCTCTCTCAGACAGCTCTGGACAATCAAAGCCCAAGCTACGAAACGTCTCCCGGCTGCTTTCCCGGCTGCTCACAGCCCTCAGCGGCGGCGGCTCCCGCCGGTAACGGCCCGCTATCCGCCGCCGGCTGCCCGCACGGCAGGCCCCGGGCAGGGCCCGGGGAGCGCGGGGCCGCGCCTTCCGCCCGCCTGACCCCTCACCCGGCAGCGCTCCGCGGCACAACACGGAAGTGCCATGGCGGCGGAGGCGGCGGGAAGCGGCGGCGGGTCCCCGGCCTCCGCCCGGCGGCGGCTGCGCATCATCTCCGGGCACCTGCGGGGCTCGCCGCGTGCGGCGGGGCAGGAGGCGCTCTCCCCGAGCCCCTGCAAGGCGCAGGGCGGCTCCGCCGGGCCGGCCGCCGGCTCCATCCCCAAGAAGCGGTGGGTGCGGGCGGGGGCCCCGTGGGGAGCCGGCCTCGGCGGGACGGGACGGGACGGGCGGCCGGGAGCGGGCTGAGGGCCCGGCGGGATCGGGAGGCAACGGGGAAGTCCGGGGAGAGCGGTCCTTAGCGTCTGGGATGAGCGGTGTGGTCGCGTGCGGAGCCGCTCGCTGTCGTCCTCGGAGCTGGAGGAGAGGCTCGGGAAGGACTTGAGGATGCCGTGAGGAAAAGAGCAGTTCTTAAAGAGGGGAGGCTGTGTGCGGGCTTTCTGTGCTCCTGGGCTCACGGATATGTGAGGCCTTCTTACGGGTGCTACTAAAATGCACTTGTAAGTGGGGCTCTGTCTTTATTGGAGGTGAGTGGATGTAAGTATATCTTATGCTCTTTCTGTAAGTGAAGCATCTCGTTTCACGTGAGACCGAGGGAAGACAAACAGTAGAATTACCTAGCAGTAAATTGGTTCACCAGCTCTTGGATTTATCTGGTGGGTTAAATGCTGTAGTTACAGTATGTAAGTATGATTTCAAGTAAGTTATCGCTGTCGGGTCCACTTTCTGGAGGAATGGATGTGCGTGTATGTTGTGATGTCCCCATTTTCTGAAGCCAGTTTGCTGTGTGCATGTTGCCTTGCTGTCCTGTAAGAGCATCTCATGGCTTAGGTTATGGGCAACCCACCATTCTCCATAGAGCAGTGCACATGCACTGGTGTGGTATGTGACTGTATGGAGGCAGCCGAGAAGCTGGCAGGACAAGCAGCAGGTGTGACTCATTGCTGTGTGTGGAAAACCCATTCAGTTGGTGGTTTGCTCTGAACATTTTCTCAGGCAAGCCGCATGAGATAAAAGGAACTGTCTGAGTTATTCTTACAGGCCTTGAGCTGGGTTTGCCTGCTTTGAGGGGACTGGGATGTCATAAGCGTGAAGCCAAATGTTACAAACTGAACGCATTTAGCCCTCATGAGGGGATGCAACAAGCAGCGCTACTCACTGACAGAAGCAGGTTTTCCCAAAAGCTTTGGCTTCCATACTGAGTTTTTCTTTTGTTTGAGTTCAGGAAGAAATCACTGTTTCTGAGAAATACTGATTTAGCTGCTTGTCACGGATTTACTTGAAATTGATTTTTATGTAATTTCTGGAGCAGGTTCCCACGTCTTTGAAGAGCAGCAGAAACATGGTATATGAAGGTGCATATATCTACCTGAGGGTAGCCACTTTTAGTGTAGAAACCATGGGCATGGTGAACTTAACACTTGCTCTTCAACAGGTTAATAGCGTTGTTCTCCACTATTAGCATTCGCTATAGGAGCATAAATGCTACTTTTATTTTGATTAACTTGTTCTGAATTAAGAATAAATTACATTGCTTCAGGGATCTTAAGGTCAAAGTGATATGACTATAGGACATTATTCTGTGATAGTGTAAGGTTGCTACTGGAGTGTGCAATCCACATCATTGGTGCAGCTGTCTTGGTGTACTTAGAGCTCAACGTTTCTGTATGTATGGAAATAAAAGCTCTGTTAGCAATTGTGATTTACAGCTTGCAAATGATAAATGCCTGAGTTCTGTTCTAGTGACTTCTAGGTAATTTGGAGCTGGTTGACGCATTCGTAATATTTAGAAAGTGTTGGGCAGAAGGATTCATGCCACCGTAGGTGAGTCTGGGTGGCTGAGATTACTTAGTGAAGGTGGAGAAGGTCAGCCCCAGAAATACCACAGCTGTATTGGTCTTCTGTGAGGCATAATAAAGAAAAGTTGAAGTGTAGTAGAGAAGTCTAGAGAGAATTTAGGAGAGTTAGAAAGATTTCAAGATGAAGAGGAAGTTTAACTATATTGGGGAAAAAAAGGAACAAGCAAACAACTTCAGAAATTATTAGATTTTATCGAAGGTGCTTTTGCTTGAATGAGAAGGTAAAGAGATTCTTGAGATGAATTTGAAGAATGCTGCACAGTGACTGTAGCAGTTATCTGAAGCTTGCCAAAAGTAAGAAATTTTAGGAGGTTGACTTCTTAACTTTGCAGCTAGGTTCACGTGGGTGATAGGTTTAGTGCTGGATACTCAGCATTTAGTTAAACTTACTTTCGTTCATCTGTGTGGTGGTTTTGCTTGGGTAGTACAAAGACACTTGTGTGAGGCTAGGACTTATAGTGAATGCAATGGACGTTTTAATAGAGTTCTTTGCTTTAGGCGTGGCCGGAATTCTTAGGCAGTTGTGTAATTAAAAGTCATTGTTTAAATATATGCTTTCCTTCATTTGGTAAGCCCCTAGGCAAAACCAAACACCATCCTCTGTGGTCATATATTGGGTGTAAGAGGCTGAGTCTAGAATTCCTGCAAGGATTTTGAGGCAGTAATCAGGTTTAAGGAACTTCAGGTATCTAAAAGAGCCTGTTCAAGTGTCTGAAGGCTGTAGTAAGTGTATTAGATGTAAAAAAAAAAAAAAAAAAATAATAATAATAGCTGAACTTGCATTTCAGGCTGTGATTACTGAGCAATGCGGCATACAGGAGATGAGCTGGCTAAATACAGCAGATTTTTGAAGTGCAAAAGTGAGTCTAAGGAGATTTGGTTCTTTGCTTAGTAACTCAGCTGGTTAAATATCTTTTGCTGACAAAGGACTATTCCATGTTCAGTACTTGACCTACTCTGGCAATGCTTCTTTATTTCAGTTTAAGGGTGTCTGACCCCAGTGAAGCTGAGCAATCGAAGAGCGGTAGACACTGGAGTACTTTCAACTAAGGTCTTGGAGTAGGTTACAAGGTCTTGAAACTGCTTAAAATAAAACTTGTGTTTCTGGTAACTTCTTTTATCTGTATAGATATTCATGCTTACCACTGTAACAAGCTCTGTGCTTGAAACAAATCAATCTGTACTAAATTTTGTGTTAATAGCAAGTTAAATTGTTTAGTCTATCCAATTTGATAGTGCTTTTCCACATGTCTTTGTGTAACTGCATCTTGAGAGAGATGAAGTACTAGACTTGGCAGCCATTTTTCCTGCTTACCAGGGAAAGAGGAGCGTGGATTTTGAAAGCTAATGTGACTTTCTATTTTGGGAAGATCCTGAAGATCGTGTTTTTATATATTGCTAACCAGCTTGATTTAAAAAAAGTATATATCTAGTGAGAATAACTGATTTATAGATGATACAGTGATTCTGTGTGTTTTTTCCCAGCAATATTAGAATAGTTCAAACCCAAACGGCTTCCTTCTTTCAGACTCCTATTAAATCTGTTTATGACGATTCAGCTTTTCTGCCTCTTTTGAGTTACTAATTTAATTTTTTGCCAGCAAAGCTGCAGCCCAGGTACTTTATTCAAAAATTTCTGTCTTCGTTAGGCCTGTTGCATCTTTCCTGTAGTGTCTGAAATAGTCAAAGCATCTGACAGGCAATTCTACCAGATCTAGCTGCATTCTCTTTGTGTAGTGTTTCTTCTGCAAAGTAGATGACTTGCTATGACCAAAAAAATGCCTTAATGCTTGCGCAGTAGTCACTAGACACTGACCTGCAGAAATGCTGCTTTCTTGTTGACAATCTGAAGACCACACTAGTAAGGATCTTATCCAGCCATTTTTCATCACCAGTGAGGAGAGGAAGGGGAATATGTAAAATGTACAGAGTTCCTGTGGGTATTCATCAAGCTGTCCCAGTTTCAAAATGCCTGTGAAGGCTAGCCAGTATGTTTGCATGTGGATGTGTTTAAAGATTGCAGTGCAATTCCTGGTTCTTGTTCTTTTGGTAAGTCATTTTCAGAAGAAAAAAAAAAAAGAGGAAATGCTTATCAAAAAAAGATAAGTTATCTTGTGCTTAGGGCAGCATTCTCTTTAGGGGAGGATGCACTTTAAGAGTGTACTTTATGAGTGGCAAGTCTTATGTACTATAAGAGGAGAGAGGTGTTACTTATGGGCGCAACATTTCTGTTTTGGATTATAGGTTTTAATTCAGTGCTTTAGTGAAAAATGGAGTTCATAGTTATAAAAACATCTGTGTCTTCAAGACTTGAAAAAATGATGTGCCTTCTGAAAAACTTACTAAAAGCTTGAATTGGAAAGTAATTCTTCCTTGCAAGTATTTTTTCAAAACTTAACGTTTTTCTGTTGGCTTTTGGTGGCTGGTTATTATTAAACTCATTTTACTGGTGGGACTTAAGATAACAACTTTATATATAGTTATTCTGAAGACTAACTACATGAAGTGTACAACTTGTACTGTATCACTTTGAAAACAGTAAAGTGCTGCAATTCTTCAGGACACAGTTATTCCGGAATCACTTCTATGTATGCCAAAAAATAGGAGTGCCTCAGAGATGGAGCACTAGAATTAATCTAGCTGTAGTAGATTGTGTTATAACTAACTTAACAAGGGCCAAAGTTCTTCAAAGTTTAAAAGGGAGCGTTGATTGAATGTAATAAAATGTTCATCTGTCATCTAATAAGCTTATCTTTTTGTGTCCTGGAGCAAAAAAAAAGCAGAGTAGATTTCCTCACTTTTCTGTCTTTTTGTGGGGAAGTTTTTTTTTTCCCTGTTGGATGAAAAGACATCTGTGGCTTTCTTCTAGTTATTATGGGCACAGTGTTATCCAGTGTAAGCCACAGGATGAGTGCATAGCCAGCC
Source organism: Chrysolophus pictus (assembly GCA_037305975.1). NCBI lineage: Eukaryota > Metazoa > Chordata > Aves > Galliformes > Phasianidae > Chrysolophus > Chrysolophus pictus. The sequence goes on from CM074582.1 coordinate 21,877,502, forward strand.
CCCACTCTTTAACAAGTTCAAACCTAGGTTGCTCAAGGTAACTTGTTAACATCTAACTCTAGGTCAAGCAAAGCATGAGTTGGTGCCTAGAGATGCTACTTGAACGTAACAGATAAGGTCAAAGGCATCCTATCATACCACTAATTTAAAAACGCTTCATTGCAGTAAAGATTTATATCATGTAAGTCTAAGTGATATACCTCTATGCTTGCTTGAGTACTTTAAAACCTGTGAAGACTTTTGGTATTACTCTTTGTTCTCAAGTGAATTCAGGATCTGTTTAGGTTGGAGACTGGTAACACTGAAGCTTAAGGAAAGCACCAGAGGATGAAGAAGGTCTGGGGAGCACAGGGGGTGTTTCTCAGAGTTAAATCCATAGAATCACAAAGGCTGGAGAAGACCTCCAAGATCATCAAGTCCAACCATCATCCCACACCCACCATGCCCACTTCCCACGTCCCTCAGTGCCACAACCACAGGCTGCTCTCCCACAGGGATGGCTGCACGAGTTGGTGGCCTTGGCCACCATATGTGAGCCAAGTAAGAGCCAACCAAGGTGAGGTCACACCTTCATCAATGAGGAGAGGAATGCAATTACTCACTGAGAAATCCTGCTGCAAGAAACTGTGCTCAGAAGTTAGCTTTTCTTCTGTATGTATCTTGATGTTTCTCATTAAACTTAGAACTTTGAAAGGTTAGATTCCATATATGGCTTGTTAAGTGTTTGATGGCACTAACTCTTTAGGCAATGATGTTTTTAAGCAAAAGTTGATGCTGAACTAAATCCTGGCGTAGCTGACTTCTAAGCTTTAAGGTAATGGAAACATCAGGCATAGAAGGAAAGAATCTTAACAAATCGTAAGAGCAAGAGCATGTTGCATTGAGGAAGGTGTGGCAGTTCACAGGAGGCTTTTGTGATTGCATCAAAGCAGATAATTGTTTGTCAAGGTTAATTCTTTAAGTATACAAGCAGATAAGATTCTCACATGTAAATAGTAACATGATAAAAGAAAGTGCCATAATTTGAAGGCAAATGTGACTTCATATGCAGCAGCAATTCGTATCTATTACTACACTATAAGTAGTTAACTCATCAGTCAGATGGTATGGAAGAAATGTCGGAGGTGAATTCATTTAAATAAACAGGAGTTTCCTGTTAGGTCTTTTCGTGTTGAGTAAACCAAGGTGAATAAGGTGAATATATCCATGGGTTAAATTTTATTAGAAAAAAAAAATTAAACCTAGATACAAGTTAAACTATGCTTAACATGTGAATTACAATAGAGATTATTACATGAAAAGTAGTTAATGTGAAAAACTGAATTTTTAGATCAATTTCTTGATATCTGCTAAGATCTGAACTCTTACACGCGAGAAATTGAGTGTATACATATTTATTTACTTAAACTTAAGATTTACTTAAGTTGAATAGAACAATCTTTGCTAATGCAAAAGACTACAATAATTACTTTTACTCCAGGCCACAATGGCTTCCAGGAAGTCAACCACAGACATCTGTAGTGTGTGTAACCTCCAAAAGTAGCTGTTGTATACAAGTTTTCTGTGTTGATAGTAGAAGCCAAAAAGTGTTCTTTAGTAGTTAACTGATGTATTTGCCTTGGAAAGTCCTCAACTCAATAGGTAAAGATCTTGTCCAGAAGCTGAGCTTATTTTGCTTGAGAAAATTAACAGCAGACTGCTGATCCCTTTGTTAAATGGGATTTTTGAAGACAGTGAAGCAGACTTCTTGACTTTGCAAGCTTCCGAGAAATATTTCTTACATGATTGATCTTTAGTGTTTGAAAAGTGTTGAGGTGCCTGTTCCCTGACTGCCTGGAAGTAACCATGTGCATGCATTTTTGCAGTAGAGCTGTCACGTCAAAGATAGAAACTGATACCAGTGGAAGTAGTAGATGGAATAGAAATTGCTTTTTGTAAAGTACTCCCTTGCATGAGAATCATCTGGCCAAGAGTATCAGAAGTGTAGGTATAGTATCTTGGCTTTCCTTAGACTGAGTACAGTGTTTCATCTTTAATTCACTTAATCCACCAAATTACTTAAGCTTTCTACAAGAGAACACTGGGGAAGCACCAATTTCCTTGTTCCTTGGGGCTTTATTATTAAAATGTAATGAAGTAGTCAATGTTGGCGTTATGTAAGAAGAGTTAACATTGTTTGTTTTTTAAACTGTTCTGATAAAAACAAAAGCAAACCAAACAAAAAAGAGCCACGCCACACTCTGCTCTGGTCCCATCAAGTCTTCCATGCCTTAAGTTTTGTCTATGCTTGCAGCTTTCTGTGGATTTAAACAGTAAATATGAACCAAGGTTCATGTTGCTGTAGAAGATACTTGGCAAACAGAACGGCAGCTGTAGTAAATGTGTGTGCAGCTGCAGAAGTTTATGTGAAAACATAGGCTGCAGAACTGGAATGTGTCTAAGCTTACTAAAACAGGACTCTTATTGGCCTTCAGAAGCTATTGCACTCAGGCTTGGTTTGCTGCAGGGAAGGCTCCCTGCAAGGGAAGACGTGAGAGTGACAAACATAGCAGATATTCCCTGCCTGCAGCATGTCATTCTCCACATAAATGATGCTTTCATAAAGCAGTTCTTGAAGGGATTCCTTGGGCTGTGTTCCCTTTCCTAATTTCCAGGGACCTAATTCTAATTTACTGCTGGCTCCAGAAGTTTTCTTAACTGGTGCTGGAATGATGGGACTGTGTAGCCCATGCAGGGACTGCTGCAGCATAGAGGGAATGGACCTCCTGGTGTCGCCTAAGGGAAAGGTTCAGATTTAGTAGCCAGAAGTCCAGCTCAAGTGGGCTTTGAGGAGTTACTGTATAGATAATAACCTGGTGCAAATCCTTAGCACCATAATGCTACCTGAATCTTACTGCGTGCCTGCTCCATGTCTTGGAAGAACTTCACAGCCTGTAAGACTTGTCCACATTGCTCCATTAGACAAACAGTGGTGCTTCAGCCAATGTGCTAGCTATTGAAACTGCCACTTACATGTCATTTCCAAGAACGTGCTGTTCTTGTGTGGCAGAACAGGAGTGTCTGTTTATTTTGTGTGTGTGATGTTTGCAGGCTAAGCACCAGCTGATGATTGAATTGAAAGCAGCGGTGGTTATTGTGAGAACACTGCCGTGAGCATTTTGGCTCTGCTCTAGCTGGGTCCCATTGGTGCAGTTGGTTGAATGGCACAGACTTAGGGCTGCTTCTCTGAAGAAAATGCAGGAAATGGCCGTTGCCCATTTAGCGAAGTAGCCTGTTTGCTTCCGTTTGTATGATGTGCTACATTTCAAGTGGTTTTGTAGAAGTGAGGGGGAGGTTGTGTTGAGATAGTTGTGCTTGGATGTGTGTCCCTGTAATGATGCAAGTAATTAATGCTACTAAGCTACAATTCATTCATCAACTTGGTTTCTATATTTCTCTGAATGTGGTCTTGTGACTTTATTGGAAGTGAAAAAACTGTGTGCTTCTGATTTTGTAATATCAATCTGGTTTAGACCCTGGAAGATAAAAGGCTGTGACTGCTGGAGAAAATTTTCTTTTAAAAGAAAAATCTCTTTTTACCTGGCAGTTCTATGTGTTGTGTGTGATGATTTGGTATATAATTGTGCCATTCATTTAAAACTACTGGAAAATAGCACGCATGATGTAATTCCTATGGGGATTGAACTTCTGGATGTTCAACTCCAATACCTGCAGGAGGGCGTGTGCTGCAGCTTGGGTTTTCTAGGGAAAGGAAAGCAATTGGCAGCCTGTCACAGAGCCATGGGCTGTGGGAGTGCAGGCTGTGTCTGGATGCTGGGAGGTCGGCCTGTCCCCTCGTGGGCTGCCCTGCCATTCTAAATACCTTCACTGGAGACTTCAGCGTGCTTATTTTAGGTACATGTTATCTATCTTGTGCTGTGATCTGCACAGCTTCCTGTAGCCAGCGCTTCAGAAAAGTGAAGAGAATTTGTCCAAGAGTTTTTGCTGTAAAAATAAAAATGAGTAATTCTTATTGCATTGAGTCAAACTAAGTGTTTCAGTGCAGAGCATTGTAAGGAAAGGTTTGAATTCGATTAACCTTAGCACACTGTTTTCACAACACTTGCTCCTATTGTCAGTGTTTCCATGGCAACTTGCTTTCTTTCAGGTTTGTCCCTTCAGGCAATATCATTACTTAGTTTACATGCATATGGTGTGTATGTATGTAATATTAAAAAAAAAAAAAAGTAAAGCAAAGCTTGCTTTTAACATTTTTACATTTATCATTTCTTTTCAGTACTGATTTTCTGGCTTTAAAGTTAGGAAGCAAGGAAGAACTGATCACTTGCTAATATTTAATGCAAAGGTAGGGCTAATGAGCTTGATGTTCTCTTGGGGTTACTGTACCCAAATAGAAAGCCGTCATCTTTAAATGAGGGAGCCTAGATACAACACAAAACTTAGCAGCTTTGAGTTCAAAGCAAGAAAAACAACAAATGTTGATGGCTTTGTCACTCAGAGGTAGATAATTTGTCATGTTATTTTATATTCTGGATGTTTTTAGGCTGCTTGTTAGGAAGCCACGTGCAGTATTTCCTCTGACTTGCTACTGTGTAGGCGAGAAGTGCTAGGAGCCACTGTAAGTAAATCAGATAGCAGTCCCGAAGCTGGCAGTTCTCCCTGCTGTGGTGGAACAAAGGAAAGAATAAATGTCAGTGGCTCATTACAAAACAGCCCTTTCTGTCTCCAAACAGAAACCTCAGAATTGCTTGGGGTAGCTTTGAATATAGAAATTAGATGTTTATAGTTAACTTCCTGTTGTGTCTGCCTGTCACAAGACACAAAACCATTTTTTAGACAAAGGGTGATTTGCCTGACTTTGTATTATGCAGTAGTTGAGTTGTTTCAGAACCAGCTGTTCTTCTGCAAACGTGAACTGTTGTATTAGCGTTTAAATTAATCAGTATAATTAGCAATAATAATAATAAATAATAATAATAATAAATAATCAGCAATAATAAGAGCTGTGTTATCTTTCAGAGTGAACCATAACCATTACTTACTTATTTCATTCAGAAATAGTTAATCCTGAAAGCTCTTAGGAAATTCTTACCCTCTGTTTAGTGGTTTAAAACCTGAAGAAAGCACCAGCCTAGGAAGGCAGGCCTGCAGGAAGGGCCAGGGACTGGCAATGCAGGTGGCTTAGCCAAAGGAGCCCCTTGCTCCACTCAGTCTCCACTCAGTGCCTTCACTGTGCCCCTCTGGGTTTTGGAGGTCTCATCTATCCAAGTAGACATTGGGGTTGTTGAGTGTCCCAGAGCAGCACTCACTTGATTACCCCCAGTCATTGGCTTCTCTGGAGCCTGCCCCTTTCTGTCCCATTCAGGCCAATCGTCTCCAGCCTTGCTGCTGCTTTCTCTGCTCTGTTCCACACATCACACTTAGCAGTGTTTTTTGCTACTGCCTGAAAAGAGGACCTGCTTAAGCCTTCCTCAAATTTGGTTGATTGATATCAAGTCTGTTCTGACTTTACATGATTGAACAAACTAGAGATTGGATGTACAGAAGTACTCCATGTAGTTAGCCTTGAGGAGGGCTGCAGTCTTAGACAGCTGTTCATGAAACAGCTTAATTTGGTGGCAGTGTTACAGTCAGTTCCTCAGTGTGCAGAAGCATCACGTGCTGGCTATTTCACAAATGCATCAGTTGCTAAGTGCTTGAATTTCCTATAAAGCTTGCCTAGGAAATGCTAAGCTTATCAAAGGCTTGTTGGAATGTCCGTATCAAACTTCTGTAGTAGAAGACCCCATTTTTTCCATTTGATTACTTGAAGCCTTGTGGACAGGCAGTTGGAAGAAACTGAACTTTGAGTACAGCACTGGTGGTATCTCAGGAGCTCGCTTTTGTGTTTTCTCTGTTACAAAGGCCTTTGGTAGTCCAGCAGTACCCTGCTATCTTGCATGTACTGCTGGAGTTACAACTGCTTTCAGGCAGTGACTTTGAGCTCTGAAGTCTTCTCAAAATGATCATTGATCATTCTCTTGCTCTTCTAAGACACGCAAATTATCACTGATTGTTGTCTTGCTCTTCTAAGATGCATTCAAAGAGTAAGATCTATGTTTACTGTGTGTAGCAGAGTGAGGTATATCATCTGTTCTTCAAGATGCATTTTTGTTAATTCAATTTTTACATTAGCACTTCATTTCTAATTTAAATGAATTGTTGGTTTTTTTTAAAGCAAAATTTAATTGATATGTAATTACTCTTTGTGTTTCTCTGCATCTTCAATGTGTTTACACTGATACACCGCTGATGATTTTTACTGTGGTTGTTTTGGAGTGGTTGTGTTTAGACACCTCAGTTTTGTGATAATATTTTGACAATTGTTTTGGTTTTTTTTCGTATTACCTTTCTTATGGTCTCATTACCTTGAGATAATTCACACTGTGTTTGGTATATTATTCCCTCTGCTCTTTTTTTTCAGCTTTCTAAAGTATATTTTTAATGGGAATATCGCTCAGTGCCTCACTGAGTGAATGCTGGGAATGTAATGGGATTGCAGTAATGATGTCAGGCTTAACTGAAGTTTAGTGCATTTCTTGATATCTAGAGCTACTGCATTTTTTTCATTCTTCAGCTGCTACTACCTGTTTGTAGCACTGCTACTTCTAGTAGTGATGTGGAGGTTTAAAGACGAACATCTTTCAAATGTAATCTTTGTTGATTCAAAAATATTCATTGTACAGTTTATATTGACTTCAGCTGGTTGTTCACAAAGCATCTTGTCCTTCAAACCTTAGGATGCAATCTAAAGGAATAATGGGTATGACTGCAAATGATTTTTACGTGTATTAGGTTCTGCACTTTTGATATATATTTGACTTCTTAAGTTGCTATGCTTTCAAAGCTATAAAATCATAAATCATACAAACATTTTGGCCTTACAGTGTGCTAACATTTTCAATGTTTTCCCCTTTCTAGACAAGAAATTCTGAAGTGGAATGGATGGGGATATAATGACTCCAAATTCATATTCAATAAGAAGGGTCAAGCAGAATTCACAGGGAAGAGGTAAGCTGGCAAATCGTATCATTGAAGTAAAGTATTTTATTAGTAATTTTTTGTAAAAGAGTTTTAAAACTGCAGCGTTCAGCTAAGCTGAAGGCAGCAGAAAGCTCCCTATATCTCATAGAACAGGTCACTAGATCTGTGTGGGTTTACTGAATTCTGTATGTAGTAGTGAAACTTCCCGTGGAGTGTAGAATGAGGATCTGTACCATCTTCTAAACCTTAGAAAACATGGAGCAGTTCTATGGAGTAGTTCCAGTTTTGAAAGTCTTGTGAGCATCAGCAAGTTGCTTTACTCAACTATCTTGTTTTAGGTTTCTTAACTGTTGCGCTTGGAGTTTCTGTACGTTCTTAGCTTAAAAATCAAAATGAATGAATGGTTGCATGTTTTGTGGTGGCAACATAAAGCTCTGATCTGTTGTCTTCTAGCCCTTTATACAGCAAATTTGTTTTTCTGAAAAATATATCTATAGTTTTTCAGCAAAGACAAGTTTAATTCTTCTTCAGGATCTCTTTTCTTTCTTCAGTGAGTTTCAAGCCTGTCATTCGATATCTAGCTGCTCCTTTATACCTGAAATGAAAAGAGTCTTACAGTCTTCGTAGTTTTAAAAATATCCTTTTGTTAAGAGAAAAATAATGATAATAATAGGAAAGAGAAATGAATTTGCTGGGACACTGTACTGAAGAAAATCTCATTGTTCTTTGATTTTCTGCATAACTGGCATGAGCTAGTTTGAGTCAAACCTGCAAAAAGTCTCTCTCAAATATTGAGCACAAGTCATTAATCTTTTAATTTTTCAGTCCCAGGTTAAAATGCAAAGCATTATCTTAGGCTCATGAGTTCACTGTATACTATATATGGAGATGTTGGTGATCTTTCCTTTTGCTAAGATTCTGACCCTTGTTGCTCTTTCACTCGTTTTTTCATCTGATACCTTTATCTGGGGTTGTTTATTCTCTGCATAAAGAATTTATACAGGGTACTTTGAAACAGGCAAAAGCATAGTACTTTTTTTTTTCCCCTGGAGGAAGAACTGAGGCTGCTGTTGAACTGATGAGTACTATTCCCTGTTTTAGAAGAGATGGGAATGATGTTTTATCATTCACCTGATTGGAGAGACCACTGTTAAGTCCAGATTGCTGATGAAGATTTTATGTAAAACTGGACCCAGTAACAATGTGGCAATTTGCTCTCCTGTTTTGGACAGACTTATTTTTCTTATCGTAAGCCTTGAGAAGAACCTTCCCATCAGTTCTGTAACAGCATATTTTCTTTAATGGCTGTTGAGGTAGAACCTCTGTGGAAATAGAGAGGGACGTAGAATGTAATGTTCACTGCAGTCTCCTTGTTTACTTTATTTTCACACTCTCATAGAACTCCAAGGGTTACTGAAACAGGAATTCTCTTTATGGAAGTTGCACTGACTGTCCCAACAGACTGTGCTTTTCTACTTGTCAAATTATCTTTTTTTCATTACCAACTATACCATCACACCAGAAGTAGAAGATACTTGCTGGACTGAGCAAATAAACCTGTTTTTCCAGGGAGGACAGTTCTTATTTTATTTTTTTTTCAGAGACTTCTTCTACCATCATCGTATGTACAAAGCTTACCCTTGAGTAACTAGTCATAATTGCGTTCTGTGCAGTAAACTCACCGATTTCCTCTCTGTTGGGATTTTTGTTTGCCCTGAGCTAGTTGTTAGATTTCTGTCGGCTTTACTTTGTCCTTTGAGAAAGCTATAGCAATAGGTGGGCAATACGAAAAAGTATGTCTGGAGAGGAAAAAGCACCAAGCTGAACCAAGACATTCTGTACCTTTGCAGATTCCTAACTTACATTAGACTTGTACCTTAAACTTTTGTCGCTTTTTGTACTTGCCTTTCCACAGAACTCATTCTGTTCTGTATGAATATACATAATACAATACATGCTGTCACAGAAGGGATCACTTAACTTAGCCTTTCTAGCTGAGTTGCACAGGGTTGTGGTTAGATATAATAATTAAACTATTATAGAAGAAAGATCTCTGGGGCCCAATGTATTGCTCTACATACGAGCTATAGGATTTTCAACTGCTGAAAGCTCTTTATACCGAAGAAGGGTAATTGTTTTCTTCTTGGAGAATGCTTGTGCACATATTGTAAACATACGAAGTGTGTAAATGTATGCAATTTACAAGTTTCCACTCATTAATGTTTAAGTGTGTGCCCTGCCTCACTTGTGGTACATGCCACATGCAAGAACCATGACTTTGTCACTTGTTTTGCAACTTCCCTCTGTCATAGTTCTTGCCAACAGGTTTGTGATAATCACATCGCTTGATGGGTTTGAATGCATCCTGAGGATGAGAGGAACCTTTAGCTCTGGTTTTCTTGAGGCTGTGATAGGTGTTTTGAGCTGGGTTTGCGTGTTTGAGACTGCTTTAGTTGATAGTGCATTGTGTCTGTACATACATGCTCTCCTTCTGTAAACAGCATGTAGAGTATGACGCTGCTTTCTGTGTCACTTAAAAATGAAAGTGGGGGGTGGGGTATCTGAAAATCCTTATGCTTTAGTTCCCAACAGTCACAAAGGAAAATAATGTCTGAGGTACTGACATCTGATTTGTTTTTGTGTTAAGTACAGAATACTTAAATGCAATGAAACTGTGTAGTTTCATGAAAACTGAATGGGCAGAACTTTGCAGCCTTTTAGATGAAGAACTGAATTTAAAACTTGCTATTGGTATTTATGCAGAATCAAAAGAAGTGTATCTGACATACATTCTTTTAATTTAAAATGACGCTATGTAATATTGACTTTTCAGGTACAGATTAGGTGGTATGGTATTACCAACTTTTAAAGAATGGATAGAAAAAACCTTTGGAGCAAGTCTGGAGCACAAAACTACCTCTAGAGTAAGTAAATAGCCAAATCAGTTCCTTTAAATGTTAGTCTTGGTGATGATCAAGACTGGATTGTTAAAGGTGATTCAGCTGTTGTTCTGAAGGTCACCTTGCATGTAATTGATTTAATCATAGTGTATTAACACCTAAGAGTTTATATCTAGTGTAGAACTAGTATGTAAAACTTCCAGTGACTTAGCACAACTTGTAGTTCTAGGTCAACTGGTAGTGCATTAATTGGATTAAGATCTCCCACAAAGGGAAATTTTAGTCCTCACTTGTAGGCTGTTTTTCAAGATTATGGAAACTGCTAACCTACAGAGGATTATTATTCATGAAACTGTAATGGTTGTTTGTGAAAATAAATATAGGAGATAGGGTGACACTAAATTGTGTTGTGTTTTCAGTGTATTTCATGTTATCCAAGTTCTAATTTGACAGCAATATTTTTCAATTTGACTGAAAACTGACTATCAGAATACTCAAGATTGTGCTGAATGTTTTCAGGAAAAAAAAAAAAGAGCATGTTCAGAATGTTCTGGTTTCATGAAACATACATATTTTGCTTTTCAAGCAGAATATCTCAAGATTGACCCCCTCATTTAAGAATAATTCATTTGAGGCTGCAGGTTCCTGACTAGATAGTTGCCAAAGCAGCCCTGGAAGAAGGTTGTTCTTGTATAGTTACTGTAGTGACACTGTTTTGGGTAACAGTTTTATTTACCCATTTCTTAAGTGAGTTCAACATTGTGTTTTCTCTGAAGCAGGTAATCTCATTGGGCTTGAAAAACTCAAGCACTCCAGTCTTCTGCTAGTCAGTTTGTTCTTTCATCTGCTGACATAGTTTCTCCATGTGTCAGTATATATTTTTCATTATATGCTTTCCTTGGTCTTAACTGGCAGCTGCTCACAGCAAAATTGCTTTAATTCATCATGACCAGGAGTCCTGTGTGTATAGAATATAGAGAATAAAGCAGAATTGGAGGACAAGGGCAGATTATCAAATGGTATTTTGATTTCACAGCATGTCCTGAAGAGCTAGTGTGCAAGATAATGCCAGCAGTGTTGCTTTTTTGTTGTGTTGTACACCTCTCTTGTTGTGGTCTGAACCATGCTGACTATCTTGACACAGAATAGGGCTATTTGGATTTTCCAGTGTGTATCTGTACTTTTCATAGCTATTCTTAATACCAGAGGTTCTCTGTTTTCACACCTATCTTACAGTTCCTGATTTATATTGCAGGTTGTCGCACTGTGTTGTTTCTCACTGTGTGTTATCATCAGAGCATGAAGGAGCTCAGACGTAGGAACAGCAGTAGGGAAAGAATGTCTTGGTCTATTTGTCTTTATCTCTTCTTGCTTTTGTTCTATAGGACTGAAGCATTCCCTACCATGTGCAGCCTTCCTGTTGTAACTTACCACAGTAAATGTACCCACTTTTCTGCTGCTTGAGGCCTGATGACTTTTTACCCTTTTCAGTCTAGACTTAGAAAACCTAGTTTAAACCTAGTTCATGTATGTTTCCTGTCTAACCTTTCAGTGTACAACTTCTGAAATATCTCATTCCCATAAGAAAAAAATATTTGTGTGGCATCCTACGTAAGACTTAAACAGATGAATGTTAACTTTCATTTTTCATCTTCAAAATGTAAATAAATTCTTGCAGAACACAAAAAAAACACAATATAGTTATCTGAAAGGAATTGTTATAGTTCTAGGTAGCTTGTCTTCATCTTATAGAGAACCAAGATCATCAAGCATTTGGTGTTCAATTTGAAATGAAACAAAATGCATTTATCTACAAAAATCCATGAAGAAACAAAATGAGTGAAAATACAAGGCGAGCTAACAGGAATTTTCTTTGAACAGAAATCTTGAACTACTTGGTTACTTTGTATATTTGTTTTTCCTCATGTTTTCCAGGTTTGAGTTCTGCTCTTGAGTTTATCCAAATGCAGTCTATGGATGTATGTTAATAGACTAGCAAGAGCTAAGAGCAGCAGCACTCAGGTTATTATGACTGGCCCCTAAAATCAGGATCTTTTAGTAGCACTATGCCTCTTGCCTGATCTCGCCTTAATTTCCAGTTTCTGTGTTTGTAGGTGAGAGTGTGAATATGCTGGAGGGAAAACTCTTTTCTCCAATGTCTGACACCTTATTTCATATATGGCATCATCCCTAAAAAGCAAGTTGAAGTAGCACATGTTTTTTCAGAAGTAGATCATTATTAAAGCTGTGTTTTCATAAGGTCGAGTGTCTTATATGAAAAGAAAAAGCAAATAATTAGCTATTCTCTTGAGCCTCTGAGTTTTTGTGAGCTATCAGCTATGAACCTACCTAAAGCAAATATTCTTTACTAAATTATTCTGTAAGTCCTCTTAATTTTTATGTAACCTTATGTAGTGTCTTTGAAGTAGGCCATAGGTCTTGGTAATCACCTGAATACTTTCTTGTTGAAGGTGAAGTCTTCTCTTCTTCCAGGCTGGATGTGACTCTGGGCAGCGTGGTCTAGTGGTTGGTGACCCTGTCCACAGCAAGGAGGTTGAAAATAGATGACCTTTAAGGTCCTTTTCAACCCAGAGCATTTTATGATTCTTCAGATCTCATTATTCAACATTCAAAGTAGTTACAAGCATTACACTTATGTTCACAAAGTGAACTAAATGGCATAAGTGTGTGTTTCTTGTATTGTATGAGAAATTTTGAACTTTATCTAGGTAAGAGTCTTCAGTACTGTTCAGACAGTTGTTTCTCTTAAATCTTGAATTCCTTAAGACAAGTATTTTGCCTAGTATGCACTCATAAGCTTGTTCACTTCTCCAGATTTGTCAGGAAAAAAGAATCAAAATGTGCTATGGAATAAAACTGTGTGTGCATCTAGTCAGATGGGTACTAGGCAAGGCAAATGGATCAATGGCTGAAGATAAGACAAATAAGTTCTGTATTTCTAATCTTAAATAGCTGTGTTTTAGTATTAAGTTAATGGTAAACCATTTTTTTTAACTGTAAAGAAATGCTGTAAGAGGGAGCTTATCTTTTAATGGAAATATTTTCTTGTGTTGTAGGCATCTTTAAATGTTAATGATGTACCTCCACCTATTGTAAATGAAGAATTTCTTCAGGATCTTAGAGCCACTAAAATCTCATATTCACAGGATGCAGAAGATAGGGTATTCAGAGCTCATGGTAAGAGAAGTTCATTTATATAACTGTACTTCAAATGCTTCCTCTTTGAACTTGATTACTTACTGTTTGTTTTTCAGGTCACTGCCTACATGAGATATTTGTACTCAGGGAAGGAATGTTTAAGCGAATTCCTGATATAGTTGTATGGCCTGGTAAGCTTAATGTTTTATTCCTCCTTCCTTCTGATCTGTTTACTAAATTCCTGTGCTCTCTTCTTATTGAGAAGCTGTCTGGCCAAGCTCTTCTTTAGAGACCTAACAGATTTTTTGGGGGTATGGTAATCATGATTTTGTAACATAAAGTCCCATTACTTAATAGGGAAGTAAAATTTATTAGTAAATACAAGTGAAATTTCAGATGACAGCTGAATTTGTGACTTCAGTAAGCACAGTATGGTGTGAACTTGTATATACACCATAAATAGCTGTCTAAATGGCAGACTAAATCTGCTGGTTTTTTAACAAGTATGAGATGGTAGAAGGGTGATTAAATGTTTGCATTAAACATTTTGGTCTTACGACATACCGTACTGAAGTAATATTTTAAAGGTGTAACACCTGTTAACTCCAATCAAAGCACTTTATGAAGGGTGATTGACTTGAAGAAATGGCGGTGCAGGCTAGATCCGTTTAAAGTAGAATAATCACTGATGTTGTAGTTTAAAATGTAGCAGAAAATAATGCTTGTTTTTGTCGAGTAGAAGAATGTGGAAACTAACTGATAAAATTTCATCTGCTCATTTGTGTGAATTTTCTAATTGAGTTGTGTTTCTCAGGTCACTAGGATCTACTTTCCATGCGCTGTTCTTCAATAGCTAGTGAAAAAAATCATCTTGCACGTAGGCTGTATGAATTCAACTGTTTTTATAACTTTCTGATGCTTTGAATAGCTATGCTGTATTAGGAACCCCAAGATTACTCTTAGCTCAGTTTTCTTACTTCATTTGTGGAAAAAAATCACGTGGGTAGCCTAAAAAGACACTGTAAGATTCATCTGCATATTTGAGGACGGTTACTGACACGACAGCTGTGGTGGCCATGGACAGCACTTAATCACCACTTCTTGTGCAGCTCTGAAAGCAACTGAAGTAAAATGATTGACTACATTGATCTAAAGCTGCTCTCTATTGCAAGAGCAAAATAGCCAGAGTTTGTAAGCCTATTTTTTTTCATTCCTGTTCATTCTCTGTTTGCACAAACTCAGGTACAAGTATATGTGGTCTTTACATGGTGGTACTTTTCCTTGCTAGTGCACAAGCATTTGTTTCATCTTTGACCAGATACATAGTGCATTCTGAAAAAGTAAATTTGACCAGCAACCCTTCTTCTGACGCTGCATGTCATCCAGGAAGATAAAAATTGTTTTTCAACTCTCAGAAAAGATTAATTTGGCTTAAAATGGATTTGAAAATCTGTTTTCAATGAATATTTAATCTTAATTAGTTCTCCTGGATACCTAGCTCAATTCTAACCCATTTGTTAGTCCATCTTACCCTGAGAATTCCCAGTAAGTCTCAATCTGTGAGCAGGAAACCAAGGCTATATAGTAAGTTCTTTAAAAGTGGAATTGTTTTATGTCTAAAATGTATTTTGGAGCTCTTTTTACTTTGAGTCCAGCTCTTTAGTGCCTAACTCTTTGAAATGTCTTCCTTGCTGGTGTCAGAAAGGGAGCTGCTGAGTATTCAGACTGTGATATTTAAACAACAGTAACAAGCACAAATCCTGTTTAACTTTTTCAGTTTGCCACGAAGATGTAGTTAAAATTGTGGAATTAGCCTGCAAACATAATCTCTGCATAATACCGTTTGGTGGTAAGTAGTGTTAAATATCAAATTTGTTTAACATTACTAGCGCAAAATTTTTCTACATGAATTTAATTTAAGCCTGTGGTTTTAGTAATACAGTAGGAGGCATTACTTTTGGAATAACCCTTGAATTTTAAATGCTGTCTATTTTCTGTGATCTTGCAGTATTAAAAGTTGCTGTACTCAGCTGAGCAAAAGTCAGCATGTGTAAAAACACTTTGAATGTTAGGAGTGTAAGAGAAGCGTGTATGTGAAGTTGAAATCTACCTATTTGCCTTTGAACTCTTGTAGGTCTTGAGTCCTTCTCAGTCTAGAGAACTTCTAAGGGGCTTCAGGTTATTAATCATACATACTTTTTCCTCTAAATCTTGTAATGTAAACTATCTGTTTTTGACTTCGACATCAGGTGACATGAGATCTTGACTTTCATAAGCTTATTTCTGTGGTGTTTTGTCAGGAACTCTTAATTCTGTGCAGTAAGGTGTTGCCTTGATAATCATGCTGAAGGCATGTAGCCCCTGTAGGAAGGATGTCCCTTAAACATTGTATCAAACTAACAAAGTTTGTTTCTCCCTGAAGTGCTTCCCAGATACAGTTGTATGACTGTAGACAACAGCAGTATTGACTTGTTCTTATTCATTGACTGCGATACAGGAAGATCTTTAGATTTTCTTCAAGCCTGTTATATTAAACTGTGGGTCAATTCTTTAAGTTGTTTTAGGAGTTAATAATGAATGAAAATGCTACCTTTCCTGTCACTGGAAACAAAAGTGGCAGATGTTCTACTCTTGAAGAGCATTGGTGTTTTACTAGCTATCACTGGCACTGTACATGTAGCTTGGTGAGAATCTCTGTAGCATTGTAGTCTTTTTCTTTTCTTCCTATGGCTTTTGTTGTCTTTGAGAAGCCAAAAACTTCTTGGAGACTGTTCTGTGACATGCTATAAGGATACACTAGAAACCTCCAGAGAAGTTTGATATTTGTTTTTATTCATCCATTTTTGTAGTTATACCTTTTTCAGTTTCTTACTTGCTTTCACGTAAGTATTGCATTCCTGTATTATGTAGATCTCTTCAGCCCATTTTCCAGGTAGAAGTGTAGTGTCCTTTCTAGTGCTCTCAGTAGAGTATATAGAAACCACACCTATCTCTGTTTCTTGAATGACTTGATTTCTTATCCTTCCTCATTTTGAAGTTACATTTCAGGCTTTACAGTGGCAGATGAGATGGTCAGAATTTCATTATTTGTTATCAAGTGCTGCTAAAGCCTTTTGTCTGTTCCATCGTTGCCCTGATTGTGTGCGACTCTCAATTTGGGAGCAGGGACAGTCTAAGAATGCTAATCATTAGCTTCAAAAAGTGATCTTTAATAACTTCAGTATTCGAAAGGAGGGAGAAAGAAGGATCGGTACGTGGAAGGTGGGGGAGAAGTCACCTGAGAATTTTACAGTCACAGTATTGTATTCATCCTGTATTTTCAGGAGGAACAAGTGTCTCTAGTGCCCTTGAATGCCCTGAAGAAGAAAAAAGAACAATTGTCTCTCTGGATACATCACAAATGGTATGCATCTTTTCTAGGAAAAAAATATGTTGAAATTTAAATCGTCCTATGTTACTTTAGAGAAAGGAATCACTAGAGAATGACATTTTTTTCTTTCGTATAAGAACAAGAAAACGTGGAAGTATTAAATTGTACTATAATGATTAAATTAGTACTTCAGTTTAAGTGATATTTTTGTTGAAGTTAGTCCTGTACTTCATATGACCTATGTACTCTGAAAAAAAAATCCTAGTGCTGAGTCTTTGTACAGTTTTATGTAAGAGA
The DNA here is from genome assembly GCA_037305975.1 of Chrysolophus pictus. NCBI lineage: Eukaryota > Metazoa > Chordata > Aves > Galliformes > Phasianidae > Chrysolophus > Chrysolophus pictus. The sequence goes on from CM074582.1 coordinate 21,894,251, forward strand.
AAATCAGAGGAAGTTACTACTCTTCTATATAGGAATTGTCTGAGTAAAGTGAAAGGCCAGTAGGAAGATTTGTTCTTGTAAATTTTATTGTTTTTTGCAGACTTTAAAGTAATAGTAATATTAATAAATTATATCTATCAGCCTTCACAGAAGAAATAAAAGATGACTGTATTTCTATATAAAACTGTACATCTTATAACTCCTTCAGATAGCGATTCTTGTTGAAAATGGGTGATCCTAGCTTTATTTATGGAGGACAGACACTTGGCACATAGATTATAGAAACAAAAATAGTGTCATATTAAGCAATGTAAATATCGCTTTTTACACTGTAGTCTTTATTCCAGAATTTTGAAAGTAAAGGGTTGTTGCATGTTGCCTTTTCTACTGATGAATCCAAGTAGTATTCATAATGCTGTTTTTTCTTTTTTTTTTCCTGAACTATCAATCCCAGTAAAGAACTCTATGATCGCTTATCAGGGACGAACTGAAGTTAAGCCTCTGTGGAATATTATCTATAAACAGAGCTAAACCCAGATTTGTTAGTTTCTTCTTCATGGATTGTCCTTGTTAATAGTTAAGCTTAGTGCTTCTTTTCCTTTCGTAGAATATCCTGATGGGTCAGTGGGTTTCCCATCAGGTAAAAAGGTTTAATCCTTCCCAGTACCTTAAATTTCTTAAGTAGTTCCATACTTTGACATCTTATACTATATTTTACTTCTAATTTAGTGTGTCAGAATCCCAGAGCTGAGCTGGGATACTTCAGTGCCATCTGTTCAACCTAGGGAGTTTATTTAAGAGTACTTTTCTTGGAGTATGCCTCATGTCCAGATATTCAGACTCTAGCAACTTAAATTGCACTTGTTTTGAAAAATACTGTATTTTAATTTCCATAGTACTTTTGTCTTAATTCTTTCTGATCTTTCTGCTTTGCTTCTGTGAATGTTTCCAGTATGAGCTGATAAATAATGTTACTTATCGCAGAGGCTGTATAAGCTCTAACTGTTGGAGGGAGTGGGGAGGCTCAGCTTTCCCTGCTGTAATAACTTGAATTGTGTTAATGTTAACTTGTATGTCCAGATATTGTTGACATACAGCATTAGAGAAGGAAACAAACGCTGATTATTAGTTTTGATTCACTTCTTAACAGAATCGGATTCTCTGGATAGATGAGAAGAATTTAACAGCATGTGTGGAAGCTGGCATTATTGGACAAGATTTGGAAAAACAGGTATTTTTAATGTTCTGAGGTATCTAGTATTTCTCCATGTTATTCCGTGTTGTTCCTCATATCTTATCTAGGCCACTGAATTCTAGCCTAGTTCTGGTGTTTTTGTGCAGACTATGGTTATTATATTCTTGGTTATGAATAACATCACATGGGAAACTGTATTTGCACATTTTTAAATTACAATTTTTTCTTTTAGCTGTAGACCCAAAATGCTTGTACACCTGTGAGTTAGTAATTTGTAGGATGTCACACTGTGCTTTCAGGCCTTAGATATGGCGTTGTGTTTGTAAGATGTGACGCTTGGTACAAAATACCAACAGAAGTCTTTAGATTCTTTCTGTTGTGCATGCTGTAGTTCTTTGGGCCACAGGTAGTTACTTCAGAAGGGTTAAAGCTTATAACAGACTTGCTACTGTTGCTGTTGCTAAAGACTGACTGAAAAAGTAGCATAAAGGGAGGAGGATGGACTGAAATAATTAAGATCCTGTGAAAAATTACATGACTTTTACTTCTGAGTGATCTCTAGTGACTGCAGTCTATCAGATGAGTCAGAGCACCCTCTCAGGGTCTTTTTCAGTGCTCTTTGATAATCAGGCAGGTTGTAGGTGTTTGTTGACTCTTCTTCGGGATGTGCAGTTCTGCTTGCTTAACTTCCAAGACTCGAGTATTTTGATAGCTAATTGCTGTCTAAACTTAGTAACTTAGTACCTAAGGGCACTTTACAAACATGTAGAGATTTGAAGGCTGTCCTTAATTGAACAACTTTTTTCCAGGTGATTTTTGGGAAAAAAAAAATTATTTAAATGACAGAGCAGTTTATGATGAGAAAGATGATCTTTTCTAACTCATGTTGTTTTTTTTTTTGTTGTTGTTCCTTTATATCATTTAATGTAATGTTTTAACTTTTCAGTTCTTTTACTATTTAAGCTTGAACTAAAATGAAAATCGAGTATATTCTCTCTGCAAAAGATCTTTTTATTTATTTGCTTTCCTGGAGTGGTAATTTGTGATATTTTGTTACTATTCTGTCCTTTAAATGCTACTAATTTTCTCTTTGCTCAAAGTAAAGAACAGTATTCCCTTTGTATGGGTTATAATACTGCTATTGTAGTCCTTTTTGAATCCTTTTGATCAGAAAGCTTAGAATCTTTCATTTGGGTTCTGGACTATGAAAAGAGTACTGATTGTCCATTTGTTCTGTACTGGAAAATGGACTAGTGTTCTTTCAAAAGTTACTATGTATGGAACAACTATTAATACATTCGGAATTTCTGTGCAACTCTCTCAGTGAGCAAAGAATACCAAATCAGATCACCTACGTAATGTGTGTGTGTTTATATTTTAAAAACTCTTATTGTACAGTCTGAACTACTCAGTGGAATGTGATTAAAATGAAGTCTTCAGGTTAAGCTCAAATTATGCTACATAAAGCAAGCACAATTGTGATGTCAATGCAAGCGTCCACTGAAATACTGGTGCTTGCTGAACGCTTATGGAAACCAACCAGTGGACATGAGCACAGTGGGATGTTGAGTGGTGCATTTCAGCAGTGATGACAGAGATGTGAAAGACAGGCCATATTCCAGACAGCCATGCATCTTTTTATGAGCATGACTTGCAGACTTCTGTTCATTGCTAGCGCAAATGCATAGCAGTGGCATTGACTGTTGAGAAATAGTGTTGTATAGCTGAGAATCTTCTCTATCAAACAGTGTTGTTGTGCTCTTTGTATCTGTTGTAGTTTCCATGGAAATAAATAGGAGGCATTATTATTGGTGCGATCTATGTGTATTTGAGGAAATACACATAGGGAATTGCTTTGAAAGACTGCTGGGTTTGCAGCTTGCTAGTATTAAGTAAGCTTTGGATTGAAGGATCTCAGGAACATGGAGGGATTTCCGTATTGCATCAGCGTGAGCAAAATAGAGATGAGCAGGGTGAAGAAAAAGCCCTCAAAATCTGGAGTAAAGGTGAATACTGTGCACTTGTGGCAAGTACAGCTAAATGAAATGTGCAGGGCTTGAAGGGAGGAAATTGAGTTGTGGTGGCAGGTGGGTGGAATGTGTAATTGGCCAGAGTCCCTTCTGGATGGCAGTAAAAGAGTGGAAAAAGCTTTTTTTATCAGAGAAACTGTGTTGCTGCAGCAGTAATCAGGAAGTGCAAGAGTGAAATGAATTTTACTTTAAGGCTGGACTGTATTAGCAATAGAAGTGAAGGATCTTTATGTTCTGTTCCTGCAAACATGCTACGAGATACTGCTGACATGGATTTTTTTTTCCCCTTGGATGTTCACAGGAGTTCCAAATTCTATTGCTGCATTTGACTTTACCAGCATTATCTAGAAACTGTGAAAAGGTGTGATGCCTCTTACTCTGTCTGATTTTTTGAGTGCTGACCTTACTTAGAAGTTTAGCATGCTCACAGTTACTGTGAACTTTACAACTTAATTAACATCAAGTGCTGGATTCTAAATAAGTAAAAGATTTAGAAAGCTAAATATTGTACAAAAAAGGTGTTTTTGAATGGCACATTAAAAATAAATATGAATTTCAGAAGTATGTGTGGTTGTAGCTTAATTAAGACACTCTTTTCTGTAAGATGAGAAGATAGACTTATAAATTCATGTATTACAGTGTGCTCTATAGAGGAGCCTCCAGTTGCTTGCTTTTTCAGGAAAGAATGTGGATTAATAGTCAACAGAAGAGCATCAGAGGTGAGGAAGAGTAATGAAGCTGGAACAGTTTTGTTGGTTTTTTTTTTTACTATTTTATGAACATTATCAAGCGAATAGTGATTTTTTTTGTCTTGTGTTTTCGATGAGAAGGCCATGCTGGCCATCCCATCTGGAAAGTACATAGCACAGTCTCTCTTTCCCGTACTCTGTAAGTATCCTTAGCACATACCATTTATACAGTGATGTACAAAGAGTTTGAATCTGCTGCTTTGTGCATGCCCAGTCAGTTACAAGTATTCAAAAACACTGTCCTTTGCTGTGCTTGTGTTTGTGTACATTGTAGAAGTAGGTAAGCTGTACAGAAGCAAACTTCTAGTTCTCTTGCAGAATAAGGAGAGTGCAGAAACCCTTCCCTAGTGTGATTCAGTAAACATCTAAAGCCACAAGTTCTTCCAGTAAGAAAAAGGACCATGGGCTCAATAAATCACTGTTAATGTTACAGAAATAACTTTCAATCACTGAAGTTAGAATCACTTTGTACTACAGAATGTAGTTAGTGACCCACATTAAATGTTGTGCTTACAATGGTCTAGTTAGACATAGATTTTTTCAGTTGCCCAGTGCAAATTGATAGTCTCAAACACTAACACAGTTATCAGTGTGAGAGTTCTGGGTCTTTAATTCTTTCTGCCTGACAGCTTTGGTGTTGCAATTCTAAGGGCATCCAATCAACCTCAGGTGCTGTGCAGATGGCAAAGCCAAGCTAATACAGAAAAATGAGAAACAAGTGACTACTTAATGTACAGGAATGCATGATCTGCATCACAAATAGTTGACAGCTTTGCATACAGGAAGCCCAACCAGATGGCTGTATATTAAAACACATCACTCCTTGAGAGAATTAAGTACAGGCAATTTGCTCACATTTTCTGTAGACCTGCTGCATATCACATTAGAATGGAAAGAACAAGAGATTAAATGCCTTATTTATTGGCAGCATTTGTGCAAAGTTGGCAGTTACTTAGTTATAATTTTTTTTCATATGTATGTGAATTCTCACCTTCTTACAAACAATGGAGGGCTTAGTTTTAAAGTATGGGGGAGGAGTTTTACAGGCTGATGTGTAGCACAGCACATGCACAGTAGGAGCAGAATTAATCTGCATTTCATTTATGTATCAAAGACAAAATTTGTGCCTGAATAATTGAGTGAATCATCAGGATATTCCATTTCTAAGATTGTCTAGTCCAACTGTTGAAGCATCACCTTCCCTCCTGCAACTTAAGGCTTTTACGTCTCGCCCTGTCACTAGTTAAATGGGAGAAGAGGCTGACCCCCCCCACTGTGCCACAACCTCTTTTCAGGTCATTGTAGAGAGTGATAAAATCTTCTCTGAACCCTCCCTTCTCCAGACTAAACAATCCCAGTTCCCTCAGCTGTTCCTCTTAAGACCTGTGCTCCAGACCCTTCACCTGCTTCATTGCCCTTCTCTGGCCATTCTCCAGGACTTTGATGTCTTTCATGTTTTGAGGAGCTCCTGAACACAGTACTCGATTTGTGGCCTTGCCAGAGCTGAGTATGGAGGGATGATCACCTCCCTAGTCCTGCTGATTGCGCTATTTCTGATACAAGCCAAGATGCTGTTGGCCTTCTTGGCTACTTGGGCGCGCTACTGTTCAGCTGGCTGTTGACTAATGCTCCTAGATCCTTTTCCTTCATTCAGCATTTCAGCTGTTCTGTGCCAGGTCTGTAGCATTGCGTGGGGTCATTGTGATCAAAGGGCAGAAACCAGCACTTTGTCTTGTTAAAATTCACATAATTAGCCTCAGCTCATCATTCCAACTTGTCCAGATCCCTCTGTAGAGCCCTCCTCTGCTCGAACAGTTCAGCACTTCCTCCCACCTTGGTGTTATCTTCAAACTTACTGAGGGTGCACACAATCCTCTCATCCAAATCATCAATAAAGATATTAAACAAGAGGGGTCCCAATACTGACCCATGGGGAGCATCACTGGTTGCCAGCTGGATTTAACGCCATTCACCACTACTTTCTGGGCCTGACTGTCCAGCCAGTTTTTTTATCCAGCTAAGAGGTCACCTGTCTAAGCTATGTGCTACCAACTTCTCCAAGAAAATACTGCGGGAAACAGGCAGATCTGGAGGTCAGGCTGACAGGCCTGTAATTCTCCAGACTCTTCCAGCCCTACTTTTTAAGACAAGCAAACCTAAAATACTGAGATTTTGAAGTACTACTCAAATGCAGACTCTGTAAAATGTGTTTTTCCTTTCTTTAGCTTTCTGAAAGTGGCTTCTGTACAGGCCATGAACCAGACTCCATGGAGTTCAGCTCACTAGGAGGATGGGTAGCAACACGAGCATCAGGCATGAAGAAAAACATCTATGGAAACATTGAAGATCTGGTAAATATTTCTAGTACTTGTTCTAATTAATTATTCTTCTGATAGGAGGTTTAACTCTTGTAATGACTCATGAGAGGGAGTAGGGAGAGGAAACTGTTCTGTTAATCAGTGATACAGTTTTGGCATCAAATTTTGACAGATTGTTGTTTGCTTGTTTTTGGTATTAGTACTAGTAAGTATTACTGCTAATCTAAAAGTTTCAGTTTGATATTTACTAGATATCTTAACGAATTGTGTTGATTTATCTTACCCTGTTGCATTCTTCCACTGTTCACACTCTCTGATAATCTCAGTGTATAATAATCCTGTTAAATTTGTAGGGTTTTTCCAGCAGTGCATGCTATTTCCTACTGTTCTTAAAGTTGTCCACTGGAATCAGTTCACACTGACAGCCAATGATTAGTTCTTTCTATCATCTCACTTCCCTAATCTAGGCTTTTTTCAAATCAGTAGACTAGCCTAATTGACCCTGTGTGCAAACAAGAGTGAACTGTAGTCCTATTGCATGGTATATTAGAGCAATGAGGAAGGAAGCAAGGGATCAGGAATGGCAGTATTATACTCTTAATAGTTTGAAGCATTACAATGGTTCATCTCTATATTAATGCTAATAAATTTATTTCTAAAACATTTTTTAAATTAAATCTACTTTTTCTGTTATAGTGAATATATTGAAGTCAAATAATCGCTATTCAGATTTTCCTGCTTCTTTGATTTGAACTTCAACTTTTTCCTAATAGTATCCCTTTCTTACTTGTTTTCTTTCCCTTCTTTTTTCTTGCAACATATATTTTGTAATGTATCCCCTATCACCTCAGGCTTTTTCATCACATTATATTCAGAAATACTTTTGTTCTGTGGACAGACATGACACTTTACTATCAGTGAATTAACTTGGCAGAAAATATAGTTTTTATTCAGTATGCCTTGTTGAAACTGCTAGTGCTAACGAAGTATCATCTGTACCCTACTGCCTGAAGCATTACAGTATGGTGTAGTTTTGCTTGTGCAGAAAGATATGAAGTACAGAAGGCTATTCTATTGTGGGAGCAAAACAGCAAAACTTCAGGCTAAGATGCAGCTTCTGAAATTTTAATGAGGAGAAAACTGGTTTCAAAGTTGATTCAGAGCAGTTCATGAGCTTCCTGATGTCACAGTGAGAAAGCTTCTGGGGAAGTGTTTGCCATCTGAGAAATTTTTACATCTAGAAACAATGTTAGATGTGCTCCCTAAAATCCGCTTGTTGCAGAATCAACAGTTTATAAAATGCGTATAATGAAGTTCTCAAACAGGATGAAAATTACTCAGTTACCTGAGTGTTTTAAAGGCAGTAGTTGAAATCCTACTAATTTGTCTATATTTGAAAGTTTCACTTACACCAAGGAAGGATTTTTATTGCTTTTTTTTTTTTTTTTTTTTTTAGAAAGAATTGAATAGTATGGGGGGGGGAAATAGCTCATGTGTGTATCATTCTTATGGAAGACTTAATATTGACAGTGTGTTTCACAAAGGTTTTCTTCTTCCTATTAGCAGTATTTCTGTCACAGCTGATTTCTGAATTAGATGAGCTTCATCAAGTAGCAGTTCTAATGGAAAACTTAAGCAAGAAAGAACATTCCTTCTGCTGCAAGCCCTTTTTTTTTTCTTTTTCCTTCTGAAGTATCGCATATGTTCTGAGTTTAAATGCTGCTGTTCAAGGAGAACACTGTCCATGCTGAGGGAAAAAAAAAAAAAAAAAAGCAGTTCTAGTTGGTACTGTCTGCACATGGCCAACAACTGATTTGATTTGGCATAGCATTTGGTTAATCTGTTGTGTGGGCAAACCATGCTGCATTAACAACAATTGTTGGTAATGGTCCTCAGGTTATCCCAAAAGTTTCTGGGACTGCCTACAGAATGTATAAAGTCTGGAGAGCTGAACTGCATCAAGCATAACATGCATCTTGAAGAAAATAAATGTCATACAAAAATGTTTAATGCTGGTATGTATAGTCATTGTTTATTGTTTAAACAGGTGATTCATATAAAAATGGTAACTCCCAGAGGAATAGTTGAAAAAAACTGTCAAGTACCTCGCATGTCAACAGGACCTGATATCCATCACTTTATTATGGGATCTGAAGGTAATTTCATATAACTGCACTTAATTCAGCTTCTGTAATGACTTGCTCATTTGAGCATCTTTAATGCTATGGCTTCCAGTGTGTCTATAGATGGTGTTCTGCAGGCATTATTTTTTTTCTGTGTGTGTTGGGATAATACATTGAGGCTTTTTTTTGTAAGACTGAAGTTAACACAGCTGAAAAATGCTTACAGCAGATCTAGAGTGACCATATGTATCTAGTAACAAACATCATAACTTAAAGGCTGCTTGTAGGAATTCACCATGTAAATTATCAGGAATAAATTCTCTTTTACTGCAATACTGAATTTTTGGCACTTCTAACTTGTGTTAACTTAGAGCATCCTGCTAAACAGTAGTTAGGTGATTTGTAAGAATTGCATCTTGTTGCACTTTACAACTGAGCTTTTTTTTCTTTTCTTGAAGGAACTCTGGGAGTGGTTACTGAAGTTACGATAAAGATTCGGCCTCTTCCTGAATACCAGAAATATGGCTCTGTGGTCTTCCCCAACTTTGAACGAGGGGTGGCCTGCCTAAGGGAAGTGGCAAAGCAGGTAAGGAGAAGCTTCGTGTTGAATTCATGCAAGTACACTAGTTCTAACCTTGTCCAGGGGCTAGGACTAGAATTGTGCTGATGCTCTAGTCTTGATTATTGATTACTGGAAAGAAGTTGAGATAATATGAATGATTTAAGTATATATATGGCCCCTGAGGCTTTTGGAAATGATGCAGTAAAGGATTGAGCGTATTTTTCATTTGTTCAGTATTCTGAGCAAATTGTGGATATGCTTTCCAATGACTTTATTTTTTTTAGTGTTAGCATATCCCAGCACAGAGATTTTGGCTTTTTATCTCCTTCAGTGGGGAGCTTTATCTGGAGATTTATTCATAGGTATGTAAAAGTGACCAGTATTTAAAGAAATTAAGTTGCAGCAGACAAGTAAAGAGCAGTTAATTTCTGATTCTAAGTGATAAAGGAACAACAGTCATGCAGTGGAAGGATGTGGCTGTGTATGCAGAGTGCAGAGAATGCTTCATGAAGTGCAGCACTGTGTTCAAGTGAGCTGGATATTCTGAGGCAGAACTGTACTTAGACTTCAGTGTTTAAGTAGAGCCTTCTGAATAGCGTGGTCAGACAATAGAGAAGTGGGTTTCAGGTAGCAAAACTTGGACATTGGTATCCAAATTATGTAATGCTTTTTCTCAATACCTGTGCTTCCAAGCAAGTCTTGCACTGCCTCGCCTCCTTTATGATTCCAGAATAACTTTCCTTGGCACTGTGCAAAATGTACTGAATCACTTCAGTGAATGGAGGAATATATATCCTGAATTGGGGAAGTAATATCAGAAATGTTTTAGGTAATGCCAAAATAAATACAGCTTTATGTATTTCCAGTACTGGGTCTAAATTAATGACTTCGTGTTCCAAGCCAGTTGTTCAAACTGGTATGTGACTGACATATATATGCTAATTATCAGCACAATTCTTCTGTCACATGCTTTTACTGCTGGTGCTTGTTCTTCCTATTAAAGGCATCTAAGCAATGTAAGAATGCTTAATTGTACAGTTGATCAACATTTTAAATCAATTAAGGAGCTAGCATTTTTTCCTCACGTAAGGGGTTAGAAGAAAAAAAAATAGTGTTAGCCACTTACGTTGCTCAGTTACTAAGCTTCTTCTGTGGCTACTACTGTTTTACTGCTTATTTAAGCCTGAGCTGCTTACTCCTTTCTTCTGGTGTCGTAGCAATTGCAATGATCTCCTACTGAAAAACTGTGATGGTTTTTTTTTTTTGTCTTTGTTAGTCTGTTTTTAACATAAGAATAACCAACCTGTGGGTTGTAGGCTAGGTGGGGGGTCAGTAAAACCTCTCATCCAGCCTTTTTTTTAATCAGCCTGCCACGTAAGATTTTTTTATTTCTTCCTTCTGCTCTCTTTTGCAGTTGTGTGACAAAGTGTGCTTTAACAATATGATACAGAGTGAACATATCAAATTAAGCGATAGGGGAATACTTTTATATTCACATGATTAGATGAAGGCTAGCCTAAAATTCAGACTTTGTTGTATTTCTATGGCCACGTGATTGGACACTGCCATCTCAGGTTGCGGGCTGTGAGCATATACATATCACCCAGGAGGTTGTTAGTTGAAGGCAACTACTCTTACTGGTCTCCAGGTTTTTGTGCAGTGCAGTCTGGATTGGTTCCAGACACAGACTTCAATTGTTATCTGTTCACAGAACATTAGTATAGTGGGTTGGATGAAGTTTTTTCCTCATAGCAGCCCATAAGGTGATATTCTTTGGGTTTGTGACCAAAACCCAGTCGTCGTGTTGATGACACACTGATGTTTTAGCTGTTGTTAAACAGTGCTTATGCATTGACAAGGCTCGTTTCTTGTGCTGTTCTCCAAGTAGTTTGTAGGTGAGCAAAAAATTTGGAGCGAACACAATTGAAACAGTTGACCCAAATCAATGGAACAGCTGTTCCATACCACATAACGTCAAGGTCAGCAATAAAACTGGTGGAAAGTTTTTTAGGGGTTACTGTTGCTTGGGGAATGTCTGGTCACTGATTGACTGGTGGTGAGCAATCGCTTTTTCATCACTTGTTTTCCTTTCCTGTTTGGGGTGGTTTGTTTGTTTGTTTTCCCCCTTTTACTTTATCTCAGCCCACAAATCTTCTTGCTTGTGTCTCTTTGGAGGAAAGTGAGTGAGCAGCTGTGTTATTTAGCCATCTACAGGAGTTAACTAGGAACAATTAATTACTTTCCAGTGATTTGTAATGACATGTATTTATGATTGCGTAGCACCATCAGCTTGATACTCTAATCAAATATGGTATTTTATGCATTATGGCAATTTAGAAATGCACTCTATACATCACAGTCAAAGATCTTGGGACTATGTCCGTGTTGGTTTGATGTTAAACTGAATATCCTCAATGCATTATGTGGAAACATACCTAATAGAAATTGCTTCTCAAATGAGAACAAGTTTATAATCACCACTTTTCAGTTATGATAATGGCCATGGACCTTTGATACCAAATTTATTTCTTGCATGCTGTTTTTAAATGAAAATGTCACTGTCGTGAGTTTCAGCACATCTGTTCATAGAGTTTTTATCCTTTATTTTTCTTATTTCCCCAACTGCCCCCAAGAGATGTGCTCCTGCATCAATTCGCCTTGTTGACAACGCACAGTTTCAATTTGGTAAGTAGATTTTCTCAGATGAATATTTTTTCTTTTTCTTTTTAGAAAGAAATCTAAAAAGTCCATCTTATTTGGGAATTCATTTCCTCAGAGCTAGACAAAGAAGGTGATGATCTCTACATTGAAATTCCTAATATTATAACTTGTACTTTCAGAAATGGAAGTCTGTATACCTCTCGAAAAATGCTACTGACAATAACAGTCAGTAGAAGGCCATGCTGCATATATAGATGCATAAGATTTTTTGCAATCTTTCCATTAAAAGTGCATAGCCTACTGACAAGGTTAAAATACTGGAGATACTGCTTCTATTTAACTCTAAAGGAGTAGAAATGATGGTTTTGTAGTATAGTGCTTGAAATATTTTGTTGTGAAGAATATTAATGACAGGTCAGGTGTTAGAGTAGGGTGAGATTCAGAAGGCAGGAATCTTATTTTGTAGTTAAGTTAGTTGATCAAAATAGGTTGGTCTACATTTCCTAATAGCATCACTGTCTGTGTTCCTGAGAAGTAGTGGTTTATTTTGAAAATTCTCTAATATGACAGTGGTTGTTTTGGGGGATGGGGAGGAGCAATGGAACTTGTCAAAAATGAGGGCTTATTTCGTTGTTGTTTTTGTTTGTTTGTTTAGATGTGTGCAAACAGAACTAAGCTATAGGTTAAAGTCAGTGAAGTTGCTAGAATATTACAAAATTCAGAGAAATAAGTAGAACAAGATCAGACATGCAGAGCAGTCATTTTTGAGCCCCTTCTTAAGTAAAACTGTCATTTTGAACAGTAGAAATTTCAGCAAAAGGTATGTTCTGGTTGAGGACACTGTTGAGAATCTGAAGTTCTACTACCCAAAAAGCTAGTGGTCATGGAACTTGAAGCACTTGCTGAGGCCATAGAGTTTTGATTGTGCACAGATTACAATGTGGAGCGTGACCTTAAAATCTTCTGTTAGTACTACTAAAACAAGACAGAGTTTCTGAAATCTGTTTTGGATAGAATCCTCTAACAAATATTGACTTTAACTGGAATTAATTTGATGATGAGGAAGCTGAACTTTGTTTCAAATGGAAATAGACATATCTATAAGCCTGAGAGCCCGGTAAGCATTGCTGCTTGATTTGGTCATCTTTTTATGTTGTACTCATTCTCACAAACATATATAATAGCAAGTGGATGCCTTTTTTCAACTGGGGAAACGTTTGACCAATTATAAGCTTTAAATCCAACACTGGATTTGGCTTTGACCTGAGGTTGCAGTTTATGCAGTAAAAGATGCCCGAGGTGCCTCTAAATTTTTCTTGTGGTTTTATTAAGTAGAATTATCATCAGTTTTTATGGATTGTGGTTTAATAAATTAACGCCCTTTTCTTATCTGCTGCTTTTCTGTGTCTTCGCTTTACTGTGCTTAGAGGCATACTTCTTGGGCTTTACTCTTATCTTCAGTGAGAGCTCTCTTTACTGAAGAGGAAAGGAGACTAATGAAGTACTGAAGTTCATGCTTTATTCAGGGGGAAATACTTTGTGAAGTATTTTAGAAGGAAGTATCATGTAAATGGTGCATAACTTTTTTTATGAATTGGGCTCACAGCGTGTAGACCAGATGCGAGACTGTTAAAATGAAGCAGTAATGGGAGTTCAGAAGTTGCTTGTGACTGAAAACAATGGAACAAACAGTAAAAGGCTTTCATCTCAATTTAACTTAGTCCTGAGGCAGAGATGTTAATTTAACAGACTCCAAGACACCATTTATGTACCCTGGTAATTTTAGTTCTCCATATGTGATTAAGGAAGTAATTACTAACTTTATGTAGAAAATTTTGCACAAGTGACATAACCATTAAGGAAAAAATTGCTTAACTCCTAACTTGTACTATTTTTTTGCTGTTGGTTTCAATGGTTTTGGCATAACTTTAAGAAAAAGGTCAGTGGTTTAGCTTAGTTTTATAGCATGAAACTAATGAAGTGCTCTTTTGAAATTTTCCATATGCAGAATACTTGTGAAAATCTAAACTAGGACAGCTTTAATTAAGTGTCAAATGGAGTATTTGTGCACAGTTGCATGTATGCCTCTTAAAAATTTAATAAAAACCTTTTCTTAAAGTTTCTCCTAAATTAGTTGAGAAAGGTTCCTTTGATTATGACAATCAAAGTGCTCCAAATGATTCTTACAACTTTATGTTCCAAGCTATTTTTTTTGCCCTTTGAAGTAACAATTTTAAAGAATATGGAGTGCTTTAACATGCTTTTTTCTGCTTTTTTCCAAAGGTCACGCTCTTAAACCACAAGTTGCTTCCATTTTTACATCATTTTTGGATGGACTGAAAAAGTTCTACATCACAAAGGTAACTGTTTTAGGGTTTAATATTGCTTAGAACTTTGCGTGCTATCCATGGAATTTGAGACTGCGGTATACTGTCTCTAATGCAGCTCTGAGTTTCTGTATAATGATGTAGAATCAGCTAGAAAATCTCAAGGTTGTTTAGTCCAAAATAAGACTATCTGCTTGAGGAGTTACTCCATAAGAGGTGTTCTCACAGATGTTTTCACCAATTGTATCCCTAAATTAAAGTGTCTTCTCTAACAGTGAACTGGTGACAGAGCAAGACTGGTACCAACTTACCTAGCTTGTAGTCCACTGATCATCAGTTAATCCTGGTAGATTGAAGCTAGCATTTAATTTCTTCTCAGATTTTTTGAAGGTGTGATCTACTTTAATTATCACGCTAAACTAGAATTTTGGAAGAACCTCACAATATTTGAACTGCCATAGAAATATGGTTCCTGTCTTCCTGAAATTCATCCCAGCAAATACCACTTTTTAGTCTAGAATGATTTTACCTAAAAATTCATGTTATTTTTTTCAAAATGAACTAGAGAGTTCCTGCAAATATGCGTATTCAAATGATGTTGTCTTGGATTTAAATAACTTTCAGGTAGAGAGAGGAGGTGAACATTGAATTCTGACCTGATAGTATTGAATGTTTTCAAGAGGTGGCCTTTCTTGAAAACCAGTGACTTGTGTTGATGATCTTGAGCAGTTTCTGTTTCTTTTTCTTGTACTTCTGAAGTAAAGAATGCCACGAATCTTCCGGTGACTTCATTTTGCAAAGGATTATCTATTATTTTTAGAGAAAACCCCAAAACTATTTTGCATCTCCTCCCTAAGCTTCTGTAGTGCAGGTATAAAGGTTTTGGCAATAGGATTGCTGACAGTTTGAAACAGTCATAGTCAGTAAAACCTACTTCTTTGTCGGCAACAAGCACCACTGCTTACCAGCGGATTTCTATGTCAATTCCAATCCTTCCAGCTCTGCAAGAGGAAAGGAGCACTTTGAGAAATGAAACAAACAGTGTGTAATACTGACTCAAGCTCTGTTGTTAACACATCTGGAGTAGAGAAAGCAGTTTTAATGATCGTGAGATCATATCATATTTACTTTACCTACAGATTGGTCCCTGTAAATCATGTTGTGCTCCTTACAGCTAGTGATAAGCTTTGTGGTCTCTTGCTATATGAAGACTTCCATTGTGTGATTTAGTTTCTTTCTTGAGTATGCCATTGATTACACTGGCTATAATATTTTACTTTAAGCTTTTTTTAAAAAAAAAAAAAGCAAACATCAGAACACGTCAGGCTCACTTCTGTTCTTTTTATTGAATGAGGTAGTCCTGTGAATGTTACTGCTTAAAAGAATAGGCACAAAATCTTTCTGGTTTATACCTTCTTATGGTTTGGGACTGTTCACTAATAAGAAGTGCTCTAAGTATCGTTTGTGTCTACCAGGTCACACTGTAGCTAGTTCTTCCAATGACTCTTCCAGAAAATTGTAAGGTGCTTCCTGAGCATGACAGTCAAGACAGCAGAACAGAAGAAAGGATTCGTACTAGATGAAATACAAATAGCTCTAGAATGAGAAGGGACTGTAAAATGGCATTTTAATAGACCTTTATTTCTATGGTTAGAGTTTATCACTGTAGTAATTATATTTACTTAAGTTGTCTATGCTGCTTTTGCTGTATTAATGAATGAGAGATTCTTTGCCTATGAAGATATATTCTTTCAAATTACAGTTTTCATAGTGCTCTTTTGGGGTGGTAGGATGCAATATCCTCTTCAGAAATTCTGATTTGGACATTTTAGGCTGGCATCACCATACACATCTGAGGTCATTGACTGAAGGACTGAGACACCTTAAGATGCCCTGCCTCCTTGCTGCTTTATTGGGCCCTCCTGTTACCTTTGGTTAAGTTGCAGCATAGATAATGTATTCAGTCAAGGAAACGCTAAGTGGAATAGCAAGTAACTGATGTATTCTTGACTTGACTGTTGGACACAAAGGATGAATTTAACTCTCTTGACTGTTAATGTATTTTCTTATGATACGGTTTGGTGCTTTGTAACAAATTACCACAAACAGAATGGAGACCGAGAGCAGTGAACACCACTGGAAAGGGGAAGGGGTTTTTACAAAATAATAATTGAAAAAATCATTTATTAGTATACATACTAAGACTACTTTGTTCCTGACTTTTTTTAACCCTTTGTAAGTGTGAAAAGGTAATCAAATTTTATTGCAGCTTTATATTTATAGAATCATAGACTTGTTTGAGTTGGAATGAACCTATAAAGTTCATCTAGTCCAGCTCCCCTGCAATGAACAGGGACATCTGCAGCTAGATAAGGTTGCTCAGAGCCCTGTCCGGTCTGACCCTGAATGTCTCTATTCATTTCCTTTCCTTCCGAAACCTGCTCAGTAGTGCTAATTTACTGGAGCTAATTAATAATCAGCGTGCGTACAGAAAATAAATAAGGCTATTACTTTTAGGACTGGTTTTGACAAGCTGAATCTTACCTCTTCATTTCTTAGTAATGAAAGAAAGCTATGCAAACATCCTGACTGCATTGCACCCCTAATAACTACAACTCTAATAGTATTCTTCTCATTTCAACTGGCTCTCTGCCCCCAGTTTAAGTTACTTTTCTTTTATAGCACTTTCCCAAATGTAGAGATTTTGCAGTGGCACACTGTTATAACAACTGTTTTGAGAACAGTGATGTTTGCAGTCATCTTAGTTGCCGTTGTGCTTTAATAAAGGAATAGCTGATAGACTATAAATGTCTCCTTATTGCTGAAACCATTTAAGAACTGTTCTTTCTTCAGCAGTAAATAGAGAGCTGTTGACTATTCTACCTTTTTTTTTTAATGGACAGGAGTGAAAAAAGTAACACACCAACTCTTTTACTTTAGTAGCTGTAACTGTTTGTCCTGTCAAAAAAAACTTGCTTTCTTTTTGGGATAAATTTTATGAAAAGTGTATTTTCCTGATATTTTCTCTTATTTGCAACAACAGCAAGCAATGCTTACAGACTAGAGGGAATTCTGTGTACATGAAAAGCAAAAACTTGTTGCTTGTATTCTACCACACAGGCAATGACATAATGCAAAGATTTTCTCTCTGCAGTTCAAAGGATTTGATCCCAACATCCTATGCGTAGCTACCTTGCTCTTTGAGGGTGACAGAGAGAAGGTTCTTCAGCATGAAAAACAAGTCTATGACATTGCCACCAAGTTTGGGTATGTGATTTCAAAAAACTTTTCATATGGAACTATCCAAGAAACAACAAGGTTACTGTGTTTACATTGCAAGTTTTGTGTAAATCTCTTCTCAGTTTAATAGTTTGAAGTGGGAACAATCAGCTACTGAGTATTCCCTTTGAAAAACATGACTTGTGCTAATTCTTAATAGGTAGCTTTATGAAAAAACTTCAGCTGTCTGTACACTGCACCAAGACAAGTATTTGACTTAGAATTGATGTTGTTAGAATGGAAACTAGCCCTTGTAATTACTTACACACCTGGAAGCTGCTTGCTTTGCAATACTTAATTATAGATTCTGAATAGAGAAGAGAAACAAAATTGCAAGAGTAATATTAATTCTTTGCAGAATTGATATAAACAAATATAGAAAGCTTGTTTAAAAGAGAAGTTTGTGTAGTTTGAAGAATGTGCTGAATCTCTCTGTCCTACAGACTTTTTATTTTTATCCTTTCAATGAAACAGGAACTACTTCACTGTAGTGGCAGGCTGAGTAATGATCAGGTAGTTCTATTTTGATTACAACAGTGATGAAAACTAAAGTCTCATTTGTAAGAATATACTTTTTAAAGAAAATTTTTTTGCCAGTATTAGTCTCAACTATTAAAATACACAAATTGTCTTATATTTCAAGGTCGTCTTTTCTGAAATTTGTTCTTTTGTTCTACCACTTTAAATGGTTTACAAAAATGGGATTTCACATGAGTAGCTTGCTACCTTTCAGTGATAAGAATTATATTTTTCTTTATGAGTGTTACAGCTCAATGTTGCATGCAGCAAAAGGTCTCATCTGCAGGTCCTCTCTTGATATTTCTGGACGATGTGAATATTTGGGGTGGAGGGAGGGAAAGTGGTCTGTTTTAGTGGCCTGTTAGGAGGTGCTGTCTGTGCTACTCAGTTCAGACTATATTAGCTCTCTGTTTAATGTTTTAACTTTCTGGTTTCATATCTGAAAGGTATCCAGGTTATCTTTCTTTTCCACCCATGTAAGCTGCTCAGATTTGGAGTATCATCTAGGAAGACAAGCTAAAGATATACTACCCTTGTTCTCAAAAGCTAATACTTAAAAGCAAACAAAAAAGACTTTCATAATTCTCTTAATCTCATATGTTAGTAAAAACAAGACTTCCTTTTTCCTTTTAGGGCTCAATCTTTTTCATCTGTCCATCACTTAAACTTTTGGGAACTGATGTCAGTAGTCTTGCTGTCATGAACTGTGAGAATGCAAGTGCATAACTCCAGCATGTGCTTAGAAACATAGTTACAGACCTTCCTGTAAATGAAGATCATGAAGGCGCTCTGTCTAGTTCTATTTCCTTTGTTCTTTCTTGATTTTTGAAGACCAAAAAAGATAAGGTACAAAACAGAATGTCCATAATGTGAAAAAGCAGTGATTCTAGAAATAAACTGGGAAAACTTTATTGCTAAATCAGGAATCATAGGCTCCTGTTTTCAGCTTCAGTTTGGCTTAATTCGTTTGTACGCTTCTGCTGTAACAGATTTGTGTGAAAAAAGCCGAAGTGTTCAAGCAGCAGTCTCAAATGTTCTGCCAGGTTGGGACTATTCAGTAATTCCCTGATGACTAAGTGTGGTGACTCTCTAGCACATCAGAAGATCTACAGAAGTACTTTGGTACTTTACTTCAGAAGTAAAATAGATTGAGCTGAAACACAGAAGTAAATTCAATCTGCTTGTGTTCCTAAAGTGCCTTGAAAATTCTGTAAACCTTCATCATTTTTGTTGCTAAACCATACGCTTAAAAAAAAAGAAAAAAAAAAAGCTCTGAGGGTAGTTATTTCCTTATGTTTATTTTTTTTGACCTAGGTGATCAGGCTAATGTTACTGTGTTAACATTTCATTCTTTGAAGAGCTTCCATGGGAATTGGTTTTGCTGATCTCAGCCAAAGACTTGTCTAGGTAAATAGTGTTTGAGTTTGAGAGGTAGATGAATGGCAGATTGTTAATGCAGTTTTCATTACACTGCCATTTAGTACTCCTTGAGAAAGTTTTGTTCTTACGTATGTATGTGATCTTACTGTATCTGCAGTAAATGTACTGAAACGTGAGCTGTTAATGTTTTTTAGGTCATGGAATTAACAAAAGCAAAGGTCAAACAACAATGTTATTCCATTCATTTGGATACAGTGCTCTTTTCTTGGCTGCTAGGTTAGTGCTAGTGCAGTTACAAACAAAACAAAAAAAGTCTTGCTTTCAGATATCTTATGAAGGAATAGTGTGAAGTATGTTGATTATGAATAACTACACTACAAAGTTAGTCTTATGAAAATTGACTGCTTTGCCTGATTTTTTTTCTTTTTTTTTTCTTTCTTGTTGTACCCAACTTCCTTCTCTCTGAGCAGGACAGAAGATGTACCTGTGTTTACAGAGAGTCTATTTGCAGCTAATGTGATAAAGCTTAGAGATGGATACACTTGCACAAATGTTTCAGAATCAAAATGCTGGTTTTCTGGTTATTTTTTGAAACTTCTGAATACTGTGCTGGAAAGTTAATTAAATTCCTTAATTGCAGTGGCTTGGCAGCTGGAGAAGATAATGGACAGAGGGGATATATGCTGACATTTGTCATTGCTTACCTTCGGGTAGGTTACCTCTTGTCTCCTACTGAAACTTCTGTTAATTAATAAAACAAAACTGAAAGATATCTTTGAAGATGCTTCCTAAATTCAAAATGCAGATTGCCTTGGATGTTCTCTTAATTAAATTTCTCCTTAGAGGATTGTATCTATTCTATCTCTAATTCTGTAGTGTTCACTCATGGAATTTTTCTGCAAAATACCTTATAAACATAAATCTGTACATTTAAACAACAAAAAAAGTTACGTATAAGGAGTAACTTGAAGGATTTACTGACAGTTGCTAAATAAACCAGATCAGACTTGCCAATCTGCAGGTTGAAATTAGTCTGAGCTAGGAGAATACGCAAAATTTATGTGATCACTTAGCTCTTACTCTTTGAACATCCACTTATAGCCATAGTTTGAATGAGAATTCCAGAATTTCAGGGTGAATAAATTTGTCTGAACTGGAGCAGCTGCTTTTCTGATCTTCAATCTTATGGGTTTAAGTGATTTTTTTTTTTTTTTTTTTTTTTTTTTCAGAATATTATGGGTGTCCTTAGTGCTATATTTTGTTTGGCCTCTCTAGTTTGGGACAAATTACTGAATTTCATTTTATTTCAGCAGGCTGTAGGTAAAATGGGCTGCATGTTTCTTGTCTTTACGCTTCCTAGATAGAACTTAAATTCTGGATAGAACTTAAGTTCCAAATAACTAATTCTATTAGATATTATGCTGATTAGAACAGTGGAACTTTTGGATTGGTGCTAGTGGTACAAATATTTGTTAGTGGAAGCATACAGACACTCTGGCAAGCTGTCTTTTAGCCATGACATGAAAATGTCAACTGTCTTAGAAGAGTTCTACCACTTCTATAACAATAAACTAGTGTCACTGGGATGGATGGCTGTTTTTGTGAAATAGACTTTCTTTCTTAAGCAATCCAAAGTTGTTCAGCTGCTAGCTATGTGTCCTAGACTGGAATCCCAGATGTTGGTGCTCAGTGTTACTGATAATTTCCTTTTTCTGTTTATTAGGATCTGGGCCTGGATTACTATGTAATAGGAGAGTCGTTTGAGACATCTGTTCCTTGGGATAGGTAAACTGATTATTCAGTATTGCTTAAAACCTTGTACCTAATTTCATTCAAATTATTCCTAACTTGTGCTTGCTCATGAGGAAACTTAATTTAATTTAAGCCTTATGTGTATCAGGGGCTCCCTGATGTGCCTCAAATCTTACAGCTGCGTTCTTGCTAAAGTTGCTAATAAATTATGTTTCAGGATTTTCTAAATGCAATGTAGACAAGTATTCAGTAATATTTCTGTTTAGGTTAACCTTCCATTTGGTAAGCCAGAAACCTCTTAAAGCAGAATCTAAACTGATTTTAATGCAACCTCGTCATTAATGCAAAGAGGAAACTATGGAAACTGTGATGTGAGCTGGTAACCTTGTATCTTTGCTACTAAATTTAGTGTTAGTGGTAAAATCTGGCCTCTGCTTTGAAGATTGGGAGAGTCTGTCTAAATGACTGGGAGAAACTTGAGAAGGGTGATTTTTAAAGCAAAACTGTTGTTTATTTTACTTCAACTTTATAGGTCTTGAAGTACACTCACTTGTTAGCCATGAGTTTGTTTTTGTTCTACCTGAAAGAATGAGTTGTTGTGTAAGAATTTCAGATATTTTTCTTAAGTTGTGCTTACCAAGGTGAATGCTTTCAAAACCTTTTTGTACTTTGACTAATAAGAGCTATGAAGTTTTTCACAAATCAGGTACCCTGTACCTGACTGAATATATATGAAAAAGATACTTTATTGCTAATCCATTGAATGGATTATTTTCTCTCGTATTTAACTTCTGTCAGAAAGCAGAGTAGCTTTATGTCTGTATAAAATGCTTAGAAAAGTCGAGTTACACAGTGTGGATGGTGCTGCACAACTCAGAGGGAGAATATGTAATTAAATGATAATTTGAAAAATATGTTCTTGAATTTTTTTTAACGCTTCGAATGTGCCCGAGTCTGCTGAGGTGGGTGTGTAGGGAAGATAAATTACTGAAAGTGAATTAAATACAGTTTATGGCAAGATTTAATAACTCACTGCCATATTAAACTGATAACGTTTCAAGCTGGCAGAGTAGTACGCAGCTGTAGTCTCTAGTTCTTGCCTTGCACCTTATCAAAGGTATGCCAGAATATACAAGGCCTTGCACTTCTGTAGCTTTCTGTGAGTTGCATTTGTGAGCTACAGTTAAGGCTCTTTTGTTGAGGAAAATAAGTTTAGACAGAGAAGTGGTAAGCTCTATTTCCTGTTGAATTCTTTTGACTTCTATTCTATATGGAAAAGAGCTTTCATTCTGTGCTCTAATTCATGGTAAATGTACTATTCAGGAGATGTATGAAAAGAGCAATGCTGTTTAAGTCTTAATGGAGGACTGTTTTATTCTTAGAATAAGATCTAAAGTGGTTGAAATTGGTTTTAGAAGACAGTCTTCTTGGATTAATATGTTACAAAAAAAAAAACAACTGAGGATTCAGTTACGTGTTTGTGGTGTTTTTTTTTCTATAAAATGGTATAAAATCTTATTAAGACTTTATATTTCAATATGTTTTCTGTTACAGGGTTTTAGACCTCTGTAGGAATGTGAAGGAAAGGATAGTAAGAGAATGCAAAGAAAAGGGTGTTCAGTTTGCTCCCTTTTCCACCTGCAGGTAAGCCATGGAATGACTCAAATACTTCCATTTCTAGAATCTGTTATTAGTAACCCAACTAAGAGGTCATTACACTTGCTACCTAGTAGATAATCATCTATTAATGATAGAACGAAGACTAGTCATCTTGACTTTTCTCTTTAACCTGCAAGTAGGTTACATGTAATAGTAATTATTTCAAGGGATTAGTGGCACATCACTAGTCTTGATGCTTGTCCTTGACTCTCTGGTGCATAGTAGCAAAATAAGGCTAATTTAAGAACCTTAGCTCTCTGAAAGTCATTGCATTGATTCACTCTTACGAAGTACATGCAAAACCAAACCTTTTATTTTTTTTTTTAAAGTTACCCTTTAAAAATCAAGTGAGTAACTTTGAGTTGTGTAGAATGATATAATGGCTGATGTTACCATACCATACAGCTCTGTAATGCAGTTCTCTTCTGCAGGGTGACACAGACTTACGATGCAGGTGCATGTGTCTATTTCTACTTTGCCTTTAACTACAGAGGGATTAGTGATCCTATTCATGTCTATGAAGAAATTGAGGTAAAGTATATAAGTGTGTCAGTTAAGGAAGAGAAGCGAATATTCTGTAATGTATGCCAAACTTGTTGGCCAAGCTAACTGAGTTTTGTAGGAAAAATCTTAATAGATTACTTGTAAGACTTTGATCATTAGCAGCTAGGAGGAGTAGACCTTAAACAGTGTACTGAGGGGTGCAAGGTGAGTATTTTAGCATGAAAGTGTTCAAATATTTCTTCATCAACATAGAAAACAAAATGATTTTTTTTGCCATAAGCTTCATGCACAAAAAAGTAGTCATTTCTAAAGTGTCTTACTTTGTCATCCAGAATCTTGAAAAATCTGAATCTAAATTTCTTTCTGAATGAGTAACTTCAGTCACTCTGGGGAATTTGTTTCCATTTCAGTAGGCATCCCTCTTCTAGATGAGCTCCCCAGCCCAATAGACTAATTTAGTTTTGGCAAGGGGAAAGTGATCCAGAATATTCTGTTCTGGAACAATAGTTTTGTTGTAACAGATGTGCTTTGAAATGTCTTGGGTTTTATAGGGTTCATTTGGAAAATTCCTACTTAAATTCGTCTGCAGACTTGAGATGAAATGTTCACTTTTATTGTGTACCCTATATGTTTCTGACTTTTTTCATACACCTGTTAAAATGTTCACTATAGCAAGCATTTGACTAAAACCAAACATCTTGTGCATTTAATGTTAAATGTCTTATCTTTCCCATCTAGAGGGCTGCTCGAGAAGAAATACTTGCCAATGGAGGAAGTCTGTCACATCACCATGGAGGTATTGTTCTCAGTCTATTGTTAATCTTTTTTAACTAATAAGTATACATGAACACATCAAATAGTTTTCAACAGAACATTTCATGTAATGCATTCAAAGTATTTTTAAATTACTCAAAATATATTTTGTCAGTCTCTCAAGAAACCCTTTTACCCAGAAGCATCACTAGTCCTGGTCTGTTTGATGTCCACTTGCACAGCATGATATAATTATGAATAGCAGCCTCAAAACATTCCTTTGGTAGGAAATCTACAGGCTATCTGAAAAGCTAAAAGGGAAGTTTGTAAGTTTGTCATAAGCAGCTTCTACTGAACCTCGTGTAGAGGCATAATATTCATTTATGTAGACAAGTTTTACAGCTCTAAGAAGAGCAACTTAATGTCCCTTGCAGTTAGGTGAATGCTGTTTACCCCTAATTCCAAACCACTTAGTGATAATATCTGCATGACATTGCTTGACACTTTAGCTGAACTATGCATATTAACTGTATTTGTCTGCTAACATCTGATTATTCCATCTCCTCTCTTGTAGTTTGAAAATAATTTTTAATGTGTTACTAGTTTCTTAGCAAGCTGTTTCCATGCTTTAGTAGTAAGGTTTAGAATCAATTAAATGTATAATATTACCGTGATAACTTACATATGCTTTTCCCACATATTCAGGTAGCCTGATTAATTTGATGTGTCCTATATAATGCTGTAAACTCAAATGTCAGGAAGATTTGTTCTGAATTCCTTTTGATTTGTGTAATTAACTTCTTTAAACTGATTTAAAACAAATTTCTTCTCTACTCTTTTGGAGCATTGCTCAGCTACAGAAATAAGAGCAGAGAGTAAGAAATCTAATGGCTTAAAATAAAATAAAAATTATATAATTCTAAGAAAGCTCCCAGTGGGGGAAAAACTGGAGTGTAGAAACAGCGTTTTAAAACGCATCAGTGAATTCCAGGGCTTGAAACTTATATCTAGGGCTGTTTCAGGCATACATCTTTGTGATGGAAAT
Organism: Chrysolophus pictus; assembly: GCA_037305975.1. Classification (NCBI taxonomy): domain Eukaryota; kingdom Metazoa; phylum Chordata; class Aves; order Galliformes; family Phasianidae; genus Chrysolophus; species Chrysolophus pictus. The sequence goes on from CM074582.1 coordinate 21,919,107, forward strand.
TGCAGTATCAGAATATTGGAAGTTGTGTAAATATTAAAAACATAAGTGGAAATAGTTTCAATATTTTAATATGCATGTATTTTTCTCTGACTAATTTTTGCTATAGTATTATAGTGGACCAGTCAGTTCTCAAAATATGGATGTGAAATTACCCTCTTGATCTGCTACTATGCTCTTGCCTGCTGTGGCAACTGTATTTTACTGTGACTAGCATTTCATCCATTTACTCAGACACAGCTGTAGCTTGTCATGATTGAGTGCATTTGCCCTCACCATCTGAAATTTTGCTTACAGCATCATGGGCAAGAAAAAATTACTTGTATACCATTTTGATACCCTTGCATACTTGAGCTTTCTGACTTCATAGATTTAGAAAACTTGATTTCTATTAGACTTTTCTTGTTCCTATTAGAGCCCGCCAAATCTTTTCTGCTTTAAGTCTTTTTGTGTCTGACAAGACAAGATTCTTTTTTTTTTTTTTTCCTGTTCGTAGTAGGTGTGCTGCTGAAAATTAGCCTAATAATATCAATTTTATTTCCTGACCTTCAGGCCCTGCCATTCCTAGCTTTGCTAAAATCAGTCTATTGGGGGCGGGGGTGGTAAAAGAAAATACTAGTGCAGTTTATTTTAGTATTTGTCTTGTAATTGTGATTAATAACAGTTGTTTTCACTATCTGGAAGCAGACAGGCTGGTTTGTCTGCCTACAATCATGCTGTGATAAATGGAGCTATTTTAACTCTGGTTTTGTGTATCAAAGAAAACAGATGTAGTCTGGGACTTGAGGCTATAGGAAATACAAAGCTTGCTTAAGTCAGTCTTCATCCACTCTGGGTGAAGAAGTGGTCATATATGACAGTTTGAGATGTGTAAAGCTCTAAATTACTTTACATCTGGAAAAATACTAACTGCAGGTCTGCCCATAGCTACCATGCAGAAGGAGAACTAAAATCATAACACCCTTTATTTTATATTAAGACTAATTTCAGAAAGACTTAAGTTCAGATTCTTTTTAATCCCAATATCTATTCTCTCTTTTCCTCAAACTTATGAAAATATTCTAACTTCCAGTCAGTTAGCAGTGCTATGAGAGTATTTCCTGATCCCATGGCAGTTTTTGAGATTTAAACCTTAAAAGAAGCATAACTCTTTTTTGTTAATGGATTACAGCTCGCAGCCTTGCTATATAAGTACAGGAACTTTCCAGTAAAGGAATTGCAGAAGTGTATCAATACCAGCCTCTTAAAGCAAGCATCTCATGGACATGAGAAGCTATAGGAAATGCCAGACATATACATCAGTGTGATGAACTTGGCCTTCCAGTATAACAATGATTTGTATTTTGGGGTGGAGAATCTGGGCTTGTTTTTCTTGAATTCCTGTTTGATAAAATATATGCTTTTATGTGTACATAAAATAACATTTGCTTAGGAACTGTCACTGGTTAAAACTCTTCAGTATTTTTGCTTTAGAGTACAGCATGATTAGGGAGCTGGCTGGATTTGACCTTGATTCCTTCTGTATTGCCAAATTATGCACCCATGCAAATCTAAAAATAGATTCTTTCCATTGCAGGTGATATTCTAACTAACAACTTGTTACTTAAGAAAGTAATTATGAGCTTGTGAGTTTTAGCAGAATACATTCATTTAGACACATAACATCATAGAAAGTAAAAGAAAATTAGTTCTAGACAAATTGACTAAATAAAGATTAATATAACTCAGACTCTACAAAAATGTGAGTTATTGTATCATTTTCCTGGCAATTTATGTAGAAAAGCTCAGAAGAAAGAGAAAGGGATGTGCAGAACTGATGTGTAGTTTCATGTTTGACACTGCAATTCTGTGGTATCATTAGGAAGCCATGTCTTAAGATATACTTTGCAGTAATCCATGCAGACTACGATATCTGGAATTATTTCCTTAGGGGAGTGGTAGAGTTAGAATTGCACGTGGACTTTTCATTATACAAGAAAAGTATCCTCTTATCTTCAACTTAAGGGCTGGAGGCTGACCATGCTTAATTTTATAAATTAAGAACTTACTTGTTAATTAGAATCAAAAGTTTAAACTCTGACAGTTTTCAGACATGAGGAAACCCTAATTATGTGAAATAATCACTCAGTCGTATTTTTCTTCCTTAGTCTATTGATGATGAAAATAGAAGTGCCATCTTTGGTGTCTTTCTTCACCAAATAAATACGAAAGACCTTCTGAGTCCTCAACTTCTATTGAAGTATTTGATTAATGCACTGACCTTTCTCAGTGTATTTCAGAACTCTCTCTGGAAGAGTAATTTCTGGAAAGCAATTTCTAAGAGAGCAACATCACTTCCTGTAAGAGACTACCAGCTACAAGAAGATCATTCTGCAGGTGGAAGAGTCCCCTCCTTCTTATGACCCATGTTACTGTTTCTCCTTCTGCAGAGCTATTGCTTCCCAGAAATTACTAGAGCTATTGCTCTGCAATAATTGCCTCTTTACATTGAAAGGACTGGAGTGGAGGAAGTCTAGGGCCATGTGTAGTGCCACTGGAGCCTATTTCCCCTGGAACCACACACTGCTGTAAATCTATTCTGCGCTGGGGTTAGAGCTATTCCTGGGATCCATCAGCTACACTAACTTCCCTTACAAGACTGTTCATGTGTGCTGAAGTACATGATTTTCCTTAGTGAGAAAACTGATTGCTGCGTGCTGTTTGCTAGCTCCATTCATAGCTAGATTTTTAGCAGCCATCCATCTGCATCCTCAAAGATGAGCAACAATAGCCTTCATGACTATGGACTAGTATGTATCAGAATTGCAAAAAAGCATTTTTTCCAGCTTGTGTTTCCTTAACACATGGTCTACAATGGTAATAAAACCAAAAAATGATCATGAAATCAGGTTTTGGACTGTCTTTTTGAGTTGCTACTGCGCAACCTTGTTGGCTTTCTGGTTTGAGGTATGTGATTTGTTTGAAGCAGACTCTTTGCCATGCTAGGGTGTTTGTACTGTGTGTAGTAAGCAGGGCTTCAAATTGAATTTGACTAGTCTTGAGTGCTGGGTTACACTTGGCAAATATTCTAGCTTCCTAGCAGTGACTGTTTATGGTCCTAGCATGTGTCAGGAGTAGAGCAATTGCGACTTTTAAAAATTTAATACTTACTCTCATCATTCATTTTCAAGAATTAAAGATGCAAGATTAGGTATCTTTAGAGGAAAAAGATGAAAAAATGAGAAGTTGTATTTGTTACTAGTTGATTTCACAGGGACTGGATTTATAATGGTGTGTATAGGACTTGTATGACCAATTTGTAGTGGTCAACAGCGTTGTGCTGAGTTGGTAGTCTTTATTAATGAAGTTGTTGTGTAGCATATAAAATGAGATTAATTTGATCTCTTGTCAGTTTTAGATAAATTACATCCTCCTGGCCTTAAAGGTCTACCTTCTGTAGGCTAGAAACTGAAAGGTTGTTTTCTCTAGTCCATGGCATGATCAGGCTCAACTGAGACCTTCTAGTGGTAGGAAAGTTAGGACTTTCTTGAGCCCAAAGCTGTTCTCTGGCCAGGCTTAACAGAATTTAATTAACTTTGTTACTTGCAGTCATTTTACATCTATAGGAACATGTTTTAATGGTACTGTATTTTCTTCTTCCTTTTCTCTTCTCATTCTGGATATTGATTGTACTGCCCTATGGAGGAAGAAGGAATACTCAAAGGGCAGAACTAACCTGAAGTGAAACAAACTATCTATATTGCTTTTCTGTGTAGTGCTCTCATCTGCACAAAGTTTTTCATGGTCTACAGCTAAAAAATCCACGTATATCTTCTTTTCGTGAACATTTTCATTGAACGTTTGTGAAGGACCACTGTAACTAGTACATATTTTTTTCTTCACAGTTCACTGATCAAATGTATGTTAGATTTATTATTGCAAAAGTATAAACCATAGAAAATTTGACAAGATAGATGTGTAAATTATCACTTTGACAGAGCTAATGATGCACTCCAAGCACCTTCTGTTTTCCAGCACTTGGTGAGCGACTTCATTAAATATGCAATGACTGTTTGGTGCTGCTCAGACAGTAGTTCAGTTCCTTGTGGAATTGCATTATTACTGGAGGTGTAAAAGAGGCAGGCATGCTAGCTGTTGGGCATCCTGCTGTGATTCTAATGTGCTCCATCTTGTTGGAGCAGTTGTTTGCAGTCTTTTCAGGACAATTACATCCATAACCACAGGACACATTCACTGAAACTATATTACAGATAACAGTTGAGAATGGTAATGACTGTTCTTCAGCTGCTTGTATATGAGCCAGTGAGAGAGGCTTGAGGTGATGGACAAACCACATCCATGCCTCTTTTCTATTTTTTTGTGTGGTAGGATTAGTGTTAAAGTTCCCCCAGATAAAAGGCAGCTTTATCAACTTGCTCAGTCAAATTGTAACAGTGGTATGTTTGCACCTGAGTGGTTGTGTTTTTTTTTGAGCTCGGCTACCACAGTTCCTACTGCATGAAAAATGTTTTTGTCCTTCAGTTACGATCTTTGCTCTTTACATGAATACTGGTAATAGTTGCTTTCTATTTCTGCAGTTTTCCTTCTTTCTCACGTTTGCTTTTTCAGTTGGCTTTATAACTAGCTCATTCCTTAAGGTATAAACAAATATACTCTGTTCTCCAGAGGTGTCTCTGTAATTTATTATTGTGATGACAGTTTGATGGTTACCCTGAGAACAGGGCACAAAAGATGGCTTGAATTTAGTTTCAGATACTCTTAAAGCATCTGCCTCTCAAATCTTTACTATATCACATCATACTAACAAATGGGTTGTGACAAGGTAAGGCTGACAAGGTAAATGCTATACTATGTTTAATGAAAGAATGGCCAATATTTTGCACAATCTGTTAAATCAGAGTTGATGACTTGGTTAATTAGTGCATGAACACTTGGCCATTTAACAGAACCGTTGTGAGAATTTAGTGAAATGAGTTCTTAAATGGCTAGTGTTTCAGCTTTGCTTTGTGTTTGGTGTACGTTGTGAATAACCATTTTAACATGGAAAATAAGCTTTTGTGTAATAGTGTCTGCAAGTGCCAGCCTGTGCAGAGGTTTTTAAATAAAACAAGATATGCTGGTGACTGATAACTAGTCTTCAAGCTTTCTCTTTAGAAAATATTTTTTTGTTATTTAAACCAATACTATTTTAAGTTTGTTTCTGATTCTTGAGCACATTCTTTAAAGCAATCAAGAGGTGTGGAGTCCTACTTTTTAGTAATGTCTTATTTGGTTTTCTACTTAAAAAAAACTACCAAATTCGTCTTTTGAAAACTTACTACCAAATCACTATTTTAGTAGAACGGGTGATTTCAGCCTAAGCTTCATCTAAATTTCATAGTTTCTAAAGAAAGTAGACAGTGTGGAACACAGTCTTCCTCTGGGAGTATGCAGAGCTTAATGAGCTTGATAGTCTGGTGGGCTCAATAAATCAAATAAAGCAAAACATTTCTCATTTTTGAATAAAAGCATTTATCACACAGTGTTTGTTCATTCATGGTCACAAGATTGATTGGCTCCTAGAATCCTGCCGTATATTGAAAGTCTTTGTTTTTGTTTTTCCAGTAGGCAAATTGCGGAAGCGCTGGATGAAGGAGAGTATCTCTGATGTTGGCCTGGGAATGCTGAGATCTGTTAAAGAATATGTGGACCCCAATAACATCTTTGGAAACAAAAATCTTTTATAAAGCCCTGCACAACATGGTGTACTGAAACTTCTTCAAAATTACTGTTGAAATTCTTCCATTTTCATTGTACTGATATCCCAGTAATCAAATATAACATAGCCTAAACTTTAAAACTAGTATCTTACATTGATTTTTGCCATCCCCTGCTCCCCAATAAAGTTTAAACATTGCTGTTAACGTTTATGGATTTTTACTTGTAATGCTCTTAAACAACCCACTGGGCATAAAGTACATTACCAGCCAGGAAATGCTAATTTGATTTTCCAAGTTTGGCTAGGCAACACAGCTGACAATATTTTCAATGCTGGATACAGCCAGCTGTTTCTTACTAAAGCATCCCCCTGCAAGGAGAACAAAGACTGACAACAGTGTTTTCTGCAGAAGCAGCTGCTCAACCCAGCCTCTTGCTAAAGGAAAGCTGCTAGGAGACAGATGAGATTACACCAAGGAGTACTTCTCTGTGCTGAAGAATTAGGTATGTAACAGATTTGTAACCAGCGAATACTTAAAGCACAAATGTAGGCTTTAATCAAAAGAGACGATGCAAGTTAAACTGTTTCTAAAAACTCAGTCTCCCACCTTAATAACAATTGTAAAATTGTAAACAATTGAGCTGTCCTAAGTTGTATTTGCATTGCTGGGATTATCTTAAATTAATCATAGATCAGTCGCTGTAAGTTTTGTACAATCGACATTTCTCACTGTATGTTAATAACAGGTTTGTAACAAAACTTTGCCTTCATCTGTACTGCAGTCCTAGTGTGTATGGTTTTGCTCCTGTTTTTGTTTATTTTGCAGAAATGCAAAATATCTTTTTCAGTAAAAGAAAAAAAATTTTGGCTATTCAAGTGAAACTGCCCAGCGCTGTCTTTTGAAACAGTCTCAATGGTTTAATAAAACTGAAGTGCACATACTATCATTCCGAAAGTGAGGTTTCCCTTTTTAGTTTTGTACAGTTTCCTATGGCCTTTATGAATCATTTATCTACTTCACTAGTAGCCGCAACTTTAATTATCCATTTAACTTTAAGAAAATGAAATATTTTCTTGATCAGTATGGTATGCGAGTAAGCATTTTTACATTGAAACTTAAATCTTGATCAGTAAAACAAACTAAAAGTGTTTGTCAGTACTCATGATACAATTGTAAGGTGGGTTATTTTCTTAAAGCATGTTATTAACCTTTTTGATAATTAATGTATATGATTGCATAAGATGAAAAAAAAAAAACACCATGAACTGGCCTTTGAGGACACAGTCTCTCTAGCCAACTGCTTCACAACGCTGTAGTGTCAGTTTGGACACTTTTTTTTATTAGTATTGCCCTTAATGAGATGGAAAAAAAAAAGTATTGTTTTTAAACTATTTTAGAATACTGTTTAATTAGCTCTTAGTTTTGGTAGTACAACTAAAAGAATAGAAAATGCTCAAAAAAAACTGCATATCAGACAAAACCTTGAACTTGTTTAAAAATTAATTTCAATTCTGTAGTTGAAATATGAAAACCCAAAGAATAGTTCAAAATCACTTCAAAATGCATGCTGTCAAGATACTAAAGGAAAACTTTTCATAATCTGCAGGACATGAAATAGGTGGTTAACGCAATATTTGTAATGCAGCTAGATTTATTTCTGGTGGTCTATTTCACAACAGTTTGATACAGTCTAGTCTTCTCTTTTTTTGTTCTTGGCCCAGAGTTTGTATTTCAGCAGCAACCAAAATAATAGGTAGAGTTTGTTTTAGGAAACTGACTTTTCACAATGTGGTTAAGTATTCCTTCGTTTATATGTACTCAGTGATGTCTCAGCAAAGTGAATCTGTTCATGGTTATGCAGGGGAATTCCTCATCTCACATACTGCACAATGGTGGCTACTTGACCACCGCTGGAATCTTGCCAGTGACTACTGTCACTAACATAGACTAGACACCTTTCTAGGAGTTGGTAAATATGAAGGGTGTTTTCGTCTTCCCTCAATGAAATTGTCTAGCTATGAATAATCAGTTTTGAAGGAAAGTGTGTGAAGCTTTTTTGTAAAATGGTGGCACAAACATAGAACAAGTTGTCATGGTTCAGTAATACCTGTCTTAAGATTTTGACTTGAAGAACTACTCAGCCCTGACTCTTTAACTTTCTGGCTATGGCTTTCCCAGTCCTTGCTTTATTGAAGTTTCACGCTTATGTATGCTTTCTATTTCTACCCTTCAAATAGCCACTGGCTGTTGAAGTTATTTAAAATGCAGTAAAGATTTTTACTGCATATCAGTTGTCCTATGGGAAGGTGAGATAACATGTTATAGGAGTCCCAAAGTTATATTGTTGCATAACACTGAGAAGATGAACTACAACTGTAATGGATGTTTTTGCTAATGGCCACCCGATCACTGTCTTCCTAAATATTTTTTCTATCTTAGAAACTGACTTGAGCTCAGTGAACTTACAGTTAAAATAATATAGTACTGATGTCTTTAATTATTTCACATTTAAATTCCTAATGAAAATAGTGAAGCATCATACAAGTTCAGGAGCCCATTTAAAAGAAATTTTTCCTTTTTAGTATTACGTCTTCCACCACTCCTTTCCTTCTGTATTCTGTACTTTCTTGATAAAGACTTGGTTTCCGCTAGCTGCAGCCTGTTTGAAGAGGAAGCTTGATCCATGTAGATCAGAAGTGTATCTTGGTATACCACATAACTTTTTCATTTGGTTAACTATTTTGGCTATATGTAAGTTACAAACAATTTTAATTAAGATTATCATGACATCTTGTTACACAGCTTTGGTTCTCTTGGGAGGAAGAAAGGTGCTGAGTGAGTATGGCATAACTACTAGATGTATTTACATTGGGTTAGAGCTTTCTGAAAATTTTGAGAGAATGTCATAAAAGAAAAAATGAAAATTGCCACAGGCTCTATATCTTATTTGAAGAAAAATGTCTCTTCTTGACTTTACTCACAATACAGTGGTTACATTAAGATGTCGTCTTTGCCTTACAGCTATGAACAGAGATCAGGCCAAACAGTTCTTCTGTAGCATTGTTAATTAACTAAAACCAATTTCAAAGGCAGGGATACATTAGCACTGAAATCCAGAAAACACAAGTCAGTTCTCAAATCTTGGAAATGTATGTTTATCAAAGTTGTAATTCAACTTTTGCAAATAAAGCCAAACAGTGTTCGTCATTTTAGTGTGAGATTAACTGTAAAACTTTCAGTTGTAATGTTAAGAGATAATAGAACCTTATATTATTAATAAAAGCAAAATGGGCCTAAACCAGTATGTGTTTCTGTGCTGAAGCTAAGCAGATATATTCTCCAAACTTATCATTTTTGATTGATTTTAATTTGATGGCAAACTGACCCAAGGTATAGTCATAGGAAGGTTTGAGCAGTAGTAAAAAGAAAATAGGTTAAATTTGTGAATGTATGCTAATTGAAGTTCTGCTTTTTTCTCCCATGCAATGCAAAGCACTTGAAAGCCTTAAGCCTACATGGCTCAGAAATCTCTTCCTCATTCTTCTGATTTGAACAACAAAGCTACCTTCTGCTGCTCTGTCAATATAATGCAGGAGCGTACCTTGTCTTACCTTATCTTTTGTGCTTAAACTATTGCAGTAGATACCTTTCTGTTAATATATGCACATCTGATTTAAAAGTTACTTGGTAACAGTCAGAATATGATTGAAAGAACTGTGTTTACGAAGCATATGTGAGCAGAAGATATGTTTCTGTTATCTGTATAGTTGCTCTAATGCTTTTATGCCCCTTAAACTAGAATGACTGGAATTACATCTTGCTTGTTCAGATGTGGTGCCCTCTGTGCAGGAGTGGCATGGACCTGTTGGAGCACATCCAGGGGAGTATCACAGAAACAATCCCAGGGATGGAACTCCTCTCCTAAGAAGACAGACTGAGAGTGCTGGGGCTCTTCAGCCTGGAGAAGAGAAGGCTCCAGGGTGACCTGAGAGCAGCCTTTCAGTATCTAAAGGGGGACTATAAGAAGGAATGAGACAGACTCTTTAGCAGGGTCTGCTGTGATAGCACAAGGGGAAATGGTTTCAAACTAAAGGAGGGGAGATCTTATAATAAGGGTGGTGAGGCACTGGCACAGGTTGCCCAGAGAGGAGTTGGTGGATGTCCTGTCCCTGGAGACATTCAATGTCAGGCTGGATGGGGCTCCAAGCAACCAGATGGAGCTGTAGGTGTTCCTGTTCGTTGAAGGGGAATTGGACTAGATGGCCTTTCAGAGTCCTTAGCAACTCAAACGATTCTGTAATTTGTTGAGTTGTCTTGTACTAATGTAGATTCTTCAATGCATAAGCAGATTATTAAAAAAAGCCTGCAAGAGCCATAGTATGCAGGGAACAAGAGTTTTAATCACATGTTTCTCAATATTATCCAAAATTTCCTGTGTCTTTGCTCACAGGAAACATTTTATTTGTATGTTAATCTTCTATTAAAGGCATAAAAACACAGTAATTCTTATTTAGATCTAGATTTAATATGAGGGAGGTCTTAGATAATGATATACTTGTCTCAAAATGACAGCCAGATCCTATTGGTGTTCTTTAAAAAAAAAAAAATAAATTGGACCTGACTTGCTAGCTGTGTAGATATTAAAGGCTCACAGTTTATGGTTTTGCAGTCCCACTGCTGACTCTCAGTTTCTATTACCTTTAGGAAAAGCCATCGGTTTTTGTTAGCTGCTTCCTGCAGAGAGGAATTGGCAGATGATTGCCCTGTTCATGCTCAGCTTTAAGGTCTGACATGGTGCTCAAATATAGAGATAGTTGAAGATAATTTTCAAATGTTTGACATAGTGTATCTGAAAAACACCGATGCTGTCAATGTGAAATTAACGACTTGGTTTCAAAAATATTTGAGATACAGTTTTTTAAAATCTTGCGGTAATCACCAGTGTTAGTTGCAATAATACATAAATCTACTGAAATGCTGTGAAATGTTTTTCTTATGAATTTGGGGGTTGGGGACTTTGGGAAAAACAAAGCATGGAACTTTTCTATGGGAAACTTTATGTATGTTTCATTTGGATTCAGAATAAAACTAAATTGGTTTCAATTGACAGTTCAGAAACTCCACTATGATATTCCTGTTTGAGGAGCATTCAGTCTCTCTCTGCTTTCATGGTGAAAATGGGAGACTTAACAGCTTCAAATGAATGCACTTAGTGTAGTGCTATAGCCTTCTAAAGTATAAAATGGAAGAGCTGGTCACAGCAGTGAGGGCATGTATAGCAAAGGAGATGATAGGCAGAACACTGTGCACCTAGTAATGTAAAGTACAATGTGCTGCTGTTTTTTAGCTTCACATCAAATTAGAAGACTGTTTTTTCTTAAAATTAGTTCAAAGTTAACGTTTTTTCTAATGATACAGAATGTCAAATGATTTCCAAAACTTCGCAGTTTGCTTCAATATCACATCTCAACACTACTGAATAAAATATAAAATTGACAGTCTCACAACAAGGCCTTGTTAAAAGTATTCCTGTTTCAGGCTAGTAGAAGTGCTGGGCTCTATTCCCCTGCATAACACTAATGCTAAGCATACGGACATCTGGCATTGCTATTGCACCAATCAGTGCTAGTTCAGTAACGTAAGTGTTCAAAGCAGAGTTTGATTGAATGGTATTGATATTATGTGCTCAAGTGAAGGTCAGCAAATACTGAAAACATAAAAGGTTGATTTGGATAGATCTATGCGCAGGCAGGGCAATTTGACTAATTTAATTACTCACAGATTGATTATTAATTGTGGCAAAGATAAATGGTTGTACAGCAATCCTGAATAGCCACAAGTCTGAGGGTATGGGAGTAATGAGAAGGTACAAATACAGCAGTTGACCTTTTTTCCTTCCACCCAGTGGTAGCAGCCATCATTGTTTCCTGTTTCACTCTATTACTGCTGCTGAACAGGAAATCCTGACTGCCCAGAGGCAAGGGTTAAAAGCCCTTCTGAAACATGCTCACCTAGCAAATACATAGCAGCTGGGTAAATACATGTGGAGATGAGGCAATAAAACCCAGTCATTACAGGAAGTAAATCTTACTAACATTAGAAAGCAAATGTAAGGAAGACATGGGTAAGCTGAACACTGAAAAATTCAGATTTAGAATGACATTTGTTGACAAGACTTGGGTATGATACTGACCACATTGGGCTTAGTGCACAGCCCTAGATATATTCAAAGCTTTTCCTTGACTTTCTTATGATAGAATTTTGTACTTAGTCAAGATTCCTTTAAAAAAAAAAAAAAAAAAAAAAGGAAATAGATCTCTTCACTGCTCATTTTGCTCATTTGTCCTCTGTTGTTACCACCAAAGCTTTTGAGCTTCATGGAAGTCTTCAGCAAAGCTTGAACAAGGTAGAAGTCTCAACGAATCAAGTTTCTACAGTTTTTGGTTAGTTGTTTGTGCTTTGTGTGTATGTGCGTGCGTGTGCGTGTGTGTGTGTGTGTGAGAGAGAGAGAGAGAGAGAGAGAGAGAGAGAGAGAGAGGAAGAGAGAGAAATACTCTATCTTTGTGCTAGCAAGAAAGAGAAAAGCTGAAATGCCAGATGGTTGGTGTGTTCTGCCTTGCACTTCTTGAACCCTTAAATACTTTCATGAGTGGGTCAGCCGCAACTCAAGCCGATCTATTCAGTACTGCTGCTTCTGGAAATACAGGACAGCATTGTTCTACTAGTTAGGTTTTTTTGTTTGTTTGTTTTTGTTTGTTTTTCCTGTAACAAGATAATAAATTGTGGTTTTGCCATTCTTTGTTAATGCTTTTAACTTTGCTATGACTAAGACCTCATTTTCAGTTTACCATATTTTATCACAGAAACACAAATAAAGAAAAGAAGCTGCTGGCTTCCTTGAGAGGACAGATCCTTTTAAAGCATAGTATTAAAGCAGACCGCAGGGAACAAGAACAGGCTGTGAAAAAAAGGGTTGCAGAGAGAGAAAAGACACTGGAAAAGAGAGCAGTGAGCTGGATCTGTATGCATGTTGATAAGAGTATGCATGTTAACTGTTCTCCTGATGAAGAGTTGCTCTAACTTTAGAGCTGTGGAATCCTTCCATGTTATTACTAGCATGTAGGTAAGGAAGCAGGAATTATGGTTTTAGATTGAGGGGATGAGTGACTGCTGTACCAGAAGAGGTAGAGAAAGAAAGGCTTTTAAGAACTCTTGTGTGGTATGAAGGTTAGCATTGCAACCTGGAGCACTGGGGCTTTCAATCTGCAAAATTTCAGCAGACAGCACAATCCATCAGCACGTGTAATAAAAATTTCTTTGTATTGCTTTACCTATCTGTTGCATGACTTATTGCTAATGAAATAGCGACCAGGAAGCAGAGAATTACTAACGGAAAACAGAGCAAGGGCAGTGCAAGCCAGTGTCTTGTGTCTGTGTCTAAATTACCCTGAAATGAACATCTGGCAGCGGCAGCCAAGCAGAAGGGACTATGCTGCTGCGGAGCAACAATAAATTTAGGATGGTAACAAATCTGCTGATTTAGTTACAACATAGTACATTTTTGAGGCTGATGAGTGGAAATCACTCTCTCTTCATTCATAGAGCTGCATGCTGCTCTGCAGACACGCATAAAAATGTGACATTATTTCCTATTCTTTCTGGTAGCTCTTGTAAGTCTCCCATATGTGTCTGGGCTTGTAGATCTCTCAGCTCAGTCATACCATGCTGCTTTGGGTCCTTCTAACCCATGATTTTCCTTTACTATGGCCAAAACTATCCTTGCAGCTGTTGCAGAAAAGGTAAGCTAATTTTTATCTGCTCCTTCAAAAGATAGAAGAGCAAAAGCTTTGTTTCATGTTGTTCTTATTGTTGTTCTGTTTCTTTTAATGCTGCGTGCTGATAGGCTACGTTTGTAGGCCGGGCAGTACACAGCAGGTGTGAAACAGTTCTGAGCAGTGGAGAACTTAGTAAGGCATCTCACGGCTACTTTTATCACTCCCCATAGTTGCAAATGCCTGTCACTTCATTCCAGGTGCACTCTTCTCACAGAACGTGGGTTTTGGCTCTTCACACCTCACAAGGCTTCCTGCTCTGCCGGCCCCACATGGTGGGGTGGGAGCTGCGGGCCTGGCCCTGCACACCTGTGCCACAGGGCCCTCATCAGCCGCAGGTGCCAGGCTGTGGGTGGGCCGGGCCTGAGCAGCTGCCCTCCAGAACGGTGCAGCCCGGCGAGGTGGGCAGAGGCTGGAGAGGCGAGTTCCTCAAGGTAAGGAGATACAAGTTATTTCATCTTTCTGAAAATGTGCTGCTATTAAGCTGAGGGTTTGGAGTGAGTGCCCAGTGGAGAGAAGGAGGCACAGGGAAAGACGTGTGTAATGGCTGCCATGGCTGAACATGGCGCCCTGAGGGGCGCAGGCTTGCAGGGAGCCAAGCAGCACCTGTTCTGGGTGGGTGAAAGCAGGTTTCCTCTCAGGGCAGGGAAAATGCACGTGAGAAAAAACGTGAATTTAGGTACGTGGGTTGTGCTTGCCCAGCAGAAATTGTTGTTTGTGCTCTGAAGTTGTTTCGTGATTTTTGGAAGTAGTGTCTAAGTTTTGTCTGGCCTGCTGAGACCTCAGAGAGCAGGAGGCTCCTGCCTGCCACGTTGTGTTGTCTGTGTTTGACATACTTCTGGCTTGGTTTCAATATTCCTCTCTTTTGTGTCCCATTTCTCTCAATTTGGAAATACATGTGGTGAAATGTTGATGCGTGTGCTCACCATTTGGATCTGAAGATCTGCTCCATTTCAGTCTTTGCCGCTTTGTGGAAACAATATGTGTGGAAGAAAAAAAACAACAACATGCACCAAACAAAAATTCTATATGGTGGAAGTTGCAATTGAATTTTTTCTTAACTACTGTATTGCTGTGACTTGGGTAGACCATGCCTGTAAAAATTCCCAGCTGCACACGTTCCTTTCCTGTCGGAAGGCTGGTTGCAGGATAGATTAAGAGTACAGAACTGAAACCAAGGTGGGAAATTAAACTTTTATTAAAGTAAATCAGGTCCTGGATTTATTTTACAGAGTAAGGCAATAAAAGTGAATGTATAAAAAAAATTGCAATTTAAAATAATGTACATTCTTTTAAGTCATTTTTTCTGTTTTCAGTTTTATTGGTACAACTGAGTTGTATTTACTTAAGTTGCATACCTGTGCTTTTTCTGACTGCAAGAGTGGCTTGTGCGTTTGATGCTCTTAGTTTTTGGGATACTGTGAGAAATTAGGGGAGAATAGAGTGGCAAAAGCAAGCTGCAGATCTCCGTACAGCTCCAAGGTTCACCAGTATCTGGCATCAGCACCATGTGGGGCTGCTTAGAGGTCTTCTTGTCCTACTGCAGGAGAGAAAGCTTTAGCCCCCAGTGCACCAAAATGGATGCTACCTCCACAGCAAACCCCCCACCCCTGCTCTGTGGCCATATGGGTGCTCACATCTGTGGTGTGCTCTAATCAGCAACCAGGCAGCCGGGGTGCAGGAGGAATAAGGGAGGAACCTGGGTGAGGTTGCTGTCTGTAGGTGCTGGGGGGAATGGGCTTAATCTGTAGCATTGGATTTGGGGCATTAGTCAGTCACTCTTGTAGACAGGAAAGGTGAAGAAGGGGTAATTTAGGAAGATTTTCCTCTTTAAATTTCACTTCTCTGAAGAAGAACATGAAAAACTAGGCAGGTTCAATGTCTAATGCTTAGTTTCTCTGTACTTCAGTAACAAGGGTAGTAGGAGTGAAACTTATGGATCATATTGATATGCAATGTGCTGTTGATATCCTTGATGTGTATTGTTTGACTCCACTGAAAGTAGAATAAAAGGTCTTCCATCTGGCTTCGGGGCTTAAGGGAGTGATGAGGGAGAACCGTATTTCTTTCAAACTTCTTCTGAATGATTTTTCCTTGCATTGAAAAAGCAGAAACAACATGCTGAAAGCACATTTTTCTCTGTGCTGTGTGAGGAAGGAGAGTGGGAGGCAGTGGAGGAACAGGTGTTTAAGCAGGTGATTCGCATCTTGTATCTAAAAGGGTTGTTGAGTTTGCCATGGACGCAAAAGGACAAATTGTGTGGGTGGAGCAGAAACCTGACTTTAGAAAATGTATTTTGCTCTTATCATTTGCTCGATCGTTCCATCTCATTTGTTTGCAGATCTGTGATTTTAGTCCTGCAGATCCTAATTTCAGTTGCCATTGTCTTTCAAGATGTGCTAAATGTTATAAATCAAGCAAGGTCTCACTGTCAGTCCAAAATGCTGCCCTGCCTCCGTAGTGGTGCCACCTACAGGTGGATGAAAAAATTAATCGCTTCTTTTACTGATGCTGTAGTTGCTTTCAAGCACAGAAATAAAATTTTCACCTGTTTGTGTTGGTCTTGGACTGCAGATGCAATACACCATAGGCATCAGAGTAGGCTTTGCACAATGTGGATATGATAGTGCATTCTTTTGAGTTACATGTGCAGGTTCTGCAAGTAGTAAAAAAAAAAAAAAAAAAATTGTTGTGCTTCTGTTGTCAGCTTTCTTTTTGAACAATGGGGACATTAATTGGTCTGTGCTGGCACAGGTGTGCAGAATTCCTCGTGCAGGACACTTCCTCTATCACTTCTCCTATTGAGATTTGATTAATTCAAAGAAAAGAGTTCATCCACTTTGCCTAGTTTTCAAAGCTCAAGGGGAGTGGTTATGATTATGTCAGCTGCATGGAAGATGATTTCTAATCAAATGCTCTGAGTCAGGTCTGTCCACTGTAGAGCACTCACAGTTCATCAGCCAGAGAACAAACCTGTGGCAGATCTGTGCTCGTGTTTCCTGATTCTTCTGGGGTAGAATGTTCTCTCCTGGAATTCATGATAAGCTGCATACTTGGTGGTTTTAATCCATATCAGTGTAGTCCACAGGGAGGATTAATGCACTTTAGCTAGAGTAATGCAGTCATTTTTCCTGACTCATTCTCCATTTTAACATGCCTCTGTGTGGTTACAATGCTAAATTAAATGTCCTGGAGCTATTGTTTCTCAAAATTTGCACAGTTGAGCAGTAGTCTGCAAAGCTGTCAGAAGGAAACCCTTCTGACATTTGGGTATGGATGGGATTGCTTTTCTGACAAGAGGGGGGAGGCCATGCCTGCCCCGTGCCCTTCAGCTTTGAGAGGGGAGATATGCAAGCAACGAATCCCCTGCAGTTCTGAATGGAGTGGATGAAACTGGTGAATTTGTTGCTGTTACCAGTGTATTGCCATCTGGAAGTCACCAAGAGCCTGTTTAATTCACTTTTATTGCTGTTTATTTTAAAGACTGTCAGAGAAGCTCAGGGCTTTAGGACAGGTCTTGGTTTTAGTTTAGTCTAAATCAAAATAAATAATAAAATCCTCATGAAGATGTACAGGCACCATGCGATACTTATCCAAGCTGACACGATGAAAAAATAAACTAATGATGTTTTATAGGCTCATGAAAAAAGTATTTACTTACCTCATATGAATGTGCCAATAAAGTTTTAAACAGATTAAAAGTAAAGACAGATGCCAACATCCATACTAATCACTTTGCATAGGAAAAAAAAAAAAAAAAAACCAACAAAGAAGGAAACACAATTATCCCAAATTTAAACTTGCCAAATCCAATTTAAGCTCATCAGTGTCTGTTGCAATATGTACTTGTTTCTCTTTGAAAACCAAGCAGGCTTTGCTGCAGACTTGGCAAACCCCAGCAATAGCTGAAGGAAAAATAGTGCAAATGTATATTGGATAGGAATTTGGATCAGAATATGCAGTTTAGGAATGCAACTAAGCTTGAAATTAGGCTATTTCTGTCTGTGCAGTTATGTTTGTAAAGATGGCTCTGATGTACCTGATACAGCAGCAGCTGTCAGAACAAGGTTTTGTTAGCCAAAACAACAGGGGCACTTGCAAACCAAGCGTGTGAACCCAGATGGATGTGAGTGTAGGTACAGTTAGGTGTTTGAGCACTTTAAATGGCTATATCCAGGATGTATAAATGCCTAGAAATGTGCCTAGGGCAAGTTCTCTGCCTAATACAGTATTTGCAGAGTCCATGCTGTTTGCCAGAAACAACTAGTTTCAGTTGCATGTATATATATTTCTTAGACAGGGATTAGTTTTGGATCAGAGCCCTGTCATGATTTTCATCCTCTGCTAACACGATCCAGGCTGGTAGCTCTAGTACTGGAAAAATTTGGCATGGAGATTTACCACCCTCTGATGCAAAAACCCTAGAGCACCTGCTGGCCCAGCAGTGCCTCTTTGGCCATCTGATGCTGAGCCTGGCCCAGTGAATGCAGTGACAAGACTGGTGAGGGTTTGAGGTGGCAAAGCAGGGCAGGATTCGGGGGTATTTCACTAATGCACACTACACGTACACATATTCATAAAATGAAGCACTTGGTGAGTGGTACCAAGGAAGAGCAGCTTTGTTTCAAGGCTGTAGTTCACAAGAAAAAGTTGTGTAGAATTGGCAAATTCTACACTAGGGTATGTTTGTGGTACTAATTGCCATACAGGCATGCATCTTGCCTTGCAATGCATGACTGCCCTTTTCTCATAGACTATGCTAAATAACTGATGAATTTCCATATGGTGACAGATCTCAGTGGCTCTGAGAAAGGACCCCTGGTGCTCTGCCTCATTGCTACAAAGGGCTGGTGAAGTCCTGAAGTTGGACAGCACTGTTTTTTCTATTTTTTGTTCCTCTAGATGACAAATTGATGGTACTTTAAGATGCATTTTAAATATGCTTGCTTTTTACCATGAAGTTGGTCTCCCACCCAAGTGAATCAGTGATGTGCAAATGTCTAAAATAAGAGAGAATGCTTCATCCTGAATGAACCTGGAAAAGCTGCAGGAGTAGTGGCTGGGATTCATGGTAAGAAAGCTGTCATCTTAGCACTGGGAAACATAAGATGTGCTGATCCAGAGCTGAACTTGTATGTGAAATGAGCTTTGCTCCTCTTAGCAGTGCACTCCTTAGGAGGTATCTCAGCCTCCCTAGATCTTCTCTGCATTTTAGTTCTGATACCCCCACATCTGATTTATATCTGGGATGACTTTTTCATAAATCAACGCAATTCGAAGATTAACAACCTTCCCCCTCCCCCCAAACTTGTTTATTTTAATTTAGACCTGCAAATAAGCTTGTAAAGCAATGTGCACAAATTGCCTAACATATTCCTGCCCATGGGATATCTGTAATTGACTGTTTTAAAATCAGATTTTAAAATGTATGCACAGCAATGAGTGTGATAAAGATTAACTGCTTTGCAAAATGACTGCTTTCATTGTGGAGGGCAGATCAAAGCTCAGCAAGAAAAATGATGCAAACTCTGTTAGGTGATACAATTCTATTGTGAAATGACTAGCAGTGCTTATGGTCTTGTCTCTATTTCTTTTTTTTTTTTTTTTTTTACCTTTTTCCTTCCCTTCAAACAAAAAAAGTGGGAAGAACAGACAAGAAAAAAGAAAAGAGATGCAACAAGACATGTAGGCCTATATTGAATCAAGACAGTAAGCAGTGGCTGTGCCAGAGGTCAGCTTATAAATCAATGAATTGGCGTTCAGAGTATGAACCTCTTGGTCCTCTCTGCTTCGTGCGTGTATCGTTATTTTTTAATTGGCCATGGTGGTCTTAAGTGGATGTTTCTGGCCCCTTTTCCAGGCATGTCCATTACTCTAAGTGCTTCTTGACTCTGCAGGTTGGCCTGCATCCATCCTGAGCCCCTTTCAGAAACACATTTTTATAATTTGGAGCTACAATGACAGCTGTCTACATGCTCACTGGCAGAGCGAGCCCATTTCCCAGTGTTTGGTCTAAGCCCTTGCTGACAAATACAGCTGTGTCCCCTCAGCCGTGCTGGACTGATGTACAAGATAAAGAGGTCTCTGTCTCCTGTGCTCTGTAGCACTGGCCAAAAGTGGTCCGAGGATACAGTAAATCTTCATTTAACTCCAGATGGAAGACTTTGAAAGATAACTCTCACTTTAAAGCTAGACAGTGAAAGTTTGAATGCTAAGATGATACTGAGGGGAAAAAAAAAAGTATCCAGGATGATAGAGTATTTCCTCAGAGTTTCTGGACTTCTCTGTTCTTCTTCAAAAGTGTTTGATATTGCCACCATGCAGCCAGGGACAGTCTAATGGTATTACCTCATTTTTAAGTTTAGATGGTGTGATTAAAACCTTTGTTTTTCAGAGTTAACAAGATTTTAAAAATTTATTTTTAGAGTAAATGCCTTTCAAAATTACAGCCCTTTTGCGTGCATACTCTTTGATAGCCTTAACATTTCACAGGAAAAGCTGAGCAAACTGGTTGCTACTGCTGTCAGTGTACTCTAGAAAGGCAGTGGCTGGTTTGGCAAGCTCCTTCCATCGATTCTTTTACAGTGTCAGTTGTGGTCTGGAGGATTCTTGGTCAGAGAAGGGAGATTCCCAGTTCATTTAACCTGTGGGCTCTCTGGAAGCATAACAACAAGAATATTTATTGATGCTGTTCATTTTTAATGGCCTTACTAAAGGCCAGCAACTCCTCAAATGTTTTGTGGGCCCCTAGCCCAGCCACGAGTAATGAACTGTCTGTGACAAACTCATGTGAATTCAGCCTGCACAGGGCAGTTTGCTATAAACCTGAATTCACTGGCTTCCCTTTTGACAGTTATCTTTCTCTCTTGTGGATTGAGTCAGGGTATCTGCTCCAGGATTCCAGGCTGTGAGACATTTAAACCTCTGTACGAGTAGTGCAGCTCAGGACTTGCTCTGCTCTGGGTAAAAGGTAGAGCTGCAATAATGAGATGTAAAATACTAACATCAGAAAAAATCATTCTGATAGAAAACATTCCGAAAAAAAGCTTTTCTTCAGAAGATCAATCAGCATGTTATGTTGTTTCCCTGTCCCAGCTGAGGTAGATGTGACACTTCTGATGAGCCCTTGAGCTTCACTGTAGTTTCAGGTCTGCTCCCCTTGTCTCTCCTGTTAGTGCAGTCCCACAGTCAGTGTGACGTACAGGCCTCTTATGGGAAGTTGCCCTTCCTGTACAACAGCAGAGATCCAAGTTGAGTAACCAGGCTAATGTTTAGCTCTGAAACAAGGACTACCAAGCAGTTTTTCTGAATTGACCTCCTTTCTTTTTCTACTTTTTTTCCTTCATTTTTTCAATTGAGTTTGATTTCTACTAGCTACTCTGATTTGCTTTTTGGTGGTTTGTTAAGCATAGGTTGTTTTTTGTGTAGTTCTATATGAAAATTTAATTCTGTCTGTGAGCGCTGCATTGCAGTTATGAGGTGTTAATGGGCCCTGGCAGAACGCATAGACCTTTATTCCATTCTCTCTAGACTATAACTTGAATATGTGTGTGTTTGCTATTTGACTTCTGTCCCATCATTTTCACTAGCTTTTGTTTCTGTACTGCTAGGCCATGAAATCTAAGGGGACTTCTGCCTTCCTGAAAAATGGTCACGTGGATCTTTGAAGCAGCATTTCTGGTAGTTTACTGATAAACATTATGTTTCTCTAGGGAGCGAGTGGGATCATTCTGCTCCTATACGAATATTTGTTGTGTATTTGGATATTATACAAAACTTTGTTGTGTATTTGAATTTTTTAATGCTAGTGGATTTCAGTTTCTTTGTTCCTTCTCAGGCTGCTGCTTCTTCTGTTCGTTATTATAAAGATTTGTTCAAAATTTAAAAGGCTGTCCATAGACTCACAATTTGTCCTGATCTGTATTGTGATTTTCTGTGATCTATGGTCCCAGGCACAAGGAGCTGGCAAGGAAGTGCCTGAAATTGCAGTTTGGCTGCAGATAGGTGGTTCGGAGTCCTGTCCCTCTATTAATCTGCATTACAGACAATAGGCCAGATCGTTGCAACTCCACTGAGCTTTGATTCAGCCCAGAATTTATACCAGCTGAGAATCCTGCCTGAGGTCTTATTTATGACTGAGATAAAGTTTCCAGAGAGAGGCAATATCTTATTAGACATCTTAATTTATATGAGGGTAAAAAGAAAAAAAAAAAAAGGCTTTTGAATGTGCAAGACCTTTTACAGGGAAAAGTACCTTTGTGAGAATGCCACGGGAGCTGGTATCACAGTGAAAATGCTTCTGGAAAAGGCGTGCATGAAAGAAGTATGAACATGGAGGTGCTGAGCTTTCTTTCCTAGTTCTCACAATTTTTGCTGTGCTGAGCCCTTCTGTTTTGTTTTAACCGCCTTCATTGTTGAGAAGACCTCTAGTCATCTCCTTCTGGATATAACAATCTCTTGCGAGCTGATCTGCTCCTGTGGGTCAGTGTGAGACCTGGTGATGCTTCCTTTGGTTCCTTGCATGCAGGGGGCTCCGTCTGCCTGCAGATAGACATCCTGCCTCTGTCCCGGTGCTCCCCAGATGTCCTGACAGGGTTGGATGTGGCATCTGCATTTTGGTGTCTTCTTGGTGCTGGCAGAGAGTGTTATAGGTGAAATGAGAGATAGATCAGACTGTGAAATGTGGAGGGGATGGAGTCTATCAGGAGGAATAAATCCTTGTCCTCCCCCTTCCCAGCCAGGTGTAGTGTAGGCCTGACAGACTAATGATTTTCTATGGAGAACAATGCTAAAGTTTCTATTTTTCTAACCGTTAATCAAAAGGTATTTTGTATAAACACCTTAATGCTAGCTCTGGCCAGCATGGGTGGGCTGACAGACAGACCCTGTGGCTCACTGCAGCACAGTAAGCCCCGTATACCCTATCTTGAGCTGGGAGCCCTGAGTACTGTGCCAGCACTCGGTTGGCAATGGCTGTGCCCACAGAGTAGGGCTGCAGCCTGGAGATCACTAAATACCCGAGGGGCTGCATGTATGGAAGCCCAGAGCGCTCACAGCTCCCAGGAATGATTACTGATCTGTACCCATACCTGCACTAAGAGTTAAACATAGAAGATCTGGCTTTTGTTGGCTGTTCCTGCCGAATGAGGATGTTATTCATTGTCTCCTATTGTAAAAGATTTTTTTGAGAGCGGTGTGTAAAATGTGCTGGCTGCTATACAGAGTGCTTGTAAGTGCCCAAAGTTGGTTAATGCATCAGCAGTCAGCACTGAGGGTAGTGGTGTTTCAGAACAGACAAACCTGCTGCACGTGTCTTTGTTGTTGTTGTTCAATTCCTGGCTGGTTTCTGTGGATTTCCAGAGAGCTACTGAGTACAAGTTCAGTCTTCTGCAATCTTAAAAAGAGTGAAAATGAGCCAATGCAACAGGCCCCTGCATAACAGTTTCTTTATGCACTATAATCTTTGTGGCATCTGCTCATTCTGTTGGATTACAAAACTGTGATATTTCTTTTCACTGCAGCCAAAGAATTTGGAACTGCAGGCAAGATGGCTTAGTGAACATTAGTGGATGACATTTTGCCCACAGTCCAACAGCTGGAAATTAGAAATGAGAAGAGTATTGTGCCTTGCTGCAGGGGCATAGGAGCCGATGGCTGGGTGCATTTTTCAGGGATGACAGGGTGCCTGGTGTCTGTGCAGTCCTTCTGTGGTCTTCTGAAACCAAGCCACAGGTCTTCTCCATTGTACAGGAACCTGCAGGATGTACAGGAGCATCAGCACAGATGCTCAAGCACCTTTCGCCCTGAGGTCATGGAGAATTCATGCACTGCAAGGGGTCAGTCCCACCAGGAGAAAAGGGGCTTGGACAGGTTGCGGGAAGCCTGCAGGAGGGGACAGGGAGAAACAGTGACAGTTCACAGCATCAGAGTTATTTCTCTAAAGGAAACCATTTTATTGTCCAGTTTTATGCTGCTATTTTGCACAGTGGTCATTTATCTCAAAGGACGCTTTCCAGGCTGCTGGTGCCAGGTGATTTGAAACTGCAGCATGGCCAGGACTCTGGTGCCAGGGTGATTCTGAATAGTGGCCAGCATGAACAAGGAGCGCTGGGAGGGGAATAAAATGCTGCTTCTGAAGGCACTTCCAGGAATTAGCAATCTATTTAAATTTTAAGAAATCTGACACTTTTATGAGGGTAATTTCTAAACCTCTGGGATGGATCCAACAACAAACAAGTGCTCTGACTCTCTTCTCCCAGAAATTTTCTTTGAGAAATCTAAAATACCAGAATTATAGTAGGATTAGTGCACAGATGGCATCAGAAATGAACATCCCTATTATGGTGACAAAAATCATGCATCTTTGTTATTGCTGTCTTCAAGTACTGGGAAGGTTCCCATCAACCACGGGTTATTTCTATAGTTCTTCTTATAGTTACCAAAAGCCCATTAGGAGCAAACAAGGCTAATGTGATGTGAGAAATATGCTGCTGGGTGAGCAGTCCTCCCCCTCCTCAGTTCCAGCTGTTGTAAAGGGTTAGTCTGGTTTGGGAGCAGTGGTTTTGCTAGATTAATTTCCATAGGTATCATCATAAAAGCAGTGGACAGAGGGAAAGGTATTCATCCATACAGATTCAAATTTCATCAACATATTGCCCTTGAAGGTTTTCAGTATATCCTGGATGGCTTAAAAGGGTAACAGAAAACTTAAACTACACAGAGAGAGATCCTCTCCAAGTAGCAATTTCAGACCCAAATCTTGACAACCACAAACCTGTGGATATTTTAGATGTTGCGTTTTTGGTTTAGCCACTTCTATAAGCACAACCTTCCAAACTTCTTCTGGAGCCAGACATGCTTTCTTCACTATTTCAGAATTTAGGGCTGGTGACTTCGTGGGGAAAGCAGATTGATGTTCTGGTTGTCTTGAACTGATTGATTTGTAGAAAATCAGATGATAGCATTTGTCTTAACAAATTGTTGGGTCGATGATCAAACACAGGTATATTGTTACTGACAACAAGAGATGATTCAAAAGCAACAAACATATTTTGCTGTGCCATCTCTTAGGGGAATAATTTCTTTCTGACACTTCTAGTGATCATCTTACACCGTGAAGCGTGAGATTTGATTACTGATACTTTAGCATGCATAACTACAAAGGTTGTTATTTTTAATGGAGTGGACAGCATGTCTCATGAGAGTTATAAACACATCGTGTGCATTTGAAATGTGATTGTTGTGATTTGGCTGATTCTAATACAGAAGGCTTTGCATAATTAGATTAGCTGATGGAAGCACAATATCGCTCAGCAAATCAGTAGGACTCATTGTTAATATTATTCATGAAGTCTATAGATAAAGGCATTATTTTCTCCTCAGTAATATGTCTATCTTGAGCAGCAATTTCTGCTGAGAATGCCAGGCTTGGAAACAGCAATATGGAGTTAGATGTAATAGAAACATCAGGTATCACAGAATTGTAGGGATTGGAAGGGACCTCTGGAGATCATCTAGTCCAGCCTCCTGCTAAAGCAGGTTCTCTACAATAGATTACACAGGAAAGTGTCCAGGAATATCTCCAAAGAAGGAGATCCACAGCCTCTCTGGGCAGCCAGTTCCAGTACTGGGTCTGTTACCCTCTAAGTAGAGAAATTTTTCTTCGTATTCATATGCAAATTTGTGTTCTATTTTGTGTCCATTTCCCCTTGTTTTCTTGCTGGACACCATCCACTTGATTGCCATGCTTTAGGTATTTATAGAATCTTTTGAATTGGCAGAGACTCTTAAAGGAAAGGCCATGTAGTCCAGCCCCCTTCAGTGAACAGGGACACCTACAGCTCCATCTGGTTGCTCAGAGCCCCATCCAGCCAGGCCTTGAAAGTCACCAGGGATAGGGCATTCACCTCCTCTCTGAGCAACCTGTGCCAGTGCCTCACAACCCTTATTGTAAAAAGTTCTCCCTTATATCCAGCCTAAATCTCCCCTCCTATAGTTTGAAACCATTTCCCCATTGTGCTATCACAGCAGACCCTGCTGAGGAGTCTGTCCCCTTCTTTCTTACAGTCCTCCTATAAATACTGAAAGGCCTCTCTCAGGTCACCCTGGAGCTTTCTCTTCTCCAGGCTGAAGAGCTCCAGCTCTCTCAGAGTGTCTTAAAAGAAGAGTTCCATCCCTGGGATTGTTTCTGTGGTACTCCTCTGGATGTGTTCCAACAGGTCCATGTCTCTCCTTTACTGAGGACACCACATCTGGATGCAGTACTTCAGATGAGGTCTCATCAGTGCAGACAGAAGGGCAGGATCACTTCCTTCGACTTGCTGGTCATGTTTCTTTTGATGCAGCCCAGGATATGGTTGGCTTTCTGGGCTGTGAGGGCACATCGCTGGCTCATGTCCAGCTTCCCATCTGCTAGTACCCCTCTATTTTGACAGGGCTGTGAAGCACTGATAAAATTCTCTGCTCAGTCTTTTCTCCATGCTGAACAGTCCCAGGTCACTCAGCCTTTCCTCATAAGGGAGAAGCTCCAGGCACCAATCATCTTTGTGGCCCTCTTCTGCACTTTCTCTAGAAAATTCTTGTCTTTCTTAAACTAAGGAGCCCAGAACTGGATGCAAAATTTCAGATGTCCCCTCACTAGAGCAGAGGGAAGATAACTTCCCATGACCTGCTGGCCACAGTCTTCTTAGTGCACCCCAGATTTGTATGTCTTGAAGCATGAGCAGCGGTGTCAGTGCACTCTGATTTGGAGTGACCCAGGAATCACCCTTCTGGATCTCCATGATGGTAGTTCTGGCAAACTACTTTTCAAAGCAGAGGGACTGTTCCTCCGTGGACATCTCATGCTACTTGCACCCAGTCCTCCAGCAGCCTGCAAGAGGCAACTTCAATCTTCAGTGCACAGATGTTTTAGAAATAGCAACAGAAGCAGATCTGACCATGTCCTCCACCAACACAGATTTTGAGCCATCTTATTCTGTGAAACTAAATAGAAGTTGCAAGCTGCCTATCCTTAAATAGTTATGTAACCATAAAGGCAGTTTGTCTCCTTTTCTTTTGAGATGGCTTTCTCATTTAGTGCTTTTGGATCCATTTCCTGTATTTGTACATCCCAGGGAAGCATTGTACCCATGTGCCTGCCTACCCATCCCACTTTTTGATTTTTACAGAGAACTGTAGCAGAGACTGCATTTACAGTGTAGCAAAACAGAATTTTAAGACAAATAGAATCACATCTTGTGGCCACCACAACTCACTCTAAATGCTGTGAGAATGAGGACTGAAGTTGTTACGCAGAAACACTTATTTTCCTCAAACTCAGACCAAATGTTTTGTGTCTGTTTCACCTTTTCTTCATTTCACCTTATTTGAAATTAGAGTGACAATGGATATACAGCATGCCTGTCTGCCTGTGTCTGGCAGAATCTCGTTCATCTACAAATTTGTTTTGCTTTTTTAATATTGTTGATAAGTGATAGCTTTATTTCTAAAATAAATGTAGGGGATACAGAAGATGCATTAGACTTTATGCACAGTAATCAGGGCAGTGACTGAGCTCTCTGTGTTACGAATTCACCAGTTAACAAGAGTTGCCAAGATGTACGTAGACACTTAAGGAAAAAAAACCATAAGGGGTAACAAGGTTTGTTCTTTGGACTAAGTGTTGAGACCAAGTATTTATTTGTTAAAGTAGGAGAGAAGAAAGGTGGTGTTAAGACATGGCTTGCAGGGATGTTCTGACACATTTTTAGTGGATGCAGTGGGTGGCCCATTGAAGAATTCTGTGCTTTGTTCTTGTAAGTAGACTTCTGCCTTCTGGACCACCAATGCAATATTGGATGGCAATTATTCTCTCTTGGTGAGAAGTGCTATCGAGAGAGTGCTAATGTGAATCATCTCCCCACCATGTTATCACTCACACCTCTCCAGTTCACACCAATAAACGCACTCATACTTACAACAGCAGCTCTATCCACCACAGGGGAAAGCTGAGCTGTTTGTGTCTGAGCTGAGCTTTACAAACAGTGTGCTTTTCCACCTGTGCCCGGCTGCTTTAGCTTTCAGGCTGTTTCATTAAGCACCCCTTTGCCAGCTTCTCAGCTTTAATAACAAGTAAGTCTGCAGCTGCAGTGGGTGCCTCTGAAATTCTGCCTGATGCTGTGGGATCACATAGCACCTCTGCTGGGTCCCTGCTATGAAATCCTTCCAGTCCCTGTGTACCAGCTGATTTGCTACAAGGATTTCTCGTTATTTGTTTTTATGTCTTTCATTATTGGCTGTTCATAATCACTCTCAGCCCTCCTAACCTGCATGCTCTGACATTTTATTTGTCCTAGTTCATATTCCCTTTCAATTTGCCTTTGGTTGGGCAATTTTTTTTTTTTTTTTTGGAAGGCACCTGTTTGGCTTGAACAATATCTTGCTATTTTACCTTTTTATTGTCTTCCCCCCATACTTTCCTGCCTCTCCATGCCCCCCTCCTTTGCACACCTCTTTTTTTATACTTCCATGATTATATTAAAGTTTCTTAAATGGCTTCCATGCTGAGCCTAAAGATTTTAATTTCCTTACTTTTGAATTTAAAGACTTTTTAATAGCTACAAGGCTTAATCATGAAGTTTCTTTTCACTGCTGCCCTGTGATGGGATGAGCTCTTTCCAAGGATGCCAGGTCCCCCATCTGGCCACCTCTGCCATTTCACCCCAGCTCCCACTCAGAGAGCAGGTCCATGAACCTGGTAGATAGAAAACTGTGCCATGGAGAAAACAAAAGGGAATCTTCTGCAGTACAACAGTGGAAGATACAAACATCTACTGAGCTCCAGGACCAGCTCAGCTGTAGGATTCGGAGTAGCTCAGGGAGACAGGGTTTTGTATCGGGTCCTTCTGTGTCTGCATGGTGCCAAAATATGGATGAGAAGATGTGGGACTGTCTGACCTACCTAGGAGCGGGATGAAGTCTTCTTACCAAAACCTTTATTCCTCTTTAAGAGCAACAGTCTGATTGTTGGTTAGAAGAAAGCTGGAAGGTCTTCTGGATATGAGATCATGTGAAAAACTACAAGCTGGCACAGGCAGCTTCATGCTTGTCTTCAGGGATCCTGCTGCTAATTACCTGTGATATGCCCAGACCATACTGCTCTTTTACTGGGGCACAGTGAGCCAGTTGTGAGGACAGCTCTGACTAATAAAAGCATAAGGGCTCTCAGTAGATTTGCAGGCAGTCTAATTGGGTTCAGAAGACCTTAAAACAACAGCAAGTGGTGGCTTGTGCTGACTTTTTGTTTTTTATTTCCCTTCTCTATCAGCGTTGTCTAATTTTTGTTGCTACTGTGTTGAAAGTGATTACCAATCCAGGGAAAAGCTGGGTGTGCATTTTAAATCTCTTTTAATATTAGTGTTACACTTGAAGCTGTTTGTTGGGTGTTTGTTTTTCTTTGGATCAAGATTATGCTCTCGTTCAGCTGAAATTAAGTCTCTCTAAATCAAAACTACACTGGGTACTGGGCAGTTTGCACTAATTCAATAAATTCTTGAAACCTGATTTCACAGAGTTAATTGATAGCATGGAAGCATGCCATGCTAGTGCTTACCACCCCATGTGACCATGGGCAGCTGTCTCTGGCTCCAAGTTGTCTTGGCATATGGGTTACTGGGAGCAAGAGGTGCAAGTTTTCCTTATCCTGTGTCCCATCTCCCTTCATGTACGTCTCCTATCACTTAGCTAGCAGCTCAAAGTCTTGTGCATTCATATTTGGGGTAAACAGAGAAACCTGCCTTATTGCTTAGGATAGGAGTTTCTGTTTTGTCATCAGGCTTGGTGACTCCATTCAGCCCCATTTCAGGAAAGGGATGAAAGTGAGAAGTGCATAACTAGTGCCAATAGCAAATACTTTGGAGGGAAAAGCTGTGGATGGTTTTTGTAGTTATCTAGGATTAGCTTTCCTCATGCCCCAGGAAGGCAGATAGGTAATAAACCAGGGATTACTGATGTCTGTTGAGCTTTTGGCATGCTGCAGGCTTTGGCTGATCTTCACAGGCATCAAAACACAGTCAGCAGACTATGAAAAGCCACTTTGGAGCACGTACACCCAGGTGGAAGAATTCTAGGCTGTTCCTTTCCTTTTTGCTGCTGTTTAGCACACTGCTGATATTTAACGAACAGTAAGAACTGGCACATTGAGGCAGATGATGTGAGTGTAACATGTTGGAAGGAGAGTGCTGGCTTCTACCTGGAACACCCAGTGGCTTTCTGTGAAAAGAGGAAGCCAATCTTGAATGTCAGTGGCATAACTCAGAAATTAGGAAACCTGTAAACTTGGGGCAGTGGTTGTAAAATCAAAACAAGTACAATTTTTTTTAAGACAGGCTTTAAGACAGTTCTTTTTCTAGAGTTCAAGTCTTTCCTATTGACTACTGAATGAAGAGTCCAAAACTCTGAGCTTTGCGGAACTGAGTGAGTTTTGGCATTCCAGTTTGGCTCTGGTTTCTTCTTTCTGCCTTGTTACCTTGAAACTGGAAGTTTCAGCCGCAAAGAAATTTTTATAACCAAGTTTCAAAACCCTGGAACAAGTTATTTTATTGAATGTTGTTAGGCCTTGAAGCAGAGCTGTGCTAGCAGGAGCTACACTAATGCAGAACAGCATGATGGGTGTTGCACTCTATTCCTACCCAAAGGAAATCCAGGTTGTAGAGAAAGAGACTTCTCCAAGCGAAATTCCCCGTGGCCAATAGGATTGTGATTGTTAGAGGGGTCCCTTGACCTTTCTAATGAGGTAAGGCACAAAAAACAAATTACAATTATTTGTAATGTCTTATCAGTGCAGCAGAACTATGTCCAGTCAGGACTGGTAAAGAGTTTAGGTTACTCCCTAGTTTTGTTACTCCTATGCTTGGATAGTTTATTTAAACAAAACACTATGTATTTATTACCAAACTTTCCAGGCTTTGATGTAATACCAGGCAGCACTCGGATGGAGGTGTGCTGGGAGCACAAAAAACAGCTTTAATGATCCCCATGTGCTGCCCCTGCTGTTCCTCCACTGCTGTCTCTCCACAGGTGTCTCTGGGTCAGAGTTGAACTGAAAAGTCATTTCACATGAGTGCTTTAGTGTACCTCAGTCCCACAGGCAGTGGACATGGTAGTAGACTTGCCAGGCTTTAAGAACAGCTTGAGAATGGTGTGCCACAGTAAGGTCGCAGCTGGCTGCAGTCATAGCCTGTATGCTTTTCTTCACCAACACTGCTGCATTTTCAATGAGAACAGGCACTGTCTTCCAGATTTCTCCCCATAAAGGCACACAAATGGGGCCAAACTCTTCCTTTGGTCGTGCTGAAGTAAATCAGAAATAATTCCGCTGACAGCCATGAAGGTCGCAGTGACGTTACACCAGCAGAAGGTGGGTCTGCATGCGTGTGTATCGCTGAAACTGCTTGCCAAGCTGGAACGCTCATTTACTGCAGCACATGGATAGCATTATTGTTGGTTGAGACTTTGTTTGAGTAGAAGTCAGTGGTTAAACACCTGAAATCTCAGTAGACAAAAGAGAGCACTATAAAGTTTTATGGCTGCAGAGTAGGAGATTGCAACATGTAGGTTCCATTAAAAGAAAATCAGAAACTATGTTATATTACATACTTCAGGTGTTCTGTCACTGAGTTGATTAGTATGGCTTAGTTATTAGCTGTTACTAGAAGCTTTCTACTGAGAAATGGAATTAGAAATACCTGTTGCTGTATTTTTATTCACGGTCTTGTTGAATTTGTCTTGGTCTTGCAGATGGACTGAGAACCAGTTCAAAAGCTGTTTTATATGTTTAAGTATTTGCCTATTCTTTCCTTGTGGGGAAAAAAAATGTGATCTGTGGAGACAAAAAACAATGTTTTGTAACAGCTGGGCCTCAGATGCACAGACAGGGCAGGAAGGGCAGAGGGCTGTCAGCCACATTTGTACTCTTGCAGCTGTAGTTCTGGTGACCAGGATGGTTATTTTCCCAGCATTTGTATCCTTGTGTTTAACTCTCTCCAGCATCCCCTGACCCTCTCATATCTCTCCTGTCTGAGCGATGGGAGCTGCTTTGACCTCTAGAAAAAGCCAAGGGATTCAGTGAAAAGCATTTATAAAGGACTCTGAATTTGTCCCACATCCACCAGAACCTACACATAGACAAAATGTTGTTTATTCCTGAAACATATTTAGTGCATGGTGTTCCTTCATCCAGTCCCATACAACAAGTGGATAAGAGATCTAGCTTCTACTTGAACCAAGTGCCACTACGTAAAGTTCACTGACAATGGTAATTAAAGGCAAGAAATGCTTGTGTTCAAGCACAGGCATGGGAGAGGACAGTTTAAGAACTAAGCCAAGGTTCCGACTGTGCAGCAGACCCCAGTGAGCGTGACTGCTGTGCTGACTGCTGTGAGCAAGTCCTGATGTTCCTCCAGCCTCTCTAACAGCAGGCAGACAAAACTAATGGGCCAGTTGTGGTCTGTTGTCCCCAGCTATCACAGCGCTGTGTTTGCAAGTCCTTCCTTCTGACCTGATCACCAGATACTTCAATTAGAACATAAACCACTGGTAATGTGCATAGCTTTCACGTTTGTAGCTGAATCTGGTGTCCTCAGGGGAGATATAGGGGTGTTTGGGAATCAGAAGGTAATTTTATTTTACCCATTTTTATTGCTGATTGAAAACTATAGCACTGAGGATGCTTTTTCTTCTTTTCCTTTTTTTCTTTTTTCCCCCCTCATCGTATTCTTGCTATTGGAGAAATCCAAAGAAAAGAAATTGCTTTTGGCAAAGAAATACATGATGTTGTATTTTATTTCATAAGGAGCACATTTTATTGTGCGCCAAACCAATTTATAAACGTGATCTCTGTAACTCGCAGTTTTAATTACAAGGTGAAAAACTGAATTAGTTCATTAATGCTGTGAAAGGGAGCGGTGACCTACCTGCCAAGTGGCAAGGTGGAAATAATTAATCTGGTCAATTAAAAAGAAACTGATAAATTAAAATGCAAAGCCTTCCATGTGGTGAATTAAATTAGGGAGCCATGATTTCCAGAACGTGTGGTTATTCTCAGATGGGATCCCTCTTTCTCCTGCATGCCTCAGCACTGAGCTTGGCAAGTTCTGCTAGCAAGTTGTCTGGTGCTCGGGACTGCCATGCGTACTCAAACTCCCCAGCATGATTTGCAAAAGAGAGGAGGATCCAGCTCTTCATGAAATGCAGCTGATAAAATGTGCGTTCCTTGCTTCTCTCATCATATTACAAACCCACTCCTTTCCCTTGCTTGGCTTTCCTTGCTTTCCCACCGTTAAATGTCACTTGCTTTCCTTGGGCTGTGAACTGCTCATTCACCGTGCTGAATTGCTGGGGTCATCTCCATCTATTTATGACCTTAAAAATCTGATCCACGCGGAAACTACCGAGCTGCTGGAGCTGAACCCTAAAGTATACAGCGTATGTGCTCCACAGAACTGGAAATAGTAAAACAGTTTCTTTTCTATAAATACCAGTAACTCCTCTTGACATTTACAAGTGCGTAGTATTTTTTTTACACACTGCATGATCTCAGAAATGCTTAACAGATCAGTGAGCTGTGCATCTGCTCAGCAAGGCAACGGTAAAGCCATTATGTGCCCTGCACCATCCCTCACAAAAGCTCAGGACATTTACATTAGTTCCTGTCCATCTCAAGGCCATAAATCGAAATAAGAAATACGGGCTACTTGCTGAATGGTTGACCAGTGCTCCAGTGCAGCCTGCAGGAGAATATGAATGTTAGTGTTTACTTTAACTAGGGCATATATCATACCGAGCCAAGGTCTTCTTTGTTAAGGCGAGAAATCTCATCAGGAATACTTACTGTACGTCCTGCTGCTAGGAAAAAAATCATTTGGAAATGTAAAAGCTAAACAGAGGACGGTCTGAATGTTTTCAGTCTGAGGTGTGAGAATTGGCAAGCACTAAAAATACAGAAAGAGAGTGAAGTCAGGCGTTCCCATGATGTGCGAAAAATGAGCGGTGTGCGGTGCACCTCAGGAGGCGTGGGCTGTGTTGTGAGGGGGGGCAGGACCGAGATTGGAGAAACAGCTGCGGCCAGAAATCATATTCCTGGCAGCTCAGCAGCTCTGCTTCTCCTGCTTCCAAACGACAAATCACCACTGGGATTCCCCTTGCCCCAGTTCCTGCTGTAAAATCAGCAGGCAGCCCCTGCAACGTGGCTTCATCTCCTGAATACTCACATGTGTTGGTGAATCTCCTTGCTAACTCCTCAGGACAGCATGATGCAGAGGTGAAACACACTCTGTGCAGCCATGTTTCCTGCCCCAAGCAGCAAATCCACGCACAGAAATCATAGAATCACAGAATTGCCAGGGCTGGAAGGGACCTCAAGGATCATGAATCTCCAACCCCCCTGCCACATGCAGGGCCACCAACCTTCCCACCTAATGCTAGACCAGGCTGCCCAGGGCCCCATCCAATCTGGCCTTGAACACCTCCAGGGACGGGGCATCCACAACCTCTCTGGGTAGCCTGTTCCAGTACCTCACCACTCTCTCCGTAAAGAATTTCCCCCTGACGTCCAACCTAAATCTCCCCTCCCTCAACTTAAAACCATTTCCCCTCGTCCTGCAGTTATCTACCCTTTCAAAGAGTTGATTCCCCTCCTGTTTGTAGGCTCCCTTTAGGTACTGAAAGGCTGCAATGAGGTCACCCCACAGCCTTCTTTTCTCCAGGCTGAACAAGCCCAGCTCCTTCAGCCTGTCCTCATAGGGGAGGTGCTCCAGTCCCCTGATCATCTTTGTGGCCCTCCCACGCCAGGTTCCAGCTGAGAGTTTTCTCTCTGAGAAGACATGCAAGCAGCCCCTGTTGGGGGATGCGGTAATGAGTGCAGTTTCAAAGGGAATGGCACAGGAAAGAGATGGGTGGGGGAAAACAAATTTATTTACTGTAAATGAGCACAGAAAATATATATAACCTGTCCCAGGGTAAGAAACTTGTAAAATGCTGTTAAAACCATCAGGTTTCCCAACACCTCTCTGTCAGCCTCTGCTGTAACACCCTCATAAAATATGAGAGTCGTTTCTGTGCAATGACAGCTATCCCAATTTAGGAGATAAGCCCTTTAAAAGCAGTTAGAATGTTGCTGAGGCCAGATTCATGTGGGAGCCTCTCCTGACATAGCAAGCTATGCAGCATTGCCAGTCAGGGGAAATCCCGGTACTCTGGCAGCTGCTAGGAGCAATCGGTTTTGGATCTTGTCCCTTTGGCAAGCCTTGCTCTCCCCTCATCCCAGAATACCAGGGGACCCCAGGCAGAAGGTGAGGCTTCGCTGCTGGGAGGTGAGGGATTTTGCCCTCTGACCCCAGGAGCACAGCCTGGCCTGCCCTTGCCCCAGCTAGGCTGAGAGCTTTGCAGCAATGTGCCCCAGCACAGGTGTGCCCCAGCACAGGTATGCACATTCAGGTGGTGTCTCAGCACGTCGTGTTCCAAGGCACAGATTTCCAAAGATATCTGGGAACCTCTTGCTGAAATGGAGAGAATGAGGTGCCTGCATGCCATAAAGCCCTCAGCCTGCAGGCTGCCTTGCTTCACCTGCAGTTGCCTCAGTACTGCCCTTATGCCTGTGAGCAAGCCGATGGGCCACAGTGTGTTTTATGTCCCTATTAGCTCCTCTCCAATGCCGGAGTGAGAATACACGATGTCTGGGTTTCCCTGCAGTCAAACTTAATATTCTGATAAATGGGGAACTGTTCTGAATAGCTGCATAGTGGGTGATGGGGGTTCAGCAACAACACTTCCTGCACAGCAGTAGGTGTGAGGTGGCATCTGACTCAGAGATATTCCCTTTGTGTCTGTGTGTTTGATTGGTTTGGTTTATTAGAGTAAGGTAAATGTACTTTGTGTAATTCTGACATGGCGTGGCTTAAATTAGTGGGAGGTTGTGATGGGAACTCAATATGTATAAACATGAATGATTCTATAGCTTAAAAAAAAATAAAAAAGGATGGTGAAAACTGACCGAATTTCATAAAAAGGGTACTCAGCCCTCTGAATGCTATGCGAAAATACGAGAAATAGATGAAAGCAATAATTAGGAGTACATGAAATGCATGCTGGTTCTTAGCTGCTATAAATATTCATTGTTTCAGGGGAGTCAGGCTGTACGACCTCAGCCGGGGTATTGGCTATGCGTCACTGACACATTTCTCTCTGAATGGAGAAGAAGGGAGGTGGCTGCAGCAGCCCTTTGTTTGCAGAGCTGAAGCCAGAGAGGCACCTGGCTCGGACAGGAGAGGCAGAGTGCCCGTCTCTGAAGGTCGTGTAAGCACATACTCATCAGCAGGCCACTGACACACAGCTGTATAAGTGTGTGGTGACCTGTGAGCATGGGCATGCTTTACAGGAGGAAGGAATCCTTGGGGAAAGCACTGTCAGGCTCACCACTCTGCTAGGGGTAAAAGTGCAGCTGGCTGAAATCGAGCCCATGTCCTCACCAAATACAAATGTGGTGTTGTCAGTGCTATGGCAGCACCCAGGAAGGCTCCTTCAACACTGGCTCAGATTGCAGGGGCTCAAAGGTAGGAGGAAAAGAGAACGACAGTCATGAAAATCTCAGTGAATCCATCTTTGTTCAGCATCAGAAAACCAATGCCAGCTTCTCAAAATATGGGAAGTGTGATTGGCTGCCAAATGCAAAGAGCTCGGGAGTTCATGGGAATAATTATAACAGTGAAATATTTTCCTGACATGACCTTGGGCCATGTACTAAATGGAAAGAAGTAAATTTGGCACTAGAAATAAAAACTGAGCCACAGAAACTTGTACCTGCAGAGGCTCCACCCTTACAGAGCCTGCTCCTCAGGGCCAGATTCTGCCATCATTTCATCACTGTAAATCAGAGTGCATTCTGCTGAATTGCATGGAGGGCCTGACGTGGCTAACAGCAAACGTAATTTAGTGGCTGCTGAGGAGCGCTACCTGGTGCAAAGGAGAGGTCATCACTACAGATGTGGTCTGCGGGGGTAATCTGGCATGACACAGACCCAACCTGAGTCTTATCACTGCTAAATAGTGGATTTCCTCTGTCTGGTACTTCTGGATATTTCTAATGTATTTATAACTAATCTGGTCATGTTTCTTTGCTTCCTGCATCTGACCCCTCCTTAAGACCAGATAAAAAAGTGGTTATTTTTACAGGAATTGGGCCAACTTATATTTCTATCAGATAAAGGAATAATATATCAGATGGGAAAAGGATTTAAGAAAGGGAAATAAAACATTACAGCCTGTTTTTTGTTTATTTTTCTGCTGTAGCTACGTGGCAGAAATATTAGGCAAATGCTGTCATATTGATTGCCTTCCTCATCATCCTGAGCACAAAGCTGATCTCTCAGGTTAAAACTTCAAATGCAAGCAGCAGTTGTTTAACGTTTTTGTGCAAATTTATGTCTGTTTGGCAAACAGAAATTAGAGAAATAAATTACACAAGACTTGCTACAGTCTTAAATTATGGAAGGTTAATACAAATCCTTGGTGTTTTCAAATGCAAAAATAGGAGGTATCTGTTTAATGTGTCTCCTTGGGGAGATATTACCTGCTTTCTAACATGAGAACACACCAGAGCCGAGGCAGAGGCCTGCTGTTCCTCCATCATGGAAGAACACGTTCCTTTGAAATCTCATCAGCTAGCAAATCAATGAGTAGGGTTTCAGATTTCATAGAGGAATGTTACTGTTTTTTTTTTTTTTTAGGTCCAAATGATAAAAATGCTATAAATTCTATCTTAGACTCTGCAAGTGAAAGGTTTAAGAGATTATGTGAGTAAATCATTCATCCCTTCTGAATATCCTGCTGATAAAAGGGATCCCCTGATGTGATATGTACTGTCAGGTCTGAATTTGAAGCAGAGAATTTCTCTCAAGTTCCCTTTAGGGAATCTGCACGTTTTACACGGAATATTAGGATCACCTCTCCAGGCATGGGGAGGGAGCCAGAATGAGACCCTAAAGCCATAGAGAAATTATCAGAAAGAGATAAACTGGTTTCCTTTTTTATTAAATTCTTCTATAACCAGCTTTATAACCTAGCGAGTCACAAAGATGTCACAGCACATTACACACGCTCACTCGCGGGCATGTCACTACATCAGGGAGGCGTCGCAGAGCTTCTGCTCTGGAGCGAGCACAAAGGCTGAGGACAGGGCTCTGCACCTCTGTTCCCGGGGAGTCCAACCCTGTATTTTCTCTCTTTGCTATTAACTCTTACTGGCATTTCAAGTTATGATTTGATTCTTGGGCAGGAGCAGGCCAAGTGCAGGATAAAAGAAGCTGCCAGTCCCAGTCTTTCTGTGCTCTCACATGGGTGTGCATGCCCATTAGAGCTGCTGGGGAGGTGCTTTCATGCCTGCAAACAAATGCTCCCCATGGTACGAGCAGCACAAGCCCCCTGAATATAGGAAGAGCAGCACAGAGGATGCCTGTGCTCTGAGAAGCTATCCCTCAGACCTGATAGGAAAGCAGCCCTCTGGCCACACGTGGGAGCTGTGATGATAAATACCATTGACACCGCAAGAAAATCAGATACGCCATGTCGGGGATCCTGCATTTCTGTTTGTGTGCTGGTAGGGCAGCCATGAATCAGCAAGTGTGGGCACAAAGAGCCCTGCGAGGCACCCGATAAATGTGCTTCAGAAAAAACTGAGCTGTGTTACTTTTAATTTGGAAGACGACTGTTGGAGGACAGTCCAACCCAAAGGGATCTGAGCGTTAGCCAACTCCTCTGCCCTCTCCCACGGGAAAGAGGGCTGTAAAATAAAACCGGCTCATAAAATGTTGTTAGTCAACCTGTTCCTCTCTTGTGACACAGCATGGCAAAGGTCCTAGAGGCAGAGCTGGAGGGGGAGAGGTAAGGTGAGCAGTAAAAAAAAAAGGATGAAATTCAGAGAAGGGGGTGATTGTGTGCAATAGAGGACGAAAACACCCTGGAGAAGCTCAGCCCACTCAAAGCCAGTGCATAAATTCACTCCTGAAAGTTTAAAAGTTCACAATGCCAGGCAACAATTCCCATATGTTGAAGGAGAAATTTGGAGTGCATGCTCCATAGCAGCTGGGGAGATCCCACACCATAGCAGTCCCACACCGGGCAGCAGGACCTCTGCAGACCTGCACCCCTCATTTTGCAACAGCCATGTTTTCCCAATGTGGAGCAGTCACAACATGAGAAATGCGGGGTGTGCGGTTTTCTAAGCTGAACTTTAAGTGGGTGGAAATGAGCTTTTTTTTTCACTGAGCTTGGCCGGGTTCTAACATTCAGCATCAGCCACACGCTGCTCTTGGATGGCCTGGAATAGTGGTTTGTGAGAATGGACATTTTCTCAGGTATCAATTTTAAGCTCACTGAAGTCAAAGGGAACTTGTTGTTGGCTTTGCTGGGCTTTGGTTTGGGCTATGAGCTCAACCGAATTTAAAGAGCCCCAAAGTAGAAACGTTCTGGACTGAAGCTGTTGGATTTGGAAAGGTCTGCTTGAAGATGGGGCAGTGTTGCTTAAATTCAGGCAGTTGTAGGAAAGAGTTGCTAATTGAGGTTCTTTGTGAAATGAGTCCAAATGTCTCAATTTCTATGCTTAATGGAAAAGTGTCAGCCAAGAAAAGGAATTCTTTCAGTGAGAATAAATCCCCAAAGTTTGTCAGGACCCAGTGCCTCTTTTACTTTATTTAGGTCTGCTTCTCTGGGAGCTTCAGCTATGTCATGCTGCCCAAACAAGGGACAGAGGACTGAAAACAGCTGTTCATTGAAGCAGCACAGTCTTGATATTTTTCTGCAGTAGAATGCATGCACACTTGGCACTCCTTCCATTACCAATTAGCAACCGCATGCCCAAAGTGGGGAGAATTTCAGCCCTTTCTGCAAACCCCACAGCAGCCGGGCATACTCTCTGAGGCCGACCAGGCTGTGACATCTTCACTGTGCTGTGAAGGTGTGCATTGTCCTAAGGGTAGCTGCTCCTTATTGTATTGAGACAGAAGGATTTAGCAGAGGCTTTTAGAGAAGGTTTTATCTACTGAAAGGCCAAAGGGAGATGAAGGAAGTGAAGCATGGAGGGAGAGGTGAAGATAGATCAGTCAGTGCTTATCTTTCAGCCCACACAACCACATTGTCATACTGTGACTGGATCTGCAAACCATCAGTTAGGGCTGAACTCTGCTGCCTTTGCTGGAGAACACAGTTTTGAACTCAGGTGGCTAGGATAGGATGTTGTAAGATACTGTAAAACCCAGATCAGCTTTTATTTTTGTGTGTAAAATGTAATAGCATTCCTCTCCTCATCCACTTACTAACAGGGCTTGTTTACCCTACAGAAATACCTGTATCTCCTCTGAAGAAGTTTCTAGTCGTGCTTCTTCACAACTATACATTAAGAAGAATCTTTTGTTTCATCTTCTACGTCTTACTATAAAGTCAGCCATCCCTTCGTTCCCAATGTTTTTTTCTCTAACTACAGAGCTGACCACAAGTGGCCCCAGCACCCTCTGTCTCTGCTCTGCTCTAGAAGCTCCTTCTGGGTGGTGGTTTTTCTTTGCAGTCTTTTAAATGGAATTAATGATTTTTGGTTAGGGACAGAAGAACTGTGCTAGCACAGGGTGTTAATTTAGGCATGCATTACTATATTTCTAAGGAGCATAAACCATTATTTGGTGTCCTCCCTTCCTTCCAAATAAAACTGTATGTGCCTTCCTTTATAAATATATTTTGTGTGTAAGTCATATAGGGAAACATTAAATGCAGTATAAAGATAGTAATAAAACTGGTTGTAATGTTTATAAGTTTTTCATGACCAAGTGCTTTGTAGCTAGAAGTGCCATAACCGCACACTTTGCACAGCAAGCAGTGAGGCACTGTGGAAGCAGGACCAAGGGCTCTGGTACAGGGGTGGGCAGCTGCCATAACCGCACACTTTGCACAGCAAGCAGTGAGGCACTGTGGAAGCAGGACCAAGGGCTCTGGTACAGGGGT
The DNA here is from genome assembly GCA_037305975.1 of Chrysolophus pictus. NCBI lineage: Eukaryota > Metazoa > Chordata > Aves > Galliformes > Phasianidae > Chrysolophus > Chrysolophus pictus. Next base: position 21,959,659 of record CM074582.1, read on the forward strand.
GGGCAGCTGCCAGAGACAGCATGAGGCTGGGCATCTCTCCTAGGCGTGGAGGGGCTGGGTGCCTGCTGTTGAGGAGCTGGCTTTGTGCTCAGAGTGGAAATGCTGCAGGGTAGAGGAGGAGATCCAGCACATGCATTACATGAAGTCCCAACGTTAGCAGTAGAGGAAGAATTGTGTTCCAGATCCTCTCTTGGCATGTCTCAGTTCTGCCTCTTCCCTCTCTCATTTTGGCACCAGAGGCCTCCTGACATTTGGATTCATCACATTCAGCATCACTGAATTTGCTACGAAGTTGTGGGTTAGGTCCAGGCCAGTCCTGGCAGCACACCACACCTTGAGAGGAAAGCAGATAAAAATGTGACGTAAGGGAAGAATGGCGGAAATATTGCTGCTGACATTTTTCTCAGGGTTTTCCGGTGTTTGTGTTGATCTGCCTGATTTGTTGCAATAGGACAGAGCATATTAGGAGATGTGGAGTGCCCTCTAGCCACGCTTTCTGAAACAGTCGTATCCTGTACAACAGAGGAACTCCATTTCCTTGCTTGTGTGTGTGGTTGTTTTTTTGGGTTGGTTTTTTTTTTTTCCCCTCAAGTATGGAAAACAGCTCATTATTCAATAAATCCTAAGCTGATTTTGGCTCTAGAGAGCTTCCTATACACAGAGCTTTCCACCTGCTGCATCTATTTGTTTCCGTGTTGTAGCTGAGCATGTTGCTTTCGTGGACCCCAGACAATGTGTTTCACAAGCACTGCCATCACTAGGTGTGTGTTAGAGCCACTTGCTTGAGCTGCATCCCCTTCCAGGAGAGGATGTTGCTTTGTGGACTGCATTGCTGCAGATGTTGGGGTGTCGGTCCCTTAAAATTGGGTGGAACAGGAAAGGCAGACACAGTGCAGGGCACGTGGCTCCCTGCTGTCCCTGTGGCTGAGGATCCTGTGCCTGCAGCTGACGGAAATAGGAGAGGTGCGCCAGAGCTGGCCATGGATACACGTCTAACTTGCTTTCCATTCTGTCTGAATGTTCAGTGTTTGCGCTGATACCAGTCTGCAATGTGATTTTTTTTTCCAAATGTCCAATGACTTCTAAAGAACACATGCAATGAATATTAGACAAAGCTCTGGTGTTCTCTCAGCCAGGGCCCACAGTTTGCACTTCATACTCCGTTATGAGGTGTGACTCCTGAAGACTTCTTTTTAAAGGTCATGCTGTTTGTGCTGCATAATATAAAATACAATTCCACTGTAAATTAAAAACATACTTTACAGCTTGCTGCTGTGCTTCGTGAAGGTGAACAAGATTTGAAATCACAGGTCTCCTCGGTTGTGGAAAATATTTAATATCATTCTAATAGGGCCTGGATGGCTTTATGGACCAGTAATAAGCTACAGAGGCCATTTCAGGGCACCTCACTACATACTGCTGCCTACTTTCTCATCTGCCCCCCGCAGAATATTTTCTTTTGTTGACACTGAAGACAGCTGTGCTAGATTTGATTTTACTTTAACACTGACTAACCCACAGCCATCTCCATTAGCTACAGAGACTATGCTCAGCCATGTTGAGTTTCTCTCTCAGAATGGAGGAGAGTTGATTTGCTATGTTGAAATGGTTCACAGGTGTGCTCAATCTCCATTTACACCCTGGAAGGATTAAGTATTCAATTACTTGCCAGGAGGGCAACTTTCAAGAATGTTGTCCTTTCTTTCCAGGTAAGCCATGGTATGGAAAATGGATTCAGACAAACCTGCAGTCTGATTCTGAAGTTCACCCGCAACAACTCTTCAGGAAGCCAGGATCAAAGGTAAGCAAAAGCGTTCAAGCCACAGATATTTGACTGCTATTTAGAAAACAAAAGTGAAAGGTGTTTTGATTAGAATATGTTTGCTCAGTTTGTGTAGGACATGTATTGTGTGTGAAATAGGTATTGAAAGACGGGGTAAAATAAAATGTCTGATAATAGGATGTGATGGAGATGATAAGGAATAAATAGGATTTCAGAGAGGTATTAGAGAAGCAGGAATTGTAAGTAATACAAAGAGGAAACTGAAGAGTGGATTTCTTTCATCTAATATGTTTCACGTGAAATGTGGAAGAGATATATTTCACATGAAATGAAATTATATGCTTTTTGAGAAATATGGAAATTATAATTGCACATTTGTGGAGTCTTCTACCGGATACTGGTGTACTTTAAGAGTGGTGTTTGGATCAAAGGGGCAGTCTAGGCTTCAAAGGAAGGACTGCTTATTGAGTTAGCACGTGTTGCTAAGTAGATCTGCAGAGCAACAGCTACTTGGGAGGCCCTGGCACAGGAGCGTGAGGCATTGCAGTAGAGGAGGGAGGGACAAGGAAGCCTGTCTTAAGGCTTGAGACTTACCCTGTAGTTTACTTTTGGAAGTGTAGGAATGTAGTTAACCTGCTAACATAGCATGCAATTAAAGTGCTCTCCAGTAGCAGTCTCTTGCAGCTTTTGTGGGAGAAAGAAAAGGCTACATTTTCTGTGAAACTCAGCTCCGTCTTCCTAATCCTACCATGTCATCCTCCAAATATATTCTTAGTCCTTGTGTTACATGTTCAACTTGCATGAATACTCGCGTATGGTTACTGAATTAGGAAAAGATAATTTTTGCAGGATTTTATTTTATTTTTTTAATTACAAAGCCATTTTTAAATGTTTGAATATACTATCAACATAATGTGCAACATATTAAAAATACTTCAGAAAAAGCAGAAGAGAAACTTTTCACACACAGGCACAAACTAGAGAACTTTGTTTCTTCAGTATCTGTGCTAGAAGAGATGGATTGCAAATTATTTTTAACTGCCAACTAACATAAAGAAACTTGGTCAAATTTTCACAAGGATAGAATTTTCACCTATAAAATGTTCTGTGATATTTCTGTAGTGAAGTTCTTGATCAGCACATCTTAAGGTGTATTTCACATGACTGAGAATGCCTCCAATTACTTCGTGCATGTTCGAGCATTTGTTTAATGTTCCACTGAATACTGTTAAAATACAGGTACAAATCTTTAAATGTAAGCAATCAAGAAAATTATACCAGGGTGAGCATCATCTCACAAGCCTAAGGAAAGAACAGACACAAGGTTTTTTGTTTTTTGTTTTTTTTTTACTGTACAGGAATATTGTTCATGCAGTCCATCCCACAATTTTATACATCAGTGCCCTCAAATGCCTGGCTTCATATGTAACAGTATTTTTCCCACTGTGCATCCTGTTCTCCTCGAGGGGCTGCTCAATGATAGCTGGGATGTTTCTTCCATACAGTTCACATTGCTTCAGAAATTGGACACACTCTTGAATGACACTATCACGTAGCATGATCATGTGCTTGGACATGTTCTCTAGCAAGGACAGGAAACATCTTTTGGCATAATACCACGTATCAGTGCTTAGTTTTTTGTTATATGGCTCCAGGCTTTTAATGACCCTCGAAATACCGAAGTCATAGTTTCCTTTCACACAGTAAAGAGTACCAATGACTAGATTGACAATACAAAGATGATAGATATTTTTATCAGGATCATCATAGGACAGTTGCTCTTCCCCCTTCTCAATCTTCCTCATCAGTTCCTCTGCGTCTTCGTTCTGGCTTGTCAGGATGTAGGAAACACAGAGATTAGCTAACACAATGGCACTAACATTAAGAATGTTATCATAGTGCTTCTTAACTATTGGCTCATAGAAGCTAATAGCCTCTTTGTACTTGTTTTCTTGCATGAAAAGTACGTGAGCCACGTTGAGCTTCCATACCTCGTGTTCATTACAGAACTCCACTGATTTGCGGAAGATCTTTTCTACCATGGTGTAGTTCTTCATGTCCCAATAAATTTTAGCCTGAACCATCAAGACGGGTATATATTTATCTAAAGTCTCATCATACTCATTAACAGTCTTTTTTACAGCTTCATCATCCCAGTTTTGCCTAGCTTCCTGTATTTGCTTTGTGAGTTTCCTCAGCTGCTCGGTCAGCATCCCTGCTGCATCATCCAGCTTGTGGAAAGCCTCATCAGGGGCAGTCTGACAAGTGATAATGGCATCCAAGAAGTTGTACAAGTAAGGTGTGAGCAGTTTGTAGGTTAGATGGGCGTTCTCTGCCAGCACATCAGCTGCCAAGTCGTAGTACTGATGCTTGCAGTAGAGGAGCAGCAAGTTTCCAAAGGTTTCTGGTGGGCAGGGGTTCTGCAGCAAAAGAAACTGCAGTTTCTCAAAGCCCTCTGTAGGCTGGGTGTCCATGTTTATTAGCGCTTGGTTGTGGAGCGTGACCGGGTCCAGCTCCTCCTCGGCCCTCGGCGGCATATCGGTGAGCGCCTCCTGAGCCGCCTTCAGGTTGTGCAGCTGGTACTCGATGGCAGCCTTCAGGTTGAAGGCCTCCACCAGGGCCGTGCGGTGCAGGAGCAGGGTGTTGCCCACGCTGCGCACGTCGATGCCCTCGGTGGTCATGCCCACGCTGAGCTCGGGGTGCTGGTGGATGCCGCGCTCGATTATATCGGAGATGTGCTTGAGGGCAGGGGCGTACTGCTTGGTGGCGTAGCAGCAGAGCGCCATGTTGTAGGACAGCTCCGGGCAGTAGCCCAGCACCTGCATGGCGCCCGCGAACTTCCCGCTGGCCTCCTCGTGCCGTCCCTGCCGGTACAGCAGGCAGCCCAGGTTGATCTCGGCGTCGGCCCGCTCCGAGGGGTCCTCGGCCGCCCCTGGGCCGCCGTCCGCGGCCAGCGCCTCCTCCACCAGGCTCTTGGCCGCCGCCAGGTCGCCCTGCGCGTAGTGGACGGCGGCCTGGAGGCGCAGGGCCCGGCCCTGGTAGGCGGGCCGGTCCAGCAGCGGGCTGGCGGCCCGCAGCGCCTCGGCGTACAGCCCGGCCTTGTAGAGGGCCTGCGCCAGGTACAGGCGGTACGCGTCGAGCTCGGGGTGCAGGGCCACCAGCTGCTCGTAGCACTCGGCCGCCGCAGCGAAGTCCTGCAGTTGGTAGTAGCAGTAGCCCAGCAGCGAGAGGCCGCCCCGCGAGCGGCTGCTCTTCTGCAGCTCGCGGCTCAGCAGCGCCGCCGCCTCCCCGCAGCGCCCGGCACGGATCAGCCCGTACACCGCGGCCGTGTACTGCCCGTCGGGCACCGGCGCGGCCTCCATGGCCGCCGCACCGCGCCGGAAGCGGGCGATGGGCGAAACCGTGCGGCGCCTCCCGCTGCCGTGGCAACGGCCCCCGCGCCGGAAGTATTCCCAATGCGGGCGGCCCGCCGCGCAGGAAGCGCGTGATCGGCTCGGCGCGGGGCGCGCTGGGAGTTGTAGTGCGGCGCGCCGAGGCGGGAGCCGGCCCGGGCCGTTTCGCGAGGGCTGTGGGGCTCCCCGCGTGGCTACTGGGCCGGTACCTCCTGCGGGGACAGCCCGTAGGCTGGGCCACCCTTCCGCCCAGCGCCCGCAGGCCGTGAATTGCCACACAACTCTAATCAAGACAGACCTAAGCCTCTAAAGGGCTTTCTGTACCCCCCAAGCACAGCTTGTGCTTCTATGCAAACCGTTGTAGGGGCTGAATTCAGCTGCTAAACAAACGTATACCATCTCTGGCCTCTGTACTTAGCGGCACGGATCTGATCACCCACTTGGAGCAGCTGCCTCCAGTCACCAAGAATCACCATCATCACTCTGGAGAAAACAGCTTCCTCTGCTCACCCTGCCCGGCTCTCTGGAAAGGCCGGAGCACCAGGGCAGCAGTGGGCGGCAGCAATGTACTACCCTCACTGGCCTTGTCTGCGCTCTGGCAGCATGGAATGGAAGAGATGTGTAGCTAGGGTTAGGACAGGGCTGCACCAAGTGCTGTGAGGCACTGCTGAATTCAGCTGCGTCCACCCCTCAGGCACACCAGGCAGCGTGGGATGCGGAGAAGTGGATCTGCTGTGCGAGTGCTGAGCCTGGATGCTGCTGTTTGACTGTGCTGGTGAGGGAGCTGCAGCTGTGCTCTGTGCAGCACCAGGTGCATATGAGTGCCGGATGCCCGTGACTGCATGCTCATGTCCCCTCTGCCTTCCTAGCATTTCTTCTTCCTTTCCTCTCATTGTTCATTACAGTGCTTTTAAGGCTCTGCTTGTGTGCTAATTACTAGTCACAGTGCTAAGTAGGTTCTCAGTGCCAGAACGAGATGGGTTTGCCATGGCTGCGTCCTTGTTTTTCTAGCAGCCATGACGCAAATGAGACCTTATGCCAGATAAAGAAATTGCATTATCTGTATCTGCCTGTTTTCTGTTTTCCCCTTTGTGCTTTTATCTTCTAAGCAGTAAACTGAAATGTATAATAATTATATCCACATCAGCTAGAATATATCTCTTGTCCTTAAAATACTGCCTAGACCTGAATATTTTCCTCAGTTCAGTATTTCCTGAAGCTGAGAAGAACAAAAAGTAAAATTAAATAAATTTACTGATATATATATTTTTTCCAAATCTTTTTTTTTTTTTTTAAATAAATCTTCAGTAATAGCCTTAAGTATTTCTAAGCAGTTACACTGTAAGAAAAAGCCCTAAGTTAAACACGTAACCTTGGAACACAGGATGGGAAGTACTTTATTGATGCTCTGTACTGTGTGAATATGAAACTTCTCTTTTACAATCCATTAAGAGCCCAAATTTGTGAAAGCTGATGGAAGGAAGGATGTTTGTATCTTAATAGAATATGATAGCTCTCCTAGCTCTCCGACTGCTTTAAAGGAGTAGATAAAATATTTTCTTACTTTTCTGAAATTGCTTATTTCAACAGTAATTCTTCCTTGGAGGGAAGTAGATATGGTGTTTCTACTGAATAATGCTACATTCCGTGTCACTGACTTGTACTGATATATATAATTTCTATACAAGTAAATAGTTCTCTTGAGGTCTTTGGCCAGATCTGGTTTCTGGTCATTCCCTAATAATGCCAAGTGCAGCGGGTGAAGTTAGGTTTCTTCCCAGGAATGACTGCTGCAAGGTCGTGTTTCAGAAGTTATATTTGAGCTGTTCAGTTGCATGTGTTTTCACTGCTCTTCTATTTGTGTGATTCACGAATCAATACATACAGCTCTGATTCATCCTGACAAGTCAGTTTCAATGAAACAAACAAAAGTCAAAATCACAGGAATGATTAAGTGATTTATTATTTTTTTTTTTAGATAGACCAATAAAACCAAATGGTTAATTTCAAAAACATGCTTTAAAAAGCTGAATCAGCATTGTTTGATCTACTAAAGCAAAACAATGAGGGTAATGATCTTAAAATGCAAAAAGGGAAAAGGAGGCAAGGATATTTATTGTGCATTTTCAATAGTAAGTAGGATGCACTTGCATTAGAAAATACACACACTGTTTCTGTGCATGTGTCTGTTGTTGCCCATACATGAAGATTGAAAGCTCACAGTGGTACTCTCCACACTATTGTAAGATGCAGTTTTCAACACGCTTATAAATTGGTAATTAAATACGAGATATTCTAAGAAAGAGAAGGTAACAATCAATACACAGTACAGATTTCAATACTGTCACGTTCAGGTAATGAAAATCTCTCATTTCACCTGCTATTTACTTCACAATTCTGTTTTCTTAGAAACCATTCACACTATTTTGCTATTGAAATCATCAGTTTCTTTGACAAAGCCAATGAAAAAAGAAGTCTTACTCTTACGTTTTCTTGCCCAGATCTTTCTAAGCATTGGAAGTGTCTATTAATGTTTTACACGGCCTTAAAATAAACCTGTCTAAAAATTGCACTCAATGCATAAACTGTCTATAACTCAGATTGTTTAACTGTATGAAGGGAAAATAAATATTTGGCCTGTAAACTGAAACACTCCCATTTTTCTATTAGGATCAATTAGTCTAAATATTAAAAATTATCTTAGGCACTGCTGGTTGCAGTTTTCAAAAGCAGTTTGTGAATATTAGTATTGGCTTTTGCTGATAACTACAGGCACATTATGAAATAGCAGTGCACTATAAGGAGGAGCAATTAGCAAGGACACTAGTCCCAAAAATGCAGCTGCTATACCAAGGACACCATCTGAATGAATACCTGAGCTAAAAAGAAACACACTCATCTACGCTCTAGTTATTTTCAGCAGGGTACTAAACATACTAATGACCTTCTCAGCAAGATCCCTGGTCTGGCAAAGGAGAGCAAGCTGGCTAAGACAGAGCTGCATGGGGAGTTACGTGTATGATTGCCACGTTAGGCATCCAGATTAAATTTTCATGAGGTACTGTTGCCTAACCTTGTATGTGACACCAAACTGTGTCCTGCCAGAAGCAGCTGTCTAGGTGTTGATCGAGTTAGGAAGTTTTATTTTGCTTGTAGGTCCCAGGCTGGGAGAAAGGCCTGAAAAGTGATTCAGTTTTAGGGCAAATTGTGTGATTGTACGGCTAGTACCTCTTGGTTGTCTCATTCTCAGGAGGTGGAAAATCCTTCTTCTATCTGATCCATAGGAGAGTCTCCAGTTCAAGTTCTCTGAGTGAGCCTTGAGCAGTACTTGGTTTCACGGTGGGGTCACAGAGTTGTACTGCCGGGCTCTGCTCTAACCTAGGAGGATGCACACTGGAGGCCCTCCTGAGTTCTTCCACCAATGCCTTTCTGCCTTGTGCAGCTCCCCAGGCATGAAGCAGGAACCACACACCTGAATGTCCCATCTCCTCGATAAGTGTGAGTAAAGGGCTTCAGTAGGAGGGCAGAGACAGGCTGCCCTTGTGCCTCCCCCTGGGGAGCAAGGTGCACCTGTAGTTTGAAGCCTGCTCTGAATCAAACAGGATCTGAATGCCAGGTACCTTCCTGGTTGCCCTAGGTGATGCTGTAGCATTTAGATCTTTTCTTCCTTGCTGAGGAGGGGTTCATTTTGGTAAGCAGTTTCACAAGTGGAAATCCTGAGTGGAAATGCTGCCTGGCCTGAACTATTTTTGAAGACTGCATTAGAACTAAACTGAATCAGAGCACCTTTGAGGAGAATGCAGCTCCTATGGATGCACCTTGTGCTAACTCCATTTTAGGACTGTAGTTGCAAATTCTTGAGTCCCCATTGCAGGCAAAATTTCCACCGACAGCAGGGGCAGAGAAGTGAGGACTCCTCTGTCACTGAGCCACTGAGTGTGGTGGGCATCTGCAGGGGAAGGCCAAGCAGCAATCTACCAGCACTGGTCTAGCTTAACAGTGGGATCTCCGTCCTGCTAGCCCTGTGCTTTATATGCAACTATGGAGCCTACCCCATTTCTTGCATTTTGATCTTGTGCATTGGGCAGGGAAAGGAGGGGAAAAAAAAAAAAAAAATTCAGACTTCATAACCCCCAGTCATCTCATCTGTGCTGTGTGTGTCTCAGGACAGTGTCAAAACTGTTCAAATTGCTGGAAGAATGTTTTGGAGCCAGAGAGAATGAAAAGCAGATACAGTGTCTGCCTATAAAGCTTGTAAGCACTCGTTAAGAACTGTTTTCTATCCTTTTTAATATGAGAAACTTGGAATATGATTCTTTTTTGTTTCCACAAAGAATTTTCTTTTTCTCTCCAAAATGTGAATCTTTTGCTGACTCCTAAGCTGTATAGAAAAAAAAAAAAGCTTTTATAAAATAGTAATATTGAACTGTATAACTTTCAGACACCAAATTCTTCTCTGTGGTATGCTGCTGTGACCCCCCTAGTTTCAGCAGGGCTGCCTCATTTTGCCTGAGAACAATTTGATAAAGATCTAACTGTGCTCTCTCATTTTCTTCCTTGTGATGGAGGAACAGAACCATAACATTAGTCAGCACTTTCTGGATTTTGACCCACAATAGCCAAGCTACCGAAAGACAGGAGAAATAGATGGAGGCAATTACAAACAGTCATTTGATTGATGGTTGACATTGTTAGAGCTTCAGCTGGATGTCAGGTGGTGCGGTGCTGAATTCCCATCACTGCTGTGGGAGTTGCCATGGGCAACAGCGCACTGAAGCCAATATAAAGGAGAGGAAGCGAAGGGAAACTCAACCTTGGGGGAAGCTTCAGGGTATGTGCTGTAATTTATGTTACACGTAGCAATATGCAATATCAAAATTCAGAAAAGCTCTGTGTACCAGCCAGCAGTACTGTGTCAGTTCCTGGTGTCTGTTTCCCCCATAAAGTATGCATTACAAGTTGTATGTGTCTTGCTGTTTACTATCCTGCATCTATCTTTATTCAGGGAAGAAAAAAACCGGTAAAATAATAGCAGAAGCATTTCCACTTGATGTGTATATTCACTGCTGTGCATTCTGTATTTCTGCTCCTACACTGCTTCATTTGATAGAGAAGGTGATGTGGTTCAGTTGCGTGGTAACAGGTTGGTTTGTAATGCTACTGGAATTTCCACCTATTCCTCTGTACACTATTGGTAGCACAGAGGACTTTGTTCTGGTTTTGGTCTGTGTTTTTACTTAAGGAAGCGCTCAGCAGATTTGTTGTTTCTGTTTGATTGCCAGACAGATGTCAGCTTTTCAAAGGTGTAAGGACTCCTTTTCACTGGGAAGCAGGGAGGATCTTTTTGGCATTCACTTGGTTGGGCCAGGCTCTGGTTTCTGTGAAGCTGGTGCCAGTTCAAGGTAATTCCATGAAGCAAACGGACATCATCACAGGTATAAAATGTAGCCAAATTCAGCTTTAATTTTGGTTGCCAGACAAGTCTATATTCACTATGGCATCTTCAATGAGTACAAGGGCTTTTCTTCTCCTATGAATGGGAACTCTTAAGTGCTGCAACATGACTCCTCTTGGGTCCCATCACCCAGCAGAGAAATCATCCTCAATTCAGATGCCATAGCTTTCCTACACTAGTGATCTGTACACTAATGGAAGGAGACCAACTTTCACATAATACCAGTGTCATCGCACAGAGCTGAACACATTTGGTTTTGTTACCTCCTGGTTTTGATTAAACTTTAAAGAACCCCTCTACCACAGATGTTTATGTGTGAGCCTAGTGCTGTGCTAGCTGTAATAACATCATCTTAAAGTGTACTGAGAGTACTGCAAGAGAAGTAAGAGGTAGTCAGTTCCGTATGATAATACTCTTTCTCTTTACCGTTTTAAAATATTCATTTCCACTGCAAATTATACTAGAGAGGTTCATCCATGGTCCAGTTTTCAATTTAATATAAACCTGAAGCATAAGGCAGCAGATTTCCTTTTTATTTTTATTCTATATTCATTGAAACCCATTACTTTTTCCCTTAGGGTACACTGTAAATTAAAAAAAAAAAAAAAAAAAAGGAAGAATGTGCTAAAGGAGTATTTAAAAAAAAAAAAAACAAAAACCAACCTCTAAAATTAGCATGCAGTATTTTGTTTTAATGCAAGCTTCCCCTTGCTGAGAAATTTACTGCATTGTTAATATGAATTTCTCAGGGAAGCAGGGACAGATTGGTATTTTTAAAGATAATAAAGTTTGTTTTTAAATGTAGCAAAGGTAGGCAATTCTAAAGGCCCTGATCAATCACTAAGAAGCGTTGTTGTAAAAAAATACTTCTTTAGAATACAAAGCAGGCTTCTCAGAACATCCAGGCATAATAGAGGAAGGAAGAGAGGAACATCACAAAAGCAGGCATAATTGATTCATAACGTGTACTGAAGAGATGCAAAACAACAATGTAATTACATACTATTCTGTTTTCCTGCAGCTCCTTGCATATGAATTGACCACCTCGCATCCCAGTTCTGCTCTGTATTATTAATTTTATTAAGTTGTAAGTTCTTATATTTCAGTCTGTTGTCAGTTTTACAGATTTTTATGGTAGCAGTTGAAATGTAGCAGAGCTGAATGAATACTTCTTGTGCTAAGTCCTTCTTGTCGCTTTGGAAACCAGTGCAGTCTCACTGCAGGCCTTCTCTTCAGAAGGGAAGTAATAGCAAACCAGGCTGCCATCAAGATACTATCCGATCAATTAAGCATATCTGTGAAAGTGTTTCTTTAAAAAAAAAAAAAAAAATTAAAAAAAATGGTGTGCCAAAGCTTTTGAAATCCTTTCAGACAGCTCTTATCATAAATAGACACTGACATTTGCAGGCTTAATTTATGTCTTTGAGAGACATGGTAAAGGTAGAGGAAAAGGAGGATGAAGATGCTGCCTGAGAAGGAAGTCTTTGTTGATGCAACTCCTCCCATTTACCTCTATTTACTGCCACAGAGTCCAGCATAGGCTTCAGTTTCACATTCAGCTTCACAAGACACTGGAAAAAAATAGAAAGCAATAGAAGAGAGGAAAAAATGTTAGTATTTCCAGTCTGCTGATGGGCGGTCTAGGGAGTTACATGATGAAAGGAACCTGATCTGTACTGTGCCCTCACCCTCCTCACCTCCAGTTGTAAATTCTTTGTAGGTAGAGGTTTTTCATTTCATTTGGGATTTCTTTATCTGATACTCATTTGATCTGAAGCTTTAAGTAATCCACCAAAAATGTCAAAAAAAAAAAAAAAAAAACCCACAAACACATAAGGTGGCAAAATTGCTGTTCAACTACTTTGGTTTTCTTGTAGGCCTTGAAGATAGTCCTTCTGAAGCATTCCCAGTGTCTGGGGCTTCCTGCTTGCTGCCTATGAACTAGTCAGAAGGCAAGGTTTTTGTTTTTTTTTTTTCCTGCTTTAAATAGCAGGCTTAACAACATCTAGTTTAAATGGCCCCCAGAGCCCACACACCACTAAGAACTGAATGTTTTATAGTTAGCTTGCAAACCATGTAGTTTGGCTAGCCACTGAAGTAAGTCTTGGTAAATTTTTAATTGAGCTATTATATGATAATTAAGGGTTAATGGTCTGATCTGAAGATGTGCTGAAAAAGTGCAATTTCAGTTGACTTCAGTAGGAAATATGAATGCTCAGCACTTCTGTAAAATCATGCCGTGAGTAAGTAGCTGATTCGTGTGGAAGTTAAAGCAAATTGAATTAAAATTATTTGCTGAGAATGTGGTGTGGACCTACACAACCTTGGGCCTGGAGTAAGAGGCAAAGCTGACTGTGGTCTCTGCCACGGACAGTACTGCGCTCTGGGTGGCATTCATGCTATTTTTGGGATGGCTGTGCATAAGTAACACTCCTATCACCAAACCTCACAGTTCCCTCTTTTGAGCACCATATTCCAGATGTTATGTATTCCCCAAACCTGGTTTGATTGAATCAAAAATGGAGGGGAGTAATGCATGCTAAACACCTCCCTGAGGATCTCACTGCTGTTGTCCTTGATGCCTGCACTGCCTCGGCCAACACTGCAGGCATTCTCATTTTGATGGCAACTTAGCAGATCCTTTCTGTGCATGTGCAAAGCTAGCATCCATCTCCTAAGCTTGCTGGTAGGAGACGGCAAGCCTCTGATGTGCCTGTCTGCACCTCGCCCCACGACCAAGGGTACCAGGAGGACTGTGGGTGCCTGATATGCTGAAGCCAACTGGCTATGCTCTGCCTGCAGCCATAGACACCCAAAGCCCCAGTAGGCCAGAAGCAGTATAGCTCTCTACAGCTACCTGAAAGAAGATTGTGGTGAGGTGTGAGTTGTTCTCTCCTCTGGTGTAACTAGTGATAAGATGAAAGAGAATAGCCTCAAGTTGTGCCAGGGGAGGTTCAGGCTGGATATTAGGAAAAATGTCTTCTCTGAAAGAGTGGTGAGGTATTGGAACAGGCTGCCCAGGCAGGTGATTGAGTCACCTTCCCTGGAGGTGTTCAAGAAATGTTTAGATGTTATAGGGACGTGGTTTAGCGATGGAAATACTGGTGGTAGGTGGATGGATGGACTAGATGATCATGGAGATGTTTTCCAACCTTGATGATTCTATGATTCTAAGCACCTGCACCCCATAATCACTGAATCTTATGAGCTGTGAAGTCCGAAAGTAAATTGTTTGATAGAAATGTATGCTTAACCAGATAAATAACCAGAATGGTTAACTAATAACATTAACTGTGATGAAAATAAGTTAAGAGGAATATTTTAGAAGGAATAAACCATGTCTTTGATATTCAGTTTTACCACAGTACAAGCAATTAATTCTATGGAATGCTGACAAAATATACAGTGTAATTTTAAAAAACTTCATTTTGTTCTACACTAATTTAGATTAGGGCTACTCAACAGTGCAGATTTTGCACTTACTCCATGAAATATCTTTATTCAGACATTGATTTGATGTTCAAACCACTGCTTCTGGATTTAGTATCCTTTCACTTCAAGACTCTTTCATTCTGATCTAGTCTTTTAATTAAAGCAACTACTATAATTCCTATGGAAATTAGCTTTTATTTTTCTTCCAGTTACCAAAGCATTTCAGTAGGACTTTTCTGATACAAAGTACACAAATTGGATTTTACTTCTGCTTGAGATGTAATTAAAAACTCATTTGATTGCTATATTTCTGGCTCTGTTTTAATTATTAAACACCAGTAATCAATTTTCTTTTATGAAGCTTTTGGGAAATTATCTCAAAAGCAACACATTTCTCTCCCTTCTGGCAGGTTCTTGACCATTTACTGAATTACATTCATAGCACCTGCTCCTGATCTGGATTAAATCACCAATTTATTCCTAAAGCTATTTAGGTTTATTTGGCTGTAACCTAGTCAGGGTTTTCTGCCTCCTGGCTGCACTTTTTACTTTCGATTTTATTGCACAAAAGCCTCTTGATGTACTGCTCTTCCATGCCTCTATTTTTGATGCATGCCTTGTACAAACTGCTTTGCTAGTGATCTGTCTAATTTGCTACTCAGCTTCTTAGGCCTAATTTATTCTTTACTTCAATAGGAGGAGGTTTGGTCTTCAACAGCTGTCTGACATAGGATACTTCCAAATAATGCTGAAGCTTCAGAAATGCCCCTTTTCCTCAATTCTCTGTGGTGCAGCAGGTGGGCTGTGGGACAAATCCAGACTCCCCGTCCCCTGCCTGCAGGCATTCCTTCCTGTGCAGCGCAGCTGCCCTGCTATACAGAGATCGGTGTGGGATTGGAAACTTTCCCATTTCATCCCCTTTCCTGTAATAGCTGCTCATTATCACAGGTTGATAAAGCATGCTGGGAGAGCAGTCCCACCAGTGGCTCTCATTCCAGCACCAGGAAAAACTAAATAGATTTGCAATCTTCTTCTGTAGCCATGCATTACCTCAGGTATGTAACTAAGCTGTTTCTCAGAAAGTTATTGTATAGCACTGACTTTTTCTACCACCTTCAGTGATATAGGCATCTTCTGTGACTATGTACTGCTTGTAGATCATCTGCCTCCTGGGTGGTGAGGACAAAGGACTGCATCAGCATCTGCTTCATCTCTGGAAAAGCAAATTGTTTGAACTAGCCAAGATGCAGCATAGGTGTGGCTGAAATCTAACTATTGCTTACACAAATACAACACTGTTGTGCTCTTTGAGTCACGTGACATCATTTTAAGGGGGAACATGGCATGCCCCAGCTTATGAACACTGCAGGACCTCCAGAGTATTGTTTTATTTATTTATTTAGGTTCTCACCCAAATATTGACCAGTTGTTTAACTTGCGTGCTTTGACAAGATTATGGCTCGTGGAAGTATGGCTGCGGGTCTAATATTTGTAAAGTGAGTTTATGGAATAAGACCATATAAATTCAGTTTTATGACTGAGCACATATCAAAAAGTTATAGGTCGCAGCGTTCACTCTGCTTTGGAACCCAGTGGTTTCTAATGAATCACTTTTATTATGTAGGCAGTTTCTGAGTTGGAAGGGAGGACTAGTGACCGAGGAGCCACAGGGATAAATTCAGACCTGGTGTATAAGCACATGAAGCATTGCTGAAGTCAAGAGAGTAGTGACCAGTTACAGCAAAGCTGAATTGGACTCCTGAGTTTTGCTGAAGTGGCTTTCATGTAAGAATACGTAGGCCAAAGGTGAGCCATCTATCTGAAAATCCTTGAACTTCAGAGTAGTTCAGATAAAAGGGAACCTGCACTGCAGTCATCCAAAGATTTGATCCTCATAATATACTTGATAGAAGATGTTTTGAAAAACCAAAAGCATTTCTGCACACAAGCCTGTGTACTGAAACCAAAAAAGACAGCTGAAATTCTACCTTCTGTAGGCAGCATGTAGAAGATGCAACAAAATAAAGAAGCATCAGGGATTAAGTTCTGTGAACCCTTTGATGTTGTGCAAGTGACTTAATTATTTGCCCTACTGATTCAGAGTCATATGTTTTCACTGGGTTCCAGATGAAATAGATGATACTACTGTATTTGAGAGGAGGTTTAATTGATTCTCCAGTGCTGTGATGTGCAATGTACTTCGGGGAGGGAAATACATACAGAGTTCTTCTGGTAGCAAAATGTACTCTGATCACTATCGATACTTTGCTGTCAAAGGGAGAGAGTAATATTGAGGGACTGGGTACCTACTGAAGTAGCTTGACTGATGCGTTGCTGTAGTTGCAAATTCAGATTCACATGTTCATAATAATTTGAAGAGTTACAGTTCCATAAATAACTTGTTTGGTTCTGCTCTTTATGGTTTTGGTTCTGCATCTGAAGCATGCAAAATACAAAATGTTTCTACCACTTCTCCTTTCAACATTTTAACCAGCAGCCGATCGATGCCTTCTGCCTTACTATCAAATGGATTTTGAAAAACTTTTCAAACTGTATCAATCTCATATCCTCATTTAGTTCTTTGAATTTGCCCTCAGCTGGGAATTCTGCAGGCAACTGTGATTCTGTTGTGTTAAACACTTACTTGAAGTGTCTCATCCATCATCATTTCTAGTCCTTTTCTGATGCAATGTAGTTTGTGCTTCATCTTTCTTGAAAACTGAATGGCTGTTAAATTATCCATTTATCTTATTTCAGATATGCTGTACAATTTGAGTTCCCTCTATCTGCTGTCTCTTCTACCTTGTCTGCCAACGTTTTGGTTTACTTCCTCAAATCTTTATGTGCATTTCCATATGTGACTGCCTGTCCTTCACAAAACACTGAGCAGATAATCCTAAGTAAATCAGCAACACAAACTGTAATGTTCTGAATTACTCACTTTTTCTCACAGATCATGGTGAAAGCCTTTCATGAAGCCTAGTTTCACTGAAGCTGGTGGCAGATACTCATTCTTCCATATTCTCTCAAATGCTCAGTTGATGATTTGCCCTTTCAGTTGAGATATTTTGGTGTTAGAAGACTAAGAAGTAATTTGAAGTATTCTTTTCAGAAAATAAACATGTTTCTTCTCCCTCTTCTTCCAGGCAATTTGAGAGAAATTGTAAGTTCCTGAAGTTGCCAACACTAATTAATTACTAATTACCAGAAGTTGTTATATAGTCAGAGTACCTGAGTTTTCTGAAAAGTCCAAGTGCCTTCATTTCAGGTGGCCTCACTTAGGTTATTAGGTTATTATTAGCAAACAAGCAGTAGGGCAACAAATGTGCTGAACCCAGCCATATAGCAGCCAAATAGTCTGCTATTTCCAGACGATTGAGAGTAAGAAAGTCTTCTTTCTCTGGGACAAACCCTTATCCCTGAAACAATCCTTAGCTACCAACTCCTGCCAGCACTTGCATTTGTCACAATCTGCCTGATTAAATTTCCTCTGAAGCAGATTTCTCACAAACACAGCAGAGTATGCTGCACCTGCTCTTTCTTGGATAATCTTACCCCCTGGATTGCAACAGAAAGAGAGACTAATTTAATCTGCTGATGTCTGTGCAGCCTCAGTCCATAGCGTATCACAGTCTGCATCCTAAGCCTACCTACTTTACAAATTGTTGTCAGCCAGGGAGTCCCAGGAAGCAGAGATGCATTATTCTCACTCTCTGTGTCCAAGTCAAGCATCAGATGTAAGCCCTGTTGGAAGTGTGCATTTTCATGCACACATTGATCACGTTTCTTTCTGTTAACACACTTTGCTCAGCAGCTTAGACCTAACTTCCTAAACCCACTCTTTCTGTTTTGTTGTTACAATAGTTCTCAGTAACTAGGGTACATGTTTCGGTGAATGCCTGTCTATTGCTCATAGTGATCAACTCCCTACCAGTGCTACCATTTCCTCATGACTAAATGCAAACAAATAGAACAATGGCACTCTGAATTTTGTGCCAACAACTTCAGTTTGAGGTGAGTGCCAGGTATAGCAAGCAAGCCATTACTAAAATGTTCATACAGATAAGATCTTCCCTGTTATATCTTTTTTTTTTTTTTTTTTAAAATGTCTTTGTTGTGACTATACAGAGAAGACATTTGAACTAAAACATAGATAGCTTTGGCTACAGCCAGAGACTCTTGCCTGAGTAAGGACTAAGTCATACCACACAACTCAAACTGGACTTCTAGAGGAATGGTCCAAACCTTGAATTTCTTATGATATTTCCTTATGTAAAATTGTCATTTAGAGTCTGAGGGAAAAAATAGTCTTAGTAAATGAGGAAGGGCTGTATCAGGACATAGCAGTATAAGAGTGATTCTTAAAGCATACTTTTCCTTCTCTTCTTCAATATTCAAAGGAATATTGAAATATTAATCTCCTGCCTAATAATTGTAAGTAGAATATAAACTTTTTGGGGAAAAAAAAAATCAATGTATGCACATGCAGTCCTAATTCAGGTGTCAAAGTCAATTTTTTGAACTGGAGAAATTAAAGCATGGACATTGGAGACTTCTGTCTTTTTTTTTCTACACTTTGCAGAAGCTCTACCACTGATACTACCCTGTGCCTTTAATGTCTGCTAATGAGTAGAATAAATGTTTTTTGCAGCTACATCACCACTGGGGAATTACCCAAAAGATTGATTTAAATACAAGGCGAGACTGTAGGAAGATAGGCATATCCAAGCACATAAAGCTGTAGACAAAGCAATTAGATTTCTTGCCGAGTACATCAGGGTGATAAGGGTAGGCTTTGCCCTTCCAAATAAAGTCTAGTACATTTAAAGTACTTGCTAAAATAAAGAAATATTTTGGCTCTTTCTTGATTTTTCCCTAGAATCTAGAATGAAGTAATGCGAATTCAATTTTGTATTTATTATTATGCATTAAAAACTCTCCTTACGCAAGAAAATCTTGAATAGCACTAAAAATAGCACTAAAATGGAGCAGCTCAACTGAGCACCGAGGTAGAGGTGAGCAGGGCAACCTCAGGCACGCATAAGTTGTATAAGCTATGAGCTTCTTTATCCTCTACAAAGGCATCTCCCTTAAATTTAAATAGCTGCTGTCATTGTCACTGACTACCTGACTATGTATTTATCTGCCTAGAAGCAGAGTGCATGGCCTTTGGCCCTGCTATTCATAGCATTACTGTCTCTGCCTAACAATGCTGTGAACAGAACTGGGCTTCTCTTAGTGTCTTTTCTTTGAAGTGAATCACTAATGCTTTGATGTTGTTTGTGAGGAAAAATAATGATTGAAAAAAGTAAGATTTTCACTATCCTGCTCCATCTGTTCCCCACAGAGAAATCTAATCTAAGTTTAAAAAAAAAAAAAATCTGCAACTAGTCCTGCATTAGGTGTGCACAAGCCATAGCATTCAGGGCAGGAATCTGTTGGTGTTGAAACTCTTAGTATCTTTACAGGAGGTTCAGAGAGGTAATTTGTCTTAATGATTAAAATGCTGTACATGTTACAAGAACATTTATGTCCAAATAGGTACAGAGTGCTTTCTCAGTATAGTGAATGTAGCTGTCAGTGTAGCCATAGTGTTTTATTTTCAGTGGGATGTCTTAGATTTTCTGCTTGAGTTGCATGTGATTCCCCTTTATACATTGTTCTGTGAAAAAAAGGGGATGATTACTTCATATTGAAGCTACATTAGTGTATTTGAAATGCTCTACAGATTGTAGAAATGTATTGTTCCTTACAAATGATTATTCTAATAAGCTTATTTCTCATCTGTCTACTGACTAATGCTTTCTTTGCTGGCATTTTTGAATGAAGAGCAAGTGTGATGCAGTAAAGCATAACTAGAGCCCCTAAAATCAGAACTTCAGAGTAAATGTGTGGCTGTTCTGCTACACAGGGCAAAAACTTTACTGTCATATAAAAATACTTTGATCACTGCAGTAACAAAAAAGTAAATTCAATAAAATTATAATGTCCCAAGTGTAATAAAAAGCAATGAACAAAAAATTGGGAAGCTTTTATCTTCACAGTCCTTTGATACACAGTATGAAGGAAACAGATTTTATTACTGTGGCATTTTGATATTGGAGGTGGCCTAATTCCCAAGTCAAGCAACATATGTGGGGAGCAGAACCACAGCTTACCCTGTGCCAAGAGCAGAGTCATGCTTACAGAGCAAACACAAAAAGGTTTTGATTTAGACTGTCTGATATGGGAAATCTGTATATAATTTTTTTTATATCCCAGTTATTACGTATCTACATATATTCAGCTTCAAGTTCCACATTAACTTATATAGCACATCTTGTAGACCTTTTCATGATGGCTAGCAGAAGGTTCACAGATCTTGAGGAATTGCTAGTTGTTTTTAAAACTTCTTACAAAAAAAATACCCCCAAGAAACAGAACAGTTCCAGCCAGGTGAGCAAAGGTATAAATCTCCTTCTGTGTGTATGCACTGCTGTGACACCCATCTCCCTGATGAAGGAGACTTGATCATCCTTCTCTTGGGAGAAAAACTGCACCTCAAAGTTGAGAGCTGCTCTGAGGAAAGGCAGAAAAGCGAGTAGATGCATACAGAGGAGGTTGGTAGTGCCAAATCTCCCCAGAAGACTGATCATGTCCCAAAGAATCTTTCTGAAAAGAGAAAAAAACATAAGGGGGAGGCCACAACTCTCTATAAAGCTCTGTAAAGTATACCAAAGGTTGTAATTATCAAATGTTCTTTGTGGGCACTCTGGTATATTACTTAACTCATAAGCCTGGACTCTGGACAAGGTGCAGTTTGTTGCAGCACAGCCAATGACACCAGAGTGGTACTGAAGTGCTCGTGTAAGGATTATGAAGTTCCTTCTATATTGCACACTTCCAAAATCCAGAGCTACCAAGAATAGTTTACTCTTGGGACTACTTCACGGGCCTCCACTGATCTTGTCACAGCAAAACTCCAATCTGACTTCAGTGGGAGTTCCCAGCATTCACAGGCTGTTGAGACCACTTTTGCTGTCTGAGTGTCAAGTAAAATGGAGCACAGCATTAGTCCTGCCTCAGCAGCAGCTGTATCAGTATGGATGCATGCGTTTCCCTGCAGAGCTCTCTTTAGGCCTCTGGACACCAGGATGTGTCCAGATGGATCCAGGACTTTTTAATCACTTGCATGAAGTAATTATATGCAGAAGCCTTGAGTTTGTTCTTTATGGCTTAATGTTGTGATTTTGGTATCAAAACAAGTGTCAAATGTTTGTTAAACATATTGCTTTGTGCTAGTGAGCTATATAAGTACTGCTAAGATTTTACTAATTTGTCAGCTGCCACTCTGCTTCTTTTTGTTGCATTTGTAATGATGTAACCCATTCTGTCCCCACATGCAGTCCCAACAACATATTATAGAGGCTAGGATTTTAAAGAACATATTAAGAAAGGAAAAAAGAAATTAGAATCTAGGACTTTGTCATAGTTGGAGTGTGCTCAGGCAGCCCTAACCAGAAGATTTAGAATGCCTGAGTACACTGCTGATGTGATGTGTATTGAGGTTTGATTAAGCTGGATATGAAAATTAAAACTTGACTATACGTTCAAGAGAGAATCTCCTGCAGTGTGATACTATGACATCAAGTTTTCTGTTTACCCCTAAGGCTGGTGCTGCAATGACTTCCAGGTTTGATGGTGTCTCCTTTTTAAGTTGTTGAGCAGCAGGCTAATAGCTGCACAGCATGATACAAAGACAGCAGAAAACAGGGAAATCAGTTGTGAATATATTCCCTAGAGATCTCCTGCTAAGATAGAGCTAACTAACCAGAGCATTAGTGCTCAGATCTAGTCTTCTCATGCAGAGGATGGTCTGATGATCAGTTCTTCCTGCTTTATTGTACTTTTTCAGATCATAAATTGTGAATTCTGATATAATATGCATTCTAGTGTAATATGAACTATTATATTCAAGTATTATCTTTTTAAAGTTTTCCTCCAGTGTCAGTTCTCCCTACACACTGGTGTCAAAAATGAGCTTAGTATTTTAAAAAAATTTAACTTTCTATGGGTCTCCTGCGCTTGCCTTGTCTTAATTGGTCAAAGCCTATGGACTTACAATTTATTTTATCCTGATAAAGACTGACGTGATAAAGCAACAGGATTTCCTGTCAAAGCATTAGCCCACCTCACTTTTGACACCAGCTCACATTCTTGCTGGCACACAACGGGGGTTGCCTTTGCTACTGGACAGCCCCTTCTTTAGTGGCAATCTCAAATGCCATGAGGTAGAGTGGGTAGGGGAAGCGCATCATCTTTCTTAATAAAATGGAAGGTGGTCTCTGTGGTTTCAGTGTGTAGGAAAATGCTGTCTGAAACAGTTATTGATGGTTAAGTTTCTATAGTGTCATTTTCTATTTATCATTCTGTCTGTGTAGCTCTGCTTTCTGTGCACATAAGAGAGAATAAGTTAAAATGGTGAAGTTCATGTTACGCACAAGTCAAATTCCAAAGCTAGTTTAATCCAATGAGAGAAACATTATTCTGATCATTCAGAGCCCAACCAAGTAGTAGTTGAGTGTTTATACCATATACCAAATATCCAAGCAACCTGTATAGAAACATTTAAAAGATTAAGCTCCCAATTAAACAGCACACAGGTTAAACTACAAATCACTTGTCATTCACCTTAAAGGCTTGACCTAGGGAGTTCTTTAACAAGTCCTTTGAAAAGGAACCAGAAGGGAGTGCAAAGGCTCAGCCCTGAGTATCACCTGGATCACACGTATTTGGATGTGTTCCCAGGCAAAGGACTGACAGCAGCACGTAGTGAGTCCATCTCACTAGCATCACTCTGCTGAGCACTCCACATCTTGCCACGACAAGAATCAGTTTGTCTCAAACAACATAAACAGTTACCTTAACAGTTTTCATAACTCAGAGAGAAATTACATTTACAGATAAAACTGTCTTAAGGGAAACTGAAGATTTCTGCATAGAGTTCAGTCTCTTGTTAAACTCAAAGAGAGAGAAAGCATTCCAGGGGCCTTCAAGGCTGCACAGTAAGCTCTTTTCCCTAGAGAGGCAAGAACAATCTTCTCTGGGCTCTACAGGAGCAGTAAGTAAAAATTACCTCATACAATGGCATGCAGATGCTATCAATCCACTCGAGCTGCAACCTGGGTAGTTCATCTTTCCTGTTCCGATCAAAAATGGCCTGAATTGAGAAGGGAACAAAACTGTCATGGTTTATTACACCAGAGTATTTTACAGGCATATCATCCAGCACTTCAGAGCCATGATCAAATTCTTACAACCAGAACATTTTGTAAACCATAGTCAATCTTTGCAATCTTTCTTATTGCTTTGTCTGGCATGAAAAACAAACTGTTTGTTTTGATTTCTGTTTCTAAATTTGTAGGGTGAATGTATTTGAATTTTATAAGTCCATAATGTAAAATAAATGTTCTGCAGTTGGGGTTGAGATGGAGAGATACCTTTGAGCAGAATTTTTTTCTTTTCTTACATGAGGTCTGGGCTGGCTCCCTCCCTCCCTACTACACCAACTACAGACTCTTTTTTGGAAAAGCAGTCGTGGCCATGAAGCCAAAGCATGGGGAGTCAACAGACCAGTCTGGGGAATAGTTATTAATTTATTCTTCTGGAAACATCCTAATTCAGTGACCTTCTACACTCCATAGAGAGTAAATTAGAGAGACCTAAGCTGATGTTTAAGAGGCTCAATTATTGGCTGTACTGCTCTATGAAAGGAGATGGAAGAAAATGAGTTCTCAGGGGTTTGAATGTGAGTTTCCTCTGTACTCTACTGGAGATCATTTAGTCCAGCAGCTTTTCCTTCTACAGGATCTTAATCCTCCTTCTAGTGGCTCATCCATACCATTCACTGAATTTCTTCTTTTATTCTCTGAAAATCCCAATTTTTAAACCTTTCTGATGTTTCGGTGGAAAGTCTGTTCTTATTCTAGGCTCATCTTCCCCCAGCTTGACGTCCCCTCAGAAAACTTAGTTTCCTTCTTTCCCTTCCCCAGTCTCTAGGCTATACATATTAAATACTTGGCTGACTTCTTCTAATTGTGTCCTGCTCTTCCTGACAAATAGTTATCACACAGAATATCTAAATAAGACATGGAGCTAAGATTCGAGGACTTAGTCTTAACTGAGAATCTTGTTTGTGATCTTGGAAAACTATTTCCTGTTAAAATCATTTAGAAAAATACTACCCTTTTCAGATCTTTCCAAGGGCAATGCAATAAAAAGACCCTTGAGATACAAGAGAAGATAAGATTGCATTATCTTGCTGACTAACACCTCTCTATCTGAACATTTTCTACAAGCTTTTTAACCTTTATTTCATTACATCACCACAGGTAGTATGCTCATGTGCCAGTTATCAAACAGAGAACAAATCTGAACCATCAGAATGAGTATTTTTAGAAGCAAAAGCACCTGGCTTGTAAGTTAGATTCTTTTCAAGACTTCATTTCCTTCAGTTTCTATTTCCTTCAGATAATGGCTTGCAAATGGTTTGAAGTATTTAACCTGAATAAAGCTTTCTCTTCAAATCACTCACTGAACATTTTAATGATCTTTTTTTCTTAATTCTCGTTTGAGACTTTATACCCATCTGCCTATATTCCAGTTAATTTAACCTTTCAATCCGTGTTGTATTTGGTTACATAGCTACAGAAATGCTTTTCTGTATTTGATATATCAAATAACACATAGCAGACAGCAGCAGCTTAATTTCCACAAGTATACTGTGGTTTTATTTGAATTCATGTATTAAAAATAATACCTGTTGCTTAGAAAATTGAATGACAGAATAACCCTATGAGAAGGTAAAGAAAATGGAGATTGGCTCAAAGGAAAAGCAACTCTGTTGCCTATACTGCTTTTTATGTGTGGCTTTCAGTGCATCTCCTTAATGGAGAGAGCTTTTGTTTTATTCAGAGATATTTATTTCCATACCAAAATACAGTTGTTGTTTTTTCCATGAATCCAATTATATTTTCTTATCCGATTCAAATAAATAACTATTTCAGAAGTGATAAATACTTACTGAAGGAATGAGTTTCAGTTCAGATCTTTCTCTATCTCCTTGTTCAAAAAACTCACTGGTTACCAGCTCAGCTGCCTAAAATACAAATCACAATAAACTTTAGAGGACTTGTAACATATCTTTTAGGGTACTAAGTTCTTGCTTAGACCATGACTTCAGCCTGTGCTTTGCTGTAAAGAAGTTAATAGCCCTAGTTGCATGACTGATGTCAGGCACTTGTTTGTATACTTTTCAGAGCGAGGCACACAAGTGGGTATAAATAGCCATAACCAGAAAAAGTCATATTTATCACTTTTCAATAGGGAATCAACTGGGGAAAGACACTGCAGTGTGGAGGCAGCACTCCGTAGTTGTGTGCAACTTAGTCAAGTATTGAGAACAGAACAGAAAATGATAGCTTCTTGTTGGCACGCATAATTATGTCTGTAAAAGTGCTTTGCAAAATGTGCAAGAGCTCTCTGGGTATTTACAGGCTGTTGCCCTGTATAAACAACTTCACTTGTCAAAGGAATTTAATTAACCAGTAACCTCTGTTGTCGTAATTTAATATGAAATCATAAAGTTTTTTTCTCCACTAGACTTATTCTTTTTTTTCCCCACAACTGTCATCAGTCACTACAGTACATATGAGCTTGAACTACGATAATCATATTGAATCAAAAGCAAGATGTGGTAGGTTGGAAGTTGGAACGTGCCTTTCTGATTTTTGTGAATGAAGATTGTTATTCTATTCAGCATAGAATCTCAGAAGTATATGAAATTTAATAACAAAATTAACAGCGGAAACAATAGGAATTTTAAGAAACCAAACAGTGAACAGTTTTGATATAACAGCCCTTTCTAAATGCAGGGATTAGAAAGTCAGCACAGGTGACGCTTGAGATACTGAAGAAAAAAAAAGGAAACTTACTGAAATCAGAATTCAGTTCCTAAAATTCCTGTCATGCCTGCTTATAGTTTTCAAGTGATTTTGAGATAAGACATGATTTCATAACACCACAGCATAACAGGGTGAACCAAGAGAACCTGTGCTTTATAAGTCTCAAAATTTCTTGATCTAGCAATTGCACAGTATCTAACATACACAAATCCTGAGCTTGCTAAACTTGAAATAGGGAGTACCAAAATACATTGGAAATAGGTGAAGTGGTGTTATAAAGTACTCTTAAATCTTTAACCAGGCTATCATGCAGTTTGGAACTTTATAACGTATGTAATCCCAGTACACTAATAAAATTAATCAATACTCCAGACAGAGGAATAATTTAACAACTTAACAGCAATTAAGTTTTTGCCAAGTGCATTGCGTAAAAATAATAAGATGTAGTTTCATCCCTGCCTCACTGTTATTCTGATCACATTTCTCCTTGTGTCCCTTTCCCTCTTCTTTTGTCTGTCCTCTCTTCCTAATATTTTTCTTCCTACATTTCATCTTTATTCATTTACGCATATACTTTCTCCCTTTTCATATTTTTTTCCTTTAGGCACGCTTGAGGTCCAACTATTGCCTCTACTTCTCTTCTGTGCACTGATTAACTTCTCTGCTCAACCAGCTAATGTTTCACTCAAATAGGGTTTTTCAATACAAAGTAAACCTGTACACCAGATTTCAGGGGTATTTTCAAGCGCAAACCTCAAAAATGATAAAAATAAAGAACGCATTGCCAGAACATTCAGCACCAATTGAACACCATAACACAAAGATTCACAGCATGGGAAACAGACCCTATCTGATATTTTGTCTGTCAAGGAAAATTGAGAATCTCGCGGGGGTAAAGAGGAAAAGTGAGGAGAATTTGCACGAATTGCAGCAGTGGCTAAGTGGCACTTTAAGGTCTTGTGACTTATTTTCCTACTGCAGAATAAGAGCAAATTCCCTGATTTCTTTGAGAGGTGGTCACATTCTGGACAAGAAGACATAATAGCCTTAGAAGGGCTATTGTTCTAGTCTGCTTATAAAAGCAAAAAAGAAAGACTCATTAGACAAAACTGCAAGCTGAGCTGAAGCCATCACTTCATTAAAGCTTTTTTACTGGGTTAACGTGTGCATGTTATTTTGGTACTGCTGCAGAAGAGCACAAGTCCCTTCTCTTTCATCTCCTGTTACATTCTGTGTCCCTATCCAAGAAATCTGGCTGCTCCTACCTTGATAGCTAGCTCGCTTTGTCCAGCTTCTCATCTTCAACTCATCTTTTTAGCTGCCACTTTCACATTAAGCCTGTCAAACTCACTGCAGCTGCTCACCTACACCCGGTTGTGCTGATATATTTCCTATCTGCTTCATTATGTTGCATATTCCTCCAAAACCCTATCTCGCTACCCAACCTGCTACTAACTTGTTCTGGACGTCAACGAGGGACAGAGAATTACTAGTATGGGAAAGAAGAAATATTAATGAAGGGTGCAAAGTACGGAAGATGGCTAGAAGAAGGAAAGTTGTATGGTAAAAGACAAGACCATTAGAACAAGCGGTTGTTTAGTAAGCCAGACACTTGCTTAAGTGTGTTGTAATTATTTGCTGTAGTCAGCATTTGGACCTGAGTTTTATGTATATATTTCTACTGGGCCTACTCAGCAGCAAAAGCCTGAATCTTTCTTTGTTTCTAAGTACAGGATGCTAAAAACATCTCTACGCTACGTTGTAGGGTGGTTTTTTTTTTTTCCCAAAGTTGATAAAAATGAACATATTCTCTTAAACAGAAAAAATTGATGTTAATCAAAGTTTGCAGATCATCTCCTGATTTAGGGAAGATTCTGCCATGGCCAAGGAAAACTCCAGGACAAACCAAGGAAGTGCAGCTACATGTAGCTTGTGGTTTTCATTGTTGTTGTTTAATCTATCCTTTTATTGATATGGATTTAAAAGGTTAATAAGAGGAGAGGTTGTAAAACCAGATCTCCTCAGGTACCAATGTGCTGCTCACCAGCATGCATACATGGAAAGATTAAGCAATAAAGTATTTCTTACAGAACCCCCTGCTATTTTTTATAACATTAATACTGCTGTAAATTGATTCCAGTTTCGGTCCCTTGTAAGCCAGGGCCCTGGGAATATTGTCCCGCCAGTCCCGCCTCCTCCCAGCCCTGCTATTAATCATGGCTTGCCTGTCTTGAAATCTCCCACGGTTTGGTCACAGCTCCAAGGTCACAGGCTGTCATTAGCATTGATCTGAAAAACAGAAATGAACAATACAAGCTGAATCAACCATTGTTGGATTTCTAAACAACTCTGCTCTGGATGCATAAATAAATAATATATATTATGTATAAAATGTCAGCCCTGTTACTTTCTTATCCTCCAAAAAAGAATGACATGTTTGAAACCCCAGCGATCAGCATGGCTTTTACATCACAGTTGTGCCCGGGAAACATAATTGTATTTCAAGTCATCAGACAATGAATTTTTGGTATTGTGAACTGCACACTAGAAAAGTAATGGCATTGCAAGGGAATAACAGCTAATTCTGCAGTACCCCTGATACTATTTATATAAATATATATACCATATAAATATAAATACCAGAAAGCACGTACTTCACATGATATAAGCAAGGGTATTATTATATACTAATACCTGCAAACTGGATTAATTTATTTGCCTATTTGTAAGTGACTGCTGTTGCAAGAGAACCTATAATCACAGGAGGCAACCCAGACACTGTTTAAGCAGTTTCTACTGCTCATCTACAATAAAAATTTAAGATTTACTATGAGCTATACTGTTCCACTGTAGTTTAATACCTAGCTACAACCATGTTTTATATGCATTAGAAGAAAGAAACCATTCAGCTGTAGAAAGCGTTTATGTACAGTACATGATGCAGATAAAAGTCTAGGAAAGTTTAAATGAAGAACAAGGGCACTGAAAATGAAGCATCAAATATATTGCCTGAATCTGAAATTAGGAGTGGATGAAATGATATGGAAAACAGAAAATGGCTAATTTTCTTGGTTTAAAATAATTTCCAGAAGGAAACAGTATTTTAACGAAATTGAGATGTAATAAGACACGCATATACAAATGCACACATGTATGTCTCAAATATGAGGTGCACTCCCACCATTTAAAGTATCTATAGGGTGCACGCTCAGGTCATTCTTGAGTGTTAAAAGAGTATTGTGTATCTGCAAATTCCCAGTTACAGACAATAAGAATGGAGAGAAACATAGCCTGTGACAGAAAGCAGCTGGGAGGAGGAGAGAAAAGGAAGCAGAATAGGAAGATCTTTGGATCCTAAGGCAGAGTACTGATGCATTTTTGGGAAAGAGAAGAAAGGCTGAGCAGTAACTGGAGAGGCTGGGAGAAAGGGAAAAATACGTGACAGAGGCAGAAATAGGGATGGAGAAGATGAAGTTGTACTGATTATACCTCTGCTAAAGTTCAGTAACATTTAGAAATTGTATCATGTGTTTCATATCACAGATTGCATTTTTAAAGCAAGCTATCTTCTTATTGTAGTCTTCCCTCCATGACGTAAGAATCTCCTTTAAAAAATATGGTTACATGTTGAAATAACCAGAAAGCAAGAAATGGCAATGCTCACCGAAATATTTCTCGATGGTTTTTAGCATTCCAATCATAACCACCTTTACTGACAAGTTCAAAGAATTCTGTCCTTCTCCTGCAACAAAAACAGTTGTCAGAAAGGGAAACAGACACTTTCTGGGCAGCACTGCAGCAGAAACGTGGTTCTCTGAATGATACAATATCATCGCACCTCATTTATTATTGTTAAAGACGTTACACTGACAGTCCATTTAAGCGAAACATACTAATTTCCGAACATGTTCTATAAATGTCTGTTACCAATGTCAGAGCTGCCTAGTAAAAGCAATACTGTATTTATAGCCTCTGCAGATAAGGAAATAAATGATACCATGGAAGCATGAAATGTCTGACTAAAGAAGTGGACAGACAGACAATAGAAGTACCCCTGAATTATGCACACGCTTCACTTTACTTGTCCTTGCAAAATGCTTTTTAACTCTTGGATTCCGGAAAGTTTTTCAGAGCCCTGTAATTACTGTTATTTCCAGCAGACGGAACACAGAGGCTGTGGGCATCTTTAATGTGTAGTTCTCACTGACTTTAAATTAACTATCCCTGCTGGACCTCATGCTTTGTCTTTCAGAAGATCTTGCCAGTCTCTGTGAGTAGGAACGTGTTAAAGCTTGCTTGTTTGTTGACTATTGAGTACCAACGTTTGGACTTGTCATAGTCCATAATTTTATCACAACTCACACTTGGCCTTCAAGGGACTCTTATTGCACACAGTGTGACCACACACAAAATGCAACAGATCCTGCCCCAGTATGACAGAAGGTACAGAAATACAGAGCATCAAATCTGGAAACCAAATACCTATATTTTGGATGACAGTCCAGTGTCTTGTCTCACGGGAGTTTCCTGACTGGAAAAAGTTTACAGAGTTTTATATTTTTCACACTTACTTCAGCGGGGCTGAAATTTTCCACACTAATTCTTGAAAGCATAATCTGGATGGCATAGACTACAATTTTTATACTCAAGGGGATGCACGCTTTTGGGAACATTGCCCCCAGTAAATGGACAGAATTGTACAGGGGCTGTTACGTAACAGATTTCACAATGGCAATTAGAACGCAGATATAGAGACAATATGATATCCTATCCCTTATGTTTCTTGAAATAAAATATTATGAATTTCACATTACAGAATTGATGAGTACAAATTATTTCATTTTGAAGTATTGATTATTCTGGGCAATTCATATGTTACTGGAAACAAAAAGTCAACAATTTTTAAAGCTGAAAGGTCAGGAGCATGAGATCCCAAAAACCTCACACATTCAAATTTAAAGTATATGGGTTCATAAAAGCAGGAAAATGTTAAGAAAATGTTAAGAGTCTTGCTTTGACATCTTCAGGAATGGATGTAGAAGCTTCAGTCTAACACCACAGAGGATTTCTAGTATGAGAGTCAACCTGAGGAAAGCATCCATGTATAAGGAAATAATTCAGTGCTTCCTGCTGGTTCCTTAGACACAATGTCCAACAGGAAGAGTTTTAATGCTATTAAGCATCATAGCGTGCCAGAATTTAAGAAATTATGCAATGCTTTTGAGTAACATTGACTCCTGTGTATAGTCTGAAAGGGAAAGCTAATTTGCTGTACAACGAAACAGCTACTTTACAGTCCAGTGGCTCAAGACATCATTTCAGTTGATTTCCATAAACATCATTTTGATTCAATTATTTTTCTTTTTATATTAATCTGTGAGCAACATTTAAAATTATCCACTAAAATTAAGTACATTTTCCATTTTGAAATTCAGCCGATGTCCTCTTTGGACATTATTTCTCTGCATTAAAAATAGAAAGACCACTTGACCATGTAGTTTTTCAGCCTAAGGCAGGCAGGAAAAAAAACTCCATTGTGTCTGGTTTCCCTTTCAAGGTGCTGCTGCAGACTCTCCCCAGGGTTAGGCTTTCTGGCTCTTCCACAAGCTGCATGGTCTCAGACAGGGCAGTGGATGGTGCCATGCAGGTCAGCTGTCCTCCAAGTCCTTTCTACTCATCCTCTCCCTGACAGCACAAACCAATTGTGCACTCCTGTCATTTGCAGTTACACAGGAGAATTTGTACTTAAACATCCCCATGACCCTTGCATCCCACTTAAATTGGTCAGCAAGTTCCACTGCCATACCAGACTTCCAGATCCTAGCAAGCCTTTCAGACTGCTTTAAAAATTATGTGCCTAAAAAGATTTGTCTTCCCGAGGATCTTCATATCTACACACATGGGCTAATTTTATAAATTATTTACAGTAAAACTATTCATAAAAACCTTAAGTACAATTTCTTTGAGAATACACTTGCAGAAAGCAAAGAACATCAATGTCTCTGCTGCCAGTATTGCTCAGAAACAGCTCTTTACATAATAACCCAATATTGGCAAACATGGTAGCATCCCAGTTAGTATTTTTACAATTAACAGTTAAAGATGCCTTGTTGAACAGTTAGAATTTCTGAAGTTTTCTGGAAAATTCGTGTGGTAACTGACCAACTATCAGTACGCAGTAATTGAGGAATCTATGCACACCCCTCTCAAAGTTGAAGGATACATTACCAAATGCTACCCAATAACGTATGAGATAGGATGATAATGGACATCCAACAAAAATTCCTAAGGATGAAGCCTTGTCAAGGCTAGGAAGAATCACAGAATCATAGAATCGCAAGGTTGGAAACTATCTGCAAGATCATCTAGTCCAACTGTCCTCCCATTACCATTGCTACCACAAGCTACTAAACCATATCTCGCAGCTCCTCATCCAGATGCCTCTTGAACACTGCCAGGGACGGTGACTCCACCACCTCCCTTGGCAGGCCATTCCAGTGCCTGACCACTCTCTGAGAGAAAAAGTTCTTCCTTATGTCTAATCTAAATCTACTCTGATACAACTTGCGGCCATTTCCCCGGGTCCTGTTCGTTGCCTGGGAGAAGAGGCCAAACCTCTCTTCTCCACAACCTCCCTTCAGGAAGTTGTAAAGTGCAATGAGGTCTCCCCTGAGCCTCCTCTTCTCCGGACTAAACAAACCCAGCTCCCTCAACCTCTCCTCATAAGACTTGTGCTCCAGACCCCTCACCAGTTTCGTTGCCCTTCTCTGGACTTGTTTCAGGGCCTCAATGTCTTTTTTATAGTGAGGGACCCAAAACTGAACACAGTACTCAAGATGCGGCCTCACCAATGCTGAGTACAGGGGGATGATCACCTCCCTGCTCCTGCTGGCCACACTATTTCTAATGCAGGCCAGGATGCCATTGGCCCTCTTGGCCACCTGGGCACACTGTCTGCTCATGTTCAGCCAAGCATCAACCAACACCCCCAGGTCCCTTTCCTCTTCACAGTTATCCAGCCACTCATCCCCAAGCCTGTAGCGCTGCATGGGGTTATTGTGGCCAAAATGCAGGTCTTGGCACTTGGCCTTGTTGAACCTCATCCCAGTCACCTCAGCCCAGCGATCCAAGGTTTCGAAGACAGCACCCCAAAGCTGTACACCTGATGGTGCTCGCCCTGCAAGTCAGCCAGGTACATGCCAGAGAGCAGGCTCCAGCCACATCACATGGTGGTGGCATCATGACTCCTCCAGCCACTCTCCAGTCTTACTGCAAATACAGCTTGGTAATAACAGTGTTTGAAAACATAACATAGCATCAACTTGAAGATTACTTAAGAGATCTGACTTGCAGATGAGAAAAATGGACAGTTAAACAGAAGAGAAGAACAGAATAAAAGAACAGAAAAAACATATTTCTCTTCTGATACAAGTTATCTTCAAAAAGCAACATGTACGTGTTCATTACCTCATTATCCATCTTTTCTATTAAATATAATATTTTTAGTATAGATTGTTAGAAACTCTAAAACGGTGGAAAAGAATTCTAAAATGTCATTGATTTTCTACATGTCTGACGAAATATCGCATAAAGGACAAAAGAATTATGGCAGCAAACTGTAGCTGATTCCTGGGATTGCTTTGAAGTATGAGCCCAGGACTTTTCCCTTGTCTTTTGTTGAGGTAGACAATACACATTAAAGCAAAACTTACTTAGACACTTGGGATATTTCTATTAACCTAAAATATACAAAGTATTAGACTAAATCTTTTCAACCACAGCTAAATATTAATTGTTCACATTATATATCCTTATTGGTATTTAATAGGTCATTAGAGTACATGCTTCAAATTGTCATTTCTCAAATACAAGAAATGCCAATACTTACTCAAAATACAGAGTGAGGTCTGTTGCCAATATCGATTGCTTTAGAAGCTGCATAAGGTCACTGTAGTCCTTAGAGGACAAGTTAGCAAAGATGTTGTGACCCTATAATGAAAGAGATAAAGAAGGTAAAGGACTAGCAATCAATATCGGTTTTTAAAAGGTTTTCTAACTCTTTCTAACAGTCTACTGTTTCTCTCTAGCAGAGGCCTTTTCTGATTCATGGCAAATCTATGGCAAAATAATAATGTTAACACTGTGGAGATTACATCGGGGTGTAAGATTTGACAATTGTAATCAAGCATCTGGGATGTTTTACTAAACTCTGCTGAAATTATAGCCTCTTGAGGAAAGATTTACTCTTTACTCCTACCCTGCACAGACTCAGTTTATGGAGGAAAACTATGGATACATCTCAATCTTTCCTCTTATTAAATGTTTCTGGGAGCTGGGCATTTCAGCTTTTGAGTTGTGCTCCTAATAGATTTATCTGTGCTGCTGCTTGCAGGCACACAAACTGCTGTTAGAGCAGTCAAAGACACTAAATCAGTTTTCCATTCAAAACAGCCTGTTTGCTCGCTCTGACCCATTACTGCATTCTTACCACATACACAAGCTTTCCCTGCACAGGCTAAAGAGCCACAACTTTCCATGGTTTGAAGGTCTGATAGGATACTCTATAGAGGTCATGGGCTTAAGAATTTGAAAGGTGCTCCATAGCCAGAAAGGAGGGATACAAACTAGTTGTATACTGCTATTCAAGAGCAGAGACGTATTTTGTAGCTGAAATTCTGAAAACTAATAGGGACAGAGATCCTACAATTTCTCTATGAAATCACCCATAGAATCACCAATGTTCTTGGTAAACAGTCTTATTTTGGTGGCATTTAGCAGTGTAATGCACATGTATACTGCTAAGGAATATTAAAACACACTTAAAACCAAGAATTTTCCGGAGATAGGTTTGTTACAGCCATGAATGTCTGAGGACAGACAAGGCAAGGTTTGGAGGGAGAGTTGGTTCTTATTTATTTATTTAGTAAGTTAGCTCATTGTTGGTCTAAAAAATATAGCTGCCATGCATAAAACATGGCCTTTGTGACAGTGAAATGAGTTTTTATCTTTCGCTAAGCATTAAAAAGGATTTGAAAATGTAAAGTTTATTTGAGAAGAACTAATTTAAAATTAAAAAAAAATAGCAAAGTAAAATGTATGAATAAAACAGCGGCTATTCCAACAGGAGTAATTTACTAAGTTGTCAATCTGTAATTTTTTGGTTTTTTACATTTCTGATCTGTTTCATTATGTGTAAAACCATGCCAGCACAAAGCTCAAAATCACTTATATTGAGGTTAGCATGGCGGAAGTAGAGAATAAATAGCTCGTCTTTGCAGCATGATAAAAATTCAAAGTAATCATGCAGTATTCTATGTTTCATTTTAGATAGCCAAACCAGACAAGGATATCAACATTAGTGCATAGGATATAATCTAATTTTAGCATATTTGAGGCAAGAAACAAACTGCTCAGCCCGTAAAAGTTGATATGTCTATTTAAGTAGTTTGGAGGATCCAAATCTGTATTTATTCCAAAAGGAGTGGTGTTGTAATCCCATTAGCAAATAGTACCTAGTGAATAAATATCTTGTGTGATTAATTTTCTGGTCAGGAAATGAGGACTAGAAGCAGTAGCTTCTTGAATGATTAAAGAAGAAGACTTGTAGTTCAAGTAAAATATCTGCAAAAGATCATAGATTCAAGAAAGCATCCAGAAAAGAAGTAGATTCCAAGAAAAAAAAATTTAATAAATGTATTGAATTCTAAGGTGGATTTTTTTAGAGTATCTAGTCTGACACGAGCTATAAACTTGCACAGAGTTGTCCATGTCTTAAGCCTGCCTTCAGAAGGGCACTCAGTCATGAAGACTTGAAGAGCTAAGGCTTCTTTGAGCAGACAGTCTCATTGGTTTAAAGAAAACAAGCAAACAAACAAAAAACAAAACAAAATAAAAGAAAAAAACACCACTTTCCTTTTCCCTATTCCCTATGAACTGGTCTATTTAGCCTTAAAATGTTGCTTTTTGTTATGTCTTTCTCTGCTAGCTAAAGAGCCATTTACTAGGGGATCACCTTTTAGATAATCAGGCTAAACTGAACAGATTGAATTGTTTAAATCTCATGCTGAGGCTCTCCTTTACCATGTCTACATTGTAAATATTATGTTAAAAAACTGGACACTAAAACCCACAGGTCAGTCCACTGACTGTGGACACTGCATAGAGTAAAGGCATTACCCAGTTCCCATTTGCCTATAATCGTGGACATCCCCATGCCTTTCAAAAGTTAGTGCAGATCAGAATAGTCCCTAATTGTGCTGCATGAATAAGACTTTTTATAAATACTGAACACATTTTGTAACAAGCTATCTGTAAATTAACAAAATACATCCATTTTCTTCATAAAGATTGTGTGTCTATCCCTTTACTTCTCCCACTTATAACACCTCTAGGGCAGTGTAACCTGCATATTGTTGAGCATAAGGTATTCTAGGCAGGAACTTTGTCTTTATAGGAATCTGCACAGTAACTAGTGTATTTTGGACAGTGCAATATTGCTGATGTTAATTAAAAAAAACCACAAACATTTAGTAAAATAACGCAGAACCAGTAAAGGATGACTGAGATACACTGAGTGCAACACAACACTTGTGGGGAAAGGTAAGAGCATTTTATGTAACTATAAGGCCCCGAGCAGGATCTGTGTAAGACAGAAAAACTGATAATATGATTAGGATATATTCTCCTTGCCCCTAGCTGATTGAGACAGATATAATCTCTGGGATCTATGATCAGCATTTGTAATTGTTTAATTTTGTGCTAGTTGTGACCTTTGAGGTAACCAATAAATAATTCCTCAAGGAGAAGGCATTAAAAAGGTACTGTATGTGGTATTTCCTTTCCCTGGCTGAAACTGCCCAACAGCTTATAGTGAGATTAATAGTAATGCTTTGTACCTCACTTTGGAGAATCATGACAGCATGATTGAAATGGTGGTGCTCCAAGGTAGCAGAGGTGCCATAGAGCTGAGCTAAGGCTGATCCGCTCCTGAAACAGAATGCGAGGAGTCAACAAATGCTGCTCAGTTGCTTACAAAGCAGATTTCAGAGAGAATTTAGTAATGAAAGCATGCAATCACACTTGCCCTTATCCATGTCAGCAACCATACTTGAGAATTGGCTAGATCAAAATAGTCATTTATAGCCAAATACATGGCATTTATGTTTATGCTAAATACCATCAGCTGACTAAAGATAGCTCCTGAAACAAAGTTATGGAATGCAACTTCCAAGGAGCCTTAGCAGTAACTGTGCACCACTGTGCAGTAAAAACAGACTGTATCATCCTTGAGCAGGGGTCAAGAGATCGACTCTTCTGTTACTTTTAATTTTCAGTTATTAGTAGATATTAACAAAAAAAGGCTTACAAAAAGATGATTACATACCTTTAAGAACAAACTAAAGAAGAAGTTCAAATGCAGTGAGGTTCTGTCTATATCTAAAAGCACACACTTAAAAAAAAATACTAATGTAACCAAAAAACAGCATTGAGAATAGTAAATGTAAAAGTAAAGTTTACCATCTGTCTAGAATGCATTTTTTTATCATGTTTATTATCTAAAACAAAATCAAGCTTCAAAAGGCACAGAGCAGTTGGGTTTCCCAAGTTTAAAGAATAAAAACCTATGAAATACAGTTATTAAATTGAGAATTGTTGGGAGGTGCAGAGAATTGAACTGGATTGTCAGAATAGTTACTGTTCATCATTACTTCACTTCTGGGACCCAGCCTAGAGCGACAAGATGGGTTTTCTTTCCAAAGAAATGAGAACAAGAGATTATGCTAGAGACAAACAGAAAGAGTCTCCTAGGAAAATAAACTATAAAACTGCACCATACTGCTATTTAATTATCAGAAGCAGCTATATTAGAGAGAAAGATGTCCAGGAAACATCATCCCTAGAGAATGTGGTGTTGAGATATATAACAGAGACATTTCAGACAGCTGTGATATTGCCTTCATTGTATACCTCTTGAACTTTCAGAACACAGAACGGTAGCGCTGAACACAAAATAGGAAAACGTGCTTGAATTTGTAAGCCAAGTTAGAGAAATAAATCATAGCTGCTGTTACGAAAACTACAGCTTCCATTTTCAGGGATATTTTGTATGTGTGGGAATCTTTGTCTTTTGTTAAATGTCTTCAGCAATTTCTTTATGGAGTCATAAAATGGCAGTCTCCTCTTTGTACTCAGTTGTCAAGGAAGTTTAAGTGATAGCAGTCTGATGCTGAAATCTCTGCCTTTAAGTCAGCCATCTCTCTGCACAAGAGATGTGGCTGTGTAATGTTACAGTAGAGAAGTGGTTAACTTAATCAGAGCCTAAAATGGCCTGGATGTAAATCTTAGGTTTCATTTTCGTAAATTAGGAACATAAACATCAATCAGCTGAGCTTCCCATTTGTCTCGTCTTTTTTGATTCTCCTCAAGACTCAGCTGTGAACAGGCATCTAGCGGTGCTTGGTAACCTTTGCACCATGAGCTCTGTCTTTTGAGCACTGCAATTGATTTTCCTTGCTATAGTGATTGAAGATACAGACAGTGTCATTGTTTCATTGAGATTGTATAGCAGCACCAATAGCTTAGGAAATGGCAGCTTAGCAAACATCAGAAACATCAATATGAGTGATGTTCACTAAGGAAACTCACCCCCAGAAACGCAGCAGCCAGTGCATATTACACACTGCAGCAAACAGGCAATTCCTATTGTCTTTCAAAACCAGATTTTGGAAACAATCTGATCTTGGTCAACAGAGTTATCTTATCACTCTACAATGTACCCTCAAACTTTCCATTAGCCTGCTGCTATTTCAGCAACACATGTAAGGGTAGCAGCTTGGACAGTAAAAACAAACATGAGTCAGGGCTGCTGGATCAGGTTCTAAGCAACTTGAATAGAATGACATTCACTTTTGGAATTGAAAATGGTCGGGAGAGCAAAATTTCACTTAGGTGATGTAAGAATCTGCCTGTGAGATCCAGCCTTGTGCTGCAGTGGGTACTGACCATGTCAAGGAGCAGCCAGCCCAACCCTGTCTGTGGCAGCAGGACTCCAAGCATATGGAACTCTGAGAACTCTGGCATATGGAGCAGGACAAGGAGGTGGCATTTCTACAAACCAGGAGCAGCCCACCCACTGCAGACAACATGCATCAGAGTCCAGCACGATGGTAGCAGTTTCATACTCTGTATGCCATGAATTATATGCTGTGCTTGCCTAAACCATTTTGAAAATTGTTGGGAAAACAGGATTTCAGTTTTACCTTTTTTTTTTTTTTTTTTTTTTTAAATTGCTTAGCTAGGTTATGCTTAACGCATTCCAGTCAGCGTGAGCAACCCAGATAGATAGTCTCAGTATTTTCTGAGTTGAATACCAGAATTAATAGTAACAGAGCCAGAGAGGAACATCAAGTTTTGGCACCACATTTCAATATTCGGTGTCAGCTCACAAGGATTAACCCAATCAACAGCCTGATCCAAAGGACAAGGCAGCAATTACCCCAAAGAACAGAGAATTATAAAGATGGATAGTCCCTCACTACGTACAGGAATAAGAATACTTGGCCTTGGCCTGGGAGGCTTGAAATTAATGCTTCATTCTTTATCCTGGCCACCTTTTGCTCTTCTGTGAAAGAAAAACAAATTAAAGTAATAAGAATTAGAAAACTTACTTGGCTTGGAAGGCATTGTTGGTTCCCCTGTGGTCAAGGTCGTGACACAAGCATCCCACAATCAAAGCTAAAATTTCAATTTCAGTCAGAATCTCTTGAAATCCTGCTGTCTGAAAACAGGAAAAAAATAGCAGCCGTAATTATCAGTAGCAAAAGGGATAAGTAATGTTAGTCCATCAAGCAACAGCCAACTTTGTTTTGATAGCATGAGTATATCAGTAAAGAGAAGATAAATGCTTTATTGTCATATTATGTTCCCTGCTGCATGTTAGATGGTTAGCAGAACAGATACGTCCTTAGAGTGATCTGTTATTATCTCTCCATTGCATTTCCAGCATGGCATTCCCCCACTACCCAGAAAGCAGTAATGGCAAAAAGAGCTGGAAACAAACACCAGTAACTACACAGTAAGACAGGATCCGAAATCTCTTACCAGAGAAATACAAAACAAAATTGATTTCATTTTGAAATTATTGTTCAGATAAGTACTTTAACACGGATTTCTTCAATTTTGAGGTGGCCATCTCAGTTAATCCCTCCTGTCAAAGATATCTAATTTGTTAAATCAAGAGACCTATAAAAGATGCCAGCTAAAATATACTCTATGGATCTGGTATGAACAGTTAAGAGATTTGTTATCTGGGACACATGAAATGAAGTGACATGATTTAAGGAGGAAATATCTCAAAAGGCATAATTCTGCTGTAGATACCCACTTGAATTTGATAGAAAGTTTTGAAATTTGATGTACTGAAATCCCCCATAGCCAATTCAGACCAGATATGCCAGTGTGAATCCTTACAAATATTTTTTGCCCCTATACCTCATCTTGTACAGAAGATGTGCTATAGCCTGAGCTGTCTCATGCCAGAGAAGAAATACTGCTGCTATTGCTAACCTCAAGCACCCTGAACAGGTCATGTCTGAGGAGGTGCTGAAAGCTGTTTGGGACACTATAGGTCTGGTGCGCCTTACCCACAACAGAAACAACATAGTTCTTCAACTCTTCAAAAGCATGAGGGCATATTGCATGCAAGAATGACTGAAATGGAAAACTGCTAATCCTTTTCTTTCCACGGTATTAGGCTTGAACCACATTCTCCAACTAGCCACATGATCCAGTTAGCAAGAGATGAAACTGTATAAAAGAAACAATTTATTTTGGAAGATAAAACCTAACTTGAACAGTATGTAAGAAATTTTGAATTCCGCTGATTTTCAGTGGACCATAATTTCACCCACTGGCAAGAAGAGAATTGAGTGACACAAAGACAGTGAATAACTGGGATTTGATGTCCTTGCACTTCTGCAGGAACATACAGCCCACTCAGAGATGCCATTCATTGTTGCAATACCAAGTGAGAACTTTGCTATTCACTTGGAAGACCATAAATTCTACTTAAATAAATAGATATTCTCTGTTTTCACAGTTGAAAATGTGGCTGCAGTTAATTCTTAGGCAGTACAGGGAACCCACCCTGTCCCGGTTGCTCAAAAGTACATTTTAGCATGAACTATGGAAGTGCAGGACTTGCTACAAATGTTTTATAACTGTGCATCAAAGTTTATACATCTAAAAAGATAACTAAATATGAGGAAAAAAGATTCCATTCATGTAATATCCACTGGTGTACAGATGAACCTGACTATTATGAGAGGGCTTCTCCTGATTCTTTTTAAAATTCCAGTAGTAGATACTCAGGCAGAGGAATTTATCTAAAAATAGCGTTTTCTGGTTTTACTCTTTAAATACTGCTCTTGTATAACAAAAATAATAAAGGTCTATTTAGGGAAAAAAAAAATTGAAAAGAGGATTGTAACTGACAACGTACCATGTGTCGACTTTCAGTCTAGAGAAAGAATTCATGCTGAGTTAAAGCAACTTAAAATAGGAGTTTCATAATAGAATGTTGATACTGTAATAAACAGCCTTCAGCATAACAGAAGCTTTGATTAAACTCAAAGACTCAACCTGTATCATAAATGCAGGGAGACTGATTAAGGAATTTATTAACAGTAGCAATATCTTGAAAATAAATTCAACATTTAATCAAAAATATTGTCATAGAGTATATGAGAGAAATATAGCATTTCTTAATAAGAACGTTCAATTTAAAACAACATCATTGTAAGAGGCTATCTTTTTTTTCTTTCTGCATTATGTTCAGAGCAGAGAATCACATTTCCTCATTTTTTGAATTTACAGAGAGAAAAAAAAATACACAGCTGTATACGATGGCACTGTAAAATTTATTTTCACCAGAAAAAAAACGACCCATAACTCACGAGTGGCAGAGTCTCCAGTGAGTTATGGAGGTCATTCTCTCATGTGAGGAAATGAATTGCATTCGTTATACCTTGCTCCACATTATACATTTTGTTAGTAGCACACCAGATGTGATTTTAATTTTATATTACTGACTTTTTCATTTTTACTTCTTGAACAAAGTATTAATATGGAACAAAGTCATTGATTATCAAGGCTGGACTTCATCCTGTGGTTTACTCTCATGTGACATTCTTAACTCGCAAGAGCAGCCTTGCTTCAGTGCTTGTCTTCAGAACATTTGGGTGAGCCTGAAGCATGGCTCACAGGACTGGGTTTATAATTCTCCAGTGTCTTGGAAAGAACAAAATCTATATTTAGACATACAGGAATATACGGTACACATACAGAAGGCTGACAGAGGAGTGAAACGCCTGGTTTAAGCATTGCAGAATTTCTGTTGGCTTGTTTAGCCCAGCTGGATTTTGCTCCTGTTTTCAATGAGAGCGTGGTAAGGCCATCGGAGGATAATCTGTTACCATGTAATGTAGTAATGTCTAATCTGTTAGGCTAAACCTTCATGAAAACTCCCTAAAATAGACCTATTTATTTATATTTGTGGTGCAGATAACATTATCTATTTTCATGGAAAAAGACTACAACAACTTTAGGAAAGGGTCTTGCATATTGACATATTCATACACACAACCCTGCAACAAAGTAGCACAAATCAGTATCTCTACAAGGCAGAGAATTTTCCCTTTTTGCAGATGAAAAACAAACAATGAGGCATGAATGGCTCTCCCAAGAAAAAATGCAATATGAGCAAACATTGTGCTATTACTAGTCTCATGACTATCACTTTTGTGTCTCTTTTCACAAAATCAGTCTTCCTATCTCTG
Source organism: Chrysolophus pictus (assembly GCA_037305975.1). Classification (NCBI taxonomy): domain Eukaryota; kingdom Metazoa; phylum Chordata; class Aves; order Galliformes; family Phasianidae; genus Chrysolophus; species Chrysolophus pictus. The sequence goes on from CM074582.1 coordinate 22,002,498, forward strand.
AAAGCAAGAGCAGCCAAGGCGGCTCCCAAACTGCCTGGCTTCTGTTTTGCACCACAGCCACAGCAAGGCAGGACAAGACGTGGCACAGTCAAAAGCCTGTGGTGCACGTGCTCAGCCGCCCACCTGGAACTGGTACTGAATTGAGCTGAGCTTGAAAATCCTAGATCACCTCCCACAGATATCTGTGCTCCCGCACTGCGTGCTTAAACGCATCCTGAAATTAAGCTTTGAATGTGGTTGCAGAGTTCAGCCTTGCTGGCCTGCTGTTGGCTGTTCAAGAAACCGCGATCTTCCTCCTCCCCGCTGGCTGCCGATTTGCGATTTGGCCGCCTCCAGCTGAGATGGAGGTGCCCGGTAGGAAAGAGCTTTTCCACCCAAAACAAAACCTGCCTCAAAGCCGGCCTCGGAGCTCCATCTAGAGGACGCTTTCTCCCGCAGAGGAGCTGCGTGGAGATGGGAGCTGTGGCTTCCTCGCTCCCGGCAGCGTTCGGCAGAAATTAAATTCCCAGACGTCGTCTGACTTGACTCTTACTGCTCAGAGTGAAAACCCTTCTATCTTTATATAACTTAACAACAAGCTTGCCACGCTCGTAACACTTTTAGAAACTACCAGTGGCCAGATTACATTTAAGATCAACAGAAAGTTTCTGTAGGAAGATGTTGCTGGTTCTGCCCAGCTGCACAATCTCCACTCCCAAGAGAAGGGATGACTTCTCTCACTCATTAAAGGTCTCTGTTTGCTTTGCCTCACAGCTTGTTACAGCCCTAACTGCTCACAGAACCTAACCCACACAACTTGCAGGACAGACTTAGCACATGGCCAGTGTCCTTTACCTGCCTGGGGACCTCATGCTCTGCTTCTTCTTGACTAAGGTACTGGTTGTGCCACAGAGATGATGTCCAACTAGGAACAACAGCTGGAAATCTAAGCCAACTGTGCCCTATGTAGAGGTAACATGCTACAGCTCACCTAATGGCTGTGTAACACAGTGGAAATAATTCAGTGGCAGCAGACCGATCTGGTGATCTCACTACTGTATGATTAGCACAGCCAGTGCAGGCTCCACTGATAACACACAGACAGATAGCATGCAAATGCTAGCCATGCTGGCATCTCAGCAGCAACAAGAATGTAAAAATTCAGTAATTAAGTCAGAAGATTGTTCCTCTGTCCCTAGGAAATGTTCTTGTATCTGAAAATGCAGCCTTTGCTTTGGTGATCCTCCTTTTGTTGGTTCCTGATGAAAATAGTCTAAGATGCTTTTTAGATAAATGCTCCTCTAATCATATAACATAAGTTTATGCATCAACCATCTTGTTAAAGTATCACCTTATGAACATCACAGTTTTACTAAAGCCTAAAATATTCATTTCATTTGAAATTTTATCTGGAGATACGGAAAAAAAATTAAAAAGCACAATGAGAAGCGTGGTACGCACAGAGACACATTGCTTCTCTGTTGCCACATTAAGCAGAATCTTAAACAACCAGAACCATGGTCTTTTTACAGATATGTTTGCAAGAATTAACTAATTAAATATGCATTATTTATATATAATATATAATAATATATATATAATATACAATGGCAAGGTTGATGTGGGGTAGGAGGAGAGAGTGTAAAAGCACTGGTATTTTTAACAGAATTAACTGGTACGCCGAGAGAAGTTGTAACTACTGATGGTGATAGAAGTAAATAAAATGCACCAGTATTACGGTGTCCAATGAAGACAAAAGGTTCACTTAGATCACTATGGAGGAAGATGATCTTAATGTTTTAAGGCAGTATTTTTCACAACAGCTTGGATGAAATGGGAGAAGAAAATATTAAATATCAACAAAATAAATAATTCTTCTAAATTTTCCACGTTTTTTATGTCCCAATTTAACAGTCCAAAATAAACGTCAAATTAAAGAGTTCCAAAAGGAAAGCATTATTGTAAGATGAAGATCCATAATAACAAGCTTAATCCAAGACTTCCATCTGTTTTCAGTCACTTTAATATGCCTGTGGTATCACTGTCACTAAAACACTATAAAGTTTTGCCAAACACATGCCATCTTAAGTTGAATAACCTAATTCTGTGTGCATATCTACTGCAAATAAATGAATATCATAACAACTAGAAAAACACGTTGGAAAACATTTAGACAGGTAAGGCAATGTAGCACTAAAAGATCTTATGGGATTGTGTCTGTAGTGGGATACTTACAGTTAACATGGCAAACATTAGTTGGCACACGTTGAAAGCATGTCTCCAGTTGTGATACAAAACCATTCGATAATTCTTCCTAACTGTCAAAAGCCACCTACACAGCGTCTGAAATGAAAAGTACAAATTTTATCAGGGCTACTAAATGCGTGCAAATGGACAGAGCAGTGCCAACATGGAAGCAGCAGATATCTCTGCAGAACAGATGGTTACCTCGTAGTCAATTTTAAATTTCTGAACCATTCCAAGTTCCATGAACATCCGCAGGGCTGCAGTAATCATGGCATCCACATCGAGTGAGAAGTCATCAAAATGGATGTCATCAATGCCAAGCTCTGACACCAGAGGGATGTTTGCTGCCTGAAAATGCCAAAGGGAAAGGGAAAGTTCTGATTCAAAGCTAGGTCCTTTTTTCCTGTGTCTCTTAAAAAAAACCACCCGTACATCTACTCTGATCTGCCAATATGTCCCCTGCTGTATGTGAATTCCAAGCAACAAAGCCTTCATCTGAGAAATACAAACAGGTCAGGCTAACTGAGGTTGGAAACAGGGGGAAGGAGAAGAACCAGATGCAAGTGGAAAATACATCCCAACCGTATGTGGAGCTCACATACAGCAGTTAGGCTGGAAGAGCTGACCACTTAACAGCTACTGCAGTAACACAATATATTCCAATGCAAATTACAATGCTGTAATGTGAGAAACATCTGGACAGCCAGCAGCTGTGAATTTTAATTGCTACCATTCAGAAATGCAAAGTAAATATACTGCTCTGCAGAATTTCCTCATCCAAATGTCCTTAAGTTTATAAGCATACAAGAACTGTTCGCTTTACACTGTTCACATAGAACCAAGAATAATACAAGAAACACATAGCAAAAATAGTTTTCAAAGGAACAACAACAAAAAAAGTTAATAAGCTATAGCAAAAGCTTTGTATCTTCTTTCTTCCATTTGATAGCAGATTCACATTCCATTTGTAATAGAGGAATGAGCTTATTGTACAGACAAAAACAAATGAGGGAGTGTGTGGGACTGGCTCATGAATACTGTCGTGCACACGATCATGCTTTGGGTGGCCTGGTGGCAGCATCTGTAGAAGCCAGGTGGGGGGGCCACAGCCCCCGAGGATTTGCTTGCCCTTCCTTGTGCCCCTTTCAGAGCTGCTATTCATCTCCCCAGAGAAGGCAGGTGGAGGAGGCTGCCTCTGCTGAAGAAGCATCTGTTTGCTCTCTCCAGCAGTAAGAAGGTGATAGGTCAGGTAGAAACTGTAAGGGGCTGAGTCCACCTTACAGGCCAAGAGCTGGACCATACTGAATTTGTTAAACTTGTCTGGAGTCAGCTAGCATGGCACATCCAGCTCATCACGTGCATGTAAAAATATCCATTTGTTCATGCTATTCTAAGTTCACCTTCAGAGTTACAGCATGTACATGATCACTTAACAGCTTCCTTTTGAAGACTTGAACTTTGAAATATTGCACCATAACTATGACAAGTTATTGAAAAGAAAAAAAGGTTTTTCTAGACAAAAGAAAACTGTCACCTCGATTATTACTTTACATGAAGATTAAGCTGGTTCAGCCATACCTTATAAGAGCAGAGAGTGCAAATCTGTCGTTCAACAGCGGTGACACTGCAGTACCAACCTAGCTGCTAGCTAGAGAAAGCTCTCTTTTCAGTTCAGTGCCTATACCACAAAAAGTCATGATATTACACCACTGAGGTTAACTGATGTGGGAAATGAAACAAACCCATCAAGCCAAAGACACAGCTGAACAACTTAAGGAGCATGCAGGAGAGAAGCAAGCTTGGTTAACTGCATACGTACTTTGCCCGCTTTGTCAGCCTGCTGATCAGGATTGAACCAATTCAACATCTTCTTTGGAACAGTTGTTGAAAAATTTAAAATAGTTATTAATGACATTGATGGGATTTATGACTTAATACTCCTTAATACCTGTCTGAAAAGCTGCGCATTCAATTCCAGTGTAAAGAATAAATGAAGATGCTGTTAGACGTGAAACAGGAATGCTGCCCCAAACTACATCCCCCTAGACCTTCATGGTCTGGCAAAAATTGTGGCTTCTTATCCCCTGTTTATTATTCAGAATTTAGAGGATACTCAGGTTGCATACTAATCTTTACCCTACAGATACACTCACTATGTAGTAAATGTACTCTATTCAAAATATCTACAATGGAAGAAAAACATTTGTCCATTTTATTTATTTCTTAGAAAAAAAGAAGTTTAAAGAGGAAAAATGCTGAAACATAACTTCTTCACTGTAACCAGCCCTGCTTGGAATTGCTTTACTGAAACCATCCTTACAAACATACTGCTGCATTTTCATTAGCCATGAAGTGGGCTCTGATTAAGGTTTTAACTTTTTTTTTTTTGTTCTCTCAAAGGAAAACAGATATTTCCCTTGCAATTTTCCACTTGAAAAAAAATGTATTTACCAACCTGTTACAATTCAAGTGTGTACACTTGAAGCAGTTGCTCAACTGTGACTGTTTTTCCTTTTCTCAAACAGTAGAGAAATAACAATATATTCCAAATCTATTACAAATTGAACAACAGGATATTAACAAAGCAAGTCAAAAACAATTTCTTCCCACGTCAGTCTGAAACTTTTAAATATTTATGAGATTTTACATTCCTAAATTTAACAGGAGTGCCATAATCCAAAATAACAGCTGAATTAATAGCCAGGAGATAACATTTGTATAAAAGAACCATTTGCTTTACAACAGCAATAAAGGAAACAACAGAATTATGAGTGTTGAGACTAATTTGAATAATGTTAAAAAAAAAAAAATGCTGTGGGGCTGCAGCAATATTCCAGCTGCACCTGGCGTTGTCTGTCCTGAGCTTCTTATGTTGCAAATGCAACAGTCCGGGGTTTATAAGAGAGCAGCCATTAAAACTTCATTTCTTTAATTACAAAGACATAAAAAATATTCATAATACAGAATATTAAAGCATATCCAGCCCTGACATTTTGCTGCACTGCAGGAGAAATTCCAGTGAATTTCTTAAAATAGACAGCAACAATAATGTTCTCTTCCAGGAAAACAGAGGGGATGAAAGTACCACGACAATAAGAGGAAGGGGCAGGCAATTAAAATTCAACTTACACTGAAATTATTTTCTAAAGCACCCCAGTGATTTAGGATCACTTAAAAGGCTTGCTTCCTTTGGAATGTTTTGATGTTCAATTTCCTCTTTCTAAAAACAATTAAAAACATTACATACTGAAGTCTTTTTACCCTGTGGACCAAGCAATTTCAAGGCTCTTCATTCTTGAGAAATATTCACGTGACTTCTAAGAGCTTACGGTAAATTAAAGCTGGATGAGACTCCTCTGGTCAACATCCCTGCTTTAATTCCAAGAAGTGATAATATTCATCTTGAAAGGAACCACGAACGCAAGCTGGAGTTAGCTCAATGGATGTGACTGATCTTGCCCAAAGTAGTACAAATTTAGTAGTTTCCAGGCTGGGAAACTCTTACCACTTGTAGACAGCTTGAGAAAGTGAGCATCATGCCTCCATGAGAAAGCGTGGGGCAAAAGTCTGTAGTTACCCCATACTCAGATTTGCACAGACTGGGATGGATAGGAAAAAGGGGGAACAAATATGCCTTTGTACTCAATTCAGAATAAAAGTCAGGTTCTCCTTTCCTCATTACTCTGCTATCATGAAAACTGCTTCATAGTTTTCTTGGTACATGTGAATGGTGGGGAGAGAAATTAGAGACCGATCAAATCTTAAACAAAGCTACATCAACAATATTCAGCCCTTTAGTGACCACTAATGACCATCGTAGTTCCAAATACATGGAAAACTATTAACTACGGTATCCCAATCCTGGCCACTATCAAAGACAGCCTGTGGTTCTTGTTCAGTAATAATAAGCCTCTGTGCTGCTACGGATAAACAAAAGCTAAGAAAGAAAGAAAACTTTAGGAAACGAAGGAGTCAAAGTTTTAGGGAAACACTGAGAGCTAAAATTCTTCAAATAAAAGCTGTCATCTGGTGCTTACACCTTAGTGCTGCTGAACACAAGTATTTCACAGTTTTGGAAGCATGCATACAGCATATACTGTATAATTTCTTAATATTGATAGCACAGAACTAGACAAGAATAAAGTATCCATTCCTAGTCTTTCATTCTTGAGACAGTACATATGTGTGTGTATACGTATGTCAGAAAAATGCAATATAATAAGCACACACACAGCATTTTACAATGTTCTCGCTGTAAGGGCTGAATGAGGCGCTTGCAAGCAGCAGAAATCAATCAACACAAGCAAAAGGGGAAAATTCTGCTGCTCTTACAGAGCCTGTTTCCTGAATGAGATATAGGTATTATATTCAGCTTGGTTAATGTTACTGCAAATTGCTTTCCTTTTAATCCTGCTTTCAACTTCGGTCATATACCACCCTAGTACCTTCCTAATGGCCAGTGCTGCTGTTGAGAAAGTATACGCAAAACATACCATTAAATGACAACTTATATTCATTAATGCCACTGAGAAAAAGAAATTAACTTTAAATCAATTTGTATTATAAATACTACAAGAACAATCACTTGAAATGGGTAAAAGGAAAGGCAGTGAAGTTCCCTCTTCTCATTCCAGCTACTCAGATGTTCTTTCAGCAGAGACCAGCAGTCCAGTCACACTTTGCTATCATGAAAAATGCACAGTGGGAGACAGCTCTTTGTAGAGAAGTAACTGTATAACCTCAGGGACAAATATGAAATGGCAGTTTGGATAATTAGCAATCTTCTGTAGCAAAACTTGATTATGAGACAAGTCTGGATGAGTGATGGAGAGAGGGCAATTTGGTAGTTTGATTATCAGAGGTCATCACAGACCAACTGGCAGCTTGACAAGTTTCTCACACAGAAGATACCTGAAGGGTGTAATTGTAGAAAGTTCATTCAGCATTACATATAATATACGACAAGCCAGATTTTGATCCATTTGGCACTGAGAACACAGGACAAAATATGATTTGCACAATAGATTTTGTACTAATTCTTTTAAAAGCATATTCTTAGCAAGCATATATTCCGTATTTGATAATGTGATGAAGTCAGACTTGAGGCCCTTTTAAGTATCTCTGCAGTGTGACACTCAAAGATCAGAAACTGAAAAAACCTTGAAGGTGGATCATCAAAAACTGTGCAGAAGGCATCCAAGTGGAGAATATTTAAATATGCCTTCTTCATCTCTCACTTTATCTTCTATGAAGCCATAGTGAAGACAGTAATTTTAGATGGCACAGATTTTTATTTCCAAAGGGTTCTTTTTATGTACAAAGGCTCCTAAAAATACTTCCTTATATTTACATCTGCAGGCTTTTTAAAAAATGTATCTTTATTGTCAGCTATTAGCAGTAGTGGACAAATCCTGAAAATATTCACATCCACGGAGGACCAAAGCCTGTCATGCTCCAGAGTCTGACACATTTCTTACTCTCTCCAAAGGGCAAGAATCAAATGCTTCAGCTCAGCAATGTTTGAATGCCCAGAGCAACCCAGATTTAAAGGCCTCCATCTGTTAATGCAGGCTGCAACTGGCTGTCCTTCACGGTGCTGAATCAGCACTTCTTTTCCAATAACCAGCCCAGCAGGAGCAGGACAGCAGCATTTAAATGGGAGTTTATAATATTTACAGTAAAGTGAAGTGGGTGTGGAACAGATTTAAAGCACGTGTATGCATTCTCCTGCGGACTTCAATGTTAATGATTTTTTTTTCTAAATATGACTATCACTGCTGCCCTTCTGCAGTAAGATCACATGGAGTCACAGAGCCATTTTCGTTGGAGAATGTTTCTTAAGACCAGTCAGTCTAGCCCCTTTACTCAAGCAGGGTCAAAAAATTAATACTTCACCTGCTCTTCAAAAACTTTCATCAAATTTTGATTCCCTGAATGAGGGCACTGTAGGAAGAAATACTTGAGTGGATGAAAGCAGAGACTGGAGCAAAATAGTAGTAGCATTTTGGCCCCACCTGAAGGCAGGTTGGTGAAATCAAATGATATAAGGAGAAGTTGTGCTCCTATACACACATTTTGCCAGTATGATCAAGACTACAGGACTCCCACCTTTTCTGGTTGCTTTGAATGTTTCATCCAACAACTGCTCACATGTAAATGACATCAAAAGTCCCTCAAACGGCATTTACAGATTTTAAGATCTTTCAGAGTAACCAACCAGATAAGCAGTGGGATGCAATAGTGAAAGCAAACACTCAAACTCTGTCCCAAATCCCACAGTGGGTGTCTGAGCCCTTTACTTGAAAAGGTCATTGTGTTATGTCAAAATCTCACATCTGTAAACTGAGAATAATGCTATTCTTGCATCCAGCTTTAAAATCTGCAGATGAAGCATAGATACACTGCTTCCTTTTCAACTGGCAAATTAACAGGGCAGCATGCAATTTAAACAAATTTTAAAGCTGCATTTGGTCTTGTTTCAAATGTTATGTTTTTTAAGTGGTCAAATCATATGTAACTACTTCTGAGCGTGAATATTGCTATTTGCTTTAATTAGAAGAGAAACCTCTGGCATTAAGAAAACTATTAATTCTGCTCCTTCTACTAGGACAAGAAAAGTAGCCATTAAATAATATCACTAACAAATATAGCATTTGGCAAATGTTTTCATTATCACACATTGCGGTCATGACAAAAATATGCTATTTACTTTTTGGTTTTGGTATAATGGCACACGTGCCTGAAAGTATAAGGCGGCCTCCTTTCATTTTTAAAAAGGCAAATGAAGAAATGTCATTACAGCATTTCACTTGCTGTTTTCAAAGACATACCCAGAACTACATCAGAAAACCTGGAAGTATTTTTAGTGTTCAGTCAATCCTGTCTGAACATGCCACTTTCTGAAACCGAGACCCTTCAGAAAGAATAAAAAGTTTCACAAAGAAAAAAATATTACATTTAAAGTTCTGTTAAAAAACTGTAATGGAAAAGATACAAAATACATTATTTATTTTGCTAAAAATCAATCCACAGCATTAAAGGTGTTTCTTAGTATGTAGAAACAAAATATATAGCAGTCTATAAAAGCAACAAGAAAATTCTATTTTAAAAGATCGGAGACATAAAATAGAAACAATTAATGGTCTGAGTATCTATTATTCTTAAGGCCAAAGTACATAACCACAGCGGCCCAGGACTGGAGTTTTACAGGGCATGCACATTGTACACAATGATCTCCCGAGGCGCACAGGGGAGTGTTCACGTCCTTTTGGCGTATGGTGATTAGGAAATAGCCAGTGAGTCACATACTACAGGCTAGCAACTGTCTACTTTTTATGACCACTGGTGCAGATGAGAAGCTTATACAAAAGACACTATTCAGTCTCAGTTGCAGAATTTTAAACAAATGCAAGCAGCAAACCTAGGGCAAATATTTCTCTTTGATACAAAATAAGTGTCAGACATGCAAGGCTGCCATTTCCCACAACAGCCCTATTTGGTTTGGGTAGGCAGAGTCAGCTTTCTTGCTCTCATGAAGAGTAGAATGGGTAATGAGGACCGATCCCCTCATGCCTATAAATTTGGGAGAGTGAGGAAAGTGGGACTGAAAGGCAGCCTTCTTCACAAGAAGACCTAGGAAGGGGAAGGAAGGCTCTAGCTTCTTCCTTGAAGGCTCAGAAGAGGAACAACCTGATTAGAAGTGGAAGAACAGGGTCAGGGTTCTCCTCACAGAGTAATGTGAAGAAGCAGGGAGGAACCAACTCTTCTGGTGACAAAGAGCCCAAATTGTGCCTTGCAATTCTAAGCAGGACACATATGAGCTCTCGAGAGAGGAAGAAGTGAAGGCATTGCCAAGAAGAGAGAAAAAAAAACCATCAATTAAGAAACAAACTCCTTGCTGGTACCACAACAGCACATGAACTGGTATTTCACTGTTTTTCCTGTCCCAGTGTACTCTGGCAGCACTCACCACTCCCTGACACAACCTGCAGGAGCTCTGCTCACAGGCCATTGCCATGGGGCCATGGGAGTGCTGCCCGAGCACTCAGCAATGACACTGGATGGCGTTCCTGCTGGCCACTGAAGTTCTCTTTGTAAGCACCTGTGACAAATCAGGCTGGCAGAGCAGTGACTGGTGGAGAAAGTTATGCAAAATATATGAGAGGGCTACTACATTGCTGGGGAGAAAGTCCTATTTCAGGTCTGCTAGAGTGACAGCTATAGCACACTATTGCTAGGCAGACAATAAATAATGTTGAAAATACCAACAAATTTACAACGTACATTTACAGAGAAATCTATTGAGAACCCTACAGCAATTGTTCTTAAAATATGTTTTATCTTTTTCTCCTTAGTTTTCATCAAGTTTTGATTGCAAGTTAAAAAAAAATAAATCCACCTTTCCTACTCTGGATCCATAAGTCACTCCCTAGGCACACTCAGGACTGCTCAAAAGTCTTCAACAGGGTCAGTCCAGTTCCCACTCTTTGAGCCAAAATACGTTCCCCCCACACTCATCCTGCAGAGCAGCAGGGAGCTCTGCTTTACACATGACCCACCACCTCACCACAACATTATTGCTGAGAAAATACAAAATTTATAGATCCTGTTTTTTTCAACGAAAATAAATAATCAGAGTTTAAATCTTGTATTTAGGTCCTTATTTACTACCTAGATCTTACTAGCTTTATAAATTTTCTTTAACAGTTGACCTTCACTCGCTGCTATTTTGAGATGGAAGGCTGTAAGACAGCCTTAAAAACTTGCTTTGTGTTGTTCATAGAGTTCGTATTGAAGGTCTTATAAATACAATTAACCAGCCCCTAACATGGTAGTAAGATATTTGATAGCTATTACTGCTCCTTTTCTCCTAGGTACCTTGGATCTGCCAAATTAAGGTTTTGAATATACTCACATTGCATGCTTAGAAAGTGCTGTGGAGAGGCTGTAGCAGCAGCCTTGGGAGGAGTGAACCCTAGTGACAAGGTCTGTCTGCATGACTTTCAGGGACACTGAGGACTGTAGAAAGCTGTAGAGTGCACCTAATACCTGAGCCATCACTGACTCAGAGAAGCTGTTAAGGTGAGAAACGAGCCAGGCAAGGAGCTGGATGTGGGCCCCTATGGGGCTGCTTTGCTGCACTGCACCAGAATCTCTGCCATGTGACCTGGGCCAGATGTTATCCACAGTTCAGGTCCTGCCACTACCTGCTGTAATACTGCAGTGCTAATGCTGCTTACAGCCTTTCCTTATCAGCACAGTTCTGTGCACAGCAGCATGGAAAGTAGCATTTGTTATACCATGTTTAAGCATCCCAAAAAGGATGCAGTATGTGCAGGTGGAACAAAAATGTGCTGGATAACACTGATACCTGATGTTTTCAGCTGCTTTGCATGCACTCAGTCCTGGATATAGCTTGTTGCAAAGCAAAAGAAGATTGAACACTACATAGAAATGGCCTCATAAAATATGCAGTTTCCTGTTTTTGCCTGGGGTGCAATCTGCACATTTTCCATACGGTTGGACCAGGAAAAAGAAGTGCTAGAGTCTATTTCTCATACATTTAAAGTGTTTACACTTTCAACAAAATAGGCTAAAAATGCAGAGCTACCAACATCAATTTTCTGTGGAAGAAAATGCACGTACTCCATCTAGGATTTTGCCCAGACTAAAACAAGAGACTTCTGAGACTAAACCAATTCAGGAATCCCTCAGACAGATATTGGAACAATTTACTAACACCAACAAGGTTGTAGCCTCCTATAACTGCTTTACATAATATATGTTAACCATAGTTTTTGCTGGATGACACATGCCTGTACACCCCAAATATAAACCTATTTAGAAAGCAACTGTTTTTTTTCCTTTCAAAAATCCCAGAACCTTATTTAATACAACACAGGAGCAGAGCCGTTTGCACACTCCCATACAGGAGCAGGTCTCCCAGCAGTGCCTCAACCTGCACAGCTGATGGAGGAACGCACAGTAAAAGCGCTAGGTATGAGACTGTGAAAATAACATGGCTGAACCCATTGTGATACTTCTGCCAAGTCTCTCTGTGACCGTGCAAAAAGGACATGCTGCCCATTCTGCTAACATATTCCATTACGCCCACACGCACAAAGGTTACGATAGTGTGAAATTGCACTGGGATTACCTTTTTCAGGATTTTACCACCTAACAGAAACACTGCTAAGTGCTCAGCCTTAAAGTGGAGCAAGGATGGCACCCAGTGGCCAAACAGATTCATCTCAGAAAAACGTTTCCAGCTATTTTCCATTCCTCACTTGTTTGGGCTTTAATTATAAAAAAGGTTCTACCTCTACTGTGAGCTGGTTGACAGAGTGAAAGGGCCTTTTAAGGGCCCTAGCTCCTTTCTTTAAGGGATATTTATGTTTCCTTTTGTAGTTTTTTTTTTTTTTTTTTAAACCTATAGAGGTGCTACCATTAATAATTTAAAATCAATACCAGCGAAGGTTTATGACAAACAGCTGTTTGCAGCCAGAACCTGGTGTACAGAAATAAACAAAGAAAAGCATTTTGTCCCCATGTAGAATGCATACTGGGGGACAAAAGGAAAGATTTCTTCTTGATTTTAGAATTAATATTGCTACTAAGGAACTTGTTTAAAATTAAAGTTGATAATATTAATGACAGACATAAAATTTCTATCCAAATGGTGAAAAGCAACTTGATTTTTTAACCAGAGAATTCCCATCTATATATTAAAAGTCTCCTGGATCTACGGAATGAATTCAGGCTGGTTAAATAATGCTTTTGGTTGTAAAACATTGTTCTGTTTTTCTGTATTTCTTTGACAAATTCTTTCCTCCACATGGGATGTGGCGAATAACTCGCTCCTGACTAACAGGGAAAGAACTACAACAAACCCACAGTGAAGACCTCTAAAAATACCATCTTTCAATAGTACTTCTAATTTCTCTAATACAAATTAAGTATACAAATCTTTGATTGATACTCCTCCTGTTTGAAATATAATATAAATATAAATTCCCAAGGCTACCATGGACTTATGCCTACTATTTTATTACTTGACAAGTGTTGATTTTTCAAAAAACCATTCTTCAAACACTCCTCACACTTCTCAGCCTTGCCTTGCACAACACTTTAAATGTATTCTATACCTTATCACCTCTTGCATGGTTGTTGGCTAAATACTAGAGCAATGTTGAATTGTACTTATTTGTCAAAGTTTTCTCATTGAGATTTTTGTAGAGTATGATGGTTGATCAGTTGGTCCTTCTGACTGCCAGCAGGTCTGTTTGATAATGAATCATTACACTTTCAGCTGGGAACAATGCTATGTCACCAACAATCTCTTTTTCTTTTTTTTAAATCTAAACATTCTCAAGTCCTGGACCAATTGTAGTTTTGGATGTGAAAACATATGCAACAAATTAGAAACTTTCCATGTACATAACAAATATACTAGTTGAGCAGCAAAGGAGTAGCATACTTTTCTTTCTCTCTCTTTTTTTTTTTTTTTTAAGTATGGGTAAATTAATAACTGTTTTATTGCTCACTCTTCTGTTAAAATTTTCTGTTGAAGTACCATTGTATTAGTGTGTGTAATTACTATGAAACTGAAAAACAGCTGCTATTAAAGGCAGTAAGTATTATTTTAATATACTCTGAATGACTTTTAATATTGTAGGAGAATATTAGAAAACAGCAGAAATTCCTGGAGCTCTATTATAATCTAAACCAATTGAAATATATTTCAGTTTTGGTTTTTTTTTTTTTTTAGCAACATAGTACAAGGACCAGTTTTAATCATGCATGTATTTTTTTTTTTTTTTCCCAGTGATAGAAGTTTATTATTTATCAAAGTCTTTAGCGAAGATACTTAAGCTGTAGTACCACTGTGAGGAAACTGACCTCAGAAGTACTCGTTACATGTATTTCTAATTAGCATGTCTTTACTCTGCAGTCAGAACATCAACATTGATTTTTCACATTTGTTTTCAATCCCAGCCTTTAAACCTGTCTCTCTTTAACCTACAGTATAAATATATGCAGGAATTATTCTGTATAGGACACATTTAAAAATTTTTAAAAATCATTTACATATTCAAATAATATTTCTACAAAGTTTCTTACTGACATCTGGATGATTCCCTTTGCCCTGACTTAACCCGCATACAAAACCTATTCTTTGCCAAAGGAAGACTATTACTTCTTAAGTTCATTCAGTGACCAGTGCTACCTCAAACTAACATGATGTAATGTGTTGGAACAGGTATATGATTAAACTGTGGGCTTCATCTAGACTCCAGGTCATAGATTTTTCACATTTGCCTCATCTCTCTGAAACCTCATGGTGGCTTTTCTCTTGAGAAAACTTTTTAAAACGAGGTTTTACTGATGTCCTGTGCTCAGAAGTAAACCAGCTTTGCACAGTCTCATAATAGAAATGCAATACAGTTATCTCTAATCATAAGACAGAAGTGTTGAAATATTTAAGCAGAGGTGTTTTCGTATTTCTGTCCTTTTTTTGCAAAATCCAACATGAAGTGCTTTGCCATGCACGGATACAACACTGTGAGCATGGGGAGCCTACGCAGTAAGACTGCAAGTATTCAGAGGTGGGCAGGTGGGCTTGATATGCTCCTCACCCCTGCTGTAACCTCGGCTTCACCTCTCTGCAGCCAAAAAAGAGGGGTAGGCCCCTTTGGAGAACAGCTCAGTACCTGTTCTTCACCCGGCTAAAATAGTCTTTGCAAAACATCTCTCTACAATACCTATTTCACCTACCCAGAATGGAACCTTTTACCCTAATCTGCATGTTTTCACCAGGAAACAGTGGTCATTAAAAAAAAAAATCTCTGTGACCTGCAACATTTTAATCTCATCTTGACCAACTGGAGTGTTAATACAAAATTTAAATGGCAAAATTTCAATTAAATTGAATGTTCAGAATTCAGAAAGCAAATTCAGAATTTCCATTATGTTTTCTATCAAGCATTTCTAATGTTAGGGCAGGCACTGCTCTAATAGTTCATAAGCAGATGCCTCTCATGCCTCTGCCACACCAAAATCATCCTACTTCTCTTATTTCTGATAAAATCTCTCATGGAACATATTAAAAATAGCTCAGGTTTTTCCTCAATAAACTGTAAGATTGTTCTTTTCTATGCTTTATCTTCATTAAACCCTATCATACTGGACCAGGTTTCATTCTGGGAGGAACTGTTGCATTGTAAGAAATGCACTTGAGAGCCACAGGTCCTGGCATTGTAGAGATCTGAAGAGCAACTTCATAGAGCAAGTGGGAAATGCTCCCAGACATAAGAAGGGAAGGAAACACCTCTTACTTAAAAAACAACAACAAAGCAAGACAGTAATTCAGCAAACTCAGGGGTTTCCATCAGACTATACCTGCAGTTTCAGGAATTCCTCTGCAGCATAAAAATAGAGGACAACATCTCTTCTGGGTGACATAGTGATGTAAAAAAAGCAGGGTTTTTTCTTTTCCCAGTTCAAACAACATTGATGGAAGGCTCTGGTTAATAACATAACAAGGGCAGTACTATGTCAGACTTATATTCCTTCTAAGGCCTACTTCTTAACTCAGAGTGATGGACATAGGGTGCTCCTCCCAGCTTCAGCAAGATGCACCTCAGAGATTGCCTGAGCCAGAGGCATCTGCCTTCATACATCAGCCCTCATTTGGCTTTTCCTTCTGTTATCTTTTTTTTTTAAAACAAAACAACAACAAAACATTAAGATCTCTGGTTATAGGTCCCAATTTAACCATGTTTTAGATAGACTGAAATCTATACCCCAAGAATTTCATTAGATGCTCTTTAACCTAAACACTGTATGAGCAAAGATCACAAACAGCCTTTCACTACTCCTCTTTACCATGCCTTTCCATTTCCTCTCTTCACTCAAATTTAAAAACATTTTCCAGTTTTACATATCTCTGAATGACAGAGCATTAGCTCTATGTCAACAGATGAGAGCTTCACATTTCAGAAACTAGAATTAAAAAGAAGTATTTTATTTTTAATCATTATTTATTTGTAATAATTTTCAGTGCATTTCTGCCTTCTTTCTTCCAACTGAAGACATAGGCACATGTAGAAGGGTACAAAATCATGTAATACAATAAAGATCTCAGTTTCATGAATTATAAAGCTCTCAACACTATGCTCTAGGTCTTGTCTTACATCAGCTGTACATGTGGAAAAGCAGGAAAAAATCATCAGTGCTTTAAATTTTGCACACGTGCATTCCCCAAAGACGAAGCTCGATAGTAACACTTCAGCCCTGCTGCCCCCGAGCTTTCTCCTTATTTTACCTTTTCCTGCTATGCAGAACAGGACCTGAGCCACTAGAAAAGCAATGGGGAACAGCTCTGTGTCAGTCCTATCCCTCCTGCCACACCAAAGAGTAGTCAAGGTCTGTTTGACTAGTCTTGGTGAGCAACCTTAAGAATACTTAAATATGTGAATAATTTCATACACTTACTGAGTAGTGTGGGGCTCTGAAGAACTCCATGCGCTTCACCATATTCACAGCTGAGACTATGGCTTGCTACACCTCTTCTGCAGCCATTACAAGTCTGTGACCCCTTGCTGAATCCACGTTACTGGGCAGATCCAAAGTGTTACCTACACAGCCAAGTGTGAGAAATCTCATCTTCCAGCTACACCTTTACGCACTGGAAGTAGTTTGTAACTGGTCCAAAACAAAAGGCAGCCTGTCTTTCTGAAATTCATTTGCCAAGTAAGAATAATGTAATTTTCATAAAATATTACAAATGATTTCATTACCATGATATAAAAGTAATTAGCATAGTTCTAAGTTGAAAGATGATGACACAGCAGAGAATAGTTTTGTCTAGGAAAGCATTCCCCATCCTTACAGAGTTTGGAGATAAAATAGATATATAAAATTATATTTTCTGTTGTGCTGCCACTGTTCCATTTTTAAGGGGAGTATAAAAATTGTAACAGCATATGACATGAATACCAAATTCACTTCATCTCATACATTTAGTGCATCTCCCAGTACCAAACTCACGGAAACCAGATATTTTTCACTCATTCAGTTGTTTACAATATCATAAAAAATAGCAGTCCTAAAAGTTGTTTCCCACTTCAGTTCAACTCTCTTCATTTTTTACTCTATTAATACCTATTTCTGAGACACATACAAAAGCCTCCCTTTGTGAAATAAGTCTTAGCTAGCTACACCTCAGGCTACGGAGTTGAGAAATACAGGGATTGTTATTAATGCTGCATTTTGAATCGAAGCCTCTGTAAAGCAGGTGATACATTATTTTCTGTTGTGCAGATCTCCCATGTGCTGTTTGACCTAAAAAAGGGAATCTCTCACAGGGCTATAAATAATGCATCATAGTCATTAAATATTGATTTGGCTTATACCATTCACAGCTGCATAATTAGGTTAGCTTTTTAAAAATAGCTTCTTGTATATTACCCATAATAGTACAGTGTTTACATATTCTCTTTGGAAACTATATTAAATTTAAAAGTGATTTGTGTTTGTGAGACTGCTTGCTGTCTAAGTCACAGGACTTGTTCATTTCTGTCTCACAAGGCAGTAACTCCTGCTATAAATATCCCGCCCTGGACACAACTCTGCATTCGTTACTCACGTATCTTGGCTTTCTATATTTGTCTAAAAGGTGACTATTTTTAGGCTCAGAGAGCCTGCATTTCAATGAGAAGAAACCTGGCACTGAAGAACAATGCTATAGGATATCATCAATCTTAGATTAATCAGACTCCATTAATCTTAGATTTTCTATTCCAATATTACAAGTGCTTTTTATTTAAACACTAACACTAGAATGTAATGAAAATAACATTTTTTAAAGTTTAAAATATAAGAGGATCTTCAGTTTTCACAGATTTTAAAATTATACATATATCTAACTTCTCAAAGAATAAAAAGTAATGTTGATATGGTTATGATTCACTGGTGTTTTACTTGAATTTATCCCACCAAAATTCATTTTGAATTTAGCGCCGTTATGCTGATAGTAATGATGAGGCATATAGTTATAAATCAGGCTTACGACTTCAGTCAGTCATTCTCAGGTGTGCAGTGTGCCCAAAAGTACTGCCTCCTATTTTATTTTGTTGACCCACAACATCAGAGGCAGGCGTGGGGGTATGGAAGTAGAGGTTGAACCTTCCTATTAATTATTATTATTGTTTTGTTGCCTTGGAACAGATGGCAGCAGAAGGACAGACTGACAAAATGGTGTCTGACATGGAAACATGGATGCAGTAAAGGTGTGTCACTGAACTCATCCATGCAGAACAAATGACACCCACTGACCTTCATCAATACTTGCTGAACATCTATGGAGACCAAACAGTGCATGTGAGTACAGAGAGGTGGTGGGTGGGTGGTGCATTTCAGTGGTAGCAACAGTGGGTCACCTCTGTTGATGCAGATTTTTCCAAGCACAGCATGCAGGTTCTTATTCATCTCTGGTGAAAACACATAGCTAATGGTGGTGACTATTGAAAAATAGTGATTTGCATCTAAGAATTTGCTCTATCAAACAGTGTTCTTGTGCTCTTTGTATCTGTTGTAGTTTCCGTGGAGATAAATAGGAGGCATTACTTCCGCAGCAGTCTACATACATTTTAACTTCTTTTAATTCATACACCTCAAAATGCACATCCTATTCCATATAACCTGGTAGTACAGTGCATATCCCACGTACAGGTCTAATAATAGGCATGCTGCAATTAATTCTGATTAATAATTAATTCTGATTCAATAGGTTGTTTTTGAAACTCTATCAATTAAGTTTTTCACGTTTTTTTGTCATTTTCAAAACTTAACTATTTTCAGGAAAACGCAGCGATTTTATCTTGCATATCTACTCAAAGTTTTATTTAAAATTCATTTTAAGTGGGTATGAAAAAAAGGACTGAAGCTCAACTTTTTTTGCCAGAGACCTTGTTCTATCAGAAGACACAGTGCAAAAGACTGACTGTCATGAATAAATGGATAGAGAGTGGGAAGACCACTATGCAGCTTTACAGATGCCAAACTTAGCTGAAAGCAGCAATATCTTCAGTCTGCTGAAATCAATGACAAACTTCCCTAGGGTCAGACCATCACCTACAGAAACTAAAGGCTTGCTCAGGCTCCGAACCTAGATCTAAGAAGCAGTGTTTGCATCTGTCTTGAGGGCTAAGACCCCCTCTCATCGCTGAAAGGAGCTCACCAGGTGATGAGTGTGCTCCTTCCATCCCTCTCACCCTAGGCACTGGCAGCAGAACCTGCAGGCATCCCCTCGAGGTCAGCAGAGCTGCACCACACTGCCTCCGAGCTGCACATCCACTCTGTGCCTCCTGAGTATTGCGTGCCTGCTAGTGTCAATGCTAACAAATACCAAAAGCTTTAATGCAAATACTGAAAAGGACTGATGACATGAATTTTTAGAATAATGATTCACATAATTAGGTATTCTTCTGAGAAAAATACCTCCATTCACTAATGGAACATTTTCTGCTCATACAAGCATTTTTGAACTCTGCTTTCAGATTTTTACAATGAAAGCTATATTCTAGTAACATCAGAATTGGAATCCCTTCAAAAACGTGCAAAAACAGTTTGATATGAATTGATGCTGCCACTTTTGCTTTCAGACAGTTGTTGACACCTGATATGAAACAGTCCAATTGCATTTCACGGTCAGTTATCTTACCCTCATTTTTCATCATCCCAAACTGTAAACTTCTCCCTGTATTGTCCAGCTCCACAACCAATGGTATTCCACATATTTTCCCATTCAAACTGCTGAAGAAAGGTGCTTCTGTAAAAGCCAGAAGTGACCTACTGGCATTATTCTCATTTTGATGTTTCTATCAAGGGTGTTGCTCCTATTCTGATTGAGCAGGAACAACAGGTAAATCATAACAGACATTTTCACTGACATGTGCCAATAAATCAGTGAAAGGAACAGAGACAGTTAAGCCCCAAACACTTCCAAAGGGAGGAATTGTTTACTAGCTAGTAAAGTCTGCAAGATGACCCTCAAATAACAAAGGGCTTACACAAAATATAACAATATCACAAACAATGATAAAGAACAGATTTCTAGGTAGGTAGGATGCCCCAGGAGACCTTGGCAAGAAGATCAGCTGCCAGAACTCTGCAAGAGGGAAGACAGGAGCAATTTCATCCCATAGATGGATGGCTCTCTCTAGGGATAAGCTCTTTGTTGAGAACCCATAAGGCAAGCTGGTCTTCTCTGTCTCACTGTAAGATCATTGGTGTAAGACACTACAAACGCTACCCAGCACTCATATTTTTGGGCAATTGAAAGCAAGACAAATAGATAGGACAGGAGAGAAATATTCTTCTGAAAAAAATGTCATCTTACTTTAAGCATTACTCTATTATGGTCTTTATTTTCTCATCTCTATCATTTATTTAAAAACATAGCTATTGTGCTTTCTTATAAACACTTTCCATACCTTTTACCTTACTATTTGCAGTTAAATAAATAGTTTTATGTCTTTAAGGTAAATAGATAATGACAACATATTCTTTATTTGGAAACTAGCAAATTTATTAATGAGGACGCCTCCTCACACTAACATCTAAGTTAAAAAAAAAAATTAACAGTGAGCCTTTATTTCAGCTACATATATCAGTATGGAGAACTGTTGACAATCAAGAAGAAAGACTCTCTGGAATTCAGCAAGATATTTGCTGAATCTTGGCAAAAGCTATATTATATGTTGTTATTCTAAGTAAATTAAAATACCAAAGATACAATGAAACATTTATGGTCCTTCATCTTTTTCTCTCACTTGTCTCTTGTGCAATGCTTGGTGTTCTGTAAGTCGAAGTACAACTTACTAAGCACGTTGAAGTACTTTCTGATGGCAGCAGTGATCTTCAAGTAACTTGCTTGCAGTAATCTAAACTTCATCTAAGAAAGGTATGGGCAACTGCACTAAAATCTACGATATTATATAAAGATTATTTTACCTTGTCACCAGCTACTGTTGCAATATTAAGACATAGCTTTCATTTGGGCTGTACGATTAATTAATTAATTAAGACGATTAATGAACTACCAAGTGCTGCCTTTCAAAGCCCAGGTAACTCTCTAGTACCAGTTCTGCTAAGTCACTCACAGCTTCCATCACGACCACCTCCACAGTACAGAGAAGCTGTGGCTAGCAGGACAAGTTGTAGAGCAGCCATCAAGCACTGGTCAGACAGACATCAGGAAGTCATACCAGGAGATGTGATCATCTTTTGCAACGGCCCAGATCTTGCCACAGTCTCCAGATGTACACTGTGTATAGGAGACTAACACTGATATCCGCCACAGGAGCTTCTCGGACAGCACTGGTAAACTCTCTACACCACAGACCCACGGCAGACAAAGAAAGGCCACCAAGTTTCCCTAGGGCTATCTCAAGCAGAAAAGGGCAAAGCATATCACAAAAACAGCTCTGGAGTGCAGCATTGAAAGAGCAAGGCCACAATTTCCCCTATCCTCTACTCGTTGGCAAGGCAGAATTTGGCACGAATGCGTAATTATTGATTCCTAGCAGTGCTAATTTCAGCATGCACTGCTTTACACTTTTGCCCAGGGCATTTCAAGAAGTTGGAAGAGGATTTCTTACCTTTATATCCATCCTTCTGAGAGTATTTACAATCTTGACTGTGAATCCTCTACTTCATTAGTAAACACAAGAAAGCTTCCACACTACATGTAAAGCCTAATGTTTTCCCCATTTTCTCTGGTTTCTTCCTTAGCTGTCACTGTGGTATGACTACCCCGTGGTTGTTCTTGCTAAGAAGGCCACCAAACCCATACTGATGTGTAGTTCCAGCAGCCAGGGATGGCACCGTGATATTTTGCTTCTGTGCACCTATCACTGCCTCTCTTCATCACGTTGAAGATTTTATTTTCCACTTTCTCTGTCTGACAGCCTAATGCATAATACATCCTTCCATGACACATTGCTGATTATTATTTCTACTTTTGATATAAAATAAAGTTTTAATCTGCATGCATTTTAATTTACTGTTATATTTTCAGAAATAATTAAAAACTTAAATCCTTACCTTAAATTTATCAACTTCTGTCTTTGAACATGTTGCATGATAAGATAAAACCTGCCTCAGAAAAAAAGATAAAAAACACTTTTGTAGAATCAACAAGAAATAATAGGGCTCTGTACTGCAGTCTAATCAATGATTTTAAAAACAAATTTAATTAATACGTATGCCTGATAATTCAGTTCTGAATATCAACATACAATTATTAATTGCAGGTTATCATTTGGCATTTATAGTTTAGGTAATTTTATGGGGAAACATGGATAGTAAGTAATTTTATAAATGCTCCTTTATTGTTATCCTGGAGTTCTGCAATTAAAACAGAAAGAATTTAATGTAAAAATAACTGTAGATTTATAGACATTAAATAATGCCTTTTGCTACACTGTAGAGCTTTAATGCCTCTGCTAATGGCACATCACTGCATGCAAATTAGCACCTCTGTGCTACTCCTGACATTCTTTTCATCTCTGCTGTGTAGAAGAAAGTATCAAATATAATGCGTAAAGTACTGTATATCTAGTGTAACAACCTAAAAGTATGCATACATGGCATACATTATATACTTGTATGAAGATACTAGCATTGAACAATCACTCCAGAGGGCACAAAAGCCATCCTGCACATGGTAGGAGGCAAAAGTCTACAAGAGAGCTTGGGAAACCAGAGTACTTTTACCAAGAAGTACCCCAGCAACAGCAAGTCTGCTCATGTACTTAGGCTTTGATATCGGCTCCTAATTTTAAAATTGTTTTCATATATGAATGTTTCTGCTGCTCATATAAATAACCAAACACTCTTACAAATGCCCTTGGTTTGCAGTACCCTGTGGCAATAAACCCAAAATGTAGTTACTCATATTAGTTTTAAAGGCATTGACTTTTACAGAAACAGGAAATCCCTGCACTACGAAAGATTAAATTAAAAATGCCAATTTACTTGTTCTGTCCCATGTTTTACTTTCCATAACTATATATCATATCCTTCCTCAAAAAGTATCCACGTCCTACCCTAACGTAGTTTCTCTCAGAAATCTATAAAACTAGGAAAACAAGTCTTCTGCTTATGACAGATTACACTTAGTACAAAAAAAGCTTCTCCTTTATCCGCATTTATATCCCTGCAGATTTTTATTGTCCTCTCTAATATTTATTATCCTTTTTTTTTTTCTCCAATCATACACAATTTTTGAATACTTAAAGTCAATCTTTCCTCAGCATTTATTTACTTCTTGGTTTTCTATTTATTATTCAGTCTTACAAGAATTGTATCTCTGCGTTTGGGTAAGAATCTTTAAATAGTATAAATCAAATTGATTTTATATGATAACAACGTCATCATGAAATGTCACTCATCGTCACCCTAGCCAAATGCATATGCATTAATAAAGTATTCTCTTACTGAAAAATTAATTCAGAGTCCTTCAACATATACCTTTCTTTTGTACAGTATTTTTCTGCTATATCTTATGAGTTGCCTTTCATTTATAGAGGAAATTACTCCTTTGAGCAGCATAGTGGCCATTTATCAGATCTATTATGTTTAGTCAAGTTATATGGCTATGAGTCCTTTTTAGATCTAAGAAAGAAGCAAGAAATTCAGATTTCCTGAATTTCAGTAGTAAATAAGTTTCTATGTTAACTTTTATATCTATATATTTAAGTGCGATGCCTGCAACTGCTTTTTTCTTGTCAGGAAGAGTATTCTGTCTAAGCTGTTATTTTGCACAAATTACTGCAGTTGGTGAGAGTTTGTAGTAATTAATGACAGTGACATGTAAAGAAGGAATCTTTGCAACAGGCCAGCAATGATTTTCCCTTTCCCTCCAAAATGAACACATAAATAAGAATAATCAAAATGCTACTAATGCTTAGAATGTTTTCTAAAAGACTTAACATGTTTACATGCTGTATGGGATTGATTCCTGATACAAAGACAAATATCTTCAACCCTAAAGGAAAAGAGAAAAAAAATGCTATCTTCTTAGCATCCAGTTTGGTTTGATTTTTGTTTTAACTTAGAAAAATTTCTATGTCATTCAGACTAATGCTGATGTTTTGGTTCTTATCACAATGGTGAGTATAGTGTAAATTTGAAGGAGCTCCACAGTTACAAGCATGCTCACATCAGGGATGTCTAGATCATTTCCTTTTTACAAGATGTGAAATTTATTATAATACTAAAATCATACAAATCTACTCTTTTCATTGAAGGAATCTTATAAAAATTATGAGTCTAGCATGATGCTTCAAAAAGAAATTAAATTTCATTCAAACCTTGCTCAGTTATTGATTCAGTTAGGAATAACGTAAATCTCTAAAGCTATTCTCAAAGTTCAAACCTTTGTGCTCGTGATTTTTTCCCCCAGTATCTTATGTTTAGAATGTCCAGAATATAATAGAGAATAGAGCCTCATTGTTGAATCAGCTTATAGAACCTATAAGAAATGTTCTGCATTCTAGAGTCTGTCTGCAGATAAGTTTGGGGGGGAAAAACACAGGAAAAGAAATTTGTTCAAAGTTAGTGG
The DNA here is from genome assembly GCA_037305975.1 of Chrysolophus pictus. Lineage (NCBI taxonomy): Eukaryota > Metazoa > Chordata > Aves > Galliformes > Phasianidae > Chrysolophus > Chrysolophus pictus. The sequence goes on from CM074582.1 coordinate 22,027,351, forward strand.
AGGAAGACAGACACCAGTTTTTTATCCATTTAACTGCTCTGAATGTTATGTAGACAGGCAGTGTGCTGGAAGACCATTATGTGTTTGCTCTGATCCACAACAGCAGAGTTTCTACTGATCACTTTTTTCCTGTTCACACTACTTCTCATTCACAACACTAGAAAAGAAAGACAACAGGCTATGTAAAAACAGCAATTTTTAAGAAATGTCCATTTAATGATGGAGAAGACAAAGAGTCATTCCTGCAAAGACTATATCTGCAGTGAACTAGCTCGTCATCACTGTCCACTCTTAAAGTGAAAACAAACAACAACAAATCACAAGTCCAAAAAAAAAAAAAAAGCAAAACAAAGCAAAGAAGAAACAATCAGGGACATCAGATGGGATTTCAAAATTATGTAAAGCTGTGCATGAGCTTCACAGCTAAGTGTATTCTGAACCTTCCCTTCAGTATTTCTGTAAAACAGTGCTCCAAAGTGCAGAAAAGTAGATTTAAAAATGAGTACAATAAAAAAAATAAGTACAATAAATTCAGAAGCAGTAGTTTTCTGTACTTGTACACTTATGATTCACAAAGAAGTTTTGTTAAGAAGTATACATACATCAAGAGCCACAGACTGTTTTGCCCAGGATTTCTTCACTTGGTCATACATAATTGTGTTGTTGATGCCCAGACCACAGAAAATAACAAAGGCCTAAAATGAGACAGAGGTGGGAAGAAGAAGAGAGAAAAGAAAATCAATTATCATTTTGTTATAATACAAACATAAAGATGAATGCTGACTTAACAACTGAAAAAGAATTGCCTAGAAGTGTTAGGAATGTTTATACAAGTTACCTTGAGAGTGAATGTAAGTCACTGGCCTTAATTAGATGAGAATGATCAGCTGCAAGAGCTATTTCAGACAGGATGCAGCCTTATTGAGTGCTTCTGAGAACTAACCACAAATACAGATAACATTCTTCCCACCTCCCTTAAGTAGACTAAAGGAGCAATACCCAGAAATATCAAATCCTGCTGAAAAAGTGTGTTTCTGATACAAGATTGAAGTCTCTTACCTCGAACAGTCGCTGATCAGCATCATCAAAGGGCTTCCCATCAAGTCTGTTCAACACTTGAGCTACCCCTTTAGAAAGAGTTAATATAAATTATAATCTTTATTCACTAAATTAATATGCAGAACACTTTATTCAATAGTAACATTTAAAAGACATTTGTAAAACTGGAAAGCGAAATTGTAAATATTTATCAAGAAAAACAATAAGCAGCATCAATATGTGGAGGTCTGTCTGTTTTGATACCAGGACTGCTTATTTCTTTCAGCTGTTAGTCTTTGTTCTGTAAGTATAACATTGGAGAGCTAAACAAAGTGACTCCCAGTGCTTTTCAGAAAAGGTTCAACATCTCTTTCGGAAAGGATTTCACAAACAGAGTAAAGTTAGTTATCCTAGCAATTTGAAGTTACATAATTTACCAAAACTGACCTTCATTCCTAAGTATCAGCTAATTTAACAACATCTGGGTGTGTAAGACCCTTTTTTTGTCCTTCTCATGACTGGTCCACAGATGTATTGAACAATGAAAAAAATAGTTTCCTTAAACCACCTGGAAACATTCAAAGCTCTTGGCTCTAGCTGAACAGAGTTCTACTGCAACAAACGATTTCTACTTCATTAGATAAGCTTACCCTTAGACAAACAATATGAACTATCAGCTCCTGAGCGTTGAGTTTTCCTTCTACTTTTCTCAGGTAATATGCAATTCACAACAAAGAATGAGCCATATATATAAAGGCTCACTTCCCACAACATCTCTACTGATTAAGCTCAAAGATTCTGCATGGCACTGTGTACCTTCAAAGCAATCCTGATTCCAGCTCTCACCAACTGCCACAGCATACAGGGATGCAAACATTACAAGTCTAAACTGATACAGCTTTGACTTGAAATCTTCTGGGGAAAGCTGAGAAGGAAACCGGCACTAATTTATAAATATTATTCTTTTTTCAGCCAAAAGCCAGTAAGAATGCAGGTGTATCATTGTTGGGAAGCACCCTATCAAACAGGCAATAAAACCCTGTCTCATCCTAATCCAGCACACGCTGCTACCACAGGCAACCCTGACAGCTGCCTCAGTCTCTTCGGTAAGTCATCCCTAGCTGCGTGTTTTGTTGTTAAAAAGGGAAACTGTCTGGCAGAACTGCAGAAACAGTTGCATGAGTTATACACAAAAAAGGCAGACCCACAAAAAAAGTATCGAAGCACAACAAACTTTTTTCACTAATAATGTTAGCATTTCAGTTTTCATCGTGTTTGTTTTCAAATTTCAATACCACGTATAACTTAACAATGACACAGTGGGAAAGCTGAAAAAGTCCATACAGTATCCAAGTCAAAACATCCCTTCTTGGATACTTAGCATGCATCCTAGGTACCGTAACTTCTTAACAATATTCAGCTGGGAAAAAGAAGAAAAGGAACACAGAATTAAAAAGACAGAATGCAATTTTCATTAGCACAAAAACGGTGTGGCTGTGAGGAAGTTCTTACCAATTATTTGATGGTTGCTATTCCATATAGGAACACAGAGAACAGACCTTATGTGAAAGCCAGAGATCTGGTCAGCCTAAAATGTAGAAATAAGAGCTTCCATTATGCTCTTCTTTTACTACACTTGACTATCCGTAGAAATAATCGATTGTAACAAATTTAAGAACAAAACTTTCACATGAACCCACCAACAGAAAATAATCACTGCCCGTTGTATCAAATGATTTTTTTTTTCTATATATAAATTGGGCAGCACTTCAAATGGACTAACTGTAAACCAAATACAAGACAAATGAATTATTCAGGACATAACATACTGAAAGTACAACTGCAAACATAGCAAGGATTGGCATGCTTTATTTCAGCATAACTCTTTGGCAAGGAATAGACCCCAGGCATTAATTGTACTTCTAGAAATTCTGAATAAATTAGCATTAACACAGGTTTTTTTGAACATTTTTGCAGCTGATTCCTTTTAGTTTTCTTCTTTTTTGGCAGTCTTCTGATGTGGGCACTACTATCCATAATGACATACGTAATAAAACTGAAGCCAAGGAAACTCTTGCATGAAATACTTCCAAGCACATTTACTGTAGTGTTATGATTTGGTAAGCTTGCTGACCAAGACTGTCCACTGATTCATGTGCAGCCAAACTGCTGGCCAAATCTCCCATAACAATACTGTTCCACTGGACAGAATGCAGTGAAGACTTCATCTTTCCCTATGCCTTTAACATTTATTCAGGAGCTATGCATATATACATGCATACACATTTTTATCTTCCTAGCTGTGACTGGAACTAATACCTTAGGACTCATACAAAACATTTATTATGAGCGTTATTCATCTTAAAGAAAATAACTAGTCCAATGCGTACATTTCTTTTGTGCAAAATACCACATTAAGAGGGTAGTTGGCCAAGTAAGACCACAAACAACATTTGTTCTTTAGATGCTGGTTGTTTACACTCCATGCACACAATCCCAGTCACTCTGACAGCTAGCAATGACATTGCTAACATCAACAGCAGAATTTTCAGCAACGAAAATCCATTTGTGTAAATCTCAAAGTACTTCATAGTGGAAGTTATTGCTTAAACATTCACTAAAAAAGAATCACCAAGAGGCCAGTAACTGCCTGTAGTCATACGCTAATTCAGTGACATGTTTGCTATATAAAGTCACATCAATACCAGCAGGCCTGAACAAGGACATACTGAAAAGAAAATAATTCAAAACGGATACACTCAATTCTACAGTACTTTGTAACTGTAGAACTGTACTGTATTAGTTTCAAAGCCAAAAATACAATGTTACGTTCACACTTCTAAAAATCTTACTTCAGCATCAAAGCGAGGATCCTGATAGGCATCACTGATATTCACCGGGAGACCCGTGGAAGCTACAAGTTCAGCAATGCTGTTATTTATTAGCCAGTCAGAGTAAGATGGTGATTTCTCCACACCTTCTTTGAAACTATCAGAAGATATAGCAAGAGAAGAAAAGAATACATTCAACGTTGCTTGAAAGTCTAGCACATTTTACAGGCATTGTCATAGGAACTGCAGAACTGTTCACAGTTACTGATGGTTACCAAGCGTTATCTTTGGAGCAGTAATTTGGTATTTATTGAAAGAGGATATAAAAAAAATTCTCCTTTACACAACTCCTTTGATTGAAAATAGCATTGATCTCCCGTGATACTTACACATTTAATAATGAAATCCACTGACACATGGATCAATAACAGGATCATGTTCACATCTCCGTGGGAGATAAGCCTGAAATCAGTACTAAAAATTTTCTGTAAAGCTAGCTGAAAGCATGGAATTTCAGATCTTAATTTTTCAAATTAGGTTTATAATTTGGTCATTTTAGTCCATACTTCCAATGTTTCTTTGTCTTTGTGAAATGTTTTTTGTTTTTAATTTTCATCTGCAGTGCTAGATCAGATTGGCAGTAGAAGGGACTGTGAAATGAGTCTTGAAATCAATAATGTGTGTTACAGCAGGTGGATCCTGGTAGGTATATAATACATGAATGTTTCCTCCTTGACTGACCTTCTGCCACAACTAATAAAGGGCTACAGAGCATAAGATACAAGAACTGTGAGCTCAACACACCAGCATCACCTCAGCTTGTGCTGAAAACTCAGTGTCTACACAGACCTTGAAAATCCTCATACGTTCCCTTATCTACTCAGAAGGAAAATTCTCACTGACTTATTACAAACAGGTTTTTATGGTTGGCAAGCAGTAGCTATTTGGGTGAACATCTGTACGCATACTATCTTAGCTTTGAGAATAAAACTGATCAACACCTGAGACATTAGCTAGGAGAAAGTGATTGAATAGTTGTGGAGAAGACCACAATGGCTTGAAACTTCAAAGTAATGAATAAGATGAAGACATATGCACAGTAAAATGCTCAGAAGACTCAATCAAAATGAAAGGATTGATTTTTGTTGGCCACATTAATTTTCTGAAAGCTAATTCAACTAAGTCATTCCTTTGAAAGAAAACTCAATATTTCTAAAAGGCTATAAATAAAGATAATAATAATGATTTACACAAATAAATCCAAGTGTATCAGCTTTAATTTGGGATAAGAATTTTGACTGACTGTAATAAATGTTGCATATGCACTTTGACAGGAGCCTTTACTGAAAGAAAATATTTTTGAGCTAGGTAAGAAAATATATTTTCATGATGTAAGATTTATTTGAGGACATCAATATACTTGAGAAGCGGAGGAAAAAGATCTTTCAGGATAAGAATCTAATTTCAAAAATGCATAGATCCCACTTCATATCTTAAAAATCTGGATACTTTCATTATAATCTAAAACACATTAAATTGGGTTTAGAGTGTAACTGTTCAGCATTTTAAACAGTAAATGATTTCAAGTCAGGAAGAAGTTTTAAAAGTATGTCCTCCATCATTCCCAACCCTTGCAAGTGCTTTACAACCACACTCTGAAGAGATGCACTTGACTTTCACCAGAGGAAATATCAGTGTTTAATTCTGATGCAAATCTCAGCCAGCTGGCTCCCTCTCTTTTCTCAGCAGTTCAGAACAATCAGAATTGCCTCTAAAAATCACAAGCAACAATATCCTTCATATGCTGGAAAGCCGTCAGCTGGACTGCTGGACTAATGCAGGCAGCTGCACGCCACTGCCTCCTGTTTTGCCTACACACAGGCAGAAGCATCATGTGCCAGACAGGAAAGAATACTCTGCTCTAAGAGCACTAAGTGCTGCAGGCTTCCCTATTATTCTCTGACAGGGGCAGCCAGAAGCACAGCTACCTTTAATCCCCTCTAGATTAACGTAAACCCTTCCAACTCCTAGGAATAGAAGAGCAGAAATATGCCTTAAGAAGCATAAAAACACCGCAGGGAATGAGGTGGTGCAGAAGTGAGCATCATTCCTAGGGATGGCAGCAGTGAAACAGCAATAACATGGATTTCTGCACTTTCTCTGTGCCTGCCTAACTGGGAAGGAGCACAGATATTTTCTGTGCAGCTCTACTAGCCAAGGTTGTTCACCTTCTCACCACCTCTGGTATTCAAGTTATTGAATAGGAATCTCAGCTACATCATCCACTAAGATGCCTCCCGTGCAGGAAGGACATGGCTCACAGCACCTGTCCCCCTGCTCACCTCTGCCCAGAATACATCCAAACTGAACTCAAGGCTTTAAAGACTTAGGTAGCTTTCTTTCAAAGAGAGAAAAACTTGAAAACCTGTGCTTCATGAATAAAGTGATTGTCATAAAGGACAGTATCTTATGAATTAGAACTGAACTTGATCCTGGCACGTGTTGGAATCTGTCAAACAGATAAATTCAAGTGTGGTCTCACAAGGTATTTCTTTATAACCAACAGCAAAGAAAAAAAGACGTAAGTATTCATTATAATGTTCAAGAACTAAGCTGGTATACTTTTACCATGCAGAGATGAAAAAGGCAAAAGAAAAGCTAATTTATTGTAAAACCGAAGGATGATAAGTTAAAACCTAAAACAATACGTTGTCCTTGGACTTTCTCTCTCCTTTAAATAAAATGTACAGGTTGAGAATGGTTCTAGTTATAATCTCTTTAGCTTTCCACTAAAATTTCAAAACAGAAATATTTATCTCCACTGGAGTCATGATGAAGAAACTCATCTTGCCATTTATTTTCCTACAGGACGCTGCATTAGTTAGGTCCATAGAATGTGGAATGAAAAGGGCAAAACTCACTAGAAGAAATGCTCAAATGCCAAGGGCTCCTCACATTGTTCTGTATCCTAAATAACCTTTATTTTCCCACTATAGTGCCAACAACTCAAGCTGTGCCTGTGCTAGATCCAAATGTAACATCATATCTGTCAGTCTGAACTTAATCTTTGTAAAACCAATTTCTCTCCCCACTGGGTGGAAAAATGAAAGAAAAGCAGTCTTTACATTAAAATGTACAGAAATAGACCTCTATAACTCTTACTAATAGTTGGCATGTGTTTATTCATCTCTCTAACTAAAAGTTGAAACAATCGACTACAGGCAGTGCAGGCTACTACAAATTGCTTTTTGGTAACATGCTAACATAACTATGGTAACAAGAAACAAGCCAGCTTGGTTATTTTCACACCAGTCTACACTGTGTTGACTAAGCTAGCTACTAATCAAGTATGACAAAAACAGGAATAACAACCACATCTCTTGATTCACACCTCTGACCCCTAACAAAAAGAATGTATAGTCGCGCATTAAATAGACCTTAGTGGAAACCTTACAATGCAACTGTAAGGAGGCATTTTGTAAAAGATCAACAAACAATTTGAAAAAAATGCGTAATTTTTACTTCAGCACTTAGCATGCAAAACAATATTTGTGTATTTTCCACAAGTTCAATAACAAAAATCATTAGTTTCCTGGTTTCTCTTTTGAGATATTGATATAATGTTATATCAGCACGTATAGCAACATTAACGCATTTATTCAACCAGTTTTTCATTTGGACGAGATTCTTTGCTTCAAGTAAAAACAGTAGGCTGACACTCTTCAAGCAAATCTATCTGAAGGTTCATAACAAAATAAAACCAAGATCAAGCAAATTTTAAACTGAAAAATATAAAGCAATCTTACCACAGAAGACACGAGCACCAACCTGTTTTCAGCATCAGCACTGCATTTTGGAGATAGCAGCTCAAAGGATTTTGTAAATTTCACTACCTGTTACATAAGTAAAAGGAATGTTGTTAAAATTACAAGTACACAAGTAAACATTAATGTAAGGCTACTGTATTTGAACCATATTTTTCTCCAATGAACCTACAACAAAGAATTAAATATGTATTTCCTCAGTGAAGAACTCATGTAAAAATGTACTATGCACCATTCATAAAACAAACAATACCAAATCAAATGATAGCTTAATGAATTATGAAGAACAGAAATCATTTCTGCAACAGTATGCTTCCCTTCAGAGCTCTCTGGAACATGAACTACAGAGCTTTACCTAAATCCTTTTTTTTTTTTTTTTGGGGGGGGGGGGGGGGGGGGAAGTAAACAGAAATATGCTTTTGCAGTAATTGCAATCTCTTTTCCTTGAACTTGTGTCAACAGTACAGAAACAAAGCATTTTAAGAGTAGCTGATGCAACACAGAACATAGATAATGGTTTTAGATACTGAAGAACATCCACCTTTCATTTCAGTTTTGAATTGTAAATGTTTTTCATGCTGTATATGGATGATATTTTAGCATGGCTAAGCATTAAGTTAGTCTATAGAGATCCATTTTGATATAAAGGTTAACCCTCTGAAATAGGGAAATTGGGAAAATAATTGCTTTGTCACTTTGTAAAAAATATATAAATGAGCATTAAGATGCTGTTCTCCTATTGCAAATTAACCTAAGTTTTATTATTATTTAAAAAAAAACACAAGGGTTTGTTGTTCTTAGGCTTATCTGAATACCTCAGCTATCTGCATTTCAGTATTTGGTCTAGATGAATGAGAAGACTCTGTGTTGTTTGGAAAAAAACCCTCCATGTTAAGTGGTGGAAAAGGTACTAAGAACAGAAAAAAAAATGAAATCCCATCCACCGTCTGCTACAAACACAACATACTACCGCTCTATGAAAAATAAAAATGATATTATACTTGCAAACATAGAAATGTAGTAGAATTATATCATCAAGAAACGTGGGGGGAGGTTAGTGTAAGAAAACACTAGAAACATTAAAATTATACAGCAGAACGTACACAAAATCCAAAGCTCTGTCGTGCTTTCATGAATGCTAGTGTAATTTAGGGCATACTCCGTGGAAAGTACTTAATTACTATTAATTTAAATGAAATGAGAATCATAGCTTTCCTCCAGGAAATAAATAGTTTTTCTGCCATATATACAATCTTGTGATTCTCTGATAATCATTTAAACTCTCACTGATGCACAGCAAATCAATTACAGAGTCAGTGAATCTGAAGAAACTTGGATAGAAAAGAATGCTTCAACTACTGATTTAATCAGTTGGAACAAAGGAAGATCGTGCTCAAAACACTGAATGGAAACACTAATATAAAGGTAGCAACAATCACAACAATGTTTACATTCCTAAAAGAGGCTCTCATACCCTATAAATGGCAGTATTTAAAGAGTCCTGGCAAAGTTTCAGGCCAAAATGGACAGATAGTTTCATATGGCTTACCTCTACCTGCTCAACTTAAGAGCTCTGCAATGAAGTAGTTATTCCCTGATCAAATTGACTGAGCAATTGGAAAAAACAAGAATACTTCAGTAATGTTGAAAGTAATGTTTTCACTTAACCTGTTCAATGCAAATGCTTCCTTCTGCCACAAGAGTGAGAAGTACAGTTCTAAAACTGCTTGCAGGCACCACCTGCTTGATAAGGTATTAGCCTGAAAACATCAACAAGGTCATAAGTTCCTGGTAAATGTGAACAAAACTACAGACAGGATTTTTCTTTCCTCCTAGTGGCTATGGCATGAAAGAAAGAAGCAAAGCAAAAAAATAATTGAGAACAAATCAGGTCCCTATTTTTTACCAAGCAAATCAAAGAAGTGCTTGCTGTCCTAGCTGCTCTGCAGTAAGCACTAATTCCATCACACATGCAACTGCGAAGGACAGCTAAACTGCTTCGTCACAACTCTGATAGATTCTTCAGCAACTTACAGGCCTCATATTAAATGCCTTTAATGAACAGAAGGAATCAAAAATACATTTCCGTTTCCCCTCAAACAAGTGGTACTGGATAAAGGTACGTACAACCTGTATATAACTTGCATTGAAGAATTATACGCTGAAAGAATTCTTGCTATCCAATGCTTACATTCAACGTGAAACAGCTTCTCCACAATACAAAAAAGCTGCTACACAACTCATATATTAACCCTTCAAGAAGAGGTGCAGGTATACTTACTGGGGATTCAATATCTTCCAGAAGTAATACTGAACACCGTTCACACTTGAGTAGAGTCTGGGCCCGATGCATAATTTTCTTGACAATCTTCTCTAAGTCAGTCTGTTCTTCGAAGAGGTCATTCACTACTTCCAGTAAAGCCTGTATACAGGGATACAGAACTCTTATACTGGTTACAGAATACATAAATATATGGAGCATTGCAAGGAGTCAATCTCTGCAGTCTTGATTTTAGTGTAAGTGATAACTGAAGTCTTCATTCACAAAATTCTTAATGATTATGGCAACAGTCAGTGGTGTGTGGTCAGAGGGGTATCTAGAAAAATAAATAAGTACACATCTCTATACTCAAAACTGACCACAGTTCAACTCCTAGCAATAAAAAGGGAATCTTACGAACTATTTCATTTTTGTTCACTAGCCTCCATACATGAAAAGCACTAAAATCTGAGCAATGAAAATGTTAGTGCTTGATACAAGGACCAACCCCACTGTAGTTTCCCCAGCTTTGTGAAGTAAGATTTGTTAGGCACTACAGATGGTATTTCAACTGAAAATTCAGTGTGAAAATCAGGAAGAAACTTCCCAAATCACAATTTCATTTCTTTAAAAAATAAAAGTCACACCAAAAAGCAAAGGGCATGTGAGCTCACTGTTACTCTCACTTCTTTGAAGTCTTCTATCCCAACTCACACATCATCAGCAACCATGAGTAACATACCTATGCAGATACATGCTGTTGAAATCTTTCACATACAAGTCTTTGCTTGTTTACTTTTATAAAGATGAATCTAAATTATTCACACACAAATTGAATGCCAAAGTTTTGATATTTCTGGAGTTCTACTAGAGTTTGAATCACTGCCAATGTAACTCTTTCTACTGCACTGTCACCAGTACAATTGTCTCAGTACTCCAAAACAAGAAACTGACATCAGGAAACAACAGATACCACCAAGAGCTTTTCCTCCCACGTTCCCTGCTTGCTGCCTGAGTAAAGTTTGCTATCTGCTGGAAATGCATCTTTGGAAATAAAATGTAGTTAAGACAGTCTGCTTAGCAAAACAGTACACATAGCTGGAATCTGAAAGAACAAAAGATGAAGATTTGATACTAGTCCAACATATGAGGACTGCTCAAAAAAGCACTGCCTCCTATTTTATTATGTTGGTCCACAACATTAGAGGTGGACACTGCTGGTATGGCAGTAGAGTTTCAACCTTCCTGTCAGTATTCCGTTACATGTTGTTGCTGTGACAGATGGCAGTAGAGGGGCAGTCTGTTAAAATAGTGTCTGAAATGAAATTGCATATAAAGCAAAGGTATGCCATTGAATTCCTCCTTGCAGAAAAAGATGGCACCACTGACACTCATTGACACTTACTGAAGTGTTTATGGAGACCAAACAATGGATGTGAATACTGAAGCAGTGGGTGGTGTGTTTCAGCAGTGGTGACAGCAACATGGAAGACAAGCCATGATCTTGTCACCTAGTAGATTTTTAAGAGCACAGCATGCAGGCTCTTTTTCCATCACTGGCAAAAATGCATAGCTGACGGTGGTGTCTACGTTAAAAAATAGCATTTTGTATCTGATAATTTGCTCTATCCAGTACTGTTATTGTGCTCTTTGTATCTAAGGTAGTTTCCATAGAAATAAATAGGAGGCATTACTTTTGGAGCAACTTACATTTTGTTACTCACCCTGCTTCTGTCGTATTCCTTCCTTGAAGCTGCAAATAGCTGGGCATTGGATATGGCAATCCCACAGAATGGGAGGTACATCTGCATCACCTAGTGCCGAAAGAAACGTCCCGCCATTAAATACAACTGCAGTTAGACAGTCATGTTATTAACAAAAAGACAAACTCAAGTGGCGTCTCTCAGGAAAGTCTCAAGACCACTCACTCTTCAATAGACAACTAAGTACAAGCAAAATCATCACAGACAAAGCACTGAAAATTGATGGAACAAAGATCAAACTGGAAGGAAAGAAAAATGCATTTGCGTTCATAGGTCCCCCTATGGCTTGACTGGAAAACTGATTTTTAAGTCTAGAAACTGTCTTCTGAAGGCAATATTAAAATATGTAGACACTGCAGCTTCTCCAGTGAAAGTATTGCTATTCTATTTCCTGGTCTGCCTTTGTTCTAATACCTAAAGAAAAAAATGAGAACAGCAATCTTGAGTCACGTTCCTGCTGATTTTTAGAGGACACAGATTTTGCAGAATACCAGCTAAGTATGACACAACACATTCATCCCCAAACTCTTAGTCATAGAGCTGATTCTCTTCTCAATGAGGGGAAGGAGGTTCAAGATATGCTCAAGAAAATTCCAGAGAAGAGAGATTAAAGGCAAATTAAGTTGAAATGAATGAAAAAAAAAAAATTGCAAGGTTTAGGTCTGCAAGAAAATTCATATTTACTTGGTCCTCTGAGAGGACCAAGTTGGGCCTTAATGCATGATCACACATTAAGAAAGACTCCACAGGAGGGACTGGGAAATATTTTGAGATACAAGCGACCATACTTTAAACTGGCTCTGAGTGACACATACTATTCTACCCAAATGCCTGAATACCTGGAGAATTGGCACATTTCACACGGATGTCACTGCACTGAAGACTAATAATATTAACGTATTTAAGCCACATAAAAATAATAAGCCTATAGCAGTCAGTACAGAGCAGTTCAAAGTGTAGGAAGTAGCTCTTATAGCTGCCGAACAGCCTTAACATTTGCCAAGCCAATGGGAGTTGGAGCACTCTGAGATCATTGGGTGGTTAGCAGAATATATGGAAGGACAGACATAAAGCTTCAACAGACCTTAATGCCTTTGGACAAAATGCTTGATGAGGCAAGCACTGAAATGGTATCATCACAAAGGAAGGCATATCCATTTAATTTTTAAAACTATTATCATTTCTCTAGCACCATCACCATCTTTACATATCATATGTATGACCTCCTCCTTTTTGGTTATCAAATACATAAATAAATGAAATTTGGAAGTGGAAGATCCTTTCCAATTAAAAAATAATAATAATGTTACAGCAGCTAACCTTCTCACCAGTCTTTGTCAACTGAGAGATCAACTGCAAGCTGTACTCTCCCATGAGAAGTTTTGGCATTGAAAAACTGGCATTTTGTCTTTGAAGCTTCATTTAATTAGGAAGTTATTGCCAACTCAGGGAAACAGACTATTAAGACTACTTAAGGGGAAAAAAAAAAAAAATCAACAAAAAACAACCAAGAGCTGTAATCACTCAGAAGAACCAAAACAGTCTGCAGCAATTTCTGTTCTACTTCATCTTCCCTAAACACTCTGTAAACTATGGGTCTACTAAATTTGTGTTTGCGTAAATACGAGTTTTCTAAGAGGATTTTCATATCCTCTGACTTTTGCACTTTCACAGCTGCCACTCTGTCAGAATATGTGCGGTCTTCCTACTACAGACAGCTATACTGCTAGTTTGCAAACACTTCAGTCTTTCTCCACCATGGTTCCTTTAAAGAAGAGTTACACACTTCAGATTTGACACTTACCTTTGTGGAAGACAGTAATTAAACTGGTAATTAAAAAGTCAGCTATCACAACAGGTCTGCAGGAAAGAGTACGAGAAATGAAAGATAAATTCTGAAACACAATCACTGAAGGGATCATTCTCTTATAAGAGCTCCTCTGAGATAATTTTGCCTATTTCAACTTAGATTTTACTTACAAAATGAAGAAAAAACTTATCTATATCTTCCTGTAATAGTACTAAACACCACAGCCAAGTAAAAGATGACCAAAGAAGACCTACAGAACAGAAAAAAATTTAACTGAGAAAAATCTGCCATAATTAATATATATCATAGAGAGACTTATTAAATAAAAGTTAGTACTAATTGCCCAACACTGGAACTTCTTATTCAATTATAATGTGGCATCAAGGTGATAGAAAGCATATGAGAAGTTTTAGTAAGATGAAAATGCAATACTGAATAACACCACTTTCCAGAATTTGAATTCCAATCCCTGTATATAAAGCAACATCCATGAAATGCTGGTTCATGAAATGTCAAGAGTTTGGAAAGCTGCTGATTTACGTCATCCTTTTCATAACTCAAACTAATTGTGTAAAGTTTAGCACAACTAAAACTGACACCAAGTACCAAACTGTTAAATATAATCAGTAGAAGAAAATAAATGTTGACAACTATCAAGAAAAAATGTATTAAAAAAATAAAATCAACTGTCAGATAGAGAGGAACCACCCTGTAATAACAAGTAAATCAACTATTACTGTTTATTACTAGAGATCGTGTGTCAAAACAAAAGCCTACTGTCATTCCTCTTTCCTACTTTCTGAATTTTAAGGGCAACTGCTGTCTAAAGAATCTTTGGCAAATTGTAATACTATTCCAAATATAGACATTTCTAATGGTAACTGAATTTTAAATAAGTTTTTTTTTCAATCCAAAATTACAGAATATCACAGAATCACAGAATTGCCAGTGTTGGAAGGGACCTTAAGGATCATGAATCTCCAACCCCCCTGCCACATGCAGGGCCACCAACCTTCCCACCTAATGCAAGACCAGGCATATAATAATTATATATAATTTTGTACTATAATATAGTACAAAACTTTTATCACATTTTGACTTCAAGTACTGAAGACTACTTTCTCATTTATTTTGCAATGTTTTAAGAGAAAGGAAGTCTTTACAAGCATCTCCAACCTATTGATGTTACAGCTGTTGACAATCCAAACAAATTAAGTAATAATACTGAACTCTTTTCTGCCTGAGCCACACACTGTAATGAACTGTTATTGTTATGCTAGATTCCCTTTGAGCATTTTCCCTCAGAAGGGAATGCACAGAAAGAACTGAGGAAATAGAAAGAGCAGAGGAAATGGCACATAACACCCTTTCTTCCTCCCTTGAAGTTACAGGTATGCTATTAGAGACCTTTTGGTGCTCCAACACATTGCATTACAGAATAGCAATGCACTGTAATTCTATTTCCCTTCCTGCTGATTATTACTATGGCTCCTTAAATAGAAGCATTTTACTTATAATAACATAAAAGCACAGTCCACATGCTTTGGTAATGTAGTATTGATTTTTGATAATAGCAAATAAATTAGGTAGAAGTCTAAATTGTATAGAAAAGACAGATTATAGATGGACATGAATACACTGCTATGCAGCATGTCACAGCAATGGACATAGATAACACACACAGTCATTTTAATTTGCCTCTGAGAGATGATCTTGCCAAGAAGGAGCTGTTTTCTCTTTCCCTGTCTATGATTCTTCCCATAGCACTGGGCAGGCCACACAAATTCTGCACAGGTTTCACTAAATTGTTTTATTATACAGTAAAGCCTACATAATGTTGAAACTTGTAAAGGTATCACTGACACCCAGACTAAAGCTGGAGTGTGCTGCATGTTTCAATTATACTAATGCAAAAAAACATGCATGGGATTTGTGGAAAAAACAGTTCATATTCACTTTCAAAAGACATAAAATTATTTCCCCTAGCCTAAAGGAGATTAAAAATCATATTTTGGAAGGAAAATGTAGCGTACCATAAAGGAAATTTCCTTCCATATTTAACTTGAACTAATGAGAGGAGGAGAGTCCACAGATTTATTAAACAAAGCAAATTGCTAAGAAAGCAAATAGACAGAATATAAAAACATCAGGAATATAGCTTTACCAGATATATCTTGTCTATTTATTCCAGCAAATAAGATTAGCTGTAATGACTCATCACAGTACCTTGCAGCATATTAACAAACAAATCAGTAAATTTATAATACTATATTTTATTAAAATAATGTTCAATCCAAATAACAAGCTAATCTAATGAACCTACTAAGATGCTAGAAGAGACAGCTATTTGTTCTGGTGCCAAATAGAAGGCATTCAGATAACTGCAGATTAACAACATTATATTGTGAATTACTTGGGCATAGAGGGGCCAGGTAACCTGACAATTTTTTCATACTTAACAGTGCAGCAAGCACAGAACCCTCAGCAACTACAGCTGCCTTAAGTTCACAATGACGTACAAAAGCTAAGAAGTTGTATTCATTCACAAAATGTTCAATATTTTATCAGGGCAAGAAACCCTCTACAGAAAGAAATAGAGCAATAGGCATTAATTCAATATCTCATCCTCTTCATTTCTACATTTTACTAGTTTGTTATGGGATATCTTATACCAGGAGTACAAAGACACAAATAGCTAGAGAACAAACAGCATAAGCACTGGAAGCTGCAATATTCTATTGTACAACCAATAATATTTTTAGCCAAGGTCCAAAGATGATGCATCTTTTCTGGAAAAATAAAATGGAGAGATCAAGTGGCTGCCCTGACCGCTGTTACTTTTTCCTTCCTGCATATATTCCCATGGCTTTAGTATCTCCACACATTTTTCAACTGCTATGCCCAAAGTTAGACCTTTAAATCAGCAAACAACTATTGAAGCAATAGCTTGATATTTGGAAGTACGAAGCATTACAAAATTTCACTGTATTAACATCCAGAACAAGAAGGCTGCAAATAAATGTGCACTTGTTTCATTGTTTTTTTATGGCATCAGTTCTGAAATGCAGATGAAACCTACCAGTTCTCCTTCAGAATTTCAGAATATAGTCTTTCACATGATTCCTCTGTTCACAATTTCATAGATCAAAAGTTCTATATCTGGCTTCACAATTGTCAGTGTTGGGACAGCTATCCTAATGCCTTGAGATGTAGCACTCATTAGCCTTTCATCTGGCTTTTCACCGGTGCCAAGATATAGACAGAATTTAAGTTAATAGATACTTAGCAATGTTTCTTTTAACTGCTAAAATAAGGATTTTCTCTGGTGATCTGGTCTGGAGAGTCATAGTAACTTCATGCATGATATAAACCTTATTATCATGAGAAACAGACAGGATCAGACTGAGCTCCTTCTGACAATGCCAGGGCTCAGAGCAACCAACTTACCCTTCAAATAGCCTGGAGAAGATGGTGCCTTACTGAACTGACAGTTCTTCTTTCTGCTGCCCTAAAATATCTCTCTGCTAGCTCCTACTTTCAAAATTTGAAATAAGGCTATTTTCTAATTGGGTTTCTTATGGGTAATAAAGTTTTGAAATTGTCACTTCATGAAAAGGTACAAAAAGCCTTTAGTTTCCTAACCTTGGTATTCAATTTTCTCAAAGAGTACAAGCTTTACATCAACTACAAACCAACATGAAATGTAGTTTGCAGATCTCATTGTATCCTTTTATTTTTAACGACAGAGATGATAGAGATGAGAAAGATGCACACATGCAGAATCTGCAATGCAGAAAGTTACTTGCTAATCGTGAAAAACAACCAGTGCTGCAATGGCAGCACACTGCAGAGGTAAAAATGCTAGCTTCATGCTGCTGGCTGGAAAGCAGCCCTGAATTCAGCTTCAGTGAAATGCAATGACATTTACCTTGCCTCCCCCACAGGCTGTTTTGCCTGCACTAACCATTCTCAGAGAGCACCCAGTACCATAACTCTTTAATGGATACAATCTAACTCAGGAATATCAACGTGCTCCGAACATCCTTCTGTCTGTGGTCACAAAAGATAGCAATTTGGATATCTGATGGAGATAAGAAGCCTCTCAGAAAGGCTGGAGTACTCGATCTTACAAAAACTATAGGTGAAACCTCTTGGTGAACACTTGTCTGGTTCGACTTTCATCTTCAGGGGTCGGAGGAGGCACTTTTTATACAGTTTATTTGGTGAGGCTGAGGGGGAAGCAAGGAAATTGAGGCTTCCTAGAAAGAGAAAAATATCCCTGTGAAGTAAATATTTTTACATTAAAATTGGAAATGTTTTATGAATATACTTAAAAACAAGCCAGGGAAGCCAGCTGCCCCTTGAAACATTTCCTGAAATGTTAAAAATAGGTTTCTGAAATGAATGAAATATTTTACTGAATTCTGAAAATGTGAAACTAAAATTGATTGCAAAATGGTTGGTTAAGCACAAGTGCTCAAACTCCATTGCCTTCTGCCAACTGTGCAGTGCCTGGCTACCCATGCCTCTGATAAAAACCTGATCATCACCTAGGTTTTCAGTTCAGTTTTCAAAATTATTTTTCCATTCCAAGCATGGACTAAACCTCTGCTTGGTAGAGACATCCCATGAATTATAGGCATACAAGCTTAGCTCATAAGCTCACGCTCACATCCATGAACCTACAGAGGCTCCTGAATCAATTTTCCTATTGCCCCAGTGTTTTTTTCCCCTTTTTAAAAATTTTTGTTTGCATGTGGCTATTTATGCAGTGCCATAAGAATGTCCTAATGCTCACAAACAGATGGCACCATCTCGGTCTTGTAAAGCTGACCATAAAAACATGAATAGGTGGCTGTAAACAGCCTGAAAAGGAGCACAGGAGATTTCTTCAGCACTATCTCTGTGCTTGGCTGCCTCATATAATTACTGGCACACATTCAAACTAGATAACTGCGTCACCAGACAGATTACAACACACGTTGCCTGCAGGAACAGACTTATTGCAGTTTTAAAACCTGACTTCTATGTAGGTCACCATCCTCATGAGCTGCGGCACTGGGAGACTACTGCATACAGAGCCAAGGAGCTGGGGAGGGCAGAGCACAGTGTGTACAGGTTCAGCCTCAACTCTGACCCTTTTCAGCCCTCCTCACAGCCCTCCAGTTTCTACAGCACAAAATTCATCTTCTCTCTCTTTTATGCAAGGCACCTCAGACGTGAGGTGAGGAAACAAATGAACACATCTACTTTGATTTACTGTGGACTCCTGTAAGATTATTTATAGAGTCAGAACTATACACATCTACTAATCCTATTTCATTTTTCTGACAGATATTTTTAGGCTTCTTGTCCCAGCCATTTTGCAGCTAAACGTTATTCATACCTTCCATCGCCAGCAGGAGACAAAGCTCAAAAAATCTAAACAAGCCATACTGAATTTTCTGTCATACACACAGAAACATTGTCAGGGTCTATTAAAACTATTCTTAGAAATATATGACACATTTAAACACTACAACATTGCTTTGAATTTAGTAGTTGTTATAAAGTGGAAAAAAACAATAAATTTCATTGTAAATTTCCACAGAATATCTCACATGAAATGCTGCTGCTCTAGATAAAACTGATCCATGAAAGCATTTCTGCTAGACTAGGGCACCACCCAAAATTCAAACATATGCAAAATGGCTACTATTCTAGGATCAAATCTTGTGATCTCATATTCTCAAAGATCATTCTATTTTCATCAGAAGCTGCTCCCTGTTTGACACATGCTACATCAGTGATGCCCAGTAATAACCTCTGTCCCAGCAAGCACTTTAAAGCCACCCTTCAGTTATTCAATACGTGACATTAAGACAGGATTTCCAGCAGGAAAATCAGAGACAAGAGGAGGATAAGAGTAAGACAAGGAAGAAGAGTGGCTCTATTAAAGCTAGATGTGCAGAAAACAGGAAGTGTAAGGATGGCAGTCAAAGATAAAAGAGCATTGCCAGAAGAAGCATTGCAGTCACAGCATAAGCACCTGTAAGCCTCATGCCTGGCAAACAGCATTCAGTCCTAGAGCTTGGCAAAGGCACATCCAACTTGAAAGCTACGAAAAAGACACCCTGTGAGCAACCCAAGCAAGAACGGCAAAGCTTACATAATATGATCAAACTGGTGAACCTACACACTTCTGTATTACAAAAGCCATGGAGACTCCTCACTGCAAAGGCTTTGGAGGACTCCCAAATCTGGATGGTGGGGGTGAACATACAACTACATAGTCAGAACTTCATTAAATCAACACAGAAATTGTTTCCAGTGTTTCCATCCATTGTTTTTGAAAGGTGCCAGTGCATCGTTCTTTGTGGCAAAGCCTGATATGAGAAGCACCAGGCAGATTTTATTCGTTCCTCTGAAATGACATGAATGAACAGCATCATGGGACAGACAAATGTCCTCAGAACCGCAGTACCTACTCAGCAATTAACTTTCTGTCCTTCAAAGACTGAACGTCAGTCATCTTTGATGCATTCAAATTATACCATCACCTTAATAAAAGTCAAGTTGATAGGGTTCATTACACATTTACCTGTGTAATGTTTTCCGAAGAGACAAGAGGGGCTGTTAGTGCCTGGCTGCTCTCTGCTGTTGGAAGACGAGCCACCAGAGACTGGTCCCCAGGTGTGGGAGCCTACAGCCATTGTGTAAGAGCATTGGTAGGCAGTTCTGCAGTGTTTTAAATCTCAGTATGTCAAAGTACTTTGGAAGACAAGCAGTGAAGTTTAACAGCAGCAATATCACGTCATAATTTTCTTCTGGATACAGGAAAACTGAGCTAAAGAAAGAGTAACTGATTTATCTATGGGGATGAAGAAAGTCACAAAGAAAGACTTTATAAAAATTATGGAAAAGCTCCTGGTTCCCACCATGCCTGAATCAATGGACCCTACCTGCTTGAAGATGCAGTTATAAAAGCTTTATAAATGTCACTGCATGAGACTAAGATGTTGGTGCAGTAGAATAAGAGCAGTTGAAGACTGACACTATCACTGAAAAAAAAAAAAAAAGAGCTCCAGATCAGAACTTCAAATCTGTATAGAAGGATTAATGGATATCACTTTGAAGTTGATTTTTTGTTTAACACAATTGCAGATTTCTGTTTCGCCTCACCAGACTGCTTCACGTATCTGATCTGTGGCAGAGAACTACACATAATAACCTACAATGATAATTAAATGGTATTGAAAGAAATGAGTAAATTCCACATATGCTCCTTGAGAAAGTAATTTTCAGGTTCTACTTACAATTCAGTTACCAACTCCAAACTCTCATAAAAAATGAGAACAAGGTATACTTGTAAACTTCTTGATGCAGTATTAGTACTGAAGTGTACACAGAAAACCATTTCTACAGACTGTTGGCTTTCATCAGGACTGAATAAAGATGTCTTTCAGCTTTCTTACAAATTAAGTTGTCTTTTGAGTCAGAGTGCAGGCATGCATTTCTGTGAGTTGTGAGCAAAACACAATCCTATTGTTGCATAAATACTATGTGCAGTTTAACCAAAAAAAGAACTTAGCTCGTCTATATATAGTAGCCCTCACTGACATCACAGCGACATTACTCTGTCTTTATTCTTCTCTCATATACTTCAAAAGGAGTCTTGTGATTTTGGAGAAAAAGTTACACAAACAGTAATTTTTTTCATATTGAACTTTAACAGAGATAATGTTTCTGGAAGAGCTGACTGCAGAGGCCTGATTCTTTGCCACACTGAGTTCCTGCTTTAGAGAAGCAGGCATTCTCGGTGGAAGTCCTCCTTTCCTGACTGAACCCCCAAAGGGAATACAAAAGCCTGAGACTCATACAAAAACCAACCAGATTTCCTGGGTTAAATTTTAGCAGGTAGGAATTAAAGTTAGCTACTCTGACTGCCCACTGTTTGAAGCATTACTCGAAAAGGGATGGAAAGGGTTGCTTCTGTTTTCACAGAACATTTAAAGTTTTCTTATGCAAATGAGACAGATACTCCGTAATAGCTAGAAAGACACGAAGAGACTCAACACTAACTATATTTCCTTATGTATTCCCTTACATTACTCCTGCCAAAGCATTTCTATTATTTTATAGGCTACAAAAGCTTTACACCCAGATGGAAAAAGAAGAAATGGAAATAGTAGAAAGGTCAACATAATAGCATAAGGGACTGTTACTTTTACCACACCATCTCTCTTTCCACTGAGATGCTTCTGTGTTTATTCACCTTGTTGAACTTTCATGATACACAGAAGCATGACTACTAAACAAAATTGCATCATATTTTTGACATTTTATGTTATTTAGTTAAGTTTCTCCTGAACATTGGAAATTTGCCAGTGGTATTCTTCATCTGACTTTTTTCAGTCTGTGTGTATTTAATGATTAATCATTGCTACTGAATGTCGTGGGACTTTATAATGGTGTTGCTTGCCTGCTCTCCATATACTTATTCAGAGAAAGCTGTTCCTTTTCTTATTTCCATTTCTTAAGATGAAAAATACTTTTAAGAAATATAGTGCATTTTCAGTCTATTTTTTTATTTTGTAAAAAAAAAAAAAATGCAATATATTTCCTTTTTATCATAAAATAGAACTACTTAGACTGTCACACCAGGAGAATTGATTATGCAATTGGACAAACTCAACAATGTTCTGATCTCAATCTGACCACGCTAATTCAATAACTTGAATTAGTTTATATTAGGGTATTTTCAGAACTAATTACTTACAATACGTAGCCTAATTTCCACCTATCGCATTACGAGTGTTAGCATTTCACGTGAAGTGGTGAAATAAAGCCTACAAACCTGTCTACAAAAAGCAGCTCACATACCCTTCACGTTGAGCTTGTATATGAAAAAAGAAGTGTACGTTCATAACATTTCTTTAGAACAGTTTCCATCCAAAGTGACAGAATGTTTGCTAGAAGGAAAGCATCTATAAAATCTAGACAGTATAACTCTTCGTAGTCTAAGGTTAGAATAATTTCTTACATCACAAGGGAAAAAAAGCCATTTCAAACAAAGGGAGCTTTTGGAAGACCATCACAAAGTATATAGATTAAAAAAGTATTGTTAAAATAAAACAACTTAAATGTGTTGA
This sequence comes from Chrysolophus pictus, assembly GCA_037305975.1. Classification (NCBI taxonomy): domain Eukaryota; kingdom Metazoa; phylum Chordata; class Aves; order Galliformes; family Phasianidae; genus Chrysolophus; species Chrysolophus pictus. The sequence goes on from CM074582.1 coordinate 22,050,008, forward strand.
GCAATTATATTGTCTACTTTTTTTCATTGCAAGCACAGTTTAAAGGAACAGTAGAAAAAGATACAAACCAACTACTGCTCTCATCTATATCACTGTGGGCCTGCAGTAATACCTCTGACATTTTAACTTGGTTTTGTGTGGTTATAATTTATAGAATTCTGTCTTCTTTAAAGGTGTAGAAATGGAGTTGATGCCTGAAGGACATTTTCATCAGCTCAGGCAGTATCAATTTCATAGAAGGCAGACTAACATTAAAATATATTTCACCCTTTCCAGACAGATGCCAGTTGGAAGAAGCTGAGCATAAATATTAACAGAATTTCTGTGAAGCCATGTAATCTGTTAGACAGCCTGATCATTTTGACATTTTCTACTTTCTCTATCTGTTCTACATCTATCAGAACACCCAAATCTCACACCTTGCTCTTTTGCCCATGCACAAGAATGTCCAATAGAAGCGGGAAAGAAGGAAATAATCTCTGCATAGAACTTTGAATACTAATCATAATTTTAATGACAACAAGCAAAACAAATATATGCAATATTTTGGTAAGATTTAGAGACACAACTGTAAAAGAAAGTGATCTAAGAAAAGAACACATATAGGGAAAGAAAGGATTATCCAGCAAACAATAAAATGCGCAATTTAGGGAAATAAACAATGATTCAAATTACAATATTGAAAAACATACCCATTTCAGAATAAAGCCTTGTTTTTCTGTGAAAAATAATCCACTTCTCTCTTTTTTCCTAGATTAAGGCAAACAAAAACCACCAACTTGAAGCCTTTTTGAATTCAATTGCCCAGAGTCCTCATTAGACACGAAGTACCAGACCAGTTAGAGGTAAGTCAGATGTATTTCTGAATTGAACATCTCCTGTTTGCCTTTCTGTGATGACATCTGGAATTCTCTTTAGTACCAGCACCCTATGATAAGTGCTTTTCTGGAACTTACCGATTTCTTCCTTATAGACGTCATTAACTTTGCAGACAGGGAGGTGAACACAATTAACTGATTCCACTATCAGCTAACGAACTTTTAAAAGTATAACAAAGTAATGGTTTGAGCAGTTCACTAATTCTTTAGAACTTACAAGTGGATTAGTCTGGGGTTCCAGGCTAAAAAAGTTAAAATACTCACTTGCATATTGCAAATCCAGAGAAACTGTGGCAACAATACTGATACTACAACCTGAATGTTTAATAGTATGAGTAAGATTCATTAAATTAAGTAAAATTAATTAAAAATAAAAATTAATAACTACCTTGCCAAATGATATAAGCTTGGACTGTAAATGTCTTCTTTCCACTAATTCAAAAGGGTTTTTTTATTTTTTATCCTGACACTGATAACACTAAGAAGTCAAAAGTCTTTGTTATTGAAAAAATGTGACAAAGAATCCCATCTCTCATGTTAAAAGAAAAAAAAAAATAATCAAGAATAGATATTTTGGTGAAGAAGGGATGTTCATCTATTCAGTTCAAATTGTAGCAATTAACAAAGACAATTATTTACTGTCTTCCAAAATTGCCTTTTGAGCACTGCTGGCTGACAGAGCATGAGGAAAAGCACTGTGTTGCCTATTACTGCACATTTGAGTTTTAGGACTGGGTAGGCTGTAGCAGACTGACTTGAAAAATTCAATTTTTGTCTGTGCTGCAGACTTCAAGGTGCTGATGAAAGTGTGTAGGCTGGTTTGGATGTGAGCCATGCTTATTCCACACATCATTGTGTCTCCTGCACTAATGACTCACACCTGCAAATGCTGCTATCTGATTTCTAGGCAAAGATATTTATAAACTGGGACTGTGGGACCAGATCCTGGTGGTATAACCAGATCACAGTGTACCTAAAGCACCCGCCTGTGAAGCATAGAGGATTTGGGGATTCCTTCAGGATGTCTTGAAAACTGGGTTTTCTCCTCTGATAAAAAAAACACACTGCAACATTATTTTGCAGACTGTAATCTATTTGATGTGATAAAGCACTACTTTTCACTTGGCTGCACAAGAAACATGATCATTGATCCGTGAGGTCCACTGGACACAGAAAAACATCCCACTATCCAGTAAGTACAGGAATTATTTGCCATAGAGATTATTTATACCTACAGATTTATCTGTTACAGACTACTTCAGACAAAAGAATACTTAATTCAAGCAAAAATAGTGTCTCCTAAGCTTGTGATTACAGTCCAGTCTTGCCTCAATTATCTCACTCTCTGGTCCAGACAAGCGTTCTAAATCAATGCTCAGAGATTTCTCCTGCTTACAGCTGCAGAAGCATACACTTTTGGTAGCACTTACATAGCCTTTCCTCCTTTCTCTCCAACTGGCCTTGAGTAGTTTTACTACATCTTCAGATCTTTGATCTCTCTTTGGTACAATTTAGTGAAGGGCACAGAAAAAAAAAAATGAAAACACCACCACATTTGAGAACAGCTGTCTAAATGATCTCTGTGTGAGTGGGCAACATCCACAAAGAAATAAAGCAGTGATTTGCTACAGAGTAAATTTTGAAAGATGTTGATCTTACATCTAAGTACACAGCATCCTGCACCCTAATGTTGAAAATCACACAGTCTTCTGAATCTTAGATGAAGGCAATTGTGTATCTAAATAAAGCTCTGTTTAAATGGAGGGGCAAAAGAAGGAAAGCTTTATATACAAAATGGGTGCATAAGCAAGTCTGTAAGAGTTGTTTATACATATTTTTGCTTCCAGCAAAACAAAGGTTCTTCCAAACAAGTTTATGTATACTTCACCCTGTGCCTCAGAGGAAAAACAGTAAAGTATCAATATTAATATGGCTGTTGAACTACAGACCAGAGGGCATTTGATTTAAGGTAGTTGAAATGTATTCAGAAATCATTATGCCACTGCCATCTTTGGTGTGAAATTACTGATGTTAAGGGCTTACTTCTGCCGATACTACAAACTATTCCATTCAGCCCTGTAAATGTTTAAAACAAAACAAGGCCTCTCGTCCAGTCGTAGCCTCTAAGTAGTCAAGGTAAGGCAGAATGTACCCTGATGCTCCCCAGTAAATACTTCACAAACTGAAAAAGGATATCTGGTCTTTAAGCTGCAATACTAACAGCATAGAAACCTGTCCTGCCATTGTACAGGCTGTTCTCCCTTCTCAGATATTTTATAAAGAAAGGCAGAAAGACTATTGTTCTTTGATTTGATTAGAATTTGAGTAGGGCTGCTTTCCTTCTTTTTGTCTGTATAGTTTTGGACTGAAAAAAGCTGTCATCAAACAAGTGAGGAAGATTAACCAGAGCTTGAACGATAAGGAATGTGCCCTGTGTTGTACAATTCTGTTTCATATGGCTGTGTGACACTGCAGCAGAGGTGCAAAGCTAAATCCAAACTCAGCTCACTGCACATTTGCCCAACTTCGTTCTCCTGATTTTATTCCTTTTTCATATCATTTTAAATACATTTCCAATGCTCAGTATTTTTGTGTCATTTTATTTGCCTAAGAAACTATCAGTCTCAGCTTAGATTTCCATCTGACAGGCATTCAATCCTGTTGCTGTCTTTAACACTCACTTTCTAAGACTGTTTTATATTCTTTCCTCAGAATTCTTATTTCCAATTCCCTCTCTGGTTAGGGAACAGCCAGTTTTCATTTAACTATTGTTTCCTTTTAATTTTTTTTTTATTTTATTTTTTTAATGATAAAATATTAACTACTAAAAAAAAAATAAAGGTTTTATATGCCTGGAACTAGAATATTCCAAGAAACAACGCATGAATTCCACATCCTACCCTATTAGCTGTCCGGAAATATCACATAAGTAGGTAAATAAGATTTATTCCTAGTGCTTTCCACTGTAAATGGCTATTTTCGTTTATTTTATCAGTACCTACGTGATTGTGGATTTCATGATGTTTGAGAGACTAAACTCAAAACATAAAGTGATTTCACTGAAAAACACCAATAGATGGTGCCAGTACTACCAAATCCAGACTACTGAAAAGCTCTATATCCTTATACATTTTGCCTGAGAGAGCTTACTGCTTTCTTTTTTTTTCTTTTTTTTTTTTGTTTATGCTAGCTAAGGGTTTCTTGAAAATAAATCATTTTTAATTAGCAACTACAAATCAGACTGCAGCTTTTAAAACAAAAACAACAAAAAAACCCATCAAACATCCTTTCCACACCCCAAAAACACCATCTTTTCAAACTCATTTCTTAGATCTGCTGGCCCAACATAGAAACAACTAGCTATTTTTTAGTACTGGCATCACCACTCCTTCATTCCCCTCTACCCACCTTTAGCCCCATGCAGATTTGCTGAAAGTCAGAGACTACATCCATCCTGATGTAAGAGCAGAAACTATATGGCACAGGGCTAGTTCTAACTTTTTATCTGCTGCCATGACCAGTCTGTGTTTATGCTTTTATTTTTACTGAATCATTTTTGTATGAATCAGCTGGAGCACTTATTCTATGAAGAAGATAGGTTGAGGAAATTGGGGTCATTCAGCCTTCGGAGTCTCCAGGGAGACTTTACAGCAGCATTCCTGTACACAAAGGGGACTACAAAAAGCTGGAGAGGAACTCTATCAGAGAACATAGTTACAGGACGAGGAGTGACAGCTTTAAACTAAAAGAAGAGAGATTCAGATTAGATATTAAGCTGAAATTTTTCACTCAGAGGGTGATGAGGCATTGGAACAGGTTGCCCACAGAAGCTGTGAACGTCTCATCCCTGGAGGCCAGGTTGGATGGGGCTCTAAGAAACCTGGTTTTGTGGTAGGTGTCTGTGTCCACAGCAAGGAGCTAGATGTTTTCTTAAGGTCCCTTCCAACTCGAGCCATTCTGTGAATTTATGATATATTCCCTACTATCTTTAATATAGAAGTACTTACATAAAAGAACTTGGGCAATCTTTTATATCTTCCTATTCTCAGCTTGCTAGCAAAAATGCTATAAACAAGCACCTCAGCTGAGTGTGCTCATTTTAAAAGAAATACAGATAATACATTTTGTTTTAAAATAACTTAAAATAGGATCATATTTCAAGCCATATATAAACCAATGCTAGCAAACATAGCTGCCCCCTCAGAAATCAGATCACTATAGGCGCTTCAAGAATATAAATAATAACAAAAGAAAACTAGATTTCAGAGTTACATATGCCCACAAAACATTGATGCAGAATACCTTCTTACTGCACACATGTACTGGTCTCAAAAATAATTATAAATGTAATATTTCCCTGATGAACAAGTTCAATTACACTAGGTTCTACACTGGTCTTCAGCTGAAGTTTTATTAAAAAAAATCAAATTATAGGATCTTTTTATCTCACAAATGACACTGCAGTGCCCAAAATTCTTCCTATTTCAGCTCACAGGGAATAAAAGACATTATAATGAAATGCACAGAGTTGCTGAGGTTAAGCATCTCACACCCAGCTCACTCTGCAAAACACAGTAGTGTGGTTGTGTCAGAAGCAAGCTGTACACTCAGTGAGCACACAGCAGGTACTATGAGAAAAGTTATAAACAATGACTCACATTTTCGTGCTGTAACTGTTGCGAACACTTACATCACAGAGCAAAATATATATTAATTATTTCAATAGTACTATAGCAAGGAAGGAAAAAGGGGAGATGTAAACATAAGCAAAACTTTTAAATTTATACAATGATCTATTTCACTGGAGTCCACAGATGAGAAGAATAGATGCAACATTTGCTGTTCTATGTCACCCAACTCTGTCCCAGTTCATACCTTACAGTGTTAAGAAATCTTCCTTGTACTTTATTCTTGTCCTCTGCCTGATTTTACAAGTTTCTAATGGCTTGCACTAAATCAATTCCAAAGGGCTGTCTAGGACAAGCCAGTCAATCCCAGTCTGCCATTAATGTAGGGTACACCTGTCTCAAAGGGGGAAAAGTATTCTATTCCAGAAGCTGGCAGGGCTCATCAAGAGTGTTTTAAACTAGATTTGAAAGGGGAAGGTGATAAAACCATGCTCCCTAGAGATGAGCTAAAGGGCAGCATGCCAAGGTTTGGAGTGAGACCAATAGCCCAGCTGGCACACACCTACACTGCTGGTAATAAACTATTGGCTAGCACACTGCAATCAGAGGGGTTGCAAGTCAGTGAGATCCTTCAATTTACTCAGTAAGGTGCTGGGTACAACAGAGCATATCTGAAAAGATTCCACACCAACACATGCGATGCAGAACAAGCAAGAGCTAGAAACCTGTGACATCACTGACAGAAGCAAAATCCAGTGGGAAGAGTCCCGTGACTGGTTTAGTGCAATGACTCAGTGCGCTCAGGCAACCAGGAAGGTCAACCGTATCCTGAGGTGCATCAAACACTGCATTGTTAACCAGCCAAGTGAAGTGATTGTTCCACACTCCACTGGTGTGGCCTCATCTCAAGTACTATGTGCAGTTTTGGGGACCGCAGTACAAACGAGGACATAAGACTATTACAGTGTCCAAAAGAGGGCTACAAAGATGGTGAAGGGTCGAGAGGGGAAGGCATATGAGGAGCAACTGAAGTCCCTTGGCTTATTCAACCCAGAGAAGAGAAAACCAGCTTCTTCAGGAGGGAGAGTAGAGGGGCAGCCATTCATCTCCTCTCTCTGGTGACCAGTGATAAAACAACAGGAAAAAGCCTGAAGTTGTGACAGTGGAGGTTCAGGTTTGATATCAGGAAAAGGTTCTTCAAATGTGTGGTGGGTTATGGGAACAGTTCCCCATGAAAGTGACCAGGGCACCGAGCTTGCTGGAGTTCAAGAAGTGTCCGGACAAAGCTCTTAGTCATATGGTATGATTTTTGAGTGGTCCTGTGTGGAGCCAGTAGTTGGACTCAGTGATCCTTATGGGTCCCTTCCAACTTGAAGAACTCCAACTTTGAAGAATTCTACAATTCTTCAAATTTTTTGAACACCTGAATTGGAATGAACTCTTTTCTGCACTTCATGGTAGTACTGTGTTTCAGAAAACTAGGTTAGTTGGCCCAAAAATAAGGAAATCCTGTAGCCTCTTGAAAAGGACAAAGAGCAATACAGTGCATCATTTAACATGCATCTCCACATTTACCAGAGAATCATTGATAGCATTAGAGCATCTCACTGCCTCACTTGAAAACATTTTAAGTGCAGGTACACTGATGTCACCTGCATTTAAAAATGAATATCCAAAATAATAAAATGTAAACAAGGGCAAGAGTGTAAAAAAAGTACAACTTCACACAGCATAAAGTTAAATCAAGAAATAATCATAACAATCTTAAATACTTTAGCATTCATATTTCAACAGCAGAAAGCATTACGTAGGCTGTACTAAAATGTCTGTCATGTTGGTTGTATGATATTACAAGAAAATATATTAAGAAAAACAAACATGAACTTGAGTGTTAGATGGCCCAAATCATTTGACAGCAATATGGACACATAACAAGTAGTAAGTAACTTGTTCTGGTGCTGCTTTACTATTTCAACTTCTTAGGACCACTGCTTTCAAAGCTGATATTTATGGTTAATTGACTATTTTAATTCAAGTGTTTGGTTGTTCCTGTACACACTATCATAGAAGGTAAAGAATGAAACAAGTATCATAGGCTGGCCTAGAATATGGCTGTGCTAAATCAACTCTCTTGAGAATATGTAAGGGCAAATTTGTACCTCACATAGCTCCTGTTCTGGGTTTAGAATGATTCAAAGTAAGAATGGACCATTTCTTTTCACCCAGATTAACAATTTGCTTAGCTCATGTGAGCTATGCTTGTGTTGCCAAAGTTAGGTAGTCAATGTTGACAATATCATAGTTATTTTCTCTTATTACTAGAAGACAGGTTTAGTTCCACACAAAGAAGGAAACAGAGTTGTAGTTTCTTTCTCAGTTCTAACACCAGCCTGGAGGGTTACTGTGAGCCACTGCATCTTAAAAGATGTACCTGCACAATTTTCAAGTTAAAGTACCACAGAATACAGAAAACGTGTTTTTTCCAGTCTTCATTGAACATATTTTGCCCCTGTTCCCATGTATCTGTAGAACTTAAAAACTTTCACATTGATAAAGTCATCAGTAAGATTGCTGCATTTCTTCTGTTCTCCCAGTAAGCTATTTCTTCTCCCCTCATTCTGTACAGAGGAGCCGCCAAGTCATTAGACAAGCATTGCTTATTTCCTGCTAGCAACCTAGCAGGAATCACAGCCTCCAGCTTAAGAACTACTAGATCTTTTCTCCTTGCAGCTGAGAAGCAGCATTAGGATTTCCTTCCTCTGGGACTCTGAGTTGGAATGACAAATATCTAAGGTTTCCTTGGGGGGTTGGGGACCGTGGGGATGGGGACAGCACGTGCTATGTTCAGATGATAACAGCTGCTCAGTAAAGTGCCAGAAACTCAAAGGAAACAAACCAATGGTTTTCACAGCACAGCTCTGCTCAGTATGTGGAAACACACATTGAAAACTGAAACTTTCAGTCATCCTCCAAGTATGTGTTTAAGACAAATCCTATCCTTCCCACCATAACTAAACAATCACAAGAGTTATCTCTAGAGCTAGGAGACTAACTGCACTAAACACAAACACCCATGAAGCTTCATTTTGAATAGAAACATTCATTTCCTACTGGTGTATTCCAGCTTCCACTATATTCTTGCCCAAAAAAGTGCTGTACTTACATTTGTAAATAATTGTTAGTTACAACAGAAATAAAATATTTCCCTTCCCACACACTGTATAAAAACATATATTAGGAGCAGCATTACATTAATAGCAGTAGCAAGCCAATGTTTAGGGAACATGAAATAAGCATGAAAGAAATGTGAAAGGGCAGCAACCAGTCATCTCATTTTTGGATTTCTGAAGGTTAAAAATCAAATAATGAATGGCTACCACAGACACTTCTGCAACTTCTAGCAACATGTTTGAATAGCTTTCTTCAAAGTGAGGAGTTGAGAGCAGACCTGTTTCCACTGAAAAGGAGCTGTTTCTCATCAGGAGAAAATTAAACACAGATAGCAGGTACAGATTTATTTTTACAGAAGTACTTTTTCTTTTTTTTTTTTTTTTTAAAAAAAAAAACACACTCATGCCTTCCTTTTGGTCCATTTAGCCCAACTGTGACTGCAATTTGGTTTCATCAGAAGTAGTAGATAGAGTAGGCACTGCTTTGAAGCAACATTATTTTATATAAGCAATGCATTCATTCTCACACTTTAAACCAATTTCCCTCTGAGTTAGCCTTCAGACAAAAATCTTCCTTCTTGTCTTACTCAGGGTCATGTTACTTCTCATTACTATGTGGCCACAGAGCTTCTCAGTGCAATCAGACGTGTTCCATATGAACACCTCTGTTTTGCACTTCAACAAGCACACGTCAGTTTGGGAACATCTGCTGACAGTCCTTTCTGTTCTGTAAAGGAACATAATAGCTTCAAAATGGCTATAAAAAAAAATGAAATGCCTAATGATTAAAGCTACTAATGTTAACAAGTCTAAGCCCAACACTTGACAACAACACATTTATAGTGTGCATATTCCATTAACCAGTGAAAAGTACTCTCCTTGTTTTAGATATGAATAAGAACAGTGTTGTGATCATCTCTGTGTTTTATGGTGTGAGTCATCTTGCATAAAAAGTCCCTTGATTTTACCTGCTGCAGAACACATTAATTTGCTTCCAGCTGTGTGGAAATCTGTAATCCAAGTGTCTGAGAGCTCTTTGGATGTGGGCTGCTGCCCATTCTGACAGCTGCTAATACAACTGGCTAATATTATTGGACCACATCGATTGTGTATATTACATAATACAAAACAGAATTTGAGTTCTATTTCAACAGCATTAAAACCCACAAATCACATTTCTTGGTAATGGAGTACTCCCTGCAAATTAAAAGATGGATTTTTAGTTAAGGGGACAGATTCTGACCTTTTCTCCCCAAGTCTTAACTCAGAAAATCACTGACACATTTTCCACAAGTCATACGAGAAGAGACACCTATAGGTGAAAAGCAGAAATGCACACATTCATTATCTGGTAGGACAGTAGTACAGAGCACAAGGGAGCAGTTGGAGCTATTACAGACTGCAGAGACAGCCTAAAGAAGCTGCAAAAATTGGATTTGCCAAGTCTGACTGCTCTAATGTCTACTAAAGATTGTGATTACCTCCAGATTAAAAAGTAATCTTGAAAATTTAAAATAACTTCCAAGCTGAGCTATTCTTAGAACAATTCTGCCACATACAGTGAATTCTCAGCTATGTGATGCAGATTTAAGCCAAACCCTACAGTTGGTACGGTCTGACATAGATGGAAATTTTAAGTAAATAGGCTATTTTTACAAGGTTTACAGCCACCTCAAAAAACACACTCCTCTCTGTAAGTCTGATGATTTTATAACCTTTGGTTCCATGATACCTTGAATACAGCTGTAATACTAGTTACTTACTACAGCTTCATTAACAAGCTGACAGAGACGTAACTATTCACTTCCTTCACTAATTTTATAAAAGTTCAGAGTCACTGAAAACTTCCTGCTCAAAAGAATTCCCACACCTTCACAGGAAAAAGATTTACATTAAGAAAACTTTTTTCCTCTATGCTTGAGCACACATTACACACTACAGTTAATAAGTAGGCAGTACACCAACAGGAGTGGAGAAACCTTTGTTCAAGTACACCAAACCAAATATATGAGCTGAGAACAAAAAATTACAGAACTTGCTACAGGAAAAAGGATTCTAAATAACTGACTTTAAGATAACTTCCTGAAAGCATTAACTGTGTAATACAGAAAATCCATCAAAACAATATAATATCCTTTTGATGCACTAAAATGTAAGGAACACACACAGTATGCTTTTGATACATTTGACAAGGAAATGTGAGCACAGTGTCAGACCCTTCTAGACTATTTTTATCATTAATACACAACAGCATCAATGAAAATATATTGTCATTTTGTCCTTGTGGAGATAAGATTAACCTTGTGACCTTATGGTTCTACTTTGTGATTACATGAGCCAGCCTGATCTGCAACCCTAGTCTAGTTCTAGTAAGTCAAGTTAGTCTATTTCTAGAGGTGAAGAGTTTGCCACTTTTACAGTTTCTCACTTTTGCATGATTTTTTAATTCCCTTGACATTTGTTTGTGTGGCCTTCCTTCAGCTGAAAAACTTAAAAAATCAAAAATTCAACTCCCACAAACTATACAAAAGGATGTCTGAAGCCTACTAAAAGGTCAGCAGACGTGTTTGTGACATCCAAGCTGTTTGGGTTTTTGGTTGTGTGTTTTTTTTTTTTTTTTTAACTACTCCCTTATCCTCTCTTTGGATAAGCAGTTGCCTCCTGCTCTGTTTGTGGGCACACAAAGAGTTTTCACAGTGCCCATCACGACCATCAAAAAGCAAACAGATGAAAACAAGATACACTCTTTCAAAAGAAAAAAACAAACAAATTAGGTACCTAAAAAAAAAGATGATTCTTCATCTCCATAAAACTTAATTTTCTCATTAGTATTACCACTTCTGTTATTCTCCAAAGTGAATATCAATATTTAACTATGTCAATGTATTACATGTGACTTGCTCAGGAGAAATCAAAACATTTAATAGTTTATTTCAGACTACTCAAGAGTCATGCATGTTAATAATAAAGCAAATCTCATCTTAATTTACGGGCTTGGCTTGGAACTTGCATCTAACTGAACACTTGAGAAAGAGCTGCAGTGCCTTCAAATGAAGCCTTACCACCTCCAGTCCAAGTGTCACCACAGTTAAATCAATGCCAAGACTCAAATTCTGGACTCAGTGTTTTGCTTGGCTGGTGAATTTTGTCTAGAGCACATTTTGCATGGAGCATTTTCTAGCATTCAAGAGCAGGCACAGACTCCCATACAGACATAGTTACATTGCATTAGCTTGCATTACATCCAAGCACAGTGTTACCTTCAGAATCTCCTTGCAGCAATCTTGTGCAAGAGGAAATACAGTGAGATTAATAGCAATAGACCAGAAGCTAAGAAACACAGAACAAACTACCACTCTTTCAATTTCTTTTCTTTCTGAAAAGCAAGTACATTATCAATAATATTTTGTAAACAGTATTACTTGTTTAAACATTGAAGACTTAACAACACCTTTTGGCTTTCATAACAAAACCGTTGATGTTTATTTTGCTCCTTTACACATAATATAACATATAACTTAGGAAAGCATCTCTGATTGCTGAACTATTTAATCATGCATGTTGTTTTTTTCCTCCTCCTTATACCTAATTTAGCCTAGTGCAGGTGGGCTTCTCATCTTAAAAAAAAAAAAAAAAAAAAAAAAAAAAAAAAAAACTCCAGAGAAGGTATTAGCATTCTAGTAACCAAAGCTGACAGCCACATACAGAAAGAAAAAATGAAAAGGCAACTTCCTACAGAATTTCATATACTTGCATGAAACATTTTTGCCACTTGTCTTGCAGTTAACTTGAGTTGAGTAATGAGAGGACAGAAACCAGAATGTGTTAGAAGTAAGTTTGCTAACACTCAGCTTCAGAGAATCAACTACCTTTGTGTTGGCAAAATATAGGTACTACTTCCACATTTCCCACACACTTTTAGCTTTTCATTTTATTTTTTAAGCAGTGTCAGGTTGTGATAACCTCCAGTAGCAGTTTTCATGGTCTGATATCTAACAGTTCTGAGCACACACAGGTTTTGTAACATCAAAAGATTTTATGGAATGACTTCACCAGCCACCAGCGTGTTTCAGCATCTGAGTGCAAAGTGATACATGCTGAACTTTAGCAAACAGCAAGTCTTTCAAGAACCCTACCCCTTTAGCAAGTGCACACGTCTGTAAAAAGCATAGCAAAATAATAGACAGGAGCCAAATCATAGCAACAGGATAACAAAAAAGGGAAAGAAAGCACTGAGAGAAAACAGGCTTTATATATAGTACAAAGTTAAGTTACTGATCAAAAAAGGATGATACAGCTGTTGCAGGAGAAATTGAAAGAGAGAGTGATACGTAAGCTAAAAAGCAGAATAGCAGAGCTCCCCACCACCCACAAAACCACAGAGAGCATCAAGCTACTCCCAATATGTGACATTCATGCATCCAGCCACGTATATCCCAACTCCCAGCTGTTTGATTAAAACTGTATCTGCTGAATATTTAAGAGTTAGATTTTTCTAACTTCAACATCACAGGCTACTGCAGGCATCTAACATCTACATTAATTCTTTTATATAAGCAAAAGTAGATCTTAGTGTGACTTGTCATATCTATTCTCATAACATCCACAAAACTGACAGCAGAAGCAAAACAGAAGGCCATACAAATTAAAATAAATTAAATTACTATCCAAGTTATTCATCTCAAGTTCAATTATCATTAGAAAAAAGTATAGGTACATGATGAAACAATAATTGAAGTATTTTTTCTTAATATTCAGGATGTACTAATTCAGAATTACATCAGTGAAGTAGACAACCATTCAGTAATCTGAGTGGAAAAAGTGTTTAATTGATTAATACATGCTAAATTCTGCCTACTTCACAGTATACAGGCTTACAAAGTAAATTTCTTACTATTCTATAATTTTTTCCTCTAGAAACAGAACTTTTTTGGTAATGCAGAAACTGCAACAGCTTGAAAACCCCTCCCCCCCAAATTAGTGTTCATTCTTCAAAATGTAAGCATCAATGCAGCAATTTCAAACCTCCCAAGAACTGATCGCATGGAATTAACTAGACCCTCCATTTCTACAGGTTGTGATAATTTATCAGGTGTTGTCACACCTCACATGAATGGCCTCTGCTCCTTACTTACAGTGATTTCTCATAATCTGCTTCAGAAAAATAAAGACTTATCTGTACATGAACAGCTCAGGCTGGCATCAACTATTGAGCGTATCACTTAGTGACTGGGTTTTGTCAGATGTTCATGAGATCACAAAAACCAGAACATCTTTCTGCTTATAAAGGAAAAATAGTCTCTATATTGCATATTGTTCCAAATTTTCAATTAGATGCAGTAATTCAATTCCTTGATCTGTTGGTGAGAAGCTTCTTGCCAGCCTGCCAGTTTAATACTTCTGTGGGCAGACTTCAGCTGTTACAGACAAGTTTTCCAACTTTCTGAAGTTCAGAATTATTCAACACTATTTCAGAGACCAGAGTTCACTATTTCTTGCAATAGCAATATAACTACAGCTGTGTTTCTGCACCGTGCACATCCTATCTGAGCTGCTGTTGATAATGGAACCTTCTGGACATACATGATTAAAAGTTCATGATTTTATGCCTTGAACTATAGGAGAAGCCCTGCAACCCCTGGTTATTGTAGTTAACAAACCTTTGTGATTCAGGCACAAAAGCAAATAGACAGCCCTCACTAGTCATGTTTTCCACTGAGCATGACAAAAGGAAAATTCAGATTGTGTTTATGGTAACAAGCCTTGGTGATCCCTCATCTTTCAAAGCCTCTTCTTTTTAGTAGGAAGCAGGATCAACTCACAACAGCCCTGCTCCTTAGGACTAGTCTTTAGGACTGTTCCAACTCAGACTGCAATACATGGCCCCACTGTCTTACAGGACATTCCATTGACACTGAGGAATAAACATTCACATGCTGATGAATATACATTCATCAACATTCATCACACAATCCTTACTTATATCAAAAGGAATTTCCCACATAAAATCAATGTTATCACAACATCAGCAAAGAGGGACAATTTCCATAGCCTCCACCACTTGTCTCTTCACCACCCTACTGCAATACAAATTCACCACAAATTTTAGACTGAGAAAATAGTCACTAGGACATCCTCAGGTCTCAGCCCTCCACAAGTCTGTCACAACTCCATGCTTGCCTCCATTTGGACCACACAGCCTTATGCATCACGTTCCATCCCATGGCTCCAAGGCATTTCCACTCGTCTCTTGGTGAGAAAGCACACCATAACACCAGTGAACTATTACCATGCCAAAGAGCTATTATCCTTGAATTTGCCTTGTAACCATGATACCAGCATAGCAAAATTCTGCTGGTCCATTATTACACAGCAGAACTTTTTTCTTTCTTTAATGGGAAAGTAAAAATAACAAGATCTGTTTTTATCCATTCAATGCTACAACACTGACAGGTAATTGCCAACAAATTAACAGAGGTTAATTTCATGTCAACTTCCGTCCCAAGACCGTAGCCTTGAAAACTGCTAATATTAACATGGTTTTGCTAAAAACATATGGTGATAAATAATCTAAATGAAAGGTCTCCCCCACAGACCAGGTTGACAATTAAAGTACTTACTCATAGCTTCCACAAAGCACTGTTTGAGTGTTCTTTCTAGCACCCCAGCCAGTATCACTACGCTGTTCACAAGAAATATTTTCATAAAGAGTTTGCTTAACCTGATAGAGGCTACTTAAGCATACTGCATAATTTTCCTACTGAAATCTGATCACCACTTCATGATTTTAAACAATATACATCAGTTATCTCTGATAGCACCAACAATGGTTCTGACTGAAAAAAGAAACTGTCATAACATGGATTAACTCTAGCATTTGCCATCTAGGCAGGAAAGGTGAAATCAGCTCCACTCAGCAACAAGTAATCATCAACCTCGTTGACAAACTTTCACTGGTGGCCTGACTTTTTTATGCTTTGTTCTAAGTTTTTTTTTTTATTGATAATAGGACACTTTCTAATATCAACCATGATTCAGAAAGCATTAGAATCTTTTTGCCAAAATTAACAGTCAAAGACAACCAATCAGGTTGGATACCTAACAAAGCCTTCTATATTCCTGTGATGCAGTGGCATCAAAATGCCAATACACAGCAAATACCTACCCTAGCTCTCAAAACCTGGGCATACCTGACAGTTAGTTTTAGAACAGCAGGAAAAAAACACATTTATCATTTTTCTTCATCTGGCTACAGCACACAGAAAAGTGGTTCAAATCATTCCTGCTTCTCCAGATAGGGAAGTGCTGACTTGTCACAGCAAACTCGAAGCCCAGGACTTGGGAGCAGACATCACTCCTGCCAAAGCAAACAGTTCACTGCCTGGAGGAGCTGCTCCAGGTGGCAACTTCACAGCTTTTCAAGACTTGTTTTTCTTTAGCGAAAAACAACTGGCATGAAAATGAATAGGAAGCAGCTCTTCCCTATGTTAACTAAAAGCAAAGCAAGGAGGAATAACACAAACTTAAAGAACATTAGATAGGGATTCTTCACTCAACATGTAGGAAGTTTTTGAAAGCTAACAGTTCAGCTGAATCAACTCTTTGAAAGGGTTGACAACTGCCGGACAAGGGAAAATGGTTTTAAGTTGAGGGAAGGAAGATTTAGGTTGGATGTCAGGGGGAAATTCTTTACAGAAAGAGTGGTGAGGTACTGGAACAGGCTGCCCAGAGATGTTGCGGATGCCACATCCCTGGAGGTGTTCAAGGCCAGACTGGATGGGGCCCTGGGCAGCCTGGTCTAGTATTAAATGAGGAGGTTGGTGGCCCTGCATGTGGCAGGGAGGTTGGAGATTCATGATCCTTGAGATCCCTTCCAACCCTGGCCATTCTGTGATTCAGCCTACTTCAAGAAATGTCTGAATAAATTTGTAATTAGAAAGTCCTTGGATTGGTAATGAATTCACGATACCACATCTGGTAAACCATGAAAAATAGGAATACGCAAGAGGAATTTCACCCAGAGCTTGCCTCATCCAAGGCATTTTTCTTTGAACAGCTGACAGAAAGGTCACTGAGTTAGTCAATCTTTTCATGTATCTTTTATGCTTTTATGAAAGAAGAGGACAAGAATTTTACTCACTTTATGGCCACAGAGTTAATTTTCTAGATACAGAGACAACACATTCCCGTGTGCTCCATATTGTTGCTTACATACTCCAATTGCTGGATCTGCAAACTTCAGTTTCTCCAGCTAGCAGTAACAAAGACAGTGAGGAGGAGGACTGAGTTCTTCCTTTTGATATACAACCAGGAGTCCACCAATTTTAGACTCGCTATACATTCACAAACCAGTCAAGCACAGTTTACATTGATACGTAAAGCTGAGCACATGTATTTTTTGTGATTTTGTGTTTTCTAGCCAGATCTGTCCAGACTACAGCTGCTGCATGTAAGAAATGCATTCAGCTAATTTTAAAAGCTGTGGCTGAGCTTAAGAAGATGGAAAAAAAAAAAAAAAACCTTTTCTTAGGTGAGAATACTTAAAATGAAAAGTCTGATAAATATTAAGTGTGGAAACACCTAATACTATTGTTAGAATTGAGGTCTTCACTAGCTGTAGACTAGAAAGGTCCTTTTACATGCTTCTGTAACCATGTTCCAATACAAGTTTCTCCCAATACAAGTTTTGCTTGAAGCAAACAAGGTTTGTCTAATGCCACATATCCTTTCTACCGAGAGATGAACCAGGCAAAATTCACTCAGTTGCTTTGGTATTAGAAGCATTTTTTAAACCACTGAAAGTTATTAATATCCTGTTCGCACAGAAAGATTAAATTAATAGTTGGTGAATACAAAAACATCACACACAGTTCCTGAAGCATCTGAAGATTATGATCAAACCCACACAACTCTTAGCTTCTGGGTTTTCCGTTTAAAGTGTTAGGATAGAAACACATACAGGGATCCTCTGTGCTCTCACCAGATTTGTTTCACAACAAGCAAATGTTGGTTTCACACTAATGACTCTCTGTATAGATCAATTTCCAGGACCAACTAACATTTCTACATCAGATCACACTCCCTCCCCCCTGATGTTTTATCAGCTGTCTAGAGTCTGAAGTCACATCTAAATTAATTGAAAAACCCATGAAGAACAATCTAACTTGAGAGACACTCACTTCTGTTTTGTCAGAATGTTGTCTGACTCTCTAATGAATGTTCATGAAATTAAATAAGCTTTTTTTTCGCCCCCCCCCATGTCTAGCAAATCAAGGGGCTTGTTTGATCAAGAGCAGAAACTGCATTCAGCCCATTGGAGCCTCTTCTGCATCCAGTGGAAGGGAAAGATAGAGAAAATAACTCACCTTATTTCATTAGTCTGACTTAGATTAATTTAAGCTCCATAGAATAAGGATCTGCATTTAGTGAAATATTCCTAAACGGACAGAGGTTCAAAGTTTGTCTAAAAGCCCACAAAGTCAGCAGAGATTCTCCCATTTAGTTTATTGAGCTTTGAGTTAGGCTCCAAATCAAATGCTACAAAATACATTAACCAAATCACAATCTAGGTTTACAGAAGAAAGCACTTATTTGTCCAAATCTCTCTGTATAAATTATTTAGAAAGACACAAGTAATACAGGAAGAACAAATGGGTTCAGACTCCCACTGACAACTATGTGTAGAATCCAGACTCCTTCCCCACACTCATTGAATACAGCAAGCAGAGAACATCAGCCCCCACAAAGAAATAAAATAAATGAAACACTGAGCTGTTCAGTAGAAAAGTCCTTTCAGATGCCAGATCTGAAGGTATTTGTTTCATGACAGCATCTAAAAGCCTCAAACAGGTATCAAGAATTCAGTGTACTACATACTACAAACACAAAGTAGCCCCTAAACTTAGAAAGATGCATATATTTGAGAGAACTATTTCACTAAAACACCATTGTAAGACATCTTAAACTTGCCTCCACTCCTCAGAAGTGAGGCTGGCAGTTAATATTTGAATTAAAAGTCTTCAAAACAGATAATGAGATGTAAGTTAAAGCATATTTAGTATTCTGTAATTGAAAACAATTTAAGCATCCTCCATAATTTGAAGTTATGACTGAATGTCCACAGGACTGAAACAAGCCCACTGAAGTTTTTGTCACTGCAATCACTTAACACTGTTTGCAAATCAGTGATGTGAACATGTCCTGTTAAAACCAATATTCTAGTGACAAATTGCTTTAAATTCTCCCAGCAAGAGAATTCCGTTACTGTGATCTATTTTAATTTACATTTGTGAAGCAAGTACTTTCAAGAATAGTGCCTAATAGACCATTAGTTTTCCCAGACAGTTGTAGTGCTTCAGCACCTTCATCCATCAAGTGTCTTTGTTAGTTTCTGCCCTCTTTCAGCAAATTCATGTCTTGTATTTGGATGCAACGGCATGCAGTCCCATGAGATATCTTTGAGAATTATGCCAATTTTAAATAATAGATTTTAGAGTCACGCTGCTATGCAGATTTATCAGAGAAGCAAGGTAGAGGTTAGCAGGAACGTTCAAGGCCAACATTATCACATATTGAAATACATAAAATACGCAAAAAGATTATTTACCTAATTTGTTTCTCATTTTCCATTCTAGTGCACCCAAAGTAATTTTCAGATGACCTTCTCACACATTCTTCAGATTCAGAGCTGGATGCATGATTTTCACAAGTCAGACGTTAGCATGCTCCGAATCACTCCTCCTGATACTTTTATTTACTGCTGATTACTTCCAGAAGGTAAAGAGGCAGTAATACCTGACTTAGAGATAACTGTCTCCCAGCATGACTCTAAGCCCATCATGCAAAAATTCACAGAAGGCAAATTAGCAGGTACAGCAAAACCTCTACAAATCATTCATCATTATAGTAATCCCAGTATAGAATGTATTTAGGCCTTAGCTGATATGAACCAGAAGAGCATTTAAAATGGGCAATTTAGACTCACTAGGGCTGTTATTAGAAATGCAAGAAATAGAAATGATAGCGCCATATCTTAAGGTGCTCCAAACCACAAAGTTCACTAGCTGAACCCTAGAGTCTGGCTATATTGCTCTTAATAGAACCATTCATAGACAACCAAATCCTTCCTGGAAGGGGACTGAAAAAATAGGATCTCACTGCATTCAAGATAGTCTCTCTCTAAATCAAGCAGAACTCAACTCTAGCTGATCCTGTGTAATATACCTGCAGCTGATTCACTTCCTTCAGGCTAGGAGAATGCCAGAGACAGAGAGGAAAGGGACACCAGGAAAAGGGATGGTGAAGCTGATGATGCCACTTGTTAAGCCTCTGATGGAGGATTAAATTTGTTGTGACACCACATCTCAGGAGACTATGAAGTGCGCACAATTGTCTAAATCACAAACTGTCAGACTTTTGCTAGGTAGTTTCCTCACTTGTCCTGCAACACATGACTCGCCAACAAACAGCACAAATACTGAAGTGTCTCTCCAGGACAGCACTAGCAACACACAGGCTGCACTCTTCTTTTCAAGGCTTTGGTGGTTTGTTTTTAAGCCTTCCAGATGAACTGACATCCACTCTTGGAAGAAAACTGATATTCTTCAGTGTATTTATTTTATTTTTACAAGTTACCAACTAATGACAGTGTAAGGTGATGACTGCTAAGTTAAACAATTAATACTTTGGTAATTGTCTATAACAAAATAGAAATCTCTACATCATTCTGGCTGACCAAGTCATTGATGCTGAGGAGGTAAAACCCATACAGCAATTTGTCAGGTCTAGTTTAGCTCAAAACAATGAATTGGTTGGATCACCCTTTATATCAAAAGGAAAGAGTTTGTTTAGCAATTGGAAGCAATCATTACATGCAGAAAACTTAGCACTGATGTTAACACCATGGCCAGAGATACAGAAGAAAAACCTGAAAGTCTGCCATGAAGAAGAATTACAAAAGCTTGGAAATCTAATACTCTACTATTTTACATATTACAAAACATAAACTTGGTTACAGCTTGGGAGCATTCAAAACTCCCCAAATCTTAAATATTTTATTTGCTCTAAATTTCAAAAAAATAACTAAAAATACATGAAGTGATGCTAGTATCTACTTAATTGTAATTGAAAACATTACTCTTTGTTTTCTATCGACTCAAGGCACTAGTGCCCCCAAGTGACATTTTATTATACAATAGTCTAGTAGCTTTACAAAAAAAGATAAAATTAATTGCTTCACATAATATAGTGAGTACAGAAAAACACTCCTAACAGAAATCATACATATAGATACTGAGATTTGTTTGAGTGGGCCTGGAGGTAAGGGTCAGTTTATTACAGTCTCATTTTATAATTATTCTGAAGTTGCTACTTGTCAGAAATTGTAACATCAACATAAAATGGGGTTTGCTTGCTAGCTAGTCATCAGACTTTACTACACAAAGCACCTTAACACCCAGGCAGATTTTCCTGTCATTGTTTTGAAAACATTTTTCAGGTCTCTTTTTTTTGCCCCTACTTTTCTCTTGCCACCTTTCCTTATAATCACCTCCTCTAATATAGTCTTTAAAAAAGCATTCACTAATCCTGCAAGATATCTTCTTGCAAGTGCATTTCTTGGCTTCCCAGAGGTATATCATGTTTTCTAGGTTACCAGTGAGGGAAAAAGCTTAAGAGCACAGATCTTAAAAAAAAAAAAAAAAAAAAAACCAAAACCAACCAATCCTAGACTTGCTACAGACCACAGTAATCTTTACCTTCTCACTTATTTTTCCCTTAAACAGTACATTTGAGAACCCATTTAATACATTACTGAAGAATTAGAAACATATTTGTTTCTAACTGTAACAATAGTGTAAATGACTAGAAAAAAATAAAGATGGCAATTAAGTTACAAGAAACTTGCTGATTACAAAAAATCTTTAGTAACCTCTGAATGGAAACCAAACACCACAACTTCAGTACTAACATCAAATATTATATTAACGTGTTTATGGAATACACAGTTGACATCACACAGTAGTTTTGCCAGTTGAATGTATGATATTTAAATATTCTATCAAAGACGAAATGTATACAAGATAAAGGCAGCACTTCAAACATGATATTTTATACAGGAACAAGGTATACTAAACAAGTACAGAAACACCCATTCAGGAAAAGTCGAATTTTAGTTACTTGAATTTGCATTTGACTACCCATTCTAGCATAAACTAGTACTACACCATCCATTTTACAGATCTGTTGCAGAAATAATTTATTTTTATGGAAAAAAAAATCTCACAAGAGAAAAATTACCTTAATGTGCTACTAGAATAGCTGGTATTGATAAAGATGATTTTTTTTTCTTGTTGCTCAGCACATTAAATACATATACTGCAATGAATATTGTTCCAATAAATACCTTCTGAGTTTTCTAAAACTACTTTTGTTTGTGTGAATGGTAGCCTTAGTTACTTAGCTTTAATAAAAACAATATAAAGCTCACACATAGTACCTCGGAATAACTGAGCAGCTGATCTACCTGAATTGTCTGCCATACCAATAGGCACTCATCTCATTAACTTAATTTATACTTCACTCCCTTTCACTTGTTGAATGCACTTTCAATAAGAATATTACTATCCAGGTATAAACTTAATCTTTCAACTCTGATCCAAATGGCTAGGTCAATGAGAATCTGCACTTCAACTAGAAGTTAGCAATCAGCTCAAGAGCAGAACAGATCAGATCAAAATGTTGAAACAGATTTAGGAAAAGTATCCAAAGCATATAGCAGTACAGAGGAATAAAGTTGACTCTTCATGTGCAAGTGTGTACTGTTTCAAATGACTGCTTGAAGATCTCTACTCAGCAGCAAGAAAGTACTATGTTAAATCTAAAATATTTGCTCATAACTGTTTCTATTAGAAGATATCTGATAACTAATAGAAAGTATAAGAATGATTAAGTCATCTTACACTCTCAGCTACTGTGTATTCACTTTGTTGTATTTCACTTGGCAAGGATTTTCCTACCTGGATGGCAAAACATTCCTTTGTGTAATGAAATTTCACAGAAGACTATCCATTTTAAATTACTCCCACTACACAACAAATCAGAGTATGAAACTATTAACAGGCATTAGTCATGTGAAGATTCATAGCCTCAAACCACTGTTTCAAAAAAACTGTGAAATCTCTCTAATCTGATGACCTAAATGTATTGCCATACATATATAACAAGTAAAAATAGCCATTTAATAACAAATTGAAGGAGTACATAAATACATTCCTATGCTTTCTACAGAGAATGAGTTTGATTTGTTTCAAGGCTGTGAAACCTTGCACATTAGTTAGTTTAGCTTTAAGACATTTCATTTATGTCATACTGCCTTGATTCTAAACATTATTCCCATCTACTGCAATGAACCAATGAGGCAGGATTTTTTCTTTCCAATAGGCATTGCTTAACACCTCTTCTTTGTCATAGCACAGGAACGTCAACATGTAATAATACACCAACAATGGCTTTCTGTCAAGTATTAACTGCTTTTGAGTCAGCTTGAGTAAGTTTCAGAGGCAAAGTCCTTCTCTACCTACACTTCTACAAAAAATAGATTCAATACTATGCTCATACCAACAGAAGTGTGTGTTGTTTCATACATTCTTGAAGGATACTCCATTTCTCTTTCCTGGATAGAGTTGTTATGCAGCTTGCTGACTACCCTTCTTTCCAGTCATTTTTTGGCTTCATTCACATTTTCCCTTCATATTCAGGTGCAGAAACCCTGACCATTTCCCATTTTCCCTAATTTTAGTTCAAAAATCCTCCTTGTTGCTACTTGAACTCCCTTTACTCTCCAGATAAATCTTAATGAAGAGGACAGAAAGGAGAAAATAAGTGTTTATCCTTCAATAGGGATTTGAAAGTCTCCTATGCTTTGTGACAGCATGAAGGGGTAAACATAACATCCCCAAAAATGAAGTTAGTGTATATGCTACAGACATATATCCTATGGAGAGCATTCAAAGGAGGTGATGATTTTTAGTAAGCGAGCTTAGGATTTTCTCTGTGATAGTTTTCTTATAAGCTTATTACTACACATAATTTCTCTATTAAAAGAAAAACCAACATATGAACAAGAAAACCACAGCTAGTTTATCATCACAGACTATTTGCTTGACAAACAAAACTATTTGTTCTATTTTTCTCCAAATACTTTGAGTATTCATATTAAAAAATAAACTATTGCTTCAACAAAAAAATAATTCTTTGAAAGATTTTATTTAGAGGTTAACGCTCTAGTCTTCCCATTAGTGTATTGCATGACAAGTCTAACATAAAATCTATGAAGTGTTAAGCTGAAGTTTAATAGGCAAGGTCTCTTGCATTTACAGAACAGATGTACGTTTTATGCTACAGCATACATTTTATATTAAGCACTTAAACACCATTAACACAAAAGGCTGCTCCCCATACCTTAATGGTATTAAGCTCCCAAGTGCACCTGATCTTTATAAAAATAGTTACAGACTGACAAGTCTGAACCTAAAGCAACAGCCTCTACCGACTTAATTTCATTCTGAATCAGCATCTAACATCTCATTTATTGGTGATACAAACTTTTCTTTATGTTTATTTTTAATTGAAATATCTAACTTAAAACAGAAGCTACTCAAGATATTATTCCTACGGTGGGGGAGGCATATGCATTAACATCTATAAAGAACATGTCAGTACTAATGTTCTTAGTCTTTCCTTCTTAATGCAATTTAATATCTTAAGGTTTCTCTGAGCTATCACACAATGATGGCAAAACTTAATTTCACAGCTTCTAAATTTACTAGAGAATAGGTTTCTGAAACTCTAGCTTCTGTACTGCAAGTTAAAATCTACAAAGAACTTAACCTATGTCATGAAAGGTCAATACAGAAAGACACCCACACACAAACAAGGGTCTTCAAATTTAAGTAACAGTTTGCAGGCCAATTAAAGAAGTGAAGATTTTGAGGGAAAAAAAAAAAAAAGGCTGTGAGAACAAAGCAATAATAGTATATCAGTTGTAAGTTTCATAAAACAAGTATCAGCTTTTCTGCTTTACAGCTAATTTTCCAAGACATTAACTCAGATTTTTTTAAAAAGCTAAGAAAGCATTAGAAAACAGATCAGTAGGAGTTTTTAATATAACATGGAGTGATAAAAACTTATTAAGATACGAACTGAACAAAGTAGTAACACCAGATCTTCCCTCCACTCTAACAGGTAAAAAGAGGAAATAAATTGTACATAAAATGCTGCAGCATAATTGTTGTACCTGAGAAATTAACTAATTACAACTTAATTACAAAGTCTATAATATTAAAGAATAAGTCTTCTATTCATAAAATCAATCTGCAGTAAGTACTCCTAAGAAGAGTCTGTCAGGCTACATAAAAGAAAACAGAAGAAGGCAGTCTTACTTTTTCATCGTCGTCAGAAAATGGGGCACCTCCAGGAGTCTTATTTATTGCTTGTGCCACACCAATAATCTCTCCATCACTGTTTCTTATGGGCATGCACAGAAGTGACTTTGTCTTGTATCCAGTCAGTTTGTCAATCTCATCATTAAAGCGGCGATCCTTCAAAAAAAAAAAAAAAAAACCAAGGAAATATTAACATGCATATCATATATTTGAGCTTCCTTCAGGTAGCAGGGTACTTTACTATACAAGACACTGAGGAAAATAATATTATGTTGCCGCCTGTGTTATTACCATACCTTTTATTAGCTGTTTTTCCCCCAATTAAGATGCTGAGGGAAACAGTTGTCAAATTGCTGTACTCAAACTACACAAGCATAAAACAAAGAAAGACTTTGTGGATACCACTTAAAAAGATCAGCCACAATACCAAGACCCAATCGAATCACTGCACAGCTTGCTGGGAGCATACAGGAAAGTATTTGGGTAGACAAAGTTCCTAAAACATAGTATAAATCAGAGTATTTTTTTAAGTTATTCCATAGTGGTCTAACAGGAAATTTAGCACCACCACTCTAAACAGTGTTAATGGGAACACAGCAACTGAATCGCCCCAGTGGTGAGCAGCTACGCAAAGGGAAAATCTGCAAGTGTGATTCTATGTAGTATTCTTCATTCTTGAAATTTTCAAGACCAAGAACTGTATCATCATCAAACAAGGTTTTATTACCGTTACACTGAATCAGAAGAGGTTGTTTTAAATGCACAACTTCATTTGATTTTGTATCCACTTGCATCTAAGTTTCAGAACTGCGTTAACGCAAAGTTCAAAAATCTTTTAATTATGTTAATTAATGCACATATTAAATCTCTTCAGCATGCTTATGTATCTAGTATAATCTCATTGATCATAAAGCATCCACTTTCTCAAAAAATACAGAACACGTACTATGAGCATGAGTCTGCTTACATTGCTTTCCATTCTAATCTCACAATCAAATAAGAATGATGATAAGATGTTAAAGAGTAAACATACTTCAAAGACCAATTTATCAGTAAGATTAGCAAGTATTCCACATGCTTTAATACTTGTAAGAAATTTTAGAATGCACTAACTGTGAAAGAGTGACAAACCACCATCTTCACAAGCACAGAAATGGAAGAATGTGCATAGAGTGACAATACCACATCTTTAGATCAAATTTCATTTGCTCACTTTAAAATAAGTCCCATTACTGTATAGAATGCTTACTGAATGATATTTTAAGACTGATATCTGGTGTTAGTTACATAATCTTAGATACACATACATACTGCCATATCACATCTATATTTCGCAGATGCCCATGATTTCTGGTAAACAGATGGAAACGCTTGTTAGCTATACCTCTCTGCCTGCTGCACTTTAAACTTAATCAAATATGCCTTGCTGTAAGGATTAGTATTACACTGCAGTATAAGTGCAGCGTACTACAGAAATTCAAGAAAACTTTGGTTCTTTCCAGAGAATCGATTATCAGAACATCTTGATTTAGAAGGACCCCTCATGCCAGTATAATTCTCAATGTATAGCTTCCTGAAGAGGAAACTGCACACGGTTTGGATGTGCAGTTTAACCTTTCACTGTAGAATCCACACAGCTGGTTACCACTGAAGAAAGAATACCATATATAAAAACAAAAGAGCTAAAAGATGAATTACACATTTTCCATACAATTTTCTAAAGTGCTTCATTAAGTACATTAACATTTGAAGTTAAAAAAGCTTTAAAGAGCATTATTCAAATCTTAGCTGAAAATGACTTCCAGTATAGATTGAACAAAGCTAAAGGAAACTGAACTCAACTTTTTTTTTTTTTTTTTTTTTTTAAAACATGTATTGTGCAGATAACTATTCTGCCATGAAACAGTACTGCTGAAAGATAACTGCAAAGTCACTCTCTGTAGAGAATCATCTTCAGTAATTCTACCATCAACTGGAGAGGGAATTGGCAGCTCCATTCTTTCAGTACAAAGTTAGCATTTGGGTTGCAACCAGTTCTGGAACTCCCAACCAAAGGTAACTAAACTCTTCTACAAATAGAAGCAAGAATTTTGATTTTAAAGGTTCAGACAACATTCAGCTGCAAAATAATATCTGCGCATATTTATGCCCTGTGATGAAAGAGCAATTCTTACATCCATACAGTCCTCAAATTAAGATAAAATTTAATTCTGACAAGAAAGAGATATTAAATCTTTATTGATATTCAACATTGACACATTTTCCAGACTATCTTATTCCTACATTTTTTTCCCTGTTGTGATCTGCAGATAATGTAGAAATATCATTGCCACTTCAAAAATAATATGATTTGATTGACCTGCACTCAATCAACATTGATTACCATAAACATTTGGGTATTTTATTCCTTTATGCAAATTTTCAGACCTCTCAACACCAATAATTAATAACAATTGTGATATTCATATGCAAGCTACAGCGCTCTTCTGCCACAGAATACCAAGCTCTTGAATCTGTTTATTATACCATTTTTTTCCTATTTTAATTGTAATTTCGTTAGGGTTTGTTGTTCTTCCTTAGACCTATTTCTCTCTCAAGTGTATTAAACACTTTTTGCTTTCAAGAAGAGCAAGTTACTAATATGCATTCTTTGATAAGACAGTGAGCTTCCCTTGAAATATTTGTGTTTAACAGTTTGCTTAGGAAAACCACAACACCCACAGTATAAGTCAAAGCACCATCTGACCTGCAGTAGACAGCATCATGTAACACAGAGGCTTCTGAACCTGTCCAAAATGGTATCTCTATAGTACAAGCTGCCAGTACTGCAAACAGATGTGACAAAGGTACCGGTCTTGTATTCCTTAGTGGACTCTGTGGAGAACAGCAGGCACAGAATGGACTAGCAATCTGGAATTAATCACTGCTATACCACATCATACTTCATGTGGATTTAGAAAGTTTCCTATTTGTGCTCCTTGTTGTGATCTCTACAGGGGAAGAAGGGAGGCACAGGGATCCCAGAGCAATCAAACAGCCCCAGTCCCAAAGATGAAACCACTTGAATGAGTTGTTACATAATCTGACAGCAGATTACCCACTTCTTAACCTTCTGTAAAAGGTAGTTCAGTTCCCTAGTATTATTGAAACAGTGAATAAGAGGAATATAGAGAAACTTATGCATTTATTTGGGAAAAGGAAGAGATTAAGGCAAGCCTAATTAAGAACTCATTAAAAAAATAGAAGTAATCAAGATGCAAAGTGAAAATTTGTCTCTAACCTCTTGTTGAAGTGCAGGCAGGAATTTCCTTTCAGTGACATTTGCAAAAAGCAATGAAGGAGACATAAGCAATGAAATACTATTTCTGCCAGCATTAACATTGTTGAGATACGCAATATACATAAGAGATAAGTGACCGGATGACCTGCGTTATGTCCCAGACCTTCCCCTTTTCACACCTATCCTCCTAGTTTTCTTTCATCATTTATTACATCTTCATAGGATGCACATGGTAGGATCTAGCTGAGAGGTTTAGCTGAATTTAACTGCATCAATAAAAACTCAATACCCAAGTGTGAACTGCGAGGGCTGAGGAGCTTGTACAAAATTTACATCCACCTCTACTTACAGGGTAGTGACCTTGAGCAAGAAGGCCTGTTTAGCAGCTGATAACAAAGCTGCTAAATCAGAGAGAAGAATTCCGTTAGACTGCAAGCATTTTATGATGCAAACTATTACCCCATTTTTTGGAACAGCCTGTGGCATAACAGGCACCTGTGCTGGGCTCCTTGCTGTTAGGGAATATCAATGTTGATGCTACAAATCATCCTCTTTTAGGTTTCTTTTTGTAAAGAAGAGTTACTCATTAATTAGGGATAGATTAGATATAAAGTATACTTACTTTTGAGAGAAACTTCACTATAATTGCAATTGTATCAGCAATATTTTCATGCAAGAACACTCAGGAATTATGAAGTCAAGACTTCTGATTGTTAAAAATACTGCTAACACAAACAAAAACAATTATCTTTAAAGTCCTGCTTCTACATAATGAGGTTGCTAGATGCCAGAGACATTGCAAATGTAGTGACTTAGGCACTCTGAACTTGAACTGCCAACAAGGAGTGGTTATTTGGGAGGATAAACCTCATCTTGTCTGAAGTTGCTTATTGATTGTAAATTCTTCTTTGGGGAAATATTGCCCTGTAAAATGTGACAGTCAATCACAGGAAGAGAGCAAGATTGATTCATCAGTTCAAGTGCTGCTATTTCAACTGCTGGAGCAGTAACACAGTCTCAGTTCTTTTTGGATCTACTTAGAGATTTGCAGTCAGCAAGAAAAATATTTTCATGCTTTTATATTACAAAGCTTTTATTCTATAAAAGGACAAATTGGGGCAGAGTCAAATCCTGTAATCCTAATGTTATCATGATTTCAACTTTCATTAATACATTTAATTTCTAGTTCCTGTAATTGTGAGAACAACATTAGAAGTGTGGACTACAATTTGAGAACTTAACTATCAGAAACACTAGAGTCTTGAACAGAAGTTGTGAGCAGCAAGAACATTTTCTAGCTGTTTCAGCTGAAAAGACAGAATACTGACTGTGCCCAGAAGCTATATGTCAAGTCCTCTAATAACCTCTGTATTCATAAGATTAGTTTAATTCTGACTATTAAAGATATAAAGGTACCGGGCAAGGATTGAAAAAAGTTCATTAGGTGTACTATTGATAGGACTGGAAGTGGAAAATGAGGAGTCTTAGGGTTTAATCCTCCTGGAGACCAGCAGCAAATTAATCATGGATCTGTAGTCACTAAACAATCTGACCATTATGAAAATGGAACAGCTATACTTAAAGGGTGGGTCTATAAAAACAAAATTCACACTGAAATAAAGAGGCAAAAAATCTCATTAAAAGTTACAAGTTTTATCACTTGCTGAAAGACATTCCATAATGATTCCCAGCTTCAGAAAATCTTTAAAAACATTAACAACAGGAAATCTTTCACAGAAGGTCACAGAGGACCTCTACAACTCCCATGAGATGCTCTTGTACTCATTTTTAATCTAACAAGATTTTCCCCTCACTCCCTAGACAATTAAAGAAATTAAATAGATTAGGGTAATAATGAAGTCAATTTCTGAACAACCAGAATTCAGGTTTGATTTTCAGTTTAAGTAGGTGGTTCACAAGTTGTTAGCAAAGCTACAGTTAGTCTAAACACAGCCCTCAGAACCTGAAAAAGAAAACTTGTTTTCTATATCCTTACCAAAGCTAGTACAATTAATGCCGATACTATCAGAATGATTTATAAAAAAGTATGCTCCTAAAACAACTTAGCTCAGAATCAAATGACATAATGCAGGATGAAATCTTTCTGAAAATATTTTCAGCACTGAGATGTCCATGAGACATTGTTTTCACTTTCCAAAGTCTGTGGATATAATGTCTAACTGTAGTCAAATGAACAAGATGACCCAACTGAAGTTGACAGCTACAAGCAAAAGGCAATTTGAAAATACTGCTTGTTAATCATACAAAACAGAAGAATACAAGAGGTACTCACAGTGGGACGACTGCTCACTATTTAGTTTTTTCTTAGGAATGGCTCAAAAATATAAAAACACCTTGAAACTCCTTTGAATATCCTGCATTTAAATTTCTGATTTTTAGTTAGCTATTCAGCATCAAAATTAATATAAGAGCAAGAATGTCAGCATTGTTAACCTAAGTAGTATTGTACTACTGCACTACATAGGATATAAAAATGTGATTTAAGATGTTTTTTGTTTGTTTTTTTTTTTTAAACTTTACAGGAAACTGATCTGTAGGAGCACTGACATTTGTAGAAATAGAGAAACTGACATCAAAAGACTTGCTAGATTTCTTAATCATGCTTCCTATGAGTTTAGAATAATACATAAGCCTTTATAAGAAAAGAGCAATCCAAAAGACAGCATATTGCCCAGACCCAAAGCATAATATAAAAAAGCCAAAATACAAGTAAATGAGGGCATCTGTTTTGGATACTCCTCTCTGAAAAAAAGGTTAGAAATGCCACAAACAGTACGAGTTACATTGTGCATGAACAAGGAGCAGAAATAAAGCAATAAGACACAACAGTAGATATGGGCAAAACCTTGTAGATAAACTTACACACAAAGACCAACCAAGTAAACCAATCTCTTAAGCATCTTCAACATAAGGATTTTTGCAACCATTCCTGTCAACTTCTGCAAGGTCTCTAAAAGCCCCAGAGACAAAAGGCAGCTGGAGAACAAAGTAGCACCATTCCCCAGCTAAAACCTAATTCTTCCAATAGGCACAGTTATCTAGTGACAATCAGTGACAGCAATATTTCTTATAAGATAAAGCACAGAACATCTCAGCCAACTCCATTTCGTCACTCCCATAACAATTCTTCATATGAGTAGGGAACATTGACACTCAAAATCATTAACTTCCAGATTTAAAACTAAGTCTATATATACTTTGAGCTAAAAAAAAAAAAAGATGACTTCAAGGGGAGAAAAGTGATAATCAAGTGATAATGTTTATGTTTTGGTTTTAAATGCATCAACAGCTTAGGCTTTTCTTTATTTAGTCAGGGTGTGTTATATTATCTCTCCCATTTTAATCACTGTTACATTTCTTAGTTGAAGAACGGACACAACAGTGCTCGTTGTCTACTTATGTAAGCAATGGAACAAAATGGAAGACTATAGAAAATTACTTCTTTTCCTAAAAAATTGCAAGCACTAACAAGTTTTTAGACATGAATATCAAGCTAAGAATAATAATCACATCTCATGCTTCATACTCAGAGCTGATCAACAGTGAGATTGATCTCTCTCTGCAGGACAACACTCCCCAGATCATTACAAAATAGTTTCGTCGTTCCTCCTTTAAAACAAACTACCAGTAGAGTGCTGATACCAGTACAGTAAATTAAGTTGTAATCTAATCATTTATGGCACCTTATGTGCATTTCTACTCTGCTCATGTACTTATCAAAGAAAATAAATAAGAATTGCTTTTTCCACTAATTTGAGTTTTAAATATTTAGAGATAAAATCCACTACTGCTGTTTGCCCCATCACATTGGCCCTAGGCCCTTTGATAGCAGGCACACAGAAGCCCTGCTGAAAACCAGCCACAAATATCCTCCCATATTTCCATTTCACACCAAACCCACTTTCAACCACTTCTTGATGCTGTTCTCCCAAACTGTGTTTTTTTTTCTTAAGCCATGCAATGCTTTATATAAAATTAAATATATATAGTTATATTTGATACTTCCCTTAGAAAAATGACCCAGCAAAACTCCTGTGTCCCTCAGTAGAAGTTTATCTATGGGTCAGCCTAGCTCCTGCAAGTGATTGTGTGGGAGCAACAGGTGACTTCAAGTGTTACAGAAGCATAAAATCACTGAATAATAAATTTAAAACATTATTGTGATAAACCAGTAGTTATTAATCCTAGCCATTCTAATTTTTAAAAGGTGTACTTTGGACACATTAAACCCAGATTGCATACAGTTATTATCCTGCAAACACACTCCGCTGAATCATTAGCTCAAGCTGTTTATTTCATAGTTACTCAATAGGGTTGTTGTAGAAAAGTAAAACAAATTCACTTGTGTAATGATGTATGGGTACTTTTTTCTTTTGAATTGTACTATTTTATAGAAAAAGAATACAACATGAAACTATAAATAACTAAAAGTAACATCCAGTTGTTTTGGAAAATCTAAAACTATTCAAACAGACCAGCAAGATCCTTTACCAAGCAAATCCACAGCTTTATTCAGTCTTGTAATGGGATTTCTGCTAAAATTAGAAATGGGGACTTAGGTACTTCCAATCTCACAGTCACTGAAATACCCTAATCAAATATGTAACTGAACTATATTATGCTACACTGTCATAATGCATCATGCCATGTAAATGAAAAATATTTCCCTTCTGTTCTTGGAGTTTATTATATTAAAAAAACTCATAAATTATATCCCCTCCTAACACCCCCTAATATTGTCTTCCATACCATCTTTCTAGCAATGCTCATACATAAAATGAGTAGACAGACAGATGAAAGACAAAGCCAAGCACCAAATATACTTAGATAAGTGAATATCTACTGTAAGTATAGATTTACATGAGCGTAATGGAAGCCAGATCCATCTAACAGATATTTTCAGTGGAGTCAGCTAAATGAGCATAACGTATTGATTTCAATTTGTCTTTCAGACTTAAAACTTCCTATTGCTACCACTGGCCAAACTAGCAGAATTCTCATAAGGGGAGAAGCAATGATTTAAGAAATTTTTTTTGCACTTATCTTCTAAATTCACTTCTCGTTAGATTATTTTGATTTATTTTAGAAGTGTTTGTCATTTGATATTTAGTCTATATTCTCATCTTTAGTTCTTATTTGACCCCAATTCTTCTGATGAGTTACCTTCTCATTCTGGGCATGGTCAAAATACGTATTTTTTTTCATATACAAGCAATTCTACAGCATAATAAGAAGAGGAAAAAAGGGGGAAAAAAAGTGCCTGACATGCATAAGTGAACTATATTAATGGAAATGAAATTAAATCTACTTTTTCCTTTGGCTGATGTTCATGCTCACTAGTTATTAAAAAAAAAAAAAAGCAAACTAAAACAACAGATAAGATGACCTGTGATGAAATAACCCAGTCACAACATTAGAAAAGGGAGAAGACTTCAAAAATCTCTTTTATTTTTAAATATAATGTGAACTGTATCATATATAACACCACAGCAAAAAGCTGAAGCGCTTAACTTCAACTGCATTTCCACATATGCAAACGGTTGAGCATTTAAAAGTTAAGATTCCTACAATATCTACATAAGAGAACCTAAGAGAATCCCAAATCCTCAAACTAAATAAAGGACAGCAGTTCTGAATTAAGCGATAGCAAGCACAGCATCACCTGTGCCATCAGTTTCACCAGGGAGGGAAGGATGAATACTCCTCATCCTTTCACAAACCTGGATATTTCCAGTTAAGCAGAGCCAGGTGAAGCAGATGCATCACACAGAGCTGGGGCAAACAGAAACAGGTTGATTTGCTCCATGAAATACAAAATGGCAGCCCTTTCAAAAGTAGCGATTCCAGCAATGCCTACTCTCCTACCCCTCAACAAATGTTAACTTCACTCTAGTAAAACAGAAAACTAACAAACACAAAAAACCCCACACTGAAGAAATCCTGAACCTGCCTCTACTTGAGACTGTAAACTTCATCTAAACAAAAAGAAGATCATTGCAGAACGGGGTGCAGACAGACACATGTAGAATAATCCAGATTGAGACCTTTTCTATAGTTTATCAGTACTGCTACTTCACCACTTAGAGAACATATACTCAGTTACCCACAAATGCTTTTGTAGCTACTGGTTTCCAAAATATATTCCTAAAAAAAGCCTAAAGCAGTTTCACAAAGCCTGTACCATGTCCCCATACAAGGTACCTAGGACAAAGTAAAGGTGCAAGCACTTCTGCCCCTTTAGATCACCACAGACTCAGACAAGTTAAGAGATGCAAGCAGGCATTGTTTCCCCCCCCCCCCCAAAGCTTCCCTAATTTCATTTTCCACCACAAAAACTGGTGAGGACAAGAATAAACCAGATCAAAAGGCTTTGGACTTCAAAGCATGCCATCATACTTCTCCAGCACCAAGACAGTACCAGGGAACTCAGAGCCTCCTCTCTTCAGAGCAGCCTGGGGAGTTACAGGCCAGGGAGGGCCCTGCTTTCCCACCCAGAGGAAGATCCAGCAGGGGTGACAGGTTAAAAAAAAAAAAAAAAAAAAGCTGAACTTGTTTCTTTAGACAGACAGGCTAGCTAACTGATAAACCAGCAAAGTCTGACAGCTTGATAAAAGTAGACCTTACAAGGGAACAGGAGAACTAACCCAGGGGGACTTTCGTAGGAAGAAGTAATGAAAAGCCAGCCCTGACCACCACAGCTTTTTTCATAGCTAGTGGTTGGGATGCTGAGTAGCTACTCCATTAAAGCAATAGAGAAAACAGACCAAATATCTTTTGATAAGGAAAAAAATCCAAACCTACCAATCTGCTGATGACACAAAATCCTACACTCGCTTTAGGAAGCTGCATTCATCACCTCACGCCAGCAACCCAGCCTACCTCAGCACTGTCTATAAGTGGCACACCCCATTGCTGATAATTACTTAGTAACAGCAAATTATCCCCAAAATCCTTACACCTGAGCAGGGGTGGGCTTCAGACTTAGCTTTCCTGCAAACAGGACCCACCTGAGCACCCTTCTCCAGAAAACAAATCAGGCACATTCAGGTGCTGGGTAGTCATGAGGTGCTGGCCCTGATGTAAACAGGTCAGTGTGTGGCCTGGCCCGTGAGGTAGCCTGGTTTCTTCTCTCACAGTATGCCTTCTATCAGTAATATGGTGTGTTGCACAGCCTAGGAAGGTCCCAAGATGCTTTACACTTCACTCGGGATTTGCTCTCTGAGAAGCAGGCTCCTGGGCTGAGGCAAAAACAGAAGGTATAGGGGCATTAGTGCCCCATGCAGGCCATAACCATTCTTCCTACCTCCGTGGCTACAGATAGCACGAGGCTGCTTTCCAGGGATTCACAACTTCAACTGTTTTGAAATGTTGTATGACAGACTGGTGTGCTCTTTCCCAGAGAGCACACTGGAGCAATTTAGTTCTTTACTGTTGCAATTATCTCTTGTGTTCCCCATGATGCTTCCTAGTCATGTTTAATGCATGGCAGAAGTTGTTCTAACTCATTTTTTTCTGTGTTACATAGAACTTTTTCTTCTTTGTTAAATTACTGCTTATTCTGCTTGCCATGTTTCATGCTATCAAGAGGAGCAACCTCTGTCTGCACTGAGAGACAGTAGAGAGATACATGCAGGAGTTGCTGGTGCCAGTAGCTGAAGCAAGGCAGCTCTTAAATGCTTCCTACCCACAGGACTAGATCTCCCAGGACTAGGGGTTTTAATGCTGTATCTGCTCTTTAAAATGGAAACAGACACACTGTTAATACTGATGCTAACAAGTAGTTATCCCGTATAATAAAATGTGCTTCCCATCTGTTCGTTACAGTCTACATCATCAAGAGCCGTTCGCCTGGAAGGAGAACCTTTTCCTCTTTGTATCTGCAGTGGCTTAGATGTGACAAGGTCCAGAGCAAAGCGGTATTAAGGTCATTCATTTTGTTTGATTTTAATTCCAGTAAGGTAGTTTTAATATTCTTTTCAAAGACTTGAGCTGTCCCAAAAAAATCACTTCTAATCATCTTTTACTGCCCTTACTCCAGCTTCCAAGAACTCATGTCTTAGCATAACTCCTTTTCATATTTCTTCTCTCTTTTCTCCTTACTTTATTAAAACATCAATCTGGAAAGCCATTTTATCTCTAAGGCTATTTTTTTAATTCCAAATTTAACATAAGATGTACAGAAAACTTTTTTTTAGCTGACACTGGCAAATGGCCAAACATATTTTTTCAATACTTTCTGATATATACTTGCCATTCTGAAGAGCAAGATTTCTCAGTAGTCAGAAGGATGTGGGATGCTATTAAATTAAATCCAAACTTTTGCACATCTTAAACTACAGCAGTAACTAAGCATTCCTTATGTTTTAAAATTTTGTTATTTAAATGCTGCTCTAAAAGATGGAACAAAACAGAAATGATCAGGAATCTCAGCTGGATGTCATAGAAGATCTGTAAGAAGAAGGAATTACTTGAAAAATCCGTAGCTTTAAGTAGTGAGGAAAAAAAGGGAAATTTCTAAACAACTCATAAGATCTCAGGATAAAGATTTAATATCACTTCTGTCTACTTAGAATATATTTAATACGTTTCATACTTGTGCAAAAACTACATCTATGCTTTGTTAAAGGGAGACTCAAAGGACACTTAAGTCCTTCCTTCCTTGCTAATATGAACTGATTCTTTGAACACACGTGCTCAAGACTTACTGGATTATTTGCATAAGGAGTCAATAAAGCTTCACAGAATTAATATTGGAAAAGGATCCAAGGCCATATTTTAAAACCTAAGCTTACTAGGACTCCAAGTTACCACTCAACAGGATCACTTCCAGGATAAAGTGTTTAAAACCGACTCCAAAATGCAAAGAAAGTGTCTACCTCCGCTCCTGTTTTGAAAAATTCTGTAGGACTCTTACAAATTAAATTACAGATTTTACAAATGTTTATACAGTTATAAAACCCCACCTTAATCACATAAGAGTGTAGTCAATAAAACTTTTAATGTCATGAATGAATCCTGCACCTGTTGACTCAGTTATATAGCATTCACCTAAACCTTTCCATAAATTAAATATTTCTCAAATTCTCTGATGCAGTGAACTTCCAAAGTGTTTGTTCAGTCACTTCATATCAAGTTTATAAATCAAGCTACAGTGAGACATCCATAGTTGTTGCTTATTACAGTCATTTCAGCTCATATTTGATCAGACTCTAAGAAGATAAAGGTGGCCACATGATCATAAAATAAATTTCCCAATATTGGAAATGAGGTAACTAATGATGTGGAAGTATTTTTACCTCTTTATAAAAAAGTTTGCTAATTTAAAAAGCAAAAAGCTTAACCTAGAGGTGCTGGTTTGACCTAATACAATGAAAGGCCTTTCCTTACCAAATGAGTAGCTTCACTGTAAACATTCTCTTCAGTGGACAAAATGGTGCTGCTCTCTCACCTCTTTCTCTCCATCTTCATCTGTCACCTTGACAAAGTTCCCTGATGGTGCTATTTTTTTTTTTAACCTGATGGTTGATTAAACGCTTCCATCATCAGTGGTAATGCTGACAAAAATCGTATTATTGCATTTGTTAATTTTTAAAGAGTGATATTGTGAGCACCACAATGACCTCAGATGGAACAGCTGTCACTTTTTGCACATGTATCTGGCCCTCCCTAGGGCTCTTTATCCTATTAAATTAGAAAGGTCTTCTTTTCATGACACACAATGGGTATAAACCTGCCAGGTAAATGAGTGAACTGCATTAAGGTGGAAATGTAACAGAAAGCAGATCCCTCTTTTATTATCAATTAAAACTTTCATTAAAACTACAATGCCTAAAGTTTCTGTTTCACTAGAATTAATCAGAAGTAACTCCACAGAAAGCAGTGAAGTTGCAATTGATGTAATTACAGGATAAACTTGGCTCAGAACTTTCTCTTCTAAGGTACAATAAATTGTTGAAAGTAGCTGGGCTTTTCCACAGGGAAGTAAATACAAGTGAACAAACATTTGAGAAAAAATAATAGTCCCTTATGACTAGGAAAACACTTGCCTCTCCAGTGGCATTCACACCTCCAAAAGAGGTGTCCAGGGCTATTTGGACCTAAAAGATGGGACTAATCTATTTCCAGTTGAATTCAGATATTCTCAATCTGTTTATTCACTTGGGACTACTGAGAATATCTTCTGCTTGACCCCAAAGAACATACATTTTGGGAAGAGTACAGTTTTAGAAAGGAAAGTTATAAAAAATAATAATAATAATCAGAAAATGGGCATAAAGGAAAGAAGAAAGGAAGAGAGCAAGCTTAGATTTTTACAAAGCTTAACCAATGAACAGTCATTTTAGGCTGAATATTGCAGTCTTTTTACAAAGCTCTGTTCTTTTTCTTCGAACTCTGTGGGCTGCAAACCTCTCTTAATGCGTACCTGTGAGGAGCTTAGTAGTTTTCACTGGTTGACAAAAATATGAATATTCAGCCCCAAATACATTTAGCCTAGCTCTTCTGTATTTCAAACAAAAACTCCAATATTATTTTTCTAAGTTTACTCCTTGGATGATTTGTTACAAAGCATCAAGCATCATCTTTTTTTTTTTTTTTTCCCCATGCTGTGTTTTGTTATTATTCTAGAGAAGAATTAGACATTGGACAATGATTATTACCAGAATTTTTAAAGACATACATCTCTCATCTTCCTAAAACTTTCCCAGATCCTCGTTTAGAAATGTGTAGTTTTCTGGTTCTTAATTTTCTAAAGACTGACACTGCTATCAGTGCCTCATGCTCTTACTTATCAGAATCAACCCCCAAGGACTGCGGGAGAGGGTTGTAAACCCGGAGTAAGCAAAGTGAATACACTGTTTTGCATTTGCATGCTCGGGACTTCTGTCCATGCTGAAGCCTGAGCATTTTTTGCCCCGAAGCCAGGACTACATTTCACGATTTAAACTG
Source organism: Chrysolophus pictus (assembly GCA_037305975.1). NCBI lineage: Eukaryota > Metazoa > Chordata > Aves > Galliformes > Phasianidae > Chrysolophus > Chrysolophus pictus. The sequence continues at coordinate 22,089,374 of CM074582.1, forward strand.
AAGCTTCTATAAAACGTGGGGAAACTCCTTGCAAGAGAATAACAGGGATGGATATATAACACTCCTAGGAAAGGGTCTACAAACGCATGCCATGCGGTCTGAGCAAGCATAAGCAGAGATGGAAATACACGTTTCTTTGAAGGTGGAGAGATTATGTCAGCAGCGGGCAGGCGGGGAACGCTACGTGAGACCGAGATTTGAGGAGATGACTACTGGGACCATCACGAGAATCTCTTTAAACTTTTCTTCAGCGAATTCCAGAACACTTTCGGGAAACGCAGGGAGCACTCCCGAGAAAGCCGGCAGCACAGCTGTAACGCTTCGCCGCCAGCCGAGCCCCGCTGTCCCCCCCGGGGTGCCTTTCTCGAGACACCCATACCATCCCCGGGAGGCACCCAGGGGGAGGCAGGGCCGAGGACGGACGGCGGAGCCCAGCGCCGAGGGAGCCGGGGCAGTGGAACGCCGGGTCCCGCCCGGCTCCTACCTGGTAGGCGTCGGGGATGTTGACCGTCTCTCCGTGCTCCGCCACGTAGCCGATGATGCCCTTGCCCCAGGGCACCTGCACCTCGCTGCTATTCTCGGTGGAGCCGCAGGGCAGCAGCGGGGTGCCGGCGTGTACGTCGAAGAACTTGGAGACCAGGCTCTTCTTGCCGGCGGCCGCCCTCTCCACGAGGAAGAGCGAGCCGCGGTCGGCGTCCACCATGAGGCAGACGAAGATGAGGATCTTGTAGCTGAGGCTGGTGAGGTCCAGGTCGTTGGAGATGTCCTTGACCAGCTCCAGGAAGAACTGCCGTTCGTTATGCTCCTTGAGGTAGCGCTTGTAGTCCAGGGCCGGGGGCGGGTACTGGGGCAGGCTGACGCGGGACTCCAGCAGGGCGCTGAGGATGTGAGCGGTGGTGGGGGGCAAGGAGCTGGCTTTCCGCAGCAGCGCCCGCCGCCGCACGCTGCTCAGCGGCTCCTGCGCCCGGGCGTGCACGTGCTCGTCGTAGGTGAGGTTGACGTGGATGGCCTTGGAGCGGGCGAAGCTCTTCCGCAGCTCCTTCTGGGAAGCTCTCCGCTGCAGCCCCCCGGCTCCGGGCCCGCCCGCGCCGCCCCAGCCGCCGCCGACCCGCCGCTCCTCCGACGGTCCGCCGACGGGCGCCTTGGGAAGCGAGTTTCTCCTCTTCAGCCACCTCTCCACCAGCTCGGGGTGCCTGTCCAGGAAACTTTCCACCGCCGCCACGTCGAGGCCGCCGTCGGCCGCCATGGTACGGGGAGCGGGGGCGTTTCAGGCCATGCCCCGACGGGAGCCGCTGCTGTCCCGCAGCCGGACCGAGCCGCCTCTCTTCTTCCCCCTCCCGTCCCCGCGCCCTCCTTCTCCTGCCACCCTTTATTATTACTATCCGCCTTATTCCAGGTATTCTTTCCGCTGCCCGCCTCCTGCTCCTCCTCTGCTCCTCGGTCCCGGGCTGCCGCCGCGCCTCTGGAGATGCTCGGGCAAACCCCTCCCGCCCGACGCTGTCAGCGCTGGCGGCGGCGGCTGCGTAACCCAGGCGGCGGCCCACTGAGCGAGGGGGGAGGCGGGGAGGGAGGGGAGGGCGGCGGCAGGACGCGTGAGCCGCGCGGGGGGGCGGCGGGAGGAGGCAGCGCCGGAGAGCCCGATTGCGGGGGGGGGGAAGAACGGGGGCGCGCGGGGCCCGGGGCAAGGGGAACGCGCGCCGCGCTCGGGAATTTCGTGGGGAATTCGGGGCGAGAAGGGGTCCTTTTGTCTGCCACGCGTGTGCGGGGAAGGGGCATCCCGGCGCTGCGGGGAGAGGTAGCGCGAGTGTTGCTGTCGGAGCGGGTTAATTGATAGCATCATCTGCCAGGCTTGAGCACTTCAGGGGACAAACGGAACGAAAAGAGCTCGTTCAGACCGAGTGAATTCTTGGGTCCTCGAGCGGAGGTGCCTGCACGTCCCCGTGCGGTGCCCGCCCGTGCCCCGCTGGTCCGGCGCCGAGCCGGGGGACCGCCACTGGGCTGCCGCCACCCGGGGCTCCCAGCGGGAATATCGCCCTCCGCCGGGGCCCGGCCCCTGGCCCCCGGCCAGCGCTGCATCCACCGAGGCAGGCGGTGCGGGGTTATTCCCGTGCGCACGTGGAGCACGTTTCAGCGCTCCACTGATGCCTACGCAAAAGCGATTGAAAAAAAAAACACGGAGTCATGGAGCCTAACACGTGAAAAATGTCTTTCATGCGCTAGGTAAAGTCTGAATGAAGGCGGCTTCAGAAATTCATGAATGGGAGTTGGGCTGGCTGGGAAAACACGGGCTAATCCGAGATCGGAGGAGATTCCCGGCCGCCGGAGCTCCCCGTCCCTACAGCGGTCCGTGCGGCGCGCAGCCCGGACACCCTCCGGAGCGGGGCTCGCGGGGACACTCGGGGCTCTCCGCCGCAGCCGCGCGTAGCGAGAGGTCGGGTGAGCGCTGCGGGCACCGCGGCCCGGAGACAGCTCGGAGAACGGCAGACAAAGGAGCTCGCCTCCCGCCTCACTGCGGCCCCGAGCCGCCGAGGCTCCGCGCCCCTCGGCGGGCCCCGCTTTGCCGCTGCTCGGCCCCCTCCCCCCCGCACGGGGCGGCTGCGGCAGGAGGCCGGCGATCCATTGAGAAACCGCCGATGGCTCCGCTTCTCAATGGGGCGGAGAGGGGCGCGCAGGCGCGGGCTGCCGGGGCGGGGAAGGGGAGCGGAGCCGCGCCCCGGCCGCCCAGGGGTGCCCGGCTGCGGAGCCGCGGGGTGACGCGCTGCAAAGGGGCTTCTCCGAGCTGCCCGCGCGTCGGCCCGCCGCTGGAACGCTGTCAGGGCTGGGGAACGGGGATCGGCGGCTGCCCCTCAGCCTCTGTCACAGCACGGGAGGAGGACACCGCCGAGATGCCGGCCTCGCCGCCCGCGGCCGCTGTGTAAGCATCGCCCTCGGGGGGCACCTGCTCGCCCGCAGCCGCCGGTTCCCGCCTGGCCTTTCCGCTGGCATTTACTATTTGCAGCGCGGGCACAAACACGAGCCTGCGTAAAGAAACAGCTTGAGCTGCTGAGCGCCTGGCAGGCAGGCACTCACCTCGATCTCTCAGCAGAGGCCCTTTAGGCATCTCCATACGGTTGAAATAATTGTATGTAAACAGTTTTTTTGCCATCTCAGTGTAGTAGCACTCATACCAGTGCTTTAATACAAAATGGGTTCTGTGTGTAGGCAATGTTTCTATAATTTTAGGCATAATGCTTTTTCTGTATTTTTTCATAGAGGCTATTCTGTAAGTTGTTGCAGTAAAGCCCTCCTTGGAAGCCTGACCTGTTGTTTCAGTGGATGTTAGGAGAGAATTTGGGTTTGCCTGTAGCCTCGCACATGTCAGAGGATGCCTCTGTTTGCAGCATGAGTACACTGAGCACACCGTACTCTGGGCTCCAGCTTCATGTGTGGGCCTGAGATAGAGTATCTACAGCTTTTCTTGAGAGAGACAAAAAGGCACATGGATTTTGTCAGCTCCACGGTTTTGTTGTGCGCTGTCATAGTTCTACAGATACGCTGCAGTGAGCTGCAGCAGCATATAGCTGGTGCATCTCATGTATGGTGCACTGATTGTTGGTATGGATTTACGATGCCAACTTTGACAGCATGGCAGCTTTGTAGCCTGATCTCCTAGGGCACAAAGCACACAGATGTATTAACAGGATGACAAGCAGAAGCGTCAGTGCATTTGTCAGGTAGTCTGTTTCTTTACTGAGAAAAGTAGGAGCATAGCACTCCTCAAAATGCAGTTGAGGAAGGTACCTGAGGAAACTTTTGCCATTCAGGCAGATGCTTTACTTTAATTGTCTGTAAACGGTCAATAGAACAAGTCCTAAATATTAAACGTGAAACTGGAACGTATCTTAGAGCTACAGGACACAAGGAAAGTAAAGCAGGTACTCATTCACTTGTGTCATAGAATGATTTATCTCACTTTCACTTACTGCCTTTGCTAAATACAGAACTCAGCTCTGGAGCTCTTTAAGAGAATTAATTGAAACCCCTCGTTGCAAGCACTGGAATAGTACTGATGAGTACCTGGGCACAGACATGACAGCAAATTAGTTTTGTACTAATGCTGCTTTTTGTGATGACATAAGGAAACCTTGCTGGAGTGGGATACTTTTTCATCATTTTTAAATCATTTGTGTAAACAGATAATTAAATTGTAAATCTTGATTCAAGTGGTAAAGGAGAATTCATGAGGTCTTAGGAGGAGTGTAATCACCTTCATCAACAATCCACTGTTAATGAAAATATTATTACTAATCTCAGTTGCTAGAGTTAGTCAGCACTCAATCATTCTACACGTTAGAGGAAACCTCAGTATATTAGCACCAAGTGGAGAAAAAAATCCACAACTCTGAAACATGACTGGTAGATTTTTATGCCGTTTTAGTACATGAAGGAGCTCTGACAATACAGTGAACAAAAAGAAAGCTTTCTCCAAAATAAAAACTTTATTTAGTTGTCCAACCTGATATAGAGACCTTCCTATTTGCTTAGCTATAACCAAATAATAACAGTTTCAGTGGTCTTTGAATAACTAGTTATAGAATTGGACTCTCTGCTTAGGGAAGGGAACAATATTTTCTGTAGCGTACTCCTTAAAGATGTATGAAATACATGATTCAATCTAAGTAATGTTTACCTCTTGAAGTTGTTTATGAAGATGCAGCACCCTGAACCATACTTTTATTTGATTTTAAGGTCCTAATAGACAATAAATATCAACACACTAAAACTTGACATAGCAGCTCATCAAAATTCAAAGTGTTTTTTTCAGTATCTTAACAGCTGCAGCAGCAATGGTTCACAAAGAAGTTGCTTTTTTCAAGTATGCAATAATGTCAGCTCTTTCATTCTGCTTTTTAATTCCAGCAAAAATCATTTTTGTGCCAGGAATGTATTTCTTAGGTTTTCCAAATACTCCAGTGTACTCTCACTCCAGGTAATTCTTAAAAAAAAAAAAAAAAAAAACAAAAACAAAAACAAAAACACACACACACAGAAATAAAACAGCAAAATGCAAGGCTAGTCTAACATGGTATGTTTCTGGCAGTTACCAAGAGTCTCAAAGTGTGGTGGTCCTCCTGAGCATAACGTGCCCACAACCCAAGGGGAATTTGAACACTAGTGATGCATAATATAAGGTGCAGAAAGTGCAAATCATCTTTGACTCACTTCAGTAATTCAAACATAAATCCCCTTTTTTTCCCCCATCACTGACAGTTGCAGTTATTTGTGCCATTTCACATGAACAATCCAGTGCTTTTGAACTATGTAAATATCTTTGTAATTTCACTGTTTAGAAGATCCAACTGCAAATGAATGTATACAGATTGACACTAAATTGTAGACTGCAAAAGGACCTGGATTATTGCAAGAGAATTTGAAAAAGTATTAATGTTTCCTTTCAACCCTGTTAAATTCTGCCTATCAGCAGAAGCTTAATGTTGTACAAAAGCCTACTGAAGTACCTAATCATAACTTAGATATTATTTTGTTGGTTTTCTTCTAATGTTTTGTACTAACATTCATATTATTTGTTCACTAAATTTTCAGTAAGTTAATACATGTCATAGCATATGATATTTTATACAAACGAAGTCCCACTACAAAGCAAATGTTAGAAAACACCCCAGAAACCACAGGAAAATTAAAAAAAAAAAAAAAATTCTAAAACACCCAGTAATCAAAAAAAAAGAAAAAACCATAGGACTGTATTTGTAATTAATAGCTTCATTTGAATATAATTTAAAATATTCATTAAAAATGAAAGTCTGAAAAAGAAAACAGACTTATTTTCCATTTGTAGGTGTTGTGCTGCCTTTCTAGACTGTACTAAAATACACAAAGCAAGTCATTGCTTACTAGTAGGTGATGATATTTAGTCAACTATTGCTGAGTAAAACAAGTGCAGCACACCACGATGCCAGCAGAGGGTAGGAACGAGCAAACAAAATCCAGAAGCACCCTGAACAGAAATGATAATTTGCCCGTTGATACCGCAGTTTTGGGAAAGCTGCATACATTCTGACCTGGCATGATAAATACCAGTAAAATTTCTTTTTAATTTATAGGCTGAGAGATTTTGTTTCTGAAACTGCAGTTCAGATTCATCTCACATTTATGCAAAGCAGATAGCTGTGAGTTAACTCACTGTGAATGAGCCTCTGTGTTGTACCTCTAAATAAAATGTTTTGTGTTTTTTTTTTTTCTTTTCCAATATATGTTCCATGCAGCACTGCACCACATGTCATCTTAACCTTTCTTCTTGTTTGCCTCTGAACAGGAAAACAGCTTATCCTGTCTTGCGGCCAAATAAACCCCAAAGATTTGGTCCTGTCTTGTGCTTTCCACTTTTTTCAACTGTATGGCACTGAGAACATTTCTGAATAAAGATCTTCTTGCCTTTTTCAACATCACCCATTTTGATCTAAGTAAAAATAATAATAAAAATAGAATCACATTATAGAAAAGTAGTTTGCTGTTACTGGCAAGATTTATCTTCTACAGTTTTAGAAAATAATTGTCTTGCACAGTAATAAAAATAACGTCTCAAACTAAAGAAATATTGACCTGGACTTGTTAAGATGCACAATTTCTTATGTGATCAGGTTGTTGACAATCCTATCTCTGGAGGCCAATGTGGTTTTGAACTACGTAATTGCTCTTACAGCGTTACTTCCATGGTGAGAATAAGGGTTACTTGAAGTTATTTAAGAGTTACTTAAAACTTCTCCAGATTTCCCTGAGGGCCACAGTGCAGGTTCAATGTCTCTGTGTACTGTAGATTTCAACTCCTCTGACATATCCAGAATATCCATTACTCCAGTCCCTTGCTCTAATCTACATTGTTAAATGTTTTGAGAGCAGGAAGGAGGCTGCCACCACAGTAGAGATGTGATAGATTTTTCCTAACCAGAAACAAAACTTCCAGGAGTACTTCACCTCATAAAAACAATGCTAGAGAGAAATACAAAGTTCAGTGTCTTCTAAATCAACAAACACACAAAAATAGCCATGAAAGTATCTGATGAATAACTAACGTTAACTCATTAAGTGTTACCATCTATCATAATTTATATAGAAGGAGTTTTCAGAAAATCAGCAAGCGTCCTCTAATCTGACATCAAAATAGCTTTTCCAGTTCAGGAGAATGAAAAGTTGTGATTACTTCCCCTTTACTTAGAGGTATGTATGGATCTTGTTTCATTAATATTTATTAAGACTATACATTTATTTTATAACAGTGTAAACATAAATGTATCTTGAGCTAAAACACATAAAAGATACTCAAGATTCAAATACAGTAATATCCTGAAAAATGTTTATTAGATAGGAAGATATTGTAATAAGAAATGCAGAACATGTTGAAGACTGTTTCCACAAGCATATTATAGTAGATACGCTTCAATAAATAATAGCTACATATTCATGCACTACATGTTCAAAATCAGAGGGTTGGACAAGGAAAGATAATAAAGAACAAAACCAAACTAAAAAAAAAAACACAACAGCAATATCCACACCACAATTCTAATGCTTTCTTTTGCAAAAACTCTTTGGACACTCTATATAATCAATGAATATAAAAATATTATAACTACAAAATAAACAAGAGAATATGGCTAAACAGGTTATAATAACAAAAAGAGAACTGATAGAATGCTTATCCACATCCTGGCCTTGCTGCAAAACTCCAGAAGAGGGATCTCCAAAAGAGATCCTTTCTTACTGATAGTCAGCTCTTAAATGGGTCTAGGAGAGATGGAACCAGGCTCCACCCCTTCCAGCAGCACTGCTGAATTGCCTTCACCTGTGCTCCCAGGGCTGACTATTGCTTGCCTCAAGTGATCAATTAGAGGTTCAGGCCGTGATTCAGTAGTTCCCACACACACTTTAAAAGTGTTTTTACCATGGCCATTTTTGTACGCCAGTACAAAATGTATTGTATCACCCTTTCAAAAAAAAATCCAAATTTAAAAGAATGGCTTAATTGTTAAAGCAATACCAGAAGGGTTTGAAAAATACGAGGTCTAATCAGTGTAGATATACAATTGCAGTAATAGGGCACTTAAGAATGCAATCAATAAAACTTCTAAATAATGCAATTAGAAGCAAGATATCTGAAGTCTCAAAAGCCATAACGGAACAATGTTTTGCTATATTCAAGATAACTTAGAATTGTATTGATGATGGCATGCCAACTGGGAAATATTCAAGTACAGCATTCAGAGATGCAGAATCAATGTTATCAAATCACACTATGACATAAGCTCATTAAAATATGTACATAAGAGAGAGTTGTGGATTTAGCCAAAAAGATATTTGTGCTTCCTGGTGTTTGGTGTATAGAACTATATTGGTTTACTTTTTACCATTCGGTTCTACCTTTATTTATTTGTTTATTTATTTATTTACAGTCTAGAGAGCATCTTTAAAAAGTCTTCAACTACCACTACAGCATCAGGGTTTTACCATTTATCTTAGTAAAAGTTAGCCTTTCAAAAAATTCTCTTCTAAGGTAATGTTTCTTCCCCAAAACAGTCCTGGGTAGGAGCTCTGAGTTCTTCTGTCAGTCTGTACACATACCCAGGATTGCCCCAGCTCAAGTGCAATGTCTTGCACTTGGCATTGCGGAACCTCATTAGGTGCTTGAATGTACATTTTTCAAGCCTGTCCAGATCCCTCTGGATGATGTATCTCACTTCTATTGTGCCAGTGGCACCACTCAGCTTGCTGGCATCTGCAAACTTGCTGAGGCTGCACTCAATCCCATCATCTATGTCAGCAATAAATATGTTAAGGAGTGCTGGTCCCAGAACCACCCCTGTGGGATGCCACTCATCATCAGCCTCCATTTGGACACAAAACTGTGGAGCACAACCCTCAGGCTGCAACCACCCAACGAATTCTTTATCCACCAAACAGCCTTCAAATCCGCATCTCTCCAGTTTGGAGATAGGGATGTGACGTGGGATAGGGATGTGACGTGTGCACAAGCACAAGTAGATGACATCAGTTGCCCTTCCTTTGTCCGTTGGTTTTCTTCATCCATTTATAAAACGACAGCTGAAGTTTAATTGCTAACACAGCTGCTGGGCAGGTACCAAACATCTGGAAACACTTTTTTTCCCTCCTCCATGTAATGTGCAGACTAGCAGAAGAAGCTAGTTTGAATAAAAAATACCAAATGATACAAAAAAAAAACCAAAAAAAACCCCCAAACAACAAAACAAACAAACCAGAAAACCGAAAACAAATCAAAAAAGAAACAACACCCCAAAACGAGTTGCAGTCAGGCTGTGTTCCTTCAAGAGACCCATTTTTAATTTTAGCCCTTTAGCTGGGCGCTCAGGCAATGGCAGCATCCTTACACACAGAGAAGCTAACCAACCCTTAGCTAAGGACTTTCTCAAAGGAAGCCAGCGCACCACGTGCCAGGCGAAGCGGCATCCCGCCACCCATTGCACCCCACGCGACCCCGCCTGCGTCCCTCCCCGCGCGGCCCTCAGCCCTGCCAGCGGTGCAGGTGTCACGAAGAGGCGGCCAATCGCGAAGAGGAGATCTCCGCGCCTTCTCTTCTGATTGGCGAGTGGCAGATCCGAGGGGCGGGACTAAGCGCTACGCCCCCCTTTCCGGAGTGTGCAGGAGGTGGCGGGCTCCGTGTGCCGTCCCAGCGGCCCGTGCGGGGACGTGGCGCGGTGTGGGGGCGTGGTGCGGCCATGTTGTCTCCCCGGCGGAAGGAGCCGGGCGGCAGCGCTTCGCCCGCCCCCGAGCAGAGTCAGCGCTCCTCTGCGGCTCGCGAGCCGAGCGGCGGACCCGCCATGGAGGAGAGCAGCGGATTCCGGCTGTCGGCCGAGTGCCTGGACGAGCCTCCCAACAGCCGCGTTTTCGTGGTGCTGGGCAAGGACGCGGGCGAGGCGCTAATTCGGGAGCGCTTCTCCCCGTTCGGGGACATCCAGAACATCTGGCTGCTGCGCGACAAGCGCACCAACGAGTCCCGAGGCATCGCCTTCATCAAGTTCGCCCGCAGCTCGCAGGCCTGCCGGGCCATGGAGGAGATGCACGGCCGCAGCCTGGCCCCCGACACCAAGCCCATCAAGGTACGGCCGGGTCGGGCCGGAGCCTTCGGGCCGCCCTCAGCCCGCATCCGTCCCGGCACGGCGGAGGGCCGCAGCTCGCGAGGCCCTGCGGGCTGCCCGGGTGTTGCCTTTGGCCCCACTGCGTCGTGAGAGCTGCTGCGGGCTTCGGTGAAATGCAGTGCCTGGAAACTATCCTATCTATTTTGTATCGCTTTCTTAAAACCTTTAATGCCTGTACAGTATTTCAAGAGAATGTATTTTAGGTGCTTTAAACAGGATTGGCACGGATAAATGAAGCTGTCTTTGCAGTAGTGCTTTATGTGGGTTTCATATCTCGTGCGCAAGCTCTTTGCGTTTTTAAATCTGTGGAACCTGGTGGTAGGTTTCAGCCTCTTGAATTGTTTTTGCATTCCTCACATAATGATAACATTTAAACGATTTTGTACACTGAAGATTCCATGCACTTTACTGTGGGGGAAGGATAAGCACTTAGCAAAGTCTTTCTTGAGGAACTTGTTAGAAGTCAGGAGATCTGAGCTGTGCTCCTTATCTTCCTGCACAACCATTACAAAAACAATTCCAGGGTTCTGTGAAACCGGTTGCTACTTTTGCACACTGAGCTTGTTTGGAAGATTGTTACTGTTTTTAGGGTGGGTTTTTTTTTTTTCCTTGCTTGGATATCTTCTAGGATAATTTCTAGGATGCGGTTTTTAGGTAAAGCTTGTTTTGAAAACTAAGATATTCTCACTACAGGTCTGAGAAGCTATGGTTAAGTGAGTGCTACCTGCAGACTGTGGTCTAGCTGAGCTGGAAACTGAAGCTGCCAATTTCCCCCTGCACCTCATTTGTTTCAGTTTGTGCACTCTTTTCATTCTCATTAAGACTGCTATACTAGGGCTAACCAGTTGCAGTAAAGCATTTGCTGCTACATCAGATGCCCCCTGTGGCACTGGCAGTGTTACTGGACCAGGCTTTAATATTCCTTGCCATGCTGTGTTATCCCCAATGGAAACTTGTGCTGCCCTCTGTCCTGCTTGAGAAACCATTTTGGGTGTCCTGTGCTTACAGATCTTCTGTTGCAGGTGCATCTGTGATCAGAGATGTTCTTTTTCTTACTAAGAAATCTATATAATATGAGTGAGAAATGCAAAAATTTGCTTAAAAACTAACTTGAGATTTGGCTAGGACTCTTTTTTCAGTAGTTAACGTTAATGTAATTTTTGTTAGGTATTCATTGCACAATCAAGAGCTTCTGGAAGCCACCGGGATGTTGAAGATGAGGAGCTCACACGAATCTTTGTTATGATACCAAAGACCTATACAGAGGAAGACCTGCGAGAGAAGTTTAAGGTGCTGATTCACTGTTAGCTTTTTTTTCTTAATTTTTCAGACGAGCCTAAATCATGGAACTTTAATGCATTTTCAAATATTGTGAATTAATACATTTGTTAATTGTTCTAGATGTATGGAGACATTGAGTATTGCAGCATTATTAAAAACAAGACTACTGGAGAAAGCAAAGGTTTGGGCTACGTGAGGTACTTAAAACCATCGCAAGCTGCCCGAGCAATTGAGGAGTGTGATCGAAGTAAGAATCTAATTGAACTCATTGAAATCTTTCATGATAAATGTGTACCATCATTAATATACCTTTAATTTTTACATTTGCTTGCAGGTAAATTATTTATGGTGTATAAACACATCTTGAGACAAAAGTTCTGTTGCAAATAAAAATAGTATTACTAACATTCACCTAATAATGTTCTTGCATCACTAGCCCCCTCAAGGAAGATCAGTGAAAAGAGTGTAGAAATTAATAGAGTTTGTCTTAAACCAGGTGGTATTCTCATTTAGATTTCATACCCATGACAACCTCATTTTTAGATATATAAATGGGAATATGTTTTTAATCAAGCATATACCGTATATCAAATATAATCCATAAATAATAAATTTGTTGTGAATAAACTTAACCTAAAATTGTTCTGAGGTAATTTGTTTTTTTCCTTCTTCCCCCCCTCCATTTAATATCAGGATTAATGTATTGCAGAAAATAAGACTTTGCCCACTTTATAATCAACCATTTGTCATTTATGCCCTGGTACCAAACAGTTGTTAAGGAATTAGAATAAATCCAGTGGAGGGCTGCTAAAGTGCATGACCTGTGAGGAGAGGGCTCAGGGACTGGGCCTGCTCAGCCAGTAGAGAGACTTTTGGAGAAACTTAACAGCACTTTTCTAGTCCAACCTCCTTTGCTTACTAAATATTAAACGTTTTGCCATGTAGCTTTAGGTTTTTTGTTGTTGTTTTTTCTTTTTTGTTGTGGGAGGTTTTTTTGCTCTTTTTTTTTTTTGTTTAAGTAATATGCCTGGTGTATCATAAGTTCTGAACAATTGTTATCCCTATGCAAGAATACTCATAAAAATAAGTGTTATTTATTAGCAGTTCAATTTTATTTCTTTTATGATTTGAATTTGAAATGAAATGGATTAGATGGTCTAAGAGTTAATACCTAGTTAATACCTAAACTATTGATAAACAGAATGTAGATCAGCACAAAACATCTATGTGCAGCTGTTACAGTTCTGTGAAAGTTGAGCTGATTTCCTCTGGGGCGTCTCCAAGTCCTGCCAAATATCACAGAATGGTTGAGGTTGGAGGGGACTTCTGGATTTGTCTTGTCTGGAAGCACGTCCAGATGGCTTTGAATATCAATTAGGTTATTCACAAGGACATGCCTCAGTCGTTTTAGATACTGATGCATGGTCACCCACAGAGTAAGTAGGCTCGCTTGCACTTAACATGTTCCACTTTGACACTTTCACAAGTTAACTTCCACATCATTGATTATGCCAACTTGCAAGAGTTACATGTTAAATGACAGCATTTGGTGTTTTTTCTGAGTAAAGTGTTGTTGAATGAGATATTTAGAGAATGCAGATATGTTCAGAAATATTTAAAGTATGCTGAGATGTTGCAATATGTGTGATGGTTTCTTTCAGGCTACCGAGCCATTTTGGCTGAACCGAAAAATAAGTCACCTGAATCTTTTGAACATGAATATTATAGCAATAATGCAAGGCAAGAACCAAGAGGAAATGTATTTCCATTTTGTAAGTCACAATTTTCTATACTGAAAATTATTTGTAGTCTAATCACAATCTAACGGCAGTCTAAAGGAAGCCTAGTTTCACAGCTGGTAGATGGATGTTTGAGTTAGAAATGAGGTGGGCATTTCACTCCCATGTTGTTATGGCGTGCTTTGGTCTAGTTGCCTGATTATTTCAAGACCTGCATTCATGAAAAATGCATATTACTTTTGGTGTGTAATTCACTTAGATTGCTTCTGAAATTTGAATGAAAACTGTATATGAATTGAAGGCATGCTTATTATAATGAATTTGATTGTTTATTTTTGTGTTGATTCTTGAGGTGCTCAGCCAGAGTTCTGTAGTTTTGAAAAAAATGAGACCAGAATTCAGGAGTCAGTCTCCAAACGTCTGTCAGTGGTATCACGGCTTCCTTTTATCCAGGAACAGCTGTTTGCCCTCTTTGATCTAGTCCCAGGACTGGAGTATTGTGATGTTCAGCGAGATCCTCATACTAATAATGGTAAGTAAAATTAAGTAAGTAAAAGCTTTTTCTTGTGTCAGTGGTTAAGTGCTACCATTGCCTAAGACTAAACATTCAATTTTTATTGAACCCTCATCTACAAAAAGAAAATAATAAAGTAATTATATTTAAGGCTAATAGAATCTCAGGAAGGGACGTAATCAAATCCCTGAGAATCATTATTTTGGTCAAGTGAAGTTAATAGTTCTGGACATAATGGAAAGAAAAATACCTGTAGATTAGACATCTGTTTATAGGACATTAAAACTAGATCATTTGAGTTCTCATCGTGAAATAGTTTGGTGTGTGGGGGTGTGTGGTGTGTTTAAAAAAACAAACAAACAAAAAAAACTGACATGAGTAAATGGGATGAAATCATTCCAAAACAAAGCTTCTTTTGTATTGCAAGAATTGTTTTGGTTTCAGTGTTCTTGTTTTGCTGTAGATGAAAAAAACACGAAAGAGCCCTGTGCAGTGTGAAATGGATTCAGTTACAATGTAACTTTACAGTGCTACTGTTGGAATAACTATATTTTAAGACTATCCTTCTAACTGAGAGTTAGGCAAGAAGACATGTCTTATTGCTGTATTACCAGCTTTTCAAATTAATATAAACGTAGCTGATTTGTCACTAGTTAATTTCAGGGAAGTTTATTTCACAAATAATATTAATGTTGCTAGTAAGGAATGTACGACGTGGTAAAGAGACTTAGGAAATTTGTAGCATCCATGACTAACCTGTAGTTTGATCCTACTTCTTTACATGAGAGTATCTTGTTCTTAAGATTTGCTTGTGAAGCACTGGAATCATGTGTTGTATTTGTAGGGTATGCTGTGATTCAGTACAGTACAGCTGCATCAGCTATATATGCCAAGTATAAGCTACATGGCTTTGAGTATCCTCCTGGAAACAGATTAACTGTCATTTTTCTAGAAGATGGGAATGATAGTTCAGAGTAAGTACCGATACTTAGAAAAACTGGTAAGTTGTATTCTGGAGAACAAAACTATTATTATTTATTATTTAACAATAAAAGATAACAGTGGTGTTACTAAATTAGTTTCACACTTTGTGTGTTGGTTTTTTGTTATGAACTTGAGAATGAATATCTTGAATTAAGAGGAATTAAATTGAAGAAAGATTAAAATATATATTCATAAGACATGTTAGGAAACTTGGCAAGAATCCTTAAAGGTCCCTGTAATAAGTAGGGTGTCTCTAATGTATTTTTGAGGCTTTTTATTTGAAACAGATGTTGCTTGCTTGATCTGTTAGCAGTATTTGCAGTACTGCAGACAGTGGCCTTGTGAAACACACAGGCTAAATAAATCTGAGGATCTGGTTCTTGTACTTGTAAAACCTGGCAGACCTTATACTTCAAACCTAAATATCTGAATGCTAGTAGAAGTGGAAGTAACCTACATGTTTTCCTATAGTGAATACTTCAGATTCCTTTAGGAAAAAAATCGAGCTATTTGAGACATCAGAGCTGCTCTGGGATACAAATAAAAACAGTACTGTGCAGAGCCATGATGGGAAAATTCACAAGTGTTATGCCTAACCTAAGCTTGAAAAAACTCATTGCAAATATCCTTCTTGCAAATGTTGTCTTTTGCTCTTCAGTACTTTTTCTGTGATTTCACGGCCTTAAAACATAGGCTGTGAATCTGTGTAAATGTGCAATTGCTTTTCTTCTCCCCCATCAGAATGAAGGAAAGAGTACTGGAGAATGAGAGCTGAAAATAAACTTCATTTGATAATGTTCTGTCTTCTTTGATAATGTTCTGTCTTCTGATTCGAATCCCTGTGCTTTTCTTTTAAAAAACAAGAGTAACTTCTGTCTCTTCGGTCACCTTGGCACCTTTTACGTGATGTTAAGGGTTCTGTAGAGTTAATGATTCTTCTTTGTTATAATATTGGAAAAATTAAGGAGTTTTGTGTCTCTATGTAGAACTGAGTTTTTTCAGTGGGTTCCCAGAAGAATGTATGCTTTCAGATTGAATTTAGAGTGTTATGCAAGCCTCTTTTTTTAATTATGTACTTGAGTTTGCAGATTATTATTATTTTTATCTTCATGTGTTTCTAGGATGAGCTTTATTTTGCTCTTGCTGAAGTTAACTAATGTAGTTCTTGCTTTAAAACAATTCATTATCACTTCTTGCAGCCTCATCAGAAAAATGGCAACACAACTGGTAACAGCACATATGACCTCAGTGCTGCGAAATAATAACGCAATTGTTCAGCAGTATAGGACACCTCCTGTAAGTTGATATGATGGATGCTGTTAATAGTCATTTTCTTTGAAGTAAGAAACTCCGGATGTGTCAGTAAAGAGCACTGCCTGCTTTCTTCTGTAATAGCTTTAGATGCTACATATTTAGAAATACTTCTGGTTGATTTGTGTGTGGGTTGTTTTTTTTTTTTCACTCCCTTTAAATGTCTGACCTTATTTCTTTGTTAATCAATTTAATGAAGTAAATAAAGTAAACAAATGAAGAAAGATTTAAATTAACTGTTAGAACCTATCTATGTCTTGTAGTAGGAACAAAAATTCTGAACAAGATGAAATGATGCTATTTTTTCTTCTAGGATTGATTTACAGTTGATTTTTTTTTTCTCCCGTTTCAGCAGGCATTTGGAGGAACCTCTGGCTCACCGTTACTTCAGCCCCAAACTGATGCTTTGCTTCCACCACCCAAAAAAAAAGTTCCACCTGACACTTCTGTGAAGGAAAGGCTTTTCATACTTTTTCATCCTCATCCTTTACCTGTGACTATACTGGAGGATGTTTTCTGGTAAGACTTCATATACAGATAAGTGTTTTTCCTAACAGTGGAGTACTTAAAATAAGTGTTGAAAATAAAAAACAAAAAATAAAAAAGGTTGCCATCAGGAGAACTCCAAGAAAAAAATAAGACAGGATCAGTAAATAATAGCTTCTTTTGAAACAAGCATCTAATGGAATACCAGTGCAGTATGCTTATAATAAATGTAACCATAAGTGAAATGCCTAGTCTCGTAAAAATTATTTAACCAAGAACATAGCACTTCTTGTTCTTGTAGCTTAATTTGTCGCTTTCTTGTACAAGATTACCATATGGAATTAAAGTATTTTGGTAAATTTCTGCAGTAATTTAAGGAGGGTACGTTTAGGGAGACTTTCCAGATAGGTTTTGATGGTTTGCATCTTATTGATGCTGTTTCAGCATTCATTCCACACTACTCTCATATGAGAAACAAAGTCTTAATTGACAACTCTTGCCATCTTTAAATCAAATCCACAATTTAGCTATTCACCAGTGGTTTGATTGCTTTCTTTCTTTCTACTATGCTGTTGAAGAGTACATTTCCCTTTTTTGATAGCTGGCATTTGCAGCAGTTATCTGGAAAGCAAAGTATTTTCTAAGCCTCAGGATAGGAAAAGAAATAATATGCACTACTATTAGAATTCTAAAAATGTACCTTTTTTATGTACTGGACTTTCTGGTCTTGATACTTATATAACTTCAGTATGAAGTAGACTTTCACTTCAAACTTGCTAAGGAACAGTCTAGGAATCTCCTGAGGATTTAAATTTTCTGTGAGGCTTTAGCTTTTGCTTTGTGAGTCATTTCAGCAAGACCTTTTCAAAGATGAATTGCAGCTGAACAAGTTCATTTAAATGAAGATGTGAGTGAGTTGCCTCAGATGCCTTTGCAATTGTCTGGTGGTTTTTATTTGGGGTGGGTGAGGTTTTGTTCATTTGTTTAGTATTTACTGTGTGTGGCTATTTCATAGAGTAGCTTTAGTGATTCTAAAAGAATATGTAATGCTTGTAGTTCTACTGTAATATTCCATGGAAGACTTTGCCTATAGACTCTTGGGCTTATTTCCATTCTTGTGCAGAATTCTAGAGAAGGGAATGAAAACTAGGACTTTTCAAGGTGAATAACACAAGATAATATAGCATTTGTTTGAGAATGGAGAATTTGCAGCTATCAAATTCCATAGTTGAGATTGGATGATAGCTGTCAGTGCCGCAGCAAAACCTGTGAACTCTTTTCTGTTGTTGTTCTTTTTTTTTTTTTTTTTTGCAGTCGTTTTGGAAATTTAATAAAAGTTTATCTCGTGGCTGGAAAAAATGTGGCCTATGCAAAATTTGCAGACAGAGCAAGTGCCAGTGAGGCCATAACTGCGTTACATGGCAAGATTGTGAATGGTGTCAGACTTAAAGTAAGGTTGGCAGACTCCCCTACAGAGGAATCTAACAAACGTCAGAGAACCTACTAAGTAGGTGAGTACCCAGTCACAGTGGTTGTGTAAGCTGAAGTTCAATTATTTGAAATAGTTGGAAGCAAAGCGTTTTGAAGTTGTATCATGATAAATTTTAAATTCCAAGTTAGTTGATAGCTAGAAATAGATCTAACTTATAGGGGTTGTGTGTGTATGGTGTGTGTGTGTGTATGTGTATGTGGGTGTGTATATGCTTCTATACACAAACTTTTATTTTAGTAAAGAAGTCTTTATTTTTTTAATGTTTCTACAAACACGAAACAATTAACAACAATCTGGATGTTCATAGAAACATTCACTACATGTACATAAAAGTATCAGGTCTAACTGAAGGAATATTGGAAAAATAAACGTCATAACTGAGACCAGCTTGTGTGTGTCTTTCTTTTGTTACAAACATGTGCCCTGAGTGTGATATTGAGTAAGGATGCACAGTTTAGTCCTGGAAAGGACAAATGAAGTAAGGGGTAAATAAAATGTCCGGGGGAATGTTGCTAAGTGAAACCAAACAAACTTTAGTAATTTGGGACTGGTCTGGACTCTCAAATATCAGAGGTAGCTGGAATGTGCGATGGTGAACAAGATACTTCAGAGTGTGTGGTGAGGTGAATGTTTGAAGCACTAAGTTTAAGTATTTTAGTTAATGACATGGCCAATAAAAAGTGGCAGAGCTTGTATATGGAGGTTTTACAGACTTTAGCAACCGTAACTCACTTGTTCTTATGAAACATAGGTTTGATTCAAATTTTATGTTACTTTTTTAATAGGCCATTGAGAATATGATTCCAGATAATTTCAGTAACCAGATCTCTACTGCTGGAGGAGAAAAAAAAAAAAAACGGTTCTTTCTCTTTTCTCCTCCTTTTCTTCTCCTCCTTTTCTCATTCTAAAAACATCACTTGAAATCCCAACTCTCTTCACATCAGTGTTTTATGTGGAAATTTCATACCTGGTCATTTCAGTGTGTGGGTATTTTCCATGACCTGGGAGTTAAAGGCCAAAAAAGACTTCACCTGCATGGTTCTCCCTCTATTCCTAAGGACTTCTGTGTTTCTCTTTTGATAAGCAACAGTTTTTGAAGGTCTTTTCATATATGACTTAAAAAGAAAAAAACCAAATCTGTCTGCATGGAATTGGAGCTAAAACTCTTCTGAAACGTAAAAATTGTCAGTTCCAGTGAATGCAATTCATACCCGTGGTTTTATTTACAAAGTTTTTTCTTAAATGTGATTTTTCTTTAATGTCTAATAATAAAAGACCAAATCTTTCTACACTTCAAATCATAGCTTCCCCTGTAGTGATAATGTAATACCAATTCTATCTTGATTACAAAAAACCTACTTTTTACTACAAAAGTATAGATATGATAAAAACATCCAAAGTTAGTAATAAACCTCAGAAAATGTTAATTCCTGAAAAAAATAATTGCAGGCTGCAGTTGTGTCCTGAGTGAAGATGACACTGCCTATTACTTGTAAGACTGGCTTTCTGGAAAGTAGTGACCAAAAGTGATTTAGAGTTTCCAGGTAGTTAACTGCTTGCTATGCAGAAGTTGTTAAGAGTTGAGAGAATTCTTGGGTTTAGTGGGAAATTCCTGGATGTAATAGGAGGGAATATTAGCATTAGAGAAAGCATTACTGTTCATGTTGTAAAGGTTATCTAACTTTCTGAATGATAAGAAAACAGACCAAGGAATTACTTATAGTCTAAAACCTGAGTTTAGAGGGACTGAGTCTGAAGACATGACCCAATCTTAATCTATAAGTATGCTCAAATAAACAAAGAGAAGAGGTGGTGTGTGTTTGTTAATTTTTTTTTAGTGATAATATATAGGATCCTGTGGCAGGAAGCTGATGCCAGATGTATTCACCTGCTGTAGGGAGCCTGCTTTGACAGGGGGGTTGGACTTGATGATGTTTGGAGGTTCCTTCCAATCCCTACAACTCTGATTCTGTATTCACAAAGTAGGAATAAAGACCTGGCTCTTTCTAATGGTAATTACCTGTCAGATGACTTTATATAGGAAAAATCATGCATTTTGCAAAACATAGATAATTTAGGATGGTGTCTTGATTCCAGGCTAATGGTATTTATTTTTGTGGTTTGGGATATTTAAAAACTGAAACTGAATGCATGATGGTGCTTTCTGCTTTAAAATGTCAGTAAATTTGGCTAGTGTTTACACTACTACAATACAAAGAATGTTTGGGAGTCTGTCATAGATGAAAAGCGAGTACAGGGTGGAAAGTTTTGGTTATCGCTCCAAGACAGTGGACTTCGATTGGCTGCAGAAGCTACTTGGTCCACTGTATTAATGGGGGAGGGAGGGAAAGAATCAAATGATTAGCTCTACTTTCCTGATTTTAAACAGTTTTTTCTGTTACTAAAACTAGATTGTTGCCTTCCCCTCTAATTTTCCTAACACAGCTAACATCAAAAGCATAAAAATGATTGTGCAGGATTTGGAAATTCACCAAGGGTTTGGCTGTTGGTAAAGGTTACTGAGATAAGTGAAAGAAGTACTTGGCATCCTCCTTACTGTTGCGGAAAATGTTTAAAAGCAAAAATTCAGAATTTAGAAAATATCTCTTAATACATATCCCTGAATTGACTTGCATTGTTTTTATTCACTTAAATCTTTTTTTAAAAAACTTGAAGTTTATGTGT
Organism: Chrysolophus pictus; assembly: GCA_037305975.1. Taxonomy (NCBI): domain Eukaryota; kingdom Metazoa; phylum Chordata; class Aves; order Galliformes; family Phasianidae; genus Chrysolophus; species Chrysolophus pictus. The sequence continues at coordinate 22,110,035 of CM074582.1, forward strand.
ACACATAATGACTTACTGCTGTGCAAAAATACTTAAAAATAGTAATTACATGAAAGTTGAAAAATATGCCAAAATAATAATTTTCAAATATTTTTTATCAGCACTATACTGTAGAAAAATTGCTGACTTACACTCACTGCTCGGAATGAGGCACTTCTTTAAAAAAAGGATGTATGTATGGTACTGAATATTATTCTTCTGAATGTGTTAAAAGCCTTTATCACTTAGGCTGTTGTAACGCAAATAGGTATGTTGCTTTTTGATACTATTTCTGTACTTGTGTTTTTTCTACAGAACTAAATAATGACATGACCCTCGACTGACTGACTGACTGAAACGTGACTAGACATGGTTCCTGGGGACAGTGACATCTTTTTCTTTTCTTTCTTCCTTTTCTTTTGCATTGTTACTCTGTTGGTATCATACTTTCTGTTTTTAAGAAGTGTGGACACGCAGTTTTAAAAGAATCTAGCAGTTTTAAAATTGTATACTGATTATTGTTCGTGTAGAATCCTGTTATCTTGTGTTCCAGAAATAAATCTCTTGTGCTAACCTAAGTACCACAAACATGGAAATAGCAGTGATGGGAGTCAGGTTTTTGTGGCTTGACCTGCTTAATTGATAATGAATCAAATTGTAACTACTTGAAGGCGCTTCCAGTGGTCAGAACTGCATTGAAGTAGAGCAGTAAATGCAAAGAAAGTGAAAGAGCTATTTCAAAAACTACTAGCACATTTGAGAGTATTAAGTCAGATTTGATGGAAAAGCCATACTCATAAAAGCGATTCAAGAACAGTCTTGAATATTTCACTGACTTGGACCAGGAGTATTCATTATGCTTTATATGCTGTTTAGTGTAAAGGACACTTGACTGTGGGTCAAGCTATCAAAGTTTCTTGCATTTAACGTTTTCTTGAGGTACTGTCATTGTAACTATGGAGAAATTATGGAGTCTGGGAATGTTTTTTTCCCCATCTTTCACTTTTTCTTAAGAAGCTTCCAATGAATACATTGTTGAAGAATTGGGTAATTGAACAACAGTTCAGTATTTCAGGAAGATGAAGAGGATTTGAGCGTTACTAAAGAGTAAACAAAGATAATTTGAATAAGTATTTGTAAAGATAATTGTCAAATACAAATACTTCCTGAATGCTATATGTTGAATTGAAAAATTTGTTGGTTATTAAATGTTTACAGATATAACTGAAATTCTAACTGCATGCACGCTGGTGTACAAGCACGCTCTTTGATGTACCTGCCTTCCAACTCCTCCAGTGCTGATCCCTTAATCCTCAAATGGGGATAAGTAGCTGAGCATCCTCAACTTCCTCTGTCTCTGAGCGCCTTCAGAAAGATGTCCTTCCAAAAAATCTCCACCACACAGGCAGGTGAGAATGTAGTCTCATGACTAATGTTCCTGGGAAGAATTTGGCATTTGTTTCCACGTAGCTCTCTGAGTTTTAGCATCGTTCTACCCTTCATAGAGTCTTTGCTGTCTTCTCAGTCCCTCTTATTCTTTCCAAGACAACTAATTCTTGACAAGAAATCTTTCCAGCCTTCCATATGGTGCTCCAAGCCCCTGGCTTTCCCAGTCCAAATAGTCAATGTGCAAAAGCACAGTGTCTTTTTAAGTGATATTTTCATGTCTTAGGTTATGCTTTTACCTGTGGTAGATACCCTCTTTTTCTCGTTTTCTTTGTTCAAGAAGAAGGAGGAATTAAGGTATCGGTAAATATCTCCAACTGAACTGAGGACCAAAAATATGCTTACTCAAAACATACAACTTTATCATTTGGTGCTTCACAGTCAGCTGTCTTGAAATACTGCCATAATAATAACAAACTCCTCTAAATTAGCCTTCTAGTAGTGTAATGTAAGTGGACCTACTGTAAAATTAATGCAATTAGAATAATATTTACAGGCAGTACAAAACAGTTTATATGCTGCATTATTTTGAAGTGTTTAGTGAATTGTTCTCTTATGTAAGATGCAGGCATGTTAAACCTTCATTTTTTCTTTTTAAAATATGTATGAAGAGTACCAATTTTCTTACCTTAGAGATAGTAGGTAAGAATGATAGCTGTTGTTGTAATTGGTTCAGAAACTTAAATTTTAAGTGACAGAAACTGTATTTAAAATAAGTACAATGTAGTGTTATTTCTGAAGTTAAAATAATGTTAGAGTTCAAATCTGTAAACATTATTAACTTGCGGAAGGAAGGTTGCCTAAAAAACCTTGTTTTACTCTTCTCTATTCCCCTGATGTGTTATGATGCAGTCCTTGATGACTCACCAGCAGCTTTTTTTGCCAAGAGTAATTGTTTCATTCAGCACAAAGAATTAAATTGTATCAGGATAGCATGGTTGAAGGAGAGTATGAAATTTCTGCTTAATATCTCGTAGACTTCAGAACTCTCATAGTAAACAAAACTGCTTTATGGTTAAACCTGGAGAACTGGATCTTTGTGACTCTGAGATTGTTTGTGACAGGTGCTACCATTTCTCTGGAGTTTCTCTGGAAAAATCCTGCTTTTTTTTGCTGTTTTGTTTTTTTTTTTCTTCCTTTTGAGTAAGCGTGGAGCTTTCTTATGTTTCCTTGGGGGAACATTGCTGACCAGGATGCCATAGATCTAAAACTCCAGAATTGTCAAGCAGTATCTTTGCAGACTTAACCATGCTGTGTGTGTGCATGCAGTGTTTTTGGAAAGCATTGGTTCTGCTGTGCAAATATGACAGTCATTCTATCCTGTTGGTATAGCAGCTCTGGCATGCTGCTGAATGTGCATCATGCAGTGCATCTCTGCATCAGGAATAAGCAAAAAGTGATGTTCTGTTCCTGTGCAAAAATCTTTGCAGTGTATGTGCAGAAGGTCCAATGGCTTATTTTTATTTTATTTTTTACAAACTTGAGGTAACTATGCATGATGCTACAAAGGCACTGAAACTAAACTTTTTCCTTAGGTTCAGGAGACTTTTGTACTTTTTTGTTATCTGAATAGAAAGCTTGGATATAAAATGCAGAAATGTTTTTCTTTGTCCAAAGCAGATAGTTTGGAACAGAGTTATATTTGAGAGGATGTTTTAAAGCATAGTATAGTGATGCGTGTGTAATTTAGATGCACGTTTTATTGTGGTGAAATAATGAGAATCTCTGCACAGACAGTTGAAAAAAAAAAAAACCTGCTAATTTGTCCTTTAATTGCTCCTTTTAATGAGTCCCTGCTATGTCAGGATCTGTAGTCTAAAGTGACATTGAAGTTCCTATTTGTTTAGTTCATGTTAACATTCTCTAGGAATGTAAGTGCTCTGAAAAAAAAAATGAAGTGACAGTTATCTGACCTTGTCCAGCCAAGATGTGAAAGAAGAATCAACTGTTCAAATGATCCGAACAGCTACTTGCCAGAGCCTTCAGCCCAAAGGGAAGGGAAAAGACTTTACAAGTTGAAGCAATGTTGCTATTTTCCTATCCTTCTCTGTCCTGTTACACTTATTACGTGTCTTGCACTGGGAGATCAAACTCTGGGAGATCTGTAGTCCTACTTCAGGCTGTTTGGTCAGGTCTTGCTCCAAATGGTTTTGGGCAGGTACTGGGAAGGAAGAAATTGCCCCATTTTCCATAATGAGACTTCAGGATGCCATAAGAAGTAACTGCAAGCAGATGGTATTTTTTCTTTTGGGATGTTGTTGCATCAGTCTATTAGGTGACTAACATGAACTTATCTGTAGTGTTCTGCTAACAGTTCTTAAAGTATTCTTACAACCAAAACTGACTGACTTTACTTAAGAGTTTAGTGTATTTTCTGAAAGTGTAGATATATTGGTCTTCTCCAGATAAATGCCAGTTTGTGTAAATACATTTTGCCGTTTTAAAGTCAGCCAGCACTTCTGGTTGAATATGATATTCATTATTTCCTGTTTAAGCTGTTTTGTAGCACTGCCACTAAGTAGCTGTCAAACTGCTTTTCCAGGCCTTTTCATCAGAAAATGATAATTTTGTCTGCTGAGAGCATAAGCATTAGGTACTGGGGGGGGGAAAAAAAAAAAACAACTGTATAATCTATATTGCTTTTGCTGGTGGTTAGTGAATTGGCAAGAACTGCATAATTTTTTTGTGCTGTTTTGCAGTAATAGCACGGTAATGGTGGTAAGTAGAATTTTGCATGCTTATCTGTAAATGACTTAAATTTCAGCTGTGTTCATCAGCTGTAGCTTCTGCTGGCATTTAAGAGCAGAAGATTCTCATTTTCCTTCTGATATAATACTTTTCATAAATTATACTAAACGATGTCCACTAGAAATTTTATCCATTTACTGAATCTTACCTGCATGGTCTGCAGGAGTGCCTTTTGCTTGTGTAGCTGTAGAAAGATAATAACTTGTTTATGTAGCCACAATGTCTACATTAAAGTATATCTGATCATTAAGTGAAACAAGGCCGTTCTCAAGAGCTGTGTTTTGACAGTCTGATTGCAATTAGTTCCCTCCACTGGATCTCCTACCTGAGACCTTGTTCTTTGGTGCTAACAGGGTGCTACTGGAGTACCTAAAGTGGGAGCAGAGCCCAGGCTTGCAATGCAAAGTGAAATTGGCTTTCCCTTACTTGCTCCTTCTCTTCCTGTTAATGGTTCATTTTCTTGACCCAAGGTATTCAGTCATTATTTCTGCTCTGTGTGCAGAGAATACCACCTAATGTCTGCAGTGCCAGATTACTATGTCAGTATATAAGAGTCAAAAGGAAAAAACTGTGGAAATGGAAGCAACTGAAGGTGAAAAAAGCATGTAGTTATGTCCAGTTTGAGAGCATTGCATGTTCTCAGCATACCAATTCTCTAAACTTTGTTAAATGCTTTGTCAGAGACCCTGCTGAAGTTCCTCATGGAATATCACATTTGAGTTGCAATTATATTGGTAAAATGTCTGCAAAACAAACTGAAGAAAAAATAAGTGAATGGAAGGCTAACTGTACCAAATTGATTGAATGGTATAGCAAAGGCACAGTCTACAGCCTTGTTTCCTTCACCCCCCTTTTCCAGCAGAGGTCACTGGTCTCCTGGATGTACCTACCATACATAGGATGCAACTTAAAATTGATACTACTATTGAAATTCTTTTACTCCCTTTTAAGATAACCAACTCAAATGCAGAATTTTGTAAAGAAAGGGATTGTTTTCTGTTTTGATAGGTTGAAATACCCTCAGGTGATTCTCAATTTTTAACACGATTCAAAACCCTTTTCTGGCATTCTAATTGAGAAGACAGACTCCCAGTTCATCTTATTTCTGTGAATTGCTTTTTAAATCTTTTTTTTCACAGCCACTTATTTTTGAAATACAAATAATCTATTTTCACTTGCATGAGTTCCATCTGTGTATTTGATCATTTTAACTTGCTGTTCCAGAGCCTTGCTGTACTTTTGTGTAGTTAGCCTGATAGTGCAAGTAGGAAAATTTTCTAGTAGACACCCAAGAGCAGTGTATAATGAACACCTCTTTCTCTCATTTCTTAATATTTTGACATTTCTTAGTAGAAATTTCTCAGTAACAATTTGAGTGAGGGAATGAGGAAGAACAAGGAAGAGAATCAGAAGAAAGACAAAATATTGAGGGGAGAGGGGGGAGGGAAGCTATACTAAAAAAAAAAATCTGGTTTTGAGGCAACGAAATGGAAAACAGTCCTAATTAAAGAGGTAAAGTATGGCAGGGCTTCCTAGGGAAAATCAATTCTCATATTGTGAAAAACAGGTGAATACAAAAAACAAATATTAAGGGAGAAAAGATGAAGAGAACTGTGGTGATCTAGAAGCCAATTACTCCCTGATGTTGAGCATTTTGGTGGACAGATAACTTCATGATGAACCACAGAACCTTGTAAGTTTCTCTGCAACATGTTCAGTGTTGTCTTATCCTTTCTTTTGAAATATACAGCGTGACTTTTAAAATATACAGTGCTCACTGTATGGTGCACCATGTATTTCTCATAAGCACATTCTTAATATTATTGCACCAAGACTATATTTAAAGCCATATCTGTTATTCAAAAGTGTGTGCTTTCTGTTGAGCAATTCTGTCTTGGGTAACTTCTTTGTTCCTCAGCTGCATGGTGCTTCTGTTGCTTCTCCTGGTACTGACAGCCCAGCCCATAGCTGCAGTTGCCTCGAGATCATTGAACAACTTAAAGCACAACTTTGCATCAGGCACCTCATCCACAGTTTGTGCTTTTGGCAGGAACAAATACAGCAAACTCAGCTCGACCTACAGAGTGGATCAGGCTTCATAGGGCAAGCCTGGTGCTTCTCTGTGCTTCTGAGTTGCAGGTGCTTGCAGACAGCTTTGGCAGCTGAAGCCATAGAAGATGAAATGAGGCAGCTCTGTGTTGGTGATTGCAAGTTAAGAGTGACATGCTGCTCTGTGTAACGCAGAGCACTTCTCAGCTTTGCTCTCTGCCTGGTTAAAAATACTTTACGGAAGCTGTGAGGAGCAGCTGCTTGGAGGGGTGTTGGCCTTCATGGCCTTGGTGCCTTATAAACACCATAAATCACAGCTTTAAAATAACTCTTCAGTACTGTAAGATCTATGTATCTCACAGTTCAGAAACACAGCCACACCACCTACACATGACACTTTTGGGTTACTCTTGAATGGAAACAGCTACAGGAAGGAAAAGTCTTATACAATTTATATGTATTAGCATGGACCAGAGAATTTCTCTGTAATTTTTTCATGTAATGTGGAAGCAGGTGCTTTACACTGTTGGTGGAGATGGAGGAAAAAAATAAACCAAACCTGAGATGCCATAAATTAATACAAAGCATTAAGAATCTACATGTCATAGCATGTATTGCATTTTTGCTGCCATGGAGCTGTTAAATTCTGCTAAATGCTGCTCCTACACATGGAGACTTTCTATGATTGCCGTATCAGTGAGAGAAAAAAATACTAATGGAAATAATTCAATGAATGTTCTAAAGGAATGGTGAATTTTAGACTCACTGGCTAGCTAATAAGATAATTTTAAAAAATGGAAAAATTAAATTTCGGTGTTATATTGTCGGCAGTTTATTAAATAAGTTATCAAGCAGAAAACCATTAAAATACATAGTGTGTAATGAAGATAGCCTATAAAAAAAAAACACCCTACTGTGCATTTCTTATTTTTTAAATGGTAAAATTGGAAATTTGAATACTAGTTTCTATAGGCCCATGTTACTGTGAATGAAGGGGATCTGCTATATTCTTGCTATATAACAAGGCTTTTAGCCCAATAAACAAAGCTTCAGAACAAAAGGTGGTTACGGATGGGATTTTCTGAGTAGCTTGTCAGTCAAAATTGGGTGGGAAGGAGGTTGGAAGTTATTTAGCTAACATCCACTGTGAGTAACAGTGCTGAAGTACAATTATTTAGCACTTAGGGTGTGGACTGTAAGTAACCACACTAATTGGATTACAGGTGATTGCTGTATCAATTGAATGTTTATGTGATTGGTGACCATGCTGTTTTGATGTGGTTCTTGCTAATTGTTGGTATAATTGCCCTCTAAAATGTTAAACAGAGGATGCAGGAACATACTGGCATACAAACCCAGTGTAGCATCCTGATATGTTATACCAAAAGATGAATTAATCCATATGTATGATCTCAAAGTCAGATTCAGCCACGAGAAAATTCTCATTTAAAACTTACTTGACATGAACAAAAATTTAAAAAAGTAATGCTAACAGGGAAATTTGGAACAGTGAATGAGCTAGTGATTGTTTTCATAGGTGATTTGTTTTGTACTTAGGTAAATTGTCCTGCAATGAAGTTAGAGCTAAATAGTAAGGTGATTGTTATCGCTTTTAGTGATAAGCACTAGGCTACTCATACTTCTTTTATCTCAATTTATTCTTGAAAGTCTGCAAACTTGATCTTGGGCAGAAATCCCAAGTTTCACTTTGCAATTAACTTGCTAGTTCCAGCTAGGTATAATGACCCCCAGGCTTCTTGGGAGAAGCTGTTCTCCTTGGCACACCAGAAAAGGTAAGAAGCATTTACATACGGCAGCAATTTCAAGAGACCTCAGGGCAGGTTCTCAGAACGGTGGTCTAGGAATTGGTAAGCATTCAGCAGAAGACAGGAAATAGATAGGGTGAAATATGGAAACAGTGCTTTAAGCTGTGATGCCACTAAACCACTGCAAGTGATAACTTTCCCAGGAGATTGCTTTAAAGCAAACCTAAACAATGTAAGGTTCAGGATACATGCACTTTGCATGCTGACAGATGGGAGGTAGTGCCATCTGTAGGGAAATATTCAACTATAGGGTGCAACAGCACGGGAGAAACACTTAGTTAATACAGAACATCTGCAGGGCCTTGCTAAGACTAAAAGAGTTAATTGCTGACCTGATCTGCTCTGTAATTAGAGAAAGTGTTTACAAATCCTGACCATGAGGGTAAAGAAGATATCCTGGGCATTCTTCCAACCAATCTGACAGAGTTCTGCTTTCTGAAGCTGCTAATTGGTAACATTTTGGGTTGTCACTTTAAGAAATCCAGTACAATGTTAACAGAGCATATTTAGTCACTTGGACATAAAAACTCTATTTGGAAATGCAAATACATACTGGAAATATTTTCCGTAAGTGAAATGATAAGCAACTTAACAGACAAAATTGAAAGAAAGCTGAAAGTTATTTAAAGTATCAGATCTTTGATTGTCCTCATCCTGGGCACACTAAATCCCCCTCCTAACGTGTCTGTTCCATATAAGGACAGCAGGAGCGGAGTGGTTATATTTAATCAGTGAAACGAAATCAAAGGCGATGGCATATGAAAGCATGTACTCTGTCTTGAATTGCTGACTTTTTTCAACTTTTAATCATGTCCATAGACTTCTAAAGGCATACATGTGTCTTAGAAGTGTTTCTTACCATTTTATAATAAAAGTTATATCAATTGGATATTTTAAAAATATTCCTCAGGTATCTTCTGCTGTTTTTCAGTTGTACTACATAGTGCCACTTAATTTTATTTATGTGTATATATAGAAAGCATCAGAAATCTTCATATATTTATTTTTAGCAAGTTTATACTACTTCAATTTCGCAGTCTAAACAGTAAAAGGAATCGTATAACTTCTGCTGAACACGAGGCCTTGGCATTACTATCTATTGATGAAATAAGGTATGAAACAAGCTCTTTTCTGAGTGGAGATAACTAGCTGTACAGAGTACCAGCCATACAGACTTTGTTTATATGAGATGTAACCACTCTGGTTGATTTATCATATGTTTGTCTTCAAGGATTCTTGGAGTTCTTCCAAACTTTATTTCAGATTTGCTTGTCAGACTTCCAGTTTCTTGTATTTAATAAGGGCATCTCTAACACGGTTCTTAGAAACTGGTTGTCTACACAGGACTTCTACCTGCTGCTAGTTTTTAAAGCATCTTTGTGTGTTTCTGCTTTACTTTCCTATTTCTTAAACAAGAAGAAATCGCTATCCCTTTCTCCTCCAGGATGTCCAGGGAATTTTATTCTTGTGATCTGTGGAAGTGGAAAGTATTTTCAATATATTCTATGCATGTTTGCTGTTATTACACTTCAGGATTTCTCTCCCCATTCTTCTGTAAAGGGGAGAAAAAGTAGTGTTGATGTGGATGGCTGATGCATATAGATTGTCACTACTCAATAGGGCTAATCACTAGAGAAACATTGGGAAAGCATTCTCTTCAGGGGCATGGAAGAACTCTCAACAGGAAGATAAGGAACTACTCTGATCTCTCTATCAGGACATGGGAAAAGACAGATGTATGTTTCCATACCTAGAAATCTGTTTGTCTGTCCTTTCTCATACCTAACTGAGCAGGAAGATGAGAATCAACCGTATGATGATCAGGGAAGCATTGGAACAAGGCACGCGAAGAGTGTCCCTTCTTACAGCTCTAGCAAGCAATAGGCAGGCACTGAAAATGAAACTGTGCTTAATAGCTGAAATTATTGTTCATTCCTTCATGTAATCCCTGTTTAAGAAACATCTGTGCCTTCAGCTCCATAGTGCTGTGTCACAGCAAGCCAAGCAATTTAATAACACTTTATACAGCAAAGTTCTTTGCAGCCGTTGTCTTAAACCTGCTGCCTGATCATTAGCTGTGTCTCCCTCAGGTCTTGTAGAATGAAAAATGGCACGCGGTTGTTTCCTCTCGGGTTCCTACATCTCATTCATGACTGTATGGATCTGAAGGCAATCCCTTCTCTGTTTCACAGTTGGGATTCTCCTCACATGGATGGAATTCCATCCCCTGACTATTCCTTTAGCTCCGTAGGCTTTCTTGTTCTCCATTTCCATACGAAGGAGCCAGAACCATACACAGTACTCAAGTACACAAGAGATTTACACAACAATGTAATGAGCTATTCTACTTTGTTCTCAATTGCTTCTGGAGTAATTCCTAACATTGTTTGCCTTCCCAACTAAGGCTGAGCAGCAAGCTAATGTTTGCAGAAAGCTATTCACAACAGCTCCCAATGAAAAAGGTTAATTTAGAGTCCATTATTATGCATGTTTAGTAAGGGTTGTTTTCATTGCTATTTACTTCAGTTTACAGTTATGGCCATAGAATTCTTCTGCTGTCTGTCTGCCCACTTGCTCACTATTGTGAGGTTTTTTTACAGCTGCTCACGTCTTCTCTTTGGCTCTTATGATGTAGTTTTGTATCACGGGAAAAATTCAGAGATTTTTGGTCCTTGCAGAAGGAATTTTAGGCTATTTAGGTGCAACACTTTTCCGTTAGAAGTATTCTAAATAATTCAGTCCAAAGGAGCACTCGAAGATAGCCAGTGATGTGTTTGGTAGTCAGAATATGAGAGAGAAACTGGAAGTTCACCTGGTTTGCTACTCAAAATGGAGCATTGTGGTGTCCCAAATGCATGCACCAATACTAACAACAAGCAGCAGTGGAGAAACGACACTACTGCTACGACAGGAGAAAGTAGAAAACTGTTTTACAGCCTTCTGTTAGAAGGAATGCTTCAGATAATTATGTAAGATTAAGAATTATAATTTGAAAGAAACATTTTATCTGCTTTTTTACACATTTTAAGTATTGGCAAGTTAGGAAAAAAAACCCACAACTCTATAGGATTACCCACTTAGGAGTTTAGGAGTTTAACGTTGAGATTGTTAGAGAACACAAAAGTTGTTTGAAACATGGCAGATAATTACTAAATATGCATTTCTGTCCTTGGTTTTCTTTCTCAGGTTGGTAATGGTTAGTGGCCACTTAACTGAAATTAGTAGTGGTGGTGTGGAATGCTGTTCTTTATCTCCCTGCCCTGTTATTTATTCCATAGAGGAGAGAAAAAATTAAACTTCTGATATTAAGCTTTAAATAAGTATGAGATTTTTCTTAATCTGTGTTTTTATACTACGCTTACTTTGATGTCTCCCTCTCAGCATCAGCTGTGGCAATGATCATTACATGTATTTTTTTCGTTTGGGAAGCTTCTGCTGGACTCAGGAAACTGTGTCAAGAGGAGTTGCTCTGGCTGTCTCAGCTTCAATAGGAAAAAAGCCAAGGCTTTGTCTGACACAGTCCCCAATATGGTCCTTTGCTGTACAGCAGTGATACTGAGTCTGGGATCTCTAGTTGAAATGAGGGAAAAGTTAAAGTATTATCATAGAGCCTGTTCACCTCACTTTAAGGAATGGTCTAGGCCCAGTAATTGCGTTGCTTGAACCTGGAAAGTTTTTTCACTACATTTTCTATGGACTATGCCATATGTTTTACCCTTGTATGACTGAAGTTACCACCAGCGTTTCCATCGCCAGGTCTTTTGATCTCTTTTCATGAATACACACGCATCCCGGCCCGTTGAGGCGACCTGTGGCTCTCGGCTGCAGCTGTGCGTGAGCAGCCTGGCTTCCTGCCCGCCGAGGTGGGACGGGGGAGTCACGGCTGTCACGAGGGCTGTAACGGCGGATCTGCAGGAAAGGAAAAAAAGAAATAAAGAAAAGGCAAGCTAATATAAACCCAGGGAGCAACGTCTCGCGGTTTGCGAGAGCACCTGGCGCGTCTCCCCCCCCAACCTCCCATTATCGGAGGACAAAGAGCAGCGCTAGGGCGGAGCGGCAGCGCGGGGCTGGGCACGGTGCTCACCGGAGCGCAGCCACACCGGTGCGGACGGACCCCCGCCGCCGTCCCGGCCCCGTCGTTCTGGCCCCTTCCCGGCGCCGGTCCCTCGCGTCACCGCGTCCCGCGGCTGCCCACGTTCTTTACATCCCAACGCGGACCTGACCGCGGCCGCAGCCCCGATGCTCGCTGCCCGCCGCAGCCCCGCTTCGTGACTCCGCGATTCGCTCCGCGCCGTCCCTCGAGGCCTCGCATCCCCTCCTGCCGGGCCCCTCGTCCCCGCGGTAGGTGGGTGCGAGGAGGGCACCTTGGCGGCGGGCGGGGGCGGGGGACGGCGCGGCGGGGCTGCGGCGGCGGCGCGGCGCGGCTGCCCGCCCCCTCCGTCAGACGGGCGGGGAGCTGCGGCGGGCGGGAGGGAGCGAGGCAGCGGGAACGGCGGGGTGCAGCCGGCCGGGCCGCAGCGGGGATGCGCCGCGGATGCCGACGAGAAGGTGGGTGCTGAGCGGCGGGGCGGGGGCAGACCGCGGCGCGCTGCGGACATCGGGGCTCGGCGGTGCCGGGCCCGGCGAGAGCCGTCCGAACGGGCGGAGGGGTGGGAGAGAGCCGGGGCGCGGCGGCGGGCCCAGAGCGGGAGCCGGGGTTGGGTGAGGCAGCGGGAGCCGCGGGCGGCACGGACCGGGGCGAAACTGGAGCATCCGGAGCGGCCGCGGTTATGTAATCCGCGAAGCGGTGCCGCGGAGCGACCCGGCCCCGCTCCCCCGTGTGCGGCTCTGTCGTCTCCAGTGCGGTGCGGCTGGAAATGCCCCGGTAAACTCCGCTCCGCCGCGGTGCGTAGCGGGGCCGTATGGCGAAGTTGATGCGCTCTCGGGGTACCTTTGTGCTTGCGGTCTCTGCCTCTCTCTCAAAAAAAGCAGGAATGGCCTGCTATTCCTAACTCCTAGCAGTGCTGCAAAACCCTTGCGAGCTTTTTAATCCGCACAGATTCATTATAGCGCTGGTTTAGCAGTCATGCGTTTCCCAGAAGTGCTGATGCTCACAACGACCATCTGACGTGGCTTTGCCATTGGCCCGTCATTTGGTTGTATTTTATAGCTGCTTTGGCGTGTTGCAAGAGCACGATGTTGCCGCTCTCCCCGAAGCCCGTCAATGCAGATGCGGTACCAACGGCACGGCCGCCAAAAGGGCTCGCTGTGCTCCTCAGAGCCAGGCGGGAGCCCAAGGTCGGGCCGATCTGCAGCACACCTTGTGAGGGGTGACATCGGAGCACACAGTCCCGGCACGGGGCTGAGTGACGTGGTCCCTTAAATAGAGCCTCACAGAGTTGATGAAAGAGCTCTCCAGCGAAGGTGTGAGGAATTAGCTATTTCAGGGGAACAATTAACTATATCAGCTCAATTTTAATGGAACTAGTACATTTAATTGCATTCTTAACAGATTTTCTATTCTCTGGATGATTAGCTTGCAGAACGATACCAGCTTAAAGATTAACATCTCATCAAATATCTGATGGTTTCCATGCAGCATAATTGTGCTTGGTTTATATTAGCTTTCTTCTAATGACCAGCCTTTGTCTATAGTGCTGTGGGTTCTCTAATTAAACCGTTTTCATCTTGGTATGGATGACATGACCTTGACCTTAGCAGCTAAGCAGACATGGTGGTACTGGTGACAAGCTTAACAGGACACTTATTTTTGTGTACACGTAACACGTGGGTCTTTCTTTCACTTTGGTTAAAAAAGTTCACAGAAGAGAAAGACTGCTGTCTCTTTTCTCTCCAGTGAAGATAAATTAAGCAATATGTACGACCTAAATGTTTACTATTTAACATACTCTAAAGAGATTTATATTTGAAGAGGTACCTTTGGTGCTGCTGTAGTTCCTCATGCCAATGTGTTCCATCTCTTGCAGGGCTCCTATGTGCCCCTTCGCAGGGCTGGTGAACTGCACTGTAGGGCTGTTGTCAGCAGTGTTTTTTGTCACTGGCCCTTTGTGTTCTTTGCCTATTTGTACCCTCTATATGCATGTCAGGGATGCTCCAAGTTTCTATTGCTACTTTTCTCATGTTTGTTTTGCTTCAGTTCCATGCAGGGATAAGAAAACATTGGTTGCACTTGTAGAAAGGAGTGGTTCTTTTCAAATGCAGCTGTAGAAGGGCCGTACTAACTGCATGTGTGTTTGTTTGGATGAATTGTTTATCCAGCTGATAGCAGTGTAATTTTGCTTGCAGGTGTTAAAGTTACTGTGTGACTGAGGAGCCCCTTTGGACCTTTCTGCAAAGACACCATGGCCCTGGGAAGGTAAAGGGTCAGCCCTATCCTCTTGCTTTCCTGCATGTTCTGCTGGAGATGTGTCTTCTTCCTTCTGCCCAGGTCTGAGATGAAGTCAGAGGACATTCACGTTTTCACTTCATTTTCCTTCAGTTCTTCTCCATGCGTGTGTCTGCCCCTTGGTGCCTCACCTTCCTGCAGTATAGTGCCTCTAGGTTTCTTGGTGTGACAGAAGTGATTGTCTTCGCTGTTGTATGCCCAATGCATGCAGTATTTGCCAGGGTTTTCTCTACGTTGTTGTTTGTTTGTTTGTTTGTTTGTTTGTTTTCATATATTTATTTAGATTTTCAAGAACTTAGGCTTCTGGTACGATGTGGTTTTGTCACAGGAGAGCTGTATTTCCCAGGGGATGCTGACCACCAGGCCCATCCTCCTGTATCCCCTGGCGAATCTGCTGTCACTACTCCCAACATGGCAGGGGGAGATAACAGGAGCTGCCAAAGGGATGTGTGTCTGTGTTCATGTGTGTGTGCATACCTTCAGCAGCCTGTCCTAATGATTTAGTTAACCCTTAAGCCATACACATGGTGTAGCAAAATGTTGTCCATTTACTCCATCTTTTCTAATGTATTTCTTTTTAAACACAGACCTATTCAAATGCTTTCCAAAGGTTTTTTGGTGTGCTTGATGATAAAAAGAAGGGCTCCCAGTTTTGTTTTGGTTTGGTTTTTCTTTTTTCTCCCAGTAACTAAATGCTTGCAGTTTTTGAAGCTTTTGATGATGTCTGGCATGGGAAAAGGCAGCAGTTTCTGTAGATAATTTTCATGGGAAATGTTACTCTGGGTAATTGCACTTTTAAAAGGAATTTCTCCAAGAATTTTCTCCAGGGTTGTGTTTCTTTTTTAAGCTGGGTTTTAATGAGATTTTAAAAAATCCCTCCCACTGGAATACTTAAGCAAATGCTTACTTTGGGTTTTGTTCTTTTTATTTTTAACTTTTTGGTTAAATTTGCAACATCAAAGTTCTAGATGTCAGAGGAGGTAGCAGCAGGTATTGTGTTCAAATGAGAATAAATATACTCAGGCCACGTGAAGGGTGTTGTGTTTTTGGCAGATTCCGAGTATGTCTTTGTGACGGGGAAACTCCAACTGTGAGAGGTAATGGGGAGGAAGTGGTGAAATGAGATGACAGCTGAAGTTAGCTGAATTTGGTTAAAATACTATGAAATATTAAAAATACAAAAATATTGTAGCACACACAATATAAGTGTTGGTGTTATTTATATATGTTTGCAATGAATTTTACTGCCTGCATACCTATGTTTTCCAAGCTGTAAATACAAAACTACAGCTTTCAGCTGTTTCCTGTATGTCAGAACATATATATGTAGGCAGCAGGAGCTTTCATTGAACGGCTCTGCGTGTGTCCTGTTGAATGGTGTTTGCACATCCCTCTTTTAGGGCTGTTCCCTTCAGAAGAGCTTTTCAATGCTGACAGCTGATAAGCTGGTCAAAGGGAAGTCAGCTAAAGCGTGGGATATGGAAGATGGGAAAAGAACATGAGGGTCATGATGCACAGGCAGTCAAACTAGTGTTCTTTAGGGAAAATTCTGGGTGGAATATACTAGTTAAAATAGTAAGGTAGGGAAAAAATGAATAATAGAGAAATACTGCTGACAACTGCTGAACATTGTAGTTTAAAAAAGAGTGGAAGGAGAGGGGTCTGGAACCACAGAATTGCAGAATGACCTAAGCGAGAAGGGCCAAAGATCGTCCTGGCTCCATACAGAACCACACAAAAGTCAGACCTTGTGTCTAAGAACATTTTCCAAATACTTGTTTAACTCCAGTGGCTTGGTGCTGTGACCACTGCCCAGGAACTGTATTACAGTTGTAATAGCCTAAGGATTAGGTGAGCTTTTGATTCTTTGAAATGCTTCAGTATAGCAGGGAGAACAGTGGTGTTTTGAAACAAAGTTAAATAATTTCCTTATTGTTTTTTTTTTTTTTTTTCCCCTGAGTTCCTCAAAGGAAAATAAATTTTAATACTAGCAGAGAGCACTTCTCTTGAAGAAAAAATGGATACATTGGTGTATGGTAACTGCTGAGTCACTGCCTGAAGCATTGATGGAGCACCTGGGGAAATGACTGGGTCAGCCCTGGGAGCACAGGTGAAGGCAATTCAGCTTTGTGACCAGAAGGGGTGGAGCCTGGCTGCACCTTTCTTAGACCTCATTTAAGGGCTGACTGCTGCTAGGGAAAGATTTTTGGTTGGTAATCCCTCCCTTCTGGAGTTTTCCTTGCGAGCCTAGATCTTCAGAGATGGGTGAGCACCTTCCCTTTTCCTTTGTAATACCATTCCATGTGCTCTTGTCCCTTTGCTGTTATGCTCCTGTATCACCCTTCCACTGCGTTGATCTTTCTGATTGTTGTAGTTTACTTGAGCTGTAAAGAAGGTTGCGTTAATTTATCTGTGTAAGATATTATGCTCTAAAATGCCCTTTCTTCTAACGTAAATGCTGTTCTGTTGCTTCAGAGTTTTTCTATATGACTTGCTGATTCCAGTTGAGTTATGGAGTTATGTTTATGCATGATTTAAATATATTAAAATGATGTATTAGATCCTTTTTGGCAGTACAGTCAGGCACATACTTAGGACTGCTTTGCTGTGGAAGTTACTAAACCTAAAGTAAGGGGTGTGTGAGAATGATCTGTAAATCAGCTTAAAGATACCTAATCTTAGTCTGCGACATTGTTTTTCAGGTGATGAACTGAAAAGTTTTCATTAAGTGATAAAATAAGCTCAGGCTGCCTTGAAGGAAAGGTCTGATGAAACCTGTGCTATTTTGCAAAGGCTGCTCACCCACTGAGAGGAGACCATGGCTTCATCTGCCCAGCTGTTGCTGACCTGATTAGTCCTAGATGAGTTAGAAAATGAAGAATCAATAGAACTTTGCTCTGTAGTTGTTGCTAACTTCACACTTACCATAACACATTTGGGGTGAGAGACCAAAGAGTTGCAGAAACTGGTGATGACTGCTAGTTGGCCTGAGATGTGGACTATGGAGTTTGAGCTCCCTTTGATGGCTCATGCTGATAACTAAATAAGAAAGCAGTAAATAACTAAAACTTGAACAGTGGTTGGGGGGAATCAGACACAGGACATGTACATACCTTTGGCACTTAGAAGGCAGAGCTGGAGGTGGAATGGCCTGGTAGGAGACCCAGGCTACTAGTGAGGACATGGACACATCAAGCTGCTGGGATTGAATGTCACATTTCACTGGGTCCCTGGTGATGGTTTTGGGTGTGTTTCGTAGTATGGACAAGCTAAAACAGTTGTTTGTGGCCACCTATTGCACCCTTCCTGCTTAATAAAGCAAGACCAGATTATGTGCTACTGAGCAGTAATCCCTCCCTTCTGGAGTTTTCCTTGCAAGCCTAGATCTTCAGAGTATTGTTTCTATTCTTGCATCCTATTCCGCTGTCACAAACCCAGCATGGGTGAGATAATGCTAAAAAGAATTTGGGTCGAGAGAAGTTTCTGTGAACATCTCACAGGAATGATTCCAAGCTGGTGATTCTGCTTCCAGTTCCACCTCTTGCCTCGCGGCCTCCCTCCTCTGTGTGGTTAGCCCTGTTTGTGCAGTGAGACCACAGGTAGCCTCTTGACCACACACTACTATATGAGGATTTTGATGTCTGAAACACTCGTGGTGGTCTTCAGGAAAGTAACTTTTAACTCCTTTTTCCCATCCTGTTTTTCAAAATGAAGTTCCTTGTTTTCTGGAAATTGTTGGCACTGTTAGTTGAGAAATTGAGAGGAAGGAAATCCTGATAGACAGTCGCTCATCTTCTCAGTTCTCATCTTTAAGGCTCTGGTCACAAGATAAATGTTTCTTCAATTTACTTTCTCTAGTAGGAAGCCTTTAGGAAAGTAGTGGGGTACTACTTATTTTCTTTCTCTTTATTTCAAAGTACGGGTTAGTTGTTTTGTCATCTGGTAGTAGTTGACCTGGGAAAACTGGAAGGACAAGGTCACTGATGTAGAACTATAGAAACAGTAACAAATGTACCAGATAAAAGGGCTTTCAGCTCAGAAATAAGAAGCTGGAATGGTTAGGTTAGTGACAAATTCTGATTCTTTCAGAGTGGAGCAGGTCAGATGGGAGGTAAGATGATGGTCAGAGGGAAGGATACCTGGTTGAAAGAAAAAAGGTTGAAAAGAAAACAGCTTGTTGAGATTTGAAACTGGCAATTGGTGTTAAGTCATCTTGGGGTCACTCTGACTCCAATATGAGCATGACGTGCCCCTCTGGAAAGTAATTATGTCTCTATGTTTCTTGGTTTTAATATTTTTCTGGAGAACAGAGTTGCAGAACATAGTTGCTGAAAACAGAATAGGAGTGATATAAAATGGAGCTGTAGGTTATTCAGAGGGTGAGTTTGGATGTAAATTGTCAGTGTGCCTCCAGTACTAGAATGTTAGTTCTGGAGCCACGCAGATTCTGTATCTGTCATTGTAATGGTCGCTGATGCATACAATCTTCTTTTTTTTACTCTGCTTCTGTCTAAATGAAATTCGTCTCTCTGAGTTCACGTACACTTGACAACTGTGTCTGTAACTCCTGGTAACTATGGCCAGGCAATAGCTGCCACCTGGTATAATGATTTTGGGTGACAAAATCGCAAGCAAAAATAACCAACTCTCTGGAGGAAGAAGAAAAATTCTCTAGCCTCTCCCTGACTGTGACCTGTATTTGCAGATACACTGTGGGCGACTAGTTATAAAACATATGATGGTCCACTGAGCAGGCTTCTCTGTCACCTCTATGGCTGGCAGTGTACCTTATGCATGACACTGGGGGTCAGTTTGCTCAATGTGATTCAGAGTGATATGCAATGCAAAGTATTTTTTTTTTTAAAGTAAGGTGTTTTATTATTTTTAATTTTTATGTTTTAAACTAGCTGCACCTTGCAGTTTGAGGAAGAAAAGTATACCTGCCCCAGTCACCATAAATATTGCTGTGTGACTGAACTCATAATGGTATGGATGGCTTCTGCCTGTAATTAATACAATGCTGGCTATGCATTTTGCTAAATGTGATTTCTGGATTATTAGAGTAGGCTTCAGATCAGAATATGAGAATTGGAATTAGTCAAGCTGACTAACCCTCAAACCTTTCCATGTAATTCAACATGCTTTGCAATGCCTGTGTGTTTAAGGAATTGAAGTCATTTCAGAATTAATCTAAAATATTACAACAGTTGAAGAGATTTAAAGCACAGTAATCCTAAACTATTTAAGCTGTGACTGATGCCAACTAGGCTTCTGTGCTCTCTAGAAAAGGAGCAGCATCTCACAACAAGGAAGTTTTATTTCTCGATGCCACCACGGGTGTTCAGTGATAAGCTATATGTTCTGTTTTTCTTTCTTTGTTCTCCTTCATCTGGTGGTGGAAACCATGTTCTGTGCTAAGAAATGCTTGTGGAGGGCATGGCAAATTTATTAATTTCATACTTTAGCATCCTTGGCAATGTTCCTATGTTGAAAGCTGATCGAAACAAACCGCTCTTAGGCCGCGGCTATCTGGAGGAATGTGTTGTTCTGTTTTCTTGGCTGGTTCTTGGGTAGTTTGTAGTGAAAAATGTCATAGCTGTGTGATATAACACCAGAGAAAAAAAAAAGTTGGATAAATCTCTTTATAGATAGAAATTAGTTTCTCAGGAATATACAAACAAATTTTGAAACAGAAAAAGCATGAGTCTTGCACAGTTTTTCATTTGTCTTCTGGGTTCCCAGCACTCACATGTCCCTCTCCAGCTTCTGCCTTAGGTATCGTTCAGCCTCTGCCCCTAGCAGGTCACTCCTGACCTGTTAATATACCCCTCCCAGAATCTGGGTCCTGAGTTCAAGGACGTGGGCACATTTGTACATCCAGGCTTGATGATGCTCCAGGCCTTGCCAGCCATGCGTTCTGGCTTGGTGCTTGTATGAGTGTCCTTGGCCCTCTCAGTAGATCCTCTGTGGAAGCCTGAGAACAGGGAGGGTGGGATTATCAGCTCTGTAACCTGGCTTAAAGCTGGGCATCGTGTGGAGGGCTAGATCAAAATTGCTATACAAAACCTACTCATGATGAGTGCCTGAAGAAAATCAAAACATACCAAACCGTTGAGAAGAATATCACCAGTCTCTGTTTCAGTGCTGATTTACGGATCTTGTTCTGAGTTATCACAATCCAGTTGACCTGTTCAAATATATGTATCTGTTCCTTTCATACCTACTGATTTATGATAATATGGAAACCTGGCTCACTATCTAGGGAAAAAGTTACACAAAGGGTAAGAAAAGGACTGAAGTTCACAGAGTGAACATACCAAGAAAAATCCATTATTTCCTAATGGACTTTGTCTAATAGCAGTGTAAGGTGTCATTTCTTAATGACAGCAATTGATATGTGTTTTCAATTTCTGTTGGTCAGGCTGTTGAGGTGGGTTATATAATTAAGTAATTCCAAAGCAGATTTAAAAGCATTGGTGCAACTTCCAAGAGTTTCTTGTTTAGAAGGACAAGTCTGAATAGAAGTAAATATTTGTATCATGAGATACAAAAGGTAATTCAAGCAAACCTCTCTGAAGTTTTTTCTTTTAAACAATCACAGTATGCTGCAAAAATTGGTTTTCAATTTTTCAGACTCCCACAGATTGCAGCACAGAAAATCAATGCTTTTTCAGCTAGTGTCAATTTTTTCCATTAAAGAAAAAATGAGGAAGCGTGAGGCTTCCAGGCTTTTCTGATTTCTGTGCATTTACCAGACAGATAATCTTTATTTATCTTTATATTTTGTGTAATGCATACTTAGTCCTTGTCATTTTATTCTCTTTGCCAACCATAGCTTGTGTTTAAGAGTTAAATACTCAAAACGTGATGGAATTGTGGTGGATTTTTAAAACTTTTGTTCCAGCGCCTCAGGCTAGGAGGCTGAATATTTCATTTGAACCATGATCGAACCAAGTATATGTAATTTGTATTATGGTATTTGTTCCTTAATGAACTTCTAGATCTCCCTATAAGCATATTTTTGAAAATACCTTTGGTCTGTGTTAGAGAACATATTTTTTTCTTATCTGAAGCAAATGTGCACTTTGGAATGCATGGAAACTTTCTGTTTCCGTGCATTTATCAAGTTTAGCAGGGAATGGCATGATCAAAGGTAACATGACAAGTTAGAAGTGAAAGATAGCAAATGTCACCGTTTGGAGTTTGCTCATTATTTTTGTTTTGCTAATGAGGGCATGTACACACATAAGCAGAGCACAAGAAGTAACAGTGCTCACTCTGCAAGATGCCAGTAGAGAAATAAAATACATTAAGTCAACAGTGCTCCATCTTGGGAGGAGGTGGATTATGCAAGTAATGATACTTGGTAAAGTTTCTCCCATGATGTTTTTTTAACACTGCTGCAAAGTTTGCCTTAGCGTAAAATAAAATTACTTTTTAGCAGTGGCTAACAGAGACTGTATAGAATGAAGTTTTACCCAAAGGTCTAAAAAATACCATAAATACAGATAGTGTGGAAGAAAAGGCTGTGTGGAGAACAACTGAATGTATCCAGCAAACTGGCTTTGTTTTTAGGTATGCAGTGCCAGAAAAAATAAGCATTTTTCACTCTGGGACATGCCTGATGGCAGTGGATAACTTAGAATGAGTTTATGAACGCACTTACCTTGCTCAGGTACAGTACAGGGGTGGGCTAGACAGCAAAGCAGCACCCAGTCAGGACAGTAGCTCTAATTATGGCCATAAGAGATGTGCCCCTGTCTACAAATATCTGTGGTTGTATACTTTGGTTAACAATCCTGCAGCAAGTTGAGCAACATTTTTCAATATTTTTCATTGTGATTAACTTTTTACATGCTTCAGTACATTTAGTACCATGTTCTAAGACTTCATGTACACACAAGCAGATCTTTCCACCTTTTTTATTAAACAGTCTAGCTATAATGGACAGTTCTTCTTAAAGGAAACTGCTTAAAGGAAAAAGTACAAACCAGAAAATCAAAATTAAAGAAACCACTTCCAGTGCCATTACTAGATTTAAGAGCGAATATGGCATTATACAAGTGGTTTCAAAGACTAAAGCATGAAGGTTCGAAATGAATGAACAGCAGACTTCAAATTCATACCAGTAATTTGGCAGTTAACCATTGTCTTGCAAGGTTCTGGTTGGAGCTGTGTGGGACTGAAGACCAAGGCACTTTTTTTCTGTAGAGAGTTCAAAATAAAGAGTAAAAGCACATTAAGGGAAGTTAATTTCATAATTCTTCCAAATATATGGGTGAATTCCTGCTTGATAAAATGCAGTTTTTCTTCAGAATGTTCCTTAAGTCAAAGAAAATAAGGATGAATGTGAATTTTTACTTTTTGTAACACTTGTTTATCAGGTGGTGTTATGTAGTTCTAACACAATTAACCCTGCAAGTCCTTTTGTTCTTTTTTAGACTGTTTGTTTGGTAGACTCTGGAGAATTATTTCTGCCATTTTCTGTTGTTGACTAATTTTGGAACAGGTATTGCATACAGCAGGGGAGTTTCTCTTCTATGTAAAAGGCTTTGGGCATCTTGGCTGATGTTTCTGACACATACTTGGAGACATGCTGACTTACGAGCTATTGTCAAGGTCTTGGGAGTGGAGCAAAAATAAAATGAGTTACTTAAGAAGTATGACTTGTCATTACAGTTGGAGTGATTTCTCCTCTACAGGATGAAAGAATTCTGTAACAGAAACAAAACTTGAAATTTGGTATTTAAATCAAATAAATGACAAGATTAACAAAATATTTTATGGTGTTTGAATATTAAATTGTCCTAAAGTGCTCTATAAAATAAAATATAAAATATCATTCAGTATACAATATACAGATTTATAAAGAGTTTCAACTGAAAACCTCTGAATAAGACTCGCTTTTGGGTAGCATTCAGATACTTCTCTGCAATTGAGTTCTGATTCAACTTTCAAATGGGTATTTATTTGTAAAAGTGCAAGTATTATGGCTGGCATAATATAATACTTTTTTTAGTGATAATACTTGTGTATACATATACCACAGTATATGTTCACTGTCTACATGATAGAACGCTCAAAATCAAGGTAATCTGGCAGTTTTATTCTTGTGAATTTATAAGTGCTATGTTGCTCATAACTTGTGAATGGTAACGAGGAGCAGAAAGAGAATTTTAGCTGTATTTCTATTTTCCTGTACCTTTTATGGTTTTTCATATAGGAGCATTTTTTCTACTTTTGGCATTACTTTTGCATGAAGTACATTTTTCAGGGGTATTCTTGTGTGTTTGTCAGATCAAATCTCTCAGTAACTAAGAAATCAGTAAACAGAATTACAAGAGACTTAAAAACAAGATGCTGTACTTCAAACTGGGTTGTACAGCTCTAGAAGTTCAGGAAGAATTGATGAATTGAGTTAAAGTTTCAGGCGCAAGATGTTCAATTCTTCACTGCCAGCAAAATGTGAGGTTAAAAAGCTCTATCTATTTTTCTGCTTTAGCTGCAGCACATAACTGTTGTTTTTTGGCATAAATATATGCCATTCCTCTGAAATAGGGAAGAGAATGCTTGTATTTTGGCCACCAGTTTTATTCATATGAATTTGTTGTTACAAACTGTCTGTATTTTGTTGAACCTCCCTGTGGAAAATTTCTTAACATCTCAGGTATGAGTAGGAAGCCCTCAGACTGAGGCTGGTCCTTCCTGATCTGTCAAGGTCAGTGAATAAGGAGGAGAGAAACAAGGAGGGATGCATACTGAACATGCTTTGACCAGAGGAAGTGATGGCAGCATGGCCAAGATCTCGGAGGAAGTCTTGCAGTAGTTGTTAACAGCAGAGGTGGAGGTGTTGCTAGGTTGCTAGGATCCTGGCAGGTGCAGAAGTCTGATGTCATCATGAAAGAATGCTTAGTGTCCTGTCCTCTTCTTCAGGCTGAGATTCTGTCCTAGAATTGCAAGTTTGTGTGATGCTCCATCTTCCTGAGAAATCATGACAGCAGTAATTGAAACAACCAGATTTGTGTTCAGCTGTTTACTGCTGGAGGGCTGTCCTAAACCCAGCGTAATTTAGATTACTCTATAACCTAAGTGATAGGTACCACATATACTACTTCTCTTGACTGTATGTCAGTACAGACTGCCCACAGAATACTGTTCACTTTGGTGCTAGTTTTCTGCTTTCTCTTCCTCCAGGCTTAAGTAAGAATAATGCCTTTTTGTATCCTTTTATACTGTGTTTGTTAAAGTATCATTAAGAAATTGAAAATGCCTCTGAGTGTGTTTTATGAAAGATGAAAGCCACTGAGTGAAAATGGCAGGACCATTTTGGTGTAGTCCACTGACTATGTTGGTGTAGTCAATGCTGCTGGCAACGTTTCAGGATGCAGAATACCTCAGCAGTCAGTTATCTGCAACATGGGCTTCTCAACCTGGCCTTACTAAAGTGTTACCAATGGTAAAATCTGTTTGCTTTCTTTGGACGGTGAAGATTGACTGAAAAGGTAAAACAGTATTGTAAGAAACAACCACCTATTCCGAGGTAGAGGTCAGGAAAGCTTTGGCCAAAAGAGTTTGCAAATGCTTGCAAATCTAGCCAAGTAAAGGCTTGACTGGAGCTCCACAATCAGTTGTGTCTAAGTAAGTCCATCACAAATCATTAAATATTTATCTTTTGTTTAGCGGGAGCTATTCTCACTTTAGGAATCGTGATGATCCATTGGGGGGGGGGGGAGGGGGAACTGAGTTCCAGTGAAGGCAGCTTCCTTGGGGAAGTACTGCTAGTGGTTCTGGGAATGTTTTTCATTCCCTTGTTTTCTCTCTTCTGTGTGGAAGTTGAGCACATGATTACTGCAGCATGTTTGGACTGGGAGCCCTGTGTCTTTAGCTGGGACTACTTAAAAAGAAAAAAAAAAGAGAACTTTAAGAAGTAGAAATCTCATTTGATTAATTTTCAGTGAAATGCTCATGCTGATATGTCTTGATGTAGAAACAAGCTTTTCCCCCAGGTTACTTGAGATTTCTTCTTTCTTCCTTCTTTTGTCTCTGAACTAAAAAAAAAATCTGGTATTGATACACCCAATGTAATTCTTTTTTCGATTAAGGGTTTGAGGTTTATGAAGCATGTCAATAAACATGCCTGAATGAAATCCTGCCTGTTCCTAAAATATAAGGCAGACTTTTCTAGGGGTGAAAAGCAATCCCAACATATGGTGTGTTTCTTTTAAGATGCAAAATATTCATATATTGAGATGAACCTTCTGGAGGAACTTTGAAGCAATAGCTGCTACTCCCAAAGCTTTCGCCTTTCTTTCAGCGGAAACTGTCTTTCTGAAAATTATTTCTTTCTAATCTCCAAAATATGTTGACAGTGTCCTGCCAAACTGTTGTTAGCAATCTATTTCTTGTAGGATACTGTTGTGTATAAATAGGTTTTAATTTACCTTTTCTAGCTATGAGAAACTTTCAGATTTGTACTCAGTTTGATTCTAGAGAAGCATTAATATTTCTGGCATAATAGTTGTCGTAGTCCTCTATGACAGCTGCATTGTACATATTAGCTTATGTGGCTGTGGTTGCGGAATAGGTTGGGTGTTATATGTGAATGATGTGCTACTGCACACAGGGCTGCCCTACCTGATTTTTTTGGTGCTTCCTTTGCAATAGCTCTGACCTGTATTCAGTGTCACCATGCTAGGGTGATCTTCAGCCAGGAAAAAATGCCTTGTTTGCACAGCATCCCAAATGACAATTAGGAGTGGTTGCCTCCTAATTGTGTAACATCCTTGTCAGAAAGCACAGGGATCGCTGTGATGCCAGTTGGGACCCCACAGCAGCAGTGGCATGCTTCCATGCTAAGAACAGTGGAGCATTGAAGGAATGTTGTTGCTTCCCATTTGGTTTTTATCTTGGCTTGGACTCTTTTCTGCTGAAATGGAGAAAAATAAGCAAAGGCATGGGGTAAACAGATGAGTAAAAAAAAACCGAGGAGTCCTCTGGGGGGGAGGAGGGTGCTTTGCGTTGTGGGTGGAGGAGGAAAACAGTGGAAGACATCAGAGTACAGAAAACCACTCAAAAAAAAAAAAAAAAGGAAAGCATGGAAAATGCTGAAAGAGTGGTATAAGTGGATATAAAAAAAAAAGGGAAGCATTTTTTTTTTCCAAACATCCTGGAAGTGTTCTGCTAAAACTGCATTTCTTTGTGAGAAGTAGGGCTGTTTTTTTTGTCTTCAGGGAAAAATCTGTTTCAGTTTTTTCTTTCTTTATTATTAAAAAGAAATCAGCAGACGTATTGTGTTTTGATACTTGGCTTTGATTCCCTAATATAAAAACTGTTGAGGATTCTTTCTGGGTGCAGGTGGCTTATCAGCCCAGTGCGGTTAAGGCATACTTGTATTTTGTAGCCAACAGCACACAGGGGAGCAATATGGCTGGTACCACATCTGTCTGCCTTTTTTCTTCCCTGCTCGAGCAAAGAGCTCCCTGCTCACAGCCAAGATAGCTGTGGGCAGGCCCTGGCCCCCAGCCAGGTGAAGTGCTCATGTCTCCACACTTGGAGTATGATGCTGTGGCTGCATTGTTGCCATTCACCCACCTTATTTTCCTGATTTTATACCCATGAAGCCTGTGACCTTTTGGATAGCTCGTGTTCTGTTCAAAGTATTTGCTCCATCTGTTGCCAATATTTGAGCTTCTAAATAAATTTTGAGTAATTTGAAGTTTTCTCTAGCTGGTAAAGAATTATATAGCGTAGAAGTCTTTTATAATAAAAGGTAAGCCTAGAGAAAAGAAGAACAGAAGAAGGATTAAATAGGGAATAACAAGCGTCTCTTTTTCGTGTTTTCCTGAGAAAACTGTGTGCACCTTTTTGTTTGCTGCCCAAGGTGTTACGGAGAGTAACTTTGTTCTGCCATGCTCAGGTATTGCAGAAAGATGCTCCCTCCCAGTCCAGTACTGGTGCCAGTTACACCAAAATCTTTTCTGTTCTCATGATGCTTATTAGTGGATAGGAATTTATTTGATACTTTTATGAGATCTACTTCAGTTCTTGCCCTGTTTATTTTATTATTTGAGTGATGTCTGTTCATGTTATTGCATGATCTTTCGATACCAAGGCGAAGTTTTGATTACCGATTCAGCTTCTTATAGGACATCAGCTCTCTTTTAATTGCTTTTCCATTGTGTAATTTCATTACAGGTGACGTCATCCTTAAGGCCTTTTGCTACTGTTGTATGGTTTGTGATCAACAAAACCTATTACACTGATGTGTCCTAATGTATTAAAATCTAATTTTTGCTGGTTGTTTGTTGTACTCTGTCAGCTACTTTCAACGTGGCTGCTATAGAAGATGCAATTACTTTGGAGAGTTCATACATGTGGGAATGGGTTTAGAAATTGGAGAGCACTATCTTAAAAGTGACAAGGCTGTAATGCCAGTTACACCATAATTTTTTTTTTGTTCTCATGATGTTTAATAGTGGATAGGAATTTATTTGATACTTTTATGAGATCTACTTCAGTTCTTGCCCTGTTTATTTTATGATTTGAGTGATGTCTGTTCGTGTTATTGCATGCTCTTTTGATACCAAGGTGAAGGTGATTGCCTATTCAGCTTCTTACAGGACATCAATTATTGCAGTAACAGAACATACTGAGTCCGTTATATAAACATGCTCGTACAGCTTGCCCTGTCCTGATCTCTAAACTCTTTAGTCTTTAGGGTACCCCACCTGAAAAATGTGACTTATTTGGAGATTTGGAACTTGATTTCCTTTCCCTTTTTGCTGACATGTTTGAACCCAAAGGCAGTAGTAGCTAGGTATATAAACCAGTCATCCCAGTGCATGAATTAGGGCAAATTTCTCCCAAGGGCTTTGTGTGGCCAGCTTTCTACCCAGGCTATCTGCTGCTGGGAATTGTTGTTTTATTTGGATTTAAAGTCTAAATACATGTAGGAAGTTAGTGTTAGGATCATTTATTCATTTATTGTTGACTCTAATCTCTAAATGCAACTAACTAAAATGAAAAGATGGTATGTCTGAATATATTATCCTTAGGAAAAGCAAACAAAAAAACCCACAATGAAATGTTTCTGCATAACAGATTTTTATTATTGTAGATGACAAAGAGGTATACGTTTTTACAGACAGCTTTCTTCCTATCATTGCTTCTGTGTTATAAAACAATAAGCACAGAGGGCCAGCTTAGCATACCCAGTGTTTAGGTAATAGAATAAATTTTACTCAAGTATTTTTTCTTTCTGCATTGGAGTTAAAGTATCTTTTCTCTGGTATTTATATACAAAGATTCATAACCTTTATCCATTTTATCCAGAGGGGAAAAAGAAACCATTATGTATTTTTTCATACAATAGCTGTTTACATTATCCCTTGTAAAGCTGTATATTTCATAGGCTGTTTCATAAATTCTGTGTACCCAGATTTTCTCCTGTTTTTAAACAATACATTCATTATAATATTCAAGTAGTTCTAATCTCCTTAAAAAAAAAAAAAAAAAACTGTTCTATAATTGTTCAACTTCTTTTCTCTTTCATTTATTTCTTTCACTTGCAGCCTGATTAATTCCTAGTTTTTCTTCTGCTCGCGTATTTCCGAGGAGATTTCCATGTATTATTATTTTTATTAGATTAAAATAGGATCCCTGAAATATTTTCTGAATGTCTGCTATTAATGTAATTGGGAAGGGACTCTCCTGGCCGTTCATTTATTTGCTTGTATCCTCAGTTGGAGTGTATTGTTATGTATCATTACACGAGTCAAGTGGATGGGTGAATCATTATGATGTTAGTCAGATTAGAGTCACAAAGCCCCCAGTCTTGCTTAACTCTTCAGAGGTATATGGTCATTGGTAATGACTCATTTCTGACTATTATATTCTTACTATTTTTTTAAATTTTGTTATTGCGGCGTATGTAGTACACATACAGAACAAAATAAGATGAGGTATATTTTATATTTACACACATGCAGGTTGTAAGTGAAGCGTGCAAGCTGAGTTCCAGATACAGACTTCTAGTGTGCAGTGCAGTTCAGGATCTGCTTCTGGCATTGATACTTTCAGAAGTTTTTTTTAATAACTACATAACGAGTTTTGATGTCAGAGGGGCAGAAGTCTGCTTTTTCATATAAATCAGAGAATTCTTGGGAATACAGGAAGATATGATAGCTGCCTTATTTGGTCTGCTACAGGACACAAGATAAAACTTTACTTATAATTCCTGCAACAAGTCCATGATATCTATTGCAACTGCACCATAAGTTTCTAGCAATAATTCTGCACTTCACTCTTACTGACTTCATTTAAAAACATAATACTATGGAAGAAGAAGAAGCCTCCGGAGTTATGGGTTCTAATCTACAGTGTCACATTTTGTAGTGGACATTAAGTACAGAAAGTCTATACAAGCCCCTGCTCTGGCCAGAAGTCAGAAATATGTCCAGCATCATGAGTCTTACTGCATCAAAATCCCAGAAATAAAGGGGGGAAAAAAAAACCAAGCAACAACATGCAGTATGCTACCAGGAGAACAAGACTCTCTTTATTGTCTTAAGGTACCACAGTGACCTGGACATGTTGGTATATCCCAGCAAAGTGCTCATATTTGCCTGTCGTGTGCCTTGCTGTAGTTGCAAAAGTTGTCTTGATGACTGTTTCAGTTCAAACAGAAAGAAGGTCACAGTGGTTTTAATATACAAACTCATATTAAATATGTTATTTGAGTTGCTTTTTTAAGGTTGTCTAATAAGTGTAGGAGTGGTTTTTATCACGTGTTTTTTTTTTCTTAACTGAAGGAATGAAAGTTTGAAAAGCCCACTGAGAATGAGCAGCATGAGATGGTGGAAAGGCAGAGAAAAGGATGGGCAGCTCAGCAGCTTCTTGCTTTCTGTTGATACACTCCTTGAGCTGGGATGTCCAGAGTGGTGATGGGAGATCAGCTCAGGTGTGGTCAGCACTGAATCTCATACATGTTATCTTTAGTGGCCAAAGGTATGGTTTCTTTGCTTAATTGCAGATTATATTCCAAAACATACCATGCTGCTAATTTTTGTAGCATTAGTTTATGATAGAAAGGAGTAATAACAGATTTTGTCTTAATTTCAAGTCGTCATATTTTCCAGGACAGTAGGAATTAATAAGCAAAGCTATGTTCAAATAGGAAGAAAACAAAGGGAGGATTATATTTATTAAAAAAACTCTTTAAAATAGTTGTTTTAAAGATTTGACTGTGGATTCTCACGCTACTCAAAATCAGATCAGCTGCAGGCAATTTATTTTTAGAGTATTAGCTTTATTGAATGTTAATAAGATATTTATGTACCGTTAAAAATCTTTGCATTTCAGCTGGTATACCACAGGCAAATTTTGCTGATCGAAAAATGATATTTTTTCAATTTTGTTTTTTTTCTGAATTCAGAATTACAAATGACAGTAAATACAACAAGGTCTATCAGCAGGTAAGAGCATGGCATGAAGAACAATTATCTATACTATGGAGAAACTGTTTCTTAGAAGACTTATCACATTCTGCTTTTTACTCTGATACATGCATACTTTTGACTAAAATGCTTTCAGTATAATGATGGCCTCACAACTTTGCTTTTTTTTATTTTGCTGTTGCAATTTGCGTGACAAACTTCAGGGTGCTCTTTTATAAATTATTTGTACTTTGCCTTAGTCTGGAACACATTTCATGTGGCAACAAGGAGTCGGTGTATATCATTGCCAGAGATGAAGAAGCTGTAAGGAAACATCTGATCACCCAGCTGTGCTGCTCCCAGTAGGGATGGATATATACCACCACACGAGGCACTGTGCTGCTCCGAGGTTACTAGGAAATGGTTTTGTCCCACTGTTTTTTAGGGTGATGTATTTGGCCATTATGTGTTATCTGACAGTTTTTCAAGGAAGTGCGTTGTAGCACTGTCATCAAGAGTGTATCAGCTTCTTTCAAAGAACAGTTATTTAATGACACTGTTTTCTCCTTGATGGGCTTGCTTTGCAAGTGATGCATTCCTTAGGAATGGGTTTGTTGATTGTGTGGGGTAGATCTCAGTGAGAAAAGAAATTGTTTCCAGGAAATGCTGGCACTTCTATTGGTGTGGTTTATTACAGGAGAGCAGTCTTGTTCCTGTTGTCCTATGCCTACTACAGTCTTTGGCTGTACTTCAAAAAGACAATGTGTACCAATGTTGTGTGGTTGGGTTTTTTGTTTGCTTGTTTTTCTTGAGCCTCCTCAACATCTCTGTTCTAAAGTATTCATTAAATCATCTCAGCCAGAATGATGATTTTAATACTAATTCTTATATTTGGTGCTGCAATATGTTCGAACAAAAGCATTTATTGAAATCATTGGTTCTCACTAAAGTCTTTAAGCCCACCAGGTGAGTGAATAGTCAAAATCTAAAATGTTAATATTTCTGGATATTCACATTAAAATAATTATTGCTGTAATTTTTGTGTGAGCTTAGGACACTCCAGAATGTTTTCCTGCATTGGCAGTGTGGAGTGTGGACGGTGAGTCACAGGCTCTTCTGTCTTAACTGGCTTGTAGGAGGGAGGCTAAGGCAAACCTACATTCCTCATTGTGCTGCTCCCCAGGGGCTTTCAGGCAAGAATGTGGCAGTTGTCAAAGTGGCTTTAGTGTTGGGGAAGCTGTTACTGATTCCATTGGTAAGGCCAGTACATTTTTTGGACGTGCTAGGCTGGTGCTAGTGAAGAATGATGTTTGCTGCTAGTCTGGTTTTAAACTGGATCCTAGTGGTCACTGACTCTTTCTGAGCTTTGAGTTACAACTCTGGGATTTGACGTGGGTATGCAGTCTTTGCTGGATAAGATATTACTACTATTCTTTGTATGAATGAAATGATAAATATTTCTTGGGCTTAATCTAATATATAAGCGTGGTAGAATGGGCAAGTTTAGGAACTGTTATAAAACATTCCTCTAATTTCTGCCTCATTTCTTTTTTCTAAACATAAGAATAAAAAGAAAAGTACTTTTTATTTTTTTTTGTTGTCATGTCATGCCTGTGAAGGGAGGGAGCAGTGACCAGATTTGCACCTTCCCCTCTGCCAGTTAGAATTAGGTGAAACTGACACCCAAGGTCCAAGCACAATTACCAATTTTAATGAGATGTATAAATGTACTACAATTATCTTAAGTGTTGGCACTCTTACAATTATATCAATCAAACCTGTACACCTGAACTGTGTGACCTGATAAGAAACTGAAATAAGCCTTGTGTTACTTAGCAGCTTTATGAATGAAAAAAAAAAAAAAGGAATAAAGAGAGGGAGTGGAGGTGGGCAAGAAAGAGAAAGGGATCACCAGTCTGGGTTCCAGCATTGGTCCAGCCACTGAGGGGGTTCTTTGTCTCTGAGAAAGTCTCCTGGGGCTTCTTTCTGCATCCTTTCATGCCTGCTAGATTTAGGGGGTTTGCTGTCAACGCATTTGTTCATCAACAGTTTCATCAACAAACGGGAGTTTTGGACAGAGCAAGGCCGTTCTGTCTCCAGAGGGCTCCCTTCTTCAACCATATCTTCAGCTTTTAGCCCATTGTCATGGCAGTGGTCTTATCTTGCAAGGGTTTGATACAATTCCAGGCATACCACAGATAAAGCATTTTTCGTTAGGCTGCTACGCCTGATAGAAACTGAATGGATTGTATCATTTTCTCTATGCTAGGTAAGTTCTGTTTGGGTGTCTGGAGGTGTACAAACAGCTACCTCTGTATGGCTCAACAGCAGTTGGAAGAAGTAGTTTGATGTTCTCTCGCTATGAAAATTCCATGAAATAATTACAAATCTGTATTGGAAAACAGCAAAATGTAGGTATTTTTCTTTTTTTATATTAACTTTATGTTAGTTAACTGGGTCAACAGAGTAAAATGTGATTGCAAGCAATTCTTGTTTCTCTTGGAGTAGCAGTTAATATCTGTGTATGATTTTCTGTTAAGAGGAAATGCTTGGTTAATTCCTCAATTGCAGTGAAACGTACAGAGGTGATGGCATGATGACTGCCTTCCTGTGCTCTCTATTCTTTAATTTCTCCATGCTTCTGTGAGTCCCCTGACTTCCCAAACCTTGTTTTGAATTTAAGTAGAAGTTTCACTCTTCCCAGATAGTCAGGAACTGGGAAGAGTGTCTGGTCTCTTTGGTCAAGGAACACACACCTCAACTACCACTTCTCTTGTCAGCTTGTTCAGGCAGGTCTATGCAGTGGCTAAGCAGCTGAGGATTATAACATAAAATGGTGTGTGACATGCATAGGGATTAGAGCAGAACTGACATGTAAATAGGTGTGGACTACTTACGTAATTCTATTTATAAACCAGCTTTCCTCATAGTAAAGTGTAATAGATTTGGTTTTAAGTTTTGTTTATTTATTATGAGTACTGTTTATTAGGATATATTGTGATCAGGTCAACCTAAGAAATTGTGTATACACATACTTTTTGCAGTCCTTTTTGTTTTGTTATTTGTTCCTACGCTCAGTGTAGAGAAATTGGTTCCATCCCTTCCCACTTTATCTAATAGGGTCGTGAGCAGAGGTTTTAAAGGACAGAGTACTAACTTCAGTTTATATATATATGGAACAGATAATGTGTTTATAGCTGGAAGGTACTTATAGAAAGGGATACCTCAAGACTTTGACTCTAGTCCATTTGATTAAATGTACCATCTCTTGAACACTTCATCATGTTTTAAGTGATGAGTCATTTCTGACTCAGGCAAAGAAAAAAAAAAAGCAGATCTGTGAAGAAGCTTGGCTTAGAAACAGTACTGAAAATTGGAACAGAATAAAAATATGAAATTTTGGAAGTCTGGACGTGAAATTATTTTAGCACCTCATTTCTTTACACTTTTAATTGTCTAGTGGATGAAGTAATGAAGAAAATCATTCTTAAAAAACTATGCGCAATTATGGTCTGGGAAAGCAGGCTTGTGCTCTTTACAAAAGTGGTATTGGTATCTTATCTCTTGCTGAGGTGCTCTCTGGGAGTTGGTGGCAGAGGTCAGCATAATGTCTTAGTACCAGGACCAGTATTTCAGACAGGATGTGAAACACAGTGTTTTATTTTGCAGTGGGGAGGGGACTTTTTTTTTTACAGAGCATGGTGACAAATGCAACCTGTTAACAGCATGTTAGTGTGCAGTGCAACACTTTTATAAGGCAGACAAGAATAATTCTAGAAATACCTTTCTGAGCCATGACAAAGCCTCATATCCAGTTACAACCTGACACTGAAGAAATCTTCACCTCACTGTTGCCCTTTGGATGTGGTGCTGATACACTGATTTTACGTTCCTGTGCTGCAGAAGAAAGACTATATTTAGAAGCAGTCAATAACAGCATCTATAACGTAGGGTGTATAGTATGTTAGGGGAATACCCATCTGAAATGTGACATAATTATTAAAAAAAAAAAAAAGGGATTTAATGAGTCTGGCAAAAGATGCGTGTGCATGCATATCTGTTTGTAGTCCATATTGCTGCTTCCTCCTGCCCCAGTATGGTAAAACACTTTGGAAATGTGCTTAAGAGAACACGTGTATGATGAGTTTAGGGTAGTAGTTTCCAGTGCCCTTGCAAAACAATTCATAGTTTGAGATGCCTGGAGCTACCATTCACGTTTGTATCTGAAACATATTAGTTGCACAAATTAATCTTCAGCTGGTTGTAATTCAAAACCCATTGTTTTGGTTGAATCTTTGATATGTATTAACATAACCATTGCAGAATTAATGGCTCCTTGCAGCACAAAATACAGACGTTGGTTCAGTTGTCATACATGTTTCTTTTTGTTGGAGATTTGATGGGTGATAGAAAGTCAAGGAAACAATCACAGATGAGGATGTTCAGTGGAAAGCAAAGGGCAGATATGCAGTGAGATGCTCATGCCCTGTTCTGAAACTGCAGGAGGGCTGAGGCAGAGATACTCAGAAGTTGAGAAAGCGGAATCTGGAGAGAGAATTATAAATAAATAAATAGAAATAGTTGTTGGATTTGTCATGAGAAAATTTTTGATGATTGAACTGTCAAATGATAGATGTGTGTGATACAGAGCCTCTTTCTGTACTTGAAGTAGGCATTGGGATTTTGTTCAGGCACAGTATTCTAATTTAGAAATCAGATATGTGTCAGCACTGGATAAACACGTAGGAAGGCTGTTTTAATGATACATTTTCAGTTGTTGCTGTAGGGCCATAGAAAATTGCTTTTTTCATTTCTGTCTTCATGTTACACAAATTGAAAATGCTTCACATTGTTGCAAACAATTTGTGGACTTGAGTGCAAAACTGCTGCCTTCTATTGTCCCTCAAACACTTCCTGACTGTAAAAGCTTCTGGTAGATTGCTGCAAACTTGAGAAAATGAACTGGGGCCATATTTTACTATGTTTTATTTAGGACAAAATACTGCAAGCTGGTTGGTCCTGTGCTGAGAGCATTTGGCACTTCTACAGCCGTGCATTGGGATACTGGTACGCAAACCACCGTGTCTGCACGAGACAGCAAGCATTTCAATCAGATTATTTGAGACAGCAGCTGCGTGGTAACTCAGAAATTTCCTTTGTGCTTTTTCCAGTAGTTAAAAATTTTACATCTCTGAAGTACTTCTCAGCCTGTGTTTCCATTACAATCCCTTCACAGAATTACCAGCAGTTTTTCTTCTTGAGCAGGCTGCCTGGAATCTCAGGAACCACTGAGCAAGGTTAGAATACTGCAAAGTCATGCTGCCTACGTCCTCTCTGCGGATGCAGCTTGGCTTGTAGTTGCTCACCGGTCCTGAGGCAGAGATCTAATTTACGGTTATTTGCTACTTGCTAAATTTAGGTTGGACTGCTTTTCTTGCCTGTTTGGTTTTTTCTTTTGTTTGACATACAGTTGAGGTATTTTAGTTTGTTTTATAACTTTTCTAAATTGCTCAGTTAAAAACAGGATTCTCTGAATTACATTTTGGAAATGAGCCTCCTTTTCTTCTCATGGTTGGCTTATAGGTTCATTACACAAGACAACTCCCAGTATTAAAAGATGCTTTTCTAGTTGGGATCCTTAGTGTTGACTTAATGTAACCAATGAGAGAGAAAATTTCTCTCTGCCCCTTAGCTCTATTGGGCAGCCATGTGAGAGCTTTACATGAGCCTCTACTGCCAGCACTTCTGATAACGAGCAGAAAACACATGTGCAGCATTGCCACCAGAGGCTGGGATAACCTAATGACCATCCTTGCAAGCATTTATGCTGCTGGATAACCCTGCAGTCCCTCTGGGATTTTTGCAGAGACCTGCAGCAGCTCCCTGCTTGTTGCTTTTCCTAGGTGGTTAATTCTGCCTAGTTACAAGTATGTATTTAATTGCTTATTTTTTTTTTTTCTATTTAAAGTATGACAAAATGAGTTGGTAATGGAAAGACTGGTAGATAAATGTTTTATGTACCACGTATAGCAAAAGGACATACAGCAATTCATGATAAGGTATCAGCCAGGATGTGTGGGTGGAAGTGTCCACATAATCCTGTTCAGGATGGCGTGGCCATTCAGGGAAAGTGCTTTTACTTGAAATGCTCCTTTTCTTGGGGACATCTTAACTTGCAGATGAGGGGACATCAAGCTAACTTTTAATCATTCGAACAACAGAGGAGTAGTAAACCAATATTTCATTTTAACTGCAATGAACCATTCTAAGATTTTTTTTTAGTGTTTTAATACTTTTTTTTTGGTGTAGTAAGTATATGTGTTAAAAAAAAAATAAAAAATACATAATATGACAAATTAGCCATAATTCTACTGCTGCTGCTGACTTCTATAACTTCAGTGTCCCCTACCTTCCAATTCTATTTGCAGTTTTTTTATGAAGAGATAATAGTACTTATATCACAACAATAAATAAATTTAAAAAAAAATCAGCTTTGCAGTAGCAAAAGGCAGGAAGAACTGCTTGATCCTGCCATGCTGATCTTTCCATGGGTCAAAATGGCAACAGGTTCATGTAGGCCAGCGGTACATGCTTAATCCTGTGCTATGTTATGTGCAGGAAATACTGAATTTTTTGATTTAGGAGAAAGCTACGTAGTTCATTGCTATATTACATAGCTTTTTACACGTTTCCATGCATGTAATATAACAGTAACTGTATTATAAAGCAGAAAACAGGGAAGAGATTGAACAGTCAAGTCAATCCATTACTTTGCTGATGTTCATGAGCATTAGAGAGCATGGTGTTATTGTATAAGACATGAAGTTTTCAGTTATTAGAGTTGAAACAGAAGACCTCTTCCAAATTTTTTCTTGATGCTACATGCATCTTGCATTCCCTTTATGGATCAGGTGGTGGTTGATGAGAAGCTGTTGCATGGCTCATGGCTGATGGTTCATCTTGGCCAGCTGATTGGAGGGACATAGTTAAGGTATGTTGAGGATGTTAAGGTCTGTTGGAAGGCAGAATGCTAAAGTATGGTCTGGACAACTAAACCTCGTGTTTGACTGTTCATGATTGGTTAGCAGCTGACCAAGATAAGGTACTTGAGTGAGCTCAGGAAAAAATGGAACTAATTTTTTTTTTTCTGCAAAAATTCATTCACCTTCTCTTATCCGAAGAAACAAACTTTCCCAGGTTTTCTTCTTCCAACTTCTGTGATGCATGCCTAACCTTGCTTTGGGTTTCATGGTTGATCTGCCTCACTGCTACTCTGAGTAGCTCTCCGAAAGGTCCCCAATGACATCTATTTCTACAAATCTGAAGTATGAAGCTGTGGCATTTATAGATGGAGGAGCAATATGTCATTTTATTAGCACCTATTTTTAAAAAGCTTAAATTCACCTTATATAATCAGGGTGGTTTTAAAATTATGTTTATCAAGTATTCTTGTCAATGTACTTAAATGTGCTTTTGAAATTACAGTGATTCCTTAAAAAAAATTTCTGCTTAGCTAATACTGTTAGATCAAGCTTAAGTTAGTAACTGAATATGGAACACTGTATTATTGTGGTATTTCTAATTAAGAATGTTTTTAAAATTTTAACAAATTAACAAATATACCAATTTCCTCGTATTTGTATCCAGTAGCATTGGATAATAGTTATTTGCTGACAACATTAGCAAACTGATGCAACTCTAAAAAATGATTTTTTTTTCAGAAGAAAGAAATTTGTTTCTTACTGGTGTAACTGAATGATTATTCTGGACCTATTTAAAATTGTATTGAAATTAGGCAGTTTGGATTTTTCTCCTGAGATCAGTTTGGGAGTTTTGTGTTTGGACACAAAAGAAAATGTTAGGTCTCAGTAAATATTCTTCCAGGGCACAGTGACAAACAGTGTTGTGCATAATTGGCAGTCACTTTCCATTTAGAGCTTGAATGGAACTGTTATTTCAGATCATTAATGTGGACTTTGTGAGAATTGATGGCAACATGCAAACTCTGCATCTGCTGTGGCTGACTTGACTCCATGCTAAAATTAAGCACCTTAAAATGCTTTTGAGAGCTACAGATGAAAAGCACTGGTGTAGGTGCTGATAATGTTGCTGGTGTAACTTGAAGCCCTTCATTACAAACCTTTTGCAAAGAAAATTACAAATTTGTAATAAAGTGATAGAGCAGTATAGGTTTAGTAGTGCTGAAATGAGACAGCCTTTGCTTGTTAGCCACCAAGGTTTGTTTGGTTCAAGCTGAAGTAAAACCTCCTGCATGGGAACTGCTGAGTCGTGGCCTGAAGCACTGGTGAAGCACCTGGGGCAAGGACCTGGTCAGCCCTGGGAGCACAGGTGAAGGCAATTCAGCTGTGTGACCAGAAGAGAGGTGCAGCCAGGCTCCACCCCTTAGATCTCATTTAAAGTCTAACTGCCCCTGGGGAAAGATCTCTTTCTGGAGGGTTTTTTTTTTTTTTTTTTTGGTAAAGCTTTCCCCTGTGAACCTAGAATCTTTTGATATGGGTGAGCAATCTTTTTCCCTTTCTTTATAACGCCTTTCTATCGTGCTGGTCCTTTTGTCGTCACACCTTTGTTGTAATGCCTTTCCTGCTGTACTGATCTGTTTAATTGTTACACCTCCTTATATCTCATCCCTGGAGGGAGAGAATGGGCATAGACCTCTGTTCTGCAAAGCAGGAGGGCACAAGTTTTATTTTTTTAATCTTCCTGTAGATTCTTTTGCTTGGTATGCTTTTTTCCTGTAACTTGAATCTGCAACCATGGCTTCTGCTATGAAGAACAAGTTTCTGCAAATAGAGCATATGTTTAAAATTATCTTTAAGGAATTTGTTGCTGTGAGCTGACCTAGTCTCTTCTCTGTGTATAGAGCTTGGGTGAAAAATGGAAAGATAAACAACAAGGTTCATGATTGCATGGAATTTATGAGAGGAGCAAAACACAGTAGAAAGGGATCTGGGATGGTTGTGAAATTTGAAGGGGTAAATGAGTCTTAGGAAGAGGATGCATGCTTCATGATCATCTGAGGGAGAGTGGAAAATACAGGAGTGGGAGCAGAGGGGTGAGTCTGTGGGATACACAGTGTTGTGGGAAACTAGGGTGTTTGTGAGGCTGGCAGCAGGGAGAAACGTGAAGCTACTGTGAACTTGAGACATGGGTGATACATAATGGTGTGTTACGGATTTGTGTTTCTGTTGCTCTTCTGTCCCCACAGGCCTGCACTGGCTAACACAGGTTATTCACATGGGCATCACCAAGTGCCTAGTGAGGTTGGTAGATATGAATATTGACACAAAATAGTCCTCCTTTTCAGCCTGTGTAATGTTAACCTGTTTTTTCTATTGACTGGTTGTGTCACCTGGAATGTCACCTTACAGACGACTGGTGTCTGATAGTGCCTAAACAGGTAACCAAGGCTCAAAACAGTAAAACAAGAATAGTTTGGTGGTTCAGGGACACAGGCATAGGAAACAAAATGTAAGCCACATGTTCATACAGGGGTGAGGAGCACTGCCCACAAAAGCTGTTTGTTTGTTCATGGCATTTACAGCTGATGAAGGGGAATTACTTGAATGTAAGCTGCATCTGCCATGTGGTTGGACAAGATGCTGAAGACCAGAAATGCAGAAGTACATCTAGTGCTGTGGGATCCATGGGAATTACCTTACTATTGCACCAAAGTGACCTTTTAACATTTCTGTCTAAAATTTGTCAGTTCTTTAATCAGTGATATTTGTCTAAAACTTCTCAGCCTCAGCTTTGTTGAAAATCTTAAAAGTTGTGAGAAATCACATTAGATGCTTGTATTCTTTTATCAATACTAAATATGGTGCATTTGTTTACAAGCAAGTCTTGCATTTGAGGAGACCCCCTCTGTGTAACATAGCAGCTCTTCCTTGTAAAGGCAAAGTTTTATTAAAGTTCCTTGGCCACAGTTTGAAGTTTGGCATATTTAAAGGAGAAATGGTGTGTACACAATAATGCAGGGAAATTATCTGTGGTTGCTGCTTGTCACTGGATGCTGTTATATAGTGTATTTCTGACATGAACCAATTTGCAGAATTTTCTTGACTCTGTTTATGTTAGATGGCCACAGTGTCTTTTCCGATTTTATAACCTGTCTGTGTATAATAAAACTACTTCAAATATGTATCAATTCTATTTATAATACTTTTTGGTAATCAGTGACTACTGGACAGCATACAGCCTTTCCACAATGAGAATATTCTAGGACTGTAGAGGTATTTTTTATGTGAAAGGTGCCTGAGGGCATTTCTGTTCTCAGATCATGCTTTGTACACAGGTGAAAGCAATTTAGTGTAGTGTAATTTCAACTGAAATTGCTAATAATGTTGGATGTAGAGTTCCTGTTATAGCAGATGTTACTTTTGTGTGTTTTTACACTGTTTTCCATCAATGCAGTTGAGTGTTTCGTATTTCAAAAGCAGGAAGAACTAAGCATGTTTAACTATTGATGTGTGCTGGGCTTTATAACAGTGTGATGATAGGGAATATTCTGCCATCCCTTATGGAAAAGTCAAGAGAGAACTATGTATTAAGAGGAAAGGGTTTTTTTTTTTTTTTTTGTTTTGCCAATGACTGCTTCTGTCAGGAAACTACTTCTGAGCAACTCGCTTGTTCCTGAGTTCGTTTGAATTCCAGTCAATGTATCTTAGATTTTGCAGAAGCTTCAGAAGCAATTATTCCATTTCATAGTGTTTTCAGATTCACCTGAGAGTCCTAGTGGTTTTGTGAAGGGCTCAAGATGTTTTTTATACTGCACTGGCATAACCTATAATAATTTATTTTTCTCTTCGGACTTTCTAATGAAACTAATGAAATGAGCCATAAAGAAATTCAGGTAGTAATGAGATAAAAATGGCCCTTCCACAACCCTTTTTGTTTTAAATATGCGTCAGTGAGACAAATTTCTTCAAAGCAGCTAGAAATTCAAATATCAGCACAACAAATATACAATTATTGAAATGTATGTTAATCTAGACTTGAAAATCAACTAACATTATTTCATATAAAAGATCAGGCAATAAATGCCTAGAGATGTCTGAAGATAAAATTGTAGTAGTTCAAATGGAGAATTAATACAGTGCACCGAAGAGAAGAATTAAGAGAGAGAATTATTCCTTTTAGTTTCTGTTTTTCTTTTTCAATGTTTGATTTGTTTACATCATGACATAGCCTGACCTCATACCATGGAATAGGGAATCAGACTTCTCTGGATGAAATCCTTCTTCCAAATTAGTTGTGTTGCAGCTTTGAAACATATAGAGAATATTGAAAATAGAATTGAAAAAGTATATCCTTCTTGATCTAAAAATGCCCTACGAGCACCTATTGTAAGCTTCAGTGTATTTTATTAGTGTTTGATTATTCTTGCTGTTGTATGTCTGCGCCTTATTTCTAACCTAAATACATTTAATTCCCTCCCTTCCCTTCTTTTTTTCCCTCTACATTTTATTAAACCCTTTGAGAAGAATTCTGCTAATAATTTCCTCTATATAGTAGACCATAGATTGTCAAGGACCATTCAATCTTCTCTTTGATAAAATATATTGACCTCTATAAACTATTTAAGTAATTAGCAGTAATGTTTGTCATTCCTGTCGTCATGCTCATGGTTCTCTCTTGAACTGATTTGTGAATGTTTTTGAAATCTTGGCAGCAGACCTGGAGACAATGACTTAGTAGCAGTCACAGAGGTAATTCAGCCTCTCTATTCCTTCTTGATGTTTATACGTAAGTTTATGCATAAGCTATTAACTGTATTATCCTGTGTAGTTCTGATCAGCTGTAATACTTAATGCTTGTCCATCTAATTGCTTTCAAGAATGAAATTCCCAAAGTGTAACTATACTTCAGTTTTTGTTCTTGGATATGACCTTCAATTTTGCAACCCAAAAACTACATTGCATGGAAACTCTGATTAATCCTCCAATTTTGTGCCTCAATTTTCTGTGACCTGAACGAACTTCAGCAATCTTGTACTCCCATAAATACGCTGCACTTCAAGACAGCAGCTATTTTTGTGGCATCTTTCCTACAATCATTTGATGCACTGTTCAAAATTCAATAAAATAGGCACTTCTTACCTTACTCTGAGACATAGAAATCAACATTTTATGTGGTAGATTTGAAACATTCAGCAAAAATGTAAAGGCGAAGTAGTGGAAATACAACATGCAGAGAAATGAGTGAGAGGTTTATAAAACATAGGTGGTAAAGCGCATCCAGACATGAATTTCAAGCACCACAAGCATGTATTATGCTCCAACACTCTGGAGGCTCAGAAGCATTTTGTAGGTCTACATTTGTAGACCTTTCATAAAAGAAATCCAGCTCTGTGCTTTAGATCACTGCCCAATTGAAACTTGTGTATAAAAGCAAACCGAGTCTTTCACTTTCTAAAGTGTTGTTGCTTTGTCTAGGGTGCCCAGAACTAAAAAAAATAACAGAAATCATTACTAAAATTAAAAAAAAAAAGGGACTGCTTGCTATTTATTTCTGTCCATTTATTTGTTAAAGAAGCATTTTTACAGAAAGAATTCATTGAAAATTGTGTTGTTTTATCCATAAAAAGCACAGTACATGAAAGCATTTTCTGAGTTTTATTACAATTTTCAGTCTTTTTCTATCTTGTATTAAAAGCATGAAAAAAGTTCATGCCTTGAAAATTTTATATAGAAACAGAAATCCTTCAATATGTGTTTGGTATAAAAATGAGTTGGAAGG
The DNA here is from genome assembly GCA_037305975.1 of Chrysolophus pictus. Taxonomy (NCBI): domain Eukaryota; kingdom Metazoa; phylum Chordata; class Aves; order Galliformes; family Phasianidae; genus Chrysolophus; species Chrysolophus pictus. The sequence goes on from CM074582.1 coordinate 22,153,660, forward strand.
ATGGAACAGTGTGTGGTGTTTTTGTTTTTTTCTCATGTTGTTTTTAAGTGTGTTTGAATCATACATCATTTCAGAAAGGATGATAATATATAGCATTTAATTTTTCCTGTTTTTATCGAACTGGGATATAGTGCATTGTATTTCTGTATCTCTTAAGTATATATATGCATGCTTAAAACTCTGCTCACAGCAGCCTGTTACAAAACACATGTAACACAGGTCAATATGCTGCCTCTGTATGATGCCAAAAATTTCAATGCCATGCAAATCAATATTCTATTATAGTGGCAGAGAAATGAGAAACAACAAAAATCCTAATGAAAATCTTACAGTCATTTCAGCTATTGAAGCAATCCTCAGAGACCAGGTATGAGGTGAACGCGTATTTTGAAATTATCTTTGAAGCTAGAGGTTTGGAATGCTGAAATGCCACTAATTGCCATGTGCACTTCAGGGATTTGAGGAGGGTGGAAAACTGCTTAATTGTGTAGGCAAGCAGAAGATAGGAAAGGCAGATGCCATACTGACCTCTTCTTGTCTGAATCTGATTATCAGTTGTTTGACCTCATCCATCTATTTGATTAAGTCTGTCAAAATGGTGTATTTTACTGATGTATGTGCGTGCAGGTACCACTCTGGAAAAAAATTACACATCGGTGTTAAGTCATACCAAGCGTGAAGTGCTAGGAGAGCACCAAGTGTCATTAGAGAATGGCACTGAAGCAAGAGCATCTCAGAGAGTGGTTGCTGGTGCAGCTATGTGGCATAAGTGTTTTAAGTGATAATGACTATGAAAGCAATCAGAACTCCATAAAAAAATAAAAACAAAAACTCCAGGGACATTCCCAAAACAAAACCTAAGGACATTTAATAAGAACAGTCACCAATTTGGGAAATGCCATGTTAATTCATTTTAATTTCTGTAATAATTCTTTCAGTGCATGCATTTCTGGAGGTTGACAAATGTAGAGCTGTAAAACATAACTGCAATGGAATTTCTATCTTTTCTCCATTACTTTGGCCGCATTCCTGAGTATCAGTCAAGATGATGTGGTAGTGTAATTGTGTTTGTTATTCAAACCTCAAATTGACAACTTTTAAAATACTTGAATGAGCCAATGGAGCCAATGAGCCATATGAATAAATTCCATCTTAAATTCTATCTTAAAAGGCATGTAGCGCAAAGAGACTTCTAACTTTTCTTGTAGCACTTCATTTGTGCCTACTCAAAAATATTGTACTTAAAACCAATCAGTGTTCCCTTAGATCAGCAGTGTTGTGTTGGTAGCTATCTGGGGTTTCAAATTCACTAGTCAGGAGGTCAGGACGTGCCTTTTGATAACTAAGCTGAATATTAGTCTTGAAAGTTATTACTGGAGCAATTCTGCTATTGAAACTGTACTTAAAAAAAAAATGGTGTGGGAAAGTGATTTAAATGATAGGAATTAGTGAATTTCTGGATTAAAAAAGAAAAGGGTTTTTTTGTTTTTTTCCTTTTTTTTCCCATTCTGTAAACATGCAAAATTCTGTCAATAATTCTTCTGAATCCAGAATTGGATCCTTATGACTTCTGACAGAACCTGTAAATAAAACTTATCTAAAAACTAATTGGATAAAACCATTTCCCAAAAATCGATAGTTTAAAATGATAAATCTGTTAGGAAACTAGTGGTTTTGGTTTCTCTTTCTTTGATTTTTATGGTATTTTCTTTCTAATGAATCATTTTTAACAGAACATAGAAATGCAGCAAACCTTGAATCTAGAGCAGCAATTTCTAATGTTACCAGAAGCAGCAATGTTTCTGCAGTGGTGGCAGTCTGGTGACAATCCTTTCTCAGGTGGGTGAATGGGAGCTGCAGGATATGACAATAATTTTTGCTTGTCTGGCTAAAGATCAATAGAGAGTATAACTAAGGAGCAGCACAGCTGCTATCCTCAGGTTAGCAAATGAGGCTGTTTCTTACCAAAGCCAGCTGTTAAATTATTGTCTGCAGAGTTGCTTGCTAGATTACTTATGTGGTCTCTGCTCATCTTTCAGCTTCTTTGGGTTTGGTTATTGATCAGATTTCATGCTGTATTTTCATTCTCTTGTCACTGTACACATAGAGTATGCTACAGAGTTCATCTCACCTAGCTGAATCATAAATGCTCATGTGGCTGACTCTCATATAGGGGTTGTAAAGTGATTGATTTGCAATTTTATAGAGGGGGGGAAGAAAGAAAAATTGCTTATTTCCCATTCATGGTCTATGAAATTGCCACAGCATTGAGATGTATTATTTCTATTACATTTTTGTGTTTGCAGCATTTGTGTACTGTAGCAGGGGAGCATGGTTAGGATTATCCTGCATGGAAATCAGTGGCTGGGGAGGGACAAGCTGTTGTGTATCCTGCATAACATGGGAACAGGGGTTGTCCTCTGCTAGGTGCCGGAGAACAGAGTGAGCGTGTTGTACAGATGCATGCTTCACACAACCTTTCCCTTTCCGATGAATAACAGCCTGTGTTGATGCATCAGTGTGAAGATGCTTTGGTTGGAGGAATGCCAGCAACATTCGCATATTTTTAGTTAACTTATGTTCAGAGGCAGCATTCTGCACCCTAAATTGTTTTCTCAAATTATGTCAATAGTGCATAGGTTATTAAACAGACTATAAAGCATCTTGGGCATTCTTGCAGAAAAGAAATCAATCAGAGGATACAAAGAGCCAGTGAGAAATAACACTGCATTTGTCACTGAAGTTTGTTTTTTGAATTAAGATTTCATTTGATGTTATCCGTTGAAAACTTCTATTAATGTGAGATGCAGGTTTATTTATAGTTCTGTACTTGTGCAAGTCATCTGTTTGTACACTTTGTCCACCAATATTCATATCTAATACTAGACCAGGCTGCCCCATCCAACCTGGCCTTGAGCTCCAGGCATGGGGCATCCACAGTCTCTTGAGAAAGATTGTAACATCATTGTTTTTAATGTTGTTCTTTTAGGTTTTCTTTATTTTCTAGAAATATTGTAGAAATATTCTACCACAGTATGCAGCTTGTTTGTGTTTTCAGTGAAGCTAACAGCAAAATTGCCAGTGATGGATGGAAAAAAAACAAGTGAAAAATGCTTCAAAAGCATTCACTTTTGGAAAATTGGAAAATTGAATTGGTTCACCAAAAAATGAGATTTATAATTGTTTGCTTCAATCTTAGTTACAGAGAGGCAAGCATCTCTTTAAATCAGTTTCACAAATTTATTTCTTCTACCATGCTCTGAAAAAGATGTATTACCTAAATTTTAAGCTGAAATTGGAAGATAAGCTCTTAGCAATGGAGAGAAACAGAATCTAAACTTAGTGTGCGAGAACAATAGCGAAAACCTCATTGCTAGCTCTTGCTAATTCACATTAATATTTTTGTTGTACTTATAGTGCTCATTTTCTCAAATATCCTACTTCTGGTTTTTAACTTTTGACCCTGAACTGCTCCTCCATCAGAAATTTCCATGTCTAAGTAATAGCAATTTTTTTTTGAAGTTATTGCTGCTGTTAAATAGGGCAAGAAGCAATGTTTGCTTCTTCGAGTGTGAAGGGGATATTTTAGCATTACGCTTCTTTGTGAGGGACAGCAATTGATAAATCAAGTGTGGTTTGAGAGAGCTGCTGGTTAGCTTCAGGCTCCAAGTGCTTAGGGAGCACCACAGAACCAGAGGAGTTTGGCTCAGGTGTGCACTACTGTTTTATTTGGCTTCAATACCTTTTTTTAAAAAAAAAAAATATATATAAAGCATTTCAAACCTAATGAGTACAGAACTGTTTCTGCTGAGTACCACTTGCTAGCTTTGCATTTGCTTTTACAACAGCACCTACGCTTCCCGAAAGCCTTTAAAAACACACTTAAAGTGCCAGATCGCCGTCATCCTGTGCCAAAGCTAAATATAAGTGTTTCCACGCGTCAACTGAGTGAAGATCAGATGTTTTAAAAAGCATTTGATTTTCATTTGCCCAAAGGCTGCTCTGCTAAAAATTTTTCGGTGACCTCATGGCTGAAAGTGAATGAAAATATGTCCTTTTAGCTGTTTCATAACTTGACTGTTCTGCACAGCTTTGTGAACTGGGATTATTATTTCTTTGTTCTGCTATTTCTAACTTTCATTAATTGAGTTTTGATTTATAGAAAAATTGCATAGGTCTTGAGGTATCATTGTCAGTTGCACATCTTTGGCTGAAATTTGCCTGATACGTTTGTAGGATATGGAAATGCTGTTCAGCTAGATCAGCAGTTCCTGGCATGCTAGGCTGAAAGGCAAGGCCTCTCTGAGAGCAACTTCATTAAGCTTTCACTTTGAAGTCCTGAAACAAATGTGTTGTGCAGCCTTCTTTTCTTTCAAAAACTGTATTGCTGGTTAATGCCTTCCCAAGTGCTGTTCATTTATTCCTTAGATCCAAATGTTGGCTTTCCTTGCTCACTTTTGTGCATCTTTCATCTATGAAAGATTAAGTTCAGTGCTTTTTAGTGAGTTGTATTTTCTCAAGAAAAGACAATTTGACCTGATAATGGATGTTTAAAAATGTTTATTATTTGTCTTGCTGCACACAAATAATACAAGATTCACAGTAATGCCATTGTATGTGAACCTTAATTTTAATCAAATGCAAATGAAGTCTGCAAACAGGAATGGCAAAATGTGAAGAACTACAGCAGCTCTGGAAGATGGATTTGTTTTGTTGTTCTTTTTTTTTGTGTTTGAAGCTGCACAGTAGCTGAACAGGGTGTGGAAGATGACTCAGAGTGGGAGCAGGGCAGAGCAGAGGGGAGCTCAGTTCTGCTGTGCCTGGGGACTTGGCTGCAGAGTCAGCCAACTTCAGTGAAACAACTGGCGGCTGGGTCTGTGCCTGCAGCCCCATGTGGAGCTGTGCTGCCTGATTAACCAGCAGGCCTTGGCTGGACCAGGGGGAAGCTTGCTGGACGGTAGGGAGGTCCTGGGGTCAGCTACACAAGCTTTTCTTCTGGAGCTCTTTTGTCTATCCTTGATGACTCCACTGCTGGGCCTGCCACAAAGGACTTCTAGGTCATTTTGCTTCAAGTGGCAAAACTAAGTAAAAACTGGAAATACCTTCTGTTACTAGTAATAGTGTTTTGCATCTAATGAGTAAAATTGTTACTGAGCCCTAGTGACTTCCTGCAACCACTGTCTCGTAGCTGGCTGGAGCAGATCCAGCTTATCTTTTTAGACCATTTCTTCTATCAGGAGTGTTTCAACCAGAAAGGAACAGAAAAACTGTCAAGATATTCAGGTTGTATGGGGTGGTGAAACAGCCATGCCCTCCCAGCCATGCCATCGGCATTCTGTGTGGGCTCTACAGATGTTATACGGGGTCTGTAATGCTGCAGGAGGCTCCTTAATGGAGACGAAAATTCATTCACAGGATGTGGATGAGTTTCATGTTTGCGAAAGTACTGACAAAATAATAAATTGAGGTTATTTAACTTTCCACAGTACAGTAAGCAGAGAAAGTGTTATATATTTTTCATTTTAAAATGACTTGCTCATTAGACACGATTCCTGCAAAAGACATACAAAAGACCTGTGATACTGCTCAGATTCTGCTCTTGAACAATGTGGATTTTTAAGTGTTGCCAGAAAACCAGATGACAGCATGAAGTCTGTTACTTACAAGTCGTCACAGAACTTCACTCTAGCAAAAGAGTGCTTGTTAGGGCGTAATATTCTGAAATTGCTGGCTGCAAAATGAAATGTAATTATTTAGCTGCTTCATCTGGGTTTAGGAAGATAGTCTTGCATGGACATCTGTTGTGATTGGAGAAGCTAAAGCTCTGTCTTCATTATGTCATAATTTCTTGAGCCTATGATCATTTCTGAGCATTGGTTAATGTGTTTTGTCCTGATCTCATTAAGTATGGTGCATGACAGCACCTTTCTCCACACCCATCTAAAGCCAGCTGTACTGGGCAGACTCTTGATGTGCTGTCACAACAGCATTTTTGGAAGGACATTGTGTTTCTTAATTAGGGAAAGAGCAATGGAGAAGATGGATGATAGTTTCACACAGAGGCATCATTCCAGGGAATGGTTTTATCTGAGGCTGGTTAGCTGCTCAGTGGAATGGGAGGAGGAAATAGGATGCAAAAGCGTATGGAGTGAAATGAAGGCGAAGAAATTGCTATTGTGGGCAAAGCAGACTCAGCCTGGGGAAAATTAGGTGAACTTATTGCTAAATAAAATAGATTTGTATAGAAAGAAATCAGACATTAAACCTGCTCCTTGCCAGGACATGGATGATAGGTTATGGTCAGTACAGAAGTTTTCCCTGCCACTCTTTCCTCTTCACACTTTTCTCAGGTTGACATGGGTTCCCCATGGGCTGCACTTCAGGAAAATCCATTTCTGTGATTCTGTGATTCTGTGATTCTGTGATTCTGTGATTCTGTGATTCTGTGATTCTGTGATTCTGTGATTCTGTGATTCTGTGATTCTGTTGTGGCTACTGAGGAGTTACTTGATAGTGTTGAGATATCATGCAATATGAGATATTGGCCCCTTGAAGTAAATTGTAAACTTGATGTGAGAATTGCTGTGAATTGCCTAAGCCTTTCCATTGAGGCTTTTTGAGATAACGTAATATCATCTTCTGTGAGAATGTGTTTGTATTGGTTAGAATAAGGAAAGGAAGTAAAAATTTGGGAGATTGATTGGATCAAGTAGGATTTCTTTGCTGCAGAGCTGTTTTAAAGTGGAGGTGTATTCATTCTCTCTTTCTCTCACATTTTTCTTTAAGGTGAAGTTCAGCTGAGTTTAAACTCTTTTGGCGCTCCATAAACTGTGAAACAGAAGAATGCAGAAGAGTATCCCTTGCCTTTTTGTACATGTATGTTAAGAGCACAAGATCATTACTGCAAGTTTGCTGCAAAGATGAGTTCAGAGGAGAAGAGTATATCTCCTGCTCACAAAACGTCCACTCCATCACATAGAAGTGCCTCCTCTTCATCATCATCTCAGAGGGATAGGAGACAGGTAAGGAGAAAATTCTGACCTGTGAGACGTCTGGTGAAATTATTTATTCCTGTAGAGTTCTTTGTCAGTATGAGCCTACAGTTGCTTAGACTGTTTTTCCTTATACATAAATATCTCACACTGTTTTTCCTTATATATTAATTTCTCTTTGTTAACTAAACTACAGAGATGTCACCTTTTCTCAAGATTATATTTCAATTCCATTTAAATATTACGTTGTTAGTCCTCTATGAAAGCACTTAAGATTTTAAATGTAATTTGGTTTACTACAAATTTACCCTGATTGCTCGAAGTCATGTAGCAGCAGTCCAGTTATGTTAGACTTTTGTCTTTGTGAATTAATCACATTTTTTCTCTAGGATCCTTTTCAGAGAGGGCTGTATTATTTCCACTCAAAGCAACCTGTGCATTCCTGTGGGTTTTTTTAGTGGACTGGCTGTACAGTCTGGCTCCAGCATCAGGGGCCCTTTAGAAAGTGTCAAGAGCTGTTATCACAGATTGTAGCTTGTAATAAATGCAATATTTGGGGCTGAAATATTTGGTTAGAATAAAAATATACTTTGAAACTTGGACTTAATGGAAATCTTAAATACTAAATGAGCTTTTAAGTTAACATCATCCTGTTTAAAAAGAACTCTGGAAATGTTATCATTAATGCAATAATTTCTTCTTTTCAACTTAACAAGAGAAAGAGGCAGGAAAAGAACTTTAATTAGTGTTTGTGTGGTACACATTTACTTGAATGACTGTAGCTTAAGAAGGTTTTCCCAGCCACTTCAATGCCAACTGGGATGCTTTTTATTCAGGTGCTGCTAAAGTAGTTTTTTCTTATCTGAATTGTAAAACTCTAAAGACAAAGTATTTTGGCAAATGCAATAATATTTATGGCCTTGAATGTAAATAGTCTCACCATCAAATATATTTAAAATGTTAAATGTGAAAAGAATTCTGATGTGTTTTGTTAACAGGCAGAAGATGTCTGGAATTTTAAAAAACAATTTCTAATGCCTTTCAGTTTAGGCAAAAAGCGGATGATACTTTCCCCTTTGTGTTGTATAGAAATAGGGATAGCTGTAGTCAGTTACATTCTAGTTATTGTATGGTATCCTCTTAATTTTTTGCTAATTTCACTTGAAAATTGGATATACTGATGTTCAAAACAAACCATATTTTATCTTTCTGCAGTTAAATCCAAAGAATGCAGGACTTGTGAGGGCTGCTGAGCTCAGCTAAGAGCACATCCTCTGAATATGGTTTGCAATTAGGTAGTTTGGTAGGATTGTGCAAGGGAGAATTAAAAAAAAAAAAATTGCCTTTGGGAATACGTGTTACCATAAATCTAGCAGCTACCATATTTGTTACCATGGCAGCGGGGTAGTGTAAGGTATACCTGTCATTACAATAAAATGGATGCTTAACTTTAAGTCTGTATTTGGTCACTGAAATGTGAAGCATGAATTTAAAATAGTCTGAAGAGGTTGATGGTGTGATGGTGCATCTGGAGCTATCTTGGATCTAATACTGTCTGAAGATGCTTAGCCAGTATATCTAGGCACATAAATGTGGAATGGAAAGGAAAAGAATGAAAAGCATTCATATTGGTGTTTTTAGTGATAGAGGCAGAGAAATATTGAGGAGAATGAATAGATCAGCAATTTTCTTCTGCAGCTGGAGTGAACAATAATACAGCATGAGATACAATGGTACTATACCCAAGGAAGTGAACGTGCAAGTGGTTCCTTTCTGCTTATTTTTAGATGCAGCAAATCATGTGTATTCTTTGTACCATCTACTGTTACAATTGTATGTCTAATTTCTTTCCTCAATTCTGGCATAATTTGTACACATTTTGCTTTTTGTAGGATTTCCCCAGAATGTAATCATGGTTGAGGCTGTACGGGATTTTGGTGTGGGGCTCTTGATTTGTTTACTTTGAAAAACCTTGCAAGTTCTCTCTTAATGCTGCCTCAAACTCTTCATAGGAGCTGGGAAAAAAGCACCCTCTCTAAAGGTGTAATCTGTATGGATGTGCAACGTGATGTGGCTGGGTAAAGTGTCAATGTGGCTTTCATTGTCATATGTGAGGATAACACTGGATATTTCTAGATGGTTAATGATTGAAATCTTCCCATCATATAATTCTTGTCAAAGTCACACTAGCAATTACAGAACAGTTTCCCAATAAATTATGGTGCGGGAGGTTGAATGAGTGTGAACATGGCTATGATAAATCATCTCAGGGAGAGTGGAAAATGTCATGCTGTATATAATGCTGGCATTTTAATGTAGCTTTCTTATTTGTGCAATATACATCACCTAAGAGAATTAGCAGTCAGCAAAAGCTTTGGCATTGCCAATTTGTAGTCTCCATGACTAAGTAATTGATAAATGAACAGAATGTATTGAAGTCAGCAAGCGCAAAAAAAATTGGGATCAAACTTCTGTTGTCATAGAAACTTCAGTGTCATTTGTTCTCAGCAAAATCTTGGTTAATTTGGATGATCAGAGGGGCCCATGCCAAACCTCTGTTGTTTAACCCTTGGGCTGAGCCATGCTGCAGGGCAGTTGTGTGGTCCTGATGGGAACACTGCAGAGAGGAGCAACAGAGCAAGAGTCTCTGTCAATTGCAGGAAAACTAGCACTGTTTGTAGGAAGTGCAGTTACATTTTGTTATGCGTTATGTTATGCATTCAATCAGGTGATTGTGAACTCTTTGTGAATGTTCTGTATTTTAATTCTTGACTAAGTATGCAAGTCGTACTGCAGTCTATATTGTTATATATTCACTGCAATGTACAGGCAGTAATATTGTGCTGAGAAGGAAAGCATGTTGTAAGGTTAACATGGCACAGTTTAGTAAATTGGGGCCTGGTCCCTGGCTATTAAACCTGCAGTCGCAGAACAAAGTGTATGTGTTATAGGAGAAGATAATAATAAAATTAATAATGATAAAATTTTGAACAAAGACGAGAATTTGACTTTTCTGACTACTGTCTAAAGGGTAGCTAGTATGTGATGGAAAGTGAATATAGCAGCATCTGCTGTTTTCAATGTGGAGGTTTGTTTTCTAATGTCTCAGTTTTCTTTTTGTTCTTTTAGGAAGGAGGCATGATCAGCTGTTATCTCTTTCTGCTGCTGATTTCTGTCCCATTACTGTTTCAACAAAACCTTCGTTCATTTCCCATGCAGCAAACATAAAAGAATGGCTTTTAGTTCTGTTGCATTTAGCCTTGTATGGTCATCTTTCTAATAGGAGAGCTTTCATATTTTAAATGATATTGTATTTCAGCCATATATGTAGACTGAAAGATGGAGGCTATGAAGGAAAAAGATTTTTTTATTGTTTGTCTTTAAATAATTATTTCAGCACTTTTTGCTTGATAATCTAGGTTGGCAGAATGAGGCACATCACATACACAGGTTCATCTTGCTTGCTGGCAATTCAAGTTGTTTGAAAGAATCTCTCTTTTCATTGCAGTATTTCATTTAGCATATTTGATGCTTTTTCTGGAACGCTCAGAGTAACTGGATGTGTGAGAGCTGATGAAAGGACTAGAGGGAATGTTAATGCTTGCATGGTTGCTTTTTTTTGGTTTTATTTTTAGTACATTGAGTTACCTCAAACTCAGCTTTCTCTTTATGACCACTTATGATCAGTGCTACAATATCCAAGACACTTTTTTTGTCTCTGAGAGATTTCTGCCTCATAAATAATGATGATATGGCTGATGGCCCTTTTTACCATCCATGTCTGTCTGTTTGGTGTGCGTCAGAAATTGTTGCTCACACAAGATTGCAGCGCAGTATAATATATTCCATGTAGAAATCTGAGGATGTTTATATCCTGTATTTGAGTAGATGTTCAATTAAAGTACTCTTGCTCACTGCTGACAGCCTGTTGTGACATGGTGAAAAAAATTCTTGGTGGTTACCTGTAAACTTCATTTGCTGTTGTTACTCCATGACTTTAAAGGAAAGGAAGTCAAGGACAGATAGCTGTCGGTAGTTACATACAGACCTGACAACAGTGAACTTTATTCCTAGCTTTGTGCTGCAACAAAGTGTAGACTTTTGTGAGTAGTTTAGCTTCTCAATAGTTTGTGAGAATTACTTCAATAATAATTGCTAATCTCTTTCAGAGTTTCAAATTGAAGGTGCTATTAAAGTACTGTTGTTGTAGTGAAGTAATTCTCTTTTGCTCTCTCTTTCCTAATTAACTTCTTTTCAGGATAACACAGATGAAGCAGCATTAGTGCAGGAAGTGTTAAATACTTTAAAATGGCAGCAACTCACTGGAGCAAACAATTATTCTGAGGGAGCTAAAGAATGAAGTTGTAAAATTGTTAACAAAAACATGCAATTATTTTTTAAATCAGCTAACTGCTTCTACTCTATAAGTTTTTTTTATAATTCTCTGCATTTAACACAGTCTGTAAAGCTTTATTATGTTAAGAAGACAGTGGCTTTTATTTCAGCATCTGAAAAATATGTGTGAAAGGAGGAATGGAGTAACTTACGAAGATACAGGACCACCACTGTGAATGTTCAATGACGTAGCCCTTGTCTTGAAGGAAGTCATAACTCCCAGACCTACTAGATTCCTTATTTGTCACTTGGCTGGTTACAGCGAATTTAATCCATGAGCAATTGTCTACAAGTAATCCAGTTGTTGAGAGTGATTTGTATATGTACCTGAAGTGTTGTCCCATGTGTGTATCTTGTCTGAGCCCACCAACATAGCAGTTGGAATTACCTCGCCTCCAGAAGTATGGGGGCACAGTGGGGTTTACAGGTGTGCACTGGGGATTTCTTTTTAGACTGTCAGTTTGATTAGAAATGGCCTGTGTAGGTATCTTCTGTTACAAAACACAGGAAATTGCTTGCATAAAAGCTCAATTACCCATGCAAATTAAGATTGATAAAGTAGTATTTTTAGAACATGCTCACTCCTGCTCTCTTTGTATCATTTTTCCCCCTCTGCTGTGCTTATACCTGCACAGGCATGTTTTCCTTTTCTTGACAACGTAAACTAAAAGGTCAGCTTGGACATAAAATAATAAAAGTCATACTGTTCAAGTGTCCCCAAACACTGATTGAGATTATTACAGCACTCATTTTCTAACTTGATCCCTAAAGGGCTGCTATTGATGAGGTGTGTGCATGTACACACAAGCACAAATTCTGACAAGTCCAGTGCTTTCAAAGTGACATTTATGATTTCTTCAAGAGAAAAAGAAGCATGATTTTCATTACTTCAGTGGAGATAACAGACACAAAATAAAAAAAAAAAAAAGATGGAGATGATGGCAGGTATGATATGAAGGCTTCTGTTTGCAAGATACTTGTGCAAGATTGGAAGGATCCATATTCAAGACACAGAAATGTGTTAGGCAAAATAAGTGCATGCTATAGTAAAGTTATTTACTGTTCCAGTGTCTGTTTTTCTTAAATGCTCTAGCATTGGAAATGAAGCTGTTAAATCAAAGCTGCTTTTTCTTCAAATAGTATTTTGTGTTTTTAAGTGTGTCCAACTTTATGGTACTTGATTTGTTAAACTTGTTTGCAACCATCTATTAGAGTGAAAACTGTATATATGTTCTGAAGGCCAATCACCATGGATTCTTGAATTAGTTAATATATGAACACAGCACAGAATTCTTCTTGTGTTATGGGGATTTATTTCCCCTTATTTTCTTTTGCTACATCAGCATTAATAAAATGTATTGCTATCCTGGGACTGTTTAGTGAAATATCTATCCTTTAAATTGTGATTCTTCAGTGGTCATAATAAAGCTTTGTATCATTAGCAAACATTTACGTTTTCTGTCAGATATTGCCAGTTTATCTGTGCTTCTTTGGGTTAAGCTTGTCAAAATCTAAAATGTAAAAGATGAACAATGTCATTAAAGACTTCGGCTGTGATTTGATGGTCATCCCAAGCCCACTGTCACTCCAGCTGATTGCTGGCATAATGACAGCTTTTCTCTGCTTTGCTCAGTTCTGTAAATGCCTTCCTCTAAGAAACTCATCAGAGAAGCAAGAACTTCTCTTCAGCTTATTGAAAGTTTCTTCTAAAAGTAAAGGACCCTTTGCTTCCAGAGGCTAAAAGCATTGGTGTAACATACTGCCGTACAGTACAAAAATAGAACTCCAGAAAAAGTTGATTAAAAACCTGCAGAGCAAACAAATCCTTGATATTTCTGTAGGACCACAGCGATTTTATGTGAAGGAAAAAAAAAACACAGAAAGAAAGGAAGGAGAGAGACAGTGTTAGAGGCAAGGTTGCTTTGCTATGTGATCACCCTTCTCTGTGATATGTGGGACTCTGTCTTTATTCCAGCATCAGCTAAAGGAAAGTCAGACCTGCCTGAGGAGCAGTCGAAGACAAAAGCAAATTTCAAGGTTATTACATTTGCGAGTAATATTGCAGAGCAACTCAGCATTTATCACAGCTCTATTTAAAAGGTGTCAAAACTGCATTTACCCTGCTACTGCTATTGTATTTCAGATAACTGGAAAATACTCTGTTTTTAGATGACAGCAAGTGATGAAGTGTTTCACTTCATATGATGTGGGCTTGAAATACAGAGCATGAGTCTGTGCAGGGATATCTAGATTGTAAAAACAATGCCAGAGAAAATAGCAGATAAAAAAGATGCACCGATTAGTACTCTGGATTAAAAGAAAAAAAAGAAACAACAAATCGCCACCAGAAAAGAAAGCTCTGTTGTTGTATAAGTGTAAGCACTGATGTTGTATAAGTGTATCAGTTAATGTCCTGTGGTTATGAGTGTTGAAAGCTGCTGATTGCTGTGGGCAAGAACAGTCACCAATTCTTTTTCATTCATTGCCATGTTATGCCTGTTTTTGAACTAAAGAGGGTCTGAGTCCAAAGTGAGTGATTAATTCCTCACCAGCTTGTCTTTTTCTTGAAAGTCAGCAAATTATAAAGTGGATGAGAGAGCTCATTGCATTAAATGCAATTAATTCCATTAAATAATTAAGCAGCAAAGTAGAAAGGGAGACCTGAGCGCCAGATGTGTCCTTCATTGGATTTCCTATCTCTACTTACTTTTCCCTTTGAATACGCACTTGAATGTTTTTTCTCTAGAGGGGAAGTCATATTCAGCTAAGAAGCATTAGGGTCTGCAGCCTCTGCGACCTGATGGAGACCAGATGCTCCACATGCTAACATTGTTTGGGTAGGTGAGGTGAATGGATCACTGACCTCTTCAGTAGGAGACAAAATTGATATTAGTGTCAATTATATAAAGTCAAGATTAGGAACCTGCTTTGGCAGGGGGGTTGGACTCGATGATCTCTGGAGGTCCCTTCCAACCCCTACAATTCTGTGATTCTGTGAAGATGTGTGGAAGATGCTGTAAAATAAATTTTCTATTCTTGCCTTCTAGAGAAGGTGAGTCTATGAAACATCACATCATTATTCTCTCTCATCAGATTCCTTTAGGAAGCGATGTGAACTGAACACAGGACAGAATCAATATCTATGTTCTGCATGTGTAGGCTTCCTGTTTATTTTCACTTTACTGATTCTGTTTATTTTACTTTACTGTTTATTTTACTTTACTGATTCTGTTTTTCTTGTTTAAAAAAAGAGAAAAGATAACATCTAAATCTAAATATTTTTTCTTTGTTTTGTGCTAAATGCATAAAGAAATTTCTGCATCATAGAAGCAGCTGCTTTTCAAATGGCCGAATAACTTCCAACAGTACAATTTCCAGCAGTAATTCTGCAGAAATATAGCCTGCATTAATGGAAAACATTTTATGCCAAAGGATGTATTTTGATACTATACTGGAAACATGTCACAAATTTAAAGGAAGCATTTTGTGTCAGTGTAATAGTAGCTATGACAGAAAAGAACTGGAAAGCAGATATTTCCAGTAAATGAGATAAAGCTTGTTGAAATAGGGAGTGTAAAGAAGGCAATTTTAAATGTTCATTTTCTGATTTACAAATAGTTGAAAATGTCAGCATTCATTAAAGTGCTTTTAGCTCGTCATGTATTTTTTCAGCTGTAGTGGAACTGCAATAATAAGGCTGATTAAGAAAACAAAGAAAGAGAGGAACCAAAATACAGTACAAACTTTGCCTTAAAAGGATGCAGTGGAAAATGTCACTGGAAATCTGGCAAGCCAGGGGCTGCTGGGTTGCTCCACTCTAAATATTTTACAAAATGAAATAGCAGTTATGTAATAACAAACTGTATTGGCTGCTAGATGCGATACCTTCAGAACATCTGTGTTGGGCATTGCTCCATCTCAAGATGGAGAGGTTCCTGCCTGCCAAGCAGAACTGGCGAGAAAGTTGGGAGTTGTCCTGACTGCGATAATTGAGGCATTTTAATCTTCCTTGGAGGAACATACGTAGGTTGTATTGTATATTGTTCAAATCTGATACTCTGTGCAAATGTAGCATTGAATCTGTTCAGTCAGATCGCTTTGTTGTAGTTTTTTTTTAGTATTATTCTGGTTCTAAGCTCAAATGAATATATTAAATTATTCAACATGTAGTGTAGGAACTTGTGCTAAATAAATGCAGCCATTTTCTCAGCTGTCTGATAGTGGTCATTGGGCTTAACAAATTTGATTTTTTCTCTGATAAAATAGTAAACTTCAAGCATGAATGGCAAAGCTCTCCTTGTTGGCCCTGAGGAATGGGGTGGGCAACATAACCCTGCTGCTTTTCCTTTATTTTTTGAGCTGTAAAATTAAATTACAGTAACTGAAAGTAAGCACCAATTATAGTTTTACTGTGGCGGGGTGATTATTAACCTCCACTGATGGTAGAGGCCATTCCCATATATTTCCATTTGTTCACAGTTGCAAACTGAAAGAGAAGAACAGTTAGTTGTTCTGCAGCCTGTGTAAAATGTGCATTTATTTGAGTAGCTGTATTTATTCTAATTTATTTCAGATATGATCCTGATGTACTTAGTTATCTGTATAAATAATAACATCTGTTCTGCTGTTTATGTGTATTTTTATATTCCCTGATAGTTTCTACACTCGCTTGTACTTATGTAGCGTCTTAAGTCTCTTCTCTGGTGAATGTAAGAAAGCTGATTTGAGAACAAAAGTTTAATTGTAATTTTTAGTAGACAAAAATTTACCCGTCTCAGAGAACTGTAATTGCCACAATTAATCATTGTGCTACATGTGCTAGAAATGAAATATTTTCATATCATGCCACAGAGGTACCAGCAACTCTCACCAGCTGATAACATGGAATGTTGCAAAATTGTTCCAATCCGACAACAATATGCAAAATGGAGCAGATGGGCTGTAACAGCTGTAACGGTTGAAGATTGTTTTGCTCAATTAATGTTTACCAGCAAGCTTGTCGGCATAGACTCTGTGGCTGATCTTGTGAGTACCTATAATCTGTACTCATGCAGTGAGTTACTGCATGGCTTGAGAAGCCAGTAACAAAAAGCCAAGGTGGAATGCCTTACCTGTAAAGGTTTGTTTTGGAAGTGGATGTGTGGCAGTTCCCACTGTATGATATACGCTCAGTGTTTTAGCTCAGCAGAAAAGGTGATAGGTCCAGCTGGGAACACTTTGAACCTCTGTAGGAAAGGCAAGTAATGTAGTTCATTAGTTTTAAGGCTAGTAATAAGAAACGGAGGCAGGAAAGAGATGCGTTGCCCTGGAAGATGAACTTTGTTATGCGTAGGGAGTACTTTATATATGTTTTCAGCCACTATGCGTATGTAAAGTATTAGGCTTTGTATCTATTATATACTCTATAATATCCTCTAAACTATATTCTATGTGATCAGCCATTAATTATTCAATTTGCATTTTTAAAGTTACCTTTGAATGGTAAGTGGTCATCTTTAGGATTTTTTGATTTTTTTTTTTGTTCTTTTTTTAGAGCATTAATATTTTGGAACGGAAGGCTTCTTCGGGAAGCACAGATCCTTCCTTAAGCAAGCAGTTCCTTGAAACAGACCCTATCTCCCTGTCCAAGGTAAGCAAGAGCACAGGCTGGGATCCAGGCACTATGTTTCCTTCTGTTCTTACAATGTAGTTTGACTAAGCTTTTGGGTATTGGTTTTTATGATTCTGTCACTGAATGCATTTTGAGTCTGTCCCAGAGCTTCCTTTTTTGCTGCCTTAGGTGTCAGGGAGGCCAGTAATCTTTATTAGATTTTGTATTAACAAAATTAAGGATTAGGATGGTGGTGGAGATTGTTTTTTCCATCTGTGAATGTCTCCCAGGAGCAAGATTGACTAACTCAGAATATGGAGCTAGAAGGGACTTTGAGAAATGTTCCAGTCCAATCAGAAAAAACAACAACAATATCCAAGTCCCAAAGCGCTACTAATCAGTATGTTGATTAAAAATACATAGGACATTCCTCCTAATTGCATTTTTTGAGGTGGTCTCCTGAAGTTTGAAACCGTTGCTGAGGCCTTCAGTAGAACTGTAGAGGTAACAGCACTGATTCCTGAATGATGCACCCTCTTATGGAGTGCTTTGTAGTTGGTATCCTCTGGGCTGAATTCCTGAGTTCTGAAAAGACTGATTCTAAATAAGCCCAATTCTGATTAGAGAAGGCTTCATTTTAAGTTACTTCATATAAAAAAGTAAGTTTGTTACTGAAAAGGTGAGGATGCTTTGATGGAATACTTGGCAAAAAACTGAAATATCTATAACTCATGATACTTGGGACAACACATTCAACATGAAACATGCTATTCAACTATGTAAAAGTGAAATTGCCCTGTCTTATTTGGAAAAAACAAAAAACCAAGCAAGTCCCTTATTGGCAGCAGCTGGGGCATACGCAGAACTAGGCCTGTAAGATCTGCCTGTGTTCCCTGATCCTGCTGCTCCATGTGGAGCTGCTGCTCACTTAATGTGCAGTGAACCATAGAAGTCCTGAAACGGCAAAGCTGTGCTTTGAGTGATCCAGCATCAGATGAGGAACCTTCGCTGTCTCTCTGTTTTCTCTTTTCTGGCTGCTCTTGCAGGAGAATGGTCTGTGGCACAGTGTACCTCATACTTGGCACATCTCATCATACCAAACGTGGATGGGTGAGCTGCAGTTAGGATGGTTAGGGTGGCTTTATAACAGCTTGTGGCACTGGTGCAGCAAAAGGCAGCTAATGGTTATTGCACTGAATAATGGCTCATTATTCAGTCTTCCTGTATCTGGCCTTTCGGTTAAATGAATAGCTTTATGAGATTGTGTGATTTCTGGTTGAGAAGTAATCAATACTGATGTTATCTGGTAGATAAAAGACTTATGCCCACAGCTGATCTTCTAAAGGAAAAATCAATACGAGGAGTCAGTTGGCAGAGTAGAGGAGAGATTCTCTGCTTGCCCCAGGGGACTCATAGTTTAATTTCCCCCCTTAAGAGCGAAGTGCTTCATGGGGAAAAAATAATGCATATGTGCTTCCTGCTGCAGTAATGGAAATAGAATATCGTATCAAAAACACAGTGAAATCAAAGTGATGGTTTTTGAACTGTGTTTACTGGCCCCGTGATAGTTTCAATTTGCAATTATGCAGGGAAAGTTAAACAGAGTTAAAATTTTTATTAAAATTTACAGCACTAAGTATTACTTGGGACAGAACTTTTCATTCTTGTTAGATTAGCAACCTATTCAGGTTTGTAACCGTGAAGTTTGGTGTTACATTTATAACTGTATTTTCACAATAGTGACGTTGTTGGTATTGAAGCTCTGTAACACAGGCAGGGCTTGATGGTTCTTGGC
Source organism: Chrysolophus pictus (assembly GCA_037305975.1). Classification (NCBI taxonomy): domain Eukaryota; kingdom Metazoa; phylum Chordata; class Aves; order Galliformes; family Phasianidae; genus Chrysolophus; species Chrysolophus pictus. The sequence goes on from CM074582.1 coordinate 22,172,432, forward strand.
TGTGAGCAGGTTCATGGGAAATGGAGGAAAGAACTTTTTGTTTCTCTTCAAATGTTTGATGACCTCTTCCCTCTCCCAGTTGCTTTATGTAACGTGAGTGAGAGTTGTGACAGCTGAGAAAATGCTAGTTTGCAAATTCTGTTGATTATGATAGCAGCAAGGGAATGTGAATAAAGGCATGACTTTTTTCTCATTAAAAGCGTTGTCCTGTAGCTGTTCACTATGATGTTTCACAGCTCAGACCTGAGTTGTACAAGTGGTCATGCGTAACAAGCGGTGTTTGCAAGGAATGTGCTTGGCTTTCAGAAAGGCGACAGCTGGTTGTGTCTGAAACGATGCAGCTCATATTCTTTTCTCTAGGGAGAGAATTAGTTAGCTTCCCACAGATTTTCCCTTAATGCAATGAAAAGGAATGACAAGAAGCTTTCATAAAGATCAATTTCCTTTTACGTATTTCTAAAGGTGCAATTAGCCTCTGCAACTCTGCCTCATAAACTGCCACTGAAGACCAACCACAAGTCAACCTCTTCTGCTTGAACTGTAGATTTTAAGGAAAATTAAGAGTATCCAAAATCAGTGCAGATTGTATGCTAGAGATAGGAAAGCTTAAATATTCTTATGATCAGGGAATAGTGCAAAGTACACTGTTAATATATTCCCATATATTTAACAGTAAGATGTCTACATTTCATCTCATGATCTCACTGTTTTTAGAGGAGTACTCTGAGTAAAGTTACATTTTGAACATGCAAATTCTGCCCATGCTCCACTTACAACATCTGTTGAGTCTTTTTAGCTCTTACGATGCAGAGTTAATCTTTGTTTTGCATTGCAGAATTTGTGCTGCATATAAATGCAGTTTTACATCATGTGTACGCATAGTTATTAATCAATATGTGTTCATGCTTTTTCACCAGGAGCCTGACAGCTGGGAAATCATAGAGGGTCTGAAAATTGGCCAGACTAATGTACAGAAGCCAGATAAACATGAAGGCTTCATGCTGAAAAAGAGAAAATGGCCCTTAAAAGGTTGGCACAAGGTAAAGTTCTCATAAAACAGTCAAAGGATTATTGCTTCCTTTTATGATTTGGAATTTTTTGTCTAGAGAAAATACAGTGTAGGATGACTGACAAACAAAAGCCCGGAATTTCAGCGTATGACTTTATCTTCAGACTGTATAAAGAATTAGTCTGCACACACAGCTTTGTGGCTTCAGTGTTGCAGGGCTGGCTGTGTAATGCTATATTCAAAATCCAGGCAGACAGTGTAAATAATACAGCAGATGCCTCGTGTTTTAAGAGGTTTAGCCAATATCACTTTCATTCTTCTGAATACATTATAACAAAATATAGCTGTGCAGTGTAAGTTTGAATTCAGTTTACATGGAAGTAGCCAAGAATCCGTGAGAGCTGAGGAGGGCTTTGGTATGGAGCAAGGAGTTCTTACTGGAGAGCATCCCCTGAAGTTCTTTTCCCTTCAGCCTTCCTGGCTGGGCAGATTTGCTCATCCCTGTCCCCGAATTTGTTTGTGTCTGTAATCTTATTTGTGGACTATTCTATTTAGTTAATGTGGAGACATTTCTCCATGGACACTTTTACTTTTTGTTAACCCTAAACCCGATGTTCATTATCTCTTCTACATGTATTTTATAGCATAATAATTAAACTTCTTTCAAATCCTCTGTTAACAAGATTTGGTTATTAATGCCTACCCATATTTTGCACATTGAATTAGATCAAGAACGATCATTTTCTAGGGCACAACATTGTATTGTGAGGAATAGTGAAACCTACTGTTATAAATGGCTTTTTTATTCCTAGTCTGTGTCCATATTCACACTGTATTAGTATAGAACACACTGTTTTTCTAATTTCTCTATTCTTTGAATGTATCTACATGCTGAATTATCAGTACAAGATTTCCACCTGTTTGCTACTCTTTTTTTTTTCTGCTGACCTATCAACCTTATTTTGTTTTGGTTTTATTTTACTTAGCTAGAATTTATGTTTTTGGCACCCAAATATTTACATACCACTTGAATTTAGCCTAGGGAGACTACAGGTTTTCAAACTGGTATTCTTGAAATACTGAAAGAACAGAAAAGGAGATCTCACTTAAAAACAAAACAAAACAGCGAAAGTGAAAAAACAAGAATCAGTCTGATACACGAGACTGCATGGGGTAGTTCACTGCTTCCATTCCTTTAAAATGCAATACATTGATGTTTTGTTTCTTTGACGAGTGTTTTCTGTAGGAACATTACATATAAACTGCAAAGGGAATTATGCCTGGTGATCCTTTTTTTCATCCTGACCTTAGAGCAGTTATCTGTGTAAGTAATTTCTAGTGTGATTAATTAGCTTCACAGCCTCCCTCTATGCTCTACCTTACATTTCACCTAAGGAAGCTTTTGAATTTTGGGTTAGAAACTGTGCATCGGTAAGTAATTTTTTTCCAACTATTGCCTTGATATCCTGCCGTTTCTCTAACACTACTTTGTGCTGAGAGCACAATGAGGAGTTCAGAGACAGAACAATCCACAGTGATTGTACTGTGTGCTGTTAGTGACCTGACAGCAAAGCCATGGAATCCTCTGTCTGTTGAACAGGGTATGTCAAATTCTGATGGCTCTCAGTGTGCTTTATTAGCATACCACTTACAATATGTACTTTCGTAGTAGTTCATCTGCTTCTGAAGTGCTGTATGCTGTGACATGCAATGTGACAAAAGATCATTGGTGTATGGAGCCTACAGAGGCAGAAAAATAGGAAATTAACTTTGTGTTCTTCTTTAGTCCATTAATGACCATACGTAGTAAAACTGAAACTTCACCACCCTGTTGTTTTGACATCTTATTCAAGAAGCTACACTACCAGCAAAGCTGGAATTTTATCACCCTGTGTCAGACCTTGGTACCACCTGTTGTGCAACTGACATCACTTCCAGACGCATCTTCAGGAAATATTTTCTGCCGTACAAGTACTGACCCTGCTCATAATGTCAGTTTAACAGGTTCACGTCAGGCAAATGTGATCCTTCTCTTCTGTATCAGACAGCTTAAAGAGTCTTGCGTAATAACTTGCTATGTTCCAGATCATTAACATATACCAGTGCTTTAGGTTAGGCTCTAAAAATATGAAGTAGTTTATATTACTTGCATGTTGATAACACAAGTTAGTGAATCTCAGTAAACATCTACATTTCCTGCCAGGCTGCATCTTTATGCTGTGTGCCAAATGCTGTGCTAACTTGTCCGCAATGCAGCTAGAGCCGTCTAGTATGCACAAGCTACAGCAGCTTTAATTGTTGGAGAAGCATGTTGAATTGGGGATTCTGCTTTCTGCTGTAGGGAAAAGCTGCTCAGTGAAATAAAGGTGTAGCAATGGTGCAGATAGGCGTCATCGTGTTAGCTTTAATTTGCTATTCCTTGTAGCTGCACCAATGAATACACAGTGACTCACTCCATATCACTTGCAAATGTACAAAACACAAACCCTCCCATGACCAGGGTGTGTTGCTGGTAATGCTGTAATATTTCCACTTGTACTAATGCATCTAGCTTACATCTAGAAAAAGTACAAGGAGCATGAATCACAGCTTCATCTTTGCTTCACTGTACAGAGGTCTGCTTTGAGCGCAAAGTTTTGGATGGTAGAGCCATGTCTCACAGCCTGCATCACTTCCCAGCTGGGTATCCAGGAGACCACAGGAATTTCCATCTGTAGGTCTTCCTTCCAGGGTGTAGATTTTGCATTAGGAAAAGCTTTTCAACTTCTGGATCGATAGGACAAGCAGTTAGGGTGAAACATGACCATCTTATTTGGGAAGAAAACAGGAGGAAAACAAAGAAAAAGACTTACCTCTTTCAGCCTATCTTGTCTTTCTAGTAGACCTTATTGAATTGACCAAAAAACAGAAAAAATATCCTTAATTGTTAAGGTTCCTTAAGTTCAACATAGAGCATACTGTTGGAAACGGAATCTAGGTTTTCACACTTAAAAGATAATTGTTATCAAAGAAGGAGAAAAAAAATTATTTGCTACCATACTTATGCTCTCTTTCCAGCCTGTAAACAGTCCTTAATTGTTACAAAGTTATTTTCTTTTGCAGATAAATTATTATGCACAGTTTAAATTGCATCTGATCATTAAGAAAAAAAAATCTTTTTTTCCACTTTCAGAGGTTTTTCGTCCTGGATAATGGACTATTAAAATATTCAAAGTCACCAATTGATGTAAGTAAAGTTGAAGACCATTTTAAAATTTGTGTTAGAATTCAACCTGCTAGAAGCTCATTCTCATACTAGGCACGTTTATCACAAGCGTACACATGAAAGTTGTTGGTGGATTCAAAGAGAGATTTGAATATGGAAAGCAAGTAAGGTTTAGGTTGAGTTATATTCCCCCAGATTCTGCCTTTTATTACTTTTGTAAAAATAGAAGGTGTATTACTTAGTTTATTTAATGAAGATGTTTGAAAGATTAGCCTGAGCATTTATTGTACCTTTTTAATTTTGATGTCAGGGAGAGCTGATTATTTTGTGATATGTGGATAGGACAGAAAAGTGATTATGATGCACTCGAGATATAAGGGGTAGTATTAAATTAGATACCAATAACCATCAAGCTGTATCAGCAGGGAGCTAAGTGCTGTCTAATTTTCTCAGCTTCTCACTTAACCTGTAGTTACATGCTAGTATGAACTACCACACTTTTCATTTGGAGTTGGCTCTGCAGTTGTGAGATATTTTTCTCATCTATAAAAGGAACAAGTTTTTAGTTTGAATATAGGATTTAGCTTTTATGTGTTTTTATACTAAGATATTCCTAAAAAGGGAAAACATTTCAGCACCAGATATTTTGCTGTTAAATATAATGAAATACATGGTACTACCAATTTTGTACTCTGCTTTTTGATTTCAGATACAGAAGGGCAAAGTACATGGAAGCATTGATGTAGGCTTATCAGTTATGTCTATTAAGAAGAAGGCTCGAAGAATAGATTTAGATACAGAAGAACACATTTATCACCTGAAGGTAAAAGTGATGCAAATATGTATTCTCTTTTCATCCACAGTGGAAATACGTAATAGTAATTAGGAAAAATCTGCTGTGGGAGAAAGAGTGTTTTTTTGAATGCTTCTTTATAATGAGTTACTTTGTAGGTGAAGTCCCAGGATACATTTGATGCATGGGTTTCAAAATTACGCCACCACCGGTTGTACCGTCAGAATGAGATTGTGAGATCTCCGAGAGATGCTAGCTTCCATATATTCCCCTCAGCCTCAACTACAGAGTCTTCACCAGCTGCTAATGTACCAGATGGAAAGGTACGTTGTGTCCTTTTGTTGGAAACTCATGCCTGCTGGACTTGTTCATGGGCAAGCCTGAGTTTCAGTGGGCTCTGCTTGGAGTGCTAGTAGAGAGGAGTTTTCACTGGAGGAACTGATGGCCAGCAAAAAGCTGGGAGTACTGTAGCTTTCATTAATGGGCTGCTGTAGAGATTGTGCAAAGAACTCGTTGTCTTCAGAAGAATTTGCACTGACCTTTTGCATCTGAGGTAAATCTGTCTGTTATTCTATAGTTTTCTTCCTCTTTAACAACAACTTTTTTAAGTGGTGTTTAGCAAACATAGTTTGTGAGGTCGTTGGTTTGATTCTCCAACATACTGTGCAGAAACATCTGTGTCATGGGCAACTACATAGCCAAATCACAGATGTCACTGGAATCACAATGTGTACTTTATTTTTTTTATTCCAAAGAAATATGGTGATTACACTGACTGAGCAACACATGCAACAATAAGTGTAAGCATTTTATTATACCTTAGGTACAACAAAATAGCTTCCCATGGCAATCTCCTATACCTTGCAGTAACAACCTTCCTGCAACCTGCACTACTGGGCAGAGTAAAGTAGCAGCCTGGTTGCAGGACTCAGAAGAGATGGACAGATGTGCAGAAGGTTAGTCTTTACCATTTTGTGCCTTGCTCTTTTAGCAAAATGTCTTGTTGCTAAGAAATAACATACAGTCAATGGAAGTGGTTAAGTAGCATCTTTATATGCCTATGAGGGAGCTCTTTAGGTAATAAATTAGATGCTTATTGTAGGAACTTCCCTCTTAGCTTGTGTTATGATGTTGCTTTTAAATTTTTTTAAAAAAATATGTATTATCTTAATGGATATCATTATTAAAGTATGCTTAAGTTTTAAGGTCCAATCTTGTTGCTGACTGCCATAGAAATAACAAGTGCTCAACATCTCTGACAATAAGGCTACTACTTAGATGCTTTACTATTGGGTTTGAGGCATTTGACTTCTGTAATACAATAAAATGCCAGTGGTGAACATTATGGCAAAGAAAATATCTGAACTGAAGCACCTAATGATTTTTTTTGTTTTCTATGTTTTAGATCTTGCTCATTGTCAGTCAAACCTTGTGGAACTCAGTAAACTTCTTCAAAATTTAGAAATACTACAGAGAACTCAGTCTGCACCAAATTTCACAGACATGCAGGTAATTCTGTTTGATAATAAATAATTATGTTGAAGCATTTGTTGGTTGCATTAAAGGTATTGTAAATATGCTCTCTATTAATTTAAAATTGATTTTCTGAAATTGTAGTAAGTCTTAGAGGAAAGGCTTATCTTATTCACTTTTATCTTAATCATGTTTAATAGTGTTTAGTGTGTAAATGGATAAGATGTATTAAGATTATTTGAGTTAAATAGGAAGGATCAAATAATTAAGTCATTTGCAAAAGCAGAACTAAGAACCATTACAATAGAATTATACGTACACACTGAAATTATATTTAAGGAGCTGTTATTGTGCTCAGTAAGATACTATTTTAAGTTTTTAAGGAGTGCAGTTTCAAACCTTTGTGATGGGAGGACATTTTATGTTGTAGAAAAGAGGGCATAGTCACAAAGGTCCCAAGCACTGGACCATTTCCCACTTCAGTGTGAGTTTTCCTCTTGACCAAAAAAAGCAACAGCAGATTTTTAAGTCTTAAATACTTTCTTCCTTTTTCACTCAGGCCACTTGACTGTTGAAGTCTCCCAGTGGTGTTTTTGTGTTGAAAAGACTAGTTCTAATGAGGACACTTACCATTTCAGGAAGAGCTGAGCATTTCTCTGATATTCTCTGATAGTGACAAAATAGAAATCCATGAGGATTTCAAAATTTGTTGCTAAATGTTGTTTGCTATGAAGACAGTATACCAATTGTTGTGCTAAATAAGTTGAACACACCTTTTTTTTTTTAATAGTAGGGGTGTCCACAGCTGGTCACTGCTGTAGTTGCAGGTCATGGCAGCAGCATTCTTTTCTTCACTTTCTAATTTATTAATGTCTAACACTACAATTCTTTACTAACTTGGTGTACTGTCTGTATTGCTTGTGTCAACTTAATAGTACCTTGTTGCTTTTAACTATTTGTGTAATGTAGGCTAACTGTGTAGATATTTCAAAGAAAGACAAGCGGGTCACAAGACGATGGAGAACAAAAAGTGTCAGCAAAGATGCAAAAATTCAACTTCAGGTACTGAATCCACAATGTTTTCCTTTTCACTGTACTTTTAGATTAACTTCTAAGCATGAACTGATATATTAACTGAAAGTAGGAATTCAATGTACTGTCTCTTATGTTCCTGATGATGCAAATTAAATCTCAATTGGTTGTTCAAAACCTAGACAAGATAGTGAAAAATGTATTGACTTTACTTTCATTCATATGAAAACATTGCCATCTAGGGAAAGGAAGAGAGGCTGAACACTAGTCAGTTAAGGTGCGAAAAAGACTGTATGCCTGCAGCACACAGGGACACTGGTATTCGATCTTTAAACTAGAAGAGAGACGGTTGAGCAGGTGACATCAAACTAAGAACAGAAAACATGAATAAAATACTAAACAAGCCAGTTGCCTTTGTCAAAACCTATACTAGGAATGTTACCAGTGAGAAGTATTATCAAAAGCCCTATCTTATGAAACAGGCTACTGTGGGAACAAATTGAATTAAACCAAAGAATATATTATATGAAAAAAAAAAACCCAAAAACAATTGACGTCATCCTGCCTTAGATCTGAAAAGTAAAAGCACAGAAATAAGCATAGAAACCCTGAGTCACTTCTAGATCCAGGGAATCTTACTGTGTTTTGTCAGAAATAGCTGTGTGTTTTGAAGCCTAATCCAAAAACTGCTTTATTTTTTATAACTGAGCAACTGTTAATGAAGACTGTACTTTACAAACTTCAGGAGCTAACAGTTACCACTGGTGCTGTCTGCTGTGGAATAAATATATGTCAGCACCTTCTGATTAATTTAAATTCTTTGAAATTCATGCAGACTTTTAAAACCTTTGATATGTCCCTCAGAGGCATAATGAGGAGTTTCTGTGACTCAGAGACATAGTAAGAAGTTCTCTGTGACTCATTTAAGACTGACAGTCTTAAGGAAGGAAGACTGTAAGGAAAGAAACTTGGATTGCAGCTGTAGTAGGTGACTTTTCTTTCTACCTGTTATTCTAGATTAAGGACAACATGTTGAACAATGAAATATCTGTTAGGTGTAGAAAGCTTTATTAACAAGGGAATTTTGGTGGTTGATGTCATACCCTATTATCTGCGTGTGAAAGATCACTGTGTTTCCTTGTTGCTGAATAATTGTAGGCTACTAAAAGTACCAGGAAAATGGATGCAAGCATTTGTTGGAAAGGCAGAGGCAAAACCCATGTTCTTCTTGCATACCACAGTGGTCTAAAGAAATTTCAGTTAAAAAAAAAAAAAGATGTAAAAATTATTAAGGCAACAATACGTGATGATCTAGGGTGCATCATAAGGAATTGTGAGCTATTCCTGAGTTGCCTGTGCCCTGTCAAAGTGACACTGTGCTGGGCTTCCTGTGGGAGATTTAGTTTGGCACCTGATTCTCGGGATGCTGTTGATGGTATGGGTCACTTTGCAGATTCCTCTGAGAGTTTGTATGCATAGCACTGCTCTACTTTGGTCTATCGTTGCTGGGGAGATAGCGAACTCTGCTTAGCCTGGGGCAGCTTTGACTCCTGATGAGTGTAAAGCTGGAAAATAAAAAGCTGATTTTATTAGAGCAAAGCATTAAACGATTGATGACTGACTTACAAATTAATTTGCAGGGAAACAGAAACAACAAAATGATTCTAAATTATGTGCAAGATGAAAAATTTTTTTTTGGCTGTGTCAGTATCTTAACTAACTTGATTGGCTCGGTACACTCTTTATAATTCCAAGGACTATTCTGTCCCAGGAATGGTCTAAAGCTGTGATCTGTGGAAGATGGTCTCATTCTGACTCTTTTGTTAATCATAATTTGCTCATGCTGCTATTCCACTGGATTTCCTCACAGATTGAAGTTTTTTTTTAAGCTTGCTCTCCTGTGGTGTTTTTCTATTAACCATTTTTTTCTAGCTCCATTCCATATAGGTAATTTTTTCAAGATTACTCCACCACTTTATAAACTATTATCCACTACTTTGAATCACTATCTAATTTGTGATCATTTCTTCATGGACAGGACACATGATTTGCTATTAAATAGTTGAGAGATCTGATGCCAAAAAAACTTTTGTTGTCCTTTTCCTTTTCCCCTTCTTCCATACGTACTAGTTTTTTGGGATAATACTAATAATAACATACTAACTTCCAGCTAGATGGACTATTAATTCCATTTGAAATACACGCACCAATTGATTGTAGAATAAGGAATTATTAATTACCATAAAATGACCTTTTGCAGTATGAGATTGAGAGCCAGAGAGCATGAAAATGAGGTGTTCTGTTCACAAATAGCTGGGAACAATGCTGTAATTTTTGCTAGCTCTGTGTCCACTGTGTAAGATGCAATGAGAAAATTCTTCCATCTAGTGTCTATTGTACTCAAAATGAGTTAGCAAGATAGTTTTTGTGTTCCTACTAACACATTCCTAGAATGTGAGTGCGAGGTGTATAAAGAGTTTTAAAAGTACTTTTTATTGTGAGGACAAGTTTGTCTACTTCCTTCTACTTGCTTTGTTTTTTCGAAACATTTGCCATTTAGGTATACCAGTCGTGTATGCATGTAACTTTGTTTACTGTGGTTAATTCCCCAATAAAAGTGGGGTTGCTTCACTGAGGAAAATTAATCATAGCATGTACATATGTGTTTTTTTTAGAATTGGGGGTTTAGTTTTGCTGAATTAATTGCTTAATTTACAAACCTTTATTCAGGAGAAAAATACTTGGATTGTTTCTCTGAAGAAGGATTGCTTATATAAGGGAGGTTTATTTTATTTTTTAAAAGTATTTTAGAAATGTCTTAAAGTAATCTACAACAACAGGTTAATCAGTCTGCATTCATTCTTTTGTACAAAAACTGACTTTTTTTTGTTTGGTTAAAGAACAATTTTACATTCTCATGATTGTCTAAAGATCTTGAAAGGAAGAAAAAAATACTACCAAACAGCAACAAAATGAACTATCATTGATATAATTTCGTTCAGTGCTCAGAGAAGTATAGTTCCAAGACTTATTCAAAGGAAAACAGAAGGAGAATTTATTTAGCAGAACTATTTAGTACAGAATGATCTGAAAAGTCAGCTTGCTCTGCTGAGGCTTCCAGCTCATGAATTATTGCTTTATTACTTTTTTTCCTTCAATAAGTACTTAATGACATGTTATTAATTGTAACTCAGATAATTACCTGACTTTATATTGTGTTTTGGGGTGGTGCTTCTGTGGAACTCATTGTTTCAATTTTAGTAATGTATGCCTGCATTCAGAATCTTGCGGTTTTTGAGTGCTTAATATATATACATTTCTGCATCTCTTTGTACATGTATGTATAAATTTATGTCTCTATTAGTTAAACAGTAATAGTCTTCAAAACTCTCATTCAGAGAATAGATATACTTCTGTAGAGCACAAAGAGCTTAAAATTCTGCATATGATGCAGCCTCTTCTTTAATGAAGTTGCTAGTCTCTAGTTTTAGAAGTTGCTAGTTTTAGAAGTTATCTGCGTGTTTTTAACAACAAAATAAAAGGTGCAAAGCAAAGCTTCTTTTACTGCTATTATTACATAACTCTTCTGTGGTCAATAGCACTGCCAGTTGTATCAACCAGAGGATGGGAGGAGATGGCCTTTCTCAGATGCACCAATCCCACAAGAAAGGGATTATTACAGGCTCAAGGGGCAAGGACTTCAGCTAATAAACTACAGTATACTGTTCTTCAGCATGATGTCCTTGTGTCTGAGTACCATCGCTATTTCTGTGATACGCAAGTTGCTTTCAGAAAAAGAAAAATGCATATGAATTTAAAACACTGAAATTGCTATAAATGCATATATAGATTAAGAAGAATGTAAAGAATTGTTTTTCTATAATAATAAGGTGGCTTTTTTAGTGTTATAAATTCATCCAAATGCTTCAAAACAGTGACATTATGTTAGGCATTAAGTAGAAGGGCTTTGTGGTAGGTGTGGAGCTATTCTGCATCATGCAGACTTCATGCAGCATGTACACAACTTCGATGTACCATGATGGATTTTGTTATAAGTAATATAAAAATTAATTTATGCAGGATGAAGCCACATGTTAGACATGCAAAAAACACAGTTGTTGGAACACTTAGTTTTCATTTGTGCTACTCTGTCTGAGATTTTGAATTGCTTTGAAAGCCAAGCCTTCAGTAATGAATAGAATGAGAAATGGGATCTTACAGAGCACAAAAAGATGATATGTGGGGAAAATGAACGCATAAGCCCAAGGATGGACAGAGAAATGCCAGAAATGTGCACAGGAGTATTTATGTAAGGAAGCTTCCTATAATGTACACACTCACGTTTTACTATTGAGATGCATGCATCTTCGGTAACCACGGTTGGTGCACTTCCACAAATGCAAAGTGATCTCTTCAGAATTCATCTTCTAGATGGTCAAGTGAAGAAGTTTTTGTTTTGCATTTTCTTCCATGCCATAGCATCTGTTTTGTTTTCTTATTCCATAATTGTGTTATGACTCTGAACAGCAAAGCTAATAGAATTAATTTTTCTTTTTTTGTCCACTGCAGTCCAACTCTTCTGGAGATAACGTTAGCGAAGTACCTAGCTATATAAGTCTCTGGCATACACAGGTGAGAACATACAACATGTTCTCAAAATGTGTAGGACATAAGAGTTAACAAAATTGAAATCCACTTAAAGACTCTCCCTCTCCCTTTTCTGATCATCTTTCATCTTCCTGTGTCCATCACCCCTTCCCTTCTCTTTCTCTACTTCCTTCTCTTCTTGCATTCACTGTCAGGAAGGGCCGGCACCGAAGGGCCAGTTCAGCACAACACGACGCCGGCAGAGACTAGCAGCTGCAGTGGCTACAACAGTGAGTGGATTTTAAAAATCAAGGCATAGCTTGAAAGACGGGAAGCTGTGTAACTTGAATGCATATTAAGCTTATGAAGCTGGTTCTTGCTCTTTATGGAGGTGTCCATGCTACCCATTCTGAGCTGAGTCACTTAGAAGTGATCAGGCCTGACACAGTGGATCTGAGCTTGTTTTCATGGTAATGTCCCTCTTCCTTTATGCAAGTGCAAGTGATGAACAGACTCAGGCCCTGCACTGTTTGAAAATAGCTTTGTTATACGCTCTATATTATTTAAAATGGACCGAAATGATCACATCTTGTTAAAAGATTCTCATAACGGTCTATAGTAAGACAGTGAAGATGAGGAGATTTGGCTACAAACAAACATGAAATGATGACACTTCCTGATTTATTTTTTTTAGTAACGTAAGATTAGCCTTTTCATTTAAGGTACTTTGTTTACATTCCATGATCCAAAAAAGTCATATTACTGTTGCTAGTGTCAGTTTTTCATTTTTGCTAATTCTCTCTTTGACACAAAATTTGGAGCTCTAAAATCAACATTCAGGCTACTAACTGGGAGTGGGAAATGCTATTTATGGAACCAAATTAGCATCATAAGTATACCTTCAGCTGCTGCTTTGTCAGGAAAGCAATTATTAGGAATGCACAATATAGATTAGTCCCTCAAAGGATTAGTGAAACGGATGGGGAAGACATAAAGATATAGGGAAAAAAACAACTCTGTGCAACTGAAGAATACAGTGAGCTTTAAACACATAGCTCTACCTAGCTCAAGCAGTCAACATCAAGCTAAAGTTTTTGAAGGTGTGCTGCTCCAGCCCATAGCTGAAATGCACTAGCTCAGATGTAGCTTCTGCCTAAGCCTGAATAATTTGAGCCCTGTTGCCAGAACCATGAACCTCATTTGCTATTAGGTCCTCCTGAAAAACAAGAGAGAAATCAATGCTCCTCCAGTTCCCAAAATAACTTCTCTAAATTTAATCCCTTGTAATCAGTTGAAGCCATGTATAGATGTAGAATATCAGTCAATTATTGATTGGGTTATTTTATCTCCTCTGCCTTTGTAGCAGAGAAGTAAACCCCCATCTCAGTTTGCTGTCTTTGTAGTCTGGAAGATACAGAATTACATCAGGTAAAATGCGGAAGGGGGATGCTTGTGTTACAACTCACTGTATTGGGAACAGTCTGTCTCTACATGAGCATGCAGTTCTGAAGAGGCTGATGAATGAGTGTTATTTCAGCCCTTAGAATAAATCAGAAAGTCAGGACAAGGTGTACCTGAAGCCATGTATTCAAGAATGAGCAAGAAAAACTAGAGGGATGTATCAAGAAGCTAAGTACTTAAAAAGATAGAAAAACTAATAGGTAATCAAGGCAGCATCAGACCACCATGGGTGTAAAGAGAAAGCACTACAGTGAAAGAAAAAAAAAAAAAAGGGAAGAGAGGTTCATGGGCATTGCTTCTTAGACTGCTGGTTATTCAAGGAAATAAGTTTGTTTGGTGTTGATTTTTTTTTTTCCATTGGTTGTGGAAAGTAGCTTGGAAACTCTTCCAAGATGCAGATGAGGAGAGTTCATATGGGCAACAGTTAATTATTTTTGGGTCTTGTATCTAAAGCAGTCGGCAAAGCAGTTACTTGTCTCTGGCATGTCAGTGTGTATTTCTTGCAAGCAATGTGATGGTAATTGTAGAGCATGTGAATGCTGTTTCTAGGATATACTTTCATACTGTAAATAAGATGTTCTTTTTTTCAATAAACCTCACTAAAAAACGTTGCTTTTCAGCCTGGCCAGCTGAGGTATGAGGCAGCAATGCTATCTCTAGAAGGAATTTATTCTACGTTCCTGTTAACAAAATCTACTTAATATGAGTCAAAAATGAAGTCCAAAAAAAAAAAAAAAAAATCTACTTTGATGGTTTGGTTAGAAATCAAAACAATGAGAGAAGAGGATAAAGTTTACAGTGGTTAGGTGCCATGAAGCCATTAGTCTGTGCTATATGTATATGGAAATTGAAGGGCAAGGTCGAAAATGGTATTGCCAGAATGTGCTCAAGATGTGATTAATAGGTCTAGTTGGATTTTAAGGGAGAAACCTAAGATGGTTATTGATGACAAATGTAATAGGAAGGGATTGATAGAACTATTCTTTCATGTAATCAAATAACAAAGTACCAATTTCAGATACTGATGGCAGTATATAACTTATCTGTTGATGTAAAAAAAATGTATCTTAGTAATATGACTTTTTATTTTATCTGCTACTCAGTCATGTCTCAGAAGACTCTTTTTTTTCCTCCATTTTTCATATTTAAATAATTACATTGGGCTGCAGCGTGGAAGTTTTTGATGTATACATTTGGTCAATATCATAAAATAAATTAGCTTGAATTTGTTTAACAATGCTTAATACTGAAGTAAAAAAATGTAGTTCTGCACTCATTCCCCTTTCATTTAGTTTTGAAAATTGGGTTCTTGATTGGATTTTTTATACAAACGTATGTAAATGATAAAATTAAAACATACTGTCACGCACGCACGTCACATACATAAAGCAGTATACATACATTACTTATGGAACATATAGGTAACTATTCAGTACACATGATATATTTATATATAAAACTTATAAATAAGGAACGTATATTTTTGTTTACTGTACTTGAAAGGTATAGAAGGAAAAAGAGAAGTGAAAACTAATAAACAAAAGTGTTTACTGCATTTTACTTAACTGCATCTCTTTGCATTAATTTGTGACTCTTGTACTTCAAATGAAAATTAAGTGGAGATTTAATTTTTTTTTTTTTTTTTTTTTTAGATAGAAAATGGAAAGACCACTTTCCATTTTTGATTTTTCCTTTTTCGTTGTTGCGTGTACAGTGGTTTCTACTTAAGGTTTAACAGTGGTTTTC
Source organism: Chrysolophus pictus (assembly GCA_037305975.1). Taxonomy (NCBI): domain Eukaryota; kingdom Metazoa; phylum Chordata; class Aves; order Galliformes; family Phasianidae; genus Chrysolophus; species Chrysolophus pictus. The sequence continues at coordinate 22,187,738 of CM074582.1, forward strand.
AGATTGTTAGGTAGATTAATTTTCTACGATACATTTGAGAATAGTGTATCCTATCTCTAGGTCTGTGGAGGAACTTGCATGTTGGTACTGTAAAAATGGATTCATACTCTCCAATGACAAAATACAAAGAAGCATGTGTGGCTAAATTTTCTTGTTGTCTTTTAAGCATTAGGAAATGACTAATTTTCATAAATGTTAGAATTGAAATATTCCACTGCTAGCAATTAGCTCAATACTTAGGCTATTTTTGTCTGTTTCAGTGAAAGTTTTGAAGTACTACAAGGAACTCTGCATCAACTGTGCTGTGATTTAGGACAGTAAAAAGTTACATGTTTTTTTCTTTGTTCTTCACATTTCAACCAACCACTTTTTTTTTTCAGAAGGAATAATTTATATTTTACTTCAACAGAATTATAAAGTTGGTTTGCTTCTTAAACAATACATCTTTACTGTTTCTTGCTGCAGGTCCCTTTCAGTGCCACAATGTCCCCGGTTCGGCTGCATTCGTCCAATCCCAACCTTTGTGCGGATATTGAGTTCCAGACCCCCCCAAGCCATGTAACAGATCCTCTGGAGTGCTCTACAGAGTACATGAAACTTCAAGAAGAATTCTGCCTGATGGCACAAAAAGGTAACTAGAAATGTCAAACCTTTCCTTTGCTGTGCTTTTCTGTGTTTTGTTATTACCTTCACTTTGTCATGGCCAAGATGTTCATCTGTGTTAGATGATACCAGAAAAGAATATAGAGCTGGTCAGGTGATTTACTTAAAGATTACATATACTGTCCTTCATGTTTTGCATAGATATTGGGAGTATGGAGAAAGGTAAACCCTCAAATGAGGGCTTTCCTTTAGAAAAAATCTGAACTTGTTTTTGCACCTTGTAAATACATGATTGATATTGGAAACATTTGGTTTTCTCTTCCAAAAGACAAATCAAAATGTCACTAATGCATAACCTTGTGCAGGAATTTTTTTTCTGGGTGCATATTTTTGTGAGATATTCTCTGCATCTATGGATGCAATGAAGGTAATGCTCACTATTAAAACGTACTTTAGAAATGTCATTGCATTGCCAAAAAAAAAAAAAAAGAATGGTTCTGCAGATCGAAAAAGGCTTTTAAGTAGTACTTGCAGTCAGTTTGCTATTTGTTATATAAAAAACGCAGGAAAAATGACACTACTTAAAAATTATCAAAAGTTTATTTGAAGACCAAGTAAGCCCTGTTATTGATGCAGTATTAAGTCTTAGCCAAACTTCAGATTTTATTACTCTGAAACATAAACAAAGAAACAGAAGTGAAAAAAAGAGAGCATCAGGCACAGATTTTCCAAATATACAATTTTTCATTCACTCAGCATCAAGAATATACTCAAATAAGGTGCGAACACATTGTATATACGTTGCAACTCTAAGAAATAAGTGTTTGTACTTAATTTGGATGCACATTAACTTCAAATTTATTCAGGTCTGTGTTTCCAATTTCTGTACGTGTGGGATAGAAATCTCACTCTGTCTTTATTGCTAAAATATTTTAATAAATGTAAATACGTACTTCCATACCTGAGAAAACCTGTTATCTTTTTTTTTTTCATTAGTGCATTCTCTTTTGAAGTCTGCCTTTAACAGCATAGCTATAGAGAAGGAGAAGCTTAAGCAGATCGTCTCAGAACAGGATCTTACAGGTCATAACACTCAAATAGCACACCTCAGACAGTCCCTTTCTCAGGTATGTTTTTTATTTGATTGCATGCTCAGCTAATTTGCCAGATACACCGTTTCTTTGTGTTTTGGCTAATTTCCTGAGGTAGAGGGAGCCAAGAGAACAGCAAGGTTCTTAACCAGAACTATGGCATATATTTTGTTGTGGACATGAGAACATAGGTCCAACCTCAGTGCATGTGGAGGATGTATATATATATTATTTTTTGTAAGCATATATTTATTATAATTTTCCAATGTAAAACAAGAGTATTAACAATTTTTATGGGAATTATAGATATCTTTTTTTTGGAGCTGCCTCTAGTACATTCAAAGAGATACTCTAGTGTTTTTAATTAAGTTTGAAATTTTGACTGTATATTTTCAGATTTGTTTTATATGTCCTTGTCTCCAACTGCAAAAGGAATTATGTTAAAGAATAATCATGGGTAAATTGGATTTTCAGATCCAAACCTGTTATTGGCCAGTGTCTCTCCCACTTAAGCTAAAGGAAAATTTGTCACTGGCTTTAGTTGGGAAGAAGAGATGAAGCAACAGTAAGTGCTTTGAACTAGCCTACACTATTCCGTGAGATGTATCTTCAGGTTGCAAAACAACTTCAGTTTTTGAATTTAGAAAAGCTTGCACAAGCAAGAAATAAGAGCAGAGGTGTAGGGGCAAATAGAAATTGACCCAAATGTGAAGATAATTTCATGCAGTATTACTGTTACTGAGTTGTATTTTTTGTCGTGAAATTAAAACTGAGACATAATGTTTCTGTAGACATAGATGCGTGATGTTACATAGATTGATTACTGCATATGGCAATAAAGAAAGATTAAGGCCAAAATATGAGAGTAACCATTTCTTGTCACTGATATAAATTTAACCAGGACTTGTGGAAACTTGCTAGCAACCGCTATGAAATAAATGGTGGTACGTTCCTCTTGTTCTTGACCTCCAGTGTCAGTCTGAAAATCACTGTCACTCGTCAGTTCACTGTCTCAGTGGGCAGTAAATGGAAATTTAGCCTAGTCAGTCTCTTAACCAGGTTTTGGCAGTTTAGGAAGCTACAGCCCAACTGATGTTAGTGTTCTTACCTTGCATTTCCTCTTCCATGTGAAATGCAAAGATCGTTTCAGAATGAAGCAAAATGGTATCGTTTTAACTGTCTTCAGTGACTGTTGAAACCTATTTTACTTTGATCCTACTTTGTTTCAGTGCAATCATGTAATCTGTTCCACAGGAAGGAGCGGAAAGATTGTGACTGTGGTAACAATAATTGCCCACTACAACAGTATGTCTGCTGTTCTATAATTCCCAGTGCAAGGGATACATTAGGTTTAACTCAATTCACATTCTGGGTATATAACACATTATGCTTTTTTGGATTTCAGCGGACATGTAGTCACGTCCTTCTAGACATGAAGTGATGTGTATATGCACCCATGTTTATAATCTAGCTTGGGCATTAAAAGAGGAGAAAAATTAGCAGATACCAGGCACCATTTGCATTCTGCTGGCATCAGTTTATGTTGTGGTCCATAGTTTTTTGTGAGCACACACATCCAAATACAGCAGCTTGGTCTGGACAGACAAACACTCAATGATGCTAGTGATTTTGTTGTTTTCTGCTGACAAGCAAGTGATTTCCTTCCGTGGGCTGTAAGAGTTGATAACCATCGTTCAGAAAGTGCTGTTAAACCATAAATCAAGAATATTGCAGTTGGTTCCTTTTCATCGTTCTACAGTTTCGTTCTTTCTTGCTACGTTCACTTTCTATTTCTGTAATGCACATAAGCCGCTGGCGTAGCTGCCAAAGAGCTACTTGAAGAATTAAGGCAGAATGTGACTTACATTGTGGGAGAGTATTGGTGCCCTCCGACCCTGGAAAATAATTAAAAGCAAGCCAGTGAAACGATGAAATGATGTTATAGGGGGTCTTGAAAACGGTATTTGCTTACAAATGAAAGAAATTAGGTTCTGTGACTTTTTTTTTTTACAAAATTTCTGAGATTAAAATTTTTTAAAAATATTTTTTGGCTGTTTAACACTTTTTTAAATTTGTAAATAAAATGTGCAATTTTTATTTTAAGGCTCTCAACCAGAATGCTGAACTAAGGAGTCGCTTGAACAGAATACATTCAGAATCTGTTATTTGTGATCAGGTTGTCAGTGTAAATATTATCCCTAGCCCTGATGAGGTAAGACTTCAGCCTTTACTGGGTTTAGAATATGATCAAACCCTGCTGTTCCTCACTAATAGCTAAATCAGATCTTCTTATCAGATCTTTCAGGCTGGAAATTGGATATTTGTAGATGTTTTCAGACTATATTTTCCTACATAAAATTTAAACTTTTGTCTTTGCATATGTCAAATCTCACGAAAGAACTATGTTCTCTGCAGAGAAATAGGGAAGAATTGCAGCTTTGTGGGAATTAATGAGGTTGTACTGTAATGTAACACACAATAACACACAGTAGGTATCTATTTCTGTATCTTACTTCTCTTACCAAATCAACAAAACAGTGTAGTGTCTAATGGAAAGTGCTTAGGTTTAATATCTCGAGTAGTGTTCAAAGGGTTCAGTGCATGAACCAAGCACTATACTAATAGCATATTTGAAACATGTAGTCTATCTTGTTTTGCTTTCTTCAGTCGACAGATTATCAAACGTATTACAGAGACAGAATCAGTCTCCCTTGTGAGAAGGACAGATCTGAATTTGCGACCTGTAATATGTTGCAATTAATACTGTCATTTTGACAGCCTTTCTGCTTGCATTTTACTGAAATACTTTACATTTGTCACTTCCATTCATTATTTTCTATGAATACATCATTTCAATTAAAATACTGGGTTTCCTAATTATTTTTTTCCATGAGGAAAGGCAAGTGAAAATCTGTTTCTGGTTACTTTATTTGATTTTTCAAAACATCCCTACAATTTTTTGAATGCTGGAGACTGACAAAGAGAAGATGGAGGTGACACAGTGCCAGGGCACGGCAACCTGCGTTTGGAGCAGCTGGCAGTGAAGTTCTGAGTAATGACTGTCTCTTCTATTTTGTATTTTTTGGTGCTTAGCTGTTTCTTTTTTTAATATGTTGTCTTCATACGAGTGTGTCTGACTGAAAAAGAGTTTCAGAGAGGATCCCAGATCTCTCTTTCACTTTTATAAGTATAATCTTAGTTTATAGAATACGCATTTTTGAGCATCTTCTGTATGTATTTTTCCATGTCCCTCCAGTTGATACAGAAACCTAAAATTTTAACTACTTTTTGTAAAGGTAACATTGAAATGAGCTTCTGTTTCCATTATAATTCATCAAATGTCATAAATCATCCACAAGCTTATAAACCTCAGTTAAAAAGGATGAATTCTTGACCTCCTGACTTGTTTGTGACTTTTTTATTGTCAATGCATTTTGAGGCATCTGTGTAGAAATAGGACGAAGGTGTCAACAAAGTCATTTGCAAGACTTCTGGAGTAAAGTTAATGGAGATGATATTCCAATATGAAGAGAAACTGTGTTTAAAACACATTGCATTATCCCAGAAACATTATGCTGTATAAATTAAGGGATTAAGTAAGAAGTCTGTTTGCCTCCACAGCAGCTGCTGCTTTGGTGGAATAATTCAGAGAGAAGCTTAAATATTTTGTTCCTTCTTTTTAAAAGCTTGTAGAGTAACATGCTGAAACATGGCATTCCTCTCATCAAATAGGAAGAGGTGGAAATGTTCAGCTATTTAAATTAGCTTGTCCCTGAATTGATTTCCACAGAGCACAGGTTGGGAATTCTTGCATTTGCTGTTAAATTTTCTTTAAAATAAACTATGGGGAATTAATCCCCACTAGTAATTGTGAGTCATGTTAATCGCTTAATTCAAATGAGATTTGGAATATGTATATGATAGCCATGCTCCTGGATATTCAAACTTTTCAAACATTTATTACTAGACTAGTTAACAAGTCTACTTATTTTGAAGGTAATGTGTAACTCCCTAGCCTTATTGAGTTTTTGGAGCTGGATCCAAGTATTGTTAGTTGTTATGATCCGGTATCTTTTCATCTGAATTTCATAGTTGAACTCATTTGACACAGTGCAGCTACTGTCCACCAAACCATTTCTTTGCATATAGAACTAACTCTGTAATTATTCATTGCTAAAGCTTAGTAGCGAGTGCAGCTTAGAAGTAGACCTTAAATGAAGACAGGTTGCACTTGATTTTGTAATTGTTCCAGCCTTGCTTATTGGGTACACAAGAAACCCTACTAACATGTTATCTTTACTGTCTTTTCCTATACGTTACACAGAAAAATATTCAGGTCATTTACCACTTTTATGCATATTTCTTTATTATTAGAAGTAATATTTATATTTCTCTGTGCATTATTTGCAGACGGGTGAACAAATTCATGTCAGTTTGCCATTGTCTCAGCAAGTTTCTAACGAGAGCAGGCTCTCTATGTCTGAATCAGTGTCAGAGTTCTTTGATGCACAGGAGGTGCTTTTGTCTGCCAGCTCGTCAGAAAATGAGGTAGGCTATGACAGTGTACTGCAGCTTTGCTGTCAGACAGATTCAGGTATTGATGTCACTAGTGAATGGTTATTTTTTAATGCTATTTAGAATAAAAAGGTATCAGAATGCATAAAGTTTAGATAAATTTGCCTGAGACTCAATTGTGATGGGCTGCAGCGGTTCTATGAAGTGTAAAACTGAGCTGGAAGTTGTATCAATAATTTATGTTCATTACATGTTCTTACTAGACTATGTCAGTTTCAGGCAAAGATGACAGCAGCAATTAGGTCTGACTGTGTGGTCAATTAATTTAGACTTTAAAGTATTCATTAAAAATAAAACAAAACAAAGTTCTTCTATCATATTTAAGTTATTCTCTGTAGTCAGAGAAGTAGACAAGTGTCAAAAATTGTCTCATTGAAGCTCAAAGATGACCCTGCATCGTGTGGCTGCCCACAGCTTTCCCATGGTATTTGAGCTAACTGTGCAATATTTTACAGATTGGCACTTCAGCATCCCATTGGAAATGTGCACAAGTCAGACAGAGATAAACAATTCTTTTAATTGTTCTGAAGAAAAGAAGTTTAAACAAGAATTTTAAAAGTAGTTTTAACATTGATACAGTTCTTGTTTTTCAAAATGATAAGTCAATGTTTGTATTTGTTTCTGCTGAAACGTACATTTTAATGTTTGATTCTGTATAAAAAACACAAGTCTGACCATCTCTTCTCACCTCCCATCCCCCGTGCGTTATGCTGTCCTTTTTTAGTTCTTTTGATCTCATTTGGAGTCACACTTTTGTAAATGTAATATCTGTATTTGGCTTCATAATAAGCAATGCAGAAACATAAAGAGAGCATAGAATTTATTTTGACACTAGTGCATTGGAAGTATGGCTGATTGAAACCTCTAGTTGATTTAGTTAAAATCTCTAATTGAGTGCTGATGATGTATTTGAATATTTTTGTTTCAAGTCATTGTTTTTATAATTTTTTAGTAAACTTTATATACATTTGAATTAATTGATATCTTATTTATGTTCTAGGCTTCTGATGATGAATCTTATATCAGTGATGTGAGTGATAATATATCTGAGGACAACACCAGCGTTGCAGACATTTCTCGGCAAAGTATACTGCTACATTTTGAACTTTGGGAAATTATGTTCGTTTTGTGATTTGCTGCTTCTCTGTACAAGACCAACTTTGCTGAAATCAGTGAAGCTGGGCTTATTTTTTCTGGTGGTGAATTTAGTTCAGTCACCGAGACTGTTTTCCTTTGTGTGGTGCTATGTTGTGATAATACTTTTCTCCCTTCCCAGTTGTCAATGGTGAACTAACTGGAGGAGCGTTCAGGAATGGACGGCGAACTTGTCTCCCAGCTCCCAGCCCTGACACCAGTAACATCAATCTATGGAATATCTTGAGAAATAACATTGGCAAAGATCTTTCCAAAGTATCCATGCCAGTTGAGCTAAATGAGCCTCTGAACACCTTGCAACATCTTTGTGAAGAGTTGGAATATAGTGAACTCTTGGACAAGGCTGCTGAAACAGATGATCCCTATGAACGCATGGTAATAAATTTAATGTAGCACTTCTTATGTCTGTATAAAAGAGGAAACTGTTTTGTGGAGATCTATGCAGGGCCCTTTATTGCTCTTCCATTTCATGGAGCTCCCTGCTTGGTCAGGTCCAGCTGCTCTGTAGGTATGTCTGTATTTTTCACCTGACAGCCAGCAGCCAGCATTTGGCTCCTGTGTTTTTGTGTATTGTGTCTTTTCTTCAGGGGAGACTGGGAAAGGTGGTTAAGGGACTTGGCAGCACTATTGCTGAACATATTTGTTGTTCCCTGACACAGCCTCGCAGCACTGCAAATACCTGGCAGTAGATGGCTTGTCATTTTGTCATGGCCAGGTACTCGGGTCCATTAACTGCCCTGTTCACGTGGCCTGAAGGGAGCAAGGGATTCTAAATGCTAGCGTTTTTTCCTTACCTCTGAAGAATTTGTACTTGTCTTATGGTAGGAGCTTGAAGAGGAGGTAAAAGAGTTCAGGAAGAAAAAGATGGTACAACTGAAATCTTCCTTGAATTAAATCCTCGTATCTGTTACAGAGATGTAGCGCGCTGCTGGGCAACTGGTACAAGCCAAACTTTACAAGCACCTTACATTTGCACACCCCAGCTGAGGCACTTTTAAAAACTGACAAATGCTGAACCACCCAGATCAGACCATAAGTGGTGACTGTGCTGTGAATGTTGCCTGCTTCTGCTCTGCTATTGGAAAAACCAGGAGCTTGTCATCTGTGTGCCTGACGTGATTCCTTGAACTGCAGTTGCTAACTGGAGCTGCAGTCTGAATTAATGTGGCATTTCAGTTAGCATAATACTCCAGCTGAATCTTGTTCAGAGGTTGGAGTGTACAGGTAGATATAAGGGGCGGACAGGCAGCACGTGCACGGGAGATCATGAGATAACTTTGCATGAAGGACATCGTCAGTGGGAGCTCTTCGTGTTTGGCAGTAAATAAAATGAGTACCAATGGGGGAAAATTGAATGTGACCCTGTCATTAAAAATTATCGTCCAATACTCACAAAGAGCATGGGTAGTTGAGTCTGTGTTGTAGGTCATGGGTAAGCCTGATCAAAGGTAGGAAATTAGTGTCTTGTACAGATTGTTTTAGGGGCCTATGGGAAGAGACTGACATAAGCCATGAAAAAAAATTATACCACGGGAGAAACCCAGTGTGTACTGGTTCTAGCTGGGTTGTGTGGTTTACTTCCAAGTATGCTTCCTTAGTCCAGATTCTGCTGTGTGATATTCTACACTATAAGAATCTCAGCCTATTTTCTGTTATGTTCTTGTCTGTATTCTGACAGGTTCTCATAGCTGCTTTTGCAGCATCAGGTTATGCCTCTACGTATTTCAGAGCAGGAAGCAAGCCATTTAACCCCGTGCTTGGTGAAACTTATGAATGTATTAGAGAAGACAAAGGATTTCGATTTTTCTCAGAGCAGGTAAAGCTTGTTTCTAGATGGGTACTGATGTTTAGATTTCTTTGTTTGACAGAGTGACCTTCTTCCTTCTTATGAGTTAAAATGGTTTGTTTTCTTAATAGTAAAGAAAGGTAGCAAGTATGAATGAACTCATTAAATACTAGAAGGTGTCTGTTTTTATAGTAATTTCTGTCGTAGTGTTTTAAGCAGATAATGTAAAACTGAAGCTTAAACTGTCATCTGGTTTCATAGCAAAACAAGTTAATAGTGTGGGCTGCTTACTATCTTTATATTGTAGTAACAGTTGTATTGTTTTAGGAATGAAAATTAATTGTTTTTAACTCAGACAAGCTGTTTTTCAGGTTAGCCACCATCCTCCCATTTCAGCCTGCCACTGTGAATCGAAGAACTTTGTGTTTTGGCAAGGTATACCTTTTTAATTGAAAAGCATAGAACTTTTTTTTACTAGCAAGTAAAAACTTTGTCTCTAGAAGCTGAGCTTTTTATTTGGAATTCACCTGAAAGTTTTGTACTTAAAGTTTGTAAAAACTGATGCTTTGAATTAATACACTCAAAATTCTCATTCTTAAGAGTAAGTAGATGTGTTACAACTTCTCTTGTCACTTGCAGCATGTTTATACATTTCTATTTAAAAGTTTTTTTACCAAGAAAATTATTATTTCTTATAAACACAAGCAGTATTTTTTTTTTTTTTTTACTAAGTTGAACAAGCAGATGTTTATCTCTATGTCTCTACTGTCATACATGTTGAATTTATATTGAATGTTCTCAGGAGATATTTGACAGCACAGGTATAACACCTAGAAGAAAATGAAACTTCTCTTTATCTTTTCTGATCTATACCATTCTCCAGTTGTTCTTTTTTTGTGTGTTTTCATGACAACCTCATACTGTGCTGTTTTAAATGATGTAGTACAGCAGATCCCTGCAAGAGGGAGAACTGAGTCTTTCTGGTTTTGTAAGTCTTTTCTTTTATATTCAGATATTAGGTGGAAAAACAAATTTTGGGGGAAATCAATGGAAATTCTTCCAGTTGGAACCTTGAATGTGACTCTTCCAAAGTAAGCTACTGTTTTATTTCCTTTTGGTTTTGGTTTCTGATGTAGTCTAATCTGTGCTTCCTTGTAACTGGATTGGATGAAGTGTAAGCAAAGGGCGCGTGAATTAAACTGTGTGGGTGAGGGCTAGCATGTAGCTCAAATCTCTTGCGTATACATGCAGGTGGGGACACTGAAGTGATCAGCTGTTCAGAACAAGGCTGACAGTACTTTCAGCTAGCATTGTCCTTATTAAAGCTCTCAGTACTGCAGTATGGCTTCAGAAGAACCAGTACTAATATTTGAAGGTTATTTTTTCAAAATGTGAAAGCCAAAAAATGCACTTTGATTTTAAACAAATAGTAGAAGGAAGGAGTTTAAATACAAATAAAATTGGTTTTAAGTTGTACACCGTAGGAATATGCAAGGAGAGGATACTTTAAGCATGCCTGCAGGTTCTGCAATACTCTGTTCTTGATCCTTTAAATTGGGGTCACCTTTCTTTCTGCCTATAACAGTATGGTGTCCTTAGGGACTCCATCTCTTTATTCATATCATCAAATCTAAGTAAATGCACTCTGGAGTAGCTTTGTCTTCTGTCTACGTGTTTGGCCCTCAGCTCTGAAGGAGAATGTGTTTCATTCATCCATTTTACTCTCTGACAACAGATGTGCTCTTACTCCGAGTAGCTTTTACAGAGGAAGAGAGATAATGTACCAGTGAGCCTACTTCACTTTTGTTTTCTTCTTTCCATATTTAGTTTGTTCTATCTGTAATTTAATTGCTTTGTCTGCCACTGGCCTAAATCCAACCTTATACTGATCTTTGGACCCAGATCCTAGAACTGATGCCAAAGCACATAACGCTCTGAGGACAGTGAATATGCTGTGCAGGACTTCAGTGATTCATAATGTCTTGATTTGTATTTTGTATCATTCTTCAGTTCTCCGCACTAGAGCTTAGGTCAACTTTTCCATGGAAGATTAGTAACATGCCCACAGCTTATGCTTTTAAGAAAATAAGCTATTTTTACAAAAGTTTTTCAGGAATATAGTCTTGTAATTGTTAATAATTTACTTTTTTTTTTCCCATGATGATCATGATTAATTTGCATTATTAACTTCTTATTGATCTATTCTTAGGTATGGAGACTACTACGTCTGGAACAAAGTCACTACTTGCATACATAATATCCTTAGTGGAAGGAGGTGGATAGAACACTATGGAGAGATAACAATCAGAAACACAAAAAGCAGTGTTTGTATTTGTAAACTCACATTTGTCAAGGTAACGCATTTATTCTAATGCGTATCATTGCACGGCTTAAGTTTGTATAGAACTGTTTCTTCAGTATTCCTGAAATATGTTAAACATTCTGACTTATCAACATTTGTGAGTATGTAAATCATCAAATAAGAGTGCTATTTCAAACAGTATAACTCTTCTATTGAACTGGTCGATTTTATATCAGCATCTTATGTTGCTATACAGCTGTGTGCTATACTGCTGTTGATTTTAATGAAAATCATTTTAAAATGAAATAGCAAAATTTCTGTTATTACAATGAAAATGCAAGGTCACTGAATAGACTTCTGTGCCATATTACTTCTGCCTTTGCTAGAACTTGGCCGCCACTTTTATCTCTTTGGCTTCAGTAATGCCGTGGCTCCTGTTATTTTAATATCCAGGCAAGGGCCATAAATAAAAACGGATCAGTGTACAGCAAGCAGGTAATTAACTGTGCTTAGATACCTTGATACCAAAACCAGTTATTGAGTCATTCAAGGTTTCCCATACACTAACACAATTAATATCCAGATCATTAAAATTTTGAATACCAGTATTCTTGGTGAGCAATTCTGATGCAAAATTTTGACAGTTGGTGACACATTAAGATTCACGCAATGTCAGTATTGGCACAACAAGTGATGTAATGACTGAGTAGTAATTCCTTGTAAAACTTGCAGGTAAACTACTGGAATTCAAATGTAAATGAAGTCCAGGGAGTTGTGATAGACCAAGAAGGGAAAGTAGTGCATCGCCTCTTTGGAAAGTGGCACGAAGGTCTTTATTGTGGTGTAGCACCTTCAGCCAAATGCGTGTGGAGGCCAGGTAAGAAGCGTGTGATAAAGTCTGGCAGGCACCGTGGTATATTTCTAAACTGTGTAAAGCAGTCTGAGCAATCATTTTAAGTCCATGAAATACTACTGGGGAAATATTTTTTTGGCTAAACAAGTGAACAAGATTTTACAGGTGTTTATAATGAAGATAAATGGAAATGTCCCTACTTGGCACAATGTTCTACATCTTGGTTTGACTTCTGATCAAATCCTGTGGGGTGCTGGAGACAACATAAAAATGAAATTAAGAAAATATTTGGATGTCTAGGTCTGCATGACTACTTTCTCAGAGAGAGCAGGGCCGTCTTACCAAATTTAGTCTTTTGTGAAACCAAAGGATTTGTCTTCAGAGATAGTGAGCCCCTGTGATTTCAGAAACTGAATTCAGCTTCATTATTGCTTGCTTAGAAATTCTAGGGTTTAATTACTCTTCCTTTGCACGTCTAGTATTTTTCATATGTGAAGAGTGATTATCCAGAATCTGTCATATTGATAATGTTTTGTGCCTACTGTGTTCTGGTGGCTATCAATGCTGAAGGTTCAGGACAGTGCCCAATCAGTCTTTGCATGAGAACATGGTCCAAAATTAACACAAAAATTGAGCTAGGATTAGCTTTTACATACACATCTGAAAAGCCTGGGAACAGGAAGCTATTTTGCTTGAAAATCTTGAGAACAGTAATTTTTATTTAAAAAGGGAGGATCATGAAAGCTTTGAATCTACAAGCAGGTAATTACAACCTATACAAGATAAGCAATTGAAATTAATGCTTAGTGCATGTTGTTCTATCTAGAGAATATCTTTTGATACTTTTAAATTGTGTGTAAAATAAAATCTATATATATTTTTTTGCTTTTACAATTTAATAAATATATGAATATTTTCAATGTTTAGATTAACAGTTTAAAAAGCACTTTTTCTTCCTCGTGCATATGTATGCAGGCTCCATGCCAACCAACTATGAACGTTATTATGGCTTCACAAGATTTGCTATTGAGCTCAATGAATTAGATCCTGTACTGAAAGATCTTCTTCCAACAACAGATGCACGATTCAGGCCGGATCAAAGGCAAGAATGCTTATGCACTTAATATTTGGTGATTTTAAGGGTGGATTTGGCTGAGCACTGAATTTTGTCCGTGCACAGTCTGGACTTGGAGAATTCTCGTAGCTGTGAAGGTACTCAGTAGTGAAGTCAAATTTCTGCTTTACTCAATTGAAGGACAGGAAAATAGAAAGCATCCTGCTTAGTATACTGCACAAGTCTTCTAGTAGAAGGTAGTATTCTTCATGACAGGCTGGAAATACATGCTCTGAATGTCATGCCCTGCAGCTGTGAATGGAGGCAATGGGAATTCCCTCCTAATTCTCAGTTCATACTACTTCAATGTTTGTGATACACTGAAGTTAACTAGAGATGATGTATGCCTAAGGCTGGAAGGCAGTTACCTGCAACTGGGGAGTCGAGTATCAGTCACTCTTGTTTTCTGAGGTTATGACTAGATCTTACAAAGGGTATAGCAAAGACAGGGGGCATGGTTTTTGCTAGTCTTTTGTGATGAACAGTCCTAGGAAATTCCTTGATCAGATACTGTGTGATTGCTATAAGACAGCTGTTATCCATACAGGCTTCTAGAGGAAGGAAATATAGAAGCAGCAGCATCAGAGAAACAAAGAATAGAAGAACTCCAGAGAAGTCGGAGGCGGTACATGGAAGAAAACAGCATTGAATATGTACCCAAGTTTTTTAAGTGAGTCTTTTCATTTCAGTAGTAAACCTTTGTTATGCTGTGACTGAATGAAGTACTGCACCACACAGCCAATAGTTTTTGAAGTTTAAAATGGAATAGAAGTATAACGTTCTGGGAGCTGTTATTGTGCATCATTGTTAGCTCTTAGGAAATAAGATTTAGCTCAGTTCTTGTAAGTCATTGCGTAGACAAAGTAATAAAGTAAATAAACAAAAACAGCATATGTACGCACACACAGATATAGAATGTAGATATAAATGTATATATACACACTTAATTACAATTAAATCTTTTAGAGAGTTTTTTTAATTAAGCAGTCTTTTGAAACAACAGATACCCATTCCAAACACCACTATATTCATCTTGAAGAATCAAAAGACTGAAAAAGCCCAATGTGTGTTTAATGAAATGGTATGGGTAGATCAGAGATGTGCTATTGATTGCATATTGTATAGGAGAAGAGATTTGAGATCAGACTTCTCTCTCTTTTTTTTTCTTCTATAGAAAAGTTATCGATGCTAATCAAAGAGAAGCCTGGGTTACCAATGAAACCTACTGGGAACTGCGAAAGGATCCTGGATTTAGTAAAGTAGAAATTCCTGTACTCTGGTAAACTGAGAATGTAGATCTAGTAAACATATCACTCTCTGAAGAAAAAAAAATTACTATGCACAATATGTTTCTTATAGATAAGCGTGGTTTGTGGGTCTATGGAAAAAAAAAGATCATTTGCATTTATTTTCATCTTTATAATGGACTTTCGAAAGTGCATTAGACCAGGCCCCTGACCACTTCTGGATCTTTTTAATTTTGCAGCAGCCATTAAAAAAAAAAAGAAAAAAAAGAAAAAAAAAAGTAAGAAAAAGGAACAAACAAAAACCTTTTGAAGTTTCATACAATGAAAATTCAGAAGAGAAGCAGATGAGTTATCCAAAGTCACTTGGAGGAGGTGGTAAATAAAAACTGCAATCGGTGCTTTAAACAGACATTAAGAGTAATGTAATTTAAATTAAAAGAAAAAAAGGAAGAAAAACAGAAAAAAATCCATTTTGTTTCAACTATTTTTGTTAAAATCTTTTGAGTCACCACACTGTCATTTCTGGCTTCAGGTTAGTCCTTTGGTGTTCTGTGCTTGGACTGGCCTTGTCAAAACGTGCTTTTCTGAAAGCTGTTCCCATTCATATGCCATTGTTCATGCCTTAAAGAAAATATGAAGATGTACAGTAAGTCATTTTAAAATATATATGCTTAGGCTTGTGTGAAGGGCAGATTTTTAAAGCATTAGGATTTTATCATGATATAAATATTGGAGAACCTGTATTATTTAAAATCAAAAGACAGCCAAACATCTAACTATTTCAGAGAAACAAGATCTACTGTACATGCTTTAGCTATGGGGAGCTGACTGTATAATCAGACTGAAAAGAAGCTGCTAACTGGTTAAAATTGAGGTTATTTTGGTAAATGCATATGAGTGGCTAGTCAGAAAATTCATAATTTAAGTGGCTAATGTTGGAGATGCATTTGTCGCTTTTACCACTGAGTGGACATGGTCTTGCAGCAAATTCATTTCCCTATAATCGCTTATGCAATTAGGATTCCCTGAAGCTTTGCAACAGTGTTAAAGCACAGAAAGATTTCATGGGAAGGTCTCTGGCTTCGCTTCAGAGGTTGGATCGTACTGTAAATGAAACTAGTATTTTCTTCCACACATGCTGTTTACTGGCTCTGTTCTTTCCCCAGCCACTTACTGCATCTAAATTTATATTTGAGAGTAGGGCAGAGGCTCCTGTGCTTTGTAGCTAACTTCAGCTACTTGTGTTGCCAAAATAGCTTTTGTGCAAAATTATATTTTACAGTTTTTCTGAAAGTGACTCTATATTTTTGATTAAGAACCAAGACTCTTACATATTGCTAAGCCTCAGTTAATATATGTAGGAGATGGTTTGGCACTTTCTGTATGAAAATCTCTGAAACGCTAAATGGTAGGAGGGTAGATTTTAAAAGAAAAAGGGTAATTTTGTTTGGTAAAATGTGCATTCCATATGGTATGATGTAGTCTTTCATTTATATGTGTATTACACATCCACTCACTGATGCCAGGTTAGATTTAATAAATAGACTCTGTATTAGTTTCTGCACATATACAGCATACATAATGCATATATTTTTTTCTATTTAAAATTGATTCCAATAATGAGACCTAAAAAAAAATGATTTGGTAACTCTGTGACTCTGCCAGAAATGCTACACGGACAGCTGTCAGTGCAATACAACATGTACCTATCCCTCCTCTACCTCTTGCTTTTGCAGAGCTGACACCAGTTGGGTTACTTAATGTGCGGTTAGTTCTTCTCTTTGTTTATAAAGCAGAACAGTTGGCTACTAATGAATCCCAGTTTCTTCTTCTTATCAGGAAGAAATATGAAAACCTGAATAAAATATTAAGTTTAATTTTAAATAATTATGAATACTTGTTAGAAAAAAAAAAACTGTGCAGATTACCAGTATTTCTTCTAAAGAAAAATTTTAATTAAAGAATGATGTAATTTTCTTTTTTACTTCAGTAGAACTGGATTTTTTCTTTTTTGAGTTCTACATTTGTTATTACAAAAAAAATTAAGATATATAAAGATTTGGGTTTTTTAATTGTATTTGTTTGACTTCAACATACTTGTTCTCATGGTATTATACTACAAAACAAATTGGCATGCTATGTGCAAAGAAGTGATTGATTATACTGGGTCACTTTTTAAAATGAAACACTATTAAGCATTTGCCCATCTCATGCTTCAGTCTCTGTGTGCGGTTTGCTGCAGCATTGGAAAGTATTATGTATGTTTGTCTGCAAGTATATTTGAGGGACAGAAACTATGTCCTCTTTTGTTTTTTGAGAGTTGTTTTTTTCAAATTTAAATACAAAAATAAGGTATTTAGTTACGGTATTCTGATAGTGTTTCATGAATGCCATCCTTTGCAATGCGAACTTGGTTAACACTGAAGATGCTATCACTGCTTTAATTATTCTTTCACAATTATTTATCTGATACTCATAGTAAAAAAAAAATTAGCATTCAATTTTTTAGAGTTAAAAAAATGTGATACAGTAAGTCTTTCTATTGAAGACACTCTTTAAACCTATGGAGTATTAAATTAACTGAATGTTAAACTAGTTAATTAGCAACTAGAGGAATTACAAAGCGTTGCAGGATATTTTCTGTCTTTATCAGAATTCTACAGTGCCAGCGCCAGCAGGTGTGCCATAAGTTGTTTCCTACAGTACAAAATTCGCTGTGTTCTGTGAAAAACTCAAATTTTCCCTGCAAACTTGATTGGACACTGTGACAGCTTGTTGGATTGTGGTATGTTTCTCTGCCCAGATGAGATATTCATCTATAAGCACTGCAAATTGACCCCTCTTTGCAGGCTACCAGCAGGGTCTTAGCTGCTGGTCTTTGAGCCTGAGGATTTGGGCAGTTTCCAGCCCACCCTGTTCAGTTCAGTCAGGCAGTATTTCCTTTACAAGGGCATAAAAGGTATTTACCTGCTCGGCAGATTTAATTGCTACAGATTTGGTCTGTGATGAAAATCAGTGCCAATCATTTCATGTTTTAGAAACTGAAGTTCAACTTTCAATATAAAGAAGTTTCCCTTGCTTTTTCTCCTGTTTTCTTTAAATATTTCTGTGTAAAATAAACAGCCCTTATGCTTCAATTCTGCAGTAGTGAAATGTACTGTCAATAATACTTTAAAGTGTACTTCATTTTCTTCCTTGTTCTGGTACTGTGGATATGATAGGGCAACAATAGCTATGTCCATCAAAAGCTGTGTGATCTTATAAAGACTTCAAAAACTACATTCCTATATTAGATGCATATTAACAAGATAGCAGATTTACCTGCATATTAGAAACTGTTACCTTGCTGGAAATAACATTTGAATATGAGTTGATTTTTCATAGTATCACTGTGATTAAAATGTCATCTCAGCACTCATTCTAATTTTAGATAGATTCAGGTTGCATGAAATAAATATTTTTGTGTTAGATCCTTCTATAATACTCCGGTCATCTTACAAATATTGTCACACCTTTTTGTATCTTTTTTTCCCCTAATTTTGAGCTTCTGAATCTGAATGAGCATTTATGACATTTTTGAGTTTTGCTTGAACAGCAGGTGCCAGACAGATGTGAAGTGCTGCAGGACATACACGTTACCAGCACTGGTCCTGCCCTCCCATGTGAGGATTTGCGCCCCAGCCATGTGGTCCTGCTTATTGTGTTCCTTCCCCCACCCAAAATTGGATTTTTGGAAGTCTGGGAGGAAGGAGAGCTTCACTTGCAAATGGACAGTAACTGAGAGGGATGGATATTCTGAGTTTACTTTTGTCAGTTTTAAAAGAACTTTCTTTAGCTATCAAAGTTAGTATGTTGCCTTTGTTTTATAGGATTTTTAATTGTCTGGTGCAGAGATAGGCATTAACTGTTTTAAATGCCGTTGGCTGCAATAGTCTGAGGAATTAACTGTATTGTAGTTGTCCCTACTAATTCTGGATTTGCAAAATGAACGCAAATGAAGAATTTTTAGATTAAATCTAAAGAAAAAAGGGTATTTTTATTTGTATGCTGAAATTGAGGGGTTATATTGAAGAGAGTTTGGTTCAGCTATGGGAAAAAGATGTTCACAGAATTGTATAAAAAAAAAACGCTGGAACATCCTCACCTGTCAGCATGTATTATACAGACACCTTGGAGAAGGCTAAGAGATTGGTATGTCTTAACTACTTCTCTGAGCATCTATTGGGGCTGCTATCTAGCGTTTTCATCTTGGATGTCATTAAGTAACACTCCTCGAAATTGGACGTATATTGCTGGAAGTCAAGGTGGTCAGAGATACAGTTGCAACTGTTTTTGTTGTTGTTGTTAATCTGCTCAAAATTGTAAGGGAATATTCAGTATAAAACTATTTCTGTACTTGCTACTTTATCAATCCTGATTAGTTTTACTGTGATTCTGGTATCGCTCAGAAGATAAGTTTCATGGAGAAAGGATGTGCTTTTTCCTGTTTTTGTTGCTGTTTGTGTTTTGTTTTTGTTTTGTTTTAGATAGGAGAATCTAGACTAAGTGTGTTAATTAAAATTTAATTATTAATAAGGAGAATATTTCCGTAAAATCTTTGCACTCCCTCAGAACAGGGTGTGGCACCACGAGAATGTTATAAATCTCATTAAGTTAAAAAAAAAAAAAAAAAGGCTTATTTATAGCAGTTGATTTTATTTTTTATATTATGCAGTGTAAAGGGTCTAATCACAAAAGTTCGTTAAACTTGAGCATGTGAAGCCTTTTGTTGAGTATCTTGGTGTGCATTCCATCCTTCTTCCACTGACTTGAGAAGCCTCTTTATAAAAACCTCCTTAGGGGAATTTCTATATGGCATCTTGCAAGTTTAAAAAGTGTCAACAATTTATCCAGAGGTGTTATATATATATATGTACACTCCTCTTTTGTCAAGTTCTGCACTAGTATTAAACCCATCATGTTTTTTTTTTTCCCCTTGTGATCTCTGACAAACCTCAGAGAAGGGAGAGACTGCAATGAAGAACAGTGAAACCAGAGACATCAGTTCTGTCAATGGCACCCTTGTAGCAGAGCAGAAAAAATTCAAACATCTACAGATTAAAATGTCATAGCAGCTGTTAAATCAGTTTCAGGCAGGTTATGTTAATACCATTTCTCTTTCTAGTGTTCCATGACAGTATGAGAAAAGGGAGGATTGATGACATTTGCTCAGAATTGATTCTGAAGGTGAAAGGAAATTTTATTCCATTTATAAATAAAAATGACTGTAGACAATATTTGTCTGAAGTGATGTTGGTAATATGGACAAAGAGAGTTAGAGATTTTATAAATACAGAAATCAAAAAGTTGGGATATATATACCATTTCAGCAGTGTGTAATGTGTTCTGTCCTTTACTATGAATAGTAAGGATACCTATTCATATCCCTGGAGCCATGAACCAGATGTTATCTCCCATGAAACACTAAAAAACATTTCCATATTTACTGCTACTTTTAATGATCTGCGTTCATGGATGAGGCATATCTTATGCTAATCTTGCTGTCACAAACTATTAGGAATGCAAAATGGGAAGAGGTAAGCAGAGTCTTTCAAAATGGCAGAGGTGGATGATTTAATTGTTTGTACTCTAGGCATCCTCATGATAAAAGTGTTACACAAAAGCAGCACAGATACTGACAAATATTCAAATAGAACAATTCTTCTTCCTTGTGCCACTCAGTTTAGCCACAAATGCAACATCATTTTCTGGAACTTTTTGCATTACTGTTTGTGATTGCATTTCTGGCAGCTTGAGCCTGTTGGGCTGGTTTCTCATGCCCACTGAGGACAGTCACAAGTAGTCGGACTGAAAATTCAGATTTCTTTTCTCGTAATTCTCTGTTCCTTTGTCTCATAGTCCTCTACCTTTTAACTTACCTCAATAAGGAATATTACAATAGCATTTTAAAAATTCAGTTTAGATTAACCATCAGTATTTTGTGGGCGAAGGAGAATTCAGGATACGTTCCTTAACTACGTTGAATAAATCAAGTGATACAAAACTATCATTGTATTTGCCTGATATTTAACATACGTATTTGGAGATCAAATTACCAATAATGAAATAGTACATAAAAATTTAAAATCTGCGTTTTCACCGTCTTAAAGGTAAAGATTATCATTCCAACATAAGGTTAGAAATTAGGCGTATTCCGTTTTTCAAAGAAATGTGAATGGTATTCATTGGAGGCTTAAATGTATCATAAGAAATTGAGATCAGAATAAATTTTATATTCAGCTGAATGTCAACTAATATGTGACTAGGAACTGAGAAATAAATGTTGATGAGTGTATTCTGGTATGCAGGCATAAATCCAAAGATTGCAACTAATAGCTTAGTTAAGCTTTTGCTATAATTAGCAAAAGCACTGTTCTTTTCCTTTATTTATAGACTATTTTCGAACATTCATTCCTCACCCAACAACTAATCGCATATCAGGTTTGAGTTTTGAAAATGAAATGGTGTTTGCAGCTCCACAGACAAAGGATGGTTCTTCCTGTGTGCATTTTGTTCAGGTCTTTCACTCATTCGCTAAGATTTTGCTTGGACCAAAAAGAAATATTGGTGGGTTTTTCTGGATGAGGATCTTCTTTTGTATATTGACTTGTATTTGTTGTTTACTATATAGTAAGTGAGAAAGCAAGGTGTTAGCTTGATATCTGAATTCTTTTCCTTCAATAAAATGTGTAAGGAACTGCTTGCTCTTTAACAATTACTGTTAGTTGACTGAAGCAGATGCTTTGCTTAGCCTTTGAGAAGACATTAAATTAAACTATTGTGGCATCCAGAGAGATCATGATGATAGTTCTGTATTAGGAGATTAGGTATCTGCTTTGTTGTAACCAGTAGCAAGCTTTCTTATTTGGGTCTGTGTCTACTGCCCTTTGTATAATTATAATTTCTTAGCATTTCAACAGAGAACTGTGTATTTCTTTCATTGTTTTCCACAGTTGATACAAATTGGAAATAACATAGCACTTTTTTGCTGTAATAAATTCCAGTACTTGTAGACTGCTTACACTGAGAATGCCATTAGAGAAGTAAGGATTAAATTAGCTGCCAATTTTACACTGCTTATTGAGCTTCATTACTCTTAGCAGCATTTACTTTCAGATGGAAAACAGCCCAGCACCACTGGGCAAAAGCGTAAAAGAAAAGAATAGCTAGAAGGGCATTATTTGCTAAATTTCCATATCCCTGCACCTACTTGAGGAAAAAAAAAATCTGATTTTTTTACACCTTTATGTAACATCCTTGTAAACAGATGTCCTTGGAGTCTTTCTACTGTGGTTAAGCTATTGTGCTAGCTAGAAATGTTTTCAGAATATTTTTTTTAAGTTTTTTTTTAAGTTGAATTTTAAAGGCAAATCATTGCTTTCTAAGAAACTCAACATACAGAGTCATTGCTATATTTAAGTACTGCAGACTGTAACTTTATTTTGACTCTACTGTAACTGCGGAGGGTCTGTGTACCGTGATGCACCAGACAAAAATTGGTTGTTTGAAAGGAATAGAAAACTATTACGTGAAAAAAATAAAGAAAACAAGAAGCATTTGTGCTTCCAGTTACAAAAATGTTGCAGAAAGCACTATTTTTGAGCAATGCAATGTTAAACCACACCTAACTTTTTGCTGAGAAGTTCACTTCTGTAAGGAGATGAAGGAGAAAAGGATAGTGGGGAAAGGAAGTCAGTACTGCAATTTTGAAATGACTCAGAAAATTGAAGTGCATCTTTATATTGAAAGCTGTAAAAAATACTTAAAGTCTTGCAATTTTTAAAACTTTAAATGCAGTCCTTCATAGTACATTCAGTAATTTATTTTTTTTTTAAATCCTTATCTTGATTGCCATCCTGCAAATACACCTTCATTTGTTCTGGACAATTTGCAATTGTGGGAGATCTTTCAGGATGATGATTCTTTACATCTTCTTAATTCTGTTCTCCAAATACTGACTATGACTATGCCTATAAAAGCAGTTACATTTACGAAGCACCAAAATTTGAGAAATAACATAGGTAAGATATAATTTGAATAGACTTTGATTTCACATGCAACAGTTAAACAGTAATGCACATGCCAGAATTTTTTTTAGCTTCATCTGCTTAGACTGATCTTTCACAGGCATCAGTGTGTCCCCATGGTACACCTTATAAGTGGTCTTACTGAATTCAGTCAGAAAGATGTAGATGCAGAAGTTTAAATAAAAAGGCTCATCAGAAAGAAAACAAAACAACATACCTGATTACACCAGGCTTTGTAACACTTAATTTTTAATTCCTATGTGCTCAGACAAATGAGCATCTGTGCAGATGAGGTTGAGCTCCTATTGGTATTCTAGGGACCTCAGTGAACTTCTAAAGGAGTGGATGGTCCAGCTGTGTCAGGCCTACCACATAGTCAAGCCTAAGTATTCAGCCTAATTTTGAATGTGTGCACTGTCTCATGAAAGATCAATGTGTGAAACGCAGCTGGTTTGACTGCTTGCCACTCAGAGCAATATATTTAACTTTATTTTGACTCTACTGTGTTTTGGAGCCACGTTTTGGTGCAGTGTTTACGGATCAGTCAATTATGTGTCTCTGCACAGATCAATTACGTATGACATTTGAAAGAAAGAGCAGGAGATCATATCAATGACAATTCATTATGTTATGTTTCACTCTGGCAAGCTGAATTGTAGGAATATTTGTGATTCCTGTCCCTGTTTGTCGGTGCTCCACAGGCTGGTGCCAGCATGGAGTGAGGGCTGCTGGTACTACATGCTAGGAGCATGGAGAAGCTGCTTTCTCTGACCTGTGGAGAAGGGGTGGCTAACTAGGAGCATGTTTCCAGTCTCAGCCCATGGAAGGTATGAAATGAGAAAGTGCCTCCCTTCTCTCCTATTAGGCTTTAGCACATCAATAAAATTGCTGTTTGTTTAGTGTATTGAGTTCTCTAGCAACTTTCTGGCTAGCAAGTAGGTTTGACCTTTGAAGGAGCGGTGAGATGGCAGTTTTAAGTTCCCGTGTAGTGCAGCTGCAATGCACTTGCCCTGTGTCTTTGTACTCATGAGTTGGTTTTGACCATGCTGTTACAGTATGTCCGAATGCAGATAAGGCCTCGTGCTGACTACCTCTTGTGCAATAAATTACAGGCTCATGCAATAGTGGGTGTTGGTGGCGATTCCTTGGCAACAGGAGCATGTTTGCCATGTGATTCAGGGAAGGGATAATGGGAGAATAGTAAACGAGAATTTAATTGGGAGTTCACTCCAGTGGTTCATGTGGTGTAGACAATACCTATTATGTCAACTCCAACTGAGGAAAGTCCTACAGCTTCTGGTAGGAAGTAAAAGTGAACTTGGCTATGCTGTAGTTTATGTTGTGCTCTAAAATGTAACAAAAGATGTCATCTGTTTCCTCCATCTGAACCGGGTTTACCAGGATATTGTGTCCAAAACACACACATTTCTAGATTTTGAGGAAACATGATGCTCTTTTACCTGTTGCATTGTAATTGGATAATGCATGTACAAATGACTTGTTTAGCCTGCCAATGAATGTTGCTAATGCCTTACCAAAAAAAAGCATATTTTTTGTATTTTTTTCCTCAGAGGCAAATCCAAACAATGCTAGATTTGGGAAACTGTTTACTGAAAAGCATTTTCTAACAGATCTCTGAAGAAGTGCAATTGTATAATTATTATTGTTCAGTGCATACAGTACATTGTCTCCATCACTCTGTACACTGCTGCTATTAGTGCTTGTTCTAATAAATCTCAATGTACACTGTTCAAGCTGCTGTGATCTGCGTTCTGATTTATTGACATAAGAAACACCCTGGAGTATGATTTACAAACGACTTGTTTGTAAGCAGGTAAGCGAACTGACTATTAATTGTACAATCCTGAATATACATTATGCAGGTTGATTTCGCAGAGGCGGGTGCCAACAGCACCAATAGCACTGAAGCAGCTCATGCCACATAACTCTGCACAGTTCCTTTAAATCTGGCAAATTACCAGCCACAGTCTCCAAGAAGATAATTTTCTGTTTGTCAGTTCCCAGTTTTATCTTCACGCTACAGCTGGTAAGAGCCCTTTGCTTTTGTCTCGTCAGCTTGCACCTTGTGATTAAAGGGAGCTCGCAGTATGTTTCTCAAGTTGTATGAGAGGGAGTAGAGGAAATGGGTTCGTGGTGTTCTCCTAATAGAATTGAAAAAAGAGGTGTGGAAGTAGAGGAGAGAAAAGAAGTTACTAGACACCTACCCATTCTGACATCTCCTTGGAAAAAACAGCACTATGTGAGATTTTTCCATTATGTGTTCCAGTCTGTTGTTCAGCCCTTAAATCAATTACGTTTCGTTTGAAGTGAAAGCAGTGGAGAAAACAACTATTTGTTTTGGAGGAGAAGCTAAGGTTTTTTTTGTTTCCTGGCGTTATAAAAGAGCAAGTGTTGAAGCAGTCTGGTAGGCTGCCTGCCTGGAAGCAGCAAAAAAGGGAAAAGATATTTTTCATAAATGTTTTTTTTCCCTGTCACTAGAATGTATAACTGATGTCATCCAAACCTTACATGTTCTGAGCCTGGTTGTACACCCAAAGCTAATTCAGTTATAGGATTCTTTTAGAAGAATAGTTCACGTTTCACATTTCTGTGGATGGGATCTGTGTTTTGTTGCTGAATACCTTGCCAAACCAGCCTCTCTTCAGTGACTGTTGCTCAGCAAAAGTGCTGTAAGTGAAATGTGAAAAGTTGCATGTTGTTCTTTAATTGGTTAAACAAACAACAAACCTTTGAGAAGAAAGGAGAGCTCAAGAGGGCTGAGGCAGCACTGTGAGTCTGCTTCTCTCTTCTTTGCATCTAATTGAGCAGAAAAACTATTCCTTGAGCATGGAAGTTAACTTTATACTTAAATTTAATCTGATCAAGAGACAGATGATAGTCCTTCTTCACCACAAACATGTAGGCGTGGTGGTGTGGTGAAGGGAGACAGAGTAGGAAGTTATCAACAGCATTTCAGCCTGACTCAGCTGAAGAGTTGCCCACAGAAAGCTGCTCCCAGCAGCGCTGCTGCTACAAAATCTGTTCTGAGAGAATGATGCACAGCATTTTTGCCCACCCAACATATCAAGACTCATGGTTCTCCAAGTCACTGTTAGATTAAGTATTTAAGACTTTCTAACTGTTAAAAACTACAGGTATGTATTAATGACTGTTCTTGCACTGCATGTGTAAAAAGATTTTTCCCATTAAGTAATCATTTTTTCTTTTCATCTGATTTAGTAAAGTATTATTCAAAACCAGTGAAATACTGTGGGCTAGCTGAGAATGTATTCTGTAGTTTGTTTATACTGAGTGGTGAGTCTAATTTTATGTGTCAGAAAATATAATGTTATATAACAGGCTGAATAGTCAAGAGAGAGGTTGGGTTCTGTGGCACGTATCTATGTCCCATGCTTTTGATTAAGGGTAAATATAACAAGAATTAAGGGCAAGTTAATACAGTATGGGTAAAAGTATGTTACAGGCATGAATGTGGTGTGAAGACATTTTTACCTGTGATGAGATTACATTTGTAATTAATGCCTGACCTGTTTTTTGTGTTGAAAACTCCCAGAGTAAAATCAAATACTTAGTTGCATTTCTCTACGCTGGCTGCCTTGGGTATATTTCCTCCCTCAGGACAGAAATGAGACTAACTAGTAGCTCAAATGTTGCAACTACCTCAGAATTCTTGAGCAGGTTTTCTGGTGAGTAGGTAGAGGAAAAAAATATAATGAAACATTTTCAAAAAGTGACCTTTTCTTGAAATGTAAGTGGATGGCAAATTCTGGTAAGGACATCTCAGTTGTCTTCCAGTTGTTTTTTGTTGTTGTTTCTGATAAAATTTAAGGCATGGATCTTCTTTTATGGACAGTATTTCTGAGGCATTACACTGAGTCAAAGAAACTGCACTGACAACACAAGGACACACCAAATCATCGGTTCTAGTTCAGGAGCTCATTTCACTTAAATGCTGATCAGCCAGTCAGCCCAGTACAACGGTATTAGTGAGGCTGCTTCTTATGTTTGGTGGCAAAGAGGTGTTTTTTTATGTCACCTGTCTGTTAAATGCTTACTATCTGTAAACTGCTCAGGTATTCTCTCATCTTATGGCTACATGTGGAGAAACAAACAAACAAAAAGCTGGATGCGGAAGTGTTTTTGTAGCATGAAAAGAAACAACCTAAGTAAGAGCAAGTGTGGCTATGAAGGAGGATGCTGAATTCTTGCATGCCATACAAACACCTACATCTGATCTGTTTATAAATACTCTCTGTGTGAAGATCTAAGAGTACTTTACAGTACCAGTTAGTTTTTACAGGATCCTACTTAGGAAAGTGGTGTCTTACCAAAGGCACATACCAAAACTAGTGGGTTTCATGGGGTGATGTTAATCACAGTACAGCCAGCAGCGATGCCAAAAATAAATGCTGCTCAGATGAAAGCGTAACAAGAAGCACAATGTCTGTGCTGAAGGGAGTGTTGTGGAGAACTGACTGCCCCAGTGCCCATCTGGCAGACAAGCATGGACAGTTTGAATTGTATCACAGTATGCAAATCCTTTGGTTTGTAGTTTTTCTTTGGATGTTGCTACAGTTCTACATCCTCATGGAGGTTGAATTTCAAGCCCACAGAGCTGTCCTCCAGTGCAGTGTGCCCACCCACAGATGCTGACTGAAAGGTTTAACCCATGGAGAAGCATCCCTCAAAGGAAAGGCAGTGGTAAGCCTGCTGGGAAATCTGTTTCTAAGAGATTTGTCATCACTAACATAATGATACTGGATGATGAAAGTGGCCTCGTTGTATGCAGCATTGTTTATGTAATGAAAGACAGACCATTTCTCTCATCTGAAAGATGTGGCCTCTCCTGTTAGTTAATGGGTTTAAATGCAAACATGCTGTTTCAGCAAATCTCTCCCTGGAGTACTGTTTTCGCATTTCTAACTAATAAATGCTTTGCAGCTAACAGCCATCTGCCCATTCAAAATATTGCCAATAAAATCAGGGTAATTAGAGATAAGCAGAAGTTGGATATACTGTACACTTCAACCAGCACTGGTCATTTAATATGGTATTATTGAAATATGTACACTTGAAGCACAGCTCAAGTAGCTTTCACATCCAGATCTGTGAGCAACGCTCTCCAATCTGAAGGTGAGTCTGTGAGCTGACGGAACTGCTAGTAGAACATATGCCCCCTGATCTCTATATTCCCTCCCTGTCATTAATGCAGCTCTCATGGGAGGGCAGTGAGGAGGTACCCAGAGCTATGCAACGTGTTCCCTTTTCATCCAGTCAACAGAGGCTGCTTGTGTAGAGGTGAATGGGGGATGAGGTCAACCAGAAGCCATACAAAAGTAAGTTGAACGTCACATCTTGCAGCCTCTCATCAATGTAATGCTTACAGAAAGGTCAGCTTCAATGCACTGATTGCTGGGCGAGTGCCATGCTGCAGTACAGCCCCTCCTGGCAGGAGAACTCATCCTGTGTGCAATGCAGCATGGACGATGAATGTGTGTTATTGCAGTCTGTTCTGTGACACAGCATAGAAGGAGGTTTTCAGAGAGTACCTGGGCTGTAAATCTGAAGAGTAGTTTTTCATTTCAGAACCTTTCTAGCTGGTATAGAAACCATTCACACACAAAGGTCCCATACACGTAGCAGGTGACAGTCCATTAAAATACCTATATTTCTAAGCCTCTCAGTAGTTATATACTGAGGAGAAAAAAAAAAAAAAAAAAAAAAAAAAAGATTGTAGTGGAATATTTAAAGCGATCTGACACCACAAGTAAGTCATACTGTAAATGTGGGGACTTAAAACATTTCAGGACTAGGCCTTCTATGAGTTGCAGCCTTTAATTTCTGAGCTCTGTAATTTTGATATGGTCAATTTATCATGCTGCCTAGAGAGGTCCCCATAATGAACTAATTAAGTTTCAGATATACAAGCAGTGACTATGTTTTTTTTATTCTTTTACCAAACTGAGAGCTTAATAATCTACACAAAATTAAAATACTGCCATAGCTAATTTAATTGTTCCATTATACTGCATAATTGAAACAGCATTTGTGAACTGATTTGAAGTTTCACCGCGTTCAAACTAGATAATAAAAAAATCCAACATGCAGTAATCTGCTGAAAGCTTTCATCTGGCTTTAACTCACTCTTCTTCCTGCGATGGTCTCTTAAGTGCCAGGCAGTTCCCTGAGCAGCGGTCCCTATGAACATAACACCAAGAGACAGCAGTGTCCAGCAAACTGCTGGATCAGAGTTCAGCGCAGCATCGGCTCTGGGCTCCGGAGGGACGTAAGTCACAGCATTAAACTGTTTTTTGCTTATACAAGAGAATTGCTAGACAGGCTCCACTTTGCCAAAAAAAAGTAATCAAGCGATGCTAAAAGTGCTTAGAACAGCAAAAGAGATGGAATCATGCGTTACACAACTGCTTTAAGGGCATTCCCATAGGGACAGGAAATCCAAGAGGAACAGCAGAATGCTCACTGCAGTCCTGCAGAACTGAGCCTAGAGCAGCTGTCAACTCTGCAGAAAACAAAATTACAGTGTGTTCTTCTTCTGACCAGGACATGAACTTAGTGGCTGGTAGTCCCATCTAACAAGGAGGACACCTCTTTTACCTACAGAGTGTCATACTGCAGCTTGGATAAAAACACTTTAAGAAGAGAGAGAAAATATTTGTCCGTAAGAGAAAATTGAGAGCCGGCACAATGAAGTGGGAAAAATGTTAACAGTTTACCAAGCTTGATTAGAACGCTGAGCAGAACTGCTAGAGTCTTCAGCCATCATCAGGATGGGTTTAAGGAGAACAAATCTAAGCTTGACCACTTTTAGACTACAGAGTATTGTACGCACGGACCACTCTCCTGTGCATCTAAATGGATTGAAAAGCCACTAGATTATGAAGCAGAAGTACATCAGTGACCAATAATATCATGATGTAAGCATGAACTCTCCGATATATATAATAGCTATGTTTAAATGTTGTTTCACCACTTATCTACAAACTACAGAGATATTATAGACTGCACTCTTTTGTTCCCATAAGGAAGCCCAGCCTTCCTGCTGGGTTTCTCTAGTGCCAGTGCTGGGTACTATGACAGTCTTTTCTTCACCTATTTAGATACTTCTTTCTCTGTGTGAGGCTCCTCTTCTCTCTGTGAGACTCTAGCAGCTTCAGCCACCTCTAGGAAGAAAAACGCAATAATCCAGGAGTGTGTTTATTAAGTTCACTAAAGCTAATTAAGAAAAATGGCCAAGAAAATAATACAGTTTTCAGTTCCATGCGTTTATGTGACTTCACATAAAATTCAACAATTTTAAAAATATTTTTTTTGTTAAAATAGAAATTCAACAATTTCTAGTTATTAACTAGTCTCTGTTCGCTTTGAATGAATGCAGCTGTTAAATCTTCTTAGAAATAGGTATATAATATAAAATGATAAATTCATGTAACAAGGGCCCTGGTTGGTCTCAGTAGATGTCATTTTTGTTACCTCAGATAATGTAACAGGATCTGTGTTGCTGGGACCCTCGATTTTTAGGGAAATGCTCATGCCATCTGCTGGGAAGTTTTGAAATTTGCCAAGAATTTTTTCACTAATATTTTATTTTACTGGCTTTTAGATGTTGAATATTTACACCAGTTGTTTTGTTATTTTTCTTTTTTGAGATCTGTGGGTATATGTAACATAGCTCAAAGGTATTTAAGGAGTTCTGCTAAGTAATTGCACCTGTTTCTATGGCAAGAAGTTGATGTTGAAAGTGATGTGGACTTAAGCCTCTTGAGGGAAGCACTGTCTGAGTTTAACTTAGTTTTCACTCAGACATGCAAAGTTAGTAAACGTTTTCTGAAATGGCAAAGCTAACATAGTTTTCTGACCTGTAGTATGAAAATAACACAAGGAAGGTGAGTACTATGCAAGCATATCCAACAAAACTTCTCGTTACAGCAACAACAATTAGTGCTGGATCATACTGAGTATGGTCTGTTGCCGCATACTAAGTGAGAGACATAAAAATGCATGTTGAATAAACACTGCTAGCTGAGCTTAATAACCTGTAGAAGAAATATGGTCCTGTCAAGCAGTTATTATAAGATATGAGATCAATCTAAATCAGATTGAACAGGCAATTTTAATTTTAGAATTTTCTTAGAGTTTTTTCTCCTTATAGCCTTTCAAGTTTTGTTAATGTGTTTTGATTGAGTAAATAAGCACAGAGTTTGTTTTTTTGTTGTTAGTGCAGTGGAATATGAATGACAGGGACTTGCTTGCTCTAAAGGGTTCTGAGAAATTGCAGCGAAATGCTGCAGCTCAGTCTAAGTACATCTACATGATTCTCAAATATCTCCAGGGACGCTGACTCCACTGCCTTTCTAGAAGACATTTTTCAAGTTCTCTGGTGCAACTTGAGGCTGTTCCCTCTCATCCTATCACTGTTACCTGGGAGAAAAAGCTGACCCCCACCTTGCCACAACCTCCTTTCAGGTCGTAAAGAGCTATAAGGTCCCCCTTGAGCCTCCTCTTCTCCAAACTGAACAATCCCAGCTCCCTCAGCCACCACCTGTAAGACTTGTGCTCCAGATCCTTACCAGTTTCATTGCCCTTCTCTGGATGCACTCCAGGGCCTCGCTTTTCTGTAGTGAGGGGTACAAAACTGAATACAGCACTTCAAGGTGCGGTCTCACCAGAGCGGAGTACAGGGGGATGATGACCTTCCTCTTGCTGCTCGTTGTGCTATTTCTGATACAAGCCAGGATGCCATTGGCCTTTTTGGCCACCTGGGCACTGTCAGCTCCTGTTCAGCTGAGCACTGACCAACACTCCCACATCCTTTTCCTCCACACAGCTTTCCAGCCACTCTGCCCCCAACCTGTAGCATTACATGGGGTTGTTGTGGCCAAAGTGCAGGACTGGGCACTTGGTCGTCTTGAACTTCATCCCATTGGTCTCAGCCCATCAATCCAGCCCCTCAGAGTCCCTTTGTAGAACCTGCAATCGGAGTCCATGAGAGGAGAAAATAATGTCCTGAAAGTTAACTGTTGCCCTCAGCCTTGCTTGGCTGAGATGGTACCACTGAACTTCATGCCACCGACTGCTGGGCTGAGCTTGGGTTCTGCTGTGCAGCTGCTGCTGAAAGGAAACACTGCTGCAGCAGGCCTGCTGCTGCCACAAAGCTGTAACTGAAGCGCTCTGTCTGCTGCTGCTGGCAAAACAGGCCAAGATGTGGCTGCAACAAGGCTGCAATAAGCAGTGACATGTCAGTGACTCCTGGCAGGAAGCTGAGGATTACAGGAACTGCGGTCTTCTCATTCTAAGATTGTAATTTTGATTTTCAGATAGTGGCATTAAACTGCAGTGGAAAGGACAAGTGTTTCCCTATCAGTTTACACTGGTAATGCATTATTAATGATGCAGAACTAGAGAGCTTAGCTGGAGGTCTTTGAGAAAGGTTTTCAGCAGTACTCCTAGAAGCAGGGTAGTTCAGATGCTGTTGAGTATTTTCCAAGTAAAATATAGTTTGATTAAAAATAAATAAATAAAAATCGGTAGCTTTTTTTTTTTTTTCAAGCAATTTGTTTGGAAGAATACTGCAAAGAAAAACATGGGCTTTGGATCTGGACGTTACACTTGAGGCAGAGCTTTTTATCATTTCTAATGTTGTAATATGTTTGCTGCTGCAACCAAAAACTTTGTTAAACAGGTTGGTGACGGAGGAAGACTAGTGCCAGTGCCCAGCCTCAGTGAAGCTGATAAGTACCAACCTCTCAGCCTTGTGATTAAGAAAAGAAAATGTTTGCTTTCAAAAAAATCTAAATTTGCTTCGACACCTTTCACGTTAAAAGACATTCTTGAAGGGGAGAAAGAAATTTCTGCAGGTAAGTTTTCTATTTATCTTCTAAGCAGAAAAATGCATGTTTTCCCTTTGTTACATGCCAGTGGTTGTGGTTTCATCTGTATAGGTAACATAATGGTTCTTCAGTACACGTATAATAAAATTATTTTGCTTAGTCATTTAATAAATATTTAGGAAAAAAAGTGTGAGTCAGGCTGGTGAAAAAAGAAAAGACTTTCAGGAAAATAATAATAAAAAAAGTTATATTAAAAAAACCCTATTTTTTAACAGATCCTATTGAGCCTTGTGGGTTGTTTCTTTTTCTCACAAATCGCAATAGATATATTGACGTATATTGACTATTTGCTACTTAATATTTGCTTTTAATTTTCACCATGGTCTGTATACTCACATTTGAATATGTAGCACTGACGTAAGCTTGGCAGCTGTTTCATCTTAGTGATCCCATGTGTTGAACTGTGCTCTGAATAAGCAGAAACAATTGGCGACAGCAATCTAACAAGTAATAGGTTTTCTATAAGCTTTTTTTTTTCCCACGTTTGTAATATTTTTCTCACATTTAAAGAGTTTAACTGTGTTTGTCTTGTCAGTGCAAAATCAGAAAGTTTTAAGTTTCCTTAAGAAGTAGAAGGTGTAAAAATTGAGCTATACTGCATGCATTTTCTTTTACATTCCTTTAAAGAGTCTGGGCAATTTATTGCTACATTATATGTTTTCTCGTAAGAATTTAATTGCTTAATTTTATTTATTTTTTAAGCATGTTTTAATAAAGGTATTAATTGCACAACAAATACGTGAACTAAAAACCCTACTAAGAAAAAACAGTACGTGCACAGGAAGACAAAAATGTCTGCTGATCCCACAGAGAAGTGATTGCAGGATGCAAATAAGATGAAGAAAATCCCACTCATCTTGCATTCAGGACAAGTCAGCTAGCTTGTCCTGAATGAAAAAAAAAAAAAAAAAAAAAAGTTAAAAAATTCTCATTTAAGAAGTCAGAGGAAAAAGCTGCAAAATCTCATTACAAAGTCTTTTGTGTAAAGGTTAGATGTCATATGGAGAAGATATTGTCTTTTAATGTGAACAAAGAGAACTTTAATTGAATTTCTTTTTTTTATGTGACAAATACAAGCATTGTAATCTTTTCAGCATTATGAAAAATACATGAAGTTTTTTTTGTTAAAAGATACAAACAGCATTAATTCTAGGTGACTTTCTAATGTCATTTTATCCTAAAAGCTCCAAAGAATAAAGAAAAAAAAATTGAATGTCTAATCCCCTGATCTATCTGCCCTGTTTGTATTAATTTGGCAGGCAACCAATATGTTCTAATGGTTTTCTGTTAGGGTAATGGAAACATGTTTAAGGTTATAAAGAAAGCATTATAAAAATGCTTTGGTACCTATCCTGTTGTTGTGTAATAGATTACCGGAAATGTTTGAATGAATTAGAATTAATCTGTTGTTGTCCTTCAAATTAAACTGGTACTCTCCAAAATCACTAGGGACATGGGGTAACATGACAAGATTTTCTAGGTAACAGCTAAAAGTCAACATTAATGTTACTGGCAGACCTGTGTTGCAAAACTGAAAATCAATGTGAGGTTAACTTGTTTTACATCTAGAAATTTTCAGAACTCCCTAAAGTTATTTTATGTAAGACACATGTAAATGTAACTCCAAAAAACAAAACCAAAACGACTCAAAAATAAAAACTTAGTTCTACAAGTCAGAAAGGAGGAAAAATTGCCTGTGTATAACAAGTCTTTTTTATGAGTTGTTGGGTACCAGGACATGATGTGTGTATCAGCCATGTTATCTTTCTCTTTGTTTCTAATTTTCACATTGTATGCAGTCTTCACTACGTCATTTTCTTTGTGTTTGAGAGCCTTTGCACTCACTGCACTCAGAACACACAGATTATCTGTTTGCCTCTCACGATATAAGAGAATAATGATAAACACTGAAATGTAGAAACAGCCCTAATCATAATTTCAAGTTTAGGCACATCCCATGTGGGAGTATGGGCACAGTTCTGCAAATAAGAAGTAGAGAGATGCCTGAGTTCCTGCACACTCTTTCCGTTAGTCATCAGTAGTAACACTGATAAATAAGCACACCACACAGCTGTGAATTTTCATCAGAACAGCGGAGTACGAACAGTACACTTTATGCTCTTTTTTACTTTTATTCTATATAATTTTCAAATAATTAAAATATTCTGTTAAAAGAATATAATGCTTTGTAAAAATACTGTGCTCAGATCTTCATCACACAATAGTTATCTTCTTTTACTCAGGTGTTTCGTCCTACCAGTTGCTCAACTATGAAGACAAATCAGATGTTTCACTCAATGGTAGAAGAGGAAATCAGATAATCAACGATGTTGGTTTTGATGTTGCTGGATCAGATTCTATTGCCTTTAAAGCTTCATTTGGCATAGTGACCAAACACGAGGTTGAAGTACCGACACTACTTAAAGAACTTACTACAAGGTTGTGTTACTTATTTTGGTTCTGCAATAATATTTCATACAATTAGGTTCCTTCTCTGAAGAAAATGTATTAATACAGAAATTGTTAGATTTTGATTGTTTTTATGCAATCAGTAGTAGTCAAAATCAGATGTTTTCCAAGTTTCTTAACTATCTGTCTAATGAGTCTCAAGTTCACCACTTCAATTAGATGCACAACCTCCTGTATAACACAAGCATATAATTTATCTGAATTAATTATTTTTTTTAATTACAGTGCATCTTTCAGGAAAAAAAAAGAATTATAGTAAGGAAGAGTCCACCAAAGACTCAATGTTATTCCATACTATTGCAAATTTGAAATTGACTTCAAATGACATTAGCCACCTTCTGCTTTTGGAAGTAGGTTGATTGGTATGTTGTTTTGTGATGAACTAAAAAGATGTATGTTGCCAAAATTATTTCCAGTGTAAATAATTCAAGATTTTATTAGGTTATTCCCCAAACTTTTATTTAAAAAAGAAAATAGATCTATTTGGTTGAGTTTTTAATAATCTTCTGCCAGACTCCTATAAATGTAGTCCTTTTCTCCAAAACTTTTGTTAGCTCTTAACACTGAAAATGCACTCAGTACTTTAGTGTTGGCACAAATAGGACTTTTTCTAGGTGATCATCTCCAGTTTATATTTCAGTGATTGTCCCTTGGCCACAGTGTCATCCCAATATTGCAACCCAGTAAAGTATTCACTATGCTTGGTGTGACATTTGGTGTTTTCAAAGATGCTTGTTTCCTGGTAGTTATTTACCAAGCAGTGCATGCTATTTGGTATTCATAACCTCTCTCATTCTGTACCTAGCTGCTACCATAACTTGAGCTGGGGTTAGTGAGAGAAATTGTTCATAGTCTTCCAATAAAAATATAAGACTAAGAGCTACACCTTTGGAGATTCTCCAAGAAAAAAACATTTGATGATCGTTCTGTATTTATAGTTTATGTAGTATGTTGCAGTAATGGTTCGTATCTATTAGTTAGCTAGTTTTTAATTCATTTAGCATATAGGTATCATTTTAAATTTCACTATCATAAGCTTTTATAGAAGCCCTAAGAAAGAGCATTAAAACTATTACTTGTAACTACGTTTAAAAAAGATGATTATAATTAATATGAGTAGCATTATATCAACTTAAAAAAAAAAAAAAAAAAAAAGCTATTAATTAGGGTGTCTTGACACCTCCTTAACGTCAGTAAGTACAGCATCAGCCTTGAAATTTTCCAAGATATCCCGTGTAACTTAACACTTGTATATTATTGGCTTTCTTTGAATCTTCTGGTGATTTTGTTTCCAGACACTGAAAATCAACATGATGAACATGAAGTTCCCAGAAACCTTCTCAGTCAACTGTTTTATAGCAATGAGACAGAAGTTATGGTGATTTTTTTTACTGACTTAAAGTTCCTGATTATGCAATAAGCTTTGTTAAATGCTAATAATCTCTGAATTTCCTCTTCGTCTCTCGTTTGATTTTAGAAAAATAAACTTTGATCATTGTCTAGTCCATCAAACAAGAAAAAGTAGGATGGAGATTCTGTGTGTAGTCATGGAAAGCATTAGGACAACAAGGCAGTGCTCACTAACTGTTCATACTGGGATGCGTGGAGAGACTATGAGGGTAAGTATGTTTGACAATTTAAGTGAAAAGTCAAACAACAACCTCATTTTTATAGATTGTTTGGCTGAATTTGATTGCATTTTTACTGAAATAAACTCAGAAATTTCTGAAGAGAAATGAGGTTTATTGCACTGATATAAAGTGAATGAGAACTTGGATTTTTTTAATTCACATTGCTTATGTGAGGAATGGGAAAAGCATGGAAGGATAGATAGACAATGAGCCGTTTCTCTGGGTGAAGTCTTGGCAAAAATTTGGAAATTCCTTCTTTTTAGTTTGAATGTTTGAGAAACATATAACCTATCCTTCCTTACTGGATTGATCTTCTATAGCTCATTACAACTTCGGGTTGTGACTGTTTCAAGAGTTGGCTTTTACTCCCTGCCCAATTTCTCCCTCCCTCCTCCCCTCTCTCATCTATACGTTTGAATAATTGAACTTTCAAATCTTCTGAAGTTTGTCCTTTTTTAAATCGTTCACATGATTTTCAAAAACTAATGCAAGTTAGATTACTGTCTGTATAAATATAAAGTTGTTGTTTGGTTTTTTTTTTTGAATCAAAAACCTTTATTTGTGAAATTTGATCCTCAAAGATTCCTCCTGGTAATATAATTTTCACTATGTACATTTAAGGTATTATTTTGCTTAGTTTTTCATTTTGATTTTTTTTTTCTTTTGATGATTTTCAAAATTATAGTTTCACATAATTGAAGACCAAAATAATAAAGGACGGGACAAAGCCATTGTTTTTCCTGCACATACAACAATTGCTTTTAGTGTATTTGAACTTTATATTCGTTTGGATGGGAATTTTGGTAAGTCACTTGTATAACAATTAGTGTCATTACTGCAACTATTTATAGTAGTTTTACTTTCTAATACAGTTTCCTTGCTCTTGATATGCATAAGCCCAATTCCATAAAATGGATATGCTTTAATTTTATGCACACAAGTAGTCTGACTTTCTAAGGGAAGCAATTACTTAAAAGATAAACAAGGTAGTTACAGAAAAACAGTTTGTCATGGAAAAATTTCTAAAAAATAATAGAACTTTATTATTATGATCATTTTTCCTTCCCACAGTGCTCCATTAGCAAGGAACAAAATATCACTTGCTTTCTAGCCTTTAAAGACTATCACTGATCACTTTTGCATAAAATGGGAAAGTAAGAGACCTAAATAAAGAAGAATGTGCACAACTTTTAAATGAAATGAGGAATTTTGTTGTTGTTTTTGGGTCTTTAAGTTCAGTTGGATACATGATTATGTATATGGCTAACTGAAGATATTTACAAATCACAATTACTGAAAACAAATGCAAAAAATGTATGCAGCTTCAGTAAGTTTTTCTCATTTTTAGAGAGCTTGTGTTTATGTTATTGACACTGAAGCGTAGCCTGTAATGGTAGAAATGTTGTTTCAAATAAATCATAAATTCGATTTTAGGATTTGATCTAATACATGATAATACCACATAATGTTAGATAATGTTTCAAAAACCAGATTTACCTGTACGTAAATACCAGGTATTTACAGGAGCCACAAAGCTGTTTCAGGAATTGCTTGACTCTGATTAAGATTGTGGCTTTCTTTAAATAGCAAGATAAAAGATTAGGGAAGCGATCTGTACCACTGCAGATCTAGACAGCAGTATCTGCTTTTGAAGTTGTAAGTATCTTTTAGCATATACAGCTTTTACATTTCAAGACAGAAACTCTGCATTTTAAAGCACTTTTTAAATGAGCTGTGAAATACCTCTGCCATTTTGTAAAAACTTTGAATACAATCCCAACTGTGCATAGTTACCTAATTAAAAGTATGAGGTAATACAGTACAGTAGTTCTTTACATTCACTTCTGTAAATCTCAATATAATTTTCCAATTTTTAAGTGTCATATTTTACCTTTCTGCAATGGTAGAAACGTGCAAAAATAATGTTCTTGCTGAAGTTGGGGAAATGATGAATTAATTAGGAGGGTATTTTTAT
Organism: Chrysolophus pictus; assembly: GCA_037305975.1. Taxonomy (NCBI): domain Eukaryota; kingdom Metazoa; phylum Chordata; class Aves; order Galliformes; family Phasianidae; genus Chrysolophus; species Chrysolophus pictus. Next base: position 22,226,534 of record CM074582.1, read on the forward strand.
CTGCATAATTAAAAAGAATTATCAGTTGAGGTTTGGCTTTTTCAGTTTCATGCAGTCAGTTATCCATATATTTTACTTCTGAGGTTTTCTTTCAATTTATGGATGAAAACTAAGGTGATACTTTGAATTTAAAAAATCACTTTTGTCAGCTGATTCTGCATTGGAAGAGAGAAACTCACAGCCTCACTTAGAATTCTTACTTTTAGTTTCAAATGAGAGATCTCTGTAAAGAGATGTTTCTTCTTCAGATACAGGAGTTCCATTAATATGACATTGGCTGTCTTAATTCCTTAAAACATACAGAAACTCTGAGAATGTAAGTTGGATGCCACCAACATGCTAAAATTTCCACTGATCCTGTATCATTTGATTCTGTGCTATTCCAGTGTACAGATTCATATTAGGAATTAGGTTACTAGCAATTAACATTAGCACCGATGAATTTAATCCCGCTAACTTTATCAACCTATTATAGATTAAGAAAAGAATATTAAATTGTGTTGTGCAGCTTTGCTATTGCATTCTTCTAAAAGCTTACATTTAATTTTTACAGAACTGTGTGTGACTCCAATTGCAAAGGGGGGATTTGAAAAAGAGAAATCTGGATCATCTTCAATGAACAAATTAAGGAGATTAAAGCATAATCTCTTTCATCGAAGTATGTCTTTTGATAATGAATGAAAAGTGTATTTTTGGTTTTAGATTGTAAGATGGACATTTAAATAGGAAAATTTTTATGCAAATTATACCTAATAAATTCCTTCCAAACAGAAATGATTTTCAAGTGCTTAAATTTATACAGACAATCTTTTTTGTAAATAAATTTACAGTATTGCTGTTCATTAAAACTAAAGATCTTAATTTATGGCTGATGATAAAGTAATAATCTGTTAGGATTAAACTTATTTCATATGTTCACAATTTACATGGAGTATCCAAGTCATAATCTATAAATAATATTTCAGCTTTATGACAAAGTTTAAGTATAAAGCAATATTAATTTAAATATTAGAATGTACTCTTTAGGCTGCATCATCACATGACAGGGATATTGGCAAGAGACCACTGTAGTTCTCTTTTCTTGTTCTGATGTGAACACAACCACCAAAAATAGTATCACTGTATGTAGGCTGATTTCTTTTGGATACCTCTGACTCTATGCTACTCAAGTTTGGGAACTTCTTGTAGTCAGTGTAGAGCAAGATCCTCTACTTTTAACAAACCTTGGTCTAAGTATTGAGGAAGGCTGCAAATCTGAAAATGAAGAGCACCAGACACATCCTTCTAAGGGCTGCTCTGTACAGATGTTCTTGCTCTATTGTATTCCATTCTTGATCAAAGAGCTCGTACGGCCTAAACCTTCAGTTGTGTTTCAGTCTACCCAAAGGGAACCAATCTTCAGTGGGTATGATACACCTTACTCTCTGTAGCTGCCTAGAAGTTGGTTATCCAACCTAAACTCATTGCTCCCTGAAAAAGAGAGAAGAAAGATAAGTAGTTCTCAAAGCGACTTTCCTCTGGGATGTCTGGATGCTCAGAAATTTGCTGGGAGGTCAGCATGGAAAAAAAACGGACAGAAACAACAATTTTTAGAAAATAAATTCAGGAACAAAAAATAAAAATGCTAAAGTAAGAAAGTATGCAGCTGTGTAGTAATTGGCACTTATTTTTCACAATCTTGTATCATGACCTTAACTTCTAGAATCATTTGTAAATAAACATTTCTATTATGCAAGTCATATATAAAAAAATCTAGTTTCTGCCAGTGTCTTTTGTGAGATTAAAGGAAAGTTTTCACCACCCAAGGCTTTTGATGGGAAGTGATCTATGGTGCAGCTGTTTAGAATGGATTCATGAATCAGTTGTTATTTCCACCATTTGATTCACAAATTGTTTTGTAAACACTTCATAATGTAATAACAAAGTATTGGTGGTTTTTTTTTGTGCATTCTTTTTCAGATAAAAGAATAGTGAGTATCGTCCCTAGCTCTGATGGTTACTTGGAGGACCTTTTTACAGACTACTATGAGAAAGCTGCAAGCATGACTGATCTCTCTACAAGCTATCTCAGAGATGGGGCTCACGTCCGAATTAATTTACTTAATAACAACATCCCCAAAGGTCCTTGTGTCCTTTGTGGAATGGGAAGTTCTAAAAGAGAAACAGTCTATGGATGCCTAGAGTGCTCTTTTAATGGACATAAGTATGTACGACTGCATGCCGTGCCCTGTTTCGACCTCTGGCATAAAAGAGTGAAGTAACTGCTGTAGGTAAGTGCCTCTTGTTACAGACATGGGCATAACTGGGTGCCACAAAGTTTTCAGAGTTATTACATATGACTCAAATGGGTTAAATGCAAAATAGTGGAAGTGCAAAATATTTTATTACACTATTATTTTCAACTTATTTGCTTCGCAATGATCTTAATTACTTGAAAATGTTCCAATGCATTCCCTGACATTTTGCTTTTCATCTTTTCAGTACTTTCACACTTCATTATCATAGTGAAAGATGTACTTTTAAAATGAATTTTAATAATGTCAAAATATATACTATAACTCACCTATAAAGTTGTTTACACAAACTTGTTTTGAAGCCTCCAAATGTTGCCTTTATCTACACTGGCATATAATTGTAAAATGAGAATATTTGTTAATAATTTAGTGTTCTCATGAATGTTTAATTGAAGTATCAGATTAAAAAACATGCTAAAACTTACTTAGCTCAGTCTAATGTTTCATTTACAAAAGGGAACTACTAAAACTGGGGATAGGAGTTTAATGTTAGGATGTCATTACTAAGAAGTACCAGCTAGCATACCTTTAGCATTTGGATTTTAGGTTACAACTGCTCTTGACTTTCATACAATTTATGTGTACAGAAAAAAAAATGTTTAACAGAGAAAGCTTAGGAAACTTGAGAAGATAACAGAACTAGATCCTTCCAGCTGGACTTCAGGCTGAAGTTTTTTTTTAGTTCTCAATCATAAGAAATAGACTGTTCTTCAGAATATATACTCCAGGGGGCACTACACAACAGCGTCCAATGCAGAGATAGGGAGAATGGTTGATTTGAGCATAGTTCAAGCTCTGCCATTGCTATGTTGAAACAGGAAAACAAAATTGGTACATTTTAGAATGATTTTAAGCATAAAGCCGTATGTAGAAGTTTTGTTTATTTGCTTGGGCTGCCATCTTCACTGTGCGTACACCTGATTCTTCCATGTTGAAATAAATGATAATTTTCCCTCAGTATAAAAGTATGATACACAAGTGTTATGATGACACCTGCATAAGCAGGTAGAATAACTGTATATAAACGATAGGAATATTGACTTTATTATATTAACTATGAGAGTACTGTATATTAACTATCACTGTTTCTTCTTTGTGTTTTTTTCCAAAGTGAGGGAAACTAGATGTCCAGATAAATACTTATGCTTATACAGGAGTACCTTCTATTCTCTTCCATCTCAAATAAAACATGGTATTATAAGTTTCTAACTTTCAGCCAGTTTATTGAGCGGTATTAGCAAATTTACTGTAGTCAAGGTTTAAAATCCCCTTGAAAATACTGTATATTCATAATGCCAAACTTCAACATAAAATAACTATAATATTGATTTTAAAAACATTTATATCTTGAAATTCCAATTCTCTTTCTTTTAAGGCTTTTTATAGATAATAGTGCTACAATGCCCTAGAAGCTATAGAAACCCTGCAGTTACCTTTACGGGATTCTGTTTTTCTGTTTGGACTTAGAAGTATTCATTAGTAATTTTCTAAATATGTCAACAGGTACTGGAACGATTATTTTTGACTGACAAGACAGAAACAATCATTTTGATCAGCAGTTTACACAGTGAGCAAGACCAGTAATCAACAGTGTAGACTAGGAAATGATACAGGAAAAATATAACTATAGATCTTGGTGTTTTCCAATTTTATTTATTTTGTAACATCTAAAACATTTTATTAGCTAAATGTTAAAAGTAGTATTTTACAGTCACCTTAGAAATAAAAAAGATGTCACTATAAAAAAAAACAAACAAACAGCAAAATATTCTGTAACAAAGTATTACTTTGGATTTTTTAGAATTTTTTTGTCCATAAAACAGCCAAAGATTTTACAGGTAGTTAGAGTTCATCATGCTGGTAGACATTGTACTCCTTAGCTGATATGAAGCCATCTCCATCATGGTCATTCTTCTTAAATATATCAGCTAGAATTTCATCATGGACTGAGGGATGACGTTTTTTGCCATCTCTTGCAAATTCTTCTTTCAAATATTGGCTTATCTAAAAGGAAAAAAAAATCAACTATTGTGGCTTTTATACCAGAACTCAGCAGCTATCTTCAAGAATACTGAGGTAGACGGGTGAGTAGCTGTGACTGCAGTGTAGGTATGTCTGAAGTTACTTTCCTACTATGTCTGGGACATACTAGTAGAGTAAAGCTTATGTCAGCATGACACTGTACAGTATGTATGTTTAGACAAAAGCTTTCCACAGTGAACTGCATCAAAGGCAGCTTGTGTAAGGATAACATTATGATAAAAGTATCTCCAAAGTTTTATAAATACAATCCATTCAAAATTATGTCAAATTACCTCGTGTTCAGAGAGCTTCTTGTCACTGTCCTTATCTATTTGATGAAATGCTTCAACACTGCGAGGTCCCTTATTTACTGCATAAAGTTCAATCTCAAAGATAAGTGTTGCATTTGGTGGAATCTTGCCCTGTGCTATGAATAAAAGAAAAAGCACATTTAAGAAATCATAATGTATATTCAGTGATCGCACATTTGGTAAATGTGCATGTAAATTTTCCTATTTTTTCTTACAAAAGACAGTGTTAATATTCAGATTAAATGCTTGATTTAAATATTACATAGCTAGACTTACCAGTTCATGTTCTGGCATGACACTGGTTCAGCAGGTCATTGTGTTAGAAAAACTATTTTGAGAGACTTGAAAACAATATACTTCCCTGAAAATTATATTGTTTATACCATATTTTCAAAAATGATGATGCAATCAACTTTGAGGAGTGATTCTGCATCATGGAAAAACAAATATTTCTGTTCTCACTGTTTCACATACTGTCCTATGATGAGGCTTACCGAGAGATCGATTCTAAGATGTATGTATTAATTTAGTATCTGCAATGTGATTTATAATATATGCATTACAGTACTAGACCAATGTTTTTCTGTCTGAAGAAATGAGCAGGTAATATCAGGTTTTACAAATTTACTATGAATTATACCTATGATTAAAGGACACTATGCAAAATAGTGAGTTAAATATGCATTTCATCAGGAAGAAGCAATAGCATGTAATTCATCTGATTCACATTTGAAAACCAAAACAACCCCCAGAAAATGTCAGAACCGAAAAAGCCCTGAAGAACCATTGGGATATTTTCTCTGGTCCCTAGATAAAAACACCAAACATGTTAGACAGTATTATTCTTGTGTCAAAGCATTTGCCTATAAAGATAGGGCACTGTATCATGCATCTGGCTAAAAAAAAAAAAAAAGGAACTGAAACAGACCGGAATAAACAGATCAGGTCTGAAAGTAAAGCCAAAAAAGCTTCAACAAATCATGCAGTGTAATATTAAAATGTGAACATGCAAGCTGCTTCTATTCATAGCCAAAGCTAGTGTGCGTGACTTTTGACAGAATGTTGAGCTTGTGACCATAAACTGAAGAAAAACTAAATGTACTTCGCTTATAAGAACAAGGCAAACAAAACTATTAGTTACACTTCTCATCTAAAATATCGATGTTAAAAATCACAAGTTTTAAAGTTCAAAAGATTTTAATCTTAAAAGCCTGAACATGTAGAAGTTTTAAATATAACTGAATATATACCACTGTTTGTATACTACTTACCAAATAAAGATACAGTATCAGACTTCAGTGCCAGCATTTATGAATATACATACCGACAAAGGAAAGACATGTAAAGATTTAGAAAGCCACATGCATCTTTTCTAACTCAAGATTAGGCAGGCATCTTCCGCAACATGCAGGAATACGCTGAGACATAGGACAGGTATGTTGCAGAAACAGAACAGTTTCTTGATGTGCTACCTAGAACAAACAGTTAATGCTAGTATTAGATTAAAAGAATGTATTTTTATTTGTGTCAGTGTTTCTCCTTGTTGCAAGACTTGCTCATTAAACATTATGCTCAAGAGGTAAAAATTTGATCCTACTAAACTTCATTGGCTACAGTGGAATTATATCAAATACAGAACTGATGCATGAGATTCTAACACAGTAACGTTTACCAAATAATACTATACATCAGAAGTTGCATTTTCAAAATAACTAGTACACCCAAACCAGGCTGCATTTATTTACAGATGAGTACTGAAACACTACATAAAAATGACTAGAAGTCTTTTTTTAACTTAAAATCATAAATTCAAATCAGATTTCATGCATTGTATTGATGCAATTATTAGGCTATGTGATGATGTTGTGCATTAACTATCCAGAATGTAAGCAATCTTTTAAACAAATGCTTTCCAGTTAAATTGATTCAGTGGTATGAACTGGATTACATTCTGTTTTGCTCAGAAGAATTCATTAAGAGGCTAAATCTAGTAGAGTGATATAACAGAAACTAAAAATGAATAGAATATAATTTCAGGTTGGATCATAGGAAAAAATTTCTCTCAGAAAGAGTGGTGAGGCCTTGAACAGCTGCCCTGGTAAGTAACAGTCTCTGCGCAGATGTGGCACTGAGGGACATGGGTTAGTGGGCATGGTGGGTTGATGGCTGGACTAGATGATCTTAGTGGTCCTTTCCAACCTTAATGATTCTATGGTAATATAGTAAGACAAAATGCATATATGAATCATGGAGATCTTCCTCTGGCTGTATGTTTTTGGTATTGTAGCAGCACTCACAAAACCAAGGCAGGTGGCATGTACTGGGAATTCTGATGCAAAATGCAGAGCTTTGGTGGCAGTCTGTGAAAAGGACTGCTTAAATAAAACAGGAATTAGCAAAATTAAGCCGTGCTGCAGTCACCTCAAGTGTTCTACAAAAATAATAAAGCACCAACTCTTAGTCATTTACAATACAGTTTGTTCATTTGAAGGTAAATAAAACAGAGCAAAAAAAAAAATTTAGTTTTTTAAACTTTTTTTTTTTACCATATCCTTGTTGTCCATATGCTAATGATGGAGGGATGACCACTTTCCGTTTTTCTCCAGGACACATATTCATCATAGCAATATCCAACCCCTTTATGACTTGTCCAACACCCAGAACGAACCATTTTGGATGACCATCATTTTGTGTCCGACTGTTAAAAAAAATGGAGTGGATAACAACAAATTTAGCGTTCGCATATATTAAAAATGACTTTAGGTTATCAGTCAGTGAAAGCGTGCATTACGTTATTAGATGATCTCTAAGGTCCCTGCCAACCCAAAGCCCTTCTATGATTTTATTATTAGAAGAATGTTTAGATAGTAATAATACCTTAAGTATAATACTATTTTTCTGCTACGCTTATAATTAAATGTGTAAGAGAGCTTTTGTGTTAAAAATATTCACTCCAGTGGGGGAAAAATGCAAGTAAAATGGTAGTTAAATTGTAGGGTTATCTGTTTCTGTTTTTTTTTCCTTAAATAATAGTAGTGGAAGGATGAACTAAAGCTGGGTCATAATCTAGGCCACTGCCCGTACCATCTGTCAAAACACGGGCAAAGGAGCCTGAAGGAAGGCCAGCTTCCCCGAGGCAGTTCGGGACAAGGAGGAAAGCGCTCGCAGCTGCAGTCTCACTGTCGGCCGGGGCACCGGGCCCACCGTGCAGAAGCGTGCGGTGCAGGGAAATTCCTGCCCCAAACGGCTTATTTCCAGCAGAGCGGCAAGCGCCCGCCTCAGCGTGCCACCGCTTCCCCTCCCGCACCCTCGGCACTCGGCACAGAGGGATGAACGCGCCTGAGCGGAGGAGGAACGCCGCTGCCGGCCGCTCCGGTGCCCGCTGCTCGGGAAGGCCGCGCCACGTCCGCCGCCGCCGCCCCGCGCCCACCTGCAGTAGAACTTGGAGCCGTTGCTGGCCAGGAAGCCGTCGTAGTGCGCGTTCAGCAGGTCCCCCTTCTTGCTCTTGGGGCCGCAGCTGTCGGGGAGGTGCAGCACCTCTATCTTCACCTCCTCCTCGGCCCGCGCCGGGGCCGCCAGCAGGGCCAGCGCCGCGAGGAGCAGGCTCAGCCCGCGGCCCATCGCGTTCCGCCGGCGTGGCACTGCGACCGCGGCCGGAGGGGCGGAGCTTCCCGTGCGGGTGGGCGGGCCCAGGAAGCGAAACGGCCGTGAGGGAGCGGCCAGGGAGCCGCGCATGGGGAGCGCGGAGCGCCCCGCCGGCCGGGTGGCGCCGCCGGGGCCGCCGCGGGCCGCGCCGCTTCTGGGCTGAGCCGGGCCGGGCGGCTCCGCCTCCGCGCAGGGACTAGCGGCGAGCCGAGCCCCAGCTCCGCGGCGGCGCCCGCCCTTTCCCCGCGGCGGAGCAGGAGGATGCGGCCCGGAGCGGGGCTCTGAGCGATGGAGGGAGTCCTGTACAAGTGGACCAACTACCTGGCGGGTAGGCGGCGGGCCGGGCCTGCGGCGGCCTTTGGAACGGCCGGGCCTGCGGAGCTCTGGGCCTCGGCCCGGGGGGGCTGCGTGTGGGCTCCGGCATCGCGCCCTGCCTCGTGCTGGGCGGCGGGCTCCGGCTGCGGGGCTGAGCCCTGCGTTTCGCTGGGAGCTCTGGCAGCCGGGCGGGGGGCCTCTGTCCCAGCGTCTCGTTCTGCCGGCTCGGATGTTGCTCTTTCCGTCTTCGTGAGAAATGGCTTTTATTTACCGGGTGTGGATCTGCTGGGTAGCGTTGCTTGCCGTTGAGGACTTGTAGAATGGTTTGGGTTGGAAAGGACCTTTAAGATCATATAGTTCCGACCCCCTGCTATAGGCTGCCACACCACCCTCTAGCCCAGGTTGCTCAGAGCCCGTCCAGCCTGGCCTTCAGTCCTTCCACGGAAGGGGCGTTCACTGACCTACAGGGCAACCTGTTCATTATCAGGTTGGGTTACCCAAAATCTTCAGTGCTAAATGTTCCTGAAGTCTGAATTCTCCTAATTGGGTTTTGGACGTTGGTTTCTAAAGTCTCTGCTTCTCTGTCCTAACCTGTAAAACGTATAAAAGCTGGAGCTCAGGGTAAAATACACAGGAATTGTGTCTGTAGAGCTGCTGTGGAGAGAAACGCACCACAGATCTGCATTATCTGCGTTTGCTGTCTGAAAGCGCAGCTTTGTTTGCTCCATCCTCCCATAACAGAGACGTCATCTCTGTCTGGAGATAGCAGTGGGTGGGCTGCGCTTTCAAGGTGGAAAAAATTTCTTTTCCAGTGCTGTAATAGAACTGATTCTGCCTGTAGAGTAGGTTGTGCTGGATCCCATGCTGTGCCTAATCAAGCCTCTTCTTGGCAACCGTGGACTTCATTGCACTCTCAGTCTCCTGCTCCTCATGTGTGCTGTTCTGCTTCAGAGAACTCAGGTTTTCAGTGTGGAGTGGTGCAAAGCTCTGGAGGTTTAGAAAACACAATACCTTGTGGTGTTTATTAGGAGCTTCTTATTTGGAGCCTGTTACCTAATAGGTAAATACGTAACAGTAATAGCAAGCGCTGAACAATAGACAGTTACATGTACATGCGCGTGCCTGGAAAGGACCTCTAATAGTCAGTCGCCCTATAAACTACCAATCTGCAGGACCCTTCCTTCCACGTGTGTTGCCCAGCTGAGGGCATCTGCTGCTGTTGCACTTGAAAATTATGGTGTCAGAAATTCTCTAGAATTTCCTGAGTATAGCAGGGAAACAAGTTTCAGATAACTAAGCATATTACTGATTTTTTTTTCAGTATTGTTACCAACCTTGTTGTTACTCTGCACTATGTTTTTGTAGCCAAAAAGGGGCCATAGTATTTATTGTAGTTTTCACAGTAGTAGCCAACCAGCTTGTTATCATTGCTGAAGCACTGTGGAAAACATTATTTAGTTTCCACCTTCTTTAACAGCAAAGGAGACTCCTTTCTAGCTTCAATAATATGTGTGCATCTAAGGACTTGTAAAATACAAATTTTGTTAAGTATTTTGTCAAATATCAGATGTTACTCATCTAAACTCAAGTTAGAAGAAGTGGTTTTGTTCTTTTACTTACTTTTATGGGGCACCTTGCTTCTGTTTTTTTCCAATGCCAGTATAACATGAGGCAGAAGTAATCATCTGTATACGGTCCCTTTTTATCAGAATAAGACTATGCAGAAGCTCGTTGACTTAATGTGTGTGCTAAGGAGATAAGGGCAGTTCAGAGTGCAACACCACACCGCTTGGGAAAAAGCAAAACAAAACTAGTGCATTTCAGAGCTGCATTGTATAGGACACGGTCTTCTGTGCAGTTGTTTCATTGCACGTTGTTTTAGTATAAGTGGTTTTGTACACATATAACTTGAATTTTTTTTTCTATGGGATCTGGGATCCCTTAGTGATTGTGGGTTTTTTGTTTGTTCGTTTGCTTGTTTTTAATATTCTGTTTTTATGAGAATGTGGATCTGCCTATTGAGTACATGCCTGTGTTTTGAAAGGTAAAGATGCATGCTGTTACAGCTAATATATAACTTAAAGAAATGTTGCACGTTATTATTTCCTTATCTTGGAATTATGATATGATAGTGCAACAGGCTGTGGAGGGAAGTGATGAAGTCACTGTCCATAGAGGTGTTCAAGTAATGTTTAGATGTAGTGCTGAAGGACATGTTTCCATGTGCCTGGTGGTGATGGGTTTATTGCTAGATTTGATGGTTTTCTAACCTTGATGAGTCTGTGATGCTGTATTTCATATGATCTGGTCCTTTGCTTTTTGAATTAGCATTAACACCAGTATTGACTAAACGTGAGCAGTATGAAGCCTTTAGCAGATGTTCAAGAGTGATAGCTGTGTAAAGTGCAGTGTTAAAGCATGTGGGTGCTAGATGGCGGCAGCTTGGTTTGCTGGTTTGGTGGCATGGTGAGTCCCAGAGACCACATAATTGTGTCACCAAATACGTTGAGGCCTTGGCCATACATTACTCCTGTCCCAACTCAACAAAACAGGAAATTAGGTCTCGGGTTGTAAAATAGAGGGATAATTTGTTCATATCGCTTAGCTGATACAGCCTATAAGAGGTCCAAATTCTTGGTGTGCTCCCAAGGAATACTTAAGTTCTGTGTTGGTTTTAGAAAGAAAGTAATTTGCTAGGCAAAAATATTTTTTTAATAGTATTGAGAAATATGGTACCCTTTCTACCGAGCATTGAGTTTTATGAAACAGCACTCCAAGAGAAATAAATAGAAGAATTGTTGTCATGGGCCCTCATGGGTTAAAATATATCAGCATTTCTATTTGTTATAATGCTGTGTAGAATTCTCAGAGATACCTGTATAAACTGCTCAGTTTTATAGCAGAATAAAGTCAGTGATCATGAAATAGATTTGCTGATGCAAAGCTGGTGAAAATCTGAGCGGAGCTGGTGTAATCTGTCCTTGCAGATGGACTCTACGTAATACAAGCTGCATCTCAGTTCCCAGTACAGTGTTTGATATTAAGTTGTTGAGCAGTAGAGCTGAGCTACTTTCAGAGGAAATGGTGTGTCAGTGGTCAAGTGTGGCATGCAAATGTTTTCACTGAAATACAGTAGGTAGAGGAGACTGAACACGGCACTTGCGATGGCAGGTGTTTATTTCTACGACTATAATTTAAAGGAAGTCTACCTGAAAAATGTATTTGAACAAAGATGTTTCTTCAGAGGTATCCCTTCAAAATGGGATTAATCAGTGGCTAAATTAAAATTCCATTCTGCAGTAGAATGGAAAGTAGTGGAAACTGAAATACTGCCAATCTTTCATTCAAAAAAAATGGGAATGAATTAGCTGTGTAATACTGGTGTGATGATAGAGCAGCTCTTGTCTTCAGACCACAGACTCTTTATTTCCTGTTGTGTCATGGGATTGCTATAATGTCTGCATCATTTATAAAAGCTTTAACAGCCAAAGAGTTGCATTTGATTTGCAATTTAGTAATTAAACTAAACTTCCTTTTTCATGTTTTTAATCCTACCAGGTTGGCAGCCTCGGTGGTTTGTCTTAGACAATGGGATATTGTCATACTATGATTCACAGGATGATGTTTGCAAAGGCAGCAAAGGAAGTATAAAGATGGCCGTGTGTGAAATAAAAGGTAAGAGTTGGATTTCTGCTAGAAGAAATTTTAGGTGTTGGGGAGATGGAAGAGACCACCCAATGTACAGTTTGCATCATAGATTTTTCTTTCCTCGTTTTATGTATTGATAGTTCAACATGATTGCTTTGTAGTTTACAAATAATAGAAATGTTGAGTGTAGTTTACAAATAATTATGAAATAGTAACAAAAGAAAAGGTTTGGGGCATTTAGAGCTTTTTTTTTTTTTTTTTTTTTTTAAATTATTATTGTAATTCGGAACCCACAATATATTCCTCTTTGTTCTGAATAGTTGTGTGCATGTGGCCTATGCTTGAAGTTGCCTAGGCTTTTGTTTGTTTATACCTCTTTCAGTCATGTAAGGGACTGAAATGCTTATTTTTCAGAAGAGTGGCAGCAGTAACCTGAAAGGGGAGATGTTTAGAAAGCAGAGATGTTCAGTCTTCTGTTTTCTTGAGTCATTTTTGTTGTTCTGTTCTTATGGTGTATGAAGGATAATAGATGAAGTCTAGATTTGATTATCTCCTACATCCATGGCTAGTGGGAAGTGGATCTGGGGAAACTGTGGTTGGTAATGTGAACTCAGCAAAGTGTTCTGTTGAAGACATAGTAATGGATATAATGGACTGTCAGTGGAGTCCACCTTGATTCTTGTTTCTAGGGCAGTGCGACCTGACAGCAGAGGAGATTAATTCACTTTTTAGTCCTCTGTAATACTTTGTAGTCCTCTATAAATACTTCTTGCAACAAAACTCTTAAGTTTGCCATCTTTAGATCAGAGTTAGAGTGCAGTTGTTACTGCAGGTTAATGTGCAGTGAATTGTTAATGCAGTAAGGAAACGTCCTTTTTACTTGCGTTGTTTGGTGTTTGATGTTCCTGCCTTTTCTCTTGAAGAAAATGCGCTAGGGAGCTGTTCTGGGCTTTCTGTTGTTTGGCAGCAGTACAGTGATATTGCTTTGAGATTTTTTTATTTAATAAATAATTGTTACCAGGTTAGGGTGTGTGTGCTGTTGTTTTTGTGTTTTTGCTTTTGTTTGTTTTTTTTAAAACTTCTTTTTTTCTTTTATATCTTTAGTCCATGCAACAGACAACACCAGAATGGAGTTAATCATCCCAGGGGAACAGCATTTCTATATGAAAGCAGTTAATGCAGCTGAAAGGCAGAGATGGCTGGTAGCACTGGGAAGTGCAAAGGCCTGTTTAGCAGATACTAGAACAAAAAAAGAAAAAGGTATGTGTGTTACCTAGAGCATGCACAAGCCAACCACTTTTGCACATTTTCAGATAATGATAGCAAAAATATTATGGTAGAAATTCAGCACTGTTTTCTTTAAAATAGAAGTTGTAATCATTTCTGTAGGGTATATTTCCCCATGGTATTTGAGTTGTGGTAGTGACTGATGCAAATAACTGTCACACAGTCTAATATTGACTTTATTTTGCTGCTCATAGGCTTTATCACTTTTCTGTTTTCTGTATTGCTTTTCAATCTGGATTACTTTGCCTTCTTCAGATTTGTCCTGCACCATGTATCTATTTGGCATTCCAGGAATGTTGCTGTGACCATATGAAGCAGTGTATCCACAGCTGCTGTGAATATGAGTTCAGTTTACTTCAAAGAAACTTGTATCATTTCTCCTTTAACAAATACTCCATGTTTTGTTAGGAGTCTGACTGTAGGCAGTTAGGAACAAGCAATTTATACTCAAAGTCTATGGAGTTTGGATATCTGATTCCCAGAGCTGTTTCTGAGAAGGTATATATGTTTCTTAGTTTTTTGCCTAATGCATTTTTACAGACATTGCAGTGGTGATACTCTGTGTCTTTATTCTGTTTGAGACTACAAAGAACCACTTCTATGTAAAATCAGTCACATGCTTTATTCTTAAAATTTCTGAACGTGTTCAGCTCTGTCCTATTTGACAGTAAGGCATCCCAAATTTTAATATTTGGGCATTGTTTAAGTTTCCTTTTATGAAAGAGAATTCTTCCAAAAACCCACTGGATGAAATCACCTCTACTGCAGAAAAGCAACACACAAGTACTTTGCTGAATCAGACTAAAGGCCTCTTATGAAAACCAAAATCAAAATATTTAAAGGGAATAAATGTAAGAAAAAGAACGTAAATAAGGTGGTCTCTCCTGGTTAACCCGAGGTGTGTACAAATGTGAGTATACTCTCATCTTTCCAAACCTTTTCACAGAATAGTTCAGTCTGGAGGAGACCTCTTGAGATAGTGTAGATCTATATACCTGCTCAAGCAGATTCAGCTACAGTAGGCTGCCCAGGATCACAGCCAGTTAAGTTTTAGTATCTCCAAGGATTGAGATACTACAGTTTGCTGTTAAAACAGTCCACTGCAACAGTACAAAACTATTTTCTCAAGCTTGGATGAAATATCCTATGTTTCAGTTTTTGCACATTGCCTTTTTTCCTGTCACTGAGAACAGTCTGGCTATGTCTTCTTTAAATCCTCCTGTCAAATGCTGAGTTATCTACAAACTGCTTCATATTTGCCCACGCCGTAATGCTCGCAGCTGCATCACTTTCTCCTTGTATGTCAGAGATTCCAGTCCCCTAATCATTTTCACAATCCTTTGCCAGACATGGTCCAGTATGCTCATATCTTTCTTGCACGGAGGAGTCCAGATTGAACAGAGTACTCCAGATGTGATTTCATAAGCCTTGACTAGAAGGAAAGGATTACCTTCTTGACCTCTTCTACTTTGAGAAATATCAGCAACTTACTGTTATGACCATATTGTTTGTAGCGGTTACAAAGCCATTTAATTTCAGCTGCTGCCAGTCTGATTCTCTATAATTGCTTTTATTTTCTGCACTGTATTTTTGCTGTCTTGATGTAACTGTTTCTGCGGTCTGCTAAATTTTCATTCAGTGACTTTTTTTTTTCTATATTGCACTGTAGTTAAGACAGATTTCAACTTTATTTTCTTGTTATACGCTTCTTTCTGATTGTCCTTAAAGCAGCATCAGTTACCAAAAAGTACAAACTAATTGTCTAGTGGTGTTCCATGTTTGTTTACAACCTCTTGGCCCCACACAGCTAAATCATTTGTATGATTTGTATTTGTATTGTGCAGTTTATTAGCAGCAGATTACGGGTGCTTTTAGATTGCTGGTGATTAATTCATTGTCTGCAAAGTGTGTGAGGCTAATCAGAAACAATGTCAAGCACATGGAATAACTAATAGTAATACAGCCTAGCCACAAGCACACTAAATTATAAAACAAACTCTATAGAGATTACAAAGTTTCCTGAGGAGGTGCTCAACATAGCTGAGTGCCTGAGCCTTACCCAGTAGGCAACCTTATGGTGTGGGGAAGAGAGTTTCAGGCCATTGACTGATTCCAGGAACCAGAGATGGTCTGTCTCTCACTTGTCTGTGAATGTGTCTTCCTTATCTTCCCACTTTCTTAAGCCAATTTTTTTAGCATTTCTTACTCTGCAGATGGAGCTTGAGTGACTCTAGTCATTATGTCTCTTTGTTCTGATTGGCATAAAATTCTCTTGCTTTACTTTTAGTTTGCACCTTGGAGGCAATTAGCTTTTGGAATGGAGGTGTGTTTTGGTATTATAATGAGCAGAGTTCACTAAAGGGTGGCATTTTGTAAAAAGAATGCCAGAGTTTTGGCGTGGGAGTAGCAGGTAGACAGTTTGATGCCACCAAGTCCCCATCCTGGTATTGTTTTTCTTAGAGTCAGTCCATCAGGTTTTCTTGAAGTTGGTGATGCCTAAGGCTACCTATGGAACAACTATGGATCAAAGAACTTGGTTGTAGTCTTTACTCCACTCTACCTTCCATGCCATTTTAATTGAACACAGACTGCACTCTGTGCTTGTACCACTGTGAAAGATTTGTACCTAAATTTCCAGTAAGTAATGATAGTTTAAGCAATTATTATGCTGTAAGTTGATATTTCCTTTATTTCTTACAGAAATAAGTGAGACCAATGAATCTCTTAAAACCAAAATGTCTGAACTTCGTCTCTACTGTGATCTTCTAATGCAGCAAGTTCATACAATACAAGAATTTGTTCACCACGATGAGACTTGCTCTCCTCCCAGCATTGAGGTATTGAATTTCTATAATGGCATTAGTTACCTTATTCAACTTAAGGTTCCACTGACAACTTACGTTCTTTTCCCTTCATAATTTTGGGAGATCTAACTTCAACTCAGTTTTTGAATGCCTGTGTATACGTAATACTAATATTGGTTAAAAGGACAGAAGACCTGTTATATCTGCTTCTAGTAAAAATATAATAGCATTTGGAAGGGAAGTGCTAAGTCATAGCCCGAACCAGTGATTGAGCACCTGGTGGGAAGGCAGGGCCAACCTAGGGGAGCTCAGGTGAATGCAATGCACATTGACAGGAAGGGGTGGAGGCAAGATCTGCACTTTCCCAGACCTCATTTAAGGGTTGGCAGTAGAGGCAAGGGTATCTTGCTGGAGATCCCTGCCTTCCTGCCTGAGGCGTTCCAAAGGTAAGCAGTAATTCTTTCCTTTGTTTCTGCATCCACGGCTGCTGCGTTTGGACTTGTTTTCATTTGCTGTAGCCTGGGATTGTGACACTCCACTATTATTGCTGTATTGCTGATTGGAAGAGTTAAAGGAGGATGGGGGACAGGGGAGGTGATCCTTCCATTGATAAGGTGTGGAATGGCATAGCTATAGAGGGACAAGATGCTAGAAGGGGCATTGAAGGACCTGCTGCTTTGAGAGGTGCTGGCAAAACTGCAGTCCAGACAGATGCTATGATGATGAGGCAGTGACTGCTGGGGTGATAGAAGATAATGGAGAAAATCAAGGGAAGTACTTAAAAGGAATTTAGGAGTTATTCTTTAAGGAGACGACAAGACCAGCTGTCCAGCTTGAAGTGTCTCTACACCAACGCACGTATCTTTGGAAACAAACAGGAGGATCTGGAAGATACTGTGCTACTGGCAAACAGCAATATAGTTGCTGTCATCAAAACCTGGTGGGATGATTCCCATGATTGGAGCGTGGCTATCAATGGCTACGAGCTGTTCAGAAGGGGCAGGCAACGAAGGAGGGGAGGCGGTGTTGCTATCTGTGTCAGAAAAGGAATGGCATGTGAAGAGCTGTCCCTGAAGAATAGTCACAAGCCAGTCAAAAGCCTTTAGGTGACAGTCAGAGACCAAGGCAGCAAAGGGAGCCTTGTGATTGTTGTCTACTACAGGCCACCTGATCATGAGGTTTGGCAAGTCCAAATGCAAGATCTTGCACCTGAGTTGAGGCAACCCTCTCTATCAATACAAGCTGGAGGGGGTGAAAAGATTGTGTGCAGCCCTGCTGAAAAAGACCTGAGGATACTGGTGAATGGGAAGCTGGACATGAACCAGCAATGCACCCTTGTAGCTCAGAGAGCCAATTGTATCCTAGGCTGCATCAAAAGAAGCATGGCCAGCTGGTCAAAAAGGGTGATCCTGCCCTTCTATTCTGTGTTGGTGAGGCCTCACCTGGAATACTGTGTCCAGATGTGGAATCCACAGTACTAGAAAGGCATGATCTGTTAGGGCATATCCAGAGCAGGGCCAGAAAAGGGATACAAGAGATGGAACACCTCTCCTATGAGAATAGGCTGAGAGAGCTGGGGCTGTTCAGTCTGGAGTAGAGAAGACTCTGTGGTGGCCTTTCAATATCCAAAGCGGAGCTACAGGAAAGAAGGGGACAGATTCTTTAGCAGGGTCTGCAGCAATATAGCAAGGGGGAATGAGTTGCAAGCTCAAAGAGGTTACATTTAGGTTGCCTATAAGGAAAAAATCTTTGATAACTTGGGTGGTGAGGCACTGGAACAGGTTGTTCAGAGATGTGGTGGATGCCCATCCTTGGAGACTTTCAAGGTGAGGCTGGATCACACCCCTTGCAATCTGGTCTAGCTGTGGATGTCCCTGTTCATTGCAGGGGAGTTGGACTAGATGACCTTTAAAGGTCCCTTACAACTCTAAGGATTCTATGATTTTAAATTACTGTTAGGTCTTAATAGTAAGGATGGAATTTAGTGGATGTAGGGGAAAATTTTATTTGTGTTTTTTCTTTCTTATACTTCTGCTTTCATTTGCTTTCAGAACATGAATGAAGCCTCATCCTTGCTTAGTGCCACATGTAATACGTTTATCACAACACTTGAAGAATGTGTGAAGATTGCTAATGCCAAGTTTAAGCCAGAAATGTTCCAGTTGCCTCATCCTGATCCCTTAGTTTCTCCTGTGTCACCGTCACCTGTCCAAATGGTTAGACACTTTTAAAATACTTTTTTTTTCAACGGGTTATGTTGTTGTTTATGGGAGGAAGAATGGCAGAAAACTATTGCTTTGTGTTTTGATGTCAGCAGATGGAATCTTAACTCTGCTATGTTCAGTACTAGTTTTAAATATTTTGTAAATCAATACTTCTCTGTTTCCGGTCTTTGTTTTCTAGCCTTTACATAATTGGAGTAATTTGTCATACCTATCAAGACCCTGTACTGAGATATCTATGAAATTAATGAGATTTGAATACTTGAAGCACTTCAGCAGTATAATGTATCTTTCAATGTATATCATTCAAAAATGTTTATATATTAGAGTAATATAATCTTATTTATCAAAAAGGTAAAAAATAGTAAAGATACTGCTTGCATAATTCTTTGTTACTAATCATTTTTTTAGGAGGACAATATATGCAGAATTGCCTTAAATATCTCACTAATTGCATATGTAGATTCTAAGATGAGCTGTATTGTAGCTTATTGTTGTGGGAATCCCTTTATTTGCGCTTTGATCTTGTCTCCTTATCTTCTTCCAATCTTTTTATCTTCCTATTTATTTATCTAATGTAATACCTTTCATATGTAAAAGTTTGGCAGTGGTGTCGGAAGAACCACAAAGAATCAAAGGACAGAATTTTGGCTTTATTGTGTGTGCAGAATTTAAATGGTCTTTTGGTAGCGGGGAAGAGTACCTCAGTATTCCTGTTTATCACATATTTTGGTTAAATTGCATTTCCTGTGTGAATGCTTTAGCACTGCTGGCAATCCACCTTTTTTTTTTTTTTTTTTTTAAAGAGTTAAAACAGGCTGTGTTTTGTTTTAACAAAAGTTGTTTTTAATTAAAAGAAAATCACCCACCCTTTTTGTGAGGCTGTAAATAAAGTATAAATTAATGTTGGTGTGAGTCATTTCTGTAAATAACTTGTGACTTTTTTTGTCTTCCTAGATGAAGCGTTCCATTAGCCATCCTGGTCCTTATTATTCGGAAAGGTACTTTTCTATTTCATTAGATTTCTTTTCTCAAAACACCTCCCTGAACCTGCCAGCATTAAAATTGAAGTGTGAGATAAAGTTCACTTTGGGGGAGGAAATTAAAAGGCATAAGTTGATCTGCTTTTGAAAATTAAGGTGCAGATTCACAGTGTCTTTGGCAAATAATGGAGCTGTTTTGTCTGTTACTTGCTCTGGAAATATTTATTCGTGCTAGAAACTTCATGCAAATGACTTCTGCTAACTTCATAAAATCAGACATGTAGCCTGAAGTGCTACCATTGTATTTTGGGCTAGTCTTTCAGATTTTTGAACTATTTTCTTCTGTATGTAAACAACAGACTGCATTTTTTTTATTTCAATTTTCAGGCTTTAAAATTATGAAAATCAAGAATGTTCTGTTGACCGGGTCATTTCTGTGTTAGTATAGTGAAAAACATAATTGATAGAACAACAAATCTATAGTCAAAGTTGTTTTAAAATTTGGGTTCTTACAGATTTTTCATACTAACGTGACTCATTTTGTTTATAGGGATAATCACTCTGTGAAAGAACCAATTTCATCCCTCCATCGGTTATCACAGCAACGCAGAAGAACATACTCAGATACAGAATCTTACAGTGGCGCTCCCCTGGAAGATTCTCAGAGTAAGTTTGGAAGAGGGATGGTTTTCTTTTGTATCTTTCTGTAGAATTTATTACCCTGTTTATGTCAAGTGTTATAGTGCTAATGTCAGTATGAAGGAAAAGATTTGGTTATACATTTCCTACGCTACAGATTGAAGCGCTTGTATTATGTTGCTGATTTCTCTGGTTTTCATTCATACTGATAAGAATTTTACAGCTGAAGTATTGAAATGAGTAGGACTGCTTGTAATCTAAAATGGAGATCTAACCAAAACAGGAGTGTTTGTACTAAATAGTAGTCTCTCCTGGTTAAATGGGTCCTACTGAGTTAGTATTCGGTTCTGTGGTTTTTCAGTCTTGATTCTTGCTGTCCTTTGGGCTCTGTCCTAACTCCTTTCAGGAAGACTTTTAACTTGACTAGTTCTTCTTGGCTAGTTCTGGTTTAGTCTTGCTTTCTTCTGGAATGCCTAGTGCATCACTTGGATTGAAAAAACCTGAGGCCTGTGCGGTGCTAAAAGCATGTGTGAGCCCAGAGAGGTACTAATGCTTTTACACTATCATAGCACAAATATTTGCACGTCCACGCCGTTTCCTTGGTTCTCTGATGCTCACATATTGTGAAATGACAACCACTTTTGCCTCAGTCACCTGCCTCCAATTTAGGATCTGCCACAATAAATCCCAAGCTAATAAACTTGGTTTAAACTCTATTCTGTGTTTCATTGTTAATGTAGCTGCACATCAGTCTTGATTTGGTTGTTAACATCTGGACCTTCTTCACCAAGCCTAACTCTTTCCAGAACTGCTGAAAAGTCTTGTTCCTGCTAATACCAGACTTTTCTAATTTTTTCTCTTTCCTGACAGGCAGTCTAACTTCAGCTTGCAGAAGTCATCAATTTCGTTTTAATAATAGAAATTGTTTTAATTAAATGCGTATCAATGCATCAGTGTTTTTCTTTCTATAATCAATCTTTGTCATACAGCATTTGTCTGCACAGATGGCTGTCCTTCAAATTCAATACTAACTGTTTAAAAAAGGTACCAGATGTATACTAGGTGAACATTCATTATATCCATCATCCTTGTGCGTGATACTGATGGAAATCGTTTAGAAGTGCAGAGTAATTTTGCATCTTATCCCTGATGAAGAGCAAAGACTTAACAAGTAGAATAACTGACAGATTGGGTGAGGGTTTTTTTTTTATTTGAAATTTAAATACTTCTTGATATCTTCATAGGATCTGCTCACTGTCCTGGAAATGCTGTAAATGGAGATCTGGTGTCATCAACCATTCCGGAAGAAAATAGATCGATATCAAATGAAAGATCTAACCTGGAAGGGAGTCTCTCATCCTTTTCTTCCTGAAGAAGCTGAAAGTGTTTAAATTTTCTATTAAAATGCTATGCAAAGGCTGCTGTAATTATATTGTTATTATAGGAAGTAGTAATTTCCCTTTTTAGAAGGATTTCTCTGCACTTTATAGAATAACCTGAAAAATATCTTTGAAGTGTATTTTATCTTTATATAGTTTATTTGCAAGAGTATTTTCCTAATATTTCACAGTTTGAATGTGCATTTTTTTGGAACAAATGATGGTTTAAAAGATAAACATCTACATTTGTAAATGTTGCTCTTTATAAAAAGTTTGAAGGTCTGACTGATACAGTAGTAAACCTGCAGATTATAAACTTTAGCAAAGAGGTTTTGTTTTGTATTTTTTTTTTCCTTTTTGGAGAAAGTGCAGCTTGTGCCTGCTGATCATTTGTATAAGCAGTCTGCCTGGAGCTTTGATGGCCCTGCAGGGGCTTTTTTTTTGCCTGAGTAAGGACTGTGGGACTGGGCATTAATGGATCTACTCTAGCAGCATGTTGGTAATTGACATTGCCTTCTTTAAAAACACAAGGGTATACATAATCTGGTCCTTGTTTTTAGCCAATGAGAGTAGAAATATTTTGTGTATTTTTCTATTAAAAAAAAAATGTATACAGATAACTTAATATGAAGCATTTGTATCAAGCATTGGATATTTAATAATTGTATTTATTTATTCTTCTTTTGCATCAAAATTTTTTTACCTACTTTCACTACTAAAGATACAAAAATCTACTAAAGGTTTCAAAATGGGCATAAATTGTTTCTGGTGTGTGTAGCATCACAAGTAGCTAATGCAACATTTCTAATATATACTCTGCTCATGTAATGCTTTGCTGAAGACATGTCTTTATAGAAGTAAGAGCTGAACTATTAGACCACGAAGCTGCTGTTGATATGGATAGGTGTATCTTTATCTGGACATATTTTATTTATGACATATTTATACAATGGGAGCTTCTGTTTTGGCGATTCCTCTATATCGTTTCAGGATGGTATGCACCAGGAGGTGCGTTCTGCTCTCATTTACGTCAGTGTAAATCTGCATTAACTGTAAGTGAGATCAGATTCTGATACTCAGTAATTCATGAGTAATATAGTATAGTATAACAGTGCCTACTACCGCCTTGATCCATAAGGTTGCGAGCGTTAGCATTGTAAGCTTTTGGCATGGGGGGGAGGGTTGGTGTTCATTTAAAGATAAGCTTGGTTTATGAAGTCTTAGCTGTAGAGCACTTTAAGCAAGCCATTTACTGTTTTTCGTTTATACAATTCCTAAATAAATGCACGGAGTTTTTTGTACTTGAGCACATACCAAAATCTGTCTTTTATAATCAAATCTTCTTTAATTTGGTCTAAGTTGTCTTCTTTTGGTGTTTATGAATAATTTGGTGGTATTGAAGCAGTTTGGAAAAGACAAATGGGGTAGGATTTGAAGGTTTCATTATAAACTTATGGAATATTGATTCATCTAAATCAAAATGGATCCAAACGTTGAGAAAAAACATAGGCTGTTGCTTGTGTAGGCTACCAGTCTTAAAAACGTTCTGTTGGTTGTCAAAGGGAATGGAAAGGCTCATTTGATTAAAGTTATTAATGGCTTCCAGCTCAGTGCTGTCATTTGTGCTCAGTTTTCATGCACATGTCATTTGTTTATCAGCCACACATGCTTGTATTTTTTTTTCCCTAAATGTTTGCTTTTATGTATTCTGTGTGACATCTAAGGCAATTGTAAAAACAAGTATTAAAAAGAAAATGTTCAGAGAAGTAAATGACGTATTTGAGTGTTATGTTGAATCATATATACTGGTTTAGAGATAGCTACTGAAATTTCACTCAAGTTTTTTCCAGTGTGTACTATGGTAAGTACGTGTCATTTTGATGGGAGTCTGTTTCTGACTTTCAGCTACTACAGAGAAAATAAATAGTCTGGACTCTGTGCAAAAATTTCCCTGAGACTGATCAGTGCGTGTAGTTGTAAATCGGTGTTTAAAATACTGCTGATAAATATTTTAGGTATGATTGGTTAGATAAAAGTTGTAATGCTTAGATTCAAGTATAACGGCTCCCTGTAATTAATTACTTCAGGACTCTGTTGTTTTTTTTCCATGTGCCTAAAGCTGGAATGATATCTTTTAGTATATATGCAACATGTTCTTGCTAAAGGTAAATCAGTTTTTTTTGTTTTTTTTTTTTTTGTACCACTGCTCTATGGCTGAAATCCTGAAATGAGTGAAGATGATATACCATTGTACTTTTGGCATTAGGAGCTAAGAAGTCATTCTGAAAAATGGTACTAAGCTGGAACCAGAGTGGTCCATGCGTAGTAAGATTTAAAAAAAAAAAAAAAAAAAAAAGCTGGATGCTCTTATATTTTTGCTTCCAGGTCCAGGGGAAAGCGAACTAGAAATGCGTAATTGTGTTGTTGCTCTTTATTGTGGGGAATGGGAGCTGACTTCAATAACAAACATTATGTAATTAGCGCGTCTAGTTTTGATTTCGCATCTCAAGAGCTCAGTCTGAAACCAGATTGAATTTTTGAAGTAGTTCTCACAGAAAGGGCATGATTGCATCCTGTCTGCGTGGACAAAGAGGAATGTTTTCTTGTTGTTGACTTTTATCTTCGAAGTTTCTAGCATCAGATGATAATAAGATGAAAATAAGAGTACGGGCTGCAGTTTAAAACATGCTCACTAATCTTTGCTAGGATTTTTTCCTCGTGCATCAGGATCCAGAAGCATGAAGTCTAACTGCTTTGACGTGGTGGTAGGATATTTTTGTGAACTTGGCACTGTGGTGCAATAGGTCTTTCTTTAAAGAGAGCTAATGTTGGCTTGCGCAGTTAAAAATCCCAGTATTCTACCTGAATGGAGGAAGTAAATAATTTCGGACATTCATTCTTCATTTTCTTATTTTTACTCGGAGAATGCTTAGTCATGAAAATTGCTGTTGTTTTGGGCTGTGTTTTATGAAAGTGAAGGAGACTGGAGCTCTATGTTGTGACTTTATCAATGGCACTCAATTTTAGTGTTAACTTTGCTGTCTTGTGAACACAGGCTCAGCAGCGTGTCAAGTTATCTATTAAAACTGTGCTCCAGCAAATCCTGTAAGTACATTACTTGAAATCCTATTTGAGGCATATGAGTTAGTCATCTGCTTAAAGTTAGATGTGCTTGCAGACAGAACTAACTTGCTTACACTACCACACGAGCTGCTTGCAGCTTGATCAAGTAAAAACCTCTAGATTTAGTAGAGACAATTGAAAACTGAGTTTCCAGTAGCGAACCATATTTTTATTGATCTCTTTTACTGCTGTCTCTAAGGGAAAGTAAAGTACTGTACATTCAGATTCTTTTGCATTGTTTCCAAATGTGCCTATTTTCATCACTCCCAACTGTCTTGATTTTGTCATGATGATCCAAAACGTAGCTTTTTTTTGTATTTTAACCTCTGTTTATTAGCTAACATTCAGGTCATTTTGTCTCTGACTACGTGATTCCCTTGCAATGCTGAGCTTGCTCTATGGGTGATTACAGGCGGGAGTCTAGCAGCAGCGTAGTCCTCTTAGTGCTGTACATCACTAAGCTAGCATAGCCTACTGAAAAGCAAGATGAGATTTGGCAGTTGGTGAATGGTGCTATGTATTGTGCTTCTGGTAGCCCATGCAGGCTGACCTAGCGTGGATCTTGAAGGTGTTTAGCAGCTCACTGTGCACTGCACAAGCAAGGCTCTAGGTTTGAAGGCACATCTAGGCATGTTTTTTCCTTCAGGTGAGACATGTTCTTTTCTTGCTCTTGCAGCTCGGAAAGCAAATGGTATCCTGGGCTCCATCAGAAGAGGGGTGGCCAGCAGGGGCGGGAGGTAAATTGTCCCTCTCTACTCTGCTCTTTGAGGCCCCACCTGGAGTACTGTGTCCAGGGCTGGAGCTCCTCGTACAAGAAAGATAGGGAGCTGCTAGAGAGGGGCCAGAGGAGGGCCACGAAGATGAGCGGGAGGCTAGAGCACCTCCCCTACAAAGACTGGGCTTGTTCAGCCTGGAGAAAAGAAGGCTGCAGGGTGACCTCATTGCAGCCTTTCAGTACCTAAAGGGAACCTACAAACAGGAGGGGAGTCAACTCTTTGAAAGGGTGAGTGACAGCAGGACAAGGGGAAATGGTTTTAAGTTGAGGGAGGGGAGATTTAGGTTGGATGTCAGGGGGAAGTTCTTTACAGAGAGAGTGGTGAGGTACTGGAACAGGCTGCCCAGAGAGGTTGTGGATGCCCCGTCCCTGGGTCTAGCATTAAATGGGGAGGTTGGTGGCCCTGCCTGTGTCAGGGGGGGTTGGAGATTCATGATCCTTGCCTTGGGGTCCTTTTCAACCCGGGCCATTCTGTGACTAACTTTACTGAGGTATCACTGTTCATTGTTCTATGAGTAGTGCCCAGCTAGTTTATAATTGTTTCTTTTTCCCCCTATGGAAAAAAGTGAAGTAAGTCTGAAGGGGTTTAAATGCTCAAAACAAACTGAAACACCAAACGAACACAGACTTTAAGGTGCAGAAAGCATGCTTTATTTGAAATGAACAATTCTATCTCAAGGAGGTCAACATCTAACAATTAGATTAAGTACTACATTAGAAGAACTACAGCAAATTGAAGTGCAGGGCAATATCTGATGTAACAACAGCTTGTTTTCAAACTGTGGTTCGCTGCTTAGTTGCCTGTAAGTTACTACTAAGTGTCTAATACTACTACACAAACTCAATCACTGCACCCTACAAACCTCCAAGAGTTGGTACTGCTGCTGCACTTGAGTACCTAAATGGCTTTGTTGATTATGGGGATGGCCAGGTGATGTTACTTTTTTAAAGCCGTTCAGGCAGTCATTGTGTCAGAAGCAGCACCCAAGCAGTGGGCGAACAAAGTGCTGGCCGCTTGCACTTTGTTCAAAAATTGTCAGTCAGGTATGGAAATTACGACATAATCAGATCCAATGTAAAACATTAAAGTAATACTTACAGGAGGGTAATTGTAAATATCACCAGTGCCTTACATTTCTGATTCAACATAAGTATTTGTGCATGTATGAAATACTATGCACAGTATCCTCTTTTGGTGGTAGGTAATCATCAACAGGGAGCCTCTCTACCTGTTGAGGCATTCTTAAACATCAACAATGAGTTGAGGCACAAAAATTAGTTAAATGTTGAGCAGGATAGTCATTTGCCAGGAAACTTTCTCCTACCAACTGTTAATTCCAAAAGTTACATTTCAAAATGTCATAAAACAAATGGTACAAAACTTCATAACCGTTAACTTCGGCTATATACAGTATGTACATGTCAGTGAAAAAAGTGTTTAAAATTCTTAGGTCAATAATGACTATAAGTCATAACGTATATCTCTAGACTTTGTCTCATTCAGGTAGGTACAAAAATATTTTTTTTTTAATATTTACAGATCAGTCCATATATTAATCACTTGTAAAAAGACAAGTGTAAATAATACAGATCAAGCTTTCTAAATTGATCGAATATTAATATTCACAGTGGCAGAATCGGTACCAAATTCATTTCCTAAATTCAGAGTGTAAATTCCACCGTCATTCTTCTGGACATCCATGATGATCAGGGTGGTTAGATCTTCGCTGGTTTCAATGTGGAATCTGCCTTGCTGGTCCTGACTGGTAATTTTTCTTCCTCTGCAGTACCATGTTATTTCAGGAGCAGGTTCCCCCGAAAAAGCACATGATAACGTGAGAACTTTTCCTTCATCAATACTGATGTCAGATGGCAGAGCTTCAATTTTTGGTGGTACTCCTTTACAAAACAGGAGAAGAAATACCAAGTTAGTTTGTTTCCACTAAGCCCCTTTGAGCAGGTTTACTTCAAGGACTATTTCAAGATAGTCAAAGCACTAACTCTACCAGTAATTCATTGCTCACCTCTCACACCTGATTTAAGCATCTTACTAGTTGAACTTTCCAGTTGAGCCATACTAGATTTCCCCATAATACTGCTGGAGCTCATCTCTACAAAGGATTCTTTCATGGAGGACATGCTTTTGGCAGACATGCTTGCAAATTTCGTTTCAGTCATGCTGCTACTGCTGAAACTGCTGAATGAAGCCTCTTGTTTAGAAGCAGCCATTTGAAAGGATTGAGAAGAAAAACTTTCGTGCATGCTTGCGTCGCCACTTGTCTTCAATACTACCTCCTTTGGAGGTTCTTCAATTAGAGCTGAGGAGCATCGCAAACATAGAAGGAAAAACCAATAACATCACATTAACTAAGGAAGTCATGCAGTCTACATGGTTAATTTCACAGAAATGAACAGACAGCTTAGCTTAGCTTTCACTGGAAAACTGCAACGGAGAATATAATTGTGTAAAACTTGTTTCAAGATGCCCGAGTTACAAATGCTAATTTGGAAATGAAACAAGTAGGAAACAGAATGGTTGCTAGGTTGTATCTGGTGGAAGGGAAAGACATGCTTAAGAAGAAATAGATCGTCAACACACTATTTCCTAATAAAGCCATTATTAGAATGAGAAACTGTGTGTTCAGTTCATAATTGTAGAAGTTGTGGAACATTTCCGAGTTCTTAACAAGCATCATACCAGAAGTTCTAGATGTTGCTGCATTCTTCCGTAGTTATCAAAGAGAGCAGAAGCTATCAGCTACTGCAGCTTTCCTTTAAGCCCAAGCGCAGTCATCCAAGCAAATCATAGTAACCCCGTGGTGCTAGGAACAGAGATGTCCTTGTACAGCCAATAAAATCTTAAATCTGGTTTGTAAGGTACCATAACAGTTTTCAACTGCAGAATTATTTTGTTTCGTTGGATGAGGTTCTGTTAGTAATTCAAGAAAAAGTGCTTGCTAGCACCAAGGTCTTAGCCTAGAAGAAATGTTCACAGCTTTCTGTTAACACTCATCTAGGGATATGAAAGAACATCTGCATGCTTCTCTGTGGGCACTATGAAGATTTTTCATTGCTAAAGACCATTTGTAATGGTCTTTAGTTTTGTGGATATACCAATATACATAATAAATAGAAACTTGTTAAAATACCTGTACCAACCTTGCTGGTGGCTTTTATCAAAAATCCTTTTAGTAGTAGACATACCACAGCAAAAAGACCCGATTAATGTCAGCACAAGATGCAGAAAATGAACTTACGGAATACAGTCAAAGACGCTGTAGCAGAGCATTGCCCGTGGTAATTTTTAGCCTTAACTGTGTACTTTCCAGTGTCGCTCACTGCAGCATTTTGAATCTCAAGAGAATAAGTGTTTTTAGAGCGAGTCACTCTCATACGTGATGAAACAGCAATCTGTGGAAGATAAAATTGTTCCGTTAAGATCAATTCAGTGAAGAATTCTAGGTTTTCAAGTGAACATAAAAAACGAATACTTACAGGTTGATTATTCCTAAGCCATTCAATTTCGGGAGAAGGATCTCCAGAAACTTCACAGGTGAACAACACGTCTTGTCCTTCGTTGACATTTTGAGACTTCGGCTGCATGATAAATGCTGGTTCCTTTGAGTGCTCTTTAGAGAAGGTAAGCACGTACTGGCATTTAATAATGCCTTCATCAGTTTTACCTTCGCAGGTAAGTATACCTTCATCTTTATTACTAGCCTTCTTGATAGTTAGTGTGTGATCGCTTCCAGAAATGCCATATCTGTAATCATCTGAATTTCTTAGCTCCATTCCATTTAGCACCCATTTTACTTCAGAGGCACCAGGAATGTTGGCTTTCAAAGTCACTTTCTGCCCTTCAGACACGGTCATTTGAGTCGAAGAAGCTTTAATTTCTGCTTTCAATTGTTTGACATCTTCTGTAACAATTGACTTTTTAATGACTTCTTCAACGGCTGCTTTTTCTTCAGCTGCCACTGATGATTTCTTCTGGGTAGAAACAGTAAGTACTTCATCTCCTTTCTCAACTGCTTTATGAGTTTCAGAGACACTTCGTACCTGGGAATGGATATTTTTAAATACTTGGCCGGTAAGCTGGAAGTTAGTTTTTGAAATACCTCCTTCTCCCATAATTTCACAAGTATATTCTCCTTTGTCAGATTCTGTGAGGTCATGGATTTTGAGCTCGTATGTGCCATCTGATGCATAATGAAACTTGAAATGATGGTCTTCTTTCAGTTTTTTGCCGTCCTTATACCAAGCCACTTCCCTGACGCTTAAAGCACTACTTTCAACTGTGCAGGATAACTTCACCTTATCTCCAAGGGTTTCTGCTTTCAGTTGCTCTTTTATCTTTGGAGGAGAAGCAGTTGGTAATTGTACTTTCTCTACCGGCGCTGTTTTGTCTCCAGGTGGTGACTTGGCTTTTGGGGGGGTACTGATGGGTTCAGGAGATTTCACTCGTTTAGGAGACTTAACTGGCTCTGGAGACTTTACACGAGGTTCAGGAGATTTGATTCTCGGAGGTGACGTAATTGCTTTTTCAGGGATTCTTTTTCTTTGAACGGTCAAAGTGAAGTGTGCTTCCTGTCTTCCTTCAGAGTTTTCCACCACAACAGTGTAACTTCCTTCATCTGAAATCTGGACCAAAGAAATTTCAAAAGTAGATTTGTACTGTGTCCGTGTTATTTGGAAGCGCCTGGAAGAAACAATAGGTTGACCCGCACGGACCCATGTTATTGTTGGTGCTGGTTCACCATCAACGTCGCATGAAAATCTTGCAGTCTCGCCTTCAGAAACTGTGATTGACCGCGGTTTTGTAAGGATCGTAGCTGGCAGAGTGCTCTTAAATGCCTTATGTACAGTCCTCTCTTCCAGTGATTTCTCTTCAGAGGCAGTGATTTTTTCTTCGGAAGAAGCATGGTGTTCGTATGATAAAAGTGACTCTCTCGTTGCTGACACTTCTGATTTGACCTCTCTTACTGAGGAACTCGCTTCTGTGGCAGATGCTTTTTTAAATGACGAGACTGCATATGCCTCTGTTCTTGTCAGGTCAGGTAAAATTGACCGTGGTACTTCTTCATCTCTCCGCTGGGAAGAGTACGTAGTGTAATCTCCTCCAGTAACATCTAACGTTGCATAATCAGAACATTCTCCTTTGTAGTTTATGCATACAGCCCTGTATGTTCCACTGTCATCAATATGACAGTCGAGAATTTCCAATGTTAATACCCCGCTGGTATTCGAGAAATGTATCTTACTGCTCTCCTGGAGCTCAATACCATTGTGGTACCACTTCACATCAGCCGTTGGCTTTGACTGGACATTCAGAATGAACCTGGTGTTATGGCCACACGGCACACGGTGTGAGCGCATCCTCAGGGTGATGCGAGGAGCGTGGTCAAGGGTGAAAGGCTGTTGAGTAAGAACTTCGTATTTCCTTTCCATAGTTTTCTGTGTTTTCAAAGCAGATTTCATGGACTCATATCGAGAAAAAATGTCAAATCTTGCCATCCTTTCAAACCGAGAGAGTGATCTTTCGGTAGAAACTGGGCTAGGTGAACGTGGTCGAGTTCTCTCTGGTGTTGGGGATCTTCTTTCACTTTCCTCGGGTGGTCGTGAACGGGGTCTAATTAATTCAGATACAGGGCGCATCAACTCAATGTAAGTCGGAGAAAGGGATCTTCTTCTCCTTAGTAATCTGGAAGGAGGTGAAAATTCCCTGTGAACATGTTGCACCATTTCTATTTCTTCTTCTTCTTCCGATGTGATCTCAGTTATTTCTCTTTCCCTCCTTCTCCTCAGTCTACTCTTTTCCTCTTCTGCCATATATTCCAGTTCACTCTTGTACTCAGAGAGTCTTTGAGTAGCTCCAACAGGACGGAGCAATTCTTCATCCTCTCTTTCAGCCATTATTCTTTGCTTTTGTTTGGGGGGTCTGTAGGCAGCTCGGTCGTAGCGCTGACGTAGCTCTGCATAGCTTGCGCTTGTGTCAGCTTTAGTTGGGATATGGTAGCTGGAATACCTCAGCTCTCTCTTTCTTTCTTCCTCTGACTGGACCTGTGCTCCTGCAGTCGAGTACCGAAGTGCAGACAGCTCAAAGCGTGGGGGACTTCTACTTGGTGGGGAAGCAGAAAAGCCTAGCTCAAGCTCTTCTTCGAGGCGCAGTCTTTCCTCTTCAGTTCTCTTCATGGCTAAATAGTCCTCAATAGGCAGGAGTAATTCCTCATCAGATAAATCACCAAGTGACCTCCTCCTTGGTCTGTAGTAAAATTCGTAATCCGGAGATGGTGCACGCCGACGTGCTGGTCTGACAGTTTCAAGATCATCTTGTGTTAGCTTCGGTATGCGCCATTTAGGCTTATACTGATCAGAAATGCGTGGCAGTGGCATCACGTAGAACTGCTCCCACCTGGAAAGACGTATGCGTTTCTGGCGTTTCTGAACAGTTCTCTCAAGTTTTCCTGGCATTTCGTACTGGTCTCGCAGCCTCTTGTACCATTTCATAT
Organism: Chrysolophus pictus; assembly: GCA_037305975.1. Lineage (NCBI taxonomy): Eukaryota > Metazoa > Chordata > Aves > Galliformes > Phasianidae > Chrysolophus > Chrysolophus pictus. The sequence continues at coordinate 22,258,490 of CM074582.1, forward strand.
CTGACAGAGGCACAAAGTGTTTAATGGTCTGATCTTCCTCAAGAGTAGTGCGCACATGTTTGCGAGGCTCTGGAACCTCATACGGCATACGAAGTTTTCTTTCTTCCTTCTTTTCTTCTTTCTTAATTTCATATTCACCTTTGACAGTCTTAGTGCTGACAGCTGGTTTGTATAAGATAGCAGCTTCTCTGAGAGCCTCCTGTGCAGTTTGTGTCAATGGAACAGCTTCAACCCCAGAAAGGATCTCTGCCATTCTTAAGGTCTTGTCAATTTGCCTTTGTACATGCTTCTCCCGCTCTTCTTCAGTCTTGTACTCACGCTTGACATATTTCAAGCGTTCGACTTTGAGATAAGCCTGGCAGCTTGTAGATCCAGCGCTGTTCGTAGCAGTAACTCTGTAATAACCGCTGTCTTCTGGTAAAGTATCTCGGATATGCAAAGCATAGTAATCTAAACCTTCATGAATTATATCAAAGTTAGGACCAAAGGATAGAGGTTGACCATCTTTCTCCCATGTCAGTGTCGGTTTTGGTATGCCAGATACCCTGATTTCAAAACTGACATTTTGGCCTTCTTGGCATTCGGCATTGGCCAGCAGCCTTTTAAACATTGGCCTCAGCGTAGTATCTGCCGGAGGTGGATGCGGAATCACAGTCAGCTTAGCTTTGCAGCTGTCTTCCCCATATTTATTGCGTGCTACAATACTGTATTCAGCATCGTCCTCCTCAGTGACTTTATTGATGATGAGTTGGTAAAGACCTTTGTCTGATTCAAAAGTATACTTATCGTCATCACCAGGTTTGATTCTCTGGCCTGATTTGAACCATGTTAATCGAGGTTCTGGGTGGACTGTTATAGTTACACCAAACCTGACGTTTTCTCCAACATATGCAGTACGATTATACAAAGGCAAAGTAAATTCTGGTGGACGCTCTAAGAGTCTCATTGCATCAACCCGGCGTTTCACTTTCCTAACAGCTCTGCATCTGTAGTGCTCAGACATCTCTCTCACACCTTTAACAAAAAGTTCTGCGTAAGAGCTGTCTTCACCGTAGTCGTTTATAACCTTGCATCTGTAGGTTCCATCATCTGATTTAGAAACATCTTTGACGTACATTGTCGCCACGCCTTCTTCATAATTGATTTCGTATTTCTCATTATTTTCTAGTTGCCTCATACCAAAGTACCAGGTGACCTGTGTGGACTGATCATAGTTTTCAATCTTACACACGTATTTGGCATGCCCTCCTTCTTCTGCAGCAGCATGGTTTATCTGCCCAGCAATGGGACCGATGTCTATTGGAGCAACTTTAACTTTAGCCACTGTTACGCCTTTCTGAGATCTAATTGCACCCCCACAGGAAATACGGGCTACTGACACAACTGTGTTCCACTCCTTCTTTACTAGAGTGTGGTAGTAACGCCTGTGTCTTAAGGTCTTGATGGTTTTAGTGCTGGTCTTCTCTGTTTTCTGTTTAAGCCACGCGTGATTAAGTGCTTCAGCAGCTGTCATTCGGGCTTTTCTTTCCTTTACTAACAGGCGATCGATGAAGTCCATAGCCTCAATGCTTATGTCTTTGAATGCTTCATCATCAAAATTGTATTCGGCATTTAGAATATTTTCGATAACTTGTTGATTTGTTTCAGCAATGAAAGGATTAATGCCGCTGAGAAGTATGTACGTTAGAGCGCCAACTGACCACATGTCAGTTGCTGTGCTGACTAGATCATGGTGATGTACTTCAGGCGCATAGTATTCAGGTGAAGTGAACTGGAGTCTAAAGCTGTCTCCAGGCTTCAGTTGTCTGGCTTGACCAAATTCGACAATTTTAACTACAGAGCTCCTTCTTGTGAAATAAATAATATTGTCTGGTTTGATATCAAAATGCCCAATGCTGTGGCGATGTAAAAATTCTAGCGCATCACAGACTTGGCGTACATAACTTACTATTTCTCTTTCATTCAGTTCAAATGAAGCTGTGCTGATTCTTTCAAAGATATCGACTCCCGAAATGAATTCAAAAATCATGACCAATTCTTCTAGGCTCTCAAACGATTCGTGAAGATACAGGATATTTCGGTGCCTAGCAATGTTTAGAATAGAAATTTCTTTCTTTACCAAAACTTGGTCAGCACCTTTTACTTTGACAAACTTAGCCAGGTAAGTCTTCTTTGAAACTGCCTCAACGCAGCGGTGTGCAATGCCAAACTGCCCACGTCCAAGCTCTTCTGCAATCATGTATTTGTCGTAGAGTTCCTTCGTAGAATGGTGAGCAGCTTTAGCTGTGGTGACTTCTCTGGTCTCATCAACCTCTTCATCGTAGTTCATTACTCTAGTCTTATCTTCCTTTGTTATAATTGGATCAGTAGGTTCAGAAGGCTGGCTTTGGCCAAACTTGTTTTCTGCAATTACACGGAACTGATAGGTGGTCTTGCCAAATAGGTTCACTACTGTGTATCGTGTATCACGAGCTTGTGCAACACGAATCCATCGTTCTGCTGTTGTAGCACGTTTCTCAATAATGTAGTTTATGATCCTGCTCCCGCCGTCAGTGGCTGGTTCAATCCAGGTTAAGTTGACTGAATCCCTTGAAATGTCTGTTACTTTCAAACCTCTTGGTGGATCTGGCACATCAGCCACATCTAATTCAACTGTTTTTTGATCAATTCCAAATCTGTTTTTGGCACAAACAATGTAAAAACCCGCATCTTTTCTGTCAACACCATTTGGGAAAACAAGAGATGTGAATGATCTTGTAACAATGACTTGGTAATGTCCATTAGTATCAATGAGATCCTGTCCCTTCTGCCATGTGATCACGGGGGGAGGCTTGCCACTGAAAGGGATCTTGATGCTCACTACTTCCCCTCGGAGGGCATGAACGGCTCCCATACCTTCCAGGTTTTTGGGCAAGTGAATCTTTGCAGGAACTGGAACAAAAAGAGGAAGAAAAAAACAACACATGAGCAAAAACACCTGAGAAGAGCACCAGTAATCTAACCGCTCGAAATTTAATGAGAATCTGTCTCGGGAATTGAGACCCTTCATTTACCTTCAACATCCAAAGAGGCAGTGCCGGACACTGATCCTCCTTGATTGGTAGCTCTAACTTGATACACTGTGGCGTCATCATCCGTTACATTTGTAATGATTAGCTGGTGGTATCCACCCTTGAATTCCTGTATTTTGATCTTTTCACCATCCGGCATGATTTCTTTGCCCTGCCTGTACCATTTGACGACTGGTTTAGGATGACCAGTGACTTTGCAGACAAATGTGGCGTTAGCTTGAAATTTCACGTTCAGATTTCTTAGTTCTTCCTTGAAATGTGGAGCTTGAATTGGTACGTCAGATTTTGGAATGACTGGTTGCGATACCTCACTCCACTCGCTTTCACCACCTAGGTTTTCACATTTTACACGGAACTCATATTCAAGGCCTTCAATAAGGTCTTTCACAGAGAATACAGTTTCACGAATTTCATCTGTTGTTACAGAGATCCACTTGTTTTGTTTCTTCTCACGTTTCTCAAGATAGTATGTTCTGATCTTTGCACCTCCATCACTCGCAGGTGGCTTCCATGAGAGAACACAAGAATCTTTTGTGACAGCGCTTGCTACTGGCTGACCAGGTTGTCCCGGTTTTTCTGTAAAGAATAAAGAGATTCAAACGTTGAAATGAAGTGAACTTGCCTTAGCAATTACAGAGGCATACCGAACTGGGTATTTCGGTGTTCACTTACCAAATGGAGGCTTCATAACGACAACTGATGAGACTTCCAGTGCTTCACTAATTCCATATGTATTCTGAGCAGAAACACGGAAATAATAGCCTGCGTTTTCAGTTAGATTAACAATTCTACAAGTTGTGCCTGAAATGCTTGAAGACACAAGTTCCCATTCCGCTCCTTCCTTGGCTTCACGTTTCTCTATGATGTAATTTGTTATCATAGCACCTCCATCATCCTCTGGTGGTTTCCAGCTAATCACCACAGAGTTCTTTAGTACAGATTCTATAACGATTGGCCCTTCTGGCTTATCTGGTTTATCTGTAAAACAGAAGGCAGCATCTTTTTAGTTCTTTCTTTTGCTACTCAGTATTTTAGAAAATATTCCACAAATGCACTGAAAATAAAATTCTTTACCTTGTATTTCCACATTAAGTACAGTGTCAACTGTTCCAAACGTGTTACTGAGTTGCACTTTGTACTTCCCAGCATGTGTTTTGTGCTGGACGTTCTTAATAGCAAGATGAGTATAATGCTCTGTGTTCTCAATAGTAACTGATTCTGATCCTCTCAGAGGTTTGTTGCCATGGAACCAAGTTATTGCTGGTACTGGCCGGCCAATATACACGACGTGAAGGCGGAGAGTGCCACCAGCACCAGCGTAGTATTTCTCTTTCAATGGGAAGCCAGGGTGGAACTGAGGAGGAGCCTGCAACAGTAGCTTGCCACTAGTTTCAATTTCTCCAACATCATTGGAAGCCATACAAGTGTAGAGACCTTCATCCTCTTGTTCATCTGTTAATACTGTCAGTGTATGGTTGCGTCCATCAGATGACATTTTGTATTTTCGGCTCTGTGCCAATTCTTTGCCAAAGCGGTACCATTTAATATCAGGAAGAGGTCTCCCAACAATCTGGCACGTCAGCTGACCTGCTTCACCCAGTTTAGTTGTAACATCTTGCATTTCTTTTCTTATGGCAGGTGCTTCTCCAGCTAAAACAAAAATAAAAAAAGCGATGATTAACATGAAATGTTCCCCTATTCTTCTGTTACTGAAATTTAATCTTCATTTATGCTTGTGCCTCTTACATTTGAACAATTGGACTGTCCCTTAGGACAGTCACGCTGGCAAAATAATTTGTAAAGCACATTCAGTGTAGCACTGTGGTTTATGACACACGACACCACAGCAGTATTGCAGCAAATATGACAGTACATTTTTTGCTTACATGTTAATTTAGTTTTCACTGCCATAGCAGTCCTTCGAGGTCTGCTGAGGCCAGTCTGATTTTCTGCAAAAACACGGAATTCATATTCTGTGGCCTCCAATAAACCTCCTACTGTAAACTGTCTGTCCTTGATGAGTTCTTTATTGCATTTTTTCCAGGTGCTTTCTCCAGACTGTCGATATTCAACCCAGTAGCCAAGGATCTCTTTGCCACCATCACTTTCAGGTCGTTCCCATTCCATTGTTATGCTGTCCTTAGATATCGAAGTGATCTCAATTTCTCCAGGTTGGCTTGGTTTGTCTGAAAATTGCAAAATATACAGAAATAAAATTCCTTTCTGAATGTTACTAAATTGTTCTTCACAAGATCTATTAATGCAAACATTTTCTTACCAAATGGATCCTTGCATACAACTGGTTCAGAAGCAGGACTTGCTTCACTTTCACCAATTTCATTTTGAGCAACAACACGGAACTGATATTCAGCATCTGGAACAAGTCCCGTGACTGTGTACATTGTAGTAGTGATCTGCGTTTTGTTATGCCGGACCCATTTTTCTGTAGATGTCTCCTTACGTTCAATGTAGTACCCAGTTACACGAGAACCACCATCATCTTTAGGTCTGGACCAGGACAAGTTAACTGAACTCTTCGTGACATCAAGCACTTCAGGTGGGTTGTTTGGAGGCTCCGGAGGATCTGATAATAATGACAAGAACACGATTAGTAGAAATAATAAAGCCATAGCATTCAACTATTTGCACATACCATTGCACCTGTAGAAGCATAATGTAAGCAAGCAAGCAGTAGTTCACCAAAAAAAAGTTTTAAAAGATTTAAAATGGGGACTTACTCAGCGGTGTCTTTGGCACGGCTGGTTCTTCAGATTTGAGAGATTTGCTAATGCCAAAATGATTTTCCGCAGAAACACGGAAGTGATATTCCACATTTTCTTTGAGACCTTTCACTACCAAAGATGTCCCTTTTACTCTAGAATCAACCGTGTACCAGGCAGTCTTCGGTACTTCTCGTCTCTCGACAACATAACCTAGTATATCTGCACCACCATCATCTGTAGGAGGTCTCCAGCTTACTCTGACAGAACGAGCTTGTATATCATCATACTCAAGAGGCCCTTCTGGTGGATTTGGAATGCCAATCACTCTGACTTTAATATACACAGCTTTTTTGCCACACTTGTTTTCAAGTGCCAGATCGTAGGTGCCAGAATCTTCTCTTTCTGCATCTTTGATCACAAGTTCTGTGTGAGTTTCGGAAGTTGCAATCATGGCCCTTTTGCTGATGTCATGTCCTTCTTTTGTCCATTTGCATACCGGAATGGGCTTACCCTTAATGGGTATTGTAAGCCTGATAACTCCACCTTGTCTCACCATGAGACCTTCCTGGTATTTTTCATCAAGTTCAAAGTCAGGATATTCTGCAAAGAAAATTAACATCTCAGGCTATGTGTGTTTTACAGGTATATGCTTTAGCTAAATATTTCTTTAGGATGGGTTTCCATAGGAGTTAAGATGTGAAGTGTCTTACCAAGCATTTCTGTTATTTTGACTGTTCCTGGCACTTCAGCAGGTTCTCCTGGCCCACCAGCATTACAGGCCAGCACGCGGAATCTGTACTCTGCGCCTTGTGGTAAATGTGTCAAAGTGTATTCACGAATCTTGGTGGGAGTGGTATTGCATTTGGTCCATTCAAACTGATCTACCTTCTGCATCTCAATTAAGTAGCCAGTGACTTTAGAGCCACCTTCATCTTCTGGTGGACTCCAAGCCAGAGAGACGGATGTTCTTGTAGTGTCAGTGACTCTTGGATTCTGAGGTTTCCCTGGAGGAGCTGGAAGAGAAGACCATATGAGGGCTCAGTAAGATCTTCTTTATGAAGATTTAAAACACATAACAAATGCTAATTTCCAGCATACGATCCGTATGTAGACAGTATAGGATTTATACACGGAAACTTGGAATAAAAGATTTTCACTAATATTTTTCTTGGTTTCTTCCAGTCAGAATCTCCTCTGCTGTCCATAAACATATGCAGATAAATTTCCAAATTACCAAAAAGAGTGGCTTTCAGTAGGATCATTCCATTCTGCCATAATATGCTTAATCTATGTAGGAAATTACTTACCAATTGGATCCCTGGCAACAACAGACTTGGAAGGACGACTGGGTTTCCCAGCACCTCTTGCATTGATTGCTGTGACGCGGTGTTCGTATTCTAATCCTTCAACCAACCCAGTGGAACGGTAACGAGTCATAGTGACTGGAACTTTATTTGCACGAATCCATCTATCTGCTCTAACTTCTTTGCGTTCCACAATATAACCAGTAATCTGTGAGTCACCATCATCATCTGGAGGATGCCAAGTTAATGTCATACCATCTCGAGAGACATCAAACACTTCTGGAGTGCCAGGAGGGCCAGGGATACCTGTAAAAAGAAAACACAGACTTAGTGAAGAAAGCATCAAATAATTTTACACAGAGAAATATGCAATATACTATGAATGATGATGTAGTATCAAGATTGCATCAAACTTTTTTTAAATAAAAAAAACCAACAAAGTACTTTACAAACTAGGCCAATGAATAATCCTGCTTTTGTAATGGGGTGTAAAGCAAATTTTCAGTAATAGTAGATAGATAGCTAACAGTAGATCTGAGCATGAAAAGTCCATGCTTACTGTCCACACTCTCTGCGGTGCATTTACAATACCTAAATATGCTTATGGATGGTGCTTTTTCCCAGTAACGTACAAAGGCTACAGTGTACCACAATGTATCCCATGACTTGGCAAAAGAAGGTAACAACATTTAGGAAAATCTTATCTATGTGTGGCTACATAAGCCATGTAAATATGCATATTTTGTTCTTAAAGGTAGACTTACGAATTCTGCTCTTGCATTCTATAATCTCAGACTGCAGGTAAGATCCGATTCCAAAGCGGTTTGTAGCAGCCACACGGAACACGTATTCTGCACCTTCAACAAGCCTGGTGAACTTGTACATTGTTCTGGTTACTGACTCTGAAACTGGCAGCCATCCAGGACGGTGAGCGTCACGCTGCTCTACCACATAGCCACTAAGTGTAGCTCCACCATCTAGCTCAGGTGGCTCCCAGGAGATGGTTACATAATTTGAATCAATTTCATCAATTCGGATAGGTCCAACAGGTGGCCCAGGTTTGTCTATGAAAAATAAAATTAAAAGCCAAAAAATAACGTTGAGAGAAGGAATCATATCGGTGGGAACAATGTTCAGACAAATAAAGATCACGGACGATTACTGTCAGAAGTTCTTACCAAGGATTATAACTTTTATTGTATCGGTAACTGTTCCAGTTGTGTTCTTCAGTTCAAGCGTATACTCTCCAGTGTCATGAATGGTGGTCTCACGAACTGTCAGTTTAGCCATTTTGGCAACAGTCTCTATTTTGATGCGTTCTGACTCTTTTAGTTTAGAACCAGAAAAGAACCAAGATGCAGTTGGAGGTGGCCGTCCTCCAATTGGAATAGCTAACTCAATGGGCTTGCCAGCAGGTACATGAATTGTCTTCTGAGGTATTCCAGCAAGGTCAATTGTTGGCAGAACTAAGAAAAGAAAGAAGTACATTGATTTTCTCAGTATATGTTTAATAAATATTCCATTCACTTGGTGTAAGTTTCACACTGTTATTTTTAGCAGTAGGTACTTACCTTTTTGGTCCTGTACTGTTACTGCTGTGACAATCTCTCGTGCTTCTGAAACACCCTTCTGATTCTGTGCTCTGACCCTGAACAGATACTGTTCGCCTTCATTGAGAGAGATAATTGTATGTTCATACACGGTAGGCTTTACTGTCACTACCTTCAACCATCTTTCTGTTCCAGCTTTGCTGGCCTCAATAACATAGCCAGTCAATCTGCTGCCACCATCATGCGCTGGTTTCTCCCAAGCAAGAGTAACAGTTGATTTGGTGGTGTCGATCACTTCCAGTTTTTGTGGTGGTATAGGTACATCAGATACTAATACTGCATCAGATGTTTCACAAGCTTCACCAATGCCATAAATATTTTCCGGTAGTACTCTGAAATAATACAAAGCTCCTTCCAGAAGTCCAGTAACTCTATAAAACGTCTTGCTGCATTTGGTAGTGACAGTCTTGTAAGCTCTCATGGAAGCTTCACGTTTCTCAATTATATAATTGCTGACAGGGGCTCCACCATCAATGGTTGGAATGTCCCAAGTAAGTGTTGCAGAATCTCTTGATACTTCCTTAATTCTCACTGCAGCTGGTGGACCAGGTGTATCTAAAACAAAAAGAAAACATTTTTTTTTTTCTTTGGGATCCCTTCCTCGGATTAAGTTCTAAATTAAAACAAAACAACAACAATAAATAATAACAACAACAGAAGGATTTCATTTATAACTGGGATTGTTTAGTCTGGAGAAGAGGAGGCTCAAGGGAGACCTTACTGCTCTCTACAACTACGTGAAAGGAAGTAGATCTTGGACTCTTGTTCCGGATAACAGTGATAGAATAAGAGGGAGTGGCTTTAAGTTGAGCCAGGGGAGGTTCAGGTTGGATATTAGAAAAAATTTCTTCTCAGAAGCAGCGGTAATGCATTGGAACAGGCTGCTTGGGGAGTGGTGGAGTCACTGTCCCAGGAGATTTTCAGGAAAGTGGTAGATGTGGCACTTAGGAACGTGGTTTAGCAGGCATGGTGGTGAGACTAGATGATTTCAGTGGTATTTTCCCACCTTAATGATTCCATGACTGTAGCACAGCTTTAGAACTTCACATTCTTTGGAAATGACTCAATTTCTTACTCCTCAGTAACATGCACTGTGAGTAGTCTAATAACCATGTATAACTGTAGTAGTACTTACCATACACTTTCACAGAAATAGTCGCTGATTTTTTTCCTGATTGATTTTCAGCTTCAATTACATACTTTCCAGCATCGTACCGATTAACTTTATCCACAATAAGTAGAGTGTAGCTGTCTGTAGTATCAATAATACCTCGACTTACGAGGTCAATACCCTGCTTGCTCCACGTGACTACCGGAGCAGGTCTGCCAGACACAGAAACCATCAGACGCAGGGAACCACCAGCTCTCACTGTTACTGTCTTCCTCAGGTCATCAGCAAGCTCAAGCTCAGGTTTTTCTGATGAAGGGTGCAAGAAACATGAAATGAATTAATCTTTTAGTAGTTTTAAAAGAAAATAGAATTATTCTTTAAAATACACACTGATTTTTTCAAATTACCTATTCTTTCCACAGGTTCTATTTCTGCTGATGATTCACTAAATTCACTCATACCATTCACATTTGCAGCAGCAACTCTAAATTGGTATTTCTGGGCTGTTTTAAGACCAGTTACGGTGAACTCAGCATTCCTCAGAGTGGGAGTCGTATGTGGTCGGTACCACTGTTCAGTACCTTCTTCCTTCATTTCAAGAACGTAGCCTAAGATGTCAGCACCACCATCATATGTGGGCTTTGACCATGCTAAACTTATGCTGTGCGTAGTAGTGTCCACAACTCTTGGAGCTGAAGGTGCTGCAGGAGTATCTTTGAAAAACAAGAACATGTATTTCACGTTGGTTAAGGGAACATTTTACAGTTAAAAATAATTTATCAACAGTAAAAGCTGGGAAATGCATTTAAAATGAACTACAACTGCTTCTAAATTTTTTCAAATACTGTCTAGTTCAGTGAGTTCCTAGGTCTTTCTGAGTATCCCAGTTGAAGCGTGAATTTGGTTTTATGCTCCATTATTATAAGTAAATGTTAAAATGTATTTTAAATGTGGCAACTTACATGATGGTTCCTTGCATAGCACATATTGTGAAGCTTCGCTAGGCTCACTGTTCCCAGCAGCATTCACTGCAGTGACACGGAACTGGTACTGACCACCTTCCATAAGACCAGTAACTTTCAGTCTGGTATCATAAATAGTGTAATCTCTGTTCACTCGTGTCCAGCGCAGACTTTTTCTTTCACGTTTGTCTACAAGATAATCCTTAATCTCACTGCCACCATCTGATTCTGGTTTTGTCCACTGAATGATGATGTGTTCCTTGCCAACACTCACTTCTTCAGGAGTACCAGGCTGTGTTGGGATAGCTGTTGGTTTTAAAAATGAAGGGAAAAAAATTGTTTTACAAATTCTTTACCTGTGACAGACATTCCACACATTTTGACACAGAATGGAAGGTAGTAACATAGTAACACTCACTGAAAGCATTTCTGGCAATGACAGGTTCTGTTTCAAGCGGAACACCTGGCCCGTATTTGTTGACACCTCTGACACGGAAGATGTACTCGTTATTCTTAATAAGTTTTGTTACCACACATGATAATGTCTGGCATTCGGCCTCAACAATAACCCAGTGAAGTCTGCTGGTTTCACGCCTTTCTACAATGTAGTGAGTGATTTGTGCACCTCCATCCTCTTCGGGAATATTCCACGCCAGAGTGCACTTCTCTTCAGTTATTCTGCTAACTGTGATTTTTCCTGCGCATGGACCTGGTGAATCTGGGTAGAGATAGAAATCAGCGTTATTATTAGCAACTAAGGAAAAATTTCTCTCTTATTTTTACAGCAACGCTTGTGTGTTTTGTTTTTAATATACATTAAGCATGAATATTAATCACGGAAAACATACCAAGCACTTTAACAAGAACAGAAATCTGCTTTGTCCCACTGGCATTTTTCACTGTTAGAGTATATTTTCCACTATCACTTCTGTCACAGAACTTGATAATTGCAATGGCTCGTTTGCTGGTGTATTGCAGAGATATCTTTTCACATAGGTCCAATTCCTTATCTCCTTTGGACCAGAAGACTTTTGGTTCTGGTTTCCCACCAATGGCCGCATCAAGAACAAGATCAGATCCAGCCCTAATGGTTACAACTTCTCCCTGCAATCTGGCATCGAGTTCAGCCTTTGGTGGTGCTGTCAGAGAAAACAAACAAACAAAAAGATTAAATTACAAATTACAAGATGGTATTAAAAATGGAACTCCATGTATTTAGTTGTTCCAAATGAATATTTCTTACAGTATTCATCTTTGCAAATGACAGCACCGGTTGATTCAGATCCTTTGCTAATCACGCCAGCTGCATTCTTTGCTAGTACACGGAATTCATATGCTTCATCTTCACCAAGAGCTGTCACTGTAAAGAAGTTTTCTGAGACTATGGTATAATTGCATTTCAGCCAGCGTCCATCGCCAGATTCATTATATGGTTTCCGCTCAATAATATATCCAATAACTTTACTTCCACCATCATAAAGTGGTGGTGACCAGCTCAGGGACACTGTAGATCTGGTGACATCTGTTACTTCTGGCCTTCCCGGTGGATCTGGAGGAATAAAACAGAAAATGAGAAATGCAGTTCTATTTTAACTTACTATACAAAACAACTATTGAAAGTAATACTTACCAACTGGATTTTGAGCCACTACAGGTCTGGAAGCTTCACTAGCTTTGCTAACACCTGCAGCATTTAGAGCATAAGTTCTGAATTGATATTCTAGGCCTTCCACCAGCCCAGTGATTTTGAAGTTGCATTCACAGCATGGCACTTTATTTTCTTTCACCCAAAGGATGGTGTTGCGCTCTTTCTTTTCAACCCAGTATCCAATGACTTTGCTGCCACCATCATGATAGGGTTCTTCCCAGCGAATTGCCATGGCATTTGCAGACACGGAATAGACTTCTGGCCTTGAAGGTGGGCTTGGTGGGACTAAACACAAATGGGAGGTTGGGAAAATACCGGTTATTAAAAATACTTGCAGCAGTCAGAGGAAAACAACAATTTAAAAATAAAAGTAAAAATGTTTCACTTACCAAATGGATGTTCAGCTACTATAGTTTTTGATTCAAGGGGTTTGCTGACTCCAAATCTGTTTTCTGAGCTTACTCGAAAACTGTACTCCTGGTATTTTGTGAGACGGGTGACTTTGATCTGTGTACGTTTTACACTCGAATTTACCAGCTGCCATGCTGTTGTGCCGGATTCACGTTTCTCTACAATGTAGTTTGTAATATCACTGCCACCATCATCTTCAGGTTCTTTCCAGGTCAACATACAGGATTCAGCAGAGACAGATGATATTTCAATTGGGCCAGTGACTGGACCTGGCCGTCCTATGACTACCACTGTGACAGTAAAGGTTTTCACACCAGCAGTGTTTTCAAGCGTGAGGTAGTATTTCCCAGAGTCGCCTCTCATACTGTCCTTTACAGTCAGTGTGGTTCTGTCTTTTGTTGTCTTGATGGTAACTCTCTCAGTTTCCTTCAGCCTCATCTCCTCAAGTTTCCATGTCACTTTTGGAGCTGGGCGGCCACTAATAGGTATATCAATAGTAAAAGTGCTTCCAGCCTTGCATGTTATGAGTTGTCTGCTTATTTCACTGAGATCTGCTGTTGGTTCAATCTGTGGCTCTTTAATAATAACAGAAGAGAAAGCTTCTCTTGGCTCACTGTAGCCAGCATCATTCTTTGCCTTGACCCGGAACTCATATTCAGTGTTTTCCACAAGGCCTTCAACAGTGAAAGTAAGTTGCTTGGTTTGACCAGCCGGAATCCATTTGTCAGAGCCTTTCTGTTTCATTTCAAGAAGGTATCCAGTAACACGACTACCACCATCATGGTCAGGTTTAAGCCAAGCTAGAACTACAGAAGATTTGGTAGTATCAACTATATCTAATCTCTTAGGTGGTGCAGGTTCTTCAGTGGCTACAATTGGTTCTGTCAACTCACAAGGTTCACCTACGCCATATTCATTTTCTGCTGACACTCGGTAGTAATATGGGACACCTTCTGCCAGATCAGTGACCTTAAAGATTTGTCGAGTGCATTTTGAACTCACCACTTGCCAGCTACGACGGCTTGCTTCCCGTTTTTCCACAACGTAGTGATGAATACGTGAACCTCCATCCAGCACAGGAGCATCCCACATTAAAGTAATAGATCCTCGGGTCACATCCTTAAATGTAATAGGACCAGGTGGACCAGGAGTGTCCAGCACCTTGACAGTAAATGTAATTGACTTACTTCCACTGTTGTTTTCCACAGTAAAGACATATTTGCCAGCATCATTTCTATTGCATTCCTCCACAGCCAATGTGCTAAATGAGTCAGTGGTTTGAATGTCAGCACGCAAGCTCAGATTTGCATCTGCTTTGGACCACACAGCAGTAGGAACAGGTCTTCCAGAGAAGGCAATAAATAGGCGAATACTTGCACCTGCTCTTACAATGTGAGTCTGCTTGAAGTTTGCATCAATGTCAATTTCAGGTGCGGAAAGCCTGTCTACAGTTTGGACTGAGGCAGGAACCTCACAGCTTTCTCCTTTGCCAGCACCATTGACTGCACTAACTCTGAATTTATAGTGTTCTCCTGCCTCCAGATCAACCACGGTATATTTAGTAGCAAGAACAGTCTCTGCATTGACTTTCTGCCATGTTTCTAGATCAGCTTTGCACATCTCAATAATGTATCCAATTATTTCCATGCCGCCATCAAAAACTGGTTTGGTCCACTCTAAGCTTACGCTAGTCTTTGATGTATCTGTCACCTTTACAACATTAGGTGCACTAGGTGGGCTAACTGGTTCTCTGCATTTAATTAGCTTTGAAACATCACTTGGAGGTCCAACTCCTGCAGCATTTTCAGCCATGACATGGAATTCATATTCATTGCCTTCAATAAGGCCAGTTACTCTGTATCTGTTTTCAGCAATGGGCCTCTTACTGGTCACTTTAACCCAGCGCATGCTCTTCTTTTCTCTCCTTTCTAGAATATATTCATTTATCTCACTTCCACCATCTGACTTTGGTCTTGCCCATGTCAGAGTGATACTGTCTCCTGTTATGTTGGTGGGCTCTGGTGTTCCTGGGGCATCAGGAAGAGCTAAAAAAAAAAAAAAAAAAAAAAAAAAAGGAGAAGAAAAGAAAAACATAATTAGAAATAGAAGATTGTAACTCTACAGTTATTTCCACAGAATGAGATGGAAACTTACTGTAAGGTATTTGTGCTACAACTGGATCAGACTCCAATGGTCTGCCAACTCCAAATTTGTTTACTGCAGAGACACGGAATTGGTACTCATTGCCTTTAATTAATTTAAGTGCAGTGTAGCTGCAAGCTTCACACTTGTCATCAACTAATGCCCATGCAATCCTGCTGGTTTCACGCTTTTCAATGATGTAGTGGGAAATAGAAGCACAACCATCATTAGCAGGAGGCTCCCACCATAATGTCACTTTTTCTCCAGTGATGTTTGTGAATCGTATCGGTCCACCAACTTTTCCTGGGGTGTCTGCAAAATAAAAGGTTTGGAATTATAATTTATTGGCACTTAGAGTAAAATATTGGTATAAAAAATTGTACTGAAAACATTTGGTGCGATACCTTGTATTCTGAATGTAATATCTTCTCGTTTAGTGCCTGATGCATTTTTGGCTTCTACTGTGTACACTCCACGATGATCCCGGGTAGCATCTCTAATGAAGATTGTGCTATATCCAATACCTGTAGTTATCTCTATACTCATTGTTTTTTCAATCTCCTTGCCATCCTTAAACCACGTCACCTTAGGTACTGGACGTCCTTTGATTAAAGCTTTAAGTCTAATGCTCTCTCCGGCTTTAACAGTTAGGCCTTCAAAGTGCTCAGGGCCAAATTCAATTGTTGGAGCAACTGAAAAACGAAAATATAGTCTTCTTAGCTCAGTAATTATAAAAGATTGTTATATGCAGAATTACGAAATGTAAGCTTATTTTTCCTGTTAGCACACTCTGCAACATACTACAACAGGTGAAAAAGACTATTGTATGTTGTTACTCTAATGTAGCAATGATTACACATGTCTGTCAGGTTTCGGTCTTCCATTTAGCTCCTCCTACGCTAGAGCGTGATTCTGAGTCGAGTGGAAGGGCAGTCATACATTTCTTCCCCCTGTGACCTCCCATCTTCCACAAGGTCTACTTGGCTCCAGTTCCCGAACACAATTATGTTAAGAAATCTTACCATTTTCATCTCTGGTCATGATATAGCCTGAAGACTGTGAAGGTGGACTGATGGTGCCAACAGCGTTTCTTGCAAGCACTCTGAATTCGTATCGATCACCTGGACTGAGTCCTGTAACTGTATACTGGCATTCACTGACATCAGTAAAGTTACATCTCAGCCACCTGTCTTCACTTCCTTGCCGTTTCTCAATACTGTAGGCCACAATCTTACTGCCTCCATCACGCAGCGGGGGAGTCCATTTAAGAGTGACTGTTTCTCTGGTGACATCAATATAATCAGGAGTACCAGGTGGATCTGAAAGGGGGGAAAAATAATGAAGAATTATTTTTATTTCTGTTCATCATAATCTAGAGCACTAGAATTTTTGGAGGTGACTGGTCATTCACTCACCTACTGGAGAGACTGCCAAAGTAAACTTGCTTGGCTCGCTGGCTCGGCTCAAACCGGCAGTGTTTTCTGCATACACTTGGAACTGGTAATCCAGACCCTCAACTAATCCAGTAATCCTGTATTCTCTGCTAGATATTAATGCAACATTAACCTTCTGCCACAAAATACTGTTTCTCTCCTTCTTTTCAACGTGGTAGCCAATGATTTCTGAACCGCCATCATAAGCAGGAGCATCCCAAGCTATGGTCATTCCATCAGCAGTTACATTGTATACAACAGGCTTGCCTGGTGCACCTGGTGTTCTGAATTGATGCTTTGCCACAACATCTGCTGAGACTAGAGGTGGGCTTACTCCGTATCTGTTTTCTGCACGGACTCTAAACTGATATTCAGTGTCTTTAACGAGGTTTGGTACTTTGAAAGTTGTTCTAGAAGCACTCGAGCACACCAGCTTCCAGTTCATTTGAGAAGTTTCTCTTTTCTCAATACTGTAGCCAGTAATTTCACCTCCCCCATCATCTTCAGGAGCTTCCCATGACAAAACTACACTATCTGCTTTGACTTCATCTAGTCTTAAGGGTCCTTTTGGCTTAGATGGTGGACCAAGAGTGATGACAGTGATTGTAAATGATTTTCTGGAGACAACATTATCAAGAATCAAAGTATATTTGCCACCATGCTCCTTTTTCACATTCTTGATACTTAAGCTTATCTTGTTTTCAGTTTTCTTGAAACGAAGCTGTTCAGTTTCTTTAAGGGGGAGATTGTCCTTCAGCCAGCTCATTGATGGCTTAGGTTTACCTTTATAGGGCAATTCTATGTGTAGGTTATGCCCAATTCGCACAGTGATTTGACCTCCAGGAATGTCAGAAAGGTCAGCTTCTGGTGTTATTATATGTTCTTTCACTGTAATGGGTCCAACAGTAACGCCATCACTCATGCCTTTTTCATTTTTTGCAAAGACTCTGAATTCCATGACAGACAGCTCTTTAAGTTTTTCAACTTCAAATTCACAGCTCTTGCTTGTGCCTGCGTACGTCCATTCCTTTTCGCCCTGCAGTTTCTTTTCAATAATGTAGTCTGATATAATGCTACCACCATCGTAGTCCGGTTTGCTCCAATGCAATTTAACAGAAGTTTTTGTAGAATCTTTCATTGCAAGGTCTTTTATAGGTCCTGGTATGTCCGCAGCTTTCACTGGTTCAGATGTCTCACAAGGCTCACCCAGTCCAATTTCATTTTCAGCAAGAACACGGAAGAAGAACGCAGTCTTTTCTGACAGGTTAGTTAGCTTAAAAGTAGTTTGAGAACACTTTGTTGTTACAGTTGACCAGGCCCTCTTTGTAGCATCTCTTTTTTCTACAACATAATTGGTTATTTCAGAACCACCATTAATGAGAGGTGGTTCCCATACCAGTGTAACTGTGCCACGAGAAACATGCTTAAGCTGTAGCTTCTGGCAGGCAGATGGTGTGTCAAGTACCTTCACATTCACAAATGATGATTTGGGTTCTCCAACTCCATTTTCAATTGTAAGAACATACTTTCCTGTATCATCTCGGGTAACTTGAGGAATAGAAAGTAATGTTGATGATTCTGTGTTCTGGATGATATATTTTTCATCAGTCCCAAGATTTTTGTCACCCTTTCTCCATGTGACAGTTGGAGGAGGTCTTCCTTTGAATGGAATCATTATTTCCACATCTTCACCTGCTTTAGCAATGATAGAGGTCCGGAGGGCAACATCCAGATCAATCTCTGGTGCCACTGTGGAAACAGATAAAAATGAATAATGCATATTTGAAAGGTAAAATTTAAAAAGGTCCGAAAAATAAAACCACAGAAAAGTTATGGAAAGGTACGGTACCGAGAATATCTTTAGCTTGAACAGGCTCTGTCATTTCAATAGGCTCTCCTTGTCCAGCACAATTTATAGCAGAGACGCGGAAATAATAATTAACGCTTGGCTGAAGGTGGGATACAACATATTCAGTTGTTCTCACTTCTCCCTTAGAGCTGACTATAGTCCATTCTTGCTCTTCACCTTCCCTTTTCTCGACCACATAGCTGGTAATCGGGCTGCCTCCATCATAAGTAGGCTTAATCCAGCCAAGGGTGACAGATGTCTTAGTTGTATCCACAACCTTCAATTTTGTTGGTGAGCCTGGCTTATCTGTAAGTGACAGTTTAAGAAAAGAAAGTCAGAAGCCATACATACAAGTAATCATAAAAAGGAATAAAATATCCTGCAGTTTCACTGCTGCAAGCCATCTTAATTGCTTGTTGCCTACTGATCTCTAACCAATTAGACATATTGCATGTTGTCTCTTACCAACAGGATCTACAGCTTTGTAGAAGTCAGATGCTTCAGAGAATGGACCTTGTCCAGCCGCATTGACTGCACAAACTCGGAAATGATATTCACTGTTTTCAGTCAGACCCGTTACTTTCTGTCTGGTGTCACGAATGGTTTCCTTAGTGACCTTGAACCAGCTAAGACTCTTCTTGTCACGCTTCTCAAGAAAATATCCTGATATTTCGCTACCTCCGTCAACAGTGGGCCTACTCCAGACAACTGTCATAGAATTCTTGGTTATCATTGTGACTTCTGGTACACCAGGTGGTCCAGGTGCAACTAAATAAAAAAATATATATATACATATATGTCAGTAGGCGAACACTATGTGCAAATACCACATAGGATGATTCAGTTGCATTACTGATTTTATATGGTTCTTACCAAATGAGTTTTTGGCTATAACTGGTTCAGACTCCAAGGAATCACCAACTCCAAACTTGTTCACACCACGGACACGGAACACATATTCATTTCCTTTGACAAGTTTTGTTGTAGTTATAATACACCCCTCCTGTTTCTCAGAAACTAAAGACCATACAACACGACTTGTCTCCCGCTTTTCAACAACATAGTGTGTTACAGGTGCACCACCATCATCTGCTGGAGGGTCCCACGTTATTGTGATCTTTTCAGCAGTGACTGTCTTAAACTGTATTGGTCCAGTTGGGGGTCCAGGTTTGTCTGTATGAAATGCCAAAAACAAGGTGTTAAGAATTTTTTAGTAGATTATTGTTTAACAATGCTACACAGTAATTTTTCAAGACATACCGAGTATCTGTACTCTAACATGGGCTGATGCTGATCCCATGGCATTTTTCAATTTTAGTTCATAGGTGCCACTGTTGAGCCGGGTTGCATCCTTGATGAGTATAGAAGCAAATTCTGTTGTGTTCTCAATAGACAGTAGTGAACTGGTTTGCAGCTCATTGCCATTTTTGAACCATTCAATTGTTGGTATAGGCTTTCCTGAGATGCCTAGTTTTAGCTTAATAGAAGTTCCTGCTTTGTATTTCACTACTTCTGTATATTCTGGTGGCACATCGATTTCAGGTGCACCTTAAGAAAAAATAAGAGTAAAAAACAAAACAGTTTAGACTTGTCTTTAATAAGAGTAAAAAGCTAAGTTACAAGCATTTTATAGATATTGATTAAAGCTAGCATGAGTAACTTAAATCAGAAAGCTGGGATGAGTTAGAACTAACACTACAAAAAAAAAAAAAAAAAAAAGGCAACCATCATCACTTTGGCCATGGGGCATGGGCTTACTTCTGTTGCTGAAAGAATGAACATGCCACAACTTAAAAAAATGCAGATACAGCTGAAAATGTTAATTACAATCATGCTCAAAAAACTCATTTATTAAATCAAGATAAGCTAGCTTTCTGTATTAAAAAGGCTACTGCTGCCTTTAAGAAGTGCATAAAACTGTTATATCATCGCAAAACACTTACCATATGTATCAACACAGGTAATAGGACCCACAACGTCTGATGGATTACTAATGGAACCGATGGCATTCTTGGCAAAGACTCGGAATTCATACCGGGAATTCTGTGTCAGACCAGATACTGTGAACTGAGTTTCAATAACATTGGTGAAACTAGCTTTTGACCATCTGCCATCTGGTAGATCACGTTTTTCTACAATGTATCCAGTGATCTTGCTACCACCATCAAATGCTGGCTTCTGCCATGACAAAGTAATAGCAGTCTTGGAAATATCTGAGACACGAACATTTCTTGGTGGTTCTGTGATAGAAAACATGAAAGTATTGCAAATGAATAACAATCTTTATAATAATATTAATAAATGCTTTGGGTATTAGCTTACTTCACAAGACAGAATATCACAGGGGAAAAGAAAAAGCACTACTTCAGTGGTTGGGTTTCTTTATTTTCTACGGAATACATACCACAAGCATCAATTGCAAGGACCGGATCAGAAGGATGACTTGCTTTTCCAATGCCAGCTGCATTTTCAGCATAAACTCTAAATTCATAGATAAGACCGGCACTGATGGTGGTGACTTTAAAGTGAGTTGTGCGAATGAGGGTCTTGTTAGCTTTCTGCCATAATATACTATTCCTGTCCTTCATTTCCAAGTGATATCCAATGACAGCGCTGCCGCCATTAGTGACTGGTTCATGCCATCCAACTGTAATACTCTCTCGGGTGACACTAGTGATCCACGGTGTGGAAGGAGGACCAGGGGTAGCTGATGATATTAAGAGAAGTGATTGTTAACAAAATGAGCCTTTCAAAATCTGAAAATTAAAATTTTGATCTGCAGTGTGAGAAGAGCATTACTTACTGTAAGGAAGTTTGACAACTACACATTGTGAGTCAACATGATCGCTGATGCCAAAGCGGTTCTCAGCTTTGATGCGGAATTGGTATTCTTCTCCTGTTGTGAGTTTCATGACTTTAATAACAGTTCTAGCAACGGTTGCAGATACCTCAGACCAGGCAGCGGTACTTGTTTCTCTTTTCAGTACAATATAGTTGGTAACTTGACTTCCGCCATCATAAGCTGGTGGCTGCCATCTGAGTGTTACACTCTCCTCAGTGATGTCACTAAGGACAACAGGACCAACAGGAGGACCTGGTCTATCCAGCACAACAATATTAATGAATGACTTTGTGGTGCCACTCGAATTGGCAGCAGTAATATCATATCTGCCAGCATCAGCAGCCACACTTTCTTTAAGGTTAACAATGAAACTTTCTGCTGTCGTTTCTGTGTGAAATCTCAAGGTGGGTTTGACTGGAGCGCCATCTCTAGACAATGTCACCTTTGGCAATGGTTTTCCAGAAACTGGAATTTCAACTTTCAGGTTTGAACCTGCTCGAATATACACAGTATTGTGAGGGAAGCCCTTCATGTCAATCTCAGGAGATTCTGAAAATGAAAACATTTTCAAATAATTAAAAAATGCTATCGATTCTAAAATATGAATTCAATTTAATGCATACTAACTTTCATCTCATGACAGCCGGCTTACCTAACTGTTCTTTGATTGTAACAGGAAGAAGTAGTTCCTTAGGATCACTTAACCCTGCTTGGTTTTCTGCAGACACTCTGAAGAAATAGTCAACATTCTCCTTAAGACCATGGACAACATGATGAGTTGTCTTTACAACTGCACACTTAACCCATTTTTGCTGTCCTTTCTCAAGAGCCTCAATGAGGTAGCTCACGATTCTGCTTCCACCATCGTGTTCTGGTTTTAGCCATGACAGAGAAACACTGTCCTTTGTGACGTTTGTCACTCCAAGTTTTTCTGGTGGGCTGGGTTTTTCTGAGAAAAAAAGTTGAACAGGTTAAGCAACATAGCAAGTTATTTCTTTTTACGTTAGCGATTACACTGGAGTCAGGGTTTTTATTTTTAAATGAATTTGTACATTAGAACATTTTAAGTAAAATGTAAGCAAAATTTAAAATTCATGTTGTTGTTTAGCATTTTCTTTTGTAAAATCACAAACATATCTACCACGTATTTAATTTTTTAATTATAAACAGATAAAATATCTTTTACATTATTTTGAAATAAACATTTCAGAACATGCATTGTTATATGCTACTAAATTATTTTTTTTAGTAAAACATACCTGTTATTTTAGTTCCCTCCTTGGTCTCAGAAGGCACTCCAACACCATACTCATTCTCTCCAGAAACTCGGAAGTAGTAAATGGCACCTTCTTGTAAACCAGTTACTTTATATGACAGGCGATGACAATTATTCGTCACAGTGACCCATGCTTTCTTGCTAGCTTCTCGCTTTTCAATGACATAGTTCTTTACAGGTGCCCCACCATCGTTATCAGGAACATCCCAAGATAACACAGCAGATTCTTTAGTTACATCTTTTGTTGTTACATGAGATGGCGGGCCAGGAGTGTCAAGAACTTTGACAACTAAAGTCAAGGTAGCAGTGCTCAGGACATTTTGTAATGTTAACGTGTACTTTCCAGAATCATTTCTTGTTGCCTTTTCAATAGTAAGAGATGTGCGATTATCTGAAACATCGATGCTTGCTCGTGTACGGAGATCAGTATCTGGTTTGTTCCATGTTACATTTGGGACTGGTTTGCCTCTGAAAGGAACTGTCATTGTGAATGATTCACCAGCCTTTACAATTAGAGTCTTTCGCATTTCACTGTCAATATCGAAAGCAGGTTCTTCCTCTCTTTCTTTTGCCAAGTGAGGTTCTGAGCTGTCACTTGGTTCACTGACACCCATTTTGTTGATGGATTTCACTCTGAAGACATATTCAGAGCCAGATACTAACCCACTTATGGTGTACTCTGTACCTCTTAAGTTCTGAATAGCAGTTGTCCAGTCAGTTTCATCAGTTTTCTTGTATTCAACTGTGTATGCAGTTACTGGAGCGCCTCCATCAAACAGTGGCTTTGTCCACCCAATTGTGATATTTGACCTTGTGGAATCCATAATCTTTGGTTTAGATGGGGGAGATGGCAAGAAGATTGGATCTTCTGCCCGAATTAATGGTGTGCTTTGGCTTGGAAGGCTGAGACCAGCAGCATTTTCTGCATAAACTCGGAATTCATATTCACATCCTTCACGGAGACCAGATGCTTTCACTCTTAAATCATATACCGGCTTTTTGTTTACACGGATCCATCTTAGGCTAGTTTTCTCACGTCTTTCAATTACATAGCCAGAGATCTCATTGCCTCCATCAGACTCAGGTCTTGCCCAGCACAAAGTTATCGAATCTTTGCTTACACTGGTGATCTCCAAGGAAGTAGGTGGACTTGGAACTGTAAATGGGTCCAAGGCTTTGACAGCAACACTTTCTAGAGGCTCACCAACACCATATTTGTTAACTCCCATCACTCTAAAAATATACTCATTACCCTTCAGCAGTTTTGTCACTTTACAGGATGTTGTTTTAAGCTCTCCTTCGCAAATTGTCCATGCAATTCTGCTGGTCTCACGTTTTTCTACAACATAATAATCAATATCTGCACCTCCATTCTCTTGAGGAGGTCCCCATGATAAATGACACTTTTCAGCAGTAAGGCCAGTTATTTCTAGGGGGCCTGCTGGTGGGCCAGGTCTGTCAAGTACTTTGCAATTAATTGCCATAGATCTTGTTCCTGCAACATTTTGTAATGTTAGTACATACTGTCCTGAATCACCTCGGATGCAGTCCTTAACTGTTATTGCAGTAGCATGGTCTGTTGAGGCTATTTCAACTCTAGCTTTTCCCTCAAGTTCTTTGCCATCTTTTGTCCATGAAATTACTGGTATTGGCCGTCCTGCAATATCAGCATTGACTTTAAACACTTCTCCAGCTTTCACAACTACAACATCTCTGAATTTGACATCCATCATAATTCTTGGAGCCTCTACATCATCTTTTACAGTCACAGGTCCAGTTGATTCAGATGGCTGACTGAAGAGTCCAGCAGCATTCTTTGCAATCACACGGAATTCATAACGCTGGTCTTCCGTAAGTCCACCTACATCAAAGTATGTTTCTTGCACATTTGTGAAATTACACTTTAGCCAGCGACCATCTGGCATCTCTCTGCGCTCAATAATATATCCTGTTACTTTAGCTCCACCATCATATTCTGGTTTAGTCCATTTCAGTGAGACACATGTTCTTGTAATATTAGTAACTTCTGGTTGACCAGGAGGATCACACGGATCTCTTGCAGCAACTGGTTCACATGATTTACTGCATTTGCCTATGCCTGCAATGTTTTCGGCATACACACGATATTCATACATCAGACCTTCATCAAGACCCGTAACTTTCATTTGTGTATCAGGTATAAGACTTTTGTTGACTTTTGCCCAAAGAATACTGCTTCTTTCTTTACGCTCCAAGTGATATCCTAGTACTCTGCTACCTCCATCATTAACTGGTACCTGCCAAGTTACAATCATGAAAGCTTTAGTTGCATGTGCCACATGAGGAGTACCAGGAGGTCCTGGGGGCTTAAATGGATACTCTGCCACAACAGATGGAGAATTAACGTGTGCGCTTTTCCCATAACGATTTTCTGCGCAAATACGGAACTGATATTCAGAACCAGTAGTAAGTCGCGATACTTTAATTGATGTTCTTGCAACTGCTGCAGATACTATGTCCCAGGTTGTTGTGGTAGTGTCTCGTTTCTCCACAATGTAATTGCTAATATGGCATCCACCATCATATTCTGGAGGTTTCCAAGACAAAGTTACACTATCAGCACTAACTTCATCAATATGAATATCAGTTGGTGGTCCTGGTCTGTCAAGGACAACTACAGTTAAAGAAGCAGTTGTTGATCCAGCAGAATTTGAAAGATGTAACTCATAATGTCCCAAATCTTCATGTGAAGCTTCCTTGATGGATAGTGAAGTTGAAGTCTTTGATGTTTGAACATTCACCCTGGTTGTCTCTTTCAAGGGATTCCCATCCTTCTTCCAGCTAATGGATGGAAGAGGTCGCCCTCTGAATGGCACATCAATCTTAAGATCATCTCCAGCTTTCACAGTGAATGTGTTGAAAAGGAGCTCAGCAGATGGCTGGATTTCAATATCTTTTGCAATGACTGGGACACCAAGTTCTCTTGGATCACTTTTCCCTTTTTCATTAGTAGCAATCACTCTGAAACTGTATTCTTCTCCCATACTTAATCCTGTTATTGTTGCTTCTAATGTTTTTACTTGGGTACATGCACTCCATTTTACACTTCCTTTAGTTTGCATTTCTACTATATAACCAGTAATTTTACTGCCACCATCACTCTCTGGCTTTTCCCATTTAATAGAAGCAGAGTTGCGAGTTACATCAACAAGAATGACCTTTGCAGGTGGAGAAGGTGGTTCTGAAGCCTTAATGGGCTCAGGTGTTTCTGCTGGTAAGCCAGCTCCATATTCATTTACAGCTAGAACACGGAAAAAATAACTACATCCTTCTTGTAGCTGAGTAATTTTGAAGGAATTCTTAGTGCAGTTATTTGTAATTGTGGCATATGCTTTTCTTGTAGATTCTCGCTTTTCAACTACATAGTTGGTAATTTTAGCTCCACCATCAATAAGTGGTGGTTCCCACGCTAGTGTTACGAAATCTTTTTTCACTTCTCTGACTGTTAGGTTCACTGGTGCACTAGGTGTATCAAGCACTCTGACATTAACAAAAGCTGATTTTTTGCCACTGTTGTTCTCTAAAGTTAGATTGTATCTACCACTATCAAATCGATTCACATTGTCAATTACCAACATTGTATAGGAACTAGTGACTTCAATCTGAGCTCGATCACTAATTGTTCCTTCTGCTTTCTCCCATTTAACTTCAGGTTCTGGTCTTCCTTTGATAGTGACAAACAGACGTAAGGTACCACTGGCACGTACAATGACTACTTTTCTGAGATCTGCATCAAGTTCAATTTCAGGAGGTTCAATCTTGTCCGCTGCTATAACTGTGCCAGGTATAGCAGCAGGTTCTCCTACTCCTTCTGAATTGATGGCACAGATGCGGAAGTTATACTCCTGGTTCTCTTTAAGTTTTGTTACAGTGAATTGTTTTGCTTGTAGCCCTGTTGGTGGGGTGCAAGTAGTCCATTCATCAGCAGCTGCTTCTTTTGCTTCTACTACATATCCCTTAACTGGAGCACCACCATCATAAATGGGCTTACCCCAGGCAAGAGAAACTGATGACCTGGAAGTATCTGTAACCTTTGGATTGCTTGGTGGACCTGGTGGATATAATACATCACAAGCACGATAGAAAATGGATGGCTCACTGGGTTCCCCTACACCTGCAGCATTTTCAGCAGAAACTCTAAATTCATAGAAATGCCCATCAGTAAGACCTGTTACTCGGAATCGCAAGTCTGTCAGCCGTTTCTTATTGCATTTGGTCCACCGGACACCATCTTTGTCTCGTTTTTCAAGTATGTATCCTTCAATTTCAGCTCCCCCATTGTCTTCTGGACGACCCCATGTTACAACCATTGAGTCTTTTGTGATCGCTGAAACTTCTGGTGTTGAAGGAGGACCAGGGGGTTTGTATGGATTACGAGCCACAACTGGCTCAGATTCCAAGGGTTCTCCTGTTCCGTATTTGTTCACTGCCATTACACGGAAAATGTACTCATTGCCAGCAAGGAGTCTAGTTACTTTGTGGTTAAGGGCCTGCACATCTGTAGCTACTTGTGTCCATGAAAGCCTGCTTGTCTCTCTCTTCTCAATGATATAATGTGAGATACTAGAACCACCATCATGTAAAGGCGGAGCCCATGCCAAGTAGCATTTTTCTGCTGTTACACCTGTAACCTTCAAAGGTCCTTCTGGAGGTCCTGGCCTGTCGAGCACTTTTACAGTGATAGGTATAGATTTTGTGCCACCAACGTTTCTGAGGTTAAGAGTATAGTGACCTCCATCTACTCTTACACAGTCTTTGACCGTAAGAGTTGTTTTCTGAATAGTAGATTTAATTTCCATTCTTGCAGTTGTTTCTTCAAGATCTTTACCATCTTTTGACCATGTAATGTCAGGAATAGGTTTGCCATGAATATCAGCTTCAAGAATAAAGGTTTCTCCAGCATGAACAACAATGACATCTCTGTATTTAGGATCCAGAGAAGCCCCCGGTGCTTCAATTTCATCTCTGGCTGTAATGGGCCCTGTACTTTCAGATGGCTCACTCAAGCAACCAGCTGCATTTCTTGCAATGACTCTGAATTCATATCGTTGGTCTTCAACAAGACCACTTACTGTAAACTCTGTTTCTAAAACATTTGTAAAGCTGGCTTTCATCCACCGACCATCTGGTAGTTCTTTCTTTTCTACAATATATCCCGTTATTTTGCTTCCACCATCATATTCTGGT
Source organism: Chrysolophus pictus (assembly GCA_037305975.1). Classification (NCBI taxonomy): domain Eukaryota; kingdom Metazoa; phylum Chordata; class Aves; order Galliformes; family Phasianidae; genus Chrysolophus; species Chrysolophus pictus. The sequence goes on from CM074582.1 coordinate 22,286,098, forward strand.
TTCTTCCACCTCAGTGTAATGTTATTCCTTGTAACAACAATTGCCTCTGGGCGGCCAGGTGGGTCACATGGATCTCGGGCAACATATAACTCTGATACTTTGCTGACTTTGCCAACGCCAACAATGTTTTCAGCAGAAACTCTGAACTCATATTCAAGACCTTCTTCAAGGCCATCTGTTTTATATGTGGTGTCTGCAATGAGTGACTTGTTCTGTTTTATCCAGAGAATACTGTTCTTATCTTTACGTTCAAGATGGTAGCCAAGAACTTTGCTTCCTCCATCATTAACTGGCTCATTCCATTGTACAATCATATGGTCCTTGGAAGCTGCTGTTACAAATGGGGTTCCAGGTGGCCCAGGCACCTTGTAGGGGTATTGCACAACAATTGGCTTAGAGTCCAAAGGAGAGCTCTTTCCATATCTATTTTCAGCAGAAATCCTGAACTGGTATTCAGAACCTGTTTTAAGCTTTGTTGCTTTGATAGTTGTTCTTGCAACAGTTGCTGACACAATATTCCATGTGGTAGTGCTTGTGTCACGCTTTTCTACTATATAGTTGCTTATCTGACAGCCACCAGTATAATCAGGTGGATCCCATGATAAAACAACAAAGTCCGCACTAACTTCATCAAAGCGCACAGGTCCTCGTGGTGGGCCAGGTTTTTCCAGTACAATTATACTCAGTTGCTCACTTGCTGTGCCTGCTGTGTTTGATGCTGTTACTGTATATTTACCAAAGTCCTCTTTGTTGCTTTCTTTAATATGTAGGATAGTTGATGTTGATGTATTCTCAATATTTAATCTGGTTGTTTGTTTCAGTGGCTGTTCATCTTTTGTCCAAGTTATAGTAGGTTTTGGTCTACCTATAAATGGTACTTCTACTTTCAAATCTTCTCCAGCCTGTACACTGTATGTATTAAACATCAACTTAAAACTTGGCTCAATTGTCAAGTCTTTAGCTATCACAGGAACTCCAAGTGCTCTGGGATCACTTTTGCCTTTTTCATTGTAGGCAATCACATGGAATTGATATTCTTGCCCTGGACTCAGACCAGAAACAACTGCACTGCATGTTTTGGTCTCACTAACAACACTCCATTTTTCTGTTCCTTTAGGCAGCATTTCAACAATGTATCCCAAAATTCTGCTACCTCCATCATGTTCAGGTTTTTCCCATGTAAGTGACGCACTTCTCTGAGTAACGTCAGTGAGTGTTACTTTCCCGGGAGGCAGAGGTGGTTCAGAGGCTTTCACAGCATCCGCCGTTTCAGCTGGAACACCAATTCCAAATTCATTCTCAGCCATGACTCTGAAGTAATAGATCGCTCCTTCTGTAAGATTTTCAACTTTAAAGCTTGTCCTGCCACACTTCGCGCTTACATTTGCAAATGCTTTCCTGGTTGACTCACGTTTGTCTATTACGTAGTTCTTTACCTTTGCACCACCATCAATAATCGGTGGTTCCCACGATAGTACAGCAGAATCCTTCTTTATATCCTTTACTATTAAGTTTTGTGGCGGTCCTGGCGTGTCTAAGACTTTTACTGTAACAAATGCAGATTTAGAACCACTGCTATTCTCCAACTTAAGAATATACTTTCCAGCATCATTTCTATCACAGTTATCAATTGAGAGTTGTGTGTAGTTTATGCCTTTATCAATTTGAACTTTTTCCGTGAATTCACCTTCTTCTCGAGACCACGTGATGTCAGGTACTGGTCGTCCCCTGAATGGTATGTGGATCCTAGCAGAGCCACCAGCTCTAACCACTATCCCTTTCCTTAGCTCTGAATCAATATCAAGTTCTGGAGCTTCAAGTTTGTCTTCCGGTTTAACAGTACCAGGAACTGATGCAGCCTCTCCTACACCAACCTTGTTGAGAGCACAAACTCGTAGTTTGTATTCCTGATGTTCAGTAAGCTTTTTGATTTCAAATCGAGTGGCACGTATACCTGTCTGTGGAGTAACAAGTGACCATTCATCTTCATCTGCTTTGCAGATTTCTACAAGATATCCCTGGATTTCACAGCCACCATCATAAATAGGTTTACTCCAGCCAAGTGTAACTGAACTTTTAGTGGTATCCACAACATGGGCATTTGTAGGTGGGCCAGGCTTGAACATGGGGTCACAAGCTTTAAAGTAAGGAGAAACCTGGCTTGGCTCACTCAATCCAGCGGCATTTTCAGCAGAAACTCTGAATTCATACTCATGATCCTCTGTTAATCCTGTAACTCTTAGTCGCAAATCTGTAATTCGTCGTTTATTACATTTTATCCATCTGATACCTGCTCGATCTCTCTTTTCTACAATGTAACCTATGATTTCACTACCACCATCACTATCTGGTCGGCTCCAGCAGACAGTCATCGAATCCTTTGTGATGTTGGTGATTTCCAAGGCCTTTGGTGGACTAGGCACCACAAATGGATTTTTCATCATTACTGGCACAGATTCCAGTGGTTCACCAACTCCGTATTTGTTAACTGCCATAATACGGAAAATATATTCATTTCCTTCCAAAAGTTTTGTTACTTTCAGCATTGTAGGTAGAACCTCTGAAGTAACAACAGTCCATGCTAGACGACTAGTTTCTCTCTTCTCTACAATATAATGAGAAATATCACTGCCACCATCATGAAGAGGAGGAGACCATGCCAATGAACATTTTTCAGCTGTAACTCCGGTTACTTGGACAGGGCCCTCAGGAGGGCCTGGTCTATCCAGGACTTTTACGTTTACTGGTACTGTCTTTGTTCCTGCAACATTAGAGGCTTCTAAAATAAACTGTCCGCCATCAACTCTAATAGCTTCTTTTACAATTATTAACGCACTGAAATCTGTGTTCTTTATCTCATATCTAGCAGTTTCCTCAAGCTCTTTATCTCCTTTGTACCACTTAATGGTTGGTAGTGGCTTTCCATGAACATCAGCCTCAAGTCTGAATGTATCACCAGCATTTACAACAATTGTGTCTTTGTACTTTGGATCCATTGAAATTCGTGGAAGTTCAACTTCATCCCTTGCTGTTATTGGTCCTGTACTGTCAGAAGGTTTACTTACTGCACCTGCAGCATTCTTTGCAATGACTCTAAATTCATATCGTTGGTCTTCGGTAAGCCCTGTTACAGTGAACTGAGTTTCAATAATATTTGTGAAACTAGCTTTCATCCAGCGACCATCTGGTAAGTCACGCTTCTCTACAATATACCCAGTAATTTTACTTCCGCCATCATATTCTGGTTTGGTCCACTGTAGAGTAATAGAGCTTCTTTTTATTATTATAGCCTCCGGGCGACCTGGAGGATCACACGGATCACGAGCTACGTAGCACTCAGAAACTTTACTTGTTTTACCTATACCAACAATATTTTCTGCAGAAACTCTAAATTCATATTCAATTCCTTCTTCAAGGTTAGTTGTCTTAAAACTTGTGTCCTGAATAACAGTCTTATTCACTTTAGTCCATAAGATGCTGTTTTTCTCCTTTCTCTCAAGATGGTAACCCAGTACCTTACTGCCACCATCATTTATTGGTTCATGCCATTGTACGACCATGGAGTCTTTTGTAACTATTGTCACAAATGGTGTGCCAGGAGGTCCAGGTTCTCTGTATGGGTACTGTGCTACAACTGGTGCAGATTCCAATGCAAAGCTCTGCCCATACCTGTTCTCAGCAAATATTCTGAACTGATATTCTGAACCAGTTTTTAGTTTAGTCACCTTTAGCACAGTTCTTGCAACAGTAGCTGAAACTGTTTCCCATACAGTAGTTGTTGTATCTCTCTTGTGAACAACATAGTTGGTGATTTGACAGCCACCTGTGTATGCTGGAGGATTCCATGATAAGGTAACACTTTCTGCACTTACTTCATCAAACTTTACAGGTCCTACTGGAGGGTCAGGTTTGTCTAGAGTTATAATTTCGATAGAGGCAGACTTCTGCCCAACAACATTAGCTACTGTGATTTCGTAAGTACCAGTGTCCTCTTTGCTAGTTTCTTTAATATTCAGTACAGTGAGATCTGTCAAATCACTAACATTGACTCTTGTTGTCTGCCTTAGTGTCTGGCCATCTTTTACCCAGGTAACAGTTGGTTTAGGTCGACCTGAAACTGGTACTTCTACTTTCAGATCTTGTCCCACTTGGATACTGTAACTGTGAAAAGCAGGCCTTACATCAGGTTCAATCACCAAGTCTTTGGCAACTACTGGAACCGCAAGTGCTCTAGGATCACTCTTACCCTTTTCATTTACAGCCATTACTCTAAAAAGATATTCTTCCCCTTGAGTTAAGTTAGTAATAACTGCTTCAAGTGTTTTCACACGAGCACACTCTGACCACTTCTCACTACCCTTTGCTTGCATTTCAACAACATATTGTATGATTTTGCTGCCACCATCATGTTCAGGTTTTGCCCAGCTTAGTGAAACACTGTTTCTTGTGACATCATCCACTGTTATTTTCCCAGGAGGCTGAGGAACTTCAGCAACTTTAATTGGGTCACTGGTTTCTGCAGGGAGGCCAATTCCGTATTCATTCTCAGCAGAGATTCTAAAGAAATAATAGCAGCCCTCCTGAAGTTGATCTACTTTCCATGAAGTCTTGTGGCAGTTTGTTACAACAGCTGCATATGCCTTTCTTGTTGCTTCACGCTTTTCAATAATGTAATTCTTTATTTTTGCTCCACCATCCAAGAGAGGAGGCTCCCACGAAAGTGAAACAGAGTCTTTAGTGATCTCTCTGATTTTTAAATTAATAGGTGCACTTGGAGTATCCAGTACTCTTACACTGACAAAGGCAGACTTTGTTCCACTGCTGTTTTCTAAAGTCAGGGTATACTTTCCAGTATCAAATCTGTTGACACTATCTAAAACAAGTGAAGTAAAGCTGCTAGTGGTGTCAATAATGGCTGCCTCTCTGATCTCACCATCCACTTTACCCCATTTTACTTCAGGTGTTGGACGACCTCTGATGGGAACAAACAGTCTCAAGGAACCTCCTGCCCGCACGTTTACAATCTTCCTTAATTCCATGTCGAGGTCAAGGTCTGGAGCCTCCATCTTTTCTTCCACAATAACAGAACCAGGAACATCTGCATGATCTCCAACTCCTGCTTTATTAACTGCACAGATGCGGAATTTGTATTCATGTTTTTCCACCAGTTTTTCTACTTCCATATGGGTGTTCTTAATTCCAGTTGGAGGGGTACAAATTGCCCATTCACCATCACTTACATCACATTTTTCTACAATGTATCCCTGAATTTCAGAGCCACCATCATAGATAGGTTTGCTCCATGAAAGGAAAACTGATGATCTTGTAACATCCACAACCTTAGGATTATTGGGTGGTCCTGGCTTGTAAATAGGATCACATGCCTTATAGTAAGCAGAAGGTAGGCTTGGTTCACTGAGACCAGCAGCATTTTCAGCTGAAACTCTGTACTCATAATTATGATTTTCAATCAGTCCAGTCACTCTGTATCGCAGTTCACTTATCAGGCGTTTGTTACATCTTGTCCAGCGAATACCTTCCTTGTCCCGTTTTTCAAGGACATAGCCTAGGATTTCACTACCTCCATCTGAGGCTGGCCTCTCCCAAACAACTATCATAGAATCCTTGGTAATGGCTGTGACTTCTGGTGCCTTTGGTGGAAGTGGCACTACAAATGGGTTCTTTGCAAGTACTGGCTCAGACTCAAGAGGTTCACCAACGCCATATTTGTTTACTGCCATGATACGGAAAATGTATTCATTTCCTTCTAAAAGTTTAGTTACTTTGCAACTGAGTGTTTGCACATTTGAATCAACGACAGTCCAAACCAGGCGACTTGTTTCCCTTTTTTCCACAACATAATGTGAAATATCACTACCGCCATCTTGTAGCGGAGGTTTCCATGATAACATGCATTTTTCAGCAGTGACACCTGTAATCTCAACAGGTCCTTCTGGTGGTCCAGGTCTATCAAGAACTTTGACATGAACAGGAACTTTCTTTTCGCCTGCAACGTTCTTTGCCAATAGCACATACTGACCACTGTCAACTCTAATAGCTTCCTTCACACTAAGACTTGTTGCAAAATCCGTACTTTTAATTTCCATACGAGCAGTGTTTGTCAGCTCATGATCACCTTTTAGCCACTGAATGGTAGGTATTGGTTTGCCATGAACATCAGCTTCCAACTTGAATGATTCACCAGCATGTACTACAATTGTGTCCTTGTATTTTGGATCCATACTTATATGAGGTGGTTCTACTTCATCTCTTGCTGTAATGGCACCTGAGCTCTCAGACGGCTCACTGAAAACACCTGCAGCATTTCGTGCTATAACACGGAACTCATACCTCTGGTTTTCAGTCAGACCAGTTACTTCAAATTGGGTGTCAATTACATTTGTAAAACTTGCTTTCATCCAGCGACCATCAGGTAGTTCCTTCTTTTCAACAACATAACCTGTAATCTTACTTCCACCATCATATATAGGTTTCTTCCACTGAAGTGTTACTGAACTTCTTGTGACAATTAAAGGTTCTGGACGACCGGGAGGGTCACATGGGTCACGTGCAGTATAGCATTCAGATGCTCTACTTGCTTTTCCAATGCCTACTATGTTTTCTGCATAAACTCTGAACTCATATTCAAGACCCTCCTCAAGGCCAGTTGTCTTAAATTTGGTATCTGGAATAGGTGTTCTATTCAGCTTAGCCCACAGAATGCTGTTTCTCTCTTTGCACTCCAAGTGATACCCAATGATCTTGCTACCACCATCATTGACTGGTTCATTCCATTGTACCACCATGCTGTCTTTTGATGCGTTTGTTACAAAAGGCGTTCCAGGTGGACCAGGAACTTTAAATGGGTATTGGGCTACAACTGGCTCCGAAGTGAGATAGGTGCTCTTCCCATATCTGTTTTCAGCTGTGATTCTGAATTGATATTCACAGCCAGTCTTTAATCTACACGCTTTTATCGTTGTTCTTGCAACAGTAGCAGACACAATCTGCCAAATGGTGGTGGAAGTGTCTCTTTTTTCTACAATATAATTATTAATAGAGCTACCACCATCATATTTGGGTGGCTCCCAAGAAATGGTAATACTATCTGCTGTTACTTCATCTACTTTGACTGGTCCAGTTGGGGGTCCTGGTTTATCAAGGACAACAATATTTAGGGTCTCAGTTGCTTCACCTGCAGAATTTGTAAGTTTAACTAAATATGCCCCCACATCTTCTCTGCATGCTTCTTTTATCGTTAACACTGTGTTATTTTCTGAACTTTCTGCATTGACTCTGGTAGTCTGCTTCAATGCCACATTATCTTTATGCCAGAAGACTGCTGGTTTGGGTCGACCAACAAAAGGAACATCAACCTTTAAGTCCTCTCCTGCTAGCACACTGAAAGTAGTAAACAGTAGTTTGAAAGCTGGTGGAATCACAAGGTCTTTTGCAACAACTGGTACAGCCAGCTGGCGAGGATCACTGACACCTTTTTCATTCTGAGCTGAAACACGGAAAGTGTATTCTTCACCTTGGATCAATCCTGTGATAGTGGCTTCAGTAACTTTTACTGTAGCACAAGTTGACCACTTTTCACTGCCTTTGCTTTGCATTTCTACAATATAGCCCAGAATTCTGCTACCACCATCATGTTCAGGTTTTTCCCAAGATAAGGATACGCTATTTCTTGTCACATCCAACAAAGTTATCTTTCCTGGTGGAAGTGGTCTTTCTGATACTTTTACTGATTCTGACGTTTCAACCGGAAGGCCTATTCCATATTCATTTTCAGCTAGGACTCTGAAGTAGTAATTGCATCCTTCTTGCAGTGAGTCAACTTTCCAGCTGGTCTTGTGGCAATTGGCATTAACAGTCGAATAAGCTTTTCTTGTTGATTCACGCTTTTCAACAATGTAATTTTTTATTTTAGAGCCACCATCTATGAGAGGAGGCTCCCATGTGAGTGTAACTGATGACTTTGTAACTTCTTTTATTTTCAAATCTTGAGGTGCCCCGGGAGTATCAAGTACTCTGACATTCACAAATGCTGACTTACTACCTGAGCTGTTTTCAATTGTCAACATGTATTTGCCACTATCAAATCTATTTACATTTTCAACAATAAGTAGAGTATAAGAGCTTGTTGATTCAATGGTTGCTCTATCCAGAGATTCCCCATGTTCTCTTGTCCATTTTACCTCAGGTGCTGGTCTTCCTTTAATTGGAACAAAGAGTCTTAGAGTACAGCAGGCTCTGATAGTTACAACTTTACGAAGTTCTGCATCAAGTTCAATCTCTGGGGGTAGCAGTCTTTCTTCAGCTTTAGGAGTCCCAGGAACAAGAGCAGGTTCCCCAAGACCTTCAGAATTCATAGCATATATCCGGATTTTATACTCTTGGTTTTCTTTAAGGTCAGTGATAGTAAAAGAAGTGGCCTTTAGTCCTACTGGAGGAGTTACAATCTTCCACTCATCTTCCTCGGGTAGTGCAATCTCAACCATGTAACCTGTGATCTCTGAACCACCATCGTATATTGGTTTGTTCCATGCTATTGTAATAGAGGACTTGCTGCTATCCAAAACACGAGGATTACCTGGGGGACCAGGCTTAAATACAGTATCACAAGCTTTATAGAATGGACTAGTTGGGCTTGGCTCACTAACTCCAGCAGCGTTTTCAGCCATGACTCTGTATTCATATTCATGACCTTCTGTCAGTCCGGACACTTTGTAACGTAAGTCAGTAACAACTCGTTTGTTACATTTTACCCACCGAAGACCAGCTCTGTCACGACGTTCCACAATGTAGTTAGTTATTGGGCTCCCACCATCAGAATCAGGATGGCCCCAGCAGACAACCATAGAATCTTTTGTTATTGCTGTAACTTCAGGTGTTTTAGGTGGATCAGGTGGCACATATGGATTTACTGCAAGAACTGGCTCTGATTCAAGAGGCTCACCAACTCCATATTTGTTAACAGCCATAACACGGAACACATACTCATTGCCCTTCAACAGCTTAGTAACCTTCAGTTTAGTCAGTGGAACTTCAGTGGCTACAGCTGTCCATGCCAATCTACTGGTTTCACGTTTTTCAACCACATAGTGGTCAATCTTTGCTCCTCCATCATCCAGAGGAGGTAACCATGACAGCACACATTTTTCTGCAGTGACTTCAGACACAGCCAATGGCCCTTCTGGAGGACCAGGCCTATCAAGAACCTTAACATTGAAGATATGCTTGGCAAAGCCACCAGGATTTGTTGCAGTAAGTGTATAGGCACCGCCGTCTCTTCTTGAAGAATCTTTATTGATAAGAACAGTAGAAAAGTCTGCTGTCTTTATTTCTAGTTTTGCTGTGTCTTCAAGTTCTTTTTCTCCTTTTGTCCATACCATAGCTGGTGGAGGGCGACCTGATACATCAGCCTCAAGTCTGAAAACTTCACCTGCTTTCAGCACTAAGGTGTCTTTATATTTAGCATCCACGCTTATCCTTGGTGCTTCAATGTCATCTCTACAAGTTATTGCATCTGACGGCTCGGAGGGCTGACTAACAGCCCCACCAGCGTTTCTAGCAATCACACGGAATTCATAGGCAGCATCTTCTGTCAAACCACTGACAGTGAATTCAGTCTCTAATATGTTGCTGAAATTAGCCTTCAGCCAACGGCCATTAGGAAGATCTCTTTTTTCAACAGTGTAGCCAGTTATCTTAAAACCTCCATTATATTCTGGTTTAGTCCACTTCAGTGTCACTGCATGTCTTGTAATGTTCAGAGGTACTGGCTTACCAGGTGGATCTATTGGGTCTAAAGCAAATACAGGCTCAGATGGCTTGCTTGGCCTACTCTTGCCAGCCAGATTTTCTGCTATAACACGGAATTCATACGCAATGCCATCACTAAGTCCAGTTGATTTAAAGATATTGCCTGATACCAGCATTTTACTTACAGTCTGCCAAAGAATGCTATTTCGTTCTTTCCTTTCAATGTGATAACCCAGAATTGGGCTTCCACCATCAGTAACTGGCTCATTCCAGCTAATGGTCATAGTTTCTTTGGTGACTGCAATCACCTGAGGAGTACCAGGTGGTCCAGGCACCTTAAATGGATAGTTGGCAACTACAGATTCTGAAGTAATGGCTGGACCAGTTCCATATCTGTTTTGAGCTTTGACTCGGAACTGATACTCAACTCCAGTATTAAGACGAGTGGCTTTAAACGTAGTACGTATGACCGTGGTTGCCAGTTCTGTCCATGTGGTACTGTCAGTTTGACGCATCTCTACGACATAATTACTTATTGGTACACCTCCATCGTTCAAAGGAGGCTGCCATGAAAATGTTACAAAGTCAGAAGAAATTTCATCAAATTTGATTGGTCCTGTAGGAGGTCCAGGTATATCATGAACTTGAACTGTAATAACTTCACTAACTTCTCCCACGATATTTTTAGCTGACAGTGGATATCGACCACTATCACTTCGTGTACATTCATTGATGGTTAGTATGGTTGCCGTTGCAGTATTTTCATAATTTACCCTTTGTGTTTGCTTAAGTATCTGGTCTTCTTTCTTCCAAGTCACAGTTGGCCTTGGACGACCAAGCACGGGGATTTCAATCTTGATATTGTCACCAGCTTTGGCGATGACTGTTTTCTGGTAGATACCACGAAGGTCAAACTCTGGAAGCATTGTTTGTTCCTTGATAATAATTGGTCTGCTTTCTCTTGGGGCACTTCTCCCAGCACTGTTAACTGCCATAACCTGGAAAGTATACTCTTCATTTTCAGTTAGATTCTTCACTACGCAATCCAATGTTTTTACAGTTGTAATGTGTGCCCATTGGTTCGTTCCTTTTCTTTGTGCTTCAATTACATATCCAGTGATCTTGCTACCACCATCATGTTCCGGCTTTGGCCAAGCCAGGCTAACTGAGTTTCGCGTTACATCCATAATATTAAGGCTGTCAGGTGGGGACGGTGCCTCAGAAGCCCTTACTGGTTCTGCAGTTTCAGCTGGTTCACCAATTCCAAACTCATTTTCAGCCAACACTCTGAAATAGTATTCACATCCCTCCGACAAATTAGGAATCCTGAAAGAACACTTCTGGCAGTTTGTTGTGACTGTTGAATATGCTTTACGAGTTGATTCACGTTTCTCAACAATATAGTTTGTTATACGTGAACCACCATCTATCAGAGGCATATCCCATTGGAGGGTGATGCTGTCCTTGGTGATTTCTCTAGGTTTAAGGTTTATTGGTGGACCTGGTGTATCCAAGACTTTTACATTTACAAAACCAGTCTTCTTACCAGCAGCATTTTCAAGTGTCATTACGTATTTTCCTGCATCATATCTGGTGCACTCTGTGACAATCAAGAGTGTAAAAGAGTCTGTATTTTCAATACTAGCACGTCCTTTGAGTGAAACATCATCTTTTGTCCATGTAACTTCTGGAGTTGGACGTCCTTTAATTGGCACAAAAATCCGAATAGTTAACCCAGCTCTGACAACAAGTGTTCTTCTTAGCTCAGCGTCTAATTCAAAGTCAGGAATTTCTTCCCGTTCTTTGATTTCCACACTTGGAATTAGTGCTGGTTCACCAGTACCTACAGCATTCATGGCAGAGATTCTGAAATTGTATTTGGCTCCTGGCTGCAGATGAGCAACAACAAATTGAGTGATTCTTAAAGCAGTCCCTGTCGTGTCTTTTACCCATTCTTCTTCTCCTTCCTTTTGATGCTCCACTATGTAGCCAATGATGTCAAGACCACCATCATAGTGAGGCTTGCCCCAGGCTAAAGATGCACTTGTCTTTGTAGTATCAGTCACTCTTGGATTTGCAGGTGGACCAGGTGGGTCTGAAAAATGAGGAAAAGATAAAATACCACATTACGTCACATCACAAGAGTAAATAACTCCTATACTGTCTAAAATTATCCCCCAACCACCACTCAAAAATTAAAAAGCATGATACTAACATGCAACATCCTTGCACATGACTGAGTTTGAAGCATCACTTGGTGGTCCAACTCCTGCTCTGTTTTCAGCACTGACACGGAATTCATATTCACTTCCTTCCTGGAGACCAGTTACTTTGCATCTAAGATCTGAAATTGGTTTCTTTGTTGCTCTGACCCATCTTAAACCTTTCTTTTCTCTCCTCTCCACATAGTAACCTGTGATTTCACTTCCGCCATCATCGACTGGCCTTTTCCAGGTAACTGTCACAGTATTTTTAGTCACATTTGTTACTTCTGGTTTTCCAGGAGGACCGGGGGGACCTGACAGAGAAGAAAAAAATACAAAGTTCAGACAAAAATCAAGTTCTCAGAGATTATTAAAAGCATACTTGAACTTCTTAGCTTGTTCAACTTACCAAATCTGTCCACCATCTTAACTGGTTCTGATTGTACTGGTTCACCCTTGCCATATTTATTTACCGCTGAGACACGGAAAACATACTCATTTCCTTGAATGAGTTTGCTAACAACATGCCTACAACTCTCGATATTTTCAGCCACTAATGTCCAGAGCAGTCGGCTAGTTTCTCTCTTTTCAAGAATATATGATTTGATTGGTGATCCACCATCTTCTGCAGGAGGTGACCATGTAAGAGTGGCTTTTTCTGCTGAAACATTGCTGATCTCAATAGGCCCTGGAGGTCCTGGAACATCTAAGACTTTCACATGTACACTCTCTTGCTTAGTACCAAAAGGATTGGTTGCAGTGATTGTGTATTCTCCAGAATCCTTTCTGGCTGCGTATTTGATGGTTAGGGTAGAAGAAGTGGGTGTAGTTTCAATGTGCACAAGTTCTGAAGGTCTAAAATCTTTTCCAGCTTTTGACCATGCTGAAGTTGGAGGTGGTTTACCACGGATACTAATAGCAGATACAGTAATTGTGTCTCCTGCTTTCACTGTTAAACCTTCCTTCAAAGTAGGTTCGATAACAATTGTTGGTGCCTCTGTTAAAAACAAAACAAAACAATTCATATACAAAGAATATAGTAAAATAACCAACCAAACAAACAATAAAAGGATTTGGCACTATATTAATTATTCAAATAGAATTCATTTTGATGCCATCTACGTACCGTACTCATCCTTGCATATTATGGTTCCTGTGGATTCAGATGGAGGACTGATTGCCCCAGCAGTGTTCTTAGCTCTAATTCTGAACTCGTATTTGGAACCTTCAGTAAGGTCAGTTACAGTGAATGCACAGTCTGGAACATTCACATGATTAGCTTTAGTCCAAGTCTTCGAAGGCAAATCACGTTTTTCAACAATATAGCCAGTTAATTTATGTCCACCATCATATTTTGGTTCTGTCCAAATAAGTGTTACTGAGTTCCTTGTTACATTGATAACTTCAGGTTTCCCAGGAGGATCTTAAAGAAAAAATGGTAAACCATAGTCAAACAACAGTGATTTCAACTTTCAGAATTTTCATTTTATTCTCCTTATAAACTTACCAATGGGGTCAAGTGCCACAACAGGTTCAGATGGTGGACTTGGTTTACCTACTCCAGCTAGATTGATTGCCATTACTCTGAACTCATACTCCAGTCCTTCAGTTAATCCTGTCACTCTGAAATCTTTCATTCTGATTGGAATTGTGTTGGCTCTCTTCCACAAAAGACTATTTCTTTCTTTGAATTCAATATGATAACCTAGAAGATAAATGGTGAGATGAAAATGAGAGGTTTTCTAGAGATCTTCATTTACCACAGGTTTGCAAAACATCATACTGTTTGCATGGTAAGTCACATAGGAATTGCACAAGACAACACTGAAAACCAGATTAAGAAACAGATGCGGATATGCATTACAAATGTATCCAAGAAAAACAGTGAGATGCTTGTAATGCAAATTGTACAGCCCCAAGTGATGTAACATGTAGCCATGATAATTTTTTGGTGCTTTGGTTGTTTTGCGTCTCTGCATAAAAACTTTCTTGTTTTGACACTTCCTGACTTCTTTTGAAATTAGGCCTTTTAGAAGATTCATCATACAGAAAGAATAGAAAGTAAAACAGTGAAATCAACCAATTATTCCCCCAAACCATTAAGAACTGGAATAGTAAGGAGACTTTTGGGAATATACCTGTGATTGGTGAGCCTCCAGTTCTTCTGGGATCTGTCCAAGTTAAAGATACAGAATCATGTCGAACATCAACAATATTGGGGGGTGGAGGAGCATCAGGCACATCTAAACAATATTAAAAGATGCAGCATATTAACAACAAATATCACCTCTAAAACCTTTTTATAACATTTTGAATATTATAATAATTACTTACCAAATGGATGTTTTGCAACAACAGGGTCAGATTTAAGACCTTCACCTACTCCATATTTATTTTCAGCCCTGATCCTGAATGTATATTCATTTCCTTCATGAAGCCGTGTAACTCTAAATGTAGTTTTCTGGACTGCAGAGGCACAAGTCACCCACTTATTGCTTATATTATCTCTTTTCTCTAGAACATAGTTAGTGATTTCTGAACCACCATTATCTTTCGGAGGACCCCATTTTAAGGTCATGGCATCAGCTGTGACTTCATCAAATTTCACTGGACCTGTTGGTATGCCAGGTTTGCCAACAACTTTCACAGAAATGGTGCCTTCCTTGCTGCCAACAACATTCTTCAGAGTGATTGTGTATTTTCCAGCATCTGCTTTCTGGCAGTCACGTACTACAAGTGTTGTGTTTACTGCCGTAGATTCAAAAGCAACTCTTCCACTCTCAGTAAGTACCTTGTCTTCATCTTTCTTCCAAGTTACAGTTGGGACAGGCTTGCCTTTAATAGGGATTTTAAGATGGAAATTGCTACCCTCTTTAGCTATATAGCACAAATCAGGTAGATCTCTTAAATCAAGATCAGGTGCCACTGTAAAAAAAAAAAAAAAAAAAAAAGAAAAAGAAAAAGAAAAAAAAAAGAAAAAAAAAAGAAAAAAAGGTCAGTTATTAAACTAAGTGTAAACTCTGAGATAAAATTCTTCAGAGAATCATAGAAAGGTCTGTGCCAGAAGGGACCTTAAAGAACATCTAAGTCCAACCCCCCTGTCAGGGACAGGGACATCTCCTACTAACTCAGGTTCCTCAAAGCCCTATCCAAACTGGCCTTAAACATCTCCAGGAATGGGGCAAGCACAGCTTCCCTGGGCCAGAGCTTCCCATTTTGCAGAGCCTCACCACCCTCATAGAAAAATTTTCTTCCTTTTAGAGGCATCTGATTTACATGTATATATAGCAACAATGCTAAGCATGAAATAAATGGGGTTTGGTGAGTGAATTAATTATCTTATAAGTTGCTTCATACCAACATCATCTCTTGCCACAATTGTGAGCTCCCTTGGAGTTCCATATCCAGCATCATTTTGGGCTCTCACTCTGAAAGTGTATTCTTGTCCTTCCTTTAGGTCTCTCATTGAATAATGAAGGTTCTTTGACCTCATCACTTCTTGCCACTTATCTTCACCAATGAGAACCTCCACAACATAGGCAAAAATACGGCTTCCACCATCACTGACAGGCTTTTTCCATACTAAATTGCAAGATGATTTTGTTACAGCTGAAGCTTTCAGATCCACAACTGGCCCGGGTGTTTCTAGAAGAGGAAGAAAAGCATAGTTAGTGTCCTTTCAAGCTAAAAATAAAAATGAATTGAATACCAAAATAGGAGAAATTGATTGATTTTTCTTACCAGAAGCTTTAACAGCATCACGAGTTTCACAGGGGTCACCAATACCATATTCATTTTCGGCAAAAACCCTGAAGAAGTAGGATTTGCCTTCTTCTAAGTTAGTTATTCTGTAGCTCGTCTTTGGACATTCTGCTGTTACTGTAGACCATGACTTTCTTTCTGCATCACGTTTTTCAACAACATAATTTGTGATTGGACTGCCACCATCAATTAGTGGAGGTTCCCATGTTATATAAGCAGAATCTTTAGATGCTTCCTTTACAACAAGGTTAACAGGAGGGCCAGGAGTATCTAGATAAGCACAAATCCCCCAGATTTAATTTAGTAAATGAAATGAAAAAAAAAAATCAGTTATAAATTGAACAATTACATTATTCCGGGGAAAACTCTGGCACTTACCAAGTACTTTTACAACAATGGTGTATGCCTTTTTACCACAACTATTCTCCAGACTGAGGACATATTTTCCAGCATCATATTTGTTTACATTTTCACAGCGCAGGAAGGTATCAAAATCAGTTGATTTGATGTCTAATCCTTGTCTGTCTCTTAGGTTGGCACCCACTTTAGACCATGTAATCTTGGGAGGTGGTCGTCCTCTTACCGGCACATAAAGTCTCATTGTGACGCCAGCACGTAATACAAGTACTTTCCTTAGTTCTGCATCAAGTTCTCCTTCAGGAGGAACTGTTAAACAAAAATGAGGTAATTAAAAAATAATCTTTATGACTATCACTGAAGTTTCTCTGACAAGAAGTACCGCTTTACAGGCATTCCACTAGATTAACCAATTAATTCTTTTGTCCATGATGATATTAGTGAGTGTGTGTCCTGATTCTCATTTCAAGACCATTTATAGACTTTGCTTTCCCCCCCCCTTACCCCCCCCACCAATTTCACTTGCTTTTCTTCTGCTTTTTCCATCATTTACATTACTTATCTTATAAAAAGGACTCTAATTTCCTCTATAATTCAAAGGAGTTTGAAGTCTGTACTACTTTTCTTGAACCAAAGCAGTTCTGTGAAGGAATGATTTTCTACATATGGCAAAATGCATACAGAAGCCAGTACAACTCTCAGGAAATAAGTCTCACAGAATCACAGGAGTTGGAAGGGATCTCTGGAGACCATCAGATCCAATCCCCCTGATAAAACAGGTTCCCTATAGTAGGTTACACAGGAAAGAGACTGGGTGGGATTTATGTATCTC
The DNA here is from genome assembly GCA_037305975.1 of Chrysolophus pictus. Lineage (NCBI taxonomy): Eukaryota > Metazoa > Chordata > Aves > Galliformes > Phasianidae > Chrysolophus > Chrysolophus pictus. Next base: position 22,303,021 of record CM074582.1, read on the forward strand.
CAGAGAAAGAGATCCACAACCTCTCTGGGCAGTCTGTTTCTGCACTGTCACCCTCCAAATAAAAGTTTTTCTTCATGTTCAGATGGAATTTCCTGCGTTCCAGTTTACATTTACATAGTGTCACACAAATTCTTAGGATAATAATTTTGGCTTCAAATTATTTAGAAGACATGAAGACTACCTGAAAAGTCTGATTTATGATTAGAGAGAGAAAAAATAGGAAGTGGAATAGTATCTGGCATGCAAATGAAAAATGCAGACACCAGTAAGATTCTTCTCAGTTCCTAACTGCCCCATTTTTTCCAAATTAGTCACTTTTAAACTACATTTCTTTGAGAAATGACACATTCCAAACTAATCCTTTTTTAAATGATGCGTGACAAACCCTTCATTTAGAAGCCATCCCATGAATTAAAAAAAAGTGACATGGTAACATAAACATGGTAATATATTTTCAATGAACATACTTAAAATATCTTTTGCAGTGTGTTTATCAGGAACATCACTTGGATCACTGTATCCAATCTTATTGACAGCATATACACGGAACTGGTACTCTGTATCTTCTATCAGCCCTGTTACCACAAAGTGTGTAGCCTGTAAGTTCTTGGGAAGATTGCATCTGACCCAGTTGTCTGTGTCAGCTCTTTTTGATTCTACTAGATAACCAATAATAGGGCTTCCGCCATCATATGCTGGTTTGCTCCACGACAGGCTTATTGAATTACGAGTAGTGTCAACCACCTTCGGGAAAGCAGGTGGGCCAGGAGGATCTGAGAATTAAAATAGCAGAAAGTTAATTATACCAAATGCTGTACAAAAGTATTTGGAAATATCATGGAAAATATCTGAGACTTTCAGCTTACATTGAGGATCACGAGCATACACTGCTTTGGATGGTGCACTAGGCTTGCCAGGTCCAGCCTTATTCAATGCTATCACCCGGAACTCGTATTCTGTTCCTTCTTGGAGTCCTGAAGCCTTAACAGTTCTTTCAATGACAGGCTTTCTGTTTACCTTTGTCCAGTTAAGAGCTTTAGTTTCACGCTTCTCAAGTATATAACCAGTTATTGGGGACCCTCCATCATTAGCTGGTGGCTTCCAGCTAACAGTCATGAAGTCTTTCGTTACATTACTGATTACCGGTGGATCACAAGGTCCAGGTACATCTGTAAAGATTTGAAAGTTATGTTGATATCCATAGGTGTATACAAAAAACAAACAAACAAACAAACAGTGACTTGCAAAGATAGCCTGCTAAACACTTACCATATGGATTCTTAGCAACTGCTGGTTCAGTCAAAATAGGGTCTCCAACACCATATTTGTTTTCAGCACATATACGGAACTGGTATTCATGCCCTTCTATTAGTTTCTCCACTGTGCAGCTTGTAATGGGTACAGTGGCGCTGACCTGGGCCCAGTTTGGTCTGCTTGTTTCACGTTTGTCAACAATGTAATTAGTAATTTCTGAACCTCCATCTTCTAGAGGAGGCTCCCAAGAAAGCATTGCATGATCTGCATACATATGCTTGATTTTTACAGAGGCTGGAGGACCAGGCTTATCTAGAAGAATCAACAACAGTACATTATACCTCTATCTCTTGCTATATAATTTAACCATAAATGGATTTATTAACAGATGATCTTTAGCTTACCAAGTACTTTAAGCCTAATAGTTGCTGACTTCGATCCACTTGCATTTTCAGCAGTAATAGTATAGTCTCCTGTTTGCTTCCTGTTAACACTGAACAGTTCAACAATAGCAAGATTTCTCTTAGTAGTTATCTTAACACCTTCTGATGGCTTTAAATGTTCTCCTTCTTTCTTCCAAGTGATGGTTGGCATGGGTTTTCCATATACATTTGCCTCCAGACGTACATTAGTTCCGGCTTTTACTGTTAGCTGTGATTGCATAGATAGATCCAACTCTATTCTGGGAGGAACTGAAGGGAAAGAGCACAAAATTTAATTAGTCTAGTAAGAGGTAAGCATCCCATTCTTCTCATGAGTATTAATTGAATATGGATAGATTCTCAAAGTTCTCAAATGCTTTTGCATTTCTCACCATTTTCTGGGTGAATGGTCACTGGATCAGAAGGTTCTGAAGGTCGGCTAATATTAACTGCTGTCTTAGCAATTGCTCTAAATTGATATTGAGCATTTTCTTCCAGATCAGTAGCAGTGTACTCTTCCAGAGGTATCTGATGTGGAGTTGTATTGCACCGGACCCATTTGTCACCAGGCAATTTGCAAGCTTCAACAAAGTAGCCAACAAGCTTACTACCACCGTCATGCTTTGGTCTTGTCCATACCAGCGATGCAGTACTCTTAGTGACATCAATAACTTCAGGTTTTCCAGGAGGATCTAAGATGAGTAAGATCATGTTTTAGTCTGGTGTTTTGTTGGTGTTTTTTAATAGCTACTATATTAATAAAGATATTTTACATATATATTTTAAATCTTTAATAGATCTGGATCCAGTCTACAGTACAACCATACAATGCATTCACAGCAAACATGAAAACAAGTACAAACTGAAGATTATGAAGAATTGCAGATACATTTGAAATGACCATAAAAACAGTAGTCTGTTGCTACTCAGTAGTTTGTCTGGCTTACCGACTGGTGTCCTTGCTGCGACAATCTCAGTTGGTTTACTAGGTTTACTTGCTCCAGCTCTGTTCAGTGCATAAATTCTGAAAGTATACTCAAGACCTTCAATGAGCCCCACACAAGGGTACTCTGTGGAACGCACAGCTGTATCATTAGCTTTCACCCACAGTAAGCTGTTTCTTTCTTTGCGTTCAATGAGATAACCAGTGATTGGACTGCCTCCATCACTATCTGGTTTATCCCAGGCAACAAAAATGCAGTCCTTATTAACCTTGGTAATACGTGCATTCTTTGGTTCACTGGGTACATCTAGACAGAAATACAAGGATTGATATAAATCACATGTTTTCTTATTAGGAAGGAAAAAAAAAAAAAAAAGAGAAATGTTGCTGTGAAAATCTGACATACCAAATGGGAATCTTGCAATCATCTTGTCAGAATTAAGTGGCTCAGAAATCCCAAAACGATTTTCAGCACGAACACGGAACATGTATTCTTCTCCAGGAATCAGTTTTCCAATTCTGCAGCTTGTCTTTGTGACAGAAGCTAAAGCTGTTACCCAGTCTCCTCGGCTTACATCACATTTTTCAACTACATAGTTGGTAATGTTACTGCCACCATCTTCAAGAGGTATATGCCATGCAAGAGTGCAAGCATCAGCATCTATTTCAGAAATGTCAAATGGAGGCTGTGGTGGACCTGGCTTATCTACACAAAGAAACACACTGAAAGTTATGAAGGAAAATGGAAAGCACTGGAACATACTAAAACTAGTTTTGTAGAAAACTGGATTTTAAAAAAAATAATTAAATGATACATACCCATGACTATCACTCTGATTTTTTGACTATCAGTACCAGAGCTGTTTTCTGCAGTAAGAGTGTAAAAACCAGAATCTTTTCTAGTCACATCCTTAATGATAAGAACAGAAGACTTTTCTGCTTTATGCACAGCAAGGCGACTGGATGTAATTACATCTTGATCTCCTTTCAGCCATTTACAGACTGGCTGAGGTTTCCCATATACATGAGCTTCAATTCTCAGCTTCTTCCCAGCTTTAATGTGAACATGATCAGGCATCAGAATCTTAGGTGGGACTGGAAAAAAACAGACAATGATATATAAATTCAACTTTTATGACATATCAATTCACTTCTTCTTATGCTTTCACGTGAAAGTTCTTTTCATCTCTCTCAAGTGGAATAACCAGTAGGAACAACTTGATAATTTTTAATTTCGGTCCACATATGAACAACTAGAGATTTTGCAGTGTGCAATATTTATGCCAGTCTTACTTTTGCATTCTCATACAGATTATAAGAAAAAAAATTTTCTTTGAGTTTGAATTTCCATCTTGCACACTTAATGAATCACACAACTCCTATGAAATTTCTCATGGATAACCTATTGCACAGATGGGTTCCTACTTTCTACAAGAGAGACATGAAGGAGAAGAAAAGAAAAACTGAAATTCTCACTGAATTTAATGTGTTTCCACAGCCTATCTTTTTACTACTTTTGAATCAGTCTTCAAACTAGAGCTCCTTCCCTAATTTTTGCACAAATTTTTGTTGCCTTCCAAAAGAAGACTGTCCATACATTTAGTGTACTTTTCTTCCTGTCCCTGTCTAGTTTTCTCTGTTGATCCTGTACCTCTCTCCACATTGCAGATCAAAGAAGCTGTTCTTATGTGTCCCACACTCCTATGCCTTCCTGTGCCTGAAGTATTCCACTAAGCCAGTATGTCCTCCATCCTCGTTTTAGCTTTACATTTCCAAGTTACTCTGCAATACAAGCAACATTTTCTCTCCTATCTTATCTCAAAATAATAACCACTTCAAAGCCCGCATATCTCACCCTACTGTTGACCTACTCTTCCCCTTTTCTCTTTCATTTTAAGTTAACTGGATGTATTTATTATCTCTCCCTAATTCCCGTCTTCTGGTTCCAACTGAAGCAATACATGCCATATTGTTCAATGAGTCATGCTCATCTTTTTTGACCTGTGAAAATATCCAATGCAGTTAATCATAATCCTCAAGATGACTTCATCAAGTAATTGACTTCTTAGGTCTCAAACTAAGAATAAGAATGCTTGCCTATTTTACTGCTAAGGAGAATATTGTAACAAGGGTAATATTTAATTAGGTACTTACTGAGTTGTTCTTTAATTTCAAATACTCCTTCAGCTTCTCTTGGAAAACTTACTCCAACAGCATTTCGAGCTGCTACTCTAAACTTGTACTTTTTTCCTTCTTTCAGACCGGCTACAACAATAGAGAGGTCTTTGACTACTGAATATTCTGTCCAACGATCTTCTGGTTGGTCATCTTCTTTGTAGCTAACAATATACCCATCAACTTTTGAGCCTCCATCACGCAGTGGTGGCAGCCAGCCTAAAGTAGCACTGTTCTTTGTAATTTCAGTAACTTCAAGTTTTCTTGGTGGATCAGGTTCACCTTTGGGAGTGGGGGGAAGAGAAGGAGAGGTAAAGGAAAAGAAACATTAAACAATGAATTACCAAGATTTTCTGAATTGTTGGATGCTATCTATGCTAACTCAACAAGTAAAATATAGAAAAGAGGAAACTTTTTGAAAGACTGTAAAAACACTGCATTCACATGTGTTATCTGAAAGTAACTGATGCAAATATTTATGACACTGAGTAGATAGTAGCATTATCCTGTTTAGAAATAACTGCTTTAGAAAAAAATCCAAAATCTTACTTAATCATAGAAAACAATGAAATATGCATAAAAGCATACTTACTTAAGGGATCTGTTGCTAGGACTGGTTTTGGTATGTCACTTGGAACACCTGATCCATATTCATTTACTGCTGTTACTCTGAAGTAATATTCATTTCCAGGTACAAGGTTAGCTATTTGGAAACTAGTTTTCTTTAGTTCTGCAGTGACTGTTCCCCAAGTTTTCCTGTCAGCCTCACGTTTCTGCAGGATGTAATGAGTCACTGGGCTACCGCCATCATTCTCTGGAGGTGCCCATGAGAGATGGCATGACATCTTGGTGACATCTGAAGCTCTGAAGTCTGACACAGGTCCAGGAGTATCTATAAAGAAATTTCAATTTATGCAAGTCTTTTGTTTTGAAAATTCTTCAAGTTACAAGTAAGGGTTGCTAACAGGATGTTACACAGTCAGGGACAGCATTAGCCAATATATTTATTTGTGCTCAAAAACTTCAGCATTAGTGGGCATAAAGATTTCTGTAATGAATATACAATATTATTAAAACAATGTCTACAAATAGTTCTCTGGTTACTTACCCAGAACTCTAACGTTCACAAACACAGCCTTTTCTCCAGCTACATTGACGAGTGTCAATGAATATTTGCCTGAGTCATCACGTGTTGAATCAGGGATGACACAGAAGGCCATAGTGTCAACCAGATCGACTTGTCCTTTTCTGATGACGTTATCAATACCCATTCTCCTCCAGGTGACTTTTGGTGCTGGGCGACCTCTAATAATGGCAAAAAGTCTGATAGGACATCCTGCTCTTACTGTGACTAACTTTCTCATGCTTGCATCCAATTCAATCTCAGGAGGTTCTGAAAGATAAATTTACAGAAATAAAATTCAAAGTTTAGGACATGAAATAAGTTAAAAACAGAGCAAATGAAGATCGCATGCAAAAACTCATAGCGAAAATGGGAAAATTTACCAAGTATTTCTTTGGGAGACACAGCTTCTTTCAGTTCTGCTGGCCGTCCAAGGCCAACCTGATTTTGGGCAGAAACTCTGAACTCATATAATTGTTTCTCATCCAGACTAGTGGCTGTAAATTCTGTATGAATAACTTGAGCAGCAACATTGCATCGTTTCCACCCTGCTTCAGGATCAGCACCTTCCACTTTTGGTCTAATTTCTACAACATATCCAATAATTGGAGCACCACCATCGTATACTGGTTTTCCCCAGCCAAGGGTTATTGAACTCTTTGTACTATCAACCACCCTCAAGTTGGTGGGAGGACCAGGTGGTTCTGAAAGGCAATAAAAATTACAGATAAGAATACAGTTACGCAATTTAATCATCTGTTAACATTAAAACAAAATAAGGTAGAATATAACAGTATTTTACCTATTGGGTCTTTTGCTACTACTGGTCTTGATGGCAAGCTTGGTTCTCCAAGTCCAACTTCATTTTCAGCACTGACACGGAACTGATATTCATGACCAGGGATGAGATTAGTAACCTTCTTGCGTCTCTCAGGAATAGCAGTCTTAGTAACTGGAACCCATCTTAGTGATCGTTTTTCTTTCCTCTCTAAGATGTATCCTGTAATTGACTTGCCACCATCATATTCTGGTGGATTCCAAACGACAGTCATCTCTTCTTTGCTTACTCTTGTTACCTCTGGAGGGTCAGGGCGTCCAGGTCTATCAAATTTAGTTTTTGCGATAATTGGGTGTGTTTCTGTTGGTGGACCAGTGCCCATTTTATTCTCTGCGCGAACTCTGAATATATATTCATTACCTTCAATGAGGCGTGTTACATTTGCATAGTTTGTTAGGACAGAAGAAGAGTATGTAGACCAAACCATACGCTTGCTTTCACATTTTTCTAGGATGTAGTTTTGTATTTCACAACCGCCATCATCCTCTGGAGGTTCCCAGGTAACAGTACATCTGTCACTTGAAATGTCAGTGACTTTCAAGTTTCTTACAGGACCTGGTTTATCCAAAACAATAACAGTAGCATATGCTACAAAACTACCAGCTGTGTTAGTTGCAGTAATTACATATTTCCCACCATCACTACGCCTTGATTTTGTGAGAACAAATTTTGATGTGTCAGATGTTGTTTCAATACTGACTCTTGGAGACCTTGTAAGATCCGTTGCATCTTTGTCTTTTGTCCATGCAACTTCAGGCTGTGGTTTTCCTCTGACTCCAGCCTCAATTCTAATTGTGTCACCAGCTTTCACTGTTAGTACCCCACTTAACTTCAAGTCCAGAACTGGTTTCTGCAGATCTTCCTTCACAACAACTTCAGCAGTTTTTACCCAGTCGCTTTCACCTGCCTCGTTCTTGGTTTGAACTCTGAATTGGTAAATCTTATTTTCAACACATTTATCAACCATGTAGTGTGTTTCCTTAATGCTGCCTTTGTGAACCCTTTCCCATTCATCTGAATCTTTCAGTTTTCTCTCCACATGATAACTTAAATTTGGGCTTCCACCATCATAATCTGGTCTTCTCCATTTCAGAAATACAAATGTTTTTCCTTTCTCTGCAATGTGAAGATTTTCCGGCTCTCCAGGCTTGTCAATAGGATTTATGGCAAGAATGGGAGTTTTGGTCTCAATGCAAGGACCTGGACCTATTTTGTTTTCTGCACAAACTCTAAAGAAGTATTCACGGTTCTCTACAAGATTTGCCTTTACTAACCGTTTAGTGACATCAGAGGACACAATTGACCATCCCCTCTGATTTGGTTGACGGTACTCTACTATATAATTTGTGATTTCTGAGCCACCATTATCCACTGGACTCTCCCAAGCAATCATACAAGAATCTTTTGTGACATAGCTTATTTTCAGGTTCTGACATGGTCCAGGTCTGTCAAGTACATTCACAATGGCAAAACCTTGAGCATGTCCACAGCTGTTCTTAGCTGCTATTATATACTTGCCATGATCAGATCTTTTGGCTTCTTTTACTTGCAGGCCAACATTAGGTAGATCATGGATTATTTCAATGCGTTTTTCCTGTACCAAAACTTTGCCATCCTTAGACCATGTTATTTCAGGATCTGGCCTACCTTTTACTTTGCCAGTAATATGGATTGTTTGGCCTACTCGGACAGTAATTAAGTCTCGACAAGTCACATCTAAGCTTACTTCTGGAGGAGAAAGAATATCCTTTGCAAGTACAGTTTCTGCCAGTTCTCTTGGCTCTCCCTCTCCTACAATATTGACAGCTTTTATTCTGAATTTATATTCATTTCCTTCTATTAACCCAGGTACTCTAAAGGCACATTGTCTGATGAGATCATCCTTATTAATCCTGTTCCACTGCGTAGTTCCAGTTTTCTGGCATTCCACAATATATCCCAGAATTGGGCTGCCACCATCTTTGAGGGGTTTTGTCCAAACTAGATCAGCTGTTTCTCTGGTTTTATCTTTTAATTTTGGATTAATGGGTGGTCCAGGAGGAGTGATAGGACGTGACGCTTTTATTGGATCAGAGCTTGGAGATGGCTTGCTTAAGCCCACCATGTTTTCTGCGAAAACTCTGAATTCATATGTGTTGCCTTCAAAGAGACCAGTGACTCTGTATTTCATATCAAGTATTGGTGTCTTATTGACACGCACCCATTTACCAGATGCTTCTCGACGCTCAAGTATATAACCAGTTATTGGAGTTCCACCATCTGACATTGGTAGGGTCCAGGACACTGTTGCAGCATTTTCTGTAACATCAAACACTATTGGTTTACCAGGTGGGGATGGTGGATCAAACATATGTTTAGCAACTGTTGGTTCTGAATCAAGAGGTGCACCAATGCCTATCTTATTTTCTGCCCGAACACGGAAAATATATTCACAGCCTTTCTGCAGTCGTGGAATCTTAATTTTTGTGTGACTTGTTCCAGAGCTAACTACTCCCCAAGTCTCTTTCTTTGACTGACGCTTCTCAACAATATAGTTTATTATAGGACTCCCACCATCGTCTTTAGGAGGCCGCCAAGAAATAACCATATGTTCTGGTGTTACTTCAAGAATATTAATAGGACCAGTCGGTGGGCCAGGAACATCCAAAACTGTAAGATGTAGAGCAACAGTTTTGTGGCCAGCTGCATTAGATACTGTGAGTAGATATTCTCCCGTATCTTTTCTTACACAGTCTTTGATGGTAAGTACAGTTGAATAATTGTCAGTCTCTATCTTGTGTCTGCCTTCCGTCTTAATTTCAGTGTCATCAGTAACCCATTTTGCAGTGGGAACTGGCACACCTCTCATAATTGCAGGAAGTCTCACTGTGGTACCAGCTTTAACAACAAGACCTTCAATTAACTTCACATCTAGTTCTACAGATGGAGGTACTGAAATTAGAAAAAAAACAGAAATTGCATAATGGTTTTTGGAGAGTATAGTTAAAGGAGAGAAAGAATCAGTGAAACAATACAAAAAAGCTAAAAATTACCTAGTTTTTCTTGACATTCTATTGGTATCGTTGTATCTGGAAGGCTGAGACCCACAATATTTTGAGCTTTCACACGGAATTTGTATATTTTTCCTTTTTGGAGGCCTGTAACAACACAGTCTAGCATTGGGACCGTTTGGAACTTTGTCCACTCATCCGCACCATCTTCCTGATATTCTACCAAATATCCAGTTATCTCAGCACCACCATCACGATCTGGTCGATTCCAAACAAGGGAAACTTCAGTCTTGTCAACATCTACGTGATGCAGATTCTTCGGTGGCCCAGGAGGATCTTTTAAAATATAAAACCCAAAGCAATTAATAGATGGCTGATCCATTTGATAGTACACTGCACAATGTTACATTAGTTCCAACAGGACCATTTCAAAAATTACAGAGAACAATATAAACAAAACAAATCATAACTGAGTAACACTTACGCAGTGGATCTATGGCTTTAATTGGCTTGAGTGTTTCCACATATGGTCCTCTACCAAACAGATTCTCAGCCGCAACTCGGAAAAGATACTGAGTGCCTTCCATGAGATATTTAGCCATGTGACTGCGTTTCTTGGAGGTCGATGAGACAGATACCCACTGTGCAGAAGCTACATCTTTCCTTTCCACCACGTAGTTGGTAATAACAGAGCCACCATCATCTTCTGGTTCCTTCCATGTCAGGTAGCAAGAATCACTTCTAACATCACTGACTTGCAGATTTCTAGGTGGACCAGGTTTATCTAATAACATTGAAAACAAATTCGTTATCTATTTGATAACCAAAGATTTTTTTTTTTAATTTAGTAGATTTTAAGAGAAAATACATATTTCCTGTGTCAGTCTTTTTTTTCTACTGTGTATTTTATCATAGAATCATAGAATGGCCTGGGTTGAAAGGGACCACAATGATCATCTAGTTTCAACCCCCTTGCTACGTGCAGAGTCTCCAATCATTAGACCAGGCTGCCCAGAGCCACATCCAGCCTGGCCTTGAATGCCTCCAGGGATGGGGCATCCACAACCTCCTTAGTCAATCTGTTCAGTGTGTCACCACCCTCTGTGTGGAAAAACTTCCTCCTAATATCTAACCTAAACCTCCCCTATCTCAGTTTAAAACCATTCCCCCTTGTCTTATCACTATCCATCCTTGTAAACAGCTGTTCCTCCTCCTGTTCATAGTTCCCTTGAAGTACTGGAAGGCCACAATGAGGTCTCCCTGGAGCCTTCTCTTCTCCAAGCTAAACAAGCCCAGTTCCCTCAACCTTTCCTTATATCTCAATTTGTTGATATTTTCCTGACATTCCTTCATTTCTTAATCTCCAATTAAAGAATAAATCTAGGCAGTAAAAAGTAACATAAAAAAGATTACCTAAGACAAGAACTTTTACTGAAACAGTCTTTGAACCAGCTGGATTTTCAACTGTCAGGGAGTAAATTCCACCATCTTCATGGACAGTGTTACGAATTTCAAGCTTACTGCCAACACCTGTAACCTCAATATCAGCTTTGGGTGAGACTTCCTTATCTTCTTTCTTCCAAGAAACTTTTGGAAACGGAACACCTTTAATAACAGCACTAAGTCTCAGTGTATCTCCTGCTTTTACATGTTGTTCCCGGGCCATATTAGCATCAAGTATCAGCTCAGGAGGTTCTGAAATCAAAATAAGTTTTTTAGAAATTGAGAAAACAAGTCTCTTCCTAAGTAAACTCATCTGATTTTATTATACTCACCAAGTCTGTCCTTTACTTCTACTGGATCAGGAACATAGGCTGGATCAGATTCACCTGCTGCATTGACTGCCATGACCCTGAACTTATAGGTCAAACCCTCAGTAAGTCCAGTGACTTTATATTTTGTCTCAGGACAAGAATCTGGTGTAAGATTGGCCTTTTTCCATTCTTCATCTCCAACCTTCTGATATTCAACAAGGTAGCCAATTATCTTTCCATTACCATCATGGCGTGGTGGTTGCCAAGTCAAGTCAACAGAATTCTTAGTTTTATCTACTGCTTCCGGATTAACAGGTGGACTTGGTTTTACTGTTACACAGAAAAAAAGAAAAGGAAAAAAGGAAAATATTTGAAAGGATTTCTAAGCGAAAGTAAGACTGCATTAAAACTTCAATGAAAAAAAGCAAATTTAATACTTTACCAATTGGATCTCTAGCAAAAATTGGTTTTGATGGTGGACTAGGATTACCAACACCAATTTCATTTTCTGCTGAAACACGGAATTCATACTGGCAGCCTTCAAGGAGGTCAGGTACTTTGAACTGAGTACTGGGGAAAATTGGGTCTTTGGTAACTCTGACCCATCTAGTAGCCATTGTTTCCTTCTTTTCCACAATATAGTTTGTTATTGGCTTGCCTCCATCATATGGTTTGTTCCAAACTACTACTGCAGAGTCTTTTGTAATATCCTTAATAACTGGTTGTTCAGGTGCATCAGGAACACCTGGGAAAAAAACCCACAAGAGTTCATGAGGGCAACAGACAGAGTAAAGATTACAATATCAAAATAAGATAGCAAACAAACAACATACTGAAACGGTCCTTGGCTTTCATCTCATCAGAGATGAGAGGATCACTTATGCCATAGAGATTTTCAGCATAAATTCGAATTTGATATTCTCTTCCTTCAAGCAGCTTAGGAATTTTGCACGTTGTCTTAACTGTAGCAGATGTAACTGGCATCCACAGGTCTCTGTGTGTATCCCTCTTCTCAATAATGTAGTTTGTAATTTCACTGCCTCCATCATCGAGTGGAGGTTTCCAGGAAACTATCATATGATCTTTATGAACTTCATCAAATATAACTGGACCCACTGGAGGTGATGGGCGATCTGTTTAAGAAAAAAATAAATCATACCCATGTTCTTATAAGATCTTCAAACAATAACAGAGATTAAACTAGTGTTAATATGGTAAATACATTACTGTATTATAAAATAGAAATCCAGTAACTACTTTTAAATAAGGAGTCAAAATCTCCAAGTTATTCCTACCTTAATACTTGTCTGACTCACTGGACCTAATTTCTTAATGCTTATAAAGTATTTAGTGACTGACATTTTCTACAGTAGATTGATATTCTTGAAATGCTTGTGGAAATATATATTCATGCAGAATAAATTAAGGCAGAGTTAACTATGAACTCAATCAGTAAATAATATTTCAATAAAAATAAGTGTGTAATAAATCAGAATATTTTAACAAAGGACACAGTTTTTACATTTCATATAATTTAATGAATTTGAATTATAAAACATTAAAGGCAGTACTAATGTTCAGTGAAACCTACCAACAACAGTGACTTGACAAAACCCTTTTCTTGATCCTGTGCTGTTCTCTACAGTAACACAATATTTGCCTGAATCTTCACGGACAGATTTTAGTATCCCCAGACAAAGTGTCGTAGGAGTTGTCTTAATCTTTGTACGGTTATCTTCTTTCAAAACAATATCATCCCTCAGCCAAGTAATCTTTGGCGTAGGCTTTCCTGAGTAACGTCCAGTCAGGCTGAAAGCTTCACCAACCCGAACAATAAGTTTGTCTCTGAAGTCAAGGTCAAGTGTTGGAGGAGCTGAAAGATGAAATTTAAAAAATATGATTTCCACAAAAGTCAGCAATATTAGTAAGAAAAAGTAAGGAATCAGTAAGAATGATCATTATTTTCAAAAGAAATATGAAAAAGATACATACCGATTTCATCCTTGCATGTGATTGGTTTTGTGCAAAATGATGGCTTGCCTTGCCCCACAATATTGCAAGCACTCACACGATATTCATAGGTGTCACCCTCTTTCAAGCCTTCTACAGTGTATTTCCTATCAAGCATTTTCTCCTTAGTAACTCTGTGGAATTTTTCTTTTCCAATGAGACGACTCTCTAGAACATACATGGTGATATCCGAGCCTCCATTATATTTTGGAGGATTCCAAGTTAACGTAACAGAGTTCTTCGTAACTTCTTTAACCTCTAGGTCTTCAGGACGGTCAGGAACGGCTGTGAACAAACACAAAAATATGTTAAATTCATTTTCCTGCAAATTCACCTCATATGACAATAACTTACACCACAAAATAAACTTACTTATTGGATCTCTAATGATAAGTTCTTTTGTCGTCTCTGTGAAAGGACCCATGCCAATAATATTCTCTGCTGCAATTCGGAAAAAGTACGCTTTCCCTTCAGTCAGTCCCTGAACAGTAGCATTCTGTCTTGTAACTGTATAGGTTACTGGAGTCCAGGCTCTATGGTCAGATTCACGTTTTTCAATTATGTAGTTGGTAATAGGAGAACCACCATCATCTTCTGGAGTAAACCATGTCAATTTACAAGAGTCACTTGTTAGGTTCTCAGTAAGGAATGGCATGCCAACTGGGCCTGGCACATCTGAAATCAAAGAAAAAAATGGAGTATTGAAATATACATACTGAATGTTATGAAATTTAACTTGTTTACAAGGAATGAAATTGCTTTTTACCTAGCACATCAACAATAATGGTCTTCTTCCGCTCACCACCTGCATTTTTAGCAAGAAGAGTGTATACACCCTGGTGGCTCCGTTTGCAATTCTTGATGACTAAAGAAGAACTAATAGCTGTTTCTTCAATTTTAGCTTCTTCTGGTAAAGCTCGATCATCTCTGCTCCAACTCACTGTTGGAGCTGGTTTTCCTGAGACGTATGCTATGATCCGAATTACTCCTCCAGCATGAACAACAATTCTGTCCCTGACACTTGCATCCAAATTAATATCAGGAGCCACTGTGGGAGGTGAGCAAAGTAAAAACATCAGTCTTTTTATTAAGTTCTCATTTTGATTTAGAAATATTTGAAGAAGTAAATGAAAGTGATAAATACCAATTCTGTCCTTCATTTCAATAATGTCTGTGACTTCTCCGGGCTCTCCAATGCCAGCAGCATTCACTGCCCTTACTCTAAATTTATAAAAACACCCTTCTTTTAATCCTGCCACAACAAACTTGGTTCCTCTGATTTCTTTATCCTTTACCTGGAAAAAAACATTATAAAATCAACCAAAAAAATCAAGGTATCATCAATTTCTTTGTGATGCTTGAAATAAACCTTAAATGAGAAATTGTTTCAGATTTACAAGACATTATTGAGCATACAGTAATCTAGCTCGTATAGAAGTTTTCAGAAACTCGACACACAAGTTATTGTTCTGAAGATTCATTTTTTTGATCATTTTAAAAGACAGAGACATTACAATGCTCTGTAGTTCCAGAAGGATTACTTGTTTTGTTTTGCTGGTCAAATAAGCTCATAAGTGACAGTGGTGCTAAAAAAAAAAAAAAAGAAAAAAAGAAAAAAATGAAAAGAAAAAAAATTTTAAAAAGAACAGTTTGTTCTTTTATAAATCCAAATATGAATTCTGTTTACCTGGAAAAAATGCAGGAAATTTATGTACTACTTTAAATGCATGTCAGTATTTACACAGATACAAAAAATGGACAAAGTATTCTATTTTAAAGGAAAAAAAACCAGGGGCCATATTAGTCATAAATAATTTAGCAGAGATTATGCCTGTGATAAGTTGTTTTTCTCTTCTATTTTTTTTTTTTTTTTAAATCACAGATCACCTATCACCTACCTATTTTGTCTTATTTTTAAATACAGAATTATAAAAAATCTAACAAAGAAACTGCTTAATGAACTGGGTGCTGTGGAGTGGCAATTACTGATTTTAATTTTGGTTGCACAATTTAAGTATATGATATTTTCATATGCATTATGGTGCAAAAGATCAAGTTTTAGAAAATAACATCCATAATGAAAATTTGTAAATATATATATATATATATAAATATATAAATACATATATATATATTTTTTTCTGGAGACACTTCTTTAGATAGACATATAGAGGAAAAAAATCAGATTTTGTAGGATTTCCACCTACCTTTTCCCATTCTTCCTTTCCTTCCTCTTTATACTCAACAATGTACCCAGTGATCCTAGAGCCACCATCCTTTAATGGTGGAGTCCACTCCAAGTCTACAGAAGATTTCGTCCAGTCAGTAACTTTCGGAATAGGAGGGCCAGGTGGGGCTAAAAAATATGATCACACAGTTACAGCATAACAATATATTCTGTATTCCCATTTGAGTATTTTCAAATTCAAAAATGGGAAACAAAAATATTTACCAATAGGGTCTCTAGCAATTGCTGGATCAGATGGCATGCTTGGTGGTCCAACACCAGCTGCATTAATAGCTGATACACGAAATTGATACTCAGAACCTTCAATAAGACCAGTAACTTTGTATGAAACACCAAGTGCCATAGGTTTGATTGGGTCACGATTAACCCTGGTCCATCTCTTTCCAGTAGTTTCTTTGCGCTCCAACCAGTAACCAGTAATAGGAGAGCCACCATCGTGTTCTGGTTCTTCCCAGTTTACAGTCATGGAGTCACGTGTTATGCTGCTAACTGTTGGTTTGTCACATGGTCCAGGAACAGCTGGGGAAAAAAAATTACAGATAGCTTGTAAAAAATTGCTACAGGAAGATGGAGATATCTAGAATGCAAAACAGACCTATGTAGTCACATGATTACAGTTGTAGCATGTGACCTCTTCCCTCATTCAGCTTACAATCCCTTTTCATATAATATATCATGAAACTACAGTGATGTATCTTTCATTCAAATAACAATGGTCAAGAATGAAGTTGCTTTTTTTTTTTTTTTTTTCTCTTCCTGGATTAGTATCTCATTTCAGCACCTAGCCCAATCCTGAATGTTTTGAAGATATTTTACTCTTGACAAACATCACTTCTACATCACTATTGTTCAAATTTCTTTTTCAAAACTGAAGGCAGCAAATTCCTGATCTATAATATCGATAATGTCTCAAACACAACAGAATGACCTAAATCTTGTAAGATAAAACTTTATTTGTATATTTACAACTTAATAAATTCAGAGATTTTATTTCAATATATTTAACAGGGAAATATTTTTAGGTACCACACAACCACTAACTACTACTGCTAAAATTCTTCAAGCTACTCTAGAGAATTTACTTCAGTGGAGAAAAATAATAGTGATATATGGCAGATGTCATACACATATCAGTGTATAAAAATATCTGACATAATTTGAAAACAGATTTCCACTTACTGAAAAGGTTTCTTGCTGTTTCTGGCTCACTGTCCAAAGGTTCTCCAATACCAAACTTATTTTGTGCCATAATGCGGAACACATACTCATGGCCTTCCATCAACTTGGGAATAGTGAATAAGCATTCCTTAGGCTCATTTGTAACTGGTACCCACGTCCTCCTATTGGCTTCTTTTTTCTCAATAACATAGTTTGTAATCTTAGAACCACCATCATCTAATGGAGGAAGCCACGAGATTGTCATTTTGTCAGCCAAAATGGATTCAAATTTAATTGGGCCCACTGGAGGTCCAGGACGGCCTAAAATATAAATTTTTATTAAAGAAGAATTAATTCAAACACTATTCAAATCAAGTATCACACAAACGTTATCAATTTATGTAACATAAGAGTTCTTGATATCTACCCAGAACATTTAGTCTCATCTCCTTTGAAGCAGTTCCTAAATTATTTACAGCTGTTATAGTGTATAAGCCTGTATCACTTCTGCGAGACTGTTGAATCAATAAAGTGCAAGAATCTTCACCAACAATCTTGTTGACATGTTGGTCATACGACACTGGTTTTTTGTCATCTGGTTTCTTTGGAGAAGCTTTTTCCCAAGTTAGTGCTGGGAAGGGTATGCCCTTTATCTTGGCCACAATGTTAACATCTGTTCCTTCTTCAACCTCCATAAATTCTTTGAGTTCAATAGACGGTGGGCCTACAATGAAGTGTTGATAAAAGTTAGCATACAAAAATGCTTCATCATTGTAGAGTAGAATTTGTATTTAGTGGTATTAGCAACTACTTACACGTTTGGTCTTTAACAACAAGTGGACCAACAGTAGCTGAAGGCCTGCTAGGACCTGCTATATTGACCGCCTTGACTCTGAATTCATATTCACCACCTTCTATAAGATCCTCAACAGTAAACTTTGTTTCCTCCACATCACGTCTGTTGCACTGTTTCCAAGTCTCTTTCACTTCTCCAGTACGATCCCAGTGGAGACATTCAACATTATAATGAGTAACAGGAGCTCCACCATCATTTTTTGGAGGTTTCCATGTCAAGCTCACTGTGTTCTTGGTTACAAGGCCAATCTTCAATTTAATGGGTGGATCAGGAGGATCTTAAGAAAGGAAACAGAAACATAAATAAATTCACTGTACATTATCATCTGTTTTCAAGTAATTCTATTCATTTTGATTTCACTTACGGATGGGATCCCTGGCTGTGGTTCGTTGGATAGTTTCTGCAGGAGGGCCAACACCAAAACGGTTTTCTGCACGTACCCGGAAGAAATACTCTTGACCAGATATGAGATCAGGCACAACAAAGGAAGTGCTTCCACAGTTTGCATTGACTTTTGTCCAGGCTTTCCCATCGATAGTTCTTTTTTCAATAACATATCCTCTGATTCTATCTCCGCCATCATCATCTGGCATCTTCCATGAAAGTTTGCAACTACCTCTTGTGATATCACTTACTTTTAGGTCTTTTGGTGGACCTGGGACATCTGTTAAGGTAAAAGCATAACAGAAACAATGTTACACAAGTATGTAGGAAAAAAAACCCAAAATCTACCATTTGAACATTGCAGTATGTGTAAGCCATACCAAGAACATTGACTCTGATATGTGCTGTTTTTTGTCCTGCTTTGTTTTTTGCTGTAATACTGTATCGTCCCGAATGACTTCTGTTGCACTCGGGGATGATTATCACTGAACGTGTATCAGTTGCTTCCACCTGTAGATCATAGAAAGAAATGTACAGATCAACTTTCAATGTCTATGTTTGAAAAATTTTGCAATGCTGAAGTTACAAAACTTGCTTGCTTTACCTGAGCTTCTTCAGGTACATTATGACCTCCCTCCTATAAATAAAGGGAATAAAGTAAATATGAAAGGGATGTACTTAAATGTCTAGAAATAGATTAAGAAAAATGTTTTTCCTTTTACTAACCTTTGCTGTTGTCTTTGCTTTCCCTTCAAATTCCCAAAATGATTTTGGAACTGGACGACCTTTAATAACAGCTGGGATTTTAATTGTTGTGCCAGCACGACAAGCGAGAAAATCCTGTGCTCCAATATCAAGGAAGATTTCTGGTTCCTCTGGAAAAAAAAAAAAAAAGAAGAGTTAATAATTTTTCAGAGCTACCAAAAGTAAATTTCTGCCAGAACTAGTCTAAATACAGAATGTATGTTTATTTGGAAAAGGCGGTGTGTGTAAAAAGTAAGCTGGGAATTATATAAATTTGTTATTGCAATTTCATCACAAAATACAAAGTACTTCTGTACTATGGCTGTGGGAATTCGTAAGTGTTCTCAGTAGATCATGCTCTTATAAGCGCTATCATAACACTTTCCAAAAAGTCTCATAGTCTTTTATTACATTCCTGTTCAATTATTTGCTTGTTATTGACTCTGCTTGCTTCACATCCTGCTCAACTATTCACAGCAGTAGACAACATTTAGATACAAATACCTAAATGAATTTCTACAACACTTACCTAAAATATCTTGGATAGGTATTTCAGATGTTGCAGGACTTGGTTCTGATTCTCCAGCAGCATTTACAGCTTTCACCCTGAATCGGTATTTTCTGAGCTCTTTCAAATTGGGAATAACACATTCACAAGTGGGAAAGAGTTTGTCTCCTTCATTCACCTTTTTCCAGTCAGTACTACCTTCATCTTGCATTTCAACAATATATCCTTTTATTGGGCTACCACCATCCTTTTGTGGAGGCTTCCATGCAAGAGATACAGATGATTTGGTTTTGTCTTTGATCTCTGGACAAGATGGTGGGCCAGGCACAACTTGTAAAACAAGAGCAAGCAAAAGCAAAAATTACCTGAGAGTTAGTACTTGTGTATAGTTTTCTTAAGAGTTGATAGAAGAATGCAAACATTTTCAGTGTTTTTCTGCCATACACAGAGCATACAATCCTAGAACATGCATAATAATTAAATATATTATATATATTACTGAGGAATTATTTAGGAAAAGTATACATAGATAAAAAATAAACACTGAACTCTGACAGTGAAGAAAAGTAATTATATAAAAATCTGATACTAAACTCAAACAAGTATACTTGGCAATATTTGTGATGGCACAGTCACAGTTATATGTATATCAGTGAAAGGGTAAAAGTTTAAAGAAGCCAATTATTTAAAAACCAATGAAAAATAGAAAATTAGGTAACTACTTTGCATCAACAACATTGTTTTGGTTTAATGAAAACAAAGCATTTGATTAATTGCACTAAATTCAGTGTTAACAAAAGTACCACATTCTAGTGTGATACAGACCTTAAAAGTAGTCGCAAATTTTATACTTACATATGGGATCTGCTGCTAAAGCAGGATCTGATGGTTCACTGGGTGGGCCAATTCCAGCAAGATTTTCAGCCATAACTCTGAATTGATATTCAACACCTTCAGCCAAGCGAAGCACATTGTACTGTAAACCTTTTACTGATGGTTTTGTTACTGGAGCCCTATTAACACGTGACCAGTAGACACCTCCCACCTCTCTCTTCTCCAACCAATAGCCAGTTATTGGGCTGCCACCATTGTCCAAAGGAGGCTCCCATGCCACCAGCATTGATGACCTAGTGTGATCTAAAATTTTGGGCTTTCCAGGAGGTCCAGGAAGGCCATAGGGATCCTTAATAACAACTTTTTCTGAGAGGCATTCATCACTTATTCCATATTTGTTTACAGCCCGGACTCTAAATTGGTATTTTTCATTTGTTGCAAGATTCCACACCTGAAAAATAAGATTTTAGTCAGTATGTAGTTATTTTTCAGAATCAACTTATTTGTTATTATTCAGGAGTTTTTAGCTTTGGATTCTACCTTGTAACCTCATTGATATCATGACGTGTGTGTAACGACATAGCTGCATGCAGTGCCCTAGGTACAGTCTTATTTCACGTGCACACAATCAAATGTAAATAAAAATGTTGTAAGGTTTCACTTTGCAGTTAGTAAAGCTACAAGTAACACTGGAAAATGGAAAAGATGTCTTCTAAACTCACATGAGATTAAATAGAGAATGAGAACAATTTATTTTGTTCTGTTACCTGAGGAAAATACATACACATAGTATGTATATTCATAGTTGGGCAATGTGCATTCAGTAATTATGCACTATTAATGGACCACTAGCACAGGTATCTATGCAAGAGGCAGTTTTTATTGCATGCTGTCATACGGAAGTATATCATAAAAATAATAAAATTACCCCATATCTTCTGTCTACAGCACTGCTGGAGACTTCTTCCCACTCGGACTTCTTTCTACTAGCATCACGTTTCTCAATAATGTAATGGGTAATTTCACTACCACCATTATCAAGAGGTGCATCCCATGTTAAATAGCATGATTCTGCTTTAATATCAGAAACAGCAAGGTTTCTTGGTGGAGAAGGACGATCTATATGAGAGTAAGAGAACATAGAACTGCATTAAGAAAAAGACAAAAGCATTCCACTATCTACCATTTTATTGAAATGTCACATCCTTACCATACACTTCAACATGCACATTGCGAAATGCAGTGCCAAGACGATTGGAAGCTCTCACAGTGTAAGTGCCTTTATCATCTCTCATGGCTGCAGGCAGGATAAGTTCAGTTTTTGCCTCACTTCTTGATACTTCTTCCTTTGTTATCTTAAGTGCACTGGATGTTTGGTCAATTAAAACTTCATTCTTGTCCCATTCAATCTTTGGCATTGGCAGTCCTGTAACATCAGCAGGAATATTAACTGGCTCTCCTGCCTTCACTTTTATAGTATCTCCTCTCACAGCCAAGCGTAATGTTACAGTTGGAGGCACTGAAAAACAGAAGAAGAATGATAATGAAGTTAGGAATGAAACAGAAAATGTATTGCATTATTTTAAAGGTGTTTATATGGATTTCTTTAAACTAAATATACCTTCATCATCCTGTATAACTACGTTGAGGGGCAATGATGGTTCACTCTCTCCAATCTCATTAACAGCTTTGACACGGAATTCATACATATGGAGTTCATCAAGTTTTTCAACGAGAAGAGATGTGGTTGGACAGAGCCTTGGGTTCACCCTTTCATAGTCTTTTGAATCATGTCTCCTCTTCTCGACAATGTATCCTAAGATAGGACTACCACCATCACTACGTGGAGGCTTCCAATCAAGTGTAATGGTTGATTTTGTCCTCTCTGTGTACATGAATCTCTCAGGTGCTGTTGGAGGACCTATTAACAGAGATAAATCATAACAAAAAAAATATAAAATACAATGTCAGTTACTCTGAAAGTAATGCCTCTCATTTATTTCGATTGAAACTACAACAGATATAAAGAGCATAACATTATTTGATACAGCAAATTTTCAGCTACAAAACACTTTTTTACCACAGTCATCACCATTAACTGCATTTTTGTCAGCTATGAACAAGAGTCTGCGTGTTGTGCTTGTAAAAATGTGAACCAAAGGAGATAATACATTGTTTCACAGCTGCTGTGGTGACTGGTAGGAAAATACTGCACATGCAGTCCAGCTTTTGTTGTGCTAACATCCACTGTTTGGTGTCCATAAACATTCAGCAAGCACAGATGAATGACAATGGTTATAATTTTTTCTGCATGGAGGAATTCAGTCCCACACCTTTGCTTCATATGCACTCAAGTGTCATTTTATTTATTATTTTATCTCTGCTGCCATCTGTCACATGGCAACAGAATTTAACAGAATATTGATGGGAAAGTTCAACCTCTACTGCCATATCACCAACATCTGCCCCTGATGTCCAGGACCAACATAAAATAGGAGGCATTACTTTTGGAGCAGCCATTGATATTTTAAATTGTATGACTACAGTAGCTACAATAGCTGTAGCTTTTCAAAGTCATATCTTTCATATGCAAAATATTTGAATATTTTCAAATAGTAGAAAGTTTCTAATATATGTGGATGAAATGGCAACAATCAGTATCTCAATAGATACCAGAATTTTATTACATAGAGATATAGTAGTTTTACACTCTGTTTCAGAAATCTGAGCAAATAAATTGTGAAAGGCAGACAAATTATCCTGACAGGGAGAAAGAAACAAAACAAAAAAACCCCATAAATTAATTATCTTACCTAATGGATCAACTGCAAGAATTGGTCCTATTTCAACAGCTGGACCGGTACCAAACTTGTTCTTGGCACTGACACGAAATTTATATTCCTGCCCTTCAACTAGACCTGTAATGTCACATTTAGATCTTTCTGTGTCAATAGCTAGTCTCCATGTATGCATTTTGGCATCTTTCCGTTCAACAATAAAGCCTATGATATCACTGCCTCCATCATCTTCAGGATCAGACCAGTTAAGCAAGCACATCTTTCTGTTTGTGACCACTGGCTTTAGGTCAAGGACTGGTCCAGGAACATCTGAAAAAATAAGATCAAACAAGTAGGATAAAGCCCAAGGATTATTTCACCAAAAGAGATGCTCAGCGGATATCAGAAAATATTTTTTCTTACCAAACACTTCTACTCTGGTTCCCGCTGATTTGGAACCACTACTGTTTGTTGCAGTAATTACATATCTTCCATGGTCTTTTCTCAATGCATTCTTAATGGTCAATTCTGATTTTGTGCCAACATTTTCAATAACAACTCTATCTTTGTCCAGTTCACCTTCCTCCACAGTCCATACAACAGTGGGAGCAGGACGCCCTGTCACAGTAGCAGGAATTTTAATTGTTTGTCCAGCCATGATCTGAATCCCTGCTTTGACAGAAACATCCAGCTCAACGGTAGGAGGCTCTGAAGAAGAAAGAGAGATGGTTCATTAGTTCAAGGGAAAGATTCAAGTACGGCTTTTAGGCAGCTGGAAAATTTTTCAAAATATTGTAATTGCCATACCTTGGGGTTCTGCAACAGTTACAGGTTCAGTTTCACCAGGTGGTCCTTCACCAGCTGCATTAAGTGCAGTAACACGAAGTTTATAGTCTGCACCTTCTCTGACTTCTTTAACAGTATACTGTCGAACCTTAATGGGTTTCTCTGTGCAACGTGACCACTCTTTTGTTCCCATTAGTTGTTTGTATACATGGTAACCAGTGATATCTCCACCACCATTATACATAGGAGGTTCCCATTCTAACTCAATAGAAACTGAGGTTGTATCAGCAACCCTTGGAATGGGTGGACCAGGTGGCACTAGAAAATAAGATACATAAATCAAAAGGTTATGAATCCCATTCTGTCACTAGTCTGCTAGCACTAGCACATTTTGTTAAGCTACTTACTTATTGGGTCCTGTGCAGTTTTTGGATCTGATGGTGGACTAAATTTACCAGGGCCAGCTGCATTTTCAGCACAAACTCTGAAGATATAGGTTAATCCTTCCAATAGTCCTTCAACTTTTAGTTCCAGAGCATTCACAAGGTTCCTGTTGACTCGAGCCCAATGAGTGCTATTAATTTCACGTTTTTCAATCCAATATCCTATGATTGGGCTGCCATTGTCTTTTGGTTCATTCCATTTAACCAACATACTGTTGCTGGTAACATCTTCCACATCAGGCTTATTAGGTGGATCTGGTGGAGCTAAAAGAAAAAGATTACAATTTTGTAATCATTGCTGTTTTATTCAGAATTTACTCAGAACTAAGAGAGAACAAATATACGAGAAATTATTAATTTTAAGGAAGTCTTAATTATCTTGCTCTCTTTGATTCCTATCTGTAACAAGTCATCAAATATGGTGGTTTTCTCTTTTGGTAAGAATATGACTGCTGTTCTTATTTCTTTACAAATGAAATTAGAATGCTTTTCAATATTTCCCTTTATATTCATGGTTTAAAAAAATGCAGTAAGTAATAATTGCGTTGTCCAATACTCTTCTGGGAAACTTTCACAGGGATGAAACTGAGTGTTGTAAGAGTCTGTAGATTAATAGAGGTTTTCAGAAAAGACTGTATTTCAAAATTAAAACTTACAGAAAGGATCTTTTGCTGTCATTGGTTTTGAAACACATGGTGGCCCTGCTCCAACTCTATTTTCAGCAAATACACGGAAGAGATATTCTTTATCTTCAATCAGTTTTGTTACATGGAATTTACAATGCCTGAGTGTTGAACTGACAGTAACCCAGCCCATTTCAGCTTTTGTGTTGTCTTTCTTTTCCAGTACATAGTTCAGGATTTCGCTTCCACCATCATCAAGGGGAGGCTCCCACTTGCAAATGACAGAATTTTTCCTCACGTCTTCAAATACAAAGTTGACTGGAGGCCCAGGAGTATCTGTTAGTAAAGCAAGAAAAAACGATGAGCACTAATGTACTCCACTTCTCACTTAGGGCTTTGAACAAGTAGCTGGTTACAAGTACATTCACTACACACCTAACACATTAACTTCACAGGACGCTTTTGCAACACCATGATCATTTTCCACTTTAATTGTAAATGTGCCATGGTCAGCTCTGATGGAGTCACGAATTGATAGCACAGACTCTCCTTCTTTGTGGTTGTCAATACTCATACGTTCTGGCAGCGAAAGCTGAAAAGGTTCCTCTTCTTCAGTTACACCCTTCTTCTTCCTAGTATATGTTGTTACTCTCTTTTTGATTTCCTCTGGTCTGATAACTTCATCATTCCTCAACCAAGTGATAGATGGATAAGGTGATCCTGAAATATGTGCCTCAAGTACGATCTCATCACCCTTCTTCACCTCAAGACCAGACTGCAGGTTTGCAGCAAGGAAGACTTTGGGAGCCTCTGTAATAATAATGATAAATGGAGAGTAGAATCCACTCACATGTTTGAGGATGAATGGCAATTACAACAAACAATCAAATAAACAATTCATACCAATAGGATCCACAGCTTTCACAAAAGGAGTAATCCGAGAAGGTTCACTAATACCAGCAGCATTCTCAGCACGAACACGAAATTGGTATTCCTTCCCTTCCTCAAGACCTTTCACTGGATAGGTTAATAGAGGTACCAGATATTCATTGCATCTTTCCCACCTCTCCTTGCCCTTAGCAAGCTTTTCTATTATGTAGCCCATAATCTTGCTTCCGCCGTCAAACAGTGGTGGTTTCCATGTAAGCGTTACTGATTTTGATGTTGGATTATGGATCTCAAGGTCAACAGGAGGATCTGGAGGCTCTGTGAAACAATAGCAAAAGAGGTATTACATGAGTGAAGAACACATGGAGATTTTAGTTAAAATTCAGCATGCTAGGTCTCTTAGCAGTAGACTTACGTTTTGGATCTTCTGCAATAACTGGGTTTCTTAGTTCAAGATATTCACCTCCTCCAATTTTATTGACAGCTTTAACACGGAAGTAATATTCACTGTTTGGGATAAGATCTTTGACTTGCCATGAGAGTTTATTTTCACCAGACATTACTGGGATATATGTTCTACGACCAGCTTCTCTGCGTTCCAGAACATAATGCAGAATAGGAGTACCACCATCAAAGTCTGGAGGTTCCCAGGTTACCTTACAAGAATTCTTAGTTACTTCGCTTGCCTTAATGTCTTTACACTGTCCAGGTGGACCTGTAATTATAATGAAGTTATTCAATGTAACAATTAACTAAATAGAAGAGAAATGTATTCCTACAAATATGAAATTACACTGCATTTCATTGCTTTAAAGAAGGCAGACCAAACCGACAAATGCTGGCTACACTGCATAAATAGGAACTTATATTCCAAAAGGTGAAAAGAAATCTTAATTCTTACAAGCTTTTTAAAATTTATATGATGATTATTCATAGTAATTGGACTTTATGCAGCCACAGACTAGTAATATCAATTTAGAATAAAGTGTATTTTTTTGGTGAGATTTTGCTACATTAATGCAGTGAAGGGCAATTTACAGAGTTGAAGTGATAAATCTACATGGCAAAAAAGGGATTTTCTAGTACTTCCATCAGTTAGTGGGCTCAGAGACAGGCATCTCTCCTAGAATGAAAGATGTCTAGTTACCTATGACTTTGACGTTGACAGAGCCAGTTGTTGATGCCAGTTTGTTTTCCAATGTAATTGTATAAACACCAGCATCAGCATGAACACTCTCTATGACTTCAAGCAATGCAGAAGTGTAGTCACTCTTCATCGTTGTTCTGTCACCAGCTTTCAACTCTTTGCCATCTTTGTGCCATGTGATTGTTGGGGATGGAACAGCTCTGAAGGGCACAGGGATACTTAATTTCTGTCCTTTAACAACAACAATATCACGAGTTTTTAGATCAATGGTTGGATTACCTGTAAAAATAAATTTAAAATTATTATAAATGTACTGAACACTAAAGACTTTTTACAGTTATCAGTTATGTAGACTACAGAAAGAAAATCTATTCTTACAGTCCGGGTCCTTGGTAACAACTTTTTCCGAGATGTCTGATGGCTCACTGGCTCCAACAGCATTGACTGCTCTGACTCTCAGCACATATTCCTTGTCTGGAACAACACCTTCCTCCACTTTGCATTTTAGATCTTTTATTGGACGAGAATTGATTCGCATCCATTTTTCTGTTCCTGCTTCACACAACTCAACATTGTACCCAATAATAGGACTTCCACCATTCTTCTCTGGTGGCTTCCATGCAATGCAAATATGATTTCGACCTGCATCTGTGACATGTAAATCCTGAGGAGGTGAAGGAGGGCCTGTGAAAATCAAAAAGATGTGTTATTTTTCACTCAGAATTATCTGTTCTAGCCAACACATTGCTTCCATAGTGCATACGCTGTATGTTATAATACTACTTACTTGTTGGATCTTCAATATGAATGAGATCAGTTGGTTCGCTGGGATGACCACAGCCAGCTTCATTTTCTGCACGAACCTGGAACTGTACATCTATACCTTCGATGACATCAGTCACTCTGAAATTGCAATCTGGGCCAGCTGTCTTGCCAGCTTTTACCCAGCGGGTGGCTAGTTTTTCTTTCTTTTCAATAACATATCTGCATAAATAGGAACAAATAGTATCAGGAATGTCAAGTATGAGCATTTCAGATTTCCTGCTCATTAAAATAGTGTGAGATTTGAATGGTTTGGCCAATGTAAAAATAAAGATAGTCATTGGTGATAGACTAAATAAACATTATTTCACATATCAGCAACATAGTCCTAATAGCCTTAGTAGCTATTAAGGTAATGGGGTTGCCACTGATGACAGTAAATCTGGAGACCCTATTACTGAACTTCTGCTGTGTTCTTGGGTTTTGTAGAGCTGCTGAGGTGAAGGAGAGAACTCCCAAGCTACATTTATACATTTGCTAGTTCAGACAGCAGTGAATAAGTTTTACTGAAAATGTCTGTAGATATTATCTATGAATACTTCAGTTATCTGAATTCTGTTTACAATAATCTATGGGACGGTAAGAAAGATTAAATAATTTATGTTCTTTCAAGCAGATCTTTGTAGTTGTCAGTTTGTTTAGGATATGTTTACTGTGAATGGGAAGAAGAGGAAGAGTGAAAATAGAGAGAAAAATCTAACTGCTATTCAAGGTAAATTTCAGAGAAGAGATACTTGAGAAACTAAAGAAAAGGAGAATTTAGAAGAAACCAAAAGGAGGAAAATAGTCTGAGAAATGGAATAAAGAGAAAAAACATAAAAAAGATGATGCTTTGTACTAGCTCAACGTATGCACTTTTACTGAGAAACTCAGGCAGAAGAAAAATTTAACAGTATTATTTCGTAGATGGGGAAAAGTAGCTAGAGCTCCACCTAGAGCTGGAGACTATGTCTGCATTAAAGTTTAATTTTGTATACAACTCGATTTCATCTGATTTAATTAGATCCTTTTTTTGAGGATGTTTAGACACATTCATTGTTTATGCACATTAGATCATTTTTATTTGTATAATTTCCACTTTTAAAATTTAACTTGTACTTGCTGCAACCATAAAATTGCTTCTGTCACATAAATTCACCTCTTCTTCATATAAAATGTGTCCATTTAAAATTTAAAAAATTTGACAGAAATGTCTTTATTTATGAAAAAATAATCCACAGAAAACACTACACAATCATAAAATGAGCTTACCTCTGAATTGGTCTGCCACCATCATTTTTAGGTGGTTCCCATTTCAAATCAACATGACCTTTTGTCACTTCAACTACTGTAAGAGCATATGGAGGCCCAGGGGTTGCTAAACAAAATATATACACAAATTAGTAAAAAAGGAACTCATGAGAAATCAGCTATTCCATTAATCACTCTGAAAGCAAATCTCAAACTTACTGAAAGTATCTTTAGCAAGCACTGAATCTTCAATTTCACAGTAGTCACTTTGCCCAATGGCATTTTCAGCGGCCACACGGAAGACATACAATGAACCTTCAGTCAGTGGGCTCACTGTGTACTTGGTATCTTTCACTGTTGTATCTACAGTCTGCCAGCCTTTTCTCCTTACGTCTCTCTTTTCAACAATGTAGTTGGTAATTGGGGAGCCCCCATCTTTTTCTGGCACTGTCCATTTAAGATCTGCCGTGTTTTTAGTAATATTAATAACCTCTAGCCACCGAGGAGGAGAAGGAGGATCTGTAAAATAATAATAAAAGGAAAAGCAGGTTGCTATCTTGCCCAGCAAAGATCCTGGAAGACAAAGAATAATATGAACAACTATGAAAACTTCTTAGATGAACAAGGGTGGATTTTAATATTTAGTATGTCTGGAAATGTTCTCTTGGTGTCTACAGAGATAGGCAGACATGGGGCTTTTTAAAAAAGACTGACTATACTTGCAGAAACAGCACATTCTGAAACAATACTTACACAGCCTCTCCTTGCACAGCACAGGGTCACTGGGTTCACTAGGCTCACTCTCACCAGCCTTGTTCACAGCTCTTACACGGAATGAATATTCTTGTTTCTCCATAAGTCCTTTGAGGAAGTGTTCAGTTGTAGGCACTCCTTCAGCCACTCTCACCCACTCATCTGTTCCAGTCTTTAACAGTTCAATGACGTAAGATTCAATCTTTGCCCCTCCATCATGTTCAGGCTTTGTCCAGTTCAGGAATAATGATGTTTTGCCAACATCCTTCACCGTTGGCTTTCCAGGGGGCCATGGTGGATCTAGACAAGAGTCCAATATTAATTAAATTATTGAAAAGACACCCAAAACAAAACTTTATTTTTGTTAAATTAGAACATTCAAGATATGTTTATTATACCAATTGGGTCTTTCACTAAGATTGGCTCTGTTTCCTTGCTTGGTTTTCCAGGTCCTGCAAGATTCTCTGCCAAGACACGGAACTTGTATTTCTTCTTATTTGTAAGACCTTTAACTCTGGAAATCAAAATTAACTTTGATTAAAATAACCAAGTTACAGCTAATGATGTTATATGAAACATTCAGAATAGGCATACTGCCAACAGCAGTATGATGTGCTGAGATGTAGAAATAAATGTATTGAGAGCCATCTCACATTTCTGTTTGTAGTATGACTGTTAGCTAATGCAAATGTCAGGTGAAAAAAATGAGATGTTGGCAAACTGATGCAGAAAATTGTTTTGTTTGCTATTTTTGAGCGTCTTATAAGTAATCACAAAGCACAGATGTTAGTAAGCATAATAGAAAAAAAAGGAAAAAAATAAGCAACAATTCAGTTTTCTGTAAAGACATACTTCTTTATCAGATAAAGTATGTAACTGGATATTTGTTGGATCTAAACTTACAGAAGCAGGAAAAAAAGAACAGTCATGAAGTAATATTTGTTTAAATGGCTACTTTTACATTTTTACATCTCAGATTCAGCTTAAAGTGAGTATATCTTACTTGAATGTTGTATCTTTCACTGGCATTTTATTGCATTTTATCCATTTATCCTGCTCAGGATCATATCTCTCAATCCAGTAGCCAGTAATGGGGCTGCCGCCATCTTCGTCTGGTTCATTCCATGTTAGGGTCACTGAATCTTTGGTAACCTCTATAGGTTTGAGACCTGTTGGAGGGCCTGGTGGATCTGTATAAATTAATAAATGAAAAAAGCAAAACAAAATAAGACCATTACATATGCATTTTCATAGTTGTTAAAATTTAACATTTTGAAAATTTAATATTTAATTTACTAACCAAAGGAATATTTTGCAATGATGGGGCTACACTGTGCTGGCTCCCCAATACCATACATGTTCTCAGCACTGACTCGGAACACATATTCCTTATGAGGCGTTAAATTGGTAGCTCTGAATGAAGTATCCTTGATAGTTGATGACAATTTATGCCATATTTCACTGTCTGTAGCTCTTTTCTCAAGGACATAGTTAGTAATTTTAGAACCTCCATCATCTCGGGGAGGATTCCATGTCAGAAGGCAGGATTCATTAGTGATTTCTGATACATCAAATGCAGCTGGTGGACCAGGTTTATCTGTAGGAGATAGGATGAAAATGTTAATCTTCTGCTTGCGTATCTCAATACATTACTCATGTTTTTAATAATAAAAAAGGAATACATGCATACCGAGAACATTAACTTCAACAACAGCTGTAGCACGTCCACTGGAATTTACGGCTTCTATAATATAGGTTCCACTGTCACTCCTCTTGCTGTCTGTAATAGTGACTGTAGAATGATCAGGTTTCGTTTCAATAGTGATTCTATCATCAGGTCTCAGTATTTTTTCAGCCTTGGTCCAAGTAATCTGGGGCTCGGGCTTTCCAGTTACTTTGGCCGGCAGCTCAATTTTAGTTCCAGCTTTCACAGTGAGTCCAGCGAGCAGTTTCACATCTAAGAAAATTTCTGGAGCCTCTGATTTAGGAGACAATTGAAACATTGTTATAGAAACAATATTTCAGAGACGAGTAAAAATGAAGTGGCTATTGTAATTAAGTGATAGAAGTAATTACCTTTCGCATCAATGGCCTGAATATCATCTGTTGGCTTGCTTGGCTTGCTTGCTCCTACTCTGTTCAAAGCCTTAACCCGATATGCATACCACTCTCCTTCCTTAAGTTTTGTTACTTCCATTCTGTTTGTTAAAAAAAATAATACAAATTTTTAAAGAGGCTCAAATGGTACAGTTAGTTAAAAGGTTGTAACTATAGTGTGAAGTTACTTACTTTGTTTCAATAACAGGCTCTCCACATATCTCCCACTTATCTGTGCCACGTTGTGATTTTTCTACCAGATAGCCCTTGATGCGAGCACCACCATCATACTTGGGAGGTTCCCATGTTAGGAAGATTCCTTTTGATGTTGGATTTCTCCATTTAACATTCTCAGGTGGATCGGGCACCGCTATTAAAAATTAAATACATATGGTATCTTAGAAAACAATCTAAGGAACTGTTTTTCTGTTTGTTTGCTTTTTAAAATTTGGTTTATTATTTTTATTCCTTCTTTTTTAACATATTATTGAAAGGAAAATCAGCAAGATTTTCAAAAACAATCATCAAGAAAATGAACAGGTGTGAAAAAGTTGACTCACTTGCTGGTGCTGACATATTTATGGGTTCATCAATATATGCAGGCTCTCCTGGGCCACACTTATTACATGCAGAAACTCTAAATAAGTATTCTTTTCCTTGAAGGAGGTCAGGTACAGAGAACTCTTGGTCCATGACATGATCCATAACCTAAAGTGAAGGAAGAATCCATTGTGCTTCTAAAATGCATTTCCAAAGAGTTATTACAAAATTATGACAAAATTCTGCAGGAAACAATATAGCAAATACAAAAGGAATGATAAAGAATGAACATACCTTGATCCATGTTTTCCGGCTTACTTCACGTTTTTCAATTATATAGTCAATAACTGGACTTCCACCATCATCTTCTGGAGGTTCCCATGACAGCTGTACTGTACTCCTGCTTACGTCTACAACTTTAAGTTCTTTTGGAGCACCTGGGCGAGCTGGAAATCACAATAATTTTATGATTTTCTAATCAGACATTATCAGATGACCTTTATTTTATCTATCTGCCAAAAAACTTGCTGTCCTCAGTTATTCTTCCTAAAACAGTAAACAGTCAGCTGTTGAAGATAAGAAAAAAGCTTTTGGGGGGTTTAATTTCTAGTTTGTAGTTACATTTTAATACTCTTGGCTGACTGAAAGTTATCTGATTTTACTTTATTAATCTAAGAATGTTAATATTAAAATATATACATGTCCACTTACCAATGACGTTAACATCGATTTCTCCTGAAACAGATGATACAGGGTTTTCTAATGTTAACGTATAAATTCCCTTGTCTGGACGTTCACTTGGAGTAATTATAAGTTCTGCAAAGGTGGCAGTGGTCTTCATTGTTACACGATCGCCTTCTTCTAAGACTTGGTCACCAAAAGACCATGTGGCAGTTGGAATAGGGTAGCCAGTGATAGGAACACGGATCTTTATTGGCTCTGGAACAATAACTTCTAGTCCATCTTTAAATGCACTTAGGTCCATTGTAGGTCCAACTGAAAAAAATGGAAAATGAATTCCATTAAATATTTTCAAATGTTCTGAAAATGGCTAATGATAACTATTTTGAAAGGGTGATGCTGAGTGCATCTGAGACAATAGATTGTAGCTGGCTAGGCCTAGCTGTAGCTTATGAATTCCTCCATTTCCCAGCTAAAAATCTGTTAGAAATATGTGATATCTTAGAATTATTAGATAAGAAATCTAACCTATTCTTTAAAGTAAAAACTTCATATTATTTTGATTTCTTTTGCGTATTCTCTGACTTTCTCTCCCTCAGATATCTCCCATCTTCCACATATCTAGGTCAGGAGACAAAAGGTCATGTCTTACTCTCCAGGCAACCTAACAGGTCTCTACCTAATACAGCTAATTATTGGTAGGATTCTTAATGAAGAGAAATATCCCAGAATCTCATAGGACTAAAGCTCTTTCTGCTATTTGGTATCACAAAAGAAACACATACATCGGAGCCACAAGATGCACTTCAGCTGTGCATCTTTTCTAATTATTTTTGATAAACAGCACATAGCTTACCAAAAGGATCATCTGCAGTTAATGGTCCAATAGCCTCAGCTGGGTCAGACACCCCAGCTGCATTTTCTGCTGAGACTCTGTAGTAGTAACTAGACCCTGGTTTCAATCCAGTTACCTAAAAAGCACAAGTAATTTTTTAGTAACTCATTAAAAATTAACTATACATCTTTGTTGTAGTACTTTGCTGATGAGCCAAGCATCTCACCTTAAAAGTAAGCGCTGGTACTAGTTTTGGGTTACAGCGGATCCATTTGTCTGTCCCTTCTTCCTTCCTTTCAATAATATATCCTAAGATTGGACTTCCTCCATCTTCAAGAGGAGGTTCCCATGTGAGCTGCACTGATGTTTTTGTTTGATCTGAATGATCAAGGTTAATGGGAGGACTTGGTCTCTCTGAAAATAATTTGAGAGAAACAAATCTTGGCAACTGGTAAAGGAGCATAGCTCTGCATATCAGTTGTCTGTATCTTAAAGTACTATTTTTAAAGCCTTGTTGCATTTCTTCTATTTTTTAAATAAAGGTTGTCTCATAATTTCAGATCAAAAATATTGGCAGTTCCTACTGCACCAAATGCTTGTAAGATACTTCTGAAACATTTAAACATCAAAATTAGGAAAAGTCTAGCTGAACATGTTATTTTCAGTACACACATTTCTCTAATTGCGCCTTGGAACATTCCAGTACACGTAATATTTAAATAACCAAATGCAATCACAGTAGTGCTGGCATGCTTACCAATTGGGTCCATAATCTTCACTGCACGTGTAGGATGACTTGGCTTGCCAACTCCAACTATATTTTGAGCTCTAACTCTGAAGAAATATTCTTCATTTTCCACAACATCAGTCAGGACAGCTGACAGTTCATCAGCTCCAGTGGTCATAGTTGGCTCCCATTTGATGGAAGCTCTATTACGAAGTTCAATAACGTAGCCGGTAATTGGAGATCCTCCATCATACTCAGGAACTTCCCAGGTAAGTGTAGCACCAAACCTGTTCACATCAGTAACTTCTACATTTTGAGGAGGACCAGGAACTTCTGCATTTCATTTTACGGAGAAAAAGAAAAAACAAGGGTGTTTCACTATCTATTGTTACAGAAAGTAATGTTTTGTTTTTCTTTCATGCTGTCATCAAACACCAAATTTTTCATAACTTCTGCTCACCAAATTTGCTTTTAGCTTCCACAGGTCTCTCTGTTTCTACGGGCTCACCAGTACCCACTCGGTTCCGTGCGCTTACACGGAAGAGGTACTCAACTCCTCCTTTCTGAAGTCCAGTAACAGTGTATTCACAATTTTCAGCGTGATCAGTGACCATAATCCAAGTCTTACGCTTGATATCACGCCTTTCAACAACGTAGCCAATAATTTTACTTCCACCATCACTTTCTGGTTCTTGCCAGGCAAGGCCAACTTCACCATCGTAAGTTTCAGTGACTTCCAAGTTTCTAACTGGCCCCGGAACATCTAACAAATATATAACAATAATTTAGGTGATTGCATCTTTTTATTTTATTTGGCTTAACTGAACGTAAGTAAAAATTTAATAACAGGAGCACTTACCAATGACCTCTACATTGATGAAAGCTTCTGCCTGGCCATGTTTGTTTCGAAGCACAACCTTGTACCTTCCCTTATCTGATTTCTTTGCTTCATAAATTTTGAAGGTAGTACAGTCAGTTGTTGTATCAACAGTTGTTGTTGGCAGACCTTCCTCCCCTTTCAACCATTCAGCTTCTGCTCTTGGGTAGGCATCATATGGAACAGTCATAGTTAAAGGCTTCCCAACATCAACCACTAGGTTTTGATCACCAGTCTTGATTCTAGGTGCAGCTAAGGAATATCAATGTGACAAATGAGTACTTCCATATTAGAAGAGTAATGCATGTGTGGTAAGCAAAGAAGCAGGTGTAGAAAAACAAAAGGAGCCATTATGTGAATTCTAAACAAGTTCCTTTATGTTCATTGGATTGCTCCAGAGAGCAAGAAAATCAGCCCTCCTATAAAGTCAGGGAAGATGAAGCTGCTTTTTGAGCATTAATTTAATGTTATTTACTGGTCTAAAGTTGAATGAATGAAGCCATAGCTCATATAACTAAAATGATCATATCAAATAATTTTTACTTTTCACATCTGCAGTGACCTAATGAAATGGTTCTGTCTTCTATAAACCTCAATTCTTGCTCTTTACTGTAGACAATGAAAAGCATCCTATAATTTCCTCAACACCATATGCCTAATTGCATATTCTTTTTAATGCAACTCTTTGAAAGAAGAAAAACAAAATTTAGCTGAAGACTTATTTCACTAATCTTACATTTTATAAAACAAGTATGAAACAGACAACTTACCAGCTAATTCCAGTTTAGCTCTTGCTTCCTTATCTTTAGCAATAAATCTGTATTCCCCTTGGTCACGAGGCTTTATCTCGCACACCTGCAGCCTGTGGACTTTTCCTTCACTCATCATTTGATGTTTGTCACCTTGGATGATAATCATGTTGTTTCTCAGCCACTTGACTTCCACACCATCTTTGTTCAGTTCAGCCATAAAGATGACATCTGCACCAGGAGCTTCATAAACATCTTGCGGTGGTCGAATAATCTCCACAGGGATTTCTGAAATGAATGTCAATTCATTTGGGGTTATTTGTCTATTATTTCTACTACCACTAAATAATGAAGAAATTAATCCTACTTAATTTTATAAGTACCTTCAACAAAAAGTCTTGCCCTAGATTTTCTGTCATCCACTCCACAGGAATATTCACATTCATCATCAAGTCTACAGTCTTTTATAATTAATCTGTGAAGATTTCCATCCTTTTCAAACTGATATCTTTATGGGAGAGAAAATAAGTAAGCAGTATTTTAATCTCCAGATAAAGACAGAAAGTAAAGCAAATATGTTTAACATATGAACAAGCATAATAAAATAAGCGTACTTTTTGCCTTCTTTGATTTCTCTGCCATTTCTGTACCATTTTACACTAGCTTTCTCCTTGGAAAGCTGGCAGGTAAAGACAGCATCATCAAATTCAGTGACAGTCTGGTCCTGGAGATGTTCAATGAAATCTGCTGGTGCTTCTGTGATGAGAAGTTCTGCAACAGATTTGTCTTGTCCAGCAGTTACAGTGTATTCACCTTCATCTTTAAAGCCACAGTCTTTAATGATGAGTGAGTGTTTGTATTTATCAATTTTATACAGAACACGCTTGTCAAAGGTGATCTCTTCACCATTTTTTGTCCATTTGAGAGTTGCATTAAGACGATTGACTTTGCACCAGAATGTGACAGTTTTCTTTTCCATGGTCTCAATGTCTTCAAGGGGTTCAACAATTCTAAGATCCTCCTCTATTAAGAATTAACAAAAAAAAACCAACATGATTAATTTACATGCTGTGGAATCAAAACAATGGTCATTGAATAGCTTTAATACAGCGTAAGTCTTCTTTACCTAATACTGTTAAGGCAGCAGAGCTCTCGGCATGTTCCCCTCTGTGGTTTGACAGTGAGATACTGTAGGTAGCTTGATCTTTCAACTGTGTATCCCTGATTCGGAGAGTATAAACTAAGTCCTTCTGGACAATAATATATTTTGCACTATCAAATATTGCCTCGCCATTTTTGTACCACTTCTCTTTGGCACCCTCTTTATTTACTTCACAGTTGAAGATAATTTCTTGACCCTCATTAACTTCTTGGTCTTTAAGTGGAGTTACAATTCTGAGTTTTTCTGAAATTGAAAAAATGGAAGACATAATAAATCATGTTGTACAAGAAATGCAATAAAATATGCACAATGATAAAACAAAACTTACCAATCACTGTCAGGCGTGCTGTAGCTTTAGCTTCACCAACCATGACAGTGTACTTTCCGGCATCTCCTACAATGGAGTCTTTAATCACAAGTGTTCTCTTTTTGCCATCTGAAATGATGTCGTACTTATCACTGGGTTCTAGGACTGTGTCACCCCACAGCCATTGTACTGTAATTGCCTCTTTGGATACTGAACAGGCAAATTCAGCTTTGTCTCCTTCAAGAACTTCAAGATTTTGTGGTCTGGTAAGAAATTCTGCAGCAAGTTCTATGAATAAATAAATAAATAAATAAATAAATAAATAAATAAATAAATAAATAAATAAATGTGTAGATATCTATCATTTTATTTCTCTTTCCATAAAGAGAATAAACCAAAATGTATTATCTAATTGATCTCTCTCTCTTTTTTTTTTTTTTTTTTTTTTTAAGAGCAGAGACAAAAAAGTAACTCTCTTACCATGTACAGTAAGTTTTCCTGTTGTACTAGAGCTTGGTAGTTTGCAAGTATATTTGCCAGCATCCTCAGGATGAGCATTACGTATGACAAGAATTCTCTTTCGGCCATCAGAAATGTATTCAAATCTACCACCATCAGGCACCTCCTCATCTCCTTTAAACCAAGTAACTTCAGCATTAGGCTTTGAGATTTCACAGATCAACCTTACAGTCTCATTTTCATTTACTTCAACATCATGAAGATTTTTTGTGAAAACAGCTTCTTCCTCTGCAAAGAAGAATTTGGAAAACCAATTAAGATCTTACATCAAAATAACATTTTTTTCTTCTTTACAGCTTAGATTCTGAAAATAATGTATTTACCTATCACTGTAAGAAGACCAGAAGTTCTAGCTGTTTTTGCTTCACAGGCATATTCAGCTTCATCATCAAAGAGACATTTACTAATAACAAGAATGCGTTCTGCCCCTTTGGAAATTATATCATACTTCTTGCCTTTTCTAATTTCAATGCCATCCTTAAACCACTTCACCTGTTTTAAAACAAATCAACATGGTTATTAAAATTAACATGCTCAGCATAGATTTCAGCTGTGTGTTCTTTTGCAACAACACAAGGACGATGTAAATTTTAAATAAAAGGTCTAGTTGAAGGAACTACTCAAATTAAAAAAAAAAGAAAAATATTATTGACCTTGACACCTGGGCGAGAAATTTCACATTCAAACCGAGCAGATTCTTTTTCTTTAACTTCAAGGTCAGTTAGTGGCCTCAGGAACTCAACACGAAGAGCTACAAAAAAACCATAGAATTTTTAGTAGAGGAAAATCCCAGATAAAGCAAAATAAATTGCTGAAATGTATATTATGATTTATTGCTAACCATAGTACGTAGTGTCTGTAGCACTTATTCCATAGAAAATTATAATCTACTTACGTTCAACATTGAGAAAACATGATGTCTTAAAATCTTTGGCATCACAGGTATATGTTTTTGCATCATCCAGTGTGCAGCCATGGATAATGAGCTTTCTGACTCTGCCTTCAGAAATGATATCATACTTCTTTGTTTTATGAACTTCTTCTCCATTTTTAAACCATTTCACTTTTGCATTTTCCCTGGAAACTTCACATTCCAGTATTGCAGTGGCCTCTTCTTCAACAGTCTGATCCTCAAGTGGTTTAGTAAATTCAACTGGGGGTTCTGAAAGTAGACAGATTTTTGGTAGAAAAGATCTAAATCACATCTGGCCTTCTGCTAGTACAGAATGTTCCATGCTGTTTACTTTTTTTTTTTAATTGAATAATCAACAGCACTCTTGAACTTCTCTGTTGAAGTTTTTTTTTCATAGCTTTCCAGATACTTGAAAGACTAAAAGCAAGTCTTAACTAGATATAGTATTGGTCATAGTGAAGCCACATGAACGTTCAAGTCTGCAGTGAAGCTGTAGAAAACCTAAAGAACTGACTGATCTCCCACATCTGTCACATTTTCACTATTTCATCATTTTCTCTCTCTTCCATGAAACATCAAGATTTTAAAGGGCTATTTTTAATAAGGAAATTTATTTACCATTCTAATGTTGTATATATGAGTCTTTTAATTTGATATATGGTGTATGTTGATATCCTACTGTGGGATGGACTGTTAACACTGGCTATGGTATAATTAAAATGACTGACTTACCTTTCACAAAAAGATTTGCCTGAGTTCTGAAATCTTTTGCAGTCAGTGACACCTCTCCGGCATCTGTTAACTTGACATCTCTAAGAATAAGTGTGTGAGTTCTCCCTTCAGCACGTGTGACAACCTTATAAAGTACATAAAAAATACTTTCATAAGTATCTACAAGAAAGATAACAGTTAATGAAATAGCTTTTTTTTTTTTTTTTTTTTGCTGTTGTGTACAGATTTTTTTTGTTTCCTTCTATATGAAGCTTGGATAATTTCCTTATACATATGCTAAATATAGCTCAAAATAAAAATCTTCTGAGGATTTTGAGAATCATTTCTGTTTTGTCTTTTCACTTAAAAAAATCTGAAATTTTATGTTTATGCTTATGCTGTTACTCCTGTCTACATATGAAGTAAAAAATTTTACATAAATATAAAGCAGCTTGGTTCCCCCCTCTTCTTCAAGTGCTAGTTTGACTTTCTATTATTAAATTTTGTAGAAAATTCTGCCTGAAAAAAATATCCCTGTTCATTTATAGTTGGAAATTCTTGGTAATCATGCATTTTAATGAGCTACCTCTACATAAACATTCCTTCACAAATTTCAGCTGAAGAAAAATGACAGTTTTAAGTAGATGTGCAAGCTGAATAAAAATCTAGAATTTTCTCAAGTAATTGAAAGGATCATACAAAAATATTAAACTTGTGATAACTTGCCAGGCACTAATAAATACCAAGCCACAGCAGTGATTAACAGTTTTCCACATTTTTATTTCTAAACTGAGAAGTGATTACTTTGGTTTACTAAATGTTCCATCTGTTGAGTTTCAGTTTTGCCTATCTGTTCATAAATATAGTAAATTGGATTGTCACTTCTCTGATAATTGCTTTCTTGTCTTATTTCTATATGTTTTAATAATTTAGGTTTCACTTAAGCAAATTTGGTAAAGCTCAGGAAGATCTATTTCCCAAAACTGAATACAATCTGTTAAAAGTACATTTAAAAGTAAAAAATATATACTGAAGTATCATTAGGAACATAAGCACAAGTTCTATGAAACTTTGCTACATTCTATGATACCTTGAAAGTTTGTTTTGTCTGAGATGTACAACTTACACCTCCATTTATATTACTTCTCATGTAGAAGTGCTAATATGTAAAAAAAAAAAAAAAAAAAAAAGTAGTCTTAAAACCAGTCATAACTATTTTATTTTATGCTTCCTACATTATCTCCTCCCTCCATTTACTTTAAATGTTAAACTGGCTACATTCCAGAACTGCTCAGATCTCAAAGTTAAGAGCCAGCACTTGATGAAGGGTTAAAAATAGTTAGTGAGAAGTGCTGGACAAGCAAATCTGTTCAGAAAGTTATCTTGAGTGCCAGAACAAATGCCTGAAATGGAATTTGAATCCTCTTAATCCCCTTATATGCAGAATTGGACTGCAACTCAGCATTCAAGAAAAAAAACATTTCCTGAAAGCACCTTTCAAAACTCTCTCACGTTAGCTGCAATTAACCAGAGAAAAATAATTCATCATCCCTGCAACAGCATCTTGCACAGAATCAGGCACTAAAGTCTTAGCTTCCCTTTGTACAAAACATACTTGTAGTATTCCACATCCTCCTCCTTTTCCAGGTAAAATATTCCATGTCTGAGTCAATGAGAAGTTACCATTCAGCACAACAGCAGTGCTGTGCCTTCGTATCTCTACTAGCAGAAAGTAAATTTAAAAAAAATAAAAAATATAAATAATAAATAAAAAAGTGGAAGAGAAATGAAAGTGAGGAAGGCGGAAGAAACATAAGGGAAAATAAAATTTAGTCTCCCTACCTTATCACTGGGCTCCAGTTTCTTCCCTTGCAGGTACCACTCTACTGGGATTCCCTCATAAGAAAGTTCGCAATCAAAAGTTGCTGATTCCCCAGCTGTCACTGTTACATCCTTGAGAGGTCTCAGCAAGCCTATTACTCGAGCTTGGTAAGAAGACGACATCATTTTCAGATTAGTCACTTCCACCCAAGAGAGAACTGCTGCCCTTATGTACTAATCTCCATGGTGGCTTCCCTCAAGAGAGACAGACATTGCAGTGCCGCTCTTTTAATTCTCTAAATAGAAGGGGCCACCCTGGTTTTTTAGGGGAAGGGCTAGTGACCAAAAATTTCCTATTTGCAGAGCACGCTTCTTTAAATTGAACAAGGTCAGCAGGAAAGTTGCTGTGCATCTGTCTCTCTGCCAAGCCTTGCATGCCTCTTGCTAGATAAGGCATGTGTTTTCCAAAATAGCGAGGGCTAGGATTGGAGTAGGAAACAAGTGGTCTTCAACCATGTGGTCTGTCCCTGTCCATCACGATCTTAACCCTATCCCCAAATATCACTGTGATCCCATCTTCTCAGGTTAACATGATATTTTAATGCTGCAAAGCCTTCGCTGTGATACTTTGATTTCATAACTACATATGATGCCAGATCATGAAGAAGCATTCATGGCCACCTCCTTGCTTTTTCTTCTCCTATATGAATAAACTATATCCAATGTTATAATAGCTAACTAAATAAATATCAACACTCTTTAATTAAAGGATAAAAAGAGTAGCTTGAGCTACTTGTTCTAGAAATAATTGGCGTGTGTAGATTACAATATAGAGATTTGTCCACTCATAGTGAAGAAGTTTTGAGTATGTAAAACATTCATACGTTCATTAGTGTTTCAAAGACACTTACGTTTCACTCGAAGGTGAGCACCAGATTTGGCATTTGCTGCTTGGAAGTCTACTCCACCAGCTTGATCTAAACGTACATTGTACAAGGTAAGAAAGTGCTTTTTGCCTTCCTCCTTGATTTCACAGTCCTTCAAAAAGAAAAGTAAAATAATTTTGCTCAGTATCTTGTTTGTGTTCCTCAGCAGACCAGCCCATATTTCTCCTCAGACCATGCATCTGTTATGTTCTCCTGCACTCAGAAAACTCAGGCCCACTGCCCTTAACATACTCTATAAACATTCATTCATATCCTGCTCCCTTTCTTTTCCTCCTTTCTAATGCAATCTAGAAAAAGTGCAAGAAGCAGTGTATTTAGGAGGGTGGCATGTATGTTCTGATGGATTAGCCCATACATTCATATGCAGACCAATCAAAAGGCCAGAGGGAAATAGAAAATGGTAAGGTAAGCTTGCTTTGTGATCTTTTCTTGAGAAGGGTTCTTTCATCCAGACACTGATTTTCATGGAACTTTTGATCATTTTGATTATTCACACTGGCTGCACTGTAACGTCAAACATTGCCAAATTATTTCCTGTCATGACTGTACTGCTTTTTAAACTTCCAGATCTTACCAGTAAGGAATTAATAACATTTAATTAAGCCATATACATTTTAAATAATTTTTAGCTGTCATAGCAATAGTGAAGAGTATGAAAACGAGATCTACATCTATTTAAAACAAAAATAACTCAAAAGAAACAAACAAAAAAATCCACAGAATCTAAAGTTTCTATTTCCAAATGCTATCACATTTAACAGAACTCCATAAGGTCTCTGCATTTTGATTTTTAGGAACTGGCAATAGAGAGTGTTTTTATGTGAAATCATTTATTATTTAGCTATTTGATATGATATTTCGTACTGATTTTTATTACAATTTTAAAGTTATTACTGAAAATTACACTATTTTTACAGTAGTTACCCTTACTGAAAATCAAATGAGTTTTCACTTAATTTCTGCAACCACCTGCTTCTCCCTCACATTCCAGCTACATGTAAAATTGTTAAGTAGCATATAAGAAAGAACCTAAAACATATGCTTACAGGTGATTCAGTCAGGGGTTCTCCTTTTAGCTTCCAATTGCCGTGGACACCTTCCTCAGATATTTCAATATCAAAACGGGCAGTCTCTGTCTCAATCACCTCCACACTGTATAGCGGACGGATGATTTCAATATCTCTGTCTGGAGAGTGGAAGAAAAAAAGATTGATTCCTTCAGTCTCTAGTGGATCCCAAAAGACTACGTTGACATAGCAACCCCGCCCTACCTTCAATATTGAGGTTAGCAGACGTTTGATCGGTACCACAATCACAAGTATATTGTCCAATGTCTTTCTTCAAAGCTTTCTTGAGTATAAGTATTCTCTTTTTACCATCAGCCTTAATAACAACATTCTTTGATGGAGTAATTGGTTTGCCATCCTTCATCCATTTCACTGGGGCATCTGCTTTGCTGATTTCACATTGTAAAATCACTTCATCTTTCTCTACAGCTGTGTAATCTTGAAGCTTCCCAGTGAAGTAAGGGTC
Organism: Chrysolophus pictus; assembly: GCA_037305975.1. Lineage (NCBI taxonomy): Eukaryota > Metazoa > Chordata > Aves > Galliformes > Phasianidae > Chrysolophus > Chrysolophus pictus. The sequence continues at coordinate 22,347,150 of CM074582.1, forward strand.
TCCCTCTGCAAGTGAAAGAATGATTCTTACTGTAAATACATTTCCTGTTTATGCCTTTTAAGAGCAACTAAATTTAGTCCTAATTATTATTGCATAGTTTGCTTCAAAAAGAGAAAACAAATATCTAAGAAGCATTTCAGTATACTATTCATATTGCTGACAAAATGATTCTGCTCTTTTTAGGAGCTTCAGAGCACCATGTAAGTAGTATTTTATAGCTAATTTTGCCATGTCTGGATGAAAGCTCAAAGTTATTTTAATCATCCCTTGTGAAGGGTAAATGAAGCCCAGTGGAAGACAAGCAAATTGTAAAACACCGTAGAATAGGTTTAGGTAGAAAAAAAAACACAAAAACCCAACCCTTGCCAAACCAAACAAATTACAAGACCTTCTGATTTTTCATTAGGAAGACTCTTCTGATAATAATATATCCTATAAAATCTTTTTGGGTATGCTTACCCAGAACAGTGAGTTTAGCTTCTGAGGATTTGCCCATAGCTTCCACTCTAATCTGAGAAGTATCATCAATAGTAAGATCCTTGATCGTGAGTGTATGAAATTTGCCATCATCTGTCATTGAAACCACTTTACTGGTATGTAATCGTTGGTCATTCTTGAACCAGACAACAGGGATATTTTCATGAGAGAGTTCCACTGTGAACACTGCGGTTTCTCGCTCCTTTTTTGTTACATCTTTGAGAGGAGTAATGAATTTCAGACGAATACCTATGTCAACAAAATATTTCATTAGTAAAAATACTATGAATAAAAACAGTTCAAGAACAACTATGTCACAACTCTTTCCTATAAAGGCAAACAAACCTTCAATAATTAGCTTGCCACTTGTTCTTTTATCTTCAGCTTCAAACATATATTTAGCCTCATCATCAAATGCAACAGATTTAATAATCAGAGCATGCTTTGTCCCGTCTGAAATTATTTCAAATCTTTCATCAGAAGTGATCTCTTGTGTTCCTTTTAACCAGCGGAAAGTCTTAGGCTCTCTGGACACTTCACATTCAAACTTGGCTTCATCCTTCTCGAAGACCTTCACATCACTTAGTGGAGTAATGAAGATGAGAGGCAATTCTGAAATCAAAGAAGAGTACTTTCAGTTCAGCAGTAGATTTATATAGAAATTGCTACTACTAGATTTGTTCTAGTGCCCTGAGATACAGATTTTGGTGAAGTGCAAGCTGTACCTTTCACTTTCAGATTGGCAGCACTTTTAGCATTAGCAGCTTGGAAAGACACTTCTCCAGTCATATCCAGTCTGCAATTATGAAGGATTAGAATATGCTTCTTCCCATCTTCAATGATTTCACACTCCTGGTAATAAAGAAAAAAGAACCCCTGAAATATAGGTATTCCAAGAAACTACTCAGCAAACTTTATAATCAAATATGTTTTCCCAGCATAAATTATTGTCTAAGAATAAAGCAGCAGTCTCACAGGTGAAGGTGTTAGGGTCTCTCCCTTCAGTTTCCATATGGGATGGACATCAGGCTCAGAAATCTCAATTTCAAAACGTGCTGTTTCACCAACAAATACTTCCACTCCATACAGAGGGCGCTCCACTTTAATTAAGCGAGCTAAAAAGAAGAAAAAGTTCACATTTTCTTACTCATTTTGTAACATAGAAAATGTAGGACTGAAAAGGATCTCAACTCTCTCCTTATCCCTTCTTTACAGAATTCAAATACTACTACTGATAAATGTGACCTCTTTTTAAAAAATTCAACATTGGGTAGTGTACAACCTCTTTCTACAGCATGTCTGAAAGTTTAGTTATTTTCAGCAAGAATATTTTTCTTCACAATTAAGTTAGCTATTCTACATTTAATTAAGCTTTTTTTTTGTTCCTGACTAAATGGACAAAGGCAAAAATGAGAATCACTATCTTTACAACAGCCATTTATATACATATTGTCTCTTAATATACGTGGTAATTGTTAATTTATATATTTCAACTACATAGCTATTATCTTCTATCAACTTTGTTTTACAAAGGCTTCAGTACTTTCCTTTAGCCAAGGTATAATGACTTACGCTCAATGCCAATGTTACAATTCGTCTTGTCTGTTCCACAGCTACATTCATAAACACCCTTGTCACCCTCTGCAGCCTTCTTGATTGTTAGGAAACGGCGCAAGCCATCTGTTTTTATGGAAATTCTGCTTGAAGCAACTAGTTCTTCACCATCTTTGTACCATTTTACTGGGACATCTTTGCTAAGCTCACACTGCAGAGTAACATCATCTTTCTCCAGAGCGCTGTAGTCTTGTAATCTCACAGTGAAGTATGGATCAGCCTCTACAAAAGGGATATTGGATACAAAACATTAAATTAGTGATACAAATGTATTATTTTGCCACTCTCTACTTAAAAACATTGCTTATAGTTATGATATAGTGTATTTTATACAGCATATTTAAGTAATTACCTAAGACTTTGAGGTTTGCTTGTGTGTTCATATCCTTGACTACAGCTTTGATTTCAGAGATATCATCAAGTGTTACTTCTCTCATTTCCAGTTTATGAACTTTTCCTTCTGAAGTAATAAAAACAGTTCTGCTTGTATGGAGTCTCTTATCATTTTTGTACCATTTCACTAGCATGTCTTCATGAGAAAGCTCAAATTGAAAGTGAGCTGTTTCTCCTTCTTTCACTGTTTGATCCTGTAGAGGAGAGATGAACTTCAGCCGCACACCTGTAGGGTAAAAAATAAAGCACGCATAAGTATCAACAGAAAAAAAAAAGCTAATGTGATTCTAAAAGATGTGTTATATATACGTAATTTTGTAACTTTTTGTTCATAAAATACTTGCCTTCAACAAACAGTCTTGCTGTGCTCTTCTTGCCTTCAACTTCAGCAGTGTATTCTCCTTCATCATCAAACTGAGAATCATTGATTACAAGAATATGTTTCTTTCCATCTGCAATGATGTCAAACTTTTCTCCAATCTTCAATATATCAGTGCCTTTAGACCATATAACGTTGGCTTCTCTGGTAAGGACACATTCAAATCTTGCTTGGCGTTTCTCAGGGACAGTGACATCTTTTAGGGGAACAGCAAAGTCCAGTTCAATTTCTAGAAACAAAACAGAACACATTATTTGTATACGTGCTCAGAACTCTTTTAAAGTTGATGTTGTGTTTCATTTTACAGCGCACTGTACCTTTCACCGTCAGGATTGCTGTAGTAACTGCATTAAGTGCTTGGTAAAGGACTTCACCAGCTTGCTCTAGTTTGACTTTGTGCAAAGTTAGGAAGCGTTTTCCTCCTTCAGCTTTGATTTCACATGTCTGCAGGGATGACAGACTTTGGTAAATATTATGCAAATTCATTACTTCTAGACATTTTAAATAAATAAATTCTACTAACATTTGATACACTGTAGAGTCAGAAAGACTGAATTATTTCTCAAAAAATTAACACTTACTAAAAAATGACAATTAAAAAAATAGAGTGCATTTATTCAGCCTTCTACCCTTCTTTTAAATATATTGTTCCCTGTGATGTACATAACTTATATCTATTACCATCTGAATAATATGCCATTATCTTTTGAGAAAATAAGCAGTTCAAAAGATAGTCTTAAGGCATATAATCCTTACTTTGAGAACCACATTTTTTTAATTATCAAAATGTTTAGTCTTTCTACATTCTGGACTGAGTAAGAGCGACATGTGTGCAAAAATTTTATCATAAAAACTTAAGTGAACCTGCTCGTATTGTTTAATTTTAAGTAAGCTATGTTGTTATATTCAAGGATGCTTACAGGTGAGGGTCGCAGGATTTCACCTTTCAGCTTCCATTCACCAGGAATATCTTCTTCCGATATTTCTGTATCAAAGTTTGCTGTTTCCTTCTCGTAAACCGTAACATCCTCTAATGGCTTCAGAAGCTCAACTTCACGTTCTAGAATGCACAAATTAGCAGACGTAATTAGGTCAAGTTTTGATAAAGCTTTACAAGAACTCAAATGACCATTTTATTTTTGTTTAGAGATTTTGGAATTTTTGACATATAAGGTGATTAAACATATTGAAAATAAAAGAATCCTTACCACCAAGGGTCAGTTTAGCTGGGTATCTGCGACCTTCAATTTCCACTGAATATTCTCCAATATCAGCAGGGCCAGCATTCTTAATTTTCAGGAAAATTTTATTTCCTTCTTTCAAGATTTCTGTCTTGTCAGTTGGTTCAGCAGGAATTTCCTCATCGCCTTTAAACCATTTAATGTTTGGTGTATCCTTCACAATGTCACAGGTAAAAGTAGCTGTTCCTTTTGGCTTTACATGCTGGTCTCTTATAGGTTTTACTAGCCAGTCTCTTATCACTTCTGCATTATAAGAAGTTGCACAGAAATATAGGTTTTAAGACTTTTAATACAAATAAGTGAATCATAAACAGAAGAAAGAGGACTTACAGATTTTATATTACAGCAAGCATTTAATAGCTGCAGAAGTGCTACCTATAAGTTTATATGCTATGGGCGAAATATTGATTTTAGAAGAGCCAAAGAGGAAAGAGAAGATTATTTTGATTGCTTACCTACTACCTTAACACAAGATGAGCATGAGAGCTCAGAGTCTTCCACGGTAACAGTGTAGGTGCCAGCATCAGAATCATCTGAATCAGTGATGGTGAGGGAATGTGACAAGCCAATAATACCCAGAGCAAATTTCCCAGGCTTGTCTTTGATGATCTTCCCATCCCTTCTCCAGACCACACTTCTTTCTTTATTAAGCTCACAGGTCAAATACAGTGGCTGGCCTTTAACCACAGTAACTTCTTCTTCAAGTGTTTTCACAAATCGTACCGGGAGTTCTGAGGAAAACACATTATTTTGATTTCTCTCATTTGTATGGCATGATGAAGAATACCTTACATACTAGATCAAACTTTGTAGTTATAGATGAAAACTAAAATATGTATTTATCACTGTAAATTCATAAGCTTTAGTAGGATTTAGCCTTTAAATTACTGACAGATCTGAAATGGGATTACCTTCAACAATGAGTTTGGCAGTAGAGGTCTTCTCTTTGTTCCCTAGTCGTAATACACAAGTATATTCACCAGCATCTGACAGCTGGACATCAATGATATGCAGTTTCCTATCTTTGCCATCAGCAATAAACTTGTGCTTTGGGCTCTCTCGGATGTTACTTCCATCTTTCATCCAGCTGGTAATTGCAGTGGATGGTGAAATAAGGACTTCAAAGATTGCAGAAGACCCAACAGATTCTGCTTCTTTCAGCACTATATCTTTCATCTCCTTGACAAACTTCAGTGGCACAGCCTTGAGTTGATAAGTGAATGGAGGCTCTTCAGGAGGTTTTTCACCACCACTACCTGGCCTGAGTTTCCTCCTTTCTGCATCTGCTGGTGAAGGTGTCTTCTTGGCTGTAATTCAAAATCAGAAACAAATAATTCAATTGTTTTATTTTACTTTTCTAGTAAGTTTCCTACAATGCCAAACTGGAACTGGTTTCTGATCCACCTGCTTCAATTATGCATTTCACAGTATTCCAGAATCCTATGCACTTAATGGAATTTCAATAGAGCCAGTAATTAGTGTTAAATTTTTGAGTTAATATTAGATGAACTGAAAAAACTGTGACTGTACTAGATCACAAAATCTCATCTATTCAAACCAAAACATGGCAAAACAAAATCATGCATTTATCTATTGAATTTGAAGGCACAGATATTTTGAGATAAATTGGGCTTAAACTTCAGAATAATCTGATTTGTATGAGAATCAAGGGGGTTTAAGTAGCTCTTCCGCCATCTCCTCTTTGTTTCCAATAAACTAGTTCTGCCCTGAAAGTGGAGGCTTGCTCGCATGATATAGCTTTGTTGAAAGGCTGTGCAATCTCTAAGTACATTCATACCATAGCCAAGTTTGGTTCTGTCTAATATTCTGGTGATGTCCAGCTATTGAGAAAAGAATGCAAAGGTTAACTGACATTCTCTATCAATAGCTGAATCAACTGAAATTTTAAAGACATTTTCATTGAATCTATGCCTATTAACTACTGTTGCTTAGGCAAAAACAACAGATCTTCCAACACACTATAAAAATCTTTGCTGGGTAGTCTAATTTAGAAGATTGCTGAATAGTGATTTTTTTTTTTTTTTTTTTTTTTTGCTCAAAGCATTATTTATAATTTGAGTTCAGGATTGTAAAATAATAGCAATCATAGCCACTTAGTAATCATTCTTACCTTTGACTGGGCTGATACCCTTTGGAGTTTCTTCTTTTGTTGGCTTGGCCTCTGAAGCAGAATAGCAATATTATTAGGAATGGAGTTAAATAATCATGCATATTAAATTAAGATAAATTTATTTTACAAATAATATTTTCTCCTCCCTTTGTTACGTACACATGGAAGGGGAGGAAGATACAGACATATATATTTATACAGCTTATGCTGTCTATATCTGAATAGTAAGCTCAGTATCTTTGAGGATGGGAGAGACATATATTCAGCACTGGAGACCAAAAGGCAGCTTAGGAGCTCCTAATGCCTCAGTTTATTGTCCTGTAAAATTCTGCCATTTCCTAACACTTCACCTGCAATTAGGGTCTTGATCAGTACCAACCTGTCAATCAAAACAGTTGAAGTACCTGTTACAAATTGTGTGTTATTTGAGAAAAAGCACACACACTTGCTAATAGAGACAACAAAAATGTAAGTTGTATAAATTAAATACATTTCAGGACAATGTGATATTCTCACAACTGAGGCATGTTCCATAAGTTGTCCAATTTGTGATGACCCATCTAAAACTTCTGAAAACATTTGCCACACTATGCTGCTTCTTATCATGATTTGTGAAAGAAAATGTAGTGTATACTTTTAATGTCAGAATGATATGAACGAAATGCAGGACAGATTTTATTGCAGTGGATGGAAAAATGAATGCTAGAAAAAATGTGCAAGTGTTTCTGAGAAGACAATGGCACGCAACATGATTTACACAGTCTTACAAAAGCGTGATGTCCAGACAGTGAACATAAACAGCACAGAGATACGTACATACAAGTAAAACAAACATGTAAAGGGTGGCTGAATGCCAACAGAGTGGATGGAAATGTGAATAGTGTTAAAGAACAAACATTGCAATGGGAAACAGTGCTTTCTCTTGAAGCAAATAGTACAAGCACTTTGTGGAAGAATTTGGCAGTAGTCTTCCTCACCTCGCTTTGCGTGAGGCTTAGCAGGAACATCCAGAACTTGATGTGATTCGCCGGATGCATCCAAATTCCTGTCATCACTCAAAAAGCTACTGGCCTGCTCAATCACATGAGCAGGTTCTGATTTCCAGTACTCTTTCCTTCCTTCCACTTTCTTGGGAGTGATTATCTTACCTATGCTGGAGGAGTAAGTGATTTCTCCACTTGCAGGGATTCCTTTACCTGATGTTATTTTGCCTGGAAGTATTTCCTTCTCTTTTTTCTTGGTAACAGATGTACTTTTCCTAAAGTCATTTTCAGTTGCTGGTTTTTCATCTGATATACCTTCTACCTCTTGAAGCACTCCTCTAGAAAGCTTCACTTCTTCCACAGTCAAAGGAGCTTTCTTTTCTTCAGTTTTAATTTCGCTGCTTTTGACATCCAGAGCTTTTTCACTTTCATACTGAGTGGTATGAAGCTTTTGAAATAGTTTTTTATCTTGATTCCTTGGTGGCTGAATAGGAACTTTCTTTGCTGACTCATTTCTGTTAGCTATTTCATCTCCAACTCCCTTTTCATGTTCTCCTATGGAAAGTTCTCTTTCCATTCCTTCACCTATTATCACTGTATCAAATTCTTGTTTTCCCATGGGCAGCTCTTCAGGGACATTTGGCTGTCTAAATTTGTCGTTTTTTAAGTGGCTGCTGAAAATAGTTTTGTCTTTCTTCTCTGATATAATCCTTCTGCCTGTTTTTTTATCACTTAGTAGAGCTTTCTCAGTCAACAGTGTTTCTAAACCCTCCTCACAACAAAGTTCAATAGGCTTTCCTTCCTCTGCAGAATATTTTTCTCCTGTTTTCATTTCCACTACTTGTGGACAAAGAATATACTGTTCAAAGTCTCTGTGAGCTTTTACTGTAGGGACCACCTTTTCTTCATTGAGGTGTTCTAGGTCAGTATCTTTTTTCAGTGGTGGTTCAGTAGTCTCATCAGACAGTTCTAAGGGATGTAGGTTCGATGATGTAAAGTCCCTTTTCTCATCTTTCTCATGATCTTGAATAATTTCCATTTTCTTTGCTTCTTTGTTAAGAATCTTATACATAGGAATTTCAGCTACTGTGGTACCAGATTTCTTCATCTGTTGAGCTTTCTTCTGCATACCACGGTCCTTCATGGATTCTCCAGAGGGAATTTCTGATTTCTCTAGAGTAAATTCTCCTCTCTTTTCTTCACTGGTAAGCAGAGGAGTATCAGATATTTCTGCTTGTGTGATAATCTTCACAAATGAGGTTTTATCCTTAATGGGAGGTTCGTCATGTTGTAAACTTACGTTTGATTTTATCTCTTTTCTTAGAAATCTCTTCTTGTCTCTGGGCTCAAAAGGCCCTCTGGGCATAAGACTAGGTACATAAGTTGATTCGTTTTCCCCTCCTTCTTCATGTGCAGGAATCCCTCTTTCCTGAAGAAGCCTAATCTTGTCAGAGACTATATCACCTTGCTCATGAGCAGCCAGTTTAGCTTCATCCCTCTTTCCTTCTTTGCAAACAGCTTCCTCATGTTCAGACGATATACAGATCAATTGCAATTCCTCAACTAGTGGTGGTTCATTCTTTTCATAAATAACGTGGCCCATTGCAACTTCTCTTGTCTCACCTGTAGGGGTAGGAGTCCTTGAAATTAAATGAGTCATTTCTAGCTCCTCTCCTTCAGGAGGCAGCACAAAATATTTAAGAATTACTTGCTCCTGCTCACATCCCTCTGATTTTAGTAATCCATCAGCAGTTTCCAGTAAGGTTTTTATCTCAAGTGGCTCTACCATCTGAATGTCCAGAACTGTCTCCTTAGGACTTACTCTCTCTTTTATATGTGCATGTTTCTCAACTGATATCTTCTTTAACACAATTGACTCAGTCTTGTCTTCTTCCACTGGGGGCATTTTACCTTTATGCTTTAGTAAAGATGGTGCATCAGGTTTTTCTGCAGCTACAAAGATTTCACAGGTAATTTAGAGAGTTAAAATCCAAAAGAACAAGCATCAAGAACAACACATTTTAAGACAAAATTTCCAGCTATACCTGAAATAAAGTGAACATAGAACAATTTTTCTTTTCACAACAGACTATACAACAAAACACAAAACAAAACAAAAGAGATAAGAAAGATACATAAAAACAGCACAGAAGGCAAACTGCCACGGTACAGAGCATCATTCCAGTAGTTTACCAGTCCATATTCAATCCAGGTTAAAAGCAGCAGAAAGTAATTGTTCTTTAGGGCCTAGTTACCCATATAAAATGGATAGTAGTGCCACTATGTCATCTAATCAATGGCTGATTGAATGATGGGTGAGCAGCATCTACATCAGCTCTACTGATGGACCTCAGACTTGGAATGCTTTGAGGAAGAGAAAGAACGATTTGTTCATAGTGGGGTATGACTTAGAGTCCTAAGCATATCATATTAAACTATCAATATGCTGGTTCTTCAACACTGCTGCCTCTTTCCCTTGGGATTTCAATAACAAATTACAAAGCAGAAGATCAAATAATGCAGGAATTATTTAGAAATATGTGTAATCATACATTTACAACACAGAAGATTCAAGATGCAGTTCACAAGACATACATCAGAACATAAACAACATGAATAAACAAAATACACAAACTTCATAGTAGGAAAAAAACATAAGCATACATTTCACAATCCAGAAACAATAGTACAGATTAATCTCAGTGGAATTCCACAGAGATATTGCCACCTAATGTGAAGCTTATCAAGGATATCAGGATCCTGGTACAGGATCTAAAATTACCTGGTAGTGAATTAGTTATATGATGGTACAGCTTTTAACTGTCTTTATCTTTCCTGTATTTAGGTATCTTATAGAGAAAAACCCTACAAATAGCATAGAACTATCATAAATACCTGCTTTCTTTCCAACAACAGGAGTTGTCACTGGTGCAGTAGTAATAGCTGGTGCTGGTTCTGCTGCTGGTTTTGGAGATTTTAAAGCTGTAGGAAAAAAAATTATAAAGTATTCAATGAATACTTTTGTTTTAAACATGATATTCTCTAAGATGCTCTGCAGAGTGTATGTCTTTACAGTACTAAAGCTGACATGTGTTTTTAATGTCATTTTAAGGAAAAAACTCTGAATGAAAAAGATAAGATGTACAAGTGAGGTTGCACTGGTATTCATGCCTAAAGAAGTCTTACCTACAGCAGGTTTAGGTTCAGGCCCAGGAACTGAGATAGCAGCCTTAGGTTCTGGCATTTGAAACACAACAATTACAAATAGGTTAATTTACATAATTTATAATCTCATCAGACATAAAATTTACAATCAACAATACAGACAGAGTTAATGGAGGACAGACTTAATTTTTTTCAACCAATTTTGCCAGCAAGCAAGAAATTTACTTGAGATGAACTCTTTAAAAGCAAGATAAAAAAGAAAAAAAAGAAAAATTTTTCAAGCACTGAAGAATCAAAGACAAAAAGAAATCCTGAAGAATGCAAAGTAGTTAACACGTATCCAATAGTCATGGACAGAAGGGATGGCAACAGTGCATTAGTTTAATTCAGCGCAAAATGCAGCAATTAATAAGATTTAGTTGCTGCAATAAAGAAAAGAGCATCACACATCTGTACCTTTTGGTGGTTCAGGAATATGTTTCTCCTCCTTTTTAATGACAGGTATCTCAGTTTTCTTCTTGGGAACTTCTGAGACTTTAAAACATTATTTTGTAAGATATACTGAAACACCTTGGATCTCCAAATACCTTTCTCTCCAATATAATTAGAAGTTTTCCCTCTTTTCAGACTTCAGGAGTTTGAGACATTAAGTTTTAAGAACATGTACTTTTAAAGGCTAGGATTTGAATTAATTAGAAGCAGTAAAATGGACAAAAGGACACATATTTGCAAGAGCTTAACTAAAAGAATATTTGGATTAAACATTTCACTGCAGTTTTTTTTTAATCAGTTTTACAGTATACTTGTAAATTTCTCTTCTACACTCAGATTGACAAGTAATTACACACTGTAGAATTCAGATCCCAATGTGCAATGCCAAATTTGGTGGTGCTTCAGCAAAGCTCTGATTCACAGAATTATGTTTACGAAGGCCATCTATTCAAATCTCAGTTTTAAAATTCAGAGAACTTTGGAACTCTGAGTTTCAATTACCTTCAGGTTTCTTAATTTTTTCTACTGGTGTAGGTACTGGTTTAACTTCGGGTTTAGGTTCTTTCTCTGGTTTAGGTTCTTCCTCTTCTGGTTTCTTTCTAAGAACTTTAAAAGAAAAGTAATTTCAGTTTTTAAAGCACAGGTAAAGAAATGAATAAGATAGTGAGCAAGACAAAAGCCTAAGCATATACAATCAATGAAGAAATAGGCATATGAAATACACAGTAAAATACTATTATGAAAGCATTCTAAAAGTAATCTAGAGCAAAAAGATGCTTTAAGATCACTCTCTGAGTAGAAAGATGTTAACTGTCTATGACAGAATACAATTTCTTATCATAGAAATTTCATGAAAAAGATATGATGGGTAAGTATTTCAGGAGAATAATGGAAGATAAAATATATTTTAAAATAATATTATTTATTTACACAATATTCATCAAGCGTGTTAGTTAACAACAGCTTTTCATGTCAAGCTATTTTTAATCTACAAATATCCAATATGAAATTCAAAATGTTCTACTAGATTAAGTAACATCACTGCAGTTTCCTAGCGCTTTCTTTTCAACACATTTTAGGAATTGTTCTTTCCATCTTTACATCTATGGTGAGTGAATATTGGATTAATTCTATGAGGATTTAGTTAGCAGATAAGTGTCCATATACAACATTTGAATGATGTCCATCAGTCTCGTGTTTTCTTCTGAGAGAAAAATTACAATTTAATGATGAATTACCACACAATTATGCATTAATAACCTAAGTTATAGGTAATTTTCAGTGACAAAATGAAGGATTCTGGATTAAATATCTACTGACTTCCATCAGAAAAGAAAACTATAATTTTCAATTGTTGCATTTGGAGAGCTCTAATTTATATCTTCTCTGGGTTACATTTTAGTTATTTTTGTCCTGTCAGATATGCATTTTGGGTATCTAATGAGATTCATCTGAAACACTGAACATCTGTGGAATTGGATTGTCTAAAATTTGAAGGGCACAAATGATCATTCAGTATTTCAAAGAGAATGGGAATTACTACTTCTTTTTTAAGCTTTGAGCACAAAGTAATTTGGAAGGCTCAAGACTTTGCAGGAAAGGAGAATGATGTCCAGTAGTGTCACTGGACCTTGGGAACAGTGCAGTAATTCCAAGAAAACCATAAAAGAGAATGCCATGTGTGATTTTTAGTAAAATCTACAGTATCACAGGAAAATATATAGGTGTCCATGAACTGAAGATGCTGAAAAATTGAGTTTTTGTATAGGCTTTATAGACAATAGAAAATAGAAGAGAGTTACAACAGTGAACCAGATTTTCAGCATTCTACTCTGTTTTCAGCACAGATCCTTTGGACTTCAATAATTTTTGATATGCTCTTGCTTTATCTCTTCAGTTATAAACTCTTTCCACAATAAACACCCATTAAGTAGTACACTATTCATGTAATTTTCCACACCACATAAAGCAACATTATTTAGGAGAACACACTGAACAGTGTTAGTATGCTGGGGTTTTATACCACTATAAGTTGCCGTACCTCTTTTCAAAACAACTTCTTCTTTCGGTGGAGGGGTAACTTCAGGAATTATTCTACGAGGTTTCTTTACAAGTCCAGGAACTTAGAAGAATGTTATTCCAGATTTTATTAAAGGTTCATACCAGTAAGAAGAGCTAAATAACAACTAACAACTCCAAACACACAGATAAAGTGCTGGCCCACTACTGAACATTCAAAGCAAATAATTGCTGAGATTGAAGTGAGTATTTTCAATCAATCTCCCATATTATTTGTTCACAGTGGTCTTAAAGGCCTATGCACAAGAGTAAATTTTCATACAAAATAACAAAAGTGAAGTATGGACTAAGAAAACTAGAAGACTTATGTATTCAAAGAGAGTTATCATAGTTACATTTTAACTCTTTCATTACCTTCACCTGTACTATGATATTCATAATTTAATCTCTAAATTTAAGAAGCATTAAGAAAAGATATTTATATGGTGTTGCTTTGAACCCTAGTACATATGAAGAATGCAAAGGAGTACTTGTAGTGTCCTGCTCAATTTATCTTTCATAAGCCAATTCTGGAAGCATCTTTTCACAAAATAAAGTTACATGTGAGACAAATAGCAAGTATGGATGAACAATGCTATATACATTTAAACAGCATATTCTTATTTCTCTGTAAGCAGAGAACTGGAATAAACACAAATGACAAAACTTTCTCATTCTTCCATTATTATCTTTTTTGCATCTCACAAATTGTAAAATGGGAATTTAATGAGGACATGGACTATATCTATTCAAGACTAGAGTCTATTCTTGAAGTATAATCTAACAAAGGCACCACTTGATATTTCTGAGCAAATTAAAGAAGAATATACTGAAAAGGATAAGTCCTGGTTCAAAAGATGCTTGAGAGAATAAAGATATTTCTATTAGGTAGGTACCTTTAGCAGGTGGGGGTTCCAACTGTGGAGCCTCAACAGGTTTTGCTGTCACAAGTTTCTTCTTTGTTTCAGGAGCTTTAAAGAAAATTATTTGAATTTTATCATATATATCATCTGATTCCAAAAAGAAATAAGTTTCTCAAAAATCCATATAGCTGGTTAATATTAGTAATATTGTAGAAAGACAAGGGCTACAAAGGTAAGATTCTGGTTGATTAGCTATTTAGAAGAAGTCTGATGAAATGAAGCAGAGTTGATTTGAAACCAATGTTTACAAAGCAGAATCAGCAAATTATGGGTGAGGATTCTCGTCTTTTGTAAGAACATGTTGAAAGTAGAAGATTTATGTTAAGCATAAAAGAATGTGTTAACTTTCTAAAGATATTTATAAATACATTTATTTATTCCAGTATTACTGAAAAGAATGCATGCAAACTGACTTGGCATAATCCTAGTAAAATATGGTAAGTATTATTATTTACCCACAATATGCTGAAAATTCATAAAGATTTGGCATTAGCAAAATGCCTTATTAGAGTAATAATAGAGAAGGAAAAAAAATCCAGTGATATGTTTTAAAGCACGCTTTTTAAGATTCGTCAGTGTAATTAAAAAGGATTACATGTCTGAATCTCCATTGTTAATGCTGGCTTCAGATGCTTATACCTTTAAGTAGTTCTTTTGCGAGTTTAATATCTTCTGTTGGTGCAGGAACTGCTGGCTTTCGCTTTTCAGGAATTTTCTTTTCAGGTTCTGGTGCTTTAAATAACATTAGGTATATTTAGAATAAATGTACTACCACAGTAGACACGTGAAGAGTGCAAACGTAAAGATGATCATTTTCCATTTCCAATGAAGTTAATGAAAAAAATCTCATTGATCAAATGGGAATAAGAATTTTAGGCTATTGTTCTGTAGGTTAACACAAAACACAAACATTCAAGCTGACTTAAAAACATGTTAATAACATGAGGACAAAGATGGGAAAGCAAATGATAAGAAGAATCCAGTTGACAGGAAACAAAGTGAAAGCACTTAAAATATTTTGTATATTATACTTGGAAGAATTAAGAAATCTGAACTCGTTTGCAACATGTAACAGAGAAGGAAATACATGGAGACTGACAGCACACAGGTACATCTGTGGAGAACAACAGAGCAAGAAAATCTGTGCAGTAATGAAAGAGGAAACTGTCTGATAGCCTCTAGGTAATCTATATACCTTCAACTGGTAAAGCTTCTTCTACTTCTGTTACTGAAATTTCTTCTGTTTCTTCAGCTTCACTTTTCTTTTCAATTTCATATTCTTTAAAGAACATTGATAACTGGTGTAAGTTTCCAATGATAAGATCATTGCAGATACCAATAAAAAGAAGGCTACTCCAATATACACAGACAAATACATGTTAGGATACATAATTGCTCAGAATCAGCTCATACTGCTAACTTTGCAGTTAATGCATTCTTAGAGAAAACTGCTTTATCTGCAAGTATAATTCAAGGTTGTGTGGAGGATAGTATTTTTTCTGAATATAATATAAATGAAATAAATTTTGGATGAGTGTTTATAACCGGAGAAAATAAAAGCTTGAATGTTCTCAGTTAATATAAGATTACAGCAATAGAAATACTAAGTCTTAAGAAATGTGAATTTAGTGCGAACTGATTACTGCCTAAAATTGAATGATAAACGATACTTTTAAGAATACCCAACATAGGTCCATGTGAAAATATTTAAAGTAATATTTTACTCTCTCTCATGTGGAACTGTAATAGAAGAGACAAAAAACATAAATTGGTATAATCTAGAACGTGAAGTGAACAAATTATAAGAACTAGAATGGGGAAAAAAGAACAGATCTTTTCTTTTCTTTTTTTTTTTTTTTTTTTAAAGCATACATTTGAAAGGACTGTCTTTACAATAATAGCTAGGACGGTATAACGGTATATACCTTCACTTGGTAGAGGTTCAGGTATTTTAGGAAGAGCAACAGGTACTTCCTCCGCTGAGGCAACTTTCTTGGGGACCTCAAGCACTTTAAAAAATATTAATACATTTTATTTACATGTAAATAAATGTGTGAATGAAACATAAAAAGAAAATGACAACTACCACAAAGAAAATAACAGTAAGTAACAGCATCCACAACAACAAAAAGAGTGTGTTCTAAACAGGAAGTCAACAAGACACATTCCATAGACACATTTATAAACAAAGGAAAGAGAAATGGAAAAGACATTCTAAGAAGTGCCTTCTAGACATATATACCTTTGGTTGGAGGAGGCTCTGGTTTTTTTAATTCTGGCTTTTTAGGTGTTTCAAGAGTCACTTTCTCCTCTGGGACAGTTCTCGCTGTCACTTCTGGTGCTTTAAAGATATTTAATTTTCATTTTTGTGAATATTGAAACATACAAAAGCACAATGCAGAAAAGAGACAATGACGAGAAAGAGATTAAGAATATGAAGAATAAAATTTTCAGGGACACTGCATACACAAATACATAAGCACTGCGCATATCATTGAAAATACTGGAATTGTTCATGACACTGATCTATATACCTTTCAATGGAGGAACCTCACGTTTTTTAAGAATAGGCACAGGCTCTGGTTTCTTGGCCACAGCCACAGGCTCTGGTTTCTTGGGCACTGGCACAGGCTTCTTGGTCACCACCTCAGGCCTCTTGGACACTGGCACAGGTTTCTTGGTCACCGCCTCAGGCTTCTTGGGAACAACCACTGGAACCTCTTCTTTTGGCTCCTCCTCCTCAACCACCTCAGGCACTTTAAAGATATTAGTTCCTTTTACTTGACAGGGACAAAGATCAGCAGACAGACTAATGGTGAGCAGCAAAGCAGAAAACCAAGCCCTTGGCATGCTATAGGCAGTCTTCTTCAGCCATCCACTCTTCCTTCAGGTGCACTGCTTGCAGCAAAGAGCCTAAGCAGGGTTTACGGCAGGGCACAGCCCCAGACTAGCACCACCCCCTGCCACAGGCCTAAATGGGCACGTACAAACACAAGGTGGCTAACTGCAGCTCACACCCCTCCACACGGAAGGTAGGGGGTCGAAGAGCAGTCAGCACTGCATCAGCCCAGAAAGCAGGGCAGGCACTTTCAGGATACCACCGTATACCTTCAGCTGGAGCAGCTTCTGGCTCTTCAGGCTCTGCCACTGGTACTGCCTCTTCCGGTGCTTCTTCCTCCTCTTCCTCTTCCAGGACCTCTGCCTCCGGCATCACAGGCACTTCAAAGATATTAGTGGGGTTCATTTTATAGTGATGAAAAGACTGGCCAAACAGGAACAAACACCAGGACAATGCAGAGGCTAAACACCACAAAGGTGAGACCAAAACCTCACACGCTGCAGCACAGTTTGCCCAACATTCACAACTTCAAGAGTCTCAGATTTAAAACAAAGACAGGACAAGAGAGGGCAGGAGGACAACGCTCAAGAGAAACAGATTAAGTATCTTCTCTGTCAAGTTATCCACCAAGTCAGGTACCTCTGGCTGCTGGAGGCTCAGGTGCTTTGGCAGTGACCACAGGTACTTTTTCTTCTCGAGCAGCCTTCCTGGGCACTTCCGGCGCTTTAAAGATATTAGTAACCATCAATTTGACATATTATACAGGAAGACAAACCTAAGCCAAAGGTATGCGCAAGAAAATAACCAAGCTGGCCTCCTGGTAAGAGTCCCATCCCCTTCTCACTCTCACTCAAGTGCACACAGACACAGAACACTTGTATTTAGGTTATGTTTATGTTACACAAGGGCAAGGTGTGAGTTAGGATACTCATCTGCGTACCCTGCAGCCTTCCCTATCCACAAAGAGAAACTGCCACTTTCAGCTCTGTTAGCTCCCTGGGAACAGTCTCAGCCCATATCTTGTCTACTGTCATAGATGATGCAGGGCGAGGAATGCAAATCCCACTGTTATTCCTTCATCTCTCTTTCTGTCCTTCTGCACTTCCGGTCCTTGTTTACACTTTTCACTCTACTGGTTCGTTTCACTCTCACTATCTTATTTCTTCTTTCTGTTCCCTCCTCATTGCAGCAACTCCCACACATGGATTTTATAAATCATTCCTCCACTGTATTCACTCAAAGTATCTGATTATTCTTTTAGCACTTACTAAGATATCACTTCTTCCAACTCCCACTGCATGTGCATTTCTGAATAAAAACAGGTTTTTCATTTTGAAAGACTCGTGCTTACGATACAAGGTCACTGAGACAGTCACTGAGATCATGAAGACCTTTTGCTATCTCAATTTAGGACGATAAAGTTTGGCAGTATTCTGATAATGCTATGCTCTTAAAAATCAAAACTTTTGTGCCCGATGATTCAGAATTTCAAAATGTAACAGTAAATTCAAAATATCCCTTGGGTTGCGTGTAAAACTACCAGGTAACTGAGTTCCCAATTCGCATATGGTGCAGTACTGAAAAATGTCAGGTAATCAGCAGCAAGATTCTGCTTAATAATGTTCATGGCAACATGTACCTTGGGCTGGTGCTGGTTCTGGCTTTTTTGGCGCAGCTACAGGCATGGGCTCTTCCAGAGCGGCCTTCTTGGGCACCTTGAGCACTTTAAAGATATTAGTACATTCTAGTTTAGTGGGTTGTACAGACCTAGACGAGACTAACAGACAATCAGTAACATTCATGCACGGTCTTTTCTGAGAAACTGCTGTGTTGGTCGACAGTGATGTTTTGCTTCAAACTGTGGAATGTGCAGGGTGTCAAATATGTCATGCAGAAGGTGGGAACTCTTTGTTTAGCTTCAGTTTTTGAGACGGGCTGGGAAGCCTACACTGTCTTTGTAAGAGCTGATCAGAGTCCAATGTGTGGAGTCCAACTGTACTTGAATGTCTTTAGCTTGTCACTCATGTTTGTTTGATCAGCTGTAATAATTTTTTATGAAACTAAAGTCTTACTAACAGTTACTGTTTTTGTCCTGTTAATTTTATTCTGTACATGTCTGTTTAATTTCAGTTTTCCACAGTTTCTTCTTTGTAGATCTCAATACCTACAGAAATGTTCATTTTCTCTTCACTCTTTTGGCTCATCTTAATGCCTTTTAAGTGCTAATTGTGTAGTCAGCATATATTTTCAATGTTTGGCTAGTAATTCCACCACCAGTTTAACATCATTAACCACCCACTTATAAAGAGGTAGAGAACTGATACTGTTGCATTCACAAATGAATAAAGATAACTAAAAAATGTAAGGGTGCTTCATTATGTCTTTTACACTGAAGATGTATCTGCAGGGTGTTCTTCTGAATAGTATACCATTCTCCTTAAAGTAAGCATTTTGTAAATCTTAATTTCTAAAGATTACAGAAAGGTCAGGAAGTCGTCAATATTTTTAAAAGACTTAGATTTAGCTTCCCTGACTCATTTTTAACACCCCACATTCAACGTCATATTGTTTAGACACGTATCCCAGATTATGATTCATAGATTCAATTTAAGTCAAGAAGAGTGTGATACTTCTTTCTATGATGATACTCTGATGATGGCACATACCTTTGCCTGGAAATAATTCCTGTTTTTTGGGTTCAGCAACAGGCTCTTTTTCTTGTGGGACAGCTTTCTTGGGCACCTTAAGCACTTTAAAGATATTATTTTCACTTAACGTTGTAGTAATGAAAAATAGAAGAGATCAAAAATCTGATGATAAAGTCAAAGAGTTTAGGTACTTCTAATACTGAAGCATTTCTCAAGGGGCTGTTAGTTAGTAACATATGCATTTTAATGCACAGAGAGGCCGAGGGGGGAGACACAAAAAATCTTAACCCAAAAAGGGAAGCAACAAATAAAAGAACTAATCAAGACATTAAGATAGAAAGCAGATCTCCCCAGAAAAATACCTTTAGCTCCAGGAGCTTCTGGTTTCTTAGGCACTGGCACAGGCTTCTTGGTCACCGCCTCAGGCTTCTTGGGAACAACCACTGGAACCTCTTCTTTTGGCTCCTCCTCCTCAACCACCTCAGGCACTTTAAAGATATTAGTTCCTTTTACTTGACAGGGACAAAGATCAGCAGACAGACTAATGGTGAGCAGCAAAGCAGAAAACCAAGCCCTTGGCATGCTATAGGCAGTCTTCTTCAGCCATCCACTCTTCCTTCAGGTGCACTGCTTGCAGCAAAGAGCCTAAGCAGGGTTTACGGCAGGGCACAGCCCCAGACTAGCACCACCCCCTGCCACAGGCCTAAATGGGCACATACAAACACAAGGTGGCTAACTGCAGCTCACACCCCTCCACACGGAAGGCAGGGGGTCGAAGAGCAGTCAGCACTGCATCAGCCCAGAAAGCAGGGCAGGCACTTTCAGGACACCACCGTATACCTTCAGCTGGAGCAGCTTCTGGCTCTTCAGGCTCTGCCACTGGTACTGCCTCTTCCGGTGCTTCTTCCTCCTCTTCCTCTTCCAGGACCTCTGCCTCCGGCATCACAGGCACTTCAAAGATATTAGTGGGGTTCATTTTATAGTGATGAAAAGACTGGCCAAACAGGAACAAACACCAGGACAATGCAGAGGCTAAACACCACAAAGGTGAGACCAAAACCTCACACGCTGCAGCACAGTTTGCCCAACATTCACAACTTCAAGAGTCTCAGATTTAAAACAAAGACAGGACAAGAGAGGGCAGGAGGACAACGCTCAAGAGAAACAGATTAAGTATCTTCTCTGTCAAGTTATCCACCAAGTCAGGTACCTCTGGCTGCTGGAGGCTCAGGTGCTTTGGCAGTGACCACAGGTACTTTTTCTTCTCGAGCAGCCTTCCTGGGCACTTCCGGCGCTTTAAAGATATTAGTAACCATCAATCTGACATATTATACAGGAAGACAAACCTAAGCCAAAGGTATGCGCAAGAAAATAACCAAGCTGGCCTCCTGGTAAGAGTCCCATCCCCTTCTCACTCTCACTCAAGTGCACACAGACACAGAACACCTGTATTTAGGTTATGTTTATGTTACACAAGGGCAAGGTGTGAGTTAGGATACTCATCTGCGTACCCTGCAGCCTTCCCTATCCACAAAGAGAAACTGCCACTTTCAGCTCTGTTAGCTCCCTGGGAACAGCCTCAGCCCATATCTTGTCTACTGTCATAGATGATGCAGGGCGAGGAATGCAAATCCCACTGTTATTCCTTCATCTCTCTTTCTGTCCTTCTGCACTTCCGGTCCTTGTTTACACTTTTCACTCTACTGGTTCGTTTCACTCTCACTATCTTA
Source organism: Chrysolophus pictus (assembly GCA_037305975.1). Classification (NCBI taxonomy): domain Eukaryota; kingdom Metazoa; phylum Chordata; class Aves; order Galliformes; family Phasianidae; genus Chrysolophus; species Chrysolophus pictus. The sequence continues at coordinate 22,368,223 of CM074582.1, forward strand.
TTCCTTCTTTCTGTTCTCTCCTCATTGCAGCAACTCCCACACATGGATTTTATAAATCATTCCTCCACTGTATTCACTCAAAGTATCTGATTATTCTTTTAGCACTTACTAAGATATCACTTCTTCCAACTCCCACTACATGTGCATTTCTGAATAAAAACAGGTTTTTCATTTTGAAAGACTCGTGCTTACGATACAAGGTCACTGAGACAGTCACTGAGTCATGAAGACCTTTTGCTATCTCAATTTAGAACGATAAAGTTTGGCAGTATTCTGATAATGCTATGCTCTTAAAAATCAAAACTTTTGTGCCCGATGATTCAGAATTTCAAAATGTAACAGTAAATTCAAAATATCCCTTGGGTTGTGTGTAAAACTACCAGGTAACTGAGTTCCCAATTCGCATATGGTGCAGTACTGAAAAATGTCAGGTAATCAGCAGCAAGATTCTGCTTAATAATGTTCATGGCAACATGTACCTTGGGCTGGTGCTGGTTCTGGCTTTTTTGGCGCAGCTACAGGCATGGGCTCTTCCAGAGCGGCCTTCTTGGGCACCTTGAGCACTTTAAAGATATTAGTACATTCTAGTTTAGTGGGTTGTACAGACCTAGACGAGACTAACAGACAATCAGTAACATTCATGCACGGTCTTTTCTGAGAAACTGCTGTGTTGGTCGACAGTGATGTTTTGCTTCAAACTGTGGAATGTGCAGGGTGTCAAATATGTCATGCAGAAGGTGGGAACTCTTTGTTTAGCTTCAGTTTTTGAGACGGGCTGGGAAGCCTACACTGTCTTTGTAAGAGCTGATCAGAGTCCAATGTGTGGAGTCCAACTGTACTTGAATGTCTTTAGCTTGTCACTCATGATTTTGGTTTATGTGATAACTTTTGGCTGTCTGCATCATCTTTTCTCTTGACGCTTGTTACATTTGTGTATTTTTGTATTTATTAAAAATATTTTCATGCCTTTCATACCATCACTGTGAAATGGTACTTCACATGAGGATTCTCATTGTGTTTTGAGGGAATCTCATGACAGAGAAAACATATTTCTCTGGCCTTTGTTTGAGAATTTGTGAAAGAAATGAAATGGTACAGCACTGCATTAATTTATAGTGTATTCAGGTTTTTAATATTACTTAAATAATTTTTTAGTATTTCACCTGGAAATTCTCTTATTCTGAATATACTGAGGAAATACATTTGACCTACTGGCATTGCGATTCACATTTTGTACATGACTTCAACATGGTAGATACCAGATTACGACAGTAAAAGATCAATTTAAAATGAGATTTCTAAATAATCCAGGAATTAAGAAACCCACCATAATAATGATGGGGTTCATCATGGCATATACCTTTAGCAAGTGGAGTTCCTGCTTTTTTAGGTAAGGAAGTTGGCACTTTCTCCGTTGGGACATCCTTCTCACGCATCAAAGGCACTTCAAAGATATTAGTTCATTTTACATTTACAATATATCTAAATACAAATACACAGACTGAAACATAGAGGATGAGAAATGTTCTTAAGAAGCAATCTGTCACACACTCATGCTCAGTACAATTTGTTCTGGCAAGCACCATCTAAAATCTCAGATTAATAATGACAGAACGAAAGAGGTTAAAATAGTGCTTAAGAGAAGATTAGGCGTATTTATGTATTCATGACTGTATGTACCTCTGGCTGATGGAAGTTCTGATTCTTCCAGAACAGCTACAGGAAGTTTCTCTTCTGGGACAGCCTTCTGAGGCATTACTGGTTCTTTAAAGATATTAGTATATATTAGTTATGTGTTTAAGCTCTCATATGAGCATTGAATCATACTATATTCAAGAAAAAGACTTCCTATTCATAAGATATACCTTTTGGGCGTGGAGCAGCTTGTTTTTTATGCACAGCAACAGTCTCTGACTTTTTGACCAGCTTGGCTAGTGGTGATTCTTCAGGTTCCAAAATAAGTTCTAGTTCCTCAAATGCCACTTCAGGCTTTGGCTTTCGAACTGTTGTAAAATGCTTTTGTTTCTGGGCTGCCAAAACAGGTTCTGGTTCCTCAGGCACTGTGACAGGTGCTTGCTCATGGTGCGCCACAACCATCTTTGATTTTTGAGACGCTGCAATAGGCTTTGATTTTTGGAAATCTGCAACAAACTCTGTTTCTTCAAGTGTTACAGTAAGCTCTGTTTTTTGGGGTGTCACCAGAGGTTTGGTTTTGGGGGACACAATGTGCTCTGCTTTTTGGTGTGTTGCAACTGTCTCTGACTTATCAAGTCCTACAGTGAGCTCAGGTTTCTCAGGGGCCATGAATGGCTCTGGTTTTTGGGGTTCAGCAACACGTTTTTGTTTTGATGGCATCACGCCATGCTTTAGCTTTTGAGGTGCCACATCAGGCTTGGGTTCCTCAGGTACCACAGCAAACTCTGGTTTCTCAGGCACCAAGAAACGTTCTGTTTTATGGGCTGCCACAGGTGGCTTTGTTTCCTCAGATGCCACAAGTTCTGTTTTCTGTTGTACCAAAACAGTCTCAGACTCCTCCGCTGCCACAAAAAGATCTGCTTTTTGGGCTGCCACAGCCGGCTTTGTTTCCTCAGATGTAACATGTTCTATTTTCTGTTGTACCAAAACAGTCTCAGACTCCTCTGCTGCCAGAAAAAGTTTTGCTTTTTGAGCTGCCACAGCTGGCTTTGTTTCCTCAGATGCCACAAGTTCTGTTTTTTGTTGTACCAAAACAGTCTCAGACTCTTCCACTGTCACTGAAAGTTCTGTTTTTTGAGCTGCCACAGCTGTCTGCGTTTCCTCAGATGCCACAACAAATTCTGTTTTTTGTTGCACCAAAACAGTCTCAGACTCCTCTGCTGCCCCAAACAGCTCTGATTTTTGGGGTGCCACAAAAGGCCCTGTAACCTCAGGCAACATATCAGGCACTGCTTTTTGCAGTGCTGGCACAGGTTCTAGTTCTTGAGGTGCCACAAAGAGCTTTGTTTTGGGGGGTCTTGCAATGGCCTTTGTTTTTTCAGAAACAGCAACAGGTACTTTCTTGTCTGGGACAGTTGTCTTGGTCACTTCATATATATATATAAAAGATATTAGTTCTAAGTTTAATGATTGCTCAAACACATAACAACCTCAAGTAAATCAAAATACATAAAAACACAATTGTAATGAAAACATTAAAAAATTTTCAAGCGTTTATGTTAGCTTGTTTAATCATTGATATAACACACTTTGTCTTTTCTCTTTTCAAATACATACACACACACACGCACTTCATGTCACCATATGCGGACGTATATGTGAACTGATAGTGTAACTTACGCTATAAGTAAAAAATCACAATATTTATAAACAAAGTGTGCAGGACAAAAGATATTAGTAATACTGCATGTATTATTATTAAAAGATATTAATAATAGAAACTGAAGACTCAAGAATTGAGTGATGGCATATTGTTTTTCTTGGTAGACTTTCTGGTCTTTGAAGAACATCGACAGGTTAGCTGCTAGAATGGATACTTTCCTTCTGCTGCTACCACTTTAAAGATATTAGTTATCGCTGTTTTTATTAACCAAAGCAGGTAGTGAGTAGAACAGTAGGAATAATCCAAAATAGTAAGAAGATTTTGAGTAAAGAAGACAAGTAATTCACACATCCAAAATTTGTCACTATTCTTCTAAATGATCTAGCTATGCATATTTCACAAACATATCCAGATACATAGAACAAATACAAATTGAAATCTCAGAATCAGAAGGCCTGGAAAATTATGCATTAAAGTGTAAAAGTGTTAAAGAAAAGGGGGGAAATGCTGCTTTTATTATTCTACTAATGTTGAGACTTACCTTTCTCTGGTAGAGGTTCTGGTTTTTCAGGTACAGCCACAGGTTCTGGTAATTTCTTCTCTGGAACAATCTTCTTCGGCACCTCAGGTTCTTTAAAAATATTTATATGCTTTACTCTCAGAAATTTGAAGAATTGTAATTTAGTATAGCTCAAAGGAGAACATTATCAGGAAAAAAACCCTCTTATAAACAGTCTATGTGTTTTTAATATTCTTTGATTTGCACCAGTAATGGCCACAATTACTTAATGAGAGTTATTCACAAGGGAAGAAGACAACACAAACTGTAACATGCATATAAGAATATAGCAAAGGATAACACAGACTTCAAAGATAGTATTCAGATAAACTAATTAAAATTTCTGTGCAATTTTATCAGTATTGAACATGTACCTTTAGATGGTGGAGGTTCTGGTTTTTTAGGAACTTCAACATGTACTTTTTCTTCTGGAACCACTTTCTTGGGTACCTCAGGCACTTAAAAGAAAGTAACTTAAGTTATATGTAAGAAATTTAAACAGTATCCTTAGTACTTCAGACATGACAAAAAAAAAAAACCAACCAAACAACAAATTTGTGGAGATCAGAAACAACAGGGGTTTCGGTTATGAGCATCGATTTTTTTTTCTTTGGCTGTAGAAAATTTTCTCTGAAGCAATGTTTTTTTTTTGCTGATTACAAAAAAGTTAACTTCTATGCTTCTCTGTCTCTCACATATAAAAACTACAACTTAATCAACAAAAAATATTGAATATTTATAATTCGAGAAAATAAATTTATTAAAATCAGACTCTAATTAACAAAGGGTTTTTCTTTAATTCATTGTGTACAGCAGTTACCTTTAGCTGGTGGAGGTTCTGGTTTCTTTGGTACTTTAACTGAAACCTCTTCTTGGACCACTTTCTTTGGTACTTCAGGCACTTGAAAAATATTAATAACTTTTACTATGAGAATTTCATAAACAGCATTAAAGTACAACACCATAACTGTACTAGTGAGTTCACCAATTATGAAAATATATAGATACTTTTTCTCACAATAAAAATCAACACATTTGTTCACTTAAGCTGAAACAAAAGAAGAAAATTCCCACAAAGGTCTTGGGTATTGTCTTCTATAGTGTTAAAACGATAAGGGAGATAATTTCCATTCTGTTATTTTGTTTCATAATGGCAAATATCTTTAGCTGGCGGCACTTCCATTTTTTTAGGCTCCACAACTGGTATTTTCTTGTCTGCAACTTGGGCACTTCTGGCACCTTAAAATTAATACTAATGCTAATATTAATATCTGAATAAATTTGAATGTCATTAAATGGAAAAAAGATAGAAACAAAAGGACACCAAGGAGCATCGAGCGGAGATAATATCCTTTACCACAGAGGCCTTTTGCTCTCAATCTTGATTGGGATACATTTGAAAGTAACAAGGGGAAAAGAGGTTGTTCCAAAAATTAAATATATAAACCCACATTTTATGAAGTAGAAAATATGGATAAATAGTATCAAAAAGATCTTATCAGTGAAAGGACAAAAAATTATTTTCATGTATTTATTAATGTCAGGTACCTTTAGCTGGTGGTACTTCTGGCTTTTTAGGCTCAGTAACTTTGATTTTCTCTTCTATTTTCTTGGGCACTTCAGGCACTTTAAGAAAAGAGATGATTTTCAGATATTTTATAGAATTTTACAGCTATGTTCAAAACTTTCAAGTAAAAACTGCAAATTAGGAAAAGCTTTAATGGAATTGCATTTTTATTAAAATAAGGTTAGTATTTAATGTTCCAGTAAAGTCTGAGGTAGCATTTCAGAGCCTTTTGAAGCTTCAGTCAAATGGAGATCAGGGATGTGGCAGACTTAAATGCATTCTTCTGCATAAAATAATTTTTCCACTTAAGTCAACAGCATCTCTAATCTTTACTAAGGCTGCCCCTGTACATTCTGCTTTCTTTGTCATATTCTTCTATGCATTATGATTTTGTCTCTGTATCAATATAGATTTTTCCCTCGTGTTAGGCATCTGTATCACTCGGTACTTTGATGTTCTTAAACATTCTTCTGGAGTTATGGTTGTTTTTTTTTTTTTTTTTTTTTTACTGTTAGTCAACAGTATTTGAGATTACAGAAGCACTGCTTTCCCTTAAAGATTTCTGCTGCGGTACTCAAGATTTAGTCTCATAACTGCCCCAATTATATGAGTATTCCTAACTCACTGGTACACTAGTCACACTCAAAAGAAGAGATTTTTCAAAGCAGTAGCATAGAAGTATGACCATAGAAAATAAATATAGTAGAACAACACAACAGAACAATCAGAAACTAATTGAAACAATCATGTTAGAGGTCTTTTCTTCCAAACTTTAGGTCTATATATTAAAAGATACCTTTGGCTGGTGTTGGTTCTGGTTTTTTCGGCACAGTGATGGGTACTTTCTCTTCTGGAATTTTCTTGGGCACATCTGGCACTTTAAAGAAAACAGCATTTATTTTTGTTATTTTTAAAGCATTTAAAGATATGTAGATTATATAGAAGAAAGAGTGTCACAAGAAGAATAGCAGAATGATTCATAAGAACGGATCTGAAATCAGATGTGCAATGCAGGAAATGTTGTATATTACTACGTACTATAGGAATGCTTATAAATAAGGAACAAAGGATGAATTTTATTTTAATGTAAACCCCTCTGCCCAAGAGAAAGAGAAATCTTCTCAGAGTTTAACCATTGTTGACACATAGCCTTTAGGTGGTATTCCTGTCTTTTTTTGGTACAGCAAAAGGTACCTTCTCTTCTGAGACAGATTTCTCAGGTAGCTTGATACCTGATACTCTAAAGATATGCACTTTAGAGAATTAGAGAAATAAAACACACCACACAGAAAAGTAAGATACAACAAGTAGATGTGAAAGGACAGTATGACAACATTTATATGTTCAAAAGAGTTGCACTTGTTCTACTCTGGCAAAGAATGGTTTGAAGCAGCTTAACTGGGAGACTTTTGTCATGCAGTAGCGACAGGTGATACAAAATGCCCATTCAAACAGCCTTCCAAAATACCTGAATGAACTGTTAGAAATGTTTTCATTTCTATATTACATTTCTATATTTCTAATATTTTCAACAGCCAAATGCTATTTCTATTCAAAAATTAATCAATAACTTTAACACAACCAATACGAAAGAGAACAGAGATTTCTTGCTTGAATATTGTGGAATTTCTGAAGCTGTTTACAGTATATATTAATATCCATAAAGTGAAAATGTTTATTTTGTAAATCTTGCTGCCTATTGACTCAAAGTGAGTTAATGACTAAAGTTTTTCTTATTACTATTAGCCCTTCTGATAATTTTCTGATATAATTTCTGTACCACTGCAATGGATTGTTCTTGGGTAGAAGAAAACCAAATTCAACTATTTTTCAACATTTGGACAAAAGCAAAACAAGACAGAAGAAAGCTGAAGAAAAAGGAGAAAGAAAGGTTATGTTGGCCTATACCTTTGGCGGGTGGAGCTTCTGGCTTTTTAGGCAGAGGGACAGGCTTCTCTTCAGCGACAACTTTTGTGGGCACTTCAGGCACTTGAAAGATATTTACTGATTTTAATTTTATTATTTAAAGTATACATACAAATAAATAAGACTAGTAGAGAAACACAAAAACTGACAAACACAACATCACGAATTTCACACAAGTTGATTACTAACTATTAAATAAGTAAGAAGCACAAAAGATGACAAGGTCTCAGTTTTACTGGACTACTATAGTACCTTTAGATGGTGATTCTGGCTTTCTAGACACAGGAGTAGGTTCTGGTTTTTTAGGCACAGCAATAGGCACTTCAGGAGCAACTTTCACAACCGCAGGCACTTTAAAGATATTAGTTCATTTTAAGAATTTTTATAGAACAGAAAAGCAAGTCATACAAAAAAAAAAGCAAGTATTAAATGCAAGTAAAGAACAAAAACAATGAACACAAATATTAATTACATTGAACAAGATCTAAACTATGAACATGAATAATTAAATTTTTCTTGAACGTCATCAATTTGCAAATTGCAGATAATCAATTGCAGATGATCAATGACCAAATTGCAGATGAGAGATGATCAAGAAGTTCATATACCTCTAGGTGGTAAAGCCTCCTCTTTTCTACGAACAGTAGAAATTTCTTCTTCTGTGTATATTTCCTCATAAACTTCACGTACTTGAAAGATATTAGTATAATTTTAAAGTTAATATAGAATTACATCTTCAGACAAGACAGTAAGAAAAACAAAGAAAATCAAATCACCAAACTCATCTTAATATGCACAGGTCTATCTCACATCTACTCTAAAAATCAGGTGTATTTGGAATAAGGGGGGGAAAAAAAAACTATGACTTTCTATATTGCCACGATAAGACCTCTGCACATTGTCAGATGTATGATGTGCCTTTAACTGATCTACTTTCTTGATCAGACCTCTCTAACTATCACCTGTCACTTTTTCAATTTGTTTGTTTTTTAATTATTATTTTTCCTTGGAGATTCCTACCTTCATTTGCTGCAAAACTAAGCTAACATTTTTTTTCCCCTAAAGCACAAATCCAGGTGATTTTTATTTTTTATTCAGGTTCATACTGTGGCTGCTAACTAAATTCCAGGTTGTGATACATAAAATTCTCAAAACTGTTAAAGATAGATACATGAAAACAGATCTCTTGTTCTTCAAATCCCACTTAAAATGTTTTGTACCTTTAAGATGTGAAGCTTCTTCTTTTGGTGGAGCAGGAGGTATTTTTTCTTTGTGGACAGGTTTCTTTGGTACTTCAGAAATTTAAAAAAATATTTTATTTTACAAATTTGCACTAGGAAATAAGTAGTACAGTTTGTAAAGCAATAAAAATGCTACTACAAAAAAGTATAAAAATACGAGGCATTAAGCTGTGAATACAATGTGGATACTTAAGTTTTTGCATTTCTGTTTTCATAACTCCTGGCACTTACAAGTCTGAATTCGGTAATCTCTGAAAAGATAACAGATGTTCCTTTTTCTTTCTTTCTTTCTTCCTTTCTCTTTTTTTCTTTGTTTCTTAAAAAGCTATGTTTCTGTAAAAATATTTGGGGGGCTTTGTAATTTTTGTCTGAATCGAAGTCATAGTCTTCAACAGAGCTCCTGACATGACTGAAAAGAGGGCTCCTGGGACCTTTGCAGATTTGTCATTGCATTTATTTGTTTATTTTGAATAACAATATTGATATTGATAGAGAATGTAGTTTGGGAAATGAAATGTGACAAGCAGCCAAAAAATATGAAGTCAATCCTTGGTCTGCAATGAATTCCCTGACTGATAACATTTTTGGGGTGTGGGAAAGTTTAAATAATTTTGTCTGTTTAAATTTTAAGTTCTTGATGCAAAATTTATCAATGTGTTTTTGCAGCTCCTAATAGAAGACAAAAAATAAAAATAAAAAAAAAATTACAGAGTATGTCTATGGAATTTGTCCTCCTAAATGATGAATTATTGCATTGGAAAGTGTTCATTAGTTTAACATGTGAAGAGTGCTGCTGAAATATTTTCTATTTTTTTTGTGTTAGCAAAATTATTTCCTTTAATCCCCCTGTATGCATGTTCTCTTTCTCAGATAAGGAACGTAAATAACTCATACTGTAAGAGATGACATGGAAGAAAACTGTGTACAGTACCTCCTACTGCTGTTCAGTAAAAAGATGATGATGAATTTCTCACTTGTTACCTCAATTTTTAAAGAGACTAGAAAAAAATCCATTATGAGATCAGATACCTTGAGGTGGAGGAGCTTCTTCTTTAGGCACAGCAGCAGGTATTTTCTTAAGTGAGACTGTTTTCTTTGTCACTGCAGGTGCTTCAAAGATATTACATTTTTAAGAACATTAACAAATGTAAGTAACAAAACAAAGAACAAATGACAGACAGACCCTAATCTAATGAAACATTAGAATGAGAACATTAAGTGATTGGAGCAAAGATAGAGTGATAATGGTATGAATAGCTGACTTCTAGGTTATTATCATGCATGTTGCTTTATATATAAATATATATATATAACCATATATATATATATATATATATAAACCATATATATATATATGGTTTTATGGTTTTAATAGTTAATGTACCTTTAGGTGCTGGAACTTCTGGCTTAATAGGAATAATAGCAGGGAGCTCTTCTGTTGGAAGATCTTCATAAAGTTCTGGCTCTTTAAAGATATTAGCATATTTTACATATTTTAATATTATGTGCAAGACAAGATTAGAAAGAATGCTTAAAATGCAGAGACAAATACAGACAAATAACTGTTTGAACATAAATTATTTAAATATCTAATTTCAACCTGATCATTTGCCTACACTTATTAGAAATGGTCATTCTCAATGCATAAAATACAAATTTATGAAAATATTTCATTATATTTTCTAATTATTTATTTCTTGTTTTAGATGCAATACTGTATTTCAGTTGAATTTCCCACATCCATGTGTGGAATTAAGCATCTATATTCCAGCTCAAAAAATTATTTAAGTCATACTCAGATCAACTCTTAGCCAGCATCTGCTTCAGTCCCCCCTTTTTTTTTTTTTTTTTTTTTTTTTGTTCTAATACAGCTGAATTGTTTTCCCAGATTGGAAGTTTAATTTCTCTCTTATTTACAGTTATTTCACCCAACAATAAGGGAGAAAAATGTTAAAAATTAAATCTAAATGTTGGGGGCAGAGAGAGTCTCAAAGATATTCATGGAAATTACTTAAGAGTAATTGAAACAAAATAAACTGAAAATGACTCCTTTTACAAAACAACCTAGAATATGAATCAAGGAATCCTCTGCAATTTACTGCTCAGTAGATGTATCACTGATGTACCTTCATATAAAGGAGCCTCATCTTCTTTAGGAATTAAGATGGGTACTTTGTCTTCAAGTACAGCTCTTTTATCAATCTTGGGAACTTGAAAAGATATTAGCTTTCTTTTAGTAACCTCAAAGTAATTTTCAATTTTTAAAATCCCAAAGAGAATCAACCCAGATAACTAAGTTCCTCTGAATTCCCAAATACTGAGCATTTTGATGAAAGAAACATACAGTCTAGAACTGTCTTGCTAAACAATGAATTATGTAGAAAATGTATTGTTTCTACTTTCAAAGAGCATAAGCCATTTGCTCTTCTCACTCTGTCTTCTTGCCTTTCCTTCTGACACACGTGACAACCTCAGTGGTTTGAACTTAGTAGCTCTTGTGCTATTACTTCTCTGGGAATATCATGACCATTATACTTGCTTTAAACTCCCAGTTTAAACTAAATTCACATCTACATCACAAAAGTTCTCATGTCTGGATAGTGTAAGTAGAGTAACTACTCAGCATGTTTTTTGCTCATAAATCATCATATTTCTGTCTAGCACATGTATAGCACACATACAAAATATTTGCATAAGAGAACACTCAGAGCTGAAGCAACAGCTAGGGACTAAATTACATCGTTCTTGTGGTGTAAAGAACACGAGGATCATTTTAGAAGATATTAGTTGGGAAAAAACAGTCCAAATATTTCCTTTCCAAAAAATCTCAAGCTAAGGTTCCTTTATCTTTCATTTCAGATGCACGCGTAGGTTTCTTTTCTTCAGGGACAGCTCTTCTGATAACAGCCAGTCCTTTAAGATCTTATTTCCTCTTGCTTTTAAAGTTATTTGGAAGAAGTTAGAAAAAAAGCAAATCTAAGACAGATTCATGAAGCAACAAAGGATTAAATGCTTCCTGACAGAATATTTATGTTAATTCTGAAGATTAGACAGAAGAATAACATACTTGAAACATTTTCTTGAAAGACAGATTTAGTTTTAGTTGATGGAATCTGCGTCCTTTTCAGGAGGACCAAAAGTACTCTTACTTCTGAACTTAAAGAATGAGGCACATATTTTTCAAAGCAACACATGTCTTTTCAACAAATGACTTGAAACAAATAGGCCAAAAATGACTCAATCACAAACAACCGAGTAGAGCTTCATAAAAAACAGATACGTATTTCTCAGCGAATAGTGAAGACAAAAGACTGAAATCAGAGTTCATGATTCAATGAGGACAACACAGAGGAAATGTACCTTCAGCTGGTGGAACCGTTTCCTTTTTAGGAACAGCAGGTAGTACTTTCTCCTTTGGAACAGGTTTCTTTGGCAGTGCTGGCACTTTAAAGACATTTGTAATGTTTTTAAGAATTTTTGCAGTAGTAATAGTACATAAGAATAAGCATTAATAAAAAACACAAACAGTGCAGTGAGTCAGAGAAGAACAGTTAGAATTAGAAAAACACAAAATAGAGTGCCTTTGGTTGCTATTGAGTGGTAGCCTTAAGAGCTATCCTCCTCAGCTGTTTCGTAAACTCAATACAGTGGGATGGGCCTTAATAAAAAACTGATCACAAGGTGGATTTCTTTCAAATTAAGAGCTTTGAAGAGAAAAGTAAAGAACTTTGGACTACGACATGAATTCTACTAACATGCGCTGACCATTGCTGTTCATAACACAGTCTTTGTGGAAACTGACACTGGGAACACATATCAATATCAAATCCACTCCAGCATATAATTAGGTTGAAGAAAGTAATTGTCTTCTGGGATTCTGTGAGAAAATAGAGTTCAACTGCTTGATAGACTTCTTTTAATTTATACATCTACTTGTCTTCAATACTTAGATATAAAATGTCGTTAATACTCTGACAGCAAAAATTAAATCTTGGAGGTTCTCCTCCAAATGCCTTTGCCCTCAGAAAGAATTTGTCCAAGTTTTGATTTGTTAAATAAGTATTTATCTTTTTAGTACCTTAATCCCAGTCTTTGACAGTACTGGGGAAAAAAAACTAGGTATTTAATAGTCAAATCAGAATAGGCAATTTACTACATTTGGGGATTCTGAGAAGTCAGAAGGCTGCGTTTTCAAATTCCTCTTAAAGCTCATGTACCTTTAGCTGGCGGAGCTTCTTTTTTTGGAACAGGAACTGGTACTTTTTCTTCTGGCGGAGGTCTTTTAGGCACCTCGGGTACTTCAAGAAATATTTCAATACGGATTTTAAGTTAGTTTTGAGGAATTACAACAGATACAAAGTCAGAAAGCAGAGTAATCACTTAATTTAGAACAATGATCTTATCTATGCTGTCAAGAGAACAGCCACTAGTCTCAGAACTTGAGCAGTGGTAGCAAAGGAATATAAGTGTACATCTTTCTGGTACATTTCAGATGCAATTTTTGATTGGCATGGTGGATCCAATGATCTTATAATCACACATATAAAAGATAAGAAGGAAAGCCATGCTTGAATTTTAACAGCTCCGTGATTCATTGGAACTAGAATGTACAAAAGAAACACATTGACACATAATAGCATTGAATCCAGACTGAAGCTGAACTGTATCAGAAAAGTATCATTTACAAAAGAAACACATTGACACATAATAGTATTGAATCCAGACTGAAGCTGAACTGCATCAGAAAAGTATCATTTACTTTGCTTGTATCACATCTACACTGGTTCAATCTTTCTATTCCACTCTGGAGAAAAGAATTCCTTAGTAATAGGGAATGGATTTATCATCATTAGCTGCAGACAGACAGAGTAGTACAAATGGGGAAAAATATAAAGAAGGAGTTTTAAGCAGTAGCTGGAAACTTAAACAGCAATGATAAGAACAAAGAAATCATGACATGATGTACCTATAGCTGGTGGGATTTCGTAAGTCTCCTCATATGCTTCCTCATATTTCTCATAGATTTCTTCTTTCTCCCTAAACTCATACTTCTCATAGATATCTTCCTTCTCTTCAGCCTCCAGTTCATATTCCTGTTCCTGGATTTCTCTGTATCTCTCAGGTACTTCAGGTTCCTCATATGCTTCAATTTCTTCACTTTCCTGAACCCCCTCAAATTCTTCGATACTTTCGTACGTCTCATACTTCTCATATTCCTCATATGCATATTCATATTTTTCTGCTGCAGGAGCAGGAGCCGGAGCAGGGACTTTCCGAATGGGTTTCTTGGGTATTTCAGGCACTTTAGAGATGGTATTATTATTAGTACATTTACAATTATTTCATTTCATTTACAGTTGGACAAAACCATCCATACAGAACAGAAAATATTCGTGATAACAACAAGCACTATTTACTTCAAAATTTAAGATTATGGTCCAGAAATGTACATATTCCAGAAGATTTTAGGAAGGAAGAGGAAAAAAAATGTTTGGAAGAAAGAAATATATCTGTACCTTTACTTGGAGGTGGTTCTTTGGGTTTGGGAACAATGGCTGGTACTTTCTCTTCTGCAACATCTCTTTTACGCACCTCAGGGACTTTAAAGATATGATTTTCTTTTAGCAATTAGAAGGAAAAACTTAAAGCAATATAATTAAAAACAAACACATGGACAATAAACAGCTTAATGACTTCACAATGCAAACATTGATAATGAAGAGTTTTAACATAAATTAGAGCAGAAGTCTCATACAACAGACAAAAGTAAGAAAGAAGAAGCTCAAGAGTCTTTTTAGCATGAATATAAATGATCTGGAGCACGTGTACCTTTTGCAGCAGGAACTTCCACTTTCTCAGGAGGAGCAACAGGTACCTTCTTTTCAGGAACAACTTTCTTAGGCACCTTGGGTACTTTAAAGATACAACCTGACTTCAGTGTTCTTGTTGCACAGTTTTTAAATAGACACAAACCGAGACACTTCCCAACAACAGAACAGAAACTTACAAACAGTGAAGTGACAAACTCAGTACAACAGAGACATATTAAAAAGTCTTGTGCTAAGCTCAGCTTGTATGAAGAATACTATCTATCAACAACACAGCATTTACAAACGCAATACCTTTTTCTGGGGGAACCGGCACCTTTTTAGGAACAGGTACCTTCTCTTCTGGAACAGGTTTTCTAGGCATCTCAGGCACTTTAAAGATATATTTTCAATTTAGAATGTCATCAACCAGTAATAACAGTAAGACTACAAAAAACAGACATAGACATAAAGAAATAAAAATAAAGGACATGGGCAGACTTTTTAAAGAAGTTAAATTGTTTTCGAGATTATTATTTGTCAGGAATCTGACAGGCACTCTGAGACATCGATACAGAAAGACAATAAGGACACAAAAATAACACAAGTAACAAGCAACATAAAAAAACGTTGCTACTGAGAACAACAATAGAGACAGCTTTCCTAGTTACTAATTTATATACCTTTTGCTGGAGGAAGCTCCATTCTGTCAGGAGTGGATACAGGTATTTTTTCTTTTGGTACAGGTTTCTTAGGAATCTCCAGCTCTTTAAAGATATTATTTTGCAAACAAATTTTAAAATTACTTTCAAAACACTAAAGACACTAAGAAACATGAAACAAGACCACAAACTCAACAATAAGACAGTTAAGATTTACATAAAGCTCAGAAAAAGAAATGAAGTACATTAATTAAGTCAAAAGATCTCACGGATAACTTGCAAGTATTGTTGTACCTTTTGCTGGTATGGTTTTCTCTGGAATAGTTTCCTCTTCTTCTTTCTCAGGAATAAAAATAGGAATCTTTTCTTCAGGCACAACTTTCTTTGGTGCCTCAGGCACTTTAAAAGATATTAAGAACTTTTGCAATGTTCCAAAGAAAAATTGACAACGCAGAACAAAAAGACACCAACTTTAAGATAGTTACTTTAACAGTAAGTAACACAAGGGAAACTCAATTCATTACTTTTCATTCCTTTTCTGAAAATAGCAATTTGGTAATGAGGAGATTATGTGAGAATTTACTTTCACCCAATTCTTATACAAAATTATTACCAACTGTATTACCAATGTAAGCTGAAAATGAGTGGTTGTAGAACATTTTTTTAGTTTCTAACATATATCCTACCATTGTTTTATTTTCAATTTTGTTCTAAAAACTCAGCTGCTTAGGGAGATATTGCTCAGCTCTGAAGAAGCAGCTTTTGAGTAATCTGCTTCCACATCAAATTTTGCATTTAGGATCCATCTTCTGGTTACTTACAGAGCCAATTGTCTTTTGACTTTTTTGTGTGTATTAGTTAGAAGACTTGAGATTATAACATACACTTTCTAAACGTATGTCAGAATGATCTCCATGAATTGAAGAATTTCGAGATAAAGTCCCACAGGACATTATTTCAGGTACTTTGTTGAAACGTTTTGACTCAGGAAGACGAATTCTCATTAACAGTATCACAATGAATTCTTTAATTCATGGCAAACATTTAAAATTGAAAACAAGTAAATCATTCAAGACCAGATTCCTCAGCCCACGGAAGCCCTACCTGAGATCTAGCACTCCACTATCTACAGGTGGAGTAGCAGTGTGCTAGAACCAGGTATGTGGCTTCACATGACTATAAACTGATTCCACTGAAATATGAAAACATAAGGAAAGAGAATTATCTTCACACACTGCAAAATGATATACCTTTAGCTGGAGGAATTTTCTTTACTTTAGGAACTGCAACATGTACTTTTTCTTCTGGTACAGCTCTCTTGGGCACCTCTGGCACTTAAAAGATATTGTTTTGATAAGAATTTTTCTATTACATCTAAAACATCACAACTATTAAAGAACACAGAACAAGGTCACAAACAACAATAAGAAGAAGAAAACTTCCTTCAGAAGAATAATTAAGATTTACATCCAATTTAATCGCTACAGATGAAGATCTCATGAACTGAACAGAGCTTTCGGGTAATTTTCAGGAAGGAATGTTGTACCTTTTAGTGGTGTCTCTGGAATAGCTTCCTCTTCTTCCTCTTCTTCAGGAACAAAACTAGGTGCCTCTTCAGGAGCAGCTCTTAGTATTTCTGGCACTTCTGAGGTAGTATTTAATTGTAAGAAACTTAGACACAATATCGGGAGAAGAGAGGCAACATACACTGAAGCTGAAGAGCACAAATTAGCAAGTAAATAGACAATATCAGAAGCAGAGAGACAACATACAGATGCTGAAGAGTGCAAATTAGCAAGTACATTTTTAACAATCTATGATACTACAGTTACATATTAATAACAAACATACACAAACAACAAAAGCATTTTGCACAAATTTGCTGATGAGAAGAGATACCTTTGGCTGGTGAAGGCTCTGGCTTTTTATGTACAGGGACAGGTACTTTCTTTTCTGGAACTTTCTTGGGCACTTCAGGCACTTTAAAGACATTGTTGATTAAGAAATTAATTTTCAGTGCAACAAAATATCTGTGTAACTAACATTAAGATAACTACACAAAAATGGTAAATTTAATTGTGTATGATAACTGATCTTAAAATAACAACTATTCCACATATATAAATTTACAAACATCCAGTCAACTGCATTATAGGTCGATGTAGTAAGGCTGGGGGGAAATCTGGATGTTTAGATACATTGTTTACCTTTTAGAGCAGCTGGTTTTGAAACAGCAAGTATTTTAAAATAACTTAGAATTGTAAATAGCTATTATCTTTTGCCCCGCTCAAAAAAAAAAAAAAAAAAAACCACAAAAAGGACACAACACATGACACAAACATGGAAATTTAAAAAGTGTAAAGTAAATATATCACCCATGTTTAACATCAGTGTACATAACACAGTCACAATACAGTGTTCTGATCACACACAGGGCAGTGAATGGCTCAGTATCAAATACACTAAGAAGAGGAGTGGGTTTGTTGCTTGCAGTCTTCTAACACTGGAGAAACAAAACTAAGATTACTTGTTTGAATCAGAAAATGGTGTACCTTTGGCTGATGGAGGTTCTTCCACTTTTTTAGGTACTGGGACAAGTACCTTCTCTTCTGGCACAGGTTTCTTTGGTACTTCAGGAACTTTAAAGATATAATTGCAATTAAAGAATTTCATTTTTGAACCACCATGCAAAGAATCAATAAAAATTGAATAAATCTATTTGAATGACAAAACGAACACACAAGAATAGACTGTTCAAACTACATTACATTAAAGAACACGTGAACAAAAAACTTTGCTTTTTAAAAATATTAGGTTAAGAGCTGATATACCTTTAGCTGGTGGAAGATCCTTCTTTTTCTTTACAAGAATTGGAACCTTCTCCTCTTGCACAGGTTTCTTTGACACTTCAGGAACTTTAAAGATATTATTGTAAAATGAGCCTGAAATAAGCAGCTAAAACACCATGACATAAAAGCCAGTAACACTAAACATTTTAACACAAACACAGAATGACAGTTCTTAAGACCAATAATCCTTTTGCTGTCATCTTGCTTAACACATGTGAGAAGATAAATGAAGTCCAGAAGACCTTTCTGATTACATATAATTATAAGTTGCTATACCTTTAGGTGGGGGAACTTCCTCCTTCTTTGGCACCTGGACTTTCCTTTCAGGTTCAGGTTTCTTTGGCACCTCAGGCACTTCAAAAACATTATTTTGGTTAAAACATAACCCACGAGCTATTCAAAACAGAGAAGAGCTGAAAACAGCACCACAAACACATCAAACACAGAGCCCCCTCCCAAAAGAAAAGAAAAAATAATGCTCAAGTGAAGCATCTGAAACATGGTGTAAGTTAAACATTCAGAGAATGTCTGCTAACATCAAGCGATGATATACCTTTTGCTGGAGGAACTTCCTTTTTCTTCAGCACAGGTACTTTTTCCTCCGGAACAGCCTTCTTGGGCACCTCAGGCACTTGAAAGATACCATTAATGTCTTAGGTATTTACTTCTAAAACAACAGGAACAAGCAAGCAAGCAAGAATTCCTAACACAAATAAATCTCAAAGTCATACCCAAAACAAACAGCTATAATTTAAAATGATTTGAGCACAAAGACAGAATAAAACAGAAAACAGATTACATTCACTGCTGTTCAGCCTATCCTCCCTGATCAGCCACGGATGCCACCAAGACATTTTCTTTTTTAATTCAAGGAAAGGCAGGATGTGGCTTTTTAGAACCAATTAAACATAATGGTGGGGAAACTAACTAAAATACGAATTCAACCCTTCCCTCAATTTTTTGGTGCAAATGAAAATGCTAACAGTAGATAAAACAAACTTTGTAATAAGCACCTGCTTTAAGTGCAGTATTAATATTTAGGGTGTCACTTTTCTCCTTACTTTCCTCTAGAGCTATGATCTAACACTTCTAAGACACTCAACAAGCTACACTTGATCATGCTGAGTCAGTTTTGCACATATATCAAATATATACTGCTGATTACATTTTATTCTTCAAAGTTTTCCAAGTGCTACCAACATGCTAAAAGCAAGCAAACACAGTTTACCAATTGATTCAAATCCAACAGAGAACTGGGCAGATAACAAGCACCCAGCTGTTTATACCATAATTTGTTGGTTAATGACATCAAATCGAATCCTGACTCAGCTGAAATAAGCACAAATTTTCTATTTAACTGCACTTTCAACTAAAATATATACTAATAGTTACTGTACTCCACAATCCAGAAGTATTCACGTAAGTTTTATGACGATGGGAGGAGAATAATCACTTGCTGAGCATATTGAAGAAAGACTGCACCACATACAGGTTAAAATTAACTGCTGGGACTAGTCAAGAAAAATTTTAGCCAACCCTAATTTTCCAGCTCAGGAGAAACCTCACTTTTGCTGTGTGCAGCATGGCCTTTTCTTTAATAGGAAAAACGTACTAATGAATTTATTAAAATTATACAGCGAACAACTTTAAATATAATTTTTACACTCATTAGTCAAAAAAAATCTTGAATTTCCTTATGGGGAAGAAACACTATGGGTTGACTTGATTCATATCTGGAAAATATGTTTTGTGTACTCTTACACAATTACATCATATTGGAAAACTGGACATAGTTAGTCCGTGTCTTTATATTAAGACATAGGAAGACTTTATTACTGAGATCTTGGCATGGTCTAGTTTTCCTCTCTAAACAGTGAATAACACGTTCACTCTGTTCCAACAATGTTGAAATTTTATACCATCAACATAAACATGATTTCTGAGGAAAATATCTAAAAATTAAGGGGATTGAAATATGTCAATTTAATAGAACTTGAATATCTTTGGTTTCCATAAATAAATATACTAACAACAACTACAGAATTTTCAAATAATTTTGAGAGGAAGTCACAGAGGCTTGTGTTCTTAAATGACTTATTTTCAATTACCCTGGCCATTTTCTAGATAAAAATATTTTTTTAATTGCACTTCTCATGAGCAATTCTAAACATTTCAAGCACAGACTGACAGTAGAATTTGACAAGGATAAAATAAAGTCCAATTAAATTGTCTTGGTTGTATAGACTTTGTGTGAAAGAGGAAAGAACATTTATGACGTAGAACATTTAAATTTGTAGAAGTAGTGAAGTGTAGGCATATAGCACACTTTCTACTCTGTATCCTAATCATTAAAAGCCCTGGAAAAGAGCGACCTGTGGAGCACACTGGAACACACTAAGACAAAACTATGATACATTAACAGAAGATACTTCTCATTCTCACACAGTCCTATAACTAAAGGATACCTCTAACTGGTGGTGGAGCCTCCTCTTCATATTGGGGAATTTCTGCCTCCTCCTCCTCATATTGAGGAACTTCCTCTTCATAATAAGCAGCTTCTTCTTCATAATGGGTGACTTCTTCCTCTTCATATTGAGGAACTTCTTCATACTGAGGAGCTTCTTCCTCATAGTGACTAACTTCTTCATAATGTTGGACTTCCTCCTCATAATGGATTACTTCCTTCTCATATTTGGTTACTTCTTCATATTGCGGAACCTCTTCTTCCTCCTCATCCTGAGGAACTTCAATATACACTTTTTCTTTTTGGACAACCATCTTGCGTACTTCAGGCACTTAAAAAGATACCAATTAAAAGAATTTTAAAATTTAGCACATACATCTTAATAATACTAAGGATCACAAGGCAATGACAAGTAAGAATTATACCAGAGGACAAACAATTCTCAGAAAACAGATCGGTACTCACGATACATGGAACATACAGGACACAGAAAACATTTACATCATATTTCAATACTTCATCCAGTATACCTTTGGCTGGTGATCTTGGCATTTTTTTAGGAGGAGAAATTGGTACTCTTTCTTCAATGATAGCCCTTTCTGGTACATCAGGCACTTAAAAGATACAGTATATGTATATTTAAGAATGTTTAGAAGTAGTATTAAGAAAAATATTCTTGTCAAGCCAAAAAAAACCCCTACAAATACATGGTTAATACACAAAAGACAACTGCACTTATTGACACTGAACATGTAATTACAGAACTAAATTAGGCTGTAATTCGATAAAGAAACAATAAATGTTTCAAGATCCCATCTTAAGTATTTGAGATGATTCATCCACTGCTGCCAGCAGTAAAGTTAAGTCTGCTGATGGGTAAAACTCAAAATCCAAATTGACCAACTACAAAATCACTAAATTCCATTTGCATCCCCTTTGGCCATTCTTTTCCACAACAGTGACAATTTGCATGACATCAGTAACAGAACAAAGTCTCAAACACTGTTAACAAAAGGTCTGCAAAGAAAACTCCAGATAAAGATGGGGGAACATGTAGAAAAAAGTTGAGTGAGTGGATAAGAATGGATAAGATCCCTAGTCTAATTAAGGCTAAAAGATTTCACTGTTCAGTGAAGAAGGCATTTCTCTTCTGTCATTTGTTTTATACAATGCCTGGTTTCTTCAGTCATGGCAAGCAACCACTCTATAACAGCAGAAAAAGTTCCAAAAGATGTGAATATGCTCAGATTTTAAGATTCAGAAAATTCAGGAAAGAATGCATACTGTATTTAAAAAGCATATTCTCTTCTTTTCCAGCAACAGTGGATGGGTTTTGCTTTCTGGGACTTGGTAATCTATATCAAGGGAAGCTGCACAGAAAATTACCACAGTATTGTAACATCTGGGAAATAGCAAGGCTTGCTAAATTTGAGAATAACTTTGACCTTTATTCAATCAGATCTGAGATCTTTTTGATCTTTAGGGATGGAATCCATTCTGTCAATGACAAATTTGAGAATTCTCACATGCTTCCTTCATGTCAAGCCACAGTGACTGTAGATGCAGAGGGAATGGGATGATGTGAAGATTACCAAGCTTTTTAAAAGTTTTCTGGCAGAGCTCTTGATTTTTAATTGTAAGGGCCAAGTACATCTACATTTGAAATCTTAAAGTAAAACTGACTGGAGCTGGTAACTTTGATTGATTTGATTACAAAAACTACATTGTGCGTAAATACTCTTGTCAGGAAAAGCAGGTTTCTATGGATTCTTTTGTAACAGTAACAACACTTCTATTTGCCATACCATCGGAGAACAAGTGAATTTGTTATCCTTTTGTTTTGACTCTTATTTTCCAAAAACAGCTGGTAAATTACAAAGACACTCCTCTTCTATTCCCTTTACAATATTCACGATCAGCCTGTCCCCAAACCGTTCTCCAGTAGACTAAATAAATTATTTAAACTTCACATTGATATGGTTATATTATTTTTTCAATTCATATTGATATATTCAGGGTGATGATAATTTTATCAACAGCAACAGGAGCAAAAATAAGTGTGAGCCAGCTTGTGAATCATTTTCCACAAATCAATAGATTACTTCCCTAAGTAATACGGCAATTAATTTTCTTTAAGAAAGAAAATGTCAGATTTGGGTGAGAGATTATTGTCACAAAAGAAGGGACAGAGCTTCTTTTCAGAAAAGGAAAGCGTGTTAATATAAAATAATGAAAATGCTGCCTTGTTTCCCCTCAAATGTCCATGAGATGGCAGGATTTGCAAAGGAGGGTCTAGTGAAATAGTTGAGCTTTCACTATAACAATAAACCAGAAGGAAAAATTTAAGCCTTTTTGGAGACTGAAATATTGCTCTGGGATTCCTTTGGTATTCTACAAGCTTCATCTTTAAGATAAACTAATCATCGATGATATTCACAGACAATAGATTATATTTTGGTGTCTTTTTCTCTCTCTTTTTTTTTTTTTTGCTGTCAAATGTAAATTTGGACAAAGTTTCTCTTTGTTCATACCTGTGTATGAAATCTCCTCCTTTGTGTGAAGAGAAACAGACACTTCCTCTGACATAGCCCAGCGTTCTTCTTCTGTTGGTACTTTAAAGACAGATTCTAATTTAATATCTTTTCTGGTGCAATATCATGTACAAATACATATTCCATTAAGTGTTCCTTAGAAAACTGATTATTATTTCCAGACATCTCTCACACCTGGAGTAATTGGGGAAAATATCTCTAGTGTCTTACAAAGATTCTTTTAAGGTTCCCTTGGGGGATGCTGTTGGAGCACTAGAACTATAAAGAAATATGCCGGAATGTTAGGTTTTAAGCTCTCATGGTATTGCTTTAGGGAAGTCTGTTCATAGATTAATCCATGGGCAGGAGTACCTTCTAGTGGTGGTGACACTTTTCTTTTTGGAACAGCAATGGGTACTCTTTCTTCTCGGATCATTTTCTTCGGCTCTTCTGGCACTTTAAAGACAGTAGTTGTAAGAATACTAAATTCTTAAAGAAAGAATGTATTTCCATACAAAGTCCATACAAAAGAATAACGGACAAACAATTACAAGGGAATAGAACAGATCTACACATCAACGATACTTACAGTGAACACAACAAAAACACAACATACAAACATTTAAATTCACAGAGAAATTGACCAGCTGAATTTTTAATACATGGTGGCTAGGTAGGCACTGAGTATTTGGGAGAATATTTGTTTGGAGGTGTTCCAAGAATAAATTCCCTAGAGTTAGATCCTTTGAAACACCTGACAATTTTAGTAGCGGTAGAAATATAAGCTACTAAAATAATACAGAAAATGTTAGACTCACATATAGTGTAAAACACATCAAAAAGCAAACTGCATGAACACACAAGATGAAGATGCAAAGATAGAGATGAAAGATTTCTCTAAGTCCTTCAGAAACATAATTTAATCACAAAACACATGACATTGAACATACATGACAAAATTAAATTTCAAAAACAAGATCAGAGATGCAGAACACATTTCTAAGTCTGAAATCTACCACTCTGAAAATTGACTATGTTCTAAAACATTGATATTATTTTTCCAAATGTGTTCACATTTATTCGTTGAGTAAATGGCTTCATTTAGCTCTCCAAAGCACTTAAGCAGCCAGTGTAACCAATGAAGTTACTAGCAGCTTAGAAAATGCAAGGAATGCAGACGTGTGACTCTTCTCCATCACCTACTGCATTTTTTGCGATGGAGAAGACAAAGTTCCTTTCTCATTTACAAAGCTCCTTCTCATTTATAATCAAGATGATAGAGAATGGAATATTAGCCAGGCAGATGGTAAGTATGATACATGCATATATCTGACATTCAGAAGTCTTCTCTACTTTGAAAAGAACTTAGATACCTTTAGCTGGTGGAGCGGCCACTTTCCGTGAAACCGGAACAGGAACTTTCTCTTCTGGCACAGTCTTCTTGGGCACTGCTGGCATTTTCAAAATTTTTGTTTGTATTAAAAGATTTTGAATTAGTCACAAACATTATGAGATGACAAAACACAAAAGCAGAGACCTGACAATTCTTTAACTCAAATATGGAAACGACAGCAAACAACAACAAAACAGTTTGTGCTATACAATTATATGTAATAAATATAAATCATCATTCAGATAAAAATGCTTTCTTATGTAGCTCTGAAAAATTATATACCTCTTTTGGGTGGAGCCTCATCTTTTTTAGCAACCGCAACTTTTTCTTCTGTGATAATTTTTCTGTGCACTTGAGTCACTTTGAAAGAATAAGAATACTTAATTGTAACATCTGATGTGAAGACACGTGGAATTTTTTGTACTTCATCTGATTTTGTGTAAAAGAAAATGCTTAGGAAACTTCAACAACAAAAGCGAGACATCACAGAAGAGTGTACTTCAAACCCATAGAGCAAACAAAGCAAACAGTCGGAAGAAAGGAGAGATGCAAAGAGAGATCACAGATACAAGCAAATAAGAACTTCTTTATGTAAAACACCCGAATACAAATACTGCAAGACAAACAAGAAAATATTTCATGACATTATTCTCTATTTACCTTTGGTTGATGGTGGTTCTTCAACAGCTATCTCAAAAGTGGGCACTTCTTCTGGACGTTCTTAAAAAAGATTGTGCAACTTTAGAAAATGGGATTGACCTCACCAACAGGCATAACAAAAACATATAAATGTTTCCAGCAAGACGCAATCCACAGTCCATATTGTAGACAAACAGACATAAGTACATGCTTAACGTTAAAGAAATTCGGTACTTAAGATTTATTTATCAACATGCATGCATGTCAAAGAAGAAATGTAGGAATAAATTTATTTATTTATTTTTGCAAGTGGTCCAAATCACAGATATACCTCTTGACGGTGGAGCCTCCACTTTCTTAGGAACAGGGACAGGTACTTTCTCTTTTGGAGCTGCTTTTTTATGAACTTCAGGCACTTTAAAAATATAAGTAAGATGGGAAGATCAGAAAGAATAAGCTGTAATGTTTGTAATTATCTACTACATTACTTTTTGTCATTTTTTTAATAGTAGCAATTTACTGAGTTATTTTTCATAGTAGAAGATGGAATTTCAGACAATTATTCATCATTGAAAGCAGACACTACCCATGACAGCATAAAAAGACAGTATGATAAACATTATCCCCTTTAAGAAGCACGTATAACATCATCCAAATGAGGAACTGTTTTATACCTTTAGCTGCTGGAGCTTCCTTCAGAGCAGCTGGAATTTCTGGTTCAGGGGCAACTCTCCTAGGCTTCTCAGGCACTTTAAGAGATTATAACACATAGTTTTACAAAGAAGAATAGTATCACTTTAGCATACACACATTTCCTTAATGTAAAAACCCACAAATGTACAGAAACACATAGTGGCAACATACACTCAGAATTATGACGGCAAGAACACTGAGACAGAAACAACCAGTGTTTTTAAATGAAAAGAATGTATACCTTTAGCAGGTGGGGCTTCCTTTCTTTTAGGCACAGTTACCTTCTCTTCTATATAGTAAGACTCTTCTTCAGTCACTTAAAAATAGTAAAATAAAAATACTTGAATTTCAGTATTTGACATCTATTACTGTCTTTACAGCACTGGTATGTAACAAAATATTTGTAAGACAAGAGTAAGCAGTGAGAATTACTAAAAGACATCTCTGGTGTCTTTTAAAATCTAGATTTTTACCCTCCTGCTCCTTCTGAAGCCAATGGAACAAGTCCAAGCAACTTAAGACTTATCTTGTATTTCTGTGAATTTGAAAATCTGGCATACAAAGTGCCAGAACTCTCCATTCCTGTGTCTGTTAGTACACTACTATCAGGACTTGTCCACTTCAAGAAAGCTTCCCAGATATTTATTAAAAAAAAATCATTAATTCATTGGATAAAGTTATCCCTTGTAAATACTTTACATGGTGTTGCTTTTGAAGAAAATTGAGACAATCAGTGTACATTACTGTTCTTCACAGAATTATTTTAACACAGATAAACTCTAAGGTAGAAACAATTTTATCAGTTTACTGTGAAACGGTATAAGAAACTGAAATACATCATGAGATTCTGAAGGGTCTTTACTTCATCCAAGAAACAAAGTGAAAGAGTAATTTTCAACAGAAAGTAATTGTAAAAAAATAAAACAAAAATAAAATATCAAAGAGACAGCTCATTTTCACTGTATCAAGGCAAGAGTAATTACACTTCTCAGAAGCAAGACAAATTGAAGACAGTATTACAGTTTATGAAATATGAAACTCGAGGCATATTTGTGCAGTAGTAAAATTTCCTTTTAAATAGAGTAGATCTTTATGCTATTTTTGATACAAAACAAAACTATTTTTGCTGTTGTCTAGTATTCTTGAATTGTGATCATACCTTCAGAAACCTCCTCTCTGTGAATGGAAACAGATACTTCCTCTGTTTCTTCTTCAGACCATTCTTCAACTATTGGTTCTTTAAAGAAAATAATTAGTTTTATTATTTCTGGTGGATGGATGGATGGATGGTTCAATGGATGGACAAGATGAAGATCAGCTCTTAAAAGTTCTGTATAACAACATGCATATTATATAGAAAGTGCTGTGCACACATTTATGATCTGCACTAAGTGACCCATGTATCATATTGTGTACTGCTGTCTCTCTCAAATATTTTTCACAGGTCAAATGTCAGCCCATCAGAATGCCTCAACTCCCCAGACCTCCCCCTCACAACAGCTGATGTGGGGAAAGAATTAGATGTTGTTACTTGATCTAGCTACATGAAAGTAAGAAGGATACAAGATAAGGGTAGGTCATGAATTGAAAGGAAAGCTTGTCATATATGTCTACAAATATGACTGAATGAGGGAAAACATCAGCTTGTTCAGGAGTAAAAGACTGATTAGCAGGGGAGAAAAATTAACAGTATATCAGTATATATGAGTATACATTAGCATGTTCATACTTCAAATAGTTAACTTCCATATCTTCCTGTAAAGCCCATTTGCATTTTTAATAGAACATATAAATTACATTGACAAGCAAATCATTAATGGCATATGGAAAGTCAAAATGTCGATTTCATCTATCTTGAAAAAGACCAAGTTAAAACAACCAATCCCAGCCTTTTTTGAGTATGAGAATCTGAACTAAAAAAGTTCTTGTGGAGAACATAATACTGCTACCACCAAGGCTGCAGAGAGCAAAGTAGGGAGTACAAGAAATGGATAGCTGTGGTCCTAAGTGCTGATATCTAACCTCAACACTACACATCTATACATCTCATGAAAGTTGATGGTAAGATTAGTAGTAGTATTCCCATACATTTCATGGGATGTTAAGTTGCATTCAGAGGGTAGACTAGAAGTCTATAAAATATTCCTACAGAAAACTCTTTCAAAATAACTAACACAAAATTCTTGCATATTTTGATCTTGGTCTTAGAGCAAGAGACTTCTAGAAGAAGCACAGGTTTCTCATTGGCATTTGTTAACAATCTACCTTCAGGTGACGGGATTTCTTCTGGAACAGCAATAGATATTCTTTCTTCTGTAATAAGCATTCTTTCTTCAAAAGTTGCTCTCTTCTGCACTTCAGGTACTTTGAAAGATAATAACATTAAATGGATGATTTTATAATGTCAGTGTGACAGCCACCTTCCAAAACGCAAATAACTAAGTTTCCAAAGAATTGCTTAAGGGTCTTGAACAAATTACACAACAAAGATTCAACTTAACATTCGTATTTTTGTAAGTAATGTACAACACACAAAAAATCATCCATTGTTTTACTGTCACTAAATCAGTACTGAGGAATTCATAAAGGAAGCACAAATCAATGACAAGACAGAACATACACACAGAAGCTAAGAAACAGTATTTTATTTATTCTACTGGAAAGCATACCTTTAGCTGGAGGAGCCTCAACTTTTTTAGGAACAGCAGGAGGTACCTTTTCCTTAGGGACAGGTTTCTTAGGAACTGCAGGCACTTTTAAAAAAAAAGCATTTAATTTTAGGATCTAGAAAGTGCAAAACTTTCAAAAGCAACACAAAACAGAAATGTATTGTTCAAAAAGAAGATTACACAGACATTTTGTTTACAAAGCACAACTGACTAAACTGGGGGAAATGTTTATGTTCTGAAGACTACAAGACCATACCTTTTGCAGGTGGAGCCTCTTCTATTTTAGGAATCTGAGGCAATTTTTCTTCAGGTACTGGTTTCTTAGGTACTTCTGGTGCTTCAAAGATATTAATTAAACAATATTAAATAAAATTACAAGTGTCTCAAGACTACATCTAAAGCACAATTATCAACAAAACTGACACAAAATACATGTAATTAGTATTACTGAATCACAACAGAACCCAGATTCACCTAACAATAAAGAACAAAATTAGACAAACAAAATGCTTAAGATATTTGATTTAAGTATACCTTTAGGTGGTGGAGCTGCTTCTCTTTTTGGAACAGCAACTTTTTTCTCTGGGGGAGCTCTTTTGGGCTCCTCTGGCACTTAAAAAACATGAAACAAAACAATTGAATTCCGTATTTCAAAGATCTATTTGAGAATTTTACAAATGCATCCACATATAAGAATATCAGGGCACATCAAATATCACATAAATATTACATTTAACATAGAGAAATATAAGACTAACATACAGTTGAAAAAAACGTTTATCTATTCAGTCACTGGAAGCCTCTGAAGTGCTTTCAGACTGATTCCTTAACTTGAGAGAGCTATTTGAGTACGTTACCTGGCCTTAAAAGGTGTTACATGTGCACAAACAATTATACATTAAAAAGAAAGAAAGAAAAAAAAAAAAAGCCTGACAAATATACTTACATAGAAACTAAAACCCACCAAAAAAAAAAAAAAAAGTAAAAAAAAAAAGATATTTAAGAGGTACACTCCAGCACTAAATGTACCTTTGACAGGTGGAGGTTCTGCTTTGGGAACTGGAATGTGTACCTTTTCTTCAGGTGGAGGTTTTTTAGGCACTTCAGGCACTTTAAAGACATTAAGATGTTTTTAAAGAATCTTGTCAATGCTTTGGAATTGTCATAGATGAGAACAGACATACAACACAGGTATACTACATGTACTTATATTTAAAATTGAGTAGTAGCTGGAACAAAACAACTGTACAGGACAGGTTAAAATTCAGTTTCAAAGATTCTGTACCTTTTACTGGGGGAGACACCTCCTTCTTAGCAACAGCAACTCTCTTTTCTGGAACAGGTTTCTTAGGGACCTCAGGCACTTGAAAAGCATTTCCAAAGAGAGAGAACTTTAGTTTTCACAACACTTATTCAGATTTCAAGATTGCTTTATAGCACACAATGTCTGGGCAAGTAGTTAAACACTGCAGCACAATACATTGTACAATCCTTTGGACATAATGAAGACTATTTAGGAAAGACACTAAAATGCAACATAAAATTCCAATATCAACATTTATGTGCTATCATTTTTTGTGGCACTCTAGAAGAAAAGATATCCGACACTCTTATCTGCAAAATACACACAGTCAAAGCAAACACAAGAAACAAACACAAGATTGTTAGGAAAGAGAAGAGCCAACACTGAGACACAGTCAAGCACTGTAAACCAAGACACAGCACAAGGCAAAGAAAGGAGATAAGGCAAAATGAAAGGCACATAGATAGCAGATACATGAAAACATTCAAGACAGCTTACGAAAATATACTGAAAGATAGTAGGATTTTTTTTTTTTAACTTGGATAGAAGAAGTACCTTTAGCAGGTGGAGCTTCTTTTGGGACAGGAACAGGCTTTCTTTCTTCTGGGACATGCCTCTTTGTTATCTCAGGCACTTTAAAAAAATATGTGGTGAACATTTAGAAGATGGAAAGAGAGTACATTGCTGTAGGCTGTTTTCAACATGCTGTGTAAGCAAAAACTGCATGTCAAAAAATATGCTGCTTTTCTTTCAGACAGGGAAATTCTCAAAATTTTCCAAAAAAAATCAAAGATTTAATTAAAGAAGTGATTAAGAAGTAGACTTGGAAATGTAGTAGGAGATGATGTGTGAGGGTAGAACCATCAGATCTGAGCTTTGACATGCTGTTCTTTGATATAGAGTGGTAAAGACAAATAACATGAAATTAAAAAAAAAAAAATAGGCAGATGATGCAAAGATTTAATTCACCTTCAACATGATGAGTCTCCAGTTCTTCAGAAATGACCTCTTGTTCTTCCTCCTCTTCAACTTCCTTATGTGCTGCAACAGGAATTTGAAAGATATTAAATACGGAGATGTGAAATCCTAATGTCTGTAGTAAACTGAAATACTTTTAAGATATTATATGTGTCCAGTACACAAAAGTTCACTGGCAACATATGCTAATGTTGTCCAGAAAATCAATTGAATGTGCAGATCTCACAGTGAGTTTTGATTAAGATTCAAATTGTTTAAAAAATCTTAAATATTGATTAGTATCTCATTTTTAAGCAATCTACCTTCAATTGGGTAAACAGCTTCAAAGAATCTTTCTTCAACTGTTTTCTCATGCTCTGTTGGCTCTTCAAAGAGAAGCATTTAAATAATGTTTAGAAAAAATAGCTTAGATGTTAACATCTGTTAATCTAAAGAAAACTGAGGCTACATAGCACAATGAACAAAAAGAAGCAAGGCATGTCAAAACATAAATATGTCTAAATATGTAATTTGAAACAGAAAAATTGATTTAAAGAAAAAATAGAAAGTACTGGGTTTTTTTGGGGGGGGGTGTTTTTTTTTTAAATTACTATTTGTTTTTTAATTTGGTTTTACAGCTTTTTTTTTTTTTTTTTTTACATACCTGTGACATAAGAGTACTCTTCTTCTCTGTGGACAGAAACCGACATCTTTTCTTCTGAAATTGTCCATCTTTCTACTGTCGGTACTTCAAAGATAGGATTTTGTTTTAGTATTTTATGTTATAGATCCACAGCAGTGGTAGAGAGCATGTGAATTTTTATGAAATCTTATCTGTATTGTATGCTAAAATCTTAGAACATATTTAGACAGTCAGTAATGACATTCTAAAATACTGAACACAGAACAAGAACAGATGTAAAATTTACTTTGTTAGAAACTAAAGATACAGATATTTTTAACAACAGAATTTAAAATAAATTCATGGTCAGATTTCTACAATTAGTATATCACAATGATTTCAAAGGCATTTCTTCAAGGAAGTGTTAGGGCACTGAGACATTGTCATGTAAGCATGTGCCAACAGGCAGAACAGGTAAAGAGAAATCTAAATCAAAGAATAATATCTGACAGACTATTTAAATATGAATTACAAAGACAGCCACAAACATGAGAAAAACATAATTTGTGACAGGCAAAATCATGGTAAACATACATTTTACACAATGAAAGTAGTCACAGCATGATCAGTACAACAGATCCAGGTACATGCACAGTTCTATATGTCCACAAGAGACACAAGAATTCACAGGGTACTGGAAACATTGTAAAGTACAATTGAAAGCTGCTGATCTTTACCTTCCTTTTTCATAACTTTTTCCTCGACGATCATTGGTGTAGGTTTTGCTGATGGGATTTTCTTGGTAACTGTTAGCATTAAATTTAGTTAATCAGACATATATTTAGAAAAGAGATTAAAACAAATCTACAGCTTTTTAGGAATAATGTTGGAAACACAACAAACATAATCTAGCCCAGCAGCTAAGCCAGGCTCTTCAGAACCATGCAAAGCGAGAAAAAGAAAGTGTTTGCTTTTTCAATTTGCTGCCTTCTAAAGGGGCTGGGTAACTTCTGTAGTACACAGAAGGTCATTATCCTGACATATTTTGAATTCTAGCCAACAATTTCCTGCTACAGAATGGTAAATGCTATATGAGAAGAACTGGTTACCAAGTGAATAAAGATGCATCTTAATTACAAACTTGTAACTAAGGCATCCTGATAGACAAGCTGGAAATCTGAGGAAGACAGAGATTTCACATCTTGAGCTTAGAGTGAAACACTTTTTGTCACTTGATGCAATTATACACTTCCTGTTTTAAAGCATCCGTTGTCAACATCTAAATTTCCTATTTTCACCTAAAAAGCTTTTTGTCTTCCTTTTACAAAATGCTGCAGAAGCCATTATTATGGCTGTTTTAAAGGCTGACAAATTAGTCAGATCCATGTGAAATGGATCAGTAGAATTGTAGAATTGCTCAGGTTGAAAAAGACCTTAAAGATCATCATGTCCAATCACAGCCTAACCATACTACCACAACTCTAACAACCCTCCGCTAAATCATGTCCCTGAGTACCACATCCAAACAATTTTTAAACACATCCAGGGATGGTGACTCAACCATCTCCCTGGGGAGTCTACTCCAGTGCTTAATAACCCTTTCTGTGAAGAAGTTTTTCCTGACCTAAACCTCCCCTGGCACAACTTGAGGCCATTTCCCCTTGTCCTGTCACCTGTTGCCAGTGAGAAGAGACCAACTCCACTCTCACTGCAATCACCTTTCAGGTACTTGTAGAGAACAACAAGGTCTCCCCTCTTCCCCAAACTAAACAGCCCCAATTCTTCAGTCACTCCTTGTAGAGCATATTCTCCAAGCCTTTCACAAACCTTCTTTGGACCTAGTCCAGCACTTCCATGTCTTTCTATACTGAGGTGCCCAAAACTGAACACAATACTCGAGACGAGGCCTCACCAATGCCGAGTACAGGGGTAGGATTACTTCTTTAATCCTTCTCACCACACTATTCCTGATACAAGCCAGGATGCCATTTGGCCTTCTTGGCCACCTGGACACGCTGCTGGCTCATATTCAGCCGACTGTCCAGCAGTACACCAAAATCCCTTTCCATCAGGCAGCTTTCCAGCCACTCCTCCCCAAGCCTGTAGTGTTGCCTGGGGTTGTTGTGACCAAACAAGCACATGTGTATTAGCTAAGTAACAATAGCTGCTATTTTCACATAAAGGCAACATTAAGTTAATTAAGCAGTAGTTACCCTCAGCCTGTTTGAGTTTTTCCTCTGCAACCCTCTGAGTGGTAATCTCGACTTTTTCATCAACAGGTTTCTTGACAACTGTAAGCAATACAAATATACTCATCATTTGTGTCACCTTGCAAATTATTTTTCAGACATAAAACAGGTAGAACTAACTTTTTCCTGTTTAAGATATGAGTATCCAATGCATTATTCAGTACACTGTTCACTGCGATTGAACAATGGTGAGAAAGGTATTCATGCAATAGGAAATATGGCCCACCTTCCCCTGAGACATATGCATTGATCTATGCGAACAGTTTTCAGAACTACAGCTTTCACTGGTTTAAAAACATCACATAGGTCCAAGGCTAATATATGGTAAGGGGAAAAGATTATTGAAGCATAGCTTGATTTTACTAGCAGTTCTGGTTTTGCTTCAATCATTTTGTCATATTCTCTCTCTGCAGGAAAATCTGAGGTGAGAGAACAGAAGGGTTGCCATAGCCCATGGTCATGTCACTGTTCAACATGAAGATCATTCCCTCCTATTCAAGGAAATGTGAATAGCCATTGCAATACAGCTTGAAGGAGCAGCATGAGAGAGGTAAATATGAACACTGCTGTTAATTTTGCAAGAATGACATACCTTTGTGAACTGTAACTTCTTTCTTTTCCTTCTTTTCAGCTGTAATTGCTGGTGGCTTTCGCTCAGGCACAGGTTTCTTAGGAACTTCCACCACTTTAAAAATAGAAACATTTTCTAATGATGAAAATTACATTTTCTAAAGTCTCACAGAAGTAACTAATTACGTCATTATAAGATTATCAGTTGAAACAAACACACAGTTTTGAAAATTGAACTGTTGCAGTACATTTTTTTTGCTCATTTCCATGTTTTTCTTTTAAAATCACATTCTGGTCATAGAGGCATACTACAGCTGAAGCCTACAAGGAATTGCAAAATTATCCCACCATTAGCATAAAAAAATTGATGTTTGAAAAATTAATCTAAATCAAGTTTATCTAGAATGTGTGAATGTGTGAAAATGATAGCAGAAATATCCTAAACAACTAAAAATAAAACAAATTACAAATTCATATTAGATTTTAAAGATGGCTCAATCTGCAAAGTTTGCTGGTAATCCTATAATAGTGTATCACTTTCCATTTGCCTTTACATCTTGCCATACCAGGGTCCTTAAATTATATTATATTATATTAGTTACAATTTGGCAGCATGTTTGGATTCAAGTGGTAAAACAATTGTAATTCTTTTATACCTTCTTCATGAATTATTTGTTTTTCTTCATAAGCCACCTCTCTTTTCTCATAAGTTTCTTCCCATTCTTCTTCCCCTTCATCATAACCTTCTTCCTTGAAATAATAATCATGATCTACTCCATAATCTTCTTCCCATTCTTCATAAACTTCTTTGGGCTTTTCATATATTTCCATTTTTTCTTCATGAATCTCTTCTCTCCTTGCCATAGATGTTATTTTGACCTCTTTGGGCTTCTCTGGCAGTATTTCAGGAACTTAAAAACAAAGCAAAACAAAACAACCGTATTATCATCATAGCCTGGAATCTGCAAAGTGTACTAGATGTTCACAGTTAGGGAAATTAGTTCTTCCTTGCAGACAGTGTTATGTGAGGTTTTTTAATAAGATCTGTAAGATTTAACATAAGTACCGAAATCAAAGAGATGTCTTTTCTAGAAATAATGTTACTATTTTTAAGAGAGTATTTGTTGTGGGTTTTTTGTTTGTTTGTTTGTTTGTTTTTCAAGTTACCTTCAGGTGGTGGGATTTCCTTGGGACCCTTTTTAACCACCTTTTTCGGGACTTTCTTTAGTGGGACTTTCTTTTCTGCTTAAAATATATATATATGAAAATTTAAGTTAAAACAAAAGAATACATAATTAAACATATGTACACTATCTAGTTACTTTAAGAACTCTTACCTGGCTTTTTCTCCTCTGGTGGTGGAATGAGGGGCAGAAGAATAGGAATGGGGGCAGCTTCTGAAAAAATATATATATATATTTAGAATGAGTATGGTGTTGAATTCTAATTGAAGAAAAATCTTATTGCATTTGAAAAATGAGATTTTTTTTACTGTAATTGCAGAATAAGAGCAAAATTGGTGCTCACTCTGATAGTTCACTGTAGCTGGAACAATGTGTTTTGAGTGGAAATCTGTAGTCGGCCTTTATTTGCATACTGACACTTGGCAGCTTTATTTCCTAGCATCATTCCCCTTTCCTTGCTGATAGTAACTCATTGAGATATAAAATCTTTTCCTTCCTGCTGTATCTCAAAGCATTTACCAAATTATCATGGAAATGAAACAAAAAATGAACTTCTAGGTCCATACTGAACTACCGAATCTAGCAGAAACATATGTAATACTTGTTGTCTGTAGTCCACTAACAGAGTCTGGGGAACTGAGGGAGCTCCAATATGTTTATACAGCTTCAAAATAATCTTTGTCTTTTATTTTCTATTAATATTGTTTTACTCCTATTTATGGTGTTCACCTTCCACAATGGAAAACGAGTCTACCCAAGCAAAGGCTTGCTCTTACCATATTTTTAAAGAGGGGACTAACCAGATCCTATCAAGACCTTATCTATGATCTTTCTTTGAGGTTCTTACTGCCTTGCTGTTTTAATACTGACATAAAAGAGAACTACAGATCAAGTCTGGTTTGTTATTTTACCTTCAGCTGGTTTTTGTGGTGGAACTGCTACCTTGGCATCAGGAACATCTAGAAAATAAAAACATATAACTGTGTAAAAAAAATAGATATCTGAATTTGCTGCTCCCAAGACTAGCTCGTGCTGTTTCATTTTTTCTTGTTCTTGCACACAGTTACCTTGGCCCTCAAGCATAAGCAACCCAATGTATAGAAAACTACTTGAATTAATCTTTCTATCTGGCCAGACTTTACATTTTATTTCTACATACTGCTCACCTCATTCTGGAGTAGGCTCTTCCTTCAGAACATTCAGAAAGGAAGATCATTATACATCATACAGATTATTGTTATCTATTTTGCTTCCTTGGCTAATTATTTTTCAGCTGTGATGAGGACATTGATTATATTCATTGGTATCTCTTCATTCCTGTATTCCTCAGTCATTTAAATAAACTCATTTGTTCTAGAGAATGCAGCTTCCCATACCACACAAAATAAGACCTCAGACATGATGATAATCAGTGATTTCAAAGTTACCACAGTAGTAATCGCCATAGTGTATAAGAATAAATAGTTCCTCATGTATACAAGTAAGGAATATTTTTTCAGAGTGTAGGTTTGACTTACTACAACCATGAAAAAAGGATAAAGCAATGCATTCTATGACAGATAATAGACATGATCTTGTGCTAATCTTGTGCAATATCTTTACCTGGAGGCTTCAACTCCAGTTTGATTTCTGCAAAAGAAAAAAAAATTTCTTTCAGAATTATTTGCTCCAGAATCATGTTTTAAACTCACAAATTTGCAGACGTTATGATCACAAATTTGTTTTAAAAATCGGCTAACCTTTGGTTACCAGATAGAGTTCTGCAGTGCTTCTTGCTTCTCCCCTTGGTTCAAGACGAGCAATTACAGAATATACACCTGCAACAGCCAAGAATTTTGTGTTTATATGACTTTATAATTAAAAGAACAGACAACAAAATCAGATAAAGTGGCACCAGTCCAAATATTCCATGAATTTTTACCTTCATCTTCTGCAGTAACATTGTGAATAGTCATATAATGACAACGACCTTCACTTCTGAAGCTGTACTTCGGGCTTTCTCTCAGTTCAGTGGGGCCCTTGTACCACGTCACAACTGCATCATCAAAGGACACTTCACATTCAAAGGTAGCAGATTGGTGTTCGCTTACTACAATGTTCTGTATGCTCTTTGTGAACTGAATTGGTTCAGCTGTTTTAGAAACAAAAATAAATTATTGTCTACCATTCAGGCCATTTAGCTTTCATGACAATAACTACATTATAGTAAGATATAACAACAAATAAGAAACAAGAGTTTCCATCTATTGCGAAGTTTTCTACATAAGAATGAAGATTAGAAGATGTAAGAATATAAATCTAATAAGATTGCTGTAGATAAATTATACAAGAGAAGTCATAAGGGAACTAAAGAGAAGGTAAAGAATAATTAAGAAAAAGAGGAAATCCGAGGAAAAAGAGGAAAATACGAGAGATCAGAAAAAAAGAAAATACAAGAAAATAGGACTGATGATTTCTGATCAAGAGGTCATTACTAATGATGACTTAATTTAATATTTTTAACTACACAAATATTATCACATGTGGTTCAAAGACAAAGAAAAGCAAAACTTCTTGTATGATCATTTTCAAGTTTGAGGATATTTCTTTAAGAAATCCCTTTTATTTTCATCTTTTCTGTTAATGGAATATCCATCAACTGTTTATCACTACTGTAATAAAGAAATTCTATATCTGTTTACAAACCTTCAATGGCCAGATCAGCAGTTGTTTCTAGATTGTCAAGCTTGCAGGTATACTGTCCCTGGTCTTCTGTTCTAACATCCTTGATGATGAGTTTGTGTACTTTGTCGGAGACTTGTGTTGAATATCTCCCTCCTATCTTAATTGGCCTCCCATTTCTATACCACTGAGACTTGGCATTTGGGATAGAAAACTGACAAGACAGCGTGCATGTGTTTCCTTCCTTGAAAGTAGTGTCATGAAGATGCCGTTCAACTGCAGGCTCTATTAGCATGTTAAAACATACATTTTAGCAGACATCACACAGTAGAATAAATAAAGTAAAAATTACTTCAAATACACACTTCAAAATATACTTACCAATCACAGTTAGTCTAGCACTGGCAATGTGTGGTCCACACACTATTCTGTAATTTCCTTGATCTTCAAGTTGACAGTTCTTGATTTTCAGTATGTGGCGATCACCTTCAATTTTAATTTCGTATTTGTCACTGGAGTCCAGTTTCTGAGTTCCCTTGTACCATGAAAGCTTAATTTCTGGATAATTAATTTTAATCTCACATTCAAAGATAGCATCTTCATCTGTTAAGACTGTTTGATTTTCAATGTCTCTGATTAGAGTAACAGGCTGAAAAAAATATTAGTTTAAATTAGTTTCATCTTTCTTGTTATGGGTTTGAGTATTTCATGAATCAGGCCAAAAATCTTACCTCTGTTTGTGTGAGCCGTTGCTGAATAAATGCTACAAGTTCTTCAAACTCCTGGTCCTCTTTCTGAGCCTTTTCTGTGAGCTCAATTTCCTGTAATAAGACAAAATGTATGTAATGATTAGATACTAAATGCCAAGTTGGCATGTTTATCCAACACAGAATTAGTTCTTCATCAAATTTGATGTAACCGTACTGTAACTAGCCTATCTTCCCATCTTAAAAATAGCAACCACATGGTCAAGACAGAACATAGTTGGCCAGAAGCGCCATTCCTTCTTCTTTGGTTTGAGCATGCAGGAAATTGAGAACTATCAGTAAAAGATCTGAACAGATTCCAGAAAAGCCTGTACAGAAAGTACAGGTCACCAGATCTGTTTACAAGAACTTTGTTACTCCTAACAAAAACAATGCCATAGTGGCAATATATCTTACCAATCTATGGCTTTCTTCCTCTTTGGTTTGCTTTAGTAACTCAAAAGCTTGCAGGAGGCCACGGAAATCTGTAATTCCATACATACGAGCATATTTCTCGTATTCTTTGGGATCAACATTTTTGAGAAGTTCCAAGATATCGATAGTTTGCTCTTCATCTTCCTTCTTTTTTGTTGGAATTCTATTCAAACCAATGACAAACATAAACTTAATGATTTAACTTTCCTAGAAAGACGTCCGCTGAAAAAAAATCCATCAACTTAGAACTGCTACATACAGCACAATCCTTTAGTGTAACCTAGTCAGGTGCTTCTATTTTCAGTACACAATTATACATGTATAATAAACATTAAAATATTGTATCTTGATCTGAGTCTTATAATCAAAAAGTTCTGTGTTGATGGCAAAGTAGTTTATACAAATTCTGTGTATACCTTTTCAGTTTTCCCCTGACATCCTCTTCAACAACTTCTTGCTTCCTTTCTTCAACTTGCAGGTTGACACTCCTCTCAATTTCACCATGTTGGTTAAAAGCTACACATTTGTACATGCCAGAATCTGTTTTTGTTGTGTCCTTTATTTCCAGTTTGGCTTCATCTCCTCTCTGCTGGATTATAATACGACCACCCTGGTTGAGTTGCCTCCATTTTCCCTTCATCCACTTAACATTTGGAATTGGGTCTCCTCCAACTTTTGCAATAAATGTTGCAACAGTCTCTGCAGAAAGATGCAAATGAGGAGGCTAAGTTTTTTCTAAGTGTTTCTATGACAGCAGGACATGATCTCAAGCACAAGATATAGGCAAATAGAAAACAGTGTAATTTTAGAAAGAATTCTTACTTTCCATGACTTTGATACTCTGAGGCTCTGATACAAAATAAAGTTTTCCTTCTATGTCTGCCTTCTTAGCTGCTGGTACAGCTGCTGCTTTTTCTGGGGAAACAAACAAACAAGATTTACAGAATCACAGAATAGATTAGGTTGAAAGGAATCTGCAGAGGACTCAAGCTGATTGCCCAGAGCTTTCTAGATGAAACTGAACATTAAGGGCCACTTTGTGCTCTTCAATAACTTCAGTTGTGTCATTCATATTTTCACAGATGCAAATTCATAGATGGATATGCAAATAAGAAGCTTCATTTTCTAAAATGAGTCAGTTTTTAAAGAAGTATTTTCTGTCTACTTCTGGACATTTTATTCTGAGTTGTTTGCATTTTTTAAACAGTGATCTGTTGATTTTTTTTTCTTCTGTGTAGTTCTTATCTTTCCTGCTACCCACATAGTGACAAACAAACTGCTTCTACATGTTACTGGATCTTCATGACTTGAATGCATTTGTAAGACAGGGCACTACATGGAAGGTCTCATGTTAGGCAATATTTACTTCTAGTTATAATTTCAGAATGCACTGAAGCTTTAACAGCTTTGAAGCAACTAACCTCTAAGGCGACATTATGAATCAAATTCCTTTTGTACTTTCTTTTAATAAACAGTGCTATTACAAAAAACATGCAGAGATGAATGTAATTTTAACTAACTTAGCTTTTCTTTTTGTTAAATTCTGTGTTTAGGTTTAGGAACTAAATTCTTAATCTTTTCAGTGAGGATATGTTACTGGTTTGACACTGGTCTCACAGTTTATGTTGCTATTTATATGTAAATTATTTTTCAATATACCATCTCCCCAGATTGCATAGTTTTGCAATGAACTAAAAGATACTAATTGTTTCCTGTTAGAATATTAGTATCTTTGATCCACACAAAACAAAGCAGGATGGAGTTTTATTTTAAATTTCCATTGCGTGCTTTGATCTTGCCTTTAACTGTACCTTTAACTGTCACTTTAGATCTGCAAGTATCAGTGCCAGCCACG
This sequence comes from Chrysolophus pictus, assembly GCA_037305975.1. Classification (NCBI taxonomy): domain Eukaryota; kingdom Metazoa; phylum Chordata; class Aves; order Galliformes; family Phasianidae; genus Chrysolophus; species Chrysolophus pictus. The sequence continues at coordinate 22,409,103 of CM074582.1, forward strand.
TTTGAAGCTTTGCACACATATTCTCCTGAATCAGACTTGGTAACTGCAGCAAGTTCCAGAAGAGCTACTCCGTTAGCAAAGCTGAAGCTGCATCTTTCTGAAGCTCTTATTTCTCTTCCTGCCTTCAGCCACTGAATCCGGATTGGCTCTGATCCTCGGACATGGCAGCTGAGCTGCAGGGTATCACCTTCCTCTGTTGCTGCTGGCTGAAGAGGATGGTCAAAAACTGGAGGCTTTTTTGGTTCTGAAAAGTGAAAATGCTTCAGTGAATTCTCCAAGAAGGAAAGGATGTATAAGAGTGTAAGAGAAAAAGAGATACATGTGATTCTTAAGAAAGAAAATGGCAAGGAATGAGCAAGAATAAGAAGTCTAAGAATACCTATCACAGTTTTAGAAAATACAATTACTATCTAGACAGTATGCTTTGAATGCAAACATGCAATGAGTGCTTTACATAACACATTTTTTGCACACAGTAAGGATATTCACATGCAAAAGGCAGTAGAACTAATGTACTGCTATTAGTCTGTAAACCACATAGGCACTGGTAGAGAAACAAATACAGAATCTCCTGCAGTAGCATTAGGACAATGTGCCATGCTGCTGAAGCTTAGTTGTAAGTGCATAGAAAAATTGTTATTCTTAAAAAAAAAAAAAAGAAAAAGAAAAAAAAAGAAAGAATGATTAAAGATTCAACCAAAATATCATGTTAAAGATTTCAATGTTTAATTTACTTTGGATAAGTCATAGTAAGTAGTGAATAAGTAAAGAAACCACCCCCGGTGAAGAAATGGTTTGACTTCACCCAAATTGAAAGATTCCTTGATATTGTGGTTCAAATCAGTTTTATCTTGTCCATCTCAGTACAAATTATTGATGTTAAGGTAAGCAAAAACATATAAGCACATGCAATTAATTTATTAGCTGTACAAGTTTATAAGAGAGAAGCAGTATATTTGCAGCTAACATACAGAGAAAAGTAAGAAGAAAAGAAAAACATGACTTCAACTAACCTCTGATAACAACAGAGGATGTACACAACACACTTCCTGCTTCGTTGGACACCTTGCAGGTATATAAACCAGCATCTGATTGCCCTACGCTCTTGATATGCAAAAGCAAGGTATTGTTTTTGAATGATATTTCACAGTGAGGACTTGAATGAACTTCCTGATTGTTTTTATACCAAGAAACAGTGAGAGGTTGAGAACCAGCAACACGGCCCTCAAGTTTAAGTTCATTCCCTTCCGTTTCTTCTACTGCTTCAGACAGTTTCCTAGTAAAAGTAGGTGGAGTTTTTCGTTCTGTAAAAAAAGAACATACACATCAAACCTGAAATGAATAAATCTAAATAAATTATTTCAAGAAAAAAAATAACATTGGGGAATCAATATTTGCTCTCATTTAAATAGGACTGTTTTTCAGTGAGAGTAAGCCAAGATCAGCTGCGTCTTCATCATATGTTCACTGTTAGTTGATTTTCCAATGTGCATAAAAGCAACAACAAAAAAACCCACATCTTTTACATTGATCTAAGGAAACTGACCTTAAAAACACAAGATTTTTGTTGAGTTATCAAGAAAGAAATAATCCAAAGACAATAAAGAAATTAGTTTGAAGAAAATATTATTTATTTCCTTTTCCCATTGTTGTTCATGACCCTTCCAAACTCCCTCCAAAGACTCATGTGTATTTCCAGGTAGATGTTTTTGAGGTGTATCACAAAAGTTAGGCTTTAAGTTTTTTCTCAAACTTGTCCTGCAGCAATTAGACTAACTTTCTTTTCAATTAAAAGAAAAATGTACACACAATGTATTATTTATTCAGTACCTTTAACATTCAGTTGTGCTGTACAAGAATCCTTTCCAACTTCATTGCTAGCATAGCACGTATACTTTCCAGAGTCTCCCCTGTCAACTCTCAAGATGGTCAAATGGGCTGTGTTTTCTACATAACTGATCTGATAGTTTCCTCCTGTTCTTATTTCCTGGTTATCTTTAGCCCAGGTGACTCTAATAGGCTGTGTTCCAGAAATGTGACACTCAAAGTCAGCACTTTCTCCAATAATACCATCCACAGGTGTAATAGGGGTATCAAAGAACGGAGGAGTCTTCCCCTCTGAAGAGCGAAGGAAATAAAAAAGCGTCATATTAACATCTCAACTTGCTATTGTAAACTACTGTAATACTACTATTTTTACAATATTAAATATATATATAAAGTAAAAGTGAGTTTTAAGATATTTCCATTCAATAATTCACAGCCCACAGACCTGTAAGGACAAGTTTGCCACTAGAAGAAGCAGTTCCAATAGCATTGCTCGCTGTGCAGGTATATTGCCCCATAAGGCTCTTGTCGGTCTTCAGAATCTGCAGAGTTGCTACATTATCTATGAAGGATGTGTGAACATTGTAGTCTTCTTTTACACGCACACTGTCTTTAAACCAAGATACTTCAATAGGTTCCGAACCAGCAATGCCACAATCAAATGTAACCGGCAAGCCAACAGTTTCATGAACATCTCTTAATTTTCTTGTAAAAGAAGGAGGAAGTTTACGCTCTGTAAGAAAGCATGTATTGTATGGTGAGTGCTTTCAGAAGCTACGCACCTTCTGCAGTGCTCACCAGTAACCACTGATTAAGTGATTCATAAAATGCATTTCTGCTAATAACTTACTAAAAATTTCATCCACCATATCATTTAATTTGGGAGCTGATGTATAAATACCACAGTACAGCTGGTTGTAGGAAAATATACAACAATTCAGCCCTTAGCTACCCTCAGTGAGCCTATTTAACACCTAGGACTGTCAGGCAGAAACCATCAGAAAAATTTCCTAAATGTGTAATGAAGATGTAGAACCTTCTATTCCTACAGAAGAAATGGGATCAGTGAGAGATGAATTTCAATTTGCTTTAATGAAAGACCTTAGTTAATAGAAGACAGGGTATCTTACTGGCCAGGAAAGAGCAGAGCTTTTGAAAAGGAAAAAGTAATCTTAGTTTTTGAAAGAGCAAATATACTTAAGAAATGTAGGCAATTTTCCTAATTTTTAGAAAGAATTATTCACCTTGAACGGTAAGCAAAGAAGATGAAATAGCCTCCCCAACAGTGTTTTCTACTTTGCAGATGTACTCCCCACTGTCACCACTGTCCACTTGGCTGAAGACCAGAGTAGCAACTTGGTTCTTAAAGTGCATTTTCACAGTAGCTGTTCCTCTGAGCTTTGTATCCCCTTTGTACCATGACACAATCATTTCTGGTGTCCCAGCAACCTGGCACTGTAAGGACGCAGAATCCCCAACAGTCACCTGCACTGGCTCCAAAGGTGTAATGAAGTAAGGTGGTTCTGAAGAACAAATACATGGTATTAGCACAAGAAAAGAAAAAAAGGTATGGCACAGTGACTACTAGCAGTTGAAATAACAGCTGATAAAATGATAATGGCTTGATGACGCACCTAGTATTGTAATTGCACCGTGACAATTATCTTGTCCAGAGTCATTTTCAATATGGCAAGAATACTGCCCCTGATCTTCTAGTTTGCTATTAGGGATTTCCAGTATGGCAGAAGTTTCTGTAGTGGTGATGCTACACTTTTCAGAGTGTTTTAATATTACTCCATTTTTCTTCCAAGTCACTGAAATTGGTGGAGTACCCGTATATGTGCATTCCAAGATTAAATTTTTTCCTTTCTCTACACTTAAATCATTCACCTTCATCACAAACTTTGCTGGTTCTATAACAAACAATAAGAAGAAAATAAATTAAGTAAAGCCATATTATTTCTATGAAGAAGTGTAAGAAACAGTAGTCTGCACAAACCTTTGACAAAAAGATGTGTTGTGCAAGAAATCTTCCCTGCCTCATTAGAGACCTGGCAGGTGTAGTCTCCACTCTGAAGCGGCTGTACATCAAATAGCTCCAATTCTGCAACAGAGTCTTGCAAGGTAATGTTGCATTTGTGTCCTGGTGCTAGCTCAACGCTACCTCTAAACCATTTAACTTCCAATGGAGGGGAGCCTCTTATGATACTTGTAAATGTGATGTTTGCTCCAGATAGAACATTAAATGGTTCAGGTTTCTTCACGAAAGATGGTGGTTCTAAGTATACAAATAAAACAGACAAAGAAGTAGTACATTTGATCTTCTGATGAAGAGCGTGTAACAAAAGAATTAAGACTTTCTGTAAACAAATAGATGTCATCTGATAGATACTGACCTCTAACACTCAAAAATGCGCTGCATTCATCAGATCCAGCTACATTAGTAGCTGTACATGAATAAGTTCCCATATCAGATTCCTGAAGCCCATTAACTTTCAGAGAACAAGTATTGTCCGTAAGGGTAGCCTGATATTTGTCTCCACTGGTAATCTCCTGTCCATCATGAAACCAGGAAACAAGAATGGGCGGTGACCCGTAAACTTTGCACTCCAGAACAGCAGAAGAACCCAGCTGACCGTATGTTTCTTTCAGTTTTCTTGTGAAAGAAGGTGGTATAATACGATCTGTATTTGTTTAAAAAAAAATAATAAAATAAATGAAAAACTATTGTACAGAAGCTTAAAAGATAGAATGTTCTCTATGTATCATAAAATCAGTCAGATTTCTTTTGCTGTACATACATTACCAATCTGGTCCTGCATGCCTATGTCAATGAGAAGTAGAGAGTTGATGACTAAGGATATGCTGGAGATTTTATTCACACGCTTTTAAAGGGCGGGTGGGTTTTTTTGTTTGTTTGTTTTTAAGTATTTTTTATACTAAACAATATTGCACCAGTTGTCTGAAATAAGACACTTGGATTAAAGCTGAAGAAATCAAATCCTTGCAGCAGTTCCTGCCCCTAAGATGTTAGGTAGGCATTTATCCCTGATGCTTGTCATAGTCATGTGCAAAGAACTGAAAGATTATACAAGCAGTGAGTCTCCCAGACTGTCAGTCATAAGAAACAGTATGCTATATAAAGGTATTGTAAAGGAACTTTTGATCAGATATGACTCAGAAAGAGTAGATAACTAACCTGAAACTTGCACTGAAGCAGTGCAGCTGCTTTTACCAACACTGTTTTTCACCTCAAAAGTATATTCTCCACTATCTTCTAGTCCTGCATTGAGGATCTTAAGCCCAGATACTTTGTTGAAGAAACTGATTTTATATTTATGGTCAGTAGACAATTCATTTCCATCCTTAAACCATTTAGCAGTAAGCTCTGGTGTGCCATCTACTGTGCATTCCAGAGTACAAGAGTCTCCAGCTGTAACTTTCATTGGGCCAGGCTTCTCTACAATGACTGCAGGTTCTGCAATGAGATGTAAGTCACAACATTTTTAAAAACAACAATGCAAGAGTTATTAGTACTGTAAAAATGGAAATTTTTAAGCATTAGGTTTTTCTGTTGTTGTTGTTTTTGTTATCCCATGCTACCCACCGAGCACTGTTAGTTTGGCAAAGCATTCCTGAAATCCGGCATCATTTTTTATCTGACAGATGTATTTCCCAGCATTGGTTGGTTCTGCATTTCCAATCTTCAGAGATGCAACATTTTCTGAATAGGAAATCCAAAGATTTTCACTTTCTCTAATGATCTCCCCTTTGTCTTTTAACCACAGAACAGAAATGGGCTGTGCTCCTTCAACTGCAGCTTGTAGTTCAATTGTCTCCCCAACCACAACAGTGACATCACTCAGCTTCTTCACAAAGGTTGGTGGTGCTATTTAAGAGAAGATTGTAAAAATCACAATCCAGAAAAGGAAAAGTAGGAGGACAGAAACGGGAACAATGACATTCCAAGAAGGTGCCAATCTGTATACAAACCTCTAAGTGTTACAGAGCCAATGCAGGAGTCACTTCCCACATCATTTACAGCTTTACAGTGATATTCACCAACATCTGCAGTATCCACATTGAGAATGTGAATGCTAGCAAGGTAGTTCTCAGACATGACTTTGTACTTCTTGCCGCTCCGAATTTCTCGCTTGTCTTTATACCATGAAATCTGGAATGGAGGTGTGCCCTGAAGCTCACATTCCAGATGAACATCAGATCCTTTCAAGGTCTGGACTGGATGAGGCTTCTTGGTAAAAGCAGGGGGTGCTGAAACAAAGGAGTTAAAATTTGTGTTATTTGAGCAGAGGACATTGAAGAGAGATACTGAACAAAAAAGGCAAACGATAAATAAAAGAGATCTCCCACAGTATAACAAAGGTCTCAAGCAGGCAAGAGACTTGCATCTTTTCCAACAGGTTTTGTCCTGTCTGACTAAAGAAAGTGAGATTTAACAGCTTTTCCACACAGGAGTACTCATACAGACAGAACAGCATGGGGAAGAGCTTGGATTCTCACCTTTCACTTTCAGTGAGGTGCTGGTGCTAGCACTACCAGCTGGGTTCTGGGCTTCACAACTGTAGTCACCAGTGTCTTCAACACTGAGGTTGTGCATTTCAAGGACTGCCACCGAATCCACAAAGGACATGCTATATTTTTCACTTGGGTGGATCTCAATTTCTCCTTTGTACCAGGTGACTTTAATTTCGGGAGATCCACCTACTTTGCACTCATACCTGGTGGAATCATGTTGTTTCACAAGTCTCGAAGAGTCTAGTTTCTTAATAAACCTTGGCGGTTCTGGAAAGCCAAAAATGGGAGACGATGCTTTAAACTGCACTGATTCTTTGAATAAGCAGGTAAATATTTAACAGAAAATATAAACTTTAGGGACTTATGCAAACATTCTAATTTTGTAATTTCTGTGTTTATTGTTATTATTAATTCAAGTTTGTCCAATTTTTAGGTTAGGTAGCAAACAAGTTCTCTGTTGGCATTTCAGTTAGTTTCTCCTTATTTTACTTTCCCATTCTACTTCTCTTTCTATGCATCCAGTTTAGATCAGCTGATGTGTGGTTTTCTTTAATAATATCCTCTTGCAATACGTGGACAATAAGAATGACTGTAGAATTGCAAGAATTCAAACTATTCAGATAAGAATTATTAAGAGAACTTATGCTGAGTATTATAGCAACTGCTTTATAACCTAATAGGTCATTAAGAATTGAGTCAATAAATATACTGGAGTTAAAACCCTTCACACATTCATTGCAAAACCAAACATAAAGGTGCATACAAGGAAGAAAAGTCAAGGAGCTTAGGCACCACAAATAAAAGATGTTCAAAACAGTCATGTTGGGAAGAATTATGAGATGGCTGCTATTACTGAAATTGGTTATAAAGATCCTGTGACTGCACAGTAAACTAGATAGTTATATTCTTTTCTGTTAGGAGAGAAAGGTGCAGATGTTTGATGTTTTAGATCAAAAGTAACACACGGATGATTCAGAATCACAAGACTCTGAATATGCCTGGATCAAAGATAGATGTAGTAGAATCATGAGGTGGTAATGTGGGCGAAACCAACGGATCTTTCTACAGTTAAGTGCCTGTTTGCGCATCTGTCTACAAAGCGTAGGAAGAATATCTGTTTTATTCTGGCTTCCTTTAATTTGTGAGATGTTTACAGAAGACCCTATGTTGTTAGTAACAAAGCTTCCTTAGAGTTTCTAAAAATAGAGATGATGTCTTGTTAACACAAGAACTCTTGAAATCTCAGTAATTTACTATCAGTTTTCACGTTGATAAACAGATGACTATCTGTCTGCATACTAACAGTTGCTGGCCAGTCACACACTGACTCAATTTCTTTCCAAAAATGATAATACAGTTTAGTAAAGCACATACTTAAAATGTTAGGTAGTTTCTAATAGAGTTGTTAAAGCTACAGATTTAGAATATTGGATTTTAAATTTGGGAAATTTAATTTAAAAAAACTGGGAGATGCTGAAAGTCAGTTGGACACAAGATCTTGATTCTAGAAACAAGACTATATATATCATAAAGATGAGACAGCAACTTCCCAAATTAAAAAAAAAAAAAGGTAAACCAATTCATACATAAGATTACACTTCCAAGTACTGAAGGAATTTTACGACAAATTATGAGAAAAGAGAAAGCTGTACAAATTCTAAAGAATGGAAGTAATAATAAGATTAAAAAACATAAAAGGATCAATTCACAATTTTGTGAATAAAGAATTGAAGAGTAAGAGAATTAATAAGGTTAGTCAAGATCCTTCTATGAAGAGTAATTTCAGTCAAAAGAACATATTAGTACTGTTATCATTCACAATAAGAAGAATTGTGATTCTGGTGGAAGCAAGCTAGAAATCTTCAAAAGAGATTTCTTTCTTTAAAAAGAGATTTCTTTACATAAGATTTCCTGCTACAGTATTTCAGTAACTTTTGTAGGGCAAAAAACGTAAGAACAGAATCTCTATTTGCCACTGAATCCAAAGGTAATGCAGTTTGTCACAGTCCTCATACACCCAGAGAGAAAAATCTGTATGGAAAAAATATTCTCCAGATCTATCTTTTGACGTGTATTTATTACAAAATCTTACTAGTGGTGGTTCAGCTTCTTCTGTTATTTGTCTCAGACTAGAAGCTACAGTATTTACTCTTGAAATGTTTGCATGCACGTGTGTTGTTTTGTTGTTTTTTTTTTCACCTCAAAGCTTACAAAGAGGAAGAAAAGAATGCCCCTGAAACAACAGGGACATAGAAAGTCATGCATCATTTAAGTAGCTGATTTTATGTTTGTCCTTTCATAAAATCAACAGGAATAAGATATCCGGAACAGCTATAAATATATCCAAGGTTCCCACCTACATTAAGGAAATTACAGTAAGATACAAGTGCCACTTATACAGGGCCATTTTTAAAATTAGATCTTCAAAAATCATAAGATCCACACACTTGGAGAAGTGTGTGGAGAAGTGTTGGCAGAATGATTGTTTTGCCACCAAGTCTGCCCCTAGATTCTCAATTTTTCCTATTCAGCAACAGTGGTTTTCAACGATTTTACGCCTGGAAGAGTGAAAATATTTACAGGAACTGAACACATGGTAAAAACACATTTAAGTCTCTTAGGATAATCTGCTTCTTCCAGCTACCGTTCCCTCTTCTGTATCAGTTAGTGAATGACATTTCTGCAGAAAGACTTTAGGGCGGACAGCTTTTGCTGGCTGATGGGATCATTCATAAAGGCACAACATGGTATTAAGTCAATTTTAACATTTCAGTGACAGAATTCCTCTAGTAGGACTCACTGTATGAGATCAAAAGGAAGATGGATAAGCATTTCAGTATTAAAATAATATTTACATGAAATAACAAATTTCATTGTACCCTCTTGAAAAGATTGTTAGTCTCACATATGCACTATTCAGGGTGTCTACTTTGCAAATAAAAGCCTGCTGAACAGTAGAGCTCCCAGCAGTACCTTGTACAGCCAGCTGGGCGGCGCATGCATCCTTTCCAACACTGTTGCTGGCAGTACAGGTGTAGAGTCCAGCATCTCCTTTACCCACTTTTAGGACCACTAAGCTGGCCGTGTTTTCCACCAGCATCATCTTGTAGTTGCCACCTGGGCGGATCTCTCTGTTGTCTCTAGTCCACACAATCCTCATGGGTGCGGAGCCAGTCACATGGCACTTAAAGGTTGCCCTTTCCCCTAGTGCCACATCAATAGATACTGGCTTGATGTCAAAGAAGGGTGGTTGTAGATGTTCTGCAAAGAGGAAGGCATGGCAGATCTCACCATCAAACTTTACCACACACCTCACCACACCATTCCCACACTCCCTTACCACCATACAATGAGTGAGAGAAAGAGTATAGAACTAAAAGAGGAAAAAGAGTGAAGAAATAAAAGAGGAAATAGACACAAAATATCTCTGCTAAAGAGCAAGATACAAACCTGTAAGGAGAAGCTTAGCACTGGAAGATGCAGTTCCCAGGGCATTTTGGGCTGAGCAAGTGTATTGGCCACAGTAAGCCATACTAGTTTGCAAGATCTGAAGAGTCGCAACATTATTTAAGAAGGTTGACTGCACATTATCGCTGTCACTTAAGAGAACCCCATCCTTGTACCAAGAGACCTGGATAGGCTCTGAGCCATTTATACGGCAATCAAAAGTCACTGGAGCACCAACAGTCTCCTGAATATCTTTCAGTTTCCTGGCAAATGTAGGTGGAAGTTGACGTTCTGCAAAACAATAATAATCACCACCATAAGTACGAAGCTACTCTGTCATCCTAGAATTACTTAATACAGAATCCAGTAAGAACCCCTTTTTGTAGACAACGAGTTTCTACAAAATACCCCAGGAAAAAGTGGTCTTGGGCCCATCACCTTTAACAACAAGCAAAGCTGTGGTGGTAGCAAAGCCAACACTGTTTTCTGCTTTGCAGGTATATTCTCCAATATCACTGTCCTCCACGGTGGAGAATGCCAGCGTGGCCATGTTATTCTTGAAGTGCATTTTGTAAGCCTGCGTTGATCTGAGTTTGGTGTCTTCTTTGTACCAAGACACCTTGATTTCTGGTGCACCACCAATCTGGCATTTTAAGACCAAGGGCTCGCCAATCTTCACCTCCACACGGTCCAGGTGTGTGATGAAATAGGGTGGTTCTAGGGAGGAAAGAGCATAGTGAGTAGAGGCAGAGCACCACTGGGATACCCTAGGGGATCAAGGGTGGTGCATACCTAAGATAGATACAAGGCTGTGACAAACATCCCCACCCGCCTCATTTGACACCTCACAGGTATATTCGCCTTCATCACTCTTGGTGCTGTTGAAGATTTCAAGAATGCCAGATTTGTCAGTAGTTGTAACGCTGCAGCGTTGAGACTGAGCTATTGGCATGCCATTTCTTTTCCAGGTAACAGAGATGGGAGGGGTACCCGTGTAGATGCTTTCCAGAACAATGGACTTCCCTTGCTCTACACTGAAATCACTTAACTTCTTCATGAAGACTGCAGGCTCTGTGTGGAGGCACAGGTCAATAAGGTGAGGGACAAGCATGGCAGTGCTGCAGGGACACATCTATGCATACACACAACACACACCTTTCACAAAGAGTTGAGTTGTGCAGGAGGCACTGCCAGCATCATTTGTGATGACACAAGCATAGTCCCCACTGCTCCCTGGCTCCACATTGAACAGCTGCAGCTGTGCCTTAGACTCATCCAGAGAAATGGAGCAGGTGCTGTCTGGCACCAGCTCCCTGATGCCTCGGAACCAGGTGACTTTGAAGGGTGTGCTGCCCTTGATATGGCTAGTGAATGTCACACTTGATCCGGGCAAAACTTCCTGGGGATCAGGTGTCTTCACAAAAGAAGGTGGTTCTAAGGTCACACAAAGAAGTGAAGAGGGAGAAAGATATTAATAGGAGAGTTCCTGTTGGGGATGAAATCTAAAACAGGTTTAAAATAAAGAGAGCGCAAGGGAGAAACCGGAAATAAATACATGAAATAAGAGGTATAGTATAAAGAGGGAAGAAGCATTTTGTAGAAGGGGCTGTGATAGCCTCCCACTGACCTTGTACAGTCAAGAAGGCACTGCATTCATCAGATCCAGCCACATTAGTTGCCACACAAGTGTATGGCCCCGTATCTGTGACATCCAGGGCATTCAGCTTCAAAGCACAAATGTTATCCAAGAATGAGATTTCATATTTTTCCCCACCAACAATCTCATTCCCATCCTGAAACCAGGCCACAGACATGGGGGACGTGCCAGACACTTTGCACTCCAGCAGCACTGAGGATCCCAGCACCCCATTTGTTTCCTTTAATTTTCTTGAGAATGAAGGAGGAACAAGGCGATCTAAGTAAGACAGTACAGAAGAAAAATAAGAAAAGTGCACGTTTTTGGTTTTTTTTTCTAGTGGAAAGCAAAAAAAATCACCCAAACTCCTGTCTTTAAAAAGATAGAGAGCTGACCTGAAACATCAACTGAAGAAGTGCAGCTGCTGTCCCCCACCTCATTGTGCACCTCAAAAGTATACAAGCCCCTGTCACTCTTCTCTGCAGAAAAGACTTTCAAAGTGGATATATTGTTGAAAAAGGTAATTTGGTATTTGCGATCGCTCCTCAGCTCTCTGCCATCTTTATACCACTTGGTGATAAGTTCAGGCGTCCCCCCTACTCTGCACTCCAGGGTAAAAGGGTTGCCTGCCATCACTGTGATCGGCTCAGTCTTCTCCAAGATGACTGCTGGTTCTGAAATAGGAAGGAAGGGGAAAACGCATCATCAGGAAATTCACCTGCAAACCACTGAGCAGAGGATAAAAGAAGCAAATAAAGGCGGTAGAGGAAACTGTGCAAGTCACAAGACATGGTACCTGTGGAGTAGGCTATACCCACCTAGGACTTGTAAAAATGCAGAGCACTCCCTCATGCCAGCATCATTTTTAATCTGACAGATGTACTTTCCAACATCCGCTCCCTCAGCACTGGCAATCTCAAGAGTTGCAATATTGTCCATAAACCACATTTGGACATTTTCACTCTCCCTAATAACTTCACCCTTGTCTTTCAGCCATACAACAGAAATTGGTGGGGACCCTTCCACCACTGCTTGCAGGGCTGTTGGCTCTCCAACGAAGATTGCAGTATCACTCAGCTTCTTGGTAAAGCGTGGGGGCTCTGATGGTAAAAACAAGGAGGCAGAGGAGAGTTAATCACACATGCCTGCTTGGAAGAGGTGCAGCCAGGAGATCAAGAAAAGAAGGCACTGGTATTGTTGATCCTTTAGCATACAAACCTTTGAATTTCACTGGGCAAGTGCAAGTGTCACTCCCCACTTCATTCATTGCTTTGCACTGATATTCTCCAGTATCTTGAGATTCCAGGCTGAGTATGTGAAGACTGGCAATGGAGTGCTTTGCTGTTACCTTGAACTTCTTGCTGCTCCGGACCTGCCTCCGGTCCTTGAACCAAGCCACCTCAAAGGGTGGAGTCCCTGCTATCTCACACTGGAGGATAACATCCGAGCCTTTAAGTGTGTCCACAGGGCTCGGCACCTTGCTAAAAACAGGCGGCTCTATAAAAAAAGAATCACATCATAATGTGTGAGACTGCTTCCCTGGGTAAGTTCCTAGACAGTATCAAAAGGCAACTTATTCAGGAAGGAGGTCTGTACCTCTTCTAAACCCATATTTAGTCTCCAAATACATGGCCTCACCTCTAAAAAATGCTGAGCCCAAAACATCTCTCCAGAAATTCAACCCAAGCACTCAGAGTCTCAAGGCCAGAAAAATATGGCACTTCTGTATCTGTTTGGAATCAGAGCTCAGATCCCTCCTCAGAGTCATTCTCCCCTCTCTTCAGGACTATATTCCAGCTTTCCCCATCTCTTTCCAATTATGAAAGCTACAATCAATTAGGCTCAGTGCAAAAGCAGCCTCTTAGTTATTAGATTTCACTCCTGACTTAATCTATGTATATAAAAAGGAGGCAGAGGGATGGCTGCAAAGTGTGTCCAGCTCTCTCACCATGGCTGGTGCCCCATCTATTCCATGCTTCTCTTCTGAGCTGGCAGCCTTGCCTTATTCAGCTTGCAATAGACTTAAATGGGGAAGCAAGGGAGTGGCTACACAGTGTTCAACACCCACTACCACTTTCTGCCTACTTTCTGTTGCCTATATCACATCTCTGTTCAAATGTGAGAGCAGCTGGAGACACTGTCCCAGCAGCCAAGACTACCACAGTGGCAGCTCCCTGCCTCGGCGTGCAGCTGGGAGTGGGATCAGAATTCTGGTGATGTGTGGAGCCATGCTGCTGACCTTTAACGGATACTGAAGTGCTACAGCTGGCAGTGCCGGCAGAGTTTTGGGCTTCACATATATAATCGCCGGCATCCTCAGCGCTGGCATCCAAGATAGTTAGCACTGCTGTAGATTCTACAAAGGACATGTGGAGCCTGTTGCTCGCCTGGAGTGCCTGATCATTCTTGTACCATGTGATCTTGATCTCTGGTGTGCCAGTGATTTTACACTCAAGTTGAACCGTGTCTCCCTGCCTCACAAACCGCAAAGCTTCAGGCTTCTTGATGAACTTGGGAGGTTCTGCAGAAAAAAAGTACGTAGAGAATGACAGCACGCATTTGCCATATGAAATCTACAGTGCTGAGCAAAAGTCACAGAGAGCACAAGAGCACTGGAGTGCAACAGAGAAGGAAAGATGCAAGAAGGATTAAAGATAGCAAAAACAACTACAACGAGGTTTGCCAACTCTGGAGCTGTAAAAGACATTTGAACGATGATTGTTCCACTCAAGAGAAATTTTGCAGTTACCTTGTGGGGTGAAAATATTCCAAGAGCAGCACAGAAGTATTGATAAGCCCATCTCCCCCAGGATCTTACCCCAGGAGCAGCAAAAATGGTAAGTACAGTTGCACTTGCTTGCATATCTTTAAGGCATATTTCTGCATGAAGAACTTAAGTGACTTACAGCCAAGGTTAAATCAGTAATTAACAACTCCAACTGAAATATGCAAGGCAGTTGTATTTTACCATAGAATAATCACTATGCATGAATACCCCTGTAATTGTAATGTAAGCACTAATGATGAAGTAAAAAGCAGGGATATATCATGTACAGCTCTCCATACCAACAAAGAGCTTTGCAAAGAGATTTGTCCCCTTGGAGAATTGGCAGGTACACAAATTTTCTATTGGCACACAGTATGAGAGCAGCAGAGTCATCTCATGGCACATCTGCTTTTTGAAAAGCTCCTTTCTATATATTTCCAAACTGAAAAGGGTGGAAGATGAGGCTCACTAACAAAGAGGCCTCTTTATCCAAGAAAAAGAGAACATGCAAACAAAGTTGATTTAATCACAAATACCTTTCACAGTGAGTTGGGCTGAGCAAAAGTCTTTCCCAGCTTCATTACTAGCCTGGCAAGTGTATTGGCCAGAGTCTCCTTTACCCACTCTGAGCACTCGAAGATGAGCTGTGTTCGCTACAAACGTAATATTGAAGTTTCCTCCAGTTCGGATCTCCCGACCATCCTTGGACCAGGTGATTTGTATTGGCTGGGCTCCAATAACATGGCATTCAAAATCAGCACTTTCTCCAAAAGGCACATCAATAGATTGTGGCTTAGTATCAAAGACAGGTGCTTGCTTGGGTTCTACAAATACACAAAAAAAAACCAATATAATGCTCATATCTCATAGAAAAGTTAATCCAAAACACAGATACCATTCCATATATAAAATGGGAAGGAGGCACCTGTGATCCAGGCAAAAGTTTTGTAAGCCAACACACCTGTCACTGTAAGCCTAGCACTTGTGTTGGCAGTGCCCACAGCATTAGTGGCTGTGCAGGTGTATTGCCCAGTGTGATTCATCTCTGTTCGCACCAGTTGCAACACTGCAACGTTATCTACAAAGGATGTGTGCACATTGTGGTCATCACTTAATTGCACACCATCTTTATGCCAAGTCACAGTGATGGGTTCTGAGCCATTGAGTCGACACATAAGTTTAAGGGGTAAACCAACAGGGTGTTCAATGTCTTTTAATCTTCTTGCAAAGGAAGGTGGTCGTTTGCGTTCTGGAAGAAAACAAGTAAAAGATAAATGTATGCCAGGAAGCAATTTTTAATATAATTTTGCAAGAGAAGAAGTACAGTAAAGAAGTATATACAAAATCATCACCTTGAACTGTTAAGAGAGCCTTTGTAGATGCAGTTCCTACACTGTTTTCTGCCTTGCAGATATATTCACCACTGTCATTGATAACCACTTTGTTGAAAGTGAGGGAAGCAATGTTGTCTTTAAAGAACACTTTATACTCAGGAGTAGACCTGAGTTTTGTATCACCTTTGTACCAAGACACAGTAATTTCTGGGGTTCCAGCAACGTGACATTGCAATGTTGTATAATCCCCAACTGACACCTCAAGAGGTTCCAAGTGTGTAACAAAATAGGGAGGTTCTAAAAAGAGAAGCAATGAGATAGGCTCATTATATAGTGCCAGGCTTTTGAAAGCACATACTTCAAAGAACAGGCAAGAAAAAGAAGAAAAGGGAAAACACACCTAGGGTAGAGACTACAGCCTCGCAAACATCTCTTCCTGCCTCATTTTCAACATGGCAGGTGTATTCTCCTGCATCCTCTTTCGTGCTGTCAAGGATCTCCAGGATACAGGATTTCTCTGTGGTAGTGATGCTGCACTTGTGAGACTGAGCGAGTGTGTGGCCATTCTTCTTCCATGTCACAGAGATGGGCAAGCTGCCTGTGTATGTGCCCTCCAGGATGATGGGCTTACCAGGTTCCACATATTGATCACTCAGTTTCTTCACAAAGACAGCTGGTTCTAATGAAGGGTAAGAATTCAGAAGTGTTGAGCATAGCAGTAACAAATGGAAAGAAAGAAACAATATTTTAGGGCATACAAAGAAACGCAATATTTACGAACCTTTTACTGTAAGATGTGTTGTACAGTTTGCCCTGCCAGCTTCATTAGTCACTAGACAAGTGTACTCTCCACTTTGGAGAGGGGTTACATCAAATAACTCAAGCTCCACAACAGAGTCCTCTAAGTAGACATTGCATTTGTCCCCTGGCACAAGCTCACTGGCTCCTCTAAACCAGTTCACCTTAAAAGGAGGGGTTCCTCTGATAACACCTGTAAAAGTTACGCTTGTGCCTGGCAAGACATCCAAAGGCTCAGGTGTCCTCTCAAAAGATGGTGGTTCTAAATACATAAGAGAAAAAGAGAGATAAGCATAACCCCAGCATTTCTACATGCCTACTGAAGTTAAAGAAGAAAACCTTTACTTTCTAGTCAATAATTTCTCTCAGTATGCTTACAAAAGAACAGAGGCAATTTTAAGAGAGAAAGAGCAAAGAGTAGCTCAGAGAGCTTGCTGACCATTATATACTGACCTTGGACGGTCAATACAGCACTGCATTCATCCGAACCAGCTACATTGGTAGCTTTGCAGGTGTAAGTTCCAGTATCTGAATTGCTCAGTGAATTCACTTCTAAAATACACAGGTTATCAGTAAATGTGATATTATGTTTTTCCCCACTAACTAACTTCATTCCATTTTGGAACCAGTCAACAGACATAGGAGGTGAACCCGCCACTTTGCATTCAAGCAGCGCTGAGGAACCCAGGACACCAGGGGTTTCCTTTAGCTTTCTTGTGAAAGAAGGAGGAATGATTCGATCTGCGTAAAAAAATATAATAAATCCAGTGTTAGAGAGAAAAGGAGGAAAGGAATGGAATGAAGAAAAGAGTATAGGAATAAAAGAAAGTTTTAGTAAAAGATAGAAGACAAACTACACAACCAACCTAAAACTTCAACCGATGCCGTGCAACTGCTTTTCCCCACATCATTTTGCACTGCAAAAGTATACAATCCACCATCTTCCTTCTCTGTGTCCATAATTTTAAGTGTAGACACTTTGTTGACGAAAGTAATTCTGTATTTTTGGCTGCTGGTCAGTTCTTTGCCATCCTTAAACCACCCAGTGGATAGTTCTGGTGTGCCTGCTACTTTGCACTCCAAAGTACAGGCATCTCCTATAGTAACCCTCATTGGCTCTGCCTTCTCTACAATGACTGCAGGCTCTGGAAGGAGAGACAATTAACATGTGTAGTGAAAACTGGATATCATTAGCAATATCTACAAGTATTATTACACTGAATACAGGGCTTATATGTTTGATACTAAGGTTGTCTCAGTTTGTTGAGCTGGGAAATATTTTCAACTCTGTTTTTCCATCTTTTATCCCACTCTAAACAGATGCTCTCCAACATGGAGAATAAATATTTTGAAACTTCTAGGAGATAAACGCAACTATCTGTCTTTCTTCAAGCATGCATGAGCAGAAGACATGGCTTAGGAATACAGACAACTGAACATCACAGTGAAGAGGCCTGTAGTTCCTTTCACTTCTATCCCTGGGCAACTGGAAAAGAGCAACCCAGCTAATATTTACTGGAGACACAAAGATTCTCTGTTTTGCCTGTTTTGAATTCAGGAGCATAAGCAAAGGATGCATCTGATACTAAATTACCAAGTTCCTAACTTAACAAAGATGTTCTATAAATTTGTGCTTTTTACAAACCTAGAATAGTTAAGGTAGCCATACACTCGCGACTTCCAGCATCATTTCTGATCTGGCAGATATATTTCCCAGCACTGCTTGTTTCTGTGTGTACAAGCTGTAAAGTTGCAATATTTTCCATAAATGTGATCTTTGTGTTTTCACTTTCTCTAATAATTTCTTCCTTGTCTTTAAGCCACTGCACAGAAATCGGCTGGGAGCCCTCCACTCTGGCTTGTAACTCCACTGGTTCACCAACCACAACAGTCACGCTGTTTATTTTTGTCACGAATTTCGGCGGTTCTGGACAAGAAACATGCAGTTGTAGTAAATACAGTGTGTACAAAAAAGAAGAGCAATGCAGTGCCATTAGGAGCACTGCAGAAGGCCAATATCTTACCTTTCAGCTTCATCGTGCAAAAACAAGTGTCACTTCCTACGTCGTTCTGAGCTTTGCACTGATATTCGCCAACATCTGCAACTTCAACATTAAGAATGCGAATGCTTGTATGGTAGTTTTTTGCTGTAACCTTATACTTCTTACTACTGCGGATTTGTCTCTTGTCTTTGTACCAGGTAACGTCAAATGGTGGTGTTCCTGAAATCTCACATTCCAGGCTAACCTCAGTTCCTCTGAGCATGTCTACTGGAGAGGGCTTCCTGCTGAACACAGGAGGTTCTACCAAGGGAAGAAAGGATCATTTTTAGAAAGGAGTATAGAACTCTTTGATCAACACTCTATTTATATAAGTTCTTCCACATCAAGACTGCTGGGACAACCAACAGAAGTGCAAGGACTTCATTCAATTTTCTGGGCACATCATGAAAGGCAGGTGAGCTTTCAGAGCTATGAGCTCCTTTGTAGAAAAGGTAAACAACAGAACTGTGATCCTTGACAGAGAGGGTGTAGGTCTCATAGTCTGTACTAGAGGGTGTAAAACTGACAGTGACTAGTTTGGATCTGTTCTTCATAATTTATATTTCAGTTCCGTAGTATAGCAGATCCACCTGTCTTGGACCTTGGTAGTCAGGAGGAACACCTAGCATAGTACACATCTGCATTACAAACAATTCTTGCTCAAACTGTGGAAGAAGGGGTGAGGAGATATTAAGAAACAAAAAAAAAAAAAAAAAAAAAACCATGAAGAAAAAGGCACTGCCTGAAATTAGAAGTGAACCTAATGTTTTTGTGGATTTCAAAGGGAGGGAACCGCTAGGGAAAAATAGGATGTAATCAGGGAAGAAGATGACAGCTAACCTTTCACTGTGACTTTGGTACTGCAGCTGGCCTTGCCGGCAGGGTTCTGAGCTTCACAGATGTAGTCACCACTCTCATCTGTACTGAGATGATTCATTTCAAGTACGGCCACAGAGTCGATGAATGAGGTCCGGAATTTTTCACTGGCAACAATTTCATGGTCATTTCTGAACCACACTACTTTCATTTCTGGAGATCCACTTACTTTGCACTCAAGCCGGGCTGAGTCACCCTGCTTTACTATTTTTGTTGCCTCTAGCTTCTTAGTAAACTTGGGTGGTTCTAAAAAACCAAAAAAGTGGAGTCAGAAAGGTCTGAATACTAGAAAGGAAAGAGGATGGAAAAGAGCAAGTTAAACAAGCATGGGTTGCAAACACAGGGCAGGGAATTCACTTGGCAGGGTATCAAAGATAACTAAGGTGGACTTGACAGAAAGAAAAGCAAAGAAATAAAGACGGCAAAACAGCAAGAAAATGTGCACACCTGTTACCATCAACATTGTAGTGCAAGAGTCACTGCCAACATCATTTGAAATATGGCAAGTGTAGTGCCCACTCCTAGAAGAATCCACCGAATAGAGGGTTAAGAACCCAGTTGACCCTTCAATCCCAATGAAACAGGTTGGACCAGATACAAGTTCTAAATCCTCTTTGAACCACTTTACTGTAAATGGTGGTGTTCCTTTTAGTGTGGCCTTAAATTCCACTGTGGAATCTGGGATGGCTTGCTGGCTTTCAGGTTTTACTAAGAAGCTTGGTGGCTCTGTAGTTTTTAAGAAAAAGAAACATTAAGTTATATCAAGAATGCCTAAGAATGAAGAAAATGAGTTAGATAAGCAGAGGCACTGAATGCATAAGAAGTTAAAGATCCACAGCAGGAAAATGGAGACCATGTTTCCAGCATTAAGAGGTATAAGAGTGCTACGTTAGCATAAGATTTAAAGGTTTTTCTCAAGAAAAAGAAGTAGTCAAAGAGTTTCAAACCTTTCACTGTCAGGACAGCACTGCAAGAATCACTTCCGGCAATGTTAGAGACATTACATGTGTAATTTGCAGTGTCTGTCAGCTCTAGATTAGCAATCTCAAGTGACATGGTGTTCTCGTGGCACAGGCTTCTATATTTTGCACTGTCAGTTATTTCTTTCCCATCCTTGAACCATTTTGCAGAAATGGGAAGTGATCCAGAGACTTTGCACTCCATTTGAATAGAAGATCCCAGAACCGTATCCTTTTTGGTTAGCTTTTTGATAAATAAGGGAGGAATTGCTTGATCTGTACAATATAAACACAGCAAAAATGCATTGGTTACCTTATTGCTTATCTTTCACAAACTACTTTTTTTTTTTTTTACTCCCTTTTTGTTGGATTGGCAAATTTGCCAAGTGACAATACAAACCTAGCACAGTCAGAATAGCTTCGCAGGTGCTACTTCCGAAGTCATTTTCAACTTTAAAACTGTATGTACCGCTATCTTCCTTTGATACAGGCTCAATCCTGAAACTGGCCACATTGTTTTCAAAGCTCATTGTGTAATATCTACTGGGTAGAAGCTGTTTGCCATCTTTGTACCATTTTATTCGGAGCTCTGGTGTCCCCTCTACAGTACATTCCAAAGTCACAGGGTCTCTTTCAGTAACTTTAAGTGATTTAGCCTTTTCTATAATCCGTGCAGGCTCTGTGGTATAAAGTGTACAAAAATGGTTGTTAGTGACACTGAAAAGTGACTGATTTTCAAGGATGAGTTTGAAGGGGTGCAGCTACACACCTTGCACAAAAAGCAAAGCAAAGCATTTCTCCACTCCAGATTCATTCTTTGCCTGGCAGGTATATCTCCCCCTGTGGCTGAGGTCGACATTGGTAAGTTTCAGTGTGGCCACATTATTCTCAAAGGTAATGTGGTGGTATTCATCATCCTCCAGTATTTTCTCATCCTTTATCCATGACACAGATAAGGGTTGAGCACCTGCTACGACACACTGGAAGGATGCGGTGCCTTTCAAAACAGTAGTGACATTCTCCAGTTTCTTGACAAAGGATGCTGGTTCTGTGGTGTGAGGTTTTATTGTCACGGAAAGGGAATAAAGGAGAGATCACATAAGGTCATCCTAGTCAATACACTTCAGCAAGAGGCAGTAATCTTTGGGGTACTTTTCAGGAGACTGACCTTTCAAGCTGAGCCTTGTGCTACAAGAACAGCTCCCAACTTCGTTTGATATAATGCACTGATATTCACCAACATCTGAGGTGTCACAGTTGGTCACATTAAGAGTAAATATTGATTCTTTGGTGGAGATAGCATACTTCTTGCTGCTGAACATTTCCTTATTATTCTTCAGCCACTTTACCTCAAATGGAGGAGTACCAGTCACCTCACACTTGAGCATGGCATCCAAACCTTTCACTACCTCAGTAGGTCTCAACTCTTGAACAAATGTTGGAGGCTCTACAAAGAGGAATAAAGGGAAAGTGGATAGTAACCTTGGTAATTATGAGGGGAGAAATGGTCTCCCCCATTTCATCACTCTAGTTATGTGGCATAGCTAGATGATGACAAAATTTTCAAAACCAACCTTTCACTTTCAACTCGATGCTGCAGCTCTCACTACCTGCATCATTGTGGGCTTCACAAACATAAATCCCACTATCCGACACTCTGGCTTGAGTGACTTTCAAAGTGGCTAGACCATCAATGAAAGAGATGCCGTACTTAGCTTCATCAGTCATTTCATTCCCATCCAAGTACCATGTGACATGTATCTCTGGTGTTCCTACTACATGGCACTCAAAAGTAGTGGACTGTCCTTCACGCAAAGCTACTACAGGAGTTGGCATCTGAATAAATCTGGGGGGCTCTAGAAGACAGACAAAAAAGGTGAGGTTTCATAACATTCAGGATAGTTTTTGGAAATACTTTTCCAAAAAGTATTTCCTGTTTCCTCCCCCTCAATTGTACAGAAAAATCAGAACCACAAAGATGTGAATAACACTGGGCTGCACACCTTTTACAAACAAAGTTGCTTTGCATGTTGCAGTCCCCACATCATTGCTTATCTGACAAGTGTAGTTCCCAGAGTCAGACATCCTAGCTGAGAAGAGCTCCAGCACACTAGATGTGTCATCCATCCAGACAGAACGATTGGCTCCAGAAAGGAGCTCCTGGCTGTCTTTAAACCACTTTATCTGCAGAGGAGTAGAGCCTTTCACCAGTGCTTTGAACTGAACCCTAGCATGGGGCACAACTTCTTGGGACTGAGGCTTTTCCACAAAATATGGAGGTTCTATAACACAGGAAAAAAAAGAAAAAAAAGAAAAAGAAAGAGGATTACTCAAAGACAGGCAAATTCCCAACCTATGAATTAGAGACCTAATAAAGAAAAGAAGGAGCTCAAACCTTTGACTGTTAAGAACCCACTGCATTGGTTGCTGCCTGCCTTATTTGTTGCTTCACAAGTGTAAGAGCCACTGTCTGTGCCTTCGAGTTTATTGATTTCCAGAAAAGCAGTATTATCATGGAAAGAGTATTTGTGCTTTTCACTTGTTGTTATTTCTTGGCCATCCTTGTACCACTGGATACTTATAGGATGTGAACCAGACACTATACATTCCAAGTGGACAAAAGATCCCTTAATGCTGTCCATTTTCTTGAGCTTTTTGGTGAATTTAGGTGGTATAATGAGATCTATCCAAAACAGAGTAAAAAGACAAAGTATGAAATTCAACCATGACTGCGGTAGATGTCAACTCAGAATAAGAGAAAGTAAACAAAATACTAAAAGAGGTCATACACACCTAGGACATTGATGCTGGCAGAACAGCTACTTCTTCCAACATCGTTGTGAACTTCAAATACATACTCCCCACTATCTTTCTTTTCCGCATGAAGTACCTTTAAGACTGAGACAGTATCTGTAACACTGATCTTATATTTTGGGCCTAATGTCAATTCCTTGCCATCTTTGAACCATTTGGCTGTAATATCTTTTGTTCCTGAAAATTTACACTGCAAGGTTGCTGGGTCTCCCTCAGTCACATCTATTGACACAGCCTTATCCACGATTGTAGCAGGCTCTATTTTAAACAGAAAGATAGAGAAGAGTGTTAAGGTAACCTGTAAAAAAACACTGAAAAGAAAACAGGTCGCTGCAATTCAGAGTAGGACCAACCTTTGACAGTCAACAGAGCAGAGCACCTCTGAATTCCTGCCTCATTTTTAGCCTGGCAGAAATATTTTCCATCATGTTTCAGTTCAATAGACTTCACCAGAAGAGTGGCAATGTTGTTCACAAAGGTCATTTTGATATTACTGTCTTCAATAACTTCATCACTGTCTTTCAGCCAGGACACAGTGATGGGCAAGGAACCTTTAACAGCAGCCTGAAACACGACTGTGCCCCCTCGAAGGGAACTAATGTTTTCTATCCTCTTCAGAAACTGGGGAGGCTCTAGCAGGAAGAAAGTGACTAAGTAAGTACAGGCCTGGTGCATGCCTGTGTGGCATGAAAATCACACTGGGATAAAATCATGCTTAGTGGCGTTTTCCACCTTGCACTAACCTTTCAGTGTAACCTCTGAACTGCAGAGACAGCTTCCCACATCATTTGTTACTCTACACTGATATTCACCAACATCAGATGCATCAAACCTGAAGACATGGAGGCTAATCAAAGATTTCTCAGTGCTTATTCTATGCTTCTTACTGCTCCGCACAGGCTTATCATCCTTCACCCAAAACACTTCAAAGGGAGGTGTACCAAGCACCTCACACTCCAAAACCACATCAGAATCCTTCAAGACTTCCATGGATTGAAACTCCTTTCTAAAATAAGGTGACTCTATAGTGCAAAAGAGAGAAAGTGCAGTTTATATTAATCACACTTTGGAAACTTGTAGAGCTGCACAGAATTTAAAGAGACAAACTGGTTGAGTGGCTGGACGTCACACACACCTTTGACTGTAACAATGGTACTGCAAGTATCTTTCCCAGCATCATTTCTGGCCTCACAAATATATTCCCCACTGTCTTCAGTCTCAACATCTGTAAGATGAAGTACTGCCAAAGATTTTGTAAAAGACATCCTAAATTTGTCACTCTCTTTTAGCTCCCTGTCATCCTTGAACCATGTGATTTTAATCTCAGGAGTACCAGTGACTTTACAGGTCAGTTCAGCATATCCTCCTTTCTTCACCAGGTGAGTTGGCTCTAGCTTCTCCGTAAAAGCAGCAGGTTCTGTGGATTTAAGAAAAATGTTCAGTAACAAGAAGGCAGCAAAAAGTGCCACTGAAAGATGAAAAGAGAGTAGGAATGCAAACCTTTTACAAACAAGTTTGCAATGGATGTTACTGAACCAGCTACATTGGAGACTTTGCAGATGTATTTTCCTGAGTCGTTTGGTTTGACTGCGTAAAGCTCTAAGTAACTTGCTAACGCCTCTGTCATAATGTAGCAGGCTCCTCCAGTTATCAGCTCAGTATCACCTTTAAACCATTTCACTGTCAACGGTGTAGTGCCTTTAAATGTGCCCTTGAAACGTACGGTCGATGCAGGCAGTACATCTTGGGACTCTGGTTCTGCAATGAAGCTGGGTGGCTCTAGATTGCATTGAAAGAAAACAATTGCCAAGAATAAGATAAACATCCTGTATTTTGGGGAAGAAAATCATTATCTCACAAGAAGAAAAAAAAATGCAAGAATTTTGAAACAAATTTCCAAACCTTTTATAAACAAAGTACTACTGCTGTCTTTGCTACCAGCAGAGTTTGTGGCTCTGCAGATATAAACTCCAGCATCACTTGCATCTAGGTGTTTTATTTCCAAAGTTGCAGAGCCTTCTGCAAAGTGTATTGTGTACTTCGCACTTGCAGTGATCTCAGTGTCCTGCTTAAACCAAGAGACAGTCATTGGAAGAGAGCCAGAAATTTTGCAGTCTAGACGGCACGAGGTGCTAATGATGCTGTCAATGTTCTTCAGTGGTTTAGTAAAGAAGGGAGGAAGAGTGCGATCTGTTGGGTATAAAAAAAAATGAAAGAAAGAAACACATGAACAAAAGAGAAATACGTTTCTACTTCTGGCTCTGTTGGACTCAGAGCAGAATAGCAGGGATCTTTGCCAGAGCCGGTACCAACCTAGCACAGTAAAGCTGGTAGTACAAGAGCTGATCCCCACATCATTGGATATCTCAAAGGTGTACTCGCCACTGTCCTGCATTTCAGCAGCATAAAACTTGAGTTGGGCAACATTATTTTTAAAGCTGATCCTGTATTTTTTGCTGGCAGGTAGCGGCTTTCCGTCTTTGAACCATTTGGTTTTTAGCTCTGGAGTGCCTGTGACAGTGTACTCCAGAATGGCTGGGTCTCCTGCTGTCACCTGAATCACTTCGGATTTTTCAATGATTTTGGCAGGTTCTACAACAGAATTAAACAATCAGTGTTAAGGACAAATTGCTCTTCCTCTTAGGCAGGAGACAATGCAGAGGTAATGGCACTCCTCCACTGACCTTTAACTGCCAGTTCACCAAAACAGGACTGGCTTCCTGCATCATTCTCAGCCACACAAGTGTATTTGCCACCAGAGCTCAGCTGGACACCAGTAATTTGCAGTGTTGCTAGCCCATGTTCAAATGTCACTCTCACTTTGTTATCATCTTGAATAATGTCTTTGCCTTTCATCCACATCACAGAAATAGGCTCTGACCCTTTCACCACAGCCTGTAACGTAACACTGTCTCCAGCCAGAGCTGTCACGTTTTCAATTTTTTTAACGAAAGATGGTGGTTCTAGTTCAAAGAAAAGAGATAAAAAGGAATACTCATCTGCTACATCATTCCATGAAATCTGCTGCACAAAGATGGTTTTATGAGACAATGCGCACAGTATATGACACAATTCAGTTAAAGAGCAGGCAAAGGGAAGAGCTACATTACCCAGCTGAAAGAGTAATGCAGAGCCCTTTAAGCCAAGTGTTCTTTAAATTCATAGGTTTGATATCAGGTAAGAGTTAAGATATGCACAGAATTTTAAGAGAAGATACCCCCCTCTCCACCCACCCGCAGAAATCCAAAGACAAGACATTTTAAGAAATAAGAGGTTCCCTGCAGTGAGCGGAGTGTTCTCTCTCCCACTGACCTTTCAAGACATATGTTGCACTGCATATGCACTTTCCAACTTCATTAGCTATCATGCACTCATATTCACCAACGTCCGCACTATTGAAAGATGACACCTCCAGAGAAATAACCGCTTTCTGAGAGGTCAACCTGTATTTTTTACTACTGCGGATCTGTTTCTTGTCTTTGTACCAGCTAATCTCAAATGGTCCGGTGCCAGCAATCTCACACTGAAGAACGGTGTTTGTTCCCTTCACTACCTCTGCTGGTTCAAGTGTTCGGACAAAAGATGGAGGTTCTATAAAAGTAGCAAGAAATGATTAATTGCCAATGCCAAAATAAAAGGAAGATTGTTCTCAAGTGTGACTGTCAGCAGCGTGAAGAACAGACCTTTGACAACTACTTCTGTGGTGCAGCTGTCGCTTCCAACCTCATTTACAGCTTCACATGAGTAGCTTCCACTGTCATCAACCTTCATCTCTGAGATGTCTAACACAGCCACAAAATTGACAAAAGACATCTTGTGTGTGTTGCTTTCAAGGATTTTCTTATTGTCCTTGAACCAAGAAACCTGGATTTCAGGAGACCCTTTGATTTTACACTGAAGCCGTGCAGAGTCACCCGGGGTCAGTAAATAAGATGGATCGACCTTCTTCACAAAGGATGGTGGTTCTAAAAATAGGAAGTAAAAAAAAAAAAAAAAAGAGGAAGGGAAGAGGAAGGGAAGGGATGGGAGAAGAGAGGAGAGAAGGAGGGGGAAGGAAGGGGGAAAAAACGGGGTGGGGAGAGAAGGGGAAAGAAAATAAAAGAAGCCTGAAATACAAAGACTGGTTCCTAGCTCCAGAACAAAACGTGACTTTAGAAAAAGATCAGCACAACAAGGGCTGAGCTGCAGTTCTCGTGGTCTCTCTTGCCCTCCCCCCTCCGCCTCTCTCCCACATGCAGGAGCAACTCTTGGATGTGTGGTTAACAAAAGAAATATTGAAGCAACGCACAGTGC
Organism: Chrysolophus pictus; assembly: GCA_037305975.1. Classification (NCBI taxonomy): domain Eukaryota; kingdom Metazoa; phylum Chordata; class Aves; order Galliformes; family Phasianidae; genus Chrysolophus; species Chrysolophus pictus. Next base: position 22,436,432 of record CM074582.1, read on the forward strand.
ATTGGAAGGCAGCTGGGGAAAAAAGCAAGAGGTGAGTAAAGCTGATGACAGATCCGAGGTGAGTTCACAGCATTATTTCATCTCAGGAAAGAATTTTCCTGCTAAAAAAGAAAGCGGGACATGAAGAAGAGAAAGGTAAGTGGGACCTAAGACTATCTTACCTCTGACTGTGACACTGGCAGAAGAGGAGCTGCTTCCTGCCTCATTTGAGACGGTGCATACATAATGGCCCGAATCCTTGAGTTTAGCCAGAGGAATCTCAAGTGAGGCTATTTTGTCTTCAAAGAAAATTTTATAATCTTTGCCTGGGGGAATTTTGTTTCCATCTTTTGTCCACTCCACTCTTACTTTCCTATCTTCATCTACCTGGCATTCAAGACGTATCTTTTTATTGACTGCTGACTGAACTGATTGCAAAACTTTAATAAAGTGAGGCTTGTCTATAATAACCATTTCAGCCTGGCAAACGTCAGCCCCAAACTTATTAGAAGCTTTGCAGGTGTAAATCCCCCTGTCACTGGTGGTGAGAAGGGAAATTTCTAACACGTGCTTGTTTTCCGCTTTGGAGATCTTGTAGTGGTCCGAAGATGAAATGGTTGTGCCGTCTTTCTGCCAGGCGACGTCAATGACTGGGGTGCCCGAAACGGTACACAGGAACTTGGCGCTTTTGCCCACAAAAGTGGTGATAGATTCGGGTCTGGTAAGAAACGTTGGCGGAAGTGCTTCTGCAAAATAAAGGGGTTCATTGTTACACAGAGGCGGGGAACAGATTATGCTGTCTCCTCATTCGCCGGGGACAGAGAACAGAAAAGGCAGTCTGTCACAAGTTACTCTTAAACAAAAGAAGTCAGTTGCGAAGGAGATAAGAGGTATTAAAGATCATGAATTTAAGCTTTTGGTTTTGTACTTGGATCTACATAATGCTCCAGAGCTTAAAGGCATTTTAGCTCTGGAGCAATCTACAAACTAAAGGGAATAAAACTGAAACCCAGAAATTCCTTTCCTAAAAATGACACATTTGCACATGATTCCCTCAAGACAGTCAAGTTTTCTTATATTTCACAGTTTGCACATCCTTCTTTAGGCTCTAGCATTTGACCCTTAGCAAAGATCAAATAGACTCTTCCCACAGAAAATCAGAGTAAAAAAGATAAAAGATAACCAAAAAAGCCCGCAAGATATTAAAAAAAAAAAAAAAAGACGATAGAGAAGACAATTGCAGAGTTATCAATAGATCAAAAAAAAAAAAAAAAGAATAGTTGTGCAAATTGTAACACCTTTGAACAGTCTTTTGTTTGTTTAAGAGGACCTATCCCCCATCACACAGAGTTCCCCTTGGCAACAGCACCTGCACGTTCAGGTAAGTGCAGCTGCATAGTCTGCCTCACAAGTATGGCTGCAGGATAAATGTAAGATACAAGGATAATCACGCTGCCAACTACACCAAAGAAGTCAGATTTAAAATCATACGTTTGCTCATTGTCTGCAATTGAAATAAACCTTCAAGAATGTTATCACAAAGCAATCCCATTCTATTGACAAGGTAGTTCCTCCCACTCTTTTCCCACTTCGTATTCCCTCCTGAAACTTCACACTGATTCTCTTTTCTAGGTACAGAAAGCATCTAAAAGCAGCATTTTTGAAAATCATTCCTTCTCTTTACTTTTACTTGTCAAAATTACGTATGGATTACACATAACAGTAGCAATCAAGAGCCCTACCATAAATGTTTGTGAGTATACTAGGGTAACCATTTCAAGATAGCAAGATTTTTCCATACAATATCTTAAATAAGTGCTTGGGACTCTGTACTTACCAGTTACTGTTAAAAAGGCTGTAGAGCTTACGCTGCCATGCTGGTTGGAAGCCTTACAGCTATATTCTCCACAGTCAACAACCTGAGGCCTTGGGATCTCCAGCGTGGAAAGGTAGTTGGAGGAGCGAATTGTGTATTTGTCCCCATCATAGATCTCTCGGCCAGCTTTGTACCATTGGAACTTGACATTAGGAGTAGTTTCTACTTCACAGGTAAACTTGGCCATGTGGTTTACAGCCACTTCCAGAGGTTCAAGCCTTCTTCTCAGGATTGGTGCAACTGAAATCAGAAGCAGAGATTAATTCAAAGCCATGCCCACTATAATTATGGAAAGTAAGTGAAGGCACTAAATGAAACAAAACGTGATCTTGCAATCCATATAAGATGTAAAGGAAAAAACATCTGTAAGAAATGAAAGTAGTACAAGGTTCAGTGGACAGATTGCAATGGTGCAGAATGACATCAGGAAACACTGTGGTGAAACCAAAAAAGTGATGTGCAATAGCAACATGTAGTAATAATGCAATTCAAACATATACCACGCTATCTTGGAGCCATGCAAAATGACAATGTGAATAAGAAATTGTGCCAAAACAGGGCAATGATCTGAAGATTGGATGCAGTAGTGATGAAGTGTAAGAGCAGATTCACTTCCAGGGTGACCGTGGAATGAAGTGCTCAGGACTTCAGTGCAGTTCAACCTGATCTTGGCTGTATATTGTGGAAGTGAGAGACTACAATGTGGTAAAAGAAGACCATAAGCAAAGAGAGAAATGAGACCCTCTGATTAGTGCTGTGATTGTATTAGTATTATATCTGTATCCAAAGATACAGATACATAACGGGGCAATTTCCTTAGCAGAGCAGTGTATTAGAAAGGTGGTCTTTTATCCCCATAATCCAACCTCTTTTAACAACTGTGAGCTTTGCTGTTGTTGCTCTTTTTCCACCTTGATTCAGTGCCTCACAAGTGTACTCTCCTTGGTGGATCTCCCCACACACTTGGCTGATCACTAGTTTGTATGTGTCTTGATCTTGCAAACACTTGAATTTGTTGCCTGAAGACACCAGTTTACCGTCAAAGTACCAATTCACCTCTCTGACACTTGTTATGACAGACACCAGAGTGATGCTCTCCCCTTCCTCTACAATAGTGTTGACCAGCTTGCTATGTATGATAGGGTAATTCTCTTCACTCAGCTCATCCTCTAGATTCACACCTTTAGTTTCCAGACCCTCTCTGCACTCCTCCTCATGTATTTCTTCCCTTTTCTCCTTCCTTTTCAGTATTTCTGTGGATTTCTCAACAGGAATGTCTGCAGGGGCTACATCAGCAGTAGCTGCTGCTGCCCCCACATCCTTGATTTGGCCATGTTCCATCAGAACGTTGACTACTTCAGCAGACAAAGGCTGTTCCAAGGGTATTTCTGCCTCTGTAGTTCTCTCAGCCTGCTGGGGCTCCAGCTCAGAAGTTTCATCAATGGATTTTCCTGAGTTAAGTGAATGGGGAGGGCTGGGCAATGCTTTGGGTTTTTCATCTGTCAAGAGGTGCTTTTCTTCATAAATAAGAGAATAGAAAGCCTCCTTTAATACTTTTTTCTGGTCAGCTGTCTCAGTGTTGACTTCTGCAAGAGAGACTGGAATTTCTATGGGATTGAGTCCTCCTGTGGTCACAACATAGGTGCACAAGGTGTATTTATGTTCCTTGGTGATTTTTAATGTCTGTACTTCAATGCTTTCTTTATCAGCCAACCATTCTGAAAACAAGAGGTTTTGCTCACTTACCACCGCAGCTTTCAGTGCATCTCTGATTTGGGACTTTATATATAGGTGACAGCTCTTGGGAACCTGATAAGTGAGCTGGCTCTCTTTGGTAAAGGCTTGGGTTGTCTGGAGCTGGCTAGCATACATCATTTCACGGGGCTGTCTTCCTACCTTTGGATACTGCTTAAGTGGGCTGGCAAGACTGACGACATGTTCTTCCTCCAAAGGCTGGTTTTCTTCTAGTAGTAAGGGAAATCTCACAGCCTGTCCCTCATGGATTCTTGCAGCAAAATCTTCTTCTGCTGCTTCTAGGGCAGAAATGTTCTCCAGGGGGACAGCGTGACCCCCTGTGCAGACCAATTCGGAGGGAAATCTCGGTTCAGCCTTTAGCTCACCTTGCATTGCCTGGAAGCCCTCTATGACTTGAAAGTGGTCACCATACATGACACAGCTCTCAGTGGTGCTTGATACCTGTTGAAGGGCTCGGGAAACTTCCGTCTTCAGAGCAGCCATCTCTTCTAACTCCTCTGGGATGTCTTGCTCTTTGGGCAAGAGCATCTGTGCAGCCACAGTTCCAAGGCAGCCTGGCAGCAGTGTTTCAGTTGCCACTTCAGGTGAAACACTTTGGGGGCCACCAGAGAGGGTCTGCACCAGCTCTGCCAGAAGCTTGTTGTTCTCCTGTGTTGTGGCTGCCTGGGTCAGCATCTCTTCAACATCCTGCACAGCAATGCAGGTTGGTGGCAAGCTAGGTAGTATGCCCTCCTTGGGCAGCATGTGCTCCATTTGGCTCATCTGGAGATGGAGGAGGGCCTGAGGTTCCCTCATGGCCTCAAGGCTAAGTGCTCTTTCTGCAGTAGGAAGCTCGCTGGCTTCCTCGTAGGAGGTAGGACTTTGGTCCTCTGTCACCATGGAGTGCTGCAAGGCTGGACTCTGCTTGCACACAAGATGCTCCTCAGGCAGCACAAGGAGCTCAGCAGAGCATGCAGCCTCACCCAGTGCGTTCACTGCCCTGCAGATGTACAGCCCAGTGTCCTCCTCAGTGCACTCCTGCACTGTCAGGGAGCCTGAGCCGTCTGGATGGTGAGCCACAACAGAACGTGCATCCAAGAAAAGTTGCTCGTTCCCCTTGAACCACTCCACATCAGGGCATGGCTCCCCAGCCACAGTGTACTCAAAGACAGCAGTAAAACCTGGTGCACACTGCACACTGTCCGGAACCCTGGCAAAGCAAGGGGCCCCTTGTGTCCGCTGCTGCACGTGGAGGTGGGCACTGCATGTGGCCTCACCATGCACGTTGCTGGCTGTGCACGTGTAATTGCCCTCATCCTGCATGCCTGCATAGGGGAGGATGAGGCTGTGATCATTTCCAGCAAAAACTAATTTACAATCTGTAGAGGGAGTTAGCTTCACACCATTGAAAAACCACTGGATTTTGGGTGTGGGGCTTCCAGCAATAGTAACAGACAGCCTAGCTACATCTCCCTGCCAGACTTCAACATCTGAGACCTCTCTGAGGAAGACAGGCGCACTGCCCCCCTCCTCCATTTTCTGCTTGCTTTGACTGGAATAAACTGGTTTTTCAGACTCAAATTCAAGTGTTTTTTCTCTATCAGGCAACTGAAGGCTGCTGCTGTAGCCTTCACTTCTTCCTTCCTCAGAAGACACAGTAAGAGAACTAGAGATGTCTGTATGGAAAAAAAAAAGTTTAGTTTTACTAGAATGTTTAAATAAACACTTGAAAACAGCAATAAGCAGCTAAGAGTAACGTACAGCTCTGTTAGTGCAACTATTTTTGTATATCTGGAGTGTTTCTTACTACCGTACAGCAGGTACACAAGGTTCTCCTTCTATCAGATACTTACCATACATAGCAACCCATGCTGTGCGGTCAGGTTAATTAAGAACTTGCCATATAGATTAACATGGGATTCTCATTAAACTTGACATCACAGTATGGGTTAGACTTAATCTCACGGATGACTTAGTGAACACTGAAAATAACAGTCAAGCAACAGTGGCACATTTCACAAATATAGTGGTATGTGCCATATTTATATGCACACGCATACAAATAAATAGAACAGCAGTGCTAAGGCCCTGATTAATTCAAAATACCAAGAAAAAGCAGAATGTCAGATTCCAAGCTGGAAAAAATATAAGTTTTCAGCACACCAGCTTTTCTGCTGGTACAGTTACTTAGTCTCTTTCAACTCTTACATGTAACACAAGATATTTCTGCTCCCTCACAAGAATTCTCCTGTTTTTATCAAAAGAATCTTTAAGTTTGAGCACTGTTATTACTAAAATCATGAGTTTGCATTCTTGCTTTACTGTCATTTATTTGACTTTCTGCTTTTAAGTGGCACAACTCTGCATATTAAAACTCTTACAATACCAGAAAAAAATAAGACAGAGCACTTTGTTTTTTCTTCTTGCTGTTATGAATTTAGACCTTTATGTGATGGACCACTTAGTTCTAATGGTGGTTTAAAATGTGAGGAAACAGACATGAAGGAAAGAACATGTTGTCCTCACATTCTTGACAGCAGAAGCATCAGTGAATTCTGAGGTTTCTGGGAATGGAACAAGATATCCAAAAAAAGCACAACACAAAAGAAAATCTTTAGAAATCAAATACTGTTGTCCACCCAGAGACAAATTAGCTCAGTTGTTGCCCATGGTATTTGATGTTGGATGGACACTGAAGTTGTTAAAAAAGAATGAAAGAAGAGTGGATAAATATCTCCAATTATTCTAATGATGAACCTTGATAACTTCTCAATTACAGCATCTTAAATTCCAAAATTTATTGTGAAATAATAATTTTTGCTGTACTCAAATAACAACTATGAAGAAGAACAGAATATGCCATACCCAATTCTTTCACATTGGTTCTAGCAATTGTTAACCTTTCCACAAATGCCAGAGTATACATGACATAGCACTATGCATGGTGACTACCTGCAGAGAAGAGATGCCTAGATGAAAAAGAAATTACACCAGTCCTTTAGTAGAATCCAACAGCCTTGACAAACCTGTAGGACAGCTTCCTCAAAAATTCAGTGTACTACTAAATTTGAAGATGGACAGCTGACCTGGGCCCATGAGAAAATATAAAAATTGCAGAAGATAAATTGTAATAACACACATGAGAAGGCTTTATATACAGGAATGAAGAAAAAGTTAATGCATTTTGGTTTTGTTCCTGTATATTTATGCCAGAAAAAATACACCTTTTTTTTTTTTTTCATATTGTGGCTGTCTCTGAAATGAATAAAATACAGGAAGCAATGGACTTAAATAGTTTACATATTTATTTCACAAATTAACCATACATGTTAATGTACAATACACACTGATGACAAACATATGTAATCCATCTTTTTTTTTTTCTTTTTTTAAGATACATGGTTTGTGAAAATGAAGAGCTTAGATCTAACAATAAATTTATGATTTTTTAAAAAATTCCTATGAAAGTACAAGATTCTGAGGAGAGGTGCTCAAACATGGCCCAAGGCTATACCAAATGCCCCAGAGGAAGCTTTCTCAAACTAAAATTTTTTCAGATTTCTACTGTTGTAGCACTGATTGGATCTTCATAAGCACACCATAGTGCTCCTAGCCAATTTATGAAACTTAAAACAAGTCCTTTAAACATAAATCACAAACAGTACTGCACAAGTAGATATAAACATGCCCTGCCTTATGTCTCAGATGTGGACATAAACTGGGAGCTGTTTGGGTACAAGATTTTGAAGCAGGATCATTTTCTACTAAAAATTTCAGTTCATGAATTTGCAAATTAAACACAGGTCACAATCACTTAGGACCTAACCAAAAGCTCTCTGACCTCATTGGCTTTGGACCTGAAAGACCCTTCATGTCACAGCTGACATACAACAGAACAATTCAAACCACTTTCCCTAGGGATCTCTGCTGCCTAATAATCTGAGCAAGGAATGGATAAAGACACATCATGAAACAATTAACACCATCACAATGTTGGGTCAGACACTCTCACTTCTTTTTCCTACCTCTTTCCTTTCTATGAGAAATTACAATTGTCTCCGCCTACTAACAACATGCTTAAATATTTATTACAGGGTCATGACTGGGAAGAAAATTAAGTGACACAATGATATTGGCCTAATCACTCCAGTCATTTTCTCCACATGCTGGGTCATTAGAACTAGCCACTCCTGCAAGTTACGTTTATACTGGGCAGCACAACTTGGCAAAATGAATCTTTTGATCAAAAATTACTATAAGTGATCGAATAGCTTTAAAGATTATTGAGGTTTTGAGGCATATTGACCTCAGTGTGAGAACACATAGAACTCAGAAATAAGAACAAGCATGACCATTACTGAATATACTACAGGAATTGTTCTCTCACACTTAAAATCGTCATGCTCCTTAAAGCAGTTTGCAAAGCAACTGACAGTAATCTGTTAATAATCTGATTTTTCACAAAATTAAAGTAAAAATAATTTGTGGTAAGGATTCTTAAACTTCGGTTTCCACACTGGCATATAGGCACCTGTAAAGCTGGCACATGCATTTGCATTATTTAAATTCTACTAAATATTAATTAATAACTTTTATACTTTTAACATACTCGCTCATTCAATTTAGCACTGTTGATCTAAGAATAATTTAGTTCTGATTTAACTATATGAACTACTGCTGACTCCTCTTCCTAAATATTAGTATTAGTTTAAATACAAAAATATATATTCACACTGAGAACAATAATGTAAAAATCTCTTCTGCTGAGAAAATGCCAAACATAACTCAATACATTCTATTTATTTCTGGTCATCTTGAAACACGCACACTTAACTGTTACTAATAATTGTTTTTTAAAAAAGGAATCTGTATTCATTTCTAATGCATAACAAGAATACTGCAAATAAAATTTGCATTTTAATACTATATATATTCTGTGAATGATACTGGAATATGGGGACAACAAAAAATTATATTAATGAATTTACAGTTACATAATTGATTTATTATGCTCCCTTTCCTTTCTCTTTAACTTTTAAAGATACAGTACAAAATAGATTTTTATGTTTATTACTTGGTAATAGAGTAAAAATCCTGTCCAGTCCCTACTAAAGCAAAGCTTTCTCTTCCCACTGTATAAATTTTCTTTGCTACAGAATAATTCAATTGATATAATTAAAAAAAAAATCAGATACAACAAAGTCAGTAGAGTGAGGTTCATGGTAATAATAGTTTTGCAATGATAGAAACTGTAAACAGGATTTGAATTAGACTCACATTGTCTGACACAACATTGTGAGAAAGGGGAATATCAGCTTAAGGTGTTATTTCATGGAACTATTTCCAAACTAAAAAGCAGGCCAAAGTTAGTATTGTATACCATTAGTCTACAAGAAAAAGGCAATTTCTACATTTTTAGGTGATTTCTAGCCTATGAATTACAAAAACAATAGCACTGGTACAGACACAGGGCTATATACACTATACAAAACAAACGATTCCTGCATATATGAATGTTAATTGAAATATCTTTACAAGAATGAATAAGGAGCTTGGGAAGAGTTTGAAATATACCTCAGTTCGGAAAGTATACACAAGACTTATCCACGCTGTAAATCTCACTTAAATTCCTCAACAAAAGCAAGTTTAAGTGAGACAGAAATATGCCCACATGGGGTGAACTTCATCCCTAAAGAGATGAAAAACAATGCCCCTAAAATTATTGTTGCATTTTTACCTGCAGTGAGTAACAGCATAAAACATTTAGTGTTTCAAAAGAGACTCTGAAATAAGTCATGGAAATTCAGTACAATGTTAACAACGCACAAGTCTCAGCAGTTCCTACCCTGTTAATGGCTATACATTTGTACAGTCCACTATCACTTTGCATCAAATTGTCAATAGTAAGGCTATAAGAACCATCCTCCTCTTCCTGCATATAGTACCGGTCCCCCTCCAACAACATCCCATCCTTGTACCAGTGGACGCTCGGGTGAGGGGAGCCAGTTACGAGACACTGGAAACATGCTGATGCACCAACAAACGTACTGTAATCAGAAATGAGCCTCAGAAATTTGGGAGGAACTTCTGCAACCTGGAACTCAAAGCTACAGCTCTCTGTTTCCTCCACCCTAGACTCAACCTCTTCCTCTTGGGATGGCTCTCTGGACACATCACAATTAATGCTGACACTCTTCTCCCTTTCCACTTCATGCGCTTGTTCAAGCTGCTGTACCAGTCTCCCTGAGTCCTCAGCGTGTGGCTTAAACTCACACTCCACCTCTACTTCTGACCATTTTTCCGAGGTCTCAGCCTTACTTAAAAGCAAGTCACACTTTTCAGGCCTCTCCGGTTCACTGCCCACATCTGTCTCACTGCTTGCCATAGCACTTGCTCCCTGCAAGTCACTCCCTGTGACTATGACAGAGCCTTTACACACTGCTTCTCCCAGCCTATTGATTGCCCGACAGTGATACCAGCCACTATCAGAAGGACCTACATTAAGGACCTTCAGGCTGTGAAGTCCTTCTTTCTGACTTACCATGTACTTCCCTGCAACAGGTGTCACACAGGTGTCACCTCTGAACCACTGCACCACTGGGACAGGCGTCCCTGTTACCGCACACTCAAAGACCGCCTCTGAGCCTTCTGTAACTTTCACATCTGTAAAGGGCACAGCAAAGCGGGGAGGCATTTCGGTCACTTGGAAATCAATTTTCACATCCTCATTCTCCTCTGAGGCGAAGCCTGAAACCTGCTCCAGCAGGGCAAGTGGAAGCACATCCAGGGAGACAACCATGCTCTTCTTGTCTGGGCTAAACTCAGGACTTGTTATGATTTTGACCTGTTTCTCAAACTCTTTCACCTCATTCTCATCCAGCTCCACTTCCAGGAGGATTTCCTGTGGTGAAGGTGACCGTGAGGATGTGTTTTCCTCTAGGTCAAACTGTATAACATGCTGGTGGGTCACAGGGGGTGGCAGTGCTAGTGATCGCCCATCTTCAGGCAAAATTTCCACCTGGGCAATGCTTTTAGCTTCCCCAACAATGTTTACTGCATGGCACAGGTACTGTCCTTCATCACCTTTCTGAATGTTAGTGATCTCCAGCACACACTTGTCCCCATCCTTCTCTACCCGCACTCTCTTATCCGCTTCCAGTAGGGATTTATTATGATACCACTTTACCCCTGGCTCAGGCACACCCACCACCTCAGCCACAAAACTCAGTGTGCTGCCCTCATACAGCCTCCTCCTGCTTAATGCCTTCAAGAACGCAGGTGGCATCTCATTGCCTGATGGCTCTCGGGCTTCACGAGGGGTCCTAAACACGTCATCCCATGGTGGCTGCTCTGGAGCCTGATACCTTTCCTCGCAGGGGGGAAATACTGCCAGGGCATCTTTATATTCCCCAATGGGTGTCCAGTAGTTCTCTGGTGGTGTGATGTCGCCTGATGCTGAGTGAAGTCCCTCAAAGGGTGTGAAGTAGCGCTCAGAGGGTGTGTTGTGCTTTGAACCACCTGAGGGTGTGGAGTAACGTTCGGGTGGCATGCTGTAGTTTGATTCTTCAGATGGTGTGGAGTAGCGGTCAGGTGGTGTCCTGTACCCGGAGCCCTCAGACGGTGTGGAGTAGCGCTCAGGTGGTGTGCTGTATTCTGAGCCCTCAGACGGTGTGGAGTAGTGCTCAGAAGGTGTGGAGTAGCGCTCAGGTGGTGTTCTGTACCCAGAGCCCTCAGACGGTGTGGAGTAGTGCTCAGAAGGTGTGGAGTATCGCTCAGGTGGTGTTTTGTACCCAGAGCCCTCAGACGGTGTGGAGTAGCGCTCGGGTGTGCTGAGTGGTGTGTGGTAGGATGCTGATGAGGCAGTTTCAAAGATCTCCACTGAGGAGGGAGGTGTGTAGAAGCGATCTGAATCAGGTGACTCCTCTCCACTCCCACACTCCAATTCTATAGACATTTCTGACTCAGGAGAGAAGGGCCGGGTCAGCTCCTGCTGGTTTTTGTAATAGTCATAAACCGCACTGAAGGTAACCTCCTCCACTTCCAAGGAAGTGATGGTTTCTCGCTGTTCCTTCTGAACTGTGCCTTTGATATTTGGAGCTTCCCGGATCCCTGTTGACCTTAAATACTTGGCCAGGGATAAATCAGGTTCTGGCTCTGAGACCTGATCAGCACCGGGCTCTGTACCTGCAGAAACATCTTCCCACATTTCTTCTCCATCCAGGCTGTTCTCAGAGGCTTCTGTAGTGGAACTCCTCTTCTTGGTCCAAGACTCCTTTTTTTGTTCCTTCTGTGCCACAGAATTATCCACTGTTAAACCAAGTAGGAGATTCCTAAACGAGAAGTCCTTTGTTCTGTTTGGTTCCTGCTGGGTATCCCCAAGCCTCCCCTCAGGGGAACCTGTGCTTTCTACCTCACTAGTGGAGCAACTCACGCCTTTTTCAAAGACCTTTTCTATCCTGGAGCTGCCTTCCTCCTCTGCCTGATGCCAGGTCTGTGGTTTCTTCTCCTGTGCAGCTTTTTTCAAGTCACTGATGAAGGTGTCACTCTCGAATTCTGTTGGCTCCAGTCTCCCCTCACTCTCCCACACATGCATTTCTTGTACTGTTCCTTGGAAATCTGCAGTGGACTCCAACAGACAACTGTGAATCTGTCCCTCAGGTGAATCCCAACAAACATTTGCCTCTGATTTGTGAATTTCTTCAGCAAAAGTCTGCTCTTCACCAGATGTGATACTGCCAAGGTTCCCATTAGAGATTTGCAAATGAGGCTGCCTGATTTCTGTTGGCTGCACTTCTTCCTGGGCACTGAGTTCCTCCTGCTGCATCCCATGGCTTGGACACAGAACCTCACTCAGAGACATCTCTTCCACAAGCACTTCACATTTGTGCACAGGGGAGATGGGCCCAACTTCTCCCACCTCCACACTCTCTAAAGCTGTGGGAATTTGCACCTGCTTTGTGTCCATATTTTCTTCAGCTGGAAAAGGCTCCACAAACTTCTTCAGATCACATATGATACTGGTCTCATCAATCTCAGATGGCAGTAACTGCTCTTTGAAATGTTTGTCTGGATGAACCTCAACTTCTTCAGTAAATTCCTGACCTGAATTTTCTATGTCAGGAGGAGGAAGAATTAAATCCAAAGAGTAGATGCCCACATCAGACTCTCTTTCTTGCAGTAGTTGTCCATCAATATTTATTTTACGTGCAGCTTCCCCAGCATCAATCAATTCTTCCTTATGAAGATGGTCATCAACCTCAATGTTCTGTTCAATATCTACTGATCTCTCTTGCTCCTTAGCCCATTCCTCCTGCTGTTCTTCTTTTTGAAGACCTAATGGGCCTTTTGAGAGTGTGCTATTGTCCTGTAGGTGGGGCACACTTGGCTCGTCAACAAGAGACATGTCAGAAGCCATTGCCTCCCAAGCAGAAGCATCACTGTCCTCCAAGTAGCTGTCAGTCTCTTCTTGCATCAGTGTTGTTTTAGCAGTAGTGAACTGAAGATCCTCATGCTCCTTTGCCAGAGCAGACTGCACAGAGGCAGGCATTTCTATAAGAGGTGACTTTGAAATATCCCAGGACAGACTGTCTGTGTTTTGTGCCAGCTTGTCACCGTCAGCCTCCAGCTCCTCTGAAAAGTGGCCTGAGTCCTTGGCCACAAGTTCATACTTTTCCCTGGATGTGCTTGGGTGTAAGACAGTGGCATCAATTCCAAAGTCATGTTCCTCAGAGACTGCTTTTTCACTATGCTGTTTCATCTTAGAAATATCACCAGCATCCCTTACACACTCTTCTGCATAACCCACTTTCTGCTTTGCGCAAACCTCCCTGACATCCAGCAGTATTGTTTCCCCTATCCTACTTTCCCCGAAGTCCTTTCCCACCTGCTCACCAGGTGAGGGAGACCACTGCAGAGACCAGGGTAGGTGGCCTTCTTCCTCCTTGGAGCATGTGATCTGTTCCTCTTTCTCCTTCCCGCGTGTACTGAGAAACAGGGAAGGGTTCATGGCAGGGAGTTCCTCAGTGTCTCTATCCTTGCTATACAACCTCGATGCATTAGGTTGCACTGTAAGCTCAGAGGCTGACCGTGCTGTTCCAGCCACATTCTTGGCCACACAACAGTACAGTCCAGCATCTGAAACAGAGACCCCTCGGATGTGTAAACGGTGAGTGCCAGCCTCGCATTTCTCAAAACTCAGCCTCTCACTGGCAGAGAGGTTCTGGCCATTCCAGAACCAGGTCACAGATGGTGGAGGCTGCCCAGACACACCACACTCCAAAACCACTGCCTCCCCTTCACAGCAATGGATATGTGCTGGGGCTTCTGACACAATCTGGGGAGGCTCGTTTCTGACATCAAATGAGAACTTGAACTTGTGCTTTATGGCAGGTGCAGCCTGGCCTGGAAAGGACTGCATGGTCTCTTTCGTCTCTGTGTCTTGCTCCGGTGTTGGAGTAGGGGCAGTGATTTTGATTTCTACAGGCAGTGACAGCAGGTCTGAGTCTGGAAAAGTATTTGGCAGCTCCTGCTTTTCTGTAATGGCCAGACTTACTTTCCCCTCCTCTTTCTCCCCTTTTTTTTGTTCCTCTTCTTCCTCCTCTTCCTTTTCTTGTTTTTTCTTTTCCTTCCCCTTCTCTTTATTCCCTTCCTCGTCCTCCTCTTCTTTTTTGTTCTCCTCTTCCTTTGTCTTCTCCTTCTTTTTCTTCCTTTCCTCTTTCTCTAGCTCCCTAACAACCTCGTAGGCCAGCATCCGCTGCCTCACATGGAGTGCAGCAGAGGTGCTAACTGAGCCCAGAGGATTGGAAATCACACAGGTGACTGTGCCGCTGTGCTGTGGGAGCAAGGGTGAGAAGGTTAGTGTAGAGCGGCACTCTGTGGTGTGTACTGCAGTGCCCCGGATGCGTCCCACTGGATTAGTGTTGTTGTACCAAGTGATCGTTGGCTTTGGGCAGCCATGGAAGAGGCAGGAGAAAGTGACTCTCTGCCCCTCTACAGCCTCTTGGGGCCTGACTCCCTGGACGAAGAGAGGTGGGCAGGGCTTCAGGAGTCCACCATGTGTTTTCCATCTCTTCTCTGCCACCTTGGGCATGCTGTACTTCTCGACCTCCTGCATCTGGAGGGGCTCCGAGCCATCCATCTTGCCAGATGCCTCAGGTGGGCAGTGCTTCCCAGAAGGGCCCCCCTCGGATAGGAAGGATTCCTGCTTCTTTTTCAGCACTGCCCTCTTTGCCTCCCGCAGCCGCTGCAGTTTCCAGCGGATTTCCTCATCCAGCAATTCCTCAGCGTTCACCAGCTTTCCACTGTGCTCCCTACCACGTACTATCCCCAGACGATGAGACTCTACTGATGGCAGTCTCTGGAAACGTATGGTCCGTACCTTGCCCCGGGCTGAGAAGTTTGGCAGCTGCTGCTCAGCGTCCTGGCCCTTGTCAAAGGGCGAGCCAGTGCAGCGGAGCACCACGCGCAGCCGGTCTTGCTGCCGCTGCTGCAGCAAGCATTCCCACCTCTCCTGCACTAACTGCACCTTCCCTACAAAGCCCGAGTCCCGCTGCTCACTGCTGCGCGCCACCAGCAGTGAGGCAGCGGACTCAGCTGAGCCCTCGCTGTTAATGGCGAACACCCTGTAGCTGCCTGCATCATGCTCTTGCACGTCCTGCACCTCCAGGCTGGCACGGTGCGTGTGCTCCTCGCTCTCGGTGCGGATCACCTTGCGGCAGTCCTGGTGGACCGGCCGATTGTTGTGGAACCATGACATGTGAGGTGGTGGGCATGCCACCAGCTTGCATTGGAATACAGCTGGGTCCCCCTCCAAGACGGACCTACACTTGAGGCCCTGCATGAAGGTGGGTTTGCAATTCTGGGAGCAGCCCAGCACCACCCTTGCCCCATGTCCCTCGGTGTTCGTCTTGCTGTGTCGCTCTGGAAGAGAAGGGAGGAGACTGAGTTACAGCGTGCCTCGCTCTATCCATTCATTGATTGAAAAAAAAAAAAAAAAAAAAAAGCAATTGAATTAAAAAAAAAAAAAATGGGCATGCAACAGATTTCATCACACACCCAGGAAAAAAAAGGTAATTCACTCACCATATTTGTTCGAATAAACGCAATGCCTTGCTCTGTTTTAAAGATTGACACGAAAATCGTTCGTTGTCTGTTCTTTCTTCAGACTGTGGGCATTTCTTCTTGAACAAGCAAAAATGAATTTCAAAACAACACGTTCTTCTGTGTGTGTTTTTGCTGCCTGGAAAAGCTGCGTGTCTTTGAGTGGCAAAGAAGAAAATCTTACCTGACTTGCAGACAGTAGAATAAACGCCCTTTCTGACCCCTCTGCTTGTAGATTAAATGTTCAAACAATTGAGAAAAAAATATTTTGAAAAGATATACAAAAAACATAAGTAATTAGCTAACATGAAATGAGAAGGCGTTTATTCGAACTAATACAGCCACTAACAGTGTTACGCACAGGAAAAAAAAGCAAGCAACATGAACCACATATGCTATCTGCAAGCCAGGGTAAGAGATGTATAATGATGAATTAATGTATGTAAATGAAGTGCAAGGAATCAAAGGAAATGTATAGCTTCCACATACCCTGAACAACAAATGTATTCTAGCACAATTCATTCATTCAATAATGTTCATTGAACTGACTGTGGTTAGGTTGATAACTTGCTTAAACATAATGTGATTAAGATTTGTATAGCTTCCTTCTGAAGTAAACTACTGCATGCATTCAAAAGGAAATTGAACAAATAAAAGCGCTGTGAACAGCTGCAAAGCATGAAGTAAAATTTCAAAACATGGCTGCAAAATCATAAATTTGAAGTTTTAAACATTTTAAAACTTAAATAACCTTATAATGCAGATAAACCTTTGCATATCAAAACAAACATGCAACATGTTCCAATATGCCTCAAAAAGTGTCTGTCTTTCCCCATCAGACACTACACATAAGCGGATAAAAGCTTTTCACAAAGTTGCTAACTATTGGAACTAATTATTCAGTATGACATCAGTAGTGACTGTACCTTTCACTTCCATTTCAATCTCTTCCTCTAGCTTCTCATACATAATTTTTTCAGGAGCTAGAAAAAAAAAAAGGATTTTTGAGCTCAAATTGCCAATCAACAGTTTATGAAGTAAAACATTCAATCTCTTGCAAAGATACAGAAATTCACACAAATACACATAAACGCATGCCAAACAATCCAAATATTTGATAAACATTGAGAACAGATTACCCAAATGCTTTCAAACTTGTTTGCAATGTATACTTTTCTACAATATTTATTTATGTTTCTGTGCAGGATGGGGGAAAGTTTCTAATGGAACATGCCTTTATCATGCCTTAAATCCCTGAAGAAAACATTCAGCAATCCACAGGCTTATGAGATGCTTCTAGTTCTTTATCATCTCCCGGGAAAGAATGTACTGGAATGCAATAATGCTGTGCAAGAGGAACTGATACTTGGAAGGAACATGCAGTTGCCAACCTGTCACTCTCAGATGGGTGCTGCACTCGGCTTGTCCTGCAGGATTAACTATTCTGCACTTGTATGTACCCTGGTGGT
Organism: Chrysolophus pictus; assembly: GCA_037305975.1. NCBI lineage: Eukaryota > Metazoa > Chordata > Aves > Galliformes > Phasianidae > Chrysolophus > Chrysolophus pictus. The sequence continues at coordinate 22,453,589 of CM074582.1, forward strand.
TCTGACCAACTTTCAACAATCTTAAACTGCACAGTGGCCCATCGTGTTTTAAGGAACACAATGCAGACTCCTCAACTATGAGCTGATTGCACAGCCAGACCACACAAGGTGTAGGCACACCCTTCATTATGCAAAAGAGTAACACATCATCTCCTTCTTTTACAATGGTTTCTGAAGGCAGAGTTTCAAGAAACTCTGGTGTTCTGGCATCAGTTTCAGTAAAGTCTTCGCATGGCACAACGTCAGGATAGTAGACCCTGCTTCTTTGCTTCTCAGCTTCATGGAATCTTTGGCACGTAGATATAAACAAGCTCGAAGTTTTCTTTGATGACTCTTGTTTAACTTCAGATGCTTTAAACTGACAATCTTTGGCTGCTTTAAATCTTTTAGTATCTGATTCAAGGGTAATTTTTGTTACTGCTTTGGCTTGTGCTTCTTTAGCTAGGTAAGAATAAAGTTAGGAAAAGGATTAGATCAAATGTTTTTCAGGAATAAAAAGCATCCTTACATTTAGATGGGGAAGAAAAACAAACATTAATTGGTTCTGAAAAGAATGACCAGCATATTAAGGCTACAGGGCTATTAAATATGAGAAGTTTATATATTTTAAGAGCTCCCTTTTTGCTGGGCTAAGCCTAAATTCCAGTTAAGCCTATGGGACCTTCATGGAACCAAGACTTGGTTCATAAGGCGTAATACAAGTCTATCTTTGCATTTGAGAGCTTCAGTGTAGAAAATAGAAGCAGGCGATTATGTAAAGCACTTTACACTGCTCAGTAGTAAAGAAAGAAAATTCAACATGTAAGAGCCAAATCAATGTTACAGGATCAATGGCTTCCTCATCATTTTTCTGCTCTCAATACCTTCAAGTTTACGAATACAATCACACATCTAGTGTGGCAATAATACATTTTTAGTTTCAGTAGTGGTAACACAACTAATAATTTAATATGCTGATGCCAGGAGAAAGGGAAGGAGCTTAGAAAAAAAAAATACTTAGATCTCAGGGCAAGTGAAAGGTAGTAGACAATTCATAAGTGCAGTAATACAGAACATGCACCCATTAATCCTTTCAAGCATATTGCCCGATACAGCAAGCCTGATATGTGGGAAATAGGTTGGACCCCTCCAGTCTGAAATGACCACATATGTAATTTAACTGACATGCTTTACTCCCTTAAACATCAGCTTCAGAGATTCACAAAATGCAAAAATTCCTACTGCCTGTTCTGCTTTACAGCTCACTTCTCATATCGTGAAAGATACAAAGAATCAAAAGACACAGAAGACTTCTGTTATTTGCTGGAAAGAGGTATGAAGTTACAACACTTATTAGTGGTACCAGAAATGTGGAGGGGAAGAACCAAAGCATTGTTACTAGAACTTTCTCAATTAAATGCTGATTATTAGGGACATTTGAATGAGCTATAAGCTGTGATAATAAAGTTGCAAAACATGCCATAATTTTTAAAGTCAGATAACCACCTTTGACTGTTAGTATTGCAGCAGTTGTTGCTCCTCCATAATCATTATATATAGTACAACTGTACAGTCCTTGATCTATCAGCTGAGCATTTAAAACTGTGAGCTGTAGGACACTTCCATTTTGTGATATCTTCAATTTTTCTGACACTTCTATCCGTTTACCTTCATGGGCCCAAAGAAACTCAGAGAAGAATTCATTTTCTAAGGCACATATGAACTGAGCAGTGTCACCAGATTTCACAGTTAGGTCTCTGAGTTGCAGGAGAATCACTGGAGGAACACCTTTTGATTCTTGAGCAGTAGCCATAGAGATTCTGGTGCTCTGAGATGTCTGGGAAAGGACTGTTGTGTGCATGGCTTCTGCTTCTTCAACTGATGTAGCTTTCATGGTCAACCTTTCAGATATGCTTTCAAAAACCTGCACACCCGATTCCTGTGATGGTTGTTGCATTGATTTAAATTCTTTTCGAAAAGCTTTCGTATTCTTCTTTGTGAAAGGAGTAACATGAAGTTCTGATATAGCCTGTGACCGCATAGACTCTTTTACATCTTTCCCAGAACTTTGCCTATCTAGGGCTTGCACTGTGTAATCAAGTAACAAAAAAAAACATTAGTATCTACAGAACTTTACTGAGCCATGCTCTGAACAAAGTCATACAGCATGGAGAAAGAAAATGAATGATCTTCATTTGAAAACTCAGCATGCCAGATGCACTACGCTCTTTACAGGAAGAATATCCATACACAGATGTGAATGAAAAGTGATGCCTAGTCTAGTCATGCAGCTGACAAACAGTTGATGCTTTTTTCTTCTTTGACTTGACCATTTCAATATGAGATGACTTATGAAACTTTTTTCCTTTCCCTCCCGCCCCCCTACAGAATAGGGTGAAAATACCTCAGTCAATGCTATAACCATTACTTAATTCCAAAGCTTAAAAAATCTGAACTTCTTCAGTAAGATTATCTTTACTCTAGACCCATGTCAAGATAGAAATTCACAGATCTCCTCGTATGTTAGAGTTTAAACAGAAGAAATGAAAGTGTCTGGGTTATAGATGATGGGTATTATTAACATTAGCTGCTAAAGAAAAGGTATGAAATGAAGAAAGAATATTAGTGACAGTGTGGTATACAACAAACTGAATCCCTCTGAAGTAAAAATGGGGCTTTACCTTCTGCAGTCACTGTAAGTGTAGCTGTACAAGTTGTTTCTCCAGCACTATTTCTTGCCTTGCAAGAGTACTGGCCAGCATGCTCTAGGAAAGCATCTACTATTATGAGCATAACTGTGCCTGTAAACTCATCAAAGTGGAACACTAAGTCTTTTGTTGGAAGCATGAGCTGTTGATTATGAAACCACTGGATTTCTGGTTTAGGCATGCCAGATACTCTAGCTTGAAATCTGACTGTTTCCCCACTGCAGACCCTGCAGCACGAAATAGGCTGGATAAAGATGGGCCTTTGGCCAATAGTCTCCTCCTTAAGTGAAACAGATGAAGAAACATGCCAGTGGGACTCTGCTGTAAGTTCTTCAACCTTTTTAAATCCTGAAAAGAAGCACGCCAACTTTTAATTTCTTTCCCTACACTACATTTTCTCTCTCATTCAAGATTTTTTTTTTCTAACTTGCAACTATTACAGCAAGAACTATTCTAAAACATCATCTATAAAATCTGTTGCAAAAAGAAAAAGAAATAATTTATAGTTAAATAATAGCAAGAACAATATAAAACCTTAATAGCAAATTCTCCAGACAATATTTCTTCTATAAAGCTTTGATCAGTATTTTCTCAGATTGTATTTCCGGGTGATCCTTCAGGTCCCATCCAACCCACATCATTCTATATGTGAATGTGATTATTTTCCCAAGATTGGTACACACCCTTGGTTAACATGTTCTCAAAACTTACTTTCAAAGTAATATTTTTCATACAAAAACTCTTACTCAGTTCTCCTCACAATCAAATGCAAGAATGTGAAAGCAAAGCACTTCCATTAGAAAAGAAGGTATGTTTGGTTTGTGTCAGATTCTAATACTGGAGAGAATGAAAATGTGGAATGTATGGAACACTGAGAAACTGTGACGCATTTTGGAGACATACAAATGTGTTGTGGACATAGTAAATGGTAGCAATGAGTTAAGTTAAAAGACAACGTGACAGACAAGGACTTACATCAGCTTTATGTTAAGATTAGTGTTGGAACACAACCTAAACAAGATATCTTCTTTAACTTCTTTTTTAAACACTGTACCTTCCAACTTCAGGGTGGCAGTGCTTGTCACTTGGCCCACGGAATTACTTGCTACAAAGGTGTAGGTGCCTTCATCCTCTGGATAAGCTTCAGCAATCTCCAGCTGATAAGTGTCTTCAAACTGAGTCATTCTAAAGAAACGTGATGGCTTGATCTCTCTGTCTTTGCTATACCAAGAGACTTTCAGATCTGCTCAAGCAACAAAAAGAAGAAAAAGTATGTAAATAATGATATTAGACCAGTCAGTAAATATCATTTTTATGTCTGTCAGAAATCTTTAATCTCAAGTCTATTTTTGTGCTTGAATATGCCTTACATTAACTTTGGTAATATAGGATCAGTGGAAAGTTACATAAGTGTTAAGTTTTTATTTTACTCATCCTACATCATTGGATCCTGAGTAAAAATCATTTTTACTCTTTTTAAAGTGTAAATTTTAAAATATTTTGCTACTGCTAGAATTAGAGAAAATCACATTTTAAAAAATGGATTCCCTTTTAAAACCTGAGAATGTTTCAAAATCACTAGGCTGAGCTGAGCAGTTTGAAAAAAATAAAATCGAATGCCCTTTTGGAAAGAACAGTTTCTTGCCTCTTTTTATTGAAATGCCATAAGTTGCACAGGAAATACTTCTTTAGAAAGATCCTGTTTTTGTACCTTTGTAATAGTCCTAAATAAGATTTTCTATTACTTGTATAGATTCTTGTAGCCTTGGGAAAGAAGAGGAATGAAATATAAACTGTAAGCTCAGCTCTTCATTTTGTGTTGTATTACATCATGAGTCAAATATTTTCACACAAATAATGTGATTACTGTTATCAGATGAAAGAGCAAGTGTTTTCAATAGCCAGTTGCAGTGTGTACCATTAAACAATATATTTTCAGTAGTGTATTACCTAAGATTTGCACAATACAAGTGAGCAGTACATAAATTCATTATGAGGCAGTATTTAATAAAGGGGGCCTAGATGAAATAGATTTGTCTTTTCAAAAAGGGAAGAAAAAAAAAAAACAAGACCCTGGAGTTTGATGTTAAGTGGTGGAAAAGCAATTTATGTATTGGTATAAATGTATATGTGTGCTAACAACGTATTATGGATTTTTACCTGTATCACTCAATTATTTTTAAAGTTTGAGTTTCATTTATCTTTAAATAATTATAAATTCTTTGGGATTGAAATGGGATCTTATTCTACATTTTGCAATGTGAATAATTTATTACTTGTCATACTCAAGACCATTTTTTGAAGTAAAGAAAGGGATTTTTTTTTTTTATTAACTTGGAAAGAATTACTTATACTGTAGGATCTAAAAGTAGAAAAGAAAAATTCTTGAAGAGACTTCAAGAGATGATAAGTAAACACTTAGAAATCCTTTCTATGCTAGGAAAATAATGCCATGGCAGTTTACAATTTGCAGAAATGCTTGAAATATTAGGATGTAGATTTTGGTCTGTTTCTTCAGTTAATTGATGTGATACTGTGTGATACCGAAACCTTTGTCATATTTTTCAGTCATGATGTTCTGTTTAGAAACTCCATGTTATTGCACTGACACAGTTTTGCAACTTCTGTTAGCATTTGAGACTCCCAGGTTTCTGTAGGCACATTTTTTGGTGTGTCAGATATGCTAAACACTTGTGTTAGAAATGCTTACTGTTTAAGACAATTTAAAATTTCCATGCTTGCTGCCATCTTTGACTCATGACTTGCTTAACTGCTAGTTGTCAATAGGTAACATTTTACAGTGTGCATCCATCAAATAACTGTACCTCAAGGGAAAGACTGATTCAAGTCCATATGCTGCAGCATATTTTCTGAGTTCAAACTGAAAAATTCTGAGAGGTGAAAAGATATAAAAGTATTTCATTAAATTAAACCCACCTGTCCCTGTAACTCTGCACTGAAAACGAGCAGACTGTCCCTCGGATGTAACAGCATCACGGAGTGGTACTATGACAACAGGTGGATACACTGGCACCTCTAGCTCAGGAGAAACAACTTCTGGGACTAAGGGATAAGAAAAGTAAGTAATTTTTAAAGGCAAAGGTTAGGTGCAACTAAATGTTATCAATAAAATTTCACAGACATTGCGAACATAGCAAACTCACTTTCCACTGAAAGTGAAGCTGAAGTTGTAGCAACTCCATAGTCATTTTTGGCTTCACAGGTGTACACAGCTGAATCTTCAGGGAAAGTTTCAATCAGTAACAGCGTGTATTCTTGAGCATCATGAAGAAATTTGCACTTGAAACCTGGAGAAAGCTGTTGATCATCTTTGTACCAGGAAACTTTGGGCTGGGGTTTCCCTGATATCACCGCACAGAAGCGGGCAGGTTTACCCGACTCCACAGTGGTTGGCTGTAGCTCCTGGATAATCTGGGGTGGCTCTGGAGCTGCAGTTCGGAAGGTGGGGGGGTTGGGGGGGGGGAGGAGGGGAGGGAGAAAACAGGGAGCAGAAAGGCAGGAAGAGAGATGAAGAGAAAGGGGGGGGGGAGATAGAGAGAAAGGGAGAGGGAGAAGGGGAGAAGAAAAGAGGGGGAGAGGAGGAGAGAAATCTCATTACTGGTATTTATCATGGGTTCTAAAGCATTAGCAAATAAATTTTCAATTTTAATCTTATTGTTCCCAATCTTGCTTGCTCAAGAAAATCTGCCCTTCTTCTTGATAGGAAGGGAATGATCTAGAAGCAACTGCCTTAACAAAAGTAGCTATGGTGACATATGTTTTGTCTCGGCAAAATGCCTCCAAAAATTGTTACATTGGTCCTAATGGCAAGGTCTATTTGTCCATATGAAAAAAAATTAGTTTTATTTGAACTTGATATTTTCCTGGTCTAAAATAATACAGAGTAAAAAAGGACTGTTACAGCATTTTCTTCGGCTATTTCAGTAGAGCAAGAAATATCTATGTGTATGAGGCTTTTGGCAGTGTTCTAGAAATAAGATTCCCTTTGCATTTATTTTTTAATTTCAAGGTAAGATTTTGAGAAAAGTTATATAAATATCAGAAAAATACAGGGTAATAAATGAAGTCAAAGTGTTAGTTTGGGTATACATACCATTCACATAGAGAACAACAGAACTCCTATTCCGTCCTGCAACAAAAGTATATTCTCCAGCATCAGAGTAAGTGGTTTCAAAGATGCTCATTCGATGAATTCTCCTTTCCACCACATAGCTGTATCTTTCCTCATAATGGAAGTTGATCTCAATGCCATCCTTGTACCACTGTGGTTCAATGTCATCTTCATTAACTTCAAATTCAATTTCAGCTCTTTGTCTCTCAATGACCTACGAATAAGTATTAGAAACATTACAAATAGCATTTGTTTTTCCAGGTTTTCTCACACTCCAGTAAAACTTCCCAGAGGAAGGCTCTGGCCTTACAAATACTTTTTTTTTTTCTGTGAGGTTTTTCAGGTTAGATGTAGTTGCTCCTCCTTCGCATGATTATTTGAGTTAGAATAATAAAGTTATAAAATATTTATTCTTCATTGTATGCTGTACCTGAATATCTTTACGGATGCTTCTGATTCGAATGTCACGACCTTCCACTATCAAATTGGCACTGGATGTGTTTCCACCTGCTACTACAGTGTACTGACCAGCATCAGACATTTTCGTGGAAGGAATGATGAGACGATGGACGTATTTCTCCCTCTGAATTTTCATCCTAAGGTAACCAGAAAATAAAGTGAATAAATTATTTCCTTGGGGAAAATACATTTAGAAAGTCAATATGGTGTAGGAGGAATAATTTACCTGTCACCAATCTGAAGTTCTTGTCCATCCTTCATCCACTGGACCTGAACGTCAGGTTCTGAAATTTCACATTCAAAAATGGCTCTCTTCTTCTCCACAACCTTAATATCTTTAATATGCTTCCTAAATTCAATGTGACGAGCTGGAGGAGAGTGGAACAGAATGAGTGCCATTCTTCTATTTAACTCATTATAAGTCACTAAACATAGAAATCAAGAGACCAAATACCTTCCACATATAAAGTGGCTGATGAAGCTGCTTTTCCAGCAACAAAAGTGTATTCTGCAGCATCGCCAAAATGCACGTTCCTTATGGAGAGTGAGTGTGTGAGCTTCTTTGTTCGTATCTGGCATTTATCAGTAGATTTTATTTCCACCCCATTCTTCAGCCATTTATATGAGATACCTTCATAATTAACAGTAACTTCAAATGTGATTGTATCTTTCTCTTCAGCGTTAATGTCTTCGAGCATAGAGGTAATTAGGATAGCTAAGAAAAAAAAGAAATGGGCATGGTTTAGGGTTTTTGCTTTTAACACACCTCAGCTGGTCCAGAGATGTTTAAAATCTCTAAGACAGTTTCTGACTTTTGGTGATATTTGAAGGAAAGCTTAAGTTTTTGTGTCCAGAATGAATACTACAATTAAATTTCTCCAAACCTTCTGAATGACAGTCTCCTGTGGAGACTTGACACTTAGGCACATTGCTCTAAACACAGGGATCAATGGCCTGACTTTCAAGTTTGCAGCTTCTACCTTTCTTTTAAAAATGTAGCTTAGGCTATGTAAGGTTATTTTAAAATCTATGATATTCCTGGTTTTGTCTGAATTGCACCTGCATTACAATAAACTCTAGTATTGTTAACTGTAAAATATTCTGTTAATTTCCTATTCACATACGTTTTACGGTCAGAGTTGCACTGACTCTGTCATTTCCACAGACAAATGTGTATTCTGCAGAATCTTCACTGCTTGTGTTCATGATGTTCAGCTGATGGAGTTTCCCCTGGACCACTATTTTGAACTTTTCACTCATTTCAATCTCCACACCATTTTTCAACCAGACAGCAGGTACGTTGAAATGAGAAACTTCACATTGAAAAGAGGCAGTTTTGGTCTCAGGGATCTCAATGCTTTTCATGGTCTTTGTGATGTGTATGGCTGTGGGTAAAAAATAAAAATAAAAAAGAAAGAAAAGGATTTTTTAAAAGGTCTGTATGTGTGCAGGACTTAAAAAAAAAAAAAAAAAAAAGATAAAAGTCTACAAAGTGTGAGATCTGTTTTATGTGAGATGGTATAGCAACTCATATACTTTCTTACCAACTTGCAATACTTACTTTCCACAAATAGTTTTGCTTTACACTCAAGCTGTCCAACAAAAGCTGTGTATTCTCCAGCATCAGCAGGAGATATATTATGCAGCATCAGCTTGTGGACTTTCCTCTGTGATATCATCTTGTATTTATCACTTTGTTTCAGCTCAACATTTTTGTGGAACCACCGAACTGGTACAGTATCATGGGATACACTCAGTTCAAAGGAAACAACAGCATTTTCCAAAGCAGTCACATCCTTTGGCTTCTTGATAATCTTGACAGCTTAAGGAAGAAAGTTAGCAAGATTCAGAAGTTTGCTTGATTTGAATTTTAAACCTCACATTACAGCAAACGTTCAAAATAGACTGACTTACTTTCAACATGAAGTCTGGCATTTGCTCCTATCTTTCCAAGCTTAAAGCTATAAACAGACTCATCAGTGACAACACAATGCTTGATTTTCAGTGTGTGAACTGTTCCTTTCACTGAAATTTCATATTTGTCATTTGATTCAAGTTCAACACCATTTTTAATCCACAGAGCTCCTTTCACATCAGGGTGAGAGAGTTCTACACTGAACACTGCCTCCTGTGTTTCTGTCACAGTCAAGTTCTTAAGAGTCTTCTTTATCTTAACAGCTGGAAAAAATATTAAAAAAAAATAATACTAAACACAATGATCTTAAAAAAAAAAAACAGAACTATGATTCTTCATTTTAAAATCTATTACCTTTGTATTGATTTAATTTCTACTAAAGTGATGTGCTTGGAACACAAAAAGAACCTTTACTTGTAGTATCCATGAGAACCAATTTTTCTTTATTTGATATGTTTAATAAACAGCTAGAAAATAGTGAATTTCTATCAGCCAGACAGTATCTTAAATAAAATATGCTTTTTTAAAAAAACAGCATGCTAAATTCCAGAAGTGCAGGCTCCAAAATACTAAGTTTTGCTATCTCAGATAGAGTGACATAATGTAGCACTGTTCTCAAAATGTGAAGCTTGTACGCTTATATCTTAGGGTCCAAACCAGACATAGTGAGTGATGCTGAACCGAATCTTAAAGACATGAGTTATTTATTTATATTAAAAAAAAAAAGCAAAACCAAAACCCAGACAAACTAACCTTCAACATGCAGTTTAGCAGACGTCTTTGAGCTTGCTATTTCATAGCTATATTCACCCATATCATCCATCTTTGTGGCAGGGATATTAAGTCTCCTCTTTACACCATCAGTTTCAGCACGATACTGATCTGTCCTGGGTAATGGTTTACCATTTTTTAGCCATTGGCCCTCTGATTCAGGATTTGCCACCTCACATTCAAAAACAGCTCTCTGGGACTCAGCCACAGTCAGGTCAGTGAGAGGCTTTGAAATGGCACCTCCTGTTGGAAAGCAAAAGTACATGGTTTGTCTTGTTTGTTTTGTTTTTTGCTGTCACACATCTGTTCAATTTCCCCCCATATGAAAATGCAACCATATGAAAATCAGGTAGTAGACAGAATTCTTTGCCCCGATTTTCTACATGCCCATAGTCATTCTGAGCTCTGTGAAAAATCAAGAATAGAATGTGATGTGAACACCACAAAAATATATTTTTCTATCCTAGTTATTTTAATTTACTATTTTTATTATCAGCAGAGGCACACCAAATATTTAAGAAAAAAATAATCCTTCTTACAATAATTATATTAAAAGCATGCTAAAATATTCCCTTCCAAGACTGTGATTTAGTAAAACATATAAATGCTTCCTTAACAACTCTGTTGAATTCAGTTTGCAGAGATCACAAAAGATAAAGGGAAGAACAATGAGAACATAAAATAAGAGAAATTAAAGGCTAAGGAAGTACAGAAACAGCACACAGACATTACACTTACAAAGAACGGTACTTTGAGCCTTATTTCTAATCACAGTGAAATAAAAATCTTGGACTTTAAGTCTACTAACCTGCCACTATCAATTTTCCAGATGTTTTCTTCCCTCCAGCGTAAAATACATATTCTCCTTCATCATCTTTCATCATTTTCACCACTGTCAATTTATATATTTTGCCATGTGCTTCAATTTTGTATTTAGGACCAGCCTTGATCTCTTGCCCTTTGAAATTCCAAAGTACATCAATCCCTGAATGGGAGAGCTCAACCTCAAAAGATACATTCTGTGTTTCAGTGCAGGTGATGTCATGAAGACCTCTGATAATCTCAATTTCTATAAAAAATAAAAATAACACAACACACACATTAGTTTCTTCCACTGTTTTGTACTGAAAAATTATTTCAAAATAAATTTGCCTCGTAAACAAAACTTACCTTCAACTGTGACATTGCAGCTTGTTTCAACTTTGCCAACCATTAACTTGTAATGTCCTTCATCTGATGCGTGGGTTCTGGTAAGCACTAGCCTCTGTTTAGTGCCTTTACACACAGCTTGTACACGTTCATCAGGCTTTATCTGATGATCATTTAGGTACCATTTGGAAGAAGTTACATCTGGTGCTGAAACTTTGCATTCAAGGATAGCCTTTGTTCCTTCAACTACATGAACATCTTTTAGAGGAACTATTATTTCCACACCTGCAAAGTTACAGAAATTGTCATGAAAAAGCTATACCTTTAAAAAATAATCATAATGAACCCAAAATCAAACATGATTTCAAATTCATGGTAATGACTTACTGTACACAGTAACTTGTCCAGTGGTTGATAGTTCAAGACCAGGAATGCTGAAAGAGTAAGTTCCACTGTCTTCTTTTGTTGCATCTTCTATCAACAACATGTGTGACTGTTTATCCAACACAATATGAATACGATCACTTGATTGAATTTCGTGACCATCTTTCATCCAGACACCTTCCACATTTTCTAGAGAGACTTTAACTTCAAGTTGTACAATATCTCCCTCACAGACTTTTTGATCAGTAAGTCCTTGAAGAATAGTCATGGGACGAGCTATGGAATGAAATGAAATGAATTAATCCTCGTAATGGAATACTGAATACTAAGGCAGTCTGGTATATAACAACTCATACTAAAGAACATCTATCATATATAGATGATATAAATATTAGATATGCTTACGCTTTATCTTTAGTTTGCAGTGAGTCCTTTTCCCATCAACAACAAAGCTATACTCTCCTTGATCATCTTTATTAACATCTTTAATAGTGAGGATTCGGCGCCCACGACGGGATGCAAGCACGTATTTATGATTGGAACTGAGTTCAACATCACCATGATACCATTTCCCCTCAATGTCTTCTGGGGAAACCTCACACTCAAGTTCACCTGTGAAGGATTCTGGGACTTCAATGTCCTCAAGTTCTTTAATGAACTCAACCACAGCACCTATGAGTAAAAATAATTATGTTCATGAATGAGTTTGAATAGATACCCATGATGAAAAAATTTCTTATTAAATTGAACATAAGGAGATATATATATATAAGCACACATTGTGACCATTTTTCATAAATGTATCTCAAAGTTTTCATATTGGATTCAAAAAATATGAAAGTGGTTTGAACATTTCCTAGTGCATTTGTCTGAATTGTTTTATTTCTTTTTGAAGTAGATTTCACTTTAAAAGTACTAGGTTCTATATATAAGTACTATAGTTCTAAGCTGTGTGCTTCTTACCTTCAACAGTAAGTTTTGCAGTAGTTTTTACAGATTCATCTTCTACCAGTGCACAGCTGTAGTCGTCAGCATCAGACATTTCTACTGCTAGTACAGAAAGAAAATGAGCCTTTCTGTCTGAGTGCATCCTGTATTTTTCTCCAGAATGAATCTCAATTCCATTCTTAAACCATTTCACTTTGACAAAGGGTTCTGATGTCTCACATTCAAATGTTGCCATGGAGTCCCTCTCTTTAGCAACAATATCTTGCAAGTTCTGGATGAAGCTAATTAGCTGCTTGGCTGCAAAAACAATATGTAATGAATCAATAGGGCACTTGTCATATAGGCTTAACTAGAGTAATTGCTATGATAGGCAGCAGGATAAAAGTAAGAGATTTAAAATTACCTTGCACTAACAGGAAAGCATGGCTGGAAGTTTCACCAGCTATATTGACTGCTTTCACCATGATGCTGGCTGAATCATCAGAAGTCACATCTCTGATGACCAGTTCACAAACGTTATCTTCAGGCCAGTACCAGTATATACGATCAGTCCTTTCAATCTGCACACCATTTCTGAACCACTGGCACTCAGGGTCTGGTTTCCCTACCACTCTCACACGGAAGTGGGCATCTGTGCCTTGGGCTACAGTCTGGCTTTGAATTCGTTCAAATATCTTGGGAGCTTCCATACTTGGACTAAGTTCAACCTTCTCTGGTTTGAACGTTGGAATGGTGATTTTGCCTTCAGGAGGAAGAGCTTTCTTTTCTTCCTCTGGGATCTCTTTGGTCCAGTGAAGAAGTTCTTCTTTTGTCTTTTTTAACATCTCCTCATATGACTCATCCTTCTTGCGAGACTTAAGTTCCACAGCAGTGATGGCTTCATAATAGCCCTCTTCTGTCCTTCGCTTGAACTTACTGCGCAGCTCTTCAGATTCCTCTGACAGTTTCTCATGTGTGATTCTTTCAGCTCTTTTAAGTTTCACTACCTCTTTGGTTGTTGCCTCAGCAGGCTTGTCTATCTTCTGTACCTCAAAGAGAAGTTTTCCAGGCTCTGTCACTACAGGTTCATGCCTGGGTTCAGGAGCCCGACGAAGAACTGATCTGAAGTCTTCCCTCTGCTGGATCTCAAGTTTCACCTTATGTTCAATAAAGCCTTCTGGATTCTCTGCAGTGACTTTCACTTCACCTGTGTCATATGATTTGCAGTCCACAATATCCAGGTAGTGGATCCCATCATAGCGGAGTCTAAACCTTTTGCTCTTACGAATGAGCTGGCTGTTAAGGTACCAGTTGACCTTGGGAAGAGGATAACCAGTCACACGGCAGCGGAATCGTGCCGTTTCACCTTCCAAGACTCTTGCAGGCTCAGGAACCAAAACAAGCTCTGGCTTTTGTTTCTCCTTTTGATCAATAGCAACTGCAGGAAGAGCACCTTCATGTGCCATTCTTTCTAACTCTTCAATTCGCTGCATTCCTCTTCTGCCTTCTGGCAATTGAGATTCTTCCACAAGGCTTTTCTCATCCTTCACAATCAGAGTAGCAGATGTATGGTCTGTACCATATTTGTTAGTTGCCCTGCAAGTGATCACACCACTATCTCTGGAATAGGCTACTCCATAGTCCAGGCTACAGTACCCAAACTCATTGATCATCCGGAGTCTGTTAGCTGCTTCCAATGGTTTGCCATCATGCAACCATTCCACCACCATAGTTGGGTCACCAATTGGTGTAAGCCTGCACTCAAAATGCGCTGGTCCAAATTGCTTCAGTCTTAACGATGTGAGCTTCTTCTTAAAAAATGGTTTCTGCTGCTTTTCTTTGTCATAAAGATCCCCCTCCTCCCACTGCTCTTGACCATAACGCAAATGGAGGGGCTCTAACTCTGGTGCTGCAATTTCCTTGGCTTTGTAAGTCCCTTTTGGAATGATTAATCTCCTTTCTGGTTCTGGTTCAGCATGTTCAACTTCAACATTCACCTTGCACCTAGTAGTGTCCCGCCCAGCTTTGTTGATGGCAGTAGCTGTATACCATGCAGCATCTTGCCTGACAGCAGATTCAATTTTAAGGGCAGCGGCCCCTTTTGTTCCTTCAATCCTGAAATATTAAAACAATTATTTAAAATTTTTCTTCACATGTCTGAAATAAGGTCAAAGCTTCTAAAGGCAATTCACTGAAGGAATTAGGTGATTATTTACATTTATTCATATTGGAGTGTAATACATAATAATCAAATAGACAAGGATAATAAGATGCAGTCTTGAATCCAGTGGCAGTTTTGCTTGCAGAAGACTGCAAAACTGGAGACTGAGAAAGGTTCTCTAAGTCTCTGCTATAAACTGGATTTGCATAACACAAAATATACTGTTATACAACCCAGATAATATTGAGGGAATCCTACAAAACATTTTCTGACTCTGAGCTGTTCTGCAATGCAGAAGTTTTACTGGTTTCTGAAACCAGTAAACCAGGACTAAGCCCCCAGTTTATTCCTTCCGTGGAAGCAAAGATATTTAGCGCTCTGTAGGGTGCACTTAACATCTAACAGAATGGTGATTATTAACTGTTTTACTATTAAAAACAAAATAATCAAACAAAAAACATGACAATTGCTTACTTTATTCTGGGATATTTGTGTGGTACAATGATGTCACTATTCTTCAACCACACAATGTCAGGATTAGGGTTGCCAGTTGCTTTCACAGACATGTGCAGTCTAGAGCCCTCTTTTACACTAACATTCTTGAGCCTTTCCACAAAGCGTGGTCTAACTAGGTCCTCCTTAGCTGAAATAGCAAGGGAAAGTTATTACAAGAGGAAATGATTATAACCATTATTTTTAATAGGAAACATTATCAAGCCTCCTAATAACAGCATGCACAATAGATACCTTCCACAGACAGTGTGACTGTAACAGAAGCTTTGCCTGCCCTATTCTGAGCAATTACAGCCCATTCACCAGAGTCCTCAGGCATAGCAGGAACAATGATCAATGACTGGGTACCATCTTCTTTAATCACTATTTTATGGGTGTAATCATTAACCACTTGTTGACCTGCAGACACAAATGAACAAAAAACCCATTGTACTCAAAATGTGTCTCAAGATGTTAAATGCTCATGAGATTAATTTTTTAATATTATTCTTTTACATAAATAAGAACTGCATACCATTATGGAACCAGTATGTCTCTGGCATAGGTCTGCCAACAACTTTTAAGTCAAATCTTGCTGTCTGCCCCTGTGAACATTTGACTGATGTAGGTTTCAGCACAAAAACTGGCTTATATAGTCTCTCTAGTTGTCCTTCATCAGTTTCATCTAGTCTGCGTGCAGGAGAACGAGAAGGAGAGCTGCGGGCAGGAGAACGAGAAGGAGAACGCGGAGAAATAGATCTGAAAGGAAAAGAGATGTGTACGAATATGTCATATAGCAGTGTGCTGACATGGTAAACAAAGTTCAAATCTTGTCTTTAGCATAATATAGATTAAAGATTTTTATCAATTTATCTATGTGAGAAATTGTGCAGTTCCTTTTCTTTATTTTTGAAGTAATTTTTATGAGCAAATAATATGAGCATACACCGTGCTAAGATAAATTTTTTTTTTCAGATACTGTAAAGTCACAGGTGTAACCTATATATTTTTGTGCATGTCTGTGCATATGTATATTATAGATGCCCCATCCCTGGAGGAGTTCAAGGCCAGGTTGGATGGGGCCCTGGGCAGCTTGATCTAGTGGTTGGCAACCCTGTCCAGCAGGGGGATTGAATCTTGATGATCCTTCAGGTCCCTTCCAACCCAAGCCATTCTTGATTACGTGAACATTAGATGAACATGCTGCTATTTCAAGGATAGGACTTAAGAGCTGCGTGCAGTGCTAGAATTTCAAGTACAGATATTATATTTCCCAAAACATAAGTAGGTTAAGAAAGATATATGGTTGCTGATGTTGTAAATCTAACACTGTGGCTAGATATCTATGTGAAAGATGCTACTCTTGAAAGTATTAAGAAAGCAAATCAGAAAAAAGGTTGGCACGTAAATCAGTATAAGCAATGAGAACAACATTTAGAACTTCTCTAGAGACATGAAAGCTCCAATAACCTAAACTGTTTACCCACTGTGTAGTGAGTGCCTGGACAGGTTTTATTGTAGAAATTGAAGTCTCATGTAACATATATTACTGTGTACGTACCTATATCTTCTCATAACTTCTGGTCCTGGCATATAACCTGGAGTTGCTGTGGGTGCAAGGGGCTCAACATATAGCTTTGCTGAGCAAATGGCATTTCCTTTCATGTTACTGGCAAAGACAGTGTAAATTCCTTCATCTTCAGGCAAAACAACAGGCAAACGCAGACTGGCACTACCATCCTGCAGAACTTCCATGTGGTAGCGCTCTCCATGTCTTATGCGCTTACCATCTTTGTACCATGCAATCTGCACAGAAGGAAACAGGAATGCTGAGTGAGCCTTCCAGAAGACAAACATCCAGTAATAGACTGTACATACAACAAACTACAAACTTCTGTTTTTCAGCTGATGTATCATTACAGCCCAGTAGTGGTGTTAACATTTTCTTATTTTGAGGAAAAATGTTCGACTTAAGTAATATGTTTTCATAAAAGCATAAAAAATAAGTTTGGGTTTTACAGGGCTAGAAATAGAAATAAAGTCCATTATGAGGGAGAGCAAAGTGATTTTTTTTTTTTTTTTTAACTGTGCTCAATACTCATGTGCGTGCTAACTCAAACTCAGAAGTAAGATCTATTTCACTGGTGGTATTAAGGTGGATTAAGCCTAATCTACCACTGAAATGACTAACCAATCTAACACTGCTGCAATTAAGGGACAAAAGAAAAATCAGTTTGATAGCATCAGATTGTGTTTCTAATAGATGTGCTGTTTTCTGTGCAGAATAAAAATTTGATACTGAGATGTTAAGGGAGTTTTCAAGTAGAGAAGTTTTTTATAAATAGATAAACATCATGCAGGTTTGGAGTACCTTTGGCAATGGATATCCAGTTGTCTTACAATGGAAAGTAACACCAGTGCCTTCAAAGGTTCTGTAATTCTTTAATCTTAAATCAAATCCTGCTTCAGTTGCTTCGGATTCAGAAATATCAACCATCATCTCCTCTCCATCTTCCTCGAGGAGTTCATCTAAGGTTGTCTTAATAATTCTGAGTTCAATTTCCTTGATAAGTCTTTCTTCAAAAGAAGAAATGTGGAATTCCTATGTAGAAAAGCAATAGCATTAGTTGAGTTGCGTGTGTCAAATAATGTAAAGAAGTGACTTGCACTGTAAAATCAAAAAATATTTTAAACAGCTTGTCAGTATACAAAATAAGCAGCAAACATACCTCATCTTCCACAAAAGTTCTGACCAGCACTGTATCTTTGGCCATTTTCTTCCTAATTAAGGCTTGTTCTTTTTCATATTCTTTATCAAAGTCACCATATGAAATAGGTGGGGCTACCTCAGCCACTTTAGGTTCCTGGACATATGCAGTCACTTGAGTTTGGTACATCATTTCTTGCTGGGATTTTATGTAGGCCTCATAATCAGCTAGGAATTAAAAACACATTAACTCTGATAAGTGCTTATAGTTTTCACTGTATTGAAATAGAAAAAAAGTAGAAACTTATTTTACTGGTGTTTTTTGTATTTTTTGTTTGTTTTGGTTGGTTTTTTGTTTTGACTGAAGCGGAGATGGTCAGTCTACCCAATAAAATGCAAGTAGCAATAAAATCTGAAGACTAATGCCTTCAGATGAGCTTTTAAACAGGTAAAAGTTTTATTTTCCAAGTGTGCTAGTTCTCAAAGTGGAAGCACTTTTAGTGACTGTACTTACTTTCTCTCTGACAGCTCTGTCTCCTACAACCTCTTTTGCATTTCATAAGGATAATTGAAATTAACCTAAGTTAACTTCTTTTCCTTTAATAGATCAACCTATTATTTGTTTAAACTTTGCCCACATAACCCTGTGAAGGTCTTTTGTAAACTAATTATGAATGCATATTTAACATTTCTATAGCTGCACATTCCAACAAAGAACATATATCCTTCAAGAACCTGATGTCAAAAACTCTGCATGCAGAACTGAGCCACTAGCTAGAACAGGTACTAGCACGCTCTCTTTATGTTTCTTTTACTGATTAAACTAAACTGCAAAGAATTTGCAGCACAATTTAAAATGCTTTTCTCTTTACAATGTACCTTCTTCTAGTAAGGAGACCGTTGCAGAAGCTTCTCCAAATTTGTTACGAATGACAATAGTGTATTCTCCGGCATCATCGGCAAAGGTCATGGAAATTTCAAGTTTGCATTCCCCAGTTTCTCGTTTATAACTTACTTTGTATCTATAGAAAACAGAAGTACAAGCAGACCTTTTCTTGTGACTTTGCTTTCAATAGTGATTCTCATCAGTTGCACAACTAACATTCACAAAAAAAAAAATATCAAACAACTTTTGCACGTAATTTTAACTTAGTGAATCTGCTGAAAAGCATAGGAAAGTAACAATACGCTCAGAGAAACAGGATGCAAAGAACAGAACTGAAATATCAGAGATCTACTTGGGGAAAACCATATGCTGTGTGCATATAGTTTATTCTAGTATGATATATTCCATGCTATAAATGTATATTTTTTCTCAATTGGAAAGCGTGTTGCTTTCTACAGACAACATTTTTTGCAGACAGAATGCAAACACTACACAGACAGTACAAAACAAATTTAAAATTTCTTCCTGATTTGTTTTCAAAGATACATAGCATTTCTCATTTTATGATCTTCTGAATATTTTAAGTCTCAGTAGACTTAGCATCACAAAACAAGGTACGATCCTATGATTTTTACATAAATGAATGATGGTATATAAACGAAAGAAATTGGCTTAGCAGCAAGAAGGGATCAAAATTACGTTATTACCAATGACACATTCTTTAAAATTATTTTTAAATAGTTTTTGCACATTAAATTACCTGTAGCCAGTCGTAAGAGGAACTCCACCTTTTTTCCAGAGGACATGTGGCTTTGGGTTGCCCCCTACTTGGCACTCAAAAATAATGCTCCCACCTTCGATTAATTTGTGTACTACAGGTTTTCTTATAAAGAAAGGAGGTACGGGTTCTCCCGATACTTCCTCTGCTGCAGCAGAGACATCTTCCATTACAACATCCTTTGTCTCCACATAGCTGAAACAAGATTGCAGCGCAGGTTAAATCATCAGATGTTTGAAGCTGTCATAAACAGAATGCAAGAAACTAATGACTACCATAAGGGAGGGCTGTTTAGGAGTGACTTTACCTTTTCTCTTCTGTAACAACCTTCTCAGAAATGGTTTCTCTAGTCTCAGTTTCTTCTGAAACTGAAAGGCAAATAAGATACAGTGAATTTTGATAATACTTTTGAATAGTGCTTAAGCAATGAGTTTAGCAAACACAAAGTGAGAGTAGGTTAAGTAGCAGTTCTCAGAGGACCAGGTACTTGCACTGAGGGAGCTGTCAACTCATAATGGGCCTTTTTTTTTTTTTTTTTTTTAAACATACGTTCATGCATTCCTGTCTCCAAACAGCCCTAGAGTGTAATTCCAGGAATAAGTTTGATTTGACAACTGACAAAACATCAAAGTTACACTATAAGTAACATGCAGTTCACAAAATGATAATCTTCCTTCAGTGACAGATATACTTACCCTTCACATGCAAGTGGCAAGATGTGCTGACACTCCCAGCCTTATTGGTAGCAGTGCAGGTAAATCTTCCACTATCTTCTGCAAAGGCTTCACGAATCACAAGGCGAGCAAGTCCTGCTTTGAAAGTGATCTGGAAGTCCATTGAGCTCTCTATCTTGTAGTCTTCCCTGTACCACGTAACAGTAGGCTGAGGGTGACCAGAGATATGGCACTCCAGAGTGACAGACTCACCTTCAGTCACAGTCTTATTTTTGAGACCCTGTATGACAAAAAAAAAAAAAAAAGAAAGAAAAAGAAAAATCACAGTCATTATATATTTTTACTATTGTATAGATATTTTAGATTGGATATTAGGAAAAACTTTTTCTTGGAAAGACTGATAAGGCATCAGAACAGGCTGCCCAGGGAGGTAGGGTCACTGTCCCTGGAAGTTGACAAAAAGAGTAGATGTGACACTTGGGAACGTGGGTTAGTGAGCATGGTGCTGATGGGTTGACAGTTGGACTAGATGATCTTAGCGGTCTTTTCTGACCTTAATGATTTTATGATTATATGATTTTAATAACTATAATCTCTTGGAATGGAACATTTAACAGCTGTTTCAAAACAGCATCTTGTTCAATAGTATATCCATGAAAAGGCATTTTCCAAAGGAAGTATTTGAAACTAGATTTAGGATCTCTGAAGATTAAGAAGATCATGTAGCATGATGTTTAATATAAATAAAGGAGAGTAATTTTTTCAGTGAAAAATGTGAAATGACTTTATGTGAAATGACTGTGAACTCTCATCTTCACAATAGACATGCTTGATAGAATAGTTTGTACACACAGTGAAGAGTATGATTACATAAAACCAAATTTTCATGGTCAAGATTTCAAAGACAAAAAAAATCAGAATACAAAATGCATGAAAACAATGCATTATCTTAATGCATTAAGTATACCTTAATATACATAAAACTTACCCAGACTAAGGTGGGTGGAGTCACAGGAATTTCTGCAGGCACAGGAACTCTGGCAGTTTCTGTCACCTAAATTGTTCAAAAGCATGATTAATAAACATCTCACAGGTAAAGGAAAGAAAAAGCAGAATTAGGTAAGGAGAAATCTTTTTCTGCCTTAGTTAAATATTAAATCCTTAGAAGAATTTGTGCAAATCAGCAAGGAGATAAAAGTCAGGCAAATGCTTCTGAAGGGAAAAACTGGAAGCAGGTAATAACCAACTACATTTTTAAGGTGAAAGTTAGTCAGAGTGCCTGAAATTTGCATAATGATGTACCTTTGCTTCACTCTCTTTCCGCAACAGCAGGTGATCCTCCCGCACTGCTTCACCTTTAATGCTTACATCTACCTCTTTTTTCGTCTCAACATCGTAATGAGTTTTATAGGTCTCAGCGACCTCTGTGAAGGGAAATTGTGGAGGAGCTGACTCTGGTTTTATCTTGACTTCATGTGGCTTTAGCTGAGGTGGTTTCACAGGCTTGGTAATCTTTTGCGCAGCAGAAGTAGCAGATAACTCCTTTTCCAGAGTAGCCATGGCAGATCCTGCTATTGAAACCTATGGAAAAGAAGATAAAGGGTTACAGCTCTGTAATTCTCCTGTTTTCAGAGAAGGCACAGTATATTTCTTGAGCAGACTGCATATGCATCACTTGCTTCCCAAGTTATTTTTTTGACACTGCAAAGGCTACAAATACAAAACTGTCTTCTAGTTTTAGATTGCAATAGTAGAATACTAGAGATACAAAATATTTTTATTAGTTTTTAATGTAGAACTTTAACAATAAGATCATAAGTGAAACTTCTGAAATGTTCTCTAGGTTTACTCAAGATGTTAACTTTCTATTTTAACAATCTGGAATATGTTGCAATAAACTATATCCCTAATTATTTCAGTAACAGTCACTAAGATACCCAAAGGCTTTTCAAAATTTTCTTGCAGTTGTAATAAGTTTGCATGCATAAACATGCAAAAAATCTATAAATATAAATATTTTAGGTAAGTTTATATGGTTTAATTACACTTGCAAAAAAAAAAAAAAACTTCTCACTTTTAAAAGTCCAGATGAAGAGAAAAATAGTGCTTGAAGGAGAAAATTAATTAAAAGTAAATTTTAATACTATTTGAAGGAGTCAGAAGAATGGAAAGAATAACACTAAAAACAGATAATGCCATATTGCTCAGTCCAGTTTTCAAAAGTTAGCTTTACATGTAGCAATCTGCAATGAAGAACAGAGGCACTACTATTAATGTGTGAGTGAAGTGATGCAAATAATAACCTTCATGAGGGACACTACTGCTCTATAAAAAAATATAGGTGTATGAAAAGGGTTTCTGATTACACTGTCTGACAAAGTATTGAGGCTGCCTCCTTAAATAAATTCTAATCTTGCTTAAATGAGTAATAATTACAGATCACATTTTAGCAGGTCATGTGTGTGTTTACAGTGTTACTATTTATTAGTCAAACAAGATGATGAAAACAACTTTAGAGAACATAAAACCCTTCTTCTGGAGAAAGTACCATACCAGACTGGAAGAAAGAGCAAAATGGTGTGGGTTATTAGAACACAATATTCTCTTTATATGCACTGTTTTTACTTCTTACCTCATATGTATGATCTGGTTTAGGAACAGCAATTTTGGAGACAGTGAAGTGAGGACTTGCTGTGCGGGGTCGCGGATGTTCTATGTGGATTGTCTTCTCAATCTTGGCTTCTGCTTCTCTTTTAATCTACAGGAAGCAATGAAAAGATTGTTGAGAATGTGATGCTGTTCTCTAAGCTGAAAAAGATCTCACTGAGACATTGTTTTTTGAAAATAATGGAATGGAAGCTGAGTCTAACCTCTGTTGATACGTGAACTTCCTTCTTTTCAGCAGCTGGAATATGTTTCTCAGGAGGAATGTAAACCGTTTTAACTTCTTTAGTAGCAACACGGTGTTCTGCATGCGCCTCATGGTCTTTTACAGCATGCTCTTTATAGCCATATTCCAAAGTTTTCTGCTTGACATAAGTTTCATCTACTTGCTCTGTTTCCCAAGGTGATCTAACACGTGCCTGATCAACGGCTGCAACAACTGTAGCTACAGCTTCAGCCCTTTTTCCAGCTTCAATCTACGGATAATACAGGCAATGTTTATACAAATGCTCATCATTGTGTACTAAAGGCTTCCTTTTCTGGCAAATGCTTATAAACATACTGCTCAGTAAAAAATATTCAAGATAAAGAGATGGTGCATTCCATACATAGATAAGCAAAAGTAATAAACTTTAAACGTGTTCACTCACAAATACACTTCAGAGTAGTATTTTAGATTCAAATATAGACACATTTCCAAGCTTTATCTACACATATTCAGATTATAATTATGCTCGATTGCTTTATACATGGCATTATTTCTATCCAAGTCCACTTTTAATACTTTATAGATGAATTTATTACTACTTGTCTCTGAGTACAACAGCTATATAAATGTACACAATTTTAAAGTCAATCTGCTCATCAACTCCATATAAAATCTAAATGCTACAAAAAATGTGTGGAACGTGTCTGGCGTCTGACACAAATGTTTTTACTAATGACTATATCCACAGAATAAAATCACCATACGCGTATCTGTAAACTCCAATGCTAATCTATTTTAAATGATTTTAGTAAAGAAGGAAAACTAAGCTTTCAGAGAAACTGGAAATAATATGTTTGTATCAGGAACTCTTTTTCTTCCTCTCTTTTCCTAACAGTTGATAAAAAATGTCAGCTTTAATGTCATCAATGATATCAAAACCCAAACTTCTGCTGAGTCAGTCAACAGTAGATAATGGGATGATTACTGCTTACTGTCATATCTGGGTGTACTCCGTAGCAACACAGCATATTAAATGTACACCTTATAGATAAGAAAAAAGCCTAATTGATAATTTCATGCTAATTTTAAAACAATTATTGTCTTAAAAATAAATTAATACAAGCAAGGCGAAAATGTGATTGTTTTCAAAGATGTTGCATAATTATTAAAGTAGTGTTTAGATTACAGGGACCTCAGTTCTGTTTGCTGCAAATTTCAAAATCATTCTTTACGCTAGTTTGAATTTGGCCCTCAATTTATGCTTTCTAATCTTAATCTCCTTGCACTCTGACTCCTTTGAGTCAGATTTGAGTGTTACAACCTTTAAATTATACTTTATAACAGCATTGTATAAATGTATATTTTACTGTTTCTAACAAAGCATATGAATTTCAAGCAAAGGGTTTTGGCAATTCTCACCCACAGAGAGATCCTATGCTATACTATGCTAGAAAAACTTTTCTACTGTGGTAATCCTACTGGAACAAAGCAGAATCAACACGTATTTAGTTGCCAGAAATAACAAACTGGATAGAAGTGTACTGATGTTAAAGTTTGTGTGGTATGAAGAACAGTACAATCCAGTGCTTAATTTAGAGATGCTATTTTGTCTGATAACTGTAAAATTGCAAGGACTGAGCTTGTAGAAAAGAGCACTGCAGATTCAGAAATTTCATTGAATTTGAAACAATTTGATCGAGTAAACACTACTAGAAAGTCATTGTTAGAGAGTAAACTTTCACAGAGACATCTGATCATAGTCTGAAATGTGGTACTTTCTGTCAGAGTGGGACAAAAATCTTGGTATCACTAGAAACTTAATAATTCACACTGAATCTATTATTAGAAAATCATTCCACTTAACAGACATAATATCAGGAAATAATTTAAATGCATCCTATTGTACTCAAGAAGCTCTTAAAAAGTGAGGTTTGCAGAGAAGGTAAGTTGTAACAGTGCATTTCACATCTGCAGCAGCTGTATTCACCTGATCATAAGCTAGATGCATTTGTTCTTGCTTGGCTGTAATTTCTTCTCTAGTTCTGGACACTGTGACTGGTGCAATTATTTTCGGAACTACAGTAGTTTTCTTAGGTTCCTTTTTAATCTAATTGTTATAGCAGAAATAAAAGTTTCAGTTACATATGTCTTGAAAAATATTTGAACAATGGGAAAATATTTTGGATGGAAACACAGAAGGAGAATTAAAGGGTTACATCTTTGTGCACTGCAGACAGCTCTCTATTGCGTGTATATTGGTAAGTATTGTTACACCTTAATACCTATTTAAGTAAAAGTAATATTTTTTAAGTAAAAGTAATGTTTTTAAAAAAGTTAAAATGCATTTCAGGAGTCAGACAGTCCATTCCAAGTCAGTCCAAAATTATGGGTATCTCATTAATGAAAACAATTAGGAGAGAAAGACAGGGTGGTGTAACATAGTCTAATTAATGAGAGTTCTAAAGGTTTGTAAGTGGAATCAATCTTAGAAAGAAATGAGCTGGAAATGTACAGTTAGTATTTGCTCAGGGAAACATAAGGTTTGCAAAGACTAGAGGATAACAAGACAAACATGGCCATTACAGAGCCAATCACCTTTTCATGGCTTATGCTCACACGTTCTTGTTTGGTTGCAATTCCTTCTTTACTTTTTGATATTAAGACTGGAGCTTTAGGTTTATCAGTGGTAATTACCACCTTTGGTACAGAAGGTTTCACATCTTCCCTTCTTATCTAGTTTTGTAGTGAAGAAAAATAATAGCAATCAATTACATCTGTCACCAAAATTTTTCAGGAAAGCAGGTCAGGATTTCAGATTATATATCAATAAGAGAAAAACACCACCTCTGAAATGAGATAACTCCTCTGTACAGATCAAGCAGTAGCCTATCTTATATGCTAGCTGACCCAAGTCCATTCAAAGTCATTAATACATCACATTTATCTATATGTGAATTAAAGAATCTTTCCACTTCTGAGTTAACTGAAATATATTATTGCTGTTTTGTAGAGACAGTTGATTTAAAAATGAGAGTTACTGATTCAATTTACTTTCATCAGTTGATGGAACTATTCCATTAATTACTTCAATGAAAAATTCCAGAATTCGATCTATCCAATGCATTCTGTTTTCACATAAATATGAGCTTCATTAAATCAAGCTCCAGATATAAATATTATTGTATGCTGATAATTACCTTCACAGTTTATCTTCATAAATCTACCTTCAGATGAAAAGCAAAGGTAGTAAATAATCAGATTAAATTCTGAGAATGCTAGAAACAAAAGCCACAATGCTTATAGAAACCACAGGAAAGGAGGCTACATTATTTCCCTGTAGACAGATCCACTATGAATTCAGTAGATCTGTACCTCTAATGCTGGACGTATGTCAGGAATAAGTCACTTTATAAAATTTTGATTCTATAATCTCATCTTCATAAAAAAGCAAAGGGAAGAAGCAGAGGACATCTGATGAAGAATGAAGTATTTATAAGGTTATTAGAGTATAAAAATGAGTTAAACATCTATATCAGATTTACTCACTTGTTCATGAGAAACATGCACTTGCTCATGTCGGGCTGATATTTCTTCTCTAGCTGTTGATATTCTCTCTTGTTCTTTGGCTTTGTCTGTGGCAATTATTACTGTGGGTACTGGAGTTTTCTCTGGTTCTTTTCTTACCTGGATGTTTACAAATAAGGAAGTTTAAATTATGTATTGTTCAAAATATAAGAAATGTAATTTTCTGTAAGTTTGGGAAAGAGAATAAAAGCAAAATGGATGAAAAACATCAAAATCTGATTTTCAATATCATCTAAGTATGAAAGCTAATAACATAAATAGCGTTTCTATACATTTAGCATTAAAATAAAACACTGAAAAAAATGTTTGTTTTGCTACTGAAAAGCAGTAATAAAAGAAATGGGGTCTGAGAAAAACTGTTCTGCATCATAATGAGTTTGGAAAAGTGAAGGATACTAAAACCAAGTTTTAGGTAAGTTTCATTTTGCCAAGAAGTTCTCATGTAACGTGATTTTCTGCACAGGTAGATTTCTGTTTCTCAGTACTCTAACTTACAGCTTGTTTCTTAGACATTCTAGCATATAAGTATGTAAATGTAACATTTATCTACAAAAGCTAGTCTTCCATTAAATCAAATTAATCTTACAAAACACATTCTAAAATAATCTGTATCCCAGTCACCACCTGGTATTTTCAAAATGGATTTCAATGCAGAATGAGTTTTTCCCACTTGTTCTGACCCACAGTGCTTCCAACAAACAAAGCAGGCTGCAAATGGCAAGCTTAGAAAAAAAAAAAAAGAAAGAAAAAAAATCTAACAGATATTTCTTACGTCACTTCTAAAATATAAACCAGCATGAAACATGTAAACAATAGGGTTTTTCTGAGTTAAATTTTCAGAAGTTTAGGTATCACATTCTTAAGTGAAAATGAAATTTTAAAAAGGAGGGTATCACAAAGGAGGGGTAGGAGAATGATAGCAATGTAAACTGGAAGAGTGAACAGCGTATCGTAAGAGAAGATCGTTTTTTTCCAGATATTGTTCATATTTTTCATAGGTTGTCCATCATAAATTTGATTTTTTTAAAAAACAAGATAGGATATGAAAATTACGGGTAACATCCGTATTCACCTTTTCACGAGAGATGTGCCTTTGTTCTTGTGAAGTAACAATTCCTTCTCTAGTTCTTGATATTACTGTTTGTTTTGTAGCTTTATCACTGGTAACTACTACCGTTGCCTCCTTTCTCATCTGATTTTTATAGTAACAGACAAACAAAAAACCAAAACCTTAAAATTCAGTTAAACAAGGGAATCATGAAAAGAGAAGAAGGGAAAATAAGAAAGGAATGCAAATGAAGGAAAAACACTACAGAAGAGTTATTTTATCCCTAGTGGGGAAAGTATAAATGAGATATTAGAGGGAAAAGTTCATCAGTATAAGAAAAATGTTAGAAAGTAACTGACACGGGAGAATTTAGAAACACTTTCATAGATGGCATTCTTAAACTTAGAAAAAGTTTAAGAATAATTAGTTCAATCCCAGTATGAAGAGAAGTGATGGCGTAAGTAATCCACAAGCATTCCTTTAAAGTGAAGCTGTTCTGTATGAGTTATGCATGCTTTTGTGGTGAACAGTTTGTTAATCCCTCACATTAAATCAAGCCTTGCTTGCACGTTGGATGAAGAGATAAAGGGGAAATTATAGAATGTCTGTGCTCTACTTCTACCTGCTCCTGAACAGGCTGAACATGGACTGCAGTCATTGCTGTCCTTTTAGCAGCTTGCTCTACAACACTTGGAGCTGGCTCTCTCACCATGGCTTGATCCACGGCAGCAACAACCGTAGCAACAGCTGCTGTTTTTTCACTGTCCCTTCTCACCTACATTAGTCACATCAAAAAACATTTTTTCATATTATGCATACACACAGGAGAAGCACAAAACAAGTACACAGACAGAATGTTGCAGTCCAGCATTTTAACAGTTGCAGCAGAACTCTCTCAACTACAGTAACACACAAGTCCTTATAACATTTAGCTCATCTATTCAGCAGTAGTGCATCCACAGACAGAGCAAAAACAATATTCTTTCCAAAAATAGACTTTACCTCTTTAGCACCAGCTGCAACTTCACCAGCAGCAGCACCACTAATGGTAACTTGTTCTTGCAGCCCATATCTCCCTTCCCATCTTTCTTCAGTTCTTATTTCAGTAGCACTTGTAGATACTCTGGTTTCCTTCATCTGGGCTTCAGTGGTTGCAGAATATCCTTCCTGCCTCCAAGGAGGAAGGACTTCAGCCCCAGGTGTCACTACCTGTGCTTTACGGATTGGTGATGGAGATTTCACTGGTCTAATAGGAGAGGTGGAGATTCTTCCAGCAGGAGAAACGGACCTAATGAAAATATATAGAATTCATGTAGTGTCATGACTATTCTAGAACACTGACCTGAACTTGAATTCTTCCCCCCTTTTGAAGAACTACAAAGCCCTTTTGTAGTTTGTTAGGTGTTCTATTTGAAAGTTACATTTATCTACTTTAGTATATGCCTTAAACTTTTTTGTGTTTTGTTTGTTTTCATACTCATC
The DNA here is from genome assembly GCA_037305975.1 of Chrysolophus pictus. Classification (NCBI taxonomy): domain Eukaryota; kingdom Metazoa; phylum Chordata; class Aves; order Galliformes; family Phasianidae; genus Chrysolophus; species Chrysolophus pictus. The sequence continues at coordinate 22,482,698 of CM074582.1, forward strand.
TGTGTAACCTATCATTTCAGTAGCTTAGATTCCCAAATTGAAATAAAGGTAAAAGTGCATTTCAAACAAATACATACATTTAAAAACAAAAATATATCATTAGTCTCCAATTCCTCTGTCTTCATTCTCCTAATAATGATATAAAAGCCATTTTTCAATATACTTGTATAGGCTTTTTTTTTTTTTTTTTGCAAGGAATTATGTCATGTTGCATTTCTCAGATAACGTTCATGAATATTGCAGCATTGCAGCAATAGGTGGCAGCAGCATCACAGTAACTTTAAGATTTATTTTTCTGACGTAATGCAGTCCTAAAAATGGTTTGACTAGCATGGGAGAATGAGACTTCTAGTTCCATGTATTCTCAAGATGGCACTATTGAGTTACTCTTTCACCTTGATACTGCTAGTTACCATCAATTCATTTATGTCTGTGCTATAAGTTACTGTCAGCGGGCAAAACTCATCAGCACATGTAGTACTGGCAATTTAGTTGAGGTTTTGCAGAGCTTGGTCACATTGTTTCCCTAATGCTTGTGCTTCAGAATGCTGGTACTGCAGGACTTACAAAACTATTGCCTTTTTACCTGTCTGTCATCATGAAACTAACAGGATCTTCAAGACCACAGGCCCTGCTCTTCAAATTACTCACTTTCCCTCTCAAAATCCTTTACATATCAGAGCTGAATTTCATGACTTGTACCCTATCTACATTTCAAACATTTTTTCCTGTGGTCATTACAAGCACATACATAGAACATGGGTGGTGACACACTGCCACAGGCAGTCCAGAGAAATCGTGGAAGAACCATTCCTGGAGGCATTCAAGACCAGGTTTGATGGGGACGTGGGCAGTCTGACTGGATGGTTAACAACCCTGCCTACAGCAGGGAATTTGAACTGAGTGAGCAGTAATGTCCCTTGGTTACCCAAGCCATTCTGTGATTCTATGACTAACCTGTGTTTACCATTTTCAAATATTCTTCCATTCTATTTGCCACTCAAAGTCATTTTTCTTTTCTCTGTTTGTATGAAATAATCATAAAGAGGGAACTGCTCTGTTGTTCTTCTGTTTTATCATGCACTTGGAGCTTTGAGTGATATTTCAATTGTATATAAAACAATCAAATGGCATGTATTGTGTAAAGGATTTTCTTCCATATGGGACAGAAATACAGAAGAGAGGCACACACTTCTTTTTCAGCAGTGGCAAATATAGTACATTACATTTCAGAGTCAGAATAAATTCATGGTACCAAGTCAGTGCGTTCTTCCATTTTATACTACGGTTTCATTCTGCAGTATTAAAGCTGCATATGGAAGTGATTAAAACAGTGATATTGTTTGAAAGATGTTTACCTTACTGGTGAGGGTGTTGGTGCTCTGACATGTCTTACAGGTGATGGTGATTGTCTAACAGGTGATGGTGACTGCTGTCGTGCCATTTGAGCTTTTGCAGTAATTACTGGTGGAGTTGGTGATTTTGATGTAGGTCTAGGAGGCATTCGTGGAGGTGCTTTGTGTGGGAGCTGTTGGGCTGCTGCACCTTCTATGACCATTTCAACACTTGTAAGTGATCTGGCATCAAAGTGGGCTTCAATCTTCTGCAATGAAACCAAGAAAGCAAGTCTGAGATACTGTACACTTAATCATCCACACTGAAGTTTTACATTACTTGTTTTTGAAAAATATACCTTTTCAATTCTGGCTTGTCTTGTTTGTGAAATCTGAGCAGTCGAAACAATTGTTTTTGTCTTTTTAGCAGGAACGGCTTCTTCTTCACCTTGTGAAAGAGAAAATATAGTCAGGAGAATATGCCAATAAACATGCAGTTGCCGAAATAAATGAGTACTCAATCTACATACAAATGCATATAAACAGTAGAGAAAGAGTGAAGCAGCCAAATGATTTTCCTGCAACATCTGTACACAAATCATTGTGAAAATAATTGAAATAAGGTTTATCTTTTCTGCATTACTATGTCATTAGAAATAAATTAATAAATAAATATAAACACATTTATTTTTGATTGGAGAATCAAGTCCTGGATCCCCAGTGACTAAACATACAATCTGGAAGTCTGACCAAGGTGAAACCCAGTAGAAACTTCTTTGGGTAGAATGATTTACTGCTACAATTCTCTGCTAAGCACAGTCTTCATTCTTACCAAACTAACTTACAAGACCACATACGTAGTCCAATATATATATTTTATCAAAGTCAGCTTACAAATATAACCTTAAGAAATACTGAACAAATTAAGAATAACAGAAACCATTCCACACTTGTTTCTGTCTACTGTATTCTCAGTTTTAAAAAGACTCGTGGTGAATCATGGTCTTTTTAAAATTTCAGATAGAACCTTTGGCAAATTTCACCAGAGAGAATGCTTTTTCACAGAAAGTTAGTAACTCTTAAAAGAGTTAAAATACCATTGATATAACTTTGATGTAGTGATATATATTGTATCGTTACAACAGCATATACTCTTATTTTCATAACTTGTAAATCTAGCTCAATTACCTTGAATCAGCAGTTCAGCTGTTGAAGTAGCACGTCCCACGTTATTTGTGGCATTTACTGAATAAGTGCCGGAGTCTTCAGGATATGCTTCTGCAATTATTAGGCTGTAAAGGTCTCCTTCTTGTAAAATTTGAAAATCGGGGGAGCTTTGGATTTCTACTCCATCCCGATAAAACTTCACCACAGGTGTAGGGATTCCAGTCACTCTCACGTCAAGTCGAACTTGACTTCCCTGCCTTGCAGTCATGCTCTGTAGTCGTTGTGAAAAGTTTGGTGGTGCGGTTCCAGCTGCAATTTTATTGAAGAGAAAAGTATAAAAATAATAATAAGAATTGTTAAACAGAATTGTTAGGGCTAGATATTTTCTTTACTACTAACTCTAAGCGTGTTATCGAGCTAAATATCATTGAGATCTTCATTCCACAGAATTCTATCCTTCTTTAATGACTGGTTTGACTGTAGCCAGTGTGACAGATCAGATGAGTAGCAGTATGTACAGAGGTAGGCCAGAAATTTGTAACTGTGAATAAAAGCTTACGAAATGAAGATTATATGTTAAAGTATGAAGGACGTTACTAGTAATTATTTGCGCGTAATATAAGACTTCAGCTTATATGAGAATATTCATTATTATTATTCATTTCTTTGTTAATCACATACTCCAAATTCAAACCTTTTCAACATCTGTGACGCTTCTGCTACTGCTTCCTTTTTTGCATTACTACTAGAGACAAACACTTGTATTGAGTTGCCAGGTACCTGTAACAAGTAGCTCAGCAGTACTAGTTGCTTGCCCAGATCCATTGGTGGCTTGTACGGTATATCTTCCACTGTTTGCTTCTGTCACAGAGGGGATCACTAGTTTAGCGCGGCCATCACTAAACGAGATCTGCACTCCGGGCAGAGTTGCAGCAGAGAGAACCTGGCCATCCCGATACCAGCTCACCTCAGGAACTGGGAAACCTAGAGAAAATAAATAGAAGACAAAATGATTTTTGCTTGATATGCACTTTCATGTCAGATGCCATTTTGTCAGACTATCCCTCTGCTGTCATCTATCACGTGGCAATAAAGTGTAACAGAATAGCGATGAAAAGGTTCAACATCTACCGCCATGCCATCACCATCTGCCTCTGACGTCCTTGGCCAACAGAATAAAACAGGAGGCAGTACTTTCAGAGAAGCCCTTGTACTTGATCATGTATATATGGCTGAAGTGGAGAATAATGTCACAGGCCCAGATTTATGATTATACTTCCAGTAACATAGTGATAAAAGAACTCCTTGTTAGAAGTGAGTTTAAAACATGATATTTTAAAGAACAATACTATAAGCACAGTAGCAAATTGCTTGAATAAAGACTGGATTGCAGTGTTTGGCAGCATATATGAAAATTATGAGGAGGATGAATTGATGCAAGATGATTGTTATTTATTTGCTAGAGTCTAAGTAGTAATGTTTATTGCTAGAAAAATTATCCATTCTAATAGCAGACAAAATAAATTAGATCCTCTAGTCAGTTACAATCAGCTGATCTGTTGTAGTTCAAATATAACTTCATTTTGTTGTCAAGGTCAAAAATATGATTCTTCTGGTCAGAAGAGCTCCATCTATGTCTGTGTTTGGTTCTTTTCAGCTTTTCAGTGGTGATCTTATATGATGGAAACTCTCTTCCCAGTATTCAACTTAGTCAACTTTATTGAGAAACCAAAATATTTTTGATAAACTAGCAATTTTATTTATTTATTTTTTAATAATCTACTCAAGGAGGGCAGCTACTTTAAAAAGACAGTTCCAGAGCAAAATCTTTTCTTGATCTGGAACATAATTTCTCCAAAACTAAAATCTGGGCACATTTATTTCATGGACTTCCTCGCTTAAGTGAAAACACTACATATTGACTCAGGAATGAAAGACTGCAATTATTACTGCTGCTCTAATTTTCCCATTTCCACTCTCTGTTGTTTGGAAATCTCTAGAACCACAGAACTTAGATTCCTTTATGGATAAATCCTCTTATAAATGTATTATTTTGGGTTTTAATGTGTCAGGATAATGACTGCTTGAGAATAAAATGAAAGAGAAGCTGAGATATGTATTTAGAAGCTTTTACTCAATGTTTGTAGTCACACCAGATGGTTAGGAAAGTTTCAGGTTTTACTCATAGCTGAAAAACTATATGTAGAATACAAACACATACTGAGAGAATTAGGTTAGTATTAAAGGTGTTTAGAAGTCTAAAAGGTAAAAGTAGACTTAAGCATTGCTAATTTCACCAATGAAAGTTATTAAATAGGTGTGATGGGGATAGTATAATGCAATTTTGAACTACAGGTACAGGACAATTCGGGCATTATCACTGTAAACATAGCCTTTCCAGCAGATCTCACTGATTTGATCCATAGCTGTGTGTCCTAAACTTCTGCATATCACTTTCGACACATCCTAAGCTAGGCAACTAAGAATCACATAGTCGATAGTGAATTGCTTGAAATTTTGCCAGCATCGTTTATTTTCTTCGTTCAGTGTTATATGATGATTAGTGAACACAGAGATTTGTGTACTAGGTTGAACAAGGCATACATTAAAAAAAAAAAAAAAAAAGAGGCTGTTTTGACATCTCAAACTGTTATGTTCAAGAGATTTAAAGTTAGAAGTCATTTGAATAATCTGAACACAAATACCATGCCATAATGCTAGGGACTAAATTATACAATCTTCTTCAGATTATCACTATTAAAGAGAGATTTACTTTTATACATGATTTAAATTGTAACTACTGAAAAATTATTTTTCATTTGAAAATTACTCAATTTTTTTGAGCTTTATTGCCAAAAAAAAGAATATGAATCTGAAGTTTCTGCAAGTTAGTGTTTAAGAAATTGAGTTCTACTAAATTGTCCTGGCAATGATGTAAATGTTAGGACCTGCCAATCTATGCAAAATCTATGATTCTTTCAACAGTATGTAGAGTGTAAAGTCTGGCTTGCATTAGGTAATACATCAAAAATTCACTTATGTGGAAACATAAAGATGGGCACAGTTCTAACACCAGCAGCACTGCAAACCTTCAAGACAGTGATGTGCTATCTCATGTCCTCTCAGTCACTGCTCACCCACTAGGGCTACCACTTCATTATTTTCCACCTGCTCTAGAATTTACTGCTTTTGAATCATGGTTATTAAATGATCTGAGTTTTCTGAGTGTACAGGGAGATACTGGGTATTTTTATCACCTATCAGAGCTTCACAGCATGTCACTTGATACACAATCTGACACAATATAGTTCATTTTTTTCCAGTTACAGACAGCAAAATTACATCACAAGTGGTTGCTGAGATCATGTCGGTACCCTTACATAAAGTGAGCTTTTCACATTCAAATGGCAGCTCTGTATTAATACTTGTATATAAAAGGCAATGTTATAAGAGATAAACAGAATATTTGAGTTTCAATTTCATAACCATTAATGACTTATGGAAAAAAAACAAACAAACTATATAGCAGAAATAAAGCTTTGCAGTCCATTATTTATGCAATCAGATCAAGAAATGAAGCTTTCACTTTTTTATTTATTAGAAAAACTAAAACATTGTCAGATCTATCAGTCTTGGTGGATTTCTGGGGTGTAGGAAAGATATTTCAGAGTCCTACAATGTGAGCTGAATAAAAGCTGACAGAATACATTCTCACATAAGATTTTTAATAAGATATATTGCATGGTAAATAAGATATTTACCATCATTTTAAACAGGTAGAAAAACCTTCTTAAAGTAGGAAATCAAGTTCCCTTCCTAAGAACTTACTGGTATTCACATAAATGAAATGAGCTGAAATCACACATTGAGAAGTAGTACTAGCAATCTTACTGAGTCTGGTGGCAAATATCTGACTGTAACGGTCAGTGAATTTGTTTGAAATTGAATTTTCAACTGAAAATTGAAATGCATAGACAACAATGCAATTAACTGAAGAACAGAGAGCCAAATAGATGAATATGGCAAAAAAAAATATTATGGATGTAGTCTACAGAAATAGAGGTGTTCAAATGTCTTCTGTGAACTAGAGCTCACCAAAATGTCCAAGTGATGAACCACAGTGGACCGCAGATGTCAGCGCTTTATAGATGGACAGATCATGTGTTTGCACCTGTCACACAGCATCTGGGTAGTTCTAGACTCAGAAGAATTTTTTATGGTATGTGGCTTATCATATTGTTAATGCCTCTAAGACGGTATAATTCCCTTAGCAAGAACATGTGCCATTTCTCCTTAGTCACTAGTGAGGTCAGAGACACGCTTAGAACAGGGTGTTGGCTCTATGAAACCCTGTCTCAGGGTTTGCACGTTAAGCGTTTTGATTTTTTTCCACATTTTAGGGTGTTTTGTGAGTAGAATGGTAAAATGAAATATCCTTTAAAATGAGGTGACATCTTTAAATTTCAGCAACAACCATGAAGTCCTATTCATCCAGCTTTGTACTACAATCATGATAACCATATGCTTCTGGCTAAGCAGATGGACAACATACACCTAGATGTCATGATTTTAATTTCGGAGTTCTGGCAGGGGTTAAGTAAACTCAAGGACACACAGAGAGAAATGCGGCTTAGCCAAAAAAAAAAAAAGGCTTAGCATCACGTCAGTGAAAAGCTGGCTTCGCTTTTGTACCTGGGCTCCTCATTCCATCTCATTATCATCCAAACAAGATTACCCTTTCTGCATGTGAGGGTCCCTAATTAGCACAGTATGTGTTTTTATCTACATACCATTTTTTATGCTGTTTTCCCTATTTTTGATGATTGTAACATACATGAAAACTTAACACCAATCTCACTGGCAGGATAATTGGCTATTCCTTCAGAGCCATCTTAACTTTATGCAGAATGTTTGTGAAAACCTGACAGCACCTCACAGAGCTGACCACCACTGCTTGAATTCTGGTCATTCTGCACGTTCAGCTTTCAACATTATCCATTCACATTATGAGCTATGCAAAGTGTTTTCATTTATTTCCCACAGCATAAATGTTACCAATAACAACAAAAATTAATCTTGCAAGAATAAATCAAAACCTTACCACTAATATGAGCCTCAAAGGTTGCGGCACTACCCTCCAGTGCCACAACACTTTGTAATGGCTGCGTAAACGTTGGTGCTTTTGTCGTCATCTTTACAGGCACTCTGAAAACAACAAGAACATGATTAGAAATCACTGGTCATTTTGCTATTATACACACATCCTCCTTGTTGGTTTTTAGGAATATCTGTAATTATTTGTAATTATGAATACCTAGCTTTAAATCACATTGACCTAGCGAAATGAGAAGAATGAAGGTTTTGACAAGGCTGTGTAGCGAATTAATCTTAGGGCGCGCTTAGTGAGTTGGATGTGAAACATATTTAGTACAGCTATGAATTGGCATTACAAATATGCAGCAGGAGAAAAAGTTCCACTTGACTCACTGTGTGACCTTGAACATGTCATCTAGCCTCTATTTTTCCATTAATCTCCTTTACCTAAAGAGAAAACAATCTCTGTGTAAAAGTTCTTTGGAAAGATCTGAAAATATTTTGGTATTGCAAATCATTTGCATTCTCCATTGGGAAGATAACTAGGTCAGTAAGCAGCAATTTAAAATGTGAAGGTCTACTATCTATTTTAATAATCAAAAGTTGCCAGGAGGCTCTCTTTTAAAGGCAATCTGCAAGTAAGGAATAATTTCATTTTACACATCATACTGGTATTATATAGAGGCAAATAAAATTCTATTCTTTCTTAGAGAGTATCTCAGTGGAATTTTGAATATGGGGAGACAACCACCTTCGAAATGTGAGCTAGGGTATAAGGTAGCCACTGACACTGATGGTTTGAACAACTGCAGACCCATGTGAAATCAGAAAGAAAAATAGTTTGTCTTCTATTATGCCACAAGATCCTTCTTTGAAATAGCACACTGTCACTAAAAAGACTTCTGTATTAGAAGTATTTTACATTTACTTGAAACTATTTAGGTAGTGATGTGGAATCTAAACTCATGGTTTTAAATATGCAGCTTTTTAAAAACTTAGCTAGTATCTTCTTAATAGTGTCATTCATATAGTAAATTAAAGTTACATTTTTTTTCTCATAAAAAAAACTTCCCATGAGCATATCACGGTCTACTAACAAAAAGTTAATTTCATAACCCTTTCAAACTCATCTCTCTTACACAAATTTCTGGTGCTCACTTTGGCTTTTGAACTTGATTATACGTCAGTTCCAGACTTAAAAACGAATGAGAAAGTGAAGTGCCTTTCACAATTAGTTAAATTTACTCCACCTTTTAAAGGTGTGGAAATTCTTCATGAGGACTTCTCACATTGAAATTCATGTCTGATCTGATCATAAAAAAGTGGAGGGGCAGAATGAGATATTCTGCAGGGATTTTGAGCTGCTTTTTATTGCCTTTATATGGATACTTGTTCAAGCTTGGAAGAGGAACAGCCTTTTAGCATACTTTACTGTTTCATGGAGGAAAATACGACCAAATTTCATCCTAAAACAACATCAGTTCTCTGACTGGCATTTGAAGAAAAATTCCTCTCATGTGTAATTCACTGAGATCTACTTCAGTTGTAAGTTTTAATGCTCAGATAATATACATGAAAATAATCTTGTAAGTGTTTAAACATTGTGAAATATTATACATAATCTTCAGACATCAGAATAGATTATTAATCATTCAATTAAGCATGATTTTCATTGAGTTCACATAAAATTTATGTATTTCATTTGTATAGGCAAATTTTGGTGTTGAAGATCTGATCTTATAAGGCTTTTTTGTATAATTAGGATTGAAAGTATGCATCTGAAATGTCATGTTCCAGAAATAACCTTCCTGGCTATGAATGACAACAGACAAGTGTTCCAGAGCTGCCATGTAATTGATACCTTAGCAGTTGATTCCCTTAAAAAGTCATCAGCGCTTAGCTGATACCACATGCATTTTATCAGAGCTATTCTTGGAGCTTCTCGGTTTATCTCTTGGTACCATAACCTTGAACACTCCCCAACAGAAAGGAGTTTTTAAGTTAAGCACATGTTTCCATGCCCTCTTCAAATCTTCACTTATATCAACTTTAACAATAATTATACTGCAACAACTCTTTACCGAATGTTATCATAACTTACCCCCTGAAATTTAAGACAGTCCTGTTAGAGTTTATGTGCTCCATGCTCATACTCTGAAACCTATATCTCATCCGAGTAAACATATATAATAGAGAGCAGATCAAGCTTATTGACTAACAGAACACCAGTTACATTACGAGAAACACATTACTAACCTGAGATCTCAAAGTGCCTGTAGGAGTGGGCTAAGCCCAACGAAATCTTCTTGAACGACGTCCTTATCCAGAGTAAGATTTTTTTAGACAATCCCAGCATGAGAATTGATGAGCCTCTAACCATAAAAACAAAACTACACAGTCTTGACAGTGTAGTTTTGTTTTTTGCAATCCCTACACCCGAGGCGAGGCGGGGAATGCACGACTGCTCAGAAGTGCTAACATAGTTGTTTTACTTTATATACCCCTGCTCTGCTGACAAGGTCTACATCATCACGCCAGTTCTGATTGGTTTCCTGAAAGAAAGTATCTTGTGAGAGGGGATCCACTCTGTGTAACCATACACCACCTGTTGGTTTGATTGGCAATGCTAATTTTGGAAGCACAAAAGGGATTCACGGAGGAAACAGCATCTGTTTCAAAGATTTGGATCTATAATTCAGTTTGGTTTGCAGTGCACAGTTTAAAAGCCACAGCAGATTTCTGAAGTCATAAGCACAAGAAGTAATAAGCAATAAATAAGAATTTTGGCAGAGGACACAGACAAGTCAGTAGTAGTCATATTGTTTAGATTTAACCTTATTTTCTTTCCCTATAAAATATCCAAGAAGCTACCAAATGCATCTGTCAATCACCAGACTAAATAAGTAAGCTGATCTCAGACATGTGGCCACATGCTATTAGAATACGCTGTTTGAATTATATCTTTTTTTCCATAAGTATGAATTGCAAAATTGTATTTGATAATATGTGGATTTGACACTGATTTTTTAAATTTCATTTATGATTTTTTAGGTGGATGTGCCAAGCATTCAAGCTTAAACAATAACAGGCAGAGTGCAGAAATACAAAATTTGTGCACATAAATGAATAAACCTAACTGACTGCAATTGCTTCATAAGTAAATCTTAAATCTAACAGCTTTTCTAGAGCTGTGGTGGTTTTGTGCAGAGTGCAGATTTAATCATCCATAGCATATTAGTTAGCAAGCTTCCCCGGGCCCATATTTCTCAGTCTGAGCAGTTAATTGCACCATTAATTGCCTCGGAAACAGCAGTCAGTTAGAAAACTGTTCCTACCTATAGGTGGAATGGGAGCTGTATCACCAGAGCCTTACATTTGCTTCCCTATTAAAATGAAATGCATCTAACTCACATTAGCAAACTCTTTCAGAACAGAACTGGCTCATAAGACTATTTATGTGCTTAAACCAAGCTTTTACTATATTGGTAAGCAGAGCACTTCAATGTGCTGTCACCAAGATCTGCATTGAAAAAGATCCCTCCAGCACATAGGAAAGCCATTCTTGTCACAGGTTTGCTGCTGCTAAGGGAGGGAGGAGCCCAGCAGCTTCATATCACCTATCTCCTTCCTCAGCCAAAAGGCCTGAGGAGTGCAAAACACCACATGCAAATGAAAGATCAACTCAGGAAGGCAATATAAGAAGGATATCTAGAAAAGTAAACAGACTGTGCTTAGGCTTGAAAACAACCTGAAGAAAACTTTCAGCCTGATCTCCAGAAACTGCTAAGAGGAGATACCACTACCACTACAGTTCCTGCAAGGGGTATTATACTACAGTTCACAGAACTGAAAGAAACCAGAAAGGACATGCTGCTGTGGCCTCTCTGCCCTTTAGTTTATCCATCTCATAAAGTCAACTTTACAGCTAATTCTTGGCATGCAGCAGCAGCAATTGCAACAGAAACTGAAACCGCCTTCTACACCAGTACCATCTAAACCCCCCACAGAGTTTGAAAGTCAGAGCACTATGCCTCATATTTGACTTTTTGGTGCAAATGGATGGCAGATAACCTAATCTCCCCGTGTAAGACTTAGTATGATAACGAGCGCATTCATTAGCAAGGAAGACAAGTTGGCTACAAAATGGCTGAAGAAATCTGTGTAAAGAGTATCTCACTTCTGATTCTAAACAGAGACTGCTAAAATAGCAGATGGTAATTTTATCCTGTAGTTGAACACTCAAATATTCAGTGAAAAATCAGCTCAGAGAAAGAACACTGGCTGATAACTGCCAGTTTAATAATGAAAAACAGCCAGCTTATTGAAGATAAACAGTGAGAATGTTTAGGAAATTGTGATAATTTTTAAGTGAAAGAGATATGAAAATTGTCAGTTTTGAAGATGAAGGCAAGAAGTTCAATTTTTGCAATTTCAATCAAATCAATAATTGTTAATAGATATTAAACAGCATTGCAATGCGTTCAAATATGTGAACCAAACATTTTGTATTTTTAAAACAAACTCCTTCCCATTTTTCTCAAAGAAATTTTATACTTATTTTAATCAATATTAAAACTATTTGCACCCTAATAAAAGTTTGTACTTTCATAACATTTTTTTGTATCGCTAGTGGATCCAGAAATGAAGAAAACAGTAAAATATTTCTTTCATGCTCTTAAGAAAATATGAATAATTTATAATTACACGACTTAAAAAAAAACAACTTGGCCCAGCCAAGTGTGATTTCTGCATGTTTAGCGTCATATCTACAATACATCTGCAAGTGGAAAGATGAAATCAGTCTTAATGTTGCATAGCAAAGACACTGATGGTAAAAACATAGCGATATTTCTTTACTCGCAGTTGAGACAGAAGCCAGGTAGAGACTTTTTTTCAGGGAGACAGAGAAATGAGGATTATTAATAAATTTCAGAATTTACTTAAGTTGGCTACAATTTGAAGTATAAACTATATTGCTAATGTTACTGCAGAATATGCATCACACTATAGGCCAAAAATACATTTGAGGAATAGTAAATAATCTTCAACATAATTGAAGGTTATTGTTCTAAATAATCAATAATGCTATTGACTTGATGAATGGAATAATTATTTGAGTAGGCCTGCATGAAGATACCTTGAAAATCACGACTTTAACTGTCAGAGCTAAGAAACAATATCATTCTTTCTAGAAATTTGAAAGAATGTAAATCATATGAATTTTTTCTATTATTTCTTAAACAGCAATTTTAATAGCTGTTACTACCATTGCATCCTTGGAATTATCTAAGGAAAAGATGCATAGATGTTGCTTTAGATTTAGTTTTTCCTAAGTTTTCCATTCATGGTATTTTATATATAAATATATTTACATATGCAGAACAAGGAAGAAATATAAAAAAATACTTAACATCTCCCCTTAGTATACGGGGTCTTCTCAGTAAGATCTATAAACTTGAGTAAAAAATATATATACTAATGGTTCCATTTATTTTCACAAAATATTAACTAAAACTATAATACTGGGGAAAATGACAACTAGCATGAAGATGGTTCTTATAATTTGAAAGATACATGTTTTGTTAAAATTCTTGCAACTTTTAGCAAATTCCTGGGCATCAAGGATTTATAAAAAGAAAGGAAAAAAAATTTATCAAACTTACCATGCTTCATACTGATACATTCCTGAGAATCATTTCAATGATTAACTGTGCTTCTCACTGCCAAAATAAGGTTGCCAGGCTATTTGTCTAGAATCAAAACTTTAACGTGTACTCTAAGATGACTGCTTTCTTTTTTTCAAAAGATCTGATATGTACTCAGTCACTCCTGTGATGGTGACTACAGTAACAATATTTTCTATGAAATCTCTGAAAAAAATGCGTGTACTGGTGTAATGCCATAAAAGTGTAATTGTACAAAATTCACTTCATGTTTGATACTTGTCTGTTTCATTAAAAAAATGTGAGAGACTATGTAAAGGAAAAGAGCGCAAACCTCGGTCCTCAGGTACTATATTTATGCACACATGTACACGGTCTTGTGACTCTTTCATGGGCAGGATGCCACTGACTGTTCTGTAAAGTCACACAAGTGATTTATGTGATCAGGAGAAGACACATATGTGATACATTTTTTTCTTCTTGTTTTCTCTCTAGGCTTGTGCTTTAATTTGGAGAGATATTGCACTTTGTTGGAAACTTGTTCAGTACTTTGGTGTTAGGCCCTGTTTTGCACAAATGACATCTACTTGGATGAAGCACAAAGATGCTGTGCTGCTTAAACTCTGGTATGCTTCCTTTGTTAAGTGCAACTGTGTTGCTGTGGTATACAAATCCACCATAGGACTGATAAATGTTTATAAAAAGAATGACAAACTGTTTCATAACAGGCAGTTGAAGGAAACATACACTCACTTGTAGCGTACAAGCCAGAAATCTGAGTAGCATAAATCATTTGCAAGCTCAGACTTAGAAAAATCAGAAGCTGAATAGCAGATAGTCCCAAATCTAACTAGTTATCCTGTTAGTCGTGGTGCCAAATAGCCAGACAAAAGAGGTGTTTTTCCCAACCAGTTTTTCCAATCCTGCAAGTGGATGGTACATTTGAGATGTCCTCATTTTTTGCAAGGAGCTTTGCAATGAGTTGAAAAAGACACCTTGAAGCAAAACGTTTACCTTTGCTAATGGTTGCCCTACAATCCAAAAAAACTCATTTTCTCTTCAGGTTTTCTCTATACCATGAAAAGATGCTGCAGGTCATGAGTAATTTTACAACTGTGAAATCTCTGGTTAAAGCAAGTTTGAAACTAGTTCCACTCTTCTAGACTACAGTGACACACATCAGCTTGAAATGGACTACTTTATCACAGTAATCCAATCCTGAAAACAGAAGCCATTTAGCTAAAGACTTCTCCATTATACTGCTTTAAAGAGAATGCCTGGTCCCTGAAGACATCTGTGGTACAAAGCAAGTATTAGACAAAGACTGTAACACTTAGTTACCATTTCTTTTGATGCTGGGAAATGCCAAAGCATTTTCTTAGGAATAAGGTAATGAACACAATATTTAATTTCCAGGAATATTTATAAGCAATAGGCGAAAGCCATATTTGTGTCTGAATTCTCCATGCAAGCTAGAGGGAACAGCTGAGGCCATTGATTGTAATACTACAAAATGATTGGTGCTGATGAGCCTGCAATTTATAAAGGCTCAATTCTCTCTTTTCCCATCGTTTTATTGTGATTGATTGTCTAACAACCAGAAAAAAACCACAGAACACTGCTTAATAATTGGTGGGCATTAGTGAGTTTTATTAATAGTGATTTATAGAGAAATCAAATATAAATTTCAACCTAAATACACATCAAATAGCTCTCAAAGATTCATTTTCTCACATGGACACAGCAAACAAGATGAACCCCCTCATAAATCAGGCGCAGTTCATCTTCGGATCCTTGGCAGTAGGCTGAAGTAAATCAGGAACATGTTCCAGACTGAAGCTAACATCTGGTGGTCTCACAAGCTCAAGATACACTCCTTGAAGCCACAGTTTCTCTTTAAACCTTTTATTTAAAAAACAAACAAACAGATAACCCAGTTTATATTGTCTGTGTTTTAAACTGTGGCAGCTGCAACATTGCCTTCCGTAAGCATTATTGTAGTGGTTGATATAGATTCCTGGTCTTGAGATGATAACAAACCAAGTATCAAATACAGAGTGACTCCATACAGAACATAAATTATCCTTTATCTTACTAACAATAACAAATAATCGGAGAGTACTTGTGGTATAAGAAACAGAAGAATAATGAAAAAAAGAAATCTAATCTTTCTATACAGTCTCCATGTTTTAATTGTGCTGATTATGCTGAGTTCTATATCAGCATCAAGTAAAATTAATGTAATTTTATATTTGATTCCACTGCTTTGGAATACTTGTCATCTCACAGTGATACAAAAAAACAAAATGAAACTTGTGAATCAATGCTAAATCAGCTGATTTTTCTGGAAAATTAAATCATGACTAATAGAGGATTTTGTGCATGTATCCGTTTCTTTCATTTAATAAATTCAAGTAACACTGAGCAGTATTCTGCTGTAATATGAGAGAATTAGTGTGTGTTTATATATACAAATATGTATATAGAAAATACCAGCTGTCCTACTTAATCAGCTTGCTTTTGCAGAGAAAGCAATACCTGGCTTTTGCAAAACATTCATTAGTGTTGTGCAGATGTTAAAAAGAAAGTTTGTTATAACAAATACTTTTGCCCCTCAAAAAGAAAATGCCAACATGCTAAAAATAATTGTATTCTTATGTCATGTCAAGAACTCACTGCATAACCAAAGGAAAAATATCTGAACTTCTGGAATAGTTTGTACCTTTAAGTCATTCATTTGTAAGTTAATATCAAGATTAAGATACCTAGATCAAAGCAAAAACAAAACAATCACTGAACTAAATCCCCTGTTCCACATAAATTTCATTTTCTATTACATTATAAAATTTTTAACAAAATTTAATACCACTGGGTGCAGATAAATGCAAAAGTGTAGAAGCAGCCACATCACGTGCTTTACATTATGCAAAAATTCAATGGATCAGAAAGTGTTATATGAGTTCTTTGTAAATTAAGGTTACTGCAGCTATTTAAGTACTATGAGATGTAACACACCTTACTGGGAGATGCCTAGGGACTGGCATTTGGCCTCTCACACAACACATGTCCTGGGCTTGTACAAGCTCAGCTGTGGTGACATTCACTTTTGTTGAGAAGCACCCATTTTTCCATTCTGATTTAGCCTGAGTAGAAATTTCTGGGCTTTTATTTTTCTCTGAAAAGAGACAAACACATCCAAAATTGAAAAATTAAGCTTTCATTTAACACAGCAACATGCCTTAAAGCATACCCTTAGCCAAGGTGAATCACCTCTCACTGTTACTATAGCAGAACAGTGTGCCTTTCCGACTTCATTGCTGGCAACACAGATATACTTCCCAGTATCAGCAAGGGTTACATTTCTTTTTAAGAGGTAGTAGTTATCTCCTAATTTCTCAGTCTGTAAAACAATAGAATGCACATAGGAGATTATTAGGAGCATAAAGCAAAATATATTATCTTTCTCTGAGAAACATTTCAAGAACATTAGAACATACACTGACGTCTCCAGCAACTACTCGGATATCATCCTTGCTCCAGTAGACATGTGGTTTGGGCTTTCCATGTACAGTGCAATGCAGGATTAAATCTTCTCCTTCTTGAAGAGTTGTGTGTCCAAATTTTTGTATGAAATTTGGCTGTTTTCCTTGTACTGGAAAAAATGATGCACTGTATTTTAAATGGCATCACTAAGGCAAATGAAGAAAGATCCGTTTTCATAGTTAGAATATTTACAATGTTGCAAGACTGGAACAAGCAGACTTCATTTATCTATATAATATAAAGTTTGCTGAAACACATGAAGACTAAACGTCTAATAATTTCATGCATCAGCATAGTGATATTAGTTCTATGTTAATGTCAAGGAATCATGTTTGTTGTACAGGTAGTAGGGAACTGTATGTTGATTGTTGCGCTTCAGTAAAGAGCGGAAGATAAATCACAGAATCACAGAAGACCAGGGTTGGAAGGGACCTCAAGGATCATGAATCTCCAACCCCCCTGCCACATGCAGGGCCACCAACCTCCTCATTTAATCTAGACTAGGCTGCCCAGGGCCCCATCCAATCTGGCCTTGAATACTTCCAGGGACGGGGCACCCACAACCTCTCTAGGCAGCCTGTTCCAGCACCTCACCACTCTCTCTGTAAAGAACTTCCCCCTGACGTCCAACCTAAATTTCCCCACCCTCAACTCAAAACCATTTCCACATAATATTCCACATAAATTTAAAGGAGCAAAGTTAAGATAGTTTACTCTTGTATTTAGTGCACTATTGTACATTACATCCTTTCTTCTTTTGATTTACACTATTTTAAAACAAAAAGTAACATCTCAGAAAAGCATCCAGAATCTGAATCCAAAATATGACGACTGAGCTAGATATTTTTGTGTGGGGAGTGAAACATTTGCACTCCCTTGTATTAATAAACCTATTGCTTACGTAAGCTGCTTTACATTGTTTCCATACTGTAGGTCGAGGCCAGAACATAGAGCAGAAGTGTATAAATTTCACTCTCATACTCCTGCTAATCTAAAGTCTGTATTAACCAGTGCCATCTCCGCTCTCAGCTGTTGAAAGCCGGCATGAAAAAGCTGCCACCATAATTTCATTGCACGCACCTGAAGCAAATTTTTGAATCTGCAGCTTTATTTCAGTAGGAGAATCAATTTCACAAAAAAAAATCAGATCTGAATGGAAGCGTGGTAGTGATCAATCAGATATCATCTTGATTTTGGATCGGTGAGTCAGCAGAACATAAAAACTAGAATGAACAATTTCTAGGCAACAAAGAAGTATGTGCAGAGAAAACTATGAAGTGGCCTATAACTCTTAGAAAAACATGCTATAGAACTCAACAGCGCTGCAATCTGATGTAAAATGATGTGATCATACCCTGATAACAACTTTCTAAAAGGAACATATAATATTTCATCAACTGTTTTCCCATTATATCATGATTAAATATCAGAATCATGGAATCATTAAGGTTGGACAAAACCTCTAAGACCATCCAGCCCAACCATCAATCTATCACCATCATGCCCACTTCTTCCTGCATCACAAAAAGAAATATTTCAAGTAGTTGAGGCTACTGAAAACCCATTCTGATGGCTTCAGGTAAGAAAAATGAATATCCTTATCCAGAACTCCACCCACTGTCCTTGAATATCATGGTGTAAACTCATTAAAGAGAATCTGTCTTGTAATTTTTAGAGGCACAGCTCCTCTGAGTCACAAAAGAAATACGCACACACAGTATACTAGCTTAATCAGGCAAAGTCTCCAGAGAAAGATCCAGAAATAGGTGTACCTTACCAGTCACTTGAGAGGAATCCACCTTCTCCATTGCAGCTCCATCCACATCTGATTCAAACACAACCAGAGCAATGCCTCAGCCTCCCTTAGCCTACTAACTCATACGAGGCCCACAACCAGGCTGCTTCTTTTGAAAAATGAAAAGAATTTGCCCCTTCCCCTTAGAATTTATACATGTTGAGTAACATGTATTTTATACAGTTCCATTTCTACTCAGACAATCTTGTTCAACTCTTTCTTAATATGCTCCTGTATATAAAGGAGGAAATGAGGTTAGGTTAATAATGTGCTTCATTAGAGTATTCATGTTGCAAGGCTTAGGAGATATCTAAGCCTGCTTTTTAAGAGAAGAGTCAGAAAGATGTTCATATTCCGGTATCTTGACATAATTATAGGTTCAAAACTGTGACTGCGATTAGAAAAGCTCAGTACTGTAAAATAAGAAAGCATCAAAACCAGAACAAAAGTCAACCAAATGTACTTTCTGCTCTTACAGAACATTTAAAAGAAGGAGGAAGTAAAGTATGCGGTACCTGAAATATCAGGAAAATAAAAGTCTAGCCTTAAAATTATTGCTGAAATTCTCTGCTTAAGGATGTCCTTCTCCAGCCAACAAAATTGAGCATGGGTGTTGTTTTAACACTACATCATAGCAATGATCAACTAGAAGCATATAACATCAGTGCCATTTCCTCATACGGGAAGTCTTCCAGACTATCAAATTTCATTAAGCAATGCATTCAAAAAGTCCATTAAGATCAACTACCTTTCACACCTTGTTCAGTACATTAGCTACCGAAAAGACTATCAAACTATATTTTTTTAAAAAGAGGATAATAAATACAAGAACTGCAAACTTCAACCACAAGTCTCATTTCATGAGTTACTGAACCATGATTCGGAATAAAAGAAAAAAACAGAACAGAATTGTATTGATTTAAAGGTGTATTTCTGCAAAGGCTGAAGTCTGAAATGCTCGTTCCAGCCTTGCCTACTGTAGGACAGAGAGATTCACCACACGTTGCTGTCTTGCTCCAAAGGTGACTCTCATCCAACCACAAGGGAGAAACATCTCTCTTAACTTTGCTCTCTGTCCACTTAAAGACAAAACAATGAACATTCTAGCATTGAACTTTTTGCAGCTTTCAAGATGAAGCATCCATACATTAAAACTAAGATGAAGCTTTGAGTCCAGCCTCTACAGAGCACAGACCAAGGACGACTCTTCCTGTCACTAGCCTCATGTTAATGATTAATTTAAAGGCCAGATTCTGGCAGAGGCAAGGGAGAAGGAAGCAGTATCTCTGCTTTCACTCCTGTTCAAGGTTTCTTTTTATTTTTTTTTTCCTTGGGACTTACACTTAGTCTTAAGATTGAAGGCAAAAGTGATTTAGAAGAGTGACCTGAATGGCCTATAAAGTTAAAAAGCAGAAAACAAATCAAAACAACTTTGAGTACTTTTAATTTCTGAATAATAGGCTTCTGGGAGAATCACAGCTCTCAGTAAAAGTAGAGGACTGAAGGCCAGCCATCACTTAGTTTTTTTCAAACAGAAAGTGAATGTTATAAATAAGATTGTCAAGCAGTGGCAGCTCTTCAGCATAAAAAAAACTTAGAATTCACAGAGGAGGCATTTTGTGTTTGTTCTTAACACAACACTTCCTAATATAATGGTTATGCAATTCAGCTTGCTCATACAGGTTCCCTGCTTTATGTTTGCAACAAACACAGAGATAGATGAAGTCACAAAGACATAAGAACACTAAGCTGAATTTTACTTTTTTGAAAATTGAAAAATTGAAAATCATACTAATTATTAAAAATAGTTTTACTGTGAAATAGCACACATTTGGAAAATAGTTGATTTTTATACCTGGGTGATTGGATCAACATTTTCAGGAGATGATCAAACTCAAAGTTGTTTATTTGGGGGGTTAGTCAAATATTTTGTTCTCCTGTTTTTGCACTACCTCTTATTATCTTCCCTCTCTCATTGCTATGAGGTTATATTCCCTTCTGAACGTCTCCTGTTTCGAAGTTACAGGAATTTTAATAAAGCTACAGTCACTGAGCCAAAATATCTAAATGTCAGTCTTCAATTTCATCGACCCCTGCAAGTTCAAGTATGTATTCTGCTCACAGCCTGCTGCCTGGCAAAAGACTTATTTACTTTATCTTGCATAATTTACTGAAAAGAAATACTTCCTCTCTAAATTTTCCATATCAACATAGACATAACATGAAAGCTGCAAATCAAAGATGCAGGAAAAATCATTCAGCTTTTGCCACAATTGTTTTTATGTACTTGCACAACTGCTAAAGTTAGAGAGACTTAATGTTCATTTAAGTGTTTATAAGTGGAACATTTTACTGATGCTTTTGTCAGAGATTTAATCAAATTACATAATAAATAACATCCATGGCTGTTCTTGTTATGATTTTTTATATGTAGACAAGTTTTTGTTTTGGATTTACCACTTACTAAAGGAGAATTCTATTTGATTGATGTGTGTATGCGTGTGTGTGCATGCGTGAGAGAGCGTGCAAGAGCATGCTTTTGAGTATTTCCTTATCTTGATTGATTCTTTTTGAAATAAGTGCATAAAACTTTTTAAAAGCTCATTTCATAAAATAGCATCTTTCTTGTCCTATATTAATGCTTTACATAATTGTCAGAAATATTTAGACTTGTACTTTTATAAGATGACAGAAAAGTATCACAAGCATCTGCTTTAGAAGGTAGATATTTTGGAAGGCCTCAGGTCTCATTTTGAAAAATATTTGCAAGTTTTGTCTAGGACACACTAAATGCTACTTACACAAATTGACAATTCTATGCCAAATTTCTGTAGCGCACATTATCACAAGTCTGTTGCAACTATAATCTCTGGGGATTATCTGCTGATATGAGACAAATTTAAGTCTGATATATGACTGCAGTCATGAATATTACCATTTTATACTAAGAATCTTTATCCTATAAATGAAAAGAAATGAAAGAGATGAGAAAATGTCATTGGAAAAAGCACATTTTATGCTTAAAATAAATTTTAAATTTGTATGCCAAGCAGAGCTTTCCCTTCTCCCTCCCCGCCATAGAGGATGTGCTGCTATGAGCACTGTGTGTATTGAGAAAAACTAGCTATGAAACTGTTTTCAGCACTTCATAATGCCAAAATATTAAAATATTTAAAATATTTAAAATGCAAAAATGGACCTCTGATTCTAGAAAGTCCTTGTAACTTTTGTTTTTTAATCTCAGCTTCATTAGGATAAAGGAAAACAAGCACATAACACATGTATTAAGAAACAAGCAATATATCAAATGTTACATAAAAGTAGTTTGGTACAGGTGGTGAAAGAATCAGTGTAGGAAAATAAACTTCATTGTCTTAGCATGTGAGAACCAAGTCCAGTGCATTCAGTACCATACTTATTTTGTGAATAGCCAGTACATTAGTGATATGCTAATATAGATGATACACAGCGTTATCCAGTCTATTCTTGCCATAGGTGGCCTGTTACCTTGCACGCGGAGAATAGAACTTGATGATATAGTGCCACTAGAATTTTTAGCCCGAGCAACATAGAGGCCAGCATCATTATCACACACCTTCTGAATGAATAAAGTATGCTTTGTCTCCTTTTGGGAAAGCTTTAAGTGCTCATCAGCAGTCACTTTCTGGCCTTTCTTGTACCTAAAGCAGAGAGTCAGTTTTCAAGTCAGATTTCTGTCATTGTATGCCAAGCAGAGCTTTCCAAATTCAGATAACCTTGTAACACAAAATTAGCAGCAAGGAAGTTCACAGCTGTGCTTTCAGTCCTCATCTTTAAAGTTACATCTAAATATTTAAATTCTTCAAATTGCTGCATAAGATTTTCTTACATCTGGAAAATGTGGCTTTGAAAATGGTTTTGCACAGACAAGTCACCCAGTTCTCAAGAGTGTAGCATGAAGGCCTGTATTCCTAATTTTGCTAGTAAAGTCAATCCTCATTCACTTTGAAGGAAACAGGATCTTAAGATGCACAAGCAATATAGAAATTGCCAAACATCTGTGTTCAGTAGAAAGAACAGGCAAGGACCTGTTTCTCCACCACAGCCCACTCACACTTTTGTAGTTCACATCAGACAGGATAGAACAGGTACCACATTCTAAAACTTCAGAGTCTGTCACCATGTATCGGTTTTGCCTACTTAATATACATTTTGGAAGTGAGAGAAAATTCTGGATCTTTTTAGTTGGTGGCATTTCAGCATAACCTAACCCAAACACAGATGTGATTTCCAAAAGGTATATCCAATGAAATGTTGACACTAGTACCAAATACATGATTTCAGTGTTACCATACTGAATTTTTAAATTATAAACATATCACTTATCTATTTTAATAATTTTCCCCTTTACTTTCTGTGGAATGCTATTCTTTAAAAGCTCAGATATCAACCATGAACACACTCACAAGCTAAATTAATGCTTTCTTGTGATAAAACGAAATTCAAGGTACATGGTTTTACCCGCACTACTCCTCAAAGTATATAGAATGATTGGATTTAGAGCAAAGTAACTTTATTGATACCAGTAGAGGGCATACCACCAAGATTGCAGAATACATATTTTTCTCAGTGCCATGGGAGAAAAAGCATTTTAATAAGGGAAACTAAGCTGAATTGTCTTCTGCAAAATATATGTTTTACATGTGCATTTTTAGAAACATTTTCAAGTTAAGATCATTAAGAAGCATATATTATTTTAACATACTAAAAGAAAGGCCTCCATGGTGAACGCCTAGTGTGAAGGAATGGCAAATGAAGGAAAATTCCATGAAAAGTAGGCCAGAAAACACAGGACTAATACTGAAATCTTGAAATCCTGTCCTCTTGTTCAGCCAGTATCTACTTTTGCATGGAACTTTTAAAATGTCATATTGAAAAATACAATGGAGTATAAAGAAATTTGATTAGACACTGAAGTTCAGAGATAGAGCCAGAGGGACTGTGCAAGAATACAGTATATAAAAAGTACTCATAGACAGAGTTTGTTTGCTTTTGATGTGTAACCTATCTCCAATTTTGAACTCACTCACATATTTATAAACATAAGTGTCTCTATGTATATTTAGTGACTATATAAATAACTGTGTCCACCTGTCTATACACTGTGGCAAGTACCTTGAAAAAGATGCAGATTTAGAGTAAATTGGGAGTGAGCATTTATTTTAAGACAATACTGAACAAATGGAATGTTGAAGTACAGAACATAAAAAGTACTTGACAAATCCGCTTAAAGAATGTTGAATATGCTTCCAGTTGTTCAATGTTCTCATTATACTTAAAATTATGTACAAAGAGAGAATTTAAAGTAGGTTGATTGTCAAATAATTCTGAAAGTGGGAACCATGCAGAAGTGTGGAGTGGAAAGAATACAAGCTGTTTAGTCTAGTCTATAGATTAATGAATATAGTTATAAGTGATTCAAGGTGCCTCACTAATATTTACTTTTTCTCATTGTAAGCTACCCACCATGTCAGTGTAGGCTCTGGGATTCCTGTTACTTCTACTTCCAAAGTTACCGGAGAACCTTCCATGACGGTTACATTAGACAGAAGCTGGGAGAAGTTAGGAGCCTGCCCAGTTAGGCAGGCCATGCTGTTCTTTTCTGATGTACTTTTAATCTCTTCTCGGGTGACCATCTGCCTCTGACAGCTTCTGGTGGCGTCTGACTGAAAGACGAAACCTGAGAATGCATCAGGCAAAGCATGCAGCCTGTCCTGGGTTTTAGTACAGTTATTTGAGTCATGCAATTGTTCTTGTGTTTCTGCCATGCTTTTATGAATTTCAAGGTGCTGCAAAAGTGTTTTGCTCACTTCACTGATTGTGCTATATGCTGGTTTGGCACTTATTGTGTAGGAAGCAGTGCTAGCTTCAGATTCTGCTTGTAAACTACAAGGCAGAGGAGAATCTGCTGTGACATTTGGACCAGAATCTGTTGAAGAGATACAAAACTTCTCAAGCTGAGCTGATGGCCTTTCCATTCTAGTATTTGTAGCATCAGCATAAGCAGAATTTGTTAAGAGATCAGATGATTCCATCAATCTTTTATCACAAGAGGTTTTCTGCATTTGCAAGCTATATGAACTGGCATGCAGACTATGAGAACTACTGCAGCGTTGCTCTTCTAGCTCAGTTTCAGAATGTAAGAGATTGGACTCTGGTGTCTCAGAAAGTGGTGGCAAAGAGATATCATCAGGTGATATACACTCGTATTCATCTCCAGAGGGTATTTCTTCTGCCAGGAATTCAGTCTGTAAACTATCCTCTTTGGCTGAAGATGACAGCTCTGTATCCTGTGAAACAAGATCCTCACCAGCTGGGCAGATAATTGGAATATCAGCCAATTTATTCCTCTCCTTAAATTAGGAGGGGGCAGAGGAGAACAGAAAGAAAGGAAAAATAGAGAGAGAACGGGTTATCGTTTGAACCATCGCCTTTTCATACAAAAGCTAGCAAAAATATTTGAAATATTTCTCCTGATTAAACTTTAGTTAATGTATCATAAGAAGGGGAAGAAATAGATGGAAAAGGATAATCATCAAAAAAGCTTGCTACAGCTAACTGGAATTTCAAACTCTTTGGACAGACTACCAGATATAATAAGTACTTGTACTAATTATAACAGGAACAATAGAAAAAGCATCTCATCTGTAAACAAGTGGCAACTTGTGAACTTCCTGTAGGAGGTTTTTTATAATAGCATTTGTATTTGGTTGGTGGTGTACATGCAAAAGGAGGTGGTATAATGACATTTATATGGGAAACAATTACATAATAAAAGTAGATTAATAGCCAAGTTACTGGACTTCTATTATTTGAGAGTCACCTGTCCTGTTGAAGAGTTACAGAGTTAAATCAATATCTTCAAGATATTTTTTCAAGCACGTTGTATTTTCTTTATTTTGTGCCAGTTGTTTCAAGATCTCATCCAAATATTAACAAAAAAGGATGTTAAGATTTTTTTATTTCCTTCTACTAAGAATAAAAAACCTCTCATTTAAAAAAAAAGAATTAGATGTGGCGTGAGGACAGTATTCACTGCACTTTTATCCAAAACATTCAAAGCACTTCAAAGATGAAGTTTATATGTTAAAGGCTTTCCACAAGTATCTGATGAGATCAAACCCTCAAATTGTCTTTCAATATGAATATATGGTGGATATAAAAACAATCAAAATTGAATTTCCAAATTGGTAGAAAGTGTAAATTTTTCACCTTTTCAATTACACAGAAGAAAATAAAACCTTGATGTATACTTCCTAACTTGTCATGTATTCAAATGTTTTTACTGAGGTTCTAACTAATGGTCAGCTATTTCTAGAATTTTTTTTTCTTTTTAGGGATTAATTTCAATATCCTCGTACATTTTCTCAACTTTGCAGATTTGACTGTCACCCAGCTCTTATAACCTTACCATTACTGTTCTAAGTGACCATGGCAGTTTTATACACAACCAGGTTTGCAAGTCTTTCTTAAATTACATGTTAATAGATGCCTAGGCAGAAAATCTAGACAAATGGTTTGAAATCCATCAGCAAATTTAATAAACCAAATCTGATTAAATTTTAAGATTAAATATTAATAAGTCAAAGGTGTCTTGAGAATATTAAACATGGAACATTTATATTAAAAAAACAAAAAACAAGACACATAGGCCAAATTTTCCAAATAATAAAGGCTGGCTGAATGAAATTAATGGTCTATATCCATTCTGTTCAAGAGCCTACACGTGTGTACATTGACATACATTTGGGACATATCTATGGGAAAGCCAGAACAACATGGGAATCTTCCATTAACTAATCTAGGATCCTAGTGCAGGGCTGTGCTGCCAGTTTCACAGTTATCAAATCTCAGAGGTCACGGAAGAGTTACTCCAGACATTGCTTTAAAATGACCCTAGAGAAACTGCTGATGTTCTGGTGAAAAAAATTGCAGTGAGCTGCGAGCAAACTGTCAGACAGGCTTTAGCAGCATGACTTTTGCCCTCATCTGCCACTTGTAATCAAATAAGTAGGAAAAGCACCAAAAGCACTAATTTTTAGAGGATTTTATTTATTATTAAAGCATATTAATACTGCAAAAATTAAATTGCAGAAGCATAGACAAAATTATATGTTGGATGTGAGATTGGGAATGAGCCAAGTCTTTCCCAGAAGGGATGGAAATTTAAGACAGAAAAGACCTAGTGAGAATGAACCTACTTAGGTGAAGTATGGAGTGATGAAAAGGGTGGAGGTATCATAATTGCCATACTTCACATCTCCCATCAGCAGCTGAGGCACAGTCTAACAAGGACCGATAGGGCTGTGGCCTAGCAAAATAAAAAATAAGGCTATGGCTTTCTGCCAGGTGAGATGATCTTTCAGATTGTTTTTATTTTTTTGAACAGACAAAATTCTGAGTGAAATCTAGGCTCCAAGTCAATAGTGAAAGCCCTATCAATTTGGAACAGAGGTGACAAGGTAAATTAAACTAAGTTTTGGTTCATCAGCAGAGAAGAGGATGTTCTATATAGAACTAAAGGGAATGATAACATCAGTTGAATTTCTACAAAACACAATTTAATGTCATGTAGCATTGCTTTACATTACCATCTTGAAAAACTTTAGATCTCTAAATCAACTCCTAAATTACCCTACCTTTGTAAAGACTTAAACATCCATTCCCATGTGATCTGAAAGTCTGATACATTTACAAACCAGTACCCCAAGGCTTCAAAATGTTCATCAAGTTAGAAGAATTAATCTCTAAAAAAACGATTAAACCTTTTTTTATTGCCTGCATTTCTAAGACGGCATTTGTTCATTGACAATTTTAATACCACTTATATTTATCATATATCAAAAATCAAATATCTATGTCCTAGGATATTTTTTCTTTTACAATTCTAAACATATACCTAGCCGATAAATACATTGCTTTTGTGCATTATCTTCAACATGCTACTGATACCTGTTTAGTGTTGGTAGGAGACAGGATATTGTTTCTCTTCTCAGTAATGTATTTTGAATTTATAAGCAATATATCTGACCCCATCTGCAATAAAAAAACATTAAAAAACATTTGAAAATTCATGTTATAGATAATGATTTGTCTTTCTGATGATTTGTGACTTAGCAAAGTATCAAAACTTCCACCATTACTTTGTTCAAATTCTGAGTTATGTAGCTTCACTCATAGCATATTATGAATAATCTGAATACTTTCATTGCATGTATCTAGAGGTTGAATGAATTTTAGAGTTCTAAGAAATACTAAAAGCAGTCTCCTTTATGACTTCTTATCTTCCTTAATGCTTATTATAAAGGAGTCCAGAATATGTTCTCCATTGAGAAAGCAGAAATGGTCACATAGAAGATGGCTGTGTTATGAATAATGCATCAATAGTACTTAAGGAAAAAAAAACATTAAAAGAGTATGAAAATAAGAGCTTCAAAAAGGAAAAATGGTTCTGTGTGGAGGATGTTGAGGAGATATACAGACAAGTAAAAAGTATGAAAAAGAAAATTGAGTAGGGAAGAAAGTGTGGGTTGCATGGAGTATCTAAAAAAATAGACAAATGAAGGTACCAAGACTACACTGACAAAATTTACCTTAAGGGATGCTCATGAGTGTAAATTAATAAACTTTCCAACAATGTACAAAGCCTCCTAACAAAAGGAGGTTCTAGTCAAAACAAACCAACCTGATGCTTTTCTTCATCTGCTTTGTCTTCACATACTTCTTGACGATTTCCTTCTTTTTGAACAGTAACCAGCTCTCCAGCAAACTCATCTTCCTGACATGTGAAAAGAAAATTAAGTTGATACACAACAGAAGACAGTAATTAGTAGTTTCACACTGACTTATGTTCTGTGCAATGGTGTAGCACGTCATCAGCAAAAGTGTATGTTACTTATGACAAACATATTCAACAAAACCTAATTCATTCATTCCTGGGTAAAAAAAAGACAACGTAGTTCAAAGCTAAGGGCTTTGTTTCAGAGACATGGCAAGTATAAGGCACCCTAAGGCTGCAGAAATCAAGTGCTTGGCCAAGAATTTGAGAAATACTAACCAGTTCGTACAAGAATAAAGAAAAATGAAGGATACACCATATGACATTTTCCTTTCAATTTTTGCTGTTTAAAAAATGTCGGGAAATTGAATTCCTATTCATGGCATTCCATACTCATGGTGCCTGTTTGGCTAATTTGCTAAATTATTTCTGTCTCATAAGATAACTAATACATAACTATTGACTGCAAATGTACAATCAAAATATTAGTTTTAAAATCTTAGACTATGCATTTTATAATAAAAAGCAACATCTGTAATTTGAAGAAAATTGCAGAACTACTGTGTTGCAGAAGATTTCCTTGTGATAATTATCAGGTTGAGTTATAAGCTCTTTTCTTTTAATAATATCTAAGAGCTGTCTAAATGAAAGATTAATTTAATCAATAAATACTTTATGTGTGAGAGGGGGGAGAAGAATGTTCTCCAAATAACTCTCTTAAATAGATATCTTCACAATTAGCAAAATTAGTTAAAGTATTATTTTGAACTAGCAAAAAAAGATTAAAAGACGAAGCCCTGTCTTGGCAAAATCTGGAGCTATTGATGTACACATATTGCTATTTAGATACACTGAACTGAGAGGAGAATCTTGAAAAAATAATTATATACACTGAAGTTTCTCCATGCAAGCAGTGGAAGGCAAAGCTTTCTTTCTCTTTATTTAAAGACTTTTGGAACTCACTTATATTTTGGCATCTCTTATTGCCTCTAGACACATTAATGGATAATCTGAGTGTTAAGCAGTTTCTATATTATGGGAAATAATGGAAAAATTCCAACAGCATAAAGTGAAATAGCATTCAACATCAACAGGATATTTGAGCATCTTATATATTCCAGCTTCACAGAATTACTCCATCAGATATCACTGCATGTGGTTTGATGCATTACTTTGAGGGTGAGGTAGGATGGAGTAGACTGAGTCTATATTACAGAAATCTATCCCTCCATCACCTACCTCCTGTAGTGATCCAGCTATGCTTAAAGAAGCTTACAGGAATACAAAACTAGGATATTTGCTGTCATCCTTAACATTTATAAGCCAGGCTTTTCTAATTTAAATGACTTTGGTTTTTAACACAAATTGTGTTTTGGTGCAATTTTTCCTGTTATGAAATAAGTTAGGTTGTTTGGCATTCTTTAAAATTTGGCACTTATCTGTATTTCAGAGCTGAGAAAAGCATGACATTCTTCCCTAAAATTTACTTGAAAGCTATAACAAAAAGAAGTCCAGAAGAAAAACAAACAAAAGCAACAACAAAAACAGGGTGAGTACCTAGTGCACAAAAAAAGTGGCATTTCACTGTTTTGTTATGATTGCTGTACTTGCACAGAAGAACTAAGAAATGTTTCATTATCCCATTGATGATCTTCTGTTTTAAGTACTGATTCAGACACTAAATCCAATATATTCATGCAGATACTATATATTCCCAAGACAAAAGAAAAATACCTGAATCTCTCTAAATTCTCTCAACGATCTACACAACTCATCAACAGAATTAAGGATTTCTTTGTACTTTGATACAGCTTTTTCGACATACTTATTTCCTTCTTCAAAACCTGAAATGGGAAAACAAAGTTTCTTTCTATGAAAAAGAAAACAAAAATACAACCCTCTCCCCCACAAAAAATAACAAGCCATAATACCTCAGAGAAACGTTTAACAATGAATATACTTTATAACCTCCATGTAATAAATACATTTTAAATCTGTTTTATTTTGCTGAAGAAGCTTTTAGTATAGAGAAGTGCACTTTCCTACCTATTACTAGTTTTCTTGACATCCCGCGCCTCATACTATCTGCAAGTCTTCCACTGGGTTTCTCCTTGATTAAAATTACTACTATCTGGTCAGTGACATCACTTGAAAAAGTGCTGGCCTCAAACTGTTTCCTGAACTGTCAGACTGATTATAAAGCTAGAAGACATTTGAATCCCTATTATAAGGCATAAAAAAACAAAGGCAGGATGGATAGGTTTTTTTCCCAAACAAACTAAATAAATAAAAAAAAAGCACAAAGCAGCTTCTTTCTCACAACGTTCCTAATAAGAAAGTGAGATCATGCTAAGAATCCATTCTGCCAATACATTCTCTAGGGATAAGAATGTTTAAAATGTTTAGAGGGTTAAAAATAAGAAAAAAAAAGATCTGTTCTCTAATTAGTCTTCCCAACACAAAATCAGAGGAATTTGAAAGCACAGTTTGTTGAAATTTTATCAGATTTGTTACTTGACTTTATAAGCTATAGATTATTCTTCCACATTTGGATAGACACTTTATCTTTGAATAAAGTAACTTCAATGGGTACAGAAACCTTGTGAGCTAGAGAAAAAAGAAAAACGTTAAGTTGGTCGACCTGCATTCTTTTCAGTCAACAAATCAATGTTCTCAGTTGATAGAGCTGCATATACAATTTTTTACAAAACAGTGCACCTTTTTTTGAAAATACATAAAATTAGCAATCAAATACCACTAGTTAGTCACAACACTGTAAAAATTCATCATTAATGCATAACTCTTTAACATACTTTGACTTCAAAGATTTAGTCTGCTACAAGTAATCATGAGCCATGAAGTCTTAATTCCAAACTCAAATATTACAGGGACATTCACATTCAGATTACAGGGTGAGCACAGTCTGCATAGGGAAAACCAGGTAACTACTAGGCTGACGAGTACTTCTGTTTTTTTTTTTTTGTTTTTTTTTTTAGTACTTTCCCTGAAATCCTTCACATTTTCAAGTCTATACTCTAAAACTTTTGTTGTTTGTTTCTAACTTTTCATAAAGTTTTATTTTTAAGTCAACAAATCTAGAAATCTGCTTCCTTCTGTCCTAAACAACTATATTTTGTTTGAGTTTTTTTCCCAATGTTACTAGGTAGGTCCTTACCGTATAACTTTTCAGCCAGATCTGTAATCTGCTGAAACTTCTCTTCTTGTTGAGGCACCGTAGACTCGATAAACTTATTGAATTGCTTGTAGAGAGTCTCCATTGCTTCTCTTGTTTTGCATTCGGCAGAATACTTGCCAACTCTAATGACTGTTGCACTAACATCTTCAAAGCAAAACTGACACTGAAGTAGATTGAAAAGGATAAACGCTGTATCAGAATGAACAAATATCAGCACTTCAAGATTTTATAAAATATTTACAAAGTAGATTAAGCTATTCTTGTAATTTCAGTGATCAGTGGCATATATTTTGCCTTAAATATTGTGATTACAGCTTAACTTCGAAAACATTTTTCATTATGAATGTCGTTGCAAATATTAAAACCTGTTCCATTTTCTTTAAACACTAGATTCGTAAATTAAAGTTTCTTCAAACATGTTTTAATTCCAAATTCTTTCCATTTTATGTATCAGCTGCTTAACTTTGAAGACTTTGTATCATGGTCTAAACAAGGTTACTTAGATTTAGTTCACTGACAAAACAGTCATTAAAGATGATGAGAATCTTTCTACAAATGAGAATGGGTTTTAGAATGTACCCTTAAAAATATTTTTGGTTAATAATACTGAAGAGATCATTTAATCTGTTACTTACTCAATATCTATATTACATCATCATGGGAAGTAGCTAATAATTAACTTAATTTTAATTGACATTAAAATCAGCATTTAAGATTATTCCTATATTCTGACATAAAATTTTTGAATAAGTTCTACTTCACACTGAGTAAGAAGACATCTTAAAGGCTATGTCAGGAAAATAATCTTTGTCCCAAAGTATAAGGCTGGATGTGGACGCTAATGTAAATCCACAACATAAATTGGTTTGCTAACTTATATGAAATGACACATTTATCTGATCAGTAGACAATGAAATCACATTTTAAAACAAACTTTACTATTACTATTCATCATTAAGGGAATTTATTCATCATGCATTTAGATGAACTTGGAGATCAGTGTCATTTCTAAAGATAAACAATGATAACAGGAATGTGCTTGGCACACAGATGCACCAACACAGTACAGCAAGAAGGGAAGTATTGCTACAAACTTTAAAAATGTACGGCAAATATATTTAAAAAATAAAAGGCAGTCTTCAGGTGTATTAAAACCAAGTTAGAGAATTCTGCAAAAAAGACAAGACTGCACTCTGGGGAAAAAAATACTTAATTTACCAATGAAGTATATTAAAGATATACAGATATGATTACATATATAGACATGATTAGACATGATATAGACATACAGACATTATTATATATATATAACGTATATTATTATATATAATACGCATAAAATATTATGCTGCTGTTAAGGTATCAAATGTTTTACATTTCAGTTCTAGAACTGCACATTTCACAGGCAACTCTTCCTGACAGCTAACAAATTGAGTATTGTGATGACTTGGCTCTTGTGATTTGACAGCTGTTAAAGAATGCCTTGCGGCTCTGTGTTGCCCCAGCATACTTACAGAAAATGAGCCCAAAAGTAAAGTATGATTACAGATGTACTGAATCACCACAAAAGTCTTAAGAATAGCAGCACAAGAATATAGTCAAATCCCATGTTCACCCCCTCCACCTCTACAAAGTTACAGAGAAAAAAATGGAAGAAAATCCATATTTTCACCAATCTACTACATTTGGAAGTCACATATTATATTTCTTGTTAGAAACACTCATTATCTATCCCAATCCTGAGTCACAATTACAGTCATAGGCTTAGTAGTACCTCTTCCATCATGAGTTGCAGATGCTCCGTGAGACCCAGATTTTGCTTATAATCCTCCACAACTCTGCCAAAACCATTTAGCTGTTTTTGTAACTCACTGATTGACACCAAGACAACTCTAAAATTGGGTTCATCTGTTGCCGTGTCCACTAATTTCTTCTCTAAATTATCTATCTTCTTTTTAAGAATCTGTTTAAAAGATGCATCAATACCACAAATAAGCATTTCCAGTTCTGAAACAGTAAATTAAAAATATGTAAAATGCACAAATCTACTTTCACTCTGTGTTTTAAAGTAGTATAAGATACATTTCCAAATGCAAGACAAGCTGAAGGGCCTCTACACTAGTGACTGAAATAAACATTGTTGAATTAAATTCTCAACGTATAAACAAAGATCCGTATGATTTAAACATTGGATCTTGAATAATGTTCACTAAATCTACATAGTCTCTTAATTTGATGGAGTGCAAGTCAATTTAGACATAGTCATTTATGCCCTACAATATTACATAATAATCTGATATAAACAACATTAGTGATAATCTAACATAACCCCGAAGACCTAGAGGAAAACATATTCATACTAGTACTTAGTGATATCTGGCATAAACATAACGAGTAGTTTTTAGGATTACATGGTATATGTCTACACATACACATTTATATATTTTACATCCTAGTTTTTCCAGTTTTTTTCCATCCTAGTTTTCTTTTTGATCAAGACCTCACTGGGATGTCAGTTATAAAAATGATGTAAAAGACAGGTGCTTGATTTTATCTTGGAATATGAGAGACTGGTTTGAAATAAGAAGTATTTAATGAACTGTCCACATACATATTGTTTCCCTAAACAGCTACATGAACACTCCACAGTTTCATGAAAGGATGTTGTAGCAAGCTGAGTGTCAGTCTCTTTTGTCAGGTGAAAAGTAATAGAACATAAGAAAACAGCCTGAAATTGTAGCAGGGAAGGTTTAGATTAGATGCCATGAAGAGTTTCTTCACAGAAATAGTGGTTAAGCACCAGAAAAAGTTGCCTAGAGAAGTGTCTGAATTGCCAACTTGGGAGATACTTAAGAGACATGCGAGTTTGATGCTTCAGGGACGTGGCTAAGTAGTAGATATGTAGTGCTATGTGATGACTGGACTTGCTGATCTTATGGGTCTTTTCCTTCCTCAGTGATTCTGTGATTCTCAAAATATACACTGGTATGATGAGTGTTGTCAGTCGATCATGGGAGATAATTATTCTTTTCTACTCAGAACTGGTGAGGCTGTATACATTGGAGTGCTGTGTCCAGTTCCCGCTCCCCAGTACAAGACAGACCTGAACATATTGAAGCACAGTCAGCAACAGGCTAGAAAGATGATTAAGGGACTGAGTACGTAATGTCCAGTATTCAGCTGGACAGTACAACATGTTTCTTTGTATAGTTGAATGTCCAGTTGAGTACTGGATGTTACACAGAGAAACCTGTTGTAGTAGATCCTTCTCTAAGCAAGAAGACAGGACTAGATAGCCTGCAGGGAGTCCCTTCTAACCTCACTGATTATGTGATCTGAATCATCAAGGAGAAAAGTTGTAAAAGGAATAAGACAAGAAATAGTAAGAGCAGAAGCATAGAAGCTACTGAAAATTTTGAGAAAAATTGTGAAAAGAAAACTTGTAGGACAAGTGAACTGAAAAGCATTTTGTCTGGGTAACAAAAGGGCAATTTGATTTGGAAGATTTGGAAGAAGAATTGGAAGACTTGGAAGAAGAATTTCTGGTGACTGCAAAGAATAGGTATGGCCAGAAGAGTTTAAGGTTCCAATAAGCAACTCCAGGCAATAGAAACAGAAAAGGGCTCTGAAAGCCAGAATGTTGAAATGAGAAAGGAAAGCAGCTGGATGCAAAAGGAAATACACGTATTCATTGTTCATGAATTAGATGGGATATTGGTTTTAGTTAATTATTTGTGTTAAGGAGAGGGAAAAGGAAAGAATAAATGGTTAAATAATAATGAAAAAAGGGTAAAAAGAGTGAATAGGAAGTCTAGAATTGGGGTGATAATGAAAGGAGCAGAACAATTAAAAATATCTGTGATTGAGACAAGGAAATGATATCAAGGGGAACATAAAAGATTTCACATTCCCTCTGACTGCTTGGTATAGGCTATAGCAATTCAAACAATCAAATATTTATAATACTAAAGTTTCTAATATTACCTGTATTTTCTCAGCATATGTATCAACTTGCTGAATTTGTATTTTAAGTGCTTTTAAATTTCGAGCTTTTTCAGTTTTCTTAGTATAGTTAAACTTCAAGTTGTTGAATTTCTTTTTGAGGTCCTTAAATGATTCTCTAAGCTGAAAAAGAGTAATCATATTTGTCAGTAAAAGAAAAAATACTCTTCTGCTTAGCTTGTTTTATTTCCATCCATAAGCTTTTTATCCACAATTTGAACACTGAATATTTAATACAGAAATTGTTAACACTGTGTCATCTCATAAAACATCTTTATATCCTCAGAATTTTTTTTTCAATTGAGGAAAACACAATCTTTTTATGTCAGAATTCACTAAATTCTTTCATGTGTACAATATGCCACTCACTGACATTCATTCATGGTTGCTGAGTGTTTATGGAGACCAAACAGTGATGTGACTGAAGTAAGGTGGTGGGTGCTGGGTTTCAGCGGTGACAACAGCAACATGAAAGACAAGCTGCATTCTGGACAGCTATGCAGATTTTTATGAGAATGGCATAGAAGTTGTTGTTCATCGCTGCTGAAAATGCATAGCTAATAGTAGCAACTATACTGAAAAGTAGCATTTTGTTTTTGTTGCTAAGAATTGTCCCTATCAAATAGTATTATTGTTCTCTTCTTGTTTAAATGGAAATAAGAGGCATTACTTTTGGAGTAAGTAAAATATTTGTATTTACTTACAATGCCTTTATCCTACAATACAGTATTTCAATTTTTTTTTTCAAATAGAATGTTATTGTTATACTGGGAATTGATTAACAGAGGAAAAAGTTGATAGGTTTATCGACTATTCAGTGATTCTATAATCCTTGCACTACAGCAGAAAATAATATTGGAAAATAAAATGGATGGAAACAGTATTTAGTAATAGCAGAAGCTCTGCTTCTGAGAGGATTAAACAGGTGTTCAGTTCTATATACTGTGGTAGTCTAAATATCCCAGTCTGATTATTCACAGCATCTGAGTTCAGTTCTTTGCAAGGTCAGGATGTAGACTGTATATGAACATCTGAATTTCAATAACTATTCTATTTCCTCTTTCTTTCTTTTTTTCCTCTCCAACTCCAATTATCTGTTTGCTTCAATGTCACTTTACAGGTGTGTCCTTAATAAACCATTCATTTCATTCTTTGCACTAGTGGCATTCTATAAAGAGGCATATCAAACAAAGTATCACAAAGTATTTACGAAGTACTATGAATTTAAGTGTAAAATGGTATGTTTTCTCTGGAAGTTATACAATTTTTATTTCATTTACATCTGCAAAATATATTGCAGTTATTTTTGAATGCCTTTACGCAGTAGGAAGAGCCAGACAAGTGGAAAAAATCTGCTACAGTAAGCTGCTAATACCTCAGAAGAGATATTTTAACTTTTGAATTCCAAAATAAATACAAATCCTTCAAAAGTGTTCACAAAACTTGAAAAGGAAGAAAAAACCTGAAAGCTTTTTGTGAATTTCATACCCTTTGGGAGCTGACAATCTTTTGTGTTCAGAAGAACATAGAATAAATTCTAAAAAATTATATTTATCTAAAGGAAATGATATCAAAGAAATGTGTCCATTCTAATAACTTAGCTTCAGGTAAACACCCACAATTTAATACTTAGTTAAAATATTTGAAGATTTTTTTTGTTTAAATTAGAGTCACACTGTCTCCCCCTCCCCTGAGTACTATCCCTAAAAATCCAAGGAGTACTGAATGCTCATTCTGCTGCTATTGACGCTGGAAAAGCTAGCAATTCACCTTTATTATTACACACTAATGTTAATCCACCAAGGGATATCTTTTTCATTTTCATTTCATCTAGGGTGACTCCATCACATTATCTCAGCACTGAACAGTCTGATGATATTCACTCAGTATAATAAAAGGGAAACCAATTCTATCACTTACACTGTGAACTCCAATCAGTTTAAGCTCTTTATCCCACCTAAGGATACTGAATATTAAAACCTATCTAACAGCACCATTAATAAAACCTACCTCTGTAGAATAATATTTTGTATTCAAAACAAAGCCTTATTTGTTGATTTAATTTTGAGGAAAACAAGAGATGAGTAAGAGTTCTCTTTAATTTATTTCACTGGCTTAATGCAGATACATCAGCTAGTGATCTGTTATTAAGGACAGAGGCTCTCCGCAAAGCATGTGAAATAAGATCGCCTTGTTTCAGATATGATGGCTCATGTGTCAAAGGTCTGCAGCTGCTGCCACTCTTCTCTTTTAGCCTCAGTGGAAAACCAGATTCAGCTCAGACTTGCATGTTATCCTCTGAGCACATGTACACAACTTTTGCTCATATCAGCAACTTTACCAAGGTACGACATGGCTCAATTGTTAGAAAACTGAAGTTAAAACGTATCTCCATTTTCTAGTATTTCCTGCAAAATACAATGAGAATTAAAGTATCTATGCACCTTAATATACTCTAGTGACTTCAGCCAAGTTTAATGGAACTTTGACTTCTCCATTGTGTCATAGTCATTTATCAGGCAGCTGCTCCTAACTATAGTTGGGCTGTCATGAACAGAGAATGATGGTGGAGAGGGTTTTAGATGTCAGTCACTAAGATTTATCACATAACTATGATACACATGAAAAAAGCAGGTTATAAACAACTGCTTTAAACATGTTTTCGTTAACTGTACAATTTCACTAACGTGCTTTGATTCCTAGTCTCTCTAGGAGGCACTTCAACATTGTTATCCACTTATCAAAATTAACTGCAAGTGAGAATTACACCATGAAATAATTCCTACTGTGAACTAAGGTAGCTCATTATCATTAAAGTGTTATAAATTCACATTTTTTCATAAGGAGTCAGAAAGAAAAGAACTGATCTGATTGGGAGAGCAGAGAACCTACTTTAGGACCTGTTATTCTTTCACTGCAATTTTAGTGGAAGAGCACAAATGTTACTGATAAAAGAAAAAGTCTTCTGCAATGCAAGGGTTATCGTGTATATGTAACCCTGCTACTTTTAACCTCAAGTACAGGTTCAACATAGCATTAAAGCTATATGAGGCTTGATTCAGCTCTGTCACAAACGATTGCAGTGTAATGCAGTGGTGTTTTGGCTCTCCGTAAATATAGTAGATAGGAAAGAAATTATCAGAAGTCTGCCAGATATTAGCAATATTCAGATTAATCTCCAGTGTTAAAATTAACAGACTACAAAATAGTTAGTGAATGCTCATAACTTGAGGATTATGGAACTAGTTCTTGAATCTTAATTTAAAAAATGAATAAAAATAGAGGTGAATTAATGCATATACATCTACATTATCCTAGTTTTGCTGAGGAAATTTCTTCTATATTAACTTCTAATAGAAATGGGATATAATTTAAAAGGTATTCTTCCTGAATACAGCCAGCCTTACAGACAAGATGTTGAGCAAATACTTCCCTTTTCCTCAGCATTTTGAGGAGTTTTCATCAAGAAAATGAGAATATTTTAATTCAAACGTCAAACATTCTGAACATGAAATCTAAATGCTAATGTCATCAGTGTCTCATTTAAGCAGCTCACTCTAGGAAAACTCATTCTGGGGAATGAGTCCCAAATTTTTGCTGAGAGAAATGGCTTTACATTTTATCTGCTAAATAGTGAGTGAACTTATAATTGGCCTGCTATGATGCTACATTAATAATCACATTAAGTAACTTTTCCTAACCTAAATTCTGTAATACTATGTTCCACTACCTTATGTCAAGGAACACTTTTTCCTTTAACAATTTCTTTAAGTATCACACCTTGGGTTACTGACAAAATATCAGGAACTGAAGCATTCTGAATTTCTCCCCAAAAGACTGAAAGTTCTTACAAGACTGAAAGTTCTTACTGACACAAGAAACAGCCTTATAATCACAATTTTCATAAATTCTACTTTTGTTTCAAACTTTAGCTTCATTAAAAAAGACATCTGAAGACCCACACATTTCAGATGAAACTAATAGAGCTGAAAATCAAAGAAAACATAGCTGCTCTATTTCCAGTGCTCTTAGTACAGTAAAAGAACTTTGTTGTCAGCCCAAAATCTTCTTATAATCCTGAGCTGCAGAGTTACAGACCGTAGGCTATTATTGCTACTATCAAAGGTTGCTGACAAGATGAAAATTAACTTTTCTCTACATGCACAATGGATCTAGGAGAGTGGCAAACAGTAATATGTATTGCTGAACAAAACAGCCCTTTTAACAGGTATTTTTTTCATTTACCTCATTTATCTCCTCTTGATTGATATAGTACTGGAAATGCCGTGATAGTTCTTCCTCATACTTATCTGCTTTGGAGCTCCAGTTAATGCTGTCACACTCAAGTCGAGCAAGTTCTTGTTTCAGATTCCTTGCAGAAACATTCAAGCAATTCTAAACAGCGAATATACAAAGAAAGGTATGAAATACTGATTCCATCAGTCTAAAATGAAAGCTGCAAAACCAACTGATTGTTAGAGTAAGCAATGAAGAATATATGTCATCGTTCCTGGATGCTTTGTTTCATTTGATGGCTGTGTATCTGCAAATTCTAAAAGCAGAAATAAAAAAAATGCTTAACTCTTATAGAGTCTTTGCTTTTCTTTCCTTTAAAAGGATTCTCAAAGCTATGTATTTATTTCATTCACTGTATTAATACATATTTTGTACATCTAAATGTCTATAAGTTAGCTCTATAATCTTCTTACATATTTATCACTGATTTCATAGGTCATTATAATTCTACTCACAGGCTTCTGCACTGCAGACAAGATATCCACTCCCTGGTTAATAACCAGCTTATAAAGCTGTCTGATATGCATATGTTTCTTCTGAGCATTCAAAAGGTAAGCTTTGGCATGGTGCACATCTTCAGGGACCACAGTTATTTCTGGAAAATCCAGTTCTCCTGATTTTGATAGACATTCCAGCTGGAATATATTGAACTAAAAATCAGTGTTTATCTTAAATGTGAATGGAAGCTTACCATTACATCCTTACCCACAACATGCAATTAAATTTGGGTTTCGATCTTAAAATTACGATCTCAAAATTTCACAGTTTTAGATCATAAGTTTTATTCTGATCACCAGATGTTAATGCTGTTCATTTGAGGAAAAGAGATTACAGGCAGCAAAATAAAAAACAGATTAGCAGCAAAAGGAAGGCATGCATTAAAGGATTTTACTCACTTCTTTCTTAACATGATGGAATCTAAGTGTCTTGTTGAAAATCTCATCATACGCTGTCATTGTGCTCTTCACCATTCGATGAAGTTGAATAAGCTCACTTATTCTTTCAGAATTCTCTTTCACAGGAAATCCTTTCTGACTTGGCAACTCTAATAATTTCATTATGTACTCAAGCTCAGCATTCAGTTGCTAGCAGAAAAGAAGTAGAAATTACACAAATATATTTGCAAGATTTCCCTTACACTTGAAATATAACAACCTCTGAATGGTAAATTATCGTAGGGAAAACTGCATAAAAGATCAAGTTCCTTACATTTGTTAGCTAGACTGACTGACTGCTGTGTTGTCACATGCAGCACAAAATGTTTTGCAATATGTAAGACTACAGTATTTCTAAGTCTCATACTAAAAAGCTGATATACTCTTTTCAGCAGAATCCAGCAGAGAGCGAGCTCAACTCTCGCGGATGAGAGAGGAACTGCCAACCCAGCAAAAAGAGCTTCTAAGCCAATTGCAACCTGTTAGTTTCTGCAGCTGTAGATCAAAGAGCACTCCTACACAGCTGTACTGCAATGTGGACACCACCACCCTCGACAAAACAGCACAGCGTACTAGTTGATTTGCAGGACTGTGAAACACGTAGCACATGTGAAACTCATGATGATGAATTTGGGATTTTTATTAAATGAGTATCTACAGTTAGATTATTGTTAAGGAACCTGAATAAATGGTCTGTGTCTCACAACACAAAAAGCTCCCCCAGTCCCCATGAGCCCAGCTGAAGGAATTTTCAAAGATGCAAAGTAATATCAGACAACAAAATGGCAAGACAAAAACCTTTGAAAATGCTTCCAGGAACTTCATGTGCCCTGGAATACTCAGTGGCCATCTAAATTTGTAACTTTACAAAAATATTTTCCATCAGAAAACTATTTTTTTTTTTCTGTGTCTCCATTGCCCAGTGAAAGACTCAAACATGAAAAAGACCAGAGAGGAAGAAACAGCAATATTTCTTATACCTGAAGTCATGTAAAATTTTGGTCCTGTCTAGAGTCAGGAGTTGGACTCAATAATCCTTGTCGGTCACTTCCAATTCAGGATATGCTATGATTCTATGAAATGACTCTTTAAAACACCTCAATATTCTTTTTCTTTTGTGGTTGTGAATGTCAACCACTACCTAGAAACAGCCTTCAATCAAAACAAATGTAAAACTGACTCTTGGGGAAACAGGGACTGTCTGACTCACTAAAACTTTGTATTCAGAGAACACAAGAAACAGCATGATAGCCCTCAGCCTCTGACCAGCTCCAAAGCATATAGAATGACATAGGTTGGAAGCGTCTCCCTCATGTTTATAAGCCTGCCTCGAGTACTGGAAGGCTGCAATGAAGCAAAGAGAAGAACCTTCTCTTCTCCAAGCTGCCTCCATCTTTCTTCAGAGAAGTGCTCCAGCCATCTGGTCAAATTCATGACTCTCTTCTGGACCTGTTACAACTGCTACATCTTTCTCATGCTGGGAACCCCAGGTCTGAATACAGTACTCCAGATGGTGTCTCATGAGAGCAAGAGCAGAGGAGGACAAGTCCCATCCCTCACCACACTGACCACCCCTCTTTTGATGCAGCCCAGAATACTGTTGGCCTTTTGGGCTGCAAGTACACACTAATGGCTCACGTCCGACTTTTGTCCATTAGAATCCTCAAGTCCTTCGCAGGGCTGCTCTCAATGAATTTTTTTCTCAGTCTGTACACATTTGGGATTACCCCAACCCAAGTGCTACATTTTGCTCCTCGTTAGGTTTTTGTGTGTCTGCTTTTCAAGTTTGTCCAGGTCCCTCTTTATAGCATCAATTCATTCTATCTCATCAACTGCATCGATCAAGCTTAGTGTCATCAGCAAACTTGCTGAGGGTGTGTTCAATGTCACTGTCTAGGTTATTGATAAAAATGTTGAAGAGCACTGGTCCCAAGACAGATCCCTAAAGGACACCACTCGTCAACAGCCTCCATTTGATGTTCAGATCTTCAGACCGCAACCCTCCGGCTGCAACCATCAAACCAATTTTTTATTCACCAAATAGTCCAGCCTTCAAATCCATATCTTTCCAATTTAGAGACAAGGATGTAGTATGAGACATGTCAAAGGCCTTGCACAAGTCCAGATGACATACAACGTAATGCTGATATTTCGTTTGTATGATGATTCAAACACAGTTAACATTATACAAAACATTCTGGGGACAATGAAGGTAAGATATTTTCTCCCTGACCTTATCAATACAAAATCTTTTTTCCAGAAAGTTAATATAAAATGTAAATAGTGTGGCTCCAAATTCTGTCTGAAAGCAAGGTTAGTATATGATCATTCACTGCACCATATGAACCGCTGTGCACTTCAGGAGCTAGGTTTCTCACCTGAAACTGTGGCTTCATTTGGTTAAGTTTTTGTTGTTCTAAGGCAATACAAACATCACTTCCAAGGTCAACTGTTGACGCAAGCGTGAGTGCCTCTTGAAGAATCTGTAGCCCATGTGTAGTCTAAAAGATAATATATTTTAGTGATATTTTAGCAGTATTTCAGTATTTCTGTACTAAATGAAAAAATTAGCCCATATCTAAATTTGAAAGAACTATCCCCAATACAGACATGCAAACGTTATCAGTAAATTTCATTAAAACAGATTATTAGTAGGAAAACCAGAGAGAGACTGAAATTATGAAGCCCTGTGACTAGAAGCTCTCAAATCTGTCCTTGTGAACATTTTAATTTAGTAACTATAAAGAAACAAGTTAGTTTAGTAACTTAAGTTACAATAATATGATGCTAAAAAAAACTGAAATGACTCATAGGGTTTGA
This sequence comes from Chrysolophus pictus, assembly GCA_037305975.1. Lineage (NCBI taxonomy): Eukaryota > Metazoa > Chordata > Aves > Galliformes > Phasianidae > Chrysolophus > Chrysolophus pictus. The sequence continues at coordinate 22,526,360 of CM074582.1, forward strand.
AAAGGCACAAAGATCAAAATCATCATCATCATTCTTGATGACTACCTGGATAGTAAATCAAATTATGGAGAATTATCTTACTATTTCTCTTCCTAAAATAATACCTCTAATAGTTAATAGTCAAACTATTAACAATCTAGAAATAATTGTCACGATTGCTTTCTTTGTATTTTATTTACCTTATTTAGTTGCTCTTTCAATATCCAGCACTGTTGCTTGATGGATTTTCCTTGATTAATTTTAAAATTCCAGATTGCCCAAAGATCAGTCAGTTCTTTCATTTCTTTACTCAAATTGATAATGGTTTCTTCTATAACTTGTACAGATTTTTCAACTTTTAATATTAAGCCCTCACTTACCTGGCAAATAAGAACACACATTTTCCAACATTTGTATTTGTATTAAAAATATACAATAAAACCTCATAATATTAAAATATTAACAATATTTAATAAAACGTAAATATTTTAAGATAGCGTCTTTGAAAATTTCTGGTACTCTGCATGCATTTAAACACACCATTCTCTTAGAAATAGACATAGCTGAACAGATTTCATATACTGAGGCTATAACTACTATTATTTTTTTAAATCCAGAACAAGTCAGTTATGATTGAATTATTGCCATCTAGTAACAGTTTTAATACTCATACAAAATTCGGAATTATTTTTGAACTGACAGAACTACCCAGAAACAGCCTTCCGGGGAATAGCAGCTGGATGATGAAAGGGACAAAGGACAGACCACCCTGTGCTGAGTATAGCAGCACCACAGCATGGGAGACTGTTCAGCATTTGAATATTTGGCAGGTTTTTATCTTTCTAACAGAGCTCAAACACTGTAGAAAACCTGATAATGCTGTTGCTGCTTTTCTCATTCAAGACTTTTTCTTTTAAGAAAAATTGATTTTGTAAATTACTAGTTTAGTCTGTATCACTTCCAGGCCTTTAGAGAAAGAATATCTGAAGATACGTGTATACTTTAAGTAATTTCATAGAATATTAGAATCACAGAATCATTAAGGTTGGAAAAGAACTCTAAAATCATCTAGTCCAACCATCAATCCATCACTACCATGCCTCTCAGTGCCACATCTGCAGGAGAGGCCCTCACCTTGCCACAATTTCCTTTCAGGCAATTGTAAAAAGCAATAACATCTCCCCTGAGCCTGCTCGTCTCCAGATTAAATAATCCCAGTCCCCTCAGTTGCTCCTCATGCAACTTCATTTTCAGACATATTCAGCTTACTGTTACTCTGAATAGTTTATCCTTGCCTGGCTGTATTCAGATCTGACAGCACACACTTCCACCCTCACTAGCTGCCTCAGTACCTTCCTTAAGCAATTTTTTTCCAGCATTTTATCATTACCATTTTCCCCTTCTCATCCTCTCAGCTCATTGTGATTGTTCCCCTTTTCTCTCCCATAAAAGCAGAATTAACAGCTGCATATCCATGCTGCCTACAATGAGATCAGTTTAGGAGGCGTGGCATAGATAGTGAATCTCAAGCAATCATCCCATGAAGAGGTGCTAGAAAATTAGATTGGAATGCCTAGGCAATGCAGCTGACTTCAAGAAAAAATGTAAATACATCAGGAATGATTATGTATAAAGAAGCAGCTCCACTATCCATTTTCTTAGAGTTGTATACACTTACATTGGTGAAGACTGACTCTTAGTGGAAGTAAAAAAGCCAAATATCACACATCTATGCTGCTTTCCAACATGAACAAAATTTATACACCCACATATTATGTTTAGTACGTGTTCTGGCTCACTAATTAATGGCCACCTCATTGCCAAAGACAAAAATCTTTATACTTATTATAATGCCATTATCACTCATATAAGTCTTCAATATCTTACAAATGTATACCTGCCTTAGTACCTTTAAGATCAAGTAATGGTGAAATCACAATCCATCAGTCACAGAACTGGGATTGAACCCTATCAGAGGCGAACATCAAATATTCATTGCAATTTATCAAATTACACTAATTTATATAGAAAACAAGTGGCTAATTCCCTCCTGCTAGGGAAAAAAAAAAGCATACAAAAGTAATTATTGATGAAATCTTCCAGAATTCTTATAATTTCTGCCCTGTTTATACAAGCTTTTCTACATATCAGCTAAGACAGGATACACGTCAACCCATGTATTGACTGTTTGCTGCAGATTTTTTCAGAGATGTGTCTGTGTCCATAAGGATTTTGTTCTGTGCAACTAATATAATCAACAAGCACATCACCAGTGCAACAAAACTGCATGGTATGATTTCAGTAAAATTTCAGCTTTTCAGAAGCAAAAGAAACTGTGTCACTAGCTATATATTCTTTGTTGTCCTATGCAACAAACTCTCTTCAGAACAAGAGAAATTTTCCCTTCAAACCTTGGGAGATAAGTTCTACCTCCAGAATTATTCAATCTATTTCATACATTGTGGTGTATTAAAATGTTTGATCACCTCACAAATGTTTCAAGTTTTAACTTTCCCTCCCTTTGATTTTGTAAAAATTAACATTTCCAAATCAAAGTATTTTTACATCATTTTCTGAAAGTACAGATAACTAAATTTCTCAGAATGAGCATTTTATTTATTTTACGAATTGGGAATGAGGATTTTTTTAATTATTTTTTCCTAGATTTAACTGTAATTTCATAGAAGCATCACAATCATTTCATTTTCTTCCTAACTTCTCCTCTTCCTTATACACGCTCTGAAACAGAACCAATGCACTTTTGCTTTAGGCATGCTCTTTTATGAAGGTTAAAAGAATTTATACATCTATCTATCATATTCATAGAATCCTATAATTTGAATTTATTCCATGAGAAAGATGGTAACTCCATGAAATAAAAATCTCACCGTATTTACTAAATTAAGAAAAATGCGACCCAGATTTTCAATGGAAAAAAACTTCTCTATAGATTTTTGCCATTTTGTATTAACTGACTCCACTGCATTTTTATTTTCAGCCTCCCTGCTTGTTTGTAGAGGCTCCGCTTGATAGAATTCCTTCAGATTTTGAATGTAGTCATTCATCTGTGAAAGATAGAAAATAAACATTCAGTTTTGCCACAAATTCAGTTGCTATAATCAGGAGGTATATAGGCACAATGAAGTTGAAGATAAAATTCAGACTATATTGACTATATTGTTTACAGATTTTAAAATCTATCTTCCTCCCGAAGACCTATAATAATACTAAACATTCAATTTAAGTAATCTGTAAACCAATAGCTGAAAAGCAGACATAAATGATTTCTGTCACAGATGTTTACATGTATGTTATATACCAGCGTAGTAGGCAGTTATTTTCAAATATCTGTTTAATATCAAGTAAATTATATTAGCAATAGCTAGTAGCAAGTGTGATCTAGTTAATGATTATTTAAACTCAAGGTATCAAATACTATTGCTATTTTTATCCAGTAGGTTCTACTCCATTGTCAATTTCTCTCTAAAGAAACAAGTGTTGTACAATATTAAAACCAGCATTACACAAAATAAAAATTAATTGCCTTGAGCATCATTAACACAGAATTATGTTATTGCATGAATTATACCTTCCTTTTTAAATCCATACAAGTTAGCACTTCAGTAGAAACACAGATTGTTATAAATACCTATAATAACATACAAGATAAGTATATTATTATAAATATTTAAGATATGAAAATAATCAGTCAATTTTTATTATGCGTATAATGAGACACCAAAAGAGAGCACGCACATGAGAAAAAGCAAAAACTCAATTATAATACTTCCTACGATGATGATTTAAATCACTAGAAAATCTGTACATTGGCTAAAAAGTTCAATGATCAGGGCCACTTGTCCAGATGATACAGATCTCCTTTAAAGCAGAAAGAAGCTCACAAATACTTATAGTGCTACTGTAGCACAGCACTTACAGGATTTGTCTTATTTAAAATAAAGCAAATGTTTTCGATTACAAGATTTTTCACCATTGAAACAGAATAAGTAGGAAGCCTGTACCTCCGATGAAGACTTTAAAAAGGCCACATAAGTTGTTAGAATTTCTGTTTTTGTACGAATATTTCTTTCAGCTTTTTTCAGTTCTTCATTCAAGAAGTCAGTTTTGCTATTAAAAGCTGCCACTTGATCAGGTTCAAATTCTTTCATGTCTTTGATGATTCCCTCAGCTTCTCCCAGTTCACGTGAAGTTTCCTTTCAAGATACAATTGAAAACAAAATGTGTAACAACTAGAAAGCATTTATGGAATATTGATAACACATTGTTAATTTTCATTAGCATCACTATTTTTCTGTACAATTCAATTACTTCATTGAAAAGCTCAATGTCCCCATTATGTGCTGAAATAAAATATTACAAGGAAGAAACGGTTTAACACTAAGAACTGTATATGTCATCGAAGGTAGCCATTAAGATTGGAAAGGAACAGGTATCTCAGTATACAGATGAAGTTAGCCACTTCATAAAGCAAGAACAAAAACAAAGCGTTTTACAGAGGAACACTGCCAACCAGATCAATACATTACCATTCATAAACAGCATAGAATAATTTTCTGAACTGATTTCTGAGTCTAACTCCCTCTTAGCAGCTTCTGTTTGATATGTATTTCTTTTTAAAAGAACATTATGTCCACTCCAGAGTTTTACTGGGTTTTTGTGAGTCTACTGCTGTAATTGTTTGCATTTATTTCCAAAAATATTTAATGTTAATAAATCTGAGAACTTGTTTGTTTTTTTACCTTTATTTGATTTGCCAGCTCAAGATGTTCATTCAAAATTCTTTCCAACTCTGACAGATGGGAACCAACCTCCACATTAACTGCAAGCATCGAGGTGATTTTTTTAATTGACTGCGTTACCTATATTTGAAAACATTATTTATATAGCTAGTTTACAAGACAAGAAGTATATAGACAAGTATAGGAAATCACTTTACAGTGAAAAAAGTAGCAATGCTTATCTGGTACTGTTTAAACTCTGTGCTTTGTACAGTCAGAGAAATTAAGAATAAAATTCTACTATTTCACACCTAACAGTACAGTCAGAAATGGAAGAAAACATTCCCATCTGCACTCATTTTACTGTCAGTTCTTTTCTTTGTCCCAGGTATTCCAGTCTTGTTAATTCAATAAGACAACTGTATTAAAATCTAAGTACGACTACATTGTCATAAATACTTTTCTTACTATCCATTTTACAAAAGCACCACAAAGATAACTTTTTTTTTTTCCAGAAAGTACATTTAAAGCTTCTTTTCCAAGCTAAAAGGCCTATTACCACACAGATTCGTGTACACAATGTTATTTCATTGTCACGATAAATGAATCTCTGGACAGTTGAATTTAGCACTTTAGCACTTCTTTGGAATATATTACATTAGGAGAAGGTTGGAATGGAGAGTGTTTTGGTTGGGAGCAATGTAACAACGAGCACAGTTCCATGTGATAAATAATCATGTATTAGGACTCAAACTTCCAAAGTGTTTTCTAATGGAAGATTGGAAACAAACTGCAGTATTAAACTAATGGAAAAACTAAGATTTAATTTTTAAATAAGAACTATCTTCGTTATTGAAGCTTTAGCTTAGTATCCCTGATACGCTGCTAACATCACCGCTGCAAGCATACAGCAGGTATCAGCATTTCTTATACTTTCAGCTAAATTCAACAGTATTTTCTTTGTGTTCTAACATACGAGGCCACTTGTATGGAAAGCATGTTCTAAAGTACTAAGGTACTCCAGATTTTGTCATTTGACTTACAATTGTTCATTACAAGCATCATGCAAATATTATGAAATATCAGATTACAGACTTAATTATTCAGTCATCAGATCTCACTACTTTTTTTTTTTAATTATTATTTTCTACACTCTGGGATTTTCTTCATACAAATCTTGTTAAAAGATTACAGTGCTTTGTTTTGATGGCTGTCTTAGTTTTCATTTACATATGATACCTTATTTAGGAGTCATGTGTCTATTTCATCCCTGACAAATCATTAGAAAGGTCTGCAGTACTAAAGAATATTTAACATATTAAAGAAGGCTGTGAACTCCTTAAAGTATATTGTCATGAATTATAAGAATTATTTTAGTGAGCAGAATCCACTCTTTCAACCTAACTGGAAATTTGCTGCACTTCAGTCACCACCGCTTATTAACCCTCAATTTTGCCATAATTCTATTTCATATACTGCAGATGAAAATAAAGTCAGAAACAGTCTAGCAAATTTGTATGTGGGTCCCAGTCTTACATAAGAATTACTCTCTTTTCCAAAAGAAAAAAATTTTAATAGCTATTATCTAAGCTTTATTAAAGATAATTGGTAAAACATTCTCATGAAAAAAATCTGCATTTACGTATAATAGCATGCTCTCTAACAAACCAGTGTGCTATTTGTAATTGAGTCAAGTTTATATTCACATAGTTAAACAATGAAAATGCAATGCACTGGTTGTGAATACAATAACATGAAGGATGTTACAGTGTACCTTATTTAGATGATCTTCAAGTGAGGCAGTCCATTGTTGCTTCTTCAACATGAGTTCTTTATCATCTGGATACTGCCTGATTAGTTGATCCTCTTTTATGTTAACATTCTCTATCATTCTCTGAATCCCTATTACCCAAGAGCTAAAATGGATCAGTGCAACTGTTAGTATTTCTCAGCTTTATTCAGCAAGCAGGCTTTTAATGATTAAGCAAACAAACTTCCTGTTGATCTGTATGACAAAGGATTTCATGAGAATTTTAAGCTGTGACCCTTACAAGAAAAATAACTAAGAGAAATATTAAAATGAATGCCAACAAAATTGATAACAAGTAATACACTGGGATCACATCTCCAAACAAATCATTGGAAGTTAGACTCACATGCTCTATAGCCTGATCCAATGAGAAATACTTTATTTCATAAATAGTTCCAGTTTTATATTATATTTATATTCATAAATAGTTAGTAATACTACCTAGAAACTATCTAGAAACTGAGACCACAAACGGAAAGGTCCTAGAAAAGAGTAAAAATACATCGCGTATCATTTCTACCATAAAAATGATGTTTCCTTTGGAACTACAGTATTATTACAGTAGGTGAAGATTGTCACATACATTGTAAGCCAATATTTCTTTGAAAATCTTACTTCAATAGGAGAAAAAAAGATATCAGCTGACAAAACATTTGCTTATCCTGTGATTTAAAACATTTAGTAACAGGTGAGCAACTCAGTCTGACGTTTGAGGCAGTTCTCTTCAAATTGTGAAGAGCTTACTGCATATAACTAAAATCTGAAGTTTTGAAACCCAGAAATCAATTGATTTACTACTGAAATTTTTTACTACTGAAAACAATGAGAATTTCTTGTTAGACGAACATTGAAAATACATTTTTTTGTTTGTTTAGTTTCACCATAAACTTACTTTAATGCAGATACTCATACAGGGTTTCTTTCTTTGTCCTCTAAAGTTAAAGAGGAAATTCTGCTGGCTGCAGATAGGACTCAGAGTTATATTAAATATACTTTTTTGCTGCATTCCTATTTTTCTAGCTGGCTTTAATTCAAAAACATATGAGCTCAAAAATCAGATTTACCAGTATTTTTATTTGAAATATTCTAAGTCTGTAAGTACTGCCTTCTATCCAGTTCTGATCCTATTCCAGTGTGAGTATTTTCAGCATTTTAACTTATTTTGACTATAATTTAGTATAAGGCTGTAATGCACTTTAAGAGGATTTGAAAGTAATACAGAAATAACACCATATTTCTTCATTTATACTGTGAGTTGGACTTAAGGCTAGTGACACTGACCCTAACCTTAAGCCCCCCCTTGATGTTAGTGTATCAGTATCAGACTTTTTAAATAATAAATTACCAGAGCTGTGGTAAACTGCATATAAATTGAGTGGCTCATAGAATTGAAAGTAACAAAACAATGCAGAAACCCATTTACATTTTAATTCTCTTAATGTTTAATACTCTCTCTTTGTTCAAAGCTATAGACTAGTACTACACACAACCAGTCACTTGGATATTGCATCAAAATGGGGTTTCCTGTGCTGTCATTAAGACAGGACATCATTATGGGAAAAATCAGTAAGGCGTTAATCAGTTTGAGCAAGGTCATCTAGCTCCCTCTCTTTATAAATAAATATGTCTTCTGTAAAAATGAATATTGGTCTGTTTTTGAAAGCTAGTAGTTGTCTAAGTAGAATAAGATGCAATATCTTTTCCTCTATGATATATGGTGAAGCAATTCTAGAATTACTGTGTTTCAACAAGTGCTTCAAGGACCTGGAAGCTATTTTCAAATTCCACATCAAATTCTTCTGGCTGCTTTCTGGATCCACCAGATGACAACACTTAACAGCTATATATTTTATTGTCAGATTATACTTTCTCATTTATCCTACGGCAAAGATAAAATTTTTCATGTCCAGATATTTCATTGCCTTCAAATAGGAATTACCATATTCATCAGGATTTCCAATCATTGCTATGTAGGAAATGGGAAGATTGTGAAGGCAGTTATGACTGCTAATGATATGAGCAATAATGGAAAAATGGTACATGTCCCATTTTCTATCCATATATTCCCTTTGGACTTTCAGCTGTTCATACAAAGTTTGTTGTCCCATTTGGTTAAGGATATCACACTGTTTAGCCATGAAAACAGAGGGCTCTTTTCCCTTTTATAAAGCATTATTCTTTCTGGGGGAAATTAGTATTCTGGAATATGAACACCACATTTGCTAACATAATTCATTGTGTCAGTCATTACTAGTCTTGGCTAGGTATAACTAAAACATGTCTCATACACACAGTGATTACTACCAGAACAGATTGCCCAAAAGAATGTGGAATCTCCATCCTAGGAGATATTCAAACTTTGCCTGTGAGCAATTTGACTTAAGCTGAAGGTTTTGAATAAGAAGTTGCACTAAATGACCTCCAGTATACCTTGCCAATATAAATCATACCGTGATAGTAATCGTCAAGCTCATACCTAGGCACATAAAGTATTCTATCTGTACAAACTAGCTTTACTCATAGAAATACATGGCAAACTCATTATATTTAGGCCATGAAGCCTGAAGACATCAGAGAAAAATAGAAAAGCCATAATATTAAGACCCGTTTTAAGAAAGCAAGTACATGTACATGATGCAACAAGATGTTTAAAATATTTGGAAATTTATATATTGAAAGATATTTATATATGAAAGATACGTATGGCTGAAATTGTCATTTAGAATCTCATCTGTTTATTTGACTTCAATGGCTGTAAATAGATGATTATAACCAGTGGAGTTGTAAGCAAGAGGTAGGTATGGAACAATACAGCAAATATGAAAAATGAAAGGAATACCTGTGAGAATCTGCTTTATTAATTAAAGTTTGTCCTTTTTGCAACGTACTTGCTGTGCAGCCCTTAATTTCTTCCTTTAATTCATCATACTTCATTGACAGGACAGGCAAACTCAAGCCTTCTGAGTTAAAGATCTTAAGGTAACTCTCAAGAGCATTAACTGCCTAAAAAAAATTCAACTTTTGTCAATATTTCTATTTAAACATGTCCACACATGCATTTATATGAACAGATGATCAAAGGTCAAACAATATTTCCCAGTTCTTCAGTTTCCGCATTCGTTTGGACAATAACTTTTTAATTTAGGGTGTGATATTGACTTAGTTTTCACGGAAGAAAACATAATTCAACAAAAGTTAATACAATTATGAGCATGTAAAATCACATTTAATTTGAATTAAAACTAGTCTATTTTCAGCAATTATCAGGAATCTGAAGTAGAACCAAAATAGCAACAGTGATACAACTGATAGTGTTATCGTTCTGCGGAAGCATGCTCTTAAATGCCTTTACCAGCATTTTCTTATAGCACCTACTCTGTTTTCTTTTAAAGCAATAAGTTTCTCATTCAAATACCAGAAGAAAGTGACAGAAGTATTCCACCTTTCAAAGCAGAATAAAGACAACAGTTCAATACTCCATTATTATCGCCACTAAATAGTAATTTTAGTAAAATAGAAATGAACCTAAGCCTACTATGTATAATTAGAATCCTAGCAGTAACACCATTACCTTTTACACAGATTTTTATGGCTTTAAATACCAGAATAGCTTGAGACCTAAATAATGCAAGGCAGTAGACAACATCTAATAGTATTAATTTTCCCATTTAACATGCACATTTACTCAGCAAAAAATATAATGTAACATGTATATATATTGATATATATCAATAAAAAAGGAAATCACCAATGAAACTTGAATTCTGACTTTGAAAACCTCTATTAAATCCAATGAATAATTTTATAGACTGATAGTTTGAAAAGAAAAAGAATTTGTATTTTCTTTAAAAAATTTTGCAAGGTTTTGCATTCTTCCAGATGCACAGAACTAAAATTTAGTGAATACTTAATTGAAAAGTTGAAAAGTGAAAATTTAATGCGATTCACAAGGGACAATATGATCCAGCTTGTTCCAGCACATTATAGGTAAACTAATAACCTAGCAGTTCAGAATGAAGCCTTTATCTCTGACTCAAAATAGCGAGGGTAGATGTTTGAGAAAATTCAGACAAATGAAATCTAACACAACAAAAATGAAGGAAAATAAAGAAAACACGATCAGCAAAGTTATTATAAGTACTACTACTTCACATTTAAGTTGATAGCAAATGTAAGAAACTGTCTTTACTCTTGCAGACTAGATGTTTTGTACGTACACAGCTACAAAAACTGACTGGGAAATGTAAATGGCATTATATGTATGTAATATACGTACAAAACATTATACTGAATTTTCTCTTTTTCACTTTAATTCTGCGATTTTTTAATACGCATATGTATATAAATATATTCCTCAACCACCTATCACAGCTTTGATATCTTTAAGGGCAAATAAAGGAATATAGTCCCTTTGTATATCCTCTGCTTCTCTACTGACATCTGGCTTCACATAAGTTTCTTGCTTTCAAAATCCCATGCCTCTTCTATTGTTTCTCTGTAGTTCTTATGCTTTACTAATTACCAAGACCAAAAGAAAAACACCTCTACTTGTGATGTATACCTGCATCTAGAAGCAGTAACAGAATACATTCCATTAGATCACACAAACGTCTATTCCAACCCCTCCGCGCAGAAAGTACTTTGTATTTCCTCCTGTGTGTTTTCTTTAAAGCTAGTTACTATCCATAACATCTCAAAAGATTTCTTTATTATTACTTTGGAGGAACAAAATCAGTATCTATAGTTAGAAGTATATTTGGCCTGGAGCTCTAAATCAGAAGTTGCATTTTGAAGTAACGCATGTGCCCAAGAATGGGATACTTCTCAGCTAACTAGAAACGTGACTGTGCAAACATAGTGAGCTCAGTAAAAGCCTTACTTATTTTCTTAAAGTCCAGGTAAAAGTTCTCAAGCTTTTGCCTAACCAAAGCAACGTCTGTCTATTCCAGGTATCATTTCCCAAGAGAAAATAGCTACCCACAGATCCCAGTGCAGAAAGTCAAATGGAAGATAACCAGACCTAGAAATTGATTGATAATTAAAGGGAAGCTTAGCAAAAGGACTACCAAGGAGCGTAGAAGATCAGAAAAGTGCTAAGGAACTGCCAAATGGAGGCAAATGCACACCAAAACATAAGAACACAAACAAATACAAGTATTATGCTTTTAAGCTACCTGGGAAGTAGTATGTGTGTGTTTGTTTTTTCTCCATGTTTTAAAATTAATCAACGGGAGATACAAAATCTAAAATACATTTTCTTCAAGTTAGTTCAAAACAACTAATGCTCTGCCCTTTACATGTTAGAAGTGCCCCAAATTTCAAGCTCTTAGGACAATCGAAATCACCTCTGTTATTATCTATAGTAATTCATTTTCAATGCACAAAGGGAGAAAGTCTTGTTTTATTTGTTCTGACACACGTAATAGTAATAGTACACTGAGCAGACACACAGGAGTTTGTGTTGTTTTGGATAGGTTCATCTGCCAAGCACAGGCCTCTATACTAAAAAAGAATCTGCTCTTGTTTTCATAGTAACAGTCAAATTCATGTAGCTCCTTATCTACACTAGAGGGAGATCACTGTCACCAACAGGTTTGGTCCTGTTAACATCTGTTTCCTCATTGTAAATGAGATCAAGAAAGATCAGATTTATGGGAGTAAAAGATAGTCTCACTTCAAAGATCCGTAAGTTTCCATTCTAAATATTGTTTCCATGTTGTTTAAACAAAATATCTGAAGGAACCTCATCACAGGTTGAGAGCAATGCTTACAGCCCCACCTGGTGCTCAAAACAAAAATTAGCAGAGGCAAAGTCTTAAGGTTGTTTTCTCAACACATGTAATAGACACATATTTGTTGTTTCCCCTGAAAATGATCTGCTCTATACAGCTTCTAATAAATGATCTAATACATGTGCTTTAAAAATTATGGAAGACCATTTGCTCTTTAGCTATCATAAAATGGAAAATCAGTTAAAAGAGTTTCTAACAAAAAAATATTGGAGAACAATTTGCATTATTAATACTACCAGATGAATGTACTTGTGAAGGATAGGTTTATTGTAAAATTGAAAAAAGATATTTGAAAATTGATAATTGAAAAAGAAATACATTTTATGTATGGTTTTAAATTATGAGCCATTTTCCATTCAAAATTGTTTTGCAAAATCACAGATCTATCAGTCCAAAAGAGCACACTAATGTTTGTAGGATCATAGTATTACAGGCTTAGCTTTTTACCTACCTTATCAGCTGTATTAAAAAAGTCATTGGCCTCTTGTAACAAGGCTTTCCTCTCCTCCATATGGCAACACACTTCTCCTCGCAACAGATGGATTTTCTGATTTGAAATATTTAAGTGTTCTTTTTCTGTGTAGTCTTCTGAAAGCAAGATCTTAAGCGCTTCAACTTCTAGTTGTTCCACAGTGGAGTTCCATTCCTAGTAGGAAAAGTTCAATTTTAATCAACTGCGCAAAGGAAAGCAATATACCTTCACAATTGTCATATAAATACTGGAAAACATATATTGCATTTACAGGCCTGAAACGTATAACATTTCGAAGCTATTTATTCCAGAACAAATTTCTCTGCAAATTGTGTTTCAGCACAGTTATCAGCAGTGGCATCTCACATTCCTTGACAGGCAGGAGGAGTCACTATCTCAGGCATATAGATGTATTCACCCTATGTACATTTACTGTGTATCTACTCACACTTATTGCTTGAGTTCATGTTTTCCTATTCTTTTTAAAACTTAATTAACTAATCAATTATCTTATGTCTTACTTTCACTCTGACTTCCATTTCTTTATGCTCTTGAAGTAACTCTTCATTTTCCAACAACGATGAACCCAGGTTTTGCTTTTGAATATAATCTCTGATGTTTTTCTTGTACCAGGATGTTACCTAGATGAATGATATAAAGAATTATCAGCCAATGAAAGATTTGAGAAGTGTCTGTCCACTTTTTAGGATACGTACAAGATTTCACTACAAAAAGCCCTAATTTACATTCCTTTCATTTTTCATTTCTCATGTTCATGCCTTTACCCAAATATTTACATTTGTATTACCTTAATGTTAATGAAAGCAGAATTGAAGGGTCGTGACAAAATAAACACCTACTGAAATATATGTAACAAAACAGAGACAAAAATATATTCATGGAGGAACTTCAGACAATATTTTAATGCATTAAAGGACCACGTTCACATTTTCCTACAAGCTAAACTCTGTGCTTTCATTCTAGCTATTGCAACGCTATGATGTGTACAGCTATTGGAAAAAAAAAAGTGCACCATGAGCAGATGTAGGACAAATTTAGATAAATTCTCTCCATCAGTGTTGGTGCATCAGCTACTGCTATGGATTTCTCCTCTCATATGTGCACTTACACATTTGGCTTTGAACATAATTGTTATCAGTTTGTCTTCTATAAACCTGTCTGGATAACCAGTGTGAATATACTCACCTGTCTTCTAATTTCTACTCAGCTCCTACCTCTGCCCTTGCTGCTACCAGGGACCAAGATTAGTTTCAGTTCTCATACAGGCATGATTGGGTAGATAGAGAAAAATTACACCAAAGATAATTAATTTGCACAAAATAGCCCAAACTGTCTCTGATCTCCATTACCGATAGAGATTATCAGAAAAGAGACTGCTGATAATTTCAGAGAGGAAAGTCAGACATCCTTCTTTAAAATAAAAATAATTACATGTTCCTATATTAAAATTACTGATAAAGAAACATTACAATCATGCTTATAAGATTATCGCATTCCAAGTAGAGATTAAAGCAAGGTGCTGCATTTTTTGAGGCAGGTAGCACGTAAGGATCTTTACATCTGTTTGTGTATTTTTTGTTGTTTTTTTTTTATGCAGACTTCTGCATTACACAGAGGTAATTACGCATTGAAAAACAGAAGCAGTACAAAGAGCAAAAATCCACAGCAAAGTTCATCTCCAGTACTCTGCTTTCTTTGTAACCTGGGAATTCTCATTAATGATAATGTGAGTTCACTATGCTGTTTTTACATGTAGCATCATTTGACATCAATACTTCAAGTACAGAGACTAAAATACAATTCAAAACGCTGAGAGGCTTTGAATTTCTGCTAGCACTCAAATATACATGTAACATCTTGGAGACCAGAGAGATAAATTTTGCATAAAGTCTTTAAAAGTTAATTTCCCAGAGTTTGTATTTAAAAACAAATATATTATTTGCCCACGATACAGACATTACACCAGACTAGACTCTATGCAAAGGCTAAACGTTATTTTTCAGTAAGCCTATTAAACCTGTTTGAATTGGTCCCTTCTAGTGAATATTATCCTCAGCCTGGATGCAGGCAGGATCTAACAGGTGGTTAACTATCAGGTCCTTCTCTCTTGACAATCTGAAGAAGCCTGCCAACAGATAACAGTTTCTATACCCACCTAGCAGGAAAACGAAACATCCACAAGGAAAACTCATTGCATAGCATTTTCAACCATACCCAAATTAGGACAAAGAAAGACAAATATTCAAAAGTTGGAATCTCAAACAAAAATGGCTTTGATATATTAGATCAATAAAGTTCTGTACTGTAAAACAGTGCGTGGAATTGTTGTTTTATTGTTACTGTGACTTGCCTTACTATGATGCACCTTACCTGGTTCTCTTGTTGATGCCACAGACAAATCTGTAGAACCTGCTCCAGACCTTGACGCTGGTGTTTAAGAGATCTGTCCAGTTGCCTTCGTCTGTCTTGTAGCAGTTCAAGGAGGTTGTCAATTTTCAAACAGCTGCTCTGGGCTCCCTGAATCAGCTCAGGATTTGCATTTGGTCCCTCATGTTTGAATTCTTCGATGAATTCAGTTAGCTCATGACTTTTGTTCAAAAGTACAAGTGATTTTTCCAAGAGCTCTGTAAGAATAGAAATTGATAAGCTGAAGAAAAAACAACGCAAGAACACCATATAATTTGTAAATTTAGTACTGTTATTGTAATTCCAATATTATATAATTTCAATATTATTTAAAAATATTTTGCCCAGGATAAAAAAATACACTAAGGGATAAAAAAATACATGAAGGAAGCAAAATTATGCTTGAAAGAATCAGCATAAATCACACCATGCCAGGAGAATACTGTACCTTTTGTATGATGCTCCTGTTGCAGAAGGAGTTCTCTTAAGTTGTCAACATTATCAAATTCTTGAGCATTTTTCACAAAATCTTCAACTTGGTCAATTTTAACAGCAAACTGCATTAGAAAAACAAAGTGTGGCAGGAAGCACAGTAAAATTGTCTTTCATAGAACTAGATTATAATCCTTTTCCCAATAATTTTATCTCTATTATAGGGCAAATTCATTGCAAATTCTCAGAAAAAAAGTGGATTATTACTGCCAGATAGCTACAGATTCTCAGTGCCCTTTCTATTGGAGTTCTCACTGATTGAGAGGACCCAAAATTCATTTGTCATACTCAGACTACAGTCTTTCACTTTGTATGTGTACCTCAAACAGAGTCTAGACACATATTCTGCATCTCAGCCAATCCTTATCGATTGTATAGCTCCTTTTCAACAGTGAAGAAACCAGAGTTCATACTTGTATTTCAGTGTAATTAAAAGACGTTGAAACCCACAGTGAAATTAAGGAAAATTAAAAATAAGCCCTCTGCTTTCTCTACCTTTTCTAGTTTTCCAGATTTTCCTCTCTTGATCTGTATGCTATAAAAAAATTCATCTGGCATCAGCATTTAGGATTTTACTTCTTATTTTTCATTAAAGAGTACCCTTGAGATATGTGTGTTCCATCACAGCATAAACAAAGATTTCCATTATCACAGGTTGTCATTTAAAGGAACCCCCTCCCCCCATAAGAAGTTTGAGCAATTCCTACTTAAATTAATATTACATTTCTTCCTTTCATCTAAATAGAACGGGTAAGATCCATACTATGCTCCAACTGCTTATTTTGCTTTAATGATATAAGGCTGTTGCAGGGACAATTCAATCATCCCCTCAGGGATGTAGTGTGCACCAAGTTGATCTCTGCTGATACAGAATTTTCCAGAGCTACATATGCCACCAGATATCTCTTTGTATAATTACGTATAGCCAGGACACAACAATTAGTAAGCCAATTGTTGATCTTACAGATTTTCCCTTGGAGCTCTTAGGACAGACAGCAGTAGAATATTTGCTTCTTTAATTTAATATATGGCCTTTAGCCATTGTTGAAAAAAAAAAAAAACTATCAGCGGGATTTATTAAACTATTTAAGTTCCAGCAATATGGAGATAATTGAAGGCAGGGAGCAACACAGTACAACTCTGCTTTAGCTCCTTGTATATAGATGAGTTAGGATAAGAGCCACAAAGAAGAATGGGGGAAAAGGAAAACATTTTGAAATCTGACTCCACATAAATAGCTGGACAGAGAAGTCTTGAGTAAAGGTCTGCCAGGTTACACTAATTTACACATTAGTGTAACTGTATGCATGTACAGTAACTGTATGCATGTTACAGTATAAAACCTTCAGTGTCTAATCATTACTAAGCATTAACAAACATCTGAGAATTTAGCTCTTCTAATTTGGAATAATTTGAAACATAATGAATGAAAGAAACACTGGAACACAGCCACTGAATTACATGTTTTAGGTTTTTGTCCAGTTATATTTTTCACTCTCTTCTGTCAAGTACAAATTTTGGAAACATCATGATTATGATTACTCTTAAAGCCTACATACTTTTGCTCCGTTTCATCCTAATCTAAGCAGGAGAAAAAAGAAGGATGGATCAAAATAATGTTTTCTTAAGCAGTTCAATTTCTAGAAATGCAATAACCATCTATATCAAGTATAACAGAGTAGAAATACAGTGAAAAGAGATCATGTAAGATGTGGGAGGTTTCCAATTAAGAATCGTGTGATTTAAATACAAACCTCCAGAGCATTTTCAAAGAACACTGAAGCAAGTTCCAGAAGTGCCTGTCTCTTCTCTAACATAATTACGAGGGCATCCCATGCATCCCCAAGCGTCTGGGCCATGGCATCATACACCTGACTCTTCTCCTTGTTCTCCTCAGCAGCCTTGTCTGCTTCATGCAGCAGGTCCCACACCTGATCTTCCAAAGCCTGAGATGAAAAAACATAAGAAATCCATAAATTGAATCCAAAACACTAAGCTGATATCAGGATACCTTACCAGTGGATCTGAAATGATCCACAAGTCTCTTACTTGTTTGCTTTATTTCTAGCTCCTTGCTACTGTAGCATGCTTCACTGCCAGTTTCTGAATTTCTCCTGCATTTCAGAAGCAACAGTTTTATGAAATTTCATGTAAAAGGAAGTGTTAAGGTTATCATTTTATCTCTAAAAATTTAAATTCGATGCCTTTAACATTTATCTGAACATAGATCTTCCTGAAAGCAGAAGAAATGCAGATAATCTGGATCTTCTTTCATATGTCATCATATTCTTTTGACATCATAGGGAAAAGCAAAAAAGTTCAAAGCTTTAGAAGTTTTCAGCCTCTGATGATTTTAATATTATCCAGAAAAAGCGTAGTTTAAACACACTGATGTATTTTCCAAAAGAAACAATTTACAGGCAGTGTCTCAAGTAGAGCTTGCTGTACTGCCAAAGCTGGACACCAAATAATAAATATTCTATTGTCAAGACAATAATTCTTTCATTTCATTCCTTTTAATAATGCCATCACAACAAAGATAACTGCTAGGCTAGTTTCAGCTTACATTAAAATCTTCAATGTCAAGAAAATTGATGATGTTTGTTGTATGCTCTTTTTTTCCTCTCCTGCCTCAGATCTTCATCATAGACACAAATATGAAGTAAATCTGCTATTCTTACAGATGTTATCAGATAAATATGTAATGAAGAAATAAATCTATATTAGACAAGTTCAAACCCATGATAAATCACTCTCATAACATAAAGACTATTACATACTAAGAAACTGGAAAGCATGAAATTCTTCTGGCAGTTCAAATTCTTAGCTTGAAGAGACTCATCAGTTCCCTCAAAAAGCAGCACTGTTAGTATAGTAATAATAAACTAAGGGATTTTTATTCCTTCACTGATAGAAACTGAATGAAATTACTTCAAACTACCTTTACACACAGCTGAGGAAAAAAGTTGGATTTTTCTTGGCTTTACTGAAACCTGATATGTGAAATATATCAGGCAAAATGCAATGCCAAAACGCGCATAAAACCAACCCATCTCAATCTGAATGATATAGAAAAGCCATTATTTGCAGCAGCGTGAATGTACACATTGGTGATAAACCCAATCAAAATAGTGTTCTAGAGAAAAAAAACACACACTTCATTTTCTGCACACCAGAAATGGGAATTGACGCTTTCTACTCCTTCAATGAATCTAGATCTTTTTGTTCTGTCAAATCTCTATCCTGATTACCTTATACTATACAAGAAAAGATCAAATCCCCTGAATACTACCTCTACTATATTTTAATGGAAATCTAATTCATATATTTTCAAAATGATGGATGATGCCATGCTAATGTAACTATTGATAACATCTGCTTTAAATTTCCATTACACCACGATAAGTGTCAGACCAGGAAAAGCAGTTGGCCTTCAAAGTCTACTCCAAAGTACCGCAGTTATCTTTTACTCAAGAGAAAAAAATATTTAACAACATAAACTAAATTTTTTTTCCCCCACTCACAGAAGTGGTTACTATTAGAAATAACAAACAACAGCACTGACTCATTGCAATTTTTAAATTTGCAATTTTTAAAGAGAAACTTTGTGGTTGTATCATTAAATAAAATATAAAAACCAGCATCAAAGCAATGATATTGGTCAGTCAAGGAACTAAGCTCATGAAGATTTTAAATGAAAAATGATCTTTCACTGCAGTCTTCAGGAAAATTCTTTGAAATCTTGATTGCTTTCCCTTTCATTGTTTTGCATCATTATTTATCAATTACTATTGTGCTGTCAAAGCTATAAAATTGGGCTGCCCACATAATGTTGGATTGTTCTAAATATATACAAAATCTCTTCAGAATCAGATCCTTTGCTTTTTGTTCAACCTGAAGAATAAGACAAAGCCTAAGTGTTAAGTATTACATACTATGTTGGATTAATCTTGCCCACAGACTTAAAGTAAGTTTGGTTTGTTTCCCAGGATACTGAGGAAAACTGTCTTCTGACATACTTAGGGATGCTTAAAGGTCGAAGAGGACAATAGGCAGAGAAAATAACAGAGCATATAAACCTGTCCTACTTCAGTCCTTTCCCCTTTGCTAAACAAGCATTTGTTGTAAAATAAAAGAAACATGATAGAAGATTAGTGAAATAAACACAAAGATACAGTCAGAATTTGGTAAGTAGCACTGATCTCGTTATTCCTAAACTTCCTTACTGGTTTGCATCTCAAAAATCTAAGATTGAAAAACAGAGCAGTGTTTATTGAATCCTAACTTCTGTGTTTTTGTTGTTGTTTTTTTTTTTTTTAAATCACTTGCAAAATAACATCTGTCATATGATGAAAAACAATTGCAACTAATTACATAGCCAGGCATCTTAATTGTATGTAAATACTGCAGATACTTTAACAAATAATTTATTCCATAACAAATTTATTGAAGAATAATCATTTACTCTAACTGAAAGATGCCAAATAATTACTTTAAAAAAGAACAAAAAACCCCAACACCCTTTCTATCATTGCTCATTGAAGTACATAATTTTTTTTTTTTTTTAATTGTTTCCCATGGATATTAGCACATGAATGATTGTTTGGGAATGTACGTTCTGTAAATCGAAGTAAACAAATTAATTAGTGGGAATCCTCAAGTAAATGACCCAAATTAATAACAACATTGGTTTTAAAATGAAGCTTGGATTTATTTCTGTTTTGGAGGACTGCTTCCACAGACAATTTCATGATAAAAAACAGAACTCTGAAGACGAAGCAAGAATGCTGCTGTTTGCCTTACTGAGGATTTTATCATCAGAACCAAAAACATAGCAAAGTATGCACACATTTTTAATGACCCAGAAAGCATTAGTACTGGGAGACTGAAATGAGACAGCTCTGATTTCCAGGTAGAGATCCTGCTGGAAACTACAGAATTATGGAGACTGACAATACTGAAAAGTCAAATCACAAAGAGAAAGAGCTCCTGTTCCAAACCTGAGAACATTTACCTTTATTCTTAACCTTGCACAAAAGTGACACTTTATTTCAGTTCACAACAAATGCATAAGTGTCAGTAGCATCTATACTTGTGAAATGAATTAGTGGTTATAAAGGAACCTATCCCTCTTTAATGCATACAACATTTATTTCCAAAGGAAAACAAGCCCATACACTTGCCTAAAGAAAACATTAAGTATATACAAACTTTCCTGATCAATTAAATATCAATGAATAAAACTAAGCAACCAAGCAATATTTTGCTGCTTAAATCATTGTCGCTAAATAAGTTAAACTCCTGGGCTGTTACCAGTCAGCACATCAATTTAACAAAAAAACAGAATTTTCACTACAGAAGAAATCAAAACCACACATAAGTGAAATCTCTCTCAACCCATAAACATTTGAAATGAGAACCTTTTCAACAGTTTTATTCTGCTTTTCAATTTGAGTTTCCTGTTCCCAAATTAAATGGAACTTGAAAGTGATAGAGAGTAAAATAGAGTACTTCCTACCAAAGGAAATTTTGGATATATTTTTTTTCCTCCATATGTCCTAGTAAAGTACAAGTATCAATTTTGAATCATGATCATTCTAGTCATCAAAAGAAGAAAATAAGTATTTTAAAACTTATTAATTCATCAGGTCTGCTCTGAATATACTTTAAAGCACCACCTTAAATCTGTGTGTCAAACTGGTTATTCAGCGATGGTTTCCTGTTTCTATTTCTGTTTATGTGGATATTTTGGATGGGTTTTTCTTTTTTTTTTTTTAGACATGTTAACACTGCTGAATCAATAGTAGGTCTCTGGAATGTGAGTTGGATTACATTCCTTTTCCTGTAGCACCAGAAGTACTATAAACTGATTACAGGTCACTGTGCCAAATTTTGTCCTTCCTTACATCTGCAAAATTTCAACTTACAAAGCTGAAAAAAGAATTTGTAACTTTGTTTATTGTAACTTATTTGTGAATTATGAAACTTATATAGTGAAATGAGACTAATGAAGTTAAAAAATATAAAAGAATCACAACCAGGATGATCTTCCTGTATAACATGGAATAAAGACAATATATTTCTACCTGACAGCAAGGTTAAATATCCCAGAAATTATCTTCTCTAAGTCCATAGTCCAAACTCAAAAACTGTTTTGTATTAATCATAGTTCTCTGATTAAATAGAACTGGTTTCACTTACAAATCATTGCTAGTCCGTGAGTTTTTTCCTGTCCTGTGCATAAACTTAAATCAGATTGACTTAGTAAGCAAGACAAAAAAGTACATGGGTATTCAGAATCAGTATCCGACTATCAGGAAACATTTACTTTGTGCTTTTTTTTTTTTTAATACTACAATGGAAGTTAAAAAAACACCAAACACCACCACCAAATATTCAAAGCTGTGTCAGTGTTCTACTTTAAGTTCTGGTGACTGAAGAATTCCACAACAGTTGCAATTATGCCTTCAGGATCCAAGAGAATCAATTCTTAATTATTGTTTTGTCTTGTGAACTATTTGCAGCTCAGAAAAAAAATCAAATTTGTAAATATTACATCCTCTCTTCTTTTTAACGAAGTACAGTAGAAAAAGTTTTTCCCCTTCCTATATTGTAAATTTCTAATATTTTGAAACATTACAGGCAGATAAGAAGCTATGAGGCAGCTTTTCCTATTCATCAAGGATTAATCATTGAAGCAATCATCATTAAGATAACATTAGATACAAGACATTCACTACTTGGAATTTTAGTAGGAAGTTTTTCCACACAGAGGGCAGTGACACACTGGAACAGGTTGCCCAAGGAGGTTGTGGATGCCCCATCCCTGGAGGCATTCAAGGCCAGGCTGGATGTGGCTCTGGGCAGCCTGGTCTGGTGGTTGGCGACTCTGCACATAGCAGGGGGGATGAAACTAGATGATCATCATGGTCCTTTTCAACCCAAACCATCCTATGATTCTACGATGTCTCTGATGGACACTTTCATTTTCAGAAGAATGCTGCTCTAATAAGATATTTCTTATTTGCTCCACAGAACTGTAGGAGGGGTAGTTGGACTGGAGCACAAGATCTTAACTTCATCTTTATCCTTTTTAGATTATTTATAATGCATTCCAAATGCAGGTATAGTACCTGGTTCCACGATGTGTTAGATGGCAATAAAGATCAGACACTTGTACAAGTAAATACAGTAGAACCACCTTCTATGTTATCTAGTTGCTGTTTTTTTCCCTTCTGTATTTTCTTCCTTGGTACTGTTTTTCTTCATGTTATATAGATTCCATACGATGTACCATATTAGATTATATTCTCTACATACAGTATTAAACTTACCCATGTAAATATGTCATTATGCCCAAATTCTGCTCTCTGAAATGCTATAATTGGACTTTAACTTGTCTAAAATCTTATTTCAAGAAAAGTAACAACCAATGCTACAGTTTCATTTTTACCACAACTTACTTCAATTAATATTCAATGTAAACATACCTCAAATTTCTGGTTCACACTTCCAAAATGCTTGGTTGTGCTTACAATTGTTATTGTATTCTAATCAAAATTTTCATACCATTGGAGAATAAATAAAAATTGAGATATTTCATTACATTTGATCAGTTATTGAAGACTGTAGGACTTTTTCACTTGACACTAAAGTGGAAAATACTGTATCTTTGTTGCAGTTTTCAGAAAATCAGTTATCACTGAGCATATTTTTTCAGGCTTAAATTTGATCTACTATACTGACAAACACAAATCTATATTTTCTGTGTGGAGTTAACTAAGAAACATCACAACAGCAGACCCACACACCTATAATGACTTTATATACTTTTGTGTTGCTTTATCAGATCTTACCTTAAGTTTAGTGAGGAGGAGTTGATGATCTTGTAGTAGTTTTTTTGTTTCATCTTGATTGCTGCCGATTTCTAGTAAGTTTGGTGTTGATTCAGCCAGCTGAAGTTTCACCCATTTTCCACACTGTAAAAAGTAAACCATTACAGACTTCAGGAAAAAAACAAACTTTCCTTCCTTTCTTTACTTACATAGACTCTCAGTTCACACATACTTTCTGTGGTCATTGGATAACAGCAACACATAGTCATATATTCAGCAGTCGAATGAAGACAGGTTAGAATACAAACCTGACTTCATTTGAAGCAGGTACCAAAATGACAGGCTCCAGACTAACCTAGTCTGCTGGTATTTCAGTTTTGCCTATGAAAAATCAAGATTATCACAATGAACCAAAAAGGTCTCTCCAACTCATCTCCCACTTCAGCTGAAGATTGCGTAAATAGTTAAGGAAATTCATGGAGGAAGGAGGAACAAATATTTTTCTGCAGATGCAGTAACTATAATTCCAAGTTTTACTTCTGGTACACAGATATAACAATTTGTGCTGAGCATATAAAGATATTGCACAAAGAAGCGATGGGAGCAATTAATAGCTGTTGGAACAGGAACCCAAACAGCCAACTCTTATGCTGTCCTGGAGAACGTAGAAAGAAAGGAAGCATGACAGCATCCCGAAAGCACAACTCTTTCCCTGCTGAGCTGCAGGACTACTACAGCATGAGAAATGCAATTTACAGAGGATGGCGACAAGGAACAAAGCAGTGATGTCAGTGGAGGCTATAGGACACAAGGAACCTACAGCAGCAAGGGAAAAATGAACATTTCACAACAAACTTCTGCATCTTTGTAGCAAAACTGTCTCGTGGCAGCAGATGGTGACTCCTGGGAAGCGTTAGAACAAAGAACAAAACATTCCTCATTACCACAACTGAAGTAATCCCATCCTGAATAATCTCTCTAACTCGGTGACATCGTTGGCACATTATCACCTTATTCTGCATTACAGAAAAACTCCAGGGGCTGAGGGCAGGGTACTTAAACTGTGTGGAGAACAAAGAATCAAACTGCCAAAAAATCCCATTTTGGATGCAGTACCCAGGCATCCCTCGGGCATCCAGCTTTATTTCACGTGCCAAGTTTTGTGCAAGTTGTGGGTGCAGACTCCAGCTCATGAACAGGCCTTTAGGTGCTCAAAAGTAAAGCTGTATACATACACAAGAACTTCTAAGAGAACGCACGATAATATGAATTCACAGCTTTCAAAAATAACCATTCATTATCAGTATCAGGCATTAATTTCAAGAAAATTATCCCAAATAGACATACACAATCTGCATTTGTGGGGTTGGTAGCAATAATCTTACATAACAAGCAATCTTAGTTTTAAAATAATTCTACTTGCATTTGAGTCTCCTCCAAAGATAACATTCATGCTTTCTAATACATTTACACAGCACTCTGCAGTTGTCTGTTACTCTTTAAATAGAGAAATTCTTTGCCTCTAATAAAAAATAAAAACACTGAACAGAAACAAAGGGAGGAATCTCCATTAGATATTAACTAAATTACCCCGCCTTATCATTGTATGCTAACTAGTCATTAGTGCAGAATATTTAATAGAACAGCAACCACTGAGTAGGAGAGTTTATAACATATGTGCCAGCGTTTGCTGCCTTACCTTCAGCACAGCTATAACAATACTGGAGTTCCCAGCCTGAACAGCAACCGAACTGAGGGTTGTTGTAGAAAGCTTCTGCTCCAAATTGGCTTCATTTGACATGGTGTTTCAAAGCAGGACTTCATACATTAAAGCAGACTTGGAAACACTCGTACAAAGTCCGCTCTTCATTTCAGAAAGCAACAAGCAGGGTTGCTTGGATTCATTCAGTGAAAGAGCTCAGCTAACACTGATTACTCTGCCAAAAGGAAAGAACAGGAGGTTAAAAATAGACGGCTCCATTGAGTTTATCATTCTTGAGAGAGCGATTTGACACACCCCTAGCTTGGTAGCATTAAGCTGGCTGTTCTTTTTGTCACCATTTGAAGTGTGAAAGCTTGCTTCCACGAACATCATCCCACGCTGGATAACCAAAAGAAAAAGGTTTCTTACATTGAAACAGCTAGAAACCATTTTAATACCAACACTATACAGATCAAGCTGCTGTTCTGAAGTTTCAAAACATGCAACTGTACAGTCTAGATGTTTGCATCCTAGAAGTAAATTTTTTTTTAATTGTTTGCTGGTATTCCACTGCACCAGAGCACTTAAACAGGATGAACATGTGTACATAAGTCAGATGCTGAACCAAAACAGACACCGGAATTTTAATCCAAAATATTTAAATGTACAGTGACCATAACAAAAAAGGAAAGTCAGAGCTCTGTATGAATTCCTAAGAATTTATTTATTTTTTCCTGAGGTTAAAGTAATTCATCTTTGTTTCAACTGAATATTGGTTCTGCAGTCTTTATTTTTGTTCTAAATCAGAGTAAGGAAAACCTCTTAAATAATTTTTGAAGGTTGCTCTCCACTTAAGCTTTTTAATTAGTGAGGGTAAATTAATAAGCACATTTAAATCATAGCGTTGGTTTAGCATATTAAATCTTATAGCAGAAGCATGGAGCATGCCACAAGCAGCCTACAGTATAAAGACAGCAGCTGCTAAGTTTCCTTCCACAGAACAGCTGAGAAAGCAACATAAGTGTTTGGATTGGCAGGTCACTCAGGCAACACAAGTCCACCCAATAAACTGGATGTATAACTCCCCTCTAAGCACCTGCTTGCTTCAATTGCTTAGAAGTGTGTAACACTCAGACATTTCTTATTAAATTAGATTTGCTAATTACAGGCTAGAACACACACCAAGGTCTGGAAAAAAATTACAAGGTATTGAACTGGAAGAAATATAGGGTAGTTGCAGGGAATTTGAACTGATATGTCAAGATCTGTTTGTTTTTGTTTTATTTGCTTGTCCATTGTTTCCCCTGTCCAATTAATGGAAGATTATAGTCTTAATCTGAGCTTTATCTTCAAACCACGAGTTTGGATCAGGGTATCCAGAACTGCATTGTAGTGGTTTGTGCTGAATTAAATGGGCTTGGCAAATCAGAACAATTTTCACATCTTTGTGTCAGAACAGAAGTAGGAACCCTCAATCTGCCTTCAAAGGAAGAAATAAAATTCAGTTTCCTAAAATTTGTAACATCTGTAAGAGGCTAGAGAATCTCAGCCACTGAAAGAAACATTATATTATTATTATATATTATTATCATGAGACTTAGGGGTATTCACGTTCGAGACATGGCATAAAAAAATGTATAAAATTTGATAGCCACACAAAAATTGGACTGTAGAAGTCATGGAGAAGTCTTAACAGCTAAAACTGAATGGAGAGAGTTCTACTTTGGACTGAATAGAAGGTAGGTCCCTTGTATAAAAATCTCTAAATACTCCAGACTTCAAAAAAATCCATAAGACAAACTTTGGGTTTTACACACTGTGGGTAGGACTAAGAACAACTAGAACTTGCATCTTGGAAAAATTGATTGGGAAAAAACATCCTAACGTCTAATTAGCTTCATAAGAAGAACTGCAAGCCAATTTCAGTATTACATTAAAGTGCGTCATAAAGTTTTGTTTCCAGATAAGCACACTTGAACAGTGTATTTTGGTGGCACAAGTTGGGTCATTCCCTTGTCTCAGAATAGTCACCATCCTTTTTTCACTCAGGCTAAGTGAGGAAGCCTATTTTGTAGTAATGATAGCTGGAAGTCATGGATAAATCTCTCTCAAGAAACAGATCATAATCAAGTTTGGCTTCAGAGACAAATGATTCAAAATATCTAATAAATGTATATATTCTATTGATTTGGCTCAAGCTATGCATATGAGATAGAGACAAGGGATCAGAGTATAACGCAGAGAAAACGTAGCAAGGAATCCGAAAGGATCCTACAGCACAATTGGAAGAGAAGACGTTGAGAAACTTGACACTGCATTACAATGCACTTCAGCTGTGCCCAGAGGAACAAAATTTAACAAGCATGCCTTTCTCAGTCTTGTATATTTATCTGCTGTCTGTTTCTCCAAAACAAACAAATAAAAATCCTTCTTGAAGCCAAAATCAGGCAGTTTATCTGTATTAGAAGAGAGAAATCTTTTCCCTTTGCTACTGCTATGCCTTCAAAGACAAGAATGACAACAAACTGAAACATGTACCATCTGTCCACAAATAACAATGAAAGTGAACAACAGAACTAATAAAAACATCTGAAGAACACGGGAGGGAGGGGGAGGAAGAGAAGCCTGTAGTGTAAATAATGTCAGGTATTCTCTGTAACAACTGCTTGTAAAAAGAATTGGAGAGATTAATATGATAAAACTCATTTCATTTTCACCATGGAGTGAGTCTTAGCAGCCTTTTTGCTTCTGTGGGAAAGGAATCCCTACTCATAGTTTGACCCATGTGCAAAGCAAAGTGACCATTCTTCCCTATTGCATCTTAGAGCCCTGGAGTTGCCAAAATGCCTTTGGAAAAGTTCACTCCTTCAAGCCTCGGATTATGAGGTCCTTTAACTGGTTTGTACACATAACAGAGTCTTCTTTCCTTATTTCACGCCTGAGAGGTATATGCAGCGAGGAAAAGAATTAAGGGAAGGAAGCACCTCTCCAAATCAGTGGGTTTAGTGCAGCTCTCTAGAAGAGGCACATAAACACTACTTCCCTCTGCAGACCACCTGAACAAGGCACAAAGATATCAAGTCTCCAAGAAGCCTACGGTTGCAGCCTTTTGCTGGCCCCTACAATTGTACCTTTTCTAGGCTGCATTTTGAGATACATTCAACTCTATCAGAAGAACAAAGAGAGATCAGATAGCTCACTAACCTGTTGTTCCTGCTCTAAGAGCAGCAGCGGAAAGAGAATAGTTTATTAAACAAGATTAGTGTGTTCCCTCATGAATGCATGTAGACAAATCCAGCAGGACTTTTGTTAGTAAATTCCTTGAGAGCATTTGAAATTCCTTCCTGATGCAGTGTGTTAACACAGTGCTGCACCAAATATAGATGCGAGGCAGGTTGTTTTCTCCCTGTGAAAAAGGCAGATTAAGATGTCAGTTGAAACATAAGTCTAGTGTGAAAGCAGCTACGAGCTGTCCAGCTAATAAGGTAGATCACAATAACGATCATTTTGCCCCATTGTGCTTTATATTTACAACTTGGCTGTATTAAAACTTTCTGATGTTTTACAACGTTTATATACACAAATATTGATGTCCATATTAAACTCATTCAATAAAAATATCAGTTAAAAATCACAGACTGCTCAAAAAGACATCATAAGTGTAATTGCATTCTTGGAATCATCATTTAGAGTTTAACCTCTTCAAAAGTAGTCAGTAGGCAAAGACACCAAGAAGATCAGAGTGAGCCATTCCTTTAACAAGACACTAATTAAACGGACAATAATCATGCTAACCATTCAAAAACATTCGAGCCATGTTGTTTCTGTAGTTTGGAAGAGTTGATTTAAATGAATGCAAAGAAAAGCATTTATCAATATCACGCTAGGAAAAGGGATGGTTTATCCAGAAGTTAAATTCAACAACATAGTTGGATTTCAAGCTTTAAAGAACCAGAAGGCTTTAGATTTTTTTTTTTTCAAGTCATTTATCAGTGGAGTTATAAATAGCAGTGCTTCATTTTGTTTTAAAGAGATAATTCCATCTCATGCAACTCTGCTACTTGAAGGTTCACACCGCTGAGCATTCCTCTGTATATTCTGGTCACGCACTTCCCATTCCAGCCCATGGCACAGCAAGCACGCAACTGGTCCCAGTTGGCCCCCTCACAGAAGTGAAAACTGTGCGACCTACTTAGGAGAGGTAAACAAGCCGGAAGCACTGAGATCTTCTCCCTACCCCTTTGCTTACTTTAACTGGAGCTGGGTTGTTAAACAGATATGTACTCGCTGCTGACACCCGATGGAGCCGAAGTGTGGCTATAGCACATGAGAGCGAGCCATCACTGTTCCCTGCTCATCCACAACCCTTTGGGACCTACAAAGGACAGCACACTACATTTCAGAATTTAAGCACTACCTTAATAAAAACCCTTCTCCCCTCATCCTTTCACACTCTTTCAATGAAATTTCAGATGGACTAGTACACTCAAAACTATCCACAACAAAAACTCCTGCTGCCATGTATCAGCAGGAGTGGGCAGTCCGACCCTCATTCCAGGCTAGTGCACATACCAGAGTGAGGAGCAGAAGTCATCCTATGGTGAGAACCTTTTGAATGAGTGCATTCCTACTTTGCTGGACACCTTCGAGGAAAAATAACCAAAACTGTGATTCTGGAACTCATTTTTACTGCTACTGTCTACCAGAGGGTCTGGGCCTGGGAAACAGAATGCCATCTGGTGAGAGTGCCTGAACATTTGGACAACATCACTGTTCCAATGTCTTAGTGTGGTTTCCATATCTTCCACCAGAAAGATATATACTTTCTTCTAAGAGTTGGCCACTGGTTCCATAAGACTTGGCTGCTGAAATGCCATCTCCACCTGACCTCTGCCATGCAAGTGGGGATGACAGCCTGAGGCTAAATAATAGAGGCTGCTAATAGAGAAACTGACAGGAGAAAGCAGAGGTTAAAAGGAGCTAGCTGGCTTGCCTTGCCTAGGTCTGCCATGAAACAGCATAGATGAATGAAAACTTGAGGAGGGTTCTTATACAAAGACACAGCTGTAAAGAGATGTCTCAGCTCAAGGCGCTAAAGGAATTACTTTCAAAGGGATAGCAGCCCATCCTGTCAAACCAGAGGTTTCATTTTTCCACAGTTCTGTACCCAGTGCTATACTACCATCAGAAACCTCTGTTTCACATGGAGACATAGTAGGGAAGGAGAAACAGAAACTGTGGTGTCAGTGTGTCCTTGCTCAATCTAGCTGTTGATTGCAGGGAAAAAGGCGCATGCTGGAGTATATGCATTCTTTGGAATCTCCCCTCATTGTCATCCCAGGACACAAAAGCCTACCTTAGACCCGCATTCATATGTGACAGTGTCTTCAGGCTCTTCGTACAGGGCACGTAGCTGCAATACTGTGCCCAAGGTACTCAGGATGCTCCAGAAATAACACCTCCTATTTATTTCCATGGAAACTACAACAGATACAAAGGACAGAATAACACCTCTTGATAGAGCAAACTCATCTACAAAACATTATTCTTCAACATTGTCACCACTATTACCTACACATTTTCACCAGTAAAGAAGACGACTAAAATCTGCACCAGCAGAGCTGACACAGTGTTTATTACCACTGCTGGAACCTACCACCTCACTGTGCATTCACTGTTCAGTCTCTGTAAACGTTTAGCAAGTGTTGATGAATGTCAGTGGGTGCCATTTTCCTCCACATGAAAGAATTCGGTGATACTTTTGCTTCATAGGTACTGCCATATCAGATGCCATTTGGTCAGACAGTCCCTTTGCTGCCATCTGTCACATACAACACAACGTAATAGAACATTGGTGGGAAGATCCAACCTCTACTGCTGTATCACCAACATGCTCCTCTGACATTATGGGCCAAAATAATGAAATAGGAGGCAGTACTTTTGGAGCAGCCCTTGTACAATCACATTGCTTCAAACTTTTAAAAAATTTCTCCACCATCCCTTTGTTATATGGAAATCTTTTTGAAAGGCAGAGATGGATAATGCACCTTGTTGATGCAGTAGAATCTGCAGGAACTGCATTTTAGAATCTGGCTTGCTGTGTTCCAGGCACAAAAATAGCATGCATAACTACCTCATAAGCTGCACAGATTTTTCTATATGTGATTTGACATTTAGCAAATACTCTGTAATTAAATCCCTTTCTCTGAGTTACTCTTTCTCACTGTGCTAACAATTCTTCTGTTGGCAGGAGATTTGATTAACTGTATTCAGAGAATGAGCTCAATCTTCCCAAACTTCCTTATAGCCCACCTGTTTGACACCATATGATTCACATAAATATTTTCATTGCAAATTAAACTCTTCAATTCACCAACTGGTTTCACCACACCTCCTTGGTTTTCCCCTTCTTTCTTCTTGCTGAGTACTGCTCTTCAGATCTCACTGATGCATGTGGGGGGAAAAAAAAACATTACCTCAGCATTCTAAGATGAACATGATTTGAGCTGTACTTTTTATATTGTGTGTGTGTGTGTGTGTGTGTGTGTGTGTGTGTGTGTGATTTCCATGACTATAACATCCCACTCCTGACCACTATACAGTTCACTTCCACCAGGCTATGAAGCAGGAGTGCAGCTGTCACGCCCTCCCAGCACAGGCACCCACTCATACTCAGCACTGACAGCAGCAGCCATTTCATCCAGTTCTGCTTGGGAACCAGAAACCCTTTAAAATGCACACTGGATCACTTGCAAGATGACAGTTCAGTGGCAGATACATGGATGCATCTCTAAATCCTAGTAGACAAAACAATAGCTGGAGAAAGGGTCACAGTTAATGATACCAATTGAACCCCTTGTAATCCATGTTTCTCTCACCTGCCTCAGCAAAAGCCCTGGCATCTTCATGAGAAGTAATGCAGCATGAAACGATGCCTACAAATAGCTGCAACCTAACAAATTGGCCATATATGATGAGTAGAAACAAAAACCTTACAAGGCTCATTGAGCACATGGCTCACCACAGCCTTTTGACACCATTTCAAGCAAAGCATTAATAAAAGCTTGGTTACAGCAGAGTGCCTTGCTGCATTTCTTTGTATAGATTTGTCATGGAGAGAAGGAAGGCCATGCCCTGAGAAGCAGTGAATGATACGAAGCAGACAGTGGGGCATCACATTCACATCATCACTACAGATAAGTGGAGTAGCAGTCAGATGTGTTAAATACATGGTACAATCTTCACCCTACTGAGACTAGCTTGCAGCTATCATCTCATAGAGGCATGCAGAGCAGCATAAGTGTTCAGAAAGAGAACAGTTTGCACTTAGTACCAGTTTAGAATATGGCTTGTTACCAAGTTCCTGAAAGCCAGGCCCATATCACCACACGATCCTAATAAATATCAAGTAACCATGCCCTGTGTTTGTGAAAATGCTAAGGACACCGTGAAAACTACTGCTTTATAGCAGACAAAAAACCCTTGACTATGGAATATTAAGAGACACTTATCACTTGGCTGTTGCTTAAAAAAAAAAAAAAAAAACACCACCGAAGAGTCCTGGCATTGTATTTTAGAGAAGCATCTTACTGGTGCTTTGCAACCCACTGGAACTCTGCAGCTTCCAACCCTGCAAGACAGAGAGATCATCAGCAATCCATGCATGCCAGGAGAGTCAGCAATGACAGCAGGAATGTGCTGCTGCTTGCCCAGCATCTGCAACTCTCCCATGGAAAATGAGCAATGAATGCAAATAAAGCCCCCAAAATGAGATGGTAAATCACATCACAAACCAGATAAACCAGAAACATCATCAGTATCTGGAAAATTAGCTTAAGTTTTCTAACTATTAAAAAAGTAATAAAAAAGGATATTAACTTTGCTTTCTAATATTTTCCACTTATTTCCTCAGCACAATTAAATGTAAAGAAAGTGTATTTTTCCTCCTCTGCATTCAGAAGGATTTTGAGTTGTGACTCAAAAGTTGTCACTGTAATATATTCTCATATTTGCTGTAATTGAGACTCGTGTAAACCGATGTCACCTCTAAGATGAAAGGAGAAACCCCTTGCCTTAATTTTCATAGCTATTTTGGGCTTAAGCTTATCACTAATTCATTACATATACTAAACACATTTTAATATACCCTGTACAAATTCCAGCATAACTAGAATTATGGTTTTATTATTATTTATTAATAGTCCCACCAGCATCTGACTTTGATGACGAGTTGAGCTGTCGTCTCATACGACAGAGTCAGATGTTCTCACAGGTTCCTTTAACAATTCCCCTTCAGGTTCCAAAACACCCATCACAGAGAAATGGTTCCGACTACCACATGACTGAGATCTGTACAAAGACATCCATGAGAAGCTGGAAATCAAAATCATTTTTCCTGCTTATTTATTTTTACCAGTATTTCCACAGACAGTATAACTCCGCAAAAAAAAAGTGCTTCCTCCTCCAAGCATCAGATGAAAAATATCTTGAATTCAACTTCATATCCTTGCAAAAGGTATGTAACTAAGAACTTTCAATTAAAATGACAGGCATCAGAACTATAACAATGGGACTACTTACAGACTTACAGCAGGAAACAAAAAGTGGGACACTTGTGAGAATCAGTGTTACTTAAACAACAGACCCATGCACTTTTTCAACATCCAGTTTGGATTTCAAGGGAGTCACTCTGCAATGGCCAGCTTTGGTTATTGCATAAAGGGAAGTTAAGGAAGTAACGCGTTAGAGAAGGCAACTAGTTTACCAATTCAAAATAACTGCAGCCTGTTCTATTATTAGATCTGTAGAGGTTGGTGGCCCCACCTGCAGCTGGAGGGTTACAGTCTGATGATCCTTGATGTTCCTTCCAACCCAAACTGTTTTAAGACTCTTTGCTTTTGTATTTTTTATTTTGGAGTTTATATAACTTTTCCAGAAACATGAGAAAAGATAACACATCATTAATCACCTTGCTGTAAGGGTTTATTTAAAATTCAAATACTCTAGCAGTATTTGGCCCTTAAGTTCACTTTCTGTGCTTTTGATGATATATTTATGGGCTGAGATCTGCTGTTATACCAAACTCCTGTTCTCATTCTAAAAGATAATCAGAAGTCTAACACAAGGGGATATTTTTACAGTGCTGATCCCCATTTTATTGTTGCAAGAGTCTCAAAAAATACAAGGACAGCCTTTGAA
This sequence comes from Chrysolophus pictus, assembly GCA_037305975.1. Classification (NCBI taxonomy): domain Eukaryota; kingdom Metazoa; phylum Chordata; class Aves; order Galliformes; family Phasianidae; genus Chrysolophus; species Chrysolophus pictus. Next base: position 22,560,806 of record CM074582.1, read on the forward strand.
GTTGGGAATCACCAATCCTTTTCTCTTATCCCTGTTTCCTCTGCACTTTAGCTCCTGAGCTCAAGTAATGTGCTATTCAACACACCTAGAATCACATCCTTGGCTCCAAGAGCTTCCATTCTTATTCTTTCCTAATAATTCCAGTGTTACACAGATTAAAATTACTCCATTGAAAAAATTAAGGAAACTGAAGGTAACAATTACATGTCACTAATATTAAGGAAAGCCCGTGACAAGCTCTGCTTATGGCATGAGCTAATAATAATAATAAAATTGTAATTAAGTGGGATAGAAAAAAGTCTTCCTCTAACTTGCTTTCTTCTGGCAGATGAGGCCAGCATGATGGTATAAAGAGTGCTATACAATGCTACTGCATCCTCCAACTGCAACTGTACCTCCAGAGTAATTATCTTTGTATATTAAATCAGTCACACCAACTATATAAGACCTCAAGCTCCAAATCTGCTTTACCATCCAAGAAAAGAAAAGAAAGAACCCTTGTTCATAATTATTTAGGGCTAATTCATCAAGGCTAACAAGTAAAGAGAATCAAATATTTTTATGGAAATGAGACTGTCCACAAAATCATCACTGTTAAAAGAGCTTACATGGGTAGGCATTTAGATACACTGCCTAACTGACGTCCTACTAAAAATGAATGACATCTACAAATAATGTTTATTCCATTCCTTAAGGAAGCCTCAGAGTTCATACAAAGGATTCAGAAATCTAGAAGATCCATGCAACCAACCTAGGAAACCACTGCTATTTTTCCTGATGCATGGCTGATTGGAAAAATCACTAAGTGCTGGTAAACAGCTCTTTATAGCCCCTGATTTCCCAAAAGGTATGGAATTCCAGAAAGGAAGGGGAAGAGTGCAGAGAGAGAGAGAAGCAAATCTAGAATAGCCCAAGATACTGTATCAGAGACAACAGAATGAAAGTCAGAATCCACCACACAAGGAATGCCTGATTACAGATAAGAACAGCCTCAAGACTGGACTTCATACTTGGAGCCACATTTAACATTAGGGCTATTAGGGTCACAGGTTCCAAGTCATGCACACAGCCATCACATGAACAAGTCAGAACCCCCTGATATTCCTCTGCTTTTGCATACGTTACTGAGAATAAAAAACCCACAAAATCTGTTTGCATTATGTACTCATCAACAGGAATTTATACTGCAGGATATTAATGACTAGATGTGTGTTACAAACAAGCAATACAGAATTGGAGATGCAGTGCTTATTAATAACTAGTTTTCATATAAAATTGTTCTTGCATTTTGTATTAAGACTTCTCTTGTTTTGGATGTTTCAAAAACCAAATTATCTGATCCAAATATTAGTTGTATTGCCAACAACTTTCTCAAATGGAATTGAACAACCAGATCCAATTTTAAAATACCAAATTGAAAAAGTCTCTTTACAAGTATGGTATTTGAAACTTCAGTTGATTTTTGAACTAGTATAATGCAGTGCTACAGTATTAAATGTGTCAAAAAAAAAAATAATTGGATTTCCTCTGCCAAAATAGCCCAAGAGGGGAAAGAATTACTTTTATCACTTTCTCAGACAAATAACTAATATTGACTTTTTTCTTTAATGGAGAAATTGCTTTGACACATCACTTTCCTGTGGAGAAAATGTGGGAAACCTGAGACAAAAAGTAAACAAAATATTTGAATGACAGTTGCATCAAGAAAACCCACTAAGTAATAACAAAGCCTGCAGGAATCATCTTCATTGTGAGAAACACCTAGTGAGATAATACAAAATACTTAAATCTACAGTTGTTTGTTTCATATACAATACTCTAGCACAGTCAGATATCACAGCTTTCCAGTAAATAAAGTATTGAATTTATGCAGATTAAGTCCTGAAGAGTAAGAAGTTCGCTAAATTATGCACCAACTGATCTTTTTTTTTATTCTAATTATCTTACAGTATCATAGAATGGTTTGGGGTGGAAGGGACCTTTAAGATCTAGTTCCAACCACCAGCTATACGCAGGGACACCTTCCCTCTACACCAGGTTGCTCAAAGCCCATCCAGCCTGGCCCTGAATGCACCCAGTGAGGGGGTATTCACAACTTCACTAGGCAACAGGTCCCAGTGACTCACCACCCACACAGTAAAGAATTTCTTCCTAATGTCTAGTCTAAATCTGCCCTCTTCCTGTTTAAAGCCATCTCTCCTCATCCTGTTGCTACATTCCTTTATAAAAAGTACCTCCCCAGCTTTCTTGTAGGTTCCCTTCAGGTACTGAAAGGTCTTCCCCTTAATAAATTTCATTATTACACTCATGGTTTTACATTATGAAGCACATCTTAATTATTTCTCATTAGATGAAAATCTAATCATAAAGTTACTACTACCAAGGGTGTCCATATTATTCAGGATTCCCCTTTCAAAAGGGAAGACGACTGAAAAAATAAAGCACAAAAGAGGTCTACTAGCTTTACCTGGGAAGAAACAATTATTAATGTAACATGGATTTCTGCACAGATTATCTTACCTTTACATAAGTTCCTCCATTAGAAAAAAAGATGATATAGCCTCTCATTCTCATGTAACAATTTAGAGCAGTTCACCTTATAGCGACAGCATGTTAAATTTGTAAGAAAAATGATGCAGATGTAAATATACATAAGAGTGATGGTTCTTACTACTATTATCTAAATGGTAGTAATCTACTACCATTTATCATAAAATATATAACGTAAGTAACATTTGAGAATACAGGCCAAAACAACTTTATATTAGATTTCAAAAAGATGGTTTTTATTAAGCACAAACAGCTTTTAATACATTATCAATTATCAATACAAATAGGAAAACATCTGTTTAATGAATCTGATATATCAAAGATTTGATGGCTGGTTGCATACTGACACAATAAAAATGACTTCTTTATTTTAAAGTATTTCAAATTAAAATGATAGGGTCACCACTGTCTACACTGCAGGCATTTTACCTGCAGTCTAAAAGTTACTACATCACCTGGGCATGGGGAGAAGCAAAGAATACAATTTCATAATATGGAACTCCTAACTCATTAGCACCAAAGCTTGCATCAGCTGTTAAACTAAGTAGCAGCTGACAGGGCAGGTAAAGCTTTACAGCAAATTTCAGTGCAAAGTTTACAGTTCTTTTTCATAAGATACTTGGAATCTATGGTTTCATAGCGTGTTAAATAATTATGGCTTGATAGATGTACTGTGTTAAGATGCTGAGAACATTTACTTTGAAAAAAAGATGAGACAATGGCTGTGAAATGCATTTTAATATATTATGCCAAATTCTGTAATATGCAAACAACATGCTGGATTACAAACTGAAGTCCTATTATGAATTGATAGACAAGGGTCAGTATTAGCTCTCTGGGGTAGTGGCTTCTGGTTGCCTCAGCTGCTGCTTTTTCAGGCTAACTAGCTTCATCTTCTCTCTAATGTGTTCTGCTGCAGAAGCCATATCACTCGGGCTCCCAAAGTATTGCTCAGAACTACAAAAGACAAAAAAGCTATCAGTGACAAGTAAAAACGCATAAGTATACACACGAATAAAATCCAGAAAACAACGTAAGAAAAATAGACACTTTTCTATTGAAGTTTAAAGCTTTGAGGACAGCCAATTTTGATAGTATTATAAATGGCAAATGACTCTCTCATACCCAAGACATTCTTCCCAAAGCAGGGCACTATTCTGTATGCTCAATGAGAGACTACCCAACACTATTTTTTTAATCTCCATTTTCTGGCTGTCCTTAATCCAGTCTTAGTGTTCGAATATTGTGATAGCCTGAATGAATCCTGACAGAGGTTATACAATTGCTGTCTTATTGAAGAACTCTGTATACAAAGTCAGCCAGATGCTGACAGTCAAATTATATCATCTCTCTCAAACTGGAAAGAACACATGGCTGTTAAAGATGATTTTTCCCCATTCAAATATAACAGAAGACATCTGAAATATTAGTGAAACTACTAACCAAGCTGTCAGCAAAAACAGGATTTGAACACAATAAATCTTTCAGAAAGAGTAGATATCAAATCTAATTATTATGCAGAGAGGTTGAAGTTTGGAAACAATGGTGGGACAAAGGACTTGGGATGGAGTTCAGTCTGGACAAAAGCAGGCAGAAAATTTAATATAGAAGTAGATTAGTTTGACAAGAGATCTCTAGAAAGGGAGTAGATTGAACAGCAACTGAGACCACATACACTGGCAGATATTTTGCCTGATGAAGACTAGAAGCCATGAGCAGGACAGGAAACACTGACCTGGATTTTCAAGGAAGATATCAACCAAAGTCTGAAGTGATAAAGAGGTTGATGGAGATTAAAGAAGCATGTTTGCAGACGTTTAAGAAACTGTGTGGATCTTGACATTTTTTAAACTATTCATACAAATGATAGAACTATCTGCAGTTTTTTTTTTTTTTTGCTAAGTGCTTTAAAAATAGAAGGACTAGAGAGGGTTAATAGGTTATCTCAGGATTTAGGATAGTTAAGGTTCTACTTTTTAAAAGGGGGACAAGAGGAACACAGCTGAAATGCCAGAGGCCGAAAATAACACTCAGGACTCAGCCAGCCTAGAACATAGGGATGTATGTACATAAAATTATAGAAGCATTCCATTAATTATAGAAGCATTCCATTAGGACTGAAAACTCGAAGTCCAGTAAATTGCCTTCTCTCATGGGAGATTTTCCAGGCACTAAAAGGTGAGTCAAGTTCAAAAAGAAAAAAAAGCGGTAACACCAGTGTTTGTTTTTCCTTTAACAGTCTCTTCAAATTACACAAGTTTTAAGAATAAATTCTATTTATCGGGTCATTATGGATATAAAATCTGCTATACAGAAGTTATACCAAATATACTTGAAACATAAGAGTTTTTGCTTTTCTCAAAGCTGTAAAATTGTCCACTATTTTCAAATATCTTACTGAAAAGGCATTAAAATCTTCATGGGTAGTATTTCTCAAAGAAAATTATACTGCATAAGGTACATGATCTTTTAAAAATGACAGAATATTAATTTCCATGACAGCTTCTTCTAACTATTTTTCAGATTAACTTCAGTTAACCAACCTGACGTCATCTCAAAGCATTCAAGAAAAAGATTCTCTCCAAGATTTCAGACCTCATTCATTACTGAGTGGTCCCTGCACACCCAGAGACCAGTTCCAAGGCTAGCTTATACTCAGAAAAAATTAACCATAAAGTTCTATATCACAATGAACAACTATACTTCTGTTGAATACAGAAAGTGGTTTTTATAGTGGCTCAAATTCCATACTCAATTTAGTTTTGTAGACTGACAAGGCCACTGATTTTAAATTGGCATTAATAGCTCATGAGGGATGTAGGGTTTTAGTAGCTGAATAATCAAATGTAAATTTATCTTCAATGTACTGGCTTAAGATTTTAGATGGCTAAGAGTTTGATCAAATCTGTCATAAAATGCCATAATTCAAATGACTTTTTCCCCTCCAAGAGGACACAGGATCTGGTCACTCTTATGCTACTTTAAATACTCCACTGGTGTAATGACAGCATATATTTAAGTTACAGGCTGACAAAAAGTTACTAATTTGAAAAATTGGGCGTGTTGTCTTTGGAAATGTTGAAATTGGACATGCCTGTTTTCTGAGAAAAGATGGAAAAATTATGACCATTAGTGCATCACCTTCGTAATTTCAGCAATAAGCAGTCAGGATTCTTCTGCATATGAGACCATTATGAAACATTATAAAAAGGATATTCAAAAGGCATTACATAACATTTTGCATACCCATCAGGATAAACTACAGGCACTGTTAATCTGTCCAACAGCGACTTCCCAACTGCTTCAATTTCATCAAATTGTTCCATTTCATTAAAAGCTTCAGGCTGCTCAGGACATTCTTGCAAAATCTGTTACAAATGAAAAAACAAACAAAATACGGTAGACAAGCAATAGCATATACATATATACATATTTCAAGTGCTAAAGTGCCATTAAACATCAGAGTGAATGTTCTTTTATCATCTTCACTACCATATTTGAGTTCAAAATATTCATAGAATTCCAAAAAAGTACACCAATTAAGCTAACAGAGAATGAGAAGATAGTGCAGGGTACTACTATTCTCATCATTGCTGAGAATGAAGAAAAATCTTGCTGGACAACATTTCAACAACAAATTTAAAATGCATAAATATCATAACCTGCGCCATTAAGCATGAAAGAATTATATGAATTATAAAGGGTCTATAAAAACAACTTCAAAATAGAAATCCATACCTGGCAGAGAGCTCCAGTGAAATTATAAATTTAAATACAAGTATTTCTAGACTGTATTGGAACCTAACATTTGTACTTAATTTATTTTCTTCTTCTACTTCTCCCTCTGACACTTTTTTTTTTTAAATTAGCAGCATAATTTCCTCCCGGTCTCATTAACAGGCCATGACAGTGCTAGTAGAATTGTGCTTTGAGCAACAATATTTTTAGCTATGCACTTTTACTTAAAGTTGCCTAAAAATATAGCAATTCAGTACTGCAGTAATGAAAGAATACTTGTAATATGGGCTAAGACAATCAACTCTAAGTTTATGATCTACTAAACTCTAATTTGATAACTACTAAAACCAATTCAGCCATCAGTAGCAGCATAGATATGTTCCTGCTTCCATGAATCACCAGCAACTCCCAATATCCACTGATTGAAAATATTTTCTGTAAATGCAAACAAGAAATGAATAGAAGCCAAGAGCTCATGAATCACCTCTGCACCTCACGCTTTCCTTCAATTAAAGATTATCTTTTTTCCTGTACCACATCCAAGACAGGCTTTTCTTTTGCACTTGTAAGAAACTACATTAACTACCTCAACAGCAGAGGTAGATACCTTTCAGAAAAACAATTCAAGGTATTGTTTCACAGAAAAAATGTTTTCCTGCCCAAAAGGCTATACATCTCATGAACTAAAATGGACACTGTCAGGAATTCAGGCATTTGAAAATTCCCAGTTTAGCAACTGCTCTTCATAGCAGTGTTGCTGACTTCTGATTCTTTGCAGCTTTTAGCAGCATCCAGCTGGGCAAGTCAGTGACAATCTTTGTTATAGGAGTTTGAAAACCATAACAGAACAGCAGCGTGCTTTGAGGGAAACACGTTTAGAGCCCCTTAAGTACTGAATTTCAAGTGCAAAATATAAAGTGCACCAGCTGAACATGCACAGAAAGCGATGCGTTTCTTACACTGACAGATTTTGAGAGAGTACCACACAGAACATACACACAGTGTAAGAGGCAATACTCCCTGTAACACCTCAAAGTTCTTAAGTGACATCATTATAGCTTTGTATTATACCTTGCATAAAAACACCAATGAAGTGTTTCTTGCCTTTAAAAATTTTAGTTTAAAACACACAAACTCTCAAACATAGTATAAAAATAAAAATGAAGTTCTCCATGTATATTACATTTTGCTTGTTTAAGTTCTGACAAGGACGTTTTCTTCCTAAAAAATGTAACACTCACCTTTTCAGCGCTTGAATGAAATGCAACAGCCGTTTCCAGCCTCTGTACTCTTTCTTCAGAAGTTAATGTAAACTGCTTCCACACTCTGTTCAGTCTTGGAAGTGTGTCCCCTGAGGACCTTGAAGTGCATCGCAGGGACTGGCACAGCACAACTGTTGCCTGCAGTAACTGTCTCCCATAATCATAAGTACTCTAGAAGTTGGAGAGCAAGAGGAATGTGTAAGAAGATACACTCAGAATCTATGCATTTAACTTAAGAGCTAGTTATCTTAAAATGACAGCAGACAAGCTTGTGAAACCTCAACTTAAATTCACATAGTACTTTGAATTAATCTGCTCTACTAGAGAACATTGCTGAAGCATGAACTGTGAATAGCTGCCTGGATCTTGTACTGTATGCTTAGCATCTACTGCTAAGATAACCATCTCACTGACTTATCACCATGTTTCTAGTCACACAGCACCCAGGTACTTCATGGCACACCAGAACGACAGCAAACTATCCTCTTCTCATATTCAGTTCTAATTCATCATTCTATGATCACCTCAGAAGAGAGGTGTGCCAGTGTAACCAATAGAATTTGAAAATAGTTATTCTATTATTTGCTAACTGCGTATTAGATACTTCTAGAAATAGTATTTATTTGAAAAGGTTCAACTTTTACATATTCTGATCTTCCATGAAATTCAAAACATACCTGACATCCGTTCACAAACAAGTCTGCAAACATGCCCTACAGCTTCAGTAAATTCAGCAGACAGAAGGATTAATTACTTGGCTCCTACTGTCAACAATTGAAAGTTGTCAGTTCTGACTAACCATTATCTCTGAGGGGCTGAACAGACTAATACCAAAACTCCTTGTGCAAGATGACTAACATATACAATAATCAGCTGTCTAGAAAACCAACAGAAAGACAGGCTCTGCTTCATGAAGTACAGCACAAAATAAACTCAAACTGAATGACTTAGTAATGTTTCATTATTTTGTTTGCAGTCCTTCAAAAGCTGCTATAAGGGCTGTTTGAAAAACATGCCTTTAAAAAGTCAGTGTGGACTTCTAAGTTCTGTGGTTTGTATTGTCTATGCAAAAACATAGCAAACTAAGAACTGTAGTATTGTTTATGCTGACAGTACACCAAAATCTTCACTTCAGAATCTCATTAGGCTCATTACTAACTCATTATTTATTCATGCAACCATTGAGGTGAACAATTAAGACAAGTAATAGCTGATCAATTATTGTACATATAGGTGCCAATTCTATTTAGATCGCCTGAAACTGTAAAAAAAAAACCCCACACTAATGAAAATAATTCAGTTACCTGTGCAACATCAACAAATTTTCTATGTTTCTCCAGTAAAACCTTTGTTTCTTGAGCATCATCTCCTAGTCGGATGTGTGTCTTCAGTAGAGCATCCAACAGTTCACTTAACCATTCTACTGCCTTAAAAATAGAATTAAATTAGAAGCATAAAAGCTAGTAAATTAAAAAGACGTACATCCCAAAGAGTGAATTAACTACAGAACTAGCATACACTTTTGATCTGGAAACAGTTAAGAGGTATCAATTAAACTCTTATATCATGCATAATATCCCCCAAAATACTGTTTACACCGTCATTGCTATATCCTTTATTATTTTCACTTCAGAAATTCACTAAATAAAATGACACCTGCAATGACAAAAATAATATGGTACAATTAACTCCCCTCCTCCCCCATACATGGTCATATATTTAGACCAGGATGATGAATTTCTGCAGCCCTTTCCATACCTGAGCAGCATCTTCTTCGCATTTAAATAACTGTACCATTTGAAGCATCTTCAGTCGTCGCACATCTACCATGTCTTCGCACCTTAAACAGCAGCACAGTTAGCTTTGTCAGTGCACAAAGAGTAGATAAAATACACTCTGAGTATTACAATGTTTTCAGTGTGCAACTATTCATTGAAAGGTGATTAAAACATCCTATATCTTGCTTAGATCATCATGACGTTGAAGAGTCCAGGCATAGCTACACTACAGAAAGTAATACCCAACAGTAGCTACATAGCCTTCTAGCTGCATTTCAGGTTCCTTACCCTGTTGCAATGGTAAGATTTGTAGGCCAGAGGTTTACAAGTGTAAAATAAACTGTTTCTGCTATTGAGCTATTTAGGAAAAGTTGGGTTACACCTAGTATCATTCTGATTTCTATTGTCAGTGGGTGGCAAAGTTTTCTTGTTAAATAAAATGAAAAAAAGAACAAAACCAAAAATGCAGCACACATCTTTATATCTTTCTTTTTTGCTAGCTAAAGATTGAAATGATTGAACCCTTACATGCAGGAAGCATTAAGTTTTACAAGTCTAATTTTGATGATGTCCTTTGCTATAACTCGTTGGGAACCATCTAAAAATCTAATTCATACACAAGTCTATTAAAATTCTCTTGTTCTGAATGAATAGCATATTGCAGTTTTTGGTCCAGTTAGAATACAAAAGTAGTATTGAAAGCCATTTTAATAGTGAGAGCTAAACACTAAAACATTTAGCTGAATGAACTTTCTGCTTCCATTTCAGAGCCTTTTAAGAAAACAGCAAGACTCAGACTCTTGCATCACACAGTAAATAGAATTAGTAATGTCAACAAATCACACTATAAGTGAATGCTAAAGATCATATGCATATATCTGTTCTTTTTCCAAACTGTTTGCAAACAAGCACTTCCAAAGAACAGTTATTAAAATATTGTTTTGTTAAGCACCCTGCGGTGCTGTGATGCTTACATAAAGAAAATTCATTGCCCTAATAATGCACAAAGAGTCTGTGCATTCCAAAATAAATAAGGCAGCAAAATGCCAGTAGAAATGAACATTACACTTGTTTAAATATGCATACAAATGAGAAACATTCTATTAATTTGAGGAAAGTGAGATCTCACAAAAACTACTACTAAATGCTATAAAATGATATATTATCATATATTTTTCAAGGGGCAAGGATAATTTAGTAATTAAATTAATAAAAGTAATAAGAAAGTTTTGTCCATTTACAACTTAGACAATTTTGTTTTCGCTCTAAGTCAAGTCACACTGATACCTTTGGAAATAAATATCAGAAGGCAGAAATAAATCGTGGTTAGTTAAGCTTTTCTTTTTATCCACAATAAGCTATGCAGATTAGTTTCATGAGTCTAATAAAATTAAAATTCCCATTTTCTCACCACCTGAAGGATACTACAATAGTAAGACTAATAAAACAGATTCTATTCACTCTTTATTTGAATCTCATTTAGTTTCACTTGAACATGTCGAAATATTACATTAAAAAAATAAATCTATTTTGCTATCTGAATACAAAACCAAGTGAAAAGTTGCAGCAATCACCACAGCAGCTATGAAAAGCTACTGTTCAGAGACAGGCACAAGTTGCATACTCCTAAAAAGAAGAATTAGAATTGTATAATGCTTAGGGTACAAATAGACCACACATCTATACAGTGGCAGCAATTTGGTATACTATATCTTTATGAGAAAAGAATTAATAGAAGCTTGGAGGATGAGAGTGGTAGCAGAATCCTTCCTTTTGGGAACTTAATTCTGCCCAGCATTTTCCACTACTAAAATCTCATCCCTCGCCTCACCACATTCCAAAACTCACAGAAAAAGACCGAATACATTTTGAAAGTTGAACTCTTGTGCCTCCACCATTTGCTGGTCCAGGGGAAGGACCCTGGACAAAAGCTCAAGTTCCTTCTCTTTAAGAGTGAAAACGCCACATTCAAAAAGAGTTTGTGAAAAAGAAAATAAGAAACAAGCTAGAACATAATTTCCACATAACTTTAGAGCTATCATTACTGCAGTATTAGCATACATTTCATCTCAAACTGCTAACGTAAAAGATCGCTTGCATCTGTTCCATAACTCCATATAAAGGGAATGTGTCTTAAACATTTATGAGTATAGAAAAGCACTCAAATACTGCCACCCAGTACCAAAATGAATTTAGGAATATGCAGCAAATTAGGCAGGGAAAGATTGTCTTATTTAAGTGTATCACAAATATCATAAATTACAGTGCACTACATCCATTAACTGAAAGTAAAGCAAAATAGTCTCTCTGAAAAATATGCATTTTGAAGTGACTTGTCAGTACATGAAAACTGTAACAACAGAACTGTTTTACCTTTGTTTTCTAAGCTGCATATCTTCCATCACTCCTTGGATATGGTCCACATTTTCTTTGTTTTCAATGGTCACATCTTTTCCATAGGCCCAAGATGCCTGATTAGATATCTGATCAAGAAGACTTTGACCTTTCTCACGTAAGCCTTGCAAACCTAAATCTGAAGGAAAAAAAGCAAGAAAATTTTAAAAGGTTAAAAAAAATAAGATATAGATACATCCAATGACACTCTTCTAAACTTGTTAACTTTCCTCACCAAAGAAAGATAAAATGCAATAGAATCTGGCCGGAAGGAGAAAAGAAGATTACTACCTTTGTATTTCTTTACCCTTCCCTACTTCTAAGGGAGAGAAAGTACTCAACTACATTAACAAAGAAATAGTGCTTCATTACAGATGAAATGCAGAGTAGTGGTATATAGCAAATATAAACATGTAAAACAAGAAAGCACTTCCAGAACACTTCCCCAGACAAAACAGTATCAACAAGTCAAAGGTAGTTCTATGGAGCACTACTTAACTAGAAATCAAGAGAGACATTGCCTTCTTTTTCCCTGCTGTCTTGTTTTAAAGAGAGCATTATTAGCGTATGTAAGTGAAATGCAGAAATATTCTGCTTACCAACACTCTTCAGTTTCTCTTCCAGTAATTTTAAAGTTTGTTGAATTGATGCTCCATCTGCTGGTGCCACATCTACACACAACATTCCTAGTAAGCCATCCAGTTGCTGAGATAACTAAAATGAAAACCAACATATTGCTGTTAAAAAGAAGGGGCTTCAAGGTGCTTGAGTCTGCAGCGTTGCTCCAAATGTTTGTGGACGTGTCATACACAGGTTTCTCTTTACATTTGCTTATAAAACTCCAAGAGAATATATCTCTAAATGGGGGGGAGGGGAGGAACCTAAGACTCATTACACAACTATAAGAAAGGAATAAATGTCAATCTTAAAAAGAACCGATGAAGATCATATCAAATTCTCCTCAAAATTAGAAAAAAAATGTGTCACAGGTAATAAGTATTTCAAGAAAAGCTAGAGCACTTTCATTATTATGTTCTTTTATTTACTACTAGCCAGTCATTGCTGAATGCTATTGAAATACAAGATACACTACAACTTCCCACCCAAAAAGAAATTCATTTACTCACTGTTTCAACCACTAATTGAAGATTCACTCCATTTTCCAAGTAACATTTTATGTTTTATCCCCCTTTAAACTTTCCCAATGTATTGAAACTTACAATACTATACTAATAACACATTAAAGGTGAGTCTGTGAGAAGTAAAAAAGAACAACTTACATCTTGGGCAACGCTGTGGAATTCAAGTGCTGCTTGTAATAGATTCTGCCTGAATTCGAGCTGACTGGCCTGTCGATAACACACATCACTCAGCTGTTGCTGCAATGCTTTTAATTCCACAAGGTCCTCCTCATCCCCTGCATTTAGGAGGGCTGCAATCTGCTGATTAAGCTCAACATAAACAGCAAACCACTCCTACAAATAGAAGATAATTAAGCATTAAAATAATATCAAACAATTTTATCTTAAAAAGGCATGCATCTAGCTGCAGATTAATACATGATCAGATTTAAAAGGGATCTTAGTCCAGCTTACACTAATTATTAATTCTCACACGAGAAAAATTTTCATAATTTCAAATAAAATAATTTCAAAAACTAAAGAAGCAATTAGTACATACTGAAATAATGCATGTAGCATAACTTAAAAAAATAATGGTGCAGTAAAATGGGAAGATTACAAACAATGAGTAGCATGGCTTGTAGATCACAGCACAAACTTCACTCAAATTACATCACTGAACCAATGGAAGAATCTCCTCATTTTTAAACAGGCTTCTAATACTTATGTGCTTCTAGGGTTGTACTGAAAAGTTTTTGTCAATTGGTAAGCTATTTCAAAAGGTGTTCAAAAGAATATCTACGTGTTACTTTCAGTGACAATTGAAAGTTGCAGTAATTTTCTTAAACATTTAGAAAAAACTGTTGATAAAGGCAAAGTAATTTTTATCCTCTAATTCTTCAGGTCACCATTTATTGGAACTTGAAAATGACCCTTATTTCTTAATTAAGGAAAAAATGACGCTATTCAATTCAAAATTTACAGATTTTATTTCAAGTGCTTTGACTACTAAATTCATACACAAGGAATTAACTAGTCTCATTGTGGTCTATTGCAAAAGTACTTCAAATATTTAACAGTTGTGGGGGATTTAAACACTACATGATACATCAAGATCACATTCTCATTTTGCATGATTCAGATGCCTAAACATGTTTGTCCAACAGCTTTTATTTTAGCCTACAGTGAAGTGCTTTCCAAATGCCCTATGCGCTTGAAATGATGCTGAATAGCACCATCTATTGGCCTCAGATATTTGACTGAATTAGTATTCTTCCTAAGCTACAGTCAGGATGTTTGCATTTTCCCCCCTTTTTTTTTTTTTAATATTATGCCTTCAGCTTTCGCATCATATATTTACAAAGCATGCAAAACAGAATATAAATATTCATGTTCTTAATTGTCTTTTCTTTTTACTTGAAGTCTCCTCTATCATCTGCTCACAGGAAGAAACAGAGTATGAGAAAATGCAAGGAGGAAAAAAGCTATGAAAAATTAAACTAGCAATTAACAAAAAAATTAAGAGCAAAATAAGTCTTCTACCCCACAAGAGCCATTTTGGATAACATAGTATGGGGAAAATCTACTGCCACACTCATGCTACAGATATACAGGTTCACAATATTACTTGTTATTACCTTTAGACACTGAACAAACAAAGAAAGCTTACTGATTGTGACAGGCAAAATACGAAAAGTTAAACAAGAAAATCTAGGTTAATAATTTATTTTTATCGTTAAAGAAAATGGATTTTTAAACTATCAGTCAAATTAAAAGACTAGTGAACCAGAAATCTAATGTGTTTATGATGTTTTCTATAGTGGAATTTTAGATACAGATGCCTCTGACATCAAAATTATGGAGAAATGGCCAACATTCATTCAAAGATACCAGCTCAAGTATACCATCCATCAATAAAACATGCAGAAAATGAGGGGGAAAAAACACACTCCATCCAAGGCAAAATAAAATAACACACTGAAAGTGGAAAATATTTTTTGAAATAAACTGGAGTGGAAAGGCAACTTCGATAACAAATCAAACATTTTTGGAAGTGTCTTCAAAATACAAACATCAAAATCAGCAACAGATGAGAGATGGAAGGAGAAGCAAGAAAAGCTGTCAGTTCAATTTCTAGAAGATGAAAAAAAAATCAGAGAAACAGGGAAAAAGTGCACTCAACTATTAGAAGATGTTTAGAAATCATTTTCTCCAAAGCTATTTTCAAAAATGATTTCAATTTGTAAGTGGGGATTACAGTTACTACTTACGGTATAAACCTGAAAATAACTTGTTCTGACTGTTGTTTCTACAAAATACTGTCAGCATCAGATAACCAAGCAGTGTTTGGTATCGCCTGTGCCTGATGGTGATAAAAAAAGCTGTAGGCCAGGCTGTAAACTTCAGTGGGAATTCAGATTTCAAAAGACGGTTTTTAGCTACAGGTAATGCACAGTTCTGTGGTATCAACTCACTATAATTACAAAATACTTTTTATGTTTCCTTAAAATATACTTTATATTCATAAGTCTTGATCACTGAAAGCATTAAGCCAGTTTCAGCTCCTGGCAAATGTAGTTTAATAAAGACCAAATATTAACTCATTCATGTAAAAAAACATGGGACTTCTCAGCCATTTCCTCTCCAGCCACAGGCAGAGAGGGACAAGGAAATACACTCCTCCTAATTGCTATGACAATGTAAGAAAATTCCCTAACAATAAACTATAGATAAACCATAGATAAAATCAATATTTTTTTATACTGGAAAACAAAATAAGTATCATCTACATACAGTGAACATACCAAGTTCAATTGCTTAGACAGTTAACCATAAAATCATTCACTATCCAAAACTCCTCAATACTCACAACCCAAATGCATAATACATAACTGCATGCAATTAGAACTGTTTTGCTACTTGAAAAGGACAGTGGAAGTCTCACACTGTGCTGACTCTCAATCTCCTCATGCTTCTGTTGCAACGCTTGTGAGGCTCTAATTGAATCTCCTATTCCCCACTGGGTTCTTAGCTGCTCTGATCCAGGTCCTTCAAGCCAATTAACTACCTGTAAAAAAAGATAAATATGACAAAAATAAGACAGCAAATTAACTATGTGGAAACAGGTATAAAAGTATTTAGTTGCAAAACTAAGTATTTAAAAATATATGTAATCTTTTTCAGCATCTGTGGAAGTCTTCCCATGAATTCATTCACAAGTTCAAAAGCAGGACATAGAAATTACTTC
The DNA here is from genome assembly GCA_037305975.1 of Chrysolophus pictus. Lineage (NCBI taxonomy): Eukaryota > Metazoa > Chordata > Aves > Galliformes > Phasianidae > Chrysolophus > Chrysolophus pictus. Next base: position 22,576,896 of record CM074582.1, read on the forward strand.
TCATTAATCTCAGCTTATCAGTTCCACAAAAGCATGGAGCAAAAGATGGCTGTTCCAGAAGTAACATCTCCTATTTCTGATAGAATAGCATTTGACATGGAAGTGCGTATGGAGCAAATGTGTGTCATTCAATTCCTCCACATGGGAAAAAAAGACACACTGATATTCAACACTTCATGAACATTTACAGAGACCAAACAGTAGATATGAACATAGGAAAAGATGGACGTTTTCTTAGCAGTGAGCATTATTGTGCTCTTTATATGCTTTATAGTTTCCATGGAAATAAGTGAGGCATTACTTTTGGAGCAATTTTTAATTTTTAATGACTAGAGATTACCATAAGGTCTGTCACTTTTTTTGTGAATTAAGATTTGAAAAATAGTAATTAACATTGATTAGCAATGTAAGAAGGTATACAAAGAATGTAATTGGAAAGCAAAGCAAGAATAAGGATGAAAAATAAATCAGCAACATAAGGGAGCAACTTTTCTCTGTATACACCCATTCCAACTGAAAACACTGCAAGCACATTTATACTGCAACTTGTTTGTTTCAGCAAAATAAATCCCACGCCAGTTTGCCTCCATCATTTTCCTCCAGCCCATTATTGTCTTCTTCAATTTACCATGAGCTCAAGTCTTTTTCCCCCACAAGCCAAAAGGAAACTACATCAGTTTACAGACTTAGTAGATTTTTCCATGCTTTTATGCCGTCTAAAGAGCTTTAAAATGTACTTTTCTGTAAAACAGGCTAACCTAGTATAATATTGAAATATATTCTTGTGTGTACTGAGTCAGTTCACTTACTATGCAGCATCCATAGTGTAGAGGAAGCAAACAAAAGACTTCCTAATAAAATTAGTGGCGAAATGAGGCTGATGCTCCAGTAAACAAGTCTATTTAAATGCATTAACAATGGCTGTTGGCCAAACTAAGCCATAAATTCAATTTCAATCAGCACATCTTCTTCAACCAATACAGCTTTACCACAGGGGGAAAAAAAATTCTCAACCAATTACATCCACTGCCATGCTAATGTTCGATACAGTACTATTTTCACCTTTTATACATTTTTATTTCCAGCTCAAAATACCAAAAGATGACATTTACTTTTTCCTTTTATAATCATTTGAATGACTACACGAATGAAAATGATTACTCAGATTGCTAATTTTGCTGCTAGAAATAAAAACAAGATTGATTAGTTTTTCTTCCCTATTTGGAATGCTGTGAAGGGCAAGTACTTGATTCACATTCCCCATGCTTCAGAAATGTTAGCGTATAAAGGTTGAGAGCAACATTCATTCTATTTTGTGCATATTCAAACTATGCAAGATGTTTAAAAACATGAAACTAATTTCAAGTGATAAACAAGAGAAAGAAATTTCCATTTCTTTGATCATCTCTGAAACCATGCTGAGAAAATGTTGAAAGTGCCAATTACATGCCTGTTTCTAAAGGACAAGACCAATTCATTATGGCCTTTAACAATTGAATAAAAGACGTCTATTATTCTGGTCAGAGGAGACTCAAAATACAGTGTTTATCACTTTTAACTTTGCTAAAACATTCAGCATTAGATAAAGGAATAAATGCCAACGTTCCTTCAGTAACAGGAACTTGAAAACTTAACTCTCAGGAAAACTACCACTAAATGCATCTCATATGCGAATGTTCTCTGCTATCACGTCAGGTATTCCACTCTTTAATGAGTTAAGAGCTCACTGTTGCAGCGAGCAGCAAAGGGATGTAGTGAAGGTTTTTTGCTGTGGGGATGAAAGCAGGCGGAGCTGCGTAAATTCTAATCACTGCTATCGTATCAGAAGAGACTTTAGAAAACCTGTGCCAGTAGCCAAAGCATAAAGCATCCAGTCAAACCAGTGCATTGAATTTTCAGAAATAAGAGGAAAATAGAGGCTGGGTCTTGAGCCCAAACCTGCTTCTCACAGCATTCAAGAGCTTAATTCTTACCTGCATTACCTTCTGCTGAATTTCCTCTAATTGAGTTCGCTTGCTACGTTGCCTACAAACTTCCTGGTAGCGGGTATATTGCTCTCGGAGGGAGTCCAGGAGCTTCATGACCTGCGGCTGAGCAAGCAGCTCATCATCCATTGGAGACCACGACACTCCTCCGTCTGAGCCATTAAATCGACGCTGTTGTAGCTCAGAGAGCAACTCATGGCCTTTGAGAGAACGTATAATGATTTGGTTAATGCAGATACAAAATAAGCACAAGGTGATGAGTCAGCAAATGTACTGCTGAATGGTCTAAAAGTACATTTCTGCAGCTAATAATCTTACATGCATTATGCACATTTAATGGTACCATTCCATTAACATTCAGAGCCTCAGGGACAGCCTGGGAGTTGTACCAGCTATAAAATAGGGCAGAAATCATGTGCTATGTTGTTTCAGATATCTAAAAGATACAATAGCTTTAACACTTATATTGACAAAAATATTGATAATAAGAAAACATTTGCAAAGCACAGTGCTGATTCTGGAACAACTATAAGTGTTCTCATTTACTGTAAAATACTGCGTAGCATTCAAAATATTTCTCTCATATAATTCATATTCTTAGAATAAATGATTTAGAAGCACTAACAAATTCAGCATATAACTCCTGTCAGCTTACAAGATTTTCTAACGAGTGCAAAAGTTTCTATGAAAGCATGGAATTGAACCTGAAGTATTGTGCTCTTAGACACTGTATTATGGTACACACTCTCTATACAGCAATGACTTTAATGCATATAAAAATAGCATAGTTTGTCTATTTAGTTCTCCACATAAACTGTTCAAAAAAAGTGAGTTTTTGTTAAGCTGCAGGAAAGCTTACATCTTAAACTCCATGCTACTAGCCAACTCAATCTGTTCGTATACCCAGAAGCTCAATGAACAAGTTAGCAACTGTTTGTTCAGTAAAGACATCTTGATGTAGAAGTGAAAAAAATCTGCCAATCCCATAACTGCACAGGTCTTAAAATGGTAGTGTGCCAGTTCACCAAAATAAAGAAACAACAAAAAACTAAACGCTAGCATAGTAATTGTAGTACATCCAGGTAAATGCAGAAAAACAAACTTTAAACTCAAGTATTATCACTTAGACAAAATGCCAAAGGCTTTGGAATTTGCAGCAAGCATCTGTAAATTACTCTGTTCTTATACTGTGAGATGTACGCAGAATTCCTAAGAATTCAAACACATTTTACTAAGCTCTTGAGATAAATATCGTTGATTTCACCTCCTGAAGGAGGCACAGATAGTTGCAGGGAAAACAGTTTAAGATTTCTATAAGTCATATTAGAATAATCTTACATTTTTGTGTTTCTTCCACAGCAAGGAATTAATATTTTCATGATTTTTCTTAAGCTAAACTATTATCAAACTGTTTTAACACTCACAGAATTCTCCCACATATCAGTAAGCTAAAGCATATGCAGAGCCAGCAGCTCTCTATAGCAGACTTTACACATATCACGTCATGAATGTATTAGGAGGCTATAAGATAAGGATTCTGAGCACTTCTCACACACTCTGATCACCATCTTTATGCTGTGCTTTGCTTCCTACTCTATACAAATCTTTAAGCATATTTCTAGTCCAAATCAACAGTGCCATTCTGTGTTATTGGGAATAAGATATTCACCCTAAAAGCATCTCAAAGATACCAAACTGTTTAAAGCTCAAGGGAGAGTCCAAGAATGGAACAGTCAGAAGGATCATGCTTCACTTTCATAGGTAGGCAGTTCAGAATGAGGCTGATGCAAATTGTCTGAATCGTGTATGAAAACGCATCGTATCGTTACCACTTCATGGCTACTTGAGAGGAATTCATTCCATGAGAGGCCAACATATCAGCATTACCTAGAAGCTACATACTTTCAAATTAAAGCTAATTATTGTAACACTGAAGATGTTATCAACACTACTAAAAATGATTTTAAGCAGACAAGACACATTGCTTTCTTTTTTATCCCAACAAAGATGACACTAATTGATAAGCTTATTACATTATGCATTGGTTAAGATAGCTATCATGCCCTCTGCTTTCAAGTGAGGAACAAAGTGATTAATGAACATTATTAACTGACATTATTATTTTTCAACTTACCTGTCTGCAGTACAGTCTCAGGATCAACTGATGGAAGGAAGTTCAAGTCTATTGATCTTGAATAAAGTAATAAACAAATATGAGTAATTCATTTGCATTACAGTAGCATTAAAAAGCTTCAACCAACACCAGAGCTATCACACTGTTAAGAGACTATGTTACTTTTCTCCACATCTCTTTCCTTCACACTCCAGAATATTCAGTATACATGTGACATGAGAAAAGCAGATCAAGTGGCAAACAGCAGTATCCATGGTTTACAGAACTGTGCAACAGTGGCAGAAGTTTTGTTGACGGAATGAGACTTGCCAGCAGGGATAATAGAACAAAATAAAAGCCCCATTGACTTGTGTAGTGTCATGAGATTTCTAATCAAGCCTGAAGCTGAAATTTTGATCTCCTGTATCTCAGCCTAATACCTAAATGCATAGGCTCTTTGTAAATCTAAAGAAAAAGTAATTATTTTCTATGACTTTGATAAATGATGAGAAACATGAGCTTGCTTTTAATACTGCTTAGATGCATGTTATGACACATTGGTTTAAAAAAATGTAAAGTTCAGTTCTTTAGTTTCTTTTGGAGTCTGTTTACATCAGGTAGTCAACCACTTACAGGAAAACAGTACCAGAGTAAATCCCTCTTTCTTCCTCATTTTGATTCTAAACGTCAGTAAAACAGACAGTCATTAAATCCTTACTCTTTGTAGACATTTATCAAAATAAGGTGCAGCCGAACAAGCAGCCATCCACACACAAAGTTTGTGATCTGTTTTTCATACATTGAAAATATCATGAAATATGTAAGGACATTTAAAGTACTATAATATTTTCAATATCATTGTGATTTCTAATGAAATTTAATATCAAAAAACCATGAGCTTCAAAAACATAACTACATACCTGTCTTTTTCTTGTTGATTTCCTTTATCACTTCCGTTGTTAATTAGGGCAAGTTCATCTAGCAAGGATGTTGATTCTTTAGTGAATTTTTCAAACACCTAAACAAAATGCATGTTTTAAATTAAGAAATACAAATAATATAAGCAATATAATATTGAGGACATCAATACAAATTCATCCAGTAACTCCAATAATACATTTGAACCTTCATATTATTTCCCATTATTCAGAAGGTACAGCAAAAAGAGCATAGTTTTCTACATGAAACACTTAGGAGCACCAGAAGATTTTAGGGAGATAAGAAATACCACACAATTATCACACAATATAATGAAGAACCGATTTCTGAAAAGCTTTTTTTTTTTTTTTTTTTTTTTTTTTAAGATTTCTACAGAACCTTTAAGTTCTTAGGGACATACTTCATTTCATTTATGCCTCTATCTTTATTTAAATCTCAGGTATAATGCTAATTAGGATGTTACAAAAGCACTGGATAGCTCAGCTGAATGGATAAAAATAATCATCTTTGTGAAAATGCTAAATCTTCATAGCTGTGAACAAGCTACAATGTAATGAACAACTGAGGTAGAAGATAGATATACAGCAATTAAAAAAATACTCTGACGAGTTTCTTCAAATACAGATGTACACAGATAGCAAGGTCTGTTTAGTCAGATACTGCTTATTGCTCAGATTACATCTCTGAAACAGATTTTTCTCAACCCTGCATGATTACTGCAATTCTGTATCCACTGGGAAGACAGTATTGATAGATCTTTCAGCATAGAACAGCTTAAAACTTGGCTCTAACTCTAAAGTATTTCTTCCTTGTTAGGAATTTCCCCATTAGTAAGCAAAAAATTCCCTACATAGCCACTTCATCATACACTCAAATTCTTCTACTAGAGTAACAGTCTATGGGAGAGCTCCACTAAGGAACCTGTTCAGTTATCATCATGAAATGCATGCATTTGGACTGCAATACTACACACAGGACAAAATCTATGCAAGGCTCCTACGTGAATAGATATTCATGGATCAAGAATGACACATTTGAAAGAAACAGAAAACTAACCAGCCTCTTATTCAACCAATCCATGTGATCGTAGGTGAGAGTTCCTCCAAAATCTTCTGTTAGTTGACATGGTTCTATGTATCGAGTCAACTTGTTAGCAGACACCAAAATAACCTGTAACAATAAAATATGTATCAGATATAGGTGTAGGTAATGCTTATACTTAAGTACCTGACAAGTTGTGCTAAATGTGTCCAGAGAACTGAACAGATCTTTTCAGTGATTCACAACAAGTGAACATCTTACTGCTAAATATCCCAATGAAGTACAGTTGAACACAATTGAGTGGGGCCTAATACAGGCATATAGTTTTGATACACAGTCTACATTTCATGCAGAATCCCTTAGAAGCATCAACAGTACCACCACCTACTTACAGTAGGAGAAAGAAATACACCCATTGGCTGTTTTCTTCATGGAACTGATGTTTCTTGATTAAGTTATACTTTATGTGACCTATTTTCAGTGAACACGGTGGCAGGATATCATGCTGCAAAGCACCACTCTCTTGCAGACCTTTGTGCCACACAAGCTAAATACCTGCATTTACCATGCAAATGTGCTGCATACCTTTATAGTTTAGGTAATTTTTACATTCTGTAAATCCCTCTGAATTTATAAGAAAAGAAGAAGAAAATTAATTCACTCAATCAGGACATTTCAGTACAGAAACAATGTAAATCAGGTAGCTGGTTCATAGCTAAGAACATCAATTCTAAACATTTTAAAAAAACAAACAACAGCAAACTGCTTTAATAAAATGGACTGCACTGAGACCACTTAAGTCTGAGTATTTTACTGAATCCTTTGGAGAAAGACTAGGGGGACACCACAAAGGATAAGCTTGACAAACTTGTTCCGAGGAGACATTTAAAGCACTTCTTCTCTTGCAAAAGAGAACCTGACAATAATACATCAGCTACTTCAGATTATCTTCGTTCCAACCTTACTCTCCAAAAACACCACTCACAAGGGTCATTTAATCGACGAGCACAAACTTCCCATGCACCTTATTAGAAAAAGTCTTGAGAAAGAAAAGATTTCAATATTGAGCTTTGTTTTAACTTATGATGTTGCTTCAAAAACTACTTATTCTCAACAGCTATTTAAGAAACTTTGAACTAATAGAATTACTGATATCTGACAACTGCAGAAATCTGCCTGAAAACTTTGAAGAAAAAAAGCAGTCACCTGGATTCAGATAAGGTGGCATCAGATGGGTGGCTCCTAAACAGTTTAGCTTGTTCCTGCCTAGCAGCAGTGCTAATGCAACTCTCTCCATATGCTTTAAATTAGTTAATTCACTATTTTTATGTGCAAATTGCCTCTCTGAGGCTTCTGAATTTCTGTTTTGGTTAGCTACTACTGAACTGTACAAAACAAGGCTGAGAAGCAAGGGGAAAAAAAGTCAAAAGGTATAAATGAAGACCATTTACTGTTTAAAAGAAAAGAAAATATCCCTCTGCTTGCTTGCAACTGGACTGATTTCTACCCCCCACCCTGGCCAAACCACTGAAGTGTTGACTTTAGAAAAAGATCTTTGGATAGTGGACTATGGTTTTACATTAACATGAACAGCTTAGACTTTCTAAGGGATAAATGAGTAAGTCCGGATGATGGGTCCTCCAAAGGCAGGGAAAGTGTTAGTTACTGAATCTGCCTCTGTTTCCTTACCCACTCTACCCACCCACTAGACAAGACACATCTAAAAAGGTGACAGTGGTAATAAGGTTTCAAACATGCCCTGTGTGGTACTGGCCGGAATCCCTATCATCATCCGTACTCAGTTCTTTTCAGAACCTAGAGGAACAGTAACACCTTTCATTGTTCTGCTCTAATCATGCTTTATACAACAATAGCCTTCTATAATACTTGAAAGCTCTTTCAGAAATAAGTCAAGCCAGTCTTTTGGGAAAAGTAAAAGTGCTGTATTATGGAATAAAATCAGAACAACGTTTTTAGGAACTGACAAACAAAAATAGGAAAAGATATAACATACCACAAAGTGCTGTTGCAACTATAACTTTCATTCGCTTACTAGAACATAAAACTATCATGCTTAAAATATATCATTTCAATTAAAAGTACACAAATGCACGCTAAAAGCTGATCACCGTTATCTAGTAACTGGCTGGTAGCTTTGGATCAATCTCATATGAACAGGCCAAAGAAGAAGTGTTTTTTCGTTCATTTCCCCAAAACTCTGCCAATTTCTGGTAAATTCAGAAAACTCATCCTTTCTGATAGCCTAGTTGATAGGTATAAAAGACTGAACTTTGACAAACTCCTTTGGGCTCATGAATTGGACTCAGTGATCCTTGTGATCCTTTCCAATCCAGGATATTCTCTGATGCTATGAATCAATACCCAAATTGTTTTTTTTTTAGCGAATGGATTCTCAATGACTTGTTATTCTAGCAGCTTACATATACAAACAGCTTTGGAAAAACATGGGAAAGCTTCAGTTAAGAAGTCAGAGATTGCAAGCGTAACTTTGCACTTCAGCTTGTGAAGAAACCTGAGCCACAGAACTCCTAGTTTCACTTTTCACATTATACTGAAAGCAACCTTCATATAAAAATCAGTAACCTGTTTCTTGGTATTTGTTTTTGTTTTAAAACAAAGTATGAATCTTACTTGCTTTCTAAAACAATCAAATTAAACTTTCACACTTAAATTCCCACCCCTCCCAAAAGAAAACCTAACTGCACTCATTCTTCAGCAAATTTAGCTTCTGGAAACTGTGATATAAGGATTGAACTACATTCCTGGTGACTTTTCAAGAATAACCCTGGAACTTTAAACAGACAAATCATAGCTGCCCACATTCCTCGTCTGACAGTGATTCATTGCCATGTAATTGTAAAGTTGTTCTTCTTTGTAGAACAAAAACTCCACTGTTTTATAATAATGAAACCCGACTTGATTAAACACCGAGTAGCGTAAAGAAATACAAGTTAAATATTTATCTGACCAGCACCACACAGAACATCTGGCATACTAGAAAAGCCCAACAGCAGGTAGCAAAACCTAGACACAGACCAGTCTGTCAGTTCCACTCCCCTTCCCCATCCAGTACTAACTGCTTTGGCTACTCATTCACCTTCCTCTTCAGGGCTCATGATAATAACACACTGTCATTTTTCCATTCCAGAGAAGATAAATAATAGGCACACACAACCTGATATTTTTCAGCACATCCTCCTTTAGAACTGAGCTCTAAAAGTGACAAACACACAGAACCTTCTCCAGCTCTACAGGGAAAATTCCCTGATTTGGCACAGGTTTAAGGCACGATGTATCACATTCAGAGTTTTCTTTTTTAATACATTCAGAGGAAGAGATATGCAGTAAAATAAATGCTGTTTCGGTGATTAAAAACCTGTAGAACTGCTATATCTATTTTTAGGAAAGCCTGTGAAAACTGTAAGTTCCAGTCCCTGTGCTCTAAAACAGCCAACTGGAAGACTAGATAAGGAAATTAGAGACTTACAAAATGTTATTCATTTATTCTCTGGAATAACATTCTGCCTATTACTATTACTCATAAGAAATAAAATGGGGTTAAGCGTACCAAAACTAATTTCTAAGTTGAAAATTGAGAAGATATGCAGATACATATTGTAATTATATGTAATTTCAAAATTCAAAAACAATATAGAAAAACTTTTGTGGTAACATACTAGAAAGCTCTGGATCACAGGGGAAAAAAAGCTATCTGTAAGAAATGGTTGGGGTTTTTGTACTTTGGAACATTAAGGACTGCTATTACCGGGCAACAAAGACCATTAGACTGGAGAAGGTATCTACTTCAGAGTTACTTTATTTGAATTAGGGACCAATATAGAAAGAAGATCTAACCATGTTTGTTACTCCCAGTTGCTTTCTTAAACACATCTTACACTTACAACACTCAATAACCTTTTGTTCCTGTAATTACTCCCAGAGCTTTGCAACTCTTCATCACCACACCTCACCCTAAAGCGCAGAATCTCTGCCTGACAACTGAAATGACAGCATGGTGACTGATGGCTTCATGTGGTAGTATTAAACGAAGTATAAAAGGCAGGTCAGGAAGCAAGAAGTAGGCTGTAGAGGATTTTATTAGTCCAATAGTGACCTGGGTTTTTCTAATAGTTATCCAAATCTAACATCCCATGAAAAGTAAAGATTGGGCATTGCTTTGGTTTTACCACTAGTATATACAAACACACAGCTGCAGTTTTGTGTAAAGGGGCTTCCATAGTCTTACCAGTGCTCAGTACTCACATCAGAAAGAGGGCAAAGATGCATTACTAGCTATAACACAAGGACTACTTGGAGCACAGAGGAGGGGCATTTTTACTGAGTCAGTTTTGCTAGTAACATAACCAAGAGTTAATGAACAGTGATGAACAAAGGCTTACTTATTACTAATGGCCATTCTTCATTATCTGGGAAACTACAAGATTTTTCCTACTACTCTCTCATCCTTCCCTGTACTTTAATGAAGGATGCTATTAAAGAAAATGAATTACTGTACAGAGCAACAAACCAAACAAGCGCAAGAAACAAGGTAGAGCTAGGACAGTGAGTCAGATATTGAGTACTTCTAAACTAGGAGGGAACTCAAGAGCAAAATGTTACCAACCATAACAAAAATTGAGCAACTCCTCCTTTATTACCTTCTATTCATACAAATCTCTGTTCCATCCCTGCATTAATCGAAGATACAAGGAGCCAGAAGAACAAATCTGAAGCTTTCCTTCTGACAAGAGTGCAGCTAATACATACTTTTTCCTCATAAAATGATTTACATGGTTGACTTCATTTTTAACCAGTTGACAGATTTTGATCCATGGTTGTATGAAATGTATACTTAGTATTTCAATTATTTTCCTCTTCCTAAACCTTCAGAATTCTTAAATTAAGAGAACTGTAGATCAAGATTGCATGTCAGAAAGAAATGCTTATAGTTTAGTAATACAAACGTAGTTTAGAAACAAAAAATAAAAATACTCTAACGATCTATGCCAACAATGTAAATACTGTCAGTACGGATCCACATTTTATAAAGTGACTTATAAAATGATAATTCTGTAATGAAATTTAATGACTGAGCGAATTCTTGAAGGTAAAGAATATCTTCCTGTGTAACCATTTATAATTATATCTGCTTCACTACCAAATATTTTCTGTAACCATTCTACTTGTCTAGAAACAGATCCTGGCTGAGTCATATTAAAGAAAAAGCTGAGAAGAATCTAGAAAGATTTCTTTCAAACTAGCAATGCTATAATCAACATATGAAATTATTTTAGACCACAATTTCAAAGACTTGCCAGGACTATGCACACTGGTGGATAAAAAAAGTTTATATTCAATAGTAGGAGCAGCTGAAGAATTCCTGTCAGCATAGAGGCTTGGGCATTTAAGCTAGGCCTGCATGAAAATGAATATTCGTAAACTTAAGTTACTTTCTAAACATAAGCTCCTAAATCGTCCTTCTGAGTACAGATAGTTGGTTCAGTTTCTTTCTTAATGGGATGTGGTATAAACAATTGACTATCATCATTTATATCACCATACTCATCTTCTGCATTGAAAAAAAAACACATTTTTGATTAAGTAAGCTGTAACTGAGCTGTTACATACTGAACTTTAAGACAAATATACTTTGAGCACACCTCCTTGCCTGTCCGCTCAAAGGATTCAAGCGAAGGCAAACAGACAGACACCTGTGAAACCCAGAAAAATTTAAAGTTATGAGATTATCATAGCTGAAACTACTTTCAGTTGCAAAAATTCAGCCATTACTTTATTAATAAATATCTAGCTGCCCCAAGCACAGAAGTTGTTGTTCAGACATTCTTTTGTACTCAGACTACTTTTCAAATCTGTATTTAAGGAACTACTCAAGAAGAAAATACAATCTTTTCTTCTGTTAGATAAATAGCCCAAAGACAAACTTGTAAGATTTCCTTCCTGGTAAAACACTAAAGCTTATTACAAAGAAAGAATCCATCTTCCATGACCCAGTCCTTCAGAACTCTTTGACATGAAAGAATTGTTTCCAAAAGAAAAATGGAGTCATCTATTCTAGGTAAAGTTTGATAAAAGACTTAACAGACTAAAATTCTTATGAATTAACAATATAATCCTAGAGATTTGATCATCTAGATAAATATAATTTAGTATATAATTTATTTAGTAGCTTCATCTTCCAAATTCCCTGAACTAACTTTTCTAGATGGGTATTCAAGAACATAATCAGAGAGAACTACCCAGAATTAGATAAGGCTGCAAAATCCACTTAATCTTTTTAACAAAAGATGCTCTTATAGTGCCTCATACAAAACAAGTTTCCATTTCAGTAACTGGCAAGTACAGTAAGTCTGCTGTAGTTCAAACAAAATCCATTTCAAAAGCACCTGGAAAGATTGATAACCCAGACAATTTTCCAAAAACAAAAATCTAAGTTTCCAGTAACCTCCCAAAAAGATAAAAGAATGGAACTGCTAACATCATTATGTAATCTTTTGTGCATGCTGAACTTCATGAGATAATATTACCAACTTATCTTTGGAAAACCAAAAGGCCCTGTGAACTCTTACAAATGTCAAAAACTCAAAAATTAAAGAAGGTTTATGCAGCAGCAAGATGTTCTTCAAAAAAGGGCAACTACTTATTTATTAGCACTATACAATATGCAACACTACAATTTATTACAGAAGTCACGAACAAAATTCACACTAAACCTCATAACATTTTCTTGCTCAAAGCATCAACCAAATGTGTCATAAGATTTATCCTCTTGCTCAGCACAGATTTCTAATTAGAGACTTCATTTAATATTCCTTTCAAGTAGAAAAAAGCAAAAAGCTAGAAAGCCACAGTGCTTTATTAGGGATCTCCATAAAGCACCCGAAATAAACTGTTTTTAAGGAGCCATGCATTTGCATCCAATTATTCTAAAGAATTCCAGAAATGGTATTTGTGACTGAAGCAGATAAAAGTTCTACATACCTCGAAGCCAAGTCTATCTTTCTCTTTCCAAAAGCAGAAGTGCGTAACCTTCTTATCCCAAAACTCATCTGGCTTTACTACACAAACAAGTGATACTTCAGCTGGAACAACATTCTGCAAAACAAATTAGGGGAGGGAACAACAGTAAAACATTTAAGCTTTCATGTACCACAGAACTGAGCTCTACTTATGTACCACCAACTACCCAAGAAGTTACATTTACAGACAGAAATTAAGATTGGCTGCATCTATGACCCAAGTTGGCTCACACTCTGAAATAGATCACATAGCAAAATACTGTCAGAACTGAAAAAACCTAACCACTAGTCCATGCTGTACCAGTACAGAAAAACATGAATTTTTGGTTTCATTAAGTGTTATAGTATCTCTTTTTAGAAAATTTATAACAAAGCTTACTACTTACGCAGTCCGCTATGTAAAAAAAAAGTAATCACACAAAAAAAGTTGCCCTATTGGAAGTAGACACTTCTTAAGGCTTTGCCTAATTTTGTGGAAAGCACCTCCAATAAATAGCAGTCATTTACACAGTAAGAAAGACAGGAAAGGCAGTAGAGTTCATTGTCTTTAAATCTAGTTCAGTGTGCTGTATCTTCCATTTTTATTTGAACACTGAACCAAAAGACAGACCATACTCCTTACCAGAAATAAAACTTTATCATATATCCTTATCAGAACCTCACTATTCTGAAAAGGTAAGAAGAAATCATTATGAGCATCCTTAATTGGTAATTGACACTTTTTTCCTCCCTACTTTGAGTAGCATCCAGGACTTAACTTGTGACTGGGATTATTGTAATGCAACAAAAAAAAAAAAAAAAATCAGTTAATTTCAATGGAAGCTAACTGGTACTGCATAATGCATCAAAGCCTACTTCTCTGCACTATCAGCATGAACTGTTATGTGCTTACTACTCGTGGTTGATGATGTCAAGAGCATAACTCTGTATTTTTTCAACCAAAACTCTATTTTAAGAAAAATGTTACAATCTCATGTGTTGAGCAAGTAAGGAATTTGACCCTCATCTGACAGAAGCATATCACCCTCTCTTCAGATTGTTTCTTTGTCAAAGAAAAGATTGTGATATTAAAAGCTCATAAACTGCCTGCCTGTCTCTCAGTGAAGAAATTAATGCCCCAAAGTAATGCAGCTATTGGGTTCACATCTATAGAACAAATCTGTCAACTATCAGTGTATAAATTGTATTTACCTGTAGCATTAACACAACTGTCTTCACCACATTCCACTGAGATTTTCTGCCGTCCACTATCACAGTAAATCCTCTCGCTTTGCACTTCTCACTAAAAAGGAAAAGCACTTAGAAAAAAAAGGTGTAATTCATCAACAAGTATTATATCACAATGACTCTGGCTTTAAATCTACTGAAAAGTACAGCTATGTAGATTCTTGGACAGTTATTCATCAACATCATAGTGTAAGTTTCAAAACATAGCTATAATGTAAGGCATGCTCAATTGTTAGACATGTTAGGTTAGCTTATACTTAGGAAGAAAAAGTAAAATTCATGTTTCTTAGATATAAATCAAGGTTTCAGGCAACATCCTTTCCTGTATTTCTCCTTTTCAAATACAGTAGAATGACTCTTTCCTGAGTGTAAAATGCAAGTGCTTAGGCCAAAATAGATGCATTTCACAAGGTGCAAATGAAAAAGTGACAATCTTTCCGTACTGCCACCACAAAGGTCATTTTTTCCACATAATCAACAAACAAAATAATAGAAGTAGGAACTCTAAACTTTGCATTCAAACAGACTCCCAGTTTATGTAGAATACAAAGAGTGCTTCCATTGAATTTTCAGTCAGTTATTTTTACACTAATGTATGTAAAAAAAAAACCATACACCAGGGTGAGACTGGGGAATAATAAATGGGGAATAATAAATTGTGAGAACAATAATGCCTACATCTGTTCTATAAATGCAGCCAAGTGCTTAAGTCAATGAGATGGCTAGATGGCTTGCATCGATGACAGTTTGGGATCTCCAACACTTAACAAGCTGTTCAGAAAACTCTTCCACAACTTAAATGCTGTTCAATATACACATACACATTGATGCTTTATTTGTAGACAAACTGAATTTATTGCTTGCTTCTCTCTCCCTAACCAGAACTCTTTTTTCCTCCAAATGATCTTAGCTACAGAAAGAAGTTGGATCACCTAGTAATGTTCTTAATGCATTTGTAGATTCCAACAAGCAAACTGCACTAAACATTCTTCAGTTATGGCACAGAATCTTTATTTCCAAAAGACATACTTAGAGGGATACAAGCAAACATTTAGCTGAAGGACTTCATTCTTTTCTAGATATACGCAAAGCAACTTTAAAGATCGACCTCTGGATCTTAAAAAAAAAAAAAAAAGGAAAATAAACAAGAACTGTCACTATAAGTTTACAGGGTCACGTAAGCAGAACTTCACCAAAAATATCTTACAGTAAGTCTGAAAGACAAAACACTCAGATTCTAATTCAGCATACTTCGGTGGTATTTTAACTTTTAACACTTAAGTA
This sequence comes from Chrysolophus pictus, assembly GCA_037305975.1. Classification (NCBI taxonomy): domain Eukaryota; kingdom Metazoa; phylum Chordata; class Aves; order Galliformes; family Phasianidae; genus Chrysolophus; species Chrysolophus pictus. The sequence goes on from CM074582.1 coordinate 22,592,543, forward strand.
AGCCAGATAACTTCAATGAGACTATTTAAAACTCTGTATAATTAAGGTCTAAGGTTACAGAGAATATGCATGTAGATAAGTAAAAAAAAAAGGAGGCGGCTTTGTTTACTTTGGGTAAATTTATAAACTGCAATGCTACTTCTGTAAGCTTAAGAAATTCATTAGAGTGGCTTATCAATTTACATAGCAATTTAAGCACTGACATTAAAAGAGATAAACAAAGATATTCCATAAAAGGAGTGAAGAAATACTTAACACAAATATATACAACAAACAGAAAAACACAAAGCTAGATATAGAGAATAAAAGAATTTAGGCAAGCCTTAGTAGATCTCCAGGTTTATTTGAACATGTATGTTTCTAACTAAACCAGACTGTATGTTTTGAATAATTATTTACATAAAACAAATTTTGCATTGACATCAAATAGAAACAATAGATGACCCTTTCCAGGACTAAAAGAAGCAAGCAGCCCTGAAAGCCAAACGCCTTTGAAATCACCTTGGGATACTGAGCAGGTAGTCCAGCGTGACACTCAGCTCATCCATACTTGTCTGTTCAAGGCATAATGGAATTGTCAGAATGAGACCACTTCTTCTGTCCTTCCCTCCTATTTGGGCATGAAAAAGTCATTAGAAAGTTAATGTAAGGGCTTAGAAGTAAAAGAAATAGTTAGTAGTCACATGGTCTCAAAACACATCATAAAACTAATATTTAAAGTTGCCGTGGAAACTACTCATGATGTTCCTCCTGTTAGATGCAAGGATCCACTCACCACATTGATATTTAAGGCATCACCAAAGCTTCAGAGCACAGACCACATCCGCATCGGTCATAGCCTTTCATCTGGTAGTCCCAACATAAACACTGTCCCAATTCCAGTTTCCCAGAAGCATTATTTTTGCACATGTAGATTACATTTTCACTTAAGGCATTTCCTAGATCATCTATACAACCAGTCAGTCAGAAACTCAGTAAGATTCCAAGGTAAGTGAGTTCAGCTGTTCCACTGCAAGGCAAGACCTGCTGAAAACATTCCTTATACAAAGTGAAGTCCTGTTCCACATGGGCTGTTCTCAGTTGATTATCCATGCATCAAGCCCATGGATTTTCTGACCTACCTACAGGCATGTCACCTCACAATTAAGATAAATACTTCAAGCCATTTGCTTTAATCTTCGTATGCATTTTACACAGGCAGCAACAGAAACAAAAACATGGCAAGTGCCGGCCACATATTTTCATTTCAATCAAAATCAAGCATTAGGCAGATGCACTGCATTTAAGTAGAACTTGCTACATCTGTGGTTTGTCATTTTTTGATTACACAGACAATCCAGAAAGTTTCTGGGAAAGTAGTTTCTTTTTTATTTAAAGAAAAAAAAAAGGATATTTAAGGAGCTGAAATTTTTTCTATGGGTCTTTTCTCAAAAGGATTGACCTTTGAGTCACATGGCTATCAACCAACAAGAAAAATGGATTTGGAGCAGCTTTTTTCCCCTCATAGTTTCAATGGGAACTGAAGACAAATAAACTAAATATATCAAAATCACAAAAAAATAAATATCAGGGCACTGTGTCAGTATGTGCGTCTATTCTCTCAGAAGGGTCTCCCAGAAAATCTGGCAGTGTGAAGGGAGCCACTCAAGTGTGCAGGGGGCTCCCCATATTCACCATACCTTACAGAGGTGCATCACTGCTGAGCCTCTGAAGAGAAGTCAGTAAAGGGGCAAAAGTAGCTGTACTGGATCTTTCCACAGAATTTGGAGAAGAAGCTCTTACCTAAGTCATATATTCACTATTTTGAGTAAAATTACCAGGATTTCCCCCCCCCCCCCCCCCCCAATCTTTGAATCTGATCTGAGAAAAAAAAATTACTCTCAAACATTCGTGTGGTTAAACCCATTATATCACAGTTTTGCTTCCCTGCAAGTCAGGGACAGAGAGCACAGCTTCTTAAGAATAACAACAGCTGTGGAGCAATAACACAAAACACAGGTACAGCACAGCAATGCTTGCAGATGCATACACCTACACTGACATAATTTGAGAAGAATTCCTCCCAAAACATTGGAGATGTAAGCAAAATAATGGAAAATAGGCTGTTTACACAACATATGTTGGCATCTTAATTGCATTCATTTTTTCCCTTGCTTCCAAAGTTATCCCAACTCCCCTAATAGTATTAAAGATCCACTGGTATGCAGGTGAGCAAACTGCATGTCTTCAGAACTACTGCTTAGGTGGTCTATTCTAACAGTTTCTCTCTTTCTGTGGTGGGTTTTTTTGTTTGTTTTGTAGGTGAAGGGGGAAAAAAGGGAGGGGACAAATTCTTGGAAAAACAGAAAACAGATTGTAATATTTAATTATTTATTAACAGAAGCATTAACTAATGGTGAGAAAGGATCTATCTGTTCGTCCTTTCTCCTGAATCCAGTGAGCCACTGTATAAAACAAAATTTATTTATAGACTGTCCATCCTTATCTGTTTCAGGCAGAAAACCTTTTCAGGCAGAAGCCTGAAAATGGGATTAGGAAAGAGGAAAGAAAAAGGAAGAAGAGGAAAAAATAGCTTAGTCCTTTATGAACTAGAGATTTGTTCTCATCCAAATGCTTGAAGTGAACAAAAGAATTTTCCCTACTTACTACACTACTTCCTCAGCCCTCATTAAACCCAACAACTAAGAGGGAAGCAGTATTTTTGAGGATGTAAAATACTTAAGGAGCCACGAACAATGACTTTTTAGCTATTATTTTTCTCCTTAATAAATGGTAAAGTGAAGAACTAAGCCTCCCCCCAAGCAGTCAGGCATCATTTGGTCTTTCCCTATCCAAAAAGCATTTTAAAAATGTTTTCAAAGGCAGTAGGACATCAGTTTTTAAGGATTCAAAAAAATAACTGATTTAAACTAAGATTCAGAACAGCTAAATTCAAGAATAGGTTACAGGTAGAAAAGTGGCAAACTAGGAAAACTGCCACAGTAAAATGTAAGAAAACACTGTCATAAATAACCATAAAGACTAAAAATGCAGAACAGACAAAAGTTGGTGATCAAATAGAGCAAGTTCATGACAGGAAAAGCAGTAATACAAGAAGTTATGAAGGCATTTCTAAAGGGAACACCACAATAATGGCGTCAGGCCAACCTCCAGGAGCCAAAATTCAATCAGGAACAACAGCAGCCACCCCAGACTTGCAAGACTAGTATCTAATGCTCCCTCTCCTCATCATCAAGAACTCATGAGTGATCCTCAAGTGCAGGCTTAAGATTGTTCATTTATCAGAAGATACATAGAGGGGACAGTGTTTGCAGAAACATGTTTTCTTCTTGCATTCATATCATGTTAGTCTTACTGTAGATGATTCACAACTGAAAGAGACTTGTTCTCTTCCATTTTTTTGCCCGGATTTACACAAAAGAGTTGAACACCAGGCCCACAGATTCAGTTAATGGTTAACAGTTGTTCACTTTTTTTTTTTTTTTACAGACATGAAAAGCTCCAGTGTTGAACAGGGACTTATAAATCAAGGTTGAGAACTGGCACCTCAAGTCTACTCACAAAAGATAATAAACATTCAGACATTCTCACATGTATACCCAGATTTAAATAAAAGGGCTCCAAAAGTAATGCTTCTTATCATGTTATGTTTGCCAATGATGTCAGAGGCAGAAGTTGGTAGCGTGGCAGTAGAGATTAAACCTTCCCACCAATATCCTGTTACGTTTTGTTTCCATATGACATATAGTAGCAGAGGGGGAGTACGACAGAATGGCATCTGACATGGAAGTACATATGGAACAAAGGCGCGCCACTGAATTCCTCAGACAAAATGGCAGTCAGCGACATTCATTGACACTTGCTGAATATTTATGAAAACCAAACAGTGGGTATAAGGTACTGTAAAGCAGTGTTTCTGCAGTGGTGACAGTGGATCACTTCCATTGGTGCAGAATTTTACAAGCATGGCATGCAGGCTCTTATTCATCACTGGCAAAGACACAGAGCTAACAGTGGTGATGACGACAAAAACAGTGTTTTGTAGCTAAGAATTTGCCCTATCAAATGGTGTTATTGTATCCTTTATCTCTTGCTATTTCTGTTGAAATAAATAGGAGGCATTACTTCCAGAGCAACCTACAAAGCATTTGCTGAGCCCACAAAATAAACAACCAAACATATTGACATTTCACAGAGACTGCAATAATTAGTAGAACTATTCAGTTTCCTGACGTGTCATCTTGCTTAACCAAAGCTTTTTGCTGTCCTCACCTTGAAAACATTAGCAGAAAAGATTCAAACAACTATATTCTGCCTGCAGTATTTTTTGTGCAATCTTCCTGCTCACAGTAAGTAAATGTTCTGCCAACCTGTCATAATGTAAACTGAGGACAGAGTAGGAATTATAATTCATTATTTTGCTCAGTGAAAAGTGATAGCCTGCGGCTTATAGAAAAGATAACTTATATTTATCCATCTAAAAAACATTTTAACACAAAATCGTATCTTTAAAGAAAATTCCGGAAGAGAAACTGGACTTTAGTCATGGATACAATGCAGCATTTGCCTGTATTAACACACTGAAGTATTCAATAGAATGGTAAAACAAATTGCTCTTTTAACAGTATTATTTTTAATGTTCTAAATATTAGAGATCCTATAAATATTAACCACTACTGCTAGAAGACAACATTTAGAGAGAAAACCAAAACAGATTGTGATTTTTTGATTATGAGCACAATGAACTTGAAATCCCCTTTGTTTTACAAAAAAGCTCTACGCTCAGTTGAGTTCTCAAGTTTAGAACTAAGCCTGAAGAGAATCTGGGCAAAACAACAGCCTGACTCAGAAGTGGCATAGTTTATAAACTGGAAAAAAAATAAGCTAAGGAAAGCAATAAAGAAAATAAAAAACACTGTAATTGATTTTGCACCAAACAGGCTGGGTTTTTGTTTTCTTTTTGTTTTGCCGAGTCATTAGCTCTCCTGCCATTTCTGATGACCTACCAACACAAATTCCAAATCCACTAGGTTGTTTTCCCAGAAAAAGGCAGGGCCAATATTACCTGTATGCACATTGCAAGCAGCCTTATCATACAAACAACATCAGGGAATGGTTTTACTAAAACACCATTTTTATGTTTATTTTAAAATCACTGTAGTCTTACTTATGAAACTAAAAGAAATAAAATCACTTTAAAACGAGACATGAGAAAGTGGTTTGTCTATGAAGTTCTTTTACTTACACTGAGGAATGTTTAATAGAACTGCTGCCTGAATCTTTATCATTTATTAAACTAAGAGTATCTGTTAATACTACACAATTCCAAAGAGGTCAAACCTATTTAGAAATACGAAAGTTCAAAAAGGGTGATAGCATTTACCTGACACTCAGTAAATTGCTTTTCACTAAGAAGATCTATATTTCAAAATGGGTCAGGCAGCTTTACCAGCCAAAGTGCAAAGGCACTCTAGTTAATGAGAACTTCCCTGCTGCATAAAGCCAAACAACCAACCATTTTATGCATCTGCTATCACTACTGAGGAAGCTGCCTGCTTTTACAGGCTGTAATATAATGTGAATTTATTGTTTTGAATAGGAGTTGTTTGATTTGAAATCTCCTGGGACAGCAAACAAATTCAAATCAAAATAAATCGCATTTAAGAAGGAAAAATTTTCACTTCAAGTGATTGGGGTGGGCTAAAATGAACCAAAACAAAAATACTTATTGCAACATCTGTCAGTTTTTAAAATTGTGAAGTCTCCTGCAAGTTAACTACTTCCCTTTTTCAAATCCATCTTTTCAAGCATTCCCTTTCGTTTTTTTCTGTGGCCTGGAGAGATGAGAATTATAATTAATCCAAGATTCAAGAATTGTGAGAAGAAAAACAGTAATTCTAGCTTTGTTTGAATTAACTACTTGGAAGCAGAATCAGCCACACATTACAACATGTTGATTATCATCATCTATTTCTAGGTTGGAGAAGAGACATGGGTAAAGGAAATCCTAAGACTAACCATGTGCATTTCTAAAACCACTTACAAAAAGGGTTATTATTGGATGCCTGCTAAATTGTCATTCTTTTACTTCTGGACTGAAACTTCAGGACATCAACTTTGTGGAGTAGAGTCACAGGCTATACTGAAATCAAATGCTAAATACCAGCAACATGTTGCCTACTAGATAAAAAAGATGCTTTTGAACTGTGATATAAGTGCTAATCTGCAATATATTTCTGCTACATACATTGAGTAAATACAAGAAAGCAAACAAAAATTTCACCCAAATTTTGTAGAAAGAAACCAACTGAGGAAAACAGAAACCGTACCTGAAAGAAAAGCCAATTTTTTCTTCAGAATGGGTAATATTACTGACGCTTCCATTCTATTTCAGGTAATTTTCACAGCTCTGAAACACAAGAAGTTGAAGTTGTAAAGCAGGGGTAACAAATCAAGATATTTCACTAGAAAGCACTCTGGCCAAAACATTCTCCTCTGAAGAAAATACAAAACAGAGAACCCAAAGTACTGTCAGAAAAACAAATCACCTACTTGCTTGGTCATTCGGACATAAAATAGAACATGTAAATAAAACTAGTGCTCTCATCTACGTTTTCATAGTCCATCTTACATCACCAGGAATATTACTATAAATACCTTTTGTTTCATTTATATCAGGACACCATCACTATCCTGCCATTAGTAGATCTTCAATTAAAAATTGATCAGTCAAAATAAGCAAGTCTAACCTACAGATGGAAATGCTTTTTGCACTTCTGTCCCCAAATCCCTTCCTTTGTACAACTGTGTAAAAAACTGCAGTTCATTGTGATTGAACATCAGTGTTTCATTGACTATGAACAGGATGTTGGCACTGCAACCTCCTTCCTCCTCCAGGTGCACAAAGCAGCAACTCACCCCTGTGAGTATTCCTGAGGTCATGTTTTTGCTACACCCCAGAGCACTGCATACAGCGCTTTCCTGGTAACAAACTTCACTTGAGTCTCAGCAATCACACCCTCCCATTCCTCCTGCACCAAGACCAGCATCATAATTTTCAGATTCAATTATTCATCCAATTAGACAAACTTTCAAGAGAGAAACCTATAAGAAAACAGATAAAACCAAACTGCGAAAGAGTTGAGACAACCCACTCATACTAGACAAGGAAAAAAAAAAATCACCAAAACAAGTATACTGCTCCTTCAGAAACTGGTTTCATTCTCAAGAACGAATTTTCTCCCCTATTAGTAAATGTCACAGAAACGACATGCAAGTTACTCAGCCCATGACATTAATTTGTAGTTCAAAGCACTTCGAGAAACATTTCCTTTACTGGTCATAAGTTGGTAACTGTTGCACTTAGTTTACTCTTTCAGAAACAAAACTTAAAGTGTTTAAGCAAACATATACTTCTGCTGTTGCAAAATACCATCAAGAAATATATAGAGGAAATGTATTAGAAATTGACTCTACTGATGAATGTCTGCTAAACAGTTGCATGCTAAGTTTCAGTGATAACATCCCAAGACATGCATTTGAAACAATCCAGTACAGCTAAGAGATGATATATATCCAGTAAATAATTAAGCAAGGAAATAAAAGCATAGAAAAAATGAAAAAACATTGGCAGATCACAACTGAGTAAATTAAGCAGCAGAATCTAATAAAGAGCAGGAGCCAGTCCTGAACATGATGTAATACAGACAGACACGTCAAATACAGCGAGTTTACATAAATAAAAAGAATAACTTTGATGCAGACTGACTAGGGCCCCAGCCATTCCAGAACCGCAGCCTGAGCACTGGCAAATGACAAGTTTCAGAAGAACAGAAATCTTTCAGACAGTGAAGTTCTGTAGGATGCTGAAAGGATACACAATATCTAAAGAAAAAAATTAATACAGTTGTTAAATGCGAAAATATGAATACACAATTATGGCTGCCTTTTTTTTTTCCAAGAATATACAAAAAATGACCAAATCCTCTTGGAGACTCAAATTAGCTTAAACTTTGACATAAGATTTCAAGAATCATTGGATATGCGCAAAAGACATATCAAGGGGTTTATATCAACAATGTAACAGATAACATTTATACATATGCACACATTGGGCTACTACTAGCCACCTTCCATTGACTTTTGTTTTGATTCAGAGTGCTAAGTGCAGATGGAGATTAGTTCCTAGAAAAGTTTTCTGGCCCCTTTTTCTCCTTGTGTTCAAAACCTGACAATTTACTACTTCATACACTTTTGTCTGTGAATCTATATTTGCAGATTAGAATTGCTGTCATACATAATACTATTGATGCCATATAATAATGTCAGACTCTTTTCTGTACTTGTACCATTTACTTGGTACCGCTCAACACCAAACAAAATAGTGATGCTATATGGAAGCAACAAACAACTTGGTCATAGAACATGTTTATTGCACTGTGAAGACTTTCAGCCTGGAAGAACTACCACCCATTCTCTTTAACAAAAATAAAAATATTCACCATCTCCTAATTACATAGGAGTCAATAAGAACAGCAATACAATGTGGTTGTCATGCACTTGTAGTCCATCCATAGTCCCATGCTGAACTCCAGACAATTTCATCCAGTGGTTGACGTAAATGTGTGACGTCTTCCACAAATAGTGTGTAGACTTACTGCCCTAGCTTTTAAGCACATATAAAAAACAAAGAAGGGAGACCCAGGAAAAGAAATAGAATGCTGGTCAAGGAGGAAGTTTCATGAATCCTTCATTTTATCAAGACGCTCCCCCTGAGGCAGCACTGAAAGTGCAATTGTTATTTTATATCAACTCCTACTGCGTAACTCATGATCACCAACCCAGTGGGAAAGTCCTTATTTGCTGTAGGTAAAAGGATAAAATAAGACCCAGAGCTCCTAAGCATTTCTTATTTTAAGGAGCATATGAAATGAGCTCATAATCCTTACACGATTTAGTTCATTTCCTTCTCATACACCTTAAGTCTGAAGGAGGAAAAAAACAACAAACTGAGGTTAATATTGGTTATTTTTACATCCCCATGTGAAAATCTCTGAACTGAAGTTTACGAAGAAACATATTCCCACTCCTGTAAAACTCAGAAGTGAGCTAAACTGTGATTCAGGATTCTTAGGGGGCTGGACTTTTGGAGAGGGCTGCTGGCAGGTTATTTCATGGCCGTTTAGGGGGAGGTTGTAGGTATTGTTGTTTTTTTGTTATTGTTTTTTAGGTTCCACTTTGTCATGAACCAAATGTCTCCCTAAAGGGAATTAGTTCCAGGAAAATAAACTGAACAAATTAAAGAAATTTTAATGATGTACTTCTGCTTCCCCACCTTCCTCAAATAAACACTTACATAAATGTTACATTTACACAATTTAACCTTATATAAGGTACAATATGTATAACACTAGTGTGTTATTGACATCTGTTTCTGGCAAGTAACCCAGATCCCTACCACAGCAGGCAGACCAGCAGGCTACCTGTGCTAGGAGAAAGTTATATTTTAAAGTTACTACAAACGGATTTTATTATAATCAGCTGTTCCCACAGTGTTGGCAAAGCCGCTGAGTGAAAGAAGGGAAAGCCCAGAGTAGACTTCAAGCAGGAGGATTTATTCGTTACAAAGGAACCAAGCAAGACACTAAAGTGAGAACAGCTCCTGGAGAAAGCTCTGCAGTCACAAGGAACCACATTTCGTGAATATTAGTGGGTTTACCCATCAAGACATTCCATCACACAAACACCTTATTTATGACGAAGCCTTTAGAAAACTTCAGCATGAGAGGGGCTCATCAGGAAAACAACATTTTGTATTTAGGTGCAGCCCTTTAACTCCTCTTAGTCTAAAACCAAAGGGAGACAGTAGGCACCAAGTTCTACTCAAACAGACTGCTGCTATTGCTCTACAGCTGAAGTAAGTATAACCTACAGACCACTTCTGAGAAGTAAACACCAGATGCAGAAGATAACAGCAAAGCTGAGAGGAACCTGAGGTCTCCATAAATTGCAGTTACTATGCCTGAACCTACCTTTCCCCACCCCCAACCCCTTACGAGTGGGTATCTCACATATTTACAAAAAGAATCAATTCATATGAAGAAAAAGATAAACCTAATTCTGCACAAAAAATACCTAATTCAAGACAGGTCCCAGAAAAAAGAGCCCAAGATTTTTTTTCTTTAATTCCAAGCACAAGGCTTCAGATTGAGATCTGGAGCTCTGTCTGGGTACTTCTATAGTCATGTACACAAATAGAACTTTTTTCCTTGGGAAAAAAAGTTAACAGAACCCAGATTGTAAGTGATCTAGGGAAAGTGGGGAAAGAAAAAAGAACAAACAAAACTTCAAACAGGGCACCTGAGGTAAAATAGAGTAAGTTTTCCTTTTTCTGATAAAACAATGAACTTCACTGCCAGTAAAAAACCCACTGACTTTTTTTTAAACTAAGAAACAGAAATAACACTAATTTTTTTGTCCTCCCTCCCTGTTCTAATGCATAGTGAGTCACAGTGTTCATTACCACCCCTTAGCCCAAATTTCCCTACTTAAGTGACTTTGTTATTTATGCATACGCAACACACTTCCCACACTACAGAAAGAAACATACAGAAATTCTGTCTTTCAGGAAACTGCATCTCAATGCAGCTTGCACTTTAAACAATTACTCAGATAAGAACCCTATTAAATCTTCCTGTATGCTGCAGACAAGAAAACTGTGGGCCGTTACATAGAACACAAAACTCAAGAATGACTCCAGCAATCATTTTTGCCTTTCCATTAGAAACTAAACCATGCAAGTAGCTAAATAGCTTTGATAGTATTCTTTTTTCTTTCAGATGTGGAACACACACCTGGTAAGGATTTTTCCCTTTCCACCTTAAGTTATACTTCAAAATTACTACAAATGGATTTTATTATAATCAGGAACAAAAGAAAACTTCCACACTCACACTTGTAATCATCACACCTTCACATGTAAAAGTGTTAACTTACTGACTCCAATGAGCATTTCTTTTTTTTGCTGTTAGTAAAACACAGATTTATTTCACTACATGGTTTTCTGCCACAACATTGGTAGTATTCATGGATCAAAATAGTTCCTTTGTTTCATATTTCCTGTAACCAGAGGAAGTGTTCTTTTCATTGAGAGTGAAGGGAGGTGAGTCAGAATTGTAATTTAAACACCTGGCCTTTGTTCCAGAAACTCCTGAAGTTTGCAGTTACCTCTCTTCTATGAGATTTCTGATAATGCCCTATCCAGAAGAAAACTCTACAGCATGCAGTCTGAGCGAGCACACCAGAAAGAAGAACTCTTTAGGATTAAAGATTTACTGCCTCTCACTATCTTTAACACTCCAGAGAATCTCAGGATGAATGAAACTAAATGCTATTTCTCTACTGGAAAGGAATAATTTTAAGAGATCCTGTGTTTACTTTCCACTGACAGCATTCAAAGGTATTTTGAAAAGGTACATTGATAAGCAAAATCACATGTAAGTATACTTAGTCCTGTAAATAACTAACTTGTTTGGAAGACGACATGATGACGGTCTTAAACTGACCATCAAGCTCTCAATTTAGAATAAGGAAGATCAGTAAAGAATGATGTGATTTCAACAGTGTAATGATGTCTAGCTGAAAGAAACAAATCCAGTATCTACTCAATTTTTTTTTAAAGAAAGCATTTGAACTTAAAGAAAAAAGCTAGAGAGGAGAATAATAACAAGAACACTGAAAAGAAACTTCACTTACAGAAAGTGAACTACAAGAGGCTGAATTTCATCACTTCCCAGAGACCAACTTTATAGTGTTACAGATAACAAAACAAGTTAAAAAGATTAAATACATTTGCTATAGGTGAGAAACAATCCAGAGTGCTGCATGCCCACCTCCAATCTGCTTGAGATGTGGTATTTTTATTGGCTCTATTATAAAATTTCTGTATGTATGAAACATGCTAAAAATGAAAGAACTACAGCGAAGAACTCACTGATCTCGTTTAGAATAACCATGGCTTTCAGGTTTTTAAAGCAATACACCTGTGTTCATCTTCAGCAGTGTATTTGCTTTTTTTGAATATTTGCACAGAAATACTGGAAGACTGAATATTTCAAGCTGCACCACTTCCATGCAAAATCAAACTACGACTAGGCAGGCTGCGTCCCCTATCATTTCTGAGTTCTGGCAAAAGTCACACTGTTTGATCAAAGGCATCTTGAAATTCTAAAAATACTTTCTAAAAAAAGTTAAATAAAACCACAGAAAGCACTCAAAGCTGCATGCAATGCAAAATTTTAAATGCATCATTTCTGATGAATGAAGATATCATCTGCTTTCTCTACCATATGCCTTCAGTTTCATACAACAAAATTAAATAAGAAATAACCAGATGCTGTTTAAAATTATTTGAAAAGTCTATTAAGAAGGCAGATGAAGTCCATGGGCTTGCACTGACTAGGTGACTGGAAGTAAGATGCCCTGAACACGCTAGAGAACCTGACTGCAATTAACACGTTTTGTCTCTAGGCAATGCAGTGGGAGACACTGGTGAAAAACCATTATTAAAATGAATTCAGGATTAGGAAGAATTATTACATACACAATTATAGAATCAAAGAATCATTAAGACTGGAAAAGATCTTTAAGATCAACTAGTCAACGGCCCACCCACAACCAATACTGCCCACTACACCACATCCATAAGTGCTAAACCTACTCTTTCCTTAAACCTCTCCAGAGACAGTGACTCAACAACTTTCCCAGGCAGCCTGTTCCAATACCTCACCACTCTTTCAGAGAAGTTTTTCCTAACATTCAACCTGAACTTTGCATGGTGCAACTTGAGGGCAATCCCTCTCATCCTATCACTGGCACCTGGGAAAAAAGGCTGACCATTGCCTCACCACAACCTCTTTTTAAATCGCTGTAAAGGGCAATAGTTTCCCCTGAACCTTCCATTCTCCTCAGCCCACTCCTCATAAGACTCATGCTCCCAATCCTTCACCAACTTCATTGCCCTTATCTCAACATACTCCAGAGCCTTAATGTCTTTGTTGTGAGGGGTCCAACTGCTCAAATTCATTAGATTTGAAGCGCAAAGTAGATCCTTAAATGAGTCTGTCTGTTCAGGAGTACTTAATACAATTACAAGTTTTCTGAAACTTGCAATTGTATTATTTTCTCATCACGTATCCAGCAATACAGAGTAGCTGATCTGCTAAACACAAGATGAAAGCTCAAAAAAAAAAAATCTGGTTCCCATTCCTTGTCCTGCTATGAAATATACATATGGCTTTCAGCAAGTCATTTATCCCTTCTAGTCTTCATTCAATCTCTCCATCTGTAAAACAGAGATGTTATGCATTAGTTCCCTTTTCGCAAGAGTATTGTGATGTTTAATTCATTAATGTTTTGAAGACTTGAGAGAATATAAGGAGCTCCATAGATTTGCCTATAAATAGCCAAGGAGCAGATGGGCAGCTACATTCAAAACTGTAACAGCTTGCAAGTCCAGACACAAACAATAGCACAAATGACAACAGACATTCTGAAATACTGGAAAAATCAAAAGAAAAAAACTTTGATCATATAGGCTGAAGTTTTGAGCTTTTAAACTCAACTTCTGAATTGCAAGCCTTCAAAATTAACAGCTTCATTCTCCGAGACCAGCACACAGATGCTAGCTTCAACCCAAAAAAAAGCATTAGCCCAGACAATCTGGATCAGCTTAAAACTTCATCCATACACAAAATAAAATCCATATGCAAGAGAGAGAAAAAGCTAAATATCAGAGTTACCATAGATCATTATTTTATCTTCCATTATAGCTACATTAAAGTTACGGGATAGTGGCAAAGAGAACACAAATGGATCTCTCCCACTACATCCCAGGGGAATTTGAGAAGCACACTGAACCAACCCAGATTGGGGGGGGAAAGCTGTAAACATTCAATCATTACCTTTGTTTCTAATCAAAGAGCAAATTGAACTGGGTTGCTCAGCTGGACAGATTCAAAGTAACAATAAAGCTGACAGATGAACATCAGCTTAGGTACTCAAAAGCAGATAACCAACACATTAGGAGCAGCATTTCTTTAAGTGTTAGAAGCCCTTGAACAAAATATTAAAAAACCACACAGATATTATATTGTGCCTATTTTCAAATTGTACATGAAGAAAATATTCCTAATCTTCCTTAAAATGATAATTCATACCAAAGGATTAAGAAAATAAAAACCATATACTGATGAACTCTCCTCAGTCCATAAAGTTTATTTGTAAAATGCAACTATACGATGTCAGTTCTATGAAACATGTGTGACTAGTACTCTTAACTCAGCAACTTCTGAATTGCAACAGCAGGTCAGTGTAGCTTGAAAAACATATTCAACTTTTGGATAAACATTCTGTGAACGGTATGCAAAGCTACCAAAGGCATATTGTCACAGCCATATCAAATTTAAGGTTGAAAAAAGTACTCAATTTCTCCTGTGCTTTTTTTCCCCATCTGGATATTCAAGTCCTAACTTGTACACATGGTCATTCATCTAACAATTGAATTTGAAAGTGCTGTCTTGGATAACTACCTCCTCTATTTAATCCATTTTTGGTATTCAATTCCCATGCTCACCCCTCCCTCCCTCCAATATTCTGAAAGCAGTGAAATAAATGATGAGTGGCAAAAAGAAGTGATGAGCAATCTAATGAATAGGGAGCAAGCAAATGGAAAACAAGAGAATAAGAGCAGCAGCTATGCTACCCGAGAAGAAAAAGGCATTGTACTCTTAAGTTTAACTTTGATCTCAGTCAACCATTCATTTCACAGAACGAGAGCTTTTCTTCAGACTTACAGCAAATGTCAGAGCAAAAGAAAAGGAAAGCACAGAAACACTATAGCTAATAACCCACACTCGCAACACAGGATACCTGCACCCCAGGCTTCTCACACAAGGGCAAGCACAGGGCTGCAGCAATTAGCACACTCCAAAGGAACAGCACCACTCTGGATTCAAAAGGTCAGGTCCACAGCCAGCAGTCAAACTCCAACCCACAGAAAAGCAGAAGTTTGTGATGATGTCACAACACGTGATATATGAAATTATTGCTTGCTCCAGTTTTCTAACCTTTCCAGCTTCAGGCCTAGCCAAACATACAGTATATGCTAAATTACAGCAGTATCCAAGCAGCATTAAGATAAAGAAGGAGAGAAAGTGCTTGTCAGGTTTTGAATGGATCCCTTATTTCCTGTCCTGCCCATCTACAGAGAGCAGCAAACAACAGGGCTTTCCATAGAACTCTATAATCTCCCTTTCAGGATGCCAGCACAGGCAGCAGCAGAATCTGATCAACCTTACTGCCTCCCTCATAACAGGCAGCCAAAGCAGCAGGGAGCTGCAGTCATCTGGATGAGTCCCAGCTCACTTCAGAGCACTGAGTGACCACAGCATAAGCAAAATGATGCAATATGGGAGGTGGTTTCTTACACCGCTTTGCTATTTGAACATAGCAATTGGTCAACTGAAATATAATGTTCAAAGCACAGCACAAGCATTTTTTTCTTCCTCATGACGCTTCCTTAACACCCATAAAAAAAACAGGTTCAGCTCTTAAGATGTACTTAGTTGCAAATTATGTGGAAGCAAGACAAATCAGACTGCAAACACTTGCAACTGAAACAAGCTCAGTTTAACTTAGCAAAAAAATACGGAGTAATAGAATAAAGTGAGATACACCTCCCTCTTCTCACTTCCTGTACTGAAGGAAAAAAAACTAAACCACACCACAGTCAGAAGCTTGCACAAAAGAATTGGGCAAAATAAGCCCCTTATCACCAATACTTTAAAGAATTGGTCTAAACCAGTTCATGATGAAAGATCGTAGAGAGCTCTTATGCCTTTGGTACTTTATGAAACTAATCAGACAGTAGGAGGAAAGGGATTGGACAATTCCATAAGCAGCCAAATCAAAAGATGAAGTCAAGGGACAAACAGCTGCACTGATGAGTGCAACTGTTGGCAGCTCAGAGTAAATGAAAAATAACTTTCCTCTGGGGTGCCAGATTAGAACTTCTTGTTCCTTTTATAACATTTATATAAGAAAACAATCTAGTTCTACAACCTCAGAACAATACACATACTTGGCATTGGTTACGAGTTCATGTGGCTCAGTCCCTCAGAATCATTTCTCAGGACAGTATGACACTATAATTGCACAGAAACAAAAAGAAACACTCTTCTCAAGTAAAAGCCAAAGAGAGTCTGGGGCAGAGGCCAAGGAGTTGTTTGAGAAGAAAATTGAGTGGGGAAATGCAGAAATACAGCAAAAAAAAGTTACTCATTTAAGGTGGAGAAAACTGACCCAAAACAAATCACTAACAGTGAGACTATTTACAAATCTCTCAAAACTTTGTGTTTGATGTCTGACAAATTGAATTTCCAGTTAAGAAAAAAAGACTGTGTGTGGGCTTTGAACCATCCTGAACAGTTGCCTCTGTATTTTGAAGTAATATATGAGGTAGTGTCACACACCTCAACCCACTGCAGAGCACACAGATTAGACACAGAGGATAAGAATTGAAATCCCCACATAAGAAATAAGCAATTTAAGAGCTTCACTAATCTTAACAAACAGGAAAGTAGAAAACTGAGATATTCCAGATCTGGGCACATTTCAAGTTTCAAAATATATCAGAACAACAGAGATGCATTACTACACAAAATAACTGTGCTGCCCTTTAGATACTGAAAGAAATAAATTTCTCAACTTGCAGAGCTGTCTCTGGTTTTTGTGCTCATGTGAGAAATCCTGAACATTTCAGCTCCAAACCACAATCAAATCAGCCACAGCAACCACCTGCAGTAACCACAGCACTGCTCATCCTCACAGTAAAAGATACAACATTGTATGATAGTAGAAATAGGTTGTCATATGCTTTAAAGAACATGAAAAAAAAATAATCAAGCTTTAAACTGCTATCTGGAGTACTTTGCAAAGGCATAGCACATTCATACATTTCACACTGATACTATTTTCTAGGGCTCAACTAGAACATCACATGAAAGAATCAGCAAACAGTATGCCAGATCTGGAGGCTGGCAGCCCTGCCTGCGGCAAGGGGGTTGGAGCTTGATGATCCTTGAGGTCCCTTCCAACCTAAGCCACTCTATGATATGATTTGGAGCATACAGATCAGAAACCAGGGTGTTCAACAACACCTAAAAGCAGATAATACATAAATGAAAGGTGCCATGGCTTATGTCAGTCCCAACTCTCTCCCTTAAGAATGGTCATTTATTTTCTCAAGCTCAAATATACATACATAATACGTTAACATCAAATCAATCTTATTCATGCAACACCTTTTTTTTTTTGTCTGGTCTACATTCATCCTCTCATGATATCTTTCTAAGAACACATCTCTGTGCTGTTGGAATTTAGCTTGGCACATGCCTACTACATTTACCTCCCTTGAATTATTGCTTCTACGAAGCTCTAAGTCACATCTTCATCATCTCTTAACTAATTTCCTTTGGGTGTTCTGCCCCAGTGTTCCAAATTTTAGTTGGTCCTAAAAAAGCTGCAGCTCATCTTCCACTTAGAAATGGGAAGACAACACTCCATATTCATTTTCACTTGCCTCCCTGTTGAATTTAGAGCCTCCTATAATGAGATCCTCACTTAAAAATCTCTCATTCTCAGTCTAAAAAAAATACAAAGCCTTGCCAGTAGCTTTATATGCCCGTTCACTCAAGGTGTTCAAGTCTTATTTCTGTTGTGTACATAAGCTTATCAAGGCCAGATCAACAACAATTTCTTTTGATGCTGTTAGAACTTCTTCCTTACTCTCACCTACAATCACAGCTCTCTTTAGAACTTGCTCACCTCCAGTCTTACCTGGAAAGCATCAACCACACAATTGAGAACACTGCTGCCTGAGACGCTATGTGAAACACTGTAACACAAACCGAACTGCAGAACACGACTTTAGTACCTAAAGCTTCCCTTTTGTCCTATCAGGTTTTGAAGGTTTTACAATGTGACAAGATGGACAAGAAAAGCAGGTGAGTTCAAGAGGACATCAGCAACAGTTTAAGTAAGCCTGTGCAACACCAGCTTCAAGGATACTTTTCAAGGCAGTGTATTCACCAGCTTCATGACACCCAAATAAATCACGGAAAGATTTGAACAATCTTAGTTTTGGAACAGATCAATCTTACCATTGGTACTGGAACACAACACTTTCTGTTCAGGGTCAAAGGTGCAGCTCCAAAGCCCAGACTCCACAAATCTAGATTAAGAACAGTCTGTATTTTTTTTTTTTTTTTAAGAAATTAATACTCATCCTAAAACTTTATTTCCCTGGAGACTGAAAGCAGCATTTTAATACAAAGCTACATGATAAGGGAACCACTTTTCTAGTATACGTTCACAAGTACTTGCAAAACGAGGCATTCAAGTTGCCTGGGACAGCAGGAATCCTGCATTTTCTACCAAAACATATGGTAGACATCAACATTGTTTATAATTAGCAGGCAATGCTCCTGAGGCAGCACCGGAAGCAGTGGGAAAGTAACAAGATCCAGAATCCTCATAGTGCACTTTCAGGCAGAGGTAATCTACACTGAGTTTCGGGCTAAAGGAAAAAATCTTTTGTAAAAAGATGAAGGTATTCCTATGAACTGAGCCAAACACCGCTATCATTTCTTTTTTTTTTTTTTTTTCCCTTTAAAGTGAATTAGAATTTGAACTCAAGATGGAAAAGTCCCTATCAGCATTAGGAAAATGCAGGATTAAAAGATAAGCATCAGATGAAAAGCCTCAGCAAATTCTTTAAGACTTGCAGAAGACCTTGCAGTGGTGATTAAATACCACCCAACAATAAAACCTAACAACTCACACCTGTGCTTACAGTATTACAGGTGAAGCCAATACACTAAATACCTTTCACAGGTTATACAGATAACTAAGCTGCAGCAGTCATTATAACACTCTCCCACAAAACATGTTCTAAATTCATCAAGAGCAGTATTACCAGAAGTCCGCCCGAGAGACAAATAAACCAAAAAGATGGAGAGAAGGGAAGAGTATGTACCTTCAGATCAGGGATGAAGGTATCAACAGCAAATGCTCTAGAGACCTAGGAAGATGTGCTTTGAAAGTTTGGAGACATCATTCCCTAACATTACCATTGCCCAGGGCAGGTTTCACCCATTTGATCTGGAGCTGCCTACTGAAAGTAGTGTGGATTTCCCGATTACTTGTCATCCCTCCTCCAGCCTACAGACTTGGCCAGTTGCGTAGCATCACGATTAAGCTCACCACTGACGCATTTTGTCTATTCCACAGGTATGTCCTGTTCCCTCCCTCATGTCCTTCCCAAACAGCAGCAAGCTGACACTGACCTGAAACTCATCTGATACATTTTCTTTCACCCTGCTAAGAAACAGCAATCAACACCAGAAATGTGTATGTTTTCCCTGTTAGTGTAAAGATACATTGAGAAATGTGATTCCACACCTAATTTATAACTACAGCTTATAACTCAAAGAGACATCAGGGCACTGTTTCTTATCAGACAGCAACAATTTTCTCAACTCCTCCTCCCTCCCCCCCCTCCCCCCCGAAAAAAAAATGACGATACAGATATCTAAATTGCAAATAAGACATCAGCTTTAGGAAAAAATTGACTGAGATGATTTTACACAATTCTCCAAGAAGCAACAACTTATGATGGAAAGAATAGTGCAAGACCCCAAACCCATCACTAAGAGCACTGCAACTATCTCTAGGTTTGCTTTTGACCACAACACAAAGCAGGATCAGCACCCTCCAAGAAAGAACAGGCCTCTCTGTCCGTGCTTCAGTTCTGCTCCTAAGTCCACCTTCCCATTACCTTTGTTAAATTGACAACAAAAATGGTTGGTATGGACAACAAGACCAAGAATGCAAAAGTGCATAAATTCAGAAATATGAGAGCCCTTACATGAGCTCATCAACATAGCTGTTCCTGGAATATAATCATAGTACTTGTGATTTACTGCGCACTAAACCTTAACAGACAGTACCGCAGAATGGGGAAAGGAGGGGAAAAAAAAAAAAAAAAAACCAATGAACAGTGCTTCTTCATCATGGGGAATTTAAATGAGTGAACAAAATCAGCATCCAATCATTTGGGTAATGCAGACACTGCAATACCAGGCAGAGGGCCACTATTTCCTTTGGGACAGAGATGAAAGAGCCACTGACAGGAGCAGCTACTGATCCCAATCCACATAAGCATCGCCAATTGTGCTCACTGCAAGAAAAGCACCAAATTAAAAAAAGAAAAAAAAAAAAGGAGCATACCACAGCAACAATCTGCTTCACTCTTAAACAGTCGCTTCTGCACAGGGATACACAGCATTTTAAAGCGCTTCAGAGAATATCTCCTACCAACAACCGTCTGCCTGAAAGGCTCTATGAATGGGCAGCACGAGACGCTACAGTCACGGGGGGAGCAAAGCCAGACACCATCAGACAATGGACCTGTCAAAAATCAAAGAAATGGCAACCGGGGCCGCGAGCAGCCCGTGCCGCAGCCGTGGATCAGCTCTCCCGAGCCAGCAGCGCTTCCACGCGCGGCGCCCGGCACGAGGCGGTGCTGGTACCGAGGCTGCTCCCGCTGACCCGCTCCGGGCAGCTCCGCGAGGCTGGGCGCTCCCGCACAAAGGCAGGCCCCGGCCGCCCGGCGGCCCCCCCCGCAGCGGCCACGTCCGTAGCGGCTGCACGGACAAAGCCCGGACCTGTTGCGCCGGCTCCCTCGGGTGACGGAGCTCTGCCCCGCCGGGGCTGCGCCGCGAGGCCGGGACACCGCGCCACTCCGCGCCCCGGCCGGCCGGCACCCGGCGGAGCGGGGCACCCGCAGCCGCCGGGGAACAAAGCGCGGCCGGGCCGCCGGGCCTGCGCGGTGCTCGGGGCCGGGGCCGCAGCTGCGGCACGGGAAGAGCCCCCGCGGGCGCGTACTCACCGGGCTGCGGCGCTCCGGGTGCCCGGGCGGGCAGGGCGGACGCGGGGCGGAGCCGGGTCCCGCCCGCTCCGGCCAGGCTGCGGCGGCCGCCCCGGCGAGGGCTCCGATCCCTCCCCCGTCGGCAAGGAGACGGCGGCCACGGGCCGCCGACCCGCCTCCGCCCGCGCCTCGGCGCCCGCCTGCACGCAAACGCCCGCCTCTCTCCCTCCGTCGGAGCCGCCGCGGCAGCTGCGCGGGATCCGGCCCGGCCGAGAGACGGCAACGAGAAGCCCCACCCCGCCGGGAGACAATGCGCGGCCGCCGCCCCGCTAGGGGGTGCCGCGCCGCCGGCCTGCAGCCCGCCCCTCCCAGCTGGGGTCCGGGTTCCGTGCCGCGCTCAGCGCCGCCGCGATGGGGCTGCTCGAGTTCCAGCGGCAGCGCTTCTCCGCTAAACGCGTCCGCTGCGTAAACGAGTCGCTGTAAGCCGTGGAGGCCTTTGCTTGCCAGTGACTTTGTAACTATCCGGTCTGCAGACAGCAGAGCACGTGTTTAATTCAAGGCAAACTGACCGCAGGTGGAACCGATCAGTAGTAATGTCCTGGGCAGATGTGATATCTGCTACTTCCACCTCTGGCCCTTTGACACTGGTCTCAATAACCACACAACTATTTACTTCTTTGCCCTCGATCTTAGCTGATAACTTCCCATCCTCATCCAGCGTTGCACAAACATCCTGACACTGTTAAGCAAAGCTAAAACAGTACCAGTGAAAGTGTGGAGTCTGAAAAGAAACACTGCAAAGAAAACCAGCCCACACTCCGCTCCCACTTCCCACCTAACTGCCCAAGGTCAGATTGCTGTCAGACTTAAAGCTGCTGCTGAACCCACTGTTTCTGAACTACGTAATGGCACTTAATAACAAAAAAAGTGGCAAACTCTATTGTAACAGGCATCTTACTCCTACTATTTGCAGAATGGCTGAATATAACTTACTGTATCTTACTCCAAACACAAGAACTGTCTCAGAGGCTACAGCTGCTTGGTTTCTCCCCTCTAAACAGCTTTGTGGAAGCCCAGCTTCCCTGCCAACCCACAGCCCATTCATGGGCAGAGCATGGCTGTGGCACTGACCTCACCCATCCCTCCTCTCAGCAGCACAGCCCTTCTGATGCCCAAGAGCTAAAAACAGAGAATTGTCATTAATATATTCTGAGATGATCAAAGAGACAGGGCTCATCAGCCTGCTTTTTTGAGTCTCTCTTTCCTGGAAGAATGTTTGCAACAGCAGAACAAAAGGAAGAACAACAGATGAACATCAGAGCCCAGATGAATGTACTTTGGGCTGTGGATCACAACAGGTAAACCATTCATGGATAGTAACATGAGCACAGAGATCTGATGGGTTTCCTTGTTGGCAGCAAGGAGTGAGGATCTTGCCCACAGTGTCAGCACACTGAACCCTCAGCCTCAGTTCCAAGTTTCTGCAGAAGCAGCCAAAATCTGAGTGTGGTCTCAAGCAGAATAAGATTCCAGATGTAAAGAATTTTATACTAATTAGCTTGAAATAAAGGAGTAGTTTCCACTATTATTGAAAAACAAGTTAAATGGGTGCAAATACATTGCTGTATCTTCATGGAGGCAGAAACTGAGGCCACACACCCATTTGCCCAGTTGAATTTCATGTGGGAAAAAATAAAATAAAATAAAAAAGCATTTGAAAGATCTCTGATTAGGGCTCCACTTCTTTGTCCCAGGAGCCACTGAGCATCACTGGTGGTAAACACCCACTATTCTGAGAAGAGGGCTCAACCAAATGACTGAAGTTTTAGAAGAGAAAGGACCTCTTTGTATAATAAAATAACATATTATAATGCAGCACAGCATTATACAATTTAGTGAGTTATAATCGAATATAGCATGATATGGCATAATACAGCTGTAATGCAATGGAAAGCACAGCAGTGACAGCAGAGCAGCAAGGTCCCAGGCGACAACAAGTGAGTTTGTTCGAATATAACAGCCATAGGCATAAAAATAAAGGAAAGAAGCTGCCTTACCTTCAGAAGGCTGTAGGAACACAAGAACCTCCAGTAAGATACCCTCACCTCCACTGCCACCACTTAAATGAGGTCTGGGGAGGGCTGGATCCTGGCTGCACCCCTTCCAGTTACTCAAGTGCATTACATACACCTGAGCTCCCCTGGGTTGGCCCTGCCTTCCCACCAGGTGATCAATCAATGGTTCAGGCCCTGACTTAGCATTTCCACTATGATAGCACAGTGTGGCACAGTACAGTGTGATATGGTATGATATAGTACAATGTGGTACAGTATAGCGTGATATGGTATAGTATCATGCTGTGGGTTACAGGTCGGACTCAAAGCATGATTGTAAATGGGGTTCTACCAGGCTGGCAACCAATCACTAGTGGGATTTCCCAGGGCTCCTTTTCTGGGACCAGTCCTCTTAAATAATGTGGTTGCTGCACTCAAACATACACTGAGTAAATTTGTGGATGACAATGAATTGACAGGAGCTTTTGGCGGGGAGATCTTGACACAGGCTGGGCAATCACTACCTGTGTGAAATTTAAGTCTCAGATTCTGCATATGGGTTGGACAACCCTGGTTATACAAACGGAGTGAGGGACAAGAGTGTGGGGAGCAGCCTGCAGTAGCTTTAATGATTTAAGACAGAGCAACCCAATAGTTGCTCTAATCTATGCCGTGGCTAGAGCTGTGCTAGTTTGAACACCAACATGTTGTAACAGGTTTTCTGACTCTTCTTTTCCGTGTGTCCTCTGCTGAGTGATTTGGCAGGATAGAATCTGAGATTAACAATTTTGTTTAAGGTCCTTCCGGAAACCCAGAGGCATAGTTAATGGCCTTTGACATGTGGACTACCAGTAAAAGGAAATCATGGTGTATTTTTGTTCCAAGGATCAATTTGATTAAAACGAGCTTTCGTATATGTTATTATTTTCCAGCAAGCATGCCAGATTTACCCAACCATGAATAGAAGTAAATAGGCTGAAAACATCCTGAGCCTTGGGAGCTTTGCTGTGTACCAGCACAACAGAGCCTTTGTTACAGGCAGAGCTGTGTGCTCTCACAATGCAGTCTCTGCCTCCAGCTTCAGCTGCTGTGCTTCCCGAAAAACCAGCCGCCAAGGAAAACCAAACCAACCCCCACACGCTTCCAGTGGACAGCAGCTCCTCACTGTGACATTGGCCCTGGATGCCACTAGGTGTGACAGGACCATCCTGTGCAGCACCCCAGAGCAGCCTCCCACAGCTTTGTTCTAGCTCCATGTAGCACTGCTGGACACAGCCTTGCACCAGGCAGGCTGGAAACCCTCCAGCTGCAAGGATTTACAAGCAAGCTGCTTTGCTTGTTGTTTGCTTCCATATCTCCATGCAGCAGATAGATGCTTGTTTTCACCTGTAGCTCAAAAATGGCCGTGAAGGTTAAATTATAAAGTAGCTTAAGTGGCTAGAGATATAGATTGCAGACTATTGCAGTTCATAAACTGTGTATATTGTAAATCAGAAAATAAATTAATGCACTGGGATTTGTACAGACTGGCACTGATGAACTGAAAACAAAAACTAGAGAGATCCTGGTATGGAGTTCTGTGATCACAACGAGATGGTATCACTGTATTCACTAGTGAGCAGCAGACATCTCCTACTTTAAAGCCCTGTATGTTTGTCATGCAGGCAGAGTCTTGTTGGCAAAACAGTGAGAAAAGTCCCTCCTATCTCGTTAATCAGTATTGGAAGGCTTGAGAAGTGGAACTGACAGAAACATACAAGCATTCAGTGCACATTCAGAATATCACAGAAACAAACAAAAGATGAACACAGGGTTGAGTATGTTACTGCTCACTGAATTCTAAAGGTAGCCACATTCACCTGCTAATTAGGACAAAAAAATTTAATGCGACTTTAAACACAGTGAATAGTTTTTAATCCTGAACTGAGGAGAGAGGGTTTCTGTTGTTTTCTTTTTCTGAAGCAACTGCAACAAAGCCTTAAATCGTGCCCTTAGTAGAATCCCAGATTCAAGTCCCAGTAACCCAACAAGTGAGGTTCCATTCAGTGCTCAGCATGGCTGGCACTCTGCAGAGGAAGCAGGCTTTGAAGGAGACCTGTGTTTCATTATGCTCATACTTACCAAGCGGTGTATCAAATAATCTTGTAAATAGCTGTCTCAAGTTGGCAATAATTTTGAACTTCCTTGCTGAAATCATTTTTTAGAAAAAGTGAAAACCTTTGTTTTACAAAGGTCTTTGCGTGAGTGACATGTCGCTAATGAGACAGCACTATGAATCTTTGCAAGACTCTGAATCAACTGTTTTGTGTCTTTTTCCATATGAGTTTTTGTGTCCGGGGAAACAATAAAGCATACCCTGATCTTACTGTATTCTTCCAAGTACCATTATAGGCTGTTGGATTGTATGTCCTGCAGCAAGATCTGCAGTGACTTATTACTTTGTCTAATTACTTTTTATTCCTTATAAAATGCTTCATAAGTTGTCCATTTCTTTCTGCTGAGGAAATAAGGGCATTCTTGTGAAAAATAAAAGTGTTAAACCTATATTTCCTGGGTAGGTATCAGAGAAACATCAGAAGTGTTTCATGGGAAATGAAGCTATCTGTGTCCTGCTGCACACATTTCTTGAACACAGTTTCCTCAAGGATTTATTTCATCTTGGGAAGGAGAAATAGTTTGCAGAACCTGAGACTCCATACCATAAGGGGAATGTCTTCCTTTCTACACAGGAAATCTGTCCATAGCTCCAGCTGGAGTCTTTTTGTGCAGTAACAAGGATATGGATCTTGATCTGGTCTGTTTGGACAGAAGGTACCAAAAGCAGGAGACAGGCATGCCTCAGGTCACCTTTGTGGCTGCTGGGAAGGAGATGAGGACTAACTCACCTGTCAGGTTGTGCCATCCCACTGAGCAGGCTTGGTGAGATGTCTGCAGCATGCTTAGGTGATGGTTGGCTCAGTCTGATCAGGGGTTAGCGCTGTGCTGCTTGCTGAATAAAAGGAACTCTGTACTCACCACACTAGATATCATATGAGGCATAACTACTCTGAAAAACATGACTGAAGTGCTAACTCTAGAAGTAACAGAGAGAGTGTGATTGTCAGCAGTGCTTTTCAATGACTCCTATACAGAATACCCAATGTTCTGTTTGGACCTCACTGTGTCCTTCTGCTTGCACAAGAAAACAGAACAAACAGATTTTTCTCACGAGGTTTGATTACAGTGTGACTCCCTGCAGCCAACTTACCCTAGCCATGGAATTTGTTAGCATCGGCCTGTCAAAAGGACTTTATACAGACCACCACCTTGTTTTTTTTCAGTTTCAAAGTGAACTATTAGCAGTATATAGCAAAATGTCTCTGAGGTAAAGGAGGTTAGATGGGAGTAAAAGTCAGAAATCAAGGAAGAGGTATCCTATACTGTAGCTTGTATTTCATGCAGTCCTAGGGAAGGGAGGACAAAGAGGGCTTTATACTTGTGTTCATTCCCAATATTGGATGATTCTGGGTGCTGGCACAGTACTGACTAGGAGTTAACTGCTGTGATCCTGAGAAGAAAAATCTCTGGTTTTGTCTTGGGAGTCTGAATGAGGATCATTTGGAAAGTGAACAATTAAAAGGAGAGTCTTCATAGTATGCCTTTCTGGAGTGCCCATGTTAACTGAACATTTATGGATTCAAAATACGTTCTCTATATAGATCCCTCTTCCTTCTTGTATTTCTGACTTTACAAACAGCAGCTGGTTTCCAGGGCATATACTGACACTAATCACAATCATTGAGAGCCACAGTGAACTGGAAGAGGATAAGAAATATGAGCTATTTTTAGAAGTAATAAGCCAGAGCTCCTCACACTGAGAGAACTCATTTCTAGGGGTAAGTGCTGGAGCCGGCTGCAATCATTGTGTGTTTGCTAGTCTATGGATGTTCTTACAGATTCCTGACTTTATAGTTTATTATGTTTATTAAGCACTGAAGGAGCCTTATATGCGACCTTTGTTACCAAAGAGTGGTTATTTTACCAAGATTGAGTGTTGTTACTAGGTTCTGTTCCTCAGCATTTGGTGTTCACCCTGTGCCTTAGAAATGCTCCTCAAGGATAGAAGTCAGTGGCTAAAGAAATAATGATTTTACAAATGGAAAGAATTACATCTGTAATTGGGAAGTAACATATTCTGGAAAGTGTGGAAATTATTTTTCATTGCTTCATCAAAATTGCTGTATGTGAACTAATGTGTTTTGAAAGAATGGTCTCAAATGTAATTAATAGTGTTGATTCATAACCTTAAAATATTTCTGAAACTTTAGTCAGAATGGTCAGGATTTTCAAACACATCCCAGAACGCCTCCCAGGCTAACTGTGGGACTTGCTTCTAATCCACAGCAATGTTTTAAAATCCCACTGATCAGTACTTGTTCTGTTCTCGCTTTGCCCAACTCACAAGCAGCTTGTCACCCTCGGGCTTTCTGTATCAATTCTCTGCACACACACATCAGAGGTCACTGGGAATCAGATGGCAATACTGATCTCACTCACTGGTCACGCACTTTACAAGCAGGCTGTTAAAGTCATTCAGGCCACTTTGAGGATAAGGTACTATTTCAGTGGAATATCAATAATACTGTCTGATCCAAAGTGCTGATCATTTTCTAGTCTGAGGCAAGGATTTCTCAAGATTTTTATCCTTAGAGTTTTTGGTGTTATACAACAGCTGAAATTTGGATGGAACTGTTGAGTGCTAAATTAGGTACTTGGCACTTCTAGTCTTCTAGTACATGAACATAATTTCAGAACAGCTCATACTGAGAGATGGGAAAAATAGGGCAGAGAAGAAAGAAGTCATGCAGCAATCTTTACTTAATAAGGTAACACTTAAAAACTTCCATAAAAAGATTATCACAGAATGTTGTCCTGCACTGAATTACTGCATGTAACAAAATTTTACAAAACATGTAACATGCATTTCTGTATGTAAAGAAAGAAAAGGATAAAAAAATTCCTTACAGGGTCATAGCATATATTACTTTATCAGATGATTGTTCCTAAAGAAAAGGCCATTACAACCTTCCATATCCTCCCCATGAACCAGCGAGCAGGTTGAAAAGCCAATGAATTAATTCCTCCTGATACCTTTCAGTGCCACAAACTGTGAGGAAGCTTATCAATGCACACAGACAAAAGAAATCTCAGGGAGCACTGCCAGAAGCAGCTCACAGACAGGTATGCAACTCCACTCCTAGGGCAGGGTAGTGCAAAAAAACATTTCTGTACTTACATTACGTATGAAATTTAAAATTTATCTTTTTGAGTGTACACATACTGTGACGACAAGTATTGATGTACTTTATTGCTTCAGTAAGTACTTCATATTTTTAAGCAAAGATTATGTTTTTCACCAAAGGGAGCTGTCTGGGCATTATCCTCCCTCTGCCCAGAGCTGAGCACACAGCTCCCTCCAGGCTGTGCCCACCACACATACCTGGTCAGCTGATCTGTCTGACTCCTGCATCCTTTTATGGCGAGCTATTCAGGCTGCTGAATTTGTCTTCAGGCTGCATGGAAAAGGAACATCTATTTGGAACATCACACTAAGGCCTTTCAGTAAAACTATGGCAGTATCATTCCTTTTCAGGTTTTGCAAAGTTGTGTTTTGAGATGAAGAAAGACATTTATCCTGAATGAAATGGTCACCTGGACTGAATGCTCCTCCAGCTCCGTGCTACTTCAGCAGATGCATTATTTTCTAAGAGATTTAAACTATTTCTGACTTTTACTACTTATTCCTACTTGGCCTTACATTTCAGGATTTTTGAAACTTGTTTAAAGTTTGGTTTAAATGAATCAGAAGTATATTCCAAATGCAGATGTATTTGAAACAACTAAATAAAGACAGGGCCGTGGGACTGTTTTCCTTATCTGTTTTCCAAGGATTCTGGTTGATTAACATTATTCTATGAAATAATTTTTTTTTCATTCATCTTATAAATCTTTTTTCATAATTGATTGTGGCCATCTTCTACACTTTACCCATAAGAAAACTTGTCTGTCCTCTGGCTATAATTAGTGATTGAATCCATACTCCTTTTTGCCTTTTATCCTAAAAACAAATATTTGTTTTCCAGTTTCCTGCCTTATTCATACAGTCATAGAATGGGTTGTGTTGGAAGAAACCTCAAAAATCACCTAGTTTCAACCTCCTGCTGCAGACAGGGTTGCCAACCATTGGACCAAGCACCAGATTGAATTGCTCAGGACCCCATTCAGATTGGCCTTGAAAGTCTCCCTGCAGGAATGGGGATCCAAAACCTCTCTGGACAGCCTGTGCCAGTGCTCCACTGCCCTCTTTGTGAAAAACTTCCCCCTGACATCTAATCTAAATCTTCTATCCTTAAGTTTAAAACCATTCCCCCTTGTCATAGAATGGAATCATAGAATCTATCCTATCATAGAATTTGTCCTATCACTATCTACATCTTTTAAAAGTTGTTTTTCTTCCAGTTTGTAATCTCCCTTTAAATATTGTAAGGCTGCACTGAGGTCTCACCAGAGCCTTCTCTTTTCCAGACTGAACAAGCTGATCTCTCTCAGACTGTCTTCATAGGAGAGGTGCTCCAGCTCACTGATTATCTTTGTAGCCCTCCTCTACCCTTTCCAAAAGCTCCACATCCTTCCTGTGTTGGGGACCCCAAACCTAGTCACAGTACTCCAAATGGTGCCTCATAAAGGCAAAGTAGAGGGGAGCAGTGACCTTCTTTAACCTACTGGCCACGTGTCTTTTGACGCAGCCCAGGATAGAGTAGGCCTTCAAAGCTGCAAGCACACACTACTGGCTCCTGATAAGTGTTTCATTTACCAGGACCCCAAAGTCCTTTGCAGCAGGTCTACTCTTAGGAAGTTCTTCTGTACACATATCTGGGATTGCCCTGGCCCAAGTACAACATCTTGCACTTGGCCTTGTGGAACCTCATTAGATTTACAAGAGCCCAGCTTTCAAGTTTGTCAGGGTCCCTTTGGATGACAAGAAAACAAGCAATAATTAATAACTATAAAAAACTGTTACAGTTCATTGGAAAAAACTATAAAAATTTAGATTTTTCAGGACTGACAAGAATGATTTGGAGTGTTTAATATCTTGACATTATAGCGAACTGTCCTAATATACCTTCCCACTTAAAATTCCTGAGTGTACAGAGATTGTGCAGTCAGAGGTAGTGTCCTTTAAAACCTTCATTAGGCAGAGCAGGGCCCACCTGTTTCACTGGCTTCTGTGCCACACAGGCCATCCATCAATCCTTCACACATTCTTATGCCTGCTGGTGGCTGCCACCAGAATCACTGCCAGCTCTTCCCCTCAGCCTTCATCATCCTCATCAGCTCACACCAAATCTCTTCTTGGCCTCCAGGCTTACTGAAATCAGTCAGAATTTGTAAATTGCTTGACAAATCCCTGGACTGCCACATATGACTTCTTTCTTCATTCTTTCTAATTTTCAATTCATTGTAAGAAATTAAACTATTTTTGATAGAATAAGAAAGAAAAACCTTTTCATAATTCTTGTTCCAGTCCTGCTAAGCCCCACAAATACAATTACTTCTCTTCTATTGACAATCCAAGGTGACTACTCATGCATTGTGAAGTTGCTTTTTTGAGCAGAATATCTGCAGAATTAGAATTGTTGCACTGGAGTGCACTTTTTGGATCTGCCAACAAGAAGCCCTGCTCATTTCAGATATTTCCATGACTCCACTAGCAAAGCCGTGGTTTAGACTTTAGATCACCCATAAACCATGTAAATACATGAGCAATAGGAAAGATTAAAAATCAGATTTCTAATTACCAGAAGTCCTTTGAGTAGCACAAAAAGAGTTTTTAGCTGCAGGAAATAGGAGTCAAACCAACACCTTCGGATTCCTCTGTTACGTGTAAAGCAGACATCAGAGACCAGCCCCAAATTACCCCTCACAAACACAGCTCCATTCCCAGAGCCAGAGTGTTGGATGCTTACCAGGTCACAGCCACAAACACACAGCATTTCTGCTTCTCTCACAGAGCACAACACAGACCCACAGCTTCAAACATTTGCAGCAGCTAATCTGCAGCATGGAAGAAAACAAAAAGCAAATGAAAGCCCAGAGTCTTTCTGTTGTTGCTGTAGTTGGTAAAGGACAGCATTTTATTTTGAGGTTAAGCCAGATTATACCTCAAAATTTTCAGCCTTTAGTAAGTTTCAAGTTTTTCTATTCTGCATATTCATCAATATACTTATTTTTGTCTGTGTTTGCTATGCATTTTTTCAATTACATTTTCAGGCTTCCTTGGCAGAGCATGCCTCTAGAAGTCACTGATAAACTACGGTATCTTGAGTGCTGAGCTGCTGCACAATCCTGTAAATATATAATCTGCATTTCTAATTTCAGGTTTAAATGCAAAAGGAAAGGTTTTTTTCTCAAGACCTTGCAAAAATCAAAGACTTCCCACTTAAAGAATCTCTTAAAGAATAAAATGTGCAAAACAGTTGTTGCATTAAAAAGATTTTCTTTTTAATGTTATATTATTCTCATTTTCATTTACTGTTTTACTAGCAATAAATATCATCAATAATGAATTCTATATATACAGTAAAGTATATACACAAAACAAAACAACCTAATAAAAGCACATAACAGCTTTTATATTATTAAAAGTATATGTAAGCTCTACTTATTGGTAAAGGAAACAGGTTGCATGCAATTCAAATGCAGGAATCACGCTTCCTTTTTCATTCCATTTACACATAACAAAGCAGAACTGGCACTTGCTTGCCAAAGATTTTCACATCTGTTTTGCTGGGAAGGGATGATGTTGCAGTGGTTCTGAAAGCTCAGATATTTGTAAGCTGTTCTGGTGAAAACTCACTTTTTATTGATCTAGAAGCTTTCAGTTGTTCAGTGAAAGCAGAAGGCAGCAAAAACAGTAGCTCTGGAGGAAAGGGAAAGAGCAGGTGTGGTCACATTAGTTATGAACTGCATAACAAAATTAGCCTGACTCAATTTTCATTTTGGCAATTCTGAAAAACAGCTGTGAAAGTCAATACTACAGAAACATTGTGTAGAGGTTCTTGTTACATTATTTTTTACAAGAACAACAACAAAAAAAGTAGTTTTAGTGGTGAAACCTTGCTTGCAAGAGAGAGGAAAGTGTGATAATCGGCTTCATGTTGGCTGCTTCCACCCCCTTTAGGGCAGCAGTACAATAATCCTCCTGTGTGGCATAGGATGATATCACTTTCAATCTGGACCTCAACATGAGAAGTAGGATAGCAATTCAGAGCCTGATGCTGATAATTAGGGAGCTGGAGGGACTGATTTATGAGGAAATAACATTGATTAAAATTTGCATTTAGAGCATTTTCCCACAGAGGATCACAACTGCTGTGTTAGTGTTCAACCAGCATATTCAAAAGCAGGCATTGATGGGCTGTGGGGCTCTGATGGACCCTGGCATTCAGCAGCTTTTTTGAGCAGGTGTCAAACAAAGGCAAAGGCTGCTGAACACCCTCATGATAAACACTCCACGAGGAAGCAGTGGGGATATAGCTGAAGCAATAGACACATCACATCTGCTTGTGAAAACCCTCCCACAGCCCCTTGCCTTTGTTTCCAGCCAGGTGCTCCCGATTTAAACAGCTCAAGGGCATAAATAAGGGGCAGGAGTGAAGGATCACTGGGGTTGTATAGGCACTACTGGTACTTGAGCAAAGTATCTTGGAACCATTAGCAGAAAACCAAGATAAAACACACTCTCTGCCACTACTTTGAATGGCACAGCAGTAGATGAAAGCATGCAGAGAGGAAGAAGTGGCTATTGAGAGGGAAACCAGAGGGTACTGCAACTCAGAGGGCAGTTGCATCAGCTGCTGGCTGCAGGATCACATCCACCTGAAAGTACATGATGCAATGGGAGAGAAGAATATTGCAGAAAGTGGAGATGCGGGGATGTGATTAGATGTGAGATATATCCCCACCCTTAAAACGGGGAGCTTAAGTCCCACATAACTTTCTGTGATCTTATAAAAAGAAAATAAAAATGATGAAGAGCAGCTTTACTTGGGATTCCTAATAGTGTCATCATAACACTGTTTGCACTGATTAAGTACCTGAACTTTAAAATAAAGTATTCCTTTTGGGAGCAGCCATGCTACTGATAGATTTATGCCTAACATTTCATGCTCCCATGCTCTCCCCTGCTTGTGATCTCTGGACACCAATAAATATCT
Organism: Chrysolophus pictus; assembly: GCA_037305975.1. Classification (NCBI taxonomy): domain Eukaryota; kingdom Metazoa; phylum Chordata; class Aves; order Galliformes; family Phasianidae; genus Chrysolophus; species Chrysolophus pictus. The sequence continues at coordinate 22,625,839 of CM074582.1, forward strand.
CCAGCACCTTCCCCCATTCTTACCTTTATTATGCAGAGAGTTGGAGTAGAAATGTTAAGAGGGCTGTGAGTAGAGTGCCTGGAATGAAGGGCAGGAAAGGACGTGCTGATGGCACCTGGAGTAGCAGGTCTCCAGGATCCCAGCCTGGCTGTGTGCAACTTCTGGGTATACCCAGGTTAGCAGGGGAAGGGGAGTGAGTAAATCCTGATGACTCACAGGGAGTGGACAGGATGGACGGTTGTCAGCTACTAAAGGGTGCATAACAAGCATATACAAAATCAACACATGGATCTCATTGAGAAAAACTGAGAAACTGCAGAACCAACTCAGCAGACTAATCTGCTCTGCTAGCAGAAGGAAGGAAGCAGGATCTGCTACAAAAATAGAAAGGGATTATAGAGTCTTTATGTTGCTTTCCACTACTTGTTCTGTAGAATAAGTAATTTGTATTAAAGAAAATGAAGACATTGCAAAGCACTAAAAAGTAACCTTGGAGAACTATAATTTTTCATTAAGATGGATCTTTATCCCTGCATATAGGTGACATAAGCATAAGGCACAAGCACATGACAAAACTAAGTGCTGCTCCTGCTGCCAAATATACAATGCTTTTATTTTGAAATATTCATGTAGGTCATTACTCCAGTGAAGTATATACTTCAGTAATAATTCTCAAATCTCCCAGGTTCTCATCATTTAACCATTGTTAATTATTCGGCAATTACGCTGATGAAAGGTTAAAAATGATCGCAGAGCCATTTCTTCAGTCAGGGAAAGGAGAAGCAGTTTTAAATTAAATCCTTGCAGTCGGTGCTTAATGGTAATGACTTGCTATTTTTATATTATTTGAAGTAACAGATGATTACTTAGAAACTTCGACATTGGAAAATGGGCTAGAAAAGTATGGTGATCTAAATAACATGTAAGCATACTTGGCTGTGAAAATAGGACACGGAAGAGGCCATTACAGAAATACGACTTTACAAGGGGATATCTTGATGAACACCACAATGCAAGATACACATTTCTGCTGTCAGGGTCCATGTGTAAAATAAGCAGAGGTTGTGGATAGGAGAAACTTTGATTTTGTCAGAAAGACAAGTTATGTTCTCATATAGGAATATATAACTAGGGCTTAATATCAAAATCTGAACTGCAAAATACTTCAGGAAGTACTACATTTAAGAAGATTAGGGAATACAGTCCTCTGTCAGGCTTATCCTGACAGCAAAAAGGGCTGGCTTGATACTTCAAGAATTTCAAATAAAGAGCAGCTTAAATACATACCTGAACCTTGGAAATATAAGCCAAAATGAGCTAATTATTCCCACTTGTAGGTGACAGATGAACTTAAGTATTACAACAATATTTCATGGAAGGGTAAGAAGAATCAGAAACAAGGAGATAAGGTAATATACAGTGAGTAACCACTGCATCCCAGAACTGCAAGTAATTATTTAAATTTCCTCTCTTGTGTTTCCAGTGCTGTGCTGTTTTTGTCATCTTACAGTAACACCTCTATCATATTATGGCTATTGGGGGAACATGCTGCCTATGCTGCTGAGGAGCAAGACCTGTTCCTGGAGCTCTGCAGGTCCCAGTGGGCTCTGTGCTGCTCTGTCCCCTACCATTTATCTTGGCAAGCAGATATATCTGCTTATTACACAGAGAAATATTACATTATTATATATTGTACCACTGGCAGCAAGCTGTGCAGCTTGAAGTCCACCTTTTGTTCCTGTCCTGCCACCAGAAGTCCACATCATCCTCCTCTTTCTCTGGAGTGAGGGCAGCTCTGCCCTTCAGACCATGGCCATCAGGATTGCATTTGTCTAAAATGAGAAAAGATTGCTGCTGATGTTCCTGGCTCTTTATTGAAACAGCAAAATGGGAGATAAATGGCTTGACTGAAGCCTTGTAAGAACATAAATTGCAGCGTAGATTAAGGAAGTCAGTCTTGTCATAATAGAAGGCAGAGCTTATCATTACATTTCATTTCTTTTAATGGACACTTTCTGCTGCATTTACAGGAACAGGGCAATTCTTTCTGAGCTGAACTGTGTGTGTGTATTCCCATCTCATTTTAACAAGCCAGAGCTTCAAGGTAGATACACGTGAACCGCAACATACCCTTTCTTTTCTCGTTTTCATCCCTGCAGAGACCAAACCATGATCTGCTTCCAAGGCAATTATACCTGTCTCCTCAATTCAGAATATTCGATAACACAAAATGCCTCGAATCTCCGACAGGTGCTTTATGGTCCCCTCCCTTCTTCTCAGCGCTCATCAGTTCTAAAGCTGATACATATACACAACTCTTTCCCTCATTCTTCCTGGCACTGAAATAATTGTTCTTCATTATCACTTTAGAAATTCTCACTTGTAGATTTCTTGACTTTTCATGCCATGGTTTGTGGGCTTGGTTTTTTGTTTTGTTTTTTAATATACAACATCACTAGAACAGGAGCACTTTCCTATTTTTATTAGCAATTTATCTTGGAGATGTTTCTGCTGAAGTTTTTACAGCACTGAACTGATCTGTATGAATGCATGGTTGAAGTCATCTTCTAAACAACTCTTCACCAAGAGTACCTGACAAGTCTTCAAGGGTGAGATAATTTACCTTAAATGTACCTAATTTATTAAAGTGTACAAAGGAATGAGCCCATAATTCAGGGAACAATAACCCTGTTAAATCAAATCATCCCAGTTTTAACTCTTTGCTTTTGTAAATTTGGCATGCATGCATCTCTGAAGGTCACCAAATCTTCCAAATTAGCTTGCTGGGGAAAGCAGAGGAGACAGAAAGGTAGGAAAAATCCCTTTCCCTGCACCCTCACACTGCTGTCCAGCACCGTGAAAGAGGTGCTATGTGTCAAAAGAGGCTTTTAATCTATTTCTCTCTTCCCCCACATTCTATTCAAACAGCAGTTTCTGCTTGGATCCTAACAGATAAAGCATGACAGTCTTCACTGAATAAAGCAGGGCTGAATTATTTTAAATGCCCACAGGACTTCAGTTATCCTCCTTGCTCTTCTGCAGCCATGAATGTTGTTGAAAACAGTTGCACTGGTGTGGCTAGAGCAGACCTGCATGTCTGCAGCAGGGGCAACATCAACAGCACTGCACTGATCAGTAACCTATTCAATCAATAACCTACAGCATAGGCATCACAAGCTCTGCAATGCATTGGGGGATCTGACAGCTGGCAAGTGGCATTGCGAGCAGTAAGATGCTTCAATGCAAATCTGACCTCAAAAATTTGGAGTATTTGGGGTTCTATTTTTCAAAAGTCTGATTAGATATCCACATAATAAAAATCAGGAGAATTTATTTGATGCAGTCATTTTATTGCTCCATCTTCATAAAATAATATTTTTTTCCTCAAAGCTGGGACAGTGGGAGGGAAAAATGTGTTCTGATCTCAAGTTGAAAATAAACATTAACAGATAAGATATTGCCATTGAAAGGGTTAAAAATATACATAAGATCTTCTACAGCCTGCAGGGAGTAAGCTAACATGCATCAGAAGGCTTGTTAAGCCGTATCCATTAAAGGGAATTATTCTCTAATTTTCCTCTGCAAAAGTATTTCTATTCCGCTATGATTCAAACTTTCCTTCTATTGCACAATTTTTCCTTCACATATTCCTTTTTTTTTCCCCACATCTTTTGTCAGACATCTGCTCTCATCAATTCCATATCTATTCTTCTCTGACACGATGTCCTTTCCCCTTTTTTTCTCTCTTCCTAAGCTCCCGATGTGTCTCTCAGGTCCCTTTAGAAATATCTCCTTCTCTGCTCTCTGCCTTTGTGCCTCACCAAAATCTCCTTCCTTAGGTGGCAGCGCTCTTGTTAGCTGGCAGGGAGGCACAGCACACTGATGATAAGTGGAACTCACTACAGAGATAACTCCAATTAGATTCTTGGGCTGTAACTGATAATTCAACAGCACACTGATTAAGTTTTAAGGACTGTTTCCTGATAAGTGCAAGGAGTCCTCCTGGACATCCCTTCAATCAGTTATTATTTGCTTATAGTCTCCCTACAGTGCTTGCAATTTTCTCTGGTAAGTGCATCATCTCTCTGAAGCTACTGGCATTTCTGCAAATACATTTGGTCATGGAATGACAGCCTCAAGCAATGCAGATAACACTCAATTAGCTGGAGACTGCAAATAATGTGCTTGTCAGACACCTCCCAGTCACTCCCTTTCCCTGATTGCTCAGGCCAGGAATATTTTTTTGCCTCTTCTACTTTTCTGTGATTTGTATTTTCATTTGCTAAGAGTATTAAAATGTCCTATTTATCTTGGACTGCAGCAGCATCAAGATCTTTATGCATCTCATTCCCTGCAGGAATTTCCCAGGCAAGTATTTCCCCACTGCACCTATTTGTTAAACAAAGGAAAAAGATTTCTTTAATGAAAAAAAAAAAAAAAAAAAAGGAAAATAAGAAAAGGAGAAAGAAAAAAAAAAAAAAAAAGGAAAGGAAAGGAGACAGTCCATAGAGAAAGCCAAAATCCTTCAGAAGAATAATTAATTTTCTGGATACAATTCAACAGAATGCCATTGTGCCTGTGCGCATGTATTAGCAAGAACTAAAAACTTCACAGCTTGTAAGCCCACTCTTAGCTGATTGAAATAATCAGAAAAAGACCGGTTCAGTGTATTTTGGGATTTTTAGCATATATCTTTAGTTCCTGCCATCAGCTAGAATTTCTGGAACCACTTATCTATCCCCTGAGAGCCCTTGAAAATTATTCCACTCTTCCAAGCACTGGATTCTTGTATGGTGGTAGTAGGAAGCAAGAGAAAGATTACTATTATTAGAGAAACACAGCTTCAACCTGAACACTGCCCCCAGCAATGTGTTTCTGATGATGCATAATATATTCCCTTAAGCTAGTATGAGAGGTAGGTCATTATTTTGATTCCTCACTCACACAGCAAGCGTACAAGTGGCCAACCACGATTTCTCTGGCACAGTGGTGGTTCTTGTTTTGAACACTCCCACTGGCTCAGCCTCTTGGGATCACTGCCCACCCTGTTGCTCAGGACAGCTGACTGGTCACTGCAGCTCAACTTAGCTCTGGAAGGAAGGCCTCAGTGTAGCAAACAGGCTGCCCAGAGAAGCTGTGGGTGCCCCATCCCTGGAGGGATTCAAGGCCAGGTTGGATGGGGTGCTGGGCAGCCTGATCTGGTAGGCGGCAGCCCTGCCCACAGCAGGGAAGTTGGAACTAGATGATTTTCAAGGTCCCTTCCAACCCAAGCCATTCTATGATACTAATCCAAATTTTCTACTTTTCTCTTCAGCTTCTGGGAGGATCTTCACTTTGTACAGAGAGGCTCGGGAGAAGGACTTCAAATTGAATGCTACATTAAGTTCAGCTTCAATATCCAAATCTCCAAACCAGTTTTTAATCTGCTTTCTGTTATGATGTCTCATAATCATCAGTGAGGGAGTGCTGAGGTGAGAGTTGATGCAGATGAAGCTTTCTGATGGCTGACTTTTCTCTGTGTGCCAATAACTAAGAGCAGAGAATACTTTATTCTCTACATTTTCACCCCATCAGGAGCTCTGAGTAAATAGTTTATGCAGATATGTTAGCTCTGTGCACATTATTCTCCCATTCACCTGGAGATAAGAATCCTAATGATGGGCCTTAGATGAAGTTTTATGAAGTGATATTTTTCTATTTTAGAATAATAGCTGTCATAGGGAAAAAAAAAAATTACAGGACTAAAGATTGCCACAGCCACATCAAAACATTTTTAAAAATCTCGTTATGCCTCCAGACTTACCACAATGCTGACGGCACTGCACAGAGGTGCAAAGATCTTCAGCTGAGCAGCTGTTATCTGATGCTACATGCTGTATGAAAACAAAGAAGTTTCTGTTGATTCAAGGTCAGGGAAGTCCCACCAGTACCTACCTTTTACTGCCTGGTCCAGAGAGTGCCTGTAAGATTTACACTGTTCTACTGAAGTTAAGTCTGAGTGCACTCTTCCATTTCCTCTGACATTTATATATGCTTACTTTCCTTTCCCTGCTTCAGTGCTCTCACAGAACGTGAGCCCTCTCCTCCGCATCCCCTCCACCTTGATCCCCCTCCCCACTCCTAATGTCAAGCAACAGGATCAGCCTAGGGGCTGACTGAACACTCTTATTCCCCCATTGATTTGCAACTTTCGATGGCATGCTTGTGAATAGAATTCTCTACTTTTCTTTGAAACAAACAAACAAAAACCCCTGGGTAATTCTGGTGATTCTGCTTAGTGTCCTTTGTGCCATATGATTTTTACTTTTTTAGAAAAAACCTCTGTTTTTTCAAACCCTGTGGCTTCTTCCCTCAGCATAAGGAGTAATCTTTCAGCTGTGAGCCTATCTTAAGCTAACTCACTGGAGTTTTTCTACAAGGGCAGTTTCGACTGTTACACTGTGTACATTCTCTTCCCTCTCCTCAAGAACATTAAGATTACTAGTTGCTTTGTCTAATCTTTTCCTACCCACTCGCTCTATGGTTAGAAGTATTAAGAGAAACAACTGTACTGAGTCCAGAAGCAGAGTATACGTGATTGGGGCCAGTGTTATACAAATACAGCTAACTCGTTCAGACCAAGTCTTGGGGATTTACTGTCCCAGTTCAGTCTGATGAAAGTTTGTACCATGCTGTCTTGCATGATATATAGAGAAATCCTTCCTTGCCTATGCAACACTGCAATGATAGCTGTGCCTAGCAGTCCTCTGCTTGGACTCTCTGCTCTAAGTGTCAGCACTGCTTCCTGTAGTTGTCTCAGTAAGGCAGCCATCTGCATTTTTCTCTGCAACTAACATTTGGACATCTGAGAGTTCCCCTGGTTGTCACTCCACGGTCGGCATTAGAGGATGCTTTTCCTTGGAAATATTTTTCTCTCTATATTAAAAATGCTGACTATCACTAGCTGTTAGTTGGGGCAGAAAGAAAAAACTTTCCTCTAATGTGAGCCATAGGACTTAATGGGAATACGAGTCCCCTGCTTAGCAGATTTATCATAATGGGAGCAATTTAATCCCTCTTGAGCAAAACTGGATTTAAGCCAGTTTAACCAGTACAGAAAAGACTCGGAAGCTAATTAGAAGGTCTTTGTAGTATCCAGACCGCAATAAATATTAATGCAATGTCCTAAAGAACAAGCTTTATGTTCCTGAATCATACATTTATTAAGTCAAGATTTGACCTTTTTGGAGATTACACGGGCAAACTCCTTCACTCTCTGCAAACACAGGCAAAAATCAATCTCCTGCAAGCATACGCTAAAAAAAATCCAAATGCCACATTCTACTTTTAACAGACACATTTGATTAAACTAAACAGAAAAAAACCAGCATCCATGCACACACACAAAAAATCACCAAAATAGATTGAACTTTCCTGACTGAGCTACAATAAAATAAATACTAATGCCATATACACTTTTTAAAATGCCGTGTATTCATCTTGATTAATGTCAACAGCTATTTTGCTCCTCCCACACTAAGAGGAGTCTACCTAGATACAATTACTGCTAAAAAATCTACATTCAAACTCTGCTGGAGGTACAAAGTCAAACATGCCAAAATTAGTAAATGCTAAGATGAAATGTATCAGTAGGGCACTCATTCTCTATTATATATATGTGCTGGTGTTTTTCTCACAGATGAATGATCAGTAGGATTTCAGCTCTTATCCTTCATGCCCATCAGCACAGTGCTCTGACACAGAGGAACAGATGGGCAGAGGTGGCTGTTGTGCCACTGGTATGAACCAGTTGGAAAACGCCACTTGCAATGGCTGATGCCATGGCTGTGAACAGAGGAATCCATCTTGCTGTGGGGTTCTCTAATCCTAGGGCCCAAAGATGTTTGCAGCACTCAGTGAAACAATTTCAAAAAGAACGACTGTGATACTCATTAAACACGCAGTCTATAAGAACCCATGCAAATGAATAAATGGGACTTCATTTTGCCCTGTTAGCCACCTGCACAACCTTTCCATAAAACTTCTGAGAGTAACACTGTAGACTAATCTAGTCCCCCGTAAACGTTTTCTACAGTCAGCTGGTATAATGCATACACGACTGGAAACATCTGGGAGAAGAACCCGCCTCTTTTATCAGGCCATCATTATTTTCAAAATCGCATTCATTTTGTCAAAAAATATTTTTCACTTAAAAACTATAGAGCACTGTAGTAACAGATACGCCCAGTGCACATCTGCAGCAATATTGCTACAGTTACTTAGCAACCAGTAAGACTTTTCTTTCCTGACAGAACCAAAAAAAGAAATCATGTAAAAGAAGAGAAAAATTGGAAGCAAATTGAGTTGAATAAAAAAAAGGCAAATAGTGTTTTAATATTCAACACGCATAATGAGCAGGGTATGGTTTTGCTGTATGAACCAACAATTGTTGCACAGCTTTAACCCAGCCTCTGCTCTTCAAATCAAGGATCAATCTAGTTCAGATTTGCCTACCATTAAGAAGCATTATCTTATGATCGTGTTCTATTACCTTTATTATATTACAGGCAGAAAGAGGCAGAAAAAAGGAAAATGTTGCAATGGAGCCCAGCTCTGTGCTCAGCCAGAGCATCATGCACCTTCCTTCTGGACTGGAAAGGGGCTGCTGCAGAAGACAGAGGAGACAAACATCAGTGCACCCTGCCCTAATTGGCTAACAAGCATTTAAAATAGACTAGGACAGATAGATCCCATAAAAAAACACACTGCCTTTCCTTGACTGGGTCAACCTCCTTCCTCACTGCTCCCTACCACCTCCAGCAGGATTTAAAAGCTGCTTTGATGCATTTAATAAGTGAAGATATAATGTACGTTCTGGCATGGAGCAAACTTAATGAAATTTCTATACCTTGATCAATCAAACAGAACCTCTTTGGCCTGGCTTTTACGATTTAGAAGGAACGAATCAGAGTCTGAAGGAAATTGCAGACTTAATTACTGAGAGTAATGGTGCTATGAATAAGCATTTAGATTCTCAGCAGGAGGTAATTATGTTTATGATAGTTTGGAAAATTTAGCACTGTAGCTTTCTCTGCAAGACAGCAGGGTTTCATCAGGATGCTATTATATATATATTACATTCCAAGGCAATAAATGTCTTAAGTGTAAAATATTAGAGACCGACATTCACTTCTGTACTTAATTATTTCATTGGGTTTTATGCTACATTTGAGCAAATATACTGATAATTATAATTTATTGAACATTTCTATAGAAAATGTTGATTGAATGAAAATACTATTTTACTGTTTTACTTGATATTTCCCACTGAAATACCTTTTTTGGCCAATAAAATCCAAAAGCCCAATGGGTCTTGTTTTCGTATTTGCTTGCTGGTAAACCATTTCAGGACAAAAAGTCCATTAAAAAAAATTCTTTTAATATGATATTTTTTCAGTAAAAAAACTGGAACAAAAAATCCAACCTTTTTCTCTACAGCTTTAGATGTGGTGCAGGTCTGCCACCATGGTATTTTTCGTTTCTATAAAACAAGTTTTTCTTGTCAAATGCAGAAGAAATAAAAGGATCTTTCTAAGATCAAAGAAAGAGAGGGGACTCTGCACTGAGGCTTCGTTAATGTCAATTTTCAGTCAAGCACCTAGCATTGTAGAGGGCCCAACTGGACCTCAACTGCTGTGTCCCTTTTCTGAAGTCAGTTTTCCTCAGATTTCTTGTCTTGACATGCTTTGCTTGTACAGCAAATGTTTTATTGGTTATACATTTTTATTTTTAATTTCTTTTTTATTTTAATTTTTTGTTTTGTTTTTTGTTCACTGTTTGACTTTTGTCAAGGAGATCACTTCCTTTATCCAGCACAGGAGGAGCCTTGGTTGTCAGAGCTAGGAAGAGGCTTCAGCAGAGCAGAACAGACTGCAGGCCTTGTTAAGTGCATGGAGGCAGCATGAGGGGTAGAAGAAACACTGGAGCCACTTCTTTGCTCTGACTGCTTGGGGTGAGGCCACTAATCTGAAGGAAACATGACCTACACAGGTATGTCACTTCGTGCAATTCAAATATTCTGTGCACATGCAGGATGCATACCTGCCTTTCCCAAGCACCCCACAAGCTCCTGCCTGAGCAACAAACCATTCACAGGTTTGTGGAATCCCCATGTTTCAATACAGAGCACCTGTGACATGCACATCTCCAGTTTCAGCAGGATATGATTTCTCCCTCACTGTTACTGAGCATTCCCAAGCAAGGACGAACTTTATTTCCTGATGTTGAAGAGCTGCTCATTTGGCTCTGTGCAAGCAGCCTGCTCCATGCATTCAACTGCACTTGACAGGAAGATCCTCTTAACTAAGAAGTACCCATATCAACACCTGCTTGCTGCTTAGCTCAGTCTGTCACTGCCAAAACAGGCTCTCCTGCCTGTGAAAGCAATAAATCACATATCAGAAGCCATACAGAGTTGTGACTTAAAGCAAGCAGAGGACTGCAAAAGCTTGGCTGAAGACACAAAATTTTCAAGGGGCTCAGATGAGGAAAATCAATGCATACCCATCTCTTTATTCAGTCCTTCTGAACATGATGAGAATTGTCATAGTGGCAGCGTAGGGCTGAAAAGTGATTGCGTGATCTCTACAGCCATTGCCAACATGAGAGCCTTGCTGCCAGCCTGGGCAGGGTAGGTCACCTCCTCTCTGCACTGGACCATGGCGATCTCAGTCCTGAGACATCTTGCCACTCAAAAGAGAGATCTTTCTTACCTTTGCATCTTTATTCATATCACACATTTGCTGTCCTTCCTGTAGGATAATTATGTGAAGGCTTTGTTCTTTTTTTTTTTTAAATAGAATTTCTATTTTCCTTTTTGTTACTTGGAACTAGATTATCATTTTTATATGAATTCTGGGAGGCCTGAAATTCAATTGTATGCAATTCAAAGAAAACAGAAATAGAGCTCCACCTAAGCAGATAAATAAAGTACAGCCCCTCGTGGGGACCAGGTGTCTCCCTGGGCTCACAGAGCATACAGGAGGCTTGCAGTTCAGGCTCTGACTCTGCCAGTCGTATTTAGAGCCAAGATTAAAGGGGGAAGGAAAACCAGCTGCAGATAAAGGGAGAAGTTCGTTATCTTTTCTTTCCATCTACTTGCCTCACTCCAAACCTTTAATTAAGGGAAGGATATAATAGTTTGTTAAACTTCCCTATTTTAGATTCACTTCTTTTCCTTCAGTGATTCACCACATCAAAGAGACTGACTTATGGAGCAAGTAACTTGGTGAGCAGCTTTTGTGAGCGATGAGCTGAGCAGGCTGGCCTCTACCATCAGGAAGGGATGGAAGTGACCTTTTAAGGCAGCGAGTCAGGTTCGTGGTTACATGTGACCATATTGGGCTGACTGCACTATACTGCAGGGAATGCAGGAATCTTCTTGAAAGCCCACTGCCTGTAAGCCCCACTGACAGCACCAGAACTTCAGGATGGGAAGAAAACAGACCAGAGCTGGCTTATCTGAGCTGCTCTGCAAAAAAACCCAAATTTCTCCAGGGAGCCTTGGGAAGAAGACAGACCTTCAAGCCTACCTTCTAGAGAAACAACTGTAGCAAGTAGCAGCCAAAGCTAATTTCTAGACTGGCACTAATGTGGAATAGTCTTTCTTCAGTCAGGCCAATCTTTCTCTATGCTCTTTGCTTCCGAAGCTAAAATAAGCAAGATAAGCAAATGACATTGCAGCTTTTTGTAATTGTTAGTTACCAACTAAAGGTATAAAAATCTAGTAGAGCTTTACTACCCAGGAAATATTTACATTCAACATTAATTATGTGATTTCAGCTTAATTAAGTCAAGAAAACTGAAATTGCATGTGAACTATCACAGTGAGAAATGTGCCTGAGCAGCTTGACTTAGACCAAAACCCAAACACGAACTTAAATGAGACTATTTCCCAAGGAATCAGCAGAAGGGCAACTCTTTAAATTGCAGGTGTGCTATTTCATTTCTAACCATCCCTGACTGCACTTCTAACAGAAACTGTCTTCAGAAATCAACTTTTCATATGACGCAGAGGCTCTCAGGTGTTCAGGCAGGGGTCAAGCCGCAAAAATTCTTATTGTAAGCCTTAGTTTTCAAAAAGTGTTTAGAACAAGAATGATGTCTTTCTCTTTATACCAGCCTGGCTTCAGAGTAGTAGAACCAGTGGTGATTAAAAAATAACAAGTTCACAGAATCCTAATTTTTAACCCTCTGTTCAAGAGATCTCTGTAGCACATGTTGTTGCTACTCTCACTCAGTCTGACCATAGGCAGAACAAAAAGAACTCTCCATGGAGGAGTGAAAGCACCAGAAACAGGAGAGTTGATCAGGCAGTTTTTTTTTCTTGAATAACTGGAAACTTCCTTTCTTTCTTAAGGCAGTACCACAGGAAAATATAACAAACATACAAATAAAAACCACTACAAAAAGCAATATGACAACATAGCATTAACGTCTATAGAAGATAGTGTACTAATCCTACCATTATCTTGCCACAGGCACTGCACCTGGGATCTCATGCCATTTCAATGCTATGAAACATATCACAAAACTACCTGTCAAAAACTGCATTACAAAAATGCAGCAGCTCTGCTTTGCTTACTAAATATCTGGCTGAAGGGGTAATTAAGATCCTGATAGAAAACTATTCCTCTCTGGTATCTGTAAGTGGACTCTATTTTCAAATGAAAGTCTGCTTGGAATGGTGGCAAGGGAAGAGGATCTGGTCTTTGGACAATCAAATATTGAAATAAACCTGATTTTGATGCCGAACCCCTGTCTTGAAAGATGAAAGAGCCTCTTCAGATCTGAAAAAATAAAGAACAAAAGAACATGGTATATGGTTCACAGACTCAGTGAGGAAGAAATAATTAAGAAATTATTTATCACAAGCAAGTGAGAATTCACAACGGAGTACATTGTGAGAGATAAAAAGCAACAAAATAATAAAGAATTGTTAGTATCGTGCTAGAAAGCTTAGTGAGAGGAGTCTGTAAAAAAGTGAATACTAGTTACTGGGTTAGAGAAAACATCTACCCAGACTAAGGACCAGTACACGCTGAAATAACCTGAGGAATTACAGAAAAAGTCTAAGAATGAATGACTTCTAAGAGCACCAATCTGAACTAAGGGATAAAGATGACAAGATTTGATTACTGTAGAAGCCACAGGAAGAACATTTATCCCTCAAGGTGGCTGGACAAAAGCAGACTGATGTTTCTGTGGAAGAGAGATGTAATCATAGTACAACAACTAATATATATTTCATCACATGGTTGAACTGTAGACTTTCTGGGGCAAGATCACTGTTTCTGAGTGCGAGCAATAAAAAGCACAGCAGGTGCCCAGTTGTTGGCTAACACAACTTTCAATACAAGTACCAGAGAGAAATGCTGGGGTAGATGAGTGATTTATTGGCACACAAAAGCTGATAATGGATGCTTGGGTCTCACATGGAAGAAGTTGTGCCTCCTCAGCACTGTACATTAGAAGTGAGAAGGCCTACTATGTTAGCCTCAGAACAATTTTCAACCATTTTTCTATGTTGTTGGTGTCTAAGTTAAGAAACTACATTATTTATCTGTCTCATGTCAGTAGATCCATGTAGTCGTCCTTTCACCTGAGTGCTGATGAAGGACCTAAAAGAATGGAGACTCATAAGGAATATCTGATTGCCATGAATATCTCTCTTGGTGCTCTTACGTAGCACAGCTTTTCACTTCATGCATGGCAGATACTGCATTTCACAAAACAAAATTGACTTTTGGAAATCCTTTGGTATATAGCCATATGGGATGGCTGATGAACCTTGTGGTCTTCTTGGAAAAACAGCAAATCCAGCAGCTACTCTTCAGTGCCAGTTATTCTCAATTTTGCAGCTAGTACTCAAGAGATAGTTAATAGGTCCCTTGGATTCTATATAGCCTTTTTGGTCAGTTCCAAAACTGTGTAACATAAATTTCTTTTCTCTGCAAGACTGACATTTATAAAGACTCCATAATTTAGTTCAGAGCCATTTCATTTAGCAGACGGGTGATTTAAGCCTTCTGTGGCAGATGAATCATAAATGCTGAAATCTAGCTCAGTTTTACTGTTGTGATAGGCATCTGCACTGAACAATCTATAAATAAAAGAATGTGAGCAACTATACATCATAAATATTTATTTCCCAGTTTACGTTACCCTATCCATCAGACGGATCTGTGGCAGGGGCTGAGAAATGTGTTTGTAACAAACTCTTCTAGCAGCTACCAAACAAGCAGCAAGGACATCTTAGGGTCTTCATTAATTTAGTGATAGTGGGAAAGTGGAACTGAGTTTCTTAAAACTGTGCCCAAGTGGTTTTCCTGGCATGTTTCATAACATGAGCTAGCCAGCTGTTACTATCACCCCTGGAGACAAAATAAAGGTGACTTTAGACAGCAGGTGACTCCTATCTCTTTTGGCAAGCCGTCTCAGGGGTCACTGCCCATATCCATCCATATCCATTCTGCACTGCCAGGTGCATGGCAGGAAAAGCAACAGAAAGGCTACTAGAGGTACTATTTACTCTGGTTCTCCAAAATCTTGAATAACTAGGATTTTCCAGGAAAAAGGATAAACTTCATAGGAACACATTGGTCTTATAAGAAGAATACAAACCCTGATTGCCTGATTGTCATTCAAACAGGTGCTACTATGAAAATCTTAAACTGTGGAGTCTTTAGGGGAAAAAGCAGCAAATATTTCACTCAGTGCTCTTAGTTCCTCCTTTTTTTTTTTTTTTTTTTTTTTTTTTGTGCTGCAGAGTATGTTTAACAGCATTAATTATTTCTCAGTACTTGCCCTTAAATGTTCTCTATGAGTCAAGCCGCAAGGTAACTTGCACTAAATAATAATACAGAAGCAGCCAATTAGTAAAAATGCATCAAAGCATTCTGTAATACAACCACACTGGTGGCTGATATAGGACTTCTGATTTAATTACTGGGTCTAAGTTGTCAAATGACTGAACAAATCAGTGAATCAATGAACTGTACTTATACAGACTATTAAAAAATGTAGTGGCAAGGGATCTTAAAGCACCAGTCAACACATTACTCTGCAGTGAGTCATTTTTGGCAAAAGTTTGCTGAGAGGTTGTGAAATCTCTGTTGTAGGTTTTAAGAACAAAGACTAGGAAATCAATGCCAATGCTTACTCACTCAAGCCATGAGATTTTTTTTCCCCTAATGTCTAATTTAAATCTTCCTTCCTCAAATTTAAGCTCATTACCTGTTCTGCTATCCTCAGTCAACGTGGCAAGCACGTTGTTTCTTCTCTTCTGCTGTAGCCTTTCACAGACTTTGCCTGTAAGTGTGCATTGTGCAGGGGCTGCTGAGGATGGATCTTGCCCTGTGTCTCCTACTGGATCCCTGGGCTGAGGCCAATGGGATGAAGTTCAACAAGATTGAGTGTGGAGTCCTACACTTAGGTCACAATAACCCCAGGCAATGCAACAGGCTAGGGGCAGAGTAGCTGGAAAGCTGCATGGAGGAAAAGGATCTGGGTGTGTTGATCAGCTCTTGGCTAAACATGAGCCAGCAGTGTGCCCAGTGGCCAAGAAGGCCAATGGCATCCTGGCTTGTATCAGAAAAAGTGCAGCCAGCAGGAGCAGGGAGGTGATCGTCCCCCTGTACTGAAGCTCTGGTGAAGATACACCTCAAGTGCTGTGTTCAGTTTTGGGCCCCCTACTACAAGAAAGACATCGAGGCCCTGGAGCGCGTCCAGGGAAGGGCAACAATGCTATGAAGGACCTGGAGCATAAATCTTATGAGGATCTGAGAGAACTGGGATTGTTCAGAAGAGGAGTCTCAGAGATAACCTTATCACTGCCTCAAAGAAGGCTGTGGTGAGGTGGAGGTCAGCTTCCCGGGTAGGATAGAGGGAATGGCTTTAAGTTGTGCCAGGGAGGTTCAGGTTGGATATTAGGAAAAAATTCTGTGAAAGAGAGGTTTGACACTGGAATGGGCTGGGCTGCCCAAGGATGCGGTGGAGTCACTGTCCCTGGAGGTGTTCAAGAAATAGGTAGATGTAGAACTTCAGGACATGGTTTAATGGGCAATACTGATGGTATGTGAATGGTTAGACTAGTTGATCTTTGATGTCTTTCCCAACCATAAGGATTTTGTAATTCTGTGATTCATATACAGCTTCCACTGCGAGCATCTCCAGTGTCCAGCAATATGAAGGGCTAATTCAGCCCTTGGGCCATATATCCTTGCATATCCTATCCCTTATACATGCCAACACAGAGACTCTTCTTTATCCTATATGTGAGAGCACTAAAATCCAGGATTGTTGTCACTGAGGCTTGGTCAGGTATGGGGCTCAACAAAGACTTCTTAGAAAGTGGAAATACCTGCTTCTCCTTACCTGTAAGCACCAATAACTCCTGCTTTGGCTACAGCTTTTCCAGCCTGCTTACACTGGAGCTTGGCAGCATTTGTTCACAGTCTTCATTTGCAGATTGTGAGTGTATTGATATTTTATGTCTTCTTCACTAACATTTTTGTTTGATCTACTTAATTACTTAATTTGAAATGAAGAAAAAAACACATTAGCAAGACAAATTTTAAATATGACAAAAGAACCTCAAACTGGACTTTTACATCTTGAGATGTTTTCCTAACAGGAGCAAAATTGCTGAGAATTTAGAGAAAGAAGAATGTCTGAAATTTTCCTTCTTACTTTCTTTTCTAGTAGTGTCCTGGAAGTGAAGCAATTGCTGACCTCTAACTGAGTTACTGCGAGTGAAAATGAGGACATTCTGACCGAAAAAATGGAGCTCTTTGTGGCTGTGTGCAAGTCCTATTAATACTGGTGCCCTCAGATAATTAGACATTGCAACTCAAGACCCATAATTTAGAGGAAGAGTTTACCCTCTTTAAAACAAACTCAAAACAGATGAAAACAAAATGCAAAAATCAACAGCTTATCATTCAAATTAAGGCAACAGGAAAAATTGGAATGGGGGAAGAGGAGTCAGTCATGAAGTTTTCAGAGATGTAACACAAAGAAAACCATCTATTTAATTTCACTGCTTCTTCACAAAGTGACCTATTACATTTTTAAATGAACATTCAATTGACTGAGGAATCTCAAAGTAATAATTCAGTCGTGCCCTCAGCTGTAAGTATAGCAGGCTCAGATCAACCCGTGTTTCCATTACGCGACATAACACAGGAGATGGAGAGGATGATAAAACAGGGTTATGAACACCTTCTCTTCTGTGTAAACAACTTCTGTTTATGCAATCTATTGGCAGGCAGTGTATAGGAACTAGAAGTAATAAGAGAGAAATGGGAGCATCCTTTATCTCACCAAGGTCGCATTCTCCTTCCTTCTGGAGGCTGGCTCCCTACCCTCCTGCAAGGTGCACACAGGCATTTACAGACCTCACTACCTCTGCCCTGAGAAACGGGCTTTTCCTCACCAGATTCACTTCACAAATGATGATCTGGGACACCCCGTTTGTTATCCTGAAGCTCATGTTCCCAGTTTTATTGCATGAACAGTGTTTGAAGTGGCTTGAATGGTATCCAAGGAGACATCTTTACTCGGATAAACTAATTGGTCCCATCTTATTGCTATCTGCAGTTGCTTCTAAAGAGATAGCATATGATCCCAGAGAGACCATAACAGTTTCTTTATACGGCATATTTTATAAAAGATACATAATAAATACATTTATCAGAGCTGTTTTTGCTACTTAAAATAATGTCGTTAAGCTTCTCTATCCCATTCACAACATATTATTTTCCACTTTTTGCTGTCAGCCTGTAGCTCACATTATGCTCCCCCCAGATCTCATTTTCTTTCAGTGTCGGTGACCCCATTGTCCTCTGCCTGCCGCACTTTCCCCATTTGCCACCAGGTGTCACCAGGCCACCCAGCAGCACCACGGCTCTGCTGTGTGATTTGGGAATTATGGGGAAAACAAAAAGGAAATTCTCATTCACTGCCAGTACATCCACATAAGAATCAGAAAGCCACATTTCTTATTTCCCCTTGCCTTCCTCTGTTTTGCATCAAAGCTACAAGATGCAAGCAGCACCAAATATCCGCACCATGGCCACTTGGCACCAGCTCCCTGGTTGCAGTGCTCCCAGCACACCTGGACAAAGCCTTCTACTCCTTGTGTCAGGCTGTCCTGAGGGGTTCAACGAGACATCAGCACTCCTCATTATACTGCATCTACAAGGAGAAACAAAAAAGCATGAACAGAAGAGGCACTAGAAAGAATCTATTGGCAGCCTGGTCTAATGGCTGGCAACCCTGCACATAGCAGGGGGGTTGAAATCAGATGATCATTGTGGTCCTTTTCAACCCTGGCCATTTTATGATTCTATGATTCTATTCATTCAGGCTTCATTTAAATATATATATATTTAATATATATTAATTTACGTATATGTGTATATATACATAAATTGTGTAGTTTATAAATCAGTTTATTTTTCTAATACAATGCAAATCTTCATCTTTGTCCTCCATCTCATCATTCATCCTGAATCTTTACATTTCCAACAAGATTTTAATTGCTGTTTTGACTAATCATTATCTTAATGCCTATTTCTGTCATTTTTTCTCCAGCTCTTCATTTCTATATTAATTTGCTGTGCGCAGCATTTTGCTTTGTATTTATTTTTTAAGCCATCTGGGCCAGAAGCTTGAATAAATTGCAGGCAGGTACCAGGGCTGCTCATCAGATCCCTGGCACAAAACCCTTGTCTGCCAAGCATGGAAATAAACCCTCCCTGAATTCCCATGGGGACGGCTGGACTTACTGTGTGTGTGGGGAAGAAGCACACCCAGCTCAAGGTGTGCATGTCAGCTATTATCACATCACAGACCGTGTTGCAGTGAAGAACAGAACCAGAGCTCCCCGTGTCTTTCAGAAAAGCAAGCTTTCTTCTTGGATCCAAGGGAAGCGTTCGCATCTTTGCTTTCAGCTACGTATGTGGTGAGCAAGGCCTCTTTCTTCAGGGATAGAAAGAAAATGGATTAAACAAGGATGGGGAGAACTTTAGCCTGCAGACCCCCTACTACTTTCTGCACCTGCAGTGCTCACAGAGGAGGCACACACTTTGGGAAGAGTGATTCTAGATGAGTTTTGACTGTCTACGGCAATCTGGGCAACTCTGGCTTAGTTTTATGTGAGACTCGCACAGAACAAAGCCTGTGCAGGATCCTACAGACTGGATTTACTGTTCAATGTAACTCATAGATTTCACAGAACTGCTTATTATTAGTACTTCAGCTATTTGACCTAGATTCAGTAGCCTGCAAAGTGTCACATTTAACTTCTAAAGTAAAAATAATTAAATTGAATAATCAGTCACCGGGCAATTTTGTATTCAGTTCATTTAAGGTCAGATTCTTTGTCTTAGAGAACACAAGTTATATTAGTTTAAATTTTCTTAATGGACCGAGTTCAGAAGTGCTGTCAAATTAGGCATAATTATGCACTGGCTAATGAGTCTAATTGGCAAATCACATACATATTGAGAGAGGTGTACACATTTACATCCTCTCTGAGGCACTTATTTCTTGGATCCAAGGACACAAGGGGCATGAAATGCCACCTGGAATTTTGGATGCCTCAGAATGTTGTGGCTAAGAGACCAGATACCTACTTCTTTCCTACATGAGCAAGCACTTGGGGCCAGGACTTGGCAGAGAGATCAGAGGCTGCTTCCAGAGGATCTTTCTGCTGCTATGCAGGAGATGCTGTGTTAGATGTGATCTGCAAAGGGTGATTTACTTTTGCAATCCCAGTGGTAAAATTTCAACTATGCTGCACATCTTTAGATTTCTGGCACTAGGGAATACTCTAATCCAGCTTTCTCCTGAGGAACAACATGAAATAGCTTTTGTTTGTCTGTTTGTTTCTTCCTTAAGCCACAGCCAAACAATGTCAATGAATCAGGGTAAGAGATGTTCTTTCTCTCCCATTTCAATAAAGAAATGTATTGTTTTTTTGTGCTCACTAACATTTTTACTGAAGTTTCAGAAATACTCAATAAAGTCCAGTAGTCTTCAAGTTCTACATTCATTAGGAATGTTCTGTGCTACTACAGAAGTTTAGTATACAGTTGAATGCCTATTTGAGAGTAAACACACCCAATAAACTTACAAATAGAAGTAACCATCATCAGCCAGGTTTTTCATTACTTTCTTCTAATTTCTTGACTTGAAATATTTACTGAGTCTTAAGGTGTTGTCAGTAAATGTAAATGGACCTTGTGGAAAATGAATAAATTCCTTCTGTATTTTTCAAGTCGCATAATCAAAATTGGATGTTTAAATTTTAGTTCCAGCAATAAAAATTCAGAAAAAAAAAAACTTTCAGGCTTTTAGTGTGCTGTTATGTTTTATAGGTAATCACACCACAGTGTACAGAAAGAGAGATGCCAGTATAATTGGCTACAGTGGCCTAATGAATTTCTTGGCACTGAGTCCTCTCCTTGATGGCCCACTTCATAAGATCTACCATGCAGCCTTCTGGTTTAACTCTTTAGTCACATATTTTTGAGTAACAACACATAGGTGCATTGCTAATCATAACTGAATTCTTGATTATTTACAACATAAAACAAGCGCTGTCAGTCTGAAAATACACCTTTGCAAGTATACTTTCCTCATTAAGTGTGTGCGAGTGCACTGTATCTTCTACCAGCCCACAGTTCTTTTCTGTGTTAGTGGAGCATCATCCTGGAACATGGCTAGTAGTTGCTACAGGATAAAAATTTTAAGATAAATTTTCATCTCCATTATTTTCCTTTAAAAATGGAAACTAAAATTGTTCAGTGCTTTTATTTCCTGCATGTTCCAGGGCTGTTGAGCAGGCCAGCTCGAATGGTTTAGAGGGCACAAGGGCATTTCCCCACTATTTCATCCCAGAGAGGGAACAGCCTTTAAAATTAACTTCTGCTTTTGAAAATATGGATGTAATTCTTATCACCCTTTTGATTTGAACAGTTCTGGTGCCTTTACTACCACTAATCAATATTTTCTGCACTAAATCATTTACAGAGAACAACCACTGAAGCTGATTCATGCACCTGGTGCCAGATCTGGCAGAACAAAGAGCTCAGGTGGCAAAGAGTGTCCATCCTTTCATGTTCCTCCCACCCCTAATGTATTCCAAAGATGGAAAACAAAGAATGAAGAGAATATAGCTGGAGTCAGTTTAGCATCAGCAAAGAGCAAGAGTGTGGGATTTACAGTTTGGTAGCTGTCACAAGCAGAAAGCATTCACTAATGAAGTCCAAACAGGTGTCAAATAGACATTGTGTTCCTGTTCCTATCTCCTTTTTCTTGTGGACTGAATAATTCATCAGCAAACACTCACCTGTGAAAGTCACGGGTAAATCTCACACTGGCTAGTTTTGCTAAGGCATCTCTATGTCAGGAAAAAAGTGAGTACGGGGTTGATGTGTTCCAGAGGATCAACTTTCCAAGATCTGAAGGGAGCCAGTTTCAGTGGGGCAGGTAGGCAAAAGGAGGTAGATCTCTTGTCCCTCTGGTACAGGTCAGCAGGAAAGGAAATTAAGAACAAAAGACCCATCATAAGGGATGCCTCATGCATCCTCTTCTCTGCACTGCTGAGAACAGGTGGGGAAGTGGGCTGCCTTCCGAATAGGAGCATGCCTCTGTGGGATCACATAAGAAGTTACACAGACAAGAAAAGCAAGATTGGATTTGCTCTTAAAACAGAATTCCTTCCCTTTCCTTTGCCCCATTTGGCAATGGGTGGGCTCACACTACTCAACTGTGATGGCCTCGGAGCATCTCTGGTGAAGTTAGGCACTGAAAATTTTCATTCAGCTTCTGCAGATGTTAGAGAATGTTTTAAAATTCAAATTGTATGTGAAAACCTGATTTGGCACAGTTGAATTATCTTTGAATGAAACTACCACCTACCTTCCCAAAGAGATAAAATATTGCAAAAAGGAAGCATTTGCAGGCATCACTGACTCTTCAAGGCAAGCATCAGATCTGCCAGAAAACGTGCTTAGTGCAGTCAAGGCTGACAGAGCTCAGAAGGATGAATAAGAAGGGTCATGACTGTGCTGTCCCCTATTCTTAGGTGTTCTTACTTGCTAAAATCTGAGTTTCAGTCAGATTTTCCAAAATCTTCTGACAGTTTTACTCTCCCTGCAGCTGTTGTGGTGGTTCTTTCATTTGGGTGGTGGACTCTTGCTGCTATGAGTGGGCTGTAGGCAGGATTTTGAAGATGGCCTGTTTGGTGACTTCATAACTTAGGGAGCTGCTTTGAAGTTCAAGGGCAGAATGGAAAAATCTCACTAGCACTTGCTAGAAAAATTAGATGGACTTCAGTCAAGAAATGGAAGAGGGAGCTAACATTTAGGCTGACCATGAGAACTGGGACTTAAGAGACTGATAGGGGGCTGGAGATACAAGTGATGTGGTTTAATGTGGTCAGGGAAGGAGCTTGAGAAAGAGGATCAAAGAGTCAGCTGATGCAATCAGAAGGCTAGACAGGGCATTGCTGTGGTAGCTTGTGACAGGGGATAGCAAGATCTTGGCTGGCAGAAATCAGCCCTTGAACAGCAGGAAAACCTCCCCTTACAGCTGAAGCGGAGGAAGTGTCTGAACAGAAAAGTGAGTTGGATGGATCTGTGGAGAAGGTTTAACCAAAAATGGTATCTTTTTGAGCATGGAAGTTACTGAAAGAAGTACAAAATTCTGAGGAAAATAAGTGGAAATATCCCTAGCTGGAAAAGAACCATCTGGGGGTCTGCCGTGCCACTGACTGATGTATCCTGAAAACCTGGGCTCAGATTTACTGCTCTGACAGTACAAGTTGGCTGCTGTGCATGCTGAGCATTTAAATCAGCCAAAATCACATTCCACATCTAAAGTATAAACCAAAGTCTTTGAAAAAAAAGCCTGTGTATCCTGGTGATGCTGGTTGCAGCTGGCCTGGGGAAGCAGCTCTCAGCAGTTAACACCTCCTAAACAGCGTGACTCCCAACACCAGCATGGACAAACCACTTTACATAAGACTGACCTGAACTTGCCAAGCCCCGTTCTGATGTGAGTGACTTCACAGAGCCAGACGAGGACATCCTGGCACTTGCAAGACCATGAGTCCAGCTGCATCTGTTCCTCTCCTCGGTATACCTAGGCAGGAAGGCTTCAGACAAATAGTGGAGGCACTCAAACACTTCTTCCTCCCCCAAAATAACCAGTGAAGAATAACTAAGCTGCTAAGGTTTGAACGCTGCCTTTCAGTTTTGTTCCGTTGACCTGTGCAATAAAATCACAATATTTAACTACATTCATTTAAGGGGAAGACAGAAATCATTTCTGTTTGCATGGTTGTACAGATCTGAATTTTTTTTCAGAGAGAGAATTTCTGAGTGGTGGATTTACATTTGACAGTACATCCACGTCCTGTGGATTTTGTTGGCCAGTTCTCCAGACACAGAAAGCTGTGTCCAGCTTCTGTAACCCTTCTGTTGCAATTGTAAACAGTCTTCTTAAATTCAGCATCTTCCTTGCATAAGCCAGGGTATATTCATCAGATTCAGCTAGCAGGGGTCTCACTGTCTATTACAATCCATTCTTGCTGCTGCTTTTGTACACTGCCAACACATCCTTCAATAATAGTCCATGTCTAAAAAAAAAAAAACATGACTATTTTTAATATATATTTTTTTCTAAGTCTGATAGGGTGTAAAAGAAATACATGATTCAAAACTGAAGCAGCACATTGAACCAGAACACATGTACCCAGAGATAAATGCAGTAAAGTTGTTAGTTGTGGTACCTGATCAAAGAATGGCCTGGGTTGGAAGGGACCTCAAGGATCAAGAAGATTCAACCCCCCTGCCACAGGCAGGGACACCAACCTCCACATTTAATACTAGACCAGTGATGAACCCATGGAAGTTTCTTGTCTGTAAACATAAGATGCAACCAAACTGAGAATTTTTTCATCAGAACATATTTCATGTTAAAGGACTTCAGATCATTTAAACAAATGACTCCTATTGGAAAACGTAATTGTTTTGGCAAAACTCACCGAGATCTGGAACACGCCACACTGCAGTTACTGCAACATCCCTTTGATGGCCTAAAATATCCAACCTCAGGTCCTCCAAAACCCAGCCACAAACCTGTAGCAGGTCATTTCCCCATCCTACCTCTCTGACTCACCTTTCTCCATACCTTCTCCTCTTAGCTCACATTCAGCCTACAACAGGCAAGATGCTTGCCTTTGTTTGTTCAGAATTCCATAGCCTGTCCCCATGACATTACAAATGTTCAATTTGTATTATGTAACACAAATTTCCCAGCAGTTTCTCCTTCTTGTAGAATGCAATGCTTACTTCTGAACTCTCAGCAGAAGACCTTACATCTTTCAGCATTCTTGAACGATTTACGATGGTGGGGTCTTCTGAAGGTGACCCAACATCTCTCTCCTATCACAGGCCGCAGACTGGACACCCGGCACTGGGTGCAACTTCAAAAATGACGAGCAGAGTGGAGTTGCCACGTCCTCTGCTCCGCTGGCCACGGCTTTGCTGAGGCAGCGCAGAGTTCAGTGAGGCTCTTCTGCCACAAGGGTGCACTGCAGACTTGTGCTCCGTTTGTCCACCACAGCATTGGGGTGGCCCGGGCTCTGTCCTGCACAGCCGCTCTCCGGGGAGTGGCCCCAGGCTGCAGGTTGATAGGGGCGAAGCTTCCCTCCTGCAGGACTCCACCTTAGTCCAGCACCTCGCCAGCTTCCGACCATTTCTCCAGCTCACAGTGATCCCTCTGGATGGCAGCCTTGCCTTCAGCTGGCTGCCCAGAAAAGCAGGCACCGTTTGAGGCTGCCCACACATGCTGAGGGTGCTCTCCATCCTGTCACAAAGGCTGCTGAAGAATGCACTATGCCTAATTGACGCCAAAGCAATGCACCTCTGCTCTCTCCCCTTGTCCGCACAGACAGTCACCTCATCACCTGTAGCACCAGGCTGCCAGGCATGGAAAATCCACATTGGCTAGACCCAGTGACCTGTTTTCACAAGCCTGGATCCTCCTTTCTTGACTCTTTTGAGGATGGCTATAACACTGTCCCCTTTCCAGGATCTGGAGACCTTTCTCAATGACAGTATTTCAAAGACAGTCAGCGTGGTACAGTCTCCTCCACTCCTCCTGCTTGATAGGAATTTGCTCTTGTCATGCTGCAACACGTGTAGGTTCACAATATATTGTCTGTATGTACAGGTCTGCACAGTATGTAGCACAGCACTCTAGCAATACAAATAAAGATGAATAAGATACTAAACCAAATACAAGCATTTCTAAGTCAATATTACTTTACCTTCCAAACATGAAAATGTTTTAGAATTATAGAGAACTTGTGGATACCCCATCCATGGAGGCATTCAAGGCCAGGTTGGATGGGACCCTGCACAGCCTGAGCTGGTGGGGGGCAGCTTTGCCATGGCAGGAGGTTGGAACTGAGCGATCTTTTAAGTCCCCTTCAACCTAAACCATTCTATGATTCAATGAATGCTGCTCATTCCAATACATACTTAAGGATGCTTAGGATGCCACTAGAAACAATAATGTTTAAACAAATGAACAAACAAACAAAAATCAGTTTAAAAGATACAGTAGCCACAGTTTAAAAAATCATAATGACCAGCTGTGTTACTCTCCAATCAAGCATGAATAAATAGTGCAGTACCTTACTTATTCAAGGTGACTGTTCAGAAGAAACACAGTAGGGCTCACCGGGCTGTTGTCAGATGCATAAAGATAATGAAATACTTCCTGGAATGCTTAAAAAACCATGTCATTTTTTTCAGACAAAGGTGGCTTTGAAAAACTTTTCAGAGAATAAAATGTAAAGTTTAAGAGTAGAGGGAGTACAAAAGAGTAATCTAATTTTTAACAAAATTATCTCTTTCTTACAGGAAACATGTATTTGGCAGCACCAGGGGCTGAACCCTGGCCAACACCACAAGTCCATTACAAGCCTTATTCTGATGGTCCAAACTTGACTTCTTTCACAGGAAAAACTTGCAGCCACACCACACCATGGTGAACAGTAACCAGTGCTTGAGGGAATCAGACCGTGTTACCATAACAGTCAGTTTGTGATTTGTGCTTTCACTGTATTCCTTCAAAATGGTAACTGCATTGCAAACATTTCATTTCAGAACTAGTTCTTTGTTAAACAAGTCCATGAATTTCATGGCCAGCTGTTTGTGATATTGCATCTCAGGAGAAAACATCCTAACAGATCAAAAAAGCAGCTGATAGCCTCTGAACAAGTATGATACACATTTTCTTCTCATTTAATGCTCATTTCTGAAACCCAGAATCCCAGTAGGCACAAGGGGAGGGTTTGCCATTCATCTTCTTAGAATTATCTCACAAGCTCAATTCTATGCATCACAGACAAAACTTTGGTGTCAAATAGAAGTCAGCACAACAAAGGATGCAGAGGGTTTTAATATGTGAATCTTCCTTGTGTCACAACTGCAGTCCTTTAGCTCCTTGCATTGCGTCTGCTTATTGCTGGATGACAAGACACAGTCACTCTTAGTCACCTAGATGTTTCTTCCAAGTAGGAAGTTCCTTGAAATAATCAGCTGTCCAACAAGTCCACATATCATTGACTGGTTCCCTCCTCAGTACTAGCTTTCTGCAATTTGTATGGGAACAATTTATTTGGCAGAAAATTGTAATAGCTTTCAATTTCTAATCATCAGTAGTAGGTTATAAAAAGCAGAAAAAAAAAGTAAGTGCTTTAATAACAGACAACTGCTGTTTTCCTGATCATCCAGCTGAAATACATAGTCCTGTAAACCCACCTTGAATTGAACAGAGGTCAGCTCCTTGTGCAAGCAGCCCCTCTGGAGGAACTGGGTGACCAAACCTGACTGCATCTGAACCTGGGTTACAAAATCAGACACACAGATGCACACAGAGGAACGCTGCTGCACCACCTTATCATTGTCACCATTCACAGGACTAACACAACCATAGCTGCCTCCCCAGAGGATGGTGATTCTTCAGCCTGTTATCCTCTCACAGCACAGCTGACTGCTCCTCAGAATAATGGAAATTGGGCAGAATTACACTTGCAGGAAATGCTCTCTAGTACATTGCAACTATGAGGTATACGTTGGTTGTAAATTCTATATTGTAAAGCACCCAACATTTTTACTCCTTGGCCTTTGTGGGCTCGTAATGGCCCTGTTGGCTCTGTGTTAATCCCAACAGCCCAATAGCTAAGTCTTTTTACTCGTGCACTCCTTACTTTTCACTTTGTACTAACAAAGAAAGGATTTTTATGTGACAGATCAAGCTTTCGAAACTCTCCTAAACGCCTGCCTTCCACAACCTGCCGTGGCAAGCAGCTGCCTGCTCTGCCATGCCTCAGAGCAAACACTGGCTGCAAAGCAACCTGCACGCAGCCCCAGGTATTTATGCCCAGGCTGGCTTTAAAGCTAATCCTTAACCTCATCAAGAGGTAGCACAACCATGTCACAGCATACGGGGGAGGGGGGGCCAAAAAGGAAAGCCATAATGACCCAGTTGGTTCTCCTGCTTCTTTCTGACTCTCTGATGTACTGAATGTTTACAGCCTCACTACAAAAAGCTCCAGCAAAGGCTGTAACAGGATTGAGCAACAAAAAGAAATTAGGACACAAGGGAAGTAGATACGGGTTCGGTAATTATACTTTATTACAACTCTAATACTTGCTCCTAAAGATTCCTTTAGCTAAATTCGTTTGTCCCAAGAGTTTTTTTTCTGTATCAACAAATAAACACATGAAACATGTACATTTTTCTTATTATTTTATTGAAAAGATACATTTAAAAAAATACACAGACATTTTACTATTATGGATTGCAGATAAAGATGCTCTAAAAGTTAATTCTATATATATATATATATTTCCTTTCTTCCACCTGTTGTCCCCATTGTCACATAATGACTTCAATCTGAGTACTGCATATTGATATCACCTTTATAAAAGGGCTGGGGAGGTAAGAAGAGAGGTGGGCTATTACTGCAATATATTCAGTAAACAGATAAGACAGTCAATTATAAATATTTCATGTTCTGTACATTATTGCATTAGGGAGCCACAACATTATGCAGCATCATTATGGAGGAAACTAGTTAGAAATGGAAAAAAAGGATATTTACGTACAATTACACGGATCCATTGTTGTCTTGAACAATGCATATGAGTTGTGGTAATGTGCAATTGAAAAGCTTTTTTTTTTTTCCTCTTTAAACATTGCTTAGCAACATCAGCAAAGAAACAACAAAAATAATTTAAAATAGCAAACAAGTAGTAATCTTAACTATGTGTTATATGGCTTTCTAGTTTTAATCTCTCTAAATAAAGTCTGACACAAAAGAAAAAAAATTAAAAAAAAAAGCTTCAGCGCTGCATTGCTTTCAAACAACTGCACAGAAACTAAAAATCTTAAAATCAGACGCAGTACATCTTTAGTACTACACAAGATACACCAGTACTGGGGCCTAGGACAGTACACAATCCCTGTCAACAAGAGAGCACATTGAAAAGAAAAGGACGCAGTTCATTTGGAGATGTTACCCTCGATCAAGCACTTGGCTCACTTACCTTTTTCCACACTAGATTACACCCCTGTGGTTTTCAGAGAGCTATGTACGTAGGTGTGAGCAAGGAAGACGCTAGTTTTCAAGTCTGTCAGGAAAATATTTTACGTTCCTTGTTTCCAAGGTGCGTCATACACATTGCAAAAAATAATAATAGATGCATTAATCTCTAATGATACAATTTTATGAGCAATTAAGTTTTCAGCAAATCACTCTCTATTTGGATTAAGAGGGAGAGAGAGACCAAGAAAGAGAGTTGTCTAGATTTCAAAACACAGTACCGTCAGAGATGAGCTTTATGGTGAAGATGGTTGAGACGTCACACCAGGTGGCGTTTTAAAAGATCCTTTGCTCACTATTCTTTCACCCTTCCTACTGGCCATAGCTATCTCCCTTATACACCAGATTCAGTATGGTGCAAAAAGTATGGAGGCGGGTGTAGCACGAATGGGCCCGTGGCCAGGTCTGAGGAGGGCTGGGGGGATGGCAGGTGCCTGGAAGAGGGAGGCTGCAGGGCGGGCTGGGAGTGACAGCGCCGATGACACTGCAGCAGCCAGTGGTGAGGAGAGGAACGCAGGGGCCAGCGGCTTGATCATGTCTTTCTGGAATGCAAGTTTTGCCTAGAGTAAAGTAAACAAAAGGCAGTGTCAGTCCAGTTCTCCACATGCCCATTTTCACAGGGGAAGAATGAACCCCAGCACACAGAGCCTGGTGTCGGCTGTTCAGGAGCATCAACCTCACAGCCCCTCACTGCCAAGCCAACCAAGGCAACCGCTATGTACTCATGGTGCAAAAATCTCTACTGCAGGGCTGTCAGGCTGGTGTTTAGAAGGAAGCATAATTTCAAGTGAGCAACAATAAATTATATAGGTCATTCCTGTGTGAGAAATGTTTAAAAAATCCGACTTAAGACTTCAATTTAAAAAGTCAAGCTTTTCACTTGCAAAAATGAATTGTAGAAAAGTACAGTGGCCAAGGTGGGAAACCAATATTAATTCAGCTTTTTTATCTGCTGATGCAGAGCCATTCTTATCTACATCCGTATATTTTAAAGATCAATACCATAAAATTTTCTTATGACCTAAAAAAGTGGAAAATATTGCTAAATGGGGAGACTTGGAGAAAGCTTTCAGCATTTTCACTTGCCTCTGTACAATTACAAAAACCCATTCACAGCTCAGCTTTTAAAGACTTTTCATATGTTTACTCTTTCACACATACATTTGCATGTCTCCCTTTCCAGCCTATAAATTGTTTTTGCATCATAGATGGCATGCACTTTTCCTTAATGAATAAAATACAGGCTGAGTCATGAGTAAATAAACATACAGTCTGTGCTCTGTGCCACAGCCAGCTTGAACTTGGGATGCATCAGACTGGCAGAACCAGCTTGGGGAATCCTTGGAAATGCAGGTGGGTGCAAGATGGGGACAGCTGGGGGCATGGAGGTGGAAGAACTGTTTTGATAGCCAGTGAAAGACACTGCTCAAGCACACAGATAGGCAATCAATTCTTCTAAACAACTGATAACTCACTCGCAGCACCATAATACATCTGCAGAGCACTCTGTTTTGCAGCATGGAGAGAATGAGCATCAGTATTTTTATAGCTTAACATCATATGTCCTTTTCACTGACTGCATCCATCATAACTAAGGGTTATCTCGGGTGCTGAGAATGACAGAGTATATTTGTTTCAGACTTCAAGAAGTGCATCAACACTGCAGAGCTGATACCTTTCCATGGGGCACACAGTTAATTCTGCATTCCACTGATTATTCCCTCATTCCTAGCAGTAAATAACACTCCCAGTGTTGTCTGTGTGCCTCAGACAGGGCAGACAGCATACATAAGTATCTTCAAATCTGATCCCAGTACAGAATCTGCCTGCAAGGGCAGAAAGTCTGCGCCACTGTCAGGTCTGTCATGTTCCTGTCTCTGTGTGGTGGGAGTCCCCAAGGTCACAAATTCACACAGTGATGAGAAATAAAAAATACTTACTGCTAAAATACTTGGGCTGCGCTGCAGTTTGTTGTAAGGACTGTATTTAGGTTTCATAGGCTTTCCTGCAACTCTGTCCTTATGCCTTCGGCTGGAAATGTGCTGAAATGAACATCCCCACATTTAATTAGCTGTTTAAACATTTCTCAGTTTTGAGTTTGAGACTGATTTATCAGCAGGCTACATCTAACCCCCTGTTTGTAAGATAAAGCAGGTTCTTTAGAGAGAGCGAAGATGAGTTTTGCTAAATTAAACAAAACAGTTTGGAGCACATCAAACAGAGCA
Organism: Chrysolophus pictus; assembly: GCA_037305975.1. Lineage (NCBI taxonomy): Eukaryota > Metazoa > Chordata > Aves > Galliformes > Phasianidae > Chrysolophus > Chrysolophus pictus. Next base: position 22,656,793 of record CM074582.1, read on the forward strand.
TCAGAAACTAATCAAATACAGCAAATTCTGTGATCCAAGACAGGCTCTGCAAATTATTGATATTTTGGTTAGTACTTCCTTTTTCTACTTGATAAGCTTTGAATCAGGCAGAGCTGTAATCACTAGGTCATAGGGATATTCAGAATCAGGTGAACTTCAGTGCCTTTGATGCTGTCCGTTTGCATAAATAATTCAATATTAACTGAAGGAAGAACTGGTTCCTAGGGATAGTTCTACAGTTCATGCAATTTAATACTGCCTTAGAGATAACTGAAATAACCATGGATGAAAGGACATGTCTACACTGCAAAGCAGCATCCAATTGGAAATTCCAGTCTGGCTATCAGAAACAACAAATTTGTATTGCATTGCTCTGAACCCAGTGCTAATTGGCTTGGTTGGAACAGAGCTGTGTTTTCATGCAGCTGTTCTGATATTCCAGTGCTAATGATAACATCACTACACAGTTCAGACATATCTATGGTATTACTGTCTCACTGATTGTCCTAAACCAACAGATTCATGTCACATTCTCCTTCTTGGACACAAAGATGTTAAAAAAAAAAAAAAATCCCAACTGACTAAAGCAGCACCACAATAGGAATTCGGGAACCCCAACCCAGGATTTCTTCCTACTGGGAGAGCAAAGTTAACATCCTCTCTTGAGCTTCAGCAAACTTTTAAACTAGATCTACTGTGCTATCCATTGCTACCAACAATTTTTCCACCTCTGCTTTCTGCTTGCAAACTCATTTTTTCTACAGCTGAAACAGTTACGTGAGGGGTTTTTAGAAATAGCTGTGGGCTCACGATAAGCAAGTTCATTTTATGGGAAAACACAGACCTATGTCCCACCTATAATACTGCAATGGAACTAAAATTCATGAAGAAGCCTCAGGCACATGCAAGCTACCTGTTTAAGCTGAATTTCTGAGTTAACGTGGACATCGCAGATTTCGCAATGAAATGTCTTATTCTGCAGTCCTGAGCCTTTACTGCCATTCTGCACCTTCAGCCGGGAGCCAGGTCTAGGGTAAGACTTGATAGGACCAGCACCATTCCGAGCCTCGACCATCGTCTTGTGCTTTGAGCCTAGTGGGCAAGCAGATGTAGGTGAGTTAGATCAGCACCATATAACAGTGTCTATTAGCCATGGTACTTCTTGTTCCACATTTATCTTTAAGACAGAATACTCAAAACCACCACAGATCAGTATTAATAATGGTGTTACTTTTGGTCAGCATAGCTCCCACTTTATCAACCCGAACGGAAACCCAACAACAAAAGAAGGGTTTGTACAGAAAGGGAGCTGGACCACTGACCCTCCATTTGAGGTCAGCGTGCAGCCACGTGGCCTATGTGTTTGTGCTTATTCTAACAAAATCCAGGAGCTAGTGGAGCACAGCAGGAAAAGGGCATGATCCAGGAGTGATCACTCAAAATCTGCCTTGGAACAGGAATCCATGACTAAGCCAGCAGCCACACTACTGCTTATGCATTCAAGAAAAGACACTGTACAAAGCCTTGTCTTTGTTAGACTAATTTTCTGTGGACTGGGGCTAGAATTCAATCTTTGGCTTGAACTGTGGGAATTGATGAGTGGTCAACAAGAAAAAGCTGATCTTGAAAGAATTCTCCAGAATCTGTGATTCTGGAGGTCTGGATCACCCAGAGATTTGAAATGTAGAGGAATTCTATACCAAACAGAGATATGAGTTTTCTGGATTTATCTTTTAGGCCATCATGACAACTTCTCTAGTAGAGGTGTCTTAAAGAAAATAAATCTATACTGACTTCTGCTGTATTTAAGAGCAGCAAATACGTAAAATAATTTGAATAATTAAAATAGAGCAGTGACTGTGGGGCCATCCAGAAAAGTGTAAAATAAGAGTGTCTAGGCACACAGTTATTTCCACGGCTTGTCAGCAGAGGAGGTGCTGGAGATTGCAGTAAGTATCCTTGGATTTGGAAGAAGTGGCTGCTTTGGCCATTTCAAGAAAGGATTACAGCTGTAAAATCGGTTTAAATGGTTTGTTAACAAGCTTTACATCACCAGCACATCACAGAGCAGCCAGAGTACATTAAGAGTTGTTGCTTGTGGCCTTTAAAAAGATTTATCCAAGGAATGAGGACAGCATAGTTAATACTTAAAGATCCAAAGATTCCAGGATATCTAGGTAATCTAAGGAACCCATCCTAAAAATAGGAAAAATATCAAATAACAAAAGTTACTGAATATTGTGCCAGGAAAAGACAGCATAGGCAGCTGAAATATGAAAGAGATACATCGCTCACATTTTAGAAACCCTGATGCTACAGAGGTATGATGGAATATGACTAGGTAACATGAACTGTAAGGTTTTAAAAAGCTTATAGGAGTACATGAAGAAGTGCTCTAAAAATGTATAGAGAGCTTTAATGAAATATCAAACACATCCAATTGCCATTACCAGAAAAGTTTTTTTTTAACTTGCTATTGTAAGTTTTAACTAAAGATTCCAGTAAACTGAGGCTACCACAGTGCCAGAAAAACAGCTTGTTATGTCAACCTTTTCAAAAATAGCACACAACTCATATTCTGTACACACTCACCTGTATTGTGTGCTTCTAGTTGTGACAGGGAATTCACAGCTACTTTGCATAACGAACAGTAAAGTAGTTTTTTGGCTTTTTCCTCTTCTGACTCAGAGGCTGTGCTGGGAGCCCCATTAGTGCTGTTGGAGGATGCTGCAGGTGTTACAGGTGCCACTGCTGCTACTCCAGTTTTGGAAAGAAAAGCACCCACTTCTGTACTGGAATGCTGACTTGCACCATTGGATTTCACTTTTCCTTTATCTTCTAAAAGAAGGAAAATATTGACGTCAAAAATATGCTGTGCAATAATTATGCAGTCATGCAATAATAATCCCATGGTTTTAGTGAACCTATCCCAACAGGGGCCTAAGTCATCTAACTCTAGACAGGCCAGAAGCATCCTTGAAATCTTGTTAAAATTCAACCTCAGAATGTATGTCATTTGATGGAAGGGCTGACTTTCTTGGTTTTAAGGCTACCAGTGAATACCAGTGACTTAAGCAAATTCACACCAGCTGCTGTTGCGCTGAAGGTCTGGCCAGCTGCAAACCCAAGGTATCTCCAAGGCAGCCTGGGTTAAAGGCTGGAGAGTATGTAGAAACATGCAAGGCTTTGTACCAGAGATTGCAAAAATGCTCCTGAAAAACAATATATTGCCTTTGGAATAGCTCAAATTTCTCAAAGTCACTGGGAGGACACTGAAAGACTCCAGCTCTGTCTTGACACATGATATCCCTCCTCTGAGCTAGAGGAATTCAGTATGGTACAACACGATACACATAAGCACAGCTGTTAATATTTTTAGATTTTTCAAACAATTCTCCATACGTCCAGTGATATGATGGCTCCAATGTGCATTTGTCGTATTCCTGTATCACTTCACAACCATGAATCAATAACTCATGTTCCTGTGAGACAGGTAGGCAAGTATTACTTCATTCTGCAGATGGTGATTGCAAGACAGAGAGATTAAATGTCTCAACTGTGTCTGAAGAGGCACTTTGTGCTGGAGCCAATATTCAAATGCTCTTTGCCTATGTGATGCCTTCCAAGAGCTCATTGAACTCTATTTAGCTGAAATCCTTGTGACCACGGGTTGTACTGGTATAAGCTCACTAATAATGAACAGGGAATGGAAGTGGGAAAAAACAACACTTCTAGTATGGGCAGCACTGACAAAATGGACGCATGAAATGATTGTCCTAGGCTGCAACCTGTTGTCCGTCTAGCAAACTGCTACATCAGCAGAACAAAAGATCACAAATTTCCAACTTTAGTAAATAACACTGGCACCGGATGACCTGAATTTTAAAGTTGTTTTTTTTTTTTTTTTAGTATGCAGAAGGGTAGTAGAGATCCAATTTTGCTAGAGACCAACCAAGATCAGCCCTGACATCTCCGTGAATCAGAGATTAATGCAATACCAACAGCCAGCTCTGCATTTAGGATTACTCATAGTTTGATAACTTGCAGCAGAAGCAAAAAGTAGGCACAATTCAAAATAGATGGGGCAAAGCATAGAAAGTGATGCTGCAGACGAGACTTTTCCCAAAATTAAGATTTCTTGTTTTATCAGAACAAATTAGAAACTCATATTCTAATTTCTGATTGCTTGTATTTATATCTAAAAATACCTAATTCTCTTGTGAGAAACACCACAAACTTGACATTACTATCACTTCTGCAAGTCCATATGATGACTGTTTCCTCTACTTCAGAGAAAAAAAATCTGGAAAGGGATGGGAAGAGCATTCCTTACTCATTTACCCATAGCAATTAATATTTAAATGGTTTTGGTGAGATGAAGTAATGTCCTGAATCTATCTTTATGACCACTGCTAGATTCTGCCTTGACTTACAACACATTTTCTCCTCATGAAGCCGTGACACTTTCAGCATCCTTCAGATTCAAAAGAATAATTTAACATATTCAGTATTACAGTACATTACATTTACATATTCTGCAACAGGAACCAATTATTATCATGAAAGTACAACACCTACATAACAGCAAACTATTAAAAACTACTCTGATCCTACATGAAACCTATGGCACAGTTTTAAAGACGTTGAACCAATTTGAAAAACAGATATTATTTTGCACACTCCATCACTGTAAAATATGGGTCCTTGCAATTTATGCATACAGACACTGCACTCAGTAAGTAACATCACTCCATGCATCCGGCCAAGACTGTGCAACCAAGACTTCTGAAAAAAAGATTGTACTTCCTGCAACAAACACTTGAAAGTGCATAACAACTACGAACAGGCATTTTGATACTCAAGCCCACAGATTTTGGCAGTTTTCCCAGAAGTGCATTGAAGTACATCAATTTTAAATTGTTAAAAACTGGGAGAAAAGAAATTCTAATAACAGAATTGAATATATTTTTAAATAGCTATAAAAATACTTTGAAATTGCACAGTATAAACTATATAAGACATACAAAATGATCAAGTATGAAGTCTACTATTAGGATTGAACTTTTGATAAAGAGATTCTGAAAGTATTTTGATTGATAAAGTATGACAGAAGAAAGTGATGTTGAATCACAGCTCATAGACTATTCAGTTTTAACATCACTATAGTAATCAGTTACATCTGCAAAACCCTCAAACATAGTGAGACCTGTGAGTATTCATAAAACAGAGTTTTGATAAATCACATCCGCTGACGTTCTAAATTAAACAGATTTCAGTATGGAAAGTTCCCAATCATGCTAATATCTACTACGGAAACATGCTGAACTGCTGCCATTTGTGAGCTCACATAACAGAAAGACAGATTTGTTGTTCTACACAATACTCTGCTAGACTGCAAGTGGCATCACATCCAGAGGTGTGGGGGCCTGAATCCAGCAAAGGAAGGTCCTTAGTATTTTGCATTTCAGGCCATAAAGAATAAGACAGGATTTGGAATAAGAATATAGCTCTGAATTTGCCATCAGGCACCTGTGGAGTATGATCCTAAACGATGAGGATAAGACCTAGTTCACAGAGGCCACTGATCACCACCAGTGACAGCTTTCCATTGCCAAAGCTGACTGAAAAGTTTCAGACTTCATTTCCCACTTCTCCTCACATTAAGGGATGTTCAGTTCCGAGCCTCAACTGTCTGCTGATGAACAGTCTTTCAATACTTAAAATATTCCCAAGATTTACAGTGCTTTCACTCCTGATAATACAAAGCAATTCTAGAGTATATAATGCATAATCCCCTGATAAGAAAAATTCTGGAGAAGTGGAGGGGAATTACCAGCGTCCAGCTATGCAAAATGCTGTCAGCATCTCAGCTTTTGAAAAGAACCACAGCTCATGTAATAGCATCACTGGGAGAGCTTCCTGACACCATCAGCTCCTCATCCATGTGACTATACGTGTACATGGAGAGACACATGCCCCTTTATGAATTGATGTTTCCTTCCACCATTCTGAGTGCTTAATGCAGAGTATCTTCAAAAATCATAACAGTGATGTTTTAGACAGTTTAACTCCTACAGAAAGTACACTGAGAGGTGCATATTTATCTCTGCACTGGGACCAGAATTGTTTCTTTTCTCTGCTTTCTAAATCAGAAAATTGCACTTCCACAGATGGGCTTTGGATAATAGCTTACTGTTTTCAGTCTACAGAATTCAAAACACCATTACCTATGGTTTTGTTTGGGACAAAAATGCCTACCAAGTATTTAAACGTGCAAAGCACAGGAAACGCAGATCAGATGTAAATAGAAAGCAGGATGAAGTCCATTCTTATTGTACTTATATTAAATTACATCTCCAAGCAGAAATCAGAGAAGAGGAAGCTTATGCCTGCACACATACACATGCTTCCAGACTGTGCTCACTGTACAAAATACATGGGGCTGGTTCAACGTAGCTGTAGAATCAGAGTATTTTGGTAATAGTTATTTCAGTTATTTATTGTTAGTGAGCAGGGGCCCAAATTTGCACCAATTTCCACCTGGGCCAACCCCACTGAGTTCAAGAGAGCTGGGCAGAGTCCAAACCAGCACATGAGTGGGCGCACCCTGCCCAACAAACATGCAAGGGGCTATTTAACGTCTAACCCTTGCTGCTGCACTGTATTGGACTATGCTTGTTTTCCACACTGAAGGATCATATTTCATCTGTGCTAAATGCCTCTCTTTAAATTAAGTCTCCCTTTTCCTCAGGACTCAAGAGAAGTAAATCAGTGATTCATTTTGAGTTCTTACTGAAGCCTGCATTTATTTTGAAAGAGAGCCCAAGGAAAAAGTAAAGCAGCTAATTAAGTATTGCTTTGGGCTCAGTAATATCAATGCTCTTGTTGCCTACTTACATTGTTTCAATTACACTTTGAAGTTGTTCTCATGCATTTGTGGTTGTTTGCCTCACATCTGCATCAGTATCATGCTAGAATTCAAGGCTTATTTATCTCATTAGCAGCGCCTCATTTCAGCTTTTCGTATCCAAGTCAGACAATCGCACAGGATAACATCTGACAGGCTCACACCTTACAGGTTCCAGCTTCCTCCCAGTGCATGACCAGCCCAAGTGATGTACCCTCCTCCTTTGTAGGTCGTGCTGCTCTCCCTGCTGTTGCTATTGCATAGTTTATGACCCACCTGTTAACCCTGAAATCCTACTCCAGCTAAGTGTGCAAAGGGGTGAAGCCACTGCCATACACCTTTCTTCCCTGAGATACAGTCTGCTTTGCCTTTGTGCAGCAGTTTCCTCTCCTGGTTCCAGGCAACAGTGTGTGAATGCTCTGCCCCATCAACCATTGATGAATGCCACACAGAAAGCAAAGAGGTTTTTTTTTCCTTTCAACATTTAGCAGTTTGGTTTACAAGGTATTTTTTAAGAGAGTTCATTGCGTTCATGGTTCATGTCAAGAGTTTATAATATTGTTACATATGCATTTGTACAGTACCAATTTGTATAATAAATCATCTCTTGTCATACTAAAATGTGCCAGTAGGTCTTGCTTTTTACTGTTCAGAAACCACCTTCTTTTTTTCTTGTATGAGAGTGATGATTTCTGCACATTAAAGAGAAGCTCCAATTCAGACTTTGTGATGACAATGTAGGCGTTCTTAAAACTGAAAAATTAACTCAAAATTCAGATTTTAAATACAGATTCGTAACAAAAATTAAGAAAGCAGAATTCTATATTCCACGTATAAACTAAGAAATTCAAATAGCTATTCTGTAGTATACAGGTTTTCTGTATCACTATTTGTAATTGCTTACATCCTACAACATGCTCACCTGCACAGTTTTTATTACTGAAGATACACAAAATGTATATTTCCAATAAACTTCTGTTTCACAACAGCTTAAGTAGCAAGTTGTGCATGAAGAAAATAAAGTACAACTCGATCACTTTGTGGTTGTCAATGTCATGCTACCAGAGAGCAGATGATGCATGGTTAGTTGCAATGCCTTTGGTGCTATCAGACATGTCTGCGGTGCTTTGCATCTCTACCAAAAGAACAACTGTTAAAAATGCAGGTAGGTTGATGAGTCTAACACCTTAAATTAATTTCTGACTACACCATTTGTTATGGTACCTAAAACCAAGAGTGATTTTTGAGAGGATGTGTTTGTATTTTATTTATGGGTTTCACAGCTCTGATCCTTAGTAGCTTTATGCTGTCACTAGAAGTGTGACAAAAATATTGTCTTACAACAGCCCTGAGTTCACTTGTGCTGTTTTTCTGGGCACTGGTACTGGTCCAAAGTGCTGATTTCTGAGACTAATTAGGACTGATGTAAAGCAGGCATATCTCCCAAGCCAGTGGAGCTGTATGAAGGGAAACCAATTCACAGGTTCTGCCGGTAATGTCAATAACTCCAAATATGACTATGAATATTGGGCTGCATTAAACAACCTATGAAGTATTCAGTGATTGCAGAATGGGAAGAGGAAATCAATCATATTGTCGTGCTTGTATAAACATTCTCTCCCTGATCAAGTGTGTACCAAAGGTAAAATCAGTTACATTAATTACAGCCGTATATAATACAAGGAACTTTGTTGAAAAGCTCATCACTGTAGTTAAATTGGCATCCATAAAGACAGAGTAAAAATGTATCAATTTAAAGATAAAATTATAACTCAGTTAAAACTTAGTATTTTGGATGCTTGGCACGTATGATAGAAAAAATAAGAAGTGACACTTAGTTTCTTCCTACACTATATTAAATACAGCCATTGGTAATGCTGAAAAGAGTTGATATTACTGCAACCCATTATTTGACCTCGCTGTTCTAAGCTTTCTGCACACACAACAATAAGACAGTCCCCAGACCAAATGATTTGCAGCTTAAGGGCAGAGATCACAGCTGAAGACAGACAGATACAAGAGAAAGAGCAACAGGTCATCAACAGAGGCATCATTGTGGCAGCCTTCTCACAAGCTTTCTTCTGCTTTTCTGTCCATCACAGACACATACATACAAACATATATATATTTATATACATATATTTAATGTACGTATATATATATCAAATATATATATATATATAATTCAGAGGTGACTGTAGCAAAAATAAGTTTGGCAGCTGCTGGTAGAATGATCTTCACAAACAGAAGGACTAGAAATGGTGCAAAGCTGGTTGCAGCAGCTAAGGAGTGGTAGGTGCAAGTCAACATCTTGAAAGCACACTACAGCAGAACACAGTCTTATGTAGAACTCTAAAAGTGAAGGACATAAAGAGTTTGGAGAGAGAAAATCAGTAGTTTTAGCTTGGGGAGAAAAAGGTGAAATAACACAGAAGATCTACTGCTTTCTTCCCTTTGAAAGCCCAAGAGAATCCCTGAAGCACTGGTTCTGAGCATACCCGACTTCAACTCAACTGCATTTGTTAAAGACAGGGAAAATGATGCCATTGTGAAAATGAAAAACCATGAAAAATATTAGCAAGAAACAGTTAAAGGAAGAAAAGACTGGACATGAGAAACTGCACCACAGAAATACTGCAACAAAATTCAAAGCATTTAAGAGAAAATCATGAAAGTAGAGAGATCATGGTCAGACAGTTTACAAGCATGGATTAAAGTAATAAAAAAGTTTAAAAAAAAAAAAAAGATGATAAAATAAAATGAAGGTGGGAGAAACTTATTTATTCACATTGTACACTAAGGATAAACAAACTCTAGATCCACCCTGGGGAATAGGTTTGTGCAAAGGAAGACGATCCATATGTCAACACACCAGAAACAATAGTTGCTGTAGTCCTGTTTGACTTGAAAGAAGATACAGAAGGAGAAGATCAATGACAGAATTAATAGAAGGACAAGAAGGGCCTTCCTCAGTATATCAGCAGAAAAACTCTACTGAATAGAAAGGCAGACAATAGCTCCAGTGAAAAAAGCAAGGATCAAACCATTGTTCTTCACAGAAAGTCTTATCATCTGCTGGCTCACACTGTTATAAAAGAATAAAGCATGCATTTAAACAATTAATTATCCTTTTTATGAGGAAAAATATGAGCACTATGAGTAATATATGCCATGAAAGCAATAGCAGGAAAGCAATTAAGTCACTAGAGGTCATAACCTTCACAGCATTTGCAGGCATTTTCTCCTGCACCTCACCACTCGTTGCTCAAAAAAAAAAAAAAAAAAAAAAAAAGAAAAGAAAAATAAAATAAAAAAAAAAACCCACAACAAAGAGCATTAGATTATTTCTTGCCACTCATTAAGAGAGTTAGCTAACTTTGATAAAGGATTTTGAAAACTTTTTTTGTTTTATCTCCACATTTGCTGAATAATGAGACTCTAATGGCTGCCAGACAAAATATCTAGTATCTCACCAGTTGTGCAGTCTACTGAGAAATGAGACAGAAAAACCCGTAGGGCTCTGTTCTAGAAAAATTCCACTGCAAGCCTACATGCAAATCAGATGGCACAGTGAATTTGTTAACCCACTGATTACCTTTAGTTCTCATAAAATGCTTTTCCTTGTACCCGAGGTCCATCTGAAAAATGACTAGGTTTCACATAACGAAAGGTTGTTACATGAAATAAATCTGTTGGACACATTCTAAAGAAAACCAATTTTGTTTCTATACAAAGATGAGAAACAAATGGAAGCTATAAATATAAAGCTTTTCATTTCAGGCACAAATGTGCACTGAAATAAGCTACAACATATTTTGTTGAGATACTGAAGCTACACCAGGAAATGTCTGGATGGCTCTGCAATATTGAGTGAGGTCTGTAGCTAGACTGATTATTTGATTAACTGCATCACTACTCCCCAATTGACTGAGCTGAAGTATCATTTTCATTTCAGAAGTATTGCTTGCTTGGCTATGGTACAACAATGATGTTGATACTTAATTTCTTGGATATTTTATTTCTGAATTGGCATATTAAAGGCATTTACAAAGGAACTTGTCCCTTTTTCAGGTAATAGAAATATTTGCAACTAATTGGATTAAAAATGCAACATTATCAAGTTTTGGTTTTAAATTTGAGATGGGCATAATTCTTATGGAAAGGGACTGAGAATAAGAAAATATTCAAAAGCCCATTTGTGTCTGAAAGTGCAAAATCTTGCCTTGCAAAATTTGTTTCTATACCTACCCATACATCTTCTTGAACAGAGGGAAGCCAGTGTTCCAACTACTGGCTGCCTTTGAAACGATCCTACTGTATCACCTACAGTTTTTAGTCAATTCTTCGCATATTTGTGGATATTTTTCCAGGTATGCTGGTACATACACAAAAAAAACCCATAAATCAAAGTAACTATGTAAAAGTTACATCTCAACAAGGAGAGTTCACATTACAAAAATCCCTCTGTTCAGGAAGTATCCTTAAAGTGAGAACGTCCTGCAGCTTTGCATTCCTGGGTAATGTCGCCCTTTGCCAAGCCATATTTATTTTAAAATTATTTTAAGCTTTCATCGTTTCTAAGCCATGCCAGTCTGTATTGGCTGGGATGGAAAAATTTAAAACAAACTTGGAAAGTTTTTACACAATCTGGGCAAAGTCGGAAGTACAGTATATGATCTGTTATTACAAAATGTTACTTTTGTCCATGCTGCAATAAATCTTTTAGCTGATACAATGTACCTTTCTCTGACACCAGACATCTATTGTTCAGTAAATATTTTATATTCCCATTACAGACTGACACATTTATTTTACTGGTACAGGAATGCAAGCTTTTCCATAGTACTGCTTAGTCTTTTTAACCTTTTAACAGCATAAGAAACATATTTAGAAAAATAATACTCAAGGATTATAACAAACTTAGTATATTCTACCTAGGTATCCCTCACATCCTAAAAATGCTTAGGATCATCTCTTTTACTATAAAATTAATGTTATGTCCTCCACCTGTGAACCAAAAATATATTACTAGAAATACATTTCACTTGCATTTTGTGCTTAAATGATCTTGAAATTCTATCCACAGCTGCTAAAGCGCTTTGGAATTCAATATAAAACTTATGGGTGTCTAAATAAATGAATCAAGAAGAGCTGACATTCTGCATGCAATGCATTCTCACGGGCCTGTGTCTGAACTACTGATTCAGTACTTGCGCGGACAGAACTGCCACTGAAGCCAACTATGAAACACTCATCTTCATTTTAGTTAAATTACATCTATAATTGTGCATTCTCACTGATTTCAGCGGCAGGTCTGCCTGAGGACTGCGAGTATTCAGTAATGCTTTCAAGATTTATCCAATAAATTGCATATAATTTGCTTAACAGACACGGAAGTATTTTCACTCTCCTTGAAAATAAGGAATAAGGAATAAGGAAATAAAACACAACCTATTGACCATGTATGCATTTTTATGCTACAGGAAATGTAGCATCTTTCTCACACCAGTTCAGTAATGCAGTGGTTGTATAATTATAGCCAGAAGTGTAACAAGGAGGATTTTCAAAAGACCTATTTTACTGTTTTATGTGTCAGCCACAGGCATCTTTGCTTTGGTTTTGATTCTGAATTTCTGAACAAGCATTTGGACATTATATTCTAAATGCTGCTTGCACACATTACAAAAATGAAGATAAATATAAGTAGAAATAATGCTTACTAAAAAAAAAAAAAAAACAAAAACAAAAACTAGATGTGTGAAAATTGCTACTAGATTACACTTAGAAGTGCATTCCTTTCCTTTAACTATTTAAGAATAGTTGGTGAGAAATACAGAAAAAAGCCACTGGTGAGACTGTTTTCCTCACTTAGGCTTATGTACATATTTTCTAGAAAAAAAATGGTTCTGAAATAGAACATTTATCTGGTTTAGATGCTAAACCAAAATATCCTGAAGAGACAGCCTTGAGTCCAACATATTATTTTACATTTGGAAACTAAAGTCACTGAAAGACCTTTCATTCTCAAATTTTAGAGACAACAAAACCTCTTACTGTGGCAAACTAGATACAAATAAAATTCTATTCCACTCCTAACTGCATGAGTAATCACCAGCATTCTGCTATTTATTCCCTGGTTATGTGAAAAAGCTACATGTCTGGCATCAAAAGCATGGCCTTAATTCTTTAGCAATATATTTCTTTAATAAGGAAATATTAAGTACAGACACAAAGTTACTCCATCCCAGCTGTGTTAAAAAACAACAAAACCAGGAGCTGTCTTTATTTGGAGTTTTCCTTCCTAACAAATTTAAAGGCCTAATTTCAGTCCGTCTCAGATTAAGAGAACTTTCCCTGATTTCAATTCCTTAGTCATCTAAGAACAAACCTTGTGCTTGGTTCACAAGTTGAATGTTTCTTATGCAAATAGTAGTCATTCACCAACAGAACCACCACCATCTCGAGGAAACTGAAAGGATATATCATTTCTTTCTTTTGGAAATTTTACAAAATCCCAATCTATAACCCCCACCTTTTCAGATGCCTCAGGATCATCATCAAAGGAAATGAGTGACATTGGTGTTTCAGTCCTACACCTGCTTTTTACTAGCTGCTACTTTTTAGTCTCACTTTTCTCCTTCTTCCACTTTCTCACCCAAAGACTCAAGATCACTTGTTATATGTTGCAAGAACAACCATTACAAAGAATGACATCACACATAATAGTTGAGGTCATTGTGCCATCTCTATGGCATTATGTTCTCTGTGGAAATATACAAATTTGTTTTATATAAGCTAGTAAGTTGTGACATTCTATATTCATTTATCATTCCATTACCGTTCGAAATAATCTTTGGATATTCATCAGGCAACATTAACAGAACAAACAAGAAAAATGGATGTCTGATGTAAGAAGAAAAGAGCTGCTGAGAGATTCAATGTATATATGTGAATTCCTTAAATGATTGTAGATATATAACTAAAAAAACAGTAGCCGAGAGGTTGTGCCTCGAAGTCCAGCTACGTTAGCAGAATCAGTCTCATTTAGCCTAATGTCTGTCCTTCTCTCTACCCAAAGTAAGGATGATTTTAAGAATGCCAAATAACAAACTATTCAACAAAATTCCAATTTTTATAACTGGAATAAGTAATAACAGTACATTGCATTATCGATACAGGACACATGAATGTTCAGTACACATCAGAATACTCCAAATAAAGTCTTATTTAATTTTACAATGTATTTTTTAATGCAGAACTTCTGCTTATATGCAGAAGAAAAGGCTTACAGTTTCTACAAAGCCATCTCCAGCTTACGCGTCCTTCTGATTGATATAATGACTGAAGAAAGAAAAAATTGACCTCTTTCAGTTTGAACAGGCATTACAACAACTCATCAGTTGTGTCAGTCACAGAGCTTATTTTTCTGTTAATGGCACCTGTAGTCATTTTCAGTTGAGGTGGGGATTTAGATCTGGGTGAGTTAACATTATGACAGGCTGAGTGAAGAAAGACCAAACTGCAGAATGACTACTCAAAGTACAGAGAAGCACATGGAAAAGTTAAGAATTTGAGCATTGGCAGGAAGAATTTTATAATAAGCAACTCAAACAACATGACTAAGGGAGTGTCCTAATGGTGGACTTGTGAAATACGAACTAAAGCCTCCCTTGGGACATTACACCTCATTTGCAGCTGATGAATAAGCAGCACTGGTAATTGGGACACTGATGAAATCCAATCCTTTGTAATGTGCCTGGGTAAAAGTGATTTAATATGTTGCACTCTATTATTAGGAACAAAAGGGAAAAAAATCAGTTTTATTGTCAAAGCTCCCACATAGAAGCCCTCAATGAATTATAAATCTTAGACAAGCCCTCAAGGTCAACTTTTTTAATAAAGCTTGGAGCTTCCAGTCCTATCTAAGGACCTATATAAGCCAACTTATTACTATATGTCTACAAGACAAAGTAGCACTTCCGTTGATCGACACGTCTAGGTTGTTTTCAAAACCTGAGCTAACTCACTGGGCAACTCCACCAGGCTGAAATAACTAGGGTAATTCCTAAGAGCCCCAGCTGGATCAAACAGCAGCGTTCCAATTACATGACATCACTGTTGTCCTCACTGTACACTGCAGATCAGCACAGGACTGCTCATGCTTTGTCACAACACTGTGAACTTGACACTGAGCTGCCCTGAGATGCACTTACAGAACAAAGTTATAATGAGAGGAGCCAGAATTTGAAACAGGTCCAGAATTCAGCCTGGTTGCACGCCTAATACTGCAGATATACAAGCTGAACAAAAATGACTTTTCAAAGATCATCCAAAGGAATCATTTGTAACACAACCCAGGTAGCAGAGCCTGAAGATCTTACTTGAATGAGAACTGAACTTGAAATGTGCATCTATATCATTTCACAAACAGGTCTCACTGACACATGGGAAACAGATTATATCTAGAATGGCTCAAAGACAGAAAAAGGTCTTATTTTTCTATCCTGGTTTTGACTTTTGAAAAGTTTAAAACAGTTGCATTTACTTTGAGTTTTATATCAAAGCAAAATGCAAAGCAAGTAATAATGCATCATCTGTCTGCTTCACTTTGAACAACTTATTTTGATTTAGAAGTATGATCAAAGACTTCACATTTGTTTGATAAGTAAATAGTGACATTTCAGCCCATTTATTACCATATATATTCCTGATAGACGTATCACTGTAAGCATATCTGCTCACAGCAGATGATGCTAGGCTGGGATCATGGACCCCAGCTTCTGTTACATCCTCAGAGCCACATTTAAAATGTACTTAGCCTATTCTAAACTCTGCTATGTATTTGTTGCTGCTCGTGCCCTTTTCTAAAGCTGTGCATTCTATTGGAAATACATATACGTGCACATGTAAATGTCATGTGTCTGTGTACAACACAGTAATACAATATCTTTCAGTCTAAAGGACTTCATTAACCACTTAATGGGGTCTTCCTCATACATGCACACTTCTGTGTGAAGCCATCCTGAAATCCTGGGAGGGAAGGAAGGTAATCTTTGCCCAACATGAAAGAGCAGCTCCCAGTCCTATTAATGCTGCTGCCTTGTAACTATGCTTCAAAGCACCAACAAAAAAGTTGGCAGTGTCACAAGCAGTGCAGTCCAAACCATAAACACACCCACTTACCTGAGGATGCAGTAAACTCAGCATCAGTGTACTACAGCTTTATCATTACATGGTTGCTGATGATCAATTTACAAAAGTTATTTAAATCGTATTGTATTGTTAACAGCAGCAGAGACCACCACTCTCATACAAATGGGGCATCATCATACTCAGACCAGGTTCCAGAATACATCTGGCTGAGGCAAGTTCCATCTGCAGGAAGCCACATTCTCCTCAGAACCCCTCAAAACACCTTAAATATTAATTTAACTGCTGTAGCTCTACCACCAGCCACACTTCCCACATTGAAAGGAGCAGCTGATAGAGTCATCACACAAGCTGAGCTAATGGTGAAGTTATTTTTCTGGATCTACTACTTCTGAAAAAGAGCATGACATCCAAAACAGTTGTGTCTGACCCACAAAAGATGTGGCTTTGCAGCAAACTTGACATTTCAGCTCAACATATAGCAACTGTTCTGTCTAGAGAGTTCCAGGGCAGACATCGACATGTCACTCAAAATGACAGCACATCAGAAAAGTTGTGAGTTGTGCCTGTTGTGTCCTTTTATTAGCAGACATACATAACATAATAGTAAATTGAGGTTGTCAATGCACTATGCTACTCCCTACCCATTCTTCATAAATACCAGCACAAGTGCAACATGTAACAAAGGAACAGAAACTTAAAACTCTCTTCCCTGTTTAGTTTCTCATCTTCTCCTTCCATACTCAAGGAAAGGACACCAAGAATGACTTTTTTTTTTTTTAATAAACACTTCTCAGGAACCTAACAATCCTAACAGTGGTTAAACAACAGTTTCAGCAGTGATGGGATATAGATTCTTCAAGCAGTCTGCCCTTTCCCAGGCTGGAAGACAGCATTACACTGAATTGCCACTGTGATTTATTTTGAATGTAGAAACACTTGCAGTTGTATAATCCAACAGATGGCAATCTGTTTAATTTTTGTCAAGTAATTAATAGCATATAACAACATAATGTCAAAACAGGGAAAATATTGCAATATCAGGAACAGGTTTCCCTTATTGTTGGCTAGATTATTTTATCTCCTCTCAAAAAGTGAACATAAAGATGTGAAAGATTTAGATACATTCTACAGAGAAGAAAATTAAGTCAGGGACAGATCTTGCAGTCTGGCCTAAGAGACAAGTAAGATAGTGCTAGACTTAAGAAAATATTTGGAAAGGAAGACAAGGGGATGGTAACAAGGATGCAAATTGTGTTACTTGACACAAGTAGGGCAGCACGTAGAACAGCTGTGTGCTCACAGCATGTATTGCAACGTGTTAATTCCTCTGAAGTTTTAATGGAAATCTTCCTGAAGAATTGTGTGAGATTTTGCAGTTTACACCTGGAATAGTAAACTGTTTTAACTGAAGCTATTTATAGTGGAACAGAGAGTAAAATATTTATCAAATATTTTAAATCTCTTCCCATTCGATAATGCACATTTTATTTAAAGCAGACAGTACTTTGGTACTGTTTTACAGTAACTTGGCTTGTTTCCCTGGACATATTACTGGATTCATGTTATCTCACTCAAATCTAAAGTGTGATTTTCTAGGTGAATCATCCCCAAATTTGGCACCCATCAGCACTGCTAAGGACCCAAGCACCGTTTTCCTGGTATGGAGAAAACAGGGAAACAAATAGCCATTGTTATGGAAATTCGAGTGTTTTTCCCCCATTTCTTTAGTTTTGATAGAGAACTATTTCTGCCAATTATTCTATGGAATCTGAGTCAAATTCAGCTCTGTAAAGGGGTAAGTGGCTATCAAAGCAGCAGCAAGCTTATCACACACAATCAGCTGATCAGACCAACAGTTGGTTAACCCACATTAGGTGTTCTCTCCTGGATGACCAATATTTCAGACTGTCAGCGAGTTCAGGAAATTCTCTTGTTTCACCTGGTAACACAACACTGACAGAGCTGAAAGTGGCTCAAACAACTGCACTGCAATTAGTGTTACTGATCTTCCTCAGATTACTGACATGAAGGGAAAAAAAAAATGCTGAAGAACTAACGAGCTGTGGAAATCAGGAAATAGCTGTGTCATGAGGCTTCACTACGTTTCTGTGGGCGTGTTTCTTACAGGAGCAGTATTATTTTATTCAGAAGGGAAAAAATTTTTAGAGAAATTTCTTGTGCCTCAGCTAAATACACACATCTCAGACTTGACACCCACCCACATCCATTACTACTGCCACATGAATAACAGCTTACACGAGTAAATTTGATAAGAGAACATTAACTCACCAAATGTCAGCATTCAGATGGGAAAAAAAAGCCTTCATAACATCAAAACTAATCAATTCCATACAAGAAAATATAACTAACAGTTTGGAAAAGACAAGATATGGATCAGCATCATGAAATAAGATTCTTTCATACACACATCTACAAAAGGAGAAAAAGAATGGATAGAACAAAAAGCTTTCATTGACCTGATTTGTCAGAGATGTTGGCTGTGACTGGCGTGGAGCAGCTTGGGTTAGCCTTTGCGCTGTCCTTGGAAGACCCAACTTTTGGTTTATTTTTCGTTGCCTCTAGTGCTTTCACCTTCTTGGCATGCTTACTTCCTTTGTAGTGGGCCTCGGCCTGGCTCTACAAAGGAGAACAAATCAGGCTCACTTTTATCTGTACTTTTGTATAACACAATGGATGATAAGGCAGAAAAGTGACACTTTCAATAGTAGGCACCATATTATCCCAGCTGAAAAAATTATAGTAGCTTTATAGTAACCATTCTCCCATATGTAATTTCTCATATGTTCATACAACAGGATTTTAATGAACAGTACATGCTTTTGTGAACTTGGAAAAAAAGGCATCAGGATTAGATACAGCTCTGCTACTTCTAATCTAATTCTTTGCTTCCATGCTGCTTAAAGATTTAAAGAGCTATACAAATGTAAACATGCCCAGTTGAGGAAGATGCTGCTCAATTTTTACGAACTGTTCCCTAGTCTTTATTGCTTGTAGTTAGAAACACGTATCATCCTGTAACATGATTAAAAAATCCATTTCTTTCTGTTTGATCTAGCAAAGAAGTTAAAGTATTGCCATCGTTACACTAACAGCAATTGAAACAAGCATTAACAACATTATAAATTCACTATTAGATCAAGCAGAAAGGGATAAAAAGAAGAAACATCATACCTATAAGCTTCAACAGACCCAAATGAAACACAGGAATTGAAATATTTATCAGTCTTGATTGTTCTATAAATTGCCTCGCGCATACGTGTGTGCGTGTGTATACATATATATATATTTTTTTTTTTTTTCCCCCAAAGACTAAGAAAAGGGGAACATGAAGGACAGAAAGTAGAGAAGCTCTTTTTCCTTCTTTTCTTTTCCTGGATTGAAGCACTGAACGTATGTACTCTTCTTGGTCTGCCCAGATAGAACCGCAGAAATAGATACCAAGATGCAATGTTTGCCTCACCTTTGCAGTAAATCTATCTACAGAAACTAGCTTAGTGTTTTTGAAATTGCACCACTAAAGACACATAAACAAATGCTTGTTCACTGATTTTAAATCCCTCATTATTCTTCCTGACGGTCTGTAACTACCTTGACAAGTCAGGCCACTTCATTAGCTGCAAAGCCTAAGCACTACAAACTTAATTCAACCTCAATGTCTGGACATTTCCACTAATGCCTTTCAGTGCATTTCTTGACACAGTTTCATACAAAATACAATCTATTTTCATAACATTTTTCCATCATACTATTCAGCATTGCATTTTTCCCATTTCCAAACATGTTTCTCTTAATGATTTGAGAGGTAGTACCAGGTGCCTCTATTGAAGGTTACATATTAACTATACAAGTTAATATTGTAGTACATTTCAATGTAAAATGCTTGGAGAAAGCATGCTTCATGTAGCAAGATGACCACACCTTGGCACCTGGCATATAACATCAGTGCAAGGAAACTTTTGCTAGTCCATGCAAAAACACTTTTTACGTTATTTAGTTCATTGTGTTAAATGAAACAAATTACATGCTTTATAAAAAGCAATTATGGGATCCAAACATCTCAGATGTTAGAAAGAGTGCTGCCATAATGAGGAAATTGTCATAAGATCAGCAGAAATAGGCATTACAGTACAGTCACCGTGGGACAGCATGTAATAAACATTTTATTGTATGGAAGAGCATAAGTGAGCAGTAGAAACAGCTGGACTATACAACAGAATAGACAGTTTGGTGGAATCTTCGCAAAAACTATATGTACAGATAAAACTGGTGGAGAACTGCAGTTAAAACAGAGGATGAAGTGCTTACACACTGAAGCTTTGTGATTATACACCTTGTGAAACAGTGCTTTCTACCTCAAAAGGACAGCATGTATAGTGACATGTTGTGGCTATATATTTTTAAAACAGATTGCAGTACGCAAGCATTCAGTAAGAAAAGCTCCTAGATAAACTTTACTTTAAATTCCTTTGAAACTGAGACTATTTTCAATCTTCATCATAAAAACAGTAGAGGCTCTATTCATCACTTGCTATTAAGTTATATGATGATTTTAAAATCTTTGGAATTTAAGACACGTACAAACGTAATTTAAGGATTATAAAGAAAAGCTACACAGCTATATCACTACTACTACATGCACTACTTAAAGGGACACTTGTCAACTTATGGGTTGGAGCTCCTCAGCTCTGAGCAAGGTAGAGGAGTGCAGATTGTTTGCACCCTGTTGGTGTGATGCACCTTAAGCAGGAACAGGAGCAAAGTGCCATCACCCTGCCTCTCTCCACTTTTGCCAAGCTTTGTCCATTTCTCTGCACTTTGCTGTTGCTACATGATGAGCTAGAAGGAGCATCAAGCATAAAAAAAGTTAAATCAACTATTCATAGGCTTGTACGTATGTACAGAAATCAAAGCTCAAAATTAAGGGGTGTGTATACCCTTTCCATTATGATACTTTTAATTTCCAATAACAGCAAGGACAAAGGTCTCCACTGGAGCACTCAAAAGTTGATGACAAGTTGATGATGTCCCTTTAAATAACTGAACTCTGCTCCGTGTGCACTGTGCTGTTGGTAGGACCATGTACTGTCTGGGGCCAAAGCTACAACACAGGAGACATAAGTGCACTCAAGAGAAAGGCTTAGTCAGTCAAATCCTTGATAATAAGCCTTTCTGCTGATATTTGCAATAATAGTGTCAGCAATATCAGTCAGAACCTACGATAGTCTTTGATCCCCTTCATTCAATCCTCACATAGTGTACATGAGACCTGTTGAAAACAAACAAGCCCAAGCAGAATTAAAATTAAGACTTCCATAAACACAAAACAAATTGTGCCACATGGCCTCACCTTTGATTTAAATTGCATAATTACTATTTTTGCACTAACAAATCCATGGTTGTACATTACATGGCCCAAAAGTGCTGCTGTGACCACTTAAGTATAGCATCCAAAAATGTCAGTCTTCCCCAGGCTGCTCAAACCAGCCTTTCTTTTTTGGGTGGCGGGCAGAAAAGCTACCTTTTGTAAATTTTTTCAAGCACATTCTATTACTCTTTACACTGAATTTGCCTAGTCTCATCTTCCAGCCACTGGATTTCATTAAAGCTCTGGTTCTTAGACTCTTTCAACACATGTTCTGTCCTTAAAAATAAAAATATTCTTTTCAAACAAAGTTAGAGGAGCAGCCCTGGTGGTGCTGAAGTAATGTTTTCAGAGATATCTGCAAATCTGAGCTTGCTTATTACCCACTATGAAATAAATCATTTGATTCCATTGCTTTTGTAACAAAAACGTGGAAACAACACGGAACAGAATTTCCTCTAATTCTTACAAAAAATTATTACTCCCTATAATTTCCTGTAGTAATGGTAAACAAAAGAAAAGGGCATCCATGGCAATCTGAAATTAGAAAGCATGTTATGATTATTCCTGGTACCAATTATTCTGATTATTAATGTCCCGGGCATAACTAACCCTACTTTTATAAGATATTTGCACCGCATTATATGCAAGCCTATTTTCTCCAACTCCCATTAAAAACCTGTTTCTGGCACAATACAGCAGTATATTACAAGTTATGGGCTTCTGTAATATGTGTGACTGAAATATTAAACATATCTCTGGAAAAAGCCACAACACAATTCCTTTCATTTTTTTTCAGCTTATAAAAGAAAGTGAACATTCATTTTCATTTGCTCTGACAATCCAGAAGTTATGCACGCAGAAGGTTTAAAAAACACATGTTGCATAAAAGGGAACTTACCAGTTCTAATGTAAACTCCAATAAAATAACAAACGAAATTAAAAAACGAGAGCTCTGAAAGCCAAAGTAAGTAACCTTAAGTGATGTCACAATACTCGTACTCATGATGCTTTTTAGTTGCACAGTGATTTATTCCAGTGTATATTTACAGTAGGAATATATCAATGAAGTGAAATAATTTTATTGATGTCATTGTGTCACAATTCAACAGTACTAGCATAATTAATGCTTTATTTCAAACAAATTGTTACATTTATTTCTTATATTTTAAAAACTAAACATCCCACAAACTAAAATTTTAAACTCTCATTACTATGATCGTTATTTAACCGAATGCTTTCTAAGTTGCTGAGAAGGATCTAGCTGTGGCATCCCTGTTCATTGTAGGGCAGTTGGCCTACATAAACTTCAGAGGTCCCTTTCAACTCTAAGGATACTATGATTCTGGGATACTATGACATTTTTAGCAAACCTGGAATGCCATAAGATTAATGACTCGGTTGAAGTCTTTCCTCTCTTAAACACATTTTCCATTGAGACACACAACGTTAGATTTTATTCAAAAACTAAAATTTGTTGTGAATTTCTGCTTTTGCTTATCAACTTCAGTTTTAAATCTAAGCATCAGCATGTTTGTCTGTAAGTCTACGTACATAGCTATAAGGCACTGCCTTATATATGAGATTCTACCTAATAAAACATCAGCAATGCAAATCTTCATCTTTACATGTAAGCATGCTTTCTTGGAGCCTGTGAATATGATTAGCATATAATACCATCAGTAGCTTTGCTAAAAGTTACATATATATATATATGTTTACAGATACATATAAAGAAAAAGAAAGATAACTAGGAAACGCAGATCATAGAGTCATTGACTGCCATATTACCTTCAAGAAACCTTTAAAATTCAGTTACAGCTACAGTACAAAACATGACAGAAATTGCCCCTGTCAGGAGCAGGGAGTGACAGAATATTTGAAATCAGCACTATTCATTTTGACAGTTGCAACTGACTGAGTTTGAGAACCTATTTGGGGTATGAATGACTAATTAACTGAATTTATTACTGCATAGAGAAGAAATATGAACCTATCAGATCTCTTCAATGACAACATGATGCACCTGTGCTGAATAAGTTTAACTGTAGTCTGATATTAAGTATAGATGTAATTGATGTTAAGAATAGATGTAATTGAAGTGATCTGTAAAACTGAAGTAGTTGTACTTGTGTTACACCAAAGCTGTGTATTATTTTTGAAATTCAGCTCTCAGTAGCTTTGTGAAACTAAATTGCTCCAAATATTAAGGTAGATTACTATGAAAATGAAAAAATGGAAAAGTGGTGAAAATCGGTCACATCATAAGAAAGCAACTAGTCAAACTTAGCTGCTTTATTAAATAGTTGGTTTGGAACAGAACTTTCAGCATGTTATAACTCTGCACCCTGTAATCACGCAGTATTTCTGTCATGATGAAGCTAACAACTTTCATCATTTTGTCAGATCTGTCTTCAAAACAGAAAATTGCCTTCACAAGCTCCTGATATTTATGCTTTTAATTACCCCCTACCTGCTCTGCTATGCTCCAAACCCTGAGCATCAGCTCCGATAGTTTTATTTATAAGAAAAAAATGTAAAACATTTGACAAAGGCTGGTGACAGTTCTGTAGATTTTTATTTGATGCTATTGACTATTTTGTATGTTACCTTTTTGACATTCATTCAAATTTGCAAAGATAAGATTTGGCAACACTAGCCTCAACTTTTAAAAATTGCCTTCTGGCTTTTTTTTTTAAAAAAGATGATCACTATTATTGCATCATTTTTATTAGCTAAATATACACAATAATAAGTTGACTGTCAGTATCTTTTAATGCCCAATTGTTGCATCTTCCTGCAAGGCACTTTGACTTAATTTCTGAGCCTTTGCAGGCAATGTCAAAAGGCAGCGCCAACTTAGAGCCATCAATCACAGAGCGCAATAAGCTGTGCAGACACGCACTTATGTCAATGAAAGGATGTTGTATCAACAAGGTGGTACCCACTGGCTTCCTACAGACAAGGACAGTGGACACTGAGGGAAGCAGATATTTCATTTAGAAGCAATCAACAGATGACTTTTAAAAAAAGAAAAACAAAAGAAAAAAAAACTATTAACGTTCTTTTTTCCCAGCAAACAAACAAATCACACAGTCTGCTGGTGTAACATATTTGAGTTTGGAGTACAGATGGAAAGGAAAGCGACTAGATTAGCAGCAACTATATTAGCCAGTGCCTAAGCTCCAAAAAATGTGGACTATTGAAACAAATAATGGAGGAGAAGAGCAAAGAGAATTTTACTGATTTTGTAAGTATGGAGAAAAAGTTTTCCAAAGCCTAACAGGTATCCTTGACTGATGCTTCTCTTGCAGGTGACAGTGCCAGTTGCTAGAGCAGAGAAGAACAGACAGCTCAGCACAGCCTGGCCTAAGCTCCACAGCTGCTGGAGTGATTCAGTGCCACATAGCAGCTGTGGTATATGTGCCAAAGAGAAGTAGAAGAACAAGCCAAGAGTAAGTAGAGAAGAAATCTCTGGGAGACAGCAACAGCCATCTTCCCCATGCCCTGTAGCTACTTGGACCTTGTTATAAGTTCCATAAACATAGGGCAAACCTTACTGAAGCTGCTTTTAGTATCTGCTAGAATGTCTGCAACATAAATAATTAACTCAATAAATCATACCTACACAGTTAATATGAAAACCTGTTTAGCAAAGCTTATCCACAAACCATATAGATATAACCACAGGTTTGAAAGGAGTCCCAGGATTTGTAAGAGGAAAAACCTATTTTTGAAAAGCTAGGCTAAATCTTTTTCAGCACATCTCGTTTCCTTTTGGTGGATTGCAGCTGCATCCCTTGCTCTGGTGGCCTTTAAGCAAGAGCAAGGTCTGACTCACTACCACAATCTGCTCCACAAAGAGGATTCTCTCCCTTCTGCAAGATGGTCTCTGGTGGCAGTGAATATAATGGAGATATTTCCCCATTTTTCTGAGCTGGACAGAACACCAAACCAGAGCTTGAATTCTACTGAAACACTAGAATTTACAGCCATAGAACACATGCTGTTTCATCATCATGTAGAAATTGAACAGTAAAAATGTTGTTAACTGACATTTTGATGCAGAGATACATCTATGTTTGTTCTAATATACTGGAGCAAATCTGACCACAACTGTTAATGGCTAATATATATTTTTAAACAGTTTTCAATAGAAGCATGTTCCACTTCACAACAGAATGTTTATACGTTCTGAAACATGTATCTCAGTTCTTGCTACTATGATTAAATCAAACTCATCAGCTACCAATCCTTGCAATGCTATCCTTCTTAAATTGACATTTCTAACTTAATTCAACATTATTTGATTTCTGTTACCAATTATCATAAAAGTTAGCTCAGAAAAAATTTCCTTGCTTTACTTTGTACTCATATTTTTGACATTTCACTTTCCTTCAATGTTGAGAACCTTACTAACTTCCTAATTTTTAATACTTCTCACTTTTAATGATATTCTGCTCCCAGACTCCACTTGGAGGAGTGGAAGGGAAAAAGAAAGAGAGGAAAAAGAAAACAGAAAGCAAGGTTAGTGGGTTGGAATTGCTGTGTCCAATAACAGGTGTTCAGTACAGTTGGTGATGTCCTCAGGTGTCCTGCCTGAGCATGGACTGAGCACCCTCTGTCAGGTCCACTACTCAGGTTTGGATACCCCAGTTACCCAAATAATACAAGACACTTAGTTTTAGTTTAAGTTACTCTTAAGTACCATCCAGAGCACCTTAAGTAGGTCACGGGACAAGTTTTGTTGAAGCAGCCTCAGCTCAGTGTTAACCTTACAAATAAATTTCAACTCCCCTGACCTCAAAGTGCAAGAAATTCTCATACTGTCCTGCCAGCAAGGGAAGGACTGAGTGGCACAAGGACTTGGGAGGGAACAGAACCAGAACAGCTGAACAAAACTGGGCAAAGGCCATTCATTTCATATGATATCATGCACAAAAAACCTTGAAAAACTGTGGAGAGTTGGGTGGGTAGGCAGCTACATCTTAAAGACTCCCTGGACATTAGTCAGTGGGCGCTGAGCAATTGTGCATCAGTTGTTTTTTTTATATATACAATTATCATTACTATTAATGTTCTTTTTTCCCTGTTCGTTTCCTTTTACATCTCGGTAAATAGTTTAAATCTGTCTTAGTAAATAGAACCTGCAAGTTCTACTTTGTTTTTTTCTATCCCCTCCCCCACTTCACTCGCGGGATACTGGTGACTGAATGACTGTGTGATGCTGAGCCACCTGCTAAGTTAAACCACAATGAGCTTCCAAGCTGCAGCCAATGAATTCTAGGAAGGATGGCATCACATTGAATGCCTCTTTCAACAAGAGGAAGCTTCAGCTCCTTTGGAGAAGATTACTATCCCTGATCTAACAGGAAATCTGAAGACAATCCAAAACTGCATTTTCCTGGGAGAAAGAAAGTTTTTATTTCAAATTCTCATTTCATTATGGAATTCAGAATTTTTTTCCACAATAACAGTTTTATGCATTCCACAGTCAAAGTTTGTCAGTCTGCTGTCCCTCTCAAGTAATTCCTTCTTTCCCCTCAAAGTATCTCCAAACCAATTCTGCTTTTAAAAATACTAAATCAAAATTATTCAAAGCAAAATGCTTGATTTTAGTAACATGATATTCCACGCCACTTTAATTTACTTGTTTTTACCTTTCTGAAAATTCAAAACAAAACCAAATGCATTAGGCTACAGTCCTCAATTGAAGTAGCTCAAAACACTTCTTGAAATGTTTCTACATATCAATACACAGAAATTGGGATGTGCTTCTGTATTTCACCCTTGCCAATTTTCCTTGAAATATATTAGTGTAAATCTGAACTACCAGAAACAGTAGGCCCACTATGCCACATGATGGTCTCAGGAGTGTTGTGATATGGCTTTAACTGCCAGATTTTACCAAAACAAGTACTTGTACATACTCCTATAGCATGTGACAAATACTCGGGTATCTCTCTACAAAAATTGTAACTGAAAACAACTTGTTAGGTTTTATGAAATAATAATACAGAGTGCTTGAATGTATGCAAACAGAAACACAGGTATGTAAATTTGATCTCCCTTAATTGAGAAAGACATGATGTTCCTCAACTCAATTGTCTGCCCACTGGCAACGTTAATAATATTAATTTCTAAAGGTGCTAATCATTAACATTTCCCAAATGCACAAGTGAATTTGCATAAATATTGTACAAGTAAAGCATGTAGCCTCTGCCTTTTAATGGTATACAGCAGAGATAATGGAAAAAAGAGCAAGGGGGATACTGAGTCACTGACACTTATCAACAGTGCATAGAACCTTCCTGTAACTATATATACACCAACTTACAACATTCTAGAAAAAGATTGATTACATTTTCTTTTTCATATTTTCTACACAAATCACATCAAAAAAGTATTCCCATACCATTAGAAATTGTTAGTTCACATTTTCTTTATACCCTCACACAAATAAAATAGCTTAAGTAACAATCAAAGATCTATTCTTCTTATTCTGTTTTTACTAAACCAGCCCCTACCATGTAACATCTCCTTTTGCATCCTCTGTAATTTTAAAAGCTGTCAGTTACTCTATTTTTAAAATACTGAAACTAAACTCTTTGGTTTTCATCCCTTTAGGTAAACAGTTCACAGTTTGGACTCACCTCAACCATTTTATAAGTACTTCAACTATTTACCATATGCCTTGTTTCAGCCATCTCTATTTGTATATACACAGGATTGTTTCTGAATAATTAATTCTCTTTTATGCAAACAAAAAGGCTGACCACAGCCTTGCAGGGATCTATTTTTGCTGTTTAGGTTTAGCTCTTTGAAACACAAACACAAACAACACTTGATTAAGAACAAAAAGTAATCCAATCTGATTGTGAAGAAGAAACCAGATGAGGGGCCAGTAATGCAGAACCCATAACTTTTTTCTCATATTATGTTAGGAGAAAAGTAACAATCTTAGCAAATTTTATTTCTGAAGATAAAGGTGGCATCACCTCAACATTAGATGTATTTACTCCCAGAATGAAGACAACTTATTTTAAAATATTTTTGAACACTGATGTTAGACTTTACCTCCTGCCCAAGGGCAGCTGCAGATCCCTCCTCCGGACTCTCACTGCAGACACAGTAGCAGAAGAAATCTGAAACCTTTGCAATTTACTACGCAAACTTAACACGGGAGGTTTGACAAATATAAATTGACCAAGTCAGAATTATTTTGGTCTATTGATCCAGAACAGTGAGTACCAATATTGTGAATACAAATTACAGGCAAGGAAACCAACGTTCTTCTCACAAACAAATTTCTATTGGTTATTCATTCTTCATTATTCATATAATAGATTCATACATTCATTATTCATATAATAGATAAATCAATACTAGGATCAGGTCAGGAACTTCGAACACCATGATATTCATTTAATAAAATAAAACTAACAGCCACTTTTTGGTTGTTTTTGTTTTATTTGCTTGCATAATTTAGGTCAAAGGAAGTTCAAAGAAACAACATGCCCATTGTGTACAAGGAGCACATCAACTTTGTGGAGACAGAAAAAGAAACTGAAGCGGATGAACTGCAAATCTTCTATAGTGTGCTATGCTCAAAGATTTGATGCATCTTTTTTTTTTTTTTTTTTTTTTTTTTTTTTCCCACTAAGAAGGGTTTCAAAACATTCTTAGCAAGTTGCAGAGTGGAACCGATCCACTGAAAGATTCAGCAGATACGATGGTCAAAAAATATCTGACTGCCTTCCCCATAAAGATAAGAAATTGCATCATCTTTTCAAGGAGTAACAGCTACATGAAATCACTTGTGTTTGTGCATGTAAAAAAAAGACACCAAAAACTTTGTCAAGGAATTACAAAAGAGTCTAAAGATCTGAACTGAAAAGATGCTAACATTACCAAACACTGTGACTGCAGATTTTTACAGGGGCGGGGGAGAAGTGATATTTAAGTAAAATAAATTCTCACACTTGGGGAGTGGGCAGGGGGTTGAAAAGATAACACGTGTAGACAAATAACTCAAGGTTAGAAGACTGAACTGGAGAAAAGATTTAAAATCTCATGTAAGCTTACCACGAGAAACTGAATAATCTAATGAAAGGTTGGACAGCTTTGAATAGAATAGTGTTTCAACTGTGAAATTTGTTCTCCAAATATTCTTGTATGTTCTGATGATGAAATGTTTGTGAAGCTTTATTTTATATTCAAGTATTTTCTAGTATTAATAACACCACCAGAGTCTCAGTACATTTTAAAATCAAGTTTCCAGGTTGCTTATGAATGTACTGTTATGAAAAACTGCTCTAGAAAGGAACTGCTTTTTACCACTACCACTGGCATGATCATGACGCTTCATCCATTCATAAAACCATTCATTACAAAAGAATTATTGTATCTTCTAACAGCTAGAACTGTGTGTATTAGGCATGTTTAAGAAGTAAGGAGCAAGCACAACACTGTGAATACAGCCACTCCAAAAGGGGAAACAAGACTATAATCTGACACACTACAGTGATGCCACTGTTGGAAGCAGAATATGATACGTACTTTTTGTTCTACCTTATGAGCAAGTAAGTTCGGAAAAATTACTCAATTGGCAGATGTACAAAATGATATAATATTTCAGCTCTTTTTTCTTCTGCCACTGAGTTGTGATTTAATCTGTCTGCCTTGAAGTACTGTTTGACCATCTGAATGTCAGTGTGAAATCCTCCAGTGACAAGGCCTGCCATCAAAAGGGACTCCTTAGAAGGAGAAGGAAAAGAGGAACAAGCTGAGCCATCCTCTCAGGAGGAAATAAGATCCTACTCGGAAGCAAGATCCAGATCCACAGGGCCCACAGATTTTTAAAAACTGTACTGGTTCCTTGTTTTAATCAGTAAAAGTGAATATTTTGATCAGGAATCAGAGCAGAAAGATTTTTTTAAACCTAAACCTTAACCTTAAAAAGGAAACATAAATGAATTAAATTAAAAAAATGACTTTTGAAATCTGTTAACTAAGTAGATATCGCCACTTCAAAGAAAGTTTAGTAAGCTTGTTAGAAGATGATAGATTTTTGATTCAGAAATCAATTTGAAGGTAAGACAGCAATGCGTCAAAATCCATGTCAGGCTAGACAAGAAAGTCAAACTGGGGAAATAACATCACAAACCTCTTCAAAAGGCAATGGTAGAGGCAAGAGAAAACCAGAGCAATAGATACTGACTTGATAGGCCTTTATTGAGAATGTTTAGTAGCACCAAAACCTCAACAGCCTCGAGGAGCTTCCTTCAAACTATTTCTTACAGTAGCAAAATATCTAATATTCATGCATCACTTAAGTACGTCTTACACTTAACAGCAATAAAATATCTGAGTCTTTAAATTTTTATTAGCCTAAGAACATTTGTAAAGTCTCTGAGAACACATGTTGTGTCAAAGTTCATAGTTTTCTAAAACAACCTTTTTTTTTTTTTTACTTGTCAACATTCTTGATTTTAATTATTTTTCACACAGCTTGGGTAAAAACTAGTTGGATATATGCTTTAGGCATATTGGCCAATGTGTCCTTTTGCACTGCTTTTTTTCTTTTTTTCCTTTTGAATTACACTTCAGAAAGCAGCCTCTTTGAACTTTATCATTCTCCAAAGACAGCTAAAAGTAAATACTCAAAATTGCTACAACTGAAAGTTACTGGAAAGGTGACTTCATTAAAAAAATCCAGAGACATTATCAGAAAGAACATAGGAACAACAGGAAAAAGATGTCTTTTGAAAGCAAAGTGGGTATGACATGAAGAGAACACAGTTTTTCTGCCTGCTCCCTCTTGAATTTTACTGGACTGTCCAATGGGCTACAGTCAGTGATGTGACACGGGTTATTATAGCAGTCTATATCCGGAAACAGACGTGCTGCTGTAGTAGCATTTCAGTATATGGTTGACACGTTTAAGAAGTTAGCGTCTTGAACTTGAGAAGAAGTGCAGCCTGCTCCTCAGGTACCAGGACAAAGGTGTACAGCAGCAGTCAGTATCAGATTTCTGTCTCTAAGTGGGCAAAATATCAGCCCAGAAGTTTGGGCAGAATGTATGCAGAACAATAACTATCAACTTGGCGAAAAGAAGCTTGGATTAATTAAACCTATTTTGAATAATAATAATAATAAAAAAAAAAGAAAATAGCCAGTACTCACATCAGAGTTAAAGCGAAGCTGGCAGACATTACAGGAAATGACTTGCTTCTTCTTTGGGGGAATGGACACTCCGAACGTATGGTTTATGACTGCTTTTTGCACAGGATCCATCTAGAGAACAAACAAGAATCCATTTACAACTTCTCACAGTATATAGTAAAAGAAAAAAAACACACCAACTTTACGCTGGAAGCTCATTCTTTAATTTTGGAGATAAATAATAAGAGATAATTAGATTTAACAGGTTCGGGAATTGGTAGCCTTACAAAGATCTAATTAAAAAAAAAAAAAAAGAAGCTCCATTGTTGCTGCCACTCTCGGGTACCATAAATTCCCTTCCCAAATCCTTCACATCCTCCATGCTCTCAAGGTTTCAGTCACATCTGAATTGCAGAGAGCCTCCTGAAAGCCTGCCTGTATCATCTGGTGATTCAAGAGACATAATGAAAAACCACTTTTGCCCCCTAAAAAAGTTGGGGTCATTTATCAATCTCCTCTTGGAGACGTCTTTGTGAGATGAGGTCCTTTGCGGGCTCCATTAGGAATTTTGCCTGCCAGGAAAATGATTGTAATCTTCCAACACTTCCATATGCAGAACTGATGACAGACCGCATGAAAAGACAAATTCAGAAGAGCAGGCAGAGTGTGTTGGCCCCAGAAAAGGGTACCGGTCACCACAGTTCAGAAAACATTTTGATACTGGAAAAATTGAGATAAATGAAGCACTGAATATATTAATCGTAAATTTGCCTGAACATTTTCATAAACTGGAAATGATTATATCTATGCTAAATATCAAGACTGCTGCTAGTCATCAGTTTAAAATATCCTCAAGGACAGAGAGCTCTGTTAACATGGGAAGATGGGAACAGCACTGGAAGTTATAACTGCTACTGCACTGAGGCCTCAATTAAGACTAATATTCATGATGCGGTATGGATAAAAAATAAAATCAACTTATTAAGTCAAATTTATTGACTCAAACACCGTTTCAATTCACATAAAATATAACTGAACTGATCTCCTAGCTGCACTGCTCAGAGCAGGAGGCTGGAGCAGGTGACTTGTGAGGTCCCCTCCAACCTCCATCACCCAATAAGCATCTGTGCACAAACAGTCTTCAACACTTATTTAACATGTGAAATGGATTCTGAAAACAAGAGAGGGAAAATGGCAATCTACAAGAAAAGATAAATGCTTATTTCCCAACCTTGCTTTTAAATCACAAGAGGTAATAGTTCAATTTGCTATAAATACGCATTTTTCTGAAGCACGTCTTGCAGCCACAGTAATGATTTTTCCTTTACAGCATTGTCTTAAGAAAACAAACCACACTGTCTTAAGAAAACCTGGCTGTGTAATCCTGGATGATACACATCACCTATTTGATACTAAGCTGACTTACAAAAGAAAGCAAGAAAAGTTGAAGATAATGCTTTATTAGTTAAACAATAATAATCGAAAGTTAGCTGCTGCTTCCAGAGTTTCCAAACCTGAGGATCAAGATTGTAATTTTCCCTTGGTACAATATCATGCTTCCAGAGAATCCTGCACTGATGAGAACTTCCTCTACATGTATGCACATGTAGAAGCTCACAAATTTAAGAAACTACTTTATAGCATTATATCTCCAATAATTTGTTAACTAACATTCAACCCTTACTTTTTTTTTTTTTTTTGACTGAAGCTAGACAGATTTCTTGCCAGATTCTTTTTAAGCCAAACACATGATTTTGTAAATGTTATTATTAACATATTTTCTGGATATAACTTCTAATCAGATTCTGTCATTAATTCTGAATTTCCTTGCTATCGCCATCAAGGTAAAATATTAAGAGAAATAATTACAGATGGAAAAAAAAGCCATTTTGAATGAACTATTGATTTATAAATGAAAATGTATTGTTGCAATTAACATGATAAAGTCTAAAATAAAAAAATAAATATCCTTATTCCTCGTTTCAACTACTTCTAGAATAAAGTAACAGTTCCAAGTTTAAGTTTATTATAACAAAAAAATCAGTTTATCACTGGTACCACTTATTGCATTCCCCTGCATAATATTGCACAGTCACACATGCAGATTAAAAGTTTTTCAGCATTAATTTTATTATAGATCTGCCAGTCAATACTATAAAATCCATATATTAAAATATTGCTGTATCATTAGAGAATAGAATTTTCTTTAAATAGAGTATATGCGTTGCTTTTCAACTTAACTAGCAATTGGTAGATCAAGCCAACTAGAACAAGACAGTAATGCTGAAAAGTACCTCAACCAGTGTCTGAGATCAGTGAGAAGAAATAGCCAAAATACCCACTAGTGTCTGCAGTTCCATTAAAAAAAAAAAAAGCAGCAATACTCAATGACTCCTCTGTGCGTACCAGTTGCAATCCACAGTGCTAGCATTAGCAGTCATCAGTTCAAGAGCAGACAAGGCAGACTATGCACAAAGTCCTACTTTCAAACAGATGCACAGCACAAGGACAAGCTCCCAGATAGCTTGGCTCCCGCTTCCTCCACACAGTGCCACTTGGGCTCCCCTGGGAGCGGTTACTGATCCTGCCCAAACCTGAGCTCTGCACGTTGCCTGGTCACAATTAGAATTCAAGAAGCACAACATTAACAATTAATAGCTTTTAAATATATCAGAAACTAGGGTGGATTACAGGATGCTGGAAAAATTAAAAAGTATCTGTGTTAGATGATTACCACTGCAGGGTAAGCTGATCTCAGATCTCTAAACAGAATTATCCTCTTCATTGCAGAGAGAGAAGGAGCAAATTATTTATTGAGGTATTTATTGAGGAAATGACGCAGCACACTTGGCTCAGTTGGGAGCACCAGTATTTAAAAAGCAATTCTGTAAAATGGGTTTATTCTAGAAATAATAACTACAACTAAACAGCCGCCACCGCAAATAATAAAATTTTGCACTATGCTATTTCTGTTACGGTGTAAGAATCAATCAATAAACAGTTCTGGTGTCCATAACCAAGTTTAACAACTTTTTATTCTTGTTTTCCTACTACAGTTCATTTAACAAAAAGTTAAATTTAAGACATCTTTCCAACAAAATTAGATATACTACTATTTTGCAATGAGTCCTTTCCTTTATAAGGAAAGCCTCCTGTTCATTACAGTGAACAAAGATTAACAGAATCTGGACAGGTTTCAGCAATAATTTCCTCTTTCTTCTTCTGTTTTCCAATTTTACAACATGCAAATGTGAGAGATGTCTACATCCACTGAGGCTGGTAGTAGTGACTTCAGAAACTTCAGACACTTCAGAAATGCTGGTGCAGTAACACACAATCCAAAATGATAGAAATGCTAAACTCTACTGCACCTTCCCCTAGCCTACCCTTTTGCTCCTCCAAACAGCCATATTTAGTTAGAAAGAGCACAAGAACAGCATGAACATACATGCCTTTCCCTCAACTATTTTCATACAATTCATACATTATTTCCCAACATAAGTTTTGCAGAACCAGGAATGCTTTTCCATGTATTTGGCAAATCCCAATGACCTTCTCTTCCATATGCTTTCATATTCATCTCCTGGATATCAGGAAAAACTCCACACTTTGCACTGAGCTCCATTCCCTACAATCTGATGTGCCAAGGAACAGTTATTCTTCATTAAGCCTAGTTCCACGCAACCCAATTTTCTCAGACCTGTACCACATATCAAGTTATCTGTGCATTAAATGATTAATCTACACATGGAAGCTGTCCCATTCTTTGGAGTATCTTTGTTGTACTTCTTAATTCTACTATTTTAGTACAAATTCCATGAAGCATTTTGAAGAGATAGATTAGAACCATATACCATACTCAGGGTGGATCATTAATGATCTCTGAAATGAGTTTTTCATGGAATTACCTATCACAATCACACTCTCAAGTCCTAGTGAGAAAAACAAACAAAAGACCAACAGACAAGCTAGGCCTTTTTTTTAAAAAAAAAAAAAAAAAAAAAAAAGTTCACACTACTTTGCAAGAAAAGATGGTTTTTATGATATTGCAAGCCCTGAATATTTTCATTAATTTTTATTCAGGTGCAATCTCCAGTTTAAAAGATTGAATAAATCCCAATTTATCTGAGCTGAAGTTTTATCTGAGCTGAAGCTTTTGGTGCCTGCCTAGTATCCAGGAGGTTGCAAGCAGTCTAATGATAAAGCAGCAGGGCTAAATTGCCTTTTCTACCTCATGACTCCTATGCTTTCATTCTACTCCTGGTCCACTTACCATTAATTCACACTAAACAAGCATCATACATGCTACTGCAACCACTCCAACAAAAATCTGCATGCTAAAGCTATCAATAACAGCATTATAACAGCTATCATAATAGCAGCAGTAAAGCCCCTGTTTCATGGCACTGGAACCCTGGGATCTCCAGATCACAGTGAAGTTTAACATTGTGACTGCGAATTCACGGCCTATGTTCAGTTATCTCTTATCAAAACAACTCTCAGGTCAAACCTAGAGCTATCTGTTGAGAAGCATTTGTAACAGAGTATCAAGAGGTGGCTGTAAGAGATTTAATGGAGTATCATTTAACCACTGGTCATTAGGAAACTTCTGTACAAACACTGAGAGCAGCCTTAAGGCATACTATGCTGTTCTACTCTCATAAAACAAAATTTTCAACCGTATGTGGAAAAAAACTGACATTATAATCCAGTGCTTCCCTCTGGCAATCAAGGCAAGCAAACAGTGGCGAATATAAATTACCAATGCAAGACAGCAACTAAAGTTCTGGGATTTTTCCAAATTGTTTGATGATCTACTTATGTATGTGTCTTTTTAAAAATTATTATTATAAGCAAGCGCCTAGGCTAACATCAGTAAACATTCTGCAGATTAGACCTTCCCAATGTCCTTCTTGGTCACAAGGCCACATCTGGACATGGGCTCATTCTGTGTTTGTGCTCCAAATGTCAGGAAAGCTGAGCAGATTACCATCATGCAGAACGGTGATTCACTGAAGCTCACTATAAATTCTGCCATATACACACAGCCTTCTACCAGAATGGTGCACATCATGACGACTAAGGCAGTTATGGAAGTAAACAGCCATACTCAACAGAGCACATATTTAAAATGTCCTCTGTAAAACCAAAAATGTTGTGGTGCAATGTTAGACATGCTTGGCAAACCCAGACCGGTAGAAGTCTGTACTTTCCATGCTTGCGCTGTTTTCGTCACAATAGAGAAAATATTTCTCATTGGGCTAATGCTCATGGCAATATACTGTTCAAGTGAACACTATACTGTTTCACATTTCCTTGGTTTTTTGCATTACTAGGAACACTCAAGGCAGATCTGCTGATGCATACCATTGATTCTTCTTACAGGAACCCTACCAATGCTGCCCACATTTCAGCCATGCTCACCTAAGCACAGAGTGCATCCCAGAGATGTACCTCTATATGGCAAGCATGCAAACACCACCTCACTCACTGCAGAATTTGGAGATTTAAAAGAATCAGGGAGATGTAAAAGATCATAGAATCATTTGAGTTAGAAGGGATCCTTAAAGGCCATCTAGTCCCACTCCCCTGCAATGAACAGGGACACCTACAGCTATACCAGGCTGCTCAGAGCCTTGTCCAGCCTAACCTGGACTGTCTCCAGGGATAGGTCCTCCACCACATCTCTGAGAAATCTGTTCCAGTGCTTCTCTATCCTTATTGTAAAAATGTTTTTCCTTATATATCTCCTTTCTTTTTGTTTGAAACCATTTCTCCTTGTCCTATCACAAAATGATAACTGAGACAGGGGAGAGCACTTTGCATTGCCCACAGCTGATTCAGAGATCAAATGTAATGAGAACACATAATATTAGAATACAACATAATATTCTTTTGCCATAATCCTGTGGTCTAAGCAAGGGTTGCTTTTAACACTTTCTGTTGATTAACAAACTACAGTCTCTCTTACTGTTCTTCCACATTAGGTATTTGCATACAGTATGAAATTTGGATCTTACTCAAGTCAAACTCAAACTTACACAGGTTGGAACGAATCCACGACTTTATCAAGAATGTCTGCTCTTTCTCTCTCTTTAAAATGAAAAAAAAAAATGAAATGTTCTGAGTAGATGCCTTTCCTCAAGTGCAGAAATACATAAGCTTGCACTTCTTGCATGAACTAAGACAAGTCTGACCTCAGGGACTAATCTCCCTTCCCTCCCACATGGTTTCCAAAACACAGGAACACTGTACCCTGAACACAAACCTCTCTGAATACAACTCGTCACTGTTTGTCTCTCCACATCTCGATCAATTTGGCAGCAAGCTCCAGTTTCCCCAAGGAAAATGGTGGTTGTGAGAGCCGTGACCTCTGCACACTATCACTAGTCAAAGAAATCAGCCCGAAGGCATTTTAAAGCAAAACAAAAATTCTGCTGTAATTCACTTGCTAACATGTCAGATACTGCAGATACCCATGAAGAGTTGTTGAAATAACAGTTGGTATTTAAAAAAAAAAAAAAAAAAAAAAAAAGAAAGAGAAACACTTGGAGTTCACATTTCAACATCATTTTTAGTACAAGATGATTAAAAGGGCACCCAGAGCTGGGAACAGCCTTTTATGTCTTAAAAGAGATGAAATATTAATAAATTCAGCTCCATCAATTTGCTTTCAGAGGTTACTGTTGAACTAATTTTATTTTTGAAAATTCTACATTATTTCTGTCAACAGAGCTGCAGGGCTGGAACCAGGACTTGGGACACTGATTTTCTGTCTCCTGACAGCAGCAGTTGGGTTCCTCTTCCTTCGCCCACTCCCATGGCATAATGCAGAGTCCCCTAGAGTAGTACCTTCTTATATGCTCCCCTTTAATGTCTAGCTCACACAGGAAAATGAAAAAGGACAACTCTTGATTCTTTCTGTGCTTGTATCTGCAATCACAAAGAACACTGAAGCACTGTCTACAGTTATTTAAAGACTTGTTTTAGCTTAGAAGAAGCCATTACATCTGATTTCTTAAAAAAAAAAAAAATGCATGACAATTTTACAGACTGGAGATCTTCAGCCTTTTCTGTGACGAAGTCTGAGAATGTGTGGTCAACCAGAGCAGGGGGAACAAACATACCACACCTTGATTAAAGAGTTTCCAACTAAGATAAATCTATAACATCACAGGGAAAATGATGATTATGATGGAGTATTCCCACAGCTAACATCCACACCTTGCTTTGCCTGTTACAAAGCACTCCATCTAGTTGTGTCTCATTCAATTAGATTAAAGGGCACCCTAATGCCTGCATGTGTAGGTACTTGTACACTGCAATCAGATCAGCATTTAACCTTCTCTTTGATAAACCAAGTAAGCTGAATTCGTTAAGCCTCTCATTATAAAAGCCTTGATTCATTTGTTAGTTTTTCCTCTGACTCCTCTTCAGATTTTCAATAAGTCACTGAAGTGTAGGCACTAGAAGTGACAACACTATGCTCAAATATACTCTCTCTTTACCTACTTAATTAAATCTTTTTTTTTTTTTTTTTTTTAAACCAAGAAATGCATTAATTTCCTTGCTTCAGCATCAGTTTGGAAAGCACAGCTCTATATCTTCACTGACAGGCTCATTTATCCATCTGGTGAGCTAATACAAACAATTTTGCTGTATTTTAACCTAGTCGAAGAGAAGCAGTCAGCTGAAGCTCCACAGCTGGGAGCCCTGTGTTGAAGCAGAGGCTGCTTTCAGTCAGGTTTTCACTTAGAAAATTTAACTTGCAAGAACTCATCTGACCAAGTTCACGAGGCCAAGGATGAAGTCTGGCCTTATTGGTAGAACTTTATTTCTCCTAAACCAGTGCAAAATAGTGGCTTAGACCAACACAAACAAAAATAAAAACTTTTATACTGCCTGACTTAAAAACCGGGTTCTTCTGATCTTCTGTTCACTCCATCTCTGCATTTTCTAGTTTAAATCAAGAAATTCAAAATTAAAAAAAAAAAAAAAAGGAATGTGAATACTCTAATTTCCCCCCTCCCCCTTTCCCCACATAACATGCATATGCATAGAGATCAAAAGGGAACTGAGAAAATATCTTTCAATTCATTTTTTTCACTGCTATGACTACCCTCTGCCATTCCTTCTCTTCACCCATGGATATATTTACTGCACATTAAAAATAAATTCTGGTTGAGAAAATTATAATTAGGAGAGCCTTAAAAAGACTTCTCCAAAAATAAAATGCCACTGCTGTTTTAGAAATTACTGGGAAAAAATACTAAAAACATTGATGCCTATAGAAAGGCTTAACTCACAGAATAAATTGGCAAGGCACAATTAATTACACAAGTAAAAACTTCTGAATCTTGTCTTATCACAATGATGATACAGATACATAAAAGGACTGATTTTCCAAATATGCTATTGGACAATGAAGTATTCAGGAAGCTTCTTTTTATAATAGATATAACTCTTAAAATAATGACAGATCAAATCTGAGAAAAAGAATGAAGTACGAACCCAATGGCTAAAAACAATACTTTGACAATATGACCATTTCCCATCCTTTTGTGACTCTTTTGACTTCCAGTTTTAACTGTACTTTTATTATTCATCTGTAAAACAAGGATAAAAATATTTTCAACCTCACAAAGAAAGCTGAAAGGTCTAAATAACATGTTTACAGCTATTCAAAATCCTCTGATGGAAGGTATTCTATAACTGCTACTTATTATTAAGGCTGCTGCTATTATTCAGAACACTTGGCTGTGTTAAGTTAAATGAAAAACACCATCAGAAATATATATTGCCTTCAGATGCAGTAAAACTAGTAACATACCCTGAGAGCAAAGCTATTCTTTTTACACTATCTATTACCACCTGACAATAAAATAATCTGAATTGGTAAAATAATAGGAAACATTATCTTCCAATAGAATCCTGCCAAAAGACTCAAGCTTAAGAGGTAGCAGTCAGAAAAGCTTAGATAGTGTGTGAGGTTAGCAAGATTTCTGATTTTTGCTTTCTTCTTTGAGGATGCCCTTAGACCTCACTCTTTTCTTCTTGGAGGTCTGCTTTAGGTTTTGCTAGCAATTTGCTTGCTTCCCGCCTGTTCCAGTCAGCAATATCACTTGAAACTGAGAAGTATCCTGTTAGGTAGATCTTAATTTCCTCCACATATCTGAACCCTGCTAAGAGAGTTTAGAGGCAAATACATAGCCTCAATCAATACTGTGAACAGGAGACAGTAAGGACACAGGAAGTCTTCCAAAATGAAATAGCACTGTTGCCTTTCACATATTAAAAATGCATATTTTAAAAGGGAGTAAGTTATATGTACACACACATTTCAATAAGTGTATAAAATGGATGAATATAAATGAGAAACAAGTCAAAGCTGAAAATTTCTTAATGTTAGCTGACAACTGTCATTTGCTCTCCACAGTAACAAATAATAGGCTTTCTTCATATAAAAATCAATAATGATGTTTCTGGCTTCAGGGTGTTTTGATCAGTACCACACACGACATAAACAGCCTTTACAATTCTTTTGATTAAAAAAACCTCAACATTTGGTTGAGTCTCTAAAAGAACATTATATTTCTCATCAAACCTGCCCTGAAACAACACAGAATCATAATGTGTTCGTTTTTACTTTTAAATCAAGGTGAGTGAGATGCAAAGCAGACTGAAGGAGAAACCAGTCTTTTCTAATACATGAAGAAGAAAGGCCATTCTCTTTCCATAGCCTTCACTTGGGGAAGCATCTGAGCTTTATATGTCTCCACTGTGGGACCAGACATGCTGTGATCAGAGCAGATTGGGCTGAAAGCCCAGCTCTTGGAATCAGCCTCACTCTGGCAGCTGAAACGGGCTGGTCACTGCCTCAGAGCTGGGCACCAGCAGCTCTCAGGCACGTTAGCAGAAGACAGGCCTCATGCTATGACTTGAAATTGCAATGTGCTATTTCTAAATTGTCATAAAAAAGAGCGTATCTAAATCGAAAGGCCAGCAGCTATACCCACATTCAGAGAGTGCAACAGGCATGAACTCCCAGCTAAATTCTTATCATTTATTAGCTAATAATGAATTCAGTAATCCTTTCTTTCTCCTGGAGATTTCGAGGCAGCTGTGAGCTGTGAGCGAGGAACACTGAGCAGCCAGCAAGCCACACAAATAGATGCTTCTGCATTTATCTGACACTTCAGGAATTCAGATTTTTATTAGGCTGCTCTAGAGTTTTTCTTAGGATAAGAGACCTTGTAATTAGAAACTACCACAATCTTTATAAATACAGTGGTGCAATATGTATGTCTTAGATTGCAATTTTGTGATTGTGTGCTGTGAGAATAGATGCGTTAGTCACAGCTTATTTGCAAAATATCCTTCAGCAGTCTAACACCTAAAATATTTAAGGCTAACAATCCTCTTCCTTTAAATAGGACTTCCTCATGCTATAAAGACACTAACTTAAGTAAGGAATTCAGTGATGACCAAGGCTTTTTAGCCCTTCCCTATGCTGACTGGGAGAGGGAATAAATAATGGTAGAGGTGTCAGGGAGACTAATTCCCAGCTTTCTAGGAAGGTAGATGAAACATGTAGCCAAGGACTAGATATTTTGGA
Source organism: Chrysolophus pictus (assembly GCA_037305975.1). NCBI lineage: Eukaryota > Metazoa > Chordata > Aves > Galliformes > Phasianidae > Chrysolophus > Chrysolophus pictus. Next base: position 22,699,015 of record CM074582.1, read on the forward strand.
GGATCTGGGATTTAAATGCAGAAACTGCTAGGACTCCTCTGCAGAAATTGCAGTTCTGCAAGGAATAAGGCTGCTGAACTAATTATGAGTACGCACAAGTCTCCATTGTTCAGGCTTTATTGTGGAATTCCAGAGCCTCTGCTCTCCTCACCAGTAAATACCTCAGAAAACATGGTCTCTTTTTCCTCTCTTTCAGTAACACGTACCAGGCTAATTCTTCATGTTGTAGCTCAGTGATTCTGACTAAGATCTGGAAAACACAAACTATGCAGATTCCAGAATAACTAAAAGTGAAGTAGGAGCATTCCTAAGTGCTCCACAAAGGAGCAGAGGAAAATCTGAAGTGCTCTGTGTGCCTGCACTAACTATAAAGAGGCTAATAAGATGTCAGTAAGAAAAATGTCATCTCGGTTTAAAACAAAACATTCAGCTACTCCACAACTTTTAAGTTAATTGCTTAAATTTCTTTTCTGTCAGTCAATGAAGATAAGAGTCATATAATCATAGAATCGTTAAGATTGGAAAAGACCAAAATGACCAACTCCAACCATCAACTTATCACCACCATGCCCCTTAACCCACGGTTCTCAATGCCACATCCCTTTTCTCAAACACTTCCAAGGATGGTGACCCCACCACTTCTCTGGGTAGCCTTTTCTAGTGCCTCATCACTCTTCCTGAGAAGAAATTTTTCCTAATATCCAACCAGAAAGGTATTGCTGTTATAAAATTTCACATGTCCTCTGGAACATTTCTGAGGGAGATTAACAGAGCAGGCCCTGCTCCCTTGGCACTGCACATAGGGGAGAAGGGGAACTGAGAGTCCATGGACGGGCTGCACGGGAACAGAGGACAGTAGGCAATGAGCTGGCACCTCTGTCATCTGACTGCACCTCTAGTCCACTCCTCCTGTACACAAGGCTGAGCTCTGGAGCATGCTCTGGCATGGCAGCAGAGCACTAAAGGGCTAATATTCAGATCCTGTGAGGGGAACTGAAAGCTGCCGCATTTCAGTGCAGGACCAGAAGCAGTAGAGGCTCCTGGAGTGGGGCAAGGAGCCATCAATACAAGGCACTGTGTTCTGATTTGCTTGATTAGGGATCCTTCAAATTTCAGGGAGAGCAAATGAGAACTAAAGAGGTAGCAACTGAAAATGAGGGACATAATTGAAAATGCAGGAGAGGAAAGAGCAAATTAGTCTCTGCCAGTACTCTTGGGGAGAGGCCAGGGATACTTAGTCCAGGCGAGGTTAATGATGGAGAAAAGACAGAGATATCTGACCACATTACCAGTCAGCTCCTCCTTCTCTTCCTGTAGCCCATTCCAGCTGGCTCACTTTCCCTGGCAGATGTGAAATACTTCTCGTTCACTTTGCAGTGGAGACCTGAAGTTTAATGCAAAGACTCAGCAGAGCTTCTGCTTGAAGAACAAGCACTGAAGCAGCAACAGGGTCATGTTAACCACAATGAGAGTACAAATGGGCATTTAAAAACCAATCCTGGTCTAGCTAGATGGGACATATCTTGCTAATGTGAATGCTACAAGAGATAGTATAATCTTTGATTACCCCTGAGGCCATAACAAACTTGGAAGGAAGCATAAGAATTGCTGATTATTTTCTACGATGATACAATCTCAGAAGTTGCTGATATCACTTTTGTGCAGACTGACAGGTCCCTGGCTGTACTATTTTGACTGAATTTGAATCATGCAGTGCTGCTCTCATTTCAGGGCAAGGTAGAATGTATAGCTTTCAGATTTTTTTTTTCTAAGGCCTATATATCCCTTAAAGGGAGATGCAGGCAACAATCGTTTAGTTTGCTTTGTGAGATAATTTATTGCTTTCAACCACTTTAGCACACGCATAGTGAAAATCGTCTGTGATGTAACCACAATGCATTTTTCCTCATTCAGTCCACAAGACAAATGGCATAAGAAAATGAATTGGGAAGAAGAAGAATACAAAGGATGAATCCATGTGGTGAAAGCCAGGGTGCATAAAATTCAAGATTACACTTTAATAGATGCACAGTGGAGGGACCTAATTAAAACTGCACAGTAATGTTAACTTTGATTTTCACTAACTGTATGTATTTGACTTTGAAGTCTCACAGATCTTAAAATGTAATCAACAAACAAGAAGTTACATGGTAAGAAACCACTGAAGTCATTTTTGCATGCTAAATAACTATATTTATCAATACCCTTTTGCACAGCATGCTTTCCAAATTGGAAAAGTCTGGGAACGAGTCTGGGAACTTCCTATGAAGTTGGATCAACTTCTGCAACAAAGAAAACTATTTTAATAACATCAGTTCAAAATTTGATTCAAATTCTGCATTTTAGGCAGAGAGGTATGAGTAACTGAGCAAGAGCTTACAAAACTTGGTGCCAGAACTAGCATTCTGTCCACTATGGATCTGCTGTTGCAATGCTTCTCAGAGTGTTCTTTTGTGCAGCAACTCATGTTCAAGCAGTGATAGTCTGGTCACACCTGTTCTGCTCTGATAAAAACAATTTGCGGGTGCTCTGAGAAGCCCAGAAAGAACAGAGCACCTGTTCCACAAAACCTCACTGCTAGAAGTCCTTTGTTCTGCACTCAGAAGCTGATCCAGTCAAACAAAAAGGCCTCCTTACTAAGGAATAAAGGAATGCATCCAAAAGAATCAGTACAAGCATTCCCTCCCTAATTTGTCCTATATAATAAGCAAGTCCCAAATACCAAACAAAAATTTACTTGGAATACAAATAGATAAATACTACTGTAATACAAAATAGAAGCATCTTAAAGCAAATCTCACAATTGCATCAAGAAAATAAGCTACATCTGGGGTAGTCTTTCCTTTCAAAAAGAATAAGTCTTCTCAGCACTTTGTCTGAAAGCATGCCATGCAGAGAGAAGCAAGCAACCAGAATACATTCACAAACAAAAAGGGGACGCCAACGTTTCATCCATATTGCCACAGGTGTTTTCAGAATTGAAAACTGTTAATGATATAAAAAAAGGGCTTACCTGAGATTTATATGTTTCCTTCTAGAAGAGAACTGACTTTGGAAACTCAGTAGGGGTGCTCCTTTAAACAGGTTTCTAGTTAATATAATTTACCTCAGTTTTCCTACTGTTAGTTGTCATGCGAAACTTTTAAGATTTCATCAGAAACCACCTTCTGATAGAGCTTAGAAAAACATTTCTGATGTAAAGAAGACATTGAGACAACATTTCTTTTTCTCGTATTCAGTGAATACACACAAAGATGAACATTGGCATGTGCTTGCATTCTTCTCAGCCCTACTAAAGGGGAAGAGACTTGGTCTTGTGCACCATGGGTGTCACCATCTACAGTCCCTGACAAGGTCTCTCATGAAAGATTAATCTGTAGGGCAATTGACAGTTTTGGGGGCAGGCAGAAGGACAAAGGTGTTCTTCTAATGCTCTGCCTTTGCACAGGAAGAAATAAGAAGGCACTTCTGAAGATATACAAGTGAGGGGTCAGATAGGTTTTGATTCTGTTCAAATTTGATTTGGAAAAGTGATTTTGACAATTTTTACATCGACTCCACACACCTATTTGTATTCACAGTGAAAAAAAGCATAAACATTGAAACCTATTTGCAAAGGTTGTGCTAAGTTAAAAAGAAAAGATGTGTGACAGCTGGTGTTCGCTGTGCCTGTCAGAAGATAACCATAAATAATTTAGTTTTCCAATGAGCTTTAAAGTCCATCATAAAAGACTATTAAGGAAAATCAATACCTACAAGATAAATGGCAAAGTCCATGAATTAGAAATAGCATAGTACTTAAATACTGTTCCTCCAAAAGGAGAATTTAAAAATGTGGTGTCTGTGGTGCATAATAGTGTGATTTTGAATAATTACCAAAAATTTCAAGGGAGGAAGTAGAAAATATTTGCCACAGGCTTCTCTTTCATAACCTATAGAAGTTTGGGGAGAAGTGACAGGTGTGAAAGATAAAGACTCTAGAAAACAGGCAAATGGAATGTAATCCAGATAAATGTAAGGTAGTGTTTATAAACAAAAACAGCCTAAATATCAAAATTAATCTGCCTCTAGAGGCTACTGCAAGTCAGAAATTCAATAATACCACCAAAAGCAAATAATGGTTGACTACAACTACAGCATCCCCAAAGAAAAGGTTCTGTGAGATGTTACATACAGTTCTGTGAAAAAGCTCAGCTATAATACCAGTGGAACTGGAAAACAGACAAATCAATAACCAAATTCTCAAATGTATAGATAAGGGATAATGAATGTGAATTGCATCATGTCCAGGAAATGAGACACTCCTATTTTAGAATTCTAAAATTATACTGAGTTTTGGCTCCTGCGCTTTTAACATACTTGGATTTGTATCTTTCCTCTCTTTGTACGCATGCATGTGCCTGTACCCCCCAGATCACTACACATGTACAACCTCACGTTAGGCTGCTGACATTCTAGAGAAGCTGGCTGATATTTTATCTCACAAGTATTGCACAGCACCATGTGCTGTAGCACAAGATTTACTTGCAAGTGAGGAAGAAAAATAAATCCTCTGGCTGTACTAACTTGAAGTAGAAGGCTAGTTAGCAAAGGAAGAGAGCAGTGGTGGTTCAGCCGACCACAGCCTGTGGGTGGTGGCAGTGCCCCCCTTCCCCACAGCAGTGACAGTCACAGTGCTCTACAGTTCAGGGACCAGTCGTGGATCAACAAAACACATTCACTGACTCAGCAGAAATGACTCGCAGCAGTTTTCTTCCTGTTGGCGTTAACTAACTGGTTGGCAACTCATTCCACGCTGAATTATTTCCACACACAGAAACAGGACTGGCAGCATGCAAAATGGTGGCTTTGGTGCTTTCGATGTGTTTAAGCCAACAGAGTCAATGAAGCATCTGAGCCTTACCTGTCACTCTGTTTTTTCCCTTTAACATGAGGTTTGTTTTTTTTTTTTTTTTTTCAAACAGCATGAGATAGTCACACAAGGGAGCAGTAACCAGCACAGCACAGAGTTCTGTACGTCAACTTCAATACTGGATGTTAGAACTGACTTGGAAAGCATTACACTGAAACTAAATGCGGAAGCACCTTTACTTACTGTGTTAAAATTTGGGAAGAATCCAACAGCAGAGCTGCTGTCCACAGGGAAGGACATAAAGGGTTTGATATCCAGGGAAGGCTGCATCATCAAGGTAGGTGCACGCACAAGGGTGGGAAGTGCAGTAGTGCCTGCCAAGAGCAAACAAAACCAGCAATTCATAGTATTCTCTTTTCCGCATTACACACAGCATAACTATCTCTTGCTGATACAACCTCCACGAACAAATAGCACATGGAGGTAATAAAGTAGCTCTGCAGGAGTTAATATCATTAAAAGAAACCTATTTCCACATTCTACAGATGAGGCAGAGTGCTCTCCTACGGCCATGGATGCTCGGACGCTGAAGAGGAGACATATGGTGTATAAATCACCCTGGCAGGTAGAATAAATCCCTCCTAAAGCTGAACAATTCTTCTGTGCCAAAAAGACCAGGATGGGAGCCCATGGAAATCAGATGCTTTTGCAATTCCTGGTTGCCTATTAGATCAGCTAGCGCAGGCAGTACATGAGAGTTGAAATCCGGAGGTCTGTTTCCAAATAGCAAGTTTGTTTTTCCTTCTTCTGATGGCTTCTGTAGCTATCAGGTACTGCACAAACATCATTTCACTTAAGATTTAAAAGAATGCCTTTTGTATTACATAGCAATACAAATATTAGAAAACAAACAATTAAATAATCAGCAGGCAACACACAAAATCAATTCTTTACATGTAATGAAAAACATTTTCCTAATTGGAGCCTAGCACTTTCCCTCCAAACATGGGCTTTGCAGGAATGTACTTGCTGGAGTTGTTACACTTGAGCATCACCCCCTCAACAAGGCCCCAGAGGAACACGAAGGCACAGATGTCCAAACATTCATTTACAACTAGCTATCTGCTCTATCCACACAATGGTGTGCCTAGCACACTGCTTCCAGCTCTGCCTATGGAGTGTTTTATTTTCCCTGAAATCATACAAAATAGATTTCAAACAATATTTTCCTCCTGAAATAGGAAAATGAGGAAAAAAAATTCAGATTCTCCTTCCTGGGTCAAATAAATAATTCAACACAGACTGGAGCAGAGACTGGAACACAAGTCTCCCTGGTCTTTACAGGAGGTTGAGTCATTCCCTGCCTTTCCCCCAGGACCCTCCTCTCCCCTGCCCTCCCCCCCCCGACAGAATTTCTCCATCATTACCTCCCTCTCCTGCTCACAGTGGCCAGCACATCAGCCAGGAGCATAACAGTCCTCTGGGGAGCTTCTTTGGTCTCAAGCAAAGCAGACACAGTAACTAAGCTTTTTCTCACAGAAGTTGCCTGAGCTTTTTAAACACAGTCAGGAGGGGGAGGGAGGAGGAAAAGCAAACCAAACAGTCTTCCTTCTCTTCTCCCACAAAATCAAATTGTTTGTATCTGTTTGCAAGACGCCAGGCAATCCACATGGGCTGCTGAAGAACCAGTTTTCCATTAAACATCTCCCTTTCTCTCTGTTAAGGGCATGCAAAATTCAAGGCAGAGAAATTTTCCTCTTTGTTCATCTCATCATTCTGCCTCCATAGACATGATTTTAAACCCATTCTCTGGTATCTGAGAGAGAAGCAGAGCTCAGAAGCCAGATGGGTCTGCATGAATTTACTGGATAGCCAGACACTTACAACTAGCCCTGAGCTCAAATTCTGTAGGTGCTAGAGACACAGACAATTTGATCACAGCTGCAACATAATAAATGCTATATTCTAGTCTAGCAGATGAGCAGCAGGCTATAATCTAATCTCTGTTTCTTCTACAAAGAGTGAGGACAGCAGAAAGGTGGGTCATTGACAACTGTGGAGAGAGAACTGGATACTCTCCCAGCTGAGCTGCACAAGAAAGGAAAAATATATTCGAGATACACTATTGGAAAATATTTTTTCTCTTCTGCTATCTCAATACTTTCATAAACATAAGCTTTGTTTCAAGTCTTTAGGTCAGTTAAACTCTGTGTTCTGCCCCTGCATAAGCCCCTTGCAACTTGATGATTCGGGCTCAGTTAATTAAGCCAAAGCTTATTCAAGTGGAGTCACAAGAAGCTAAAGGCTACCTAAGACGCCCATAGTTCCTACTTCATATCCATAATGAAAAAAAATGAAAATAGAAATGCATCAACAGGAAAGCAGTGTCTCAGAGGATTTAGCCACAGAAAATATCTTCAACTGCAAAAATGATGATTATTTCTACTAGCTTGTTCTGAAACAGTAGCTTTACATAATTTAGGTTTGAACTGTACTCAAACAGCAGCTATACTGTATTCAATTACCTAAAGTCCACGGAGTGCAGTCATCAAACTTCTACAAACTTCTTTTAGAAGTTCAGAAGCAATTAAGATCCACAGAGTTAATGAAAGACCTGATCTCTCTTTGCATATGAAGCTATGGTTATTTTAACTATATTTTACAGAAAAAAAAAAAAAAAAACAACCAAACAACAAACAGCAACAACATAGTTAACTTGTCACTGAAGTTTAAAATTAGAGTTAAGCTGAGTTTCTGATACTGTCTTTAACTGAGGTATAAAAAACGTCATCATAAAAATTTTTAAAATTAGAAAACAGTCAGCATCCAATAAAATAGCAATCTTTGTATTCCTCATCTGGGCACAGACCACTTCTGAAATCTGCCCTCAGCTTTGCAGATCATGGTGCTTCTGCTGCCAGAACAATACATGTTCAGACTAGGATACATTCAGAATCCATATGGAATAGAAAACATACACACCTACTGGACTGATTAGTGAAGGCACTGATAACAAGAAATTTGTTCACTTCTGTTTTGCAGTTTGCTACTGCTACTACTGCCAAACAAATACCAGTGGTCCAATTGGACTGAAGTTTTATTCTCAGAACCACATTTGAAAGCCTCTGGAAGAATGACCAGGTAAAGACGACTCAAACTACAGGAGGGAGCACTTCATGGCATTCGTTCTATTAAATTGGACAGAACCCACTTTCCACTGGTATTACTTCCAAATAGATTCTTACCAGCACTCCACCAGATCTGTATGCAGACCTGAGCTAAGCTGGAATGCTGGCACAAGAAAGATGGAGCTGACAAGCTTCATTATCATCATAAATTTAACAGATGTTTACCATTTCATTAGCATTTTAATGATAAAGAAAATTTACCATGTCAAAAACAGACTGTTTTAAATATTTGTGAATCTTTGGCGTAAATAACTGATATTTCTTGTAAATTTATTTATTCATTTCAAGTTCGAAATTTATAAACATTATTTTATCTCTTTAGAATAAATAAATAAATAAATAAATAAAAGAAACTACCTTCAACTCTGAGTGCCACTGCAGGAGTTACCTCTGCACAGGCCATGCAAGCAACAGACTGCCAAATCCTCAAGTGGTATTTTTTAGTGTTGTATAAGGAGGGGAAGGCAGGCCTTCATGTGAGCAGATGACTCAAAATGTCTCATTTTGTGCAGGAGCACAGTCGTGTCAGAGGCAAACATCATCATGTCTTGTAGTCATTGCTCATCCTTTCCAAGCAGGAGAGGTGTTGATTTCAGCAAAACACAAGAGCACAACTGCTAAAACTTGAAAGAATATTCTTGAAAAGCATTCGCTAAGGGCCACTACAGAGAAATCCAAAGCCATAATCAATTTCCTCTTCTCTTTCATCACCTCGAGATGTTTCTACATTTCCTTAGTCCTTGGATCCAAGTAGTCCAAACTCAAGACAGGAACAATGGGAGAGTAACTGATGTGCAACTCAGACTGAATGAAAGTATCCCGTTGGCAATCTGCATCCACTTCAGATTGCACACGGTCACCTTTAACATGTGACCCAACACAGTATTAGGAGATCAACAGGATCTCATCTGTTAACATCCACCATTACCTACAATAGTTAAAGTTAAAAAGTGTCAGTATAGGGACAGGCCATGCTGGCTTGAATTACCTGACCCTTTTTGGCTATGCAGAGCCATGACCTCCTAGATCAATGCATAGTAGTCTCACCCAGACAGTTCTTAGACGGAATCTAAGAATAACTGAGGGGATGGTGAGTTCTGGGCACTCTCCTCCCTTGACCTCTTTTAAAGGTAGCATTTTGCAGGCATTGCTTTGAGCCAAAGGTATCCTTTCAAGAGGGGAGGGCAACTTGTCCCTTTGGTTTTGCACACACTGGCTGAATTCATTACATACTGCAACCACACTAAGCACAGTCACCCTACTTTTAGACTTCACACTGTCATCTCAATTTACAGCCTTTTCCTTCAACACTCCAGAATACTTAAGACCAGACAGGACATGTTTGAAACATTTCAGGAAACAGTACTGGGAGAACTTTGCATGCATAATCTTTTTCTGGGTCTCCACAGCTTTCAGTACAGTTTATTAATTTTGTCAGTGCAAGTTTTGAATATTGTCAGAAATACTTATTCAGCATGAGACTCAAAAACAGTTTTATAAACAGCTTAGAGCCCAGAGGTAGTACCTAGGCTTTCATATCAAATAAAACTCTCTTCAGCTCTATTGCCTATGCTTTGCAAAGAACACAAAACAAACAAACCCAACACTTGCTTTTATGCAGTTTTATGGGAATACTGGCACAATTAGATTTTGTGTTTATAAAAAATAGAAGCAACTCCTAGCTACAGAAATAAACGCCATAAAAAACGTCATCAGAAATCTTGCCTAGGATCTGATGCCCCCATTCCATCTTCTCCAGGCACGTTCACTGGGATTTTTTCACCGTAAATGATAGGTAAGACTGGTTGATTGCAAGTAATCACATCTTCTAGTTTAAGTATGTGATTATAGATGTCATGTACAGCACCTATCTCCCTATACTGAACAGTATAAATATTAATCTTTTTTGCTACCGAACGTTATTGGTTCAAAGGATTCAGGAACTTTCTGGTTTTGTTATTTTAGGTAAGCTATACACGAGCATTACAGAGTGCCATGTGTTCCTGCTCATGCTTAAGATAAACTGCTAAAACAACATTAAGCCTATGTGAAATAATTTTGATTTTCTGAAAAACAGGTGCTGTTTTAAGTAAAATGTTGTAAAAAATAATGTAATAAGTAAAAAACAATGTATTAAGTAAAAGCTATCCTGTAATATCATTAATAATATTTACGAACATTAAAACAAACTCTCCTCTTACATACAAAACAAGGTAAATAAACATAGCACATCAGTAATTTTTTTCCAGAATTCAACAGAACAAATATTGCTTTCTTGTGAAATTATGATAACTGAGACTTCTGATAGGGATTTTAGTCTGTTGAAAGTGAAGCAGTAAAGGAGAGATAAGGCTGCTCATTCAATAGTTTCCTAACTGGCAAATTAACATAATTATATGAAATATTCACTACCCAGACAATGCAACTTATTTTTAAAAAATACATTGAAGTAGAACCCCGGTATATATGAGATAAAGGCACAGCCCCCCTTTGACAATAGGAAAAATGCTAAGAACTTCTGCATCCCCAGGGCAACACATAAACTAACTCATTAATGAGTGAGGATGCAGGTCCTTTGGGGTTGATATGGTTATCACTAGAGCTAGCTACTCATCAATCTTCTAAAGCTTGGGGAGTGCACTGAATTCATACTTAGATGTTATTCAGAAACTGAGGGAACAGTCAGCCCTTGCATGGACTCATTAACCACCTTAAACAGCACAAGTCATACATGTCTGGCAACTAACAGTGCATACAATTCTCAAATCTGTTTTTTTGTTGATGGTGGTTAGGTTTTTTTTTTTTTTTTTTTTTTTTAGAAGCTACAAGGAAAGACAGCAAGAGCTGGTATAGAGCTTATGGCTATTCAACAGCATTAAGGAAGAGCCACTCTGCACAAGCATCTTAACACAACTTATGAGAAAGCATTAACCCGGGTCTAATCTCGCAGAGCAACATTTGGATATGAAATGACACACCATATATTTTCATTCCAGTCTGAGTTTATTTTTTCAGTGGTTGCTTCAAAAAACCCAGAGGCATTTAACGCAACTTCACTGCAACATACAAAATTACCTATATATTGTACAGTTCAAGCTCTTCATGCTCAAGTATTACTTATCTAAACCAAGTCAGATTATAGAAATAACTCTCCCCCTACAAATTAAAATGTGATTTCCAGTATGCTAGAAGTTAGTATTTCCATTATTATTTCAAAATAAATGTATTATCAGACATACTGACAGAATTCAGTATTATCCTTTTGTAAAAAATCAGATACTGTGAAATAAAATATTTCTACTTTTCAAATACATGTAGGATTTCACCAGTTAGATCAGTACCGAAAACTGAAACCTGATGCTGCTGAAATGAATGGATTTTCATAAATCATTTCATAAATCCAAAAAGTCAGCTATTATTTACTCATCTAGTGTTGATAATTATATATAGCTCATTTACAATCAGAAAAGTATAGCTATGTGTTGCAAGTATTTTTTCAAAAGGATTGTAAAATAAAAACAAACATGCAAAGCAAGCAAATCTTCATGAGACCAGACCACTCCTCAATAAAATACTGGGGACTGACCTTGAATCACTTTGATGTCTATGAATTTTTAATATTTCTCTAATTGCTCTCCATTTCCAATGCTTTATGATTAAAGGATGTTCAGTTCAATAATGACAATGTAGACTACATATTGTAGTCTATGCATGTACTTGATACGAAGGGAATAATGGAAAAGCTGGTATTTGAAACCTCTATTATAATATTAATTTTCAATAGAAATATTATTTCAATAGAAATATTTATTCCCCTAATCTCTACAGTTAGTACATCAGAATCATAGAGAACAAATATTGATGTTTACACACAGCGAGGGCATAGAAAAAACTGAAAAGTGTAATTTCACCCACTATTTTAAAGACAAGTAGATCAAAATAGATCAAGAAAATCTTACTCTCCTTGCAGTCGTACTGCATTTATAACAGTTCGAAATAACAGCTGGAATCCCTGTGGATTTTGTGTAAAGACAGCAGAACAGATGGAATGAGCAGGTAAGTCCAATTATTAGAAATGGAACAGACTACCCTGCATTTTCCTTAAATAACTGTGTTGCAATTATCAGCTCCTAACATTTGGAAGAGCCCTGTCCCTCCTCAGGTTGGCAGAATGTGTGACTCACACCACTGCCCTCTTTCTCCTTTAGTTCCCCTCTTCCCTGTACTCTTGCAAGCTGAGAAAGGAAAAGCTTCTGCAATGCCCAGCTTGAATTTTACAGCACCTGTGCTATCTTCTTCCACACACATTCTGCAGTACAGAAACGAATTCTAGAAGCGTTATACTGGCATCAAAGCATGGTGGTTGGCAGCAGAGCCTAAGAATTAGACAAATTAAGGAACATCCTTTACTATATTCAGAAGAAACATCCTGCCTGCTGTAGAACCACAGTCTTAATATCTATAGATACTATAGAAATATTTGTCATTAGTTTTTAGAAGAGCTAACTCCCTTCTGCTAAACTTCTAAACCAATCAAGGTGAATTTTTCAACTGGAAAGCAGAGTGGCACATTACCTCCTAACATCATTTAGTTTAATAAGTCAGATTTTTTTCTAAACAGTGACAGCTATTAATAAACGCAGTACTTTCACATGCACTGGAGTTAGCTGGAGCTTTACAGTCTACTCTACTTGCTTTGTTCTGGGAACCCCTTCCATTTCAGCCTTTGTGTTGACTTTTTTTTTTTTTAAATGCATATTCTTGATGCATCAGGCCTACACATGCCCCAGGATGAAGCACTGCACTCCATTTCCTCTCTGATTAACACACAGGCACAACAACCAACATGTGCTATCAGCTTACTGCCATATCAGTACAAAAGCAACTACGTTTTCCTACAGGAATCTGTAGGGACTGAGATTTGATGATGAGCAACCCATTAAAGACAAATACATTTACCTACAGTATGGAAAAAGTATCAGGAAAGAGTATAGAAGTGTCTTTTGACTTAACACCTTTCTTTACAAAATGAAGCGTCTCTACCAAGAAACAGCTACAAAAACGACCCAGTTTACATTATCTTATAAATTCCCTTGTATTGGGATCAAAACTAGTTGCAGTTAGCTTACTAAAGAACGAGTTCCCTCCTCTGCACTTCTCATATAATCTGATTTCCTAAAATCCAATCTTTTTTTTTATCCTGAATTCTAACACCAATCCATATCAGCCTCAGCATAGTCTTTTCTTTGGAGGCCCTGAGTTGCTATCCACCGGCAACAAACATGGCAATCAGAGGGAGTGCTGCTGGGTGACCGTTTTGTTATTGCTCAAAGCCATCACAGCTTATCTTTTACAGTTGGGTAATGTCTGCAGTTTTATATAAAATCATTTTATGTCTGCAATTGGCTTCTTTCTCCTTATTCCACTTTAATACTCCAACAAAGCAGCTCAGCAACAAATATAATAGGGGATCCAGACCCATATGCATTGTCACAGCTGTGTCTAATCATTTAACCCCTTAAGACAATTTCTAACTCTCTTAAAAGAGCTCTTAGCTCAGAGAATTTAACGCTTCATTTGCTTTTCCCACCTATTACACAATCACCTCTAGAACATTCAGCTACCTAAATTGTTTCTTGTTTTCTTTCTCTAAGTACTTCTATTGACACAGCTCCCTAAACGTCCTTCAGATAAAAGACTACAAACAGGTCATTTGGGCTCTTTAAACTGTTTGCTGTGGAAACCAGGTTCACTACTGAACGAAATTAAGGTGTGTTGTTGTTGTTTTAAATGAAGGTGTTCAGTGTTTCAGAAAATTCAAAAGGAATTTGAACATTCAAAGCATCTCCCACCTATCCAAAGCATCACAATTTCAGTCACGCTCTCCCTTTTATTTGCTCTCATTTTCATACTATGGTAGTTACTTTTAGAAGAACCATATTCCAAGAGAGAAAGACTATGAGGCAATGAGACAGGGAAGAAAGGTGGAGTTTAAAGATTTCATGATATTGTCCATGTAGCCTACAATAAACACTGAATTTTAACTGCCCTGCCAAAGCACAGGGCATGCTGCAATAAAAGCATCTGTCCAAAAAAGGTAAAATTGGCAACACTACTAGGCAGATTTACTAGACTTAAATTAAACTGCGCGTGTAGTATAAGTGATATAATAATCCTTTTTACAATATTGAAGAAAATCCTATATGACTTAGAAGTAGTTTAAAGAAAACAAAAAACAACTTCATAATTTCCTAGTTAACACTACAGAAGGGAAAATGTTTCTCTCTCCTTAACTTGTCCAGCTCTCCTTGGTGCTCTAACTAAAGAAACAAGAAAGTCTCAGAGGATTTCCTGAAGGACTGCATTTCTCTCTTCATCAGATGCCCTGCTGTACCCCCCTCTGCTCAGAGCCCATGCTTCTCCAAGCCAAAGCAACAGGCATGTCAAAAACTCTGCTTCTTGAGCTCTAGGAATTACGAGCATCCTGTTATACTGTAAATGGAAACAAAAAGCACAGAGATTTCACCCTACTCAAGAAACCAGGAGCCAGACACACTAGTACTTCTCACACCTAAAAACACAACCGTGCTTCAGAACGCGAAAAGGGGATAGGAGTTACATTGGTGACCAAAGTTTAGGCCATTTTTAAATGGAAGAAAAATGCTACAGATCACCAGAGACTTACAGTATTCAGAAGTTGCAGAGCTTTCACTGAGACCACTCAACCATGAATCATTTCAGCAAAACAAAGGCACAAAACAGACCGAGTTGTCCCACAAAGGCTTCCCGCCGCTAATTGGTGTAACGATGCTTACCTTAGTGCCTAGGGCTACAGCCCACCTCCACCGCAGCATTTAAACATACACAGCATGAAACTCAGAGATAAATAATCCTTGCAGTTCGGCACGGTGCATTTGTGATGCTAGGTGCTGCGAGACAGTGGGCAACCAACAAGTCCAAACAAATCAGGGCTGCTGTTATTGTATGCTTAGCTTTAATTACCCTCGAGGACTCTGTTTGCAACTTGACTCCAGAGGGAAGGCAGCCTACTATTGACATCACCAGATCAAATATAACCTAAAAGACTGACAAGCGGCATTTCAGCAGCTCATTTCCTATTATTGTTCTTAAAACTAAGCTTGGGGATTACAGCTTTAGAAGGCTAGCTGTCTGCTGCAGAGCTGTATCTTTTAAATAAATTCTTCTTTTATATTATTATTTTTAAAACAGATGGTGTCTTGCTCAAGTTTTTGAAAAAGTTCATAAAAGAGGACCTTGAAGAGCAGGGTTACAGAGACACTGAAGGGTCATGAGATTCAGAAGATCAGAGCCCTCAAATCCTGACTCTGCTGTATTAAGGTACACTACTATATTTACTCATCATTCCTGACTTAGAGAATAAGTAAAAAATCCAAAAAAATCATAAAACTATATACATGGTATCTAGCCTGAGGAGAAATAAAGGCAACGGATTTATAACTAACTGATTTAGTAGCACAAATCATCACATCAGTGGCCTTACTGAACATTAATTAGTGGAATTAGTAACTGCCATTTGAGTAGGAATATTATTTTGAAAGCAGCAGTGCACCAGGCCTGCCTGGGCTGGGTCGCAGAGTTTCAATGCTGTTATGTCTTCAAAGACTGTATGACATGAACTTGGGCAACTCTCCCCTCAGTTACATTCAGAGACCCAAGAAATAAAATAAAAACTTATTTAAGAAAATGTTTCTGTAAAATTAATCAGACTGGACCAAAGAAGAAAACTTCTTTGGTGGGAAGGTGGGAGTCAATGTCAAAAAAGCATGAAAGCAGATTCATGAAGACCGCCATGCAGCTTGCATCTCTACCCATGACCACACTTGAGCAGGCTGGACAGCCTCACCACCCCTGCACTCCACTCCCAGCTCCTCCCTTAAGCTGGCAGAGGGAGTCCCAGCATTTATAAACAAGCCAGCAACAAACCAAGAAAAGAGAAACATGCTTTCAGCCAGACTGTCGAGCTGGTCAAACCGAACCAACAGCCATCCAAAGAAAGCAGTGAGACAAGGGTGGACAAAAAGAAAAATGAAGAATGTTGTGAGAACTGATGCCTCTCATCCATGCCCAGACTCGACTGAATTGGCCCTCAGCTTCCTGGCAGCATAGCAGACAAATTTCATGCCTGTCACAATGTTCTTCTGGTTCCCTCTCTCAGTACAGCATCCACCTAACAGAGCACGGTTCTATCACTTTCAGCTTGTGCTACACAGCAACCCTCACCTGCATTCACAGAGTTATGAACCCTGCTCACCTGCCCTTCTAGTTATTGCTCAGCTCCCGTTCCCTTTTGTATGCTTTGGCATAAACTTATTTGTCTCTTCGAAGAGAAGATAATAGACCCGTTCTTAAACTCACATTGGCCCTTCTCCTCTTTCAAAAACACTGTGAAACCATCAGGTCTTTTTTAGTGCTCTGGGACTTCCCAGTGTCTTCACAACAGTAACAGCTTTGAGATTTCCATTAATGCAAGTATCCTTATGCAGCATTTGTCAGAACATTTAAGATCCCAGTTCATCAAAACACTAACTTGTTCTTACATAGCAATCTCACCCTTTCACCACTTGTAGTAAGATGATGGCCACGTTAACAGAATCACTCTTTTTAAAACCAACAGTGCAAAAACACCACATAATCCAATCTTCTTTGCTTCTTCTGGCATTAATGAATAACAATCCATCCTTCTCCTTGCTATTCTGTAAATATTGCAAGTGCATTTACAGAATGATTTCTTAAAGTTTGATGTTTCTGTCTCATTTCTTGCTTTTAAATTTTTTTTTTCCATTTTGTCCTTTACATTCACATTACTTTTTTTCTTTCATCCTCTATAATTTGAACTACCTCCGCTTTCCTATCTCCACATAGGGCCCTTGTGCTTCAGAGTTGAAAGAGCTTACATTTAGTCTAGCTTTCCCTGCTACACTTCCTGATACTTTGCACTAGTGCTTATACTAAGGAGTCTTTAAAAGAATTTCCAAACTCTTTCAGTATGTGTGATAAAAGCTGCATGATTTAGCATGAAGTCAGGCAAGATGACTATTCTGTTCTTAAGCCTATAAAGAATATAACGTCATCTCATTTCTATAACAGGTTTTCACTATCTTAAAGAGTAATATTTCACTCTGACTTTAAAAGTTATAATCCTTAATTTTTTGTTTCCTCAATTCTAATGAACTAGACAGATGTTGCAGCATACAAGCTTCAGCCTACCTTCAGGAAAAGGTAGAAGTATTTCTCTTGTCCATTTCTTTCCTAACCCCTGGCTATGTAGTAAGGTAAATATCAAGTGTATAATTCTGAGAAGATTGGAGCAGTGCACATCTTTACATTCTTTCTTCTCCATTCTGAACTTTACTACTTCTGTTTTAAGAATGTGACTGTGTTTCCAATCACTGAGCTTTGAATTCACATATAAACCTTTTTTCTCAATTCTCTTGTCTGCCATGCAGATTTACCCTTGCTTCATGCTTATTTGTTGGTTAGACTGAAATAACAGAAAACTTGTGTACTGAAGGCAATACACATTAGAAAACAAGAAACCCCAATATCATACCTCTGTGCTTTTCCTTTTTAATGCATGTATTTGCTATCGTGAAAAAAAAAAAAAAAAAAAAAAAAAAAAAAAAACCAGGGGAAACAAAATTGCTGGAAAAACTTATAGCCCGGGAGGTACAATGTGCAATGCACAGAACTCCAGCAAACGGTCCAAGCTTGCATCTGTTACCCCGGTGTGAATCCATTATCGTTCCTTTTAAGTGCACAGCCTCACTGGGATTAGCAGCAGTGCAAGCGTGAGATCTGGCCGATTAACATCGCCAGGAGGGGCGCTGTGTAGACACAACAGCTGCCAGGTCAGATGCTACAGAGTTTCACAATGCAAAGGAATAATAAAAGGAGCGACCAAGGTATTTGTTATCAGACTGATACTATATTAACAAATACTTCTACACGCCCTTCATAGACTAATGTTCTCCCTAAGTTGCTACGCAAAGAAACCCAGTAAATATGTGGAACAGCAAATGGAAAGAGGCAAATAATTATCACACCACACAGACCACAGAATCTGCAGTGAGGGGGCCAGAATAGCCAACAGCCTAGGGAAAGGATCACAGCCCACCCTCCTAAAACCACACAATCTACACGACACACCGCACCCATCTTGCGCATAATTGTCACAGAAGCATGCTGAATTGGGCAAGAGAAGTTTGCAAAGACAGGGATGAAAGACTGGTTCCTTAGCAAAGGTCTAGATTCAAACATTCCTGTGGATACAGCAGTCATGGATTCACAGTTGTCCACATTCCACAATGGGTTTAAAATATGCCATATGTTTCTGCAGCAGAACAGTCCATCTGAGAAAAGCCATGCTGCAGAATACACTCCATCAGCAGAATCCAATCCAAGAGGCTAATCCAGGTGCGAGAGATGATTAAGAAGTAGGCTCTGAACTGGTGTTTTTAGAAGTACTCACTGGAGGTCAATCGCCTATGAGAATGAGCCCATAGTTTCAGCATGGACATCCTCAACAGCTGGCATAAACAACCCTCCTCCACCTCTACTGATGGTATGTACACCCTTGGAGTTCGCATTGTTCTCCAGAATTTCCAAAGCTGTTCTTTGGATAGATTTGATATTCAAGTTTACGTGAAAATTGTCTTTAATTATAGTATATGCATTCCAGCACAGGAGGAAATCACGGAAATGAATTTGCCATTAATCTGCTTTCATGTGCTCTAATTAGAAAGATCATGATAGCTCAAGTAGCTTTGTAACCCAGTAGAAAGCGCAGCAGTGACAGCAAAGCTGCAACGTCCTAGGCTGTAAGCGAGGATTTGCTCAAATACAACAGACACAGAAAAAAAAGGAAAGGGGCAGCTTACTTTCAAAAGGCTGCAGAGTAGACAGGGATCTCCAGTGAGATACCCTTGCTTCCACTGCCAACCCTTAAATGAGGTCTGGGAAGAGGTGGATCCTGGTTCCACCCCTTCTGGTCACTCAGTGCACTGCATACACCTGAGCTCCCCTGGGTTGGCCCTGCCTTCCCACCACGTGCTCAATCACTGATTCAAGCCCTGACTTAGCATTTCTGCTAAAAGCTTCAAAAATAAAACTAAGAAAAAAATCCTTGAGTATTTAAGAAAGTGTAGTCACAGTGGGGAAGAGAACAGGAAAGAACAAATCTATTTTTCAGTAACAGAATGTTTACAATACAGAGAAGTATTCTACACCTACCCCCTGAAGAAGCAGCATCTATTAAATTTTTTGTCGTTACTTCGCTTTGCTTTGTTTTAAGTGAGAGACTACTTAACTACAGATTTTGCAAAGACAATTTATACCTTATGCAGAAATGCCTACTTCTACAGCACTTTTTCCCAGTACATGAATTTCAAACATGTTCTATTAAACACTTCAGAAAGTTGCACAAGACAAAAATGAGTCATGCAAGGTGAAATTTAATCCTCAGATGTCTTTTCTATTACAACAGAAATGTATGTAGCATATTTTAAAACCCTTACAGAGAGTACATTTGAGTAGAAGTCAGTGACCAACAACTGAATTAAAAACAAACAAAAACTTTTGTCTTTAGACAGCACAGCTGCAAGAATAGAAAGAAAAACATTATTTTTAGCACATTTAATAGCACTGATTGCAACAATGAAGAAAAATCAAGATTCTACAACAAAAATGAGCAAATATGCCTAATGATCCGTTCTAAATTCATTTCCAATGTCAACAGAGAAGTGCTCATCTTATGCAGCACCTTGTTTAAATCTTGGCACCCATGACAAAGGAAAGGAAGAATGAACTTAAGCTGGGGATATGAAGAAATCATAAGAGCACCTTATGGATTCCAGCATGGTCAGAAGAGAAAAATTTCAACTAGTTTTGTGACTGTAAATCTCCATGCCTATAACAACAGGGGTTTGGGTAGGATGAGCTTTGTTCAATATTTCTATGCCTGAATGTGCATATTCAAACATAACAATAGAAGAAATCTGTATATCAATTTAAAACCAACTGCTCTTTGTGTGCTGGGATAGATTATAGATTGATGAATTAATCCAGCAGGCAGCAGTGCAGAACACAAATAAGACAAAATAACACAAAAACTGCAGAAAATAAGAATATCCTGAATATCCACTGAAAAGTTTTTTATAATGACAACTTTTGGCACATAGTGAGAATTATGAAAAAATATAGTAGAAACAATTGTACATGTTTCCAAATAATACTTGAGTTGCAAGAGTGAAGGACTGACCTGTTAGAGTGGCAATGAAAGATTAGGAGGAAGAAGCCCAACTTCCTCCTCTGCATAAAACCATTATGCATGAATCCTCATGACCTGGCAACAACTTAAGGGACAAAGCTCAAAGTATCAAAATGAACCTTCCATGAAGGAAAGAATTATCATTTGCTTGATGACGATGCTTACTATATTAAGTAGCAGGCACCTCTTCACTTAAAAAGGAATTACAAATTGAAGTGATGGATATAAGAAGCAAGCTTCAGAAAGTCTAGCAAATATAAACAGTGAGATAGTAACAATCCACAACCGAGAGAGGCAAGGGGCAATGCAGGCTATTTGAAAGATTAGCAAAGAGTTGTGAAAGTTTGGAGATTAGAGAGAATTGAAGGAAAAGGATATAACTGGAAAAGAAGCCAATGAAACCCACCAGTTTCATTGGGGGAAATTTCTTAACACCAACATTGCTCTGAGTCATACTTAGTGCTCACGGTGGCACTCTTTTTGAGCTGAAGCAGACTGTGGAAATAACCCCCCAGAGAATCTGGGAATCTCAACAGCACACAGGACGGTATCCAGACTGAATAAAATGGTGTTGTATGTATAGCAGAAGCAATGTCTTATGGATGAGAAGAGGCTTAGATGACCAGCAATGTGTACTGTGATTGCATCCATTAAAGACAAATTGCAACGAAGATATTTACAGCTAGTGCAATATATATATATATTTTTCTTTTAATTAAGTATAAACATGGTCTTAATTGGTTTTAAGGAGGCTGTTCTTTCAGACAGTTTTATCAAATTTCTCAGTGAGAAATCAACACAAAGAAATTTAGCAGAAGCAAACTAAAGCACAAACATATGCTATAAGCATGAAGGATGCCCCAGGAGCAGTGGATTTTATCCTGTTCAGTCCACAGCAAAAAAGTGGGTCCTTTCTGCTAAAACAAGATTGCTAAAAGCTTGGCAAAGTATGAAAGCATGTAGAGTACTTCTTTTTTCTTTTCACAGAGAAAAAGTTTTCAGTGCAATAGGAAATAGGAGCACTTATTTCTGCCTGAAATTTTCATGTGTTTTTCTGTGGTATTTGCATTTTTCTTCAGTTTACATGCAGAGAACAATATAAACACTGTACAGGAATTGTTCTAAGAGTTATATACCAACTCCTGCAGACAATTAAAGCAGAAAAGCTTTCCATATTTACTTTTCTGCCTGATCTTGTTGTTGACAACTGAACGTTTTAATAGCACTCAATAGTCATTGCAAATTCTGGGAAAAGAAGGTTGCTAAGATTCCCTCTCATACTAAAGGTGGAATTTTCCACTTTGTATAAATACTATTTTTGTCAAATTTGTATAGAGTCCTGCTACTGCTGTACATGAAATGGAAAGTTCCACAAAGAAATGGAACTGGGAACTTTTGTTCATGGGACATTTATTTTCATACCAAGAACAAACAAGCACCATAGTCACGAGCAGGACTTCTTATCTGAGCAGTAAATAAAAAAATCACAAGTTTATTCCCAAGCATAAGTTCTGTCTCATTTCAAATTTTAATTTTCCACAAAGCACTTCTAAGTTCATGATAACACACCATGACAGCTGCTAGTTGTCATACCCCTGACATCCACCATAACAATCTGCTTCCATACAAAATGTTGAGAGCTATATCAGTGAAAGCAGAGAGAGCTTTCATTTAGGAACATTAGGATTTGTGTTAGTTGCAACAAAGAGAGATACCCATCCAAGAATTTGTATTTTTTCCAGGGTGACTAACAACTTTCAGCCATTACCTCTGGTTGTGTCAAAGCATTTTGATTAAAACCCCATCACTACAAAATAGAACTAGACAGAATGTCAAGAGTTCATCCAATCTACATACATAAAATGAAACCTCCTAATAATTTGTAAGAATTCTACCTTAAATCTATGGCATCAGTCAAGCTGTACACTGCTATAAAAAGCGCTCAGGACACAGGGAAAATAATTAAAGTTAAAAGCCAGCAGGAGAAGAGAGTCTGCTAGGGACTCCACAGGATTTAGTGCATTTTCTTTGCATGTGTGTAGCTCAAAAATAAAAGAACAAAACAAAACAAAAAAATCAGATGTTTGAAAGATCATGGTGAGCTATAAAGAGGCATCCATTATAAACAACAAAAATCCATAATGCATCTCTACTTTAAAAGAAGGGTCAGCCAGACTAGGTAGGCTTGCTATTTACTCTGCAAATATTACATAGGGGCAAGTATCAATACCTTGCTTACAGCCTGGAACTTCAACTACATGTAAGAAAACACAGGAAAATAATAAGATTGGTTATATTTACTAACTATACAGATTAATTGATGGAGTTACAAATACTGTTTCGGCATTTCAATAGCAACTAGATAATGAGAGATCTGCTCTAACTCTGGTGAAAGCAATACAGAAGTGTGGTCTGTCTTTCACTCACACTGATAAAGCTAGGGACAAAAGTATAAACACATATTTGACTTGCAAAGAAAAAGAAGATCCATTGGTGACACATCATAGGAAAATGAATCATTTGCTACCTTCAATTTCAGAAGACGACTGGATTTAGGAAAAAGAACAGCTTTGTTTATAGGCTGAGCAAATTTGTTAGGGAATCAGATTTAACACAGAACATGTCAGAAGGGAAATGCTCCCTGGAAGAGTTAAACAAAGAGGATAGGACTGCAATGGGATGTAAAATGTCACTGTGAGACCACGCACAGCACTGAGCCTGAAGTGATAGTGATTTAAAGCCAGTGCTGCTCGGCTTGGGGCCAGCCTGTAGTCAGAGGCCCTCAGTTGCTCCAGGCACACACACGACAGATGTGCAGGCATTCTTGGCACTAATACATATCTACTTGTCTTGTTCAGGAAGCAAAACAGGTAAAGAGAAGCTGCTACTACTTTGGTTATTATCTCTCTGCAAATGGAGCCTGCCAATCTCAGGTGCAGTTGTTTTCCCATCTCTCATGGAAATAAAAGTAATTTTATTAAGCATCCTGGCAAAAATAGTCTCATACTTCCATCAGCTCATCTCAATTAATCTCATCAAAAGTAGGGGAGCAGGTTTGCCTACATTCATTTCAATCTCATTTGGATTCCCCCCCATTCTGTCTCCTCTCTCTTACTGCTCTCAGACAGCTGAACACACCTGCCAGAGGAATGAGTAGGTGGCAGCTCTTTACCCTGATGTCCAACCCCCATAGGCTGAAAGTAAAAATGACAGAAATCTTGTCACTTCTGAATTTCCTTGCAGTGCCCTTCAGCTGACAGTCATGGACTACGTGGCTTAGAGTTACACTTTAATTAGAGTTTTAAGAAAGTCTAACATGACTGCTAACTTTAAAATACTGGTTATTTAATTTGAGTTACATACATGCTTCAGGTTTACCACAGACTTTCAAAACCAAAAGCTGCTCAGAAAGATTTTGCAACTGAGACAAGTGAAAACAAATAAGGAAACTGAGCTTGTTGAGCAGAAGATGAGACATTGACAGCCCTGAATTTTTTCTTTTATGAGCATTCCGTCTCAACATACCACAAAACAGCAATAACAATAACAAAATCCCTCACACCAACAGGAAAGAAAACAAGCAAGAAACATACTTTCCCTCATGAAGCAAGGAGAGGGTGAAAGCTGGATGTGCTTCATACTGCAAACATGCAAAATTATTTGAATAAAATGAATTTTAAAATATATTAATGTTGTCTATACTAAGAAGGGAAAGAAAGATGTAACTGAAGTCATGAGCAATTGAGGACCACATCAATACCTGCCCAGTTCTCTGTAGTCTAAAACAGATGGTATTTCATGGTGTCACTGACTGAAGCTGTTCTGTTTATCCATGTGCAGAAGGGCTTGTTGATGCCATCAAGTCAGGCTCCAAGAAACATCTGGGTGCAGTCTCCACCTTCCACCTTTCCCGTAGAGCAGTAAAGCCTGCTTTGATAACAGACAGCTCAAACAATCGGGAAACCCTACATTCAAGAACTGAGGTGACACCTTCACAAAATGCAGAGCGCCAACATGATACACTAACCCGGAGAAAGCAGCATTCAAATCCAGATAATTTAACACTCCAGAAGGTATTTTGTTACATGCTATATCGACAGCATTCATATACATTAAAGGGCAGAACTTTCACAGTACAACCCACCACCAATATTTCAAAGAGACTTGTCAAGTGCTGGACACAAACTACATAAAAGGACATGGTTTCCTTTTCACTAATTCATCTGTCACAACATTTGTTTAAGAACAGGTTTGCTCATTCAGTACCTCTCAACTACATGGAAATTAATTCCAGTTCTCTCAGCTCTAACATCAAGTACCTTTCTTACAATCATTCCCTTCTGAGCTGGTTTCCAGCACTAGTTGCAGTTCTCATGCTTCTTTCTCCAGAAATGATTTTCTCTTCTATGTATCAGTAAAATACCCAAGGTTCTGGAATCACAGGGTTAAGATCAAAAACTGATAATCATTTCTCCTTGTCCCATTTTATTTGAAAGAAAAGCATTGCCTTTTTTCTATATGCTTCATTTTTCAGATCAGCACTGAAGCCAGATGAGAACAATAACCTTTAACTTCTACCTTCTTTAGGAGCCTTATTCTCTATTCCAGCAGCAAACTGAGCAGAAACCTTGAGATCTCATCTCAAGATGGCACACATTGTGTATACAATGAGCACACAACTCATGCCATTACAGAAGGTAAACCACAGTTCCCTGTTGAACTTTGAAACAATACCTTACGCATAATGTAAAAAATCTGCAAGTTGCATCAACCTTACTTTCTGGTACACTTTAAAATGCTTTAAAATGTCATATGCAATACTTCTGCCATAGCTGGCATATCTATTACTGCTGCATGTGACCCCACATTGGCATCTATTTTGTTGCTATCAACAGTCACTTGAGCATTACAGATTTTTTGGCTGACAACATCACCTACTGCTTTGTTGTTACTTTTAAAGTTGCCATGGAGACAAAAGAACAACTGAATAGCAATGTTAAAGCTTAAGAAACATTTATTCTTTAGGAATAAGATTCTACTCGCCAACATGGAGTCTCAGGGTTTGATGGAAGTTACAATAAACAGTAAATTTTCAATCAAAGCCTTGCTTAAAATAAAAAGAGATAAGACAAAAAAAAGAGTTGTGTTTCTTCCTACCTATCCCAATCCTACTGTCAACAAACCGATGTAGAGGAGATTACCTCCTTGCTGTGGCACAGGGCATCAGCACGGGGGAACTTGCCTCCTGCTTAGTATCCTCAAGAGTAGGACAGTCGCTGTACAGAGCTTACCTTACTTTCTCTCCAGTTTCCTCTGTGCTGCAAGTAATCTCAAAATGAGAAGGAACAAGGAAGTTCCATATTTCATCTTCCTCACAAACTCAAGTAAATTGCTGTTCCATCAAGAGAGACACAACACAAGCTACAAAAAAACACAAATCACGGATCCTCTTTGAATTAATTCTCCTAGTCACACAGTCCTGTTTTTCGTCTAGCACATCCCTTCCTACACAGAGCACGTCTAGAAGCTCAGACAAACAGCTGAGTCCTGCTGCTCTCTGCCCATAATCCCTAAACGCACATAGCTGTACAACTGATGTGAACTGTGCATGCCCAGCCATTGGATACTTGGCTCCTTTCAGTTTCCTGTCCTAGACATACAATTCCTCCCACTCCCTGCAGCTCCTGAGCAGACTGAGTACAAGGGATCAAAATGAGCATCACCTGAAGTCTCTTTGACCTAAAATCTTGTTGCTAGTTAGTCTGAGAATTTTTTGTAGATCTTATAAGCAGAAGAATATTGCTGCTTTCGAACAGCATATCAGCGGCAATCAGTAGCCAACACATGCAGCTGTCACTGACAGCTGAATGAATATTTTCCTATACAAGAACTTTCCCTCCCACCGCCTGACAGCCAGTACTTGGCAATGTGTCCCCTTTCCTGACACCCCAAAGGCAGCAGAAACACAAACCCTGCTCCCTGGGACTGCAGCCTGATCTTTTCCCAACAACAGGAGCAGCACTGGCTCCTCCATCTTCTGCCTCATGAAGTCTGAGGACTGACTTGCCCCTTCCCATGACTGCAAAAATAGCAGTCAGGAGGAAGTATTTTAGAAAGAGAGTAGGTGGTAGGAGATAATGAGGAGAAAGACTGGGAAAAAGATATTTCTTTCTTCACCAGATATCCTCTCTGAAAGACACTTGTATACCCTTTCCTGTAATGTGCTGTCTCTGTCCGCCATGCCTTGTTCCCCACAGCCCTGACACCCACTCCTTGCTCCCCCAACTTTCAGAGCCTTCTGCAAACCTTCAGCTTTCATCAGCCCTGCCCCTATGCCAGGATGTATGCTGCTGACACCAGGAAGAACAACTTCGAACTGGGAATTATCATCCTTTGTTTGCATTGGACAAAATCTGCTTTCATTAAGAAGCCTTGAGTTGACTTTAGAGCTCAGAGAATTTAATGTTAATATATGAAAGAACATGCATGCTCTGACAGCAGAGGCTTGTTTCTCTAGCTTGGGAGTCTACAGCTGAGTGAGAACCTTCTATTGAAAAACCAAATTAGAAACACTGATCCTAGTTTTACAAATTGTCTGATCTACAGCAAAAATGTTCAATGTGGAAATAAAATTCTGAAATACCATTGCTTTTTAGTTCTTTAGAGCTAATATTTTTCTATTACTTGAGGGAGAAGAGAAAAGACAATGGGGAAATAAACTGTTATTACAGTTGTTTAACTTCATCTCAGACACCTGTCTGCAATCCTAAGATCTAAAGGACACAATGCAAATGATCACAACTACAAAGAAAAACGAAAACATAAGAGTGACTTCATCAAAAAGATGGTGAGACTGAACTTTCCACATGCTGCTGGTCCACTCTCAGGAGTTCCACTTGGTTTTGCCTAAGCAGGTCCTGTTCCAGTTAGAGATTGCACAGCTCACACAAGTCATCTTGGCAGATACTGGGCAAGAAAGGAACAACCTTCATAACAATTTGTTTAGAGACATCACCAACCCAAAACCAGTATGTGTTATCCCTTTTGGGAGAGAACCTAGAGGGGTTTGCAGAGGACCAAGACTTGGGCATCACCTCCCAACACTGCAGCAGCTGCTGAATCCCAAGAAGCCAAAGCCAACGTGCTGGCTTAAGGCTCCAGGCAGAAAAATAAGAGTCCAGCACATTGCTCCTGACAAGTTGCCAAGCCCAGTTCCACATTTCTTAGGTTAGTGACACACATAGAGGAAAAATTCACCATCAAAATTATGTAGTTTCTGGTCCTTTTACACCTTAATCCAAGCCTGAATGGAAGGGAAAGAAGTTCACGCATTATGAAACAAGGTAACATTTAAAAGTGAGAAAAGAAAAAAAAGACGACTTTCTCAGACGAAATGTGAGTTTTGCTTTCACATCAGGAATGACAACTAAATTTGAAAAAAAAATCCAGAAAATTAATGCTCTGAGATAAGTTGTAGACAGCTGTCTTTGAGTGGAAAAGTTTGTCTAAGATTTCAGCTCCTGTACTTCTTTATTAAATATATTTTTAAAAAAGGCCAATAACTGGGCTAACTTGGGTAGTGGTAGAAGGGTACTCAAGACTCCTCAAGTACAGAAAAAGAAAAGCATTTATGACAACACAGGTGGAGTTCAAAAGTAGAAAGTATCAGAAAGGATCCAAACAAGTCAAGAAAATGAAGAACAATGCAGAAAATGGCAAACACACACACGGATAGCTGAAAAATTTCCAGCAATAAAGACAAAAAGGACAGACCTCACCTTGCTGAGTTAGTACTTTCTCACTGTGCCTTACTCAGTGAAATGAATTTCTCCATGATGTGAGGGTACATGGACCTGGGAAGCCTTTCCCCTGTGGGGTCTGGCAGCAAGGAGCCATACTGCTGCTCAGAGCCATGGGTTTGTGCAGTGCTTGGTACAGCTGTTAGAGCATCCATGCAATGGCCTTGCAACACCACACATTAAGGAACCCTGCTGCCTTCCACTAAGTCCATTTCTCATCCTTCTATTTCTCATGGTGGTGATCAGTATTCCAGATGCAATTTATTAGGACTTTGTGTATTTTCTCAGAGGTTAGCATCAAGCAATGGATTAATGTTCCTGGTTTCTTAGGGTATGACAGTATCAAGAGGGTTTTTAAAATTCTTACAAAATGTCTTAAAATTCTCCCTGGATTTGTATGTGTAATTGGCAGTATTATATAATTTTTAAGTACTGGATGACTCACAATTGCATATACAATACTGACTTTATAATAACTTTTTTATGCTTCTTAACATTTCTTGCACTTTCATTGCTCTAAGGGCTTAGGATTTCAATCCCCCATGTTTGGATTTAAAAGTAGGAATTCCTCTCTTTCATGTAGAAGTCTTTCCTTTGTTTAATTTCAAAAAGCAGACAGTGCTAAGATCATTTTTGTTAGAGTTGCATAACTACCTCTCAAAAGCACTCCTCAAATAGCTGTAACAGAAGGATTTTCCAAATCTTACAACTAGCCCTTCAACGAAGAGGCAAAATAAATCCCTATGCTTACAGACTCAGCATGTTAAATGTGGATGAACAATTTCTATGTAGACCAAGTATTAGAAAGTTTTTTGTTTGTTTGTGCTGGGTTTTTTTGTTTTTTAATGTAATTAGCAAACTCTTCCATTCCCCAAAACCTGATTGCTTCTTTTAACTTAAAGAACTACTTAGACCTTGTAACATGCCTCTGAAATATTAGGGCTATTACTACGCTATAATGATTTTGAAGAAGCAAGTCTTCATTTTTAATTGGATTCTGGGATATGAAAAAAAAAACAAACCTGCTAGTCTGTTATTTTTGTTTGCTTGCTCGTTTCACTGTTATTAAGTTGTAATAGGATTATTATCTCATACCAGGTATCAATGTTCAAACTTGAACAAGAATTCAAAAAGTAAAATGACACTGTTATTAGTGTCCCACCAGCAGACAGCTAAAAGAGGAAGCTGACACCCCTTTACAGCTGCTCCAAGCAAGCATTTGGCTTAAAGAACTCGTGTAATCTAAGAAGTATTCAAAGCACCACGTATGCACAGAATATACCACTAGAAGTAATTGCAAGGTTACTGTATACAAAAATCATGAATAACCAAGTGACAGAACACCATGTGTCATGTTTATGAGCCCAGCAACTAGGGCAGGAACAATCACCTAAATCAATCACAGGGAAAGCAGCATTCAAGAGCTATTTATGAGTTTCCTAGACAGTCTAAAATGTCTGAAGTCTCAGACAACTTTGAAATTCAGAATTTTATTTATGTTAGTGTGACCTCTAATCACAATAACAGAGCACTGTTTCTACTGCTATTTCGAGGATTGATTTAGAAGAAAATTAGCATATGTAGTATAGTGTACTTGCAGCACAAACGTTTGAAAAGGAAATTCTGTAAGCAAAGAACTTTCCTTAGTTTGTTACTCTGGGGCATAATTATCAGTGATGAGATTAAAGAAAGAAATGAATGGTACTCCTAAAGATGAATATTGGGAAAACCAGCAAGACAACCTGACCAATAAAGAAAAAGGAGAAAGATAGGAAAGGCAAGCTTAGTGCTTCCACAAAAAGATCAGAAAATAATGAAGATGGTGAGTGGAGCCTGTTTTCAGCTGTTTTGAGACCAGTTTCATTTGTGTTTCAGTATTATGTCTAGTATTAAGCTATCAAATGTATTTTTAATGTGATAGTTACCATAATTTTAAAATGTAAAGAGCATAGAGCCATGAAGTGGCCTTGTAGTCTTTACAATTGCTGAATTTAAAGTATATCACTTACTATAAATTGCATTCAATGAAATCTGATCAATTTCTTTCTACAGCTAGAGTTGTACTTAATCAGAAACCACTCATCACTGCTGGTGGCCTTCTTGGCTCTCAAGCTACAGAAACAAATGGAAAGCGACCCCCTTATAATTTTTTTTTTTTTTAACTTTACATTTAAATCAGACCAAAATCTTGTGGATTTCTGAGCCTACTTCTATTCTCACAAATGCTCATGTCCAGGAGATTTTCATTAGTGTCACAGGAATTCCTCTAGTGAAACCAACAAAATAGCAAAAATTTGAATGCACCACTCAGAAGATCATTCCAGATGAAGCCAATGTCCCACACCAGACTGTTCTGCAGTATAGGCACCTGATGCACCTTAGGGAAGCTGACTAGTCTTATGTTTTTAAGCACGTCAGAAATGCAATACATAACTTCAGAGACCAACTCTTCATTCCACTGTAGCGAATGGCAAAATTTCCCAACAGAACCAGAATTAAAAGCTAACAGTTTAATGGTAATGAATTATGTTGGATAAACATCTTGTAGAACTCAGTGACTTAACTTCATAGCCTGTCATATAGTTTAAACTGGTAAAAAGAGAGGGACAATGCGCTCTTCATCTCCAAATATTTTCTGTATCTTTTACTGTTTGAACAGCTACTCTGTCAGTGACATCAAAGTCCCGCAGGCACAGAAATTACTTTTTTTCACTAAAGCCATAAGATTGAATATCTAGCCTTATTCTTCAATCTTTTTAAAAGCTTTGAACACTTTGAATTAGTCTCCTTTTATGTCTGTAGTGTCCTTAGTTTCTTATAGCCCTAAGCATGCCTGAAGTCAAGTCTCCCTTCGCAGCTTCAGTGGTATCCCTACTCCACTCTTGACTTTATCCTGTGGCTTGTTTTTTTTTTTCCCAGCAGCCCCACTGCTCCCATAATGTTCTCCCTACAGGTCATAACCATGACATCTTTGCCTTTCCTCAGCTTCAGGCAGCACAGTTTAAAAAAAAATAAACTTGTTTGCAAAGAGACGATTCTCTTAAAATATATATTTATATAGTAGATTTTCTTGTTAGCCCCTGCTACTGATTCACTCCTACCCACAGATCGATAGCTAAGTTGTAAAGTACCTATCTCTAACAAATCTCCTATTTATAAATAAACATTTTTTTCCCTTCAGTTCTAAAATTCTGGGATTACCTGAGAAAAAACAGTCTAGCACTTGGATTAAAGTAAATAAAGTTTCTTCTTTTGCAAGAACCTGGGAAGGGAGATGACAATAAATATATGAAAAACTTTATCTCTGGACATTTTCTTTCATGACTAATTCATGAATTATTATGAGGTTGTTGTTGTTTGTTTTATTTCTTTTGGACTCACAGCCTTCTTTTTGTAAGTGATTAAATCTTTATAGTTCCTACATTAATGTCTTATAGCTAAATTAACATTTGTCCATTAAATGGGACAAATTAATCTTTGCTGTCAGCCCCAATTTTTCTATGATTTACTCACACATTAGGTACTTTGGATCTGCATCAGGACATAACTCACATAGACTGTCGGGCTGCTTTGCTACTAACTGTCATGTCAGGAGGTTGGCGGTAGCCTTTCAAAGAACTTTTCAGAGCTATTTTTAGACCTATTACTGACATCTCTACCTGAGTTTCAGCTGTGCCACCACGACATGATGACAAACAATAACATATGGTAACTCAAGTCACTAAAGAACAGCTGTTGATATCAACAAACTGATAGTGTTTTATACAGTATTCATGACATTTGAAAATGGCCACAACCTTACCATCTATGATTTAGAACAACGTAATTATAATACCTGTTGGATATTACTGTAGAATTCCATGTAAGCAACCAATCTGATTACGATGACAAGTATGAACTGGAATTTGGTCAGTAAGAAAAGCAGAGTAGAAAAAAATAGCTTAAAAAATAAACCTGTAGTGTTACTATACTGACAGAGTCCGTTTTGTTGTTGTTGTTCATTCTTAACAGGAAGATATAGAGGCTCAGGACTTAATATTAGATCACTACCCATCCGGGTCTTTATTGTGGAGGCCTTATAGTGGCTTTCCAGTACCTAAAGGGAGTTTACAAGAGAGCTGGAGAGGGACTCTGCCAGGGAGCACAGTAACAGGATAAGGGGGTAATGGCTTTAAACTAAAAGAGGGGGGATTTATATTAGACTTCAGGAAGAAGTCTAATATAAAGCCCTAACATAGGCTGCCCAGAGAAGCTGTGGGTACCCCATCCCTGGAGGCATTCAAGGCCCAGTTGGATGGGTCCTGATCTGGTGGTTGGCAGCCCTCCCTATGCCAGGGAGTTGGAACTAGATCATCTTTAAAGATCCCTTCCAACTCATTCTATGATCCTACGAATTCTAAGGTCCAGATCCATAAATATTATTGATGAGCAACATTTCATATCAGTAGTAGTCTACTTTGAATCTACTAACACGTAATATTGTTTATTGTATTAGCCAAGGTAGCCAAGCCTTGCAGGAATATCTTCTACATATTGGAAATGAGAAAAATTCTCTATTTTCATTACATTTCACATCCCAATCAAAAAAACATATTAGCTCAATGCAAAAATAAGTACATCCCACTGAGCTTTTCCAGACTGTCAGTCCCTTGAATAAGCAACAGCAGTTACAGTCTCAGTCTCTTCCAATGTCATCGAAGCAAAGAGGCTAAAGTGCAGTATTCACAAAACAGTGACTTAAATCAGCAAGAAGCAAAGGCCTTTTGATACACTTCAGCAAGAACAACTTGCCTAAAAACACTGTATGACTGTCCCTAAGTGGTCAGGAACAATGCATACATAATTTAAACCTTCAGAGTCTAAAATATTTGTAATTCTACTTTAGCAAAAATAAGTTATATACAAAGATTTATTGTATTTCTTTTTTATTATTTACAACAATGAATA
Organism: Chrysolophus pictus; assembly: GCA_037305975.1. Lineage (NCBI taxonomy): Eukaryota > Metazoa > Chordata > Aves > Galliformes > Phasianidae > Chrysolophus > Chrysolophus pictus. Next base: position 22,732,108 of record CM074582.1, read on the forward strand.
AATTCCAATGCATTCTAAAATGAATGATACTATAGAATTTTTTTTTTTTTTTTTTGGTGGGGAGAGGAGCAGGGCATGTTACTTTGGTATATCGCTTAGCCTTTTCTCAATTAACATACTCTATAAGCTTAGGTCAGACACTATCCAAGTTGGTAAGGAATATTGTGTTTTTGTGTAATATTAAAATGTACAACCATATGCTTTCATGGGCAAGAACAAGAAATACAGGTAATGAGGAGCAAAATATGATGAGATAAGCTGAGGCATTCTTTTATGTAGAGCAAGTGCCTTGACATTTAACAATACATGTATTGTTGTAGAATCATAAAGAGGAAGAGTTCAAAAAGAAATCTTATTTCTCCATTCCAAAAGATCTCTTTCTTCAAGTTCCCAATAAGATTTAGAAAGAACAATCTGATTTTTTTAGCTATCACCTTCAGTTTAGAATAAAGCACCACAAGGAGAGGAAAAAAATAAAAAATACTTAGCAAATAATTTAACTAAATATGAAAATTCCAATACACTTTCTCTTTTTTTCTAGTACCACACAAGTGCCTCCATAGAAATGTGATTCTAGACAAGAAAGCAATACCAAACAGAGCTCTACACAGATATGAAGACCTGAATTGGATAATTGGCAGTTTTTGAAAATAACAAAAAGTACCCCATAAATTCTGGTGAGATGCATCATATCTTACAGATAACTGCATTTGTTACTGTTACATCAATTACTGCCTCTTCAAGTGAAGGAATCTGCTTTATCAGGCAACATCAGACACTGAATTGGATCTGTGCCCAGAGAGTAGCATTGCCCTTTGAAAAGTGCAAGTCTGAGCTTCATTTCTCATCTGTAATAACCATTACTAAAACCACCTAATACAACAGATTTCAACTGTAAAGACTAGAAAATTAAATTGGGTTTCATAGTATAAGCCAAATTTCACTCACTGGCTTGTATTATTACAGTAGGCAACACATTCAGAGTAACTAGGGGGTCAGAGGGTAATTTTTATCATAAGATCACATTTTTCGTTAGTCTACAGTCAGTCCATTAGTTTTAATTCTCTTCAGAATTAAACAGTTGTTCAGAAAACAACTATTATAAACACACAAATGTAGAGGGCATATATGAAGAAAAACTGGTAGACATCACCAAGTTAAGATTTCCTGATAATGTCCATTGTGAAGGATTCTTAAAACTTTTGGGAGGGCTTTTCATATTTCTGCTGACAATCAAGATTTGGAAGAATCTCCTCAGATTGTCCACTTGATCTTTAATATACTGCCACAACTTCTCTCTTTCACTCATTCTTCACATATAGCACAAGGCCGCTGGCAATCATACCTACCTACCTACAGAATTTAGAGTACAACATTTTTCAGCCTTCACAATAAGGATGTTGGAAAAAAGAGGAACCAAGACAGGTTCAGCTTCCTCATAAAAGCTCCTGGATTCAGTAACTTTCCAATTCAAGAGGAAATTTTCAGCTGATTTTTGTCAGGTAATATTATTTGTCCTGCACCTCAGACTATAATATAAAAACAATATACCAATTCCTGTCCCTTCTTGTTCCTTTCTGGCTGCTCTGAGATCAGCTGTTTTCTTGCTTCCTCTTGCCCACCTGCCAGCACTAAGGTAGAATGTGCCCTCAAAGGCAGCCAGCACCAACAGAAATAAACATCACAACGAAGGATTATAGGGAGCTTTAAGTGTATCACATAGAAAGAAACTAACTATACCCAGGAAAGCCATTCCAGGACCAGATTTTTCCTTGACTAATCTACAGAGTCTCACAAAAGTGAGAATGAAAGATCTGATCAAAATCTCAGGAATTAAAACAGAAGGAATCTGTTCCAAATATACTTCCAAACAACCCCTTGTTTTAGTTGCACAACTTCAAATCTCAGCAAACAAGGTTCTGCAGAATTCAATCCAAACTCATCCCTAACCGTAACCAACTTTAACTAAAAAGAAAGTTGTTGTTCTCATGGATCCTACCTTTTTACCAGTTAAACCAAGTTTTGTAGGAGAGAGGACTGCTTGTCTTTGTGTCCACTACTGCATTGATTGTAGTGTAAATATCAGGCTTCCTGCTTGTGGAGAAACTACTGCAAAGCGTCTTTCAGTTCTGTTTGCACATTTCAAACCTCTGCATGGTTCAGAACAGGGAAGTTTATGTAACGTTCCAGAGAAACTGCAGTACATCATGGCTCATTTTAATTCAGGTATGAATACATGACACAGATGAATTCACAAAACGCTCCTTTCATCTGAAATTTAAGCAGTAACCCTTTTTTCCCTGAAGATTTAAACTGCTTTAAGTGATGAAATCATTATATTTTCCTGTTTCTTTAAAGCAGTACTGGATAGAAACAGCTTAGGATGAATCCAGAATTTATTCAAAAAAGAGTATACCATCAGCTATAAGGATATTTGAATAAGTCACTCCAAAAGATCTCAATGTTCTCTACAACTACAGAATGCAATGATTTTAAAGTTTGCTGGAAGCACTTTAGCATTACGGCACATAAAAACAACTTTTCCCCAAAGGCTAAATTTTCAAGTACTGAACAGAACTAAGTATCTGCTTGTAAAAATCAATTCATACATCTGGGATATTCACCTATCTAAATACAAACTTATGACACAAATGTTATGTCCATGCCCATCACGAGTGCCCACACTGAACAACTTCCTTAGTAGTAACACTGGTTTTATCACACTGAGAGAGCTATTTAAATTACTTGTGGGAGGGAAAATGATAGTGGAGTATCTCTATACTTCTGGATCACACTCGCTATCCAGACATCCATCAGATGCTCAGAGCCCTGTTCAGATGCCCTTTTCTGCTCCCACCACTGCTTCTTGCCCCCATGGCTCTGAGCCCCATGCCTGTTTTGCAGGAAGCTGGGTCAGAGCATCTCTGCTACCAGCAAGGATTAGAAGTATTCTCTCATCTGGCAACAATCATCTTGCTCAATCCTTGCCAAAATTCAGATTATTTACAGTACAGGAGTTTCCAAGTACAGGAGTTTTCCACGCTGTATTTGCAGCCTGAAGCACCTGCAAATATGCAACTAATTTTGCTGAAATCCGTACAATTTAACTGGACTAAGCTAAATACTACACCAGTCATAAACCCCTAAAAATATTTCCAGAAGACATTTGTTTGTTTTTAGAATGTTAAAACAAGGTGACAACCAAAAATGATGGTAAATGGATGGTGTATTTTTTTGGTACAGAAAGAAATAAACTATGTTCTTTTAAAAACAACGAAAGCTGATGAAATTGAATTTGTCACAGCCGAAGGACAGTCAGACACAGAGCAGTGGCTGTTTTATAACATTCAATTCACAGCAAATGAGCATTTTGTCAGTATTTATTTTGACATCTGAAAAAAATACCGATGACATTCCTCCAGACAAGGTTGCCTGTACAAAATAAAAGTGTTTTCTACAAGCTAATCTCCTAACTACAAGCAGGACTTTGAGAAAGAGCATTTATCTGCTTTTGACCTTAATAAGACATCCTGAGAAGAACTCTCTGAAAGCACCATGCACATTTTTAACATCGCTGCTAAGCAGTATAGAGAAACCTGTGATGCATTAACATTTCATAAGCTCCAGAACTGCTCTTTCAAGTACATAAGAACGCATTCCCTATTTTCAAATGTTATTACTATATAATAGTTTCAACAACCACAAATAACACAGCATCCATCAACAGGATTTAGCAGCATAATGCTTAAAGGAAATTAAAGACATTCAAAAATCAAGCATTAAATTTTTTAGAGTCAACTATCAGCATGTTCGCAAGGAAGAAACAAACTCATTTCAATATTTAAGAAATACATTCTTTCTTTGGGCTTACTAACAAGAATTTTCATTTATAGCTTTCCTTCAGAAAATGTCATGATTACCATCTGAACAGGGGGGAAAAAAAGAGAGAAAGTTCAAATGCTGATTTTGGCATTTGTAACTTTTTGATGAAGTTTACCTAAAGATTAAAAAAAAAAAGTATCTAGGAAAATAGACCACAGATATTCACAAGCTAGTATTTCCTAATTCAGCTGCTCAGCTCCTAAACTACAGAAAACAATTACATCTTTCACTAATGCACTCCTATTAAAAACAAATCAGCAAAACACTACATGTGTTTCCCCTTCCGTACAGCCGGAGCAAGCATACAGTGTTCTGTTATGCAGCTAGGTGAGAGACAGATTTCAACCTCCGCATGGAATTACTTACCCAGGAGCATGTTTCGCATCTACAGTTAGTTCTGCAGAATAGAAAGCTCTGCACAATAGATCTAGCAAAGGAAATGTTCCTGCAAACTCCTATTTGACTCTGTTCGAGTTCTGAGTAGGGCTCGAATTAGAGTTGCTCAGAAATGCGCCTTGCCCCATAAAGCTACTGGAATATTTTACTTCACTCTCATTGGTGAATGACACCTCTTCAGACTACACCAAAGTGAGGCAGAGGCATTGCCTGCTGGTGCCACCTTAACGTGAGGTAACAAAACCACAGGAAAAAAAAAAAAAAAAAAGCAAGTAGTCCCCACAATGAAGTTTTAAAGTGAGGTATATTTGTACAGCTGTCCTGAAATTGGTTTTAGCTCATTGCCTATCTTTGAGCAAGGCAAAAACTCTCTACAAAACTCCTGTATTACACGGGGTTGTGTTCCACACAACTAAGTATATAAATGGTGGGCTACTTTCAGGTTCTACAGAAGTGAACGACTAATATTTCTTTCCACTGTGTCTGATTACATTACCTGAATTTGCCTCATTAGATATAAAATACTTCCTTTAAAGAAATACCAGCAGTGAGCAGGTTTGGGACTTTTTAAAATCTGGAATGGAATACCTCAAAAATCACCTCCAATGATAATTTGAACATGAAATATAAGTGCTTGGTATACTACAGCTACCACAGTAAGTACTTACTGTGCACTGACACCCATGGCAGACTGGTTCCGCACAGTCACAATCAGCTTCTGCTGTGAAGAGAAGTTTCTTCTCACTGCAAAAGCCAAAGACTTTTGAGTCATCTGAAATCTGAGACCCGAATCATAAATTCCTAATGGAAAGAGGTGTCCCTGTTCTGGATCTCCTCACCTCAGGATGTGCCAGTACACTCAATGCAACTGAGGTTTGTGTAGAACTTCTGACGCCTCAAAAGAATTTTACCAAGACCATCCCAGCAAACATGCTTGATAAAAAGAATCTTATCAAAACAAACACACACCTCACCAAGAAATCCAAGAGCATTAGGAAAAGATCTTTACTCCGACTGCACAAATTTTGTATCACATAATGCCCGACAGCTCCTCATAGAAAAATGGAGAATAATGAAACAAGATCTATGTGCAACTCTTCTACCTCAGTGCTTTACCTTAGATGCAGGGAGAGGGAAGATTTCTTGATTTCCTCATTTGGTTTTAGAAAAATTGAAGGACAGAAGGAGAGGAAGAATAGGATTTTTAAAAGCATACCACCACTTGGAAGAAATTTCCTCAAACCTAGAAATACTGAAGAAAACCTTTCCAAACAGATTAATTTGGATGCAGTCCATAAAACATTCCAGTGACAACGGCCTTCTATAGGGTGGGATTATTGGTCGCTCAAAGTAGCACACATGAAACTTCAGTCTAAATTTCTTAGTATATTCTACATTCTCCCACTCCCTATCCTCTCTTCTAAAAAGGACATTACTTCGATTATAACCTGCCAACATGACTTGGCAGGAACTACTCAATTTTGTTACCTGAATTATTTGGTACCCTTGTTAAGAGTCCTTTCCTATTTTTTATTTTTATTTTTTAACCAAGAGGAGGGGCATTACTAGCAGTAATGATCACAGAAAAACAGTGGAAAAAATGAATCAGTTCTGACATAAAAAGACAAATAAAAATGAAACCCAATTAAAAATAAACCCCTTCTGATTTTTAAGCAAATCTTGTGATCTTGGAAGATGTGACTCATTCTCATTGCGCACTTGGGATTGGCAGCACCAAACCTCTATGAAATTTTATGTGGATTTTATATAGACTCAGATGACTTAGCAAGATGACCAGTATTTCCAAGTAAATACTACGTTTCTCTCATGCTGACAGTAATACTACTACTTGTATTTTCTGTGAGATCTGGAGGCTTTGAAAAAAAAAAAGAAAAATTTACACTTTAAACCACAGAAGTGTCTCATGTGTTCCATAAGCACACAGTATATCTGTGCATTACAGTAAGACAAAACAGCAAGGGCTACATGGCCCCAAACCAGCAGGCGTGCTTCCTCCACTCCCTCCGCTTGTTCAGTGTCTGTAATGTCTCTCTCTTGGCAATGCTTGATAGTTTCTTGTGAACACTATTACAATCCACTAGTATTCCCAGGTTTGACCACGTAGTTGTTTAGTGCACTGTAGCTTTGTTTCCATCAACAGCAAACCACAGCTTGCCCCATAGAAGACCAGTCTTTAGTTGCAGATGACGTTCTCATGACTCACTAACCACAGTTTTAGGATTTTAGTCTGCTTTCCAGCTCACATTAACCAAGAAACTTCCAGAACACAGATGATCAGAGTTTTAACTCCGAGTCTTCTTTTCGTTTAAAAAAAAAAAAAAATGTTAACACCCTTTTACTCCTAGTAAGCCCACCATCCCAAGACTGTGGAGGTCCCTGGATTATTTTCGTGCTTGAGCCCCTTCAGTAGTATGCAATCAGTGTTGGTCCAGCCACAGCTCCCCCATATCCCCAGCATGCCAGTCTCATGGGCTGAGGACATGCAAAGTGCTAACACAAGCCCAGCAGAGAGGATGAGGTGATGAAGAAAGCCAGAGAACCGTCCTTCCAAGTAGAAGTTTGGAGCGGTCAGGCCACTGTTGCATTATAGATGGTGCTAAAGAGCTAAAGAATCAGCAAAGGCTAGAAAAGGTGCTGAAAGAAAAAGAGAGTAACAGGGGAATGCAGAGAAGATAAGCTAGGAGAAAAAAAGGACATCAAAAACCACAGCATATTATGTGAGAAAAGAATGGAATGAAAGGCAGGGTAAAATGTTATAGGTTAGTGAAAGGCAGAGGGGCAGAGCTGAAAGTACAGCAAAACCATTAGGGACAAATGAAATATAAAAGGGAAAGAACAAAGGTAAATGAAATACAATGAAAATGAAGACATTTCTTCCCCATCTAGCTATCAGGTGATGACCTTCCAGAAGATAACGTGGTACAACATTCACTGCAACCTGGTACCTGCTACCACAAACCTCGTTAAGGTAAAGGGGGTTGGCAAGAGCGCGCACACTGAGACTGCTGAAAAGCCAGCAGATAAGCAGCTGTTAAGGTGCTGAGGGTGAGTACGCTCAGGCCTTGCTCACAAGCAGCTCCCATAACCCAAAGATGAGGAGATGACAGACAGCTCATCTGATAAACTCCTCCAGTGTCATCTTTTTACTGAAGTTAATATTTCCACACATATTCTATGTTTTCCTGGCATCTCTTTCATGTCACTGTTGAAGAAATGAGAGTTTTAGCTTTTGCAATAAATTCTCTACTATAGCTCACTAATAAGTTTTAATAACTTATTAGTGTCTTAGAATTCATCAATACCTATACAGAACTGGTATTAGACTCCCATTCTTCCTACCTCTCAACTCTCAGATTGCTTTGATGCAGAGAAGTCTCCCTAGCAGGCAACAGCATAACAGGCTTCTATTCTGACTGATGCTTAGGGACTCCAAGAATTGTTCTGTCAGGATGCAACTGAAGCACTGAGCTACGCAGCCTTCCAGATGTTCAAAGTTTAGTGCTTATGACTTCCACAGAAATTAACATCAAACTGTGGTAATGGCATCCTACTGTCCAACCCATAAGAGGCTTCTCTGTGTGACCATGTTTGGATCCTTTAGGCTTAGTTCTTTCCTTTTGTGCATGAACAACTCTTCAGGCTTGTTATACTTGTTCTCAAGGTTGTATCTTCAGAAGTCTGAAGAGTGGTATAATAGCGTTATCCTACCATATAGACTCATAGGAACAGGTGGGAGACACTGTCAAGCACAGATGAGAATCTGACCTGAGGTGAAAGTTCATTATTATAAGTCCAGAAGAGAGCAGATGTTTTGGGATCACCCCAGTAAGTAATTACTTCACTGCAGTCAGAAAATAAAAATGACAAATTTACCTTCTGCTTTGGATCTTTTGTTATCAAGCTCTGGACAACAAAAACTTTCCCATGCAATACATCAGATCCTTAACCTCTCCTTTTTGCAGTGATCACTAATTCTGATAGATGCATCACCTTCTAGTTCACCAAGTTTGTTTGCATTAGATTTGTGTAATCTTCAGAAAAAGTTTACAACATAAGAAATTATGTCTAAAAACAGTTTTAAATCATGTGTTTATCTACTCCAGCTTTTGCTTCCAAAATTCAGATATACGCTCATCTTAATGCTAAAGAGTTCGTTAATAATGTTAATAAAGGAGAATCACAGAGCCTAACTAGCTGCAAGCTAACCTAAAAAGTTCCATGAAACATCCCTTGATGATTTTTATGTATTACAATAATGCTGAGGTGTTAAGTGACATTAAGCTCTGCAGTACTGAGTGCTGCATGCACAAGCTAAGAAAGAATTCCTGACCTAAGAGATTACTAAGTAAGCATGCAGAACCAAAAAGGATACAGATGACAAGTAGATCTAGATTCTTATGCATTGAATTAAAGCATCCGTGACTTTGTCCAAAAATGCCTGTGATATTTTCTGCTATACAATACAAAATCATCTCTACTAAGCACATTCTTTTCTGTGACTTTAAAAAAATAAAATAAAATAAAAGAGACCTATTCAGACATCTTTATTAGGGCTGGAAAATAATTATCCCATCACAACAGATAAATATCAGTGACATTGCTCCTGAAACACAGTCAGCATTTTTATAAAGTGATGACAACATTAAAGGAAAAAAAAAAAGACAACAAATCAAAAGAAAAACAAATGAAACAAAAGGTGTAATAGTGCTCTGCCATTGACAAAGCGCTTTGTCACTGAGGAACAAGTGTCCTCTTGATTGTGGTGCAATTCAGGGTGGGAAATGGCACTTGGGAAAAAGAAAAAAGCATGAATGCTTTCAGAGAAAAAGAAAAGAGAGAAGTGGACGTGGATTTAGGCTACTAAAAGAACTTCCAACAATGCTACGGGGGGGAGCTCACAGTGGTATGTGATGATACCACTAAGAGACCTTATCTTACGTACTGGAGGTATTCGACTGCTATTGTGAATGCATTGGAAAGGAACTCTGTAAGTACTTTGAAAGTCATTGCCTTTTTGACACCAGAAAACTGAAAATACTGTAGGGGTTCTGGGAGAGGAGCATGCTGATAAAAACAAATACATAAATAAAATAAATAAGAATCAATCAGAATGCTTCTCTCTATTGTTAAGGGATAACAAACTTCAGTTAACCAATCACCAAAGGTGTCAGAGAAGGTTGTACTCAAGAATGTCAGATTGATGATAAAAAATGAGGACATTTGTACTGACACAAAAAAGGAAGTTTAGGACAGTTATTTTGAGCATTTACATTGAAAATACATTCAAATCCTGTGAATAACTGTAAGAGGCTTCGGAATTAAAAAAAGGAGAAAGAGAAACATGCATACTGTTTGCAAGGACTAATATGCTAAAAAGTCAGGAAGTATAAAGGCAGTTTTAGTGAGAGAATCAAGCCAAAAGAATGAACAACACATCTGGGTATATTATAATAAGGACTGATAGTTTAAACCCTATTAGTCCCACTTTAATGACTATTTCCAGCTGATGCACAGATTTGTTTCATATAAATTTTTGAAAAGATAAGTCATATTGATTAATTTAAAGTTCATATTTTTGGCCAGAAGGTTTTTGTTGTTTTTGTTGTTTTTTTCTAATGTGATACTCAAAGTAAACAGTAACATAGAGCCTTGCTCAAATCTGTGCTAGTCATGACCCACAGTTGCCTTCTGATGTTTGAGTGCTGTAGTATGAGAATAACAACATCCTGACACAAGAAGAAAAGAAATGGAACTGTGCAAAGAACTACCATGCCTGATTCACAGGTACACTCATTAGGGAAATTATCAGCAAACTTATGAGACATTAATGTCAGTTTCTGCTCAACTTCCTTTTTTCTCCAAATGGACATCTTCATTTAATGGCATGGCACAACAGGAAATTTCCACAGATGAAAACACTTCTGATATAATACAATGTGAAAAGGCTGAACGGTCTCATCATAATTTGGGCTTTTCGGTATGGTTCAACTATGACACAGTGTAATTCTGCACTTGTGTTAAGCTCTTATTGTAAAACAGATGCAGAGAAACACCTCCTGATTCCAGCAGCTGAGTTGCTTTATTGGCACAAGCTGAGAAACACACTTTCCACCTCTCCTCTTTAGATGTGAAGGGAAATGTCTGTTCTGTGACTGCGTATTGGATCTGGTCTTCTCTCACACAGCCTCTTCAAATTAGAAAGGCACATTCCCCAGAGCTCCTTCCCTTCAGTCCTTTCTCTTTATTTGCTACTTTCTCAGTTTTTCTTCTCTTGGCCTTTCCATTAATCATTTTCTCTGGGCAGGTACAATACTGGCCTCTTTGTTCATTCTTGTACACAGAATCCTTTTACTCGTTCACAATGTTTTTTCTGTGTTTGCACCATGTCTCACACTAGAACCCCAAAGTATTTCTGCAGAGCAAGGACACCCACTGCAGGGCTAGCTGGAGTGAATGCACACTGCTGCATCAGCACAGCCACTCTGCAGATCACAGAACGGGAGAAAGCTGCAAGGAAGAGACATCAGGACAGCAGAATCCACACTAGGGCATTTTGGAAGTGGAAAATATGCCTGATAAGCAGATCCAGAGCTCTGCACTGCAGGGGAGATTCTTTCTGCACTAAGGGGAGCTAAATGCCTGGACATTAGGAAAGGGTCTGTTATAAAGAATTCCTCTGAAACAGGCAGATGCATGCTATTCTACAAGGAGACCAGTCTCCTCCTGAGCACGGTGACAAATAATAGCTCCTTTTTATTTCAGCTTTAGGTGCGAAAGCCAATTAAACTACATAACTGAAACAAGACACAGAGTTAATTTCTCTTGGCAGCCAATCTTCTCTTTCTGCAAAGCCATCAAATTATGCACGGGCTTTGCAGAGATGGCATCTGTACCAATGCATTGGAACAAGAAGCAGATTTGTACCTGTTAAAATCCATCCCAAAAGGTTTGCACGTTCACAGATGTACACCATTGTTTGGAAGTTTGCGAGATTCCATAAGTATTTATATCTACTACAAATACAAGCATATGCTCCTAAAGCTGTGTATGAACAAGTGTAGGATGTACAGAAGGTTGGCTGAAAATTTCCAGGCTGTATTTCCAGGATGGGAGCAGAAAAAATCCTGCCTCCCTTCTACTTCCAGGAACAGCACCACAGCCCTGGGCTCACAGGTAGACATCTGTCCCTACACTTTTGATGGAAAAACCCATTCCATGCTCGGTAGCATTCAAAGCCAACGCTTCTAAAACATCACATGGTTTTTGTGTAAGGTACGGTACGGTGCTACCATCCCAAAACTGCAGGGACATCTTAGAGTGATAACTTCATTCTGAAATACTATCTCTGAATCACATCATGTTTTTTGCCTAGAAGGTTATTCTCAGTATATAGATGACAACCTCTCTTTCCAGTCTGGATAAAGCACTAATCCTCACAGTGTTAACCTCTAAGCTTCTTATCGATACCTTAGCTACCTTTTACCACGTGCTTTTAGCTATGATATTTCTACCAGTGAGTCAGAGACATACCAGTTTTATCCCTCTGGGACAACCTGCTCACATAGAGTCCTCTTCCTTTACCAGAAGTATTCACTCAGCTAATCTGAGCTCTGAAGAGACATTTAAAGTACTGGCAGCAGTAAGTAAGGTCATTCCAGACACCTGTTATAAATTTAAGCAACCTAATTAGCCATCAGAGTTTGCCCCATCAGAATGGCATACGCTTTCAGTGATTTTCTTAACAGAAATTTGTACGTACTTCAACAGATTAGCACTGCAGTCTGCCACCTCATTGGCACAGACCCAACACATTGCAATGCATGACAGGACAGATTTATGCCCATAAAAACATAACTGAGCTTTTAATTATTATATGAAAAGCACATAAGTACCACTTTTTTTTCTTTAAATACTAAACATGCATATTCATTTTTTTCCCCATCTAAATCTCATTCCAATTCAGTTATTTCAGTATTGTTGCTACCTAAATACAAATATCAGAAGAGTAAAACTATTTGACTAATATTTTCCTAATTTACTGATCTGTTAAATGCTATACTGGGCAGAAGGTGGAGCTAGCACCTACCTACAAGCATGACAGAGGAACATTTAAGCTTTATTTTCACTTGTCATTAAATTTGCCCTACAATTTGACTTAGGAGTTAAAGAGCACTTCAGCATACAAATTTGGGCCTGAAAACTCACAAGCTTCTCCTCTCCCCGAACTTTCTGATTCATGTAGTGACTTCCTGTAGCTCAGCCCTGCTCTTCTGGGCTCTACTCTGCTTTACCACAAGTTCAGGTCACTACTCGGGTGGTTCTGTACTTACACAGGATACTCCCCCTGGGCACAAGGGAGACACAAGCATTCAGAAATAGGGCTGCACACAGCAGCCTGGTTAGGCTAGGTCACACTACCTCTTTTCAGAGATATGAATAATGGTGGACTGTATTTTTTTTTTTTTTTTAAATCTCATTTTCACTTCCTCTTGCAAAAAACAAGTGTCTGTTTTGTCTGGGAATGGATTAACTGAGGCTGCTGACTGCACTACAGTCTAAGTGCCTGATCTTAGAGAAGGGCAGCAGGAGAAAGGAGCTCTCCCACTCCCAATCTACATGCACTTATTTAAGAAGAACATTCACTGTTCTTGCATTTTCCCCTTGTTCTTTACTCTGCTGAGCATGTCATATCTTCTTTCACCTTATCAGTTTCAAAAGAAAATTTAACTGGCACCCAAAAGTTAAGCAGACACTTAATGGAAGATGAGCAGAAATGGTTGACCTTGGGATAACTCACTAAGATTTCCTCTTCTCAGTTCTACTCTCTGTAGATATAAATATCACCGTTATCTACAAGGTTCTTCCAAATATTCACTGCTAGAGAGAAATTCATTAACAAAAACTGACTTTGGTTTCTTATTTAAAAAAAATGAGATCTCTAGAGAAAGGCTAAAGAAGGACACCCAGGTAAATTAGCGTTTCTGCTGATATCTCAAGTCATCATTAAAAGTAGGTATATTTGTTTAAAAGAAAATAACTACTTCAGAAAGGGACAGGAATTTTAAATATCTTTTTTAACTCCTTCAAAAACATAGGGAAGATGATAGACTAATATCAATCTTGTCACAAAGCATATTCACTCTCCAGGGGGTTGACCAGCACAGGGAAACCATTCTCAAATACAACACGAAGAACAGAAGGGTTCCTCCTGAAATGTGAAAATAGTCCTTACAGAATATCTTCGTACTCTTCAGGGCCTGCAGCCAAGAAACCATTTCCTATCAATGTAAATAAACATCAAATAATAATAACAGAACTGCAAAATATGAATATTTCCACAATAAGACATCGGCTAAACAGTAATTCAGTATTTTATTTTTAAACAACTTTGAACAGTCACACATGTAAGCTCCTGTCTGCCTCTCCCTGATAGTTCACACCCATTTGTATCAGTCAGCATTACTGGCTACTGACAAGAGGAAAACTGACTAACAAGACAAGTGTTGCTTCTGTACCAGAGCCAGATTTAGATCTGGGTGGAAATTTGAGATGCAAAGAAATGCCAGAGCAGCTTTGTCTCAATCCTTCATATAACCTTTTATTTTCAGTAGGAAAGCTGACCAATTATACTGTTAAATGAAGATTGGCATCAAAATATCTTGCAGCCTCATATCTCTATTTTGAGGACAGATTCTATCAGTAAAATCCAATGTGTAAATAGAGAAATAAAAGAGCATTCATATCTGAAAATACTTCAGGTGACTCCAAACAGGAAGACTGAAGAACAGCATAACTAGCCCTGGTAATTCCAGCCACTTCTTGAGATTTCAGTGTGTAAAAAAAACAAACCAAAACAAAAGCATGCTTAATCTTAACCAGATTTGCAATATGCCACAATAAAGTTTATAATATAAATACATCTGCTGTTAATGCAAAAAAATGTACTAAAAAAATAAACTAATATAAACCATTATCAGAGAACTTAGCTCCTGTTTGCCCTTATTCAAAACAGCTATGGCAGCTCTCCAGTGACTTCCACAGTTCTGCATGTACAGTGTTTCTTGTTTAAGTTCCATGTCACAGTCGCTATATATAGCACAGCCCATAGGAGATGAGCAATTTTGGCTGGTAATAGATAGGACACCTCGGCATACAATTCAATAGTATAAAACCAACAAGATATCTCACAATGGAAGGGAAAATTCCCAACCATGCTGCTAAACGATTCTGTCAACATCCCTGCAGGCAATAACAAACCATTGAAGAATCTACTTTTGATACAGATGCCTGAGAAAAAAAATATTGTTCTTATGACTAAATGAGCACCATGTGAAATACTGTGATTTACAACTTCAAAAATAAAATTTAAAAACCTCCAAGAATGATCCAGGTAAGAGGTTTTTTCAAGACCTTTATTGTTCCAAGTATTTTCTGAAACTACCATGCGAACATAATATTGGAAGTCCACTTTTATATTCAAATTATAGAAATAAAACATGCAAAAATCAAGGTTTGGAAAAGCAAATATGAAATAACTTTCTAGGTTTCAGTTTCAGATACCGAAACAGGAGTAGAAACGAACAAAAAACCCAACATAATGGCTTCCAGGGTTTATTCTCTCATTATGATATAGACAGAAAAGTGTTCATGGAGTATAATCCCCTGTAATAGCACCTAACATTGCCAACCCTATACTCCTCTTCCTCAGAGGAGCCGCTTGCTGCGTTCAGTACTAACCTGGAAGAGGGATCATTACCACCCTACGTAAGACTAATGTCTTTCATGAAGTTTACTGTATAGATTCACAAATATCAAAGTGCTAGATTCTTTATTCATCTTGTATGTCCCACTTCTGTGTCACCCAGCAAAAATGTAATTCTCCAGGAAAAAAAGCTATATCAATTTTCAGTATAATAAATTGTCAGTTTCTTTTCCTCTTCCCTACCATACTTGCATGAACTTTATAACTTCAGTATTACACTTCTTACATAAACGATTTCCTCTCCTATATGCATTCAGATAAAGCAGTATCATAACAAAACAGACTGTAATAAAATGGCAGCTGTACCTCAAAATCTTCATAGCTGGTTTTATCTCTTTCTATGCAGAGAAAAAGCATTCCTCCTCCCAACCAAAAGGTCTGAAAAACAGATTAAGTACCCTAACAATCCCTGTTGCTGAAATTTTGAACAAATCAGAGGATGAATTACTATATATTGTTACTAACAGAATAAGGAGATAATGACAAAATTGTGAACAGAGGAGGAACTAGAACAAGCAAACTGATGGATTGCACTAGCTTGAGATGAGCTCAACTTCAAGAAAAACATCTCTGACTTACTCTTGCTTAATGTAGTGTTACTTTATTGTACTCCAAACTAGTCATGATCCCATGCAGCTGGGAGCTGTAGACACACAGGGTGCTATAACACACATCACACATACATCACTAGCATGTAACGTGGAACAGGATGTGCCCAAATAACTGCTATCATATTTAATGAAGTCATTGCAAATTTTTTTGGCCAGTTTGCAGCAACAAAATTGCTCCGAGGTGTTTTTACTGCGTCAATTTTTTGTTTAATAGCCATATGACCAAAAAAATCAAGCAGAGAGTAAACAGTCAGAACTCCAGCAGAACTTAATGAAATGTAGTTCAAAGAAAATGTCCTTCCTGGGGTATCTTACCAAGATACCTAAGAGAGGTTTGAGCAACCACAATATCATAAGAGAAGCAACAGGAAAAAAACCACCTGTACAATAATGCCAAATTATTTCTATTCATCTCAACAATTTACTGAAAGACAAACTGGAGACATTGTGTAATTGTTAGTGAATAATTTTATGTTAAATGTTCATAAGCAAAGCATCAGATTCATTAAGGACAGTAGAAATATACACTGACTTGGTAATCTTTAGATGCAGAATGTTGGGGGGGACAAAAAAACCTGTTTATAATGTTGGATATTTGCTATAATCACATCTGCCACTTCGGTTCTGTTTAATGTCATTAACACTTAAGTGAAAAAATAACAGAAATTCTGCTAAATATTAGTTCAGGATATAACAGGTTTGCCCATCAACAGAAGAAGTTAGCTTAAAATTTAGACACAGTCAGCTGCTCAGACATCTTCAAGAAATAAATCAGTTAAAGGTTGATCAGATTCTTTCAAACATCTCTACTGCAATAGCATTCGAGAGATCAAATGTTTTCTGATAATTATTAAAATAGAGTTTTAATATTGCTTGTAATAAATGGCACTTTCATGAAGAAGCCATTATGGCTTTTTCCCCCCATTAACACCTTCCATAAAGGTTTTGTTTGTTCATTTTGCTTGATTAGTTTTGTTGCTTTGGGGTTGTTTTTTTTGTTTGTGTGGGTTTTGTTTTGTATTGCTTTCTTTATTATTATTATTTCTATTCCATGCCTGTGCAAGAGAGAACATGCCTAAGCATGCTTAGCCACCTTACTGAAGAGCATACTAGCACTCAATTCCTAAAAGCAGACATGTTTGCATAATTTATATTCAAAAAACAAACCTAATCAAAACCTTATTAAATTTCTGTAATTATCGGTTAGGTAGTTCCTGTTGATGTTGTCTGGTTGTTTTTTCCCCCTCCTCAACTTTTTGGTTTTAACACTTTGTGCTTTAACATAATTCCCCCTCGTCACAAAGAGCATTCCTTCAGGGAACATCCCCAAAGTGCGTAAATCCTGCTCTTTTCTCAGTTATATACTTGGGAATTAGAGCTGCTTTTGCTTAATAAAGGAGTAGCCAATGAAAATTCTCCTCATCTAATATCAATTCTTTTGAGAAGATAAGTGTAAAGTTTAAGAAAATTTTCATATTACAGTCATAGGCAAAGTCCATAATTATGTTGAAAGTATAAGATCTATTTTATTTTTCCTTATCATGAATTTTAAATAAAATTGTTTGGGAAATTTTAATTACGTTATCACTTGGTGTTTCTTGATTTTATGCAGACTGCTTTGATTGTTAACACTTATGAGAGCGCTACAACCTTATCAGCAGTAAAATGCCCAGTGATCAACTTTCTATTAACAACATTATGTATGGAAGTGAAGTTTGGTGTGCCACGTGGGAACTGAAAATTTAAATGTATCTTAATGTCAGCTACAAGATATACAGTGTGCTCATCTTTATCTCTGAAGTTACAGAAACTGTGACAATTTTAAAATCAATTAACGACCTGTCACAAAGATCATTCCCTCAGATGATTCTGCAGCCCTACTTTCCCAAAGTGGAACAGGTTCCTTGCTAGATAAATGTATCTGCAGATCTGCATAAACATATTCTGTCACAGAAGCCACACCATGAATGACTCGGTGAGAAGCAGCCTGGCTTTTAGATCAATCTGAGCCCACTCTCTCTTCCCCTCCTCCTCTTCAAAATGCAGCTTCATCAAGAATTTCTGTTCAGTAAGAGTCATTAGGCTTATTATAGTTCAGACTTTCAGATCATTAAAAAATATATATAACTTAACACTGATGAACTACATTTCAGTCTTGTCCAGATTATAGAAATACATTTTCATCGTTCCTACACCCATGCAAATTAAAAATATATATTAAAGATCTGGAGAACAAACTAAATATTAGTCTGCCTTTTTTTTTTTTTTTTTTCCACCTCTATATTACTTTTCTTTCTCTTTGAACGGAGACAAACAGAACTAACCCACAAACTCTTCAGTCAAGAGTCATTAATGCAAACTACAAGGTCATCATGATAAGAATAAAATCAATGGGATTGTCCTTCCGGGCTCTTTTCAGATATTGCTATGATGTCCCTGCAGCACCTTCTTCTCCACGTTTTTTATTCAAATATTTACCCTGGTTGCAGTTTAACCTGTAGTTTGCTTTGTAAGTGTTCTGGTTTTGTCCAAAGCTCCATTCCACACATCAAGGAGGACTGCACTGTTGCACAGCTGTGCTCAGTACACATCCCAGTAAAGCTTGGTGGCCCACAGTTATTCTATGCATATACTAATAAACTCTGGAATTTCAAATAAAGACAAAGCATAACGCGTATGAATTGACTGACATTTAATTTATATAGGAAAGTATATAGCGTGAAAAACACCAATTCCGCATTATCCAAGATTAAATTGGTTTTCAGTAGCAACAACTGCAAGAGCTGCAATAACAAAATAGTTATTTGGATACCACTGAAATGATATAAATCTTGAATATGCATTTTCTTTATATTTCAGAAGAAATACAGCCATTTGTTCTGATCCAAACACATGTACATGTTATGTGCTGGCTGGGAAAAAAAATGACAAACCTATTATTCTTGAGCCTTGGTTATAAATACAGGAAATGAATGAAAAAAACCCTACTCATATTTGTACCTCAAAGAAAGATGATAATTAAGTAGATTAGCAACATACAGAGCCTCTTACACTCCCCTTTTTCCTTTGGTTAACCTGGATTAAAGTGTTGTTTATTTATTTTAAGGATAATGTTCAGAAATTCTTCGGTCTTATGAAATTCTGATAAGCCACACATTCACTGAATGCATAAGTCTTACCGAGGTACTGACTTGAATTTCAGTACCGTAATCATAAGACCTGCAAATGTTCTTAAACAAAATGAAATTTCCAAAATAACCACACATCAAATATTGTAAAGATTTGAAGCTTTTGAATGTACTTGGTTTAAATACAAATAAATAAATAGAACTCAAAATGCTGTAAATCTAAAAAATGCGTACTTCTTATGATAAATGTGAATGGCATTAATGGAAAAAAAAAGATTAGTAGGAGATATTCTAGGAACCGTGCAGTTTCTTACACATTGTAATTTTAGTATACATTTATATGTGCGCAACAACAAACAAAAGCATGCAGCAATGCTGCATACTTGTATCACATCGACTCAGAGCTGATTTGAGATCTGTTATTTCAACATAAAATGAGAACTTCAAAACAGAAGTTTTTTTTCTTTTGAAATTATTCAAAACAAAATTGTGCACAACTAAGAGTCTGGCAATAAAGAATAAAACTAGGTAAAAACAGAGGCTTATCAGCTAAATTCAAACCTTGAATTAAGCTAAGTAATGGAACATATTGCCTGAATTTGAGTAGCACTGCTGATAGAGTAATATAGTAATAAAACCCTATATCTTCTACTCTACCATAGAAATTCATTTACTTTAGTCTTTATTTATTTAATCAACTTTGGGAAATGAAAATAGAACTTAGAAACACATTAGAAGCCATTCTACACAATTGATGGAGAGCTTTATCACATCAATACCTCTTCAAATAGTTGTTGACTGCAGCATATTTCAATAAAATCACATTGTAGCATTACTTATAAATGCAAGTTATCTACCAAAGTCATGAAGATAGAAAAAAAATCACAAAAAAAAGGTGATATAATCTGAATTCAAATAAAGTGGCATGTTCCAAGAAGTCTTTAACTATGACACATCGAACATGAGATTTTTCACATCTTATTCAGGATTTGCCAAAACCAGATGGAGAACCTGACTCATCTCACAAAACGTGCCTCAGTGTTTGATCTTACTGAAATCTACAATCCCAATAGTGCCAGTACCAGTGGTAAGGCTCCAGGATATCAGAGGCTACAGTGGTTTTTACTGCCTTTGATTAACTGCAGAGAAACCTATGTTTTAATTAGAAAGATTCAAGACAGTTACTTATAAACTTAAGTATACATTCAAGTGCTCTCTGCTGCATTGCAAACCTTGCCGAGCTAATCCTTGCTGAAAGATGTATGCCACTTAATTTAACCATTGAGCTGATATGCACAGGATGAACTTGAGTATTCCTAGCTGTACTAATTTTAATATTCACACTGCTGATATAAACCATCAAGAAGTTTTCAATTAATACCATTTCCTCCCTTCACCCAACAATAACATAAAGCTGTAATTTAATGAAAAAGGTGCACTCCATGTTAACAGATGAATTGAGACTCATATTATTACACAAGAAAAACAGGGATTAATTTTTTTTTTTTGGGGGGGGGGGAGGGTTGTGTCTTTTTTTAAACGTAGATTGTAAGCCAACTTGCCCTGTAGCAAGTTTTTCTTTTAAAATTATCATTAGTCATTCCTATGGTCCATCACAAATAAAAACAGCTACTGATTTTAAAGTCAAGACCTAATTCATCCACAAAGAATAATTTTGCAATATTATACAGGCTTTCGCGAATTTAATATTCATATACCATGATAGCTTAATGCTTTCCGCATGTGTGTAAAGACAGTCCAGTCAGGCCAAAAGCAAAAACTTCAAG
Source organism: Chrysolophus pictus (assembly GCA_037305975.1). Classification (NCBI taxonomy): domain Eukaryota; kingdom Metazoa; phylum Chordata; class Aves; order Galliformes; family Phasianidae; genus Chrysolophus; species Chrysolophus pictus. The sequence goes on from CM074582.1 coordinate 22,752,695, forward strand.
CTCCTCAATTCTTTGTACACGACCATCTCAAATAAGGAAATCAGGAACACATTTCTGGAGCAGAAAACAAGTAAGTCAAAAAAACATTCCCTGAAGAGCACTCAGTACAAAGCAGCTTGGCAACAGAAAACTTCAAAAAACTCCCAGGTCTCAAAAGTTCAAAGGCAAAATTCTACAGCTTTCTATGGCACATGATTTGTAACTCTGCCTCAGAGACAGAATTTAAAAACTAATTAATATTAGCAGTTGGCATAACCTAGAGTTTATTCTTGTGCAACAGCTAAACTGTGCACAATACTTTCATATGACACTGTTATTCAGCTTGAGTTTCATGAAGCTACAACGGAACATTTTTTCACAGATCTAATTTTGCAAGTGGTAATTCTACTTTGATCAGTTGCTAAGTTGAGAAGATAATAGAACGACAGAGAATATCTGAAGGCAGCTATAGAGGACACGTTAAAGATACAGACAAGCTATGTAAACAAGACCAACCCATCATCTTTAACAAACTCAGAATAGCAGGATTCCCTACAGATTAAAACCACAGTGTCCCCAACACTAGGAACAGTGCCACCATAGTGCCAATGCTAATTTTGCATACCCTTCCACAGCCATTGTCAGGCTAAGCTTAATATGACAGAAAAAGCATGAGAGGAGTAGACAGTAACACCTACCACTAATGCCAAATTAGCTTACCAAGCTTGTGTTTTCAACACATGGAAAAGGAGAAAAAAAATCAGCTTCCTTTTGTGAAATATGCCACGTTAAAATTCCAATTCAAAACAAGTAATCTAGACAGGAAGTTCAACTCACTGCACTGGAAAGAGATACAGGTTTTAAACATCAGTGTGAGAAAAGGAGGGTGATCAGATAGATCCAGGTCATTTCAAGGATGCATGTTGTGCCTCCTTAGCTCTCTGCTCTGCAATTTCTCACACTTGGAGAAGCAAACAAATCTTTAATATAGTAAACAATGAAGGCAGTCGCTACCTTTCCAGTTGGATATAAAGACCAGCTTAGTCCTTCAGAGCATAAATACAACCCAAAAACTGTCAGCAAATATCTGCTCCCTCAGTAAAAGACACCTTCATTCACAGGGAATACACTCTGGAAGAAATCTTCCTGACAGTATGTCCAAGCTGTCAACAGCCACAGTCACATCATTATTCTCAGCTGACAAAAATTAGAGCAAACATAGTGGTTGACAAAGGCCACAGATTAGTAGAATTAAAAAAAACACAACAACAAAATAATTTAAAAAAACCACCAAACAACTCAACCCCAATGTTGCAAACACAAGATAAGGGTGCTCAGATTTGTTGTGCCCAAATCCTCCTCTCCACACACATCCCAATATACATCATATATCATTATATATTTACTTCATAAAATTTTCCTTCCTTGCAGTTCTCTCCTGTTTAAGTAAGAATTACACACAAGTGCTCGCCACTTCTCAAAGTAATTTTGAGACTTCATACTCAATGCCCATTCATTATAAGTGTTCAGGAGCGTGTAATAAAATGAACAGAACAAAATTTTACACACACTTCTTTAGCTTCCGTATCAACAACTCATAGATAAGTAGCAAACAATTCTGGGTTGGCAGACAAATAAAATTTTAGTCTTATTTATGGTTGCAACACACAAATGGAGGAAAAAATATTCTGAGTATACCATAGAAATGCAACAAAATTAGAGTCAAAGACACAAATTATTGACTTTCAAAACAGAATCACAAAATGGTTTGGGCTGGAAGGAACCTTAACAGTCATCAGCTTCACTATTGTAGGCAGGGTTGCCACCCACTACCTCATGCTGCCCAGGACTGCATGCAACCTGACCTTGAACACTAGGGATAAGATAGAAATACATACTTCCAGATGTTCCTCCTGAAAAAAAGCTTGCCACATTTTTGAACTGCAATAATTAAAATGTTGCAATTATTTTATGAAAGACACGTAAGGCAGACGTATACCTCAGTGATTTGAACTGGTACATATTTTCTGCTCTGGCAAGACACTGCAGTCCTGAATTCCCCAGTATATGCTACACTGAAGCATAAAAGAAAATACACTGAAAAGAGAAACAAACAGCTTATGCCCTGATTATGAATATTTGCAACTATGAACTAATTGCAATTCAATGTAATCATCTATCACTGCTTAGATTATTAGCACAGTACTTCTCCGCCTGCCTCAGTTCTGTGCTCAGGAATTATCTTTAACTATTTCTGGATTTTACATGCGTGTATATTGCACATAAGCATATCTATCCTTATAAAAATATAAATTGAAATACTGCTATTTTAACCTACTGGATAAAAGACTAAAAATCAAATCATTCTGAAAATCGAATCATGCTTTGAACAATGGCTTCAATAATATATTAGGTCATGTCTTTACCCTTGAAAGCCCATTTATGAAGAAATATGCCTTGAATCAATTCCATATGCCCATAGAACTGCATGCACAACTTGATTTCTTATTTTTAAGCTCTGTAATACTGTACACTCTGCTTATTTCCAATATCTCCTTGGGATATGTTCTTGTACTCAGGTATTTCCTTTAGTCACGTTCATGTACTGAACGTGAAAACACATAAAGACACTGCTTAGGACTTGCTTCCCTTTTCTGTTTTATTCATTATTGAAGTGTTTAAAAGCACTTAAAGTTTGCTGCGATACAATCTTTACCATATCCCATAAAAACAGCACAGATTTTCTTTATCCATACCCTTTCCACACAACTCAATCTCCTAACATCTGAAAGAACTGTGTCCTTCTCAGAATCATTTAGATCTTATTTTCTCCTGGTGTGTAAGATTTACTACCTATGAAATATTTTATTGCCTTATTTACTGGCTTCAGTGGCTCATTCTGGGAAAGTAGGCAGATCAGCTACAGGCACCCCTAAAGACAACGATGTTAATGACTCCAGCTGATGTTTCTACTTTTCCAGCCAATGGAAACGTGAGCCCTGTTCCTGCAAGCAGTGTGTTTCCTGAAGAACTGTCCCAGCATACTCCAAGTGCTTGCTACCTGGAGCAATGCCAAATATATATTCTAGTCTATTTCACAAATCTGTAGAAGATCACACAGTCATCTAACAAAGAAGAATAGTCATTTATGTTTTTCACAAGCAGGATTACTCAGCTTAAAAAACCAGGTGAGATATGAGAAGGAAAAAAAAGTTTAATCTTTCCAAGAAAGTGGCTCAAGGCAGGGGTAGATCACTATTAGGAAAATAAAAAATAATAATCACGATATTTCTGTTAAGTGTTTCATTTAAAGATCTCCAACCTATTTAAAGATATTATTTCACTTAACCTATCAACATGCCTTTTCTTTGTTCAAGTAGCATTGAAAAAAACAAATCAACATACAAGTTTCGCTCACAAATCTGACATGCTTTAAAGCCAAGAAAATATATATTTAAAATGTAAATTTTGAAAATGGTTCTGTTGCACACTTCAGAAAACAACCTTCACAAATTAAATTTCATTCATCCAGCAGCCTGAAACTGGCCATTCAGTAATTCCTCCCTTGAGCACTGAGAAAGACGTTGCAAACTTGAAGGAAATCTACTATGAGCTCCTTTGGATTACTGTGGCATCCCAGACAGACTGTGCAGACCTATCAGCAGCCACTTGAACTCTGAGTGTCTCATAGATCCTTACACTGAAATATTTGGACCAAATGTTTAACACCATCCCAGCATCTCATGATCAAAAAGTAGTTTACAAACACTTGAAAGATTAGAGGAATGAGCAGGCAGTATACACAGACAGATTGTGATGACTAGCTTGCAAACCCACTTTTAAAAAACCCGTCAAACTTAGCAACTGTAGGTTTCTATTTCTCCCGAAGAATAACAGAAGTTTAAGATACAGTAAGTATGAAATCTGGACTCCGCACGTATAACTGAGGACCTGGAATCAGGATGCTGAAAACCTAGGTGAGAGCAACATTCCCTAGGCATCACAGCCCAAGGTAGGAAGAGATAACATCATAAATCAAATGATTTTCTTGCTGTGAAGAAGAGTGATTGTTTCTAGATTTTTTATCCAATGCCTTCACGCATTGTTTCAAATCTTAAAATATGGATAGCAAATGTTTTTTCCCCATAATTTTACACAAGTCTAGCATAACACAACCATGGATTTTAAGATGTGCCTGCAATACAAAGAACCACTCAGTTGATTGTAATGACATAGAAGACAAGCAGCTCTGAATTGAAATGCTTCTCCTTTATAGAGATGATAACAGCAGGTCTTCTTCCAAGGCAATTCTGAAGATATTAAAAAAAGAAAAATATCAGAAAGTAACCTAGAATATTTTGTCGTTGTCACGTGGGTTTTTCTTTTTTATTCTTTTCTTTCTTTCTTTCTTTTGAGGAGGTCAAGGGGGGGGAGGGAGGATGGGGGTGGTGAGGGGTGGTAGGAGTGATTCTTTCCCCTTACAAGACTATAAGAACAATTATACATTTTAAAAATCAAGTTACATAGTACCTCCACATGGACGTTCCCCTTATTCAATATTCACTGGCAGGTATTCTTCATTATTACTCACAATATCAATTCTGACTTTTGTTTTTAAAGACATTTTATTAGGCCTCCGTTCTTCACATCCCCACCAATTCTTATTACCATTTTCAAACCCTATGGTGAAGCTGACAAGAAACAGTATAGATTTGACAACTAGAAGCATGGAAATCTAGCAAGAAATTACTATGCAAATGTGTCTGGGAGAAGATAACATTAATAAATATTTGCTGACGGGCCTTCTGCTCTAGTGGGTGGCACATTTATAATGAAAACTTAACAGCAGTTTAAGCCAAAGGCCAGAAACCTCAGATGTATTTGTGGATGATGGGTGACAAAGAAGAGGAAAAATACTTCTGCTCATTGTCATTTTTAAGGAAACTGAGCCAATCTCATAACCTGAGATGAAAATACTTTCCTTCCAAATTCTCACTTGCTATGTTTTATTTACCAAAAAAAGGAAATCCTTTTGTTCAGCAGTTACTAACAACTTCCAACACTACGTATTTCAAAGTACTCAGGTACTTTCAGAGCTGAAACATGAAGTGTAACAGGCAACATTAGGTTTGTCATTAAAAACAAATCAGAGCAGTTACTTATTATAAAAAACTTTATACATGTTAAACTTATGTTAATTCTAGAGCTAAAGGAACATAAATCACATGGAAGCACTCCATATTTTGACTTGATTTGAGAAAAAAATCAGTTCTGAAATTTGACACTAAGTCAAATGTAAGAAAAGGGGAGGAGTTACTTCCATGTGATTACATGAAAAGAAAACAGTTTTCAGTTTGGACTACAAGAATGTAACACATTGTTCTGGAAGAAAAGTAACTGGCCTGGTGTAGCTGCAGTACAGGGAACTAGAGGTAGGGCTCATGTAGCAGGAAAAACATCGGCAATTTAGAAGTGAGCAATTTATACCAGACACTGAATGGCATTACAGAAGAGAGAAGTCTGTTTCTATTTTAGTTTTGAGTGTCCCTACAGTAGAAACTGCTGCAAAATAACTTCCCTTTCTAATACAACCATAGCTGTGATTTTTCCTTCTTAAAACACTCAACTGAAACATTTTTTTGGATTTATCAATGGCTTCCACACTCAAAAGCCTTCCGTTTTGAATACAGACACATACAGATCAGGGATCACCCTGACACCCTGATTAGATAATCAGCAGCTTATTACATTAAAAGGTCGAGTGATACAGAAATCATATATATAAATTCATAACAAAATCTAAACGTATAGAGCTTTTTCACTTCTATTTCTTTGGGAGAAAGTTTGCTAACAGAAAAATGCCATGTTCTGACAGAAATGTCATTAGAGTCAGAAATCCTGAACATCAATTTGCAAAGTTTAGAAAGATTAGCAACATGCTTTACAGTCACAGGCTTTAGAATAAGCCTGTTAACAGGAACACGTCGTCCAGGAGGTTCTGTGCAACTAAATTCTAAGCACTATTTAAAGTAAAACAGGAAGGAATTAGTCATCCAAATAAATTAATATGCTTATGCTGTGCTTCCACTCCTCCCACAAACTACAGAAAGAAGGCTTTGTGTGTGGATTGATGGATGGATGTGAGTGCTACGAACGTGCTCCAAATGAGCTGAAGACATCCAAAGGATAATAGCCTGAATATCACATGGTGTGATATTTTTCCTAAAAAATCCAGATGAAATGGGAAAATACCAAGGAGTATCTGGCAAGCATTCTAGGTACTAGTAGTGACGAAATGAAAAAGAAGATTCCATGAAATTATTTACATGATTGGACTGTGGGCAGACAGTTCCAAAACATCAGGTAAAATACAGGAAAGATTCTGCCCAGTAAGTCACATGCCATGTCTTTACAAAAACTGCTAAGAAAATAGGTAGAAGATATTGTATTCCCCGTTTTTTGTGTTTATTGAAAACGCACTTTAGATACATGAAAATCTTTGGAACTAATACTGAGAAACTTATGTGAAATGTTACATGTGATAAAAGGAACTCCAATTAAAGTCCCCTTTTGATATTAAGATCCGCAAAAAAAACAAAACAAAACAAAACCAACCAATAGTTGTAACATGTTTAAGTGCCAGAAATCACTGCACAATCATATGTAAATGCTATCCTAGACAATATCAAGCTGCATAACTGTCTATATTTAACATATATTGTTAGAAATTAGCCCCAGTTTCTACAGAAGAACTAGAAGAGCCAGCTATATCACATGCCGTTGATTCAACCTGGAAAACAACTGTCCCTTCACAAGCGCTCTCTGAGAAAAGTTTGACCTTTGCAGCTGAAAATCCACTGCAGTAGAGCAAGGAAAGTAGAAGTGCAGAAAAATCTTGAGAAGTACTGGTAGCACACTCCTAACCTGATACTAAGAAAGAGAGCTTTACGCATTCAGTTCTAGATGAAAGAGTATCTATCACTGGTAAGAGTACATTGTGAAGACTTAAAAAGCCAGGACCCACCGTTCTGCTACTGAGGAGGCAAAGTTGCAATTCTGATTCATTGGGGAGTTCCTGACATCACTGGTATGAATCAAGTTTTGAAAGAAAAGGTAAGAGATATTTCTTCCAGATGTTACAATTTGTGTTTGCAGTAGCACACTTAGTACAAACAGCGATGGACTTCCCCAAGCTACCTAGGCAAAAAAGGAGATGTATCTAATAGTAAAAGAAGACAACTCCAGGCTTGTAATACAGAAAATTCAGATTCGTATTAAAATGCAATTCTCAGCAGTTAAGTTAATGGATAATTTAAACAGTTCAGCAGTATAATAACTGAATTTATCAAGTCTTGAAGTCCTTAAATTGAACTTGGATGTTTTTTCTAAATAATGTCTTCTAGTTCAGCTGCAGTTATTGGACTTAACACCACAGAGTTGCATACTAGAGAAAAAAATGTCTTCTAAAGAAGGAATTAAAAGAATTAAGCAGATTAAGACTCGGTGATTCCTTTGGTCCTCAGAATCTTCCAAGTGGATATGAATTTGATTCTGATTTTGTTTATAGCAAGAGAATGAGGCTAGACCATACATAGCTTAGAAAATCCTTGGCTTCCAAACTTCCTGGTAATAAGTTCACTTTGATCTGTGTAACAGAAAGATTGTTCTCATTATTTTCAGTTAATTAGTAGATGTCCCTTCAGACTTTACTTCACTCTGGCAGCAAATTGTTCTCCATCACAATGGCACAAGCATGTTCCTTGAGCATTCAGCAGCAAGGACAAAGAGGAAAAAAGAAAAAAATAAAAGGAAAGAAAAACGTTAGTGGTTCTTCAAGCAGTCCACCACTTTCTCTCACCGTTACTGATGTCACTCTCACACATATTTAATGCCTGAAATCTTGAATTTGCAAAACAACGTCTATTAGAACTCTAACAGCAAGCAATAAGCTACATGTTAATTCAACAGGTGGTCTAAAAAATAATATATGAGTAAAAAAATTTCAGTTTCAGACGAGGTAGTGTATTTGCGATGCGTCATCAGTTTCTTACAGATTAACACTACTCATCAAGAGTTGCTATTGTGGTGGATTTTACAACACATTTCTAGGTACATGTTTTGTGACCATTAAGGACACTAAAAATTGCTATTTTTTCACCCAAGTTCAGTGCATGCTCTCTCTATCTTGTACACAGGCACCTCACCCAATCTTTCCAAATCCCTGACACTTCTCCCGCAGTGCCTTTGCCAAAGAGAGATCACTGCTGAACAAATGAGGCATATCCTCTTTCAGAAGGGCTAGATCAGCTCCCCTCTTTTCAGCATGCAGGTGTCAGTCTTGAGAACGAAGACCTCTGCTGCAGCAGAATCAGACTCAGAGTAGCTGAACTGGTGCTAATCAGCAACCAGCAGAAAGAACACACTCTTGTTCTCCACTCCTTAGTTATTCAATTAATTCATGACAACTATTGTCATTTGCATTTCTATCTTAGCTATTTAAAACAGCTAAAGTAACTTGGGTAAGTTGCATCCACAATGAAAAGGAAAGACTTGGAGAAACCAGAGTAGTCTGCTCACTATCAAAATAACCCCAGGTTTTAAAATGAGGAGAGAAGTAAAAATAGTAGAATTGGGTTTTATTTGCCCAAATCATCCACTGACACACTATATATACTTGTATATTTATATAAATATGTATATATAAATATATATTTATATATATAATATATATTTATATAATGTGTGTATATCTATAAACATTTCTGTAGCAAAATTGTAAAAAGGAAAAACTACATTGAGTCTTAAAAAGTCTGTCATTCCATAACCTACTAAGTATTTAAGCAAAAAAAGATACAAGTTATGATTATAAACATGGCCTGTCTCTGCCAGGGTGGAAGTCCAACACAGCTAAGTGCAACAGACAGGAGCTTTACTAAAATCTGCTTTTTCCTTCTGCCACTGGAATCTTGACATAAAGTGTGACTGAAATCTATAGCCTTAACTTCAAATGGGTCTGTGAATTTCAGGGTGATGCTTGGTCTTCAATAAATTAACAGTCCTCCAAGTGTATTTTTGTACACAAAAGACCACTATGCCGGCATACCTAAACTGGCAATCAAAGAACTCCACAAATCTTTTCGTTCTTTTTTCAGTGAGGGCGGCTAGAAGTTTTACTTGAAAAAAATAATAATAATAAAAGTTAAATCATCTGATAAAATTATTATTTAGAAAGCCATTCTTAACAGCTTTTGAATGCTGTTCAATTTAATAACATGCCTATTAGGCATAAAATGGACTTTTAAAGATAAAAGAGCAGTACATTAAATTTTATTTCTAAACACAGATAAAAAGGTGAAGTACAACATATTTATTCAAATACTAATCTCTTGCTATTCAAATACAAAGCAACTCAAAATACTTTAAAAGGTTCATTATTTTCTAGTTTTTCCTCACTCTGCTTTGCTACTGGGTATCTTGATATAGATTAAAGCAACAAAATGTTTCTGCCTCTACTGAGTAACTGATGGTGAACAATGTGAAACACTGCAAATATCAAACACTGCCTATTTGCAAGGAACATTTTCTAGAATTTAGGAATTTATGAAGCATTTAGATCTATAGCTTTTCCACCCAAATATCTATGAGTAAATATTCCCTTACAAATCATAACTAGATTACAGGCAATTCATAGAGTTGCTAAATTATTACTTTATTAATTTGGATTTTAAGCTTCAGTGACTATTTTATTCAAAAACATTTCCCACAAAATGATACCAACAGCATAGGTACCATGCAGTAACAATGATTTCAGCACAGAAGTCTGCCATGTAATAGAGAGAACTACGTCAACCAAAATATTTTACCCCATTCAAGTAATATTAAGTAATCTCTACAACAAAGCGTTTTCACTTGTCTCTCCTGAGGAAGAGGGAAGTAAAGACAACCAAAAATCTTTCTCACATAGAGAAATACTTGCTAGAAAGGAAAAGTCATTAAAATGAGCAAATGCTAGCAAATGATAAACAAAATGAAGAAGCAACAAAAATATTTGTAGTTTCTGCCAAATCTTGCTTCTGTCAATAGTTCTTAACAAAAAATCTGGTGTTACAAGTTCCAGATAAACATTCCTGTTAACCATATCACAACAAAAAAAGCCCAGAATGCTTCCATGACGATTTAATCCTAAGCAAATAAGTTTCTGGTGTTTCAGCTTTGGAATTTCTGAAGCCTGTTCCCCTGCTTACTAGCCACAGCAACTTGTATCTTATTCTCAAGAGTCTAGGCATGCCAGGTGCCAAGTGCTACTTATATTTCTTTAAAAAATTAAATAAAAAGAGGCTGTTACAGTGACTGTTTAATACAATGGGGATTGTTACAATCCAGAACCTTACTAGAGAAACACCAGGCTCCAGCCTTGCTGCTAACAAACTTGGCCACAATACACTAATTGCAATTCCTAACAATAAACTTCAGTTCTTTCCAACTAGTCTGCATTTTCTTGATGAAGTGATTTTTGTGACTCTTTATCCAGATGTGCCATTCCAAAGCCTAGAAATCTTCCTCACCTCTTTTTCTCCACAGTCTACTTCAGTCGGTTCTGCTGATAAAAAAAAAAAAAAAAAAGACTTTTCCTACTGACTCCCGGGACCATGATTTCATTCTACCTCTTATGAAACACAACAATTCGGGATGCCATCATTGCGAACACCTATGCTGAGTGAGAAGTTGAATGCCCATATACAAAAATGTAAAATCCAGGTTGAGCAAAATGAAAAACAATTTTAGGAATACCATTTGTGGATTTCTTCTAAAGAAAGAAAGGAAATGGAGTTCCCTGAGTGAAATTCACAAGATTCCAACTGATAAATTCTGAATTATGTTGTTAATGAATGCTTGAGGAGAGCACAAGGGAAACAATAGTACCATTGTCCTGCATTAAATTATTTGACAGAAAACCACATAGGCTGCTAATTTCTATGTATGTTATTTTTATTATAATTTATTTTTTAAAGAGCAGAGAAGAGTTCCTACATAGGTTCTCAGCTCAAGAAAAGCTTCTAACCAGCAAACTAGGAACCTGTTCTCTGTCTCTTCCTCTAGCTCAGTAGGAATATAAAAAAACAACTCCAACACAAGGGAGAAACAAACCAAAATGACACACACATCTCAAAATTCCCTGCGCATATGAACAGCTGTTAACCTCGAATCCTTCCAGAACAGGACTTCAAGCTCATATACTGATAAGAGTATAGGTCTCATATGCTGTTCAGAGATACTGCAGAAACTACTACGTGACATTACAAAACGCATTACTCTAAGAACTCTCATCTAGCCAGAAGTTTGACATTCACATTGGCTAGCAAGAAATGTTTGCCCATCAAGCTTTCACAGTGATATCTTTTCACTCAGCTCCTACAACACACTCTAAGAATTCGGTAAGTATCAATTCTTAATTTGAAAAAGCACTAAAGCACTGATAATTAATTTGAAGGTCCGCACTGATCATGCACAAAAAAAAGCTCTACTCAGGGTTGGTTCAAGAGCTATCCAAGGCAAATGAATTCAGCCTTTCATTTGCCCAGCTGCTGGTCAATACAAAAGCAACCTTCTTACGTCCTTACAGATCAAAAAGTACTCTGCTTTCCTCCCATCAGAAAAGAAAACAGGAACAAAAAACTTACATGAAAATAAAGTTATTTGATTCATTTTCTCTTGAAAGGCACATTATGAGCACTGCTCAGAATCCAGCAAAACAGAAAGCATATAGAAAAAAGCACAGCTTCTTGGCTGAACATTCTGGGTGAGGCTTCCAGAACATCTCAACTCCTGCCTGGCTCTCTAGCTTATCGGCAGGGAACATCATTCTGAAACTCCAGCTTCAGCAGTAGGCTTCGACAGGACTGCCACAGTGTCAGCTTACTCTGCTCTCTTGGCAGGAATCATTAATGACCTTCACTGAAAAAGACAAATTCAAGATTTCCACACAGAGCTTGCCTAGTCTCAAGTCACAAAGTCAAGACATCAACATAAATGGCTTACAATTCTAAACCGCTTCCCCAGTTATTTTTTCCTTTTAGCTTACAGTATCCTCTTTTTCAGGATCTTCTTGTAAGTAAACTTGCAGTAGTGAAGCTGCTATCCCCAGAACACTCAAATAATAAAAGACCCCATGCATTAACATTTATGTCTTCTAAAGGATCTTCTAAAGAAGAAGAAATTGAAATTACGGTGCCATGTGAAAATCATCAATCTGAAACAGAAATACTCTCTTGAAGATGTAGAGTTCCCTACCAGAAAGCTCTGTCCAGTTTAACTAGCATTCTGGATCTTGATTCTCTCATTACGCACCAATGTGAAATGACAGGAAGAGAAATACGCAGCAATAAAGGCACTTGCAAAAAGATGCAAGATCTCTGGAGCTAAACGTACCTTACATGCAACAAAGTCTTGGAACAAAGAACTAGCCAGCTTGAAATGTGACAAGCATATATTTATAGCTATAAAAAGCACATATAAAAGAATCTCACAAAGAATAAAAGGATAAGAAAAAGCATTCTAGCTGAAGTACTAAAGAAATAAAACAAGTTTTATATGTTACGGTAGTGACATGTCACACGTCATTTTCCAAATGTTTATAATGATGTTTTCTGCCTGGTAGCCTTTAAACATGTGCTGGAGGATAGCAAGCAAATTTATTCAGAAGTCCTAAAATGACAGCAAGCATATATTTATTCAAAGGTCCCAAAATGACAGCAACCATCTTTTTTCAAGCTGTATAAAAAACAAGCTGTCAGTTTGCATCAACTTCATAACTAGAGGATGTTCCAAAATCCATGACTTTGAGAAAGCGGCTTTGTTGAACTGATATTCTGCTACCTTCCAATAAGACTTTCAGCAGCAGTCTCCAGAGATTCCACTTCTTCCTCCACGATGATGGAATAATCAAAAACTGCTACATCCACTTCAATTTACCTTTTAGCAGGTTGACCTCCAGCTTCATTCCCAAAAGGTATATTGATAGCTGATCAGGATTTTTCCTCTGTACTTAGAGATGACACCCATCAGTTCTAGAGCCTACCAGGTCTTTCACACAAAACACAGATTTTTGTCCCCACTTGGGGACACAACTTGGCAAGAAAAAAAAATTACATCATAAAAGTTGCTCATTGCAGGATCAAATCAAAATTATGGAAACTCTTACTAAAAGCAGCACAGTTTAAAGTTTTCTAGTATACAACAGAGATTAATGTAAACTGGATAAAGTAATCCAAGTGAAGCCTAACACAGTACAATATTAATCACCTTCATTTTTCACTATGAGTAGCAGCTATTAAGGGAACACTTTTTAATCTGACAGAGGTAGAATGTTCTCCCATGATTCAGTCTCACATCCATGCTGAAGATGATAACAGAACAGATCCTCTGGAAGCTATGCTAAGGTATGCGGAAGAGAAAGAGGTGATATGAGACAATCAGCATGGCTTCACCAAGGGCAAGTCCTTCCTGATCAGCCTAGTGGCTTTCAATAATGGCATCAGAAAGAAGAGCCATTGATGTCATTGTTCTGGACTTCAGTAAGGCCTTTGACACTGTCCCCCACAACATCCTTCTCTCCAAATTGGAAATCTATGGATTTGATTAGTTGAACTGTTTGATGGACGAGGAACTGGTTGCAAGACTGTACTCAGACTGGTGGTCAATACTTCATGTCTGTGGAGATCAGTGATGAGTGGTGTCCCTCAGGAGTACCTGCATCAATGACATCAACAGTGGGATCAAGAGCACCCTCACCAAGCTGCAGATGACACAAAGCCGCATGGTGCAGATGAGACAACTTATGGATGGGATGCCTAGAGAAGCTCTAGCAGTGGGCCCAGGAAAACCTCATGATATTCAAAGCCATCTAGGTCATGGTAATCATCACTATCAATACAAGTTGAGGGATGAAAAAAATTGAGCACAACCCTGCTGAAAAGGACTTGGGAGTAGTGGTGGATGAGAAGCTGGACACGAACCAAAAATGTACCCTCATAGCCCAGAAAGCTAACCCTATCCAGGACTGCATCACAACAAATGTGGCCAACAGGTGGAAGGAGGTCACCCTGTCCCTCGACTACTCTGCACTGGCCAGAGCTCACCTGGAATACTGTGGCCAAGTCTGGAGTCCTCAGTAAGGAACAACATAGACCTGTTAGAGGACATCCAAAGGAGGGCCACAGAAACAAACCAAGGAATAGCAACTCCCCTATGAAGACAGGTTGAGAGAGCTGGGGCTGTTAGCATAGAGAAGACTCTGGGGAGACCTCAGAGCAGTCTTTCACTAGCTAAAGGGAGGCTGTAAGAAAGGTGACAGGCTCTTTAGCAGGGTCTATGGTGACAGGACAAGGGAAGGTTTAGACTGGATATAAAGAAAAAGCTTTTTGTGCTAAGGGAAGTGAGGCACTGGCGCAGGTTGCCCACAGAAGCTGTGCATGTCCTGTACCTGGAGACTCTCAAGGTCAGGCTGGACAGGGCTCTGAGCAACGTGATCTAGCTGCAGGTGTCCCTGCTCATTGCAGGGGAATTAGACTAGATGACCTTTTAGGGTCCCTTCCAACTCAAATTATTATGTGATTTTAGGAACAAAATACAGGTTAAAAAACAGCTGCCTAATCAGTTTACAGATTATATGCTTTATGGAAGGATTAAAAAAAAAAAAAGTATTTACTAAAAACTTACAGCAACTTCTAAAAGTTTCCAGATAGACTCTGTAACACATTCTACAGTTACATTCTAGAATGGCTCTCCTGGATGTTTAGGGTGCCTCATAGACATGTGTCAAGTGCACTTTGCCTTTGATCACTGAATAAACACACAGAGTAAGATATCATCAGGGGATAGTAATTTTCCATGTCATAATAGAAGCTTATTGCAAAGTGATTTAAAAATTCTATATGAATCTTAAGAAGGTGACAATCAGTTTAATATTTTTACATCACAAATAAAAATATGCTTAGGAATGTTAAATGAAAAACTACAAAACAACTCCAAAATGCTAACTGAAACATGAATAGTCACGGGGAACAATTTTCCTTTATTAGGATCTCCTTAGATTCTCCCCCCCCCCCCCCCCACCACCTGCTTTTGTTGTTGGTTTTGTCTGCTGGTTTTCTGTGTGTATGTTTTTCTCTCTTGTTGAGGGGGAGGGAGGGGAGAGAGGAGGTTATCTCCAAAGAACACCTTAGCAAAAGCTATCAGCTTTGACAGAACACCAAAATTCTGGCACTGAACCAGAAATTGACCATTACCATAAAAAGAACTGCTAAATGAGAAACCATGTGCTCAGTATAAAACTAATTTCATGCTTTCAAAAGCACACAGTGGCTTCTAGCAAGATAGTGGCCCTGGGACTTGCAAAGACAGATTGGCTAATACAAATGGTGTGTGCTCCTGATGCAGTCTGCTTAGCCAAGCTTTACATGTACTGGCAGTAAATGGAAATTCTCGAATCTTCTGTCAAACAAATACACACTTATCTATAACTTTAGAGCTGAAAGCTATAAAACAGCTGCCTCATAAATATATTTAGCAGGAAAATGCATGAGCTGTCCTAGTTCCTTGTAAAAAAAAAAACAACAAAAAACACGGCAGTCTTTACACAGAAAGCACAGACATTTTTAGCAAACAAGAAAAACATTTTAATAAGTATTTTTCAGCTTCTTCCCTTCTTTAATTAAAATACTTAATATCAGAAGATTGAAATAAAATCATAGCAGGTCTCACAGCTCAATATATTAGCAGAACAGTAGTGCTTAATGAGTTTAATTTTTTAAGTGTTCTGCTATAGATAAATTCTCAAACTATTTTTTTTTTTTTAACAGGTACAAAGTTCATTTAGTTTTCAATAATGCTTCTGTCAAGCTTAAAGATTTACTACTACAACTTCACAGACTACCTTCAGCACAGTATCTGTTCCCTTAAATAAAACTTACTGCACTAAATCTCAAATTTAACTGATTAGGGAGAAGCGACAGTCATTTTATACCCTTCTCAAAGCAAGCTGTCAGTGCAAATGAATTATCGGATGCTATCCTGGGCATGACAGGTCATAACTTTCAATATTAACAATGACAGACATAGACAACATGTCAAATCCAGTATACAATTTATTTCCTTCTTCACTTTCATAGCTTATCTGAAGAATCCAACAGCTCTTGTTCTTTGCATTTAATTATAACTATAATTTGAGATTTAACAAGCCAAAAAGCAAGCTCTTGTGAGGGGTATTTAGTCACACTGTTAATTAGTTCCTTCCTATAACAATAATACAGCATCACTAACATGTTTCAAAAACACTTAAAACACATGGGAAGTCACCTAGTGAAAAGATGCCCTCTGGAAGCAGCAAGCAAGGAATGAAAGCTTGCCACACATTTAGTGTTACTCTGAATATTGAAATAAGAGAAGAATTTACGTATGATATACATTGTCATTTTTCTTAACATTTCCACTGGAGTAACTAAAATACAAATGACATGACTTGTACAGAATACAGAAATACTGCTGAACATGTAAGCATTCACTACTAATATTATATCACAAAGCAATTCAGTGAAGTTTAATTAAAAAAAATAATTATACTCACCTCTACTGGGAAGTCCACTCCACATTATGGCAGTAGTATTTAACGACCCCAAATGAAACTAAGTGACATAAACAAAACTTCCAGTACGCGACCAATATGATCTACAGTGCTACAGAGCCTTGGCTTCAGCCCTGCTCCGCTGTCACAGAGCACTGGCACACCAGTGCAGCTCCAAACCTTCCCAGATGCTGCCTTATAGCATTGCTCATTGAAAATCCTTCACACGCTGGCAACATTTTAGGGAAGGACAAGCACACTCTGAGTCATTTGTAAAGAAAGCAAAGCAATTTCAGTTCTGTATCTTCATGCGGACGGAAACACAGAGCACTGTCAAAGTAGAAGTCTGAGGTGAATTTATGCTGAGAAACAGGCAACCTAAGCAGTCATTATCAATGCATGAAATCAGCCAGTGATCAAATTCAAACAAACCATAAAAAGGGTATGATTATGAAACGCTCCACAGATCCAGCTCCAAACCACACAGAACGAAGAATCATTTATCTAGCCTGTGTAAATGTTAAAAATAGCTCTGTCTCCTCTACAATGAGCACGAGACAGAGGAGAAGCTGTAGCCTGTATTGTGGTGGTTTGCTACTGGGAAAAATCTGGCAATAAAAATTAATGATTCCTTACAGCTTTTCTAAATAAGATTAATTTACAATTATGCAGATGAACAAATAAGTACTCTTTAACCACATAACTGACAAAGCCTATCAGATTTATACAAATACGATATCTGCTAAAGAGAAGCATAAATGTCTAGAGGAATTTCAGAATACTGACCCATCTGTACAGACCGGCAGATTAAGTATTCATCCCCCTTAAAAAAAAAAAAAATCAGCTACTAAACATGACATTACACAACCAATGCCTTTGCCTTTTGAAAACAATAATAATTTTTCATTACTTACTATGAAAAATCTCCATGGCTTATTAAATTCATGCTCTTGCTACTCCCACAGAGCCTTCCCACTGTGTAAATCCTTTTGTCTTTTCAGGTACTTCATATGTTTTCTTTCCCAAAAAAGGTAAGAGGGCATGTGCCACTGTGCACACTCACACCCCCAAAGATTTTAAATACACAGCATAATAAGAATCAGATGTAATCATGAATCAAGTTTAAAAAGAAATAGAAGGATACAGGGGTTCTTATTATAATACCTGTACAGTTATCCAAACATACTACTGTGTCATGAGACAGCTATGAAAGAAATTTTGGCTGGCTCTGTTCCCAGATGAAGATACTTACTATAAAGAATATCTGATTTACTTTTGAAAGATAAAAATAGTAAAAAAGTTAGCTTATTATTTTTTATTTCATTCATTTCTGTACTCAATCACTGTTGGAAAGATACACTGAATAAAACTGATAAATCTACACTTAGAGAAACCACTTTTTTTGTTGTTTTGAACTCTACAACATCTGATTCTTGGACGTCTTGAATGTCAGTTCTTTACCACAACATAACTGCCCTCAAGAGAGATTATAAACCATCAGCAAAGGCGAGTCTCCTGCAGAGATTTTGGTACAGGACTATACTTACGCACACTCACGTGCTAGGGGCTAATGCAACAAGTGGCAATGGTTGTAATCAATTCCATTTTGAAACCCTTCCCCACTCCACCTACAACAAATCCCCCCCACAAGCATTTTTTCCACCAGACTAGTCACATATCAAATTTGCTTACAAGTGTCATTCATGTACTCACTGCCTCCAAGAGGATGACTTGGGGACTACAGGTGGATAATTGAAGTGATCAATGGGTATCAGAACAAAAAAACGTGTTCTTTTTTTCCTTAATTTTATATCATCACTTAAACAAATAACAGAAAAAAAGAGCCCAATTCAATGAAAAACATAAGATTTCCCACTATTTTCTTGAAGACTACCAATCACAATCCAACTTAGTTTTTTTAATCTTCACCTGTACTTTCACAATGCAACTACTCAAAGACAGAACAAAATATTACGGATACAGTTTGCAGCTACTAGAAAACTAAACCATTTTTAACATCAGCTCTGTCCCTTGGTATTCATAGTTATCATCAACATTTTGTAAAGAGTATCAAGAGCATAAAAACAACCTAAACTCCCCTTAATTTCAGAGCAACTAATTACACTAACCATAAGAAAAACAGCAGCCATTCCACATAAATGTGTTTCATGTTGCAAGAAGAATGTTAACTTAATAGCACATATTTCCTAAGTAAATTGTGGGAGATATTCAAGTGACAAAAATAATGTGGAGCAGTATACCAAATACAGCCTTGTTCAGAAGAACACTGAATAAGAAGTCAATTTACATTGCAGTGAGAAGTGAAACACTAGGTTTCTCAACAGCTCACAAATTTAAGTTCCAAGAGTAATTACCTTCCTCTAATACAATTTTTAAAATTTTCTTTTTCTTGAGAGACTCTAATCTTTGGTTCTGCCAAATAGACAGATTTTGCCCAGAGGAGGACAGCAAAGAGGCAGGGCAACTCCCTTTCTCACAGGGACAGCAGAAGAACACTCCCTGACATCACTTCACTTTGTATCTCCACAGCAGCATCTTTCTATGACTTCCCAAGAGGGCTGTAGGCAGCAGAGAGAGAAGGCAGAGCAAGAGTTGGCCTTACACAAGTCTAGAAGAAGTTTGGGCACAACACAACAACAACAAATAAACCCATAGTGCTTTCCCACTGTAGATTTGCACACTACTTCCATAGCTTCATATGCAAGAGTTGAGGAAGATATAGCTCACCAAGTTTTTCAAGATACTGTTGGTTTCTGCTTAGCATTTCTCTAAGTATTCACTAGAATGAGTAATAGACATATTCTGTAATAAAACTTAGATTATCCTTGTTTGATTATTTTTTTCTTCCAGAAAAATGTCGGATTCATGCAGACAAGGTATTTCAGGGTCCAGCTCAAGAAGCTTAAAGCAAGCAAAAATTCTGTTCACTGTTGAGCTGGCACAAAGCAGTTCAGACAGCAACTAATCTACATGGCAGAAAGTAAGTCTGGGTCCAGCTCAGGATTCAAACCTACATACAAAGCTGCCCATTCAGGATCTTATTCTGCTGGCAATCAGAAAAACAGGGAAAAACTCCACTGAAATAAGAGTAATGCACTGCAGCTTTCTTTGGTTGTAACAGATCATCACTTAACCCATAGCTTCTGATTCTCATCACTGATCTTGTGAAGTTGCACTGAACTCATGCCCTGTCAAGGTGATTTCCTTCACCGTTCTGTAAAAGAGTCTTCTTCACACATATTTACTAGGGTAAGTATATGCTTGTGCGTGTAGGTCTACCTGAAATATTCTCAGAACCATTTCCTGAAGTTTACCACTAGTCTTTAATTTTTCCCCCTAGGTCAGATATTTAGAAAATCAATTACTAGTTTAAACATGATCTCAAAGAAGGCCCTTGTCATTTGGCACAACTGAATACACTACCTAACTCAAGACATTTGGTTTGGGAGCCCAGTATTCAAGTTATCTAGGCCATAGATCCTGTGAAGCATGTGCATCCAACCTGCTAGTTTTATGTTTTGTTGCCCTAATTTATTTTTTTTTTTATGTTTTATTTTAAAAATGTAAAAAAAAAAAAAAAAGTTCTGTTACTATATTGTATATTTTACCTACAACCCAAGACAGCTCCTCTTTACTCAAAGCCACTCAGGCAAGCCAAAAGGTTTGACACGATTCAGAGTGCTTTAGCTGTAAGCCTCACTGCCTCCATTGCCTTGAAAGGATGCCCAGACTTCCCACACAACGCAGCATCACACAAGATGGCAAACAGCGCTAATTTCTGTTGCCAAAAGTGGGGAAAAAAACAAAAAACAAAAAACAAAAAACCTGACTTCTCCATACTGCCTTGCTCTCCTCCAGTGCCCAAACGGGCTCAGGACACCCAACGAGCGTGGACCGGAGTGCGGAAAGCTAAACCGGTGTTCCTCAGGGGAGAACTGAGACGAACAGAACGACAGCGTGCAAAACCCCGGCGCAGCACACCTTAACAAACGGCGGATGATCGCTCGGCACGCCGGCTCCACGGCCAGGCCGAAGGCAGCGGCAGCACGCATTGCTGCCGAGCACGGCGCAGGCTGCAGCCCCACCTGCTGGGCGCGGGGAGCGCTGCACGCCCCGGTCCGTGCCCCCGGCTGGCGGGAGGCGAGAGGACTGCAGTCAGCACACAGCGCCTTTCAGGCAGCACGGGCTTCTCTTCAGGCACCCAACTTCTAATTCCAAGCTAAAGAAAGGGTGTCGTCAGGTAAGTGCATCAAACCACCAAGGCCTTTTCTCTTTTCAGTCAGTTCATTTCTTGATTCAATCAGTTTTGCAATTTGTGCAAGAAAGAGAAAAGCAGCTTTTGATCTTTGCTTTTAATTTTAATTTTTAATTGCTGTGGAGAGACTGACATGCAGGCAGAGCACAACTAGTAAAATTGTGTGTAAGCTCCAGTAATGGTGGATAATATCTTTTGAAATTCTATGATAAATTCGCCTTTACGAATTAGCTTCTGAGTTATGAAATATTTTATGTCCAAATACATAAATCCCATCATCTGTACACTGTAGAGTATTACTGCCAAGAATTGGCAATAACTGCCAAGGAATTCCAGGTCCCTAGTGTTAGGAAATATTTCCACGAAGGATCATTACATAACTTACTCGAAGTTATGAGCAACAATTTGAGGTTATATGTGTAAAACACATTGGAGGCTAAAAATTAAAAGGATGCATTATAACACCCTGAGATCACTTGTCACAAAGGGACCTCAAAAGAAAGAATATGAAAATACACCTTATGACTCCTTTGTGTCCATCTGTGTTTGGAAGAAAGCCCACCAACAGCCAGTGAGGCTGGAGATGGCGTTTAGATGGATCAGTTCTGTTGCACAGGCTCAGAATGGACAGGTCGATCCCTGTATTCTGAATGTACATTTACAGGCACGTGTATTCCCAATCACCTTTTTAATATTATATTTATTTATATTTATTTATTCTACATTCATCTTATGAAGGCAGAGGAAAAACCTCACCACAGATTAGCAGGAACCTTTGTAGAAAGCTGCAGATGCTCACTAGCTGGTTCAGCAGAAGGGTACGTAGTTGTAACAGTGAAGCATGAGAAGGGCTATTTGCTTTCTTTGCACGTGAAATCAAGATTGTTCATTGGTGAGTTGAGATGAACAGAATTGTTCTCTTACCATCTGCACAACTAATTGTTTACAGTGTTAGCCAAAGAAATGGGAAAGGCAGACTCCAATTACAAGGGATAACAACTCTCCAGAGGACATGGATTAAAACTGAGCCTGGATAATATCAATTTATAAGAAAATTAACTTCTACTTATTTTTGAAAGGTGTTCTTTGCGAATGACATTTTGGTAAATGCTGTTCCTCTAGTGTCTCTTAAGCATTACATTAAGCTGTCTACGCAAGACATTTTTTCTTCTAAATGCTTATGACACTAACATCCTTCAGCTATGAAAAAAGCATACCTATTTCAACATGCAATGGGTAGACTAGTGTAAGGTACTAAATAAGTAGCATGTGGTCTAATACAGAGATAAATGAACAAAGCATATTGCCAAAAAACAAGCAAACAACAAAACAGGAGTTTTAACTCCTGTGCCATATGGTAACACCAAAGTGTATGTTCCACCAAACTGAAAATTCACTGCAGTATATTCACATTTATTTGTCTCAGAATCAGAAGTATGATTTGCTGTACCTCTATTAATGCGAAATGCAAACGATGCTCTTTAAGATCAACCTCAGCCCTTTCGCACGCTACGGAATTTAAAACAAAATAAAAAACCCAACCACCCAAATGTTGTTTAACAAAGTAAACGGAAAGGGAAAAAAAGTATCTATTTCAACTATGAGTAAGAAAAGCGTCCTTAAAGTGCTCTAACAAATTTTTTTCAGTGTTTTTGGAACATCACAGAAGAAGGATAATCCTGCAGCAAAATCCTTATACACTGAACATCAAAGCAATAGACCATCTGGCATATTAGGATCCCTTACGAAAACGGAAGGAAAGTCACAATATCCTTTTCCTTACAACCATAGAAGTTCAAATTATTCAATGAGTTCAACCTCCTATAAGCTTAGAGAAGTAGAGAAATAATACATTTTTCTCATAGTATATATGGTCAAGTCTAACAAAGAGAAAAGAAAAAAGTTTTTTTTTTTTAATGTAACATACTTTGCAACTTTTCATATTGCTTGGGCAAAATACACTTAGCACGAATGAAGGACAGAAGTTTTGTCCTGTTAATAAAAAGTATTGCTTCAAATTACTTCATTTGAATTAGAGTAATTAAAACTCAGACCAGTAAAAGCAGAAATGATTAAAGGACCAGGCCTGTTGGAAGTTGCAGCTCTCCTTTCCTACCAGTATATTTCTTTAAAAGTTTCTCCTGCACCTACAAAATCCTCCCATAACTTTGTTTTTGGGGAAAAACATGGATGACAAATGCATTACTCTTTGAAGTCAGGACAACTACTTTTAAATATGCCATAATCTCAACTACGTAAGGCCCAACCCAGTCATTAATCATGCACTGACATAATACTGCTTAAATAAAATCAGCTTCACAGGAGAAGAAATACACCAACAATTCTCAATATGACAAAATATATTAATATAGATTAAAAGTAGCAATTATATTTAATGGTTATGCTGGGTGGGGAAGGTAGAGCTTAAAACCTTCCTTAAATTTCTTGTCCAAAATGCAACATTTCTTACTTATCAGGTACCTGTGCTTGTACTTGCAAATAAGGTGCCAGGAGCTGTACTGGTAGGGAGCTTTCCATTATTTAGCTGCTTCACTCTTTTCAGGTGAGACTTGCCATTGTAATGAACTTGAGCTTGTGCTGCAGAGTTCAGCTGTATATTGCACACTTCGCAGAACGAAAATAGTATCTTCTTTTTTTCTTTGCCTAGTTGATAGTCCTGTCTGTCATTTTTCAATCCTTTTTCTTCAAAACTCCGTAGAACAGCTGGCTGATTCATAATCCCATCTTCAAAGACACGGTCAGGACTTAATGGACGCTTCATACCTACAACAAAACAAAAAGAAAAGTGTTACTGCAAGTCAACTAAGAATGTTTAATACCAAATCAGTATTTTTGTTTTCAAAACCACCAATTCCAATACATAAGGTTCCACAGTGTAGAAGCATCTCATCATGGAGAAATGCGTGAACACCTCAGAGGCAAGAAATAAGAAGCTGGGTGCACACCCAGTAACAACTCACAACTCACTGTTCTGTTCTGCAAGCTCTCTGATTTAAAGCAGGTTCATAATTACATCCCCAGAAGAGGTTAAGATCTTCATGTAGAATCATTAGGGTTGGAAAAGATCTCAAAAAATCATCTAGCCTGACCGCCTACATACCACCAGTGTTGTCCATTGAACCATACGCCTGGATACCACATCCACACATCTCTTGGACACCTCCAGGGACAGTGACTCCACCACCTCCCTGGGCATTCCATTCCAGTGCCTGACCAATCTTTCTGAGAAGTTTTCCTAATATCCAGTCTGAACCTCCCCTGGTATAACTCGAAGTCAATCTCCCTCATCCTATCATTAGTTACCAGGAGAAAAGACCAACTCCTACTTAACCACAACCTCCTTTCAGGTCATAGCAGAGAGCAGTAAGATCTCCTGAACCTCCTCTTCTCCAGACCGAAGAATTCCAGTTCCCTCAGCTGCTCATCAGAAGACTTGTGCTCCAGACCTTTTACCATCTTCGTTGCCCTTCTCTGGACACACTGCATACATTTCCTCTATCTCACTACAAACCGGTTTCAGAGCTTTAGACTTTCCTGTGCCCATGGTATTAATTGCTGCCCCAAGTACAATTATTCAACCAATGATTTTCTTTCATCATTATTTAGAAGACAGTAAAATGTTTGAATGAGAATAATGAACACTTTCCACTGTTATTTGCACCCAAAACTTCATACAATCATTAAGATTCCTATGACAGATCAATCTATGTAGGTGTCTATAACTGACTCTCAGCTCCTTCACTGTTACAACTATTATGCAGAGAAATGCCAGCTCAAAGTTCATCTTGCAGGAGCTAAGCAAATGCATAGCAAATGGCAGTCCCTGGACAAAAACTCAGGAGTCTGAAACATGCATTTGTCCCTAGAGAATAACTCCTCATCATTGTAAATGAACTACATTGAACAAAGAATCTGTTCTTTGTTTTGTTCCCAGAAGATAGAAATATAAAATATATATAAATACATAGATGTGTGAGTCTGTAGGTACACAAGTGGTTTCTTTAAGGTTATTTAAAGGATTGTTTATACGGAGGGATGGAGTACTTCATTGCATTCCTTACTCTAGCCCATGCTTAAAATGCTAGTATTTGTACAAACTCCTCCTCAGTCATGAGTCATTCGTCCAGTATTCTAAGTCAACAGAGTCTGTAGTCATGTATCCATTTCACACAGCTCCCAGTTCTGTCATCAAATAAACAAAAAAATACAATCAGTACATTCATTAAGACGTACATCAAATATTAAAACTAAAAAACATTATTGCAGGTTCCAGGTACCTAATTTCTTTTTAAAACACATAGGAGTGGATCCTGAAAACCTAGGCTGTCACACTAAATCATTTAAGCATAAGTATCATATTTCAAGGCAAGCAACCAAGATCCTCCACTCCGCTGAGCTTAGATGACATTTTCATCTGAAAATTTAATCTGCTCAGAGCTTTGGTATTTGTTACTTTTCAATGCATTTTTAAACCATAAATAACTTCCCCCTGCGCCTTTTGTTTTCTGATTTCTATTATTTTATTTTTACACTGCTGCTCTAGTTTTTATTCCCTGAAGTAAGAGGCTGTGGGAAAAAAATAAATAAATTATATTATGCAGTTTGTTTGTTTGTTTTTTAAGTTCTACTAACACTAGAAGAAAAGATTTAATAATGAAACAGGTAACAAAAAAAACCTCTGCTTGTCAGAGATCTCATAACTGTGATGGCAGAAAGCAAGAAGTGATTCAATATGTAATTCAATAATTATTTCAATAATTCAGTAAACTTTAAGCTCTTTACAAAACTCCGTTAATGTGAATGCATTTAAAAGTGGCAGAAGCTCGTATCTGCATTGAGAAGTGACAGGGATCAGAGGGACAGATGCTCGGTGCAGACAGCGGGAGTGGAGTGCCTCCAGCAGCACTGCAATCTGACAAGGGAGTACTTTGGGAACCAGCAGCACGGCACTGAAGTAGGCTGCTGTCACTGGAACATGGGATACAGTCCCAGACTGCAAAGTCCAGTTTCATTTCACCCAAAACAATGAAGCCTTTCAGTTGGCTAAGTCTGAGACTGCTATGCAAGATGCACCAAAGCAAAGTGAGTGGGGAAAAATTAGAAGAGTTCCTCTAAAATGCATTTCCAAGGTTACCCAGACTGTTTTTTCATGTAGACACACCCAGAAAGAGCAAGGGCGTAGCAGGACAAGAACACTGCATCTAGACCCTAAGGCAACATCCCAGCAGCCAGTCTAGCAAGAAAATTCATTTTCACACACAAAAAAGAGAACTAAAATAATACATAAACAGAACAGTTTTAAACTTGCTTTTAGTGCAAGACACCATCTTAGCTACGTTAATAAAGAACAAGTGAGAAATACAGAAAGCAATATCTCGTTACCACTTAAGAATTAAAAATCACAACCTGAAATTTTAAAGTAACTGACTGCTTAAAATTGTCTAAATTAAAAGCGACTTGATAACACAGCAGCAAGGAGCAGCGTTTGCAGAGCACTTCAGAATTAGTACCTTCACCAAGCATCTCCAACTTGGCTGCAGGAACACAGGGGCTGGAGGCTGGAGAGGACCTGTACATGCAGCCAGGGACCAGAGCAAACCAGCCATCAGAAGTCTGTTCCCATGCAGCAATCCCAGCCTTCCTCTTCCTGGAATGTGAGACCTGAACATTTGGTACAGCAAAGCACTTCAAATAAGGTGTGACATAATCAGAGGCAAAGCCATGCTCCTGCCTGCTGCGAAGAGCCAAGAAGATTCCATGCATGCACTGAACAAGCACACAGGTGGCTTCTGGGACTAGCTGGGGGAACTGCACCACCTCTAGAAGCTGATGCAGGCATCTTCCCAACCTGTCCCGCAGCCAAGAATGGTTCAACACATGGCAAACATGAAGGCACAGTCACAAAACACTTTCCTTTCCTCTCTTAAATTACTCTCAGAGTAAACTGCTCAACTCTCAGTCATTTCTGTAGGTCCTGTGAAGTAACTGACATCTTTAAAGCCTATTTCAATACCCTTGCCCAGTCTCTTCTGAGTGAAAACAATGGTGGCAAATATCCAGTAAGAATTTATGGCAGAAGTACCTTTAATACAACAATATATCTTCTACCATAAGTGATTAGTTTCTGTGGTATATATATCTATTAAAAAAAAAGCAAAATAAACCAAACCAACAAAAAACCCACAAACTCAAAAAAGATTATTATTATCTGAAAGGTCCTATCTTTCTTCAAATTTTATCTCTTTTCTTTAAAATTTTGGTTGGAAAAAACACCTTTAAAAATCTCTGCTGAAATGTGCTGGCTCTAAAATACAAGTACAGTTGGCACTGAGTCAGCATAAGGATCTTAACATGAATGCAGATGCACTTCCCAGGAGATTGACTTCTAAAGAAAGGTTACCTGAATGTTTTGTGCTTTTATCAAAGAAACTTGTACAAGAACTTACACAAAACCAACCTCATAAACATAACTTGGGCACTCTTCCTAACCTCTACATTTGCCAGATACTTGCGTTAATTCAAGTGACTAGGAAGTTTTTCTTCCCCATTAAAAAGCAGCCTTTCACTACAGAGATTCTGAGAATTCTGGATAGTATTTATTCTCACTCAGCAGGAGTCAGATAGGAAATGGGGCCGTTTAGATCCTCAAGCTTTTGCACAGCTCACTAACGTTATCATGTAACAGAGACAGCTACTTGAGACTACAGACAGTGAGCTGAGAATTTAGAGAAGTTATATGATCGTTGTACTCTGCAAAATCAAAAAAGTCCATTTAGAGTAATTGTTATCTACGGGATTTTGAAGTATTTAGAATTAGGTTTAAGACTAAATAAAAAAGATACAAATTCATTACAAGTGAGAAATGATGGGAATTATCGTATGGGCAAACAATATATCAATACATCTGTGATAGTCTGGTCAAATTTACCAGCTATTTGTTTTCACTTTTAATTCTACATAAATATTTACTTGAAAATAAGAGTTTTATAGAAAACATTTTACGGAACCTTAAAGAACGCGTGATTCTCAAACAAAATAATTGAGACCATAGTTAGAAAATGTATCTATGCATGTTTACATACAGTGTCTCCTAATGAGTTTTATGAGAGCTAATCCTACATTTAGCTCAGCTTTAAACTTTAACTTAAATGAGCAAAACTTTTCTATAATGCAAATATGCTTTCCCTACCACATGCACAATACTGCCAATCTACATAGGTTGCTCCAAAAGTAATGCTTCCTATTCGTTTCCATGGCAAGTAGAACAGATACAAATAACACAATAACACTGTTCGATAGAGCAAATTCTCAGCTACAAAGCAGTATTTTTCAGTATAGTCACCACCATTAGCTATGCATTTTTGCCAGAGATGAACAGAAGCGTGCATGCTGTGCTCATAAAAATCTGCATGTCTGTCCGGAACTTGTCTTCCCTTTCATTTCACTGTCACCACTGCTGAAACACACCACCCACCGCCTCACTGCACTCACTTCCACTATTTGGTCTCCATAAATGTTCAACAAGAGTCAATGAATGTCAGTGGGTGCCAATTTTTCCACATGGAGAAATTCAATGACACACCATTGCTTCATACGCATTTCCATGTCAGATGCCATTTTGTCAGACTGCTGCAACCTGTCACATGGCAACAAAGTATAATGGAATACTGTTGAGAAAGTTCAGCCTCTACTGCCATATCTCCAATATTCACCTCTGTTGATGCTCTGTCATGAGCCAACATATTGAAATAGGAAGCATTACTTCCAGAGCAGCACCTATACATGAGTAATCTTCACTTAAAAGATACAAAAATTGTTGTTCCAAGCACATAACAAAGTGAATCTCCACAAGCTCTATAACTCAGGCACCAATATAAAAAAACCTGAGTTTTTAAACCTGCACCATGTTCAGCCCTCATGCCCCTCCCCCCCCAGAATAATAAAAACACATAATTACATACAGGACTGTCATTCCAGAGAGCTATTTCATTTTTATCTTTCAACAGACTAACATTTTTGGCACCTTTCCTAGACAAAGCTGATCACAGGGATTGGGTCTAAAAACAGTTTAATTCACCTTTGTTCAGTCCTTATTACAAGTTTTACAAATTGCCTCAGCTCTGTACTGACATTGTCGTCCTTTCGCCAGAATCTGGGTCTTAAATTCTCTGCTCTTTGTAGGGCAACAGAAGAGCTTCACTTTGAAAGCAACTGCCTATAGTTCAAAAGTCAACATATATTTTAAACTTTATTATTTAGTGTATGAAATCATTAATGATTTCATTTAAGACTAGCAGGTGTAATTTGTTTCCCACTTTTGTATAGCCTGGATACAGTCCGCTATTTGTTAAGTCTCAACAGCAGTCAATAGATGCCAACCACAAATTAAAATACTCCATCAAGGAGCACAATACCATGAATCACCCTGAAGTGACTCATCCGTTACACAGATAGAGCCATATCATTGTAGCAGTATTTACTCAATTACTTAGAGAACTAGACCCAATTAAAAATTGAAAAGTGAGAACTTAAAAACAAGAAAAAAAGCAGGAAATGAAGAACATCTGTATACGTTACAAAACATCCAATTGATCCAGAAAATCTAGGTTCATAAAGGGACTGCACAACATATTCATCTTTCACGTGTGCTGGTAATTCTGCTCCTCTCTCTTGCAGAATCAAGTTTTTGGGTTCCCTCCAACTCAGGATATTCTATGGCATTAAGTTCTTCTATTTCAAACCAGATATACTCCATTTTACTCTGATCAAAGTCGTTCTCAAACTGCTTCCTCACATAACAGCTTTTAGATATTTGACTAAGTTGTTACCAGACTAAACACTTTTCCCCATCACGCTTCATCCTGTGTACAGAGCAGATCTGTCCGAATAGATTCTGCAAGCAATACCACAGCAAGAATAAATTAGTGATTTATGATACCACATTAAAATTCTTAGTTGTCATGAGATACCCTGTTTGGATTTCTGAAACCACATCTTCTCGGCTTCTTTCAGCTGGGAAAGAAATCTAAGCATGAACCTTCTTTACACTTGAAGCCCAAGGCAATTAGCCTTTCAATTTAGCTAATTTACTTTTAAGCAGAGTTGTGCTTTCCGAGGAGCTACAAAGAAGTATTATATATAGCATACTGCTGTAGGTGAGAATGTGCAAATCTTTACTCAAAGGAAATAAGCTTTTGGTTATCCTAATGAATTAGTAATGGTTACACTAAGCATTCTTTTCCTAAGCACGGGTCTAAACTTTCGCAATGCCCATTCCTTATTAGTTCATACTTCAAAGAACCACTGTGCTGGAAATATGATTAGAATACCAGCCCTGCATGGATCTCTGCCAGGTAAGCAAAACAGAAAACTTACTTTAACCACTCACATAGAGCAAAGAGAATTTTCTTTGTTAGCCTTTAGAAACAGTCAAATGAGCTACGGAAGAAATAGAAAAATTAATTGACTTTCTACACTGTTACATTTTCAATAAGGTTCATTCAGACAAGTGGGGAGAAAAAACAAATGTGAGAATCAAGACAGCCCTGTGCTGTACACTTTGTAAGTACCTCTCATGAGGAAAAGCTATGCATGCAGATGGAAGAGCCAAGTCTCTGTGCCTAAGCTGGGGTCTCACACTGGAGCATAGTTCCTCAATGCTGCCATAAAACACTCAAACAAACAACAAAAACCCCAACCAGTTCAAATATATCCGGAGCACCATCTAAAAGAAACTCACTAGAACGGCTTTGGAGAAGTCTTATGACCTTTCTTAGATTTTCAGACAGTATTTCCCAAACATAGATAAACTATGGAGAGGCATATGGTTTGCACCATCTGGGCAACAAGTTCTATTGGGATACTGTGGTGAACAGCATATGCATAGTGCCTTGTGCTCAGTATCCTACAGTGTTAAAAAAGCACTAGAGACTATTTTGAAGCCAACCTTGAAAAATCTCCCATATGTTTAAGGGACCAATTTCCTTTCTTAAAGCGTGTTCCTCTTTCTTCTGGTACAAATCAAAACATAGAACTGCCATGTTTAATCTTTGTCTTGTTCTGAAATTCCTCAAGGAGGCATCACATTCTGCAGTGTTCCCACCTGTCAAGCTATTTACTATCCCAAATTCTACAACCCACCAACTCTTCCTCACTTCTTTCAACTACTCACAAAGCACACAATGTTTTGTTTCAAAGCTACAGTAAGAACTGGATGGTTCAGAAGAGTTAATTCATTTTTATTCCTTGCATCACTTAAAGAATAACCAGTAAATCATGCACATAAACCAAACAGTTAAATATGGCTTTAGCCAGCAAGGTTTTTTTTATACTGGTTTAATCAGTGACAATAAGAAGTCAGTTTGCTATTCCTGTACAAGTGAAGTTTTGAATGGTGTAGCATGACAAATGGCTGGCAGGCTCTACACTAACACATTTCAGAATATTTAACATTTGAACAAGATTCTCTTTCAACTACGAAAACAGATGGTTGTTTCTCAACACAAACATTAGCTGTTCAGTACAAGGTAATTCATAAAATGGAAAATGTTTGAGTAGCTAGTATTTTGCTTTGTTCTATCAGCCTTAAAACTGTCCACTTCAAGGAAACCTAGAATTAGACCTACTGTACTGGACTGAGAGCTCAGCTGAACTGGAGTAAAGAAAATCACTCTGGATTTAGATTATCCTAGACTGACTGCATTTGCATCTGTCCACAACTGTAGCATCTTCTAATTACAAGCTTTCCTCTTTAGGAAATCTTTACTTACAGATTTTCTGTCTTTCTTAATATTAACAAGAATAGATTTATACATCTTATTTGCTAAAGAGATGCATCCTGCCCTGAAATAATATATCTGACTGTTGCCAAGAAGGCTAATCAAGTGTGGCGTCTAAGCAGCAATCGCGGATTGCGCTACACAAAGAATAAATGGTTTTCCTGTATCACTGTAACCCAATTTTGCTTGATGAACCATTTGAACAAGTTGTTACCTACCTCTTGGGAATGTGTCATTATACAATCACATATTACATTAGATTATTTAATATGTGATTTATTAAGAATTTTTATCTGATTGTAGAAGAACATGTATATACTCAAACATCCAGCCTATAGTTGCACAGGGCTTTTGCTCTCTCCCTCCATGTTTGTAAGTCTACGAGACAGTAGACCTGCCAGGAAAGCAGCTATTCAGTTTCCTTTAACCTAACATCACTGATGGTCATTATCAGTTCATATTTAGATCTTATTTCATTCAGGAACTCTCATCTTTTATCAAAGCCCTAAACCACAAATATTCTGAAATTCTAAAGCAATACTCATGAAGAAAGGAAAAAAAATAAAATAGACCAGAGATCTTGAATTACCTCCTTGTCAAATTAAGCCAGGATAAAAAATATCTCATATGCCAAAATGCCAAGCAGCCAGTAAAAAAAAACACAAGATTAAAAGTAGGATGCAACATCACCTTCACAAAAGTAGATCATAAAACTGCTGAATTTTGTCAAGTTAAAATGGGGTGTTCGAGCATTTTCCTGAATGTATTCCCAATTCTGCCTGTTTTTACAATCTACTTAATTAAAACATGGGAACATTTTATCAATTACCAATTTAACAACATACATTGTATCATACTGTTTAAGAATTTTCAAAGATCATTTCCTATATCTTAAGAATTCTACAAAGTTGTATTGTTGTATTCTTGCATCTTTCCAAATATTTCACCTAAGTATTCTTTTAAAGGATTCTTCTTGTATTCATCCACAGAAAAAAAGAAAGTCTAAACTGAGTAATACAAAATGCTAATTAACCAGATTTTACAACTCTAAAGATCAAAAAACAAACTTATGAATGAAAAATAATAAAGAATGTTTAATTTGAATCTGCCTTCAATTTGCTTCAAATAACAGCTTTTTTTTTTTTTGTTAAGTACAAATTGATCTAGGATATTTTAGAATATGTTTTTAAGCAAAAAATAATCCTTCCATGTAAAATAAATCACTTTTAAGTAACTAGAAAGTTGTTACAAAATAGAAGCATTTTCATTGAGGCATCTATTTTCATTATGAAAAAAAGTTTTAGGCATGAACTTGCGGGAATAAAGATCAAAATCCACGGACTTAATGGGAGATTCCCACAGGGTGCTTGTACCTGGCTGTTACTTTATCTTGCCTGAGCATTATCACATTTGAGGAGCATGTAAAGCTTTGGTCACAGAGAACAAAAATAGTTTCCTACCTTTCTTAAAAATACCAAGAATTCACCTACCATAAAAGGAAACCTCAACAGAAAGGCAGGCAGAGTGAACAGCCTTCATGTTCATATAGCACAAGTCTGACAATACTAGAAGCTGAGTATAGTTTGTACTGAAAAATCACAAATTCAGGATAAAGCATGATAATACTGTGAAAAAACTCTTGGACACAAGAGCAAGAACTTTGAGATCTTTGTGAAATTAATAGCTGAGCATGAACAAAGACCAAACAACATAAAAAAATAGCATGAGACAGACACATCAGCTTGCTTGACTGAACTAAAAATATGAGGAAGAAAAAATGCTGCTCAGAACAGCAAACATGGCCTGTGGCCATGAAGACCAGTCCGAAGGTGCACCTCAAGAGATGGTCCCATGTGAGTCATCCTAAATAGCTGCCAAGTAAAATACTGATTCTTGTCTGAAACTGAAAAGATAATGAAAGCTATGCATCATTTAAATATAAAGGATACAACAAGTTCAGATTTATAGTCAAGAGAATCACCCAGCTGGTGAAGTGCAGCCCTGAAGGGATCACCCAGCTTGAAGTCACCTGCAGGAATGGAAGAGGTTCAAGTCGGTGTTGCTTCGAACGTATCATTTCACTTTCCATTTTTCTTGTTTAAAAGAGCCACAAACAATCATATTTTGTGCTGATACAAAGCACAGAAAGATCCCTAGCATTGCTAAAGATACTAGACTGCTCAAATTCCACTTGGGCTTGCACAGCTGTCTGCTAACCTCAAACTGTTGGTCACCTCCAGCTTTTAGTGATTGCTGCTTGTAGAAAACCATTCTGACTACCTACCCTATTCCACACTAAAATGAGCACTTCAATTCATAAAGAGTGAGGCAGCTTTCTACTGTTTTCACTGGTATTTCACACCTCGATCCAGAAATAGCATATGCTTCCAGGCTGCAGATAATCCACACCACTCTCCCCTCAATTCTTCAAAGAACGTGTCTGAGTGTACTTGCTTATACAAATTTGAAAGATAAACCCTCCTTGTTCCTTTACATTCCAGCAAATGTGACCATACTGTTACATTAACTGGGATTGAAAAACTTTGGGACATACTTCTAACGTAATGTTTACATCTTACTTTTAAGCTGAAAAGTACTCCTTGAATTAAGATTCACATGGGATTTTGTTTTTGTTTTTTAATCATTCATCAGTATATTATTTGGATATTGTACTTAAGTGAAAACATCTGAAGACACTCAGATTACTCTCATCCCCCAAAAGCTTTATATCAAAAGAATGACTGGCAATTCCAACAGCATTAAACTGTACAAACATTTCAAACCCCACACCATTTTAATACTCTGCATTAAGGAACTGGAAGTACTGCAAAAAGAACAGTCAGGTCAGCTGTTCGAATCTCTACAGAAAATACTATTTTGTTGAACTTTCAGCAGATACACAGACCAAGTGCAAATAAAACATGCTTTAACACTTGAAAACCAGATGCCTTAACCACAGTAGTTACATGGCAGATGCACAGATTTCCTTCTCTCCAAGATGTTTATATTCAGTACATCCTAGAGTTTCACACTCGATTGGCTTTACCATCTAAAATAACCTACATAAAGACCTTGTCACATAAATAACAAGTGGTCTAAAGACAACTGACCTAAATAGTATTTCTCAAAATACGCATATCAGGACAAACTAGTTGAGTACATAGAGCCACAAAAAGGCTGAATTAGGGAAGCTGCACATGTGTATCCTTGTGGATTACCCTTGTCTACTCCTATTCTCCCCTTCTCACAGATGGGTGATGCACAGACACAGATGCACATCTACAGCAGAAAAATCTGTGCTCTTTCAAAGTCATTTTACACCTTTGGGTCCAAATTGTCCCCTTCCTTCACCTATTAACTAAACCTATACTGCCAGAACAAGGACGTGTTTTATACCAACAAATTTATGCTCATTATCAACATCAGGTATGATCCAACATGAGTCATCTAAACATTTCCTCTGACACTGTATCTAAGAATCAGTAAGAGCTATTCTTATCACAGAAGTGCCAACAATGACTAAAGGAATGCAAGTTCACCATCAAAGCTAACACTATGGAAGTATCATCACCTTATACTCACCCATATGACGGAGATGGACCCAAGATACACAAATTCTCTCTGTACTGAATACTGTATAACATGAGGTTTTTGCAGTGCTGACTACATACCAACTGCAAGTGCTAACAAGCTGTGTCTTCCTTCGGACATTTACAAACATCAGAATGCTTATTCATGACAGTCCCACATATCATCTGCCATCCCAGATGGTGACTGGTGGGATGCTGATTTTGTCCTAAGGCAGTTACCACCCACCAAGATTTTATATGCAGGGCTAAACAAAAGCATGTGCCATCTGCTGTCAAGTTTTTGAGACCTGCTAGGTTAGTTTAAGTTTATTTTAGATCAGACGGGTCAGGAGGCTGTAGCTCTCGAAATGCTCAGCAGAAGAAGGGCAAGTTGTGCTGTAACAGACACAGAGTAAGTCTCAAGAATGAGTTACAAGGCATTGCTGGGCCCACCCCTAACACCCTGAGAGCAGCAAAGGATTTTCACTGTCATCAGTGGCAAAAGGCTCATGCAGCCCACAAGCACTGAGAAAACTGGATGGAAACTGAGACCAGAAAACACGATTAAGTTCTGCAGAACTTAGACTTCTTTGGCCTGAAGTATTATTATTTTTTTTTTTAGACATCTTTCTTCTTGCTGACAGGATGTTTTTTCTGACTCCTTTCCTTGTATTTCTCTACTGCTGCCATTTGGACAGCTGTTCTTCACCTTAGGATTTCTTTCCTGCTCTTTCCCTGCTCCCATGTATCTGTAGATTCCTCTCATTCTCCTGTTCATATGCTGTCACACTATATACACATATGAGAAAGTAAGGACAATTAAAAAGCAGAACCAGTGTGACCTCTTCTGCCTGCTTTACAAATCACATGTAGTTCCCCTTACTCCCTTTCACCTGTCACATCTGTTTATGGATGGTTAACAGAATACAGTAATTTCCCCAGTCAGGGACCATTAAACTCTCAAACTACATAAAATAATGCTACACCTTCTTCAATCCCCTCATTAAATCTCTTTTTCTATGTTAATAAATAAAAAATCTAACAAAGTGGAGCAAATAAGCACATCCATCAGTTTGTGGGGTTGATTTTTGTTTTTGTTGTTGTTTGTTCGTTTTCCCCAGCATACCTAAGCCAATAGCCTGAAAACCTCTCACTGAAGCAGGGAATTAATCCTTGCACAGAAGTTACACCACTTATTCACAATGATAGAGAAACGATTACTGCTTCAGCTCACCCCTTAGGAACTGGAATTTCAAAACACATCCAAAGTGCCTGAGATGACACCAGAAGATCAGTGAAGAAGGAGCACTAAAGCCCAGTAATGAGATCAGGGGTGCAGAGGTCTCTGCAGGAGCCTGGACAGTCAGAGCCCCTGGTGCCACAGCCCATGCCAGCTCAGCTGCACCCACTGGCACGCTCCTGGGAGCCTGGCAGCAAAGACTGAAGGCAGAAAGCTCCAGCCAGCACAAGCACAGCACTTCCAGCATCCTTGGGACAGAGGCAGAAGTGCAAAATCCACAGAACAGTTACCTCCAAGCTGTAGATTAGCTCCTCAGAAAAGATGGAGAACAACTAAAGATAGAAAATCTGGACAAGTACATGCAAAGAGAAGACTGCCATTTCTCTCCATCCACAAGAGCAACAAAAGGCAACAATGGGGAACAAGGTGGAGCTTCTCCATGCTCTCAAAGTTCCCTTACACCTTCAAATTTCTGCTTGCACAACCATCAGTCCTGCACCACTTTAAATCATAGTAGACTGTTTCCTCTACTGCAGAGACCACAAATACCAATCTATGCGTACTACTGCAACTATCTGTAAAGCACCCAGATTAAAAGATGCCCACAAAGCTACAGAGTAATTAAAATGCAATACCACAATAAAGTTATTTAACACAAAAAGATGTGACAAAATTACACAGCCTGCTCTTAGTCTTATACTGCCATCCTGCCAAGAGCATAGTTCTGGAATCTCTTTAAGGATATAAACGTTTTTCTATCACATTGGAATCTGAACTCTTCACAGAAATTCTGCTCCCATAAAAACATCATTTTGAGAAGGGATAAATTTCTGATGAAGGGCAGTCACACTGAAAATTGGCCGTTAATCTCCTCTGAATAAATATAACCCCCAGAAAGATGGGAGCATGAGCAGAATATTTATTTTTTGCACTTGAAAATGCTGAGGTGCACAACAAGCAGCTTTCAGTTTAGGGCTTACAGCTGAAGTTACCTTTCAAAAGCCCAATTTAGTCTCATGAGATATTTCCCTCCAGTCATTCACTTTTCAAAGCCTATTGCAACTTTAAGATTGCAGTAAAGCTGACTCTTATACCCTGTTTCAGTAAATCTCTCCCTCATCCCTCAAACATCTCATTTCTTGGAGATGTTTGGTGTTTTCTCAACTTCGTGAACACTTATTAATAAATAAAAATATTTTTTTTCCAATGTATGAAACAGGAGACTTCATAATGCAATACATCCTTGTGATAAATAATTGCTCTGGTAGATCACCCGATTGATGAGGACCTTATTTGTTCATAGCAGCTTATCTAGTCCATCTGTGCTTTGCTGAAGAACTGATGCTAGGGAATCAAACAATTTCTGCTATGAAACAGTTTTAAATACAGCTTTATTGCCTTAAAAAAAATCCAGCTGGCTGAATACACCAATATTTTGAAACACCAAACACTTCGAAAGTTTCACTTAAGGAAAACTAATTTATCAATTTGAAATCTCTCTTTCTTATGACACTCCACTAACCAGTCCGTGGCCTCTAGCTCTCAAAATTCTCATCTTGCAGCATTAAGCATTTCTCTTAAGCCTGATTCATGCAGTTATAAAAACCCTGTGGGAACTGTGGGGTTTTTTTGTTTTGTTTTTCGTCTGTTTGTTTTGTTTTTTTTTTAAATATCCCTCTAATCCATGCAGAGAAACTGGAAACACGAACTCTGAAGACTCAAAAACTAGATGGGAATTAAAGAGAAACCTATTTCATTTTTCTTCTAGAACCTGACAAAGGATTTTTGAATGTTCGGAGCTGGCATTATTACTGGCAGCTAACCAGGAACGTTGCAACCCCTTAGTCAAGCACTTAGTAAGTCTTGTACTGCTGCTGTGTTTATTGTTGTAAACACAGGGCTTTAGAAAGACTTTCAAATCTAGTCCTCTTATACCCTAGCCTTTATCATTTAGCACCATGTCTAATGCCACTTCTCCTATACTGGGACTTTAGCTCCCACTGTTCACACTAGCAAGATGCTCCAAAGTTGCAAGTCACCAACAATCACATCTATCCTTGGTCATATAAACTATTCATGGGTGATATATCCTGACACTTGTTTCGGGGCAATGCTAACTGTGGGTTTAAAGTTCCTCTTTCCTCAATGGGGGCAGGGAAACAAATAACATTTACTTTTTTTTTTTAAATACAGTAGAAAGCAAGTGTGTCCTCTTCCCCCTTGTTCAACCTCCCCCTTCCATTATCCTTCATACTAAGACTAAGGAAGACTCCCCACAAAAACTAGGATCTCCCTTTCCCTTATCAGAATAATTCTCCGCAGCCATCTCCATCTGAACTTACAAGGGCAGCAATTAAAGCAGCTCCCTGAATTTTAGACAACACCACATCACTTTTGTAATTCCATATCCTTAAAAAATCAGGAAGTTCAGGCACCACCGGTTCATTTACTGACATACTTATAAACAATACAGAAATCAATTTTTGATTTGTTTAATCACAATTCTTTAGGTACAGCAATTAAATAACTGGAAAGGAACAGCGAGAATCCTCAGCTATCATAATTCATTCCACTTATGCTAAATGGCTGATTCAGCCAGTAAACAAACCACTAATTAAATGACACTTTGTTATTTTTAAATATTCATTGGTCTTTTACCTATGATACACAAAGCCCAGTTCCATCATCAACAGAAACAGATTGCCATCTTTCCACAGGAAATCGCATGGCAAAGCAACTCAGAGAGTTCAGAGACATGACAAAATACACCTGCAAAGGATATTACAGATATAGTTTCCAGAAAAAAAATATAAAAGTATCCCACTCTTGAAAATCCTGTTTAGTGGACAGAGTTTTTACTGGAAATTAATCCATTTAGTTGCCATTCATATTGTTCAGAAATTGCATAGCCACTGAATAGCATCCTTATATACTGTTTGAGTACTTTCAAATAAGCATCACAAATGAAAATATGGAACATTTTACAACTCTAAATATTATAGAAGCAACTTCCAAGTTTCACATTTCCCCTAAATTTAAAGTAAGAATCAAACTTAGCACTAAGGAGTGAGGTGG
Source organism: Chrysolophus pictus (assembly GCA_037305975.1). Taxonomy (NCBI): domain Eukaryota; kingdom Metazoa; phylum Chordata; class Aves; order Galliformes; family Phasianidae; genus Chrysolophus; species Chrysolophus pictus. Next base: position 22,792,254 of record CM074582.1, read on the forward strand.
CAATTTTGGATTCTGAGCTCTTTAAACCAATGAGGTGTACCATTCAGAGGCTGTTCTTGAACTGTGCTAGTATCGCCCATATCTCCTCAATCCTGCTAATGATTTAACTGAGGCTTTGGCTCAGATGGCAGTTCTAACTGAGCTAGAGAAGATCAACAAACATTTTTCAGGAAATTGGGCTGTACCCTCAACTTCACCCTCTCTTCTTTGATATATGAAAAAAATCAAAAGATTTTTTTAAAAGAGTGAGAAGAAGGAAAACAAACAACAGCCTTAAAAATAAATAGATAAAGCGACCACAAAATCAAACATCAAGCAGCAAAGAGAAAGAAGCATAAGAGCAAACTCAACACAAGTACAGCAGAACCTTCAACTGCAGTATGACTGTAACCTAATACTGATCAACCTAAACTCCTTGGCTTCTGAAGATACTCAAGATTCTACTGCAAATTTGTCTTGATCCAACATGAGAGTTATGGGTCAGACACCATTTGGATTTTATTTAGTTTTTCACCGCATACTTGTGGTCCAACCTTACATTCCTCATACTGCAAAGATTCCCAGAAACAATTGGAGTGTGTGAAGAACAGCAGCAAGCCCATGCCTACCCTTGAGTTTCCTCAGCTTCAGAAATGCCAATGGCCAAAAAATTTACACAGCTGATCACCTGTGGATTAACCACATACAAAGTGTCAACATTTGTAAGACATACTCTTTCAACACCAGAAAGAAAATTTAACAGGTTGGTGCACCCTGCCTCAGCACAGACCCAAGTTTGTGCACATCTCCCTGAGCAGATACAACACTTCTATTGTTGGGCCAAGCATATGGAAGCACACACAAAATATATACAGGTACTTGGTCACTTCATCTCACATTACCCTCTCCATGAAACAGCACTATATTAGACATTCTGTTACCTGGATGCACAAACCAACACTTAGCTTTTTTCCTTAAAAAAAAAAAAAAAGATATCTGCAATTTGGTTTCCATTTACTGGAAGCCTGTTTTATTCAGCTTTTAGTGAGAACATTACTACATGCCAAACTCTCCGCAGTGCCTACTGCATTAATATGAGAACAAATTAAGATAAGAGACTTCACAGAATCCAAACCCAAGAGGAGGCAGGCCACAAGTTCTTCAATGTGGTTTTCTAAAGGCATTTCAGTCTGTTATAACAAAGATGATCAAGGGCTCCTATGAATGTGCATTGAACAACTTCTCAGTTCTGCTAAGCCCACCAATAACTTCTGTACCAGGAAGAGGCTTCCAAACTTCCTTTTGAGTTATGCTGTGAATCCAAAGGACAGGGTTCATACCTACTTACACTTGCAACATTACTTGAGCTTCTGGACTTGAAGCTACACAGAAAGGACAAAGCACAGCTCTCGAGGGTACATTACCCAGATGATCTGAAGGAATCCTGAACAGGAGAGAAACTAGCCACCTGCGTTTTCCAGATACAAACATTGATCATCTGTAACAGCGTCATTCCAAAGGACCTTAATTCTTCCAATGGCTGAATGCTTGGACTGTAAACAGCAATTTAGGACCATTTGATCTTTTCTGCTGCTGACTTTCCCAATCCAGACAGATGGATCAGAGAATCACAAAGCTAGATTACTTTCCTTTTTTCAGTCAATCATCCGATTCCTTTAATGAATATGCTTATTTCAGGGTATGCACAAATTCTAGGGGAATAACAGAGAACCTGAAACTGTGCAATCATTTAACTTCTTACTAATAAAAAATATGAACAAGGAAGAACATTAGCTGATTTTCCTTAGATAATTCAGACTAGTGTACTGCAGTACAGGAAAAGAAAAATATTATGGTTTTTATGGACACCGAAGAAATCACAGTGATCTTGCTAACAGAAAATGGGATAGAAATTTAATCAAAGAAAGCCATATGGAATAGCTATATTCTATATTGGAGTAACAAATTATATTCCAAATTAATTCTTGTGCAAGAGAAATAGTTGGGAACAAATAAACCGGTGTCCTAAAACTCTGTCAGAGAGAGAACTCATTTGGGAACTACAGCTGTTGTGCTTTAGAGATTTGGATTAAAATCCATCATTATCTTTCAGTTAATACTCTTTCACTGACCAATCAGCAGTCATATGGTGTTTACCAACCCTGGTCACTTAACCCACTTGAATGGCATTTGTGCTATAATTTGTACTTCAATACAATCAGATTACTTCTAATCTAAATGATTCGTATCCTTTATGGGACAGATAAACAGTAATCCCAAGGTTCCTAAAACACTGTAAGCCTAAACACCGCTAGTACAGCATTCAGTGTCTGCAGTTTTAATGGAAGTATTTCATTCAAACTGATATTTCATCACTCAGACTCTGCCTTTTAGATGCTCGTTCTAACATTTTTACATAGACAAGATTCGTTAGCAAAAAACATGCTACTCATAAAAAACTAGCAGCTAGTAATCGTATCAATGTGTATATACTACTTTTTAATCAAATTATTTCACAGAAACTAATACTTGAAGTAAACTAAACAATGAGGAACGTTTTAGAACTTTATGTTGAACAAAGTATTATACATCCCTAGCTCATGATTTAAAACATCCTCCTCTCTGGAACAATTTTCCAAGGATTCAGCAGTTAAAATGTCCTCTATCGTTCGTGTTCTTCAGTTAATCTTGGGTGACACTTGAAAGAAATTGCACTGCAACACAAGTCCAACATCCAATTACATTTGCCAGTAATACGCTTAGGCTCTGATCTCACACAGGTGGATCAGTGCCCATGTGACAAACTCCCTCAGAAAGGAGGGACCCACAGACACAAGAACATCTGCATGACTGGAGCCAGATACATCAGTGTCTGTACCTTGACAAACACTGGTGATGGGAAGAAAAATCCCAAAGTTCAGTAATAACAAACAAGTAAAAGCAGATACACAAACATCTAATTACATAGAAGTATTATATGTGTAATATATATATTACTCTGTGTATTGTATTCACATACCTGAAAAGTGATATTTTTTTACCTAGAAAAACAGGTAACTAACTTCCCAATTTCCTATAAAACATCCCCTTCAAAAATATAATTGATTGTATGTCAAGTTAAGAAGAGAAAAATATACTTGAGAATTGGATAAATCATTCCTAAGGAAAAATTTAGAATAAGATTTTAATTTAGAAGATGTTAGCAGCATCATAGTAGTACCTTACGTAAATCTAAATACATTTACTTATACATTACATTAGCACAATACATTAGCTCAAGTGCCTATATTTCATATCAGCAAAACCTCTTCCCTAGTTGCTGGACTAAACTAGAAAGAGAAAGTCCTTTTTCCCCCCTCCCCCAGCGTCCCACTCACATACAGAGCAGCCCTCAGCAGTGACCTTAGCCTACCTTGTAGTGACAAGTGAACAAACACGCACACAGGAACATAGGAACCACCACCAGTGCCAAAACTTTATAGTCAAGAAGCAAGCCTGATGCAATAACTTTTAAAAAAAACCATATAGATTTTAAAGGAGTGTTGCAGATCATCTAGTTCAGCACGACAGGTCACAAGAGGCATTGCACTGCAAAACTCTCCAGGCTAACAGCAAGCATGTGTAAGGTTACTTTGTGAATGGCACATACACTCCTTACCCTGGGCACAACACACTTCCAGAAAAGCCTAGCAGAAGTCACAGCTTGTTGGAGATATTCCAGGAGAAGTAACAAACTTCAAAAGTGCTGGAAAAGGCTGTATTCATTTTCAGACTTATCACAACCATTAAATCTAGTAAAAATTCAGAATTAACCATTCTGAATTTACAGTATTGCACTTTAAAAAAATTGAATTCACTGTACAAAAGATGTTGTAAAGACAAATATTCCAAAATTAACATCATTAAAGAAACTTCAGGCCTAAGAGTAACATAACACACAGTAACTGCTTTGCACAGAAAAAAAATAACAAAGTAGACAAAAAAAGCCATTTGGGGATGGGAAATAAATAAAAGCTTCTTCAAAACCCCTAAGCTAACAAAACTTGCTGGCCTGTAGAAGTTTTTTCTCCTTATCACTGAAATACTAATTCTCTCATACCAGGAAAAAGTTAGAGCTAAATTGAGAATATATACAATAGTTGCATTAAAGTAAGTTTGAGCAGGAAAGATCACGTGTATTTCTGTTCTTAGCTGCTATGTTTGTGTTTTACGGAAGAGCCACATTCCCTCCTCACTGCAGTGAATCGGGTATGTGACAAGGAAGCAAACAACCATAAGTCACAGGAGCGTGGGCTTTTCTGTCCTTGTCATAATAAATGAGAAGATGCTTACAGCTGCCTTCTTCTCCTCCCATCACACTAGTCACCTAGCTAGAGAAAGCATTAAACAATTGAAGGTGTGAACCCAGTCTTGATTTCCACCCCATTAAGTCATACATCATTTTTACTTAGGAGTCAGAGAGCTATAACCATGAGACAGAATGAGAACTAATTAACAGGTCACCTAAGCATATAATTTTGCACTGTTGCACATTAGAGAGCTTTAAAATTGGCCACATTTTCCATAAAACATTCTCAAATATTGGAAGAGACTTCAAGCTGATAGGGTTCCCTCCCTAAGAAATGGCCATTACTGTATGAAAAATACTTAATTTCTTAGCATGGAAACCCCATGAAACTCTGAGTAAGGCTTTTGTTTCTTTTTTAATACCACTTAACTCTGTCTTGCACACTGGTTGAGGTGCAGCTTTGTTTACAGCCTTTGAGTGTAGTCAATTTTTTCCTGTAAGACCAAGCTCCTATGCTTTTTAAAAAAATACACAATCCAAGAAATCTATACATACACTAATGCAAAGCATTAATCAAACGCACCTAAATCTAGCAGTTAACTTTACCTGTGAACCCTTCAGAGTATTTACAGGACTCCCTTGCCAACAAGCTATGGTTTCCTCAGAAAAACAAATTCCTTGCACCAGATCTCTCAATCAGTGCAATTACACGGTACCTTCTTTGAAGGTTAGAGGGAAATTTGTTACAGACATATTAACTGAAATAAAAGAAGATTACAGCCCTTTTAAGCACACATAATATTACTGTAGTACCTAGAGCCTCTGTTAGGAAGAAAGAAACCTATTATCCCATGATCACATAAAAATAGAGCATGAGGATGATCCTCTAAATCAAAAAGCATTTTCTCCAAGGGATTTTCATAAAGGTATGGATACGCATTTTATTTTTATTCCTTCTCCATTTTCTTTTTAATGATGTAATGATTGAAGCTACAAAAGAAACTCATTTAGGAGTTTTTATTAAATAAATACATTCATCAATCACAATAATGCCTTCCTGCAAGGCATATTCAAGTGCTTATATAGCAGACTTACAACATGTTTTCAAGAATTTGGTTTCGTTCCAACACCTTAAAATAAGAAAGATCAAATGTCCTTCCATCCTGAAGCATACACAGGTTTCACAACTAAACCTTAAAAATAAAGTGCTTTTTTTTAATTATCATTATTCTGCTGAATTTAAGAAAAAGGTATGAAAAATGTTTTTAAAATAGTTTTAATTCAGGATTGAGTAAATGAAAGAAAGGCTCAAAGACATTTTTATTAAAGATACGGCAAGCATCCATCAAAGGATTCATATTTTACTCAGATATTCCAGTGAGTCTGTGCCTACTCTAACTTTTAGAGATGGGCTGCAATGAGGGAGAGGAATGTGGTCAAATGCTAAGACCAGGCAAGGCATTGCAGGGGCAGGAAATTAGAAAAGTCAAGAAGTGCCACTACCTGTAGGAAAGGGCAGAGCCCAAGGCATCAGGTTGCCTGATGGGAGGACAAGAGACATGCCAGGGTCGAGAGCAGTGGCAACAAGTGACAGAAGCTTTGCAGCCTGCAAAACCCAACTTGCTTTGCAGGCTCCTTTGATTCCACTTAAGTGCAAGCTGAAACCATCAGTTTAAACAGCACAAGATAATCCTTTGGTTCAATGCCAGCAGCTTCAACCTTATAGAAATTTAAAAGTATATTTGTTTGTTACAGTAAGTCACCAATGTGAAAATAATTTGAGGATTCTTACGATCTGCCAAGAAGGAAGAGGAAGCATAACAAGAGCAACATAAAAATAGGTGGCAGCCGTGGATTCAGCACTTAAAATAGTTGAACATATATTATGAAAAGCATTCAAAAACTTGGATGCAGCATCACATAGAACGTGCTCTCCAGCTCTGCAAAAACAGAGTAATCCCATACAAAACCACGTTAGTATTACAAACGTATTTATACAGCAGCAGTGCATGAAAGCAAGTCTGCCATGACCCTCAACGCTCAGCATGAAACAAGCTGTTGACTCCAAACTCCTCTTTACAGATCCTACAGTTATCATAACCACATGGTTAAATAAGCCTCTGATGAGGAAGCCGCTGTGGAGCTGCACGCAGAGATTACAAACCCCATGTGCTCCTGTCAGCCACAGACTCCTTGCTGCCCTCTGTGTCATGTCATCTAGTGCTTAAAACAAGCACGGGCATTTATTTATTTTTTTAAACGTTCTCTAAATCAGATTAGGATAAAGCTCTTCCTCTGAACAAGGGGGAAGTTTTCTTGTCCCAGTCAAGACTTAGATGCCCACATGAATTGTAAAGAAAGAAATTCAAATCCTTTCTCACAAAACTACTGCACAGAAACTTGATCAATATTCTGATTTACAGTTGGGAAAGAAAGGTGAAAAGAGCTAGAAATAACATAAGAGACCCAGGAAGTTCCTCCAAGTGCAAAGGACTTTCATGCTTTTGTGCTACAAAAACAAAGCTCTGCTAAGCCACGTGCAGAAATTTTGGCAAATGTGAACGGAAAGAGTTAAAAGCAGCATTACAGCATTCCTGCTTTGCATGTCTCACTCCTCCTCCCAGTCCTATATGACTTAGGCAATAAATTGTAATTATGAAGGAGTTGGGAGCTATCACATTTACAGAGTTAGCATATGGTATTACAACAGCGTTGACAATATAATCAAATTATGACATTAGTTCTGTCAGTGTTTGTTATTTCTCATCAGCAGCACAACTGTCTTTGATGTTTGATGCTTGCTAAAGCTCCATTTTCTGGTTTCTTAAGCTATTTTTGCACTACTCTTGGCTTGGAGAGACTAACCCACATGCCCATATGAGGAGAGACAGCAGAATTTGATTTGAAATGCTTCCTCAAATCTTGTTGAAAGAGAAAGAAATTGCCAGTGGGGGTGGCTGTTGCACAGCCTTTTAAGAATATCGTTTTCTCAAAAGAATCTGCCACCTGCCTGCAATGAAGAGGTCTCACATACAGCGGCCTCAGATTTGCTCCAGCCAGACTAGTAAAGCTATAGTAGTCTCAGGTACTTCTATGTATAATATCTACTATATATAATATCTACTTTTTAGATATTTCTATCTAAAAAAAATAAGTCATGCATTTCCAAAAGCATTAATTTGGAGCAGCTGAGTACAATATAGAACAAGACAATAGTACCAAACATCTCTACTCAAGCTAAAGCAATTCATATTCTTCCGTATTACCTATAGGACTAGGAGGGTCATCATTCCACTTCAGCTACCCCAAACCTTTTATCTATAATCTGATTCTACTGCTTTTGAAAGGAACATACTGTCTAAAAGAATATGCTGAAGTTTTCTAGAATAGGATCTGATCGCATCCGAGTAAATACCAGTAAATAAATAAATAAATAAATAAATAAATAAATAAATAAAAATCAGACAAAGCTGATCAAGTCCCACTTCTTATGCTCTAATATGGTACTATGAAGTTCATTTCTCCCTTGCCCCAGCCATTTCATAACCTCCAGAAGCTATGCTCTGTATCTAAACATTTGAAAAGTGCTTATGAATGATACAAGACTCACCAAAATTATTCTTTAGAATTGAATTTAGAGGTTTTAAAGTTCACTTTTTAAAAATAAAATAAATTAAAAATAAGATAAAGAACTCATTCATAAAGAATACTGAGCTCTTTAAGTTACGACATCATATTTCCTCTTCTCACAAAGTGGAGAGGAATCAAAACACTCAACCAAGCCCATAAAAACCATTACCCCTTGAAAATCACACTCTATTTGGTGTAGAAGATGGAGGGAAAGAAAAATAAAGAAAGAAAAACAAAAGCTAGGGACCACAGGAGAAGAGATTTTCTCAATACTGCAATGCAGAATCTGTAGCAGGACCTCTTCCACAGTGCTGCTAGCAATGCTAAGCAAGTCACTGAAGTCAAGCCTTCCTCCATCACTGACTGGGCATGCCTTTCCTGGGAACCCAGCGTGATAACAGAGCTCTAGTTTACAGACATGCTGAACACTCACACATAATGCAAAGCAACACAAGCACTGCCACAAACACGCGCTGCATCACTCTGAGCACTGGCATGCCAGCTCCCATAACTCCCCAGCTGAGCATCTGACACTGCTGCTGACCTTTTTATGTTAGTTCCCCATCTACTCAAAGGGAAGGCCCCCTGTCCTCCTCACAGAAGCATTGCAAATGTTTTTTTTTTTATATCACTAACCCAGCATTACTTATCCTGATAACACAGCCTGATGGAAGTCCTACAGAAAGAAAGCAAAAATGATTCACGGTTGTATGTAACAGGCACACAGACAACATTTCTCATGCTTCCTAATCTTCCAATAGTTAACTTTACAAGTTCTATGTTGCACCAGTGATGTCTACAATAAAGGTACGCTTGTTTTCTGATTAGCAAGGAAGCAGGTGAAGTATCAGAAGGCACTGACAGTGCAGAGACCCCCAGACTCAGCAACACACAGCTCTGACACAGAGTGCCCCCACGCTGCAGAAGAGACTGCAAGAACAGACAAAGGCAGAATCTTCACCTATAAAGCTTTGACACTGATTTATAAGGGGTTTTCTTAATTAGTAACATGTATTAAATAACTTCATTTTAAAAGACAGATGACACGCATGTAGGTATACACATCTGCAATTCCAAGTCAAAGATTCACCATCCAATTATTAGCTGGTAGCCAAAGGAAGAAAGATTAAACAATTTTTTTCTTTGTCATATGCAGTCATGCAAAGATAGAGACTAGGTACTCTTCTGCTAGCTTCTATTAGCATTTCCATTATAAAATCCCATTAGGAGGTTCTAATACTTTCTTTAGAAGCCTTGCTGACCAGGGCAGAGTACAAGGAGTTTGAGAGCATTTACTTTATACCCTATCCAAACTCATCTTCTCAGGGATAAGTCCTGGTAATGAATCTCTATGCTCAAAGTTATTTTCTTTCCCTGACCTGGAAAAATAAAGTCATTTTCAGACCTCATAGTTGCGATAGAAACAAACACTGAAAAAGCAAGCCAAGTTGCATAAAAATCACATTATAGTTTAAGGATCAATGGTATGACAAACAGCATTAGTATGGTGTGATTCAAAATGAGGGGGGAAGAAAAGAACTAATTAATCTTTGAAGTTGTATCAAATTGTAGTAGGACTAAAGAGACCTGATAGTCTACCATGTTCAAATGGGATGTCCCAAGCTCTCTCATTTTGGCATCTCTGCAACAAATAGATAGGTCTCCAATAGGAAACTAAGAGTGATGAAACACTGTCCAGTGTACTCCAGAATAAAAGCACTTTACCAATACAATAAACTCATCACCTGTCATCAAGCAAAACAGCCTGGAAAAGGTCTGGAGAATCATGAATCAAGAAATGCAATTATGCATATCCTGCACTGTGCCACAGAAGAACGTGCACCTGTCAATTTGTAAATTGAAACCTACTTATGCAGTCTCTCAGTTTGAGACCGACTTGTGACATTTTAAAACCTATAAAATGGGTCCTAAACAAAGAAAGCTATATAAGTGAAGAGGTGAACACAAGGCAAAAAGGACTTTAGATGTCTAAATAAGTACAAGCAGAAGTCAAAAAAACTTTTTTTTTGCTACCTCCCCCCCTTAAATTCCCACGTTATAGATGTTTAACACTAAAAAACATTGTTGCCAACAAACAAAGTGATAGAGAGTAATCCCAAGGAATTACGCATTTTTGATGTTCCCATAACAGCCTACCATACTCATACCCAAACAATCATCAATAACATAAACAGTGCAATTGAACTAGATGTGCATTAGCACCACTGTCCTTAAAAGATCTGCCTGGCAGTGCAACAGCAGCAAAATAGTAAGGTGCCAATATTGATAAGAAAAGGATTGGAACTGCACTGATACAATTAGATTGGTTTACAAGGCTTCTATTTTTACAAGCCTTGGCAGATCAGGTTCTCTAATGAATTTTTAACACATCAATTAATATGTTTATAGAAAGCAATGTCAGCTTTAGCTCATATGTGAGAAAAATCACAGTTGCATGTAGAATGCACAACATACATGTGAAGATTTTACACTTCACAATGTAGAGATGCTCAAAAGAATTACCATGGACAATCTGATGAGAATACTTATCTGTAAAGGAAACACAGTAAAGCTGTGGAGGTTAATGGGCAGGAATGATCACTATGGAAATACATCAGCTTATCTTCAACAAATGAGATGAATTGCAAAAGAAAAAAAGGTTGGGTTTTTTTAGTGGTTTTGGAAGGACTGGGAGAGGCACAGTAAGACCCTGATCTCCTGTCATTAAAAACACATTATACTGAAATAAAACACTCGGTGCTTTGTTATCCTGCAGTTTACCAATATGCCACTGATGCCAAGAATTGCACTGGAACACCAGATACTGTTTTTCAGCACTTTCTCCAACAAGGTAGAATGCAGTTAAATGACTGCACTCTGCAGACTTCGTTTTTGCCTTAATTCCCTGACTCGCTCTGTGCATTGCACAAAAACAGAAAACAGATTATTTTATGAAAAACATTAATTAAAATCTTTACAACAGAAATTTTCAAAGTGTTTAAAAGAAGGCATCTAAAAGCATTTTGCTTTAAAAACATTTTCATTTGTTAAGAAAATACAAAAGCCAACTTCCCATAAAAAATTAAATGCACTCTCTGGAGCTGAAGTACAAAGAGGAGTTTTATCTCTGAAGAGAATCTGTGCATTTTACACTTGTGAGCAAAACTGGAATAGAAAATAGTCCTTTGACTAATTCCTGCAGTGCCTCTGTAGAGCTAGGCAAGCAGAGCTCCTGGGGCAAACCCACCAACCTATGCAGCTAGTGGGATATTAGGATCACACAGGAGAGTGAAGTTCCTGTAATTCCTTCAGCTTGCTGTGAATTCACCAGCCTGAGCGAACAAGATGCGTGTGTGGTCTGGACATTTGGGTAAATTTCCCTTAAAACTACTGGGATATCATAGCATTTAGGCACCTACCTCTGTCTTCACTGTGTCAGAGGCAATACAGGCTCACAACTGGTAAGAGCTTTCCATTTGTACCACAATGGCTGACAGACATTAAGTACTACCTTTTTCTGAATGAAATGAAATATTTCAGTTCTGTAACTTTTGGTCTGCTACAGTTCACGCTGAAGGAATGCTGATGTTTTTCAAACAAACTGATAACAGAACTTCAGAATGCAAGCTATCCAAACTGTGATCATCTTTTCTTCCTATTAACTACAAATGATTTAAACTTTGCAGCATATCTCAGCACACTAGAACAAACACTGCACTCAACTTGTGTTACAGTCCAGCATGGCCTGACAGACGGTTTAAGGTTTGAGACAGCTACAGCTGTTCCATATGTTCATTTTTAAATCAATACTGCCGTCTCATCCCATAGATTTTCAAATTCATAGAGCAAATACTCACGAACCACAGTCCCTTGTGATAACCTGAAGAGCAAGGACGGCAGTGACACTTCAGCATCTGTTAGGTTTTATGCAGCAACCCTCATTGCTATTTGAAATCTAAGGACTTCCCAGCTAATTAGCTAACAAGCATACATTCCTCTCAAAGATTATCATCTTCTGCAGGGCTTTTTCCTGCTCTTATGCCATGTTATCCCTGAACAAACGTAGTCAAGTAGAAAGACATCCTCTCAATTAAAATTTCACTGAAGAAATCCAAGAGGGGAATGAGATGGGAACAGCTAAGACCAGTTGCTTAGGAGAGACTGAGCTGGTATGATACAGCCATTGCCTCTGGTGGCAGAGACCAGCATAGAACAGAGGGGCTGGGACAGCTCCAGCCAAGGTTTAAGGAGGTGAGATCACAAAATCCCCAGATACTGCCTCAGTTTAGTTAACACTTCTGAGTTTAAGCAAGCATCCTTCATATTACTCATTAGGGAAAAGCACAGGAACTTGGTACCTTTATGAAGATATCACGTAAGAAGATTGTTTCCTTTCTAATTTCTTACTACTTCATGGATTATTTAAACAAATAATAGGAAAAAAAAGGTTTGTGTGACTAATTTCACAATTCCATTTCATGTCTGCCTGGCAGCCGCCACACCAAACCCTGCTCACTGTAGAAGACACGAGTTATGGAAAAGCCATGTAAGGATCCTAAACATCAGAAGGGCTAAGAATGAATTTGTGGCCATGGAAAAACACCTTAGCGCTCAAAAAGCTAAGAAAAAGAACAAACCACCTCCCTCGCTCCTCCCTCTAAACAGCGCACTGACCTGGTGAGTTGGAGAGAACAGCAAGAGAACTCATTCGGAAAAGGAGAAGTGGCATAACCCAGACAAACCCTCGCAAGGCCGGCTGAGCTCTGCACACAGGCAGCGCTCTCCCCTCGCCGGTCTCCGCGCACCAGGCAGGCAGGCCGGTCGGTGGGGGCTGCCGCCCGCTGAGACGCACGGCACTGCCCCGCACAGCGGAGCGCTCACCCGCGTGCCAGCCGCTCTAAGGTCCGTGCTCCGTGCACACAGTGACATGGCCCTACCGGCCTTACGGCGCAGCTCCTGTACTGCTGTGTCGTGTTGCATTCAGGCACGAAAACGTGCGTGTTCTGGACGGTAACAGGGCTGGTTTTATACCTCGTGCAAGACATCACTGATACGGCAGCAAAGAGGATGCAAGCAATACAATTTCTGCTACCTCTTTCCCAGTAAGCAGCAGATTGCTGCAGTTAGACGCTCACTTTAAAGACGTATTTCAACTTTGCAGAGCTTTAGAACTACCCAACATCCCAGCTCCTCCACGCCGCTCGTGCTCAAAGCGAAAACCTCGCGCCCACACCGAGCCCCGCGGGGCGGTCATCTCGCAACTCTGCCGCGTGGGCAGGAAAGTTCTGCCACCTTCCCGGCGCGAGGGCGCTCGCGGCTGTGCGCGCGTCCACCCCGCACCGCGGGGCTCGCGACGGAGACACCTGCGCTGCCGAGCGCCTGCACCGGCCGCTAGCTCACCGGGACGGCTCCTTGACAGAGGTCAGTTCCGTCTTCGCTAAAGAAATCCGCCTGCCCAAAGCTGGGCGATGTCCGCTGAACTACGCGAGCGAGGATAGCGGATCTCCGTCCCGCCCCGGGCACGGCACAGCCCGCACCCCGACACGCGGAACCGCCACACGCTTAGCGCTGACCTACTTAGGGCTCGCCTCGCGCTCTCCCCACTCGTGGTTGCGGGAGACGCCGCGGAGGAGCGGGGAAGCCCGGCCCGCCGCCGCTCCTCACCTGCGCTCCGCCCGCCGCAGCCCCATCCCCATCCCGCCGTGACATTGAGCAAGGTCCCCGCCGCGCCCGCCCTTACCTCGGCAGCCGGCGTAAGGCGAGCGGCGCGGTGCCGGCGGGCGCGGCAGTCCGGCTCTTCCCGAGCGGAGGGCACGCGTCCCAACTCCGCCGGACCCCGGCGGTTCGCCCGCTGCCACCGCCCCAGCGCATGCGTCCGGCGGCCGCCCCGCCTCAGCCGCTCAGGTGCGGGCGGACCAAAGGGTGGCAGAATCTCCGATGCTTAATTCCTCTGCTAAACAAAAACGTTGAGCGTGGGTTGAAAAAAAATGCTTGCTGGGTCTTTTCTCAGCTCTTGGAGAACGGTTAATACCGTTCCGAATTGCCTCGTACCTTGTTTGTGCTCCTGTGTTCAATGGGCTCTTTCATAATTCAAGATTTTTTCCGAGTTTGTAGTAGCCGTCCTGTTAGAACATGAAATCTGAAGTAAATAGCCCTTCCTCTGGTCCGTTACCTCTCACAAACTCCTCGCAGAGCAGAGATCTGAACTCTAACCAGAAACAGCTGGTGGCTTTGAAACATTTTCTGATGCATCCTACAGTGAGAAAGGGAATCTGAGAACAGCTTCTTTTGTTTGTGTGTTTGCCCAGAAATTCTGAGTTTGTTTAAGTCCCCCGTGGAAGGATGGATGACACAATGGGAAGAACCCAGCACTCAAACTGGTCACACTGGGATGCTGCTGGTGGAGGAGCTGCTGGTGTACCCCTCCCCTGCAGTAATTCGGCTCAGGGAAATGATGGAGGCTGGCGGGTGTGGGTAAGTCAAACACAGATTATCCATTAAGGATGATCCACCAAAGGAACGTCCTGCTTGACTGCACACTAGCAATATCCAACCTGTTAATATTTGTTTATCTTTTAGTCCATTCCAAAACAAACTCGGTGTAGTCTTGAGTAATAGTGTCCAAAATACAACTGAAAAGCTCCAAATCTATCAGGCTTAAAAAAAAAATCAGATTTTTTCTCTTCGTATCCAGCTGTTAAGTCCTATTGTAACGAACAAGGAATATTATGTTCATGAAATATTATTTTTCTATGTAAGCAGTGGTTGTGGTTGCCATAGAGATGTTATTCAATCTCAAATTGGAAGGTGGTCTACAATGGCCATGCATCATACTCGCTGTTAAGATGAAAATGTTTAAGAACCTGTGTGAATACCGGAACATTCTTCAGAGCAAATGCATTTCCATTTAGCAGACTTATGATTTTTTTTAAATGACATTTCAGTGAATGGTAACCATCAGCCTCCTACAGGGAGATGTAATGGTAGACAGATAATTGTGTATAGCTTGGAACAGTTTCTGTGAAAGTGTATCTTGGCTCTGCCTTTGAACTATTCTTGTCAGAAACACCAACGTTTAACCCATAGTTGTAAGGACCTTTACAAAGTATTTCATCTAAGCCTTCCACTGTACAACCCATTGCTCTTTACTCCATTTTTTTTTTTTTTTTTAATACATCAATTATTGAGAATAGATTGACCTGCGCTTGTCACTGAGAGGACTAGATTCATGCAGAATGGTGCATGTAAGCAAACCTCTGAGGGATGCCTGCAACCCAAAATCAATGGGGAAATCCCAAGAGCTGGGAAAAATCTCCTGTCAAATTTAACTATTATATTAAATATTAGATAACAATATTAAAGGTCAACACTGTTCTGAATCAGATTATGGGGACAGGTCACTACTGGAAGACTTAGAGCAATCCTCATGGTATGACTTACCCTGAAGAGATATAAGCCAAGAAATTTTCTCTTTTCTCCAGAAAAACAAGGCAACTGGTGAGCTCAAAACACTGATCTATTTTATACATGCCAAAGCCCTATTTATTGTGAGAAAGCCTTCCTTCACTTGAACATTGTACTTTTTACGAGAATTAAGGTGCAAGAAATTTTATTCTCATTTGTTTAGAAGAAAAGCTGCATCTAACTGCAACGGGTATGAATGTAGACTTTCTATTACTGGTGGTCTCTGCAAAATATGAAATTAGTGTCCTAATGCTGCAGATGGAGATTTGCCTCTTTGGTCATCTCTTAAGGCCAATATGAAAAGAACAATAAAGAGAAAGGAGCAACAACAACAAGCAGAAATTCTTCCAAGGCAGACGTCTTCTTCTGCAGAAACATTCAAGCATTTCCAATGCTCCTTTTCATCTGCCTCATCCAATAACCTCACCAATGTTAGCCCTTGTGAGAAATGTTTCAGTTAAAGAGGTTTCAGAAACTGGGAAACCATCTGTAGAAACAGAGAAACACAGGTAGAGTCAGGTCAGTATTTCCCCTCCATTAACTACTAACTCTTCTTATAATGGGAAAAGTTTCTTAGTGATTACCTCAGCATGTCTTCTTTCCCAGGGTAATTGGCCTCGACTCTCTAAACTCATTTTGTCTTGATTGCAACTGACTTCAAAGGCAGCAATAGCATTCTTGCCACATAGATTTGATGATAAACTTAAAGTGCTTGCTTTTCACCTTAAGATTATAGAATTAAGGTTGGAAAAGATCTCTAAGAACATCTAGTCCAACTCTCCACCTACCCCTGATGTTATCCATTAAACCATGTTCCTTAGTACCACACTGAATGTTTCTTGAACACCTCCAGGGACGGTGACTCAACCACCTCCATGGGCAGCCTGTTCCAATGCCTGACCACTCTTTTGGAAAATAAGGTTTTCCTAATATCCAACCTGAACCTCCCCTGGTGCAACGGAGGCCATTCCCTCTAGTCTTTGCACCAGTTACCTGGGAGAAGAGTCTGATACCCACCTCGCCACAAGTTCCTTTCAGGTCATTGTAAAGAGTGATTGGGTCTCTCCTGAGTGTCTTCCAGGCTGAGCAATCCAGTTCCCTCAGATGCACCCCATAAGACTCATGCTGCAGACCCCTCATCAACTTCACTGTCCTTCTCTGAATACTCTGTGGGGCCTCAATGTCTTTCGTATAGTGAAAAATTGATCTTTTTCTGAAGATTTCCCTCATTTCTCTGGTCATCAAAGGTGATGTTTAGTTGAAGTTTTATAAAAACATAGGTGAAAAAATGACCACTGCATGGAAAATATATGGTCAAGAAAGCCCCTCTTACAGTTAAAGTATGGTCTGCAGTACCTGAATCTATGTCCCTGGAAGACCCCACTGAATTCTCACAACTTTGCTTCAAAAGACAGAGCTTTTCCCATTGGCATGCAGGTCCTTCTTTACTTCCCTATCATTTGGTTTTCAGTAAAGTTCTTTTGAGTCGCTTGATCAAGTATGTATTTATTTAAGATTTTTGGAACTTTATTGATTTTCTTACTCAATTGTGAAAAACACAGCAGTATATATATTGAGTTTAGGTTCCTCCAAGGGACACTGATGCTTTATAATGAGATATCTTATATGCCTGTACATTTTCTAGTTTCCCTGCTACTGCCTCTGGGGATACAATCTCCAATAGTCAGATCTCCATCTGCCTCCCCTATAAAAACAAATAAAATGGCTGCTTAGCCACCTTGCTACTTCCTCACCAATCTATTTTTATTTTTCATGTAAGGTAATTATAAATGTTGTTCTTTTCTACCTTGCATTTAAATTTGATGGACCCCTTGTTACCAGAGATGCTTTCTGCAACTTGCTATTAACTCTTTGGTACTCTTTATTTTCCCCAACTACTTCCAAATGCTTGGTGTTTAAGGGTCCCAATTGTCCTCTTAGCTGCTCAAAGACATTCTCTTTTCCAACTCATGTCTGCTCCCTCTAAACTAGAGTGTTCAGTAGCTGATGAATTTAGCCTGGGGAAGGTGATTCCAACTTATCTGCATTATTTAAATTTATGTGAGAAATTGTGCGTATGATCAAACTTTACTCCATTAATTACCTTCAAACCATTCAATCATGCATAACTGTGCCATTAGTACTGTGTGACAGGTCGGTTAATTCCCACGATATTGCTCTTATTTCCTGGTTGCAAGTTGAGTAAAATTATACTGATTTTGACCATAAGGTTTTTGGCACCAGAAATTGTTTGTTATCTGTCTACAGAGTGCCTAGAAAGTCTGCGAGCTATCCTAGGGTTGACTGTGCACATTCAACATCAATAATAGATGACAAACTGTTGTCAGGATAACCATAAACGCTTCTTCACAAAACAGTGTTGTTTCATTTACATAGTCACAATGCTTTTCAAAATAACTCGTGAACAAGTATTTCTGTTTTTTTGCTAAGTTAAAAACAGTATAAAAATCACAAATCAGCATTAAATATTTTGTTTTAATGAAATATTCACATCTGTAATTCACTACTTTCCCAGCCATGTTAAATCCTTTTGCAGTATGTGCTTCCTATGAGAAACTGGAGCAGAAAAAAAACTGATCTAAACAAAAACATATGACATCTTACCATAGCACTGTAAAAGTAGCTAAAGCCTTCCTTTCAGTCACAATCTGTTCTGAGAATGAGGTCTCACTGATACATATAAAGACTATTCAATGTTATCCCGTCCCTGGAGAATATCAGCTTCACAGATAACATGGAAGCCTATTCCTCTGCATAAGCAATTTACTGTGAATGCTGGAAACACTGGAGAGATTGTAATTTGGAAAATATATAACTCCAACAATACCCAGGAAAATATATTCAAGAGTTTCAGATGCTTCAAATTGTAATTCAGTTCAGGGAATAAGTTAACTCCTAGACAGGGAAGAACAACTAGGTAAGGAAAGTACATTAATAATATAGTACATTAGTAATATAGAACTTAAGATGCTGAAAACCAGCAGAGGGAACATCTGAAAACCTCCTGGTAAAGTATCCAGGTAGGCTAGCCAGATGGCATACTATTTGTTTTCACTACTTCATTTAACATGGAAACAAACTGTTCTTCAACTGAAAAACAAAACCGATTAGAATATTTCTTTCCCTCAGTGTTCCTAAAGCAGCCTCCATTAAAAATCACCAGGGATTTACAAATAAGAGCTTTGCATTTTCTCTTTTGAAGTACAGGTGAAAGATCGGAGACACCTCCTGAGCTCCCATCTGTTTTTAAAAAGAATGCTATCTGCACAGCATATAAGTAGGAGATTAGGAACTGTGAGAATAATAGAGGAAAAGGAACTTGAGTTAGTATGTTTCTCTTTGGTGTCACTGTCACAACCAAGGAGGATACATCACGTATAGTCATGTTCTGGAATTTTTTTATTAATATAAAAATTATGCAGTGAGCTATAGCTCTGAGAAGAACTGAATTGAAAAGACCATTCTTCAGCTAAAGTACAGCCTCATCTCTCAGAGATCTGCTTCTTCAAAGGCAGACAACAAGCCAACACATATAGCATAATTTTGTCACTGTCTCTGGATAGAAAACTACGAGATACAAAATCCACTGTAAATGCTGGTGGTTTAGAACACATGAGAAACCAGTCATCTTCTATCTTGTGCTGTGGATTAAAAATACATACCAAGGATAAGAGTAATCTTTAATTCTCTACATATCCAGAGCTTTCTTTGGAACAGTTAGTCTGGGATAAAATAAATGTGGTGGTGAACAACAGGATCCTTATGTACAACAGCCTCAGGACCATTTTTTAAACTGAGACAGGGGAGATTTAAACTGAGATTTAAAGGTAGGTTTAGGTTAGATATTAGGAGAAAGTTTTTCACACAGAGGGTGGTGAGACACTGGAACAGATTGACCAAGGAGGTTGTGGATGCCCCATCCCTGGAGGGGATTCAAAGCTAAGCTGGATGTGGCTCTGGGCAGCCTGTTCTGGTGGTTGGCGACCCTGCACATAGCAGGGGGTTGAAACTAGAGGATCATTGTGGTCCTTTTACCCCAGGCCATTCTGTGATTCTATGATGACCATTCTCTGAAAGATAAGAATACAAGAAAGCATTAGGAAAATGCCTTGCATCTCTGACTGCAAATATTTAAATTAATACTATTCAATATGAAATCTTGGTATGCCAAACAGGACCAGAAATACTCCTTCTAATGAATCTATGGGAAAATTTTCTCTAGCATCACAAACAGAATTTGGCTCTAATTGCAGTTCTGTCTGTATCTCAAACAAGCCTACCGGTGCCCATTTGGTAGCACATGTGATATTACTAACCAGTGATAATACCTAACCAAACTGGTATAGCACACCATGAAAGTCAGTGTACGGAAAAAGACATATCTATCAGGTGCATTGTGCTGGTATTCTTACTGAAGTATGGGAAGGCTGTGCAAGTATATTGCTATACCAGCCTATATGCATACCCATCAGATCTAATGATGCAAGGGTCCACATCAGAAACTTGAACCAGTATTGCCTGTGTTATTGAACACTGTTTGCCACTATCTTATGTCTGAAAAGTTGTATTTGAAGGCTGTTTTGTTAGTTGCTTTTTTCTCCCCCACCACCAAAGCGGGTGCATATTGAGACTTTTTTCTCATGTGGAAATTTGTTTCCATATTAAAATGGTTTCTTCACCTCCTTTCCCTCCTGCTTTTCCTACCAAAAGATAAGTTCATTGCATTTTACCAAAAGTTAAATAGTTTCATCTATACAAAATGTGAATGGAGACCAGGTATAAGAACATTTAAAGGACAAGCTGCAACTGTGCCTGGCTAATTTCAGCAGAAATATGGGAAATTGCATCAATGAAGTAGATGTTTCAGAGCCTCCAGATGAATCACACGGATCGCTCTGCAGGGCACAGTACTTGAGCACCTGCAAGAGAATGCTTGTGCTATAAGAATAGCATGAAAGTGGCTAAAAAGGAGAGATATATAATTTGGATTTACCATTTTCATAGGTTATCCGCATGCATACATATATTTAATTGAATCTCAGGAAGTTACTTCTCCTTAATCAGTAGGAAGGATGGATATATTACGTGGACATAGAATTTTGGAAATACACAGGGATTACTTGCAATGTTCAGACTGAGTTATCTTATTTATTAAAGACTAATATTGCAATTGCTGAATTTTACAATAAAATAAATATGGAAAACTTAGATGAGTTCCTCATTTGAAGAATTAATCTGAATACACAGCCTTGTAATTACACTGTATATTAAAAATATACTGTGTAATTAAATAGTTACCTATTAAACATAGAACCACATAGACTTATAAAATGATACCCCTACAATACTTGACTTGCTGTAAGTCCCATAACAATTTTAAAATACTGAATCTTTCCTTAGAATGTCTATATGGGTCCTGTACATTAAGGCATTAGGAGGACATAACTGACAAAATAGAAATCTGAGCAATGTTTGGTTCTACATTTGATTTTCTCAGAGTTTGTAAACCAGCAGAGAAAATAGGGTTGTTAGGGTTTCCTTTGTGGGCTTTTTTTTTTTTTTCCCAGCACATTTTCTTTCATTCACTCACTCAGTCATTCTGTAGAAAAAGACAGCAATAGATAATTTAATTATATGCTAAAAGATCAAAAGTTGCCTCCATGTGATTACACAGTTCCAAAAAAGAGCAGTCACCAAAATAGTATCCACCAAACCAAATGACATCGGCTGTAACCTCAAAGGAGCACACTGAACCTCATGCATGTGGCACAATCTGCTCTACTGTGAGATGTCTTTTCTTTAAGAGGGAGGCTTCACATGTCCCAAAAAAGCATAGCTTCAGAACTATCAGAAGAAAAAGCAGAATGGGCACTGAGCTCTTAGAAACTGCAGTTGCAAAAAGCCCCACCTGGTTTTGTCCTGGGCCTCCTGAGCAGTGAGCGCTCTGGGGCACTTCCCATGAGGATAACTTTCCCATTGCTGTCCTAGCCTAAGGGCTGAGCCATCCTGTGGCCAGGGATCGCTGCAGGGCATGGCAGCCCGAGGGAATTGTACACAGCATGTGCCAGGCACTGCGCTGCCTCGCAGCCAGCAAAGAATATCCTGGGGTTTCTATGCTGTGAAGCCTCTGGGGCTGCAGAACAAATCTGTCTCCTGGGTGGTGTGTGAGCCAGCGACAGGCTGTAAGGAACCACAGCAGCAGTCCCAGTGATGGAGCAGAGGGATCTCTGGTGGCTTTTCAAGACCTGTTACAGAGGATCTACAAATTTTAGTACCAGATTTACTGCTTGTTCCAGAAAGGGGGAATAATTTTCCCCGAGCTCCTGCCTTGCCCAGGAAGCTCCAAGGGAAAACTAACACCCTGCTTTCCACAAGGGAAAGAGAATATCACAGTGCACAGAGACAGTAGTTTTTTTTCCTACAAAACTATCGAGTATATATTACATTTTATCAGCGTTCATAATTATGCTAAGAAATAATTTGAATGGAATGTGAATTACTCGAAGGTCAATGAGCTATTAACTCACAGGCTATTTTACCAGATGGTTCATGTGCACTTCTCCTTTTCCTCTCATTGTAAAGGTGAAATGAATGACTAAGTTGATCAGGACATCAGCAGTCATAGCTGCAGCAGAGCTCAGCAGAAATGAAAAACAACCTTCTGTGCACAAACAAACAGTTCAGATATATGAAGAGCATACGGTTTCTGACATTTGTACAGCATGTGCAACTAGGAAAGAAGCAATATACAAGGTAGACTCATTTGCTTGTAACAAATTCCTATCTGAAACAAACTGTAGAAATGAATGAATTCTCAGCTCAGTCTGAGAGGAAGATAAAGTGCTGTTCTCCGAGCTACACCTACACAAAGTCCCTCTGTCTTACAATTTTTAGATCATTAGGGACAACTTTTTATACCTCTTTTCCCACTAGGCGCAGGAAATAGGCTCTTTTGGAAACGTGGCAATCTAGCAACTGCATGGAACAGACAGGCTGTTTCAAGTCAGCAAATGAGACTATGTATGACACGGCTGTCTCTACTGACAGCCTATCGTGCCACAAAACTGCTGAACCTTCACTCATTCCTTTTGAAACTTAAAATCTGCTCAACAGCAGACAGCACAGAGAAGGGCATGCCACAAAAGCCTGCCTTCTATCTGCCTTTGCAGTAGGATGATGAATGTTAACATGAGCAAGAAAAAGTAATTTTTCTCAAGAGCCCTTCGTGGCTGCCTGCTTTGCTCCTGCCCGTGGGCAGCCATGGCTGGTGGGTGGCCATAGGCTGGGTCTGTCCCTTGCTGCCAGCTGATGAACATGTGGGCTTTCTGTGTGTGAATCTAGTACTAGGTGCTCCCTTCCTATTTCTTAACATCTCCCCACCATTCTTCCTAAACTGCAGAAGTTTGGGAGGGCAAAGATATCAATCATTGTTCTGTGCACTACCTAATTCTGCAAGAAATAACTAGTCCTTTCTGGCAAATCTTCTCCTTCATCTCTTGAAATTAGGCTGTACTTTGGGGGAAACAGCTTTCTCTTGGGGTTCTAAATGTGTTTCCTGCTTCCCTCAGCTGCTGGTCTTCCCCTTGCCTTGTCCTTCTGTCTGCCCATCCAGCCAGAGGACATGGAGCGGGGCTCCATCAAGTGCCTTCCAATAAAGGCAGGTGGTGAGCAAGCCAAAGAGATCTGTCCTTTAGCCACGCTCTGGTCTTTCTGTGTGTGAGACGCTCCCTGCACTGCATCTCCGCGTGTGTAATAACACATAGCATAGCAATAAATTAACACACTCAGAGGGACTGATCACACTTCCTCCTGCTTTTGTCACCTAGTGTAAGAACAGTGGTTCTATAATGTTTGCTCGCCATTGAACTAGTCAGCTCAAGGGTTTAGGAAGGTTAATTAAATAAAATGTTCTGACTGCTTATTTGGACTTTGGGATGAAACAAATTTAACTTCAGCTACTTCTGAAGCAGTTCCAAACAAAGCAGTGCATCCACCTGAAGCCAAGCCATGCATAGTCTCTATTTTAATATCTTTCCCTTTAAATGTCTTCTAAAATTTGTTTAAAATCCTTGAATCAAGTCCTCATAAATGTTTTTGTCTTTTCCAAAACTATTTAATCATCTAAGCTGTCAGTTATATAAATTGTACCAAAATCTTAAGGGAATTATTTATCTAATTTTTAGTAACATGATAGATATGCATTAACAATTAAAAAAAACCCAAACATTATTTTATCTGTAATTAAGCTGTAAGAATCTCCAGATGATATAGGAGGGGACCTGCAAATAATTAATATCATTAATCTAGACTTCAGAAAAGCCGTCAACAAGTCCTGCAGCAGATGAACTAACCAATTCCTGACAAAACTAAAATCTTGAAGAAACTAATCATTTGGGAGGAAAGAGGTGAAGCATGATTTTCAAACATGCTGCTAGAATGTGAAACACATAAAGATGTGCTCAGTATTCTGTATGGCAAAAGATTAACAGTGAAACAGTCCCAGAACAATGAATGTCTCTGGTCAACAGCACAGTGACTAGCAACAACAAGCATGCAGATTGCTCCAAGGAAAAGCAACAAGTAACACTGAAAATACACCACCATTTTGGAAGGAAGTGGTATGGTCCCAACAAGTGGGATGCCCGGTTGTTGGCTGCAGAATCACAAAGACCTGAGCAAGAAAGGAGAAGTGAAAGCAGTCGGAGGTGGTAAAGGCTGTCCCGCTGAAGGGGAGCTATGAAAAAGTGTTTACAGAACAGATAACAGAACAGTGCTTTGCGCGGGACATTGGCAATAATGAATATTATATGGAGGAGTAAACAAGCACTTCTTACCCTATCTCATAACAAGAGAGATGCTTAATGAAAATACAATACATAATGAATACAATACATCTAAAATAGAGGGCAGCTTTTTTTTCTTAATGATGTAGATGATTCCATAATAACAGTCTGCAAGATTTGTGGCATCAGTGTTAACTGATAATGAACTGAAGATTTCACGCACAATTCATAATATTGGGGTGGAGCACACCCCATAAAAAAAAATAAAGGGGCCTTTTGGAAATGAAAGCCATCCTACCTTTCCCCCAAAAGTATAATGGCTTTAACAGAACAAGGAGGCCGGAGTCATTAGGAAGAAGATGGAGTGAAAGCCAATGCTAGGGTTCAAGTGCAAATTAAGCTTGTCATTCAAAGTGGTAATTTCACAGACTGATGACAGCTGCCATGCAGCTAACCTTGAAACTTGCTCTCCTTCGGCTGATCTATAGATCATCAAAATGATTGGTCTTCACGCTGCATTTTCTTCATAAACTACAGTAAAACTGTAATTATGGAAATAAAGCCTTCTCATAAATGCTGTGAAATGAAGAAAGCTTTTGATTATACACACACCCACGGTGAGGAATGCCTAGAGCTCTGAGCACTGAGAGCAGGTGGTGCATTACCCCAGCTCACAGACCACAGGACCACCACCCGCTGGCCTCCTCCTGGCTGCTCTGGTTGAGCTGAGACTTAAATCACTCTTGAAAAGGAAAGTATAATTGTATGTATATAAAATATCAGAACGTGATGCCAAAATACAAACCAACAATGCTGATATCTGTAATATCACCTTTGGAAGTGACTATCATTATAAAAACACACAATTTTCCACTTTTGCAGCATTACACTGCACCATACATCACTACAAATCCTTAACTAATGCATCATACATTTTTTTTTTCTCCTGCTAGACTTCATAACATTATCAATATTTTGTACTGTTTAACAGGGTCTAGGTGAAAAAAAAAAAAACCAAACAACTATTTGGGAGCTATTCAGACAATATAGTAATGAAGATTATTCCACAGAGCATACATAACTGAAATTTATTGTTTTGACCTGTCTTAACTTTACAAGAAACTAATCTTAGACTCTTGTAGAGGGAATGAAAATAGAAGGCTTTGTATGCAGGTGTGTGTGTTCATGCATATGCACAAAACCAGAACAGTTTTCCAGTGTGTCTGCCTCTCTGCAAACAGAACACTAAAAATGAATTGAAAGAACTGCTCTACAAAAATGAAGTAAATCAACTGGGTGTGCACGGGGCTGGATTTAGCCTGAAGAATACCACGACCACAGCCTTCCCTGCAGCAGGCACAGCTGCTGACCGATCGCTGCGCTTCCTTCCATAGCCACAGTCACACAAACGGAGGAGAAAACAGTGGGCTGTGAGGCGCTTCTGGATGGCATCTCAAAGAATTGCCATTTCAAATGGAACAGGGATCAAACCAGGCTGGTCACCATCTCTCTTCTACAAAGAGGTAGAACAAAGGTCTTTCTGGTGTGGGGAAAAGAGGACAGAAAGCAACGAAGTTGCAAAGGGGATTTTTCCCCAACTGTTGTTGGGAGAATAGTTGTTAACTTTCAGTTTCACGTTCCAATTAATGATCAACTCCAATTTCTTAAGCACTATTGTGTCTCACAGCACCATATGCAGCAACAGAAGACACCCTGTGAACCTCCTCAGAGCATGTTTGCCTGCAGATCTGTCATCCAGCCTCTTGTCCTGAATGAAGGAAGCAGTCATTAAAGCACAAGTCCCACTTGAAGTAGCTCTCACTTCAGCACTCCTTCCTCCCACGAAGCCTCTAAGGTTGCCTGCATGCCTGCCAAACAAGATGCAGAATATCCAGAAAGCCCCCAGTTGGAAGGCAGGTTACCACCCACCAGCCAAGTCCCCTGACACCATTGTGTCCTCACCCAAGCTGGCAGAGAGCAGGGTGCATGGATGTATTCACTCTGTACCAGGCCAAGAGCCCCCTGTGACACTGGGCTGACCGTGGCCTTCATGTTCTGCCATGGCCCTATCCTGTGGGCCTCTGGTGGGGTGAACATCCCACATCCATCTGGGTTGGGAACAAGCAGGCTGTCTGCAGGAGCTGAAATAAGAGCCAGTGCAAGCATTGTTATACACCATAATGGAAAAAAAAAAGTACATACCAGGAACAAACTTTAAAAATAGCATCAGTATGTGGCAGGTTATTTTTTTTCCCCTCCCTCAATGGACTTCTGTGTTTACGACTTAACAAAATAGTTTACCAGGACACCATAAGTTTCTAATTTGTCATCTTCCTCCCCTTTTTGTTGTTAAAGAAGAAAATGCTTGATGATAGTCATAAGGAATAGACAAGAAAAGAAAATCCCTGACTCCACTAACAGCCAAATTATAGACTGGCTGTAGGAAAACACACAAGAGAAAACTAAATATAAAAAGAAAAGCACCTCTCAAGTGACCTTGTTTTTCCAATATATAAAGCAGTATTTTGCCCATGCCACTTTTAACCTGGAAAATAAATGCGTCATTCACTCTTAATTAAAATACTTCCTGATTTTGTACTTTGACTTCATGATTTCTTTAAAATGTATATATACATACTGACTAACTAAGAAAGCTTTTTAAAAAATACTAGTTTCTCTAATTGAAAATACACTGAAGGACAAGTGTCTGTGTTGTGTGTGTTGTTTGAGCACTTGGAACCAATTCTCTTTGCTAACGTAATAGATTCTTGCTTTTTTAGGTTATCCAAGACAATGAGCCTTCTGGTGGTCACATTTCCTTATTTCCTTACTGAAGGATAATTCAAAGCTATTTAAGAACAGTCAATGAAGATCAACTAGCATCTTTATAGTCATAAAAAGGTGCAAACTTTAAGATATAGAGGCTCTTAAATTGCTTCCAGGGCTTAAAAACCAACCCACTGTAGCTCACTTATCGTGTTAGGTTGACACATCATTAAAGCTTTCAGTAAATTAAACAGCGTACTCATAAGTAAAAATAATGTACCGTCTAAATCTAATTAGTAGTATGAGTAATTTTCAGAATTAAATCTAACGTTCAATATGCATGCAATCTGTTTGGGAACTTAACATGAGCAATGCCATAAGACAAATGTTTCTGAAGTCAAATTCACATTTCCATGCAGGACTGTAATGAACTATATACAATTTGAAGATGCAATATTTCTTAAATTATCAATTAAAATCTTTTCAGTAACTACAGTTAAAATATTTTTTAAATGGCTGTTAAGTAAATGAATAGACAGTTTTGTCCCCAGATTTATCTGACTGCTCTCATACTAAGAGATGGTATTGTGGCAGTTTACATAATGAGACTGTCTAAATATTTTGACAAAACATCTGCCCTCCTCCCTGGCTGAGGAGTGCTTATGACCTCCCCTGCAGCTCAGCAGGACCGAAGCAGCTCTGCACACATTACCCAGGCAGCCCAGCAGGCACTGTGCTGGCATTGGGTGACTGCTGATAGCACAGCCATAACCAGACCCACCCACAGAAAGCTATCGATATGCTAAAATCAATCCTGCTTCTAAGTAATAAGGAATTATAACTGAGCATGAGAGTTAAGAATACAACAGGATCTGTTGTTGAAATCTTTCAGCCAAAACTGCTGCTCCAAACACAGTGTAGTGCTCCAGCACCAGCTACAGGCACGAGTTCCTTCATTGCTATGCACGCGCTACAGCTACAGCTAGCTAAAGAAACCCCAGCACCTCAGTGGATCATTCAACTCTATAGCAGTTGAAAGGATAGACTGAAATCAAACCAACTCACTCCTACAATCCAAACAACAAATACGACACAGAGTTAAAATAAATAAATAAATACATACATACATATCAGGAAAAATGATTGTGACTAAGGAGCAGTCTCAAATGGAGAGAGATTAATCAGAGGAATTTTAAACTACTGGAAAAGAAACGACAATATACAGATTTAGGTCTGTAAAATAACAAACAAGATGGCAAGCAATTGCACAGTGCTATTCATAGAAGAAATCAGAAACAAAAGTGATCAAGCAAAAGCTATGAAAGAGACCTACTTTCACACGTACTGTACAGGTAAATACTGGAACTCCTGTCACGGGGTGCTGCAGTTCTCCCTGCAAAAGCATTAAAGAATGAGGCCAGTTTGTGGGTGAGGCCTTGTTGGGATGCACACAGAGCCTCTGGCTCAGGAAGCAGTGAGCCTGCTAGTAACTGGGAACTTGCTCTGTGTGCTGACCAAGGTCAGGGCTGGGGACACTTCTGGTCTGCTGCAGAGCAGCCCTGCTTCTGGGCGCCCACCTGCTTCCAGCCATGTGTTAGAAGCACTGCTGACTGTTACTGCTTTGCTAACACTGAAACGGCTGGCGGCAGTTATCAGTAAAAATCAGGTCTATTATTAATACTTCATTCTATTAAGCATCTGTTAATGTTTCTGGGAATAAAAAAGAAAAACCACCAAGAAACCATATATGTAGCCGAGACCTCAGCTCAAGTCCTACTCCCACTTCTCTCCCTTTCCCTGTCCTTGGGGAGCATAGTACTTCTATTAGCTAGTACAAAGCAACACAACAAGTTGGAGGTGCTGTTTACATTGGCATTTCCTGATCAGCAGTCTCAGATCAAATGAATTTGTTTGTTTTAAGCAAACGATGCTTTGTTTTAAGGCATCTCCATTTATTACAGATGTAATTAACAAGCCTTTTCATTTGTACAGAATATCTCAAAAGCTACAGGTTCATAAAATTGATGCTATTAAACCTACAGTACAGTAAGGGAAGAGTTACTCTCGATAAATTAGCTAAGCTTGTACAATACAACAATTATGAAATACAGGTAATTTTTAATATTGTTAGTAGACAACTAAGAAACAAGCAATAATTACTAGCACTAATCTTTCTAAAAAGATGTACTTCAAACTAACTTTTCTAGAAATTAAAGTATGCTACCAAAATGCATGATTCCCTTGGAAAATGAGAAGTGCATTGAGAACAGAAACAAAACCACATCACAATTTAAATAAGACATTCCTCATGGTGCCACTAAAGCATTTATAGCTGTGTGGTGCAACACAACAGAAACTTTCATTTTTCTCTGCAGTGTGTCTTTATTTTCTCTGTTAGTATCTTTGAAAACATTTCAGTGCATGAAAACTGGCAGAAATAAATTCTGTTAAACACAGAACAGAAATCCAAAGCATCATTTTTCTCAGAAAAATGTTGTGACAAGATTTACCCCAAACTAATCTAGTTCCTTAGGAATTGCTGTTGTCTGTTACAAAACAGCACAAATGTATTTTTATAATGTTTTACATACAATGAAATACAATGCACAAATGAAATCTGCATATTTTCACGTGCCCAGCAATTATGTTCATTTTTCAAAGTGAAAAAATATGGTTTTATGGCACTAACAGTTGAGTTATACATAACTGTCATTCTTGTCTTTTCTACTGACCATGACGTTACTATTTCATGTCAAAAGACTTTCTGTATTTGTCTTTTTTAGTGATGATATTTAATCTTAACCACAATTCTGATTCGTAAGTCAAACAAGGAATGTTGAGCTAGTTCTTCAAATGACTTTAGATAGAACTACTTCTATATTATAAACTGCTGGGTTTTTTTGTTTGTTTTTGGTAAAACTTTGCTTCCAGTAAGCTCGAGCCTTTCAAGCCACACAGTTCAAAGTGAAGAAGATTTGAAATCTTCTGTTTCACTTTTTTTTTTTTTTTTTTTTAAAAGTATACCAGGAAGGACATTCCTTAAACATTTCCCTTGGAGCCACACCTGAAGTCTACACATGACTTTAAATCAGATTCACAGCCAAAAAAATTTTTTCCTCTCTGTAAGATCACAAGTGTAGATCTCAAGCTTAGGATGTTATAACATTAAAAAACACTGTGAAAAGTAACACAGAACAAGTTGACACATTTTCAAAAGTGATATTTAAAATAATAAAACTGCTTTTCCAATTTTTAACTCTTGAAAAAATAAACAAAGGTTTTCCTGAAAAAATTTGGTCAAACTTACTTCCATGTAAGTTTGAAGATGAAGTTTTATGAAGATGAAAGAATATATAACTGTAGAACGCATGTAGTGTTCATGCTGATGTAACTCCTTTTAAAAAGCCTTCTAATGCATCACCTATATATAATCTGAGATCCTTACTGATCCTTTCTGATCTGCAATTAGCCCAAGTTAAAGCCCAACTTTTTTATACTATAAAGTTACAAATACTTGAAATTAAGTGACAAAAACACCCATTTCACTGAGATCTTAACTGTTTTATTCACAAAATAAACAACTTCATCTTCCCAGAGGATGAGTTTAACAGAAAGACTTAAAGCAACAGTTATAAAAAAGCAGTACTGAAAATTTGAAAAAGTCTGATAAAATTTACAAATGCAAACTACCACTTTGTACAAAATCTTTTTTAAAGAAAGTTTAGTCATTTTTTAAAATACAGTTTTATCAGCTCAGAAATGCCCATTTATTTCAAACTGTTTAGGTATTATTTTCGTCTGTGTGGGGAATTCTCCCTTCGTCTATCCTCATATTTTCTTGATTCCCTGTACTGGTCAGAATAATGGTTGTACTTCTCTCTGAGTCTCTCTGAGCCATTTCTGTATCGGTGGTCTTCTTCCTCCTCCCTTGGACTTGACTTGTTATAGGATCTCTCTCCAGACCTAGATCTTTCTCTTTTTCTACTCCGATGTCCATTATCTCTGCTCCCATGTCTATAACTTTCATCATCAGAAAAAGAAGCTCTTCTTTCTGCTTTCTTCAGTTTTGAGTTGCTGTGTTTATTTTCTAGATCCTTACTTCTCTCGTGGTTCCTATCCCTTCCACTATGGTAATCATCTCTGCCATTAGACTCATCCCTGTGGTGGTATTTTGATATGTCATCTCTCCTATGTGCTTCGTAATCGTCTCTACCATTAGACTCATCTCTGTGATGATATTTTGATGTGTCATCCCTCCTGTGTGCTTCTCTCATATTTTGGTGATTTCTTTCTGACTTGCTCTCACTATCACTTCTGTCTTCTTGCCGTCTCCTTCCCACTTTCTTCTCAAGCGATTTCCTTTTCCTTTCTTGTTTTTTCCGGGAAGCTTTATCAGATTCTCTATTTTTCTTTTGTGTTCTCCTTCTTTTAGCTTTGGAAGCATCTGAAATTACAACAAATTATGGGAATAAGGTTCTATTTTAATCAACTATTTGATCTATTAAAGTACACCAAGAATTATAAAGAAATACTTTTATGGAAAAACACTCCAACTTTTGTTGTTATGTATCTGGCCAGAGGTTACAAAAATATCATCTTTGCTTGTATCCCTCCCCTCAACCAAGGATTTCATGCAACGGGACAAAAATCCACCCATTCTTTTAGCTGAACAGGTTCTGACTATTTTTAAATGTCTGACTGTATTACAGGCCTCATATTTTAATATGAAGAGAAATTTTTCCTTAAAGTGTGAGCTGACTAACAAGCCCTTCCTCTAAACTTCAGCATCTGTCAGCATCTCCACACTGTTACAAACCCACAAACCTCACATGAACAACAGGTAAGGCTACACCACATCCAAAACAGTAAAAACAAGAAAATATGACCTCATGGAATAGTCTTCCACATTTCATCCTACTTACCATGACTACACAGTTATCAAGAACATGACACATCATTCCGCTTCAGCTCTAACAAATACCAAAACCAAATTTCTTCCTCAACTTACAGAACATACAAACAAACCTGCACTTGAAAGGAAAACATTACTAAGCAGCCATGTAAATGAAGTAACTCATACCAAAAGAGTAACACGCTAAACAAGAATCTGACATAACAAGTAGATCGTGAAAGACATGCCTTCAGATTTTAAGTGCTATGTACTGACAAAACTCCAACAATCAAGCTTCTCTCCTCCTCTACTCATTTGTAGCTGTGACACCTTCAGGGCTTTTATCCTTTACCTATCTGGAAGCGATGCCTGAATTCTAAGAGCCTCTACACGTCATCACCTTTCTATTGACTTGATACAGAAAGACCAGGTACAGGATGTAAAGCCATACATCAAAACTCTCTGAAAATTTATTTCCGAAAGGTCACCTTTTCCAGACCATCCATTATCTTCGAACTGTTTACTTCACCAATTACTTTCTGGAAAAGCTTATCAGTCAAGGAGTTTAAAAATAGCAAATTGGGAAAAAACTCTTAACACTATCCTAAGAAAGAAAAGCAGGATGAAATAGCTTCAGAAACTTTCTGTGGTACTGCAACAACATAACAATGACTCTGGCTTGTTTTCAGGAATGATAGTGCCAGCTTGTCAACAATTTAAGATCAGCTTCAGAACCTTAAGAAGAAAGGCCATAGACTACTGACACTAGGAACCACAGGAAATAGCATTACATTAACACCTACAGAGCTTTAAAAAGTCCCCAGATAAACTGGGTCTACATACTTGTTTCAAGTGAAAAGTGAAATTATCATGAGTGCTAAAGAACAACGTAAAGTTAACAAGAAGTTTAAGAAGAGGATGTTTTGATAAAAGCCAGGTAAGTCCTTAAAAATACATAAATATACAGACATTTTAGTTATGCCACAGGTACTGAATGAAAGCAAAGCAAAGGCAGTGTAGCTGCTTTAAACCAGTACATATTTGCTTTTAATTAGCAGAAAATATTTTTTTGTCTAATAAAACTTGGCTTTTGAAAATAATGTATAACTACCTCAGAAACAGCCTCCATATGAACCAACATCTGTATTTCTAAATGTGCAGCAGTATTTCTCTCAGAGGAAGACTTTACTGTACCTGTTTGCTCTTTATTAACAATCCGCAGATTTCTCTCAACAGATGTGACAAAGCATTATAAGCAAACAATGAACACTACGTTGCAGTCATTTACAGTTAACAATGGTAATTATATGAGCTACAGTATCACATAATTTAACTGTTTCTAACCACCTTTTAAAAATACTGTAGCCATAAATTGATTTAATAGTACATCAAGTATCTGAGTTCTACAGAAGCTGGCTAATCTGTCTGACTAAGGCTTCCTGGTGCCCTGATAACATGCAATGACGGATCACTTTGGTTACATTTTAGAACAGTAAGCTTTTGTTTTTTTTCCCAATTCTACCAAGGTAAAGCTGCCTTCCCTCTGTTTGCAGCTTTTTAAAAATCAAGCTATAACCAGTAAAATACCTTCATTTTGTAGCAAGCCTGACCCATGTTCATAAGTATACAGTTATCTCAAATTAAGTATCCCATACACGATACTTAAATAGACAAAAATCAGAGAAAAAGTGAAACTGGGCTATTAAGATATAAAAATACAAGTTTAATGACTGTATTCCTTGATGAAGGAGGACAAATAGTAAAAAAGAAGGTCCTAAGATTACAAAAATCAAGTGCTCATACTATCAGACTGCAGACTCAGTTGGTTTGTCACTAAGGACTTACCTCTCTGGTTCCTATCAAGCAGCTCAGCAGAGCTGCAGCTGTCTATGCAAGAACCATCTGGCTCTTTGCTGAACTAACGCCTTCTTTGACCCTATTTGACTGCGCCCTCCTCCAGTGCTCTGCTGTCATTAATGTGATAGCTTTACGATGAAATGCAAATCAGATTTTGTAGAGGAACATTGCAAGAGGACAAAAATGCATTTCCAGACATGAGCAGTACACACTGCTTTTATTTTATTAATCTGCATTTTCATTTCTGAGTCACATAATAAATCAAATTAATTTTGAATCAACAAGCTTCTGAACTACAGAAAGTCATGCTGTGTTATCATCTGCTCATGTTATATAGGAGAGACTGTACACAGTAATTCATACTAGCAAGTACTTTACAGATTAAGCAATGTTTACGACACTTTATGTCAAAGAGAAGGCTCTACAACAGGATGGTATAAGATTCTAAATAATGATTACAACACGAAACTACATAATACTAAGTTGTCAGCAAAAGCTGATTCATCCTTGAAGATTTAACTGAAGGCAAGAAATCACTGTATCAACACAGTAACTCTTCCAGAGGAAGAATTAGAAATGAAGGATAAGAAATAGAATAAAAGAAAACTCATCGCTAGAACTGACCAATGCTGTGTCTGATCCACAACAGGGCCCATATTTACAGAAGAGGATACTAGGAGCATCAAGCTCACTCAACCAAGCAGTGGAAAAAAAAGAATCAGATGTTAGTCCCTAGAGTTCCCCACTAAGCATTCCATAGAAATATTAATACTAGCTCCTCTGTTCTCCACTAGACTTAAAAGACAGCTCTGTGCAACAGGTATCAACTATGTAAGAAAGTCTTCTATAAAACAAAATTCCTCAAGTATTTAAATCACTAAAAATGGAACTAAGATTTTCTGCTTTCTGAAATAAGTTTATATGAGCAAAAAGCAGTATTTTAAAAACATGTAAATTAAAAAAACATTTATAAACCACAGCAACACTGTTTAGAGCTAGTTTGTAGCAATAACAGTAAATAGAAGCATAGAAGTAAATAACAGGTAAATAAATAGTTATAGCTAGTGCTTAAATACCTGAGTCACTGCTGTCGCTACTGCTAGATGAAGAGTCACTGCTGCTGGATGACTCTGAGCTACTGCTACTGCTGTCAGAATCAGAATCTGAAGAAGAGTCTGTTTCTGAAGATGAAGATGAATCTGATGACTCAACATCTTGTTTCTGAGTCATTATCATCTTTGGTGCATTTTTCAGATGCTCCCGTAATTCATCTCTAAGGAACAACAACATCATTAGAAAAAAAAAAAGCCACTTTCCTCTCCACCCCCTAAACTGAGAGGCAGGGAAGGAAAGCAAATATTAAATCAAATAAACAAAAATGTTCCTCACGTAAGTCCCCCAAGGCCAATGGAAGTGAAGAAATTGATGGCAAAGCGAGTGTTTCTTGGGTTATCCCGAGGCAGTAATCCCTCAAAGAAAGGCTGCAGTGTTCTGTTGAAAACAAACAACTAAAATAATCAGTATGCCAGTTTAGCACTAATTCTCACTGACATTAATAGACTTAAAAAGGAACTATATTACATAGCACAGTGAAAATTCTCTTCATGCATTTTTCAACACTTCTCTTGTTTATATCTGTGATGTATATTAACAAAATACTTCTGAGAGTCTAATAATGTGTTGTCATAACCTGACAGTATGAAGAGCCTGATTTTGCCAAGTCCTAAATAGACTTGTGAAAACACAATAGCTAGTGATAGTAAAGGATATTACTTGATGACCATGAAGGACAAAGATCAAATTAAACAGGGCCCTAAGACGGTTTAAATTCAAACTTACATGAGCTAAAGCATCTATTAAGTTTGTTTAACAGACAACCCAACTAATGGGAAGTAGCTCTACTGACCAAGATGAACACTGCCAGAACACAAGGTGTTAAAAAACCACAAATGCTTAATGTTGTTGACACTGTACTCAAGGACAAGCAACTAACCCTAGAAAAACTAGAATCCTTTTCTCTTAAACTTTGTCAGAACAAGCAGCCACAGCAATTTTCATTACTGCTGACAAAACAATGAAATTAACAGACTTGCACTTGATACATTCTTATACAAGTTGCACTATCTTTAGAAAAAAAATACAGCTTTCAAATAAATATTCATGCACGTAGCTGAACTCATCAATGGTAGCATTCAATTTAATGGGACTCTAAGTCTCTAATAAGTAAAGTTATATGTTAACTTATTCTTGAATATTGCAGCTATAAAACCACAGATGTGGTTGCATTTGAAAACAGAGGTTTTATCTGTACTCTCTGATGAATTAATTCAATGTACTGTTTTTAAAATAAAACTTCAACTTACATGTCCTTTAATCTTGCATTTAAATTTGGAAGTCCCATATATTCACTAAGCTCCTGAAAGAATATTTTGACAAAAATCCTACTGGAGGATGTGGTTGTTTCTTCACTCAGTATTATACACTCCAGAACCTGAAAATGGTTAGGAAAAAAACACACAAATGAAAGAAAGTATGTTCAAACTTAGCCTTAAAACCCTCTGGCCTCCTGAAATAACAAGTAAAGACTGTTTATTTTTGTTCACCAATGCATACTAACTCCCAGTCAAGGAATTTTCTTCCTTGACCTTTTCTTCCTTGAAAGGTCTATTGGAACAAGAAATTTCTGATCATTTTTAAACTAGCAATTGTTTCAGGATTTATCCTGTCCAACAAAAGTCAATGGAAGAAAAACAGGTGTGAGAACTCCTGGGAAGTTAAAGATTTGAAATGGATGTTCTAAAGAGGTGAGATATTTGGATTAATTTGTGTGTGCCCAAAGAATGTCAATTAGATTACATTATCTAACAAGAATAAAAGTGTAAGAAAAGAGAATTGTAATTATTTCTAAAGTTTCATATAAAAAGCTTGAAAATTTTCTCTATGAAGTTAATTTTAAAATATTTCTTTACACTTATTTTTTGAGAGATAGCTAATCACACTGCTGATTAGCTAAAAAAGTATACATTTTAATCAACCAATTCCAGTTCAGCTCTGTAAATAACAGCTCAGAAGAACTGTGGGAGATAGAAACAGGATAGGATATTCAATGATGTATCTCAGAATACATTTAAAATAATTCTGTTTGCTACAAGTGCCAATATTCCAAAACATCGAATGAATACTAAAACCAATTTATTACTTATTTCTGAATTACTATAGATTAATAATTAAATAAAAAACCTTTGACAATAGCCAGTTCTACTCACACTCCAGGGAATGGAATCAGTGTACAGCAGATGAGCAAACATCTTGGCAACATTCCTTAATTTGTTTGTTTCCAAACGATGAATGGTATCATACTGTTCCTTGAAAATAGCTTCAAAGGATTCCATATATTCTTTTTTTAACATGCAGAAACGCTGAAACAGTATTTTACAATTTAAACAACCAGATTAAGCAAAATATTAAACATGCAGATAACATATGCATAAATGACTTATGCAATGTAAATGTAATGCTGCTAATATTTATCACAAGACCTTCTGTTAAACTAATACTTAGAGAAAACATCTCCAAACTGATACAATTGATTGCTTCCAGCAGTTTGTCAGAGCACGGAACTCATCTGCATTGCAAAGTAGTAATTAACAATTTTGACCTACAGCAAATGATTCAGCAATTTATTTTACTTCCATACATCCAGTATTCTCATTGGGCGTAAACCCTCAAATACAACTTTTCTCATGACCATCACTGAATTGGTATTTAAGACCAGAGAGGCAGCAGGGAACACAGCTAGAGGCAAGACATTTTGGACATAAACACTGCAATGAACACAGAAATTAGCAGTTATATTCTACAGCTTTTTAACGTGCACATTCAAATGGCTAGTGCTTCATAACAATGTCAGCAGAAATATTTCCTCAAATACTGAATTAAAAAAACCCTACAAATGCAAGTGAACACTTCCTTTCATCAGAACTTGTTACTCTCTTAAGACAGCTATTTGACTTAGCGAGTCAGCTCTGTCAGTGTAAGAGACAGAAAAAGCTTAGGTAATTAACCACAACTAAATCTGTAGTTACATTGAGAAAAATGAAAACAAGAACAAAAACCCAAGATGCTAGCTGTTTACTGAAAGACAACAAAACAGGGAAAACCAGAACAGCATTGCTGCTTTGTCTTATAAATAAAATCTGCTAAGCAGCTGAAAGAAGAGTCTCTAAAGTCAACTATTAGCATTAAAAAAAGGATTTTTCCAGTAACTCATAACACACTTAACTTCTTTTAGTATCAATGCCTTGGCCTCCTATTTACTTTTCTACTGCAATGGAAAAATGGGAGGCCAAAAAGCATTAAAAGGAGAAAATGAGTTCTCATTTGGCATTCACCGTGCTTGTTACGATCCAAATGCTAATTCAATCAATTAACATAATCATTTTCAGTATAATAAAGACTATTAGTTTTACTTCTCTATTAAAATTGGTTTGAGAAGAGTAAACCAAAAGAAATTATCTACCATCAAGTGTAAAACATGAAATTAGGACTCACCCCTGCCAGTAACCCAAAGAATTTCTCGTATGTTCTTTGCTGAGCGCAGCAGTCAAGTATCATGTTGCAGAGTTCTTTCTGATTTCAGAGAAAACAACATTTTCTCTAGGTAAATTTGCTGTAGCAGTACAAACATCATCACTAAGTATCAAAATATTGAAAAAACGCTTACATGGATGTCAGCTGTGAAGCAAGACTATTTACATAACTACACTGGTAAAAACAGTAGTTTTCCAAATTTCTTGTGTTTCTGAAGTTATCTCAAGTCTGTATTTGAACTTCTGGCATCTGTATTTTCTCTTATGCTTAAGCTAATGTTTTTTAATGATTTTGAGCTAACTCAATGTATAATCTAACAACAACAGTCAAAACTACTTTACTAACTGTCTTTACCACAGAGCAGAAAACAGCACTAATCCCTGCATCTAGGGAAAACATAGATAAGGAAATCCATATTTAATTACATCACAGGAGACCCCAGAATAACTGGTACCTTAGCAAGTGTTGGTTATCTTTATAACAAAATGCCAGACTTGGAAACTAGATAGATGCACATATATGCCTACCTTTGGTAAGTAGGAGCAGATAACTCATGGATGAAATCTGTATACATCTTTACACAAATCCTAAAATAATTAGTTCAGTTTTAAACTGTAACATTTCTCTATGTAGTGGGTATAATTTTACAGGTTTTTTTTAGTCACAAAATAACCATCTAGTAGTTGAAGCTCAGACACATTTTTAAATCCTACTGCTAGAAAGAATGAAACAAACAAAAAAAGCAGTTGCTTTTTTTTTTTTTTAAAGGAGTGAAAGGAGCATAAAATAAACGCAAAAAAGCGTAAAACTAGAAAGAGCTCTTTTACAATTCTGAAATCTTATTTTTAAATAACCTTTTTCAAAAGCAGCAAAAATAATTCAGAAGACTAACTTGAGCCTTGGCAAACTGATCTACCTAGACTTCTTTTCTAACTAAGGAAGTGAGTTTGGCTAGGAGGGAATGCAGGAAATAGAGGCAGATTGGCCTCCCAAAGCTTTTGTGTTTTTTTGTTTTCACACACACACACACACACACACACACACACACACACACACACCAGTGACAGCCTGCCTTCCATCTCTCTCCTGTCCAAATGCATGTGAACATAAGCAAGCATCAGCTATGGCAGTCCCACAGAAGATACTAGCTGCCAACTACCCAAAACAACCAGTTCCCTCCCACTCCACAAAAGACAGACTTTTTGGAAGAAAAGATATTTGTCCTCCTTTCTGCTCATTTCCCAGTATAATCATCCCAAGTTAATTATTGTATCACCCTCCAGTAGCTACAGCTATAGATAGATAAATGTTTTCCTGACTACATAAACTGAGCAGATAGTGGCATGGCTTATGGCACAGTCACTAATACAACCAAAGCAAATATTCTTATATGTGAATTAGAAGCCATCAAATACTGTGTTGCAGTTTTCCCCCAATTATTGTATATTTTTCCATATGACCTACTTCACAGCATAAATCAATTTATGACATTCCCAAATAGGATTTAAATAATCACGGAGGATACATGACTGATATTCTAAAATAAACTTTAAATAACTTTCCACTAAGCTTGCAACGCAAAAAGAAAAATTTTGCCCATCACAAACTGTACTCAGAACAAACAGAAAGCCAACCATGTTTAACAAGAAGAAATAATCCCTTCCAAATACCAAGGCAGCAACGTATCAAACAGACACCTAAGTTTGTTTAAAGGCATTCTTTTCAACACTGTCACACTGGGTTAGCTTGATATATTAAAATGCATATTAACTTTTTATATTATCCTGTTTTACAGTAATGCTTCAGGTAATCAGTTTTTAAACAATAAAAAGGGGTAAAGTGCTGATGCCATTGCTAATAAAGTCAGCAAGATTTGAAAAACAAATTACTTCTTTTCCTCATCTTAAATGCAATTACAACATTGGTATCCCCTGTGGTTTACAGTAATTAAATATTTTAACATTTTAATTAAATATTACAATGATTTCTAGGAGGGTATCTTGAATAACCACATGCATGAAAATAGCTTTGCCCATAGACATTCTTGCCAGTGTTATCAAAACAACTCAAGGTTAGGTCTAGAGTAGCTGTCTTTCAGATTAAAAATTAACAAACTTGAAAATGATTTAATTATTTTTTGAGAGATGTGACAAGTTCACAAAACAATTCTAGCTTCAATTATAGCTTTAAAAGGTTAGTTAACTCATTTCGTTGCTTCCAGTGCTAACGCTTCTAAAGATGATTAAGGTGTGGAAAGCCTGTGGGTTTTACTGCAGTATTTGCTTTAAAGAATGTAACAAGCGCTTCCCAGTTTTGAAGACACTTTGTATACTGTGCTGTTCAAAGCCTTTCACACAACGCCAAGCAAGTATCCAGATTTGTATCTGTATCAGACATTAAGTATAGCTATCTTGTCATGAAGTAAATAAATACTTCAAAAATATCTGATGTCCAATACAGAGTAAGTGAAATATTTTTTGTGAAGATCTTTAACTCAATACTGTATTATGGAAAAATGCCATTTCCCAAAACTGCCGAGATGGAGAAATGCAGTGTGTAGAGAAATCTTTCTCCTTATTTTCCAAGTTCTCACTTGACAATTCCTGTTCAAACAGGATAATGGGATGGTTGGACTTACTTAAGTGCAGCCTTGCAGGGAGATTATCCTCTTTTTTAAACCAGCATTAGTGTTTTAAAGAACAAGCATACCCTCGCTTAAATGAGCTTCATACATGAGGGCTACATAACTTCATAAAGAGAAGTTAAAATAATTCAATTTTCTCACCCTTTCCGATTCTGTGTTTTTTCTTATGCTATTTTTTTTTTTTCTTTTTTATTTATCCTCCCTTGCTTCTTGCTCTGATTTCTTTCTGTAAGAGCCACTACTTCTATTGCAGAGTTGACTCACAGCTGTCCTCCAAGGAGGCCACTTTACTCCTCCTTCCCTAACTAGAAGTGATGACATTTCCCCTCTCCCTTGCCAGTCATGCAGTTCTGTTCCTCCATTGACTATACAAGCTGTATACAGTCTGAAACAACCATGAGATATCCCTTATCCACTGGTGCTTTTTAAAACATACAAGTTCCCATGCTAATACATGTGTTTCTGTGATCACACAATGAACTGAAGGAACCAATACACTGGAAACAAACCTAGTACGGGATATAGGCTGGTTTACACCACTGGGAAATTATCTAAAATTAGCATCTTGTTTTTTATACATGGTTACAATGCTTTCACAGATGCTGTTCCTCATTCTGTTCTATCTTATTTCAGCTGAAGTTTATTTTACTACCTTCGAGCTTTCCCTACCATTGCATTTTGTAGCGCATGCAGCTCACATATGCCTATTTTTTCCAGCATCTCTCTCTTCCTTCCCTCAGTTCTCATTGCACAGAGCCAAGGCTGACGAAGGGATAGAAGGTGCTTCAGTAGCAGGTGGTCTGGCAAACTGCACGTAATGCTTTTGGCAGCTCCCATGCTGCCTCCAGGTCTGTCCTCTATTAGGTCAGCTGACAGTTATTTTTCAACTTCCATTATCCCTTTGCCTACTTTTTTTTTTTCAAACCTCAGTTTGTTTTATGTTTAGAGAATTGTATGATTAAAGTTGAATAGCTCATCAGAAGACAATTAGACCTACAGGATTTTATGTAAGAAGAAAAAACTGTATATAAGGATACATATGCATTTAATTGTGCTGCTCTAAGTCTGCTTCCTGCTACAAATCTGCAGCACACATGGAATGCTCTAGTAAAACAATACATAGAAGCCACACAGCATATGCTTCCTTTCAGCCTGAAAGGTATATGTGCAAAAATTAAGTAATGCCACTGAAGTGATGTGAGCAATTCCATCTTCACAGCTTAAATGCATACATAGAAGTTTGCAAGATCAAAGCCTAGCCAGAACTCTAGCTAACACCAGGTACTAGTAACACAAAAATATCACCTCCTTTTCTCTTCTATATCTCTATTTTGTAGATGGCAGTGCATACCAAAATAAATATTTTTTATATTTATTGGAAACATTTTAGTAAAAACATCACCTACCACAGTTATAAAATGCATGCATCCTATTTAAAAAAAAAAATAAAAAATTAAGGCACTTCGGAGAGTTGGAAAAAAAAAGCTAGTTTATCTTTTGAACGAGAAAATGCAAGTCAAATGCTGGCACATTCTAATAGATTTCATGTGTTTTAAAAAGCACTTCATTCCATATACACATGGCTTAGAAGTTCTCTCTTAATCTATTACTATTTATTTCCAAGAGATACTTTGAATAATCCAGCTACACAATTGTTATTTTCTCCTGCAAATGTTCAGTTCCTCCCTGATCCTGACGACTAAACGAATAATCCCTATTCAGGTCATGACAGAAACCTCAGGTCAAACAAAGCACCTAGTTCATTCCCACCTACTTAACTCTGTTTAGAAACTGTTTGCATTTTAAAATATGTAATCTACATACTAACTGGAGGGAAAGGAAAAGAGAAGATAGAAGATAAACTGGTTCCATAAAAGGCATTTTTCAGATTTTATCTCAAGATCCACATTCTGCAGTTATACATGTGTTTCTGATGTAATTTGGGAGATTATATTGATGTCAATAACACAGTAAAGCCACAGAACAAGACCTCATCTATTATAATTTTATATTTTATATGTAATACAGTGTTTAGAAGCAGGTTTTTTTGCACTTAGTCTTCTGAGAATCTTATATGTGTAAAAACTGGATCAAAAACACAACATAATTTGTAAGAACTTTAATTCGTGTAAAATGGTCAGATA
Organism: Chrysolophus pictus; assembly: GCA_037305975.1. NCBI lineage: Eukaryota > Metazoa > Chordata > Aves > Galliformes > Phasianidae > Chrysolophus > Chrysolophus pictus. Next base: position 22,835,311 of record CM074582.1, read on the forward strand.
GTAACCTAGTATAAACAAGCATTCAGACCAACACTTTCACTTGAAAAACATCACAAAATCAAATTTCTAGTGGAAGTGTGGACCCATCTCAAACAAACAAGCCTACTGGTAATACCGATTGTTCTTTCCCTCCTCAATGCCTTTTCAAGTCACCTAAGTAACAGACCTGAAGCTGAGAAACAATTTATCATCTACACACCATGCAACATTCGAGACAATTCACAGGGCACATAACCTAACCTATCCATCCTATGTACTGAAAAAATACGCTGTAAATCAAAGGACTGTTAGAAGCATTCCTAGGATCCTACAAACTGTAAAAAAACCCAGCCAAACACTTAAAAAAAACCAACATCACTATGCCCTATGTTAGTTATTGTCTCTCAGAGGAGACTGCAAGCAAGCCAAGTCCTATTTCAACACAAGTCTGAAATAAATTGAAGGCTCCACAAAATAAACAAATACATAAAATAATAGTTCTGCTACAAAAGACAGGGAATGGCATGGAAAGACTTAAGGATGATCATGTATTACAGACATTACAAGGCTGTGAATTAACCATGGTGCAGCTGCCAAACCAACCAGCTGGGATGGCCCACGTTCAACAAAAGTAAACCAATGAATCTCTGAAATAATTGACTTGATCAGAACAGAGTTATCAGGTTTAGATCATCCCTCTCCATACCAGCTTCCTGGACTGTGTTTTCACTGAATGTCAAGTCAAAATAAGTACTCCTGTTATCTTCAAAACTAAATTAAGAAATAGCACAAGCGAGACACTCTCAACCCCCCCAGCCCCAAAGTAGGACTGTTTTGAGGAAGTGTGACTCCATCCTGTAAAAATGAAAATGTGTCAAATGCATGCATAATTCTTTCAAGGCTGTGCTTAAAAAAACTTCTCATACCAAGTAAAAGAAATAAATCTTGTGACCCATTATTTTTGTTTTGTATAGCCACACTGACGGTCAGATATTTTTATAGAACAGGCTCTAATTTAGTTTAGCAAAGTTCCAAGTGTTGCTGTATACAAATTCAGTTTACATCATAATCAATGGGAAGAACAAACTAAAGCCTGTTTTATCCAAATTCTTGAAGAGCAAGAACAATATATGTATTTTTTTCTCCCTGAGAAAAACTGAAGAATAAGGCAAGAATCCTTCATGCGCTCAGCTTGAACGATGCTTCAGTCCATTTTAATTAAGTATTCTGCAAGCAGTAAAATCTTTCACAAAAAAAATCCAAACCCAAAATGCATTCCACATACATGTTTCACTAAAGATGGAGCAATTCTCCAGGTAAGTACTTGCCACTCCTGTCTAGATCTGAATACCATGAACATTCTCAAATCATTTTCTTCCAACTAAAAACCATCAGAAACTGAAACATACACTCTTTCAAGAGCAGAGGTAACAAAATCTGGTAAGGGAAAGCAAAGTGAAAAGCCTATTTCTGACATTTTTCATTGGGCTTGTTTTTTTTTCTTTTTTTTTTTTTTCCTATAACAGTTTTGAAGCCAGAACTGGTAATACCACATTCCTCTACTACAGTTTTAACTTAAATTTTCTTCTTTGGCAGTGCATTGAATTCACACCATTTTAACACGGATAATAACAGCACTTTAAGAACAGAAGTAGTTCTCTCTGCCAAGATCAAACATATGCCCAAAGCAGAAACTGAAAAGCTTGTTTAGAACAGCTTGTCACATGCTGTAGTACAGACTACAACAAAGCTCTTCAACTTTTGATCTGCACGCTTCAGTTGGGTCTAAAAAAAAAAAAAAAAACACCGAAAAACAAGAAAATGCACTCAAAGAAAAGGATTTTTTCAGCTTTAACAATGGCTTTGATTGCTTTTTTTTTTGTTGTGGATTTGACTCACATCGGTGTGTTTGTTCTGTTCCTTAGCATTAGGAAGTAGTATTTAAGTAATCAGAAATCAAATTCAGAATTTTATTCTCATTTGTTATTTTTCTGCTTTTAAGGTTTAAAAAAAAAAAAAAACAATGAAGATTTGAAATATATTCTTCACAGTAAAAAAAAAAAAAAGAGGCTTGCTTTTCTTGAGTTTTTGTAAATCCAACTGAGGCCTGTAGATCAAAAGTTGAAAGCTGGGGAAGAAAACTGCTTGTAAGCTTGCAACAGAAAATTGTGCAAAGTTATTTTTAAATGAAGAACACAGAGGTAGAGAAACTTCTCAGTCAAAAAAAGAGGGCATGAAATAAAAGGATAAGGTGCAGATGAGTATTCTGAGAAGAGGGAATATGTAGCTGGAGACTAAAAATTAACTATGCAAATTAGATAGAAATGGATGATGTTTGTGCTCAAAGGCATTCTTTATTTCTGAAACAGCATTTCAGTTCACAGCAGAATGAAAAATGTCTCGATTTCAAGCCACACACAACAACTTACTGAAGAATAAATAAAGACTGCCAACATTCCCATCAATGCTGAACCAGACCTATACTGTAATGCCAAAAAGCATTATTAGATTGTTCTGCTCCACAGATGATCCATTTGAACCTTAAACCTCTTCTGCAAGTGAGATCATTGTGGCAGACCCACGACAGGTCTGGTAGTGCATTAAGCACTTCTGTCACAAAGCAGTTGATGTGACACAATCTGTAATTCAACCACTGACAAAAACTGCTAAATTTAAATCTGAAGTCAGCCCTGCTCTATCACATCTGAAATCTCTGCACATAAAGATTTGAGACAACTGCCTGCAAGAAAGTAATTAAGACCTTATTACTCTCAAAACTGTCATTCATGTCTGTCTTCAGGTTCCAAATACTCTTAGTAGTTTTTAGGTAGCATTTCACAATTCATTACTCAAAACTATGGAATACAGTCTTACTGACAAAATTAATGAAAGCTGGTTTTTATTTGGTAAAGTCTTCTGAAAGGAAGAAATTCACATTTAACATAATTAGAAAACAAATTTTGCAATGAAAACTTTAAGTTTTCCAGTTTTTAAAGAGTAGAAACCACACTGAATTACACTAGAATTAACTCTAGTACGTCCGCCTTTTAATAATTACCACTCAATTCTCCCCAGTGGGGAGAATGAGCTCCACAGGGTCTTCATTAATTCAGAACTGAGGCCAGCATAAAGTTTTTATGGAAGAACAATCAACTAACCATCGTCACCTCTCCTACATGCAAACAAAGCTGTGATTTCCTTATAAGAACAAACATGAGTTTATCAAGCATTTCAGAAATGTATCAAGAATGGTTAAAGCTTGGAATCATAAGATGTGAAAAAATGTTGGGTAAGATCCAGCATTTTCCTGAAAAACAGGTTCATGGAACTTTCATTGAAGGGAAAACCAAACAAAAAAAAAGAGAAAGGGCAGAGGGACAGGGAGCTTTATGGCTAAAAAAAATTCATTCTGTGACTTGTTTCAACTATGGAACTAGTGAGAATAATTTCAATAAAGGCTTAATTTAAGAAGATAAGATAATTTTTGTTTAGAAATAGAGGATTAAATAGACAGAAATGCCCTGCCATCCATTTAGCACGTGGACAGATCTGAGGTACATAAATCCTTTTATAATTTCAGTATCTAAAGCTGGTTGTCCTTTCCACTCTCACACTGATCAGGAAACTGCATTTTTCTTTCTCCACTATAAAACACTGCTTAGGAGCCTTAAGCCCATACGACTCTAACCTCTCACATCTTTGTTTAAGGTAAAATAAAGGGTAATGATTATTATTAGGGAATGAAAACAGCACAAAGAGGAGGTGGCATCTTAGGAAAAGATGCAGATTTACATCAGTTGTATTCAAGCATGAACTGCACTAATTTTTGCAACTAGTATGAATGATACCAGTTTGATACAGTTGATACCAGTTTCTCTTTTCATAAACCAATGCGTAAATACACACAAAATGCCAACAAGAACTCTGCAGCACTTAACTTAAAGGTATCTAATTAATAGTAATTACAACAGAACCCTAGTTATATGGATCACATAACATTCTTTTTTTTTTTTTTTTTAAATAGGATGCTATGCTAACTGCAACTAATCTACACACCACAAATTTTAATATTCAAATACAAAAATTCGTATTAATCTGCATGTAACTTTTTTCAGAGAGTGTTAACAGTTGATATTAAAATCTGTGATGATTAGAAAAATTTAAGCGTTCAAATTTCAACGACAGGAAAAAAATATACTGGAATGAAACATTAGGAAAACAAAATAATGCTGTCCAGGGATGTAACCAGACAGCTGACAGGATATCATGTTTTGTATCCCCCCATCATTTGTTCTTTAAAAATACATCAAAGTCAGTAGAAACATTCCAGAGATTACAGTCTTGCTGGTAAAAAGCTGCCATATTGTAGTCAACATTAATATTTTGCTTGATTACTAGTAGTTCCATATACAGACTGTTAGAAAATTTAATTTATCATTTTATAAGTCTCAAAACTAGATCTGGAAGTTCCTTTGAGAGCTTTCCTACAAAATTAAGAATGACTAATAACTTCTGTTTTTGCAACACAGCAGAAAAACACACATTTACCCATTTCTTTTGCATACAGTAATATTCTTACATTTTTAAAATTGTGATTGATAGTAGAAATGACATTTCTCAAAGCTCACACTTTTCTCTCTATTTCTACAAAGCACTTCACAGGATTACATAATAAAAAAAGATTAACGCTTGGTAAAAGGACCACATAGTATGAGAGAAATAACACATTAAATTCATCTCTGTTTACCTGCTTATTTTCATTTGCAAGTAAGACAACCCACAAAAAGCAGAAGAAAATAACCTAACGTCCATTACTAAATAAAATCTCATAAAATACCTAGTTTTCTGAACTGAAGTGGTAGAAAAGTCTATTTCTTTCCACACTTCAGATTCCGATTAATGTAGGTTTTTCTTTTAAATATACATTTTCTCCTTGCTGTTCTTGACAACAGGAGAACAGACAATAGCTGAGACACAGCAATGGGATTAAACACCAGCAGTTGAGAATCAGTCAGCAGACCAATTACTAAAGCAGTGGTGCTCAAGTTATATGTGCACTGTATAACGTAGCTTGTGCATTCCTGACTGTTCTCTACTCTTTATAGCTGAATTGATTTTCTGCAACACAGCATTTTTTCCCCCACTACTCAGGAATTCTTCAGGTTATGGCTCCACCGGAAGCCAGAATCCTATGAATGCTTACTATCGCATTTAGGCAGCATTGAATCATTTCATGCAAAAAATTAAAAAATCAAATAAGACCAAAACATAGCAGTCACCTGAAACTTTTAAATTACTTTCATGTGAATTATTTACTGGCTAAAGGACAATTTTCCTTACTTGAGAACACACCTATCTAATGATCTCCAAGACTGCAACTAAGCAGCCATACACAAATTGCTTTAAATCAATACACATTACTAGGAAAAAAAAAAAAACAACACCAAAAACTGAAAGCAACAACGTGATTCATTCTTTTAATACCAATCTGAATCTCAAGTCCTACTGATAAACTCCACAGCTGCCTGAAAATACCTCCAACTCCATTCTCTTTCAGAGTCAGAGTTCTGAAAATGTCTTCCAAGTTACGGTACTTTTGTTATAGGATAACCGTTCCAACAATCCAAGCAACAGATCTTTTCAGACTTTAAACAAATATTTTAAACTGCTTGTCAGCAAGGAGCAATTACACAAGAGAAATGTGTTAAGAAATATGTCAGCCTACATGCTCTAAAGGTTTAAGACATATTGAGGAAAAACAGCTGTAAGGAGACACTATCATTCATTTACTTGCCACACAAGTTAGGTCCCAGGACAAGTAAGGATTCTAAGTACTACACAACTACTTCACGTTAATAGCAGCAACAAAAAATAAGCTTACTGTTTGACTTTCAGGAAAGTCCATCTTCAGCAATTTGTGAGCACATTCTTCAAAGTCTAAGCTGCAATAAGAAAAAAAATTCTTCTTATCTGTGCAAAATACAACTATGCTAAAACACCTGAAAAACACTGACTTTTGTTCACTCAAAAATTTTGATTACAGCAACATTCATAGGAAAGTCCTAGTGCACTAATTTGTATTACTGCATTGTAGAACAAAGATTTTTGTTTGAAATGATGATTTAAGAACCCACTGTCAAAATAATAGTCAACTTTCTACCTTATAAATCAAGTTCCATATGGTATTTTTAAAAAAACTATGCTAAAGCAGGATTAAAAAAAAAAAAAGAATTAAAATTCAGTCACATCAAAAGAAATGCAATTACGTATAAATTATGTAATACTCACCTTGACTGAATAGCAAGATAAATGGTACGACGGAAGGAAACCAGGTTGATTTCTGTCTTGTCATGGACAGTAACTTTCTGGCCTATGAAAGAAACACAGTTTGGAAATAACAAAACATTAAGTCGTATTTTATATATCTATGTATCTCTTAGAACATACATTTTTATAAGGTCTGTAACACATCTGTATAAAAATACCTTTTGTATAAATATTTAAGACTGAGGCAGTATTGTGTTTGTATATTTATTTCTATCAAAGTAAAGAATTTAAAATCAATGTTTACCTTATTATGACTAACGGGTAAATACTTAGAGATACAGTAGAGATACAGAAAGCCTCCTTTTAAATTTTCACTCTTATACTACGTGCTAGTATTAAACACTTAGATCTGAGAATAATTGCAGATTAAAGCCTCCTTTAACATTGTAGTGTTCTTAGTTTTACTGAATGTGCAGCAGAAGTCAAACTTTCCTTTACAGTTTAACCTACAAAAAAAAAAAAACTAAAAAACGTGCACACAAAAAAATTCCAACAATCAAACAAAAGAAACAGAACTCCAAATTAATCACCAGTAAGTTGACAGTCACACACTTACCATCTTCATCCTCCTCTTCATCTTCATCTTCCTCTTCATCACTACTTCCAGCCTCCTGATCTGGTTCAGACTCACTGTCGCCTTCATCAAGAATTTCTGAAAGAGCAATTAAAGGTGTACAGAACATAACAGTTCAGTTACCAAAACAACAATTGATCTAACATATAAGATTGAAAGGATGTCTCAGGCAAAGAAGGTATGTCGCAGCTGACTAAAATCATAGCTGTAGGGACAATACTGAGGAAAGGGACAGGAGTATGTTGGAAAGGAGTATGATGAACTGAAAGGCAGTTATCTGGGAAACAAATGCCACCTGCAGTTAAACAATAAAACTTGTAACAATAGTTGGGTAACTAAATAACATACAAAATACACAAAGTACATAAACACATATTTTACATATAGCATGCACATATAATGTGTAATAAAAAACATCTATTATGTATAAAACATATGTACACACACCTACCTTTCTTGAGCGCTTTGTATTTCTCTTCATTTTCCATAAAGTTGGGATCCATCTTGAAAACATCTTTAAAATAAAAAAGAATCTTTAAAATACAAAATGAAAATAAGACTGTATAGCAAATCTTCAGTTTGTTTTTGCATGAAATACAATCATGGAAAATATTTCTATTTCTAACTTACTGAGAACATCCTCTGGGTTGTATTCATCTTCTAAAGGCAACATATGAGTAAATTGATCTTCCTCTTCCACTAGATCTAATCCCTCTGGAATGATTGGATGATCCTTGAAGCCATCCTTCCGTACAGCAAACATGACTTCTATCATGTACTGAACACGCATGTCAATTTTAGACTCATGGAGAATGTGTCGAAGACGGTCAAAGATTGCTTTGAAAAAAGCAAAATATTTAATATGGACAAGGACAGAATAATACACAAACAAGAAAAGGCTAATATATTGGCTCATTATACATACCATTAATACCTCTAGGAGAAACTTCTGTTAGCTTGAGCCCACTCTCCTTAAGAAATCCAATTGCTACTTCAATACTGTCATCAGTAGGCCTTTCAAGAAGCAAGGTGAGCATTTCCAAACATAAAACCTCATGGGCCTTTAGAAAGAATATCAGTAAAGAATCAGAATTTACAATATTTCTTTGAGGATATCACACCACTTGTTTAATTGCACGAAGAAGGTAACATGGGACAAAGCTAATTAAGAGGTAGTCAACATTTCATACACAATTTAGCTATTTATATTTACACTATCTTCACAGTGAACATGACTATACTTTTGAGATGTGAGTACATTCTAATAAACATTTTACCATTACTGAAAAAAAAAAAAAACCACCAATGCATTTATACAGACCAAATAAAATAATACTGAGCTTACTAAAAATAGTTTTAGCATTGCATAGTCTTTCAAAATAACTGCAAGAAGTAATGTTTCAAACTGAGGTATCTTATACACCCGGGGTAGAAATCCTGGTACATCTAACACAGAAGATGGTGGAACAGGGAAAGATACAAATTTGATTCAAACGCAACTGAGTCTGATCCTGCCTACAGACTTAATCATCTTTGTATGAGATTACAGTGCTGCAAGAAAATTCCATTTAGTATCTGCAGGAATTCACTTGCTTTCTATCAGAAGCTATCAGAATACTATCCCAAACATATACATAAAGTTTTGGGAAGCTTTGAGACATTAAGTGCAGTGGCAAGAGATGAGAACATCACAGCCATTTTACCAGACAAAATCGCTTTTCTAAGAAGTCCCAATAACTTACAACAAGCACTGATGGGAAATCTGAACTCAGTTTTCCCATAACTTATGGAAAAGGGGAAGTATATTCACTTGAGCTACCACTACCTTGAAGCTAAAATAAATAGAAAGGCATATAAAGTGTGAGCAAAGTAACATACCACGTTCTGATTCATCAAATGCGCAACAAACTTCGAAGACGTTAGACAGAGTTGCTGCAAAAGAAATAAGTAACTGGAAACTGTAACATCTTACATGGAAGAAACACTTGTAATTGAGACATTCTATACTATCAATTTGTGCTTCTCAGTCAAATTAAAACATGAAAATAACTATTTTGGTATACTGATCATTATTCTACCATTAGGACTGCATATGCCCAAGTAAAGTACAAAAACAACATCACAATTCCAAGCTGAAATTAGTAGCCAGGCTTTCAGAATATGCAAATACTACTTTATTTAACGTACTCATGTTAGGTGAAGCATAACGATACAGTACAAACCACAGGTCTTAGCTGTGTTCCTTTGAAATACCTAACCTGAATACATTCAGTAGAAAATTACTCAGCAGAATTACAAGTTTTAGCATTTTGTTTCTTCACATTTTTTACATACCTTATCATTTCTGCGATATCCTTTGCGAAAATTTAATATCAACCTCTTGAGAATCAATTCACCAATATTTGGAAACTTTGAATTAATAATTGCCACAAGAGCCGCATAAACATGGGTAAAAATTGGAGAGGCACCCTGAGCTTGCAAAATGGATCTAGACAGCAATCCCCTGCAAATATACACAAGTTTAAGAATAATTCTTTTCTTATAATAAAACACAATGTTTTCACCCATTACGTATCACAAAAAGGACTGCATTGTTTGAATAGAAAGATGCTATGCGGTCATTTTCAAACAGTTGTTCACTGCAAAGCCCAGGAGGAAAAAAAAAAAAAAGCCCTCAAAATGTGACTCTTTAAGGTACTACTTACTACAGGCTTAATAAATGTAATAAATGGAATAGAACTCATTTGACATGTGTGTAAAGGACCAGAATACTTGCTTTTAAAACTATTAGCTATAAATGCAAACTACATTAGTCTGGTTAAGATCATATTTACTTGTACAATCACTATGATTTATAACTGATAGAATCATAGAAATACCTAATAGCACAATAGCCTTTTCTCCACATTACAATGGCAAAGATGAAGGTAGTAAACAGATCAGTCAGACAGTTTCAGTGAAGTGTTTTGGCTGAAAATAGTTACTGAAGATAAAGTCCAGGAAAACAGAAAGAAATAGACAGGCACATGTAAACTGCAAGTCATTCAAGTAAAATCAGTAGATAAGCTAAAATAAAAAGGAAACATACTATCTGCTCTACTGTCTTATTCTTCCAAGCATGTACTCTTTCCTCTACCCCTCAGCTCCCAGCCCCTTTTCTCAAGCAGGGAACTTCTCTGCATAGGAAAACATAGCCTAAGTTTAAAGTCAGATAAGTAACCATACACTAAACATACAGTGATGCAGGAATGAACAATATATATATTAACAGAAAAAAAAAAGTTGACTTAAATTTACCTTCCTCGAACAATATTCTCCTGAAGCAGCTCATGAATAATGTTTTCTATATTAGAAACGTTTACTTTATTGACAAGACCATTGATGGACTTCTTCAAGGCTTCCCAACTCATTCTCTGATACGCCAAGCTATTACAAAGGCATCACAAATTAGTAAAGCATAAATCTGTGGCAGCACTGTTATACATACAAAAATGTGAAGATACAATATACTAAATAAAGTAACTAAGAAAATATTCACAGCACAAATGCAAAGACTAGCTCACAATTATACATTAAATGACTAGGAACCCACCAAACCAACATGACATGACAAAATGTAATTCCCCACAGATGTGGTATAACCCAGAATGTTTGTCTTTTCATGGCATTAGGAAAAAAAAAAAGCCTGTTTATGCTCTGTATTCTACTTTTCCATTAAGAGCAGAAGTGGACAGGATCATAGTCTGATTTGTTATTTTTGTCGTTGTCTGTTTGGCTACCGTCTCGTTTTCCTCGGGGACAGGCGGAAAGAGAAGATGACGTAAGGAAAATGGCTCTCATCTTTTTTCTAATTAGAAAGATATCTCAAAAAGTGTCCCACTTATAACAACATTCCTTAAAACCCTTCATAGTTTTGTTTTTCAGGACAAATTCTAATGTTACCTTCAACTCACCCATTTTTATCAGTAATTTGTTCTTGCATCATCCTGAGCTTGGCGGGTGGAATATATGCACCACCTGTGCGAGTAAGGATTGGATCCACTTCTTCTTTCTTCTTCTTTGAAGTGGCCTCTTCATGAGTATTCGAGCCCTGAACTGTTGACCTCTCTGGACTCCTATGATCAGGGGAAGAGAGTCTTCTCTTCCTCCTTCGATCATAATCTCTTTCTTCCCACTTTTCATAGTATCTGTCTCTCCCTCTCTCCATCCTTCTAAAAAGACCAAAAAAAAAAAAAAAAAAAAAAAAAAAAAAAAAAAAAAAAGAAGCTGTTTTCCTCTTTCGTTGTTTAAAATGAGTACCTTCATAGGAATTGAAAAATAGGTCTAGCATTCACCTTTCTGAAGATCTGTCATCATAATACTCCCTTCTTGAATATTCTTGATCATATCTGCTGTCATCAGAATATCTTCTTCTTCTGGGAGATGGAGACCTGTCATGCTCTACATCCCTATTCACAATCCAAGACACAAAATTCTCAGTAAAAAGATTAGAAAAACTATGCTATTAATAACTACTTGCAATGCAATCTGTTACATACATGCCAACAATTCCAATTCTGCACTCCACTTTTAATATGTGCATCACTCAAACACAAGACGTTCCCTTTATAAATAACATGTTGCCAGCCAGCCAAAAAAATAAAAATTGAAAATAAAGAAATCAATAGAATCACCTTAAAAGGAAGCACCTCCTACCATGTAGGAGTAAACGCTAAATGTCAGTAACATCAAATACCAAAGGCAAATGCCACACTTCGCATTTCTTGAAACGCATACATTCATTTCAGCTACTTCTGATGGTGGTGCATGAAACACAAAAAGACGTCACTAAAACTGACTGCCTTTGGTACAAGATGTTTTATTCCAATTAACATATGAAATATAGGTAAACTGCTAATGCTTCATTCTCCTGCATGAGCAGGCTGTGCTTCAAACAATTCCTGTACATCTCTTGCTGGCCTCCATAATCTTGCTATAAATATCAGTAGTGTTCCACAAAACTGGTGGTGGTATCTAATTTCCATTTACAAGATCCTTGAGATTTTAACTGAGAACTTTAGACTACAAGTATTTAGTCTTAATTACAAATCTATTTAACTACTGCTCTGTATACATGCAAGTATTTTATTAAACCTGCAATTATTTCTCACAGCTATTATGGTAGCGTATAAAATCATACTATATTCAGTTTTCATCTTTGTTATTTGTTTTGATTTTTCTCTCCCTAGGAGGAGAGTCACACACAATCACAGGATACATAAATCAATCATTTCTACCTGTCCTCTGGAGTCAAACTTCTGTGCCGTGGACTGTATTTTTCTTTCCTTTCATGACTGGAGCCATGCTTTAATAAAAGAGAAAAAAAATTCAACTTCAAAGTTATAAAACAATTAGTGTGAACATATGTATATGTTTCTTGACATCAAGGCATACGATTGCTTTAGCCTGCTACATATTTATAAGAAGCAATGGTCATCAAATAAAGCTAATAGCAGTCAGACTCATCACAAGAAGAGCTACTTCTAAATAACACATACTTAAGCAGCTGCTACAGGATATTCTAGATCTTCCATGATTTCAAGAGGCCAAACACAGATGAAAAATCATACAGGTTACTAAAAGAAATCACAAACCGGATGGACTGAGACTTTCACGGTTTATCCTGCTTCTACAATCCATCTGCTATGGATTACTATCAGAGACTAGGCAAGATCGACCTTCAGTCTGCCTTTGTTCCTTTACTGTTTTCTTTATCCATACATCCTTTTACACTTTGTTGCATCATGTACAACACTGTTTACAGACTTCTATCAGTCCTTGTTTGGCAAATGGCAAGTGTATCTTCCCTCGTCTGAAGATTCCTTTTTATTTAAAAAAAAAAAAAAAAACTTTCTCATTTTTTTCTAACCATTGTATGTTTTTTCACTGAATCATTCCTAGTTTCATAAATTTGACATGTATAAATTTAATATACATAGTAACAACACGGAAAAAAGTACGTTTTTTGGGGATAATCAGTTCTCATGAGCTCTACAGCATTTGCCTTGGCCCAAGTAGACTAACAGAGACAAGAGTTCATAGGAATAAAACAATGTTACTGATGTGTCTGTCTCTGGGAGTTCTCAGGTATCCTTGCAAGAGCAACTATTTTGCTGAATAACTTATTTCCCTCAGCTCTTCCTGACCAGGCTTCCTGCCACAGGTTACAGTACCCTTCCCATCCTATTTCCAAAGTACCCACAACCCGCCTGGCTAAGTTGCTTATTTTGACAGATGAGAAAGCACTATATAATCACTTGGTCAGAAAAACATGAGGACATACCTATCTATCCCTTAAGCATCCCTATCAAAAACCACTTTGGTGAAAAAGACTGGAATGTAACTGGAGCAAAGAAGTCCAGGCAGGGTTGAACACAAAAACCCCAAGAAAGCTAGTAATGAAGATGTCACTCAAATTCAGTAAAATTCTAGTGAAAACATACGTGATATTTCTACACCCCATTTTTTCTCATTGCTTGCCAATAAATCAGCCCTCCCACCCTTCCAGCCCCTCAGAAATGTACTCCACAACCTTTAAATGTGAAGTTCAACTTCCACGCTAAGAAATGCAGCTGACACAGTAACTTCTGCTTCCTTTTCTTCTTAACATCATCTTTAAAGTTTCAGCACCCTTTTTCTCCGTTTCCCAGCACTTACGTTCTCAGTTGAGTCACCATTCAGCCACTTGTTTTACTACCACATGCCAATAATGCTCAGAACTTCCGCTGTAAGGACAGCATGCACCAGCCGCTATAACTGACTGCCCTAACACTAACTCCTCTGTTGTTAACGGCTGCCATCACGACTGTCTGCCTTACAGTCAGCGTTCTATTTAATACAACACCAACTGAAATCTAGCCACCAGCAAGAAGAGAATAATACACAACGTAAGCATCAGGTCACTTACGTTTATTTGTGTCACCCTGCTCTTCATCTCCACTTCTGCTATTTATACGAGACTCTGAACGCAACAGCAACGAGAAAATCCAAAGCGGAGATCACTTCACCCAGAACGTGTCATCTACAACACACAGACGACGGCAAGGATTTTATATTGCACAACACAAGCGTTACATCGCCGTGCCACAGGCCCCGCCGCGCGGCTCCCGCCCCTTCCGCCCGCTCCCCCTCCGAGCCGCGGCCCGGCACACAGGCCGCGACCGCCCGACCCGCGGGGCTCGGGCAGAGGACCGCCTACCTCGCTGGGGAGAGAAAGGGCAGAGAACGGAGGGACAACTCCCGCCGCCTCACCTGGACCTCGCCGAGCGGCCGCAACCCCCGCTCCGCACCTACCGCCCGCCGCCGCGTACCGCTGCCAACGCCGTCACTTCCGGCGGAACGCGACACGCAAGGAACGCGACGCGCTCAGGCTCCGCCCAGCGACGGCGCAACGCGCAGCGCGGATGCCGGGCTGCGCTGCACCACGGGAAACGCAGTGCGGCGGTGGCGGTGTGCGGCCGCCATCTTGTGCGGCGGGCGGTGGCGGGCGGCTGAGGGCGTGTGCGGCGCCCTTCGGTCCGCTATTCTGGTTAAAATGGTCGTACGGAGCGTTCGGGAAAAACGAACTAAGCAAGCAAGCAAACGGAAACACCCTCAACAGGAAATGAGTTGATGCTCTCATCCTACATTTGGGAATAAACGCTTCAATAAAAGCATTCTGCATTTACGACGCCAGATGTGTGAGGGGATATCTCCACCCTAACCGCGCGTACCTGGAACAAAACACCTTCAGCTTGTGTACCTTACCTGTGATACGTATGCAAAAGCTTCCCTGATCAGTGCACGAATATTCAATATCCCCCCCAAAATCATTAACATAAGGTCCCACCTCCTTGCACATTTTGAGTGGGGGTCTCAGGACCTCAGGGATGAAGGAAGCAGTCTTCATGAGGAAGAATATGAAAAATTAATTGTGCTTGCTCATTGAACACATTTTGTTCACTGTTATTAATCTGGAAATACAGTATTTATTTTGTAAGAATTCTGTTGGGACGAGGCTATTTGTACTAAAGTAAAACCCTTTCTAAATCCCGGTGATGAAAACAATGTCCTCATTGCGCCCTGAGGATTGCTTTGCAAATCATGACTGCAGCATGCTCTGCATCCAACAGCAGTGTTCTCCTGCTGGAAGTGCAGTGAGGAGCTGGTGAGTTTGCAGAGCTGGGCCCTAACAGCTGCGACCTTACAAACATTCTGGACTTAGCACAATGGCTTTGACTGGGGCCTTCCTGCTTAACTGCGTATAGCTTTTTCTTCTTTTTTGCTTGTATATTTTCTAACAGTAAACAATATGTTTAGTTCTGTAGCTTAATTAACCATAATTATGTGTCACTTTAAATAGGGCTCGATTCTACCACCAGGTTCCGTCATGTCAGATGATCTCCAGTGGCATTAGAACATTACATCACTAAACAATTTGAAATGCTATATAAAATGTTATAATTTGGAAGAACCATTCCTCCCTGGTATTTATTCTCACACCAAGTATGATAATATGGATATGTTTATATATATGTAACATAAACATGTGCAAACACATACATACATCATGATGTAGTGAGTAGGGGATGCTCATTATTTAATATTTTGACAAGCTGATCAAATTTTTATTAATCTACTGCAGCAGTTTCAGAGTTAAGCTGCCCTGCCAAAAACTGTGATCCCACAGAAGAGTCAGAGAAAGGGAGTATCAGACCATGCCTGAGATAATCCAGCATGTAGCATTTTGACTCAAACTACTTTAGTTTAAACTGAGATAGCAGTCTTTGCTCTCAAACACTTGAAGTGTGTACAAAGTGAGTACAAGCTTATTCTCACTTTTTTCCAAAGGTCAGGAGTACTTTCTTTAAATTGTGCATCATGCCAGTTAAAAATACTTTGCCCTCCAGTGAGAACAGCTGTTTTTACTTATAAAGTCATAAAAGTGAACTCTCTCATTTTGTGATCCTAAGAAGATATCAACAATCTAAGAAAATCCTAATCAAAACAAACACAGGGATAAGATATTTTAAATAATTGGAAAAGTACAGAAGTATTTTTCTTCTTACTTCTAGCTTTTAATCACAGAATTTTATCTCCTCGGCTTTTGAATTTGCGGTAGCAGTGCCTACACAGGAGACTGAAAACAGCATGTTATCTGGATATTATAACAACTCTGACAATATGAATTGTTAAATGTTCTCACTAGATGTACCATGAACCCACTGCAAATAGAACATCACCTCCTGGCAGGGACTCGTGCCTATGAACTCTCTATGTTTTTCCATTCTACTGGGAAGGTAATCTCTTTCCTGACTCATGCTGTGTAAACAGGTGCCATCAAATAAAAAGGCATATGGCATCAATGTGGCAGCACCATCTCATAAGAAGAGTTTCCTGTGGCTGATGGCACATGTACCATGACTCAGGCTGTCCCTCTGAACGTGCTGAGAGAGAGCAAATGGGGAGAGCTGAGCATCCCTTCTGAGGTTGTCTGAGGACAAGACCAGAAAATAAGAAGTCTACTTTGAGGTGCAACCACTGGGAAACAACTGATTACCCCTGAGGAATGAGCTTATGTTGTGAAAGCAGCTGAGTGACATGGAAAGACCACATCCTCTCATGAATTACACTATTCAGCTTCTCTGCTTAAACACAGAATGCAAAATAAGGGCCCAGGAGAGAGATTCATTGAACAAGAAGGGAAAGGACTGTGTAATTCTGAATAGAATCAGTGAAGTGAGGTTTCCCTTTTTCCTTTCCTAGATTAAGGCTTTTGCATTTGAATTACAGAGTGAAGCCCTCTTCCGTTCATTGCTTTCCCAGCCTCCTCACTATGCAGTCTCTTTTCTGCAATGTGTTACGTAGAGTATCAGTTTTACAGAGTGTCTAGACTTCTGATCTGGGGACATATTTTAAGAGATGTAGTTATTAATTTTGTGAAGCTCAAGAGACATTTATGTCCAAAGCCTCCAGTTCCCATGGAAAGTTTTGAAGAGGCAGAAAGCACTGCAGTTGGACACTGCATGGCAGTCTTCTTGAAGCTCCTGTGCTTGAGATCCTAAATGCACAGAGTCTGAGGCAGAGTCAAGACTCATATTTCTGAGTTCTGGAAAGGAGTAAGGCTTCAGGCATCTGCTTTTGGTTGGTATCTTACACATCTTGCTCTGCATGTGGGTCTCTTCATTGCTTGGAAAGCACTCAGTTCTCTATGACTGTGGTGCATGAAACCATGTACCTAACTGTAGCAACCCTGATTGCCCACATTCAGAAAATAAATAAATAAATAGATAAATAGATAAATAAATAAATAAATAAATAAATAAATAAAAACCCATCAAGAACAGCAAAACCACAAGAGAAACAGTATGCATTTCTGAGATATCTCAGACCGTGTCTACTGCCCAGTGCAAGTGCAGTAGAGATCCACAAGCTGAAATTAGCTCTAAACTAGCTAGTTCTGTTACTTTGTTTCATCAAGTTAGTGCAGCACTGGGGATAGGCTAATTCTGGTATCTGAATTAACTGATGTCAAGTGGCTGTATGTATATTTGAGGCAGCTAAAATGAACACATAGAATGCTTCTCTCTCTCTCTCTCTCTCTCTCTCTCTCTCTCTCTCTCTCTCTATCCCTCCCTCTCTCTCTCTCTCTCTCTTTTTTTTTTTTTTTAATCTGAGCAAAACAATAGCTCAGACCTTAAAATAACACCCAATTAATATAAAATTAAATACTGTATGAGTCAAAGTTAAAATTTTAATTTCTACATATGGTAAATATAGAAACACAGAAAACAGTGATAATTCAACTGAGACTAATAGCAATTAAGCCAAACATAATTATATCTTTGAAACTTGCACAAAGGGAGAAAGGATAATGTGCCCAACAAATTCATATTCAGCAGCTTAATGTTGTGCATGAACACTCCATTGGTAAGCCACGGGAAACATAGTCAAGTTGTTTTCCCACGGCAGTTTTTGTCATTGTGCTCAAAATGATACAAGTTAAAAATTATCTCATGCTGTACTCCCTGGGCTGGCTCCTCACCTGGGATAAGCACTCCATCAGTTCCTATTCTTCTACACATAAGGAATAAAAGTTTGCATGTAGATGCTCATTGAAAAAGCAACTGTAGTAGCTCCAATAGCTTACTCCAATATCTGATTCTTAGTACAAACACTATTTGCAGTTAATAGTACTTCATTAATTAATCACAAAATGATTTTCCTACCAGCTTCATTTGGAATACAACATTTATACACAACTAATTCCCATTAAAGATAATCAGTGTGACCTTTAGCATGCTGTAGAATTACAACTTTGTGCAAGGCTCAGACTGTACTTTCAGATAGCTGCTACTATGTACCAGCTCCAGGCTGTTACTTCACACCTCAGTAACACAAGAAATTGCATCCTCTGCAGTTTCAGTGCAAGGTCAGATAAGTTAACTGAGCCAAGCCAACAAAGAGGGGATGAGAAGTAAACATGAATTTGTTCAGAGCAGGATGTAGCTGTGCACGCCCTTCTGCTAACTTTCTTTCTTTTTTTTTTTTTTTTCTTTTTTGGCAGGGGGTGTTATGGGTTGGTGACAGCATTAATGCTGGTTGTTACAAGTTTGTATGTGAGAAAGAGCAGAATAAAGAAAGAAACAATCTCTGACATCACATATACAAAATAGTTTCAGAGAGATCTAATGTCTTTGCTCACCATTACTTTTCAATACTAGGTAGCATTCCTGCCCATAGCAGGGGGTTTGAAACTAGATGATCTTAAAGGTTCCTTCCAACCCGAAGCCATTCTAGGATCATGGATTTACAGTATTTCCTGAATGATACCTCATTTTGGTAATAAAAATGGGTGACATAGAGAAAAACTCTTGTCCATGAAGGTACCAACACATTCCCAGCTTGTTTTGAAGCAGCTATTCCTATAGTCTCAGCAGGAAGAGATGAGCAGACTGCAAACTTCCACGCAGCTTCCACGGTGTGAAAATACATCACATATATTTTCTATTATTTTTAATGATGCTCTCTCTGTTTCTCATATTAGTCAAAGAAGTGCATTCCTCTGTAGTGGTGTGGACTGGTGGCAGAAGAAGTGCTGAAGATACAGCTCTCCCAGGTGTGTGAGGTGTTTTCATTTCCTTACTTTCACTTGGTACTTACATACCTCAGAGGAACACCGGTGCTTTTCCACAGTAAGGAGCGTTCACCAAACCAAGGTGTTACATTACAGCAAATCCCCTGCAGGTAGAATAAATCTGTTTAAAATGTTGAGGCTATACGATCAATTAAACTGTGTAAACATTTGGCAACTTTGTCTTCTTTAGCAACAAAAATCCATTTTTAGCACCTAACACTCATTCAGTTATGTTTTGATTCCTTTTATTAAAGCCTTCTGAAGTATTTTTCCATCTTCAGTCCTGCAATGAAAGCAGTCTTTGCTGTTCCGCAGAGCTGTGGCAGCAGAGCCCTCTCGTGGGGACACCAGGCTCTGTGCCCGGAGGTGGATTTGTGCCCTGAAAGCTACAGGACACTATGGCACCTTCTTTTTACCCTCCCTGCCTTAACCAGGTCACTGTGTTACTTAATCTGCTGCTCAATGCTTTGGGGCTTTCTGTCCACGTTCTCTAACAAGCATATAAAGCTTCTCTTACTTAACTCTCGATGTATAACTATCCAAATTTTACTCTTTAAATAGAATATGAACGTAAAGATACGAAAACAAAAATATTCCATGTATGTTATAATATTTTTCTGTGTTAAGGACCAATTAACTATCTGTTGCATTCTCCTAAAACTTGCTAGATAGCTAGACCTTTCTTTAACTTTTCCAAACTAGAAATGGAAATAGATGATTTTCCCATAGTTTATCTTTTTCAGCAGTTAAATTAAACCTAGAAGAAAGCAAGATTATTCTCTCTTCCTTCTATTGCTTCCCTGCTCTACTTTATCTGATTATTTCAAGACACAGCAGCCACTCAAGCCAGTAAAAGACAAGTTAGCACAACTATATCTCAGCTACTGAACATTTGAATGTGGTGTTCATCTTTCATCTCCTTGGTGATAGAGAAGGAGAGATACTGTCCGACTGCTTGCAAGGAATCTCGTGTGATACTGAAGAATAAATACTTCAGCACAGATAGTATCATCACAATACACTGGGAAGGACCTGGCAATATATAGTTTACCTTATGTTTGGTGGGCCTGAAACATTAAAAACCTGTGCACTAATTAGTTCAGAATTTCTTCGTTGTTTTGATAAATCTTTTGGTCCTGATGTCCTTACAGATCACTCAGATCTTGGCAGGACACTGCGCACCCCTTGGAGCTCTGGGATTTGCAGCACATCCAGCCACGGGAGCTCCTTTTAGATGGGTGTTTGGAAAGATATTCTTTCCTGAATTGAAACAGAGTAACAATGCTGGAAGCCCTCCTGCAGTATTTCACAAAGAACTTTGTTATATAAAAAACAGTAATCTAAAAAAGAGGGGGGAAAAAATAGAAAAAAAAGAAAAGAAAAGAAGCCAGAAAAGTATAGTAACAAGAAAAGAAGCAATGACGTTCTAAACTTAGGTGTCTTTGTGTTTATGTATTTAATTTCTCTCTTAACAATCACCCAATGTTGCATTAAGTGCTAGGCTCTGTACAAAATGTGATGCCAACATCTTTTCTTTGAAGTGATACATTTGATTTACAATAAAAAGCAGCTCTTCTCTATGTGAGACCAACAAGTGTGTTCAGGGTGGAAGTAATCCCAGGGAGTTAAGAATAAAAGAAGATGGCAAAAACAGAACAACAAAAACCCAATCCAATAAACAAACAAAAAACACTGAAAATAAACAAAAAAAATCAAACAAAAAAGCCCAAACAAAAACATCACAAAAAACACAACAAACAAACAAAAAAACATCAAAAAAGAAAAAAAGCCCCAACAACAAAGCAACCAAAAAAAAACCCAACAAATCCCAAGAAGCCAGCAGACGTCACAGCAAAATGTAGACCTTGAAGGAAGAGTGTCAGAAAGGCTTTATAGATAACCACCTATACAGAGAACATACTTCCCTGGAAAGTGGCAACATCTTTATGAACAGTGTACCTGTGGGTATTCTGAATATCAGAATATATGTCCCATTTTAAAAACATTCTGAAAGAAAATGTATTTTAAAGAATTTTTATTGTCATAGAGCAGTTTCTAATGTACTTGAACAAACATTTTCCAGACTGGTCCTATATGTTCTCCACTACGTTAAGATGTTCAGATTCTTTTTAGAAGTAAGGATCTTACTACCACTGAATATCAACTATAAATTTAATACGGTTGAATTGCGAGCTGCTTCCTTTAACCAAAGGTTCATTAAAGTGCAATCAAATTCTTTGAGAGAAAAGAAAAAGTATTTACAATAGTAAAGCAAATTGCAACATACCTGGAAATATTGTTTCACAGAAAATGGCAAATTATGTGTTCAAAATAATGTAAACAAATGTCAAAACATTGATGCTCTAAAATTTTACTTAGAAAACTATTCTTCAGAAAAAGTCACTATACGAACCCCCTTAGAAATATCTTCATCATGTCACAAAATGTAACTTTTGTTAATTAACTTTTCTTAGTACTATAGCAGACCTTCAAATTAATAGCTATTGAAACTATAGGCAAACAGTGGGTGCCTGACTTAATTAACTCAGACTCTGTGTGATATGATTTGTATTTCAGCAATGCTTGTTCATAAAATGGGCACTGCTATTCCTATGGCATATGGCTCTTTATTGTTATTTCATGATTTCATCTCATGGTGTCCTGCAGATTAGAAGGTCTGTGAGAACCGGAGCAAATATACAAAACAGAGAATGATGCAAAACTGAAAGCATTATTATTTTCATGAGATGTTGTACAAATAACAAAAATATTTGTTAATAGGAATACCATAAGAGATTTGCTGTGTGTCTAAATATGCACAGACATGGACAGAACTCCAGAACACTAAATGGAATGTCACACTAAGAACACACTAAGAACAGCTAAGTAGCAACTAAGCAATAACTGTATCAATGCCAAGTCACACTACATTTTAATAGCTGATTAACATACGTATATAGATAGATAACCTAATGGTATTTCTCCTAACATATTAAATTTGAAGGAAGACAACATATTCATTATATTATATTAACCATACTTTGAGTTGAGTTCTTGCAATCTTCACAAAGTACAAATGCTCATATTTCCTCTAATAAAGGCTTCCAAATAAGCCTTGGCAATAATTCTGAACAAAGTAGGGCCACTGTAGAAATAAACTGGCCTTGTGTCTCATATCTCCATGGGGTTTATGAGGCAAAATGACTTCAACAGAGATAGTAGGTTAAAGCAAGGACAGGCAGCTTCCTCAATTAGCCTCCTAGAAAACACATGCAAATACCTCATTCAACACACATAAGATTCAGCAGTTCTAAAACAGAACATAGGTCAAAAAGAATAAAATTATTCAGCTTTGTGATAACATGTTCTTTAATTCCTACCTGGAGGAGGAGTCCCGCACATGACTGCTGTGACTCAGCTTTACACCGAGCTTACTTTGCAGATGCCATTTAAAAAAAAAAAAAAATCTCATTTGATATGATCTTAAAATTTGAAGGTAGTCTGTCTTTGAAAATGGACATTTCACAAAAAAAAAAAAAAAATTGATCTTCTTTTGGAGTGTATGCAATACTTCGTGTTGGAGGGTTTTTTGCTTGTTTGTTTGAAGCATCGGATCATAGTTCATTCGCTTGCATAGTAATTAATAGGTGGCCTGTTATTCAGTTCTTGTTAGAAACTTCTTTCAGGCACAGATACTCTAGGAATTGAAATGTGTTCCTGCTTTTTTCCTAGTGTTCCCTAATAGAATAGCTGTTATTTTCTACCACGGCACTTGTTAGCAACAGGTTGGATTTTTTTCCCCACCTCATGCGAGCAGATATAATGAGTGGTTACTTTTGGAAATCCTTTCATAAGTTTCTGAATACATCGTTCCACTGCTTCCCAGCTTCTCTTACAAATAGCTTTGTTTAGATAACATTCATTTTTGAATCTGAGTAGTTTTCATAGCTTCACAACTTGCTGATAATCCTTCTATCGCTTGTGTGTCATCCTCCACCGTATCACTGTGTATCGCTGTTGGAAATTAAATTCTGAGAACAGAAACATCTGGCTTTTCTTGGCTTTTCTGCCCTGTTTTCTTGAGGAAACAGTGCCCCCAGAGCTCTTATTTAGGGAGGGGCGATTTAAGATGATTAAGTCAATTAGCTATTCACTGATTATCTCTAAATGTAAAAAAGTCTTCATAGAATTGTTTCTAGATATGTTGGTTTGAAAGGCAGATGAAACACAGTTTATTTTGTTTTCCTTATTTTATGCTCAATAATAGAAAGTTTGCTAAATGACAGTTCTTCTAGTATTTCCCACATGGAGACCTCTGATGATGAGAACAACTTTGCTGGCATTTTGGAGGACCGAAGGATGTGCTGTTTGCCAAGGTTGCATCTTTGCTGTTTTTCTTTGCAAGTTTCCTTATTGCTGGGCTGGTTTTGTCATTTGCCAGTTGACATCGGGATGGCTGGCAGTAGTCCAGGATACAGCAGGAAGCAATGTTTGTTTGTTTGTTGGTTTGTGGATGAGCAGAGAAGAAAGATGGTGTGAAAGGGGAAGAACAAAGAGAATTAACAAGGAAAAGCTTAAGCTACAGTGTAATCGTACAGACAGCAAGCCTATTAGCCATTCTTTCTTAAAATACATGAAATACAATGGAAATAATCATGAATATCCCCAAAATCTCACAGAGTGAGATCATTGTAATAACCTGAAGTTGTAACCTGGTGAATTATCACAGCTTTTTATAAATAACACACAAACATTTGTGAACAGCACTCAACTGCTGAAAAAATTGAGGAATTGTCCTCATAGCATTTAACAAATCCATCATCCTCAAGGGCAGATTTTTTTAAAGCAGAATTTGGAAATTAAGAAATGATAGTTTGTCACTGAGCCTTTACATTAAGAGAGAGCATGGGGTGTGTGTGTGTGGGGAGGGATGGTGGCTAAGACCACGAAAACAGAAGATTATGCCACTTGAAAAAAAATCCAAATTTTTCAGTGAAGAACTGATTTTAATGCATTAGCAAATACTTGACATCAACACCTACATTTGTTTCTGTAGCAGAAACAAACCTCCAGTTCCCCAAACATTAGCTGGTTGACCTCAAAAGATCACTTCAAATAAATATAAATACATGGACGGAAACAATAGATAAAAAAAATTCCCAAATGAGCTCCAAACCAATGTCAGCTATTTCAATTTAAAATGAGAACTGCAGCATCTGCCTTTCACGGCCGCTAACCTGTAAAGCAGTGCAAAATTAAAATCCATAAAATGGAAAGGAGGAACTTCTTGGTTTCCCAGACAGACTCTCCCTGTCCTTTTAAACTATGGGCTGTTTCCAGATCCTACACCACTGAGAGCTTCAGAGGTCAGAAACACTGCTTGGAGCTCTATTAGGACACTAGACAGAGCCCTACAGATTGATAGATAAGTATAAAAGGTTTCTGTTGCAAGATCTATGCCAAAGGAGTAAAGCAGTAAACTAGATGATATTGTTTAGATCGAGCCTGCAGTCAGCTAGACGTGGTTATTTCTGAGTTACATAGATCAGTGTGAATGAAGATAAATACAAGACAGAGAAAGTACCATAAAACACACATACAATAAATGACTCATAGTATTCCCATATGCTTTCAGATTCTCAGGAATAGAACCATGCTTTCAGTCCTGGGAGCATTCCTGGAATGAAGCTTACTCTCTGATGTATAGCTGTATTCTATACAAGGGAGATTTCTGTGATGTGTAGCTGTATAGTGCATGGGAATAATTCTAATTTCTCCATTAAATTTCTCCTGGTCAATTGCAGAAGACATTACTTTTTCTCCTGTTTTTCTACATGACTGTAAACTTGCCAAAGAAAATGCTATGGAAGAAAAGGAGTTAATGGTTGGGTTTATAACTGGTGTGGAGTGAATCTTATGAAATATGGGAGAAAGGTGACCTCTGCTCAGAAGACTGCCTGATCATTAACAGATGGCTGTAGTTTAATGATTCTGCTATAGTGCAAAGAACAAATCAAATTAGATGTTGTGTGAAGCTGTCGTTGCACTGTGTTTCTCTGCACAGTTCCAGCTTAAAGCACGATGCTCCTTTCATAGTGGTCCCTCTGATTACTGTATCTCATCCTTTCCACATCAAAGTGCTGTCAGCACTTTTATAATATAAAAAGGATGCAGAGATAATGTTACAATGCATTGTCTTCAAACAGCATTGACTTGTACACTTGCAACATTTTTTTTTTTTAGTTTTAGTAAAAGAAGATGCATTAAAGTGAGTAGCATCCTAATACTGAACAAAACCAGAAATATTTACTTACAATCAAACCAAAGCCCTTCTGCAGGGATGGTGGGGATTTCAGAAAGTCAAGTCTTCTCAAGTGCTATCTCAATTATATTTCAGTCAACAAACAGGAAAAGTTGTGAGTATGGAAAATGTTTGTTCTTTAAAAAGCACAGAAGGCTCTTTTTATTTACAAGCTGAAAGACTATAGTGTCTTAAAAAATCTTCAGTATAGTATAAAGTAATTCAGATCCCACTCCTTACATCAAAAGCATGGCATCACCTAGTCACTAGTGCACAGAGAGATGGGATTGATGTGATGGTATTACTGCTTTATGACAAAGTAAAATACAATTAAATGAACACAGGATGGAAAGGATTGAAAGGCAGCAGAAAGGACTTTGTAGGATTGGCTTGAACTTCATAGGGCTTTCTCTAAATTTACTCCACCAAGAAATGTTCTTCCTTCTGTGATACTCGTTCAGCAGCTATGCATATATAATCTGTCAATGTTTCATACTGTGTTTATTGGTCATGTTAGTCACTTGCCATCATCTGTATGTCACAGAAGGGAAAGCTTGGCCAGCAGGTGGCAACTGCATTTTTTGTTCGCAAAGAAATTATATAAAATTTCAAAGATTTCAACATGTTTATGAAAGAACATATAGCAACAAATCAAGAAATATAAACATTTTCCATTCATTTTCAAGGTTGTAACAACATTTTTCAAAGAAGTTTTTCCAAGAAAAAAAGCAAAGCATAACTGTGAAGAAGATGAGTGCTTTTATATAAAAGCAATGTTCAATGGGAGACAGAAGAATTAATATTTGGGTAACTCATTTTTTTTAACTCTGAAAAAAAAACTGGAATCATGAGAATAAAAGTTTAGGTCTATATATAGTATGCCTGTCAGATCCATCTCTGTCTAAATACTATTCACTTTTATCCCAGAATTATGGAAGATTTGTTCTCAAAATTATTTCTTCCTTCCTCGGTTGCCTTTCATTCTCCTGTCTTATTAGCATGTGACTGTCAGTAATGTGCCTTTGGATCCTGAACATGAAGGGAAGAACACTCAGACAATTATGTGTCATCTTACACACATGTCACAGACTGATCTTGGCTAAATCAGTCTAAATCTGAAGAAACTTAGTTGAGATCAATGGGCTTACCCAAGCCTGAAATCAATTATTACCCAGGTGTAAGTGCCTTGATAAACTCATTCATCTATGACAAGCTGAGAATAAAAGCTTATTCAGATGAGATCAACAATAAATAGTAAGAATGTTTATTTTTCACAAGTTCACTTCTTCTATTTTTATGTTTTCCCTAAGTTTTCAAAGTATCAGCTCAGAGTTAGCTCATTCTTTGAAAATGGGTGAATTCCATCTGGTTTTTTTAAACTACATTATTATTATTATTATTATTATTATTATCATTATCATTATCATTATTATTATTATTGGGTGTGGGGGGGAAATATCTCAAACTGTACAACTTTCTTTTCCTTGTTTAACTCCCTACTACAAATTCTATATGACATTACAGGCTGTTATGCTGCCTGCCATATCATCATGCTGCTGCTAAAAGACTGCTCATTTTCTTCATCTGTGACAACTTGAATGTATCTGTTACACAAGTTCTGCTTACTAGTTACGTAAAAACACCAGTCCTGAATGCTAAAGAGAAAGCTGCCATTTCCTTTATCACCTCTTTATTAAACTCTTCAAGTTAATAGATTTGAAGTATAAAGATAGAAAATTAAAGCCAATGTTTCAGGGACATCCATTTTGGGTGATAATTTTGTATCTTTGCTGAATACCTCATAGATGACAAAAGTCAAGATAACAAATGATTGCCTTTGCTATAACCCGAATTCCCTGAAATATTCTAGAGGAGTCACTGGGCAGTAGCTGAAAAGAGATTAGCTCATGTGCCTGTCATAAGCCCCAGATGCAAAAGGGAAGATCATTACTACAGCCTCTGAAGAATGACTAGGGCTTGTAGGTCAAAACCAAGGAAATTTCTTCACATCAATATTACAGACTGAAACTACGTGAATCTGTGAAACATAGTGAGGACACTGAAGGTGTCATCATTATGTTTCTAGTGTTGGGGTACAAAAGGCTGCATCACAGCCATGCCCATAGGGGTTGTTGCCATGCTGTGGCCAAATGCTTTCAAGTTCTCAGGAATTAATAAAGTCTTGATTCTGCTCCCCTCCGGCCTCCCACACAGGTCAGCCAAATTATGGAGTGTGCTGCCCTGGCATGCTCTCTCACAATGGTGATAGTTTGAAAATCAAGTCCAAAGACATCTATTTCTAATAGGGATCACATAATAAGTAACAACTTGCATCAAGTAAGATGTTGCATAGCGGCTTTGAGATACAAATATCCTGGCAGATTTCAGTAAATCAGTACACAATGAGGGAAAAATATTTGAAAATTCTTGGGAGCACCTTCCAAAAATAGCATTAAGCTGTGACTAGTGAGCTAATCAGACTGTACTGGAGGCAAACAAGTGGAATTCCAGTGTTATGTATAGGCACAAAATAAATAATTTTATGGAGATTTTGATTGAACTAATCTCTTTTCCACAGAACTTTATTCCATCACCAAGCAGATCTACAGCATTTATTTTCTCTTGCTAGGCACAAATCTGAGATGGGCCTGATATATGTCAGTCAGACATCTCAGATTATTGTTCATTATCCTTTCCAGCTGACAGTTTTGACTGTACAGAAAATTACTGATATATTCCCATTTTGGATTTCCAACATGGTGTCTTTGACTTCTAGTCTAGACCTGGCTAGCTTTATCAAAGACCTTATCAGCTACAATTAAGTGGTAGGCAGATAAGCAATTTGTCTGAGTGCTCTAGTAGGAGCTATAAGTAATAAAATAAAGGTTGCATTTAGGGACCTCCCAGCTTGTCAGTCACCTTATTTTCTGTAGATATGCATGAGGAATGGGGACAAAAGCCCTTCACGGAACAATGTCTTTTACTCAAGTGAAATTACATAGCAAATTATGTCATGCAGGTGTGCCAGTGCAGAAGGGTTTTGTTGTTGCCAAATTCTGCACTTGTACATACAGAAATAAAAACTGTAATAGAGTATATATAAATTACTTTCCTGTTACTGCAGTGTTTACTCTTAGAAAGTACTATAATAAACATGCTAAATAACAATTATTCACTGCATAAAGAAAAAAAACCCAAACAATCTAGTTCCCTTGAAATGTCAAGCAATTCTGACTGGTACAGAAAGTATCTGCTGAGGGCAGTGACAAAGCTGGAAGGTGCCTGCTTTACAGAAATAAAGCCAATGAATTAAGTAACATCCAACACTAATATGACAAGCTTGCTTTGCTTTAGTCATTTGCCATGAGAAATCATCATAAAAAGAAGCTTTCACCAGATATTTTTTAAAACTGGGGTATGCTCAATGCTTTAAAAGGGTGAATGTATAAAAGCAGTAATTGTTGTAGACTCTTTAATGTTGACCTTCTTTTGATAACTGTAGGTTTGGCATAGCCCCTGCTTTTAAATGAGAGTACTTAGTTTGTAGCACTGGCTTAAATTCACTGTCTGGCTAGCGAGCTTCAGCAGGTTTAGTGCCTCTCTATTTTAGACACTAGCATTTGTATGGTATTTTCCTCCCCAAAGAAATAAATTATTTATACAGCACCAACCTTTTTTAACCTGGCTTCTGACAGGCTGGGATTTTTCCAATCTCAGTTGAAACTGCCTAAATAATTTATCAAGTATTCTTTCAAAGTACAATGAATTCTGAAACCTAAGAAATGTTAAATGATGTTCTTTGCCCTTCCAATGTGAGTGGGTTACCAAGGTTAAGCTACTGTTTTCTTTGAACTTTCCTCAGTCCCTGTTTTCTCCCACTGTACAGACTCTTTTTTCCCCCCTCTCCTGTCTATTTATGTCTATTTATGAATTTTCATGATATATTCAATTTATCAAACTTGTTGTTTGTGTTTCCGTACCTCTTGCTAACTCTTCCCTTCCTAATGTCTTCCTACACCTTTTAATTTTAGATACAATAGGACAGTTTTCCCTGTAGACAGTCCTCCAGGTACACGAAGAATTGATCTCTGCACCCTAAAGTGCACAGGCAGTAGCAGTCCTCTCAGTATCCTTGGTGCTGGGTTTTCCATTCCAGCCTCAAATTCAACTGACCCTCCTCCCATCCTCTACAAAGATAACATTGATTAATAGACTTGAGATCTTGGTACGGAGCTTGAGGAAGTTTGCACAGAACCTGAATCAGCAAACAGCGTGCAGTCTTTCATGGAAGTATTTCCAAGTCAGATATTTTACATCCCCTCCATTTCTTTCTGATCAGAATTAACTCAAAGATAGATTTAATTCCTTATCTTTTCCCCCATCCCTTCTCTGGCTTTCTCTGGGCACAGAGGCAGTAAATTCACCTCACAATGTTCAGGTATTTTGTAGGTACTACTCCAAAAAACAAACTCCAGAATATCTACTGTATTTCAATTCAGAACCAACCTGATCTGAAAAACCTACCAAAGCCCGTTGAATTTAAAATAAACATTTCTGTGATGTCACAGAACTTCGGACGTCAGTAGTTTCATTTGTTCCTTCTCTTCCTATAACTGCCTACACTTTTAGTCTGGTGCCCCCTCCTTCAGTGTCATCATGCTGATTAAATACTTTTGTGCAGACCACCAGTATCACAGAGAGAGGCAATCTGTTGAAGCTCATGGCTGTGAGACCTATGAAGTCAGTATTTTCCAGTATATAAATGCTCCTGCCTGTGTCAGTCGTATGAATTCAGTTGGGTGGGTGTAGGAAGGATGAGGATGGTAACATCTGACACCGATTGTTAAACACGGCAGGATTTGCTGATTTTGTTGTTGGCCGTAGGTGCCTTCTGAGTTCTGTGCTGCTGTTTTATAGTGGGAATCTTTATGTGCCAGAGTACGTTAGGATACTGAAGGCAGATATTACATTCCATATGAAAGATTATTTTAAAAATATTGGTACCTTGACAATTTTTAACTGTAACACATGGTAAGAAATCTGAAGTCCGTAATTTACAACTTTGCCTGCCTAAATCCATAATTATTTCACACTGGATTCAAAATGTATCTGCAGCTTGCACTGACCTGCACCTGGTCTTAGTCTGTGTTAAAAATAGGACTGCTCAGCTTAGAAGCTTGTATATAAATTAGGCTTTTTTCTTGCTTAAATGCCTGCTTTTACAAAAAATATTCTTATTACAAGGTTGCGTAAAGGAAAATTAGTTGTATGTAACAGTAAAAATAAATATCATTCCACGTTCCTTTTCACCACATCAGAAGTATTAAAATAACCCATTTGGAAAAGGCCAGACTACAATCTTCAGTTAAACAAAGTACACTGTGATGTTCACTGTTTTGCTGGAACGAGAATGGCAGAATAGGAATCAGAAACTGCAAAGAACAAAACGAAACAAATCAAAACCAACCAAAGAAAAAACCCACAATAAACAAGGGGATGTAAACTCCAAATTAATTTGCTCCTAATGTAAACTCGTAATTAATTCTCCAAATGTAACCTCTTTCTAATTATTCTTTGTGAATTATAATAATACTGTTCCAAAGTATTTTATGTTTTGTGAATGTTGCCATCTTCTGACGTATCGAATTCCTTTCCTAGAGACTTTCTTGTCCCAAGCCACATTCTAGCTCTAAGCCCCCCTCAAAAAAAGATTTCGTCAGTCAGAACACTGCTATATTATTTCATTATACATAGTACAAAAATCAGTCAAGAATAAAATTTAGACCTTCACTCGGGGAGTAACAGTTTTTCCAGCTTAGGACTACCATGACATTGCTAACAATGCTTTAAAACTGTGAGTGTAAAGTTTTCTTATGTGGTATATGAGTTTGCTTTATTTAATGAGAGCTATTTGTGGGTAATTATTTTCTAAAAGTCTGCACAATTTTAATTTCAGTCTAAGTTTGGCTTTTGCATTTGATAGCAGCACAGAACTTAATTTCAAAGAAAGCTTTGCTTACCGTTAGCCACCTCCACAAGAGTATTTTTCTTTTTACATAAGTGTACTTTTGCTCTAGGAGATAGGAAAGCTACATTCATTAATTCAGATTTCCCAGTAGATGGTGCTCTAAGTACATTTCAATATGTTCATGAATTTATGTCTGAATTATTTGAAGATATTACATGTTCATTAGTTTACAGTTTTCATGAGTTCATCAATATTGACGATATGGAGATGTAGAGTCCTATGTAAAATTAAAAAGACAAAAGTGGTTGTACTAGACAAAAGTTTTGAAACTCGTTGACTCGACATTTCCCCCAGTATGCCTATAGCTGTAGTGCATCATGTAAGTATTAATGGTTTGGGTCACATGGGATGCAATGTGTTACCAGCAGGTTTCCTGACATACTGCTAGGAAAGATGGATGGTACTTTTTGATAACTATCATCAGCTAGCAAAACTTGGGGCAAACTGCCTCCTGCTTGGGCCTCTCTTGCTGCTTCTTTTTTCTCTTCTGATACACTGTTTTTTTGTTTTAAACTTGCTTGGAGCTGATGCATGATGATGTTAAATGCCAGTAACTACTGCGCTCCACTCCCGTAAGGAATACTTAATTTGAATATCTACATAGATGTTAAATATACCGTGTAGTTTATACAATCACACACACTCAGAAAATCACAAATTGGAATCCACAGAGATAGTCTATTAGACATCTTAATATTCACCTGACACTTCGCTCAAATATATCTTTATATAAAATATAGTGAAGTACTATTGAAAAATTATCATTATGCCAACAATTTCCTCATAAAGTGTCCTCTGTGTTCAATTCTTTATACAAGATGTAGGACAATGTTACAAATACGGAACTGCCTAGGAGAATTTCAAGCTTGCAGCATCTATTACATCCAATGACATCAGTGCTGTAGTTGTTTATATTTTATATGAACTACTTAATAAAATGGGAGCAATATTTCAATCTTTCCTTATTTAAAATGATTGAAATACTTATTGCTAAAACACAGTATGAAGGAAAAAACAACAAATCCAAAACAAATAAAACAATTCTTAACCAAAGTTTCAACTAAAAATGTTTCTATTCTGAGTAAGTGAAGCTGGACTTAAAAATCTCTCAACTGTTTTAACCTACAGTTGACTCTGAGTGCCTTATTAGCAGCAAAGCATGCTATTCAACCTATGTGGGAAAAAAACTTTTTTTAACTTTTAGAATAAAGTGGGTACACAATTCAATAACAGTGTTAACTAACTTGAAGATATCCTGGGTTTACATCAGTGACAAAACTGGTTTAAATAGATATTTTCATACTTATACACAGTAAATTTAAAATGTGTCCTAAAATGAAAGACTTGTATTTGCAGCAGAACCTTGATGCATGTGATTATTAATTGATACTTTTATTTTCATTTGTCAATTATGGTAAATTATTTCATGAAGACATTTATATCAGTCTCTGAATATACTTTATCAGGTAGCAATGGCAATGACAGCTTCAACAGGAACAGACTTGGTCACCCTGCTGTGACAGACTAGTGAGTAATGTTTTCATCTTTCATATATTGACTTTCTAACTCTTTAAAGTGCAGGCACTTATAGATACAAAAGATATTGAAGCTCTGCTTAATAAGCAATTCAACAGGATTTTTATCTTCATTAATAAATCAAGGAATGTATTTATTTATACGAATGAGTGAGCCGTATGTCTGCATTTCTCCTTTAGTTGCTAAAATACCCCAATCTTCTCACATGAGATAATGTTACTAGTATTGTTGCTAGTGATGTTTTGTGGACATACAAAGATGTTTTTTTCTGTTTGCTCACCTATGACAAGTAATTTTTATGTCATTAATTTTTAATTTAAAAAGTCCTTGTTGATTAACAAACAATTCTGAATGTATTTAAGAAAGGAGGTACCAACCCTCATTTTAGTTCTTGAAATTTACCAGAAAAGAGTAAGTTGTTTGTACCTGTATATGACTATTGTATGCAGGTCACGCCCTGACCCATTCCGAGAAAGGAGACATA
This sequence comes from Chrysolophus pictus, assembly GCA_037305975.1. Classification (NCBI taxonomy): domain Eukaryota; kingdom Metazoa; phylum Chordata; class Aves; order Galliformes; family Phasianidae; genus Chrysolophus; species Chrysolophus pictus. The sequence goes on from CM074582.1 coordinate 22,868,694, forward strand.
TCCACACAACCATACTGACTTCATTGGTTCCAGGGCACAAGAATCAAATTGCAATGCTGCTACTTGTGAGAAATCATAAATCATGAGCTGTGCTTCTCCATCACTACAAATAATGAGATATTTAAATTGTAATATTTAATTTTTAATTTATTTTATAGTTCTAGAGCATTTTTGCCTTCAGATTTTTGAGATTTCTGGAATCACTGTGATACATACTTATTTTTTAAATACAAAAATAAATTTTCATTTCTAATTCTCTTGGTTGTGCTGGCAGACCTTTTCTACGTGCACAGCTACGTCAGCAGAAAAACGCTGTCTTTGCTTATGCGATTCAGGAATGTGGTGCAGCTCCAGCCAAAAAATTCCTTCTGTCAGCATGTCTTGAATCTGTACTGGGGCTTCTGCCAGCCACACTAGTCTGGCATAGCTGCACAGGCAAATAAAGACAAGCCTTCAGAGCCATGCTGTGGATCTCAGTTGATAGAGCTCAATTTAACTCTTGAATGCCCCAATAATGATCAGCGATTCCAACATAAACTTAAACCTAAAAGTCCTGCCTGATGGCCAAAATTGAAGAGTTTTGCCTTGAGATGTACTGAAGCTTCCCTACAAGATTCACTTTGCACAAGTGAAACACTGGGATTGCAGAAGTTGCCCGATACTGCCTATGCCAAAATCCAGTTGATTTTACAGCCCAATGACACGGATTTACAGCTGGCCGTCTCACAGCTTCTAATGGCTCTCAGACTTCTGAATTGGATGAATGCTTTTTATCTTAACTTCTATTTCTGCCTTGTCCGGCATGGGAATAATACATTTAGTTAACAACTGTTCTGTACCTCCATCAATGATGTGTCTATCAGGTATCATGCCTTATCTCACCTTAAGCCACATGCCAGCTCCTAGAAAAGCAGAACTGTACTGGTATGTCTGAATCTCTCCCTGACTGAACGCTGAGAAAGTGCTGCCAAAATACAGTGGGCAAATGAGAGCAAAAGAAATAGAGCCAAAAGGGAAAAAATTAGACTGGAAGGGTATGGCTGTATGGAATTGTGGAAGCTCAGTCTAACATCTTCCATTCTTATTTCAAATATATTTTTTCAGGAACTGGTTGAGTCAGAACTGAGATTTAGCTAGAGCTTCATTCTATCTCACTAGTTTGAATTTAAAGAACTCTCAGGATGGTATATGGTTTTCTTTTTCTTTACGCAAAGTGAGTGAAAAGCATCGCCTAAGCTACTATGTTTAGTGAAGCCTACGGCAGTAGCACACTCCTAGTCACTTCAGGTGGGAGAGGATGCAAAGAATGTAGCTAACAAAGAGCATAGTGTTGTTCATTTTGGTTGTTAATTCTCAGAGCTGTGTTCTGAACAGAACAGATAGGAGAGCAATTGGAATTATCACAGCTATAGAAAGAGCCTTACTCAGAATATCTTTTGAATTAAAGGAATAATTTTCTACATGTTTGCACATCTCTTCTCCTTTCTATGCATTTGGTATTTTAAAACTAAGGCTTAGAATAAAGTATCTGTAGTTGAATTGAATTGAGCAGACAGACATTATTTCAAACTGAAGTACAACAAATACCAAGAACACACAGTGCTACAATATCTGCATAAAATGGAAAAAAAAAATAAAGCAGAGTTAAGATTCTCTTTTTTTTTTTTTTTTCAAAATCATTTTGAATGGACCTCCTATTTTTCAGAAGGAAAAGGCAGAGCAAGGGAGAAACGTTTGAATGTCAAAATACTACTTTACACATCTCTAATGCTTTCCATTCAAAGATCTCTAGTGCTTTACAAGCTTAAAATGATTAACTTTATGCTCAGTAAGCAGTTCTGCCCATAAAAATAGGTAGGTCTTTACAGGATTAGGGCCTCAATTTGTCCTTAGACTGATGAGTAGTGAATATCACTTACTGCTTTAACAGACAAGCTATATAAATAACAGATACTGTGATTTGCCCAAAGATCTGTCAAAATGAAACGTTGTAATGGCTTAACCTGGAATAAAATAAGTGTTTGCATTTGCAGCACACTACAAGTAGAAGAATGTAGAGTAGGAAAAAAATCCAAATACTAAGAGAAAAGAACATAATTAAACATTTCTTTTGATTAAAAATGAATTCTTTTAAAGTGCTTAAAATATCATTCTTTAAAATAAAATGGAATTTATTGAAAATTACCAGTTGGACTTGAAATAATAATTCTTAGTATGTCAACATGAAATGTCAACTTTTCTTTGTACAATGCATAACAATTTTTACATCATAAAAATGTTCTTCAATAGCAAGCACTTTCTAATCTCTGTACAATGAAAGGTTGAATGGGGCTTTTGAGACATCCCTTGTCATGATAAAAATTCTGGAAGCAAGGCTCTGTGGAGGCAGCTGAGCCTGGAGGCAGGAGGCTGAGCTTGGCTTTGCTATGTCTAGTGGTCTCTAATTAGCGGCTCTTAGAAGGAAGACACAATTTCTCATGGTGTGGTGAAAACTCACTTTGATTTGTAAAAAGACAGATTATGCTACAAGGACCCGCAACCCTTTGTTTTGATGGAAGAAATAGCACACAGTTTAAACACACTTTTCTTTTACTATAGAACTCTAGACAGAGCCAAAAAAAGAGAAACATTTCACAGAAATGTGACCTTCCTGTACATAAAAGGATGTGTTAGGAAGTCTGGTAAAACTCATGACGTTAGGCAAATAAATATCCCATCCAGCTTTAACTAACATGTCTCCAATTATCAAACCGTTGTACTTGTGAGAGGGCACCCACACCACTGGCATGTCCCCATCACTCATCAAAAGCACACAGGTAGCACTAACTCCATGCTGTGCCCCAAGTCAGGGCCCTGGCTTGATGTATGTGGGAGCAGCCTGCTGGTCCTTAGCTGGGCCTGACACACACGTGGACCAGCACGCAAGCTGCAACTGGCTGTGATCAGCAACCAGGCCTAACAGCCCAAACACTGGGGGTGCCAATCTTACATGACAGTGGAGATGGCCACTTAGAGTATGGCTTCCAGAGGATCACATCCATTTTCCCTTTTCCGGCTGCAGTGGACCCATATCCTCTCTCCTTGCTCACCAGCACCATCCTGAAAAGTCCCAGCATCATGAAAAATATACTCACAGAGTATTAAAAACTGAAAAAAAAAAAAAAATTTTTCTACAGCATTTTTTTTTTTTTAGCTCTAAGTATTTTTAGGACTGCAGAAAAACTTTTGACCATATAACTCTGTGTTGCATTTAGAGACAAGAGTAGAGAGAACACACACTTCTTTTCCACACAATTCATTCATAACAATGAATAATTAATATATAATAATTTATAATATTTATTTATAATAATAATTTTTAATTGAAAGAGACAGCCTACATTGGTACTGCAAAATCCATTAATAGAGCAAGTGAGGATGAACTCGTTTCAGAAATTTGAAAGCCTCCAGCTTGAGTTTTTAAGAATATTTGTAAACAGATGCCTCTGGAGATTTTCAAGACAATCTGCAGGTCACCTTGCATCCATTGATTTCTTTGGAAGCAGGCACCTGATTGTTAGTGCACTTTTGAAAAGTCTCATTAAACCTCTACTGCAGATTTGAAATCCTAAAATCTATTTTGTAGTGACAAGAACCAAGCTTCCAATTCATTAAGTGTAGTTAATACTAATGTGATGCTACTGTATGTTTTAATAAATTACACTGTTAGACATAAAATAAAAATAAATGTTCTAAATAAATGAATAAAAATGCACAAGTAAATGAAAAAGTTTTACCAGTTGCATAATTTTAATTCTCAATTTTTGCGATGTGAGTATATATTCAGCTTGCTACAAATTCAAACAAAAAATCTCTCACCTACTACAATTGAAAATGTACTTTATCATTTTCTAATGCAAGTCAAAGTTTCTACCATAGAGTTTGGTGTGAAATCTTCTGCTTAAAAAACTTACGTGACCAGTACTTAGTAAGAAATAGCCAGCTGGAATAAAGGTCATGTGCAGTTGAGAATGTATGTGTCTGACTGATTATGCACACCAGTAAGAGCAAACATTTTTAGAATAACAATGAAAGGCACAAATGCAAAACAAGATTAAAAGCAGTAATTCAAACGAAGAATCCATGATTCAGATCTGTGATTTATATCACTTTGATTTACATGTCAATCCATTGTGCTTGCAGTATTTTTCCCAATGCAATTAAGCTTAAGACCTGGACACCGTATTGTTGTATTGGGCTGCAAAGATACCTTTCTAATCTCCCTGATTCTATTTTACACATTAATAAAAAGAAAATAAAAACTTCTGCCTTTTTTGGGGTGAAGGTACTATGCAAATGCATATGATATTATACAAAATGGTAATTGAAATGGTAAAGGAGCAAAGGGTTTTAATAAGATGACAATTCAAGACACATGCATGTGTCCCTGTGTGAATGTTGATTGCAGTGAAGAAAGTTAAGAGTGAATTTTAAGTGCTTGTAGAAAAATGCACTGAATATTAAGAGTAAATTAAGAAATGCACAGGCCAAGGGACAGAGTTCTCTCAGAAATGCATAAAGAACCGATATATTCCTTTGTGGATTAGGGACAAAGAAGCTCTCAGTCCCTGATATCAGTGCCCAGCAGGTTAGGAAATAGGCTGTGGGGAGCGCAGGCATTGTGGCACTTCAAAAGCACCAAGAACTGTGAAAAGTTGAAAATGCAGTTAGCAACAGATTTGGATCTGAAGGGTGTAAAAAGAAATAGTGAGCACAGCTGGATATGAACTTTGATGTTGCATTTTATGACATTTAAGAAGATGTAGGGCTTTCAGAAGAAGTTGTCATTGAAAATTCAGAGGGGTGACTACAGGGCAGGGAGAGGGCCTAATTGTTCTTTCTGCTTTACAGCCCAAGGCTGCTGGCAAATTGCTCTGGAAGAGGCCGATCCAGAGGAGCCTGACAGAGATTGCTGCACGGATGCTCACAGCTTCTGGGACTCACCCACCCTTAGGTGTCTAAACAAAATGGACCACAAAGATAAAGGAAGACACAATGGCCTCTCAGATGCATGGAAACCAACTCTGAGGTATTAAGCCCCATGACAGATGGAGATTTTCAAGTTTAAGAGTGAATTATATAAGAATGAAATATGGAAACACATGATCATTTTTATCAACTGTTAGTTTGGGATGGAAAAAGTATCCTTTCTTGCTTTCAGGAATGCTGAAATTTCTTTCAAATTTAACTCACAATTGCAGAACACGCAGTGCATTATTATGCTACTTGGAGAAGAGGAAAGAACAATGATAAGATGACTTTAGAGAAGAAGGGTGTATATCGGCCCTTTTCATACTGATGATGATCCTAGCAGCTTTAAATACACAAAAGATACTGCTGGAAGAAAAAAAAAAAAAAAAAAAAAAAAAGTGGTTTCTACTTTTTATGAAAACTTTTCAATCAAAACTTGTATAGGAGAATGCATGGAATGCATGAAAGGGACAAAAGAACACAATGGGCAGAGCTGGGACTTACTCATGAACACTCAAAAATGGAAGAAAAATAGTCATTTCCATAATGAGCTGTTATCTTGCTAATGAGAGAGTTGAGGAGGAAGGCACCTTACATTTTCTTGGAGAAGTTCTGTAGCTGAGACCGTCTACTCATGCCAGGATATGGAATGCTTACTTAATGTGAGAACAATTCCTCTGTGAAAAGATAGACCTTAGAAGTAAGTAGGAAATTACACCGAGCAGCCATGCACTGCTGCTGCTGGCATCTCAGCTCTCCCAGTTGGTCAGCTATGGAGGCTATGGAATCTTCCCAATGTGGAACACTGAGTGGAAGAAGAGAAGGGACTGTTCCTGTAGCTCTTAGTGTCTCTTCAGAGACACAGACAGTAACCAGCTGTTTAAATATCAGAGAGGATTTTCTTGGATGGCCCAGTCAGCCAAGCCAGTCTCTCCTCCATACATTTTCTCCCACCTCTTACAAATTATCACAATTGCCACTGCTAATGAAGCATCTCTGGTGAAGAGAACAGCTGAGAAAACATAAGTACTGAAGTTTTTATAGTACCCAGTTAAAAAAATTTAGCTTCTTTAATTTTTTCTTTAAACAAACCCACAAACACAACAATCGATCATTTTAATGGATTCCAGCTGAAGAAACTATACAATGCTGAGATATACTTTGCCTAAGATAAGGCTGTCTTCTCACTTTCCATCATTTTACTATCTGCTCAACTGGTTGGCAGTTATGATGTTGACAGTTTAATCCTAATTTCTAAATCAGTGTCAACAGCTATTTCTTTCTCTGGAAATGATACAGAGAGACCATAAATGATGTAGAGCACTATGCCAAACAAGCCCTTTTCTTTTGGCACATCAAGAAAAGAGGAAAAAAAAAAAAAAGAGAGAGAGAGGAAGAAAATATCTTCACAGCCACTCCTTTGTAGGAACCAGCAAACTAAGCACAATGTGAGAAATATTTTCCCAGCTAGTGTGCGTAGTTGTGACTGTCAGAAGATGTGACCAAATTACATTTGATCTCTCTGCTCGTTGAAGTTACAGATAGAAGTGCTTTAAAATTGAACTGGCCAAGTCAAGAAATCCTACTCGATGAATGATTCTGCACTTTTCTCAAATTGAGATACATCACCAGCATAGGAGAGACAAGGGGTAATGACTTTAATCTGAAACCAAATTAAATCTACCTTTACTAAGGGAGGAGGAATGATACAGAACATGTAGCAATTCTTACATGTAAATGTAAAAATGAAAAATGTTTGTCAGCAAAAATGTTAATCACTGCACTTTTATTTGAAAAGCAGTTGTTAGTGTTTCTAGGATTTTAACAGCTTCCAGGAATTCACAAATTCACTAACTTAAGCAATGAGTCTGGATCACATTTATACACAGAATGATTTGTTTGCTTTGATTGTGAGGCTGTGGCTGTGTAGGGCTGTACTGTGATGTTGACATGAGGCCAAATCATAGAATCTTAGAATGGCCTGGGTTGGAAAGGACCACATGTATGAATGAGATGGCTTAATTTATGCTGCTGCACAAAGCTTGGGAAGTAAAGTCTCATCTCCTCTTTCATTTTTTGTTACAAGTGGGTATGCCCTGTAACAGTCTAATCCACTGGACTGAATCCCTTTCATCTTCTTCTTCTTTTTTTTTTAATATATATTTTTGAACAGGAATTCCCTATTGTTGTTGGGGCACCAAAACAAAAATGAACTGTAGTTTTTTTTTTTTTTTTTTTTCCTGAAGTAAGTTTGAAAGTATGAAGTTTTTTATTATGGTTTTTTTTTCCTGTTCTAATGAGATACTCAGGGACACGAATTATTCAGCTGTCAAAACACTTGTGCCATGGCTACAGGCAATGACTGTATGGCAGACCCACAGCAACAGCTCTTGGCACATGCTTGTAGTCATTCTACCTGTATTACTGTCTGATAGCATGAACAATATTAATTCAGTATGAGTCTTGTGAAGCTTATTAAGAGTAGATTGCTTCTGAATGCTTCTGAAAAGAAATGCTGTTGATTATCTATCTAGGAAGTCTTCTGTAAAAAGCATCTTTGTCTCCTTCCCCTTCCGCACCCTCTTCTCATGTAGCTTGTGCCACCCGGTTCTGAACTCTGCTACAGGAAAGTGCACAATATCCTCAGCTCCCACTGGAACAAGGGCAACCCCGTTCAATATGTAGCATATCCTCAGCATCTCACAGGACGTGGTCTTTAGGCTCCAGCTCACAAACACATGGGCTTAAGTTAAGCATGTGAGTAGTCCTATTAATGTTGAAGTACTTAAAGTTAACCATGTATGTAATTGCTTGCAGGGCTGGTTCCTTAATTAGCTACACTCATCCTTTAATCCTCCCTATCTTTTAACCTCTGTACTGTTACATGACTCAATTTCTTTAATCAGATAATGAACATTAGATAAATTGTTATTTACTGCTTCTGTTTCAAGACTTGAACTAAAAAATGATGGTCTCTGGATAGCTCCTAAACACAACAAAACCTAAAACACAGTGAGAGAAGAAGTTTGCAAGTTTTGAAGAACGTTCTAACTTTTTGTTAGATGAATGACTTTTCAGACTTCCTGAAATCATGCATGGATTTCCTGACGGCATTTTTATCTAAGTTTAAAAGTTACACATTCTTTGTGTTAAAAAAAATAATAATTACATAGTCAAAGCAGCAGCCAATCAAAACTGAAATTCATCAGTGCAAAGATAGCAGTCAAGTTCTAGAAATACAAAACAGCACAGAAAAAGAAGGAAAAGGAAAATGAAAAGAAACACGTGGAAGTGAAGGGAAAGGTAAAACAAAAAGAAGAGGAAGAAGAAAAAGAACACTGACAAAAGTAGTTTGGAAGATGCCATTTTCCAATTGAAGTTTTTCACTGGAAGTGTGTGTGAGCTGCAGCTGGTTGTGCTGCCTGCTTTCTACCAATGTCTCCTTACCAAGTGTAAGGCTGCCGAGAGGGCAGGAAGAACTTTGGTGCAGTCTGGCTCACCGATTTCCCTACTCCCTTGGCCTATTTTTTTCCCAATTTTTAATTTTTTTTCTTTCTCTTAGTTCGGCACATTAACATTCCTCTAAAATTTAATTATGCTCCCTCACGATTCCCCAGAGCCCTCTGCTTGAGCTTACTTTCTCCATTTGCTTTAATTCTAAGTAACGAGCACCTATACTATACTTTGCAGGAGTCCAACCCCCTGTAGTTTCCTTTACTCCCTCCATATGCTGCAAGCTGTCCCTTTTGGAGAATTGCCCTGTAGCTTGACTGGGGGCCTATTCTTTCTCAGATGATTTCCCTATAAGGTTCACTGCTACTGAGAGCAGGACTACTGACAGCATACATTTTGAATCCAGCCATGAAAATTGCTTCGTGATAATCTTTACCAAATGCTGCATTACATGGTACAACATTTGCTACTGGGCTGGGGATTCTTCTCTCCGTTTGTAAATCTGCTTTTATGACCATATTATTTTGAACACTTCATTTCATGCCTAGTACTGAAAAAGGAATAAAATATCACAGTAAAGCATTAGATGCTTACCTAAAAAGCGGATGCTAGCCTATCTAATTTTCTTACAGTATTGCTCACTTAATATAGTGAATAAGCCCGAGGTCCAACAAGATTCCTTCATAATGCATACTGAACTGTATCACTTTCTTCCTCGAGCCGGTTTGCCATTGAGCCAGATGTATCCTACCCATCTTCTCATTACTATGATCAATCTTCTCTCTGCTGATCAGAATTTAATCCTGTTAAATCACTAGCCTTGCAGTACATGTCTATCACACACACGCGTGCTTGCCACAGCAGATTACTGTAACTGCCTTTATTTTTGGAACACGCTCTCTAGGCTCCCCTGGGTTAATCCTTACAGCCCTGCTGCACAGCCACAGGGAACTTGGGCAGCACAGCCCTCTCGCAGGGCAAAGCAGTGCCCAGAGGGTGCGTGGATCCCCCTGACCTGAGCTTCAGGTGGGGAGAGACAGAGCAAGCAGCACAGATCTGCCTTCCACCCAACCCAGCTGCTCGCTGCTCAGCTGCAGCTGGGAGCAGTCAGCACCACTGGTCCGTGCAGGCTTCGATATACCCAGACGCAGTACAGTCTTCTCAATTTTACTGACATTTTTGATTATTTGCCCTAAGACAGTAATAGAGCGATAAAGGTCTTGACTATGGGAGAAGCACTCCAAGTCATTTAGCAATTTGTAGCTGCCAATGTTTCAACTAGTTTGGATCACTAGAGGGTGCAGATTAGCCTCTTCAGTCTCAAAGTGGACGTTTGTATTGTGACATATAGACCCAGACAGCTCCTGATTTCCAATATTAAGTGCTTCAGACAGGAGGAATGAATTACTTACTTTGAGTCTGCCTGTTTCAGCTTTCCTTTTACAAGCACACACTACTGAGGTGCAGTGTTACATAGAAAAAGGCATTTTGTGCCTCCTGTTCCTATCATATATATGGAAAGGTTTTGTCAATATCAGCATTAAACAGAATAGCAACATAAAAAGTTAGGTATGGCTTATTTAGTCTTATGATAGTCTGAAAGCAGCGCACTCAAGTTATATATCTCATTTTAAAAATAGAATATACAGCCTAATGGGATTTCTAACCAATGGTTGAGCTTTTATTTTCAGATGAAATGTACAGAATTTTAGTACATTCTCATTCCTTTCACAGTGTGACTTGCCAAACTCTTTCCCTGACCTTACCACTTTCACTAACAGAGTTCAATAATTCAGCATTCTCTCACAATAACTGTTATATCCAAATCTATTCTTTTGTTTATGTGGCACTGGTTTTAGATCACATTTTCATCTAGCAGTTGCAGTGAACGACTTGGATTTGCAAATATCCTTGCCAGGGAACTAGTGGTTTGGAAAATAACGAGTAAGAAAAAACCCTCCTTGTTCTCTGTGCCATTCTCTGGGGGATAATGGTGATGAGCTAGAAAGCAGAGTGGTCGAGCAATGTTCTCCTGTACAATAATCATCTAATTGTCCCAGGAGGTGCACAGAACAGCGTCCTGAAACCCCTCACTGAATAAGAGTCCCCGTCCAGGTGCTTAATTAACAAAAAATTCTGCATTTAAGGCTAATTAAGAAAGTCAGGATCAGTCAATCAAGAGCATATCTGAAAGTACTGAGCTTAGTGGATCTATGACGTTCTAAGCTATTGGAACAAAGAAGCACGGAGTGTTTATAAACCTTAGCAGAAAGAAGCAGTTGGGATTTTTGTACATTATGTGCGGCTGGATTCACTTGCTGGAACACAGGTAGATCAATAAATACTATTTAAATGAAAACCTTTGACTCTTCCCACACTTGTACTTAGTATTTAACTTGTTAAAGAGAAATTTATTTTATGAAACAGTCAGGAGTTAAAATGGGAATTTGATTCTTGACAATACTCAAATCCACTATGCTGCACAGTGAATACTATAGTTTTCACTACAGATAGCAAAATGAGTTCTATAGCAGGAATGGACAGGCAACTGAAAAGCTGAACCAGGTCCAACCACGTGTTAGGAAAAGGGGCTGCAGAAAAATAAAGACACCGACTCTTCATCATTCTTTGTCAGAAATAGAAGAATCTGAATAGAGAAAAGTGCATTGTAAAGGTAGAATAATAACAAGAAAAACAAAACATATTTTTCTTCTATGATAAAATATAACATTTGTGTGCTCTGTAGAAGCAGCATTCACATAGGAACTCTGCTCTATTTGCCTGCTGCAAGCAGGGCAAAGAGGATAAGTTCTGCTGAATCAGTGCCTGGCCCTGGGCAGAAGCAGGCAGGGAGTCCCTGTGCAGGTGACTGTGATGCAGACACTCAGAGATGGCTCAGAAGACAATCTGATGAGAGCTATGGGGCTTTCAATGTCCAGTTGGAGCAATGGCAATGCTAATGACAGGTTGAATTGGAAAACAGAGACAGTTCTCATCTCTAAAAGTGACAAACCTCTTCTGTGAAGCTACAGACAGGGCTGTGACTGGTCTTGATTCTCTACTAAGAGTTGGAAAAATGTGGCACTGATAGCCACAGTGACCAGCTAGTAGGGTTTGCAACAGTAGCCTGTCAGTAGAGAGATTTAAAGGGCTGATTCCACATGGAATATTTACATGAGGATGTTGTGCAGAGAAATGTATGGTAGAAATTTACAGCGCACATAAATTCCCATATGAACATCTCCTCATAGTCAATACTTGAAAGTGGAGCACAATAGGAAGCAGCAGGAAATAAGATTGCTTTTCTTCAGCTGTGGAAGTCTGCACAAAGCAATTGTGTTGGAATTGATCCTATTCAGTCAGAGTTGGAGCTTAGAAGAGAGGCTGTTTAATCACATCTTAGTTAGTTCTAGTTCAGTAGTCCATGCTTGGGAAAAAAAAATCAACAGCAGCATCATGTACAAAAATAACAACATCATTAGATGAAAAAAATTGAATCACAGTTCCTAAATCTACTGAGATAGATCTTAAAATCATAATCTTCTGCTCATGATTTAGGGGATAAGAAGCAATATCATGCTTTTTTTTTTGCTTTTTTTAAAATTTAAATAATCTATCCACATGTATTTTTTGAAAAGCAAATGCAAAACCATGTAACATATTTCTTACAGAAGCACCAGCGTAAGAAAGGACAGTTCCTTGGCTCAGGGAAGATTTTGTAGGTATCTTGGATTTATTCTCTGGTACAGTGTTAAAAAAAAAAAATCACTACATTTTCTTTGTTCTCCTCTTTTGTCTCTCACTTTTCACTTGCATTCTTCCTGCCATTTTCTGAACTTGTGTCTAGATCAGTGAAGAGATCCTTGGCCCTCCACTAATCATTAGCATTTTGAGACAGAATCAAGTCAGTGACCTATGGATTAAAAGCACTACAGCCTATTACCATCTACCAGGGTAGTTTGCCCCAATGTTAAGTGCCATTTAGCAAAGAGGTCCTCTAGTTTGTAATCTTCTAAATTTATTGTCTAAAAAGGAATTAATTTTAAAATAATTAATGCCAGTTTAAATTGCTATGATGTATCTGCAGGCTTCTGCTTGCTCTAGCTCTAAGTACAATACAATTCACTCTTTTCTATCCTTCACGGTTCAGTCTCTATAATTGCAATTCATGGTCAAGATATCTGTCGACACATTGCTCCTTTTGCTGGTTGATAGTTCATGCAATAATGCAAGGTATCTGCCAAGCAGCACCTGTCTTTTTAATAATTTAAGGTATTAAATAAATAAAATGGAGTATGCACCCACTGCATTATTTTCCTTAAATTCGTTCATTCCTCTCATACACATTTAATGATAAAAGCTGGATGTTAAGAGATGCTGATTTGTCATCACCACAGAATGTAGAGGTGCAACCAGGGAAAACTTTGCTTTTCTGACTTATTGTTTTACTTCGAGAGGAAAAGACAGTTCTTCAAGCTGCTGCCACTCTCAGTTGCTCAAATTAGGCAAGAAGCATGCATAAACTCAGCATATTTGTATTTCCTGTGGTATTAAACAGCCATAAACAAATTCAAATTCATGCAGAAGTTGAATACAATGTGTTTTAGAGTATGAATTATTTTGAATTTGAAAATTAAGAAATTTCTACTTCCTGTATGCTATTTCTATTCCTTTATGCTGACATTTCAAATGAAATAGAGATATTGAGATATTGAGCTCAGCAACACTAGAAATTTAACTATAAATCCAATGTACAATGGTGCTGACTTTGTTCTGCTGTGGGCTCCACACAGAAGTATTGTGATGACAACGTGCCAGTTGCATGTGGTTTGAAACAGGAAAGTGCTATTTGTTGTTTGAGAGGTAGGGAACTGATCCTCAGAGACCAAATCCAGATCCTGAAGAGCTGTTCAAAGCTCTTCATACAGCCATGCCAATTGCAGTGCAGCTTGGCCACTTTGAGGCTCTGACCTGACAGAATTATCCAGCCTCAGAGCCAAAGTCTTTAGTGCAGAAATGATCGTGAATCTGAAGCTTTCATGCACTAGGCCCCAAGCATGAAGATATCCTTCTATTTCATTTTTAATATCTACTTTAAATTCTGTTTTTCAATCAGCATATATTTGAATAATCAAACATATTTATTTTTGTCAAGAGAAAGATTGAAATGTGAGAATTCACTGTTCTCTACTTTTCCCCCAAGCAATCTGCAGAAAGGCAGTAGCTGTATTTCACAGATAACATAGCCATTAGCAGCTCGGTCTGCTTCCCCTGACCAGTGGCATTATGTCACACATGAGTTTTGGCATCTGAATTGAAAGCAGCAGGTATCTACTTCAATTGATTTCTCCTATACTATTTCTAACATGCTATATCAATTCAGATAATGTATGTTGCTACTTATCAGAACAACAATTCTGATGTCTGAATAATAGTAATTTAAATATAAAACCCAACAATTAATAATGTGGAAGAGCCAGAGCTGGTGTGTAGGGGTTAGGGTGAGGATAAGGAGGGAATGCAGAAATTCAGGTACCACCTTCCTTGCCTACAGCATCTTGCAGCCTGAGGGGTTTCAGTGTGCTTCCAGAGCTCCAGCAGAAAGATCCACTCAATTACTGCAGTGCAGTGTGGATAATTTCAGAGGCATAAACAGGTTCAGACAGTCAAAGTATTAGCATGGTCCTGTCGTCCTGCGATATGAGGCAGTTCAGCAACATTTGAGGTTCTGAGCAGAGAGACCAGTCTGTCTATCTCCACAGCAAACAGCCTCTACTAGCGATCATTTTAGCCCGTTACATAGGATCAAGCTAAGTTTTTTTCATACTGTGTGGAAGATAACAGCTCCTCTGGAGTGATGACAAAAAGAAACAACCACAAAGAGAGGAGAAGAGCAGCAAAAGCAGACACAGCAGCTCATGTCTCTGAGACCTTTGCATACTGACAGGCCTTACGACAGAGCAAGTGGCCACTTCCTGTAGCCTTATCAGTCCCTCTGAAATGCAGCAACAAATTCTCATCTTAAGCTGAAATGTCTTCCTTTGATCAGAAGCTCACAGCAGCAGGGACAAGAGTCAGACATGACAGTAAAAGGGGCAGTGTTATTTGGTTCCCTTCATACACTTCCTCACTCCAGCAAGGCCCTGCACAATGCTGCAGGTAGAAGATGGCTGGATGGGACAATCACCGTGCTTCTTGTGCTCCACCTGCCCCTCTTGCACTGATTTATTTCCCAGGGATCTGGCTGTTTTAATACCAGAATAAATCTCAACTTTTTGTTGACTAATTTCTGTCACACTATTTCTAGCATCCAGGCTTTGCCCCCTGTAGGGTTTTGTTCTGCATCATAGATTGTATGCCATGCAGTCAGATTCCTGGCTCCTGCCTGAAGGCTTTGAGTTTTTGGGAGGCCTGTGAAACCTGGTGCTTCCTATTGCTAGAGCCATTTGCATCCAAATCCCCAAGCGAGCTTGCACAGGCTCAGCTCTTCTCTGAATCTGGCCCTAAAACTTTTAGTTATCTACATTTTGTGATCAACAAAATAAACTGATGGAACCAATGCTGTGAAAGTTGAAGGTGTTTGCTAAAAACAAGGGACTTTTACTCAGTGAGAGGGATTTAGGAAGAAGTGAAGCACTCACAAAAACATCCACTTCCCCATGTACCCTGGAAGCATGTGAACCCAGAATTTTTCTTTTTGTGCCTCAGATCAATGGAATTTGAAGAGAAACGAGCCCCAGTACCCCTCAGCTAATTGAGATGTACGGCTTTGCAGTCAGTGCTCTCTGAGGCTGCCTTGCGACTCTGCTCACAGATGCGAGTGGGAGAATGGAGCTCCTGACTCAGTTGCAGCTGCACCTGCAGCTGAAGAGGGGAAAGAAGGATGCAATACTGCCATTCTCCTCCTGAACAGAAAGTTAGCAGCCACCCAAAAAGCTCGTGTTCATGCCCTCTCTACCCAGACCTGCCTTGCAGAAAAGTGTTTTCAGGAAGGGCAGTTACACTGCCTCCTATGTAAATTGCATGCTCACATGCATTTTCACTCTCTCACTCAGCAAAGCTGAGTGAATATCCCTTCTGGGATATTTTAAAGAAGAACATGATTTCTTGGGGATGCAAAGACAAAGCATGCAGAACCTCTTTGCACACGCATAGCCAGCACACAGGTGACTGTGGATTTGCACCACATGACATAATTGGCACTTGGACTGCAAGTTGCTCAGACTAAAGACCCTGTGATTGACTTGTGTTGTCAATTAGTGTGCTCAGCAATGGCATTATGAATGAATTACATGAGCAGATTGCCATGTGACATCACTGGCCTACCATGTCAGGCAGAACATTTTATATCACAAAATAAATTGAATGGAAGTGAAAAAACGCCTTGGCATATTTAAGGTAAAAACCGTTTTCTCGCCCAGCTGTGAAAGGGGAAAAAGAAAAGATTGTTTGCACTAGTGTGCACATGTTATAAAGCTGTCATTTACAGGAATGAAAATAAACTCCCTTTTTACTACTGACATAGTCTAATAACCTACAATCCTTGATGCAGAATCTGCAAAGAGCTAATGACTTCAGGACTTGCTGACCCAGTATGGGCTCTGTTCCCAGAGTCCTACTGAACATATGGGGAAAATAGCCAGGTTTTGTTCAAACACAAATATTTGCTTGAGCTGAGCCCAGGACCAATGCTGTGCAACCATTATCTTGGGAAAGGAAGTTTTGTTGCCAAGTAAAAATTTAATCTGGAAACTGAAAGTCAGTAAGAAATAGAGTTGTTTCCTTAGGACAGTCCTTTTCTGCTATGAAAACAAAATCCAAGGTAAGAGGAGCAGATTGTAAAAAATTGTGCTATGATGATATCTAAATACATCCTAAAAAAAGATTTATGATTTTAGTCTAGTCCTGAAGGGAATTTGCAGAACTGCAGGACCACTGGCACTGATGTGGGGATTGCAGACAGCACAAATCAGGCTCTAAATAATGGATCAAAAAGAGGAGCCTCAAAAGCTACTTTTTATTGTACTTTGGGGAATAGCGCAGACTATTATAAAATACTGCAGGTTGTGAAGCTCCAGTAGTCTCACGTAGTTAAAAGAAAAAAAAGCCTCGAGGAAGGCAGGGAAAAGTCAGTGGTAGTGAGTAGAGCTGTACTTCAGTACAGAAGGGGACAGCGGTACCTCAGGCAGGTGATGGGGCTCAGCACCCTGCCCCATGGGCAGCCATACCACACCATACATTGCAATGACAATATGCAGACTGGCCCCTTCCAATCCTACATTCTTCTAAAAATAAAGGTGATTATATGGCCTTGGTTAATAAGAACAATTGCGTGGAGATAATATTCAGATACATTCCGTTGATTGCTGCTACCCCATGCCAATTATCTAAACATGGTCACACCAGGAACTACCTCCTCTTGCATCAAAAGAGCAGGCATCAACAACATGTAACAACCCTTAGTAGTTCAAGCTTCAAAAAACAAGATCGATCCGCCCTCAACAAAATTTCTGCAGCATGTTTCCTTGTAGCTTTGGGGTTTCTTCACATTTGATTTTTTGTTAGAAAAAGAAAAAAAAAAGCAACAAAAAAACCCACAACCCCGCTACCAGTTCAAATATGTAAATTAAAATACACCAGAGAGCAGCAGTTTAATTTAAGCTGGAACTTAAAGAGGCCAATAGCAGTGAATGCTTGGCTATCTTGAAGTGAACCAAGAGCATGCTTGCCAGACACGATCTCTCGTGACCAGCTCTTTGGAGCTACATGCAAGATTCAGTAAGAAAACAGATGGTACACTAGAGCTTTGCTTCATGAAGAATAATAGATGAGCAGATAGAGCCTCTCAATCTCAGAGTGGCACACTGGGTGATCAGAATCCTAATCACAACCGCGCTGTGATAAAAGACTCTGGATGAAAAATGAATTAAGGTGGTTTGGTCTGTTTTATCAATAAAAGTAATAGCAAGACATATTTCTTACAATTCTTTAAGCAGAAGAAAACTCACAAGAGTGATACATACTGCTTCTAAAGCAGTATGAAGTCGGATAAATCACACTGTCCATTTAATGGTTGCACATTTGTTTCCACTGTATTATCAGAAAGATTATTCCCCACATTCTGGGAAAATAGATAAGAATATACAAAAAATATACAGACCGAAATTCCCCTTCTGGCATCTTTTGTCTCCTTTCTTTGAAGGCTAGTACACATTAGAAAACAAATCATTTGCTTTATGTTGCACTGTTTTGTTATTATAATACATTATAAACTAATGCCGAATTCTGTCATCTAGAAATATCTGAGCATGATTTCCATATTTGAAAAACAATTTCACGTCAAGAAGGTAATAACAAGTGAAATAACATCAATATAACTAGAATATTAGGACAGCCTGAGAGTAATGACATTGCAGCCTAAGGTATTAGAAGGAAATAGCTTAAATTATTCAGCAAGTAAACTGATGTCATGTGGTCAATGCACTGCATGTTTCACATATCCCAATTAGAATTAATGTAATAATAAAGATTGATTATTAAGTAATAAGCACTGGCCAAACAAATTACTGTAAACATAAGTCAAATCTTCTAGGACAGCATCTCTCTCCCTCCAGCTTAAACAACAGCACTTGACACAAACCAGTACCGAATAAGCAATTATTTAGAAATATTTTCTGACTTCCTCATCTGTCTTGAAAACATAGATCAAGTCATCTCAGAACTCACTATAAAATTTCTAATGCTGTTTACTCAGTGCGTTACTTTCCAAGATGTGATAATCCCCAAAGTAGTCTTCAGGCTTACCTACACAGAACTGTACCTCAGATAGCCGTGCTGATTATAATTAATTGTGGTAAACATATTTTTCTTTGTATTGTACAAGCAATTTATTTCATAAAAGTAGAGTAGTTCACAGACTTCTAGGTTATTGGCAGTTATTTTACTGAAAATGGTGATATACGCTACAGAGGTTTTAATACTGAATTGACTTCCTTCACAAATGATGATTCAAGCTGCGTGAGAACCTGTGAGGCCCCGCGGTTTTTGTGAAATACCACTCCCATGTCCTTGTTTCTCGGATGGTGCACGTTGTGCCGTGATACAGTTAGCATAGAATATGTCATAACGGATTCTTTCTAATTTGGTGGAAAAAGCACATTTTCATCCTCAGATACAAACTTATCCACAGATCTAAAAATAAAGCTGGATCTTGGATCCAAGGGGCAGATACAAAAAGGACTTAGTAGTTAAAAGATACTACAGGAGGTCTCACACAGCCTTAGGACCATGATATTCAACCTCATTTCATACATAAGCACTGTCAGAAAACCTATGAACTATCTATGTAAGCCCTTTCAAGTCCTTCATATTTGTTTTTAGCTTTTCCAAGTAATTCCTATTAAACAGAACTTCTGGTACGGTGCTATTGCAGCTAACTTGCTCTCAGAAGCTGTTATATCATTACCTAGTGCCGTGCAGCTCTTTGGGCTCCATAAATCTATAAGCATGCTGTTCTAAGTGGTTTTATTGCTAACAAACTAGCAACGAAATGGAAACAGAAGAGTGTCCACCTGATGGAGGACAGCACTGCTATGAAAAGGCAGATCCATTTTGCTGATTGTATGAAAGACAGTGAAATACACCTTCTAGGGGCAAAACAAACTAATGTCAATCCAAAGGGTTTACTAGAAACAATAGAATACAAAATTGATCAGAACATAAATATAAAACTAGCAGGATTTAAAGTAGCATAGAGAATACATCTCCCACATGAGGATGTTAAAGATGGAAAACACGAAGCCTTTGTTCTAGATTTCTTTACTGTGAATGTCTGTCTGCATTGTACGTTGCCCTGGTCTGTACACAGATGAAATATTCGATGTGGTGGGAATCCATCTGGCTTTTTCAACTACAGTCCAAGGCTACAGTAAGCCAATACTCTCAGAAGTCGCTAGAAAAAATGGCAAGCTGGAGAGACATTAACTGCTGTTTCTAAATGTGCAAATAGTGAATGAATATAAGACTGTTACTTAATATTCCAGATACTTTAGAATTCATGGCTGGTTACAGAGAACTTAACCGAGATATAGTGTTTTTGAATGCTTGTTCAAACACATGTTGCTCTCACCAAACGTGCCTCTCAGAGAACTGTGCAGTTCTACCCTCCATCAGATTTATATGCCATACGTTCCTAGATCTTGAGATAAACTAGCAGGCATCTGAGAGAGACCCCAAATGAAATATTCATGAACTTTCATAACATTCATTACCATTTTATGATTCTCTTTACTTGGTTGAACAACAACGCTTTCTAGCAGTCTATTAAATCAGCCAGCAAACTTTATAAATCACCAGATAAACTACATGAATCTGTCACATCTTAATGTACTGTCTGGGCTCCAAAAATACTTGAGCACATGGCAAAGTCATACTACTTATGAACCTATCTGCTGCCATTCTTCAACATTGATTTTTCTGGGTAAACTCTGACTGTATTAGGAATTCACCATCTTTTTAGGATATAGTTTGAGCTTAGTAGATAAATATGCCAAAGGATCATGTAAAATCTAACAAATACACATTTTCCACAATGTTGAAAATACACATAGCTTACGTAGAAAAAAATACAAATGTGCCAAACTCATCAAATAAAATCTTGTTGAGCTATAGTCAATAGAATGAAAATGTTCAAGATCCAGCTAAAGCTCTGCAAGGCTGCAAATACTGGACTAAAAGTCAACTCAGTCTTCCAGAAGATGATGCTAAATCCTAGTGAAGGAAAATGGAAACAAGTGGAATTGCTGAGGATGCAGATGACCTCAAGAAGAATCAAATCTGTCCATTTCCATTAACATTCTGTCATCTCTTATTTCAAGGCCTTCTGGGCACAAATCTTCCCAGCTGCCTGCAGTAAACTTTAACCACCTGCCTCTGCAGGCTAACAATAGCTCTCAAGACAACTTTTACCAACGAATTGCTGCTGAGTATAAACATACTCCGTTTATCTGTTGTATTCGCTATAGACAACATAGCACCTTCCTGGCTTCTTCCCTGGTTGTATTTAACTTTGCTTAGCCTGTCTCTGCTGCTTGCTAAAATACAGGATCTAAGTAGTCTTAGCAGTTCTCTCACAACTGACTTCAGACATGTCAGCTCACTCAAATAATGTGATTCAGAAAAAAAAAAAACTGTAACTCCTGGGGGAAAAAAAATTGCTACATCTAAACTGAAATAAAAATATCAACTACCACCTGGATTTATTTGCTGTAATTGCATCTGACACTTGCAATATTTTCCACAGTATCTGTTCTGTTGATAATGTTGTACAAGGTCACAGTTACTGTACCTTTTCTGTTCCAAAATTTCTATTTTCTTATCTTAACTTTGACCTCTCTTCTACTGAGTACTGATTCTCATCGATCTGTGTGACTTCTGCCCCTGAAGCTATAGAAGATTAAGTATATTTTGAAGCTAATTTCTCTCCTCTAAGCAGCTGGTAGATAACTTAGAAATCATTTACAAACAGGATTAACCCCTTGATGCCAGTTCTCTAGTTCTGTGTTTGAAGTTAACCACTTGGTTAAGTGCTTTGCCAAGGCAGGGAAACAGACCCTGGTTCAGGGCCCGTGGCAGCAGCAGCAGACATTTAACAAGGCAAAATAACCTTTGGATTAGACTAGGAATATTCACAATGATTAAAAAACATTTGACATGTCTCTGTATTTACGTTTCCTTTTTAAAATGGATGCCAAAGGCTGAAAGCTTCCAAGCAGACTGTAAAACTTTGGTAGATACATTTAAAGTTATAAAAGCTTTAAACTGTTAGCCCAGAAAAGATCATAGTAAGTCATATGAAAAGAACAAGCACCGTAGGGAAAATGTTTATTATGGACTTGTTGACATTCTAGCTCCTCTATAAAATATATATATTTTTAATTAGTCCTTCAAGTTTCGTACTACTTTCCTGTCAATAGCATCAAACCAGAGATTTTGTTGTAGAACTGATTCTGAGCAAACTGCAAAGTAACTCCAGGCCTCACTTTGCAGGAGGCAGCTGAGTTCAGCCCAGCATCTTGGTTCTGGATTCATAGAGAGCACTAGAGAACTCCTGCTACTTCAAATAGCAGCTTATTTTATTTTTTGTGATTCAAGTGTATCATAGAAAGTTCTAACATCTTTTGTATATTTTATAAATGCTCCTCTGGAGACCATGTTTCTAAAAGAGTAGAGTACAAGGGTGAAAGACCCTTCACTATGTCAGGTCTGAGCTTCTTTTGAAGAAGCCTGCAGTTTACATTACAGATGCAGTAAGTAATGAGAAATGTGTGTCCACTACCAGCTGAATGCGAGATGTTCAACTTTTTAATTGGGAAGAACATTTGCTTTGCAGATACTTTTCCAAATATGATTTATTGTACCTGATTGCAACAGAACTAAGCATTGCTGTGTGAGCAATGTGTCAGAGATGCTAAGACAACAGAGCGTCATAGATAGAAATCAGTGCAAGTTTCCCATTAAACAGTATAAACATTACTCGTTAATCAAGAACTTCTACAGAAGATTTTTTTTCTTCTAAAGATTTCAGATTATGACATTTTTAATTTAAAATTTTATCTAACTACACTCTCACCTTTTCTATCACGAAGCCTCACTTTCACACTCCAACCAGATTCTCTAAGCAGTGCTAGGTCAACATTTTAAAATATTCAAAGCTAATAATCTAATAAGCATTATTACACAGCTAGCTTCCTCTCCACTGGAGAGAAGATAGCAATTTTGTTGTGTTTTATATATAAAAAGAATAGAACCTAACATGAAAATTAACAGCTGAAATCTGCTGATTGTAAAGTACTAACTGTAAAGCTGCCCTCACTCTTTCCTATTGAACAACAATAACATCACTTTGGAGCTTGTCAACAATTTGCCAGATGCTGACTGAATTTGTTCTGTACCACTGAAATGACTGTAAATGAAGGATACAAGTGTAAAAATGGATGCTGTGTGCAACTTATTCTTCTGCTGTAAATATAAACCTTACACATTTTTTAAAACTTATTCTTTATGCATATTCAAATTCAATCTACTGCATTGGCTAACCTTGAAGACTTCAGCTTTTCAATTTGAGATATTTTATGTAAAGATTCTCTTCTGTTTCTGAAGTCATGAATGTGATAGTTTTATAGATAAGAAACTATTCCAATGAAGATAATTTATCGCAGACCAAAAACTCATTTGCTGTAAACTGTCACAGCTCCATAGGATCCAGGTTTATTTTTATCAGTATCATCAAAAATCTTTGATGCATAGTACAACACATCATAACAGTACCAAAATTATTTTTGTTTCTAAGAAACTGCTTTTGATTTTACTTATTTTAAATTATATATTAAAAAAAAAAAAGTTTTATTTTAGAAATTGTATTGTTTTGTAACCATATTATTTCTTTGCTTCCTGGAGCAATGAGCAAATTTGCTAAGGATTCAAGTTTTCAATTCCAGGTTGCACAAAACAATTTATAAGATTTGCTTATAGGTTTCCATCAGACTTCACAATGGCTTGGATTTTACTTTCTTAAGGATGGAACTCACCAGTGACAGTACCTTGGAGCAGCTTTTATTGTTGCAATAAAGTATTTCACATTTCAAATGGGGGAAGGTAAAATTCAATTGCTCCAATGTGTTTGTTCACTGACATTTGAGACATCCAAGGGTATCTGTGACTTCTATGTGGGACTGGCAATGGGATGCAGCACACAGGGGAGACCTAGCATGCTCCCATGCAGCAGACAAAGGCTTGATAGGAAACCCTGGACATCTACAGTGGCATTGGGTGCCATTAATTGTTCTACAAAGCAGATAACATTAATCCTCCCCAGTCACAGGGTAGTTGAACAGAAGTTTTCTGCTAAATTAGTCTTTTTGTTTGTTTATTTTCTTTCTTTCGTCCCTTTTTTTTCCCTGTGAGGGACACACATTGACATAAGCAGGTTAGTTAATGGACCTGCCCAGGTACACAGCAATGTGAGAGAATGTAACACTTGCGCACTAACAAGTAGAAACATAGTGTATCTTGTTTAGGTAAAATCACTACAGAGAGAAACTGAAGTCATAGAAGCAATTGTTTCCTCAGTCCTGAGAAGCCCTGTCTGAAGAAATTTTGTATCCTGAGGAGAAAAAGAGTGTCAGTTCCATTCCAATTCAGTTACCTAGTTTTGCCAGGACATCGGTTAACAAAGCTCGAATATCCTCTTCCTGACAGCGAAGGCAGATCCTCTGAATTCTCACTCAAAGGAGCTGAAGTTAAGCTTTTCTCAACCACTGTCAAAAAGGCTTACATTTAGGGATAAGATCTCAAGGTGATACAATCTAATATCATCCTCGATGGCCAAGCAACAAAACTTTATTCATTTAGTTACTTTTGTGATGGTAGCAAGGATTTTCAAGTTTGCTCTAGTGTCCTAGCTATGTATTACCCACTGCATCTTTCATCTCCAACAAGAAAAGCAGTTCTGCAAAAGCACACTTTCTTTCACATGACACTGGGGAGACTGCCTTACATCAGAAGAGCAAAATACCCTTGTCCAGACTCTGCATCCAGTTATATCAGCTTAGATTTTCAGTCACCAGTGGACATAATGTAATTATACAACATATGTATTATTATAATTGGCCATAATTGCAGTGCTTAGAGATAATGAGATGAAGAATTACTTGAAATATAGAGGCATAATCAATAGACAGTAAGTAGAAAAACAATTAGATAGCCTTTTAGGAAAAGTTTTTTTTTTCTTTCTTTTTTTTTCTGTTTGCTTTTAAATGGAATTTATTTTTTTGGAATTTCAGATTGTGAAATCCTGGCTAAAGAATGTATTCAGCATTTTTTGAATGGACAGTCTGGGACCCAGAAGCATGACAGATTTAAATTACAACTATGCCTAGATGAAAGATGAGACAGAGTGAACTTTGCATGGAGGAAACAGCAAATATTTCCTTAACTGTTGTCTGTAAAAAAAAAAAAAAAAAAAAAAAAAAAAAAAAAAACTTGGTGAATTTAATGTTAAAAAAACTGAGAGCACAAGAGAATCTCCAGCATCGGGCCTTGTTTGTAAGCAACTGGTGTGCACAGGCCAAATGGGCAGCATGAGGCCAGCTGCTCTGCTCAGACCTGGCTACAGATAAGCCTCTGCAATTTATACTTGCAATGCCAAGGCTTGCTTTGCAGCCTGAATGTTGCTGGGGCAAACAGGGACATTATCCTGGCCCTGTGCCCACCCTCTCTGACTCCTCACCATGAGCCATTAGCTGGATAAAAGGAGGTGTGGAAAGAAGGAAGACCATAAAAAGAAGGGGGGTTGGCCTCCATCCAGCTCAGCCAGACAGCACGTTCTCCATGGCTGCCGTAGGGTGGCTTTATGACCACTTTGGTGCCAGCCATGAGTACGACCACACCTTTATCGAGGCCGAGATTCTGGCCCACCGTCTGATCTGCTTTGCTGAGCAGATCTCCCTGCTCAGGCTCTCCACACAGCAGATGTCTATCTCCAGCATTAGATGTCTGAACGTCTTCCAATTCAGCAACATCAGAGAACAACTTCCCTCAGAATTTCAGAATAAAAGCTACAAAAATAGAGATGAGATCACTGCTAATGCTGAGCTAGTATATGAAAGAGGTGCCATTCTATAGTCACCATACAGCAATATATTCACTGATGTTTTTCAGCATGTCTGCACCAAAATTCACTACATAGGAGAAATATTTTCATAATATTACTCAATTAATATGAATGTTTTAATTGCATTATTATTTAAAATGCCTTCAGATACCTTAGACTGTCAGACCAAAATCTAAATGTTAAATGCTTCAGCTTCCCTCCTACAAATTTTTGGAAAGGGACAGCATGGTGCAACACTACTCTAATGTCACTTCTACAGGTTAAATAATGACAAAAAATGCTGCAGTTCTGAGAAAATCATTTTGTCTTTGATGAAACGTGATGAGATGGCACTTGATTCATGATACAAGCTTCATTAGCTAGTGGTGCTTTCCGAAAATCAAGACTAGCTGTAAACAGGATCCACCCATCCTTCCTCAGGAGTGAAACATCTCCCTGCCAGTGCCAGGCTGCACTGCCCGGGCTGTGGGTGCCTGTCCTCCCTGCCATCCTCACATCCTTATCATCAGAATTTTCAGTGTCTATTCAATGTTTTAGTGAATACTGTTTTTCACCTATATCCTGTCTCTATTTTTTATTAAAAATTAAACTTTTATGAATGACCTCTTAACTTTTTCTCCAGTTTTTGCATCAAATATTCAGATTGCTAGCAGTGTTGTTAAAGAAATATTTTTAAAACAAAACAGCTGATAAATAACAAAGTTAATTTTAATGCTATCTTAGACTGAGACCTTGAATTGGAAGACAAGCTTTTAGATAGCATAGTGGAGCAAAGAAAACTTATGAGTTCCTGATATATACGTTAAGCTACTATGTTTCTAAATATCACTCAAGCTACATCTCAAAGGTAGAATATTCTTATTTCCTAGTTGTTCTTTGTATGCAGGAGGATTAGCTGAAGGTAATCAGCATTAAGTTACACACCACATTTTCAGATGTTAAAACAAACAGCTTGGTAAACAAATCCACAGCACATTTTTTGATTCTTTGTATTTGTTTTCTTCTTCCCCATATGGTTCAGAAGTTGTATTAATCTTAATGTTTGCTCATTTTATATTTCTTCAAAAGAAAAAAAAAACCCAAACAACAAATTGTCAAATAAGTGTAATCCTTTTAAAAACATTTAAATCTCAAATGTGAATAATGTGATGGTTGTAACCACTGGTGATAGCTGAGATGAAACATCTGAAAATTAAATAGTATGATTTGATCAAATCTCTCAAATGCTATGCATCACAAAGCAACATAATCTATCATAATTTAGACAACAGCACAGAAGGGAATGGTAAGATGGCTCTAATTTTACCCTACATGTCTAGGTTTAAATTCTTAGCATGGTCCTTCTGATCATTACAAGACCAGGGGCAGCAATAAGGTTCCCAGGCACTGACTAGCTAGAACTAGCCTCCAGATACATGCAACAGTGCAGTTATTTGTCAGTTCTGTATCTAACTCAACAGAGTAGTAGGGGACTTAAATCTTTTATTTAAGCTATGGTTTTTGGTGCCTTGAAGAACTAAATTCTATTTTCCTAAATTTGCAAGCAATGTAACTGGTGAACAAAATAACTTGAACAGTCAGATAATGCAAATCAAACCATAAAGAACAAACAGCAACTACTTGTTCCAGCTACTCTGTTTCCTTTCAGCTTACAACCTCTCTACTTTACAGTTGTCTTTTTACATCCTTGTTTTCTCCATCACAGTTACTTAATTCCTAAAACACACTACACTACACAACAGTATTAATTTCCTGAACAGCTCTCCTCTGTGAATGAGGCAGTTGTGCTTCAGTCCCACACTGGCTGTCCACTTCAATTATCCTGGAGCCAGCTGAATTCTCACTGCGATCACAAGTGCTCTGCTAGCTGACTTGGTGATAGCAGGCTTGGTCTTTGAAACAACTCACATCTTGCATTCTCATCCCTTTCCTACAAATCCTTGGTGGCTTTTTGTTGTTGTTGTTCTTTATTTTTTTCTCCTCTCTGCTCTTTTCTTAGCTTTCACCACTTCCCTTAGTTAGAAGAATTGTTAAAGAGCAAGTTATTTTTGTTAAGTGAAGTTTTGGGCTGAACAGAACCCACAGCACTGCTGTGTTTCAGAGAGTTCACTGTATTGAGGTTCTATGTAACAGAATAGGCTTAAATGTTTCCCTTCATCAGAAAAGCCCTTTGAAGTAGGATCTACTACTAGCCTAAGCACAGAAACATTTTAATGCTAATAGTATCATCTGAACTGAAGAAGGTTTTATTTTTAGTGACTGAGATTACATTTATGCATCATCACCAGCATCACTACTGAGTAGGACACATTAGAGAACTGAAAACAGGTGACTCATATTTGCATCATCATGTTAGCTTCAGTTTTTCAGATCTATGATACAATTCCTGTTCCACAGAATTGCTAGTTCCCATCCCATTCACATCCTCAAGAATTTTAATTAGCAGTCAAAAATACCCCCAAAATCAAGCTAAACAAAATCCACCCCAAAATGAAAGTTTGGGTTCTCAGTACATGCCATCTGATGGGTACACTGGATCTGGGAGAACTTCAGTATCCCTGTGAGCACAATGCCTGTTTGGTATCCAACAGAGCCAGGAAGAGTCTGGGGTTGATTGCTGTCTGTTAGACTTTTCATCGCCTAATAAATGTACAAGAACCTGCTAACTAGATTTTTTTAAAATTATTTCTCCCTCTGCCCCCACATAGAATGCTTCCTAGAGTGCTTGCTGGGTATTTATGGTTTTGTGTCCCAGTAGTTGAGTGCTGCCATGTGAGTTTGGTTTCAAAATTTAAAGAGAAGTACTCCAATAATCTGTTCTAAAAAATATTCCAGCAACAGTTTTTCCATTGCTTCCAGCCTGCACATGAACAACTTTGTTCAGTTAGCTTCTGGCTATGATCCAGTGAGATGATTAGATGCTTGAATGAACTCAGAGAAATATTTTTACAGTGTGAAGAACTTGTGCTTAATCACTTGGGGGAAAAATATTCCATTTTGATTCTCAGCTACAGTACTTATCTTAAGTTGCTTAGTCACGTGAAACTATAATTTCACTAGCTAGTCAGGAATCCCTTTGAAATTTCACTTGCAGCATGCTTTGACTCACCAGCTTTGACCCTGATGTAAGGTCATCTGCACAGCTGTTTAAATAAAAATATACACCGTGATAACTCACGGTGTGCTCCAGTCATGCAGAAATGTGAGTGAGAATCTTATTGATTGCAGTGTCTGACAATGCCTGTTTGTAATTAGGAAATCTATAACTCTGGATTCCTCCTCTCTTCTCCAGTGCTATCCTTCCTCCAAATGGCAAAAATACCTTCGTATTCAA
The DNA here is from genome assembly GCA_037305975.1 of Chrysolophus pictus. NCBI lineage: Eukaryota > Metazoa > Chordata > Aves > Galliformes > Phasianidae > Chrysolophus > Chrysolophus pictus. The sequence goes on from CM074582.1 coordinate 22,897,163, forward strand.
ATAACACTCAGTTGGACTCCAAACCCAATTATGAAATGCAAGCATTTCTCTAATACTTAGAAAATTTCATTTATTCTACTTTCTCGGTATAAGCCCCTTCACTTCATGAGAACAGCTTTTTTAATTCATTATTAGTATCTGTAGAGGCATTCCTGCGATCGCCAGTGACTGTAACTGCATAAGATGCAAATACTCAGCTGACAACACTGTTCAGATATTGATCCCTCATCATTTCATCCAGCTGATAGCACAGCTGCAGTGCCTCATCCTGTCCCTTCCTGCCAGGTTACTGAAGAGCTGGGAGGTCTGAACCCTATCAGAGATGCTTTTTTTTTTTTTTTTTTTTTCCCCTCTCTGTTTCAACTTTAGCACCATAGTAGCTCATCAGTGTTTCCTAGTCATCTCCTCTCTAGCTCCTACTGCTTCATGTCAGCAAGAACGCCACAGGGCTTGAAAACACTGGAGGATTTTTATGAAAGCTGCTGAAGAGAGAAACAGAGCGTGCAGACAAACCAATGGAAGAAATCAAATATTTAAATAACACATGTAAAAGACTCCAGGCTTCTTACATAGCATCTCAGAAAAGAGTCAATTACTGGGCACTGAAAGAATCTAATAATAACCAAAGTAGGCCAAATGCAAACACTGTCATCCCGGCAAAAAATGTAAAAGAAGCTGTACAAATAGCAGTGAAGGTAGGCAAATATACACACTCAGAGCATGCATACCCTAGAGCACACTCACTAAATCACATTATGAGAACATGATCTACCAAGGTTGAGGAGTTCTGGATTCACCTACAGTTAAATTCTATCTGAAAGACTTGCCAGACCTGAACCACTGTGCACTGCAAAGCTGCCACAAAAACAAAACAAAACAAAAACAAATGAACAAAGAACAACATAGAAAAAACAACCTCAGAAAAAAATCATGGAAAGTACTTCTGTAGTTGCCTGATCCTTTATGATGACTGAGTAAGAAACAGTGTGCAACACCGTATCATCCCACTGAGCTGAAATGCAGAAGCATCAGTTAAACACAAAGAATGGTATGGATAATGCTAAAGGAAGCAAAAATAAAAGATCTGAATTTCAGAAAGTTTTCTAAAATACATTTTACTTCATTTCTGCTTTCAGTAGGTAGTGTTCTGCATGTATATTATGGCACTGACAAAATAGCAATGCATACCTATACATGCACTGCATAAGAACCCTTAATGAGACGCGTGCTCAGAATTACTCAGCGAATGTTGAAAAATAGGTATGTCAAAATGAGTTCTAGTGTAAGCTTTTTTAAAATAAACATACATATTAAAAAGAACCAGGATTCTCAGGAAGACTTCAGATCCAGTACAACAGGTGAAAAAAGTTCATCCTTCATTTGAAAAATTATTCACTAGGCTACAGTCTTTTAAACACTGTATAAATTACCACATTCATGTAAGATAGCATAAATTTGCTTTCCTGAGAGAGGTCAACTTATTATTCTTCAAGCAATGTATCTGTACTACCCTTGGCTTTTGCGATAAAAAGCCCTTAGTGACTCTGGGAATCGCTTTCTGTGGGCTCAGTGCTTTCCAGTGCCTTTCCCTGGGGATAGAAGGCTGCTGGCACTGGGACCATGCTGGGCTCAGGCTCATGGGCTGCCGAGTTCAGCCCCTCACCCTGGGATGCTCTGTGCTGGTGAGCACTGCTTCCCAGAGCTCCATCTTCATAGAATCACAGAATAGTTTGGGTTGGAAGGGACCTTCAAGATCATCTAGTTCCAACCTCCTGCTATAGGCAGGGACACTTCCCTCTAAACCATGCTCTGCAGTGCTGTGATTTAACACATAGGATGCACACATAGCCCTACGTAGAGGTGTCCATGAAATAAAGTGAAAGCAAATATTACTGTGGAGCCGGTACAGTAAATGGGAACAGTCAGTGACATGATTGATGACATGAGAATATACACAGCACTTCTGAAGCACAGCAAAGGAGTGAACTTAGAATGGAAATGTTATTCTATTTTGGGAAATACAAAGTGAGGGAGTAAGAATATAGAGTCATAGCTGCTCTCCACACAAACCAGACATACCAGACAATATCTTACCATTTCCTCCTTGCTTCTCACTCATCCTCAATTCAGAATGCTTCTCTTCCAAAACGTTTTTTTTTAACCAAGATATCTCTTTACTTTCCCCAGATTTACTTCCTCTGAGCCTCACATCAGCACTGCTGTAGCAGACCGGCACTGACCTGCTGCACTGAGATCCTCCACTTCCCTTCTCCTCCTTTCCATACAGTAACAAAAATAACTTGTCCTTTCAGAAATCGCTTGCACTGAAAATAAAAATACATTTCTTCTCTACTTTCATGGATTAATGAGTTACTCTTTCCCACAAAGCAGTGGAAACAGTCAGCTCCCCCTATTTCTGCCTCCCACTGCTGTTCCACACTGACTGCAAAGACAAGGTGCAAATTTTTCCTCGATCAGAGGGTGGCTGTTCAGCCATACCAGAAAAAAAGGTACTGAATGCTACAACATGACAATAACCAGAGCATGAGCTGGATTGTAGAGAGCTCAAACCACGCCATATTCTAATCCCAGGAAAAAGATCACTTTCTTTTTTTTTTGTCTTCAGGAAGTTTGATAATAATCAGTATCTTACTTTTATGTAGTAACATAAACCTTGTAACAGTTAAAAGAAGTCCTAATCTGATGGCTGTAAACGTTTCAAAGTATAGCATACCACTGTCCTTCTTCTGCCTCCCCTAGCTCCTCATGCTTACATTTCTCTGATGCTTTCCAACATGTGGAATTGTTCTCCTTCAAACACATTTCTCCCAGTGCTCAGTGAAAGCCAGATGTTTTGGTGCTCCTCTACATCTATTTAATTAGTTGCCATTTAACATGAAATAGTTATCACATGATGACAAATGCAAGGCTGCCTCCTTTGCATTCATTTCCATTAAGTCACAAATGCTTGCACCTCACTCTGATTTACCTTAGAATAAGCAAAGGTAGGAGGAAGAACCTGAAGTTAACTTCTGTGAGAGCAACTCCTGAGGCAGAGGGAAAGCAAAGATTTGCCTGGAGAACTACCCCAGGGCAGAGCAAGGCACACCAGAGGCAGCAGCTGCTAAGCTGCCCCTTTTGAGGGCAGACACTGCTGGTTTCCTCCATCTCAGCACCCTGCAGATGAAAGAAGGCTGACCCTTCAGGTCTTGCAGGAGCAGAATCAGGACTTTCAGAGAGGAGAGCATGAGAGAAGCTGCAATCAGTGTTTGGCTCTGCATCGAGGCCAGCTGGAGCACCTTCTAACCCCACTCTGATTTCTCTGTTGTGCTGAACCACCACCGGGATGGCTGCACGGCAAAGGAAACTGGGGCACCAATCCCAACTAGGAAAATTTCTTATAAACTACAAATCCTACAGCTACCCTTGTAAATGCAGGAATTACTTGGAGATAGTACAACACAGTATATCTTTTCTCCCTGGAGACAGATCTTGCAAAGCCTTACCTTGAGGGAGGGCTGAGGCTGTCCGTGGCCCTGCAGACACACAGATGGGAGGTTCTGATGAGGCTGCCTGATGTGGTCACAGGGAGGAGAGAGCTGTGCTTCAGCATCCCCTGTCCCTGCCTGCTCCAGCTGAGCCGCAGCGACAGAGCACTGAGCTGTCTGTCAACAGAAAGAGGGATTTTTTTTCTGTTGCGTAAGGAAGCAGTCAGACCTGGCTGTTCTCACAACTTGTTTCCAGCACAACTCTCTGCAAAGCAGGAGCTAGCACATCTTTCTTATCAATTTTTCAATCACCTTTCATAGGTACTGCCAACTCCATTCGAGCTGTCTTGTCTGAGTTTGTTACAGTGGGTGTAATTCTGTGATAGGGCCCAGGCCACTTTATGTAGCCAACTTAGATATTTGATATGTAAATCTCTTAGCTGATGATATCTATTTCATGCCTTCTTGTAGCAACAGAAGATGCTACTATTCTAATACGTAATGACACCAGTACAAAGGATCTTTTAGTCCTTAATGATACAGAATAGTTGGAAGCTGCAACAGTACTGCTTGAATGACTCTTTCTATAAAAGCTGTATTTTAATAGAGATTTATTTCAATTTACATCACCACTTACCAATTTCTTTGGCCTTTACATTGAATTCCATTTAATGTCAAAGAGGAGTAATCACATGTGAAATGAATGGAAAATATACCCCTTAAAACTTAATATGTACATGAGAGGTTCTTATTAACTATAGCTTTACTTAACTTCTGTACTAGAACATTAAACATGATATTCAGAATAAGGAGTGTGTGAGTTTCCTCCCACAGAAGCAAATGGGGCACTGTTGCTCCTATAGCCTTGCTGAGCCCAGAAATGATGCTGGAGGCTGTGTAGGAAATGATGCACAGAGTTCTCAAATAACATTAAGAACACCCTCAAAGCATCTCTAATTAAACTCACACATGAGACTGAGCTTCCCAGCAGAGTTTAGTTGCCATGAACGCCTACAGCACATGGTCTAAACCAACAGAGCACTACAGCTAGGTAATTAACTGGTTAATCAGAAATTGAAGTAAAGATTTCATTGTGAAAAAAAAGCCCAAAAATATTAAAGGAGAAGGGTAGCACTGAAAAGCAAAAATCTGCAAAAGAATGCTCATCTATACCAGGAAGAAACAAACCCCAAGCCTGCAAAAGCCCTTGCCTGGTGTGTTCTCTTATCTATCAAACCAGCAGTTTGACCTTCAGACAAAATCTGTGCACTCCTGAAGGGTACTTCTTGTACCAAGTAGTGACTGGTCATGTTACATAGCCAAACAGACAGCATTCCAGCTCTCCTTGCAATATGGATGTCCCTCCACCCCTGCCCCTTTCTGAGGAATTGCTGCTTTGTTGAAGCTGCCAGCAATCAGCATCCTGCTGTTTGTTTTCTTTCAGCAGCACAGAGCATATCTGATCACCCACATGTCATTTTGGAGGGAAGTAGGCTGTGAGTTGTCAAAATACAATTTAGAGCTCTGAGCTAGAGGTTCTAGTCTACAGGCAAAGAGCAGAGAAACAGCAAAAGCATGCAACAATTAGTCTTCTCCCCATCCCATACCAAGCAAGGCTAATTTTAAAATATAAATGATTTTCAATGAATATTTTAGACTGACTTAGCTGAAAGGGGTTGCTTTTGGCAGTCTGGAAGGGTGTCTGGGGCAATGGAGCTCAAATCATTGTTTTCAGGGACAGAGCAGGAATCAACCATCTTCTTTTTACAGGCTGAGGGGGAGCTATGTTCCCTCCCTTTTACAGCAGAAATTCATGGTCAGATGAAGCAGGAGCCTTGGCTTTTCTATTCTCCACAAGCCATGGCATTTGAAATTACATTTTTCTTTTATCCAGAAGGAAGATGGGTGTATTCAAGGACCACATCTACTTGAAATACTAGATTCCTTTGTATCCTGGTACATCTTGTCAAAAAAGATGCAAAGAGAGGAGTCTAGTAGAAGAGATGCATCATTTGACATAAGAATGCATATTTAGTATCTAAGAATTAAACACAGAAACCAATAGCATAACAAGAGAGAAACGCCTTCTATAAAAGCCACTCCTTCAAGACTGCGGATGAAAAAAGCCTCTGAGGACCAAAGCTTACTTAACCATGCAGTGAGTTCAAAGGGCCTGGTGTCCTCCTGGCTGAATATGAGCATCATCCACTAAAATCAATGCTGTTACATGCATCTTGCAGAGCAAGAGTCAGTTTGTTTGTATGTGATTTGAAAACACTTGCAAAAAACATTAACAACATACGAGAGCTCTCATTTATCCTTCTAAAGGCTAGGCTGTCTGCCAAGAGAACAGCATGTTAAGCAGACACATCAATAATTCCCATCATCTATCCATCAAAAAAAAAAGAGATTCCATTTACCTTAAAATGTACAATATGTAGATTTTACTGTTCTGAAAAGGGTAACACTTGTAGGTCTCTGAACTATCATAATATAACAGGATCGGTTCCCCTTAGTATTTCTCAGATACAGCCACTGCCTCAAGGAATTTATATTAATTCAGTGAATTTCATTTCTTCTTTGATAGCAGAGGATTATTTAGCCATAAACTGGCTAACCTCTTTGGCTATAACTGATCAAATGAAGTATGCCCATACATAATGTTCAACCAGAAAATTTAACTAAAGAAATAAAATTTGAACATCCAGTAAAAGCTGTTGGAGAAGTGGCAGCTATGATCTCAGAAGCAAAGCTATTTCCAGCACTAGATGCAAGATGAGCATTTTTAGGTTGTAAAATTGGGCAAGTTGAATTCCAAGCTAGTGATTTCAATATATTATTTAGAGTGAATTTAAACAGATTACTGTTGAACATAGTATTTGAATGCCATTTATTCTTTTATCACTAAGTATTTCACAAAATCACACAATCATAGGGATTGGAAGTGACCTCTGAACTTTATCTAGTCCATCTCGTTCTCTACAGTAGGTAAATAGGAAAATGTCCAGGCAAGTTCTGAATATCTCCAGAGAAGGAAACTCCACAACCTCTCTGGGCAGCCTGTTCTCCAGTACTCCACCACCCTCAAAGTAAACAAGTTTTTCCTCATGTTTGGATGAAACTTCCCATGTTCCAGTTTGTGACCATTGACCCCTGTTCTGTCACTAGGCACCACTGAATAAAGTCTGGCCCCATTCTCTTGACTCTAGCCTATTAGATATTTATAAGCATTCATAAGATCTCCCCATCTTTTCTCTTTTCCCCAGGCTGAACAGTTCCAGGTTTTCCTTGTGCGAGAGATGCTCCAGGCCCTCAATCATCATCCAGTGACCCTCCACTGGACTCCTTCTAGGAGATCCCTATCTTTTTTCAACTGAGGAGCCCAGAATTGGACAGAGTACTCCAGATGAGGCCTCACTGGGGCAGAATAGAGGAGGAGGATCACTGCCCTCGACCTGCTGCACACACTCTTTTTAATGCACCCCACGATACCATTGGCTTTCTGATACACCAGGGCACACTGCTGCTTCATGGCCAACCTGCTGGCCTCATGGCCAACTAGAACTACGAGGTTCTTCACTGCAGGTCTCTCTTCCAGCAGGTTAACCCCTAATCTACACTGATGTGTGTGGTGCAGGACTCTGCACTTGCCCTTATTGAAACTAATAAGGTTCTTCTCTGCTCAGCTCTCCAATCCGTCCAGGACTTGCTGGATGGTAGCACAGCCTTCTGTGTGTGAAGAGTGTCAGACACTCTTCTCAGCTTTGTATCATCAGCAAACTTGCCAAGGATGAACTCTACCCTTTCATTCACGTCATTGTTGAAGATGTTGAGCAAGACTGGAAAAGATCTTGCATAGGTATCTCAATTGAGAAACAGGGTGCTGATATTCTGTATAACGTTTTAACTCATTTTGGTTAACAGATGGTTACGTGGTTTTCAGATGACCCTACAAAGGGTTTTTTCTCTCCGAATAAGCAAGAAAAGTCTTGCCTACTGCTGAAAAAACATTTTGTTCAATACAGAAAAAAAAAAACATTTGAGTTTGCAGTGCTGAGGTTTTTCTAGCAGTAGAGTTTAAAGAGTTGAGAAAGAAAATATTAGAAAATATTCTTCTCCACCCCTGTAATTACTTTGCCCTCTTAAAAAAAAAAAGAAAAAAAAAATCACTGAAACTTCTCATCACTTTTACATCTAAACATTGACATTGACTTAGATCATCTGGAAAATGTCAGTGTGTGAACATAAATTTATTTCCCCTTCTGAGAATGAAGATCTGTCTGGACATGCATTAGTGTGAAGAAAGACAGAAAGTTTCTTTCTACTTAACCCATCTGACTCAGTTATCAAATCTGACCCAGATTCAGATATTGCCAGGTCAAATCCCAGTCTTGTGAGGGAAAAAAAATCTGATCTATACTTGTAGGTAGCCTGCTTTACATCTCCAATGACCACTTTTGTTGGCAGTGATGATTTGCCACAATATGTTTTAAAGGAAGGACATTTGGGTGTGCATGGATGGGTATGGATGCAGTAGTAACTTGTGGACAAGTCACGCATGCAACAGCTCCAACCCTGCCAGGAGCTGGGGTCCTCAAGTAGCAGATCTACTCCGCATATTGAACATACATGTGTACTCATCACATGAATTTTATCCCTTTGAGAAACAAAATTTGAAGATTCCTGGTAGTTTGTTGTAAGTGAAAATGGTTGAAAAAAATTATACCTGAAATGCCCCAGCGGGAATAGAAATTAGGGAAAAGAGAAGGTGGGAAGAGAAGGAAGAAGATTAGAATTTAAACAGGTAGGGATGGACAGGACAAAACAGTTGGATGTGTCAGCACCAGGGAATTGCATCTCCCATCTGTTCCTTCTTTTGCAGTGGCATTGAGTAATTAGGAATTGTCCCTCAGGCTAACTATATACTCAGACCTCCTGGCCAAGTCTCAGAACAACCCCAAATCCCTACACAGAACTTAAGTAACAAAGGCTACAGCCACTCAACGAATAAAAACAAAAGAGAAGAGACAGAGAAAGTCATATTTACAGAAAGGAGAATTTCTGAAAGCATCTGCCATCCCACCCACTGTGAGGTACTGGTTGTTTAATGTCCCAGAGGAAGTAATGCAGTTACTAGAGCCAGCAAGCGTATTTTCTCTGGGATATTTTAAATTCATTAAATGCTACTAAAGAAATATTTGTCCTTGGAAGGTTTAAAAGCAAGTCTTTTCATAAAATGTTCTGTAAGGCTCACTGAGGTAACGAATGATGTGAAAGAGCTGAATTAGATTCCAAGCACTGCAGTATGATTGAAATTTCATGTTACTGATAGGCTAAAATAAAATCCACTACCTTGCTTTGAAACAATTTAAGCTAAAAAAATGATTTTCTGATTTTATCAATGCTGCTGGAGATTTATTTGAAGCATACAATAGAGATCAATTCCTAAAATCACATGCTCTTTGGATTGCTTACATGTTTACTATATACAAAATAAAATAGGATTTTCCAATAAACTTCTTTCTCTCCTTCTTGACTCTGTGCTGGTAAATTTAATCACAGGGACATACACAGATTTTCTGTTTAAGCAATGGTGAAAGCTTCACTCGCTGGCCTCGTCAGAAGGTTTTGCTATCATCTACAAATCTTGCAAGACTGGTTGTGCTAGAGCAGGCAACAGCTGTCAGTTGGGAAGATAAGGGCTTGAGCAACTGATATGGGAAAGACTAGCTTTTTTAGGGAGGCAGAGAAGGATTTTCTCCTTTCTTGCTCTTGGCAAAGGACTAAGCTGAACCTTGTTTTTCTGGGCTAATCAAGATGTGGAGGTAACAAAAAGCATTGTTTATAAGAATCACCAGTCAATACACAATATTTCTCTTGGTTTCAGAGCAGACAGAGCAACTGAAAACATCTCCTGTCTTATGCTGCCACGTAGGAAATCCACGCTTGGACACATTGACACACAAAGACATTTTACTGCATCCGTTGTGCAATACAGACCTCAAGTAAAGAACAGTGGTTCCTTCTGGAGGACACATCATATTTTTGTGCCAGAGTGAACATTCAATTTACTGCAGATGGATCATAGTGGTGTTCTGATGCCATCTCTAAGCTGGGCATAGTGCCAGGCTGCAAGTTCATTCCAGCAATGTACTGAGATAACTTTGCTTTTCTTAGTCTCAAGTCTCCTTGGAGATAGTCCAGGTAGGTTTTCCCCATTTTCTAACAGCTTTTGGCTAGCTCCTTCCAGACTCTGAGGTTCATTTCCAGATTTCCCACTCTCCTGACAATGCTCCTCTTTGATTCACCCTGAACCTTGTGAAAAAGCACAAGGAATCCAGGCCCTTCTTCAAGACATCTTCAAGTCTGATGTACAGATGGTGAGCATCCAACAGCACCCACACTTCACTTAATTTTTTCCAACCTGCTCAGATGCTCTCTAAGTAGGAAGACCAGTGTAACATTGTGCTCCCTTCCTTTGCTTCCCATCAGCACTGGTGCAGGGAGGGGTATGATGATCCACTGGGTGTCACATGCAGCTCCTCACAGGAAGATCTGGGGCAGAACTCCATCACAGAAGATATCAAAGAAAAGTCTAGGTAACATCTCCTACACATGTAATACTGCCTCCAAAGGTGCAGGTCTTCACACCTCCCTGGCTGCAGACTGGGGCATGCTGTTCTACACAGATGGGCCAAAAGTCATGCCCATTCAATGACTATTTCTGATGCTTTAGTTGCTGGCTAATAGTTCTAAATATTTGTTTGCTGTTGGTATTCATCCAGGTTTGTGAATTACTCAGAAAATAGTCAATTAGCTAGGAATTAATTGTGTTTTTAATCGCCCGCACTTCTGTGATGAAATATAGTATAAGCACAGCTCAGATGAATACAAAAGCAGAAGGTTATGCATGCAGAGTTGGAAGCCTTCCTGAACAGCTTTTTGTCTTGCAAGTCTTGACTAATGCTAACTGACAAGCAGAATCAAACTCTGTAACCCAAGTAAGATTACAAAGCAGGTATGGTTTATTCAGGGCTGCACAGACACCGGGTGCAAGGGGGATAGATCCACCTAACTTGCACACCGTCTGGAAAAATCGTGCTACAGATATAAGCTGAATTAATACATAATCAATAGTTTTCCTGGAATTCGGATACATATTCATTACACTCCCGAGAGTTCATTAGCATGCAGACCTTCCCCTCTTGTGCGTGCGTAGTGGGATGAAGATTTGTCGTCTTCCTCTCGAAGGCTTCTGACCTTTTTCACTGTAAACTTCTGACCTTTCGGGGGGGCATCCCTCCAGACTGGTTTCTTCTTGCCCTGTGGATATCTAATCTCCTCCCTGCCAAATGTCCTCGGGCTGTTCTCAAACCCTTATCTTCATGGCCTTCATCCCCCTCACTATCCCAGTCACAGTGTCTGCCATCCCTTATTTTCTAACAAGATCTACATTCTTGCTTCTATAAACTATCTCTAACTACTCCCCTTCACCCTCCTTATTCTCAGTCACTGTGAAGCCTTCTTGCCTTTTTACTTTCACTTATGGGGTCCTTCTCGCCTTTCACTAACAAAATAAAATGACAGAGAATTATAGGGACAAGAAAACTGCATTTTTAAATTCATGCATAGGGCTGGACTGGAACTCAGGATGTACACCAGCTATAGTCATCTGCCCAGATCTTCAGCACCAATTTCAGCATCTTCAATCCAAAATGTGCCTTCCCCCACTGCTCCCTGTCAGACAGATCTTTGGAGGCCTTCATCCAGCTTATAGGAAGTTCTTGGCATGAGGATGAAAGATGAGCTGAGGTCTCCCGAAGACAGTGCTCGGAACTGTCAGAACACTGGAAATTAGGCAGCCTGCCACGGGACAAGGCTAACCCACCTCCTCAGTGTGCCAGAAGCTCTATTTCTCAGCTTTGAGGCAGAGGATACCTCCTCTCACGTTCTATGCACATATGAAAGGAAGACGATTGAAGAGATGGATCCATTTTGCTGAAGGGCTATGAAGAAGCTCATGCTGCTTTCAGTAAGTTATGGTCTCTCTTAGACACTGCAGCGAGCAAAGTGCTTTTAAAATAACAATAGTCAGTACCTTGCTGCTGGAAGAGGCTCAATACAGGTGGAGCAGAAGTGCTCTGGCAGCTCTTGCCTCATCCACTCATTTAAGGCCAAGCTCTGCAACACAAGTCTGGCCAGCAAAGCTCTCAGTATCTGATCTTTCATTTTGTGGGGGCGACATTATTTGTGTTCCACCTAATGCTGACCATTAGATACCTATATCTAGATGGTAGATGCTGCTAATAAATGCAAGCACAATTCCACAACAGAGCAATGTAAAACAATGTGTCTATCACAGGAAATCACATACGGGGTTTGAAGAAGTGGTCCATTTGCCCCAAGCACAGATTTAAGGCTGTCAGACTGGTTAAGTATAATGAAGGTAGCTCCATGCTCTTATGTCAGAAGTCAGTGATTCATTGTCACCCACTGCAAGATAAACTGAGAGTTCAGAACTAACATCTTGACAGGTAAAATGTCTTTGATTTTTCCTTTAATTCAGCAAGCTCACATCATTACTGGGTTCCCTGTATTAATAATGAATGCATGCTGAAGATGTTGTCAGTTGCAGGGTTGAGTTCTAGCTTGATAACAGCACGTCTGGGAAAGCAGGACTCTCCTTGCAGTGTGCCAGAGCCAGGAAATGCACCAGCTCTCTAACACAGTGTGGAAGTAAAACGGTGGTAATATGATCATTAATTAGATTTATAAACTCCTTTATTATTTGCAGCGTTAGTTGTTCAGTCAAAGAAATCCATTCAGAGGGAAGTGATTTGGATCAAACAGATTTGTACCTACATATGACAGCACAATTTGGCCCTTTTCTTCTTAGTGTAAATTTGAACTGCAAAGCCTGCGAATTGATTTGCTAAGAGGAAAGCTTAAGAGCTATATTTGAAGACTGTTGAAAGCATAAGCTGGCCTTTTGTATAAAAAGGAACACATTTGAATCTACATTTAACAAATCACTGGATATTAATTTTATTGAATTCAGTCTCTTGGCCACAGTAACATTTATTCAATCCTCATCTTTTATCTCAGTTGCAGAGCAATTCTATATTTACTGTACAGTATTTCATCTGAAGGATCATTAACTCCATTAATAGCAACAACGTAGAGGTTTTCTAATTTATGATTCCTCCACTGGTCATTATTTTCTCAGTGCCACGAGTGATTATGAATCTGAGTGATGCCTAACCACTGCAGCCTCCATTGACTTCAGCAAGAGTTGCAGCTGGTCGGCAAATTATGGCCTTTAGCACAGTGTTTGTGTCAGAGTGGCAAAGCTCTGAGGTGAGGACTGGGCACGTGGCAGTGATTTTGAATTTAGGAGAATATTGTCTTGGAAACCTCAGGAAAGAATTTAACCTCTCTTCCACATCTTAATAAACTCCTTCATTGATCCCCCTACCTCCTAAACAAAGACTGCAAATTGCTCTAGTTGTGAGCAATAGAACATACAAGTAAATTTTTGCTACACAGAATTCCCTAAACACTAATACTAAATACATAAAGTAGCCAATATCAGCAGACCAAGCTGTGACAGTCAGACATACTAATAACATTCTTGAGTATAGCTGGCTTACTTGGTAAACCTCCATCTTAATTTTAACATTTTCACTGTTATTGTGTTTTAAAAGTATTCAGTGGCATCTAGCCTTTTTCTTAACACCTTCAGTCATATAAACTGACATATGGATTTTTTTCAAATAACCCAATGATCTCATTCAATTGCTGGCAGGCTGTGCTGCACTTGTCTTGTTGTGGGTATCACTGCCCATTCAATCAAACCTTTAAGACTCCTAAAAGAAATAAGGTTACCAATCTTCTTTGAAAGACTTCAAACCTACCACCAGCATCACTTGAGCAGTACAGTGTACAGGTGTTTCCAATTAAAAACAGATTTGATGGTGGAAGTTTGGTGGAGACAATTCAATATACATATATTTAAAAAAAAAAAAAGATTTAAAACTCAGTGTACAGCAATATTCAAAGAGAAAAATGACAAAAAAAAAATAAGACACTTTGCTACTGCTTAAATCATAATTAGAAGGAATACAGAGACTAATCTGTATCAGGTCAATAATACCCTTATCTAGAACAAATATTAATGTTGGAAACATAAACACCAAGGATGCAACATATCTCCCTTAGAACATAAAGAATATCAGTAAGAACTAGGCAAGATAACTTGGATTGATCTAACTACTATAGCTGGATCCATAGAAAGGAAACAGTTTATCTGACCCAATCGATGCTCTCATCCACACCCTTAAGATAGATACGTGCTGTTCATTTACCACTACAAAATGCTAAACCAATAATCACTGCAGTACTACATCCTCCTCCCAAACCAGCTGTGACAGATTTGCTACAAGCAATGAGACACCACAAGTCTCTGTACACATCTGCATCCCAGCAGTTGCCTGGGAGCTGCACTCAGCACAGCAGTCCCTCAGCAGCCCTAGTACCCCATCCATAAAGAAATGGTAGAGCACAGCTATTTGACTATCACTCTGATATGGCTTTATAGCATGACTGCCTACGTGCAAGTGAAAAAAATTCCTGTGCATATGCACTCAGACACTCAAGGATGGTAACAAAGACATGAATATTTAACAAAAAAAAAAAAAAAACCACTGTACAGTAATCCATCTTTTTTTTTTCCCCCCCAAGACATATCCAACTTGTTTTTCTTAATAAACATCATGAAAGTTTTTCATTAATATATTATGAAATTCTGTATTTACAATAAATTACACTGAATACATAAAAACATCAAACACTTTCCAGAGTATTTCTTAGGCTCCTATTACTCACGATACTAATTTTGATAACCACATCAGCTAATAAGAAGATAGTTACTGACTCTAAGCATAACTTCCAAAGACATTTTTTGAATGCCCTTCTAAAAATAATAAGTATTTGGATACAAAGAAGGAATGTCTATAAACCATAGTATGAAAACTGGTATGGTGTTATGACAAAATGACACAAAAAACAACTGCAAAAACACAAATTGGCAGTTCATAACTAGAAGTGAGCACCAACTGCATTTATTTAAAGACCTGTCAAATGCAACTATCTGCGAAATACAAAGAACGTCCGGTCTGATGGAAAGAACAGCTAACATTTTTTACTCATTCTTCCCTAACAGAGAGGAGAGCATGACATCTTAATAGTGTAATCAAAACCCTGATTGCCAGTGGTGACAGCACATGCCACAGAATCTGAATGGATTTGATGGAAAGGAGCATTTGTTTTGAATTTGTGCACTGTATCCTTCTGTAGCACAGGATTTTTATTTCCTAACAATAGCTCATTCAGCATCTCTTTAATAAAGCAGCAAAGGGTGGGATGGAAGCCTGTGAATATAGGAAAACCATGCTCAGAGTTGAGCATAAGTACCACTTTTATGTTGCATCTTCAGAGTTTCACTGCCATGGGATACTCAAGTGTTCATTTGTGAGTAGAATTTGGTTCTAGTCTCTCCAGACAAAGAATCATCACTAAACATTGAATCAGTCTGACACATTTGTTTCACTTTTAATGTTTGCTCTCACTACGAGTAAAGAAGTTGCATTTTCAGATTTGTATTTTCAGAGGTTTTTGCAGAGATGTTTCTTTATTATTTTGTGGTCCTCTTATATTTCCTCTTACTCATTTTCTCTACCTTTTTTTCTTTTTTTCCTTTCTTTTTTCTTTTTTTTTCCCCCTGTCTTTTAATAAAATACAGAGTTGCTACACCTGAGACCATTTCTTCTCCGTATTGGAACATTTGCCTGTGGTGTATTTAGAAGGAAAGCTTCAATGTACAGGCTTGCCCTTTAGCCTTATGTGCTTATGTCTCATAGTGAGGAGAAGTTTGGACTCACAAGGAATGTGTGATGGGGTGCTCAACATGAACTGCTTAGGCAAGCAATTACAGAACCACTGAAGTTCAAATGCCACACAGGGCAGCGTCATAATCAGAAATATAAATGAACCATGATATTTGTAAGGAGCTAATTAATGGCCTAACAGATCCCTCTAGCAATGAATTAATTCCATTCAAACTCTGGAAAAGAAGGAGAAGCAGTTTTTTCCTGCACACGAACAAAATGCTTTCAAAGATACATGAATCTGTGAATCTGGCCAGTGCTCAAATTCAGAGATTCATCTGGGAAACAAACAAACAACAAAAAAATAGAAATAAAAATAAAAATTACAACAACAACCTACCACCACCCAAACCAAACTAACAGAACTGCAAATAGCCTATAAGTAACTCTGAGGGAAGGATATGCTAGTGAAAGCATATCCTTCAGTCCTCCACCTCTTGCTTCCTAGGTCCTGCATGTTATCCTTGGCCATGCAGCCACTCCTATATGCTTTCCAGCCTGCTGCATCAGAACCCTTTTAAATTTGCCTGGTGCAGAAGCATCTCCCATAAGCTAATTGCAAAAAGGTCAAAGTATGTGAGATCTCCATTCTAGCAAGCCCACTTCTCCTGTAAAGATCTGCTTGGATGACAGGAGCACTGATGGGGTTCAGCATACTGCTCCGCGACAGCCAGCAGCCAGAGCCATGGCATGCAACGCTACTGCAGTGTGAAAGTAATCAATGCCTGCAATTCCATTATTTATAGGAAGTCATTTAACTATGGTGTACTTAAAGAAAGAACCAGAGACCAGTAAATTCTCTTAAAAGAGACAGGCTGTCCCATATCAGAAAAGAAGGGCAAGACAACCTAGCAATTCTTCCTTTCTTTCAGTTCTAGATTTCTAGATTCTGAAACAATGTGAAAACACCTTTCTTTTTTTTTTTTCTTTTTTTCCTGTTTTGCATCCCTTGGTAGATGAGATTCCTGCATCACATTGATCCCTCTGCAGAGAAACTTGGAAGGATGGTAGAAGTTTTAGGACCAGCAGCCTCTCTCCTTAGCTGTGTTTGCTCAGAAGAAGCTACCTCAACTATTTTTTCCAGTAAAACCAGCAGGTCAGTCTGACTGGCTTTTTCACACTGGCAAATCTGTACAACATAATTCTTTCTCCAGCTTAAAAATAAAACCTGTGTACTTTAGTCATAGGTGGTTTATTCATTATCTTCATTGAACAATAACTGTATGTAGCAATTTCACATTGGCATGTTGCATATAAAAGTATCACCGTTATACCAGAGGAAAATAAATAGTTAAAACTATCTCTTTTTTTTTTATTGTTTAAGAAGAAAAATCTCTTAAAAAAATTTAAGGAGACCTTTATCAACAGAAGGCAAGCCAGGAAAAAGGCCTGATGTGGCTGGGGTTGGGTGTGATTTTCACATTACTCATCTGAAACTAAGGGTGACAACTGATACCTCTACAAAATTAAATTTTTGATTGCACAAACTGATTAGACAAAGATAACTTGTCATTTCTTATATTATTGGTACGGGAGTCCAATTTAAAGCCTTTGGGAGGGAGGGTTAGTGAGGGAGGGAAAACATATCAGCCCAGTAATGTTATTTAGGGCTCCAGTTCTTCACTAGGGATGTGCATGTCTTAAGCTCTTGACCTAAAGTACCTTAAAATGAGGATGCACAGTGGGCATCTTATAAGTGCTAGGTGGTAATAAGCTCCATTATTATTCACTTCCAGATCTTTTCTCCACATCTTGCTCAGACATTGTAAAACTGTTTTTTCCCCCCTTGAAGTCACCATAGTGCTCAGAGCTCATCAGGTGGCCTCACTTTCACCTAGACCTGAAGATATGCTGCTTTCCTAACTAAGACCCTTGCCATTCTTTGTCAAAGGCATTTGGTTTTTTTTGCTCAAAAAACTCAAAAGCAGAGAGGAGGACTCTAACTCAGCTGGCATGCACGGTGCTGTACAGGTGCAATGAATGAACAAAGAGAAGCATTTTATCAGCCTAAAATACTCTCTAGGATTAGGCTTAGTAAAATAATAATAGTTGCAGTGATGTCTGAAGCTTACTACTGAAAACCTACAATTTTAAACAGCTGTGCTCCCAAATTATGACAGATGCCAGCCTGTATACCTCTGCATTTATTGCACTGATTCTGTGCTTCACTTTGTCTGTAAAAACAGTGGATCAAATTGGCCCTGTGGGTAATTCCCCTGACTTAACCATCCCTTCTTTCCTCTGAGCAGCAGTGCATAGAAGCAGGGCTGACTACCTTGTGACTCCCCGTGTGCAGAGATCTGATTAAAATTAGTTGCAGATCTATTCAGGTATCCAAATCAGATCGGTTATAATTAGAACAAAATTGTCACAGTAACAATGCAATGTGAAAGTGTCTTTTCCTTTAGAGAAGAAGCAACTGCAGAAGAACCACTCTTTGTGTATTTGTGCATTGTGTATGGCTAATAAATCTGATTAACTTTCCAGGTCATCCTGTAAGTGCAGAATGGTTTGAATTTAGAGAGAAAAACAAGGTTGGGAATTTCCTTGCTTTGACGTGGCCCACTTGCAGAAAGTACTTCTAAGCACAACTGTGTGCAGAATATGACATTTTGAGCACAGTAACACATTGTAACATTATTGTTTTCATTGTTTAAATAATACATTTCAGCACTCCTGAAACCTTGATGATGTATTGCCATGACCCAAAACAGGTTACTGTGAATCAGCTGGAATTTAACAAGCATTTTTTCATAGTGAAGCACCATTTGCAAGGAGCTGTAATTTGTAAGAACGTCTTTCTCCAGTTCCATTCTCTTTAACAAGCCAAGGACTCCTGTCAGAGTGCGCTTCCCACTGAATGTATGGCTAGCAATTGATTACAGCTTGCTAGCTGAATAAAATCAGTCAGAAATACTGTTATTTGTTACAACCTTGGATGCACTGTTATAATAATTTTTTTAAAAGAAATATTTAAATAGTTTGATTTTCAAAAATATGTGTTAGGCCACTAAGCAATACCTTTCAAATAGCTTACCAAGTAAATTACCATTCTAAAACTGCATTTGTTTAAAAAGTTCTCTGCATTTAAATACAATGAAGTCATCTTTTATCCCATGACAAACTCAGACACATACGGATGAACAACTGCATAACACTCCTGCAGAAGGAAACCTCAACCTGTATTGTGCAGAGACACAGTTCTCCGTAGACGTGGCTTTGGTGGGGTGAATGGGTGCCCTAGTTACAGCAATGGTAGTACAAAAATAGGCCTTAATATCATGAGTCACTTTTAGCATAGATTTGCTTGAGAAAATTTGACTTATATTATGTGCATATTTCTATGGACTTTGTTTCCAGTATTTGCGACAACTTTACATATCCAAAGAGAAATAAAAATGGAAAAATTAGTGCATCAGCACCATCTTACAGGGGACAATCCCACTTCAACCTGTCCTGATCAAGGATTTGTATTCTTGTTTTCCTCATCATTGTTTCTTCTGAGGGATCTGAGGATAGATATGGCCATCCTGAAACTGAGACACCTGAAATTGCAGCTACGTACAAACTGATGAGTATGACAGCTGGCCATGAGCAGGAGGTCTTCTCACTGCTTAGCAAACAAAATTCCTACAATTGTAGAAGAGCCAGCAAGGGTCAGCTCTCCCTTGTCTGTGATTAACTAGAAGTTTTATCTCCCAGGAATTCCCCACAGCAATGAATAGCCTGGATGATGGACACAAAAAATAAATGAAGGAAGCACTAAAATCACAGCTTTGGTTTCAGTGGTACATCACTAACACCTGCATGCCTGGTGGTGACACAGCCGGGGCAGGCCTCTGGCAGCAAATGCTCCCATCCCAGCATGGGCATTGGCCTCAGGGTTTCCAGCAAAACCTGCCTCTGTGGCCAGCCTCTAGCTGAAGGAGCTCAGCTGCCTGCTCCATGAGCTCCTGCAAACCTTCCTGTGGTGCTGCTCATAGCAGCACTGCAGTCAGCGCCAGGAAAGCTCAAGTCTTAATTCCAGACCTGGCACTCACTTGCCATGTTAATTATATGTTGCATTAAGTATTCATGAAGAAAAAAATCCATATGTGATTGATAAATAAAAGGGATTTAACAGTCTGTGTGCAATTCAAGATACACTGCAAATACACAGAACATGCACTGCAGCTCTGTTTCTCTGGTCAAGATGATGTATCTGGTCACCTCTGCTTACCTTGGCTGAGAGCTGGGATGAAATTTGAGATTTAAGATGCTACAGCCTGCCTGTGTGCTGGGTTTTAGAAACCCATTATGCTGTACATAGGTTTCCCAGGCAACACTTGCAGTACAGCCTTCAAGATCTGCTACTTATTTGTGTTGACAAACCACATACAATCTGCCATTACTATGGCTGTTGACTCTAGCACTTCAGGGTTTTCAAACTTTTATAGGAGCAAAGGTTATGTTTCATTGAATACTGACAGAAACTGAGGCAGCTGCTGATAGAGCTGACAGTACATGACTACTGCACAAGCTGCCATGCCACACTGCCTCTTCCATCTCACCCATTTGGAAGACAGCAAACACCAAGAAAACAGCAGTTTCTTAGCAAAACAAAACTAAATTAAACATTTTCTTAAAAGCAGTGCTGAAGGACTCAGGACAGGAAAATTAATGGAAGATGCATTTTAAGTTACCAAAAATATTGAAAGACAGCTGCTTACCTTAATTGTCAACTTAAATCCTTCCCCTGGCAGGTATTCAATTCTTTTCCTCCCCTTTAGGAGCTGCAGAAGTACAGAGAGCACATTACTCTTTGCTCAAGTACAACCATGATCATTTTTCTAGAAAGCTGCCCATGCCTGAAGCATAGGTTAGCAATTTGGGAACTAGCTGGGATGACATGCAGCAGCCACCCGCCTAGCAGGATGAGCATCATGCTGGTGGCAGTCGGATCTCATCCCAGCTATGGACCTAACCTTCTGCTCACCAAACTCCTATTTTAAAGCTTCATACAGCCACACAAATGAGATTTTGTCCCTGAACTGTTTTCCTGCTCTGGCTTCCAATCAGTCACTTCCTTGAGAAATTCCATAAGAGGTTATTGGCTTTTGCTATTTTGACAACAGCTTTGTTTTACTTTCCATAGTTTTCAAGAGCTTTAAATTTTTGAAAGAAGGACTGTGAATGAATCTACTCTTTTCCTTATCTGAAAGATTTATCAGAAGCTTACTTTAAAATAACTTATGTAATTTGTGACATACACTTAATTTCATATTTTCTTTAAGTATCTGTTTCTTAATATTTTCTAATAACTCAACAAATGTATATATGTTCTAGTTATCATCTGTATTCACTACCCTCAACCTGCGTGGATATAACCACCAAAAATTGAACAAGATAATTGAGCCTTCTGCCAGAAAACCACACAAAAGTATGGATATAGCTAAAAAAGAACGATTTTGTATTAGCACATTTTCCTCTGAGAGGTTTTACAGCTTGATTTGCTATATTCTTTCAAGTAGTCATCAACATTTTTGTTCATTCATTGTTCCCCAGGTATACTCACTTTATGAAATTCAAAATACAGTATAAGTATGTAGATTTTTACAAGGCATAAATCCCCCTCTTTTCTCCTCTAAACTGCCAATTCTAGCTGCTGAATAAAATTATGATTATTTCTGTCATACTCAATATATTAGCACTGGCTGATCAAAGACAAACTTTGTAAGACAAGTGTCAGTGTAAACAAGTACATTTTAAAGAAGTTTAGACTTTGAACTGAAAGAATGATAACCAGAACTGCAAACTCATCATGATGCTCTGACCATATTTTGAAAGGAGACAATGAGAGAAAAACCTACCGTTCAAAAAGCCGCTTCCCTGAGCTTGATATCGAAACCCTGCAGACTTTCATAAAAGGTGCAGAAATACCACAGATAGAGAAGTCACAAAGAGAAGAAACAACCAACAAACTGCAAAATGATGTATAGAGAATACAGACATGGGAAGCAATTGCAGTCTTTCAATGATGGAGCAAAAAAGAGATAGCAGAAAATGTAACTGAACAACTCCACTTATTGTTTTCAGACAGATTTATTTCCATCCAGATTCCTTAGACCATCCTAAAATTACTTCTCAAAGTCTGCAAGCTCTAGAGATACCGCAGAAGAGACTGGAAAGCACATTTGGCTCATAAAGAAACCAAAGAATCTCTTTGAGGAGTTCTATAATAAGTGACTCACACGAACAAATAGGCCAGGCTACATGCTAAATGTGTACCTTGAAACAGCTCGTTTATTGGGAAAAATTTGTCTTGAATTTCTCCAGATGTCTTTCAACAAAATATACCAAAACATCGCTCCTGGCTTCCAGCAAGTGTCAAATGTGGCAAACTTGTTAACCTGGCACCACTTTTTTTTTTATTTTGAGATCTGCAGTCATTCATGAACAACAAACTACATAATCCTGACAGGTTATCCTAAGTCAAAAGACTTTTGATTTCATTTCTGAAATTACAACGCAGGAAAATTATTTCAGTATATTCAAGTATCAGAGAGAACTGAGCTTGTGAGGCTCTGACTACATTCTGAGATATAAACAGAAGATAAAGTAGCAATACAAATCGCTGTTTAAATGCGCCTTTATAGCTCTCTGCTAAACACAATAAAGAACTCCCAGCAGATAGTATTTTTATTTGCGTGTGGGTGTACTGCAGTTCTGCACTGCATTCTCTAAGCATCACTTAGCAATATTTATCCTGTCTTTTTATTCTTGCATAACACACAGATTTTACTCTCAGACACAATGTCAACTTTGGAATACCAATACCATAATATCCTTTTTATAAAACCTATAAAACGTGCACTGCAAAAATCAAATATAACAAATGAAAGTCCTGCTACAGAGTTTGAGATTTTTTGCTGAACACTGTATGGTAACTTCTGTCAGGCTTTCATCCTCATCACATCAAATGGCTGTAAAATTCACTGTAACTACAGTTCTAGAGAATATGTCTCTGAAACATTTTAATATGCTGTCATATATCCAGGCTCAACTTTGTTCTCATCGAGCTCATATCTGTAGGCCACCATAATCCAGGTCAACTTCTGGGTCTGACCAAAGAGAGCAGTGTGAGACAGGCAAACACGCACACCGAGCTGCAGCACCTCCCCCTCACTGCACCCACCGTGTTGCTGCCTGTAAGTAAAGACAGCTTCAAAGGAGAAATCAGCAATGCACAGTGCAGCTGCTGGAAGGGTTTGATCAGGAAACCTCTGAGAGCAGCTCAGCAGCACTATTGCCTCCTTGAGTATGTACTTCTTATCACATAAACCACCAAGACTAATCCCTCTGTGCAACAGACATTTGCACATCTTCTGTTCAGAATCATAAGAGTTTCTTGGACAAAGTCCACCATTTAGATGTTGGCTAGCACATGCTTAATTTCAAAGGGGTTTCTAATCCACTGATGTTTAAAAGATTTATTGGTTTAATTATTAGTTTATTTTCTGGTTTATTACTATCCTTTGATGTTACTGGTTATTACAAAACTTCTCTAAAGGCACTTAATTACTCATGCCGTTCAGAGATCTACCAAAGTCTGATTTAAGTCAGCTAATATGGTCCTTTATGAAAAGGAGACCGCGAATCTTTTTTCAGTCAGTAAGTAAAAGGGAATATTTTGAAAAACGGTTTTCATAATGGTGAAGTGAGTAAGAAGTTTATATTGGGACTGCCTGAGGGAACACAAAGCCAAGTAATGGGGAGAAATGGATTTTCCAAGTGCGGCTATCTGATTGCTCCGGAGCAATACTTGGGTAAAATCACAGCACACCTTGTCAGTGAAGCAGCCCCTTCTGTGCAGACTCAGCTGTGCTGTGCTGGAAGTATAGCACTTCAAGAAATTCTTTGAAATGATCTCTATGTTTTCACTGCAAGGCAGAAGGGGAAGGTATCCAACCTCCATGCTCCACAGAGAACTGCTGCTGCACAGTGTGTGGAGTTATGTCAGAAGAAAGGCGGCAGGTAACAGGAAGATTTCTCAGGTGCTAAAAACTGGAAAAGGTACTGTTTGTGCCAGAAAAATTAAAGATCTTATCATGCATCCAGTTGCACTAGTTCCTCATGCTGAATGGTTCTCAATAAGTTAACATGCTTTTTTTCCATTATTGTGAGAAAATCAGTAATCTACAATGGACTTTGCACTGCAAATAAGATTCCATTTCATCAGGTGAGAATATTTGGGAGCGGTTAAGATTCATTGGCCTCTAAACAGAGAGCAACTATAAGCACGCCCAGATTTAAAATATGCATCCAAAATCTGCTTATTAGTTGTGGAAACAATACTGTATCTCAGTGGAAGAACCGATAAAAAAAACTCTTTAACACGCTAATAATGCAGACTGACACTGAAAAGTTGAGAGCCAAATGTCAAACTCCCAGATGAAAGAGGTCACATTTTAGGAAACTGATCAAATGCGAAAGATTGAGATCAGCAGGAGTTATAGGCTTTCAGCAGCTCTCTGAAACAGGCTTTGTATTTAGGAACTGAATTGCAAACTTAGTATCAGCGCAGACGTTAAAAACAAAGAGCATTACAATGATCAGTTCATCAAATTCCAATTCCAAGTCTATTCCAAAGGATGCGTACCTTAACATATCCTCTGCAAATACAGCCTTCAGCTTTTGGCAGCAGAACAGCATAGTAGAGTCCAACTCAGAAAATGAAATCCCTCATATCCCTTAACACAGACCAAAAGAAAGGTGGTGCAGCTGGATGCTACCAGATTATCAGAGGTGGTGCTGATAAATTGTTAACACCTGTTAACACCTCTTGCAATGCTGTCTCACCATCTGAAGATATTCTACTAGTGTTTCTTTAATAGAACCTCACTGGCAACACACAGAGCAACTCTCTTAGGTCCAGACGCACTCATAACTTCATAAAATTTAAAAAAAAAAAAAATCACTTTCAACTTTTTCAATTAAGAACCAGCCAAACTAATCGATGAAGTACCTATCTCAGTGTGCTGTGTACGGATATTCCACATAAAAGCAGTGTGTTCATATAGGGAAGATACAGTTGTCTAATATAGATCTGGATTCATTCAAGTGCTGAGAATCCTATGGTCATCATAACACCAGGTCAGCATTTAACCTGTGGTAATACTGGTGAGAGCAACCACTAATCTAGCGCTCAAAACTATACGCCAAAGAAATACTTAGCTTGTTTAGACTGATTTTCTCAAAAATGCTCATTTCATACTAGACAATATCATCTCTGACATAATATCTGCACAACAGGCTTTGATCCAAAACTCTACCTTTATTAATATACTTAATGCCAGTGTGGTGATGGGAGGTAACAGCATTCAGGACCTCTTTTTGCAGGCTATTGGAATGAAACTCCAGTCTCTGCTCCCATTTCAGCTGATGTGCAAAGAGCAGCTTCAGAGCTATCAGCTTGTCAGACATCAAATTCTGAATGTCAGTCAATCCATACAGACTTAATTCAGAAAAGACCTAGATATTGCTTCTTGCATCCAAACACTGTTTAAAGCCATTATATATGCTTGCTATTCCCTTTGATGGAAATCAAATTGCTCCCACTCTCACACAGAGTCTGAAGGTCATATTTTGCCCTTGGAAAAGCAAGCAATCTGTTTTTAAAAAGTTCTTCAGTGCATTTCATGGGAGATAGCTGGTTTTGATCTTTTTAAGTTACATTTTGTAGTAAGAAACAGTCGGTACTTGGTTTGTCAAAATTTTGACTGTTACAATACTATCTGTTTCTCTAAGGGACTTTCCATTTGGTAGGTCAGTGCAATGTGCTGATACACAAATTTTCTAAGATAGCCAAAAGCTATTGATGCACACTATCAGACCTGGAATTGCTGTAGCACTTTCCAGGTATGCAGTAAGTCACTTAATTAAGGATGCTTTCTCAGCTGGGCCATGCTTGTTGCCTGACCCTGGAGAAGAGCAGGAATCTCCTCTACCCTTGGCCATCCTGGTCTCTCCCAAGTACTTGCAACACGGAAGAGAGAAAACAGATTCTTGCTGAAGGGTCAGCTAGCAACATCCTCAGTTAACACAGCAGCAGCCCCGCTGATATCAAAGAAAAGTCTTTACTCACAGTTTACTGAAGGGCAAAGTGACAGAAACAGAAAATACCTGAAAGGGAGACAAGGGAACAACCTCATAAAACATTTCTGCTCTCAGGCTGCAAATATGCAGATTTATACGCTATCTTTTGTATGACAGGAAAGTCATCTATCTGTCTTTCCCCATTAGAGCTGTGACTGTGATATATGGCGGCACTCTCAAATTTCAGCAGAAACACCTCTACACATCAGTTTCCTTGCTTTTATGTAAATGATAGCTCATTTTAGGTCCTACAGGTCTTGCAAGTCAGGAATATCACATATACATACATTGTACATATAGTATCTACTTTCTTGATACAAGCACACTAACATCCTGCCCATATTTCATCCCTCTGTTTTTGATCTCTGAATCAGTGCACTCATTTTGCCTGAACCACTTGGCCAAAATGAAATGCCTTGAACATATTTTAGCTGATCTGTGCTTATAAAGAATGGGCACTAAAACTCTTCTCTACAAAAGTCCATTTCACTTCAAGTCAGCAGCTGGTACCTTCACCTTGTTTGTCCCATGGAGTTCTGGACAAGAGCTTGTTGTTTGATGTGACAAGTCACACAAGCAGACACACCAGGTAAGATCAAAACCATGGGAGTTTCTAACTGCTGGTTGTACTCCTTCAGAGTTAGCTTTAGACCTCTTTCTGGCAGAGAAGTTGCATTTTATGTTCTATTTTTGGGACACTGGTGAGAAAAACTGGAGAAATGTCATGTAATGCATTACTAATATTCTGCCATAAATACATAGCTGGGTTTGAGCATCTGCAAGAAATGGTTTAGCCTCTAAGATAGGTAAACATTTTAAGGATGAGAATAAGCCCAGAAATATCTTCAGCAAATTAATAGCTCTTGCCTAATTGAATATCAGTTAAGGTGAATTTGCTTATAGTAATGCCCTATCTGAATCAACAGACATCATCAACAGCAATGTTCAAAATGTGTTCCATTTTACCAGAGCCAATGCATTCTTCCAACTTAGCTGGAGAGTGTGATTTACCCTGATCACAATGGATTAACATAAGCGTAGGTTTAGACCTGCATCATCCAAGAATAATTTCATTAAAGACATATCTCTTGTTCTGCCATGGAAATGAAAGCTGTTATCAATTGCTTGTATGAATTATGTAACAGATTACAGTGGGGATCTACTTAACACCTTAGTGTTTGGGGGCTTCTCGTGCTCTTCTCTCCTCTCTACAGGACAGTAAGACCTCTCTTACTGAATGGACTGCTAAAGGATTTTGATAGCTATGAACAACAACTACTTTAATTTATTTAGAATTAAGCATGAAGCTGTGCTAAAGATTAGTTGTGTTAATATTGATGATAACATCCTTAGAAAAGGCATGTATTTGGTCTACAGCCACAGATGGCTACATTTATTTGTGAAAGCTGTGGAGTGCAATTAAATAAAGATGTGGTTGTTTTAACTTGCAAAATGAAAAAAAAAAAAAAGTCCAAGAGTCTATATCAGAGAAATCAACATGCATGGAGTCAAACTCAGATGATGAGGTGAGGGCACACAAAAAGCTCCAAAGCCAAGCAGTCATACTTTCCAGTACTGCAGAAGCAGAGACGCAGATGTATGAAGAAACCAAATTGCATTGGCTGTGCTTATTATCTTCTGCTTAAATTACCCAAGCATCAAACACTGCTGCAAAGATCCTATTTATGGGTTCAGTGCCCACTTTCAAACTCAACCTGGTACGGATTGTGTTACACTGGTCAAAAGAGGGATGAAAGAAGAACAAAAAAACTTTCTATTCCAGGGATACCCGAGCTGCTGACCACACATGCGTTTGAAAGAAGCAGGTGTTTGACCGCATAGTATCAGATTTTCTCTTACTCCATGTGCACTAGCAATTTTCCCTCCACAGGTGGTTAACAGTGCTTCTGAACAAAATGCCTCATTTCTTCTAATATTATACCCAGGGAAAATTGCTTAGAAAATAAATCGGTGTACGTTTAATGCTGAAACATAATAGCATA
Organism: Chrysolophus pictus; assembly: GCA_037305975.1. Taxonomy (NCBI): domain Eukaryota; kingdom Metazoa; phylum Chordata; class Aves; order Galliformes; family Phasianidae; genus Chrysolophus; species Chrysolophus pictus. The sequence continues at coordinate 22,924,733 of CM074582.1, forward strand.
GACTGAAAAATTACAGTTACAGTTAACTGCCTGAACTCCAGAAGAACAATGCAATGAACAAGCATAGCTGCTGGGGACAGAGAGCGTACTGGAGAGTGATGTGATAACAGTCAGTGGACAACAAGTGCCAATTGAAGGAAAAAAGAAAACAATCAGGTCTTGATGCATGGTGGAAGTAATCAAAAACGTGAATGATTAAAGTTAATCTTTGAGAAAACCACTGTCAGGTGTGAAAGAAGTGATGCATTTAGAGGCTGACTGAGGACACTCTCAAATACCAGATAAAAACAAATATGGTATAAATATACTAATTAGACTTCGACCAGGGGATGGATTACAAGGATAAGTGTAGCTTGTGATGGAAAACAGTAACAAAAAAAAATCTTTGCTTTTAAACCATAAGGAAATCCAAGCCGCTCCAAGGATAAGAAACAAATTGAATCTCCTGAAATCAATCATGGAGCTCAGTGTGAGATACAGATCTTTAGTAAACGCTGAAGTTTGGCATAGAGATACAAGGGAAAAAAAAAAAAAAAAAAAAGAAATGTGTTAAAACGAAGGAAGATGAGCAGATCGGACTACACAAAAAATCTCACTAGGAACAGAAGAACTACAGAACCATACAGCTTTTGCAACATTTCTAACAGGCATCACAGTAAACATTTCATTTTCTCTAATCTCTTCCAAACTAATTATAGTAGGTTATGATGCACATGTTCACCTTAGAGAGCAATACAGCATATCAGACTCAGTTCTTATGTCATACTCCAGATCTGTAAGTATTCAGAAAAATGACAGTGAAGTCTTCTCGGTGAGTTAGAAGAGAATAGCTCAGTTAGAAGAGGTGTACAAAAATCAAGCCCAATCACCCAATCACTTTAGGGCTAAGCGAAAGGTAAAGCATTGTCCAAATAGCTCTAGAACAATGACAGGCACAGGGCGTGAACCATCTCACTAGGAAGCCTATTCCAGTGTTTGTTCATTAGTTTCATGGTGTACATGTAGTAGTACAAGTACAAGTAGAAGTACAAGTATTGAGTATGAATAAGTTGAAATCCTGGGAAAAAGACAAGAAGGAGAAAAGAAAACTGTTTATAATAAAAAGGAAGCCCTACAGATACTAAGAAAAATTAATATGACTGATGACACAAGAGTGAGCTAAGAAAATTATCCTACTTTCCCCTCCCTTGAGATGGCAAGCTGGGTCAGGTAGTCTTCTAGACAGTAAAGGAACTTAAGGCCTTTTAGAAACAGCCACAAGAACCCTTTCCCTGTGAAGTCTAGCAGACAGAGAACTGATCTCTTAAACCAACAAGAAAGGGAGAGCATGAGGTGATGTATTTGTTTCTTTCACAAGTAAAATTAACTTTTCCTATGCCTACTGAGTCTGGTCCAGGGGCCAATGTAAGTAACCCAGCAAGTTCAACATGAGTCAAAGAAAGATTCTAGCTGCTGGAGGCTTACTGGATCAAGGAAGTGTGATTTACAGGGAATTCAATTAAATACACAGAAGATGAGTGGAAAAGCTTCAGTGGTTCTCCACTGCTTATGCTCAGCGCTTGCCCTCTGGAGTTTGGTGACTTCAAGCTGATTCTCGAGGTGCACACACCACATCTCAGCACATCACAAATCTTAAAGGGATCATAAAAATCTGAAAAACAGGACATCTCCTGAAATCATTGGAGACAGCAGCAGAATCCAATTTTGCTAGCGTAGAAGAGCTATTGAAGTGGAGGTTGCAGAGGCTATTTACAGTAGAAGTCACCAAGAAAACCTGTAAGACTTAACCAGTCAGGGAACTGTACTCAGGGACTCCAGTGTGCACACTGATATCTGTTTGGCTCATTGAAGACAGAAGCAAAATAAAACCTGTAAGAGGTGTGAGACAAGACTTTTTTCACTTTCAAAGAGGCATGGGTTTCTTTTAACTCCTGGTTATAGGCACTAAAACAACAGGTAAAAATGCAACCAGAGGAACTTCTGAGAAATGATGCCTGCAGGCAACTCCCTCAGAACTGTCATCATCCCCTGCCCCCAGAGCCTGACAAAAAGAAGAGTCTTTCACCATGAGATAAGAGTCAGCAAATTAAAGCTTTCAGACCAAAGGAAAGCCAGGCAAGCCTCTACTATGGGACTCATATTAAGCCTTTTCTCCCCTCCCCCTTCTTATCAGAGGAACTAGCCTGAATATCTGCAGTGATTATAATTGTTATGGTGCCATGTAGAAAGCAAAGCTTTTGTAGTGAAATCATAGCCCAAGACACTTAGTCATTAGCAGCTCAGAAAAGGCAATTTCAGCTCCATCCAGATATTCAATGGCATCACTGTAATGTATCTTGTAATTGACCCAGCCCATCTTGCAAGAACAGAAAATTCAGATTGAAATTGTTTGCTAAAAAAAAAGCACAATGAAAGCCAGGAACAAATCTATTACAGAGCTCTGGGACTGTAACCCTCATTTTTCCAATTCACCCTTGTCTGGTCTAGCACATTCACTCTTGCATTCCCATTATTGTCCTGTGGCCAGTCACTTCTCTGCTGAGGTTAGGGCTGGATCTCTCCTTGCACTGGATGAACTTCAAGGTGATGAAGGCATATGTAATAGTCACCAGGTCCACCTCTAGCAAAATAAACCGATGGAAAATCCTAGGAGCTCTTTAGAAAAAGCTTATTAATGACCTCACAATGAAGTGGCCTTTGGGATATTAAACAGAGTTATTGCACTGTGAAATCAAAGAGGTGATATTGATTTAGATATGGGTTCATTTTTTATAATTTCATTTTAATATCTTAAATCAGTTGCGTCCTTTTGGTTGAGCCAGATCCAATAAACAATTGCATTTTATCAGAACTTTGTTATTGTTACTCGTGAGGCTGTTACTCGGGAGGTAACAGATCATCACGTGTATAAAACTCACTTCAGTTGAGTGGTTCAGCTGGCACTGCACCAGCTCTCGAGGGAAGCTCAGTGTAGCATAACACTCATGAACACCATCCTGATAGGGCTCAATTGTAATAAATTGACCTACCTACTCATAATAGTTTGATCTACCTACTCAAGCCATAAACAGCTATGAAAATCATTTTTTTCTGATCAAAGAAAAAACTGTAAGTATTATATTTTGCTGTCATTCTGCTCTTTTTCTCTGTTACTAGAAGGAATATGGATTATCTTAATTTTCACATCTGGAATTTATTGTAATAGAAAATCCAAGTGAATTGTTCTGCTTGCTGCCAAAGAAAGCATTATATAATTAGTACTGTGATTGCTGCTGATCTTAGGACCAAGCATGAACGCATATGAGAAGGTGAAGATAAGAGAGTGCACTTTCAGATTACATCTGAGAAAACAAGAGTAATCATCATATAAATGAGTGTATTTTTCTCAGTTGTCTGAGTTAGAAGTCCCCATGTGTTAACAAATGGAAAATAACACATTCATTGCAGCCAATCTACAATAATCCCAGTGTGAAGAAAGCCAGCAGCAGACCTGCCAAGATACGTAGCGTCTCGGTGTGACCACAGACTTCATCTGTCACAAGCAGAGAAGAGCACACAATTTCATTCAAATGATGATAGGGCTGCCAGCATTGCTATACCTGGGAATCACAGCTTATACTACAAAATAGCAGAATATCACACCTGTATGTTGACACGTGTCTCACTTGAATATTTGAAAATTTCTGAAACTAAATCATTAAGCTGCTGAAAAAATGGTTCATGCCTTGAGTCTTAACATATGGAATAGCTTTTCCACCATCTCTCTCAAATTCAGTTATTTGAATAATTATATGTCTTTTCTTGATCTTTAATATACTCATTTGCTCCATGATCTCATCATGCTTGTATCTGTTGATTGAAGAAGTTCAACAGTATGAATTAAACTGTAATTGCTCAGAGAAAGGACTTTGCTAGAGAAAGTTTTCAACTCATTGAAATGCAGGGGATCTGTATCCCAGGAGTGTCTTGCTAGAAACATCTTCGTTATGTTCATGGCTTAACTGTGTCATACAGTTTCCCAATTAATAAGATTTCATAACCCCTGAGGTTTATGTGCAAGTAAGATTTGTCAGTAAGTTTTTAATCCAGAATACCCAAGAAGTGTAACTACTTTAGCTAATAAATCCCTCAAGTAACAATTAGTGTTATCAATGTTTTATACATAGTTTATAATTCCAATAAAATTGCCAAATGTCTTCTTTAATACTTTCACCCAGACACACTCAAGGTTCAATTCCTAGAAACACAGAGAGTTGTCCTGATTACTGAAAATGCAGCCAACGGGGCTTTTTTTCTTTTCTTTCTTTTTTTTTTTTTTTTTGCCAATTAAGGCTCTGTCCCTCACAGTAGCAAACAGCACTCCTTACCAACCAACCTGCACTGACTGAAACACAGCTATCACCAAGCCAAACCCCAGGACTTCATCCTGATCCACTGAAGGGAGGAATAAATAGAACCACATGCAGATCTAGATATTTTAAAGGGGAAGTAGAAGAAAAATTGTAGGAATATAAAAGAAAAAAAAGGAAGAATAGATCGATTTATGTCCCTTATTGCCTCTCTTTATTGCTGTATTCTAGACTTCTTCATGTTAGCTCTGAAACTGTTGCTAACACTGCTGACCATTCTGTTCAATTAGGTAAAGACTGACCTAATTTCTTCAGTTGTTGGCTGAGGACAATTGGTCTGCACAGAATGTAACAGAGGCCAGCAGTATGCTCATGGTTCAGGGACAGTTACAATATGGGGATTTTTAAGTCCTATTATCTGCCTGCTAAGGATCACACTGCTTAGAAAACTGTAAAAAGAAAATACACAGTTTCAACTAGCTTTCTCCTTACATTCATTTATCATAAGGATTTATTCCATGTAATATTTTGCTTAATGGTTCTATGAACTAGAAGATATACTAGTGCATTGTGAACCTCACATTTCAAGTTTGGAGTTTTCACATTTATGATATTGTGACATTTATGAATGTTTGCTTTTGAGCAAGGTAAAATGGCAAAGAAATCTTGTACACCTGTCTGTAAATACAGGTTCTCATGGATATAAAAACAAGTTTTCTTGGATGGTAACACAAATACCTCCTGCAGACTTAGTAAGGAAACACTGAGAGTAACGAATTAGTGACAGAAAAATGCACCATCCATAACTTCTCTGTGGTAGACTCTGCAGTCCCTTGCTTATACATGAATTTATTAAATAATTATTCTCAACAGTCGAGTGATGCATTTTAGAAACTACTCAGTCAAGAATTCAGACAATTTTAGTGTATAGGAAAGAGATACTGTCAAGGAGAAACAGAAAGCGTTTTGCATTTCTACATTTTCAGCATTTCCTCCATGCACTCAGTTTGAGCACTGAACATGAAGCATCCACTTTTCTTTTTCACATCTGTTTCCAATCCTCATTATTTTTTGCTCCTTTTCCACTAGCACAGTGCTACTGAGATTCCAAAGCTCTGGGACACTGCTTAAACTTCCAACCAAAAAAAGTGAAGAAACACCTCTGGCGGTGAAAGCATCTGAGTACATCTGAGTGGTCATGTTAAATTTTTCCATTCATCTCGTTTTATTCTCTGCTTTCCCCTAAAATAAATAAATAAATAAATGAATAACACACATTTGTGGGTTAAATTGGCATTGGCTGACAATATCACTATGGCATTCTGATGAGATAGTTATTATCTTTCCATTTTTTGGCAGGGGTTTACTTCAGTATTACAGTTGACTGTGCATCTTAACTTAAGCTTTATTACTCCTCCTACTGACTTGGTTCAAGCAAAACTAGACACACCTGAAAGGGGAAAACAGTCAAAGAAGAGAAGTGGTTATACAGTATTCTGAATGCCAGTTTTACAAACTTAGCAGCACCTTCTTATTCATCCCCTAAGGTCTGCAATGTTACTTCTGTTATTAGCTGTATTTTAGAACTTTTAAACATCTGCAAAAGTAAATAAAAGAAAAAAAAAACTAAAAAGCTAATACACCAAATTTTCTCCTTTTGTTTTGTTTTGTTTTTGTTTGTTCTGTTCCTTTTTTTTTTTTTAATGTAAGTATGTTGATCAGGCAGTTAAAGTGCAAGATGGGCTTCAGAGAAAAAAGAAATTCCTGACTATATAGAACTTTGAAATTACTGTACTGTGTCTTTCTTTTCCAGAAAAGAAGAGAAAATAGACCTGAATCTCTTGTTCAGAAGAAACACGAGTGAAGTACAAAGATTAGAAAGATTTTTTTTCTTTCAATTAACAAAAACATACATTGCTAGTGGCCTGTAGATAGTCTTTCTTCAGAGTCCCCTGAGAACCAATGAATATTCATGAGTCAGTATTGTGTTAATTTGCTTAACTTGCAATTAGAAATATATTTTGAAGATTGCAGTGTGATCTTGGGAACTTTAACTGGTCTCCTGGTTTACAAAAGGAAGTGTAACTCCTTGCATTGGGAGCCAAATCAATCACTAAAAGAAACTTCACTGAACCCTGTCTTCCATTTAAAACAGCCTGTTCAGCTGCAAAGGAAAGGGGATTAACAACATCTGCTGTCAACACCGATGCTTTTTTATTTTTTTTTTCTGGTCTACTCTTTATTTGCCCTGGTAATTCATGCAAATATGAGACAGAGGCAAATTTGAAGATACAGAGATTTCTGACCCTGGAAAGTGCTAAGATCAAAATACAGTGACACTTCTGCTCTGCTGCCCATTTCTGCCCCCAGCTCCGTACCCTCAGGCAAAAGTCTGTTCTTGTTTTTTCATTATTCTCACTTATTTTGTTTTCATGCCATCAGTTACCATTTGACCACCTGTATTCAAGAGATGTCTTCAATTTGCAAACACTTAGCTTAAAAGAAAAAGGAACTATTTTTAATCTCTTAGTTCTGAAGAACGGTGGTAGCACCCTCCTCCAAACTGACTCTTTAATTCACCACTTGCCCATCTAGACATAGGATTAGATAATTACTGGGGGGCCAGGCATGATATCTCAGGTAAAATAATCCTACAAGGACTATAGAAACATCCTTGATAACAAATTCAGAGGTCACTGAATTCAGCTGTCCCATAAAGCACACCTTCTTGCAAGCTCTCCTAGTTTTCAAAAACCGTGTTGGCTTGATCAGTCTCTCAGTAGCATCACACAGGAGAGCTCACACGAGCAAAGACGTTTTACGTTTTGCTTGAAGGAAGATGTGATAAATACTGTAAAGGAAGTAATTTCTAATTAGAAGATCCAGGATGAACGAAATTTTAAGGCTTCCTCTTCCCACATTTCCTACGCTAAAGAAAATAAATTAAAAATACATGAATAATAAATTACATATGCTTTTCTAGTATAGGTTACTTTTACCACTAAAGACCACAAGCATTCAGTATGACCACAGAAGACGTTTTGATCTCAGTCCTTTAAAGGTTTTCTCACTTGACTACAAATCTTGAATTACAGTCTTGCAGTAAAATCTATTTATATGGTCTCAGCAGAAGAGGGCTTTTAATTTTCTTTCTTTTTTTTTTTTTTAAATGACAACTCTGATTAGGCTGCAAAGATGTAGGAAGTATATTGAAGTAGTCTTAGTGTCACTATTGTGTTTCTGCAAATTGTAGATGTTTCTTTTTATAAGACATTTTCTTACTAACTGCATGTATTCTATATTCACAGAGGGAACATTATATTTTCTCAGAAAACCTGCGTCCCTTCTGAAAATTTCTCGTAGACTTTTAACATCCACTGATAAGGCTCTGTGGGCATCAGCACTATCCTGACAGACTGATGTAACTTTACAGTGTATTTGCTTAATAATCTTTGAATTTGAAAGATAATCAGATAGTGTAACAACCTTGCTAACAGTCTAGGAATTTGGTTTAGCCAAAAAAATATTTGATGACATAAGTACTGCCTATTTACAATGTTTTTTAATCAATTAGCTTTTTCATTCTATTATCAAAAGCCTGACATCTACTGCTTCTGCAAAAACCTGCTGACATTCACTGTTTAGTCTTCATAAACGTTCAGCAAGTGTCAGTGAATGTCAATAGGTGCCATTTTTTTCTGCACAGAGGAATTCAATGACACTTCACTTCATCTGCACTTCCACTTCAGACACCATTCTGTCAGACTGCCCCTCTGCTGCCATCTGTCACACAGCAATAACACGTAATGGAATATTGGTGGGAGGGTTCAACCTCTACTGCCATACCACCAACATCCATCTCTGACATCATGGGCCAACATAATAACATAGGGAACATTACTTTTGGAGCATCAGTTGTATATTTGATCATTAGTATAGAAGCATGAAACAGCAAGAAAAATGCAAATACTAGCTACAGCTGGGTTCTTCTCAAAGGTAGTAATTTTATAGGATGAATGTAACTATAAAGAACATACTGATGATAAGAGATAGGGGCTCAAATTCTCTTCAAGATGGAGTTTCATCTCTTCTATTCAATTCTGGAGATGGCTCCCAAGTACCAAGATGCCATCATACACTTACGTTTTTTGAAATGGTAATGCAGTGTTCAGTTATTTGCCAACCACTAATTTTTTGGTGATTGTTAGTGTTTTAATAGCATCTTGCACTGAGATTGTATTAAAGCATTATTAAAACACAAATTAAACATTTCTTCTTCCATGGGGAAATACTACTTAATATTTAAAAAGCCCTCTTTATTATGGAAAACGTGAATTTCATATCAGTTCTGAATTGACCTTCCTTTGCAGCAACCTCTGTAAATATATTTTTCTGTATATTCAGTGTAGGTTTTCACCCAAGATTTTTGCCACCATTTGCAAATACAGAAACTACTGTCTGAACTCAAAAGAATAAAGCCAAGCCTGTACTTGCCTTCTGAGCTTTGTTCAAGGTGAAACCGGATAGCAAGACTCTGTATGAGCCCCTGAGATACTGAAGCATTTCCACTTCTTCAGGAAACAAACTTCTACAATATACTAAAATGTTCCTAAAGGACCACAAAAGAGGATAAAAGCCACCCTGTAATCTCCACAAGATCTCTAGCATATTTTTAAAAGATGCTAACATTGCAAAACAGGCTTTATTTCTCTTACTGATTGTTCCTTTCTATTAGTGACTACTTTTAGCAGCAACAATGTGATACTGTGTCCAGCGTAGGAATCTGTGTAATTGGGTGGAAAGTATTGATAATGAGACCTTATTCCAAATTAGGCAGATACAGTATAGAACTACAGGATCAGCAAAACACAGCAGGAGGGTTTCAAGGACACTTTGTGCTCTGAAGCACACACATACTTCCATGTGTACAGAAGTTTTCCTCCTCACAGAACTTCAGCTTTTCTAATGAAGTGGAAGAAAACCTTGAAATAACATTAAATCTCAATATCAAAGAAATTCATGAAATAGCAATATTAAGATTCCTATCATCTTTTTTTTTTTTTTTTCGTGCTACATACAAAGATGTATTTTCTATTTATATTTTATTGAATATCCATCTAAATAGCTTGGTTGTGAGAAAAATATTCTATAGAACACAAAGAATGAGAAAATGTAGCTTTTGGAATTCAATGAGTGCATGTCTTAACTTTTTCATTTCAACATCAATGCTTTAGTATTTCAAGACATTAAAAATAATTTCATCTCCTGAAAAGAAAGAGACACACAAAAAAATAAACTCACTGGAGATTGCTTAGCATCTAAATTTTCTTAATTTGGAACTGTTATGCATTATTCTCTCAGAATGAGGGAGTTGATAAACAGAAATTTTAGAAATTCATAGAACTGTTCTGCAATAATAGTGCTAGGTTTCAAGCCTCTTATTTCCTGGAAGCAGCACTGCCAAATATCAGTTTTAAATCTTTTTATAGCCATACTCATATCATATCCAAAACCGTGCTCTTATCAACCGTATTCATTGCTAAGTAAGCCTCATACATTTTCAATATCAGTGTGAAAAATACATCCTTTTAGCCTCCTGCAGCCAACTTTCATCAAAAACACCTTTCAGTGAGTGCCTGTTCCAGCAAAGCCTTAACCTTCTAAGGAGCTGCAAACAAAACAATTATAAAAAATAATAATTTTCTGAAAACTACGTGGCAACAACTAAACTTTCTTATCACAAGTCACCTTCCAAAATCGTGTTGCGAAGAGCCATGATCTTGCCATACAGCACATCACATCTGTTGGAAAGTGAAAGGAAAAGGAGACTCCATGAGAGCTGCTCACACATTGGCTCTGACATTGATCACTGAATGATAAACCTGCTGGGCCATGCTTCTACAGCCAACTGGCAAGGATGCAGTGCAGATCGGTTGCTTCAGTTCAGCAGTCCCTGCCATTAAAATATCACACAGTTGGAAGGTCTTTTTACATGTCACTTTTAGCCATACCCACTGTGTCTGGAGCTGCCTGGGTGCTATTGGCCTGACTCCTGAGTCAGAAGCTATCTACTGCTTGCTAGTGTGGTCCTGCTCTAAGAAATTGTGTCCCAGCTGTGCCCTGCCAGTGCTCTGGCCATTTTTGCCTTTTGAAAATCAATGGCAAGTTTCTAACGTTAGCAAGCCAACACTTATTTTGCTTGGAAAAACCTTATTGGAGTCAAGAATGTTGAAAATTCCTCTTAAAATTTTTTGGAGGGTTATGTTTTCAACTTGAGAAATGTGTCAGTGTTGGGGTCAACAGTTCAAAATCCACAGTTGGAGAGGAAACACTTAAATTTTATTCTTGATAAAATGGTGGGTCTGATGTTTACAGTTTACAACTGGTGAAAACTGATGAGGGAAACAAATGCCTCAGCAAAACATGCAACTCATTTGGCAAAAGAAAAAGGAAAGATGTGGGATCTTAAACTATAAGATGGATGTTGCTCTACAGAGAATAAGTATGCAGATATTCTGACACGTATTAGCAGAAATCAAATTTGACTTCAGACATTTTCAAAGGTGGACCTAAGTTTATTTTATTACTGTTTTGAAATTATGAAGGAATGCCTGTAATGCTATCAAACTATAAACATGTGCAGTGTAGACAATGCCTCTGTCTCTGTTTTCCCTGGAGACATTCAATTGATTGAGGAGCTACATCAGAAGAATATATACCTTTCTCCTCTCTGCATCCAAGAGAAAAGAGATGTAATAATTTCACTCCAAAGTCTTTCAAGAATTTTAAATCTTTAACTCTTTCAATATTTTTGTAGCACTGATGCACACATGGCCATGATAACTAGAAGCCTACATTAGATTTCCAGTAGCTGTAATTCCCTCATATAGCTTGGAACCTCACTATGCAATATACTTACTCTTCCTTATCACAAACGAGCAAATAATCTGAAGTTTTGAATACAGTACTGGAGATGATCTTGAAGTATAGACGTTGATGTTAGGAAAAAACAGCTGCTATTGCTCCCGTAGGAGCATGAAGCTGAAAAACTGGGCTGCAAGTCTTTCAGGAAAATAATACTAGATGATAGATTTTTTTTTTCCTTTATTTTTTCCCCCAGAATGGTGCTCAGGTGCACAGCAAACACTAGTGGTGCAGCCTTTGCCTTGGAGCAGGCCAGCTGGAACTGAAAATAGCATGCTGAATTTCAGTGGAAATTTAGTATATGGCATTTCCTGGAGTGACTTTTTTCTTAATTCCCGCTTGTAAACTTGAGGCCAAGCAGGTAGGGGGATGCCTCAAGCAACCCCAGAACTTTGACCTCTGAGAGGGGACACTACAACATGCCTTCCTTTCCCACTGGCCACAGCATTTCTGTCACTGTGTCTCACATTAGCTGTAACACCTCTCTGCCCACAGGACCACCCTCAGATCAGAAACTTGTCCAGAAACTCCCATTATTCTGGAAATGAATTCATTTTGGAACCAGATCAGCACAATGTCCTAAAAGGACCAGCAGAAACTCAGTACAGACCACAGCTAGGATGACACTGGCTGGGAACATTGTCCCAAATACTTGATAGCACAGAGCGCATGGTCTCATGGCTGGGGACATTAATCCCCATCTGTCAGGAGGAAGCAGTGCCTGCTCTGAAGTCAGCTGGCCCTGTGCCCAGGAGCGCGCGTGCCTGGCAGTAACGAGTTAGGGGCCAACCCGCAAAGCCCATGAGTAGCCCTGCATCTGCAGGAGGTGCTGCTCACGTGCCAGTGCTGCAACTACAGCCAGAGAGGAAATAAAATACTGCAAATAGTACAGGGGACTTCTTAAATTTTTCCCCCTAATTTCTAATCCTCAGCAAAAGCTAGACAGTGGGTACAGGGTCTTGAACACACATACACACACAAAAAAAGCATAATAAATGTTGCTTCTTGATAAGAAATACCAGCTTTTATCCACGTGCTCACAGCAGCAATCTGTGCAGTGAGCTGTAGGCAGAACAGCAGATGGTTGCAGGTAGCCCATGGGGCTGCCCTTGTGTCAGCAAGGTCAATGTGCTGGTGTGGAGGTGCTCGCAGGGAGCTCCAACACTGGTGCATGAGAGTACCACTTACTCAGAGCTGGCTGTCCCATGGCTAGAGGATGGCTCTAATTGGGGCCAGTATGATAGTAATATTACCTTGCTAATCATTGGTTTCTTCCTCTAATGCTGTTATACTCATCAGAAACTATTAACCACATTATGCTCTGCATGTGCAGAGACACCTGTATTTTAGAGAGAGTAGGGCAGATTGCAGTGCTTTTGTCTAGTCTGCAGCACTGAATCCAGGTGCTGGTGTTCTGCAGTGAAATCCAACTATAGTAGTTCTTAAACAAATAATGGCCTCCAGGGTTTTCTGTCAATAACTTGTCATCTCTGCTAAATTTTGTATTTCAGTCTTTAATGTTCTTGCCACATATAAAGTTTAATCCTTCTGGGCTGTGTTCTTAGCATCAGTCTAAGGTGGGACCCATGCAGGATTTGTGATGACAATACAGTGATTCTCTGAAAACACTTGGACTCATTTTGAACTTTCCCAGTGTTTTCTTTTCCTATCACTTCCCATTTACTAGAGACTGTGAGTATAACACATAACCAAGGATTTTCTTAGTCTTGTTTTAACTTTCCCACAACTGTATTTATTGGATGTCCCTGTGGTGTTTTTCGTTGTAAATATATATTTCTGTTGAGCACCAGAATGTTTTCTTGACTTACTACCCCATATTCTGAGGTCACACAGGAATGTTTCCATTGCTGAAATCTCAGGATTAGCTCTTGCCAAAACACATATCTGGTTTAAGGTGAAGGTACTAAATATCTCTTATAGGATGTTGTCAAAACAGAATATTAAAAAGGAAAAGCCTTCCTTTTAGAGCCCTGCCTGTTTACACAGATGCTTTCCTGCAAAAGCAACTTTATTTTTTCCCCATCCATGAAATTTCCTGATCTTTGTTTTAAGATCTCTCTAGAGCTCTGAGGGTCACAGGACCATGCTACTAAGCTTCCCCACAATAATTCTAGGAATACCTCCAAGATATGAATCATCACCTCCAGCCCTGAGTCAGATGCTTAGGCAACCTGGATTATGCCCCAGCTGGATCACAAATTGACACATTTGGGGCCTTCCTGCTATTTCCCTGCAGGCACCCATTGCTTGTGCCCAACCCTGCAGCTAATACTATAACTGGAGCCAAAAGTGTGGACTCAGTCCTGAAGGAGGTTCACTGCCTTGTAATGGAGTAGGGGAGCTGGTCCTGAGTTTCATGCAGCATTGCCTTACCACATATAGGAAAATTTTCTGTTCACATTCCCTATAGCCTTTTCCCTGACTATAGTTGAGAAAGTGCAGGCCTCCTTGCAAGCCAGACCTATAAAGCACCATCTCTTGTTATTTCCCAAACTTGCTGTCTAGCCTTGGCAATGCTGCCTGAACTCCTGTGCATTCCTATTCCCCAATTCAAGGTTCATTTTGTAGAAGCATAGAATCATTTGAGTTGGAAGGACCCTTAAAGGCCATCTAATCCAACATTCCTACAGTGAACAGGGACGTGTATAGCTCAGTCAGGTGCTCAGAGTCCCCTCCAGCCTAATCTTGAATGTCTACAAGGACAGAGCAGCACTACCTCTCTGACTAACCTGTTCCAGTGCCTCACCACCCTTATTGTAAAACCTCTTCCCTATATCCAATCTAAATTTATCCACTTCCCCTTGTCCTATCACAACAGATCTGATTAACAGAGCACTGCTCTATCTACGCATGGAGGGCTACAATACAGCAGGAATATATGTATCCTCATACTGCAAGATACCTGCTTGTGCTCTCCTGCCAAGTAACAATTTCTCTACAGACACTTCTGGTTGCTACCAAGAGAGACTGAGTTACAGCAGCTGCCTGGAAAACCCAGGAAATGTTAAGGCATGGAAATCTATGTAACAGGGGAAAGCAGTTGTGTTCAAAGCCAGCTTGTGCCTGGAAAGGCTGGTGGGGACAGAACATATATGATGGAACCCAATGGAACTTGTGAGAGAAAAGTACTCACAGGTCTAAGCTGCTGACTGAAGAGTTCCACATCTCACTGGATGGAGATATGATACCAGATGCCTTCTGTGCTCAGGAGAAGGCTGAATTGAAAAGTTTCCAAGTTTGAATATGGGGAATAAAGCCATGCTGTGTCAGTGAGCTATGTGAACTAGTTGGAAGCAGGCCTGGATCTGTGGCTGGAGATGCTCAGCTGTGCCCTGTGCTTGGCCACCAGTGCCAGCTGGTGGTGCTCTTAGCAGCATTTTGCTGCAACTAAGAGTTGTATAGAAAATATAGATTCACTTGAACACTGAACTCACATACCAGCAGATTCCTTCAGATGATAACTGGTTCACACCACTGTCTGAGAATTCACTGACACACACCCAAAAAGCAAAAGCAAAAACCTTACGCATTCTCAACACCAACTGTAGCTCTCCTCCAGATATACAAAAACAAACAAACAAAACAAAACTAACAAACCACAAAACAAAACAAACAACAACAAAGCCATAACAGATACTACCTACCATGAGAAACGGTGGGAAATGGCAGCAGCATTTTCAGGCAGGACTTAAACATCAGAGTAATGGCATTCAGCTCTGCAGGCGGCTTTCATGGAGGCTGTTTTTAGCTAGAATAATTTACACATTGGTGGCTGTGCTGATGGGAAGGTCATGCTGGACAGATAAAATGCATTTACAAAATAATCCAGATGTACATAGTAATCTGAGAGAATGGACTCCTCAGAAGTCTACCCATGTGTTGGATCAAAAACACCTAAGAATGTTGAATGAGACCATACAGTTACCATAGATTGGAAATAGCTGTTTACAAAGTGATAAGTTAGCATGAGTTTTATTTTTAAAACTCTTTCTGCCTCTGGAAACATGTATTTTTTCACAGGTATTTGGGTACATATCAGGCCTGTAACAAAACCACAAGCCTTCAGATGTAGGCTGCTAAATGACTGTTGTTTAAATCAGACACAGAAGTAGTAATTAATTCTGCTTTTTTCTGGACTTATAAAAATCCTATTTTTAATTTCTCTCTGTAGATTGCAGAAAAGGAGAAAACATTTTACTTCAAAATTTCAGTTTGCCAAACAAAATCCTTTTTATTAGGAGATTCTTCTTCAATGTATTTCTTCATTTTTGATAATTTTGAAATAGAAAAGTATCTTCCAGAAAAACAAGCCTCTACTTCAGAAGGGTCATTCTGCACTTTCTCCCAACACCCATTCTTAAGGGCCAGAAAAGCAGTGTAAAAACTCAGCTTTCACCACAGTGTCACAGTGATTTCATAGCAGCTTTTTTTTCCCTAGCATTTTAGTGTTGAAAAACTTGAAATCCCAGTCAGTCATCTGCCTAAAAGGTAATTGTGTTTAAACATGAATATGTGAGTAACCTGACAGAGCTTCAGTGAAGCCGCTTGAGTGAGCAAAGCCCATGACACGCTGATCGTCTGCAGGGTGATGGACGTGCCACCTTTCCTGCATCCATGCCTTGTTTTGCTGTCATACAGCTCTTCAGAAGCATGGCACTGCAGCTGCTGGCTGCTTCCAAAGTGCTTTGCGTGTGCCATTTATATTTAGTACGTATCAAAGTTTGCAGCTTTAATCAGAAGCAGAGTTCACCCAGATCCCACTGACTTTGGGCTATGGAGCAAGCGGTGGCACATCAGAAGAATCGTGCACTTGGTTTGCTTCCTCTTTAATAAGATCTTATATGACCTAGGTTAAAATACATGCCTCCTATTAAGTCTAAGAAGTATCCCAGATATGTGTACAGACTAGGAGGAAGAACTCCTTGAGAGCAGCCCTGCAGAGAAGGGCTTGGGAGTCCTCGTGGATGAAGCTGTGAGTGCCCCATCCCTAGGGGCACTCATGGCCAGGTCTGATGTGGCCCTGGGCAGCCTGAGGTGGTGGGGGCAGCCCTGTCCATGCAGGGAGTTGGAACTGGATGGGCTTTAAGTTCCCTTCCAACGCAAATCATTCTATGATCCTATGAACCTATTATGTGTGTCTAGGGTCTGCTCCTTTAGGAATAAAGGAAAAGGTGGACCAGGTGGAGAAGCCTGCGTGGAAAGTTTACAGCATGTGGTAGTTCTCAGCTGTCATTTGGAATTTAATAGGTAATTATACCACAGAACAGAATGTTAAAGTGTGTTTAAAAACACTGATAAAAAACAATGTTTTTGTTATATCATTCAACGGTGAAGAATAAAGATACCTTATTTAAATGCACACATGAAATTTTAAAAGGAACTTCTATGAGCAGGAAAAATAATCATCAAAAAAACTTTTCAGAAAAAAACTGACCAAGAATAAGAGCTGGTTAAATTGACTAATTACATGTACAGGGAATTCCTTCCATAAAGATGGCAAACGACCTTTTAGTTAATAATGTAATAGTTAATAGTAATAGCTAATAAAAGCGATCTCTGATTATCTATTAGAATTGACCTATTTGACCTTCAGGATTTTGTTGATGTCAATGGATTTTTCAGTCTTGCATCTTTAATTAATCTCTGCTTCCAATACCAGAAAGGGTTATAGGTCTAGATACAGCAATTTTCTTCCAGTTATTGATAAGTCTTCTGAACTTTCTTAACATTTAATAAAAATAATAATGGGATATGAACTTAATAAAATTGTGATTTAGGTCATAGGGTTTTGTGCTTTTTTTTTTTTTTCTTCCCCTTTTTCCTTTGAGAGAGCCCTTCTTACACATTAGCTTTAAAGAAGAGAAATAGGTCAGAGTTTTTAGCTGGGCTTTAATGCCAAATAATTTTTAAATAATGATATTTTTTCAGGTCCAAGAAGAAAAAATCCTTTAAATCTATAGGGAAGTGGGATTAAGCCAAGGTACTTCAAGCGATATCAGCCTTGAAGTAATAGAAGCTCTCTTGATAGCCTGAGATTAGAAGGGACAAAAGAGCAGAGACTGTTCACAGGTTCGGAAGAATATGAGGCAGGAGAGATAAGCACTTATTCATTACACAAGAGGCAACACTTAATATGATTTTTGGAAATCAGAGAATGGCTTGAGAATCCCTAGTTACTGACGAAATTACTCAGGATGATGTTGTTTCTTCAAAAATATACTTAGTAAGAAAAGAATTAGAAAGACTCAAGTGAATACTGGAACTATATCTATGGTTTGTTAACCAAAACGCCCAGTTATTTCAGTCATGAATGAAGAAAAAAATACAAAAGCATTCAGCTGCAAAATACAGAGATATTTAGCATCCCTCCAGGACTGAGATCGTGTGTGGCAAGAACCTGTAAGGGATATAAGCCTCAAGGTCAAAGCAGCAGCTGCTGTACCAATTTCAGATTCTCTACTGAAATGGCAGAGGATCAGCTTCATCTACCTCTTGCATGAATTTCAAGAAGCCCCATTAACATCAACAGGTTTGCTAACAAGCACGTTACTATTGATCACAACTGATTTATTACTAGGATAGAAATTACACACTACAGTGGTTGCCCACGTGCATTACTCTGAAGCTGTGCACCAGCCTCAGGGCTAGTTCAACATCACTGCCTTTAGCCTTTAGTTAGTAAAAGTTTATACTCGTGCTGGGCTGGCCCCTATTATTTCCTGAAGTAATGTACAAGCTTACTATAACCCCTGGATTTATTTTTCTTCATGATTAGGAAAATGGGAAACCAAAGCGGCCACTTGCCACTTCTACTCTAGGATCTGCATAATGTTTCTCTAACAAAAGTTTCTCAAAGGATTGAGGAGCTCACTGGGATATCAAAGAGGCTTTCTTGCTCTTTCAAAGAATCACAGGAGTTGGAAGAGACCCACAAGGACCACTGAGCCCAACTCCTGACTCCACAAAGAACCACCCAAAAGCCAAATCTTATATCCGAGAGCATTATCCAAATGCTCCTTGAATTTTGGCAGCGTGGTGCTGTGACCACTGCCCTGGGCAGCCTGTTCCATGCTCACCACTCTCTGGTGAAGAACCTTTTCCTGATATCTAGCCTGACCCTCTCCTGTGAAGTTCAACAACAATTCTGTATCTTTCTGATACTCCGTCTGCAATTTTGGATGGAGTATTTTTGTTAGAAAATGCCTAGCAAATATCTGAGTGACATATGGTTGAAAAGTAAAATCAAAAACCTTGCAAAGAACAGAAGATATTTGTTGATATCATTGTATGGCCACAAATCAAGGGAGGAACGAACTGAGCTCAAGTTCTAGGTTTGGTTACGTGACTTTGAGTTAATAATAGCTTACACTTGCTTTCAAGATGCTGAACCCAGACCCACAGAGGCTGTGAAGCACATGGGTAGAATTTCTCTCCTCCACTACCAGACCTGCTGCACCCTGCAAAGGCTTATTTGCAGAAGAAAGCAGATGGTGTTTGCAAAGCTGCATTCCAGTTGGGATAGTGCCAGGGGAGGGCAGCTTTAATTTTTGTCCCCTTTTCACCATGACAACTTGCCCAGCCTGGCTCTCATCACTTGTTTTTTTTGTGGCAGCGTTAGCTAGGGGAGGGTTACAGGGCAGCGATGCTGATTTCTGGTGCGACAATTTTTCTTTGGGTGAGCACAGAATTTGTTTGCACAGATAGGAACTAAGCATAGAAGTTCTCATCAACACAGCAGATATACTATTTATTCTGCACTTAAAAAACAAACAAACAAAAGATGAAGTAATTGAGATGAAGACAGCTTGGCAACTTGCTCATTCAAATTAGTACCATAATTAACGTTACAGCCAAAATCAGATACCCTGAGAATCATTCTGGCTGACCCCACAGTGCTCCCATGCAATGAATGGGACCTTTCTGAGACAGCTTCTTAACGGAGCATAGAGTTGGTATCGTCACCCTACATACAGCTAAAATGCATTGTGACCAGAATACGTTCAGGTGTTACTGTGATAGAAATCATTTCCCTGATGCAGATAGGCAGAAACTGAGAAATAAAGAGTTCAATGATATGTTTTTCTTGCAAATTGGCCGGCAATTATTTGGTGAGTATGCTGGAGTCAGCGCAGCTTGCCTGCATGAGATTGCATGGGAGTTTGACTCCAGCAGCTCCAGTGTTCCACCAATAGACCTAACATTGTGGTCTGGGTAACTAAAGAATTGTGTTGCTGTTCATTTTAAAGTATATCCTTCGTCCCCCCCATCACTTCAAGAACTACTTATTGCATGAAATGAGCTTTTCTAGTGCCAATCCTTCCAGCTAAACAAAAAAAGGAGATGAGAAAAGGAGTATTTCAAAGTCTGTTCTTCATAGGTGAACAAATGATGTGGAGTGAAATACACTATTCTTCAGTCCCAGAGAGGTGAATTGGTATCCAGCTAGGACTGAAGCAGCCCTTAACAATAATACCTGATAGTTCTCATTACGCTGCAAATGAAAGTGTTTCACAAGGATCACTTGAAAGGCTCAAGCAAGATACATTGTTAGCGTCTTTCTATCTAGGAGACCCATAGGATAAGAAGCAGATTAAACTACCAAATCCTGATAAAGGCAATAGATTTCACATACACAGATGAACAAAAATGACCTCTATCTGTCCTGTTTTTCCAAACTCTTCTCAGAGAAAACAGCTCCTTCATTCTGACTGATGCTTGTTTAGACAAGAACAAACAACAAGAAAAAAAAAAAAAAACAAACAGAATGCAGTTTTTGGTTTGCAAGCACCAGGAACTAAAGGAATAGAAACCAGGTTTTAATGGAACAACAAAAATCTACTGAAACATTTAATATTGCTTCAGATGATTCTAATATAATCATCTAGGCAAGGTATGTGAAAAGCAGAGGTCTCTCTCTTTTCTTTTAAACTAAACAGGGAAGAGTAGAACTAGTTTCATGACATTTGATTTATTGCCTGAGTAGAAACTAAGCAGGAAGAATAATTAATCCGCTTTGCCAAACAGAACATATAAAATCTTAATAATTCTTTAAATGGCATTTATTGCTGAAGGAAAAGTGTTTTGGTGCTTCTAAATGGAAGGAGAGGCACAGAGATGACATTTCTGTATTTTATACCATACTTAACAGTGTCAAGTCATGGCTTAGATATTACCAACTCTGTGTTTGCTTTGAATTCAAATCTCTGTAAAAGCTCAAGCGTTAGTCTTTGGGGAATGTTGGTGTAGCTTAAACAACATTATGCAGAGGATGGAGGCTGTGTGGTAGCAGTTTCAGGGATGATAAATGGCAATCTTCACAGAGAAGAGGTTCACAAGATCTTCAGGCAACAATGCCATGAGATAATAGTAAATGTACTATATGTTTGTCCAAGATGATCCTGGAGAGATTTAGCATCTCTCCTTCTGGATAATAGCATTTGAAGTGAATCAATGTTCATTTTATTATTTAAATTGCTTTGTTACAGATCTAGCAAAATTTAGCCAGTTTTTAGCCAATCTAGCACTGAAACAGGCTGCCCAGAGAGGTTGTGGAGTCTCCTTCTCTGAAGACGTGCAAGACCCAGCTGGACACCTACCTGTGCAACCTGGTTTAGGGAGCCTGCTTCGGCAGGGGGGTTGAACTAGATGATCCCTAGATGTCCTTTCCAGCCCCTGCAATTCTATGATTCTGTGATTTTGACAAACAGCAGAAGTGTTGCTTTGAGAGACTATCATTCCTGAACAGTGCTTAAGGGCATTCTTTCCCTCAGTATTAGAAGTGTTCAGAACAATTTCTTGGTCTAGGATAGGATTTACGTCCTGTTTCCATTCACGAAAGCATGTGGTAAAAGAAGCAGTCCTCATACTCAAGGCTGAGATCATCACAAAAGGTGAGCTCTATAGTCCTCCTGTCTCCTTCAATTTTCCTCCTGTCTCCTTTTCAATTTTCTTCCTGTTACAGTTAGGGGCACGTCTTATGAAGATGTTATGAGTTTATTTGAATAATAACAGCTTTGCAGCTGTGGGAACCAAGTCAAACTGCACTGATCCTTCTGCTTGGATCAAAGAGATCAGCACCTGTGGGTCAAGGTGAACTTAATGATGCCAAATATAAAGGGATGACATTAGTCCTCCAGTCTGAGGAGAAACAGAAAGAAAAAGACTCTTCACATTACAACAGCATTAATACTGTCAGAACTTGAAAAAGATAGAAAGAGAGAAATGAGTGGAAGTCCCTTTTGTTTGGGAGAAGGGACAGTCCCAGGCTGGGGCTGGCACGGATGTCAAGTGGACTTGCAGGAGGGGAAAGGTCTCTTTTCTGCTAAATTATCTCACTGGAGAGGTCCAGGGGGACACATGGCTGCACTCTGCTGCATGCTGAAGCAAAGAGGAACATGACACCAAGCAGCCTGGTTTCTAGCAGGCAACAGTCAGCAACAGAAGTGAGGGAACACTAGCAAAACCCCAAACAGCACTGTCAATAGGTAAGGGAAAGGGACATTGAGATCGCACCTGGCGCACTTTTTAAGCAATGGATATAGACCCTTATTTACAAGTTCTGCCTGTGATTACATCTTATTTTTTTTAAGACCAAAACTGGGAAAATATTTTCAGTTCCGCCTAACCCATACAAAATCAAAACATGTACCTAAAGAGCAGTAGTAATCTCTTATGTGAACGGCTGTAGTATTATCCCAAAAGACACATAACTGAGCAATATTTGTTCAACAGTTCCAACAATGAGCACACAACAGCTACAGGACACAGCTCCTGCTGTAATTTGTGATGAAGTTGACTAAAGGATAACTCAAATATAATTTTACCTGCATTACCTTGGTAGTAAGTATATCTTTCTTAGTATCACCAACATGGAGTTGTTTCTTATACCAAGGACTGCTGCTGCAGAAAGTCTTAACACGTGCATGAAATCCTTGGGAGTATTACTGCTACGAGTACTACTGCTACAGACAGGCTGTGGATCTACACTTCTAGATCTCAAACAACACAATGCCCATGGGTGCATGTTTTTTTTTATTATTTATTAAAATCTAGGTCATTTTTCCTAAGAATGATAGAAAAAATCATTAAAAACCATATTCTTGACTTTAAAACAGGACACCAGACTCTAACTTTGAAACAGCCTTATAAGTCCTTGGAGACTCCATCCAATAACAAATCTAGAAGCAGAAGAGTGGAAATGAAAGCACTGGTAGTGGGGTTTTTTTGTTGTTTGTTTTTTGTTTTTTTTTTAATACTATTGTTTATAGCTTTTATTTTCATTGCTTACTATTTCTGGACTTGATTGTAGGTGCAGGGCTGAAGCACATAAGGACAATAGTAGTTCAAGTCACTTTCGAGAATCAAACGTGTGTCCTTCAGCTCCTTATACACATTATCCTCTGCCTTGCAGCTCTGTTTGTGTAAAGAATATAATGTAACAAGGACAACTCCATCCCTGTAAGTCACAATCCTCTTACGATAGATTCATCTTTTTCTTGGTGCAGAGGTATCCAGTTTCAAAGCTCAGGTCCTTTATCACTCTCATATAATCCACAAGACTTAGATAAACTTGATGAAAAATTCTGTAATACCCAGTAATCAATATTTTCAGAAATATGCAAGTAGACTGAAGCGCACACTGAACAGAGGTGGAGGTGCACCCTGGCCAGGTCAGACAGTGCTGGGTTTTGAGGTGAGAGCACCTCCGCCCTCTGGCTGTGTTGCCTCTGGGGGGATGTGAGCTGTCAAGCTCCTGACTCACTTTGCATCGCACACTGCCAGTGCAGATAAATGATTTCCTGCTGCAGAGAGAAATGCACAGCTAGAGATTACACTTTCAAGCTTTCACAGCTTCCTTTTCTTCCACCTCATTTTGTCGCTCCCCACTTCAGTGTTGTATACAATGCCTTTGATTGCAAAGCAAATTATAGTTGTGGGAAATTTTGTGTACTGGGACACGTAGTACTTGGGAACTGCAATCATAGTCAGGTATACTCATTTATCTCTATATATTTATTTATTATCCTGATGGGGAAAAAGAACAGCTTGTTATTTTCTAGTTTGCCTCTAAAACTATCATTTCCTTTTCTGTTTGAGAAGAAGAAAAGTATCTCCTTACTACTTGTTTTGTACCAAGTTTTGTAATTCCTCTACATCACACCAGCAGCATCCAGAACATCCTACCCTGCAAGCAGCCCCACTGAAATCCACTTCATCAGAATAACTATGTTTTAAGCAAAAGCTCTGACAGGTATTTAGAAATCCGCAGCTCCTACAGAATGAGACATGTCCAAGCTTGCACACTTCTCTGTTATTTGCTATACAGCTCACACTGACTAATTCAGGCCTGAGTGTATTTGTATGCCACAAAAGCAATTGCCAATAAATCACTTAACTGATCAACAAATGAACCTATATGGATGAGACAGTTCTGCCTGAACATTAATTAAGACTGTTAAGTTAAAACATCAGTACTTGTGTTACGAGGTGAACATGCACACAAGATGATGCTTTCTTCTGAAAGACTGCTTTTCCTTTTTGTGTCCCCCTACTTCTCAGGCTCTCCATAGTCTATGTGGTGTCTAACTGCCATGAAACCACAGCCTGGGCCACCTACCAGGGAAACAGTGGAGAGCACTTGCATTTCTTGCTCATGAGACTTACTGCTAGTGATCCCTTCATTTTTCTTTGTTGGCTACTCAAATTCTTCTGCTCTTCTTCTTTATCAGGCACTTGCTGGGAGATGAAAACATCAGCTATCCTTGGAACAGTTACTAACCCCTTTGATATACTACATGGGTATGAAGACACTTGTACGAATGAAGTTGCAAAAGTTACACTCCCAGAAACCATTAAAAAATATGAAATAAGCTATTGAAATCTGGAACACATCTCAATTAAATAAAGATATGGAAAAGTATCACTTTTGATACTCATGAATTTGGACACATGCTCACTGCAGGTAGGACACGGCACTTCCAACAACTTAAGTTGCTTAAGTACCAGCTGCTCTTAACACTAAAGTACCTACTGTACTTCACAGCCATTAAAATAAGCCACAGAAAAATAGTTATAACATAGAATTAAAAATATAGATCAAGTTCAGTATAAAATAACTGGGCAAGAATCCTCCAACTGCTTGAGACTGAAGGTGGGAAGTCAGCAAGATGTTAACCATAAGGCTTTCTATAAACATTTATCATCATTTTTTCTGCCTATTAGTAGGGTTTGTCAGCCAGTTCAGACTGTCATTATCATTGTCATCCACATCAAATTCCACTGAGGGCAATTAACCATTACTTGCCCTAGGTTCCTATCTGCTCACTGATCTTAAATAAAAGAGCCATGAGCTAAGTAAGCTTTAAACCCTTTTCAGACATAAGAGTTGGCCTTATCAGTTTTGACACAGAATATTTCCTATCTTGCACTCCTGCAAATTACCAGCTAAAAGTCACAGGTTAAACTTCAGTTCACTCATTATAAACAGGAAGGTTTCAATACACAAAGGACCGTCCTTCCCTTCCTGAGAGGCAGCATCTTGTTCAGCTCTTTATGCTTCCTGTGGTCACTGCCAGAGCCCACAGACCAACGTCACCTCCATCCTATCAGCCATAACCACCTGCTGATGGTGACAACAGGAACATTCCCAGCACCAGTACTGAGCTGCTGGGAGGCACCCAGCAACACTGGCACATCCTGCTGGCACCCAAGGAAATTGGGTCTTCTTGTCTGGTGCTGCTCAAACTGTGAACATCCTGCAGAGTGCCATACCATTCACATGCAGGACTAGAGCTTATCCACTTACTTATTCTAGGCAAAAGCAGGCAGCAGATTGGGCTGTTTTTGTTTACTTCAAATTTTCTTCTTTAATTATAACCCTACCATCATCGGCATCCAATTAACTGAGCCAGGCAGTAATTATGTAATATTAAAAAAAAAAAAAACTTAACTTTAAAATCTGGTCAATCACCACCCCCCTTATGAGTACTACTTTTAATCCAACGTGGCAGCTACTAGGAAAAAGCAAATATGCTCCAAGGTAGCAACTTTATGATGCCATCTCTAACTAGCTGATTATCTTACTGTGTGACTAATACATCTAAATGGAAGTCCCTAATTTTGTTTCCACTTCAACAGTTTGTCTCAGCATATTAGGAGAAAGGAAGCAAAAAAGCATAAAATTGTAAGTATATGTATTAATTTCACTGTAAACCATAAGGACAGAAGGTAAGTGGCACTTGATGGATAGGTAATTCTCTAAATTTCTCTGAACATACTAAAAATGTCTTATTTATGAAATAGAAATATTCCTAGAAAGCTAAAGGAAATCTTTAGGTATATAATTTGTTCCTTAAAAACTTGCACTTTTTCATCCTTAATATGTTTGTTATTAAATGAACTATTTTTTGTCACTTTGATTCTCTTAATCAATAGAGCCTTTAAAAAGCATTTACTGATGATGTCACACTCGCAGACTGCTGAACAGCATACAAATAAGGGATACATATTGCATGGTGTAGAGTCCTAACTTCCCCAGACCCCATGGCAGTTGTCCAGCAATTGATTTTACATGGACTGCATGTTGAAAATCATTGTCTTCTCTGTCTTTGAATTAATGCAGAGCGTTAAAGCTTGTGAAGAATTAACTATACCACTGAACTCGAATACATCCAAATCAGTCTTTCAGATTCTGATCTGAAATAGTATTTGGTAGATTTTAAGGTTTGTAAGCTATGTATATGACAATATGCACACAAGACAATTCTGGTGAGATTTTCTTTCGGAAATTTTCAATTTCATCCACTAAAACCGTATTAAAATTAGGAGCAAAAAAAATATTTTAATTATAACAGAGCTTTGAAAGACTACATACCAAGGTTTGTTTACATAGCGTACAGTAGCAGTCAGAGCTCCTTGGCTGTGTAGAGCCCAGCTTCTACTTTGCAAGCAGAGACCTTAAATCAAGTGGACACTAGCGATTTTATGGAAAGGAAACCAATTTCATCTTTTTATTTTAAGCCTCATAGTTCTGAGATGCTTCGTAATGACATACAATTTGGCAAGGAGAAGAAAGAAAAAAAATAGAGGGCACAGAAGGAAGAGGTTGACCTCCTGCCCTGCAGGACCTAAGGCTTTGCTGCAGGCATGTACCACCAAGATCATCTAAATGGATGCACGAACGTTAGGGTTGACTCTACTTTCCACCTCCCTCTCTGTTCTCTTATCATGATGTGCCAGGTTTTGTTAGAGCACAAATTCTGTCTTCTCTAGGTAAAACGACTTCCAGCACCATAAGCTACATCCTTCCAATTTATACTATAATACCATTGAGATGCTGAAAGAAGACTTGAGCACACTGTTTACTTTCTTCAGTGTACACACAATAATTGAAGGAGGGCAACTAAAGTTACCTCTGTCCTGAAGTAAATTTGCGTATTTAACATTCATTATACTTTTTTCTTCTATTTTGTACTTTCAGAACATGGAGTAAGCAGCCTTAAATAATGTGAATTCTGCTTTCAACTGCACAGCAAATAAAATGAACTGCATCTTGGTATTATCAGTGTAAAAAAAATGTCCTCAAAAGAGATTCTTGATCTGCTCCAGGTGGTATGTAGGGGGCAGATCTGGGTGACCTACAGCAGAATCAAGTCCTAACATTCACAGAATTTTTATTTATTGTTTTTTCTTATTGCTCTCAACATAGAATGTCAGCACGGATATAGCTGAAGCAGTCCTGTAAATGATTTTGCTGAAAGGAAAGATGAAGGCAAGACCACTGTGGCAGTGGTACAGCAACTGACACCAGTTTTCAGCAGAGGATTGTTCTGTAGGATGCACAAGCCCCAAGGGCCAGTTTTGTCAGGAGATCAGCACCCAGCTGAGGCAGTGGGAGCCAGCATGAGAGCACACTGAAAACTCATTCAGAGCAGCTCTGATGCTGAATGGTATCCAGCACCCATAGCCCTGACAAATTTCCAGGGCTTTGGGAGCATTCTGAATTAACATCAAGCTTACTGTCAAGCTCTTCCTCTCTCCCGCCTCCCTCCTATTTTATTACCAACAGTAATCCCATTCTGGGAATCCTAAATCATGTTATATGATTTTCTCTGTCCTATTAACAGTTTCCCTCTGTGGGAATAGCTGGCAAGTGCCAAATTTATTCTGTACAAATTGTTTTAAGAGAAGACTGATGTTCTTCAATCTTTCCTTAAATTGAACACTGTATCTTGCTGGTGAAAACTGCCTATCGGAAGCATTTGACTTGCCATACACCTACCCTGTGCAAAGAATGAGATTGATGCTCCACATTATGGAATAGATGTTCTGAACAGCTGGGAGCACAGCTCACAGCCACTTAGTGCATTTCTTCATTTTTAATATCTCTTCAGTTACCCTTTAACAAACTGCAGCCCAATTACTCGGGGGGGCAGGTAGAGGGCTGACCCATTCATGCTGCCTCATCAATCACTATCAATATCCTTAGTCTGCACTAAAGATGTCTTGAAAGACTTGTGTGTATCTGTGAAGCAAGGAGAGCAGGATAGACACCAACCGTTCTGCAATGTTTACCACAAGAAATATCATTTACAAGGCAATGAATGAGCATACAAACATACGATTAGTAGTGTCTACTACAAATATTACTGACTAGACAACATGTGCAAGAAATACATTACTTCCCTTTTCTTCCTCTCCTCTCATTTTCCTGTCTTTTCTCACACATGTTCACTCACGTCTGTGCACACAGAGATTTCCTCTTGAAGCTTGCCAATTGCGACAGATTCATCTTTCTAAGTACATAATTCAATCCACTGAGCATTACACTGTAGTAATGCTGATGAGCTCTTAATTCTTCTATATTTATTGCAGCAAATTTATCACTGACCTTAATGAAACTTCCATTATGACAAAAACATCAGTGTCAAATCTCTTAAGAAGGTCTGGCGTACAGTGGTTTAAAAGGTCAAGCTGTTTTCTTTTCTTTTTTTTTTTTTGTTTGCTTTGTTTTTTATTTTTTGTTTTTCCTTTTAAATGGGTCGTTTAGAAAATAGGCACTTACATTTTAAAGATAAGATTACACATAGAAAAAAATCACTGACTCATCTGTTCAAGTGCTGACAGATTAACACTTATTAACTAATGCTCAGAAAGAGCAATGGAAAATTATTCTCTAAAAGCTCTGCTTTCACGTGCTGGCAGAAGTCATCCAGAGCCACATGGTCACACTGGGATGCTCAAGATGACCCAGCGCCCCTGAAAGCATCACCCAGAAGCAGATGGATGAGGACGTTGTGTGGGTGCAGAGTAAAGTGCAGCAGGTCTGCATTTGCTGGCAACCACTGGCAAAAGTGCTCAAAAAGCTTATGTAGAATACATGTGGGTGAATAATTCCATCTTTAAAATATCTTCGCTGAGTTACGATTTGCTACAGGTGAAATTATTTGCTTGTAACATGCATAATAAGAGTGCCTATTTAATACTCTGGACAAAAGTAAACAACTTGACTCGTCTCGTTTTATAAGTGGAGAAATAGACAGAAGATAAATGTTCTCAGGTTAAAATGAGTAGCAATTGGCAAAGGAGAGGTATGCTGATTCTTACACGTTACCTGGATTTTAGGGCCTTTCTTGTGCTTGTGCAGTGTAACCATTAGAAGATCAGATGCTTTTGGAATAAAGTACATCTTCACTGGAAAGGTTACCCAATAACAGAAGGGTTTGAGTAGGCACAAGTGGCAAAATCTTACCACTTTATGCAAAAAATCCCACATTGCTAGCACATATCCTTTTCTAAGACACTCCCTAGAGAAAACACTGTCAAGAACAAAGGGCTAGAGCACTATTTCTTTTCCAAAATCTTGTTCAAATTTAGACTCAGGTCCCCCAGAACAAACAGAGCCACAGCAGTTCTGCCTACTGCTGGCTGCAGTAGCAATCTCCAAAATTACAGATGCTCATTGTCTCAATAAAAACAAGTCTGGCCTTCACCCTTCCAGCCCCAGAGCTGTCTGAAATCAAAACGTTCCTTTCAACAAATCAACCTGCAGCCTGAGTGAATTATGAGGGGGAGAAATCAACACTCATCTGCCTGTGGAACAATAATTATCCCTTGTACACTACTCCAGAAGCGATGCCATTATCAAAAACATCATGCCTGTAAAATAATACTTCTGGGAATGGTGCCAGACTAGGGGTTCATAGCTTTTGCTTCGTTTGCAAAACTCCAAATCAGAGTAGGTTTTTGCTCTTCTGCTGCCTCCCCTAGCAGAAACCAGGCCCCAGCATGCTGGGTCTGCAAGCATGGGAACAAGCATGTAGTAGCACCTGTCTCTGAGGTCAGCTGTGTGGCTGGTGAGGCATGGCATGCTGGTGGTGCACAGGAGACAGGTTTCTTGCTAACAAGCAGCTGTTATAACATTCCTCTGCCTACAGCGCTGCAGAGAAGGCTGCAAGTCTTATGTGCTGGCTGGGAAAATGTCACTGGGCAGGGTAAGGCCATGAAGCCAAGTGACAAACCTGCGGTCTATCAGCCTCTGTCTACCTCCTGACACAAGAACCATAATAGTGAAATGAAGTACTTGAAATGAAGTACTTAGTCTTCAACAGTTTCGCTGTGAAATTGGTTCCTGGCAATGCACTGTGTCCTTCATCACACCGGCCTCCTTCCTCTGGGGCAGGCTTGTCCTGCACCCAGCTGACATAGAGCAAGAAGGCCTGGGAGGCATCGCCAACACAGCAAAACATAGGAAAAAGATAACTAGAAAAAGTCATCCAACACAACCAATCAGGCACTTTTCCAGGTTCTGCTCGCTATTTGTGACATAAAACATCGGGAGGAAGCAATGCACTTCTATGAGAGCCATGCTTATAATTTGGATTATTTGAGAGATAATCAGATTGCCACTGGTTTGAGCTCACTGAGCTCATTTCTGACATACTGTAATTCTGAAACTAAGTTGTTGTATCAGCTGGTAAGTGACAAGTTCAGCGCTAATCTATAAAAATTACGGCCTCCTTACTGCTCAGCTCATTAAACTGACTCTGTCTCCTGGCCACCCATTCATCTTCATAATCATCCCCCATTCAGCCACTAACCTCTTCTGAGCATGCAGTTTACAGTACATCAAGAAGATAAAGTGGGCTGATATTTGCTTCTATACAACAGCATCTTTTAATTTTTAGACACACTTTAAGTACAAAGATAAATAAGATAATTTGATGTCGCATTTTCAGCTCAAGCATTAGAAAAAACAAGATTGTATTCAGATTCTATTACAACATTACCTCATTTGCACGCAGGTTGCTTTATTTCTATTTTTGCAAGTATAGTTCCATTTCTGTTGCATCACTGACGTAACTGTGTCTGAAATAACACAAAAAACACACTTTTTTTGCATGGTACTTTCAGAGAAACAAGGGAAGAAGTGCGTGCAAGAAGATAAGATGATGAGTCAGGGCGGGTATTTGTGGAACAAGCCCAGCAGACGGCCTTGGGGAGTGTGGCTGCAGGGCCCAGACACTTCAGCCTCTTTGCTGTTACTGCCCCCAGGCTGCCATCAACGCCCTGGTGATATTTCACACTACAGTGCAATTTATCAGATTCTTTTTAGTATGGAACAGAACTGATCAAAGGATCATCAAGGAAAAGAGTACGGTGTCAATCTGCTTATCCTTAGGCAGAGAAGACACTCAATCCCTCCTCAAAATAAGTCCAGCCTCTTTGAGGAACAGGACAGCCACCTGAATTGCTTTCTGCAGCCCACTTTGACTTCCAGCTCCCTGACAGCAACAGTGATGAGGAGGGCACTTCTGAGGTTTAATCAGATTATTCAAGTCAGTTTCTCTTTTCTGCTCCTATTTAAAGGCTTTGGCCATCAAGTGTGATCTTGTCAGAAAACCAATAGTTAATTACCTACTCAATGTGCTCTGAACCTGTTCAATTCACTTTTTTCTTCTTTGAAATGTCTCTTATGTCTTTGATTAAGTCACTCTGTGGGTTTCAAACAAACATTAGGCAGAATGCCTCTCTGAAACACATCCCATTCTTGCTTTATGTCCTTCACATTGCCAAATAGGGAACAGTTTTCCCCACAGAGTCATCATCCCCACATCCTGCATGATGAGGACCATTAAAAGTAATGGGCCTTGTCCTGCTCTCGATCTCAGAGCCTGCATGCACCGAATGCAAGCCACGTTCTAAGCTGTAAAATACATTAACTATTACAAACATTAACTGGCTTTGTCGCATGCTGAAATATAACAGAAGAATTGAAGCAAATGTTAGGAACCTCAGGAATCAATACAATTGTCTGCAGCCTGGGATAATAGCTGGTGCCAACAGGGAACAAGTTAACCATCCACGCCATAAGAGAGAGCAACCCACTGGGCCAGGCTGGTCTCTGTGGCAGTGCTCAGCTCCCCGCGTGCTCAAACAGGTGAAATTTTGAAGGAGTGTATGAAGTGCACTCAATACTGCTTCAATACACGCAGCTATAAAACATAAGGCAAAGAGCCTAAAAAAATAAATGGAGAGAAAATTTCAATTTTGAGAGAGATGCAGCAAAACTGATTGTAGTAGATTCATAGATTTTCCTCTACATACGTGAGTGGGTTCACACAGAAAAGCAGGCAACAGGGTTATTCCTGGAATGAAGTCACTCCAGAGATTGAGAGCACGCATGCTACAGCATCTTGAATCTATGTCAGCTTCTACTCCCTACAAATAAAAATAAAGCATTCTATAACAGTCCCTACATTTCATGGTTGTGCTCACATTTAAAGACTGCAAGATCTTCCCCTTAGATGGCAACTCATGCTATCACATTCCCAATTTACATTTTGTCCTAAATTTACAAATATACTTAGCATTGAAAGCAAATCAGCATTAAAGCCCTACACTGGTGGTTTCAATTACACTAAATCAGACAGAGTAAGAAAACCTGAAAAGCTGTTAAATTCAAGTTTTAAAGATAAGAAGGATAATTGATTTTTCACAGAAGTAGTAGTTTTTAATTTAAAATTGGATACTTTTATGTAGTTACGAATTATTAGTACGGTCAATAATTACTTTTAAATCACTTAGTACTGATAACTAAAAGGTTTTACAATTGATTTTAGGTTCATGCAGACAGTCTTCAAAATGAAATTAAAGTAGAATTTTTTTGAGTAGTAAAACATTTATTTTGTTGCTATTAGTCTCGTGAAGTCTTATCAGCAGTCTTAGAGTTCTTTGAATTTTTGCAAATATACTAAGCCTGCTTTTCTCTTTATAATGAAGAGATCATAACAAAGATCCCTTCTCTAATACAGTCATGCTTTACGAAGATTTCCCATGGTGCATGGGAAACTTGATGGCATAGTGTCTCAGACCACAAAGACTTCAGGTGACAGGACCTGGCAGGACCACCCTGGACAGCTGTGGGGTTTGTGTCAGCCCATTCCCTTCTACAGTCCAAATTGCTCCTGACTGTAAGTGAAGCCTTTCCTGGGTTCCATCTTTGGATAGGCATTGGGGTGAAAAGAAGAAAGAAGAGTTTCTTTCATCTGCCTTATTTTCAAAGACAGCAATGTTACTTTTATATTAGAATTATTCAAGTCACAGGAGACATTCTTTTTTTACACAAATTTAGGAAACAGCAGCACTATGTGTGTGTAGAATGACAGAATCAAGGTCAAATTTCACCATAAAACCCAACCTATCTGGAAGGAGAATCCCTCACTATGATAGATTCTTACAGCCTTGAGCTTCTGGAAAGAAGCATTTTGGTAAGACATTCCACATCTCATCCTTGCTGAAGCTCAGTCTGCCCTACAGACCAAATCCCACGCAGCCCCAGGAGGAGCTGATTTGCTACCAGGGCTTTGCAAGCAGCACAGGCTGATGAAGGTCTTTGTGGGAATTGTTCAGTTGATGTCCCATTACGCACAGAAGGGAAAAGCCATTACTTTGCATTCTCACTACAGTCCTTTTAACTATTCCATTCATTTGCACAAACATAGACATTTTAAATAATACAGGAATACGATTGGAATATTTTCCCCAGTTCTGCTAGGAAGAAGTAACAGTGTAACAAACACAAGATCAATTGCATGTTTTAAAGTGGTCCCTTCTTGAATATATACTAGCATAAACAACACAAAGACACCTGATTATATAAGAAAGTCTTCCCTTTTTGTTTCCTTCAGCTAATATCAAGGGCACGTATAATTTTGAATATTGAGTTCCCACTACCAACTTCAAGGATCTTTGAAATTTTGAAAGGTGAAACTCTACATGGATGCTTCATTTTCCCCCCAAACCCTGTCCTTTTATACGCTGTAAAACTTCATTGACTGGAAGTTTTACTCTCAGACCAAGTGTAGTTATTTTTGTAGCCAGCCTTAATTTTTGTGAAACCATATAAAGGCTCAAAAGTAGTAGAAGCTAATATGAGCAGCAGCAGTTAGAAAATAATGTTAGAAATGCTCATATTTTCTTCAGTTTTCCATATGCTGCAGGAGCTGCTGCTAATCTCTATAAACTGTCTTTCAAAAGACATGAAACAACACTATTTATATTCTGATACAGGTGTGTATTATCAAGAGGGAAAAAAAAAATCAATCCTCTGTACTATGTAGAGCAAAGTTAAACCCTGTAAAGAGTTCATTTGATTCTGAATAAAGCAATCATGCTTACTAGCAAAGGACTCCAGTTTACTGTTACAGGACAGACAAACACTAAACAATTTCTTGTGAAATACAGAAGGCTGTGTGTGTTCATGTAGCCAGACCTTCTGCAAGTCTCACTTGAGAAAACACACAGTCAGTGCAGAGTGAGAGCATTAAATGCCATCTGTACTTCTAGCTTCTCCTCAGTGTGGGCAGGAAAGAATAACTGAGTATACACATTGTGAAAATGAGACTTTGTGCTGTTTCATTAATCGTAAGCAACTGCAGAAAACAGAGTGGTTCCCCATCCATTCCCATCCCAGAGATCCCATCTCTGATTCTTAGTTACTGACGGTGGAAATTACCATGTAGAAAGTTAACGTTTTTGTTCAGAGTTTGATTAAAAGACTCTAAAGGTAGAAAGTTTCCTGTTTAATTAACAGCAAACTCTTCACACAGTTGTCATCTGTGAAAAACAAACTCTTGGCACAGATAGGTGCGATGACACTTCCACACATGTAAACACAGAGGGTAAGTGCTGGTTTTCATTTTGCACTTTGAGTCATACATGGCTGGAAATGCATGGAGTAAAATTAATGCTATGATTCAGCTTTGTTGATGAGTGCAAGGAAAGTACTAAGAGAGGAAGGACTATCTTCTAGGACTAGAAATCCCCAACTACACAACTATACTGAATGCATTCACAGAACTGTAGGGCTCAGAAAGGACCTAGATATTATCGAGTGCAATCTCCCTGCTAATCAGATTCCCTATGGCAGACTGCACAGGTAGGCATCCAGATGGGTCTTGAATATCTCCAGAGAAAGAGACTCCACAACCTCTCTTGGACAGCCTGTAGCCTCCAGTGCTGTCACTCTGACAGTTAAGAAGTAGTCCATTGTGTTACCCTTTATTCTACTGTTGCTCACCACTGGAAAGAGTTCATCCCCATTGACTTAACACTCCTGCACCTAAGATATTTAAAAATAGTTATGAGATCCTCTCTCAGTCTTCTGTTCTCCAGACTGAATGGTTCCAAGCCTCTCAATCTTTCTTCCTACAGGAGATGCTCCAGGCCTCTAATCACCTTTAATCATCTTTGCTGCCCTTCACTGGACTCTTTTCAAAGAGATCCCTATCTTTTTCACCTTGTTATTTTCTTGGAATTTTTTTTTTTTTTTTTTTTTTTTTTTTTTTACAATTTTGCTTAACAACAAAACAAAAAGAAATAACGCTACCATAAAAATATGCAGTAATTTTCTTAATTGAGATAACACTAAAAGTTAACAGGAAGGCTGTTGAAAATAAATAAGCAGTAAATTAACATAATCCAAAAAAGGGCTGTGTGTCAGTGATCAACGTGCTAGTGTGGAGTTTGATTTGAAAAAATAAAAAAGTTCAGACAAACTGAGATTAAAAGTTTTTTTTTTTCTTTCCCCCTCAACAAATGGAAAAACAAGTATGTTTCCATCCTTCAGGGAGCCTCTTCCCTGCAGGATTGGATCTCACCTGCTCATTTTGCAGAAGAGGCCATAAGCACCAGGACACCATGCTGCTCTATTCTGATTCAATGCATATTTCAGTATTTACTTTTTCCCTCCTCTTGAATCAGACTGTCACAAGTGAGTCCCCTAGCCATCAGATTGTATGATCATTTTTCGTTCCCCTAAATAATTCATTGCTCCTACAGCATGGAAGCCAATCATTAGGAAACAGCCATTTAGACCATGCTGCATCCACCCAGTGCAATAGAGCTGCAATAGGTAGCAACCCAACGCTGACCAACACGAATAGGCTTTTTCTTCCCCAGATACCTATGAAACCTATAAAGAGGTGGTGGTGGGAATACACAAGTTGAATAAATAATCTGCACCAAAAAGCATTCGCTGTTGTGTAATTACACAAAACAGTGAAAATACCACTATTAAATAAAGAAATGAAGTAGTGCATACAAAACAGCTTGTTGCAGATTGTTAAAGTTCAGACGGCTATTGCAAATGAAAATTCTGTGATGACTCTTCAATACAATCCACCCAACACTGCCTGGATGTGCAGCCCTTTCGTCAGTGAACAGTGTTTCTGACTGCTACATGTTTTATTTTTACATCTGGTTTAAATGACAAATCTGAGAAAAAAATTGCATAGAACAAAGACAGACAACATCTGAATCAGTCCAGCACTACTAGGGCCAACCTGCTGCAGAAAACAGGCTTTTCCCTGTAGACTTCAGCTGGACACATACTTGATCATGGACTGATGTGTAAAACCTTGAATCTGAACATAGAGTACCTGCAAGTTTGCCTCATGCTTTCCTGCAAGTTTGCCTCATGCTTTCCTCTACCCCTCCTCGACCTTGACACAGATCAAAGAGGCTGCAGAACCTTCTCCTCCCTCTCCTTCAGTCCTAATAGCACTGAACGAGTTTAGCAGCACTGGGATGCGGTCAGGAGTCCATCTGAACACGTAACAGCAGAAGCACTCACAAACCTCAAAGCAGCACCCCACTGTTTTGTAGCAGGTATTCCTACTATTATTTAAATTAACTATAACACTTGTCAACCTGTACTGTAGCACTTCCATAGTATTTATATTTTTTATCTTTAAAGAAGCATAGTGATGTTTTCCTAGTGGTATAAAATATACAATTTTCCTAGCCTATTACCTAAGTGTTTGTTGAAATTTTTACACTAATAGCAAGAACTTTTCATTTTGTGTCTCTCCCATTTTGTCAAAACAAACATTGCTTCTAGCTGAAAAGTTAATAGCCATTTTCCAGAGCCTGTCAGGGCTTGGGGATTTTGTGCACAAATGCTGAATACAAAGCTGCTCATAATTCTACCATAGCTCTCTGGCACTCTTGCCCACAGAACAGCATTTGAAGCAGGGCAGACAAACTCAAGATGTGAGACAAAACAAGGGAGTCCAAGTATTTCCCAGCATGAGGCACTGCAAATCAACAGCCTGCAGGTCCCTAAGATGAAACTCTGTGTTTAAAATCAAAGCTCTAGCTGGTACCATTCATCAGCATAATTCCTCACGTTTGTGGCATATATGCACTTAGTTTGGTATCTGTGAAAAAAATAAATCCAAGTCTCCTCCTGGAAGCTTGATAGAATAGTCACTGCTGGAGCACCAACTGATGAAATTCAGTAAGAGAACAGTGTACCTATGAAGAGGATAGAGGGGGAATACATAAAAGACAACCAAAGCAGATTAATTTAGCTAACTCTCCCTCTGAAAATAAACTCAACTACCTCTCCACAAATCCCCTTCACCACCAAAAGAAAGTAAGAACAATTAAAAAAAAAATCTATGCAGGAAAAGAAAAGTTTGGTCTGCATTTCATTTACATGGGAAAGAGACACTCAAAAAAAAAAAACAAACAAGCACCACCACCAATAAAAAAATAAAACAACAAAACAATAAAACACACACAAAAAAAACTCCGTGAACAAGAGAGCAAGAGATATCAATTCAGAAACATATGCTGATGGTATAGGTCAATGATGAAATTAACGAGGATTCAGTGTTAAAGGCAAGAGCAAAGAAAACCCCACAAAAAAAAAATCACAAAGGAAAAAACAAAACAAAACGCAACAAGCTCTCCCCAGTCAACTGTAACATCATTTTCCATCACTTCTCAACATCAGTCCACTAACAGCCCAGGCAACAAATATAAGTGACACTGTGCTCAAGTCTGACCTCATTATTGTCCCTGTTTCACATCACTGAGCCAACCAGAGTCCCAGATCCCTCTGTGGCTCATTACTTCCCATGAAAACCAAACCCCTCTCTATGGGCATCCACTCATTTAATCAGTCTTTCCAGGATGGAGTTAGAAAACTATGCCTCTGGATCCCAAAATACCATCAAGTCTTCACTCCAGCCTACTGGAACTGGAATTACTTTGTTTGTGGAGGCTGCTATAGATGCAATGCTCTCACCAACAGCGTTTCCCTCTAGAGCTTGGTTTCAGCTTAAATATCACTGCACCTACAGTCATCTACCAGCATTCTTCACAGCATTACTCCTGGAATTGTAAGTCTGATACAGAAGTTACTTGATCTATGCCAAAGTTTATTTTTTATTTGAAACATTTACCTCTGAGCAAAATTTGCATTAAGAAGAATGGATTTTTTTTTTAAATATATATTCAGTTTGATACAGATACTATTGGCCACATTAATGGCTTAAAGCTGAGTATGCCTAAATTACTTCATGATCTAGCAACATAAGTTGAAAAAAGATCGCAAACTATTATTTCACCTTTTTTAGAACTCATTTAAGCATACACTTTAGGTGTGTTTTCCCAACATACAAATGCTTTCTGGAATTAAGCCACACCAACTATTATGTCACTAGTAGATGCTTAAACATATGCACATGATTTTTTCCTCAGATTCAATTCTAAATTGTTCTGGAATTATCCTAATTTTCATGGGAGAAATACACATAACAAGAGTTAAAAAGATTTAAGCATGCTGCAAGAAATCTCTTCCAGCAACCTGAGATGATCTAAGAGAAACAAAAATACCATTTGTTACAGTTTTAGTCATAAGGTGTAGCTGAAAAGGGAAGGAGTTCAGAGCTAGGCGTTTCATTTGTTCCACTAATAAAGTCATCAATGAGAGTCTTACAGCCCTAACTTTTATATCTACTAATTCTGAAATCTGTACCACAGGCTTTATTGGAACTACAACAACGGCATTTCTGATTCCAAACATCTTCAGAAATGATGAGTTCTGATACCTTTATGCATTAACACTGATTTCATGCACTGCAGAATTCAAAGACCAAGGAGATGAACAGGTCTTTTAGAGCCAGTAGCTGCAGTTCACATTCCAAACACATTCAAACATCTTCACCAAGCTGAAACTTACTAAGAAAAGACCAACCACTACAAGAATTCTAAAAAATGAAACAAAACATCTTTAAACAATATATTTTTTTTTTACTGAAAATAACTAGTGTTATTTTTCTTAGAAAAGCGTAGAATACATTTACACTTCATGCATCCACTATATCTGATGGACAACTTAAATCATTTGAATCTATTCTAAAGATAAAGTCACGCTTGCATTCATAAGTTGTCAGAGGTGGTGCAGTAACCACCTTCCCACGTCAGCTCCCTTTGTGCAAGTTAAGATGCTCTGCACTGAGATTCTACACGCTTTGTAATGGCTTTGTTCTAATCAAGAATTTTTGCCTCAGGTCTTTTCTCCTTGTCTTAGAGGAATTACTGACCCAGCTAGGTTGAGAATTCTATTAAAATAAGCAGCAGAAGAATCAATAAAAAAAACAATTTTTTTCCTTGAATTTTAAAATTGAATACGAAAAAATTAACTGACTTCACATTTGACATACATAAAAATGACAATGAATCCCATGGTATCCTTATTTTTTTATTATCCTTATTTACTTACTTAATATAGTAAGTCAATTTATCAGTTTGACACTGAATCACAATCTTAATGAAAGACTGCTATGCTTTACTTCACAGAATGCTGCCAGGTCTTAAATACCTATGTACACTGACATGCATTTTAAGTACAGCTGTGTCTTACATACATTAACCAGCACTACGTTATGTGAGGATGGTTATTCTTTACCAATTATGGGATTTTACCATCAAAATTACCAGCAAGGATGGCTTTATCTCAGTTACTGCAACCACAGATGCCATACAATCTTGTGACTAATTTCTGTTTTTTTTCTTTTTTACTTTTTAATCACAGGATAGTGACAGATGGCAGTAGGAAATTTAGTGCAATGGGTAGAGGGATGGCTACGAATAATGACAGAAAGATATAAAGCAACTCGCATATCAATATTTTGCCAGCTTTCTTGCAACCAAATTATAAAGGAAAATGTTTTGACTATAACCTCCAGCAGCAGCTGAGACACTGTTTTCCTTTTTATTCTGAGAATAAACTTGCATTGTTTCTTACTATTAAGAAGTGCTAAAGCTATACAACCTTTTTCTTTAGTGGCAGCCAGCAAAGGGAGGCTGCCAGCCTGTGTGGTCAGTCTCACTTAGAGCAAGTGATAAAAACATTCAGAGCTTCCCACTGTGATCATATCCCTGAAAAGTTTGTTTGTTTTTTCTTTTTTTTTTCCTTCCTTTCCTGCCTTCCACTGTCAACCCAGCAAGAACCATAAGCCTGCAGTTTGCATGGGATAAGGCAAACCCCCTCATCAGCACTAATTAGCCCAGCTGTCGGCTCTCGAGACCTATCACATAAATCCCTCACACTATGATTTTCCATGATTCACTCTCTAGGCAATTACCATTTTCATACTTGGAACTTGTGAGCAAAGCACGGGCCAACCACCACCACTAAAAGCATTCACTGAAGTGAGAATGAGCACGTCTCTACCACAGCAGGCTTGCTGCAGCTCAGCAGCCACAGGGTTTAAATGCAAAATTGCAGTTTGCAAAGTTAATTGAGCAACATCTACAGGCTGTATGAGCTGGTACTCAAATCATACCCTGTCTCATTTAGCCTTAGGTGCACAAGGCCTTCTATAAGTCCAGCCTTTCATTAGACTTGCACACAGGTAAAGGTTTTGCATTAATTTAAGTGATGAACTAATGTGTAGCAGATCCGTGTGCTAGTGAGGTACACATTTTACTTGTACCAGGCAGGTGAAGAAACACCAGTATAGTTCTGCCTAACCAGACATGGCACATGCTATACTTCTGCCGGCTTTATAATTTTATGATATATCTTTCAGGAAGTTTAAGTAGCTCACAAATTATGTCTGATCCAGTATCAGATCAGACTGCTAGGATAAAATGACTACTAAAAAAATACTGAGGTAATATTGTCCCTTCTGGCTTTTAAAGTACCAAATAAAAGAGCAGACATGCAGACTCGAGTGCTTTCTCCTGTCCAGAAGCAGCAATTATATTCTCTTCCTGTAGGATAACCTCAGAACCTGTTTCACACTTATCTCCATAGCCAAACCAGCCTCCATACTCCCACCATGTACTTCGGATTTTTTGATATTATGAGCCCCCATTTAAAATTGTGATACTTGGAGCTCAGTGCTGCACCTCTTCTTTCTGCTGAAAGCAGAATCAGGCCATAGGGTACCTATAACCCTCCTATTACACACTTCTATTGGCCAGCTGCGAATAGAAGTGGAGTTTCCAATGTATAATTTTTATTTTTTCAGTCGCTAAGTAATAACAGTTAAATTTTATCATCTGATTATATCACAGATTCCCTTGAAGTCTATTCTACTATATCTGCTTGTATTAAACTCCAACTGATGTCAATAGGGGTGCTGTACTTGCAGAGAGCAGCATAACTTTAAAGAGATTTGCTGTGTTCAAAGAGAAAAAAATTAACCCTTATCTTTTTAGTGATACACTTGCAATGCTTTGCTTCTACCAAAACTGCTCTACATTTTTTTCTTTTTTATGAAAACAAATCTGTATGTGTATACATATTTTAAAATGCTTCAGTGAAGTTAAAAAAGAAAGAGCTCATGAGAGAAAATAATTAGAGAAAAAATATACATCGTTATATTGCTTAATCTTTTCTTTTTCCCCCTCACAGGTGACCTGGGTGGTGATATTTTTACAGAATAATGTTCAAACCTAATTCACACACCAAATGAGCCCAAGTTCAACTCCAAGTTGCTATGCTACTCACAGTCCTAACATTTATAAAATACAGGTCATTATTCAGACCTGTATTCAAACCTGAAGTCAATGTTCAAAGCAATTTCAATTTAGAAACTGCAGCATGGTTTATGATAGCAGAAAAAATGCTGATAAATGGCATATTATTTAAGCTGGTTTTAATAGAATGATAAGCCAGATCACACGCTAATTTGCATCAATTATAATATGGAATATCAAAGAAATAGACATTGTGACCATTCCTTGGGGTCTCAAGGTTGTCCTATAACACACAAAATATTAATATTAGATGGCAGAGGGCATTATCATCCAGAACAGTAGCAGACTATTTTAATTTGTCCCCTCTTTTCAGAAGGCTCACGCTCACCCCTTCTTTGGGCTGTCTGAAATGCATAATAGCTCATAGCCCAAACCCTTACAAGTAAAGGATAAGCACTATATAAACTGTCCAAAAAACACTTGATCTTGAGTCAATAAAGCTGCTTCCTCAAAATAATGTATTACTCCACCTAACAATAATATCATGCATCCATAAATAAGGGCTTTGCCACCAAGCATAATACTATAAGCATTCACCTGGCTCTGGGAGAGGGGAACCATTTCTCAACGAACAGAAGTTCAATGAGACATTTTGACAACATAGTTGGAGAAATAGCAAATTAAGATTTTGTATTGCTCATGCTATTGACTGTGAGTAATTGCATCTAAAAAAATTTAAACCAGCTCATGAGGCT
The DNA here is from genome assembly GCA_037305975.1 of Chrysolophus pictus. NCBI lineage: Eukaryota > Metazoa > Chordata > Aves > Galliformes > Phasianidae > Chrysolophus > Chrysolophus pictus. Next base: position 22,967,061 of record CM074582.1, read on the forward strand.
TCATATGGAGGGGGAGGAGATACCAAATATTAAAAATCACTAATCAATCTATTTGGAGTTTGAATTAATTAGAAACTAATCCTAGGTGGATTTAAAAAAAAATACAAGGAAGACAGATCAACTATGAGTAAAATGAATAATAAAAAGCATTATGAAAATCAATCCCTTTTCCATAGAAGCTAGCCATCTTAATTCATTTCCTGTACAAGTTTATTACAAATCTAATTTAAACTGCATAAATAACTGCTTAATCTTTCACAGGAATTCCCTATCTCATGGTTCCCTTTCTGCTCCTGTTGATCCTTTAATACATATAAGGCAGAACTCTCTTAGAGGAAAAATAGAAGAGGAAATACAAATGCCTGTTTTAGAGATGCAATCAATAAGCACTATTCCATTTGAATCAGCTGTGAAGCATTCAGATTGAAATACCTAGACAACATCAAAGGCAAGAGTTCTACAATCTTTAGGAAGATTGGGTTTTCAGGTCAGGTTGCTGAAGATTTGGAGGAAGTCAGCTTCGAGGACAAAACATAGGACATCAGATTCTTTGACGGTTACGTTGCCCTTACATTTCAATACATTGATCTAGAAATACTAAAAATACTTTGTAGCTGGATGAGTGCCCAGTGCAACATGGAACAGAAGACAACAGGTCCCATTGGAAAGTGCTGCATGCCTCCTTGCAGGACGCACAAGCTGGTGCCTCTGGGTTGGGTCTGCGGCATGGGTACCCTACTGGTGGTATCAACCCTCCAGCGGCTTCTCCTTTTCAAAGCAGGATTTCCAACAAAACCTGCCCATTTTAACACAGTCCCCACTACCAAACCTTTTTCCTCCATGGTATGGGAAATATCATCATCATAACTTCTCCTTATCTTGGTATATTGTTTTTTGTTTATTTTAAACAACCAACAAGTTAATCTCACAATAGGTTTGGCTAATTTTGCCTCTCACTGTTTCCACTAAGAGGAATCTCTCGGCTCACATTTACGATACTAACATATGAATACCAACTGATATTTTTTCCTAATTAGATGCACTTTATCCACTTTTCCACAAATTGATCAAAGCGATGGCAATATCAATTTATTCCTCACCCCACTGGGGCAAAAAAACCTTGCTACTCACACACCAGCATTTCTTTGGACTCTTCAGAATCAAGAGAGACACCTACTAGCGATGCCGAAATTCCAACACTATGCAAAACACTTGAAATCTGATTTAAACATTTCTACGTATCAAAAGTCAAGACTTCACTGAAACCTGAGCTGTATTAATTCCTTCAATCATGAGTGGGCATTATTTGACCAAAGACTTCAAAGAGACCAAAAGCAAAGCTTACGCCTTCTAAGAACCAGAACAGGGACAAAGTATATGAGAGAAAGGAGTATTCGATAAAATCTCCATGGCTGAGGAAGGGGAGCTACAGCATTGCTGGATCCAGTTGGTGATCTGCTTTGTGTAAGGGAGCATGGTGTGAGGATGGGATGCCCAACAGGGTATCAGCAGAAACCAGCTTGTACTGAGCTGGATCAATAGCAGTTGATCATCTTATATGCTTTTGTTGAATTACTTCTCGCGATAACAAAGCAAATGTCAACATTAGAGAAATCCACCTCTTAAGCCTCAACTACTCTTCATTGCTGTTAATCTGGTGTGAAGTGTTAGTGAATTACTGTTAAATTCATAACTGACATCAAAATTACACAATTAGGAAGTTAATAACATTGAATTAAGTCAGTTTTAAATTGCAAAATAAATACAGCAGATAAGTAATAAACCCAAAGCAACAAGCTTTTCCAACAGTACTGAATCCAGACACTGAAGCAAATGGTTAAAAAAAAATGAAAGCACAAATAAGATCTCTCCAAGAGGAATAAAATTCATTTAACTGGATAAGGACACAAGTGTCTATTTTGTTTCTAAGCATCAATTAGGGCTGCATTGCACAGGGTAAAAATGAAAAGTTGCTCTTCACGTGGTCCATTTTGTAATGCAGAACAGAGCTTCTGCTCTAGGCCTCACTCTTGTTTTGGAGACTCAGGTTTCTTTCCCTACTGAACTTCAACCTAGCACACAGCAAAGCTGCTAATAAGCTGTTATTCCTCCAGCTGTCACTACGATCCAAAGTTAGGTGTGGTAGAGTAAACCAACAAAGACAGAATAATCATTTCCTCAGTTATTTTCAGCATTGCTTCTTAAAAATATGGCCAGCAATCCGCTCACTCATAAAAGCATGCCCTCAGAAGGCTGGAAATTAATTTTAGTAGTTAGTGGCAGGTTCAGGCATCTCTTATTGAAGAAGATCAACAGGAAAACAGCTGCACATCTCCAGTGTGAAAACCAATGCTTTGCTTTTATTTTAAGGTGACGTACTTGTTTGGACTGCTTCTGTCACACAGGAAAGCAGCAAACTGATAAGACATCACTGTTTGGGTCATTATTTTTTAAGTGTACGTTCATTTTATTTTTTATTTTAAGTTTCCTAATAATTCAGCACAAGGGTATAAACACTCCACAGACCTGCACCAGGCAATTAACATTTAGGATGTAGACAAGACAAATCCAGCTGCTAATTAGCACATTTGAGAGGAATACAATCTGCAGCACAGTTATATTACAGGATGGCCATTTACCTCTCATTTTCTTGTTTTTAATGGTTACCTTTTCCTTTTGATCCAGCACTATGGGTTGCAATAATTCTCCTCAAGTCTGGGGCTGTGACTCTAGGTCATTGAGTCATTTTTTGACACCTCTGAAAATAGTCAACCACAGAGAAATTCATCAATGAAGAGCACAACAGCAAGTTGGGTGGCCCTTGTGTCCTGCTGCCTTAAGTTGAAGCCTCATTCTCAACTACACTCTGAATTGCTGTTGATTGATAAGAGTCTGAGTTCAATCTCATAATGCAGTTCCTAAAGCAACTTTTTACACAGATTTCATACTGAACTCATTAAACTTGCAAAGCTTTAAGCCAAGAGAATAGTGTCTTTTTTCATGAAACAGCTGCCTCTGACTGCACCTGATCAGTCCATCTACTGACCTTCCCTGAAATTTATTATCATTTAGGACAATGTAGAAAACAGCTTTTCTTGGTGGTAACAGTATTAAGAAAACAAATAAATTGAAATAATCGGAAGCTAATGCAGGAAAAAAAAGTTTCCTCACAAAAAAGCATTTTGTTAATCTGATAGTAGGAACCGTAAAGGGGCTCCTTCATGTTTTAACTATATATACGTATATATATATTTTTTGGAAGGTGTAAAAGCAACTTCCTCTCCCTTTTGGGCTGTCAAAACTGAGTCATTTCAGACAAAATGAGGAACCATAGCACTGGAATAACTACTCATTTGAATGACATATCTGTCATTAATGGTGTAATTACACACTACAGTCACCAATGTGCTTTTCCTTAAATACCATAAAGCTCATATTCTACTTGTATAAATAGTCTGCTTTCTTGTTTATAGCTTAGTTCCAGCTGCCAGCAAATAATCCCTGCTTCCCTTTCAACCTCTGCAGAAGCCATCTGCCAAAGCACACAGGAGCAGGTAACACTTGCTGTTCAAACTGAACTCAGCATTTTGTTTGCAGTGGACAGTTTCAACTTACTGCTGTTTGGCTTTAAGTTCCACGTAGATTTCTCTTAAAACCTTTGAAGCTTCAGTGAAATAAAATTTCTTCTCCTGCCAAAGGCTGAAACCTGAGTTACTCAAATTAACACAGGTTGAACAGCAAACTACCATGTCACCAAGGAGAAAACAACTAGAAAGACCCCAGACATTTCCAGAGGCAAACTGCTTTACACTTTGACAGTAAATTGAATCGTCATACACCCCTTCTGGCTAACAGGACAGAGAAAGAAAGGAGTTTACGGCCTTAGTTTATCAAGTGAACTGCTTGAATACATTCCACCTTCATTGTAAACTTGATACGAAGGAAAAAGTGTAGCAAACAAGAGGGAGAGAACATATATATGAAAGAAATGACTAATATTATTGCTGGTCACTACCCTGAAAGTCCATGGAAATTAAGGCAAACTGAAGCCAATGCAGGCTCTAAAGCAATGAAATTCTTCAGTCCTTTTTCAATTTATTGCATTCGGTGATTTTTAACTCATGGGTAATTTATGAATTTAAAGTACAAAGATCAGATGTTTTATTTTATTGTAAGCTGCAATAAATTTGAGAATAAAAATAGCTACTCCATAGTACAATTTTTAAAATATAAATATATGCAGCTATACACCAAAGAAATGTATATAATTGTTCTGATTTGAAAATAGCTTTTTCTCCATAACAAAAATATCCTACAATAGACTCCTTCAGCCCTTTATACATTAGTGAAGATATTTGCTGTGATCTCAAGTAACTTCTTCAAGAGCAAGATAAATTTGTAAAACAGAGATTCAGCCCAAAGAGCCCATTTAGCTATTCCTACTGAAAAAAAGGTGTTATATCATTATAAGAGGTATGTTTTAACTACCACTAGCGTCACTGCATCTTGATCTGCAATGCTAATTTGTCCGAAGGGAGAACAAAACAGGTGTCAAGCCTGTTCTGGAGGACCTTTGTGTCTTGTGACCCATGGGGTTATTTTGTTCAGTTAATAGTCAATTTTATAAAGCACATTTAAGAGCAGAGTTTGATAGCCTTAAATAGAACTACAGATCATTTGATAAGCTGTTTCAAAATTCAGACCCTTCTGCATATTCTAAAAAAAAGTTCTGAAAAACAAAAGTTCAATTCTTACCCTATAGTTGGATATAGGAAGAAAACATGTCCAGACACAAAGTTATTCACCTGCCATCTACATATCATGTTTGGCACCTGTGTTGTTACCTGCTCCACCTCCTGCTCTGTACCCCACAGCCTGTTGGTGCTGCAGTGCCCAAGCCTGAAATCTGAGGAGTTGTCCTGCAAGGAGGAGCCAGAGAGAAAGGACAGATTTCTCAGCTGAACATTTTATGTTGTCAACCTCAGGACACAGTAGCTACAGCAGACTCAAGCACATAGTTGAAGAACTCAATCATTTTTTAGTTTCGCAGCTCATCTACTATTTTTCCAGTGAGAAATTGTGTTCATCCTTTGGTACTAGTAATGCGAAATCCAGTATAAACAAACATATTTGAATCACTTGTAAATGAACTGATTTATGGAAAAATAACATGATTTTTTTTTCCCCCACTGACAATGTTGCAAGTACATGGGAGTGATTTCCACTGTAAATTTTGTCTGTCACTACAAGGACTACAAGACTGATCCTGTTACCCTTCCTCCTTACACCACACTGCAGAAAATATTGAGTATTTTGGTATTGCACCACATTGCAGAGGGCTGACAGCACACAGCAGCTGAAGATCTCTCAGAAAGTAGCATACGATTAAGATATGGCAGAAAGACAGAAGAAAGCAGCTTTTTATTATCCCAGTATTAAAAAAAATAAAACAGAGGGTTCTAATTTAACTTGCAGTGTAGTGGTTAACAATTAAGGGTAATTTCAAACTTACATGTTCATTTATTCTGGCCCCTGCTCTGCAGAGAGAGCCTTATCACTGTAAGACCTCTTCCCTGCTAAATCACATTATTTCTATTATTTAGGGAATTACAATATTTGTACAATTTATACACATGTAATACAATGGGATTTGCATAATATGTAGGCATTAGTGCTTTGATTAGCAGAAGAACCTGCACAACCTCTTAAGTATCAGTTTCTAGCTATTCTTTTAACCCAAACATTTCCATGTCACATTCAAAACTCCCAGAGCACAACCAAGGATATTTGATGTTTTTTTGGTGTGAGGTTTTATTTTTTTTTTTCCCTAAATCTGTACTGCAGCAGTTCCCACTGCTTGAGGCTTTATCAATCCCAGAAAATGCTGTGTGTGAAGACGAATGGATTTTCTCATCACACAGGAAACACCGTACTCTTGAACATCTGTGTGCAGAACAACACCGTGCCTCAGAGATTAATTGGGGAAGGAAATAAGTTATTAAGTGCTTGTTTTCCCTAAACACTGCACAAAGCAATTATACTTTTTAAAAGTTATTATTTAAAAGAACAGATCCTTTAAATCCTACTGCTTTAGAACTCTGAGTGAATTTGTCAGTGAGATAATACACTTTCACCCACATGAAAGAAGCCTTCAGATCCTCCTCCTTGAGCACCTTTATCCTGCAGAAGATGGACTTCCCCAGCAGTCACTATTGCCAGTTGTCCAGGCTAGCTGTGTTGTCAAGGATAACACCAGAGCTCCATTTTTGGTCTCCGAAGCCACTCCTACTGAAGGAAATTCTTCATTAATACCATAGCCCTGAATTGCTGGCACAGAGTCCAGGGCTATGCACTTACACTGGAGAAAGAGTGAACTATACAGTTACATATTAGAGGGAAAAGAACTGAGGTTTCACTGACTAGCACTCACATTTCGTGTACAGGAGAGGGCTCTGTTACGCAAAACACTTTGCTCACCATCCAAGACTTTTTAGAGCTTGAACTTTCAGAATTCACAGTGCAGCTAACAGAATGACTTACAATACAGACTCAAAGGAAGAAGTAGTGTGCTTTTTTTACCATGGTCCTAGTTGCAAAACAATAAAACAGGTTATTTACCAAGAATACAGACTCTTTTATAGCCCTGAACACACATTTTCCCTAGATCAGTTCTTAAAAAGCTCCTGAAAACTCCAGTTCCTATTTGCTTTTGCTGAATGCCATCTTAATTCATCTCAGATTGGAAAAACTACACCTCTTACTTGGCTTCCCAAGCCTCAAACTCCTTTCTCAGGTTTTGACAGATCAAAGTTATGACAGCTTTTACCATTATAAATCAAATCAGAAGGAGAGGAGATAACATCTAACAAATAAGTTAGTAAAATAGTTTTGCTAATTCTTCCATGTTTAGGGTGGTTTCCTGCAGTGCTATGTTCACAGCAGAGCAAAGCACAGAGCTTTGTGTCCTGTTGAACTACCTCTCTATAGCAGGAGATCATTGAAGATCTGTATGAAATGCAGATATGCTCCTCAAGGTATCGTAAGAATGGAATCATCTGTGCATGTAGGTCGAAGACCCTCCTTTTGTGACCCCAGCTATTCTGACTCTAGGACACCAGGAGGAACACACCAGGGGCAGCTGCAGAGCACAACCTCCCCAGTGAGGCAGCTGATCTGCCACCACCAGATCTGACTGCACCAGGCAGCCAAGGATGCAGAAGACTATTTAGAACAAAACCAGTTGCCTTACCTGCTTTACTACAAGCTCTCCGATTTATAAATTACTAGTCTATAAGTGAAGAGGAAAACATGAATCTCTGCAGCAAAGAATTTATCTCATGAGACTTATTGTGATTCAAAATCTATTACAGTATTTAAATAATGGTGTTATGATTGGCTTTCCACAAAGCTATTATTAGGTTAATATTATGATTTCACTTTGTCAGCTCAATGAAACTACATATTGATGCCTTGTTTTTCCACAGCAGCTTACCCTGCTGTGTTTATTTTGCTTGGCAGCTAGATTTCGACTTTTAAATACGTGCAAGTTGGAAAGAATGAATTCCATTAAGCTATCTTTTATAAATAAACAAAAGGGATCACAAAAAAAAAGTCTTTTTGTGATGTCTTGAGATTTTCTGAAGTTGCAGTAAGCTCCTCAAAAGAAAGACGACAATTTCTCAGTGGAAAAAAACCACTAAAAATGGAAAGAGGAATGCAAATTTTAAAGGCCTACTTTCCCCAGTGGGGTTACACAACATTACCACTTATTTTTCTGGTCCAATCATCAGAAAGTCACAACAAATTACAATGTACTGCAACAGATGCAAGTCTAAATAAGAAAGGTCAGGTTCCCTTCTTTCCCAGAGAATATCTCCAATGCTGAAGAGGATACCTTGCACGGTACTACATTTTCCTGATGATATATTTGTGTTAACACGATGAATGACCATTAACTGATGGATTTAGCATTCTCTCTGATTTTCTTCTGGAAATAGAAGAAAATTCTATTCTTTATTTCTCTGCTGAAAGAATTCTTTAGGTGATGTAGTTTGGGCATGAAGATTTTATTTTTAATTCTTTGCATTATAGGTGAATAGTTTTCTTTACAGTGACTGTATTTAGAGTTACCAAGGAGAAACACATAAAACAGATAACGTATTTTTCCTCCAAAAATTCTTCAGTTTTGTAGGATCAGAATCTGCCTCAGTGGTTAACTTGCATTCTGATCAGTTTTATTGATATCAGTAGTTGCATCAGGTTGACAGGATAAGAAAGTTACGTATATGAACGTAGCAGGATTGGATTTTTTTTTTTCCAGAAACAAAATTTTTTTAATGTAATTGGTTTTGCTGCAATGCCACTTCAAAACATCAAACCATCAGCTCCCAGATAAAAAAAAAGACATCATGATACAAGCAGCAGAGTTTTGTACTTCAAGACATAATTCGAACAAGTCATTCCAGAGCCATTACAGTATCATTGCACTTGATACCTTGCTGCATTAAAATCAATTTAGAAGACAGTTGCTTAGCTTGCCATGCTGCCTACTGATTGTATTTCTTTCTCTTTCAAGGAAAACAAAGAATATTAAAATATTGTTGCATGGGGATGTTATATTGCAAGTGTTAAGTCAAAATTGCAAAAGAGGGCTGGGGGAAAAAGAATGCATCTTGTTCAACAGATTCATAAGTCAACTTAATTTGACTTTCACCGGTTAAAATTCACCATTATGCTTCTATGCTTCCAATTCCCTTTTTGTAATAACCAACTCCAATTTTTTTTCCTCGTGGTTGGAAGATTTAAGCATGTACCCATTAACACAATCTTCAGCACACACAAAGCTCTCATCATCACTACAAGCAAGGTTATTTCTCTAACATTGCTATTCAGCACACAAGTCTAATTCAGAGCACAGAAGGTGCAGCTGAATATGTAGTTGGTCATAATTTCGTAAGAATGTTCTCTGCAAGATTATTACTTGATGAAATCATATGTTTATTAAAATGTATGTTACAGTCATTGAATGACATTTAAGGAAATTAAACACAAAGGCTTGTGATTTATAAATTCTTTGTTCTAATGTATTCAAGAAAAAGAAGAAAGGGGCTGTAACACACAGCACTGCATTCAGCATGGGGCAAATCCACCTCAACAGAAAAGGTCATGACTGCACCTGTGTGCTGGGCATATCCCCACGCTGCTATGCGACCATATCTGGGTAGGTAAGAGTCACTTTTCCAAACTGAGAATTACAACTACAGAAACCTATTCCTAACATTTATGAGGAAACAGATATAAGAGATAAATGCAGACGTATTGGGGCCAAATCTGCCCAGAGCTCCAACAAATGTCATGAGCACAAATCATGAAAACAATCTGTAGCATCTAACAGACATAATTATTCTGAGATGTGCTTTAACTTGTTGGCAGAACAGAATAGCTACTGGTTAATTTGTTACACAAAATTCCCCATGATAAGAAAAATCTATAGCTCTCTGAAGAAATTCACCCTTCTTCACAAATCCACAAATTTTCCAAAAAAATAGTCAAAAATAAAGTAGACAAACAGTAAATTATATTTGATTGTTGATGCCTATCAGAGGAAACAAATAGAAACGTGCTGCTTTCTCCCCAAATCCAAAACCTACAGGGATACTGAGTGGATAACTGAACTCTGCTATGAGTAGCAGCTTGATCCCTTTCAGCTAATCAAGGACCAGGCTGCATCCCAGCCCAAAGTAGATCCATAATTGTGGATCTGCTGTTTTTTCTCCAGGTCGCCCTTGAAGATGATTTAGGATTTCCAGCATTGCTGCCAATGACCAACCTATCTTTATTTATTACAAATGGCAATTTAAACAGAAACCCAGTCTGCTGCAAGAAAGAAATAATACAAGGTGTAAAAAACTTCAACACTGTCAGAACTGATCTCTCCCACAGAGGCACACTAGGGTATGGAAACCAGCTCGGCTGACAGCACAGTTCAAGTGTCAATTAAAATAGGACATCAGGGAATTTATTTACCAGTTAAGCAACCCAGTTATGACAGACATTTGCTAGTTGGTTTGAACGGATTTCTGTTACAGTAGGATGGAGGAGAAAGACTGAAATTTACAATTATGAGGGAATTAGTACTTAAAGTAAAGAAAGAGCTGAAGATACACATACTAAGATCAGTTGCTAAACAACACTGATAAAAAAGGCAAGAACTAGGTCTGGACTGTATTTCAATCTCACAGTTAAGAAAGCCTTGCCTCACATTTGTTAGCTATCTTTTTTTCCCTAAAATTTAAATTCACATTTACAGAATATTTACAAATACTCCTATTTGATTTAGACTTAGTAGTTTTCAATTTGAAAAGCACTCTAAGGTGTCATTATAGCTAATAAAAATATCTTGAATTTCTAATGAAGGCTTCATTTGTGTTTACATATAAAAATTAATTTGAAGATTGAAATTTTTTTCTATGTTTTCTATTAGACATCCCTTCTCCTATATCATCTTCTATATCAAGCATCGTTAAGTCAAACATGGCACATCTGTTATTTAACTAATGGGGATGCTCAGAAAAGTTCATGAGTCATATGCCTGAATGCTTTCATTTGTAGCCTTGGCTCAGTTTAAGGTATGTCCTTGGAGAACATAGTTTATTTTCATACCTTTCATTAACTGGGCTCCATTTGCAGAGATTATCCCTGTCTGGACAGACTCTGCATCTCACAGAAAATGTCAATGCAGGAAGGCAGAAGCCCCAGGCAAAGATGAAGGCCCTCTTATCTTCAGCATTTCATAATCATACACTAAAGAATCACTGCTCTTATGAGCAGAAAAAAAAAGATCTTCAGGAATGAAAGGGCACAACAGATGGATGAAGCAAGGTAAGAGGCAGCAGAAGAGAAAGGCAGTCAAAGTAGAATTAAAATGGTTTCTCACTTAGACTGAAGTCATGTGCCAATTACCATTGACAATTGTTACATCAGACTTCTTGTCTAATTCACTGAATATCTTAGTCAATAGAATTGTTTCTTTTTCCACTCACGTTTAGAGAAGGGAAACAAGAATACAGTATTTACTCCATACCAAGTATTTTAATATTTTTTTTTTTAGCTTCTCTCCTGTGGGTACTCTTCTGACTCTAATTTCCAAACAACTGTAAACTCACATCTATGAATATATGCTTTTACAGCAGCTTCAAAGAAGTTCAAGGCCAAACTACTAGAAAAAAAAAAAGAAGTGTAGTCACTTCCTCACATGTCCTCTGGCTGCTCATTGATGAGTCAACAGACCCAACTCAAAACAGGCCAGGTGAAAGTTTCTGCCAGTGCAAAAAAGTGGGAGTGCCTTTGGAGGCAAATGTGACAGAGGACAGCAAAACAGACAGAGCAACAAGATCTTGTTCTCCACATCGCGAGGCAAGGGGAAGGAGGGAACATGGAAAAAGGGGGAGGAAAATCTCAATTTTACTTGTGTTGCAATTGAGTTACAGCAGGATGTGACAGAAATTGAGTTTCGTTTTGCATTTTAAACTTTGCATTGTTTTAGAACAGTTAGGATCATTTTTTCCCTCTTTTTTCCCTACAAGGGGCTGGGAGCGTAGCCAGCGTTAGGCCTGAATGTTGACCATTGTGCAGGAACCACAAAAACAGCACTGAAACAGAAAAGCTGAAAACTCATCTTGAATCTACCAGGTGTGGGCTAGCAAGTATCAGGGGAGGTCTTGCCATGCCTAGTGCTGAACTAGTTTCGCTGAAAAGAACTTCTGATCAGTTACCCATCCATTCAGACAGAAGGGCTGCCTTTGCCATGTAAGCTGAAGAACCTGCATTCATTAGGTAAAACTCATACCACTGTGCTGCTCCACAGCTTCACAGTCCTCTTTCTCCTGATCAGAGCACAGCCTTGCTAGATAAACACGGCAGATGCCAAAACTGTTTTTGTTTTAGTCGAGCATTACCACATGGGGTTACCATTTCCTATCCCACAGGCTTCTGGGGAATATTTCAGGTCAAGACATTGTTTCAGTAAAATTGAATTGTTTCCTTTAATATGCATATCTTTATAAGTGTCTCATGACAGATTTTCAATGATGAAAGCCAGCTTGATATGTTACTGCAAAAAAATGTTATTTTAAGAAGGTGAAGAAAAAATGATTTCCATGAAAAAAGTCATGCACCATTCTCCCACACCGATAAATTCTCTTCCTCCTTTCAAGAAGTCCTTTCACAAAAATATCCTTTTGGCTCTGATTCTATACTATCAATGCATTCTGCAGGCTTGTCCTTACTTTGAGAAGTATTACGCTAGAACAAAAGAACAGATAGTTTGACTTATTTGCAACTATGTTCTGGTTTTGCTGACCGTATGTACTTATTATTAAAAGATAATCATTTACATCGGTAGAAATTTCAGTGGTAATCAGATATAGAATATTTAGAATAATTACCTCTGAATCCTAATTATCTTCCAGTAAAAATAGTAGCTTTACTGCTTGAATAAAAGTGTTGTCATTCCACCTGAAATATTAGACTGTGCCTCTGTCAGGCTGAGAGGGGTGGTACTGCTGGCAGTCTGACCACAGAGCTTAGCCACTTCAAGTGCAAGGAAGTCTACCAATATTTTCTCAGAATCTTTGAAAGTGATAGAAGAAAACCACAGGTGACACATAGGAACAAGTTGCCCAGAGATGTGATGGATGCCCCATCGTTGGAGACTTGCAAAGTAGTCAGGCTAGATCAGGCCCTAAGCAACCTGATCTAGCTGTGGATGTCCCTGTTCATTGCAGATGGCCTTTAAGGGTCCTTTCCAATTTGAGTGATTCTATGAAAACTTAGTTCCACATAGCTAAATAAGGAATGAAAACAAAGACCTCATACTTAATCACCAAATTAGTCATAGTACTGAACATCAAAACTGTTGTTTGCTTTATAAGTACTGTTGGACATCCATACTAATCGTGCTAGATGCTTCATGATTGTCAGTTCTTAAAGATACAATTTAGTTTCTAACTAGGATTTACCTGCTGAAGTGTTATGGCTTGTATGTGATAATAATGGATCCTTCTGGCCTTTTAAGTGATTAATCATTTTGTGGGGCTGCCCTTTGCTATCAGGTCTTGTCACTGCTGCTTCAGAGAAAGATAACAGTTTCCATTTTCCACCAGCTGACACAATGCTCCAAGTTTATCTCTAGCCTGTTCCTATTGAAAACTAGATTTACAGCTAACACAAATTGAGACAGTGTAGTCTGTAATACTGCATCTCATGGCAGCTTTGAATAGGAAGTTTGTCAGTTTGTTAAATAAAAATTTATTGCTCAGTTGACAGCTTCACTGAAAAATATATTCCAATACATTGTATATGTTAGTGAAACAATGAGACGTTTCCACAAATTAAGTTGTTAGTGAGATTAATGTCATAATAATATAAATGTTAATATAAACAGGCATTCAAGTGACCATCTCCACCATTTAATATAAGAATTAAAAGGGGAGGTTCTCAAAAATAAAATGAGAGAAAATAAATCTACTATTACTACCATCACCAGCAGCAGACAAATTCAAATGAATGAATGTAAAGTAAAGCAAAAGAACATTTTGCAATTCCATACTACTACTAACGACTGATAGTACAGATTATGGGATTGGGCAAGCAGCTTCCAATAAGAAGATGCAAGGAAAGTAGGCAGGAATGGAAGGAACTGATTGATCCAGTGAAGACATCTACTGTATTTTACTGTTACTAGTAAAATAGCAATGAAGTGCATTGTATTTCACCCTATATTTCACTTAGGGCATCCATAGCACAAATCATGTGTCACATTGTCAGGGCAATTGTTTAAAAAACAGTCTGAGCATAAAATTATGATTTAGCATGTGTATTCCCTTTCCTGCAGCAAGATAGACTCAGGCCTTCAAGTGACTGCAACATAAAGTTGAAGGTGGAAATAGTGCTTTAGGATGGAAGCATCCTAACATAAAGGATGAGGCTTACCACTAAACCTGATCCAAACTTTCCACTCCAATAATCTGTATTTATTTACCTGACAACTCCAGACATGCAATTTTTGAATGAAATTATCTATGCTATTGTCTGCTGAGCCTGAAGTCTTTTTTCCTTAAGTTTATTTTGAAAAAGCTCTAGTACTTCAACAATGATGAGAGCGCAGTCAGCATAATTTTGTCTCTTTTCTTGACACAACTGCAGTGCAGAGACAAGAATCTGCAGAAAGTCTTTAGTCAAGGGCAAACAAGAAGCTGTGAATGAGGAAAGATGTCCAGACTGCTTCAGCAAAAAACTAGATCTTGGAAAAAGGATAGACACTATGGAAAATACAGGTATTTCGATATAAGAGACAGGAGAAACTACCTTAATAGAGAAGGAATGCATTGTGAGCTGAAAGGCCCTGAGTAGATGTAAGCAACGAGGAAGCTACAGCAGCAGGAACAGAAATTCTAATGGAACCTGCAGTGTTGCACAATCTTAGACTAGGAGCCCCGACTGTCCTTATTCCTGTGTTACAAAAATCAACGGCAAAAGCACATTTAATCTTCCTTTAGCACTTGACTCTCACAGTCAGTTTGGTACCATTATCAGATTGCTCCAGTAGTTCTAACTGTACTGTTTTGCACTGCAAATCTTGATATTTGACTCTTCCTGTTCACTTTTACAAAATAATTCATTAACAGGTAGAATTTTTAAAAAGTTTTCTAGCTTCTTATGATATATCCAAGGCATACAAGTATAGTACATTAAAGAAAATCCAAAAGGATAGCTTTGCCTGTGCAACTATTACCATGCCTGTCTGATATGAATGCACCCACCTCCACTGCACTCTGGGCACAGAACTCCCATTAGTTTCCCTCATCAGCCCTTCCTATTTTGTGCTCTGACTACACCGAGTAGCACCCTGTTACTTACAGATGGATTTCCAGAATACAAGTGTTCATATAGTCAACCTATAATTACAAAGTGTTTCTGTAACATACAAAGAATTTTACAAGCCTCTTCCAAACTGAGCCCTTGTTACTTAAACACGTTTTAGTAACTCAGATGCTCATATATGAAATACGGATAGTATCTACTTTTATTAACATTTCTTTTGTACACGCTGTATCCCCTAATAGATGTAAGGATAAAGGCATATATTAATACATAGGGTTGGAATAGCAAGTAGTTAATACATGCGAAAATACACTTAAATGCAACGAAAGAAACACAACTCATGGAAAGCATTAAGTTATGCAGAAATAAGGAAAGGAGCAGAAAATAAAGGGGGAAAGATCAGAACTATCATACCATATATTATGACACCAATTTAAGATCTCGGACAGCTTGAACTCTGAAATTTCATAGTTCTTGTGTATTTCACTTTGTTGTTTCAATAGCTGCTTAACTGGGATATTTTATTAGCTTGCTTTTAAGTCACTGTGAGGGACATAAATTCTACACTACTACACAGGAAATATACTACATACTACATAGGAAACTGAAAATCTTTTAGCAAGCATTATCTTACATTTCACCTAAGCACTGAGAGAATATATCCTACACAATTGGCACAATTTCAATATTTTTCCACAGGGACCATTTATACCAGGAATACTCTGCCCTTTATTATTAAGTCCCACTGCATTGTTTGGTATCAACACATCTGAAAAGAGACTTTTCTTTGTCTATTCTAAGAGAACCAGTAGCAATGAAACAGCATGAATACAAGGCCATAAGCACAAGATACAGATTTGAAGATATTATTTAGGAAATTGTCATTAAATATGCATCATTAAACAAAATCTTTGGCAAAAAGATAACCTGACATTTTCCCTCACTATTCTTCTGGATTCAGCCTAAATTCCTACAAGACACTTAAAACTTATACGCTACTGTCCAAAGATGCACTTAGGAAGAAAAGAGAAACAACATAGCAAGTTCATAAAATGTCTTTGTACCAACAGAAAGACATTTTTGGTATTCCACATGTAACCATGAAGTGCTGAATGATTCCATTATCAACTCCAAGCAGAGATCAGACAGATGTTTCCAGTAGAACGGGAAAAGACAGAGTGAATAATATTTTAATGCAGCTAAATTTCATTATATTAAAAAAACATGCATCATCGTAAACTTAGTGCTTCATGTGAATATCACCAAAGACAGCAAGGTAGAACGTGTTTATTTTATATACTTTAGCAAGGAAGACATTAATATTCCAGAACGTTTTTCTCTGTGAAAGTCTAGAGTAAAGTCAAATAACTCATGTGAACAGCAGATCTTAATGCCCCATTTATTAGAACTCTGCTGACTTTTGTTTGCAAGACAGTGCTTGTGACTACAGTATGTTGCTTACATTCTTTTATGCTATAGCATTTAAACTCAGATGTGTTTGAGGAAAATATAGAGTGAAGATGAAAGAATTTGCTGCAAGAATCTCTTGTTCTGTACATGTATGGATGGCACAGTCAAGTTGTCAAAAAAGCTTGGACAGAAGGTGTAAAATTGGTGAGGAGGCAAAGTCATTGACTGAGGCCAGGGAGCAAACACTATTAAGGACAGATGTAATTTTTATTTCTTCAAAGCTTCAGGCCATGAGTATAAACAGTGAAGACCTGCAGGAAAGCTCACATTAAAACTGGCAGAAAAGGGCAGAGGAAAGGTGACTGCTGGAAGTGATTCCTGAACTTAAAAACTGTTACTCAGCACAATGATTTTGTGAACTGAGAAGGAGCACTGAAAGAGGATATTTTGACACTGAAAAAGTTATCCAGTTTAAGCAGTTGCACTTGTAACCTGGATATTATGAAGATTTTGAAATTCAAGTACTATGTAAAAGATGAAAGCCTGAAGTCATTCGATGTGATACACAGCTTTTAGGAAATCCAGACCTACTGATAGCACAACTGTCTCACACCTGTTATGGTTGACTTCAAAAGCACTTTCTAAAAAAAAAAAGTGTCTAAGAGTAGATTAAATACTAAGGAGAACAGCTACTATATAATAAGAAGTTGACAGGGAAAAAAGGCAGCGTGAAATTGACAGCTACATCCTACATAATTCCACAGCACAATATAATCCTGGTTTTGTTGTGCTCCCAGGGGTTACCCTCCAAATGTATATATTCTGAAATTTATAGATATGCTGTGAAATGCATTCTTTTCAAGAATTTGAAGCTGCCAGCTATTTTCACTGGGGAAAAAAAAAAGAAGAATCACATTATCTTAATTACTATTATTAAAAGTTAACATTTATCATCATTTTCATACTTTGTCAGCATCAAAAAAATTTCATAAACATTTTTCTGCACAGGTGCAGGTCTAACCACTAACTGAGCACCCATGATCATAAGTTATACCTCTAAGTCTTCAGCCCTCATAGGTCACAGTAACTGGATTAAAGCTTTGCTTCTAAAAATGAAGATATTATGTTTCCCACTTTTAAAGCAAAACAAGCATGAACGCAGATAGCTAAGAAAAAGCATGCTGTTCAGGTACCCACAAGATTGTTTTCCTTTTCCCATTCTTTTGCTCACTCATCCTCTCACCATGTCCCTAATGCTTACCAGAGGGTCTGCATAGCTGTGGCATGGCACCACTGCCTGTGGGTCCCAATGAGCACCCAGCCAGAAGAGTGGGCTGACTAGTGAGTAGGAGGGATAACACATGAAAGTTTGTGAGGATCCTGAGCTTTAAAAGGACAGACCAAAGGAAGGGCAAAAGCTTTCCTGTGTGCTGCTTTCTTTATCATGAAGATAAAGTTGTCTGTCCCCTCTGCTCTATTTGTGTCCTGGATCAGTGTCTCTCTTTAGGGAGGCCAGCAAAACCCCCGGTGTAGGCTGATCCCTTCATATGTTATGGCTCACAGTGGTTGTTAGAAAAAGCTTGTGAAGCAGATTTTTTAAAAATTATCCAAAAATCTTGTAGCCTGGCACTTACCTTCCCATTGTAGTGCATAGACAATGGGATGGAAACAGCATTCGAGGCTACAGATGCAGACACAGCTTTAACAGAGATTTGTTTAACACCCAGAGAGCGAGATAGCTAACTCATCAGCAGAGCTGAGAAGGTGTTGGGCAAGCACATATGCTCTGTCCTTTCAAATAGACAATCAGCTTTCTTTTTGATTTCCCACCATGCTGCCAGCAGTCGCATTTTCTCAGGCTGTGCATGGCTCAGAGCTCTCAAGGAAGCTATTTTATCCAGTCTCTTTCCTGAAAGGGCCAATGCCTTAAAGGCATAATTAAGTCCTAAGCACATAATATTTAGTGACATTTAGTGAAGCATGTCATCTTTGGCAAACTGCCATAGTAGAAGAAACAGCAAGCAGACAATCATATTTGCATTGTTCTTTCAGTTAGTTTGTAATTTTTTGTAATTGTATTGTCAGCAAACGCAGAGTAAAGTATCGGATGAAATACACCAGTTAACAGACTGAACTAATTATACTGATGCATTGAACAGCACTAATATATTTTGTAACAAGCACTGTTTGGTGACGAAAATAATCTCTTTAAACTACAAAAAATGTTTTATTTCCGCTACATTTGTATGGTTTGAACTGCTCACAAGCACACAAGCCTGACAAACGAAGCACTTATCACAGATTCAGAGCAGCATTGCAGCGCTCAGCTCTATGTAAGAGACCCCCTCTCTCCCACCTAGCTGCACTCCCCTCCACAAATTCACACTCCTTGCTGATCCTTAAAGCAGCAGGAGGCAGGAGCCAAACCAGGCAAGGCTGAACAGAAGCATGAACACCTTTGCTCCCATGTTATATCATAGTAGTCACAAGAAATGTTGTTTTATCCTGACAGAGCCATGATTCAAGGCAGGCAGAAAACCCAATGAATTCTGGCCAACGCAAGCCAGGAATGAGAAGCCTTTCACCATCCTTCATAGCAGTATGTAGAGTTCAGAGGTCTCGTAGGAATTGTTCTAGTTATTATCTAACATGTAAGGAACAACTCAAAAGCAAGAGCTAGGGAAAACTGGAGAATGAAAAACCCTTCTTCCTTCAGCCTAGAGGCTGACGTTCATGCACCTGGTAGCTCCCATAATATTCCTCTCTACAATCCTACCTCTAGGAGTGCAGTGCTCCTCCTGTAGCCACAAGCCAACTGTTGTCATCATCCCTTCAGTACAATGATGCAGCTGCTCCCACACCCACCTCAATGAATAGCACACACAAAAGTTTACAACTCTAGCTTCTTTGATGTGCTCCATGAAACTCAGTGGTTGGCCAAACAAGCCTCTCTAGACTCCACCACCAGAATTCCCATTTGTTTTGCCACATGGTTCACTGACACAGGGGAGAAGCTGTCCCTTAAAAGTAACCTACCCAGATGCTCTCAACTTCCAGCCCATTGTTGATGCCTTTACTTTGACACACTGCAATGAAGGCCTGGAGTCTCTTGTAATCTTTTCCTCTTTACTTTCTGCAATTTTTGACTTCTAGAATTCCTGACTAAAAAGACCTTACTTATCTAAAGTTTTTTTAGCGTACCATCAATTTCATTGTTTAAGTTGCAAGATCTCTCAGGCAATAAATGCTTCTGTATGTTTCTGTATTAGCAGCATAATAAGCTCCAGCTTGCTGGATCCTGGGGCTTTTTTTTTTTTTAAAACATAATACTAAAGCTACTATCAAATGTCATCTTATTATAAACTGTTAATAATCAGGATTTTATTCTTACTGTTGAAAAGAATTAGATAACAATTCCTGCTTTTCACATACAACCTTCAAACCACTATCTCATACCAAAGATAATTTATCACCTTGTCTTGTCCAGTATAGAGGAGATGCTGCCAATTTTTTTTTTTAAATCAGAATTACTTCATGCAGCAAATTAGACAGTGATTTCTGAGGTTTTGATTCCCATTAATACATTTAGATCATACCATTTGGTATTAACTTCCTCTTTTTAAAAAAAAAAAGTAGTTTGTCACAGTTGATATTTACCTCCATGAAATCTTAACTTCAGAGTTCATCACAAATGGCAAAGTTAGCGATGCTGAAAGCATTTCTTCAATATTTTGTGGTTCAGTATATAATCATACTTTTATTTCACCTTTGCCTGTAGTGCTGTATAATTATCTCTGGAGTATTTACTAAACCTTGTTTTAACCTACTGCTAACATACCTTGAAGTATTTTCTTTCTTTCTGATGCAATCCAGGACACAAAAGGTCAGGTGTGCATATTATATTTCAAGGCTTCTGGTATTTCCTTCCTTTGAAGGCGTAGGTTAAAAGAAAAAAATGTGAGCCACAATGACTGTTCAAATTCAGAACTCTTCATTTACTTTCCTTTGGCTCAAATGGTTTGCAAGACTGAAAAGAGCTGTCAGCTCCAGTAAAGTGCAAAATCATTTAAAGCAAAAGATAGGCAAACCATTTTGTAAGCACCATGAAACAAAACTGATACCTTCTGTGGCACATTGCTACCAGCAGTCTTCCCTTGACACAAAAAACCTTTTATCTCCACCTAACATCCAAACAGTGCAAGCAGTAATATATTTTTTCCCCCGTTATTCATTGAAGTCTGAATAGAACTATGTGCTTACATGACAATCTAACAGTAATAGGTTTTTGCATTTTAGTTTAAAAAGGGAAGGGGACAACAAAGCAGTAGTGATGTAAGTTTTCTGAAGAGTAGGAAATGTACAGAGAAGCACTAAGACACAAGTTTTTAAACTCCTTCCATTGTTCTCTCCAGAACCAATAACTTGATTATGGAGTAATCTCCTATTTTTAATACATCATCAATATTTAAGGGCATTTATGTCTTGCTCCAATTTTAATCAGTTTTCTAGGGTAACTCAAAAACCTGAATTCCAACCAATTTACATGAACCCATTCTATAAAAGTCTATTCATTATTCAACTTGTTTGGAATGCAACTATTTTTTTTCCCCCCTCTTCTCAGCTTTAAGCATTTTTTCAACACCACCCACAACTGCAAATACTCCACTAAGTTGCCCTATGCAGAGACAATGCTCCTGCCTCTGCTAGGACAATGTAGCTAAGCCAGTTAAGTTAAGAGATGCACATAAAACAAAATTAAAAACGCATTCCTTGAATAAGTACTTTCTTAGTTAGCCCTACTCTGTACCTTATAAAACACAGGTAACACCATTTAATTGCAACTGTTTGGAGGCAGGAGACGAAGAGATTCCAGACAAGCACCACATGTCCTGGACCTGAGCTTCATAGAAGTGTATACAAAGCAAAGGCATGGAATTAAATTCCTCCATGCGGAAAAAAATTATTCCCATTGACATTTATTGATGCTTGTTGAATGTATATAGAAACTAACAATGAATGCAAGCACAGTGAGGTTGTGGCTCCTGTGCACAATTAATGGTGTCCAATATTGAAGAACAGTGCTTTGTAACTGAGAATCTGCTCTATTGCATTACTGTGGTCTTTGTATCTGTTGTTGTTTCCACAGAAATAAATAAGAGGCATTACACTGAGGGATCCAAAGTATTTTTAAGAAATAGCTATTAGAATAGTGACTGGTGTTTTAATGTTTTACCAGATAATATTTTCAGCCTGCTGGTCATAGTATTTCTGAAAATTGACTTGTGAACTGAAAAATCTCTCTGCTTGAAGTCTACTTTAAGGAACTTCTTTATTTTGCTTGTATAGTATTCTTATGGGTATAAAATGGAATCAACCCTTATCTGATTTCCAAGGCAGTGAAGGGGAATGGCACCCAAGAGGATTCTTTCTCACTGCTTGGAAGATAAATCTGAGCACAGATCTTTGTCACAGACAAGCTGTAGGCTTTCCTCATGAAATGCTGCTAAGATCAGTATGGACTGAAGGAAATGAGGCGACAGTATTGAAAACCAGGACGTATGTTCAACACAACTGGAGTGAAAGAACACAGCACTGGGTCTGTGCTCGAGTCTTTAACTATTTATTAATTCTTAAAAGCACTGGAAAGAAAAATCATTTTCTTTGAATATGTGAATGTTGTAGATGTTGCCAATAACAGTTTAGTTGAAACAGCTGTGTGTGACAGTGCAATGATATTTGAATAGTGATGTTAGTATAACCAAGTGCACAGCAGTAAAAAAAAGAACATACACTGAAAAAACCCAGAGGACTGGCTAGTTTGCTAAAACACTTAGAATAAAAGATAAGCTCTGAGTGTAAAAACCTCCATCATAGTTCAATTACCTCTTCATTTCCCAACAGTGAGTGTTGAATGCTTTAAATCAGCAGCCTACATTCTATTTGCTCAGAAAAAGTCAAATGGGGATACTTCTGAAAACTGACAAAAGTCAGGTGAGATTATTTTATAGTCTACCCACTCCTTGGGTAGCTGTTTATGAGAACCAGGAAAGGAGATAATACACAGCATGTAAATCAAAGCTGAAATCTCACCTCTGGTCAGTCTAATTGTTTTGTGCTCCCCCTAAGATTAGACCTCATTTTCATAGCTTGAATTACTTGCTGCATCTGAGTGTTCAGCCTACATTCCAAAACTGTAACTTGCTTTAGAAGGATATTATTTCCACAGCAACACTGATTTATTTCATCACACACAAGGGCACTGCAGACAGCTAAGCACAGTAGAGGTATGGGGGCTGACAACCCGCAGAAGTTTCCCAATGCACATAATTAAAAAGGGGTCATTGGATAGCTGAATTGAAAAATGTTAGCATGTAGTCAAACAAGAAAAAAAAGTATAGTTAGTATTTTTTCCTTGGATGTTTAGCACAGCTGGTGAGACATTGGCTAGAAGCTTAAGGGAAGCTGTGGCTGTGTAACAAGTGGCTGCTTACTGAAGTAAGCAAAAGTGGATGATCCAGCTCATCTTAGTTCCTTAGAGATAGTTCTCTTGTTTTAAGGAGGATTACAAAGGTAATACTTTTCTCAGGTTGCTCTATAGCACTAGACATTGCCCAGCTAATGAAAGATCTTCGGAAATCAAATGAGAAGGAACAGGACAAGACAAATGAAACCCTTGGCCTTCAGCTGAAACCCAATGAAGGTGACTGAAGTCCTTTAACCAGCACCACCTACCTTGAAGGTAAAGTAACTTGCAGTTAAATTAGTATAGCAATAAGTGCTCTAGGAAGTTATATTAATTTTAATACCAGAAGTTGTCTTAATGCCCAGATTTCCATTTCAGTGGAAAGGAAGAATTTAACTTTAAAAATTCATACTCCAGGGTCAACTAGTGTTTTCATTCTGATAGTTTGGAGGTATGCAGAAGAAACCAGAAAAATACCAATTATAACAGGCATGAGTTAGAGATGTTTACAGCTTCCTAAACAAATTGTGCCCAAATATTCATCCCATTGTAGTTCTCAGACACTAAAATGCATTTCAAGAAAATAAATGATTACTGTGCAGGAGATGAAAAAAATCTTGAGTAGCCCACTGAAAAGGAGGTAGGGGAAGGAATCAAAATATGTCAGTGGCATTAACGAATTTGCAGAGCAATGTCTTCTTTCCAAGGTTCAAGACCTTAATACATAAGACAAAGCACTTTTAGCGTGAAACCAAAAGAAAACTGTAAAAGTCAGCATAATCATTAATCCATGACCAAGCAACTCTATTCCTCCTAGCTAGAGCATTTTCTTTTACTTCACAGTTAACACTCCACAGAAGCATCAGATGCAATGGAATAGAGAAAAACACAGAAAGAGTTATACAATCTAGCAGCATTTAAATTAGTTTGCAACATCTGAAAGCAAATATGCCAGATTAAGTGTAAATCAGTTTAGACACTGAACTGAAGAAAAAAGTTAAAGTAGGTTTGATACAAACACGTGTTTAAGACATACTAAAAATCTGGCAAATCTACTCTAAAATTTTGAAACAAACCAGTTATGTAGGTCACCCAGAAGAAACGCTTCCTATTTCTTTCTGTGGAAACTACAACAGATAGGAAGAGCACAATAACATCATTTGATAGAGCAAATTCTCAGCTACAAAACACTGTTTTTCAACATCATCATCACTATTAGCTAGGCATTTTTGCCAGTGGTGAACAAGAGCCCGCATACCACATTCTTAATCCACACAAGTCTAGTGTTGGTGGGTGACCCACTGTTTTGCAGCTGCTATGACAGTTACCCATGCAGTTCTTGTTTCACCAGCTCAAACAGATGGAAGTTAAAAGGTCCCAAATCCAGATTGTAGAGTGAATGTCATCGGACACTCCAGCCCAAAATGGATAAAGTGCTCCACGGTATTCATTCTGGCATGGGCCTGGCATTATTGTGTTGCAAGAGAAAGGTTGCCTTTTTCTCTGGCCTAACTCTAGAACTTGCAGCAATCAGCTTAGTCAGCACTGTGATGTAATGGAGTTGATGGTTTGTCTGATTTCAGGAAATCCAGAAGGATCGCTCCTTTCCTATCCCAACAGACAGCGCACACCGCTTCACCTACTGAGGGTTGTGCCTTGAACATTTTCTTCAGTGAGGAATTCACATGCTGTCACTTGACAGATTGACATCTCGCTAATTTGAGATAATGAGCTGAGATGTTCTTCACTTCACGGCGTGACAACTGTGCATGACCACTTGGAACATGGCTTGTCTTTCACATCTCTGAAATACACCATACACCACCTCCCCACTGTTTGGTCTCCATAAAAATTCAGTAAGCACTGAGGAATGTAATGAGTGACATTTTTTCTGCATGGAGAAATTAAATACTACACTTCTGCTTCATACTCACTTCCACATCAAATGCCATTTTGTCATACTACCCCTCTGCTACCATCTGTCACAAAGCAATAACATGTAATGGAGTGTCGGTGGGAAGGTTCAACCTCTACTGCCATACTAACAGCCACCTCTGACATCATGGGCCAACATAATAAAAGGCACTACTTTCCAAGCAGCCCTCCTACATATGTTCATATTCTGTCCATCAAGATGACAGATACCATCTAAAGTTTCATACAATTAAGCCATTTTTAAACTATAAGCCACTAATCATTACTTGATTACCCATTATCATGTAATGAAATTAGGAAAACAACACTGAACATTTAATAAAACATAAAATAGATTAGCAATTAAATGCACAATTGTTCTATTGACTTCTTTTCAACAAGCCTTCTCAAGAGTTAATCAAGAGTTAAACTGCATAACAGCTCTTTGTACTATTCATTCTGCCTTTTTAAGAGCAGGGTAATATTTTGTTAATTATATATGCTGAAATCTATCATAAGGTCTAGAAAAATACAATAGAGACAAGAAGACTGCATGTACATTGCAGTGTTTGTTTGCAAACTCAAGATCCGACAAAGCACTAATTAGATTTACCAGCAACTATCATGCAGTGTTGAATATAGATAGTACCACCAGCCCTTACAAATACTCCACAAGCAAACTGAAAGTAAAACATGCAGTTTTTGTGGTTTGCTTTTAACTTCCATTAAACAGTAAATGCAGCATATGAAATATCCTTTAAATGCTTCCCTTATCTCTTAAGAAAAAATGTTAAACCACTGAGGACATTCAGCTTATATTTTAACTTGGCAGAGTAAGTAGCCCACACATGCTTCTGGTATCCCATATATAACCCTTAAAGGTTGAGAACAGGTGCTAAAAAAACATGAAAGAGTTGTATGAAGCTATATCAGTTAGATACATTCACTCTAATACATGAAGCACCTTAAAAATAACATTCCATGTAATTTTTAATTTTAAAAAAGAGGGCAGAAATATGCTTGTTATATAGCTGTGATTTTTTTTATGGTTCACGTATGGTAGTTGCATAATTCTTTGCAAAATTATAGTTTGAACTTATGGGTAGAAAGAAAAATATGGGTGCCTATCTTAGCTATGTTAAATAATTGAGGCAGTAAAAAATATCTTGGCTTAAAACTTGGTCCCACTGGAAGCAAGAGTAAGACTTGCAGGAAAAGAATGACAGTGTATGTGCCTTGAGAAGGCAGAAAGGGAGAAAGAAAGCTTCTGGAAAAGACATATCTACTCTGCGAGCAGCAGAAAGACCATGCCTGAAGGAGAGAGACAGCATGTTCCACAAAAAAAATTATTAGGAAGCAAATCTTCACAGTTTCATGGGATAATGTGTCCTAGCACCAATACATCATGCTTTGAGACATTCAAATTAATGGAGTTATTCATTGATTTTAGTAGAGAACAATCAAAGCGTAAGAAGTCTTCCTGAATAAACAAGAATACATTTCCACAAACTTCTCGTGTTCTACCATGTCCAATAAGAAAGTTTCTTTTTAGTTTGGAATTGCTGTGTTATATTCTATAAACATTAAAAATGTGATTCAATCTATAGTGGAGTAGTCATTT
Organism: Chrysolophus pictus; assembly: GCA_037305975.1. NCBI lineage: Eukaryota > Metazoa > Chordata > Aves > Galliformes > Phasianidae > Chrysolophus > Chrysolophus pictus. The sequence continues at coordinate 22,993,352 of CM074582.1, forward strand.
TTCTTCTATTCTACTTTTTTCCTTTTTCCTCCAGTGGAAAAGATAAACATATGTCCTCTAAAATCATTTAAGACCACTCAGGATACATTGCAATTTTCTATCTGCAAAGCATTTTGTGCTACAAGGATGCAGTCACTACTTTTCATAGGAGGAATTATCAAAAGAATAGCATATCATTGTGAAGTGCACATATGCAGGCTAGGGATATCGATGCTTACTCTTGCTCGTACACTCATCTTTATTAATAAAATAAATTGTATAAATTGACTCATAATAAAGAATCTTCCCCACAGGACAGAAATCAAGAAGGTTGATTTTCTTCCTTTTACTCTGCTAGTGAAAAAGAAACACCAGTTTTCCGCTGGGCTATTTACTAATCACAAACAATTACTCATTAGCCTGAGAGCTTATACTACAGGATTTTGAAATATTGTAATTAGGAAAAACTGAGCATAACATTAATTGTTTGGATATATTTTTTCACGCTTGCCAGTATTCTCTGCAGTTGCTTAGCTTTGGATTGGATGCAATTCAAAGAGACTGGAGTAACAGCAACTAATGCCAGGCTTAGGTCAGGTCCAATTTCTTTTTAAAGATGTTGAATAATCATATTTTATTCTAAACCAAAAAATATGTTTAAGTTGGAACAGAACCAGAATGACAGACTGGGAGAGTTATTTCACAGTTTAAGAACCCTATTCATCAATAACTGATGAAGAGACACTTAAAAGAAGACTTGGGGCACTCTAAAATTATTAGAATGAAGAAAAATACACATTCATTGAGGAAGTTCACATTATAATGATGTCAAGATACAGGATATAGCACATTCTTAAAAATCTACACGTGTAAAGTTGAACATCATGGATTAATGAACTGAGTGAGGGGAGGTTTAGGGGTTAAGATTAGATAAATATCCTAAGAAAAACAAACAGTTTAGGAGTAATCAGATCCCAAAAGATAACATGGGTCAGACCTGTGGCAACTCATTCAGCAAAAGGTTGGGCTTTTTTTTTGTTTGGGTTTTTTTTTTGGGGGGGGGGAGCGGGGGTGGAGTGCAACTTACTTGTTTCAAATCCAATTGAAGTTGCCTGCTCCATGCCACAATTCAGCAGCATGGGATGGACCAAACTGAGCACCGAAATTGTAATTACAAAGAGAGCATTCATGTTGCTTTAGCATCGCATCCCCCAAGGATCAGGAAAAAAGGCAAGTGGCTCAGCATTACAGCAATTAGATAGCAATCCCTTATGGAGGTTCAGTTCCCTGGTCAAAACACAGCACCCTGTCAGACAGGCACGTTCAGTTATATAAATTAAGCTGTAACATGATTTCAGTTCACCAGATGGTGGTATTAGTTTAGTGCTTACGCAGTGCCTCATGTTTGAGTGATGTTTATTGTCTGCCCCAGTATATTTCTTCAAGTGTTGGATACATCAGATGTCTTATTTCAATACAGGCTTATAATTTGAGTTAACACAAGAGGGAAGTGAACTCCATTCTTTGGAAAAAAGTGGAAGCAGCAGAAAAAAATATTTGAGAAAATACCAAAGCATGAACTCATCTACTCCCAAACTTCCTAGAAATGTCATTTCAAGAAAAACCTCCTGCTTCTTCCCACTCCCAAAACCACCAGCTACAACCAAGGACTGATAGAGATTAAGTGAGGAAAGCCATCTAAGTACAGAGCACAATTATGAAGGATTTCTTTCAGAAGCAGTACAAGTTTTCAGTCTATAATAGCAAGCCTCGATAATATTTAAATACAATGCTCTGTTATTCAAGTAGACACTGAGTCCCAAGGCAGAGTACTTTGTGTTCCAGGTCTATTTCTTAATTGCCCAACTGCACGGAGCTGCAAACTAAGCAGTATCAGCATGAAATATTGTATGATAAAACAAGTGAGACTCATTTTGCATGTGAAGCAGAAAAACTGATCACTGTGAAGAGCAGTCACAGCAGAAAAGAAAACATTGTATTTTCATTCCCATTTCATATCACAAACATGTAACCATTCAGCAATTACTTGGCAAAAGCCAGACAAAGCAGGCTTTGTGTTCTCTTGAAGAAAACACAGGGTAATTACACCAAGTTGCCCAAGACAGTGCAGTATCTCGTAATGATTAGGCCTTTTGATAATGAATCATCACAGACAGTAGCATTAATCAGCCATAACCCCAAACTTAAAAGGTATTATTCATGCAATCCCTACGTTTATTACTGTGTCTATTGACTGCCCACATATTTTCCACACCATCATTAAAGTGAAACTGTTATTTCATGCCTATTTACATACCAAGCCCATTAGGTCTTCTGACTGGTTCTGGTTCACATTTAACTCTTAAATCTTACCAGATCTCCATCAAGGAAGAACACAGGCAAATAATATTAAAAACACAGGTCTTCAAGCTTTCAAGATCTGAGATCTGAACAATCCAGGGAGACGTGAAGGCATTTTTCAAAAGACTAAGAGAAGGATTCTGCTCTAGTCAAGTAAGTACAAAGGCTGCATATATTACATTCAATTGCTCTCATTACAGAAGGCAGCATAAATCTCGAAGTACAGATAACTACAGAGAATCAAAGAACTGAAGAAAAGGAATTTCTACTAATGTACTTGTACTCTGAAGTGTGATTTCATTTAAAGAGCAAAGCCACATTCCACAATCTCCATATCTCAGTAGTGCCATCAAAATTGTTCCAGGAATGGGAAAGCATCTCTATTTGCTGCTCTTACAAACTTCAAGAAAACCAATATTCAACCTGGTTAGTTCCAACTTGATAAAGTCTCCATAAACATGAATAAAAGCAGTCATATGATTTTCATGCATCTTTCAATTGTGTGGTCTTGGGTACAAACAGGCAGCATAGAAACACTAAGGATTTGAAGAGAATACTGAACAGCTGGCAATTGTTAAAATCAGTAATCACTTCCCAGTCACCCTCTGGACCACAAGACCCAGAATACTTTTTCACTCCTGAGTCAGATTCATGAGGCAAACAGGTGTATGTAACATCCATCTGTTCAGAGTGATGAGAAATGCAAAGCCAAGTAGTGCCACTTCTAGGGAGTCATGTTACAACGAATAAAGTTTGGCATGGGAGACTCCGAACACTCATTCATGTTTCTACAAAGCAGAAAGATAATAGAAAACTGAGATTAATTGCTAGTGTTTGCAGTTTCACATTAACCTCTCAAATGACATTCTCCTAAAATGGGCATCCTGCACAACCCTCTATTTGATCTAGACAACCATTCTAAAGAATGTTGTTGTATGTTTTATGATGTTCAGGACAGATTGTCAGGTGTCTGTCCTCAGTTCTGCGCTCAAATGTTTAAAAACAGATTTCTGAATTCTTCCATGAGTAGCTCAGATGAAATCCCCAGCCTTCTCTATTACACAGGATGGTTATACAGTATCTGAGTTCATATGATTAACCCATTTCTGAAATCTTAATTATTCCATCATGCTCTAGGATTTTAAGGGCATTTCAGCATCCCTGTTCAGTTTGTGAGGGCTGACACGTCTCTTCTCTGCAGGCACTTGTGTGCTCACAAAGAGCAAAAGGAAACCATCAGAACCCAAAAAAGGCTTCCCACTATCCAGTTCAGGCTGTCAGGACTAACTTAGCCTGGCAGAGCCTGGGCAGCCACATGCCTGCTCACAGCCTGCTCTGCCTGCAGCTGGCAGGAGCACCCAGCAAGCTACAGCACTGCATCCTGCAGGATCCTGCCAACTGCAGTTGGTCATGAGTAGGGCACCTGGGAGCTCTTTACAGAGGGCTGTATTCTTCCTTGCTGCAGAGAACAGAGCTGCCCAGAGCAGCTGAATTTTCCCATCTGCTAAACTGCTCTGCACCACTGCATGCTTCAAATCACATTGACTTCACGCATTTTAATCCATCATTCACAATAAATAATGTCTATAGGAGGGGCACACTGTGACAGGCATCTTTTTAACTCATGTGCACGTAGTCCTGCAGCACAGCAACGCTTTCAGACTGAATCATGTTTTTATGTCCATGGACATGCACCATTGACTGCTCTCACAGCACTTCGGAAGTCCAATTTAACTCCAGGTTCTTTTTGCATTAGATGCAGTATCTACATTGTTCTTATTCTGGTTCTAGACTTCTATTACTGTTAGTTCAGAAACACTATTTTTGTGTTACCCTGTTAATACACATGCAAAGGAGATACACATGTCCCTAACTGACAACATTTCCTGCTGAGCACGATAACTTGTATTTTGAGAAACGAAGCAAAAGTAAAGTTTACTGTAAGCTAACAAGCATGACAAAGTATTTTTTACTCCAGCATACATAACCTAAAAACTTACAAGGAAACAAGATACTCAAAAATAATTGTATCACTTTAAGAGGCAATCAGATAGCTTTGGGAGGGGCAGGAAAGGGGAATCTATTCACACTTTTTATAACTGAATGTTTTCAATGATTTTCTCCTAGAGGGCAATAATGGTTAATATCCCATTTTAAGCATCTTCTACACAACATCAATTTCTATTAGAAACATTGTGAAAGACTTGTTATTTCTAGTGCAAGTGTATTTATTCATGTATTAATAGGTTAATGGACAGTACTAGAAAGTTTCTTGTAGAAAGACCAGATTCGCTTGCTTAAATTGTTTTGTTCTGATTCTTGCCACTCTCAACTCCCCTTTGGAAGTGTTTTTTTTTTTTTAAGACATAGAAATTGCTACAGATGTCTTACACATATACTACACCTTGTTCTTGCAGTCTATCAACCAAATTCCAGCAGCATCAGCCCCCAAGATGAGCTACCCCATTAACACCGCACGATTCCAGCTTAGGCCAATTTCTTCAGCATATGCAGTCAAATTAAAGTGTTTTTATATCTTTCACAGGTGATGAGCAACTTACTAATTATGTCCCATTGAGCAAGGCTAGTTCTTATCAATACCATCCATTGAAATCCACCTCCCCAATGGCTTTAAAGTGTTTTCTGCTAATCCATCCAGTGAAGGTAGTAAGGTCGCATATTAGAAACCATTTAGCAAGCTACAAAACTGCTAGGAGATTACAGCTTATGCCTTGCAGAAGAGACATGTACAGAGGAACTTGGACAAAAAGTGGAAGCACAGGGTGAAGATGCACCCAGTGTCCTCATACACTGAGAGGTTGGATGTTCCACCCTATCCGTATGATTCATTCTGCACGTCAGAGAAAATAGAAAGCCCTTTTTCTCATCACATTTCTTCTTTCAATACAGGATATGTTTTGTCAGAAGACCTATACTTGTTAGTGAATATAGAAATATAGAAATTACTCAGTGCTATGGACCACAGCTCACATAGCTTTTGACTGTCACTTACTTAAATAGCATTATTTTCTAGAAAGACGGTGATAAGTGGCATATGCCATCGTTGCTGGCCTCAGAAGCATACCACCTTATCTAACATAGCCAAAATTATCAACAAACATTTCAGGTCTGTGTGGATTTTTATATAAAGAAAACAAAATGCAGTTCTGCTTGAAAAAAAATTAAAAATGAGATGGAAAATGAGATTGTCTTTAAGTTCCACATATAGAGCCATCAACAAAATCAGCGTTTTTTTTTTAACTAGATTGGTTTTGCCACCATATTTCATCTACAAAACAGAAATCCACTAGCACTTCACACAGGCATAATCCACACAACTTCAAAGCTTCCCTTATTTACTAGCTTGTTCTCAAGACAGGTGGTTGAGCTACAGGAATGCAGCAGGACTAGAACACAGGGGCTCACCAGCTCCCAGGCACCCCATGAACCTCTTTTTAATGACCAGACGCAGCAGAACAAAGCAAGAAAGCACAGCACATCTCAGGAAGTGCATTTAGTACCTCACAAACACCTGAGGTACAAACACATTCTGTGCTTGCTCAGAATGCATTCAAATGAACTTTGTGGTGGCTCCAGTCCACACGCTCTTCCTCTGAAGCATATAATATATTCAAATGCAAAAGGAAATGCAGCTCTGCACTATCATTTTATTTGATAAAAGAGAAACAGTAACATTAATCATCATAATCCCTAAGTATCTACTCCAGAAGTAGATAACTCCTGATAACTAACCAAAGCTTTTCTCATACTACAAGATCTTAGCAGATAAAGCTGCCACAAATATTCAAGACTCTTCTATGAGTGCTGGATCATAGAAAAAGCTAAGGCAATCCCATGAATGAGTTAATGTTGTATGCTGTAACTTTTTATTTTAGCTTATTTAGGGAAAAATTTTCACAATGCAGAATCCTTCAGTGTTGTACCTCACCAGAGTTCAAATGAACATTTAATTATTTGCTTGGTAAATAAGAACTTGCATTTTCCATGCTGGTAAGAAAAGGCACCAGCAGCACGAACGTTTCCCGTTTCAACTCCATTTCAGGCACCTTAGTTTTACAAGAGGCAGAACTTCTTGTAAAAGATGCACATCCTACCCATAAAAAACTTGTTTGCAGGCCATCACTGCAATGAACTGATAGCATGAATTAAGCTCGCAACACTTAAATTCACAGCAGTGCTTCATCCAGACAGCACTTCTATCACCACTCCCATTACAATCATAACTGTAGCTTTAGAAAAAAACAACCACAAATTACTTTAAGCTCATATATTTTACAAGACACAAAAGGGCAATACAAGAGTACAGGAAAGAATTTTTTTTATAATTTACTAGTCAATTGAAATGGGAGCATATACAACATGAATATATGTAATTCCTGTATAGATTTGCCACAAGGTTAACTCTTAGCTTCTTCTGCTTGCCAGGGGAAGTATTTCAAACAATTATATATTTACAGAAAGCTATGAGAAAGTTCAACACAAATCCTTCTGTGTAAATTCAAGCTCTTCATTGCTTTCTAGAATCTTATATTACCACTACAGTCTCCCAGAAAACAAGCAAGTCACCTTTTTAAGCTAATGGAAGTGAAATAGCAAGTTTCAGAAATGTAATATTTTAGAATTCATACAGTCCTCACCAGCGAAGGGAATCCCTCTCCTGTTGTTCTTTTTGCTTTTCATTTTCTTATTTCTTCAACAATTTAATGCCTGCCCTCCTGCTATTTTCTTTTTTTTTTCCCTCCCTTTTTTGGGGTGAGTTATGGAGCAAGGGATATGGACTGGTTGAAAACTGTGTTCTTTACATATTTTTTTTGCCATTTACTTCAACAAAAGTAAGACTAGAACCAATAGTGCATGTTATGGCAAAAGCAGACTGCAAGCTACCCAGCTAGTTCTTACTGCACTGCCAAGAAGGTGCAATCAGTAATGCTATTATCCTTACTTTCCACTGCAGAAAGAATTGTAACACTGAGGCTGAGTGACTTGCCAAGGACCTCTGAGGGAAGCAATGTTTGTACAAGAAAATAGACTGAGAAAATCTCTTGACTCAAAGGGCAAAAAGATCTTATCTTTCCAGAGTAATGAAAACCATGCTTCAGCTGAGAATACCCTTGTCAGATATTTAGGCAGAAAATCATGATGGGGAAAAGAATCAATAAAATATTTTCTAATCATTTTATGAGTACTCTATGCTTTTACAGCATTCCAAGAAAGCATCAGTACTTACATGGTTAAAACTGTAAGAAGCATCTTGTTCATTACCTCTGTGTGCTCATATTTGATCTACAGGGAATGTAGGCAATAAATCTATGCAAGAAATGTGGGCAGTTTTGAACATTTTGGAAACTTATGTACCTTTTGTACACAAATTTTATTTGCCCATTTGTGTTTAGATACATCTCTGGTTATGAACAAAAGTGATATACATAGCATGCATCAGCACTACACATCACATGAAAAGTAATTTATATTGGGATACCATCTATTCTCATCTCTAGGAATATACTGTTGAAAAATGTTACTTCAACTAGACTGGTGTTTCCCTCTAAAGCTAGTACATTGAGCATATGTTCTCATGCATGTTTAGTTAACCATAAGGTTAGTTATACTTAATAAATATTGCATGATTACTCACTACCATAAATGAAGAGTTACAGCATGAAGAGTTTAACCTAGAAATTTTTCTTGAGCAAATTAGTGTAGAATTGACATAGCTGCAGAGTGGAGATGTAGAAAGTGAAACAAAAAAACCCCTCTGTCAGGCCCAACACTAAGATATGTAAAAATCAAAGGAAGAAACAATATGTATTTTACACACAGGTGAGTACAAGGAGAAACTATTTTGCCTGAGTATAAAAAAAAAGTGGATTTTGGTTATTTAAGTTTTGTGATCATTTCTAGAAACAGTCATAGGAAAAGTCCAGAGGGTGTTAAAACAAAACTACAAGATCCAGAATTAATAATTATTTCTCCACTTACCTCTAAGGTGATTTCTTTTGCCTAAAGACAGATTAAATCATATACCACGTTCTTTCAATTTATAAAATTCTCATAATTTAGGAGCCACACTCCAGCTAGGAAGCAGCTGTAGGATTCTGAAGAGGCCATTTGACCAAGATTCAAACATCAAACGTGTGATGAACAGTGGGTCAGAGCTACTTACTCCAACCCAGGTTAATGCTACCTTCCCTACAAAAGAGCTGGACTACTACTACAGTGTACTCAAATCTATAAAAAGACACTTGAGTTAGTGGAGTAGTAAGGAAATAGTCAATTAAGTTTTATACTGAATGAATGCAACTCAAATTCATTGAGTGTTAAGTGGCAAATCCATCCTTTAGTGATTTTAGCACTTCATTCTAACGATAACTTCCCTAAACAGAATGCAGGGTACCACAAGAGCCAAGATGGACTTTTCCCCCTTCCTACATTGTCAAGTGGAATTTGAAGTTCTAGTTTAAATAGGTGATACAGAAGTTAAGAATTATGAGTGTATTCTGCCTGAAGTCCTCTAAAGATGAGTTATTTGCAGCTGTGCTATAACCACTGGCAGCCTCAACACACTCAGCCTGCCAAATGGCTGCTCCTTTACCCACACCTTCAGAGGCAGGCAGGCCTTGCTATCTGCCATCAGGATGACTGCCCACACTGGTCAGAGCTGCACAACATTGTCGCACACAGGCTTTGTGCAAATCTCATTTTTCATTTCTTCAGGCAGGAGCTGCACTGTGGGGTATGAGAGGCTTAAGTAAGGCAGTCCTCCTGTAATTCACATACATAAACTATGCTGCTGCTGAAGATTTAAAGGCTTTTAAAAAAATCAACAGCAAATTAACCATGTAATTAATATGACCCCATACAGACCTCTGATGTAAGCAAGCACTGTGTTTATCATAGAATCAATGAATCCAAAACAAAGATGACCAATTAAAGAAAGTTGACTGTTTTTCAGTGTATAGATTTCACCATCAAGTGAAATTCATTCTTGGCACAGTGCACAACATGGCCCTCTTCCTCAGAAGGAAAAAAAAAAATCTTACTTTCACCTGAGGGTGAATTCCAATACAGAATTATTTCTTTCGTCTCTTATTTCAACAGCACAACAATTAATAATCAGCAAGGAGAAGGATGAAAGAATATAAAGAGCTGAGAGATACATGAACCTTTAAAATAGTTTTTAAAACAGCATATTCGATTCTTTTGGGCAAGCTACAAAGAAGCTCACATTAGTGGCACCACCCTTCAGTTACATAGTGTACGGAGAGCTCAAGAAAACAAGCACTGCTAGGCAAGTACATTTGGGGTAAAAGACCTCCTTCTTACACTGCAAGGAAAGCTGAATGTCTGAACTAAAGTGAGGATCAAGAGGCAGAGAAGACCTAAGGGTTAATTGTTACAGTCAAGGGCAATACTAATAGAAAGGACTCTTGCTTCCAGAAAAAAAATTAGATTAAAGAACATTTGTGTTAAAATACACCAGCTGATATTTAAGTCCATTGCCCATCTATTCACAGCTAGTATTAATGCATCACAAAAATGCATCTGGTGTTTCACAGGCAAGTTTACTTGCTAAAAACATCTTCAACAATAAAGCTTGTTAAATTGGTAAAAAAAATAAAGATCAATATCAAAATAATATAAGAAAAAATGTGTATCCCTGAATATGGTGTAATATCTATATTGCATCATAAAATGAAAGTCCTTCCCCCACTCCTTCCATCAGCAAGCTGCCAGTTAACTGCAGTCTTCCCAGCCAGCTATCCTGCTCTTCTTCTTGCAGCAAAATTTCAGAGAGAGCAGATTTGCCCTGGGTGAAAGCATCCCTGTCCCACTATGCAGGGCTGTATTCTCCCAGGCTGAGGGGTCATTGATCCAGTTGTAGGTTAGGAGGACTGCAACAGCAGTGTCATCTCACTTGCAAAAACATGCAGTGAGCTCCAACTGCACAACCTTATTTTGCAACACCCTGGAGCACTTCTGGTGAGGTTTTGAGGAACTCGAAGCTCATTACAAGAAAGCAGCTCTAGGTTGCCATGGTCTTTGCTGTTAACATACCGATAGCATTCAGCATTTAGCTTGCTCTGCCTTGCGCAGTTTCACATTGAGGTTATGCTCAAAGCTGTCTTCCAGGAGGCTGCAGGCTGCAAGCCCCAGGGTGGCTGCAGAGAACAGCTGCTTGCCAGGAACAGAAACCTTGGGAAGCCAAGTGAGAAATGTAATTTAATACCTGCTCCTTTAGCAAGAACACTTTGACCCAAGATATGAAGCAGAAATTACAGAAATGCACTCACAGGAATGTGGACAGGAACTGCTCTGCAATAATAAGCAACAATACTCACCAAAAGCTGATAAAGACAACAAAAAGAAATGAACACTCACACTGGGCACAGACAAACACTACACTTGAACAAATACCTAACACCAGCCTCGCAGAAAAGATAATCAAGTAAGAGAAAGGAGGCTTTTATATCAAGAAACCATCGGGCTTCCCAGAGACATGACCTTCACAGAAACAGTGGTTTTGGCTGCATCTCCATCTCCTGAACACTACAGAGCTAGGTAGGTCTCAGCAGATGCTACATCTTTTACACTTCTGTGATGCTTTAAAGCTTGCTGCCATAGTACCTCTGAGGTCATAAGATGCTGAGCAAGAGAAATTACATCTAATCATCACTTCACAGTTACAAATTTGGTATCTTCACCACCATCCTAAAAACAAGGAGAAAATCCCTATTCCTCTACAAGTCAGTGGTAAGACACACACATACCTCAAGATCTGGAAGGTAGCTTACAGCATGAGAAATACATCAGCCACTCAGAAATTTTAGTTCTCCAGGCAAGATATATCACAACCACTGAAGCCAGGATCATTATATGATTATAGAAAAAGAAAGTCCTGTGTAGACAAAATCTCAAACTGAGAACAGCCAGAGGAATACTGAGAGTGACCACTCCATAACTTCGGCTTCTGAAGGACAGAAACAATTCTGTTCTCTTTTCATTGTGCTGCCCAGCACTGGAGGAGCTAATCAGAAAGGGAGACATAATAATGGTGTCTTAGGAAGACACTTAATTTTCTCCAACTTAGTTCTGAACTTGTGTGGTAAGAGTTTCCAGATGTTGAAGAAAAAAGGAACATGTAAAAAAATCTAATTAGTTGTGCAGCTATTGTCTGCAGCACCCTTCCTAACATTAGCTACAAACTACACCAATCACCAGATTTAGATTTTAGAAAGTTTTTTTTTTTTAAATAGCATATGCTAATACTATAAAACAACTGCATGAATCCACCATCCACCCAGCAGCCAAGAAAACTCAGTTGAGATTGCAGGACTAATTAAGCCCTGTTTGTCACAGGTTGGAAAGTTTATTCACAGCTGTTGGTTTCAGCTGAGAGCTCTGCTGGAGCAGATTTACATGCTGACTTGCTTCAAATCCACAATAGTGCTACTTGACATCAAAGTTACATTTAAACACTTCATTCTGTTATCACTGTTCCATGACTTCCTTGAGCACATCACTTAAAACAGCCAAAGCTAGCATGCCTTTAAAAATCAAAGTTAATCAAAGGCAAAAAACCGCAAACCAAAACTCTTAACTTAAGAGTAACCTTAAATGGCATGTAGCTTGGTCATCTAAGAACACAACTTCTCCTGAAGAAGAATACCATCAATTTTCCCCATTTGTCTACATATAAAAGAGGCAGACTGATGCTCATCACAATAAAGTAGCTGAACTTTTTAAACACACGCTTTGCCACTGTGGTCAAGAAAGAGGAAGAAGGGGAGGCAGCAAGGACTAGATGGAACACTTTTGATTTCAGCGCTCAGATTTTTCACTTTTATAACTAGGCTGATTTCTCCAGGAAGAGGCCAAAATAAAATGACTTATCTCTACTTTGGGTTTTCTGCCGCAATCTGCAAATTAATCAAAAAACTTTACCATCCTTAAGTTTTTCAGAGTACACCTGAAAAATAGTATTAAGATATGCTTCCTATGAAAGCCTACTAATTAACTTGCTCAGACTCTATCCATAAAATACCAAGATCTTAAGTTAAATACTTGTCTTCAAAGGTAGTATTTATTAACTCCACAAGTGTGCTTTTCAAGTTTTATATCTTATGAGATCACTTCTTGGTTTCCTCTGCTCCAGAGCACACACAGCTCAGGCCAAATTCTGTTCTTATTTAAAACCTAGCTACCTCCCTCGATTTCAGGTGGGGATATAACCCAGATCAAAACTGGCGCTACTCCCAGGTTCCCTGAATAAGGAAGAAAAGCGATCTCACTGGGGTGTTAGAGATCCTCAGTAAGTGACTATTTTCCCTGCAGAACTTTCTGTACCTTCAAGAAAACACCAATGTCTATTAATTAAAATCACAACCTACATAAGTTAACAAAGATGGAACAATATCCCATTTCCTGTGAAGATGGCAGCAAACACTAACAGTATGAACAGCCTATCAGTTTCAAAGCAAGTGTTATTTAGTTTTCTCCTGATGCTGAGGCAAATTGTTTTTGAAGAGCAGTGGACAGCCCCAGTTGCCTCAGTTTGCCTGCAGAACAGCTACAGGATATGACAACTGAGTAGATTTATCCCAGGCTTCATTTAATCAATATTCTTCTCCATTCAGACCTTGATCCTTCAGCCTTGGCAGGATTTGTATAAACTTCCTTAGCATCAGTTTTAGCATCCTTTTCAAAACACATGCTTCTAAAAAAAAAAAAAAGCAAAAAACCACACCAACCCTCAGTGCAAAGTTAGAAAAAACAGGTGTAAAAAAATTCACTTTGAAGGTAAAGCATAAATACTGTGCCCCATTTCATACTTCATGCCTAAAGCTTCCTGCTTAGCAACATTTCAGCATTGCTAAGTACTTCTCCAAGCATGTCTTTCTTAGATAAACACAGTTACAGGAATGGAAAAGTCTCGTCTACAAATAGAATGCTAGTGACAAAAAATTAAGGAGACATCTATAAGACCTATGAACTACGTATTGGAGAACTGTGTTCAACTCACACTGCATAAGACTGAAATTTAAATTAAAGTATATGTAGAGTATGCACTCTATGCATTAAATACAATTGAGTTAACAATTGAGAAATACTACAGAATATGCTGAAAGCTGCCTGCCAGCTTCTGTAGGAATCCAGCTTAGGACCAGATTGTAGACCTGTGGAGACTGCCTCAAAGTAAGAGCTTTTATACATCTGAGGCAGAGACTGAACGAGAGATTATTCAAGTTTTGAATCAAAAGATGGTAGCAATACCTTCACAAAGCATAAAAAACCTTTGCATTGCTTCTGAATATTTCAGAATAATATGGAAGCATTTTCTTAAGATCTTCTGTTTAATTTTATATAAAGCAAACCCCACAGCTGCTGGTAAACAAAGTACCCTTATCTTCTGTAGCTAATTATTTTATCCAGGATTTTTTCAGCACATCCAGCTTCAGAATAAGGTAATATTAGCTTTTCTATTTCAGGAGAAGCACCAGAACTTCAAACATTAAGGTTGAATTAAAAAAATTAAACGCACTTAATAGATCCATTTGATTAGGAAGATTTTGCAGACTTAGTAAGAAGTATTTGTTAGTTCCTATTTCAAGATTTTTTGCAAGTAGACTTTTCTGCCCAAGAGGATCAGATGTAATTCTATCATACAGAGTGAATATAATATTCAAAAGCAAGCAAACCAGTCATTGTAAGAAAGTCACGCAAAGCAAGAGTGTTGAACCAGATTTTAACTACATCAATAACATTTGAAGTCAGCTGAGAACTACATTGCATTTATTACATATAAACACAAAACAGGACTTGACTTTCTAAATACTGTGTGTCAAGCACTGCTAGTCTCAAAACAACAGATAAATTTCTCTCCTTCCCCAAAAAGAGATCATCATAGAAACTGAAAGCTGCCAAGAGGGCACAACCCAGAGTTAGGGTCAGAATCTGCATGGTTCCATGTCAAGGCTTCTGCACAGCTCCTGGCTCTACACATATTAATTCTCACTGTCAGTCAGACTACACACAGATATTAACGTTCCTGTTACTGCATTCACTGGCATAAAAGGCCATTATACCTAAGTCTGTACACCAGCCAGAGCTCAGCTGAGATGCAACTCAGAAGATGTAGTACACATCATTTGTATATTCAACCACAGTGTGATGTTCATTGTATTTGAGCATTTTAGAGACTTACCCCTTAGCGTACCTCATGCCTTAATGGATTCAGTCATTAGTCCATATCATTTAAGCTATAAAAATATTTGGGAGTAGTTGTGGTGTTGCATACAAGAACTGTTGGTTTTAGTTCTAGGAAGGAGAGCAGGCAATTTCTGACGCCAGATTATTGGATGGCAGCTTCTCTCTACACTTTTTTTTCCAGATTCCAATTGAAACTCTTATTCCCACCCACAAGCAGAATACTCAGCAAGGCAGACAAGATGTCTGGGACCTCAAATACTACCTAGGAGGGCAAGGGATAATGGTGATTTTTCTATTGCTCTCATTGCACGTATTTGGACACTAAGCACTCCTATAATTATTTTTACTGTCCTTCTTTAATTTATCTTATGCCCAGTGACATGCAATTAAATACTAGTAGTATTTCTAGACAGATAATACCATTTCCACTGCATTTTTTGTGGTTCCCTTTCTCAGCTTTCGTCTTTTCATGTCCCACTTTGTTTCCATGGCTTCTCTCCGCTTCCACCAGTAGGGTACCTTATAAATAATTGATGATGCTCAAGTGGCCTCCTCCTTCCCTCTGCACTGACCTTTTTTTTGTAAATATGATATTGTGAAAAAGAGTCAGACTACACAGTTGTCTTTTTGCCATATGGTACCTAAAACCACTGTGGGGACTGAAACTGACAATCCAATTCAGAATTGCATGCTTTTAAGATATGAAGGAGCCAGTATCTTAAACACCCATGAGTCTGAATTGACTTCCCAGTTTCAAATGCAGAGAATTTGCTTTTTATTTAGCCTAACTTCTTCACCCTGAATCCTCAGACAAATTCTGACCGCACTGACCTATTTCAGTAGTTAGATTCACCTTGCACTTGACTGTGTCACTCTTCACCACAGGTTCTCAAATTGATCTTTGCTTCCCTTTTTCTCCTGATAGTAGCAGATTACCCAGACATCTAAACAAGGCAAGCAATTCTCCAGTTTAATGTAAAGGTAGAAATTCACATTCAACATCCTCCCACTAAAACTTTTCATCAATACAGAGGATCTGCTTTTTCCTACTATTTTAAGTGCAACCCATAAGTCTTCCAGTGTGCTGCATTGCTACAGGTTTGTCAGGTAAGACTACACTTTATTTCTCGTAGAATGATCCAACTCCTCTAACGTGAGAGAGTGTTACTTACACTCCTTTTATTTGCATTCAGAAACAGCCACTCTAACACTATGCTACACAAACCTGATAAGAATATAGCCCAGTTACTGTAGCAGGACACTTTCAGACCTTGAGCAAGACCAATAAGCAACCAGATAAGAGATGAAAAGCTAAAGTGCCTGTAGTTTATCAAAAGGTTAATAAAAGTATCAAAGACACCCACAGCACTTTGGACAGAAAGATATGAAAAAGTCTAGAAATGATTTTTAAAGATGCATTGCAAGAACATGGCATGCTAGTGTTCCACTTACAGTGTGGATAAGCAAATTAGCAGAAAGTAGCTTTCTATAACTGCTCTGTATTTATATATGTAATAATTTCTATTATGTGTTTTGTAATTACATGAAATTTAATAAATTCAGGCAGCTAAACAGTCAGGTTCCTCTACACATATGAACTATTTGTTCACCAGATTAGGGTATTAAAATTCACCTTTATCCTGTTGTCCCAACTAAACAAAAAAGCTGAGCCCTGAGAAAGGTGTGGGAATGCTGAAGTAACAGCTGTAGCCATGGGTAAGCACATCCTCTCAGAACTGTATCTGTAAGTGCCACTGGCCTCTGTGAATACTTATTCCAGAGGGAGAGGCTCTGAAGAAGAAATATAGTATTAGCATTACAGCTGCTTTGATTTCTCAGCAGGACTGTGCCAGGGCACAAGCACTATGCAGAGTATCAAGGCAAACACAGACCAAAGCAAAGTTGTGTACATCACACAGAACAACTGACCAGAAGCAACTGTTATACCTCTTACTGACACTACATTATTCTTCTTACACAATAAATATCCTAAGGGTTATAGAGTCTGCAAGATGCTGATCTACCGCTATTGTAACATCCAGCCTCAAGCACTGTCAGTCTCCTTAATAGTGATAACCATGTGTATTTCTCCTTGCTTGTTAGGGAGACAACGAGCAATGGTGGAAAATAAAGTCAACACAACAAACCTTACAAAAAGCCTTGTGACAAACTGCACCAGTTAAGGCCATCAGCAAAATAACTGTAAATGCAGTGATGCTCAGTAGCTTCCCATTCAGACTGCTGCTATGAGGTGCATTAAAAGCCACGTCTTGCTGCAATAGACATCAGAAAAAAGATTAGCTGTGGCTTTTCCCTGAAGCAACACAAGGTGCACAGAGGCAAAGGCAACAGAAAAGGATGTGAGAACATTTGCTTTCTTCCATTTTTCCTATCACTCTATCTGAATCTAGATTTCTCTTCAAAAAAATGTGGAAAACTACACAGGAGCACTGTAAGATCTACTGAGTAAGGTAGTCAAGTAATAAACAGAGCCAGCAACAAGTATGCGAGATAAAGAAGCTCGTCATGCTATCAAACAAATTAATAACAGTTGCAATTACATTGTTCCTGCTCTCCTTTTCAAAGGTCAGCATTTAGCCCTCAAATACTCAGAAAGACATTTATGTTAAAAGATAACTCCGTTGAGAAATAAAGCCAAAAACTCCAACTTCAGATAGGGCCAGCTGAAGTTTCCACACCTGTGCCTTCCTTAGCACAAGCAAGATCAAGACAGTCCAGAAACAGAGGACATTAATTAAGGCTATTTCACCTGCATTATAAGTCATTAATGGAAACACGTGACAAGCATGCAAACCTGCCAGCTGCTATAGCTCAACATGGGAAAGCAAGTCTACTGTAGTCCCTCCAGACAAGGGATCACACCATTGGCCAAGCCCCATACCAGTTGTAGTTACCTTTAACCATCAACCTAAGCACTGCCACCTGAACCAGCACAGCCCATTCTGAGAGTGCCTGGGAGGCTTCTTGTATTAGGACAAGGGGATCTGTAAGGCTTTGAAGCCAGAAAAACACGCCTGAATTTAATGATCATCTCTCATACATTGACACAATTGTAGCATCTATATATACACACACAAGTATAGAAGTGGTGACCACTTCCTTTCACACAGATCAAAACACATGCTATAGTAAGAGAAACATAGAATGCATGACAACAAAGCCAGAAAATTAACAGCTTCTCTGCGAATACTTGTTGTACAAGTAACTGTTCCTGTGGCATACCTTCACTCACTACAGTGCACCAGCCTACTCTTCACAAAATTTTAAGTAAAGCAGCAGAAAAACCTCAAGCTCTTTGGGATAGATGGAAGAAATACCACTTCTCCTTGGTTTCTACACAGATCACACAAATACAGAAGATATAGGAAACACATTTCATCCTTTTGAAATTTTATTTATTTACAATCTCCAGAAAAGAAAACATTAAGAATATATTGCTAACTGCTCTGTTCTCAGTCAGCACAAGTGGCCAGCAGTAGCTACAAACATCTTCTATGGGATCTCAGAGTTCAGTAAGGCCATGCATCTGCATTTTTATCACTTTTCAAGAAGTGCTTTAAGTGTTAATGAAATCGGCCGGAGAATATTAAATGGTGACTGAAATAACAGCTCTGCTGTACTGTTACAGTGTTTGCACAGCAGTCATTCTGCAGGTTAAGTTATTGTGGTATGAGCGGTGTTTAAATTAAATGTAGTCCCCTGTGTTCTTGTTTCATTTAAAGTCAACCATAGACTGCATGCCTGAACATTATGCAGAGTCAGTAAGTTTTGCCAAGTCCCATTTGTTTATTTTGTTTTTACCCTTCATTATTCCTTCTTTCAGGCAAAATGAAGAATTTGAAAGAGTCACGCTGCACTACTTCTCAGACTTCCATAGTGCAAACCACCACAGAAAAGGAACAACACTAACCTGGTGAAAACCAGGCATAAATAATTTAACCCTAATAACACAAACTCTGAAATCCATCTTAACTGCATTAGGCTTCAACCAAACAAAAACTGAATTCAAATCTCAAAAGGTCCTCTGCAAAAGTTGGCAGCATTGAGTTAAAGTGACTAAAGACAAAAAAATAACAAGTCTATTCTATATCCAGATCTTTCTGCACAAAGACAAATAACAGAGCTGAAGTAGAAGGAATAGTTTCAATCTCTGTTATGCTGTTAATATGGTTGAATGCAATTGTTTACCTATTAGAAACAATTTTCAGATATGGTATTTTCTTCAGACGCTTTATACTGTTAATCAGACTTCACCAATTGCTTTCCTAGAAAGCAACAGCACATCAGTGTTCACAACCTAGCTATTCTTTAACAGAGAACTACTTAAAGTTATAGCTTATGCTCAGCTTCCCCACTGATTTCAGAGCTCATTGTAAACATTAGCATTGTGCCATTATTAAAGTGTCTTTGAACAAATAATAAACACTACATACATATACGTAAATAAACACATGCTCTTGCATCTGACTTTGAATGTCTCACATTTCTCAGAACATTTACTGTTCCTGCTGTGTCACCAGAAGCATTTACTGGTAGCTGAGAGACTCCAATTCACACAAGAGCACAGAGGACAGGATTGTGATGCTGTGGGGAAACTGAGATGGAAAATAAAATAGTGAGTTAAGTGGATGGAAATCTGCATGAGGTCCCAAATAAATGAAGTCCACAGTGGGTGCAGGGGTCCCATTCAGTCACAGATTTTATTTCAATTTTAACATGAAATAACTGCACTCACAACAGAGTAGGTAAGGAAGGGAGAGGCAGCAGGATACTTAATAGTTGTTTTTATCACCATGAGAATTAATAACAACAGTAGACACCACACAAGCACTAAAAAACCCCTCTCTTTGACATCTAAGTATAGACCTGTAGCATAGAGACCAAGGTACGCAATTCAGCAAACTTCAAACTAGTTTAATCCCCAGGTACCAGCTTTTGAGAACAGAAACAGACTACAACCAAAAGCCTGACCCACACTGAGCTGTTCATGCTCACACAGCTCTGAAAAATTGAATAAGCAAACTTAAAATGAAGCATTTCAAGATAGCTGTTTAGAAAGCAATTGTGGTACCTTCTGTTTTGTGCCTACCTTCTCCCTTACAAATGACTCACCTTCCAGAGCCTAGCAGCCACATTGCAGTAAAATCTCAGTAACTTACCTCCAGTCTCTATAGGAAGAGGTCCACACAGGTACCAAGTACTCCCAGCTTCTTCTGTTCAATGGCCACAAGCAGGAGCCCACCCTAGCCCTCCCCCTCCTACATAAGCCACCTGCAGCGCAGCACTCATTGCAAACAGCTGAGAAGCAATGACACCTCTAACAGCTCCAGCTGGGAACCCATAGACAAGCACCACAAAAGACAAACACACAGCCCACAGCAGAAGTAAATCAACGTAATAGAGATGTATCTTAAGTATCAGATTACTAAGCAAGGAAACAGCAAGTGAATATGAGCCAAACTAGACAGATGAAAGCCCTAAGTGGATTTGTATTGTGAGTTTTACTGAAGTAGTTTTAAAGCTAATTCTGTTATTATCTCTTTTTTTTTTTTTTTTTTTTTTTTTTTTGTATTAAACTTAAGGATAATAAAATGTGGGCTTTGCTGTAGAAACACAGGCAGATCTTTAATGCTACCATGCAAAAGGAGTGTGCAAATGATCTCAAAAGGACAGAGGAGATGTCATTTCTAGAAAAGGTTCATTTTCTAGATTCCCAATGCAATATTATAGAAATATCCTGTAGTTCTGGGGAGACAAACCCCTTGCTTCCAATATACTATATTTCTTCTAGCTGTTGTAAACTGGAGGACCCAAATCCCCAAACTGCTGAAAATCATGACACACATATGTGTTCCTGAGATTGCTGTGGTGTAAGCAATGAACTCACATAACTCAGCAGGACTACACAAGAGTTTAACTCATGCTTTGGTGTTTGCAGGATCAGGGGCTTGAGATGATGCGATAAACTCTAATAAAATCTGGAACTAGCAAATTCTTGCTTGAGTAGCATTCATAAAGATTTACTGTAAATATATGTAAACAAAGTAATGTGTTGCAGAATATCAGATTGTTACGTGCTTTTTCTGTTGTGTATGAGAATATTTTTACCTAAACTAGCTATTAAAGTAGTCCACAAATACCCATATTTTGCCATCTGCTTTTGAACTGAATGATCCCTGGAAAGCAACACCATAAATATTTCTACAAATGAGTAATCTGTTCACGTTATATCTGCTAATGCTCTCTTATGGCAGAGCAAACAAATAACTCAGATGTCATATCACTGCACACAGCAACAAGAAGGTGCACTCTGACTGGGTTTTAGCACATTACTAAGAACTGCATCACTGCTTGTCTCTGAGGATCTAACCTGGCTTTTTAGAGACATATTTCTTGACAGCCTGATAAGAAAGGCTGAGATGCACATGGAAGAAAGGATACCTTCACCATCTCATTTTTTTTTTTAGAGATGGTGAATTCTAATCTGGCCTAACTCTCAAAAAGATCTGAACAAAAGGATGAATAGAAAGTAGCAAAAGAGGATTTATAAAGGTGGTTTTACAGAATGATGTCTTAAAGACAGAATATGCACAGGGAATATTTTATGCCTTGACTATACAACCTAAAGTATTCTCAAGGTTTTGAAATACAAGAAATTAATCTGCCACATTAATATGATCGCCTCTGACCTTTTCAGTTCAGCTATTTGAAAATGCTCTGTTCAGCTGCTGGCGAGACAGTAAGAATTGTACCAGCCACACAAAGTTCACTGAAGTTCATCAACAAAGAAAACCCACTCTTGGTTCATCAGCTGCATGTCCCTACTTGACCTTCCTTCCCAGCAGGGCATTCAGACTGGACACAACAGATTTCCTCATGTTCATTTTCCAACCAGCAGTAGGCAGATCAGAGAGTCAGGAGAGCTGGGATTTCAGAGCCAAAGTTAGGGTGTTTGCACTCCCTTACAGATCCAAAGCCTGCTGCCATTTGGGCTTGGAAAAATCAGTAGCTTTGCCCTAGGCAGGATGGTTTCGGTGCCCACACATGCCCAGGTGGCTGGGAGTCTTTCCGGGGCTTGATACCAGCTCAGTGCCTGACAGCTGCTGCTCCGTGGTGGGAAGGACTGTGGGCACTCCTCTCTTGTTCATCCTCCTTTATTACAAAGCAACTGTTGAAAAAAACTATGGGAGGGTGAGTGATGTCCAGTGCTTAAAGGCAGTTGAACAAATCTGCCTGCCCTATGCCTGACACCTTATCACTTTTTGTGTTTTTATCTTGAAGCTAATTGAAGCAAACCACTGCTTTAGTAATGCTTTGTTATTTGTCAGAAATAAAACATGAAGCAGTAGGAACCACAACCAGGACATTATCAAGGAAGATGAGTTAAACTGCAGTTTCTGCAGTTTTTCTTATAGATCCTGCTCTTGTGACAGATGGCCTGATCATCCTGCCCTTCTAACAGGAAAGAAATGGCCTTAGGGGAGGAAAGTAAACAAAATTTTGAATAGATCTATCATTTCAGCAGACAGAAGAGACACCATCTTCGCGAGCAGCTAACAGTACTGACCAACTAACCTCAAAGCTGGCTTTTTGTATGAGAGTAGACCTTTCCTCTATAAGGCTTCTTGAGAGTATCCTCTGGGGATAGTAGAGTCTGAGAGTTAGAAAACTGACTTTAGCATCACAGCATCTGATGTTGTATTTAATTTTGCCTCTGGGTTAGCTGGTAACACGGTACTACCTATTGATTAAGAAATAGGAAAAGCGAGGCATGATAGGAATAATAATAGTCACATAATGGCACAAAGATCTATAGGCTCAAAAAAAATTAAGACTACCAGATGTTACTGTTCTTTTCAGTTGCCATGCAACCACAGCTACCCTGCTATGCTTCACCTTCCTAATCTCTTTAACAGCTAACTCTAAAACAAGCATAATTAATTTCCCAATGAATGAGACAGGACATCACCTAATCACGTGTAGGCAGAAGTCCTTTGACTGTAGGTATAGAAACACTGAACAGATACAGCCCCAGCACAGAGTGAGGCGCAGAGCCGAAGTATTGTCAAATTTACAAAAGTTATTGTTGCAAACTATGATCTTTCCTGTAGCACAGATTTGTGAGTAATTCAGAGCAGGCATCTCATTATGCTTCTTAGGAGACAGTTCTTGTCAGCCCTCTAGTGATCCAGGCAGTCTCTTACCCTGAAAAGCCAGACAGACAAGTGGGCTGTGCTTCAGCAGAGCAGTAGGACAAGGAGGCATGAGTTCACTATGCTCATTTATGCCCTTTGATTATAAGTGTATGAATAATTATCATATTTTCCTATGGGCAGGGTCTCTGACAACCTGCTTTGTTGTGCTCCTTAAACAAATTGTTTCTGAACTATATGCGTAAAAATAAGATCCTTGTAGCTATGCCAAGCCACTTCCACCATCACTAAAATGGATGGTGAATAGAATGGAGTGGCTTTTGCTTCTAACAAATATATGTATTCATATTTTACATATATAAGGAAAGTAATGTATACCCCAAAATACTTTTTATTGTGAAGCGTGTCTCATTTAGCATCAGCACAGTCCTGTGTTACTAACATTTCTACAGAGGTTCCTGACCACAGTGCTGGCAGAGCTGGTGAGCAGCCACAGCAGTGCTCAAGGTTAGTGCTGAATATGAAGGTGTTCCCAGGTTTTCTGATTTAGCGATGAAGATTTCACTGTAATTACTATAGATTGTACAAATGACACGCCAGTTTAGTGCAATACCTTATTTCAAAATACAGAAGAGAATACATGAAAGAGGATAAAAGTTGTTCCGTTTCATTTCCTGTGAATTCAAGCTCTGGGGAGCTGCATGTATTTGCATATAAGCTATGTAGGAACAATAACAGTGACATACACTATTTTGATAATTATGGCTTTCTGATATTTTTAAGGTGTTCTTAAATGATAAATACTTCAGTTAAGAATGTAGAGTATAGACTCTAAAGAATTTAGAAATTGTGATAAATCTCCATTCATCCACTGTAGATAATACTGCATTTGAAAGAGCAGAAATGTCTGGCTGTGAAATACAGTGATATTAAAACCTTTCTTCCTTGGACTTGCTGTGACTGTCCTGTGACTTTGCACAGATGGATTGCAGTTCGTGCTATCGGTCCAGGAATCACAGTATCCCTCCAGCACAAGCAAATTTCCCAGATTGGCCCATCCACTTTAGTGGTGAAAATCAGGAAAAAGTTAAACAACCCGAGAATTTGGCCTTCAGAAAATTGTATGTTGGCTACAGCAACAAGAGCGGAACAATGCCCAGGACCTGTCTTGCGAGAGTTTCTTCCAAAAGTTTCAGATGGATGGTTTGGTAATGCAGTGGGTTGCTGTTCTGGTGGATGAACAGGAGAACGGGACAGACTGGTATCCGTGAGTGGGTTAAGTTCACGTGTTGGTTTGGGGATTTTAAGGTGGAAGTTGGTAGGAAGCGGGGAGCCTGAGGGTAGATTCTTAACAGAGTTTTAGCAATATGACAATGAGCAGCACTTCATCTGTGTTGTGTGGAAGGTAAATGGATTTATCCTTGGCTTTGTGGCACAAGTGTGTACTTGTCTGAATTATATTTTCATGAGTTCATCAAGTTTTTAGGATCTGCCTGTCCTTGTGCACTGCTATTCAAAGAAAGATTCACAGAAAAAATCTCATGCTGCATAAAAAGGTTTGTGTAGCCATGCTGTAAAGCCAACTCAAGTTTCAAAGTCAGAAATGATCATGTTAGGCTATTACTTGTCATAACAGCAAGCACTAGTGCCATGAATTCCCATGTCTTGTTTCCCAGGCATGTGGAAAGGCACATAAGTATTTTCCATGTCATACAAACTAGTACACAAATTAGCTGGAATGAGATTTTAATGTTGTGATTACATACTTAGATTATTAATTGCTAGCCCAGCCCTCCTTATATTTTGTCTGCTTCTCATTATCTTGTTTTTGCAGTGAATGGTAAGGGAAAAAGACATACAATCTTGAATGGTATTGTAGCTAGAGGGGCATTTAAAATATTGCTCTGCACCTGGGAAACAGGTTTAATTACTGCCGCTGTCAAAGTGTTTTAATGTAAACAGGTTTCCTGATGGATCACATTTCCTTGCTGTGAACTATCATCCCCAAACACAATCCACTTTATGGTAAGGCTTAAAATGAAGGTATCATAAATTAGAGCAATGAAGCTTTTATGATTAAAGATGCTTCATCTGCTTTTAATGCCTCAAATTATAGAAACTATAACAAGCCTTCACATTAAAATTTAAATAGGATTAAGAGTCTGAAACTCTCCATAAAGTAGATATCATAGGCCTGATTCATCCTGAGATGGTGCAGAGCCTTGTGCAGATTCAGAAGGGAGGCAGCCCCTACTTCCTTTGAGACAGCTTGGAGTAGGTTTAGCTGTTGGCATGTATTAAAAAAAAGGACTGAGACTGCCCTAACCTGTGCACTAGAGACAGTCTTTGATGTACCAGTGGCATATAATGAGATCTTCCTAAAAGGCACCACAGAAAGCATGCTCTCTGCCTACACTTACTGCTCAAGGGTACTTTGGGTCCTTTAAAACAGGCAGTGTACTTCCTGTGTATCTATTCCAGCAGATGAATCACCATAAAAATACCTACAACTACATATGCAAACTGAGAAATGATTCTGATCACCTTGATGTATTTGATTTATGTAATCATCTTATCCCATTCACATTACTCGAGTAATAACTTCACAGAGCATGTTTCAGATTAAGCAGCATTTGTCATAAGCAGATCTTATATCTGTAATTAAAATATTTGCTTCCACAACATATTTATATTCTGCTCATCCTTTCAGAATAAAGACAGAATAAAGGCTCTTACTTGACCTAACTCCAATAGGTAAGGAAGCTCAGCTTTCAGATGTACATATTACCCCAGAATTAAAGAAAAGAAAAAAAAGTAAAAGAAATGAAATTATTTCATGTAGGTGGTAGTTGAAAGAGGAACTTCAATTCATCTTATAAATAATTCATGATTAATTATTCACTTGACTCATACAAAGATATAGAATCTGCTGTTTTATAGTATAAAATCTCAAAACTCGCATTAATATGAAGCAATATAGTATATGGTTGGGGTGTACTTTTATATGAACTTTGTGAAATCTGAGTTGGACTGAAGACACCTACTAGATATGTACTCTGTTCCTTGATAGAAGACGGCATGGAAATTGCCCAGACAAAATACATAATTCAAGAAAAATCAACGGGCAAACAACTTTGCGACTCACAGATTCACTCATTCTTTTGGGAGATGAAGCAAATAAGAGAAGTTCAATACATTCTAAGGGCATTCCTTGAGGAATTTGTATTGCAGGACCAAAGCCATTTCTGCATGTGCCACAGCAGACTTTTCAATCTGTTTGGATTTTTCTAATACTTACCATCATTTCAGACTAATAAAATCCTTTTGCTAAATTACAGAAAACCAAAGACCTGATTCTCCCAGTGCTTTAACCACGCTAACAATGGCACTGTGAACATTCCCACTGATTTACTGAAGTAGTGAGAATGAGAGAAATCTACATGTTAGTAGCCTCAGAAATACAGGAAGGAAACAGCCAAAGCCACTAGTCCAATTCTGAAACTTTCCTGTAAGAAAATGCCATACAGACACAGAGTTCCTCATTTGAAATAGTAATTGTACCAGTGGAAAACTCTTCAAGAATTTTCTACAGTGAGAGTTAAGTATATTTTACCCTAATTTCTGTTCTATATTCATTTATATTTGTATCATTTTTTTCCCCTTTCAGCACACTGGGACTAGGACTTAAAGATGCTCTGAGTTTAATTAATACCTCACTTTCTTATCTGAAATTCTGGGTAACATCTTATACTTGACTAAATACTGCTGTTTCATATGAAAAGTCAGCAATAAATACCACCCTTAGCTAATCAAAAATAACTTGCTAAATGAGAGAACTAAGGTATCGTGCATACTCAGAAACTTGTTGTGCAATAGCATGAACTAGAAAGCTGTAATACCCACATAATACCTCTATACATTACACAAAAACTAGTTTCTATGATGATTTCATATTTCAGACCAAATACTTTTGGTAGGCAAGCTGTATGGCTGGTAAAAGATGACTAGACGGTAGCATGATATGGTCATCAGAGCCTTATCCTGGTGATGGCAGTAATAACCTCTCTGGACTTATAGGATTGGTGTTATATTTGGTCTGTCCCAGAAAACTGCTGGCTCTCAGCCTCAGCAGTAAGAAATCAAAGTCATCATTTGAATTCCCTTTTTCCTGCCAGCATAGATGTTGATGTAATGCTGTGGACACTTTATGGGCTCCATTTGATCCCGTTTACTTGAACAGCTATAGCTAGCCCTGGCAGCTATATAGTGACTACATTACATCATGCATAAATTGCCCATGGTCTGCTGCCAGATCTATGTGTTAGCAGAACATGCACACTACCTTTAGTGATAGAAGCTTTAAGTCCAGATTTTTTTATGAAAGAAAGAAACAAGAGAAACCCTTGCAGTTTATTGTTTAAAAGCAAAGTTGTATATGTAATAAACTTAAAAAAAAAAAAAAAATGGTTAAATGGAGATGCCAGACTTATCTAAAATTACTCAGACATTGAAATTCATGGCTTTTTTCATGAAAAATTTTTTAAGACTTACTTTTTTAAAGCAATGTCTTTTCTATTGTTTTTGCAGTTTTTAACTAGTAAGATTAAGAACAGAATACATTCTAGCCATTTAGGGTCAAGAAGAACTCCAATTGATTGTAAAAAAAAAAAAAATTTGCAAAAGAAACCTGATGTGCACAAAATTATACAAAGTTGTGTGGATTTTGTTTGCAGTTTTAAAGCGACACAGATTTTGTTCTGAAGATAATTTCTTATGTCAATTTATGAATTATTCTGAGGCATAAAACTATTTATATTATAATTGATTAATATGAATTTGATTTTCATTCATAGAAGTCAGAGCACTGGTTATTTTCAAGGTAACATTATAAATCAGTAGGATAACAGTAAGTATCTGTTATTGTACTAATTCATAGTAGAGGCATACTCAGAAGTTCTAAGTATGTGACCACAGTTTTTAAACTACAATTTTATTTGAAAGTATGCTTTTGAATATAGAGGCAGTAATTAGATTTTTTTTAGCATAGGGCTGTCAGTACAAAGCTAAAGCACAGAAAAATAAATTCAGAACAATCTGAGAAAATTTAGCCACGAAAAAGAAGCACTTAACCTTTAGTTACATAATAGTGGGGAACATTATTGATCAAATTTCCTTTCACAGTCTTGCTGCCTGGTGGTGCATCTACCTGTGTTTCCAAAGTGACTGTTGGCCAATAGCTGTATCTTATCCCAGGTCATACGTTGCCAAAGATCTGAACTGTCTAAAAGAAGGCTTATATTGACAAGAAGTTTACTGAAATTACTATACAATGCAAATATTTAAGTTTAAGCATATTTGTAAGATTTTGTAAGACATGCACTTGCCTAGCAATGGGTCTCTCATCAAAGGTGTTTAATTTATCGCTGACAAAAACATCTGGATATTCATTTACAAAATAAAAAAATGCAATTTTTCTTTTTTTTCTAGAAATAAATTAAAGAATGCCAAACTAAGTCATTCTTGCTGTGTTTTTAAACCTAAACTTCTATGTGGGAGGGATGAGGGAGATAGAGGTTAGCAAGCACTTATTATCTAAAGAATAATAATTACTTTTGCTGCGGTGAGAGGGACTAGATATTTTTATCTGAAAAAAAATAGCTATTGCAGCTACTTTCTAAAATGCTTCATAATTACATGGCAGCACTGCGCACTACAGAGTTGTTTCCATGCTAAACATCAGCTTGGACATACTTAAATTTTACAGCAGTGAAAACAAGTACATATTTCTCTCTAGAGGGCCATGTTGTGGGAACATTCATGTTGCAAATCTGATACATGAATCCATATACTCTGTGTACCTGCTGGAACCTGAGCCTGTATCCAAGGTTTGAAATTCATGATTATTCTGTAATTCAATATTAATTACTTCTTTGCATTCACATACAGAAAAAAACAGGCTATCTTGCACTTAAATTTTAGTTGAGCAAACTCTAGAAATGTGAAGCACCGAGTTTGGGTGTTCCTTTCCCAGGAGGCAGAAATGCAATAAAATACACGCAAGTTAATCTGCATGAGCTCTCACTGATGCTGGATTATGTGTTAAATGTGTATAGAAAAAGGAAAGAATAGAACAGTGCAAAAATATTGTACAAAATCCAAGCTTTGCAGCTTCTTACAGCTAAAAATGTGTCTTTGGAATAGGAGTCTTTCCTACCTATTTTGTAGTGAAAAATCAGACAACTAACACCATGTATGGAATAGTTTGGCTTTCTTCATCTTATTGTGTGGACGTTTTCCTTATGGTTCTATAGTTCTTTGTAGAGAGCAGAAGCATTTTAAAAGAGGTTTCATACAGGCAGCTCCTTTTCAGGGAGCAAATTTAGTCATCTCCTGCCTTACCAAGACAAATGTCAGTACTAGCCACAGAAACTATATGAAAGAATTAAGAGCCACGAACTATGTGCTAGCTGAAAGTTGTCTGCAAATGTCCTCTAAGACACTGTACACTTTGGATGATGCTGTGAGGAACCAGAGGGTTCAATGCATGTTTTATGATAGTGGTCAGGATACCTGTCTTTTCAGTCCTTCTCTTCACCCATTTCCTTCATGAAACCCTGAGAGGTTTTTTAGTGTGTGGGTCAGCCTGGACACACAGCTGCTGCAGCACTGAAGCCAGCCACAGTAACTAACATGGAGAATAAACTCAGGCTGAGGACTTCAATAATTCACAGCCTTTAGCCACTGACCCCTGCCAGCACTGCAACATCCCAGCACAACTTCTCTGGCTAAAGCTGTAAGAAGTGTTTCACAGCAGAAACTAAGTGCACCACATAAATTCCAGAACATACATATTAATAACTTGCTAAGGCCTTCTGGCCTCAATTAAGTTTGGAAGTCAGATTTTTTGCATTTATAGTGAATGCTGAATATGAGACGTCCTATGATTCCTGCTGTCCAACAACAGTATGGTTAAAAGACCACCATTACAAAGCCCATTTGTCCAGCACCACCAAAGTCATTGCATTACTACCACCCAAGTACCCCCCTGGTAAAGCTTAAAAACGTTTATAGAATATCCCCAGTAAAACACTGCCATAAGCTGTATTCTAATGGAAGATTTAAAAGTATTTATTGACATGAAAAATGCAGCATCTGAAAGGATATTTCTCCAAGTGACTGCTGAAAATGCATTATCTGTAACATGTATAGCAGAAATTTCGCATTCATGCTTGTCATGGCATCAGGAGCCTGAGAAGAATCTATTCAGCTCAGTGACCTATTATCCATGCTGTTTGGCCACATGCAGCCAATGCTTTTTTCTTCTGGTAAAATTATTTTAAAATATTTTAAAGATCCTTTTTCTTTTTAAAGGAAAATACGGAAGATATATTGTAACATAGTTGGTCATTATCCTAAAATGTTATAGTATGAGTTATTTGAGCTGAACTGAAAAAAATAAAAATAAAAATCTGTTTATTTTACATGCAGGAAATTGGAATCAGAATTGTGAAATATTGGAATTTGGTAATTACTTTAACACCTGCAATGGAAACATTAGAGGCCACAATTTTCAGACCCAGTAGCACCTGAAGACACAGATAGGTAATTGTGTTATTTCTAAAGTCCCTATACATGCATTCAACCCACATTACTGTCAGTATTAATGTAATGCTGGATCCATCCTTCTGCATCTTTATGTTTTGGTCCCCCCATTCCTTTGTTTCCAGTGTAATTTGCCTGCATATAAATAGCCAGTATAGAAAGATGGGAAATTTCTTACACCCTCCTTCAGTTTCTGCTACCTTTCCTTTTGAAGCCAGTGGTCAGCCTGCATCTGAGCAGACTCAGCCTAGGCGGCTCTGAAGGAGCAGAGGGCCAGCTGTGCAAAGCGCTGGAGGTCTGGCAGCAATACTCGATCAGCTGCATACTGAAGCAGCTCATCCTCCGACAGTCAGTGGCTCTGCAGGGTTTGTTGACTGTGTCTGCGGGTGAAAACCTCACCCCAAACAGTCACTGTTTTGGCTGCATTCATACTGGAAGGAGTCCATTCGTTCCCCTGCTCCTTCCCGCTGATTCTGGTAATGTGCACCTTAGGAAAGCACTCTGCCTATACGATGGATGTGTGCTGATTAGTATTTGTTAGGCTGCATAGGGAATATGATTTTGTTGGCGATGTACTGTACTGAATATGGATGGACTACTGCAATGATATCAATGAAGTTGCCTTCACTGCTGACTGCTTCCTGTTACCTAAGGTAAGACCATTCACAGTTAAAAACTGTTATTTCAGCAACCTTTGGGGGCCAGGATTATGGAGATAAATACATGTACCCATTGAAATCGGGAATCATGCATAATATTTTTTTTCCTCAAATTGAGCTAGTAATGGCATCACAGAAAATCTACTTTATTTAATAGTGCTTTATAGAAATATATAATAGTAAGACAAGTTTTGCACTGCACCAAAGACTTTCTGGTTTTCAAAGCACAGCTCCTCAAACCATGTAATTGATAGATAAATTTGTCAGTGGATAGGAGTATACACAAGGAGGGTTTAATAGAGATACAAAAACCAGTTGTGAAGGTGTTTAAGGAAGAAGAATCAACAGGGATACAGGAACATACACAGTGATTTAAAATTGTATTAAAGAACATTAAGTATAGAAGTGCTCAAAGCAAACAAAGTAAATGCAAACAGTAAAAACAAAGTAGCAGCTAGCCTTCAGGTTCTGGATTAACGTGTTAAGATTCAACAGAGCCTTTGAAAGCCCATCAGCTCCAGTCTCCGTTTCTTGCCCTTCTCTAGGTTCACATAGCACAGGACAATTCAATACTCAAGCTAAGAGACTTAAGTATTGGCTTTCACAGTTTTCCTGCATTTCTGTCACTGGGGCTACAGCTGTTACTATTGCTACTACTGGCGAAGAAATGAAGTTCAGATTTCAATAGATTCTTTGAAGTTCTTAAGAAGAAAATGGAGACAACTGAACACCAGTGATGATGACAAGTCAAAGATTTCTCCCAGGGAACACTGCAGAACAATAAAAAAAAAAGAATCAGCAGAGGGCAACACTTTACAAATAGATAAGGCGATGTGGTAGACTTGGCAGAAGAACAGAATGAAAGAGTAGAAAGTTCAGAAATGAAAAATATACTTTTGCCCAGTTAAAAAACAATTTATGACAAGAACACGGGCAGTATTCATGCAGAATTATTCTCAACTTCTAAAGAGAATAAACATTTTTAGAGAAAAGCTCAGGCAAGAAAATAGTCTCTTCTGATTGTATTTGGGGCTTTTAGTGAGTAAATTGCAAAGCACTGCTTAGCAAGAGATCATTTCTATCGTCTTCATTTTACGGGCACAGAAACTGCTACACAGGATCTGTAGACTACTAAAAAAAGGTATCCAAGAAATTGCCAGCTCTGCAGAACAGATTGTGTAACCAGATAAATGGATGTGAAGAGAGCGCACATGTAAGCCATACTAAGGGCCCGCTTGGTTGCTATTTGATCCTACACACACATACAATGAACTCTCTTAGAGCAAAATGTTCTCCATACAAAACTGCATTTGTTTCTCTTATTGCACAGAATTAGTTTCCTTTATTTTATAAAACTGATTTAAATTACCTCTGCATTGTCAGATTATGTTTCTCTGGCCTACTTTATCAAATACATTGGCTAAATCTGTGTCAGACAGCAATTTTGCCTGCTTGGATTTAATGTAACTGTCAGACATATAGGCCATTTCACCAGAGCATCTCTAAGTACGTAACACCATTTCAAATTCCCAAATAGCTGTCAAGTGCACAAAAGATGTATTTTCAGTTCAGCAAACTTGCTACCATTACTTCTGCATTCTGTTTATTATGCAAACCCAACAGCATTCAGTATTTTTCTTCTGTTGATAATTGCTAATTATGGAAGGAAAAGTTATCCGATTGTCAACTGTGGAATCAAATGAAATGAAAATATTCCATCAAGAATTTAACAAAAGTGTAGGAAAAAGACCAACTAAAAATAACAATGAACGTTTTCTCTACATTGAAAGATCATTGGCAGAAGTAAACCACACAAAATTCAGATCCTTATTGCTTAATCATCTCACATTTCATTAGCCACAGCTGCCAGTTGCCTTGTGCAATGTGAATTACTTTCTGGAGCAACAGCAACAAAGATATTTAAAAAGGAAAAAAATGTTTCTTAGCTGGAAACTGCTTCCACTAAAATGCAACACTGGAATGCAAATATTCATTTCTGAATTAATTAGTGACAGAGGGCTTGGCCAACCTGAGCTAATCACACCCCTAGGGTCCTCTAAGCCTCTAAAGCTGATTATCTCATGATTGTCACACCCACTGGGAGTTCCTTTGTCATGATCAAATTCAGGCTGTAGTGTGTTGTGGTTTTTGTTTTTTGTTTTTAAATTTCCTTGTTTTGCTGCGAAGGTTGGATAGCGAATAGCAACTCCAGCTCTAATCCTTTGGCTGGCTGACAGGAGGAAATACTCTCCAGTATGTCTCATTGCTCTCACTGAATTGTTAGAATTCAGAGAGAAGCAGCAGCTAGCAAGTCATGTGGCAAGATTATACACTGATAAGATAGCTTTGTTCCTCCAAAGTTAAACCAGATGCCAATAATAAATACATGCAATTCTTTTATTATTATTTTAATCCCTGATTTTATCTCTGAGAATGTCTCTTTTGTTGACAAAATTGCAGTGAGTCATGAAGAATTTTGTACAACATAAATTGCAAATATGTTGTACAGCACACATTTCAAGATGCCCTTCCAAAATCCGTCTTCTACCATGACAGTAGAAGCTGCAGAAGGAGCAGATAAGTTTACAGCATGCATGTGAAAGAACTGTTAGTGAACAGGTGACAACCTTTCCAACAGGCACTTTTTGATTCTATGTATTAAATCATATCAATAGAGAACTAAAGATGTAAAGCTTACAGACGACCCGCTGCTGGTGCACTGCAAAACACAGACTGCACATTGGGCTACATTGTGTCTCTTACAAAACAAATAAGGAAAAAAATGGCAGGTGGGCAGATGCGTGTATGCACGTGAATGTTTGGGATGTACAAGAACACAAAAATCAACTACCTTTTGCAGCTGGCATGTAAGAAAATTGCTGGTACTGATTTGATGCTCTTAAAAGTATCACAGCATGACATATGTCATTTATGTTGAATCCATCCATACATTTAAAGTTTCTCCCAGCTGCAGAATGTCCAATCTACACTACGTAGAGCAGATTGTCTTGCTCGGTGAAATTCATACTGATCCTGTGAAGTCTCTATTACAGTACATAGCACTCTTTCTCCATATATTGCTTTTAAAAAGCAATATAATTCACATTTCCTGAAATGAAACATGAAGTGGAACGTACATAACCTGGCTTATAAAGTTCCAACAATGTAAAGAAGCACCAGATCTCTTCTAGAAGTTGAATCAAACTTATTTTGGTAAGCAATATGAAACTTACACCACTTAATTTGTGGGGTTTTTTGAATGTACTGTGAAAATTTTATCATTCATGTTAAAATGCATAACACTTTGCATATTGAAACTCTTGTAACTGTTTATTATGCAGTTGGTACCACATGCATGCTGCTATTTGTGTGAACATTTGCACATTCCTTAGGTGTGCTGTAGGGACTGTATTAAATGCTCCAAATCATACATGCATGGTGAGAAAGCTGAGCTACACGACGAGAAATTTGTACTGAGTTTGCTGTGAGGCTAGCACTTACCTCTCCCACTAGATACTCACAAAACATGTATTCTGTGAAATTTTCACTACAGAAAGGAGAATAGAATTTACCAAAAGGAAAGTAGAAATGTAACAAAGGCATGTGCTCACTGCACAAATGCACAGATAAAGATACACACAGAAGTGTGTTCTTGAAGATGATACAGAATTTATTAAAGCTCTATCTACAATAGTAGCAAGATTTTCTCTCAAATGTTTGTACAAATCTGAATGAAATTCCACATGGAAATAACATACTTTCACGAAACAGAAATAGATGCATTTCCATGAGAAAGTTTTGATGGGCTTGACAGTCATAATTACAAATTTATGAATAGAGTTTCTTCTGGAAATTTGTACTATGTACATGCATTGTAAAAAATATAATATATATATATATAATTTCAAACTCAGTGCTGCCAATTCTTGCAATATACACGACCTTTTCATACAGCCTAGACTCCCTATAGAAAATACTCATGGGAAGACTTAATCTTTCATTCAAACAAATTACTCATTAAAATTACAAGAAAGGAATGAAAGCGTAAGTCTTTTTGCACATCGACCAAATAAAAATCAGCCACCACTACAAAAAACTCATTTCTTTCACCGCCTTGACACTTCTACACTGGAAATAAATGAGAATTCTGAACAACTAAAGCCATTGACTTAACAGTCATATCTCAAACACATAACCTGACTATTCTAAAGAATTCTAAGAGGTTGCTTTTCCCACTTAATTGCTAGGGTAAATTAAAGTAAGAAGCTGGCAAATCCAAACTTTGAGGATCATGTAAGAAACCCACATCAGAGTATGAGTATAATCAGGATGTGAAACATTGTATATTTTACCTTAATTAGCAGTTTCATTCTCTTAATGTTTCAAGCAGACTATTAAAACATTGGAAGCAAACTTCTTATTTTTAAATCATACCAGATAATACTCCCACAGGGAATGGAAACATCTAAATTATTATCATAGAACAGCAAAACCAATTGAGCTGAAATGACTGAATTTACTGATCTATTGCAGAACCATAATTGTACCACAAAGGATGCTCCAAAAGTAATGCTGCCTCTTTTGTCATGTTGGCTCACAACGTCAGAAGTGGATGTTGATGGTATGGCAGGAGATACTGAACCTTCCCAGCAGTATTTCATTTCATTTTGTTGCCATGTGACAGACGGCAGCAGAGGAGCTGTCTTACAAAAAGGTGTTTGACATGGAGGCACAGATGAAGCAAAGATGTATCACAGAACTCCTCTAAGCATGAAAGATGGCATCCACTGACATTGATCAACACTTGCTGAATGCTTATGGGGACCAAACAGTGGATGTGAGCACAACGAGGCAGTGGGTGGTCTCTGTCAGTAGTGACAACAGTGGGTCACCTCTGCTGGTGCGGATTTTTAAATGTGTGGTATGCAGACTCACGTTCATCACTGGTGAAAATGCACAGGTAATAATGGTGTCTCTGTTGAAAAATACTGTTTTGTAGCTGAGAATTTGCTCTATCAAATAGTGCTACTGTGCTCTTTGTATCTGTTGTTGTTTCCATGAAAATAAATAGGAGGTGTTACTTTCAGAGCAATCTATGTATATATATGCCAATGTTTTGTGCCTGTGTCAACTTATATTGCAAAAATTACTACATCTTTGAACTGTTTTGATCATTAAAAGTTTTAAGTCACTCAGGAATTCTTCAAAATGTTACAATGCAAGTTTAGCTTTCAAGAGTGCAGATGCACAGAATTTGTAGGCATGTACACATATATGTATACAAATATTCAGTGTGTTAACTGTTTGTCTTACAAAATATTACTTCCTCCAATGTAATTATAGTATAGAAAACAGAAGAGAAATGGAAGAAAAACAAAACCTCTTCTTTTCAAAGTTATCAATCTATAAACTAATATTTTCACATAAGGAGAGCAAAGAATTCGATAAATAGGATATATTTAGAGAAAACTTTTTTTTTGGTACAGATCTTTTAGAAAAACTTTGAGAATTGCAATGTCATTTGTTTTGTATCCCAGACAACTGATGCGGAATCATCTCAAACTGTGCATGGTTGAGCAGGAAGAGATGGACCTGACATGCTTCGTGGAAGGAAAAGTCTTGGGATAAAACTGAAATTTCAAAACTGCAGCAAATTGCCTGAGTCAAATGGAAATCAGGTGGTGAAAATGTCTGCCAAAGCTGATAATGCACTAGTCATATTTACTTGAATTTGCTGTGGCAAAACAGAGGCTCTATCAAAAATCAGGCTCACTCTGTGTAAGACAGAAGGAGGAAGAAACATGCTTTTTGATATCAAAGAAAAGGAGAGCTTGATAGCTTATATTACGCATTCTATACGCAATTATGTGGACCCTATTGGCTTCTATAACATTTTGAAAACGCATTCACAATAATATTCTATTTCCATGCTAGCAATGTCAGTGGGTGTCCTGGTAGTACATTATTTAGGCACATTGAGAAAATAATAGGATTTACAATAGCTGGCAATTTGTTTTCTACTTGCTACGGTGTATGCTTTTGTTACAGTCCTCGTAGCTGTTAGAAATTTCTTTCTGACTGTTCTGTTCATCTTTTCCACTGAAATATTTCTTCATTTGAATCACTTTAGTATGAATTGGACTGTTTTTGCTGTCAAATGTTTTCATTATTAGACTTAATATAAATAGTGCAAATGTTTTTCCAGGAATAGTCATCCACATTTTTAATATTTTCTAGTTCAGTTTGTAGGTCTGATTAATGGCATCACCAGTAGCACTAGCAAACTATTTCAGAAGGCAGGGAATACTTTCAAATACTGGCCTCGTTGTTTTATTATTATTTTTAATCTTAATAAATTTAGATTTAAGAATTAAATTTTAGGGGCTTAATGCTATTTTTTCTTAAAGCTGTACTAGAATCTGTTCTCTGAAGTTTACCTATTTAGTCAAGGAAAATATTTGTGCATACTTTGTTTTCCTCCCCCTCAATTCTGAGACACTGAAGATTTCAAGCAGAGAATCCATTAATTGTACATGACACCTTTTTTGCCATTCCAGTTTGATCAGTTCACATACAGGCTGACTGCTTTTGAACATCAAGGCATTTTAAATTGCAAAGTGGACAACTATACAACACAATCGGAGTTATATTCATCTATTAGATGACTTCTCATCGTTGTTGGACCTTCACCAAACATCAGCCAGGCATTTGACTCATCTCCTGCTGTCCGTTCCTTCACTCATTTCCCAAACAAAAGCTCTCAATGTGAGTAGCATTGCTTGCACATAGAAGTAGTCTACTCGAAGATACATTCTGTGAGTCACACCATGTTTTGAACTGATCTGATTCTTATCAAGCAGAGATACAGGATCCTTAACTAACCTTTTCTTAATAAAACAGAGATGTGTTTTATAAATCTTGAGGAAGCTGCCTGATCTTAGTCCCCAACTTATTCTTTAAACATATATCTACTCCTTTATTGTAGGATACATAACATTTTTGTTTTCTTCAAAACTCTAGCCAAGATGTTTGTAGTTTCCATTTTCATTACATACATGAATTAATGGAAGTACAGTTTCTCACAGATATGAAATAATAGATATTAACTAATTGATAACAGACCTGGTGCAGCACCAACTGACATCTGTGAAGGGCATTTTAAAAGCATCTATTTTAGAAGTGCCTGGATCTAGAAGGCATCTTAAGGTTCAGATCTGCAGCGGCCACGAGGAAGAGTTTATCACATATGCAAATCAGTGGGTGCAAAGGCAGGAGCTCTGATTAATTCTGGAGTAAAAAGAATCAACCTTCTATGTAATAAATCAGATGCAAGGCAAGATTCAGCAGTTTTCATAAAGTTTGAATGGGCCCCTGGACCCAGTAAAACTTAATCCAACACACAGACCCTTAGGTCTTGTCCCAAACTCAGACCTATCAAACACCACACACTGTCCAAAAGTCATATGCAGTAGATGCCTGGCTC
Source organism: Chrysolophus pictus (assembly GCA_037305975.1). Classification (NCBI taxonomy): domain Eukaryota; kingdom Metazoa; phylum Chordata; class Aves; order Galliformes; family Phasianidae; genus Chrysolophus; species Chrysolophus pictus. The sequence continues at coordinate 23,031,838 of CM074582.1, forward strand.
CCTAAAGGTTTGTTTCATTCTATAGCCTCATCATTTGACTCCCCATCCACTATTTGCAGCTCAGTAGGGTTCAGTCTGGAAGAAGCTAAACAATGAAGCACAAAGCTAGATTCAGGAACAGTCATGCCAGCTGAAGTTAAGATAACACCTAACTGATTTAGTACTATGGGGTATAGCATTTGGCCCCAAAGCTGGGGTCAAAACAGTAATCCCAGTGGCACAGGTCCAGCAGAATCCTCTGTGGAACTTTTTGTCTTCCTATAATCAGATAATATGATACAAAAACATTTAGTAAAATATGATTATTAGAGATTAATTTGCTACAATTTTTTTCTGCCAAATTACCAATTAATGCAGCTGGAGATAAATATTTTACAGATCTATAATCAAGCCGAGAAAGAAATTGAATCCTCAATTGGAGTCTCTAACTGTTAATGTATTAAATTATCCTTATATATTTTCAGCTGATTATATCAAGCACTCTTCCACAATTTGAAAGAGTAGTACTAAATTAAATGATAAATGAGTATTGATTATTTTTTAACTTACATTTCTCTAGATTTTGATATGTATATTGCTAACCGTTGCTGAGCCACAGTGAACAGAGGCAGTGACTTCAAACAAATATTTAACATCTGCATAACAACCGAGCATCAGGGTTGCATTTTTTCTTGTCACTACAAAGATGTTCTATTACTTTTTAAAGACAAGCATGCATACATATATCATCATAGCAAGTTCTCTTAATTTGTAGTAAGATTGCCAACTCAATTATTTTTGTCACCATGTCTAGCGCCTTTCTTGAGTACCAGATCTTATCCACCTATCACCTGAGGAACTCTATAAGTTTTGAAGAAAATTAATGTTTCTAAAAGGAAGCGTTTTCCACCTTCTCTTCCTTCCACTTCTTTCTGACATCCACAGAACAAGTGTGTAAAATGCACCAAGTACATTCCTCCTGTTATGGTAGCAGCAGTAGTTACCAAGGTGTATAACAGCTAGGTTCGCCTCTTCCATTTAAAAAATACTAGCTACATAGAATAGACATAGTATTTGGAGAGTTTGATCTACATATATGCTAATAAAGCATGCTGCATTTACAGTTTATGGGCACAACAAAACTATGGCAAGGATTTTGTTTGTCAACATTTAAATTTTTGGAAGTCAGGAATGCCAGTGCCAACACCTTTTGTAATGTATGACTGCAAGAGAGCCCTGAAAATACTACTATTGACATACAAGTCATGTTGATAACTTTGTCCTACAGAGAAATACTGCTGTAATCAGCAATTTTCTAGTTGCCAAGTACTTTTTGCTTCAAAAGCATTTTGTTTATCTCTGCAAACTGCTACTGACAGGTCTTCTTTAACATTAAAAACTACTAGGGTGGATTATAGCTGGTATTATACCTAAAAAAGTAATATTCATATTGAGTAAAGTAATTCTAATAAATAAACCATTTCTTATTAATTTGTGGCATAATAAATCCAGTCATTTTATGACATATAAGAGTGTTTTATTGGCCATTATGAAATTCCATTTCCTCCTAGATAGCTCCCTGCAGCTTTGTCTCCAAATTAAAGAAATATTTTTGAATGCCTTGTAGAGAGTCACAGTCCAAACTACATAAAAAGCTGCAGGCCGGCAGAATCTCTGAAAACTGGCTGTTGAAAATTTCCAGCTACTTGATTCAGTTTTCCTTAGCAAATTTGGCCTGGAAATACAGTCACCAATTTAGGCCCCAAAGGATGAAGGAAAGATATCTTTTCTTCCCTATATGCCCCAGGGAGTCCACATAATCAACTTCTTCCAGGGAAGGAGATGCAGAACATGACCCTCCCTTGCAAAAGATTTATGTGGATCCACATGACCACATGGCATCAAAACACTTCTGAGTTGCAGTGGAAGGCAAATGTGGTTGCTACACCAATAGCACAATATAGAATTCTCCTACGCAGAATTCAGACTATTCCACTATTTTTAGCGCAATCCAGGCACACAGTTTTGAGTTCATTAGGTGCTTGCATGTAGTCAGCTGGAGGATATAGATGTATGATGACTGGAAATGAATATGCAGAGGGTTCCAAAATAACAGCGAATGAGTTAATTATATTAAAGGATAGGAATTACATGTACTGTGAGTGAAGAACATGTAGGATGCAGCTGGATAGAGCAGTCATTGAGTTTAAATGGAAACAATTATGAAGGATAAGCTCTAAAATAAAATCCCCTTTGCTCTTATTACAGGAAGCTTGAACATTAAACTTGACAAAAAGGCTAAGTAAAATCAACTGAAGTTTGATTTCAAGTACATCGGGTCAAATTATACATTGCAAATAAGATTCACTGTAAGTTTGTTGTTCATTAATCATTTGTGAATAGATTTTCTGTATTTGTAGGCATATACCAAATTACTTATATGTAAGCACACCACAACCTTCTGCATTGTTTGCAAATCACTTGTATTGATTGTTCATAGTATGTAGTTGATAGTTTAACCCGCAAGCAGATATTTCTCAAGATAATCTCCAAATAAAATAGAGGTGGAATAACAAAGAAAAATACACTTTTGATATGTATGTCTGAATGAATACTTGTATCTTTTCAAATATTTGAGATTTCAGTAAATGTTCAGAAACTGTACAAATATGAAGACTGGTCTAAAAAGTGAAATTGAATATACCACAGTATTCACTGACCTCATTGCGGTGTTCATTGACTATGTCAGTAATTGAGGATTGTTCTTTTAGCTCTAATTCTCAGATTTTCAAAAGAAAAATAATGATAAAGTATTGAAATAGCCCACAAAGGATGGAAAAAGCACTGAATATAACATGTAACATTTAGATTAACTAGCAACTGAAATGACTTAATTCCTTGGAGAAAACACCACTAAAAAAGCTTCATGAGAAATGAAAATACACAAGGCAGCAGAATGCAACTCTGAAAAAAAATCAAGAGAAAATGACCATTACTGCAAATTAAAATAATTAAGCCTCCACAGCCTAAATGACTTACCCCATAGAAACACACACACAATCAGTGTTTTTACAAAAAACACTGCCCCACCAGGAATGAAGAAACTGTAGGAATTAGAGAAAGTAGTTACAGAAAAACAACCAAACAAGGATCTGAGAAAACACAAAAGCAATTCCTTAAGCACTAGGAACTTTAGCTGTACCAGAATCTACTGATAAGCCAGGAATATTTAATTCAGAAAACATCATTTGAGGTAAAGCTAAAGAGTATCAAAACATACCATTAAAAATATTTAATACTTATTATACAAAAATCCTTCCATCTCCCCTGTAGGAGGCTTCAATCAGAAACATCCATAACCTTAATGATCTTCATCACCAATCATGTGCTGATTATTTGGAATCCTACCTTGAAAGCCATGCAAATACAAACAATGATTCTGCATACCAACGTTATTTTATTTTTTAATGCATAAAATTCATCTTCAGAAAGCATATGGAAACGTTCTAGCCAGAAGAAGGAAAAATTTAAGCCAGATGACAAACTTGTAAAACCAAAACACCAAGAAAGGTAGTAGAGCAATTTTACCATAAAATTAGAAGTATCACAGTATTTAGAAGTTATAATAAATCAGAAGGACATCTCTGAAAACTGTCCTCTTCTAAGGAATGGATTTAAATGTCTTTTAGCTAATGTGTAAAATTTTTCAAGACAAAATTAAACACATTTATTTTATTCAGTACTTGTTAGCTAATAGTAAGCAGACTCAATGAGACTATCAAGACTATTTCCTGACTGCCTGTTTTCAGTACGGAAAAAGGTATGTCCTTTAACCACGGAGTTTTATGAATTTGGTAAATCACTGAGTCTTAGCATGAAGCTTTTCTCTTTCTTTTCCCTACTTTTTCTTATTTTTTGTTACACTCTTACTAGTGAACCGCAGAGTATAAAACACAAGAAGGAATCAAAGTATGAAAAGTAGCCTGGCTCACAAAGTATTGTACTCTAATGGCCACAACAAACTGAGCAAAAACTGAGATTGCAAGAGCTCCTATGATTAAAACCCTTGCAAATGATGGAGGTAACTATTTGTAAGGGCTCAGGACAAACTTTTTTTCTGGTTACGGTGGCCTTTTTCCATCTTAAAGGACATGACCTAAAAGCAATGGTAGACATTCAAAAAGATTTTGTGAAGAGTGTGAAAAATTTATTAACTTCTCATGCAGTGTGATGCCTCACATACTGTTATTCATTATCATATTCGGTTATAGGAATAGAAAATGCCACAGAATAAAACCAAATTGATTCCTTAGGAAAAGAAATGGGATGCTGTTGAGTTTGACAGCTGTGTTCAATTCATTTCAAGAGCTTTATATCATCAATAGGTTCATTCAGTTCTGTATAACCATTAACACACTGGAAGGGATGAGAATCAAAAGAAAAAGCAATGGCACATAGCACAGCTCATTTTGCAATTGACATTTGAACAGAGGCTTGACATAGCCAGGCATAACTAAAAGCAACAAAACTATTTAGGGAACATTTCACAGACGAGGATGTGCAGAGCAGGGAATATAGCTGGTGCATGTAAACAGAAAATGAAGGTAGAACTAGCCTTCTTGGTTACCTACAATACTTTATCTGTTGTATGAAATCATTCCATGCTGGATTAAAGCAGCCGAAGACAAGGGGGCTAGTGTCTTCAGATCTTAAGCCTGTTATTATCACTGACATTATAAAACCATTGCACAAATTTGCAGAGTTTTTTTTAAGGCATATCTAGGTACTTTGCTACTAATATGGTACTACTACAACATTGCTATAGCAACAGGAGTTATCACTGAGAAGACATTTTCTAAACCTTTCTACCCAGGTGCATGTAACTTTAAAATCTTTTTTAAAAGCTTTAACATACTCTCTGGTCCAGCTGTGGTCAATACAATAGCAAATAATTCCAAAAAGTTTTTTGGGAAGGGAAATGTCATGCTTGGTGAATCAGGGCATATAAATATCATATTTCTTGCATTAAGAGAGAGATTCAGATCATCAGACAGAATTCAGTGTAAAGAAAATGTTGATGAGTATAGCTGAAAGTTTGCATAAATCTAAATCAGAAAATTAAAAATTATAATATCCTCAAGACGCATAATGCTGCCCTGAACACAGAGATTAACATACTAAGCTGTGCACACATTAAACAATTAAAGTGAACAGCATACACAGCAATGTAGAGTACAATGTAAGCACAGGTTAAGGTTATTTTGGGAAACAATTTCTGTACTTGTGTTTACAAAACCTTATGCTAGCATAGGACCAGATTTACCCTTTGGCAGAAAGGCAGTAGAAATGACAAGAAAGCCCATAAATCTATCCTTGAGAAGCTTTTCCTCTACAGGTTACTTCCACTCACAAGTCACAAGAGTTTTCAGCTGCAGACCTATACGTGGGCTCCATGGATTAGCTCCAGCTCTTCCTGGCCACTATGTGAAGCAGGTCTATCTGGGCTCTCTGGCATTCAGGACCAGAGAGGTCCTGAATGGAGGAAGCCTGACCTGTGTGACAGACCTCTTCTATACTTCCAACTATGAAAGGACTCTCTAGATAAGGTGAAGTACTCTAAGAAGCCTTCAGCTTCTTCTTTCCTGTAAGCATCACTGAACACTGTAAAACAAATCAGACATTCTCATAGCTGATGTTTTCATATATGGTTAAAAGAGAAAAGTCAAAATTTCCCTCAGAATACAAATGCTTTATTTATTTTTCTTTTTTTGGATCCAGTGGTGAATAATGCTGTTCTGGTCATTATGAGACAATCATGATTGGAATCACACGAATATATTTCCCTACTCCAGAACAGGATTAAGCTATTCTGATGGGTATGTTCTCTAATCTCTATCCAGAAATCTTCAATTCAGAATGTCACAAGACAACCTACACTATTTCAGACCATAGTTTGCAAGGAAGTTTTCCATGATGCCTGATACAAATCCCTCTCCCTGCAATTATGCTGAACTTATCTCTTGAAGATAAAGTAATATGTTCAGCTGGAGATGATGTGTGAATGATGATGTGGTGACTTGTGAAGCTACATTATCACTCCTCACTGTGTTATCCTGTAAGGACAGACAGTTTATATTTTTACTAGAGATCATTTAATTGAAGTAGACACATTCCTCTGTAGGGGAAGTCCAAATTTTAATGCAATCTCATTGTTACCACTTAGTTTTTCAGTTCTGTGCAGGAGACAGTACAACTTGAGAGAGAGTTCTTCATGGAATATGTCTTTTTTTCATATAATAGAAGTTAGATATCGAAACAAAGCAGTTGTTTCATTTGTAAACTTTTTTTGTATGCATAGAACAACCTACAAAAAAGTCCCCTACAAATAGAAGATACATACTAATAGACATTAAAGACTAGGCTGTTTTCAAACAGTTCTTTGAAAAATTCACATGGTGCAAGTGTCTTGTTTTCTGCAAAACACACCTAGCAGAGATGCTACTTTCATAGCATTTGTTAACAGAAAATAATGATTTCCTACTTTGAGTTAGTTAGATATTTTACATTTCTTAAAGTCAAAAAAGCACAGCTGTTTCTTGCATAATCAGAGAAAAAAATCGTATGGAAAATACACCAGCTGAGAGATTGTGTTTCTTCCCTGTTAAGTGAGGAGTAGCAATCTTACTAGCTGTACTTTATACCTTCAAATACTGATTAAGCAGACAAACGATGGATGAAAAATATAGAGAAGAATATACAGGCCAGTTTTACTCAGTTGTCAGTGAGAAAAGATTTCAAAAGTAGAGGGCAGAAAGCCATTCAGGCTAAAGCAAGTTTTTACACCAGAAACAGCGAGCTCAATTTGCACATTACTCTTCAAAGAAAAGAGAACTGTAGCTTTGGTTGGGACAGAGAGTATGTGATCAAAGACAACATAGGACGAATATAGAAGTAGTGATCACAATCTCATTTTTCATAAAGGTATTGAAGTTGCTGTTGCTATATTCATTCACTGTCACAACAGTCCAGAGGGATAATTAACAGCGTGCAACATTGATATAGTTAAGTAAAATAAAGCTGGAAAATCACAGGAACAGAGCTACATTTTTTCGCTGAGTCAAGCTGGCAATGTAGTGTCTCCAGAAGCTGACAAAGTAGGAGACAACTGACATGTGCTGCCCCAGAGAACTCTTGGATGTAAAATAGCTCCTTGGATGTGCAATAGCTCATAGCAAAGAATTTGTAGCTTGATCTCGACCTGTTGCAATGTAATTGCAACTCCGTGGAAATCAACCACCTAAACTTTGCCTGAATTTAATTTTTCTGGTCTTTGCACCAGTTTTCAGTAAACTTTCCTTTTTTTTTTTTCTTTCTTTTTTTTTTTTTTTTCCTGCAATAACAACAGTTATTCTAAATGGTGTCAATAGCATAGCAAGATGACAGGCATTAATGGTCATCTTGGGATTCCTAAGGATTCCTCTGTGTTGCCTATGAAGGTGCTGAACTGGTGATGGCATCATCATTACCTTCTGTCTCTTGCTAAAATGAAAAAGGCTAGGAATTCAGCTAACGCTGTAGTCAGCCCCACCAAAACAGTAATATACCATGGTTTATTTTTCCACATTGAACAATTCACAAGCTTTTTGCATAGAAAAGGAACTCTCAGAGGAAGAGCAACTTAGGTATTAACTGAAGGGGCTGAGAATGTGGTGGGTGTGTATAAAAAAACTGATCATATTTGCAAACATCTGTTTCAACCACTTAGTTAACACTGAACCAGAATGTGTCATGTTATTTCCCTCTTAGAATCAAGTCAAATCTCTTTTTCCCTACAAACCTGTCCACAAATTTCTATGATGTTCAACAATTTTTTCTGATCTTTTGCTTTTTGGCAAAAAGTCAAAGACAGAGAAACTTAGGAATTGAATTTGATAACTAGTCACTTATTGTGACGAAGGTTACATAGAAATATGTTTGCTGTCAAAAGTGCTCATATATCACTTACATGACACCTAGGGGACAGAGGTATGCTGAAGCATGAAAATGATACACTCAAAACATTTGTTGTTTCTTCTATTTCTTCACACCTTCAAGTAAGATATATGCTCTCACTATTGAAAACCTATTCATACCTGAAACCAACTCAGGTCTCTAAAACATGTTTAACATATTCTAGCTAGGGGAAAAGATAATAAGTAAATAAGGAAAGTCATTTATTTACCAGTCCCCTGCAGCTACTGTATTATTTATCCCAATGCAAAATGTTACCAAATAAGAATTGTGACATCCCACACAGGTGTAAATGATTAATTACACACAGGCACAGAGCATACAGCAGATTGCACAGGATGCAAAAAATTTTCCTGTTCTTACTGAGAGTCATTTTTAACTGTCACTAAATCCACCTAAGTACAATTTCCATTTTTTTTCATCTCCTGTTTTTGGGAGTTTTATCTCTGCGTAATTATTACTCTTAGAAAATTCTGGATGAAATATGATGGGTTCCAGAAGTGCACCAGGATTCTTTCAGGAACAACCACATAAAACTCTCTACAGGTCCCTCCCTCCCTCCCCCCCCCCCCCCCCCCCCCCCCCACACACACACACAAAGACAAAAGAGAACAAAACAAAAAAACCCATCACCATAGCCACAACAATCCACCTGGTCAGGAATCATTCTCTGCCACTCCTCCAGGACAAGACAAGTCCATGCTACCGTAGACCATAGCCAATTCTTACACTTACGTGCTGCACAACTACTTTACTGTAGATTTTTTCTTTTCAAATAACCTATTTTCTGTTTTCATTTCAAATTTCTGTATTTTTCATAAAAGTTTGTATTAAAAATTCCATAGTATCAAGTTAAAATTGAAACATTGCAAGGATATGATAAGGAAACTTCAGTTCACCAAAGGTAAAAGGCAGTGCAACTAAAAGCAAGTGGTTTTTTTTTTTTTTTACTTTTCTTGAAACATACTTACCACATAGAAATGTTTAAAAATTACAAGAAAATTTTGACTATGACCACTGCTTCCTATTCCAATAAGATATAGTAGCCAAAAAATCAGAGGTGATTCCTATCCCAAATATTTGTTGTCTAAACAGACAATGCACAGACTGTAGGTTATGAAAAAAGTAACATAAAACAGTAATGTTGTGAATATCAGATTCTACATGGTCTTCTTTTCTGTTGGTGTTGTACTTTGTGATTGATTGCTTTATTATTGAAAAATATTAACGCACATGAGTTTACCTGTTATTGGAAAGCAAAGAATACACACAGGAGATAAAAACATTCACAGCTGCAACTATGGAAAAAGCTGAATCAGAATTTACATCTGGAGAATCTATAGAGGAGAGAAACCTAGATTGAAGCTCTAACAGTAGGTTCTTACTGAGGCTCTGAAGGCCCTAATAATGTAATATATGATACAACAAGAATCCTACAGTCGTGTTTTTGAATTTTACTTTTTCTAGTAAGAATAAGCTCTACCTTCATTCTTTCTTTTACAGAGGCTATGGAATCCCTTTTTATTCTCTGTGGTCACCTTCCTAAAAAACAAGACACTTTAAATCCTTTCAAGTTTGCCAAAGGTTGTTTAGCATAAAGGATAAATCTATGCATTCATACTGTATAATTACTGAAATTTTGTTTTCTCAAGAAACCAGGTTGAAAAGGATGAAGGAAGCACTAATAGGAAACAGTTGTTTCCCTAGGGTGAGAGGTGACATGGCTGGACAGGTGGGCTTTCAAGAATGGGAAGAGAAGATCTAGAGTGGAAAGTCAAATAACACAGTGAGAAGAGTGGTTAACCTACTAAATGAGATGTTGTGGGGATTGAAACAGGTAATTGCAAGGAGTGGGAAAGATGAGAGATGAAATCAGACAAGAGAGTGAGAAATGAATGAGAACAGGAGAATGGATGAGAATACAGAAAGTAATTAATATCAGGCTTGTTGGGGTGAATAGCTTAACTTAACAACTAGCCCCCTCTGGAAGACATTTTCTCAAATTACTTGTAAGCACAGATTCATTCGTCTTAATGCAAATGAACAATGCAAGCCATGGAACCTGCAAGAGGAACAACATATCTATATATATTTCAGATAGCACGAGAGATAGCAGCGATCAGAAGTTCTAGATGTCATTTATATTCACCAGTATGGAACAGAAGGAGCAAAAAAAGAATGTTCCATGCTGCAAACTACAAGGATCAGAAGTCATTCGGCACAGATATTTGAATGATATTTGAAAATAAACTTCAGTAAAAGAAGGCTCATGCTCCAGGAAAAGAGGTCACAGTGAGAGAAGTTACAGAGCTATGACAGCTAATAACTAATAATGAGTAACTGTCTGTAGCCAATGACATGATAATGGGTTTGGAAATGTTATAAAAATGGGAATAATTTTAAAGATTAAAATTAATCTAGTTTGAGGATGAAAAGGTCTTCAGTTTTATTTAGTAATTTATTGAGGGTTTAAAGTTAATTTAAAGCCTACAAACGCAACTGGATGATTTTAATCCTTTCTTAAAACTGGCTTAGTGAAGGCCAGACTGCCGTATTGGCTCTGGTACTTTCTTTGCTAACAGAAATGCTGAGGTGGGTGATGCTGAAGATGTAAAGGGCAACAGTCTCCATAACTACCCATGCCCACCACACAGTTCGGAAGAACACAATACTGGTGCAAATCCCATCCTGCCTAACTGTGGAAAGGAAGATACAGTTTTGTTTGCACCACCTAACCTTACAGAAGTGAGGCCCCACCACTTCTCTCTTGTATGTTTTCTAGAAGGAATGCCACAGTTTGACCTTCCCTAGGACAGCAGCCAATGAACAGTCCCCTTTCACAGAGCTAAAGATTTCCATGGTATGGACGGAAAAGACAAAGTTGGCACCTTATTTTCAGCTCTTGTAAAGAAATGGTCTCTTGCCTTCAAAAGAATATGTCAATTTTATTTTCAGAGAACAATTCCACAAGGAGTCTGAGCAGTCTTTGAGGCCTGGCAGTGTTTGATGGGAATGTATGTGTGGGGGGTGGAGGGAACAGGCACAGAGCAAACAGCCAGGAGAGCGCATCAGCATTCTCTGCTTTAAAACTAGATTGGCTTCATTACAACTCTTCCTTCTCTTTTTTAAAGTTGACCAATTTCTAAGAAACTGTGAATTTACAACTCTTGTCTATTAAATTAATTTGGCTAGAATATAACGAGAAGTAAAAGACAGCCCACAAGAAGCAGGTTATTCTGTATTTCCAGTTGGTGATCTCAAAGAGCCTTAACAATAAGCATCAATTACTGCTTTTGAGAACCTGAATTGTAAGTAACAACAATTCTCATTTTACAGATGAGAAACCTCAGACACAAGTCCTGTGACTGCAAGGGTTGCAGTGTAGCAACAGTATCTCATCTGTCAGCCTCTGCTGCTCTTTCCCATATTATAGGATCTTTTCTCAAAAAATTAGTAAGTAATATTACTTTGGGTCGCCAGCCTAAATTTGCTCTTTCCTTTGCCTAGGCAGGGGTTTATCTAACTTATTTCGTCTTTTCATTCTTCATCCTGACCTTTACTGCTTTTTTCTTTTCCTCACTGCTGCTTAAAGTTGTGTACATGGTGAGGATAGCATGGCTAAAATAACATGTTGTATTTTACCCTGAGGGATGTGAAAGTTGTGATCATTCTTATCTGTTTCAGCAAGGGGTTCAAAAGTCTTCTCTATTGCCAAGAAAACTTTATCTTCTACTGTCATGAGACTTACCCTTGAGGTTAGGAGAAGTGCTGTTCCTAAAGTAAAGTAGATGGCAGGAAAGAACATTGCCTGAAAAAGAGCTGCTCTAGGTAATAACTTGGAAAACAAAGCTTTTAAATTTAATAATGATATTCTGTAACTGACCCAAATTCTGTGGAGGGAGAGCCTATAGAGGGAAACAAACCCCTTAGATCCCAGGCAGCACAGTAACTATTAGTGAGCAGATATACCTGAAGACAGAACAGAAATCTCCCCTTACTGGTGATTGATGAAAAAATATTTGTTATTTGGAAGATCTGTTGTATGTAGAAATATTAAGACACGTGGTCTAACTTGAGCAAGGTACTGAACAAAACACTGTTTTCCTTCTTCAAATATGGTTCTAACAATGTCTCAGCTGCTTTGCCAGAGCCTGAAGCATCCTGCAACAGAGATGGACAGGCACCATCCAAAATTACAAGTAAGCATCTATGTTTCTAGGAAGTACCTTTTCTCCGAAATTTGCTCACATCTTTGCAGGATATTAAGGCCTGTGCTGGCTGCATGACTACCGCCTGCCAAAGATCATGGGAGTATTCTGTTAAGTATGCTCCAGTTTCTTGAGAGTACAGTCCTTCTTTCACAATCTGCTATGTTCAGCCTCATGCTAGAAATTAATCTACCCCAAGATACCACAGAGAGGCAATTTTTGTATTGTGAAAGTCTCAGTGACACTGTTTATCTGCAAGTATTAAAATACCTCCAAACTATGTTCCAGTGTGCTTTATTCCTGATATATCTGACAGTGACAATAAGAAAAGAAGGGAGAGGCAGTACGAAAAGAGAAATAAATTTAATAGAGTGGACTGGTGGAAAAATGCAAGAGAGCCCATATTGTTAGAGGAAAAAAAAAAAATCCACACCCAAAAAAACAATAACGATCAGACCATTTTCTCTTCAGTGGAGGCTTTAAAGCACCTGAGTTGAAAGATTTTCAGTTTGCAGAGCAGACACACCAGGGAAGGTAAGCAACTCTTTATTTTAGGCCACTCCTAAGTTTGTAATTGACTTTGTGATGAGACCAACATACGCCAAGCTGGTTACCCAAATAATAATCATGTAACTGACTGGAAAGATAATTTGGGAATGTCTGAGTGCAGTCTGTGTGTAAAATCTATAAGCATCAATTTGGGAACTCTCTCTTGTGTGAAGAACTGACAGCTGGCTTGATGGCAGATGCATTCAAATGATATTGCTGCCATTTTACCATTTGTGGCTGAATAGTAAGTATAACATACCTCCTCTCCCTTCCTTTTCGAACAACCCGGTGGACTGAGTTTGGCTAGCTGGCATCATCTGATCTGGCTTTCTTAATGCAGGTCAGGGCAGAGCAGAAGATCAGCACAGAGGTCAAAATTCAGCAGTTCTTGATCTTGCACTCAACAGCATGAGTTTTCTGTTAATACAGTAGAAAAAGAAACAGATATAATCAATTCACATATAATTATTCAAGAGAATGGTGCATTTTTTTCCACTTCTGTAGGGTTTTTTGCATCATAGTAGAGGACAGTGCTAAATGAGATACATACAAATACTGTGGAAGGGAAGATAGGTGCTTTCTCCCACTTCTTTCTCACTTTCTTTCTTTTTTTTTTTTTCCATCAGAGCAGAAATATGGCTTATCAACTGCTAGCCCTGAATCTTAGCACAGAAACTTTTCTTATTCTAATGGACATTACTCATACAAAACATGCTTGTTTGATTGACATTGATATCATTAATGATCCCATCAATATTAGATGCTCAGAAATAGTGAGAAGAAAAAGAGGTCATTTGCACTTTGAAGCCTCTTTTCTGTAGGGGAGGATTCTCTGAAAGAGAAATTTTGAAATATACTTTGCTGCTTCTTTGCTAATAAAAAAAAAAAAGAAAAATAATGTATTATTACACAGGTTTTTGTTTGCTTCAGGAACTTACACATTTTGAGTCATTTATCCAGACTAGCAGAGTTTAATAGCTATTAATTTGATAAAATGAATCTTAATGTCACTGTATTTCTTCAAAGAAGGAAGTATATATCACACGAGAATTTCAGTTAGAATTGTGTTAGCACCATACTATTTCAAAGTTAAGATTGAGAAAGATAATTAAATAGAAAAAGAATGTACTCTGGAGACATAAAATGTACACTGCAAAATGTCCGCTATTAAATAGATATGCTTTAATCAATTCAGACTACCAGAACTGCTCCAGTTCTCTCTCTCCTTTCTCCTTGGTTTGATGCTGAGATAGTAAAGTATCATATCAGAATCAGATATCTACTTGAGATAGTCAGAGATCTATATTGAATATTACAAGATATCATAGGTAAAGTATTGGTGGGAGCTACTAGCTGGTTGGTTTTTCTTCTAAAACAATCTGGCCACCTGTTTATGTGCTGGGAATTAAACACTGGGATTTAGACACTTCACTTCAAATATCTGTGTCTCAGTTAACAGTAAATTAGATGAATCTGATTTCATTGGCTAGGTTCCCTAAACAAAATTTCCTTTCTTCATTAGTAGGATTAACATAGTCTATTAGCATTACTATTTAAAATCACGACTGACAGCAAAGGCCAAAAATTAATCTTCGCAAACAGTTGAAACAGGGACAAAAATAAGCAGACCTCTGGAATCATCTCCATTTAGCAAATTAATTAAAACAACGTTAGGTAACTTAGGAATAAGAATACCCCTGAGACTTTTTTTTTTAATGGCTTTCAAGATCATGGATACAGTACAAAGTAAAAAATCGTTTGATGTTAGATGTGTGGAAGCAGCTTCACTGGCATATTTTTTCTGCTGTTTTGAAGTTGGCTCCACATTCTGATTTCTCCTGGCATAGTATGGTCACCTCTGTTTTTATTTAACCAAAAAGCACTCTTGATGACACAGTATATTAATATTCACACTAAACATTAGTGAGAACATAGTAAAGAAAAATTGAAAAATGACTGTTAGAAATTAGAGGATGAATAGGCAGTGCTACAGGTAGACAAATGCAAGCTCAGGTTGCACAAGTTAAATTCACTTTTCCTAGTTCTCCTCACTACTGTTTCTCAAAAGACAGAGTATCATTTTAGCTTCATTCAGGTTGGAAAGACTGAAGCACTTTAAAGCTTGACTTTAACTGACACTTCGGTTGTGCTAACTGTATTTCAAGCTTGCACCTAAAGCTGCTGCCCTCCTGCACTGTGACTTCCTTACCAACAGCATGCCCAGTAATATGGAAGTGCAGGTATACAACTCCCCTACCTGAAGAGATAGAGTGAGCTATCAGCCCGGGAGGTAATAACAGAAGAAAACACGTGAAAGCTTTTCAGATAGGGCTGCACTCTCAGCCCTCACCACCACACTGGGGATCCCTTCTTAACACGTTTTTGTTCCTGCTGTGATTGCTGTGGGAGTATCTCCCACCCGCTGGGGCACAGGGAGGATTGCTGAGAACAGCAAAACATTCTTCTGTTGCAGAGACTGTGAAGGAGCTCAGAAGCCTAGGCTGTGGAGGATCAGCCCTGTCCAAATTGCAATGGTAATTTATGACTTGCCTTTCCTGTCCCTCTGCAGGAGGTTAGGGCTTCCAGAGCAGACAGAGAGTGATAAGTGCAAACAGTAACGCTCCTAGTCAAAAAACAAGACGCCACAATGCTATTCTACTGGACTGTTTAGTAATCCTGATCTGTAGAGGCTTAAAAAGACATTGCTTCCTTATTGCACAACAGGTAATCAAGCAAGCTGGCCTTTTATCCATTGTAGACCAGATAATGGGAAATTCATGTGGGCTGTACCATATAAATAGGGTGCGTTCAGAAGTGTTACAGACTTCCTAGGCAGGCAGATGTAAGGCCCTGTGACTCATAGCAAAGGAGACTGACTGCTCCCTGGGATTTGCAACTATTCTAAAATACTGACCAGTCCCTTCTTCTTTGATGGGATGGCCAAACAAGAATTGGAAGAGCCTGCTGGGGGCCAGTGTGTCAAACTGCTGGACAGGTAAGCCAGACAAAGCTGGTTGTGCCAATTTTCACCAGCCCTAAAGGTGACAGAAAATTTGTATGTACCCACTCTCAAAGAATTATATTAGCCAGACTGAAGGAGCTCTCCAGGATCTTTTTGTTTCTAACAACCCCCTCAGAATCAACCAATTTAGTCACATAAATTTTATTTCACTAAAAAAAAAAAAAAAAGAGATAGAGAGAGAGAGAGAGAGAGAGAAAAGCAACTATCAATCAGCTTATGAATAATGCCCTGCTCCATGTGTATGTTTTTTTCTGACCTCAACTCGGTCAGTGAGCTTGACTTTGTAATTATCTTGCCTTCTTCTGGCTGGCATGAAAGAGGATATTAGCTCTATTACTACCAGCCTATTAACTTTCTGCTTTCACTCACACAGCACAGGCTGGTCTCTTGGAGCCAAAGGTTTTTTGAAGCCAAATGTCTCCAATCTGAGCAGTCTGTAGATAGCACTAATATCTATGCTTGTGTATATAGTTAGAGATAATTTAATCTGAGATAGTTTAGGGGTGGAATATCTCTATAATGGGGAAATGAGAACTTTATGAGGCCTTCAGCATCGTTTGCTACAACAGCTACAACTTTTGCAAGAGAATATCATACACTGAAATGATGGCATCATTTTACTATGGCCCTTGTGCAGACCAGGGACAGATTCTCAAACAAGGCTATCTGAGAATGCTGTTCTACCAGGGTTGTATTTGTAGAGCTAAGTTCTCCCTAACTTACAATTTACACATTACTCAGTTGAATATACTCCCAAAAATAGTTTTCTGGAGTTAATGAAGTGACTTGTAGATGTATTGTTCACACATTTTGCTACACATAGAAGTCTGACTGCATTTGCATCTTACTCTACTATAGTCATACACTCACAATACTGTACTAAAAACTGAGCCTGTGTTAAAGCAAGCTGAAACTATCAGCTTAAGTACACCAAGGCTTTTTAAAATCAAAATTTCAAGGAAATAAAAATCATTTCATGATACTGTTTGCAGACAATCACTCACTGAAGTGATACCTACTTACAAAGACAAAAACACCCTTCTGAAGTGCAAATTATTATTGTCCAGTTTATACACTAATCCCACCTGAATTTTCTTTCCCTTTTTAATCTTTTTCCATTTACTTACAGCTTTCTAAGTAAAACAATAACTCTATAAGTTGAAAATGTTTTAGTACAAGCTGCTGGCAAGAATAACAAGTATGGATTTTTTTTTAAGTACTGATTATCATTTGACACGCACAGACACTGGATTAGTACAAATGATTTCAGAAACTCCAAAGGGGCCATTATGGTCTTTTCTTGCATCAATAGTCCACACACAAAAAGAGAATTTACACAACAGAATACAAGGACTCCACGGGAACACTAAAATCAAGACATTTGTGCTTCAAAACACCCATTTACCTGATATGTTTTTTAATGCTTAATGCTAATCTGCTTATTAAAACCTAGTACCCAACTGACCACTTAGTGTGTAAAAAATGTTTGCCAACCAAAGTGCATAACATCCAGGAGAGCTTGCTAGCTGTTCAGTGGGTTATGATGAAGATTAACTAACATCAAGATTTTCTATGGATTTAAGTAGAGCAGATAGGTAACCTCCTAATTCCTCTGCTAAAATACAGTTGGTCACATTCTTTTCCTCGTGGCATTGTTCAAGCATGTAGGAAACCAGAGAAAGAAAATATACTCTGAAAACTCCTTTAAGTGTCCCAAATTCTAGGTCTTGTGGCAGTCTGCATTACAGCAGTCTCAAGACTACTGCTGAACTACAAGCGAGTTTCCAAAAAGCCATTCTTCAAAGAGGAACAACTGAAGCACAGCAGGGTTCTGGCTTTTGCCTTCATTTTTTCCACTCTCCCTCCCTCCCTCCTTTTCCATCCTTCCTCCACCACATTCTCGTGCCACAATTCAGAAGATGGCAATGCAAAGCCACAGGCTGACAAAGAGACAGAGAAGTGGTTCCTAACAGTTGGATCCTGCCTGCTGCCATGCTTACTTTACCTCTGTTTTTTTTTTTTTTTGTTTTTTTTTTTTTTAGATTCTTGAGGATCTAAATGAATTGAAATATACTAAGAAGATTGTTCTTTAGGGGCTTATTTTTCATTCATAAACCCAAATAAACCCATAGCATCACAACATAAAATAATCCTATTTATTGTAGTGACTTTAATTTTAAGGCACCACAGGATGAGCTGTAATTACTGACTTTGTAAAAGGCTTCCTGCGCTCCATTCTGCAAGTTGTTACATCTCTTCCTGGCACAAGATTTTACTTTATTATAACCTGTTTTACTAGCTCTACCTGGTAAAGTTGTAAATTATTTCGGGAAAATATAGACTGGTCATCACAGAAGTTCTATCACAGAAAGGTCAGTAGTTGCTACTATGGAAGTAATTAACAGCAAAAACACTGTCCAAATTTTGACACATTACATAGACTTTAAAAAAATAAATAAATACTTCTTTTGTTTCCACGCTCCACATTCAGCTTGTGCACATTCAGCTGTAGCACCACAGTAGAGCTCCAACACGTACTCTAACAACACAGCCCAGTATGGGAACACACACAGGATAGAAAGATGCATTGCTTAGTTGGAGACATACTTACAGTCAGGAAGCAATGATTTTGTGATAAAGAAGATGGAGTATACGACTGTAAACATTAAGTAGTATTTTCAATTGATCTGCTCTTAATCACAAAAAATGTACACTGGCTTTATTTTACCATCTGTACACCCTTAAAATGGTAGGGGCGAGGAGATCAAGCAATGATTTTCTCATCCCTCATAGTTTACTTGTGAGAAGTGGAAAATGCCTTCACCCTAGTTCTGGTGCCAGGCATTGAGTTGTTTGCTATCGCAGCACTTTGCATCAGACAGAGGAGACTGAATTGTGAATTCTTCCTAAGTCCAGTGAAATATTCTCAAATGCCTGTGCAGCCCAAAGCAGCTGTTAAACCTCTGCATGCTGACAGCAACTTCACACCTGTGCTCTGATAGAATGGGGATCAAGACATATCTAAGAGATACTGGGCCTATTAAGAAATCACCAATGCTTGTGCTGGGGAAAGAATATATATATTTATATATAAATAAAAGGCACCTGAGTGGGGGAAAAAAATAGAAAAAATGCAGGCCTCACCCATTTCTAAGTGCCCAAGACCATCCAAACAAGTCTGAATGTAGGGAAGGTTAGGAAAGCTCAGGAAGGCTCTGCGCTTCACCCTACTATCTGAACTTTCACAGTTTAAGTACTCAAAAAACTGGCAGGAAAAAAAAAAAAAAAACCAACAATACAGTTTCCTTTAACTGATAGATGTATCAATTAAAATTATACTAATGTCAAATCACAAAGGATACAAAAAGTCACAGAGATCATGATATGGAGCTTTATTCCTGAAATCAGCACTTTCTCTGCTTCCAACTGCACTACATCACTCAGTGCATTACGTTTTCTACAGTTAATGAGATAACAAACATACACTAGGAAAATACAGCCCTGTAAGAAGAAAGTGTCATCCTTTGAGCCTTGATGTCAAACAAATGAATATTCATTCAGATAAACACCTGTTATATCCACAAGTTCCTGTAGTAGATCTGTTTTAATAAGGTAATAATCTGTTTTAAGGCTGGAGAAAAAAAAAAAAAAAAAAAATCCGGACTGGCTTTCAATTATCCTCTGTTAAATGGACTTTATTTTCATTTTGTCTCCTAAAAGCCACAGAAGCCACAACACGTAGCAGCTGATGTGGCGAGCAGCCCTTGACCAATCTACTTACATTCATTCTGTGGATGCATGCTCTGCTAACCATTTTTTTGGACATCCACGTTGATTTTCACCTAAAACAAAATAAAAGTTAAACACTTAGTCCCAACCCTCAAAGGACCAACAACCCCCATTTTGAGCATCAATAGGGAAAAGAAATGCTTTTACTGCTGACTGATAGATTTTTGATATTGCCACGCTTCCCTTATACTAATTATGCCCAGATTGTTCATCATGACAGATTCTGTTTATGCTAAGAATTTTCTACAGCGTACCTCAGGGGCAAATCGCCTGTAGTGGTGATCTGGGAATTCTCTGCAGCCCACTTTAACAAACAAACCTCTGGTATTCCTCCCCACCGCATCACTCAGCTCACCCACCGGACCTTCGGCGTACCGTACAGCTGAGCTAACTCCAGCTACCGAGAGAACCGAATTCCCTGACACGCCGCTCAGCTCCTACAGAGCGCAGCGTGCACCCTGTGGCCTCTCCGTCCTGCTAAACTTAAGCAAACAGAGGCTTGAAGCCTTCGTGCTGTTGGTAAGGAAAGCCCTCGAGGCGCACGGTGCTGAGGTGAAGCCCTGCTGCTGGACAGCGGCTGCGTGTCCGTTTCCAAAACGGAGCTCAACAAGCATCGTTCATTTCCCTTCTGCTGAAGCCACTTATCCGCAGCACGGGTACTTATCGCAAATAGTTATGCTGCTTTTACGGGTGGGTTTTATTGCTGCAGGATCACTTTGGAATATTCACACTGCTCCAATTTGCGGACGCCTCTCACTGCAGCGCACGCTGACCAGGCGGTGTGAGCAGCTCCTCGGGCGCGGTGTGACGGGCCGGGAAAGAAATTCAACCTCCATCCCACACCGCCTTCCCGTGGCACCTATCGCCACTGATACAGACTACCCCCTTTCTTCCGTGAAACACTCAGAACTCGGCACCTAGATGCTTACGGAGCGACTCCTAATTCTGGTGTTAATCTGCACGGGGCACGAGGCGGCTCGGCGGTGCGGCTGGAAGGGCCCCACCACCGCCGGCAGCCCCCGCGGGCGGTGAGGTGCAGTCGGGACGGCCGGCGCAGGGCACCCAACTGCCGAAAACGGCGGCGGTGCCCGCGGGCAGGAGCCGGGCAGAACCGCGCCGCGCCGCGCCGTGCCGCCGTCGAGGGCGGCCCGCTCCCCCCGGCGCGCGCCGCCGCTTTGTCCTTGCCCGGCCCGGAGCACGCGCGCCCTCGGCCGCGGCGGGAGAGCGCCTGCGCGCACCCCAGCCCGGAGGGGGGCGCGCTCTGCTGGCCGCCAGGCGGGAGCGAGCGCCCCCTCTGCTCTCCCCTCCCCTCCCCCGCTCTCGGCAGCCCCGCCGGCAGCGGGCCGGCAGAGCGGCGGCGGGCGGGGGCCTCCCGTCCCCGTCCCCCCCCGCGACCCCCCCCATCTTCTCCCCCGCCCCCGGCGGCGCGCGCCCGCCGCCCCCCGCCCCGGCCCCCCGGCCCGCCGCGGGAGCCCGCGCCGCAGAGCGGGGCCCGCCAGCGCCACCCGCCGGCCGCGGGGCCGCACCGCGCCTCCCCCCGTCCCCCCCTGCTCCGGCTCTCAATGTTCCACACCGCCCGGCCACAGAGCCGCCGCCGCCGCCGTAGAGCCCCCCGGCCGCCTCCGTCCCCTCCTCGGGCGCCGCGGGCCCGGCCCGGCCCCCCGCCATCCCGCCCCTCCGACCCAGCAGCGGGACAGGACGCCGGCGAAGGTAAGCGAGAGGCGGGCGAGGCGGCTGCGGCGGCGGCGGCGGCTGGGCGAGCGCGGTGGGGGGAGGCGGGGAGGAGCGGGGGGGCCGCCGAGGAGCTTTGTTCTTGTTTTCGGCGCTCGCTGCCTGCCGGCGGCCGGGGGCGCGGGGCCGGCCGAGTTCACGCCTCACTTGGTGCACACACACGCGCGGCGCCGAGCGGGGCCGAGCCGAGCCGAGCGGGGCCGGCCGAGCCGAGCCGCCGCCTGCCGCGCCGCGCCGGGCTCTCCCCACAAAGCGCGGCCGCCCCCGGCTCCGCGGCGGCTCCCGGCCGCCGGGCAGCCCCCTCCCCCCGCCGCCACCATGTCGGAGCGGGGGGGCGGGCGAGAGGGCAACGCGGAAGGTGCGGGCGGCGGCGGGCTGCCTCCCCCCCGGCGGCCCTGCGGGGGCCCAATGCGGCTCTGCCGGCGGGCAGTGGGGCTGCCGCTTCCCGAGTTGCTCCCGACGCATCTTCTGCGGGTTCTGCGGGGGTTTTCCTTTAAAAAAAACAAGCCGCGTTCTCCCTCTTCCCCCCCATCCCCCCCCACCGCCCAGCCCTTTAAATGCACAGAGCAAGTGTACGCTTTGGTCTGAGAGCAGCCCGAGTCTCATTGGCAATGGAGCTCCTCCGAGAGAGGGGTTGAGGGGGGATCTGGCGTTTGGACCCAATAAAACGCTCCGTTCCAGTGTAAATATTTACAGGGTATCGGTGACTCCTTAAAAAACATTCCCGGGGAGGTCTGTTATTTACAATGTGTCATAAGTTATTAATGCGCGTTTCCTAAGTGCCCTGCTCAATCTGTCTGTGCCTCAGAACCAAGCCGACAATTGGCATATTGTTTGAAGCATGACAAAAATGCAAGTGGGCTTAAAAATGGGAAATGCCGGTGTTTTCCAAAGTGTAAATGTTGTGGTGTAGCTGTCAAGTTGCAGCCCCGGCAGATGAGACAAAGAAGAGGATCCTGGTGGGTTTCTCCATGAAATAGAGTTGTCACCAACCAAAGCATTCGTCAGAGCTCCGGACGGCGAGGGGTGACCTGCGTGCTGTAGTAACTGCCTCTTCTCCTCCTTCCCTACAAGTTCCCCACGATGTCCAGTGACAGGCAGAGGTCAGACGATGAGAGCCCCAGTACCAGCAGCGGCAGCTCAGACGCCGACCAGAGGGATCCCCCGGCACCTGAACCTGAGGAGCAGGAGGAAAGGAAACCCTCTGCCACCCAACAGAAGAAGAACACCAAACTCTCCAGCAAAACTACTGCTAAGCTATCTACTAGTGCTAAAAGGTACTTGTGGCATCCAGCATCCTGTAGCGGTTTTGCACGGTGTGTGGACTCACAGTGTTGCACTGCACTTCCCAAGGCAGAGGGATTGCTTTAAAGCCACATAAGATATGGTGCAGTACAAACTTCTGTAGCATGCAAGTCTGCTGGGAAGGACCTTCATCAGTCCAAGTCCTCTGGGGCAGTAATACGCAGGCTGGTCGTATTTCTTTGGAGTTGTTGGAGAACTTGGTAACTCACAGGCCGGTCAGGGGGCACCTGAGTGCCTCTCATATTTGTAGAAATGAGCGAGAAAGCTTCAGCTTCAGGTGTCTGGTTTGCTGAGACAGGTTTACATCCCTTGTTGGTGTAGGGTGGATCTTCCTGGTGTATTTCAATGCAGGCTGCAGGGCGATGTCAAGCAGTGCTCTTTAATTACAGAAGTCATACAAGCCCCGTGGCTTCTGCAGGCCTTATGATTGCAGTAGAGCCCCGTGCATCTTAACGTCACAGTTCTGTCCTGAAGTGCTTTCTGGAGAAAGTCAGGCAAATCTTCTCTCACAGGATCTGTGGATTCCAACCATGAGGTTCTTCAGGTGTAGCCTCTAAGTATCAAAATCTCAAGAAACCTTGTCTGGCTTTATCTGTTGCATTTTTATTTACACACAAGGTTACTGGCAGTCCAGCTCTCAAGACATGCGTGCTAATTATTTTCTGTAAGTTCAGCTGTGTGAAATAAAGCAAACTTTAATTCCCTCAATCCCAGTTGTCTTCTGAGATGAAACACAACTTTCAGGCTTTTCCCTGGAGTTCCCTTTCTTTACAAACATTTACAAATACGCTGTAGCAAGAGGAGCTGTGCAATAGCCACAGTAGCTTTGAGTTTTGCTTATCCAGCCCAAATACAGCAGCTCAAACTTTGAGGGATGTTTTTAGTCATTTTGCACTGTACTTAAACTCAGTAAATACATTTTGCAATGTCTTAGAATTACTGCAGAATGTGACAGGGTGACTGATGACTTTTGAGTTTGTTAAAGAAACCCTTTGGAATAGGAGTTGGCTGCAGAAGGAAAAGTTCTGGAAACACTGCAGACTTTGTAATTTGCTGTTAGGTTTTGGGTTTTTTTTCTTTTTTTCTTTCTTTCTTTCTTTTTTTTTTTTTTAAAATGCCTGAGGTGCATCACATAGAGGCTCACAACTGAGTTTTCTCCTCTTACCTTTATTTTGGTTAATCTTTGTGAGCCCAGTTCCGTACATCTCCAGTAGTTCAGTAGTGTGGTTGGACTTAATGGAAATGGTGCAAGGGCTTTCAGGGCAGTCGCTGTTAGCTCATACTCTAACACTTGCTGTACACACGGAAAAACAGTCTTGCTCGCGTGGGTTTTCTTGTGCAGGTTTTTTGTTGTTGTTGTTTTGACATTTTAAAGAGGAAATTGCCTTGAATCTTTAAAAGTTACACCTCCTATGCACATGGATAAATAGTAAGATTAACACAAAGTTTTCAGTGTTGTTTTTCTGGACTGTAACATCTTGGGAGTGGTTGTTACAATGTCAAGCTAAGCATAGATTATTTCAGGTTATTATGTTGCTTTTTATCATGTAAATACAGCTCCTGTAAGGCTGGGGGAGGAAAGGCAGCAGAAGGTGTTGAGAGGAGCAAAGTTGATGTAGAGATGATTCCAGTGTCAGAGGCAGCCAGGCAGATCTGCAAACCTACTTTTTAAACACCCTGCAAAGCAGGAGGTAGAATATTGCCAAAAGAATACATTTGCTGACAGCACGGCTTGCTTCTTCAGCCTCGATCACAGTTCTGTAGTGCTGGTTTAAAGTCATTGTCAAATGTGCTCGTACGGCCCCCCTCCCCCCGGCTCATTTGCATATTAGCTTGAAAAGAAAATCTCTCCGGCAAGATGTGCTCGGATATGAAAAAGAGTTACTGTTCTGGGTACTTGTGGGAGATTCCTACCGAACTCGGCTGTGAGTGTTCTGTTTATACACAGGATCGAGCAGGAAAAAAAGCTGCAAAGTTTCTCAGCTGTGGGATTTGGGTTATACCTCTGAGAACAAAGAGGAAGCAGCCATGTTAGCATTACTGAAGGCAAAGCCAATCTTGCATTTAACTGCATGGTGGTAGAGGGCAGTGTAATTCCCTGATTTATTCTATAGACTATCTCAAATGCTTTGTGTCTGTTCTCGTTTCACCAACAGAATCCAGAAGGAGCTAGCTGAAATAACTCTTGATCCTCCTCCTAACTGCAGGTATGTAACAGCTTCTTAAATCGTGGACAGTGCTAGGAGATTAACATGCTCAGGCTAATAAATGGGAAAGTTCATGTTTACAGCTGGTGACTATTAGACAACAATCGTGTGCAGCGGGTTGAACAAGCAAAGGGAACGTTTGATATTTTGTCTGCATGCTGTAGGGGTAGTCATTAGTGGTTGATGTACATAGAGAAATGTATGCAGTTTGTTTTATGTAGTTGGTCACTGCCTTTGTGAAATGTTGATTATGTGAACTTCAAATTATACTGAAGCTTGCAACATGATGTTTGCATGTAGGTTGAACTGTCTTTTGAGTGACAGTTTAGAGTCACTGCTCGATTCTGAAGCAAAAGCAAAGAACTGAATGTGATTTTTATATGCTTTCTCTTAGTGTGTTGCTTAACAGTTAGATAAGAAGTGTTGCCTTCACATTTATGTGCCTGTCAGTCAGAGCTGCAGTCCCTTGGTAAAGAATGTTTTCAAGGAGGTTCCCAGCCTGAGAAACACTTCTGTTGGTTTTTAGAAAATGAAATTATAAGCATGGAACTCCAAGTGATACAATCTTAAATAAAGGAAAGGTAACTGGAACACTGATCTGTAGGGAAGTTAAATAGTAACATAGCTGGCTAATTTCTTTGAATCTTTAACATGTTTTACTTTTGTTTAAAAGATGCATAAAATTCTCATTAGCTGTGAGCATCCAGCAATCAGACTTGCACTAAAACAGCATATAAATAATGTTGTTTCATTTGACGCATCTCGGCATGCTTTCTGACTGTAAGATTTCTTCAGATTAACAGCTCGTGTAACAGTAAGAAATGGACACATTAAAAACATGCTGGAAGTGCTTTCTGATTCTGAGTGAGAATTGTTGGGCATTTGGAATAGTTTGAAAGGTTGGTGCAGGTCTTGTGAATTTGGTAAGATGCGAGTTGCTCTCATTATCTTAATAGGCCTGGAGAGGCAGGGACTTACCAAGCTGTGTTTATTGAATCTGTGGTAAAGGTGTCTCACCTTGAGAGCAGTGCTGTAGATCGCCTCTGGCTGTCTGATGTATCTGCCTGCAAGGATGGTGGCTCTCGCTCTTCACAGGTGCAAGCTCTGTAGACAGAGAGAAAATGGTCTGCTTTGGTTTTCATTCGTAAACTGTTTAATAGCTATCCTGTTACTGGAATCTAGTTCTATGTTTGTCATGTATTCTAGGCTTAAAACCCCCCAAATCGGGCACAGTAGGAGAGAGAGTTTCCAAAGGAAATAAAACACTAATGCCCTGCCTTATAGATAAACACTGAAAATATCACTGGAGCAGTTTCAGGTACAGCAAGCTGCAGCCTGGCTTTCACAAAGAGTAGCCAGCACCCCCCTCATGCTTTCCAGTAGCATCTGATCTTCAGCTCCTTGGGAAAGCATGTTCCTCTGGTATTAGCACAAGAGCACTGCAGTGAATCCTTGTGAGCTGTACTACCAGATACCTGGGAATGCCATTGAAAATTATGAACCTCCACCCCCTAAAGTCTCTAAAATTATTCAAACTTCTCTCCTACAGAGTGCAAGGGAGAATATGATTATTTTTGACAGTGTCAGTGCTTCTTCTCCTATAGGCATTTTTGTGGAGGAATTCACCCTTTAATAAAAGCCAGTATGATGATTGTATTTTTACCTCCTGCAAGTATAAAAAAATAATTAGAAAGAGGCATTGACATCTTTAACAGAAATTCTGGGTGTTCAGGATGAGCAGTTTGAACAGAATTTGATTGCCCGAAAGGTTACCACAACACTGCAAGTTCCTTTTCAGGAGGAGCCTTTCTGGCATAGGGAGGTAAATGCAGCTGAAGCAGAAGGCTTGTAACATGCTTTCATATAAGGTACAATAGCACAGATTAGGCAACAAACTGATACAACAGGCACCTGTACTTCGTTGATTTACATGCCACAAGCAGCAGAATGTTGCTTATGTTACTGAATACATTTATTGTATATGTAAAAGTAAATAAAATGTAAAACAACAATGCATTTAGAAGCCTGCAGAACTTGGACTTATTCATGTGTATTTTAAAAATGACAAGTATTGTCATTTGTATCTTAAGATTTCCCAAAGAGATTTCTTCACTCCAAGTTGCATTCCCCCAGTCCTAGAGTTGGCCCTTACCAGTTGCAGGGTTCACAGCAATGCAGCTGGTGACTGATGCTCTCAGATAACAGTCCTTCTGGTTGCCCACTTATGGAAGTAACTAAGAAAATCTAGCATTTTTAAAATTACAGTAATGCACATGCAAACAGTGTATGCTAATTTAAAGGAATGCACTCTTCTGTGCTGTGGTAAGTGCTGCTGCTGCTTCTCACCTGCCAGTGAGTTGCTCCCTAACACACTTCCACCAGAAGGACCTGAGCTTGATTTAGTAGCTTAAAAATGACACTAACTGGTTGTGCTGTGATTGTTGCTCAGAAGATGTGTAGGTTTCCTCAGCAGTGAAATTTCCCACACTCACAGCTATTACTTGTAACAGCTGTTTTATAAAAATGCCTGAGCCCCAGGAGAGCCCCGTTCTCGAGTGTGCTGAGGAGGCCTGGGCTGCACATTAAGTTCTATTTTAGGCACTGGGGCAGCAGAATGGCAGGCACATTAAAAATGTCTAAAAAGCAGGGTTTTTTGCTTGCTTATCTCTATGGTATACTTTATGATTCTGTTTGGTTAATTGGGCAATGAAACATTAGAAAACTCGCATTGTCTACCACTCACAAATACAACACGAACTGCATCCTTGAGGATACCACCCCAAAAAAATCTTCATGCTGTTAGCTGTGTACTTTAATGTATATTAATATCCTACATTCTTTTGTGTTACAGTATGATTTCCAAGAAAGACAGAGCATCAAAAACAGTGAAATTAAATTTGATCTTAAACCGCTAAAGATGACAGGAAAGAAATTAAGTACTGCTTTCACCTCGTGTTTACTCCCATCTCATAGAAGTGTGTGAAATGAGTGAGTTACTGTCCAGCTGTAACACCAGGGCACATAGGCAGGCTGAGGACACAGGTATCCAATCCTGTTTTTTCTTGCTTTTGCTGGCTTAACTCAAAGCTCTACTACTTGATGCAGTGTGCTGTATTTAATTTCTTTTGTGCTTTTAATAGCATAAAGCACAGCTAAAAAGGTCTTGGCCCTATTGCTCCTAGGCAGCTCAATTTCAAACCATGGCCAAGTGCTTTTACAGGCTTCAAGGTACGGAAGTGTGCCAAAATCCACTGTTGTACATTCTCAGAAAAATGCTGCAAAAGGTTTTGCACATAATGCATGTTAAATCTGTGCTGCAGAAATGCTCTTAAATAGATTTGACGTATCTGGAATGGCTGTTCTCAGTTCATGGTGAGAAACTGTTCAGAACGGAGGTCAGCATGCCAGAGCTGAGGTTAGATCTGAGGCTGCTGTGCTGACCTGGGCACCTTGGAAGCTGTAGGGTACAGCAGGGCTCCCACCCTCCAGGTGCTTCCTGGCTTTTAGGGCTGAGACAAGGGAGGCCATTCCCAGGGGTAGCATGATTTAGAGCAGTTTCTATTAGTTGCTCCTGGCTGCTCTGATAATCCACAATAGCAACAAGATGCACCTCATTGCCTTTCCTTGATCCTCCTCCTTTCTACTTCAAATTTAATTGCTGTTCAACTTGATGAGAAAGTTTTGAAGTTCAATCCGATACTAAAAGAATTAGTAACATTCATGCTAGTGTACTTTATAGTTTACATTCAGTTTTACATCAAATTCAGTTTGCTGTAAACTTTGGAGGATATGAAAGCAAACACTGAAATGAGTGTATCCACTGAGAGGTTAATTCATGTGGTTTAGAAAGGAGTGAGATAAGATAGCGCGTCTTTCCCATGCAAGTGTGAGAATTGGAACAGTTTATGGTCTAGTCTGTCAGTTGGATTTAATCACCTTCCTTTGTTAAATTAAAGATCAGACAGCTGAAAACAAGTGCTTATAAAGGCCAGACAAAGCCACATGCCTTATAGCCCTGGTAAGAGGCAGCTTTTCTCCTTCATACTGCTGGGAAATAAGATTTCTTATTGAGAGAGATT
The DNA here is from genome assembly GCA_037305975.1 of Chrysolophus pictus. Classification (NCBI taxonomy): domain Eukaryota; kingdom Metazoa; phylum Chordata; class Aves; order Galliformes; family Phasianidae; genus Chrysolophus; species Chrysolophus pictus. Next base: position 23,060,717 of record CM074582.1, read on the forward strand.
TTTGGATCACCCCAAAGGCTCCCTTGCTCTGTCTTGTCCTCTTGCTAGTGAACATCTGAACTTAAACCTGATCAGGCCACTGAGAAGATTTTTCTTAATAGAGATTACTATCAGATCTTGTATGCTAATAGATACTAATGTGATTTTTTTTTGAGCTGTGCTGCAGAAGGTAGCAGCGATGATTTTGCTGTTTATGCCTTCTCCTAAGCTGGCAGGCACATTGATAATTTATGAGTGGCTCATTTTAAAACTCCTGATTTTAAAATAACTCTGTAAAGTACATGTGCTAAGCATAATGGGGAAAATAACACGTGGGGTTTTTGTTTTAGTATTAGATTCTTGTGCTTCCAGAGGACTGTGTTTGTCCCTTTCATTACAGTTACACATGGGCCAGTTCTGTGCTGTACAGTTTTGCCAACTAAACCCCACGATCTGGTGTATGACACAAAGAAAAATGCCTGCAAAACCCAGACAGGTGCTTTCTCTGGTTTAGTTATGGACCCATGAATCCAGATGTTTGTAACTGTCTTACTGTGGTTATTACAACATCAGTGAGGAAGCACTGCAGTATGTATTTAAAGCAACGTAGTGCAGGTATTCTTCAGAGTAGTAATTTAAGCTCTTTCAATTGAGCTGTCTGAAGCAATGAGAAGCAGTGAACGATTGTGCTGGTGGTGCAGGCTCTTTTGTGTGCAGAGGTTGCTCTGGATGGAGCACCCTTCCACAGCCATGTGCTAGTGAGGAAGGTGCTGCAGATAAGCTGCTAGAATCTGTCCTTTTTGTTAACATTCTCTATCTACAGTAAGGTCGTAGGCAAATGTTTACTCTGCAAACAGTCATGCCTGTTGAAGATGTTACTGCACAGCTGTGGTTTGCTCCAGTTGTGCCTTGGAGGTGACGACTCCAGTCAGCAAGTGAAGGAAGCTCATCTGCTAGCGCTACCCACAGGGAAAAAAAAAAAAATCATCCACATTTGCTTAAATGGCTTAAATAGATGACTCAAATGAACTCTGCTGGATTTTTCCTCCCTCTCTTCAGAGTAGGCATTGTTCACGTGAAGTATTTTGTCAAACACACCAGGATATGAATAAGTCAATCCATTCCCTTGTCTCTCAAATGTAATAAGTTTCCATCTCTCCTTTGTCAAAGACAGGCCTTCGTTTTGCTACCTTTTAGAAATCAGTAGGAGGAAGAATATCCTGAAAGCAGTCGAATACAGCAGCACAAATGTATGCCCAAGTCTTCACATGTACTGTTGTGGCATTTTTTCCAATCAAGCTTCTGACTTTTGTTCACTGGCAATCTCCCTAGTTTTCATTTATTCTGTTCATTCCTTGTTGGGTAAATGTCTTCATGTTGCTAAACACTGAATCTCATTTAAAAAAAAAAAAACGTAAATTTAGCTTGTTTACACCTCTGCAGTAGGAACTACAATTGTGAACACTAAATAGTTCAGTACAGAAGGAGCTGTTTATGAAGGTAGGTATATATTAGGAATACACGCAGAAGTACCCATGCTCAAGTTGAATGAGCAAAACTGAAAAACCAACACAACAGCACCCAAACCTGACTTGATAATGTGCTTTCTAACAGCCATATTTTACTTCTTATTCTGACTTTTCTTGGCCTGGCACTTGCTCACTACCAAGTATAATAAATCCATTCTACAAGGAAAGAAAGCTGAGGTTTGCAGAACGGTTCTGAAAACACAAACCCACGCAATTATTTCTAACACTTCATTTCCTGTACAGAATTTTGCAATTGCAATTACAAAAACACAATTAAGAGGGTTCAGAAATCCTGCAAGAACACGTTTGAAGTAGCTCTCAAGCTATTCAAATACTGTTTTCTAGTATTGTCCAGCTCTGTTCCTTTGTTGGTAGTCTCAGAACATAAATCAGTGGCTCACCGTAATTTAAAGATAAGTTTATCTAATGATAACCTTGATTTATCTAGAGTTATTTCTACTGAGCAGTTTCTTCCATGCTCTTCCCTATAAGAAGGATCTAGTCTAGGTCAGGCTTGCAAGGAGCAGTACAATGTAACACAGCAATCAGAAGTCTGTGCTCTGTGGTCCATTTGTAGTAACAACCTTATTCTGCTATCTTTACATGTGCAGAACGGCTGCCACCTTGTTTGCCAGTAGTCAGTCAAGCTGACTAAGGAGTGGGGGTGATATAAGTATAGAAAGGCATTTTGGTAGAATGCTGAAGTGTTAAGTTTTGCTGGGGCATGCTGTTATTTAACATGCTTTTATTAAAAAAAAAAAAAAACACAACAGTGGAAGATTGTGCAACTCCAGAATAGAATATTTAAATTACTCCCTTTTCAGTTGAGAGTGGATGACAGATCCACTAACTCAAGTTGCCTCAAGTTTGTGGGTTTTTTTCCAGCCCATATTAGCTTTGACCTCATTTAAGTGCAAAACCATGGATGGGTTTTTGGTCTTCGCTTGTTTTTTTTTCCCCTCCCCCAAACCACCACACAGTGAATTTCTCACACAAGTAATATGAGTGGAATAGTTAAGACAGGGTTTCGCAGTACAAATCAGCATATCCACTCATAAGAATAAGTTCTTATACCTTCAGATTTGCAGCTCGGGCCTTTGTGTAAGCAGTGTCCACAGCTCTGTCATACACGCTCTTAAACATCTGTATGTTAGTTAAAAGGTCTAATAAATCTTTCACCAGTTTTCATTAGCAGTACTCACAAAAAAAAAAAAAAAAAAAAAAAAAAAACCAAGAAAAGAAATCTTGGCTGTCTATTCTGGAGTTGCAGAATAGTTCAAACACTTTTCACTTAGCCACTGGAGTTACAAGACTAGCCCTCATTATTTCTAGTTTTGTCTGGAAACAATAGAAGAGCCCGAGACTGACCAGTCTTTTAAACAGATCTTTAAGCATATGTAACACAATGGAAAGCACGGCAATAAGAGCAGAGCAGTAAGATCCTAGGCTACAGCAAGTGAAGATTTGCCCAAATGCAATAGTCATAAGCACAGAAATAAAGGACAGAAGCAGCCTACCTTCAAAAAAGGCCTCAAATGCATAGGGATCTCCAGTAGGATATCCTTACCTCCACTGCCAACCCTTAAATGAGGTCTGGGAAGGGGTGGATCCTGGCTTCACCCCTTTCAGTCACTCAGTGCACCTGAGCTCCCCTGGGTTGGCCCTGCCCTCCCAGCAGGTGCTCAGTCACTGCTTCAAGCCATGACTTAGCATTTCCACTGCAGCATAAAAATTGTAAAAACCATAACGTGTCCTTAGACTGAAAGACAAATCTGCTTTTCAAATATCCATTTGTATAGCTGAAAAAAGCCCTTTTCAAACTCTGTCATAAAACTAATTAAAATATGCTATAAACATATATATGTTTTCACACTGTGCGTTGCTCACAGCTGCCATCCTGTCATTTAGTTTGTAATGAGCAGAGTATATGGCAGTCTGAGCACACTGATCGCTTCCCTATCAGATCAACTTGTCTGTGTGTGTCAGTTACACTTCTTTGACTTGATCTTTACTTTTATAGCCTTGGGATACCTAATTTTAACTCAAATTAACAAAGTGAAAATAGAAGACAATCAGCTAAATGATATTAAACCTTTTATTTAAAATGGGTCGACTGTTTCATGTAAAATTGATGTGTGGAGGTTTCCTGCACCTCATCTAACTAGGATTTGCATGTATGTGGAACATTCTGAAACAAATAGTACAGGCATCTTGAAAAACACCTTGAGCTTGTTTCTGAGTTAAGGGCTAAGTAGACAGGAGCAAGGATATTCAGCTGCCACCTAGGACAGGAGCATCCATTCCATTAAACTAGCCAAGAACTATGCTGTGGCTTTAAATTGGTGCAGCTTTGAGCCAGTAACCACAAGTGACAAACATGTCCTAACCCGTTTGTGTTAATTTGGATTAATTTTCTATGGTGTACTCCTGCAGAGATTGCCCTGTATTATTATCAAGTTCAGAGCAGTGGTTGGAACACTTGTTAATTTTATAGCGCTTACTGTAAAACAGGATCTTTTAGGAACTCAGATAAAGATTTACTTGACTGATGTAAGCATCACTTTCAGAAACAAATGGGGAGAGATTGCCTTGATGAAATGCCGCTGAGATCTGTAGTTAGCAGTAGCTCACTGTCAGGTTGGGAGAGTTTTTAGAGAGGGTCAGCAGAAGACCATCCTGCAGTAATTCGTGATTATTATTATTTTTTTTAATTAGTTATTGATGGAGATGTCCAAAAATGTGTAGAGGTGGCACTGAGGGACATGGTTTAGTGGGCATGGTGGCAATGGATTGAAGGTTGGACTAGGTGATCTTAGTGGTCATTTCCAACCTTAATGATTCCATGATCTTCAGTGTCTAGACTATTACAATGGTTAAAGTTGAATATATAATATACAGTGCTTTAATGAATTGTGAGCTTAACTTGGTGTTTGGCCAAATTTGTGAGACCTGTGTGGAGCCAGGAGTTGGACTCAATGATCCTTATGGGTCCCTTCCAACCTGGGATATTCTATGTGTTCATTATTGACCTGGGTACAGGACTAGAGCATGTAAATATTACATTACAAGTTAACAAAAAAGATTATAGGCGCACTGGAGGACAGAACTAGCGTATTTGCCCATATCACTTTGAATTCAAAGTGACCTTAAATTACGTGCTACTGCATGTAATTTAGTAATGAGAACTGCAAGGAACAGCCCTTTGCCTAGGCATAGTGAGCTTTCACAATCTATGGGCAAAAAGACTGGGTAAGGAGTACTTCTTCAGAAAAGGTGTAGCAGGTCTGAGCATTGTATGCCTTCCAAGGATGTACAATACAAGGCCAGAGAATGGAAATAAATACAACAGCAGTCACAGTAGGGGGATATATTAAAGCATTGGAGACGAGGTATATAAAGTCATCCCATTCAGTACAGCGCTAGAAAAGGCCAGCTGGAGTACCTTATCCAGTTCTAAGTGCTACACTGCAAAGTGCTACAGGCTAGCTGGAAAGAATACAGATTAGAGGAAAGAAAGAATAATATTTGGATTTAGAAGAAAGTTCTGCCAAGGAAATATGACAGTTGCTGCTAGTCCTGTCAGGTCGTTACAGAGAGCAACTTAAATTTCCATAAGGAAGATCTAGGATAGATGTTTGGAGTTCTGAGCTGTAAAGACAGCATGTGTAAGGAGATGGTGGTTCTGTACCACCAGAGGTTTTTAAGAATGAAAGTTAGAACAAATTACTGTCAGGAGCTGGTTGGCTATAAGTGATCCTATGTCGAAGCGGGAAGTGAACTAGGTGACCACTTGAGGACTAGTTTCACCAAGCAGTCTGTGTTACCAGATTCAGATAATAATATTAAAGGATTAAAGGAAGGCTCCTCAGGAAGTGATTTTTCCCTTATTTAAAAACTCTATTTTAATAATGAGAGTTTTTTAGTATAATCACCCAGTGAAAATATATAGGTTCTATCATGTCAAGTAACAGAAGTAACATTGATTATTTGAGCGGTCACTGTTAGTACACGGTTCTAGTCCTGTTGTCAATTAAAAAACAAGAAATTGTTGGTGTGTGTTTTTTGTGTTTTGTTTTTTTTTCTTTTCACTTCATTTTTTTCATGGCCCGATCCTGCTTTCCCTGCACAAAGTTGTTGCATTCTGCTGACAACCAGAAGTAAATTAGGCATGCGTTGTGTATTCTCCAGAGGTGTATTACCCCTATGAGAAACTAACAGTGCTATTGCACAGCGGATCTTAATTTTGGCTATGCCTTGTACTGTGTGCTTGGATTCTTTGGTTTTGTTCGCATGCACATAAGTACCTCTAACACAAAAAACAAGAGCAAGGGACATTTTTTTCCCTTCTAAGTAATTAACAGTAGGTAGGCAAGCCCTAATGCATCTGTGCATATGCATAATGAATAGATCAAGTACATCAGAAAGCTGACCAAGAGTTTGCAGTGGATTCTGTCTCTAAGCACCCTCAGGAGCCAGGGCTCAGAAGTGAAACTGTAAGCAGCCTGGCAGGTTTCCAGCTGATGAGTTAATGCTGCTATAAACTTCAGTAGTTCCTCTCTGAGGCATGCAGAAGGGTGCAGACACTGGGAAAGTAGCCAAGAAAGGCAAAGAGCAGACAGTAAAGCTAAAGGCCAGCCTTGAGGATCCACAACACTATTGTCTTGGAGGTGGTTTCTTCCCATGCCAGAAACCTTCTCTGTCACTCCAGTGAAGGGACTGGGAATCAGTAAGCAGATTAAGGTGTGCATTTAGTGCAGAAGAGGCCTGACTTGGTTAGCATAGCTTGAGCAAAGGTAGCTGTGCTCCACACCCCTGCCACACTTGGTTGGCAGCACATGGTGCTGTGGAAGGCAGTGGGATCTCAGTCATGCCATGGTAGTTCATTGAGCTTAGAACTGCAGTCCGGCAGTTTAGGTTTTCACTAGGGTTAGTGCTTCCATCTCAAGCCTAGACAGAAAGCACTGAAGACCAGGTAAGTGAGTAGAGCATCACCAGGTCAGATCTGTGGGGCAAATGGAAAACAAACAGCAAACAGAAACATTTTGTTTTTCTTTTCTCTTGTAGGGAGAGCTAGCAGCAGAAAGCTATTTTTTTGTGTTCAGTTTAAGTGAAGCATTTAGCTCGTAAATGTTTTGTGCAGAGTGAGTTTGGGAAAAAAAATAGGCATTACAATGGATTATAACACGCAATAGGAGATCTGTTCAGCTGATGATGGTTCTTGCTGAGAAGCAGCAGCTTTTGTAGCAGACAATGGGCAGCTAGATTCCTCCCTATGCACACGCACCTCTGGTAACAAACAAAGGAGTTGGCTGCTGAGCAGTGCCTGCCCAGGCTGGGCTCTGCTTTGGCTGGCTTTTATCCTCCTTGGGCCTCAGCACCAGACTTTACTGAGTGCACTGCAGGCCTGGTGTGGGGATGGTGGTTTGGCATTGCGTGCCGTGGTGCAGTTGTTACACACTGTGCTCAGCCTAACTTCTTCTCGGGTAACCAGGGATGTATTTGGGCCAACTGTGGGGATGTCAGGGTCTATAGTGCGACATCCCAGCTGGCCTCCCTCAGCAGGCACCTAAGGGTCCCTTGAGCCAAACTCGCTATACCAAAGCCCACCTAAACAGTTCTGTGTTCAGTTTTGAACTTCAGCATCTTGGGAAGGAAGTGAGATTCAGTCTAATTTCTAGTCTATAAAGCAAAAGCAAGGAGAATTCTTAAGAGACTAAAATCTACTTGTAATGAGTGCTGTAACAAACACTGTATTCCCATGGAAGCAAATTTAAATGATCTAAGTTACCCGATGCGACCTCCTGCATATTAAGCATAGTCTGACTGATTAAACAGACTTCTTATGCCAAAAGAGGGAAATAGTGTACCAAGTAAAGTTCTACAAGCATGATTAAACAGTAATCACATCTGAGAGGGTGATCTTCATGTGGTGACCTGTTTGCAGAGCAGCCTGTGGCTGCAGATGTGTTTGCTTGCCTGGAGCAGATCCTTTGTAGAAAAATAAGATCCATACAGATTTTATATGGTGACATAGTGCCGAGCTCCACAGGGCTTCCTCTTCTAACATAGAATGCTGGAGTGCCCATAGTTAGGAATAGTTGAAATAGCAACCTTGTTGCTCCTTTTCCAATTTTGGTTTGCTTTTGTTTATTTCTATGAAGTATCAGAACGCTGTAGTCACAGCTGGCGTACTTAATTTCACGAGCCAACACGCTGCAACTCCAGTTACTTAAATAAGAAAAGAGTTACTAAAGTAAAAGGGGCATCACAAAAGCAGGACAGTAAGAGTGCAGTAATTCATTTGATAATATACAGTATCTAATCTTAAATAGATCAATATGTGGAGAGATCAATTACTTTTCAAATACTATGAAAGAATATTGTTTTTCCCCAAGTATTTCAACTGACTATTTTTCATATAAAGAGTACAGAGTAGCATTGTGCTTTTTTTTGTCTTGGGAATAGCAGAAATGAAATAATTTCTTATCAGCCAGAGGCAAGCTAATGGTAGCAGTTGTTGATACTGAACAACTGTTGGGGGCTGAGCACTGCATGGTTCCCTTAGATATAAAGGGCATGCTGGGCAAAGTTCCCATAAAGTGGGTGTGCCTTATTAAAAATTAGTGAAAATAGGGGCAGAGGTGGAGAAAGTGGAGATGGGAATTGTATTAATTGCATAAATTCTTTGTCATCACTTGATTTTCTTTTTGTAAAGCAACAAACCACTATAAGAATAGGCCTGCAGTTTGACATTGATAATTCTCATCTGGGTAGAAGGAATTGTGAACGAGTATTTCTTACAAATTACACGTTTGTCTTTTGTGTGATTTTTCTGTGTGTTGCTTAAAATGTCATAAACAATGATTTGCAGAATTCGGTTTGACATTGCGTTCTACGCAGTGTTTTAAAGAAGGTGGAAAAGAGGACCTGGTGCTGTAAGTAGCACCTGAAGGACGCTTTGAGCTTTGAGCTTTTCTGTGCTACTGTGATACAGCACTGGGGCTGTACATAACTGACTATGTAAAGCTGCCCTCAGTAGTAAATTCTTAACGAAGGTATTAAAATGCTGAAGAAAAAAGGTATTGTTCTGTGTGTGTATGTTTGGGTTCTTTGGTTTTTTTTTTTTTCCTTTTTTTTTTTTTTTTCTGGAGACTGTGGCAGATGAATCTTTCCTAGCCTAAATATGATATCATAAGCCAAAATCCATCTGTCCTCGCACATTCCTAGGCTGTATATAACAATCAGAAAAATCTTTGGAATTGGGACCCAGCTCAGAGGCTGTGCGAGGATCTTGGCTCCCTGGCTGCCTGCTGCTGTGGCTGTGGGCACAGTGCTGCTCCCGGTGCAGAGCTCTGGGCTGGGCTGCTGAGGAGGCAGCCTGGGTGCAGGGCTGTGTCATGCAGAGGCAGAACGAGGCTCCTTATCTTCTGGGGTTCCTTCGGCCATTTGTATCTCCTCTGAGTTGCTCTATGTGCTTTCTCCTTGTTGAAATCTGAGGAACAGGCAGTGCGATGCTTGTGCTCTACACTCCTGCTGCCTACTTTTCATTCAAGCAAGAGCGTCCTCTGACGTAGTAGTTAGACAAAATTGGTTTTGAAATTCTACCAGAATAGCAGCATTACATACAGGTTTGGCAGTGCCTAATGTTTCTTCACTCCTGTGTTCAGATTGAGACCTTTGAAGTGTGTTAATAAAATCTCTGATCTGAATTGTCAGACTCAGCTATGGCCTGCACTTTCTTTTTGTTCTTCAACATGGGAGTAATCAGACAGGAGTGACAGTGAGCAGACCTCTTCCTGCGCCTGATAAGCTGCAGGCCTCCCCTTTCAAGTCCTCCAGCCAGGCAGGAAGCTTTCCAGGGTAGGTAGCACCTGCACACCTCAGTGATAGCAGCTAGCTTCGGGGTATAAGGAGGTAAGGCTGCTGTTTAAAAAATACTAGTGCACCAATGGAAATACCATTATGGTCTTCTGCTTCATAAAAAACTGTGAAAAAGAGCAGATCCTCAGAGGAGACCATACTGCTCCAGGTCTTGGCCCAGATCAGTTTATGTCCAGAAGCATTTCAGGTTTGTTCACTCTGAAAGATCCTTGGACTTTTGAAGTTGGAAAGGGAAGGGAAGGGAAGGGAAGGGAAGGGAAGGGAAGGGAAGGGAAGGGAAGGGAAGGGAAGGGAAGGGAAGGGAAGGGAAGGGAAGGGAAGGGAAGGGAAGGGAAGGGAAGGGAAGGGAAGGGAAGGGAAGGGAAGGGAAGGGAAGGAACAGTGGATCACATAGAGAGCAATCCATGTAGTATAGTGAATGTTGTTTCTGAGGGTAATTCTACTGATTGTTTTCTGAAATTGTTCGCTGATCGCAGAATGGAAGAACCTGTACTGAGTAGTTTTGATGTAGGTGTCACTAGAGGTGTGTGCTTGGAGAGTGGTGGCTCTGAGATGTTGTGCTAGAGCTGCTTATGCTTTCTATATGCCAAATCTCTGTTAGGTACAGAGTAGGCTGACCGAGTGTTTAGCTCTGTGAGTCCTCCTGGCACTGCTAGAGCATATAGCCATGGGAGTGCCAGCTAGATAGGGGCCAAACCCTGGAATGTATTCAGTCTGTATGCATAACAGGGCAGAGGAATACACCACTGTGCTCTTCAGTCCTAGTGCTGTTGTGGACTGTATAAAATTGCACTATTTTGAGTGCTGTCTGATATTACAACAATGATCCCAAATGACTTCAACCTTGAATAGGAGCAAATATTTTACTGAGGGGGCCAGGTGTGCTGCAGAGCTAAGCTGGGACCTCTCTTCTTGCCAGTGAAGAGCTTTTTTAAAGTGGCATGCTCTGCTTGGAGCATGGCTCAATGTGACTGTGCTAGCTGGTGGTGTGCCTCAGTCCAAGTTAATAGTTGCTCTGATTTTTCTAGCCTTGTGTTGAAGTTTTGGCGCTTAAGTCTGCAGCGTCATTAAAATAGGCGTTTGGGGAAAAAGATCTTCCTAAGTGAAGTTTGAAAGACATCAGCTTTACTGTAAAATCTTTCTGTTCTTATTTTGGGACTTTGCAGTAAGTTCTTCCCTGTATTATTAATCCTTCTGGCAGGCAGAGTTAATTTGTTTGTGTTAGTCTTCAAGCTGCTGGATGAATTATAGATTTAATTATGGTCCAGGTGCTCAGAGCTTTGCTGTTTGTCTAAAAGTGAAATATAAAGGAAAAGTAAGTCAGAGTAATTTTTTGTCTTGTTGAATAAATGTAAACGTCAGAAAACCATGTTGGGGTATAAATAAAGAAAGGATTTACTTCACATAGAATGTTGTTATCTGCTCCACTTGGTGGGAGAATTCATGCTCTGCATTGCACTGGGACACACCTTTTATGGCTAGTGCTGTACACAGCAAAAGCTTAACAACTTTTACCTGTGATTTCCCATGCTTTTAGACAAAGTTTCTTCTGCAATTACAGCCAACTACTCATGGCCAAAGGTTGAACTGAGTTAACATAGTCATGACAAGAAATGCTGCCTGGATTCCCTGATAGGTGGAGATAAGCCACTTACTACTTGTAGCATTCATCTCTGTCACTCCCATCTTTCCATCTTTGCTTGGCACACTTTTATTCACAGTCCTCAAATGTTCTCTTACTGCAACATGACTTATTTATTTACGTTTGTTTCTTGTCCTAAAACAGTTTTCCATCATACTTTGCTTTAATCTGTATGAAAATTACCATTTGGGGCGACATTTAATTCCATGAGAGCTCTTTTCATAACTTGTTGATCACAGTCAGGGCGGAATGTAAGATCCATGGAAAAGTGTAATTTCTGCACTTTGCAAACTTATTTTTTCTGGCAGCTATAGAACTTCTTTGAAAACCTGAATTGATGCATTCTCCCCACTAGCATTGGTCCTTGGATCCCGGCTGTCCAAAGTGTGTTTTCTGTTGCAATCTTTAAATCTTTTTCTTGCCACATAGCTAAATGCCAGCAGATCAGATCTTTCTTCCCCATGAAGACAGTGCTGGGACAGCTCTGTAACTAAGGGCAGGGCTGCAGCACTCAGCTCCCCATCCCAGCAGGGCAGCGTGGTCAGGGACACAGCACTGCAGCTTCTGCGTGTGTGTGTGAATGTGCGCATGCATACAAATAAACTGTGTATTTATACTGTGAGGAGGTGTTTTCTTTTTACTGAGATTTCAAAGGATATTTGGTCAAAGGGCAGGTGTATGAGCTACACTAATTCATTTGGGCTCACTTCTCTTCCTCTTGTCTACATTTTTAATTACCGCCTTTCTGCTCTGTGGCCTTGAGTCAGAGAAAGCATACCTCACTTTCCTCACCTTTTCCAGGAAAGCCCTTGTGTGTATGAGTGCATGTGCTTTTGTGAAGGAAGCATGAATTGGCCCTGTGTCAGTTGCCGTGGGGCATCACTTGGCAGGGCTGTGGAACAACACACGTGTATGTCTGCTGCGGTACACGGGGCAACAAACGAAAGCAACATTTCTTAATGTAACTAGCTGTTGTAGTATGCCATTATGCTTGCAACTGCAATAACATGACATTTTCAGATGAACATCGGCTGCTTTCACAAGATCAATTTAATCTTGCAACTGTCCCCTTATGCTCCTTTTCATTTGGGGTGTAGACAAACCATACTATGGTTCCATTTTTCTTTTTGGTGCTGCATAACAGTTACCCTCAGGAGTCTGCTGTTCCCCAGACAGAATTAACGTATTTGATGTGTCTCCTGAGGAAGCAGCCAAAAGTACATGCTCTGACCTCATCTTTCAGCTTTTTCATTTCCTTTACTGGCACTTAATGAAGTTACCAGCACAACCATTAGAGATGATTATGTAATTATTCAGTTTCTTGTTGTACTGAATAAGCGTGAAGTATTGATGCTGATTCTTCATTTTGGCCTGGTATGGCCATGGCATTTTGCTTTGGTTGTCAGTTATGAAGTGCACTGGATGTTGGAGGTGGTAAGGAGCTTGTTTATGTGGGGGAAATCTGCTTGTTTTAGAGCACCTTGATATTTTGGTTTGGCACAAGGAGAAATTAAGTTAAATTTTAGGTATCACTTCTTAATGTATCTGTATTTTCCTTGCTTTTTGATGCTCAGTGCGTTTCCAAAAATTTTGCTAGTGTTACTGGATTCATTTCTTCTGCCTTGCTATTGGCACTCTGAAGAGCTGTGCAACCCTGTTTGTGATGCTGCTGCGATTAGTGGCTCTGTCAGTAGAGCATTATAGATTTTAAGTTTTCTTGATATGAGGCAGCTTTTGATTGGGGAAGGTGTGCGTTCTATTTCTTAATTTGCATACATCTTTAATGTGGCTATGTTTAGAATAAGATTAGGAAGTAAATTCTTTGTAGGGATTTTCCCATTAGAGAGCCTAAATTTAGCTTCTCTTTTACGTAAAGATAATGTTAGATTGTAAAATTTGTGGGAGGTTTGTGAGTGACTGGAGCGCGTGTTGACCATGTATAGGCTTTCAAGTTCTTCACTGTGGAAGGAAATGCAGCTGGTGGCAGTATGTTGGTGTGATAGAGTGCTGTCACAGGACACTCTGTGTAACTGCTGGCTGCTAGCTTAGAACCACCACATCTTCATCTGGTACTTTGTTCATTGTCCTGTCCTTAGGTTATTCAATAAAACATGTGGCGAAACAGTAGAAAAGCTCCTAGACTTTGTCTTCCAAACAGCTATTGCTGTCTTATACAAGGTTCTTCATGTCTTATACAAAAGAGTCATTTTTCTTGACAGCAAGCATGATTATGAAAAATTATTTGCTCTTCACATGTTACTATATATTTTTATTTAAAAACTGAATTATATAGATCAGTCCTTTTCCCTTGGTTGGAAGCCAAATGGAGTGTACTGTAATTTCTGGGGACAGAAGTGCTACTGCATGAAATCCTTCTTGACGTGTTTTTCTCTGTATTTTTAACTTCAAGATCATGCCACACTCCTCAAATTCCTTGTTTCTAGTACTGACTGTTCTTAGTGGGCTTGACACATTGCTTTTTGCATGTGGTTGTGAATAGCTGCTTCTAGTGGTGCGCTGTGTTAAACGAGGTTGGCTTTGCACCACTGACTTGTGATCCTAAACAGTGCTTTTCTGTGAGCACAATCTCGATGCCCTCTGTCTAATGCTGAGGAACTTTTTCCTTGAAAATCGTGTGCCTTTTTAATGTGTCATGGCTCAATTATCACGTTGGGTTTTGGCTGCCAAAATAGCCGTATATATTGTCTAGCGAGTGACAGCCTGGGCCTTTCTCTCTCCCTGGCTGTTTGCCAGCTGTTTAATTGAAGCCCTGTGTTTGCTGTGTGTCACATCTTATGGTGGTCTATTATACCCAGCTAAAACAATATTTTGAAAATATTTCAAATGTAAACTAATTCTGTGAGAGTTTACATCCTGTTATTTACATGATCTGCTGAGGATGCCATGTAGGTCATTTTTTTCCCTACAAATATGAACATTTGTACCTCAGATCATCTCCTGAATTTCTAGGGCAGAGAGAAGGAAAGATGGGGATGCAGAAATGCTATCCCGTCCCCATGAGAGAAGTAATTAATGTTGTACACTCTCCACATAATTTTTCATTTGTAGTTTCAGAGGCATTTTTAAAGCCAAATATTCTCTTTCTTCTGCCCTTTGGAAAAGTGCACAGACATACAGCAGAGATCCCAGTGGAGTAGCAAAGCCTGTGGGTTGTGTTTCTCATCCAACAGATATACTCTGGATGAAAACAACCCTGGGTTTTGAGTGAGTGGTGCCAGAGGCAGGGAAGGATGCGGCCACTGCGACAGCATGTTGGGTTCAGCAGCCAGCTTCTAGTCAGCAAGGAATCATGGCTCACATTGCTCATGGCAGAGCTGGACTCCAGAGCTGTGTCCCAGCCCCACACATCTGGGGGTAGAGCACATGGTGTGACACTGTGCTAGGGGTGAAGTGCCCCGCCGTGCCTGAGTGGGGGATCCTTGCACTAAGTGTGAATCCAAGAGAGCTTTCAGTGCTCATCTGTGCAGAACTATTAATCTCTTGCTCAGTCTTTCTCAAAAAGAATCTTGGGGAATTATGACTCCTGGGCAAGATTCCTTTGCCTTAGCCTTGGAAGTCATGAATGTACATTAGCTGACATTCTTGACTATGTAGATATTTTTGGAAGAAACTTTTCCGCTGCTTTAAGAAGAAAGCAGGATTTGTTCTACTGCTTGTTCAGTAAGAAGGCAGTCTGTTTAACAAGAAAGAAATGATAAAAGTCTAAGGAAACAGCTTTACAATTTTAGGTCAGAGGAGAACAGAGCAGAAGAGAGCTTAAGAAAGATTCCATTTTTGTGCAGAACTCCAGATTTATAATTAAGTAGTAAGTGTTGGCATTTTAAAAATGGAGAGGAAAAGATAGCCTGTAGGCAGGATTAGATCGACAACATTTTTTTCTTCTTAATCAGAGGGGAAAACATCCCATCTGGATAAAGCCATCTAGCATTTTGGAAGATGTCTGATTTTAAAATGCATCTTTATAAAGGGAAGTAATGTTGTTGGAATTAACAATGTTAAGGCTGTTTTGTGGAAAGAGTGGTATTGTGTGTATGCATAATATACTTGAGTGTGTGTGTGCATGTTTTTTCTGGCAAATATATCCCCACCTTTGTCTGTCCTATTCAGGTAGGGAAATGGCATGAGAAGACACCTGGGAGAGCACTGTGGTATATGGGGCAGTGCGGGTGTGAGTGATGGTGGCACTTCTGCTGCGCTATACTGACTGTATTTTATGTGTGAGTTTTTTGCATGTTTTAAATCACAGTACTTTTTTGGGAGTCTAGAGACATCATCAACTAACTCTTATAATGTACAGATCAAGTTGGTGCTGAGAAGTAGCTTGGCAGAAGTTCTTACTGTGTACGTGCCACCAGATTTGATAAGGTAGGCATGTGTGCGTGTGCTGCCAAAACAGAGAATTTGGGCAGCCTCCTCATGTGTAGATTTAAAGGATTTGTTAAGAAGTTGTATTCTCAGTCTCTGACTTTCCACATCTTGTCCCTCCCTCTCCCTTCTCTACAGTTGCAAGGTGGAAATAACCGGGGCTGAGCACTGGTTTTTTGGGTGGAATACAGGCTGTGGCTTGGTTAGCCGCTTTGAAGAAATGAGACTTCCTCTCCAGGAAGGTGCAATGTTCAGAGCTAAAGCAGGCCATGAAAGGGACACTTCCCTTTCTGTCAAGTTGGCTTTGGTTTTTCAGATCCATTATGCTGGAATGCAGCCCTGAAACACCAATTTTCTTGTAAGGAGGAAGCAGAGCCAATTGATTTAAACTTCGAGTTGTGTCTGCTGGCGATTTCCAGCAGCAGCTAATTGCAGCCAGCAGCTCTCAGCAGCAGGTGACCGAGCTGTTCCTCCTCACAAAGAAAGCAGGGAGCTTAAACCTGCACAGGGATTTTTTTTTGCTTTTCCCCTTGAGATTGTAAAGCAAAGGTTGAAGTCTTCAAGTGGGCATTGACACGTGTCAAGAGAAATCTTCCAAAATTAGGTAAATCATTTTATTGTGCAAATAGTATCTGTAGCTGTTCCCTTGAACTGGAAGGTAACTTGCAGGGTTTTGTTCTGTATCCCTGTATCATTTCAAGCCTATGTGATATGCATGTTTAAGTTCTGATGTGAGTACCCAGCTCGCTCCTGATGCTGGAAGTTCCACAAGTTCTCCAGGGTAAATAAAATGGTGCAGACCTTTCTGCTGAATTGAAACAGTAGATTTGAAAATGCTTGCAGGTACTGAAAATTTTACACTTCTTGAAATTGAGGCTTCACTGACGTGAATTTCCTTCTGCAAGAACGAGCCTTTCAAATAAAGGACAGGGCACGTTTTTTTCCAATTCCCATCGCTAGATGGCGGTGCTTAGTAGCCTAACAGCCGGGCGTTATGTGAAAACAGCCAACGTTAATGTACATCGACAGAGTTATTCCAAAATATTTAAATCTTTCAGTGCGCTTGTCTTTGCTTTCTTCCTTTCAAAATCCCACTTGTAATTGCTCAGGAGAGACTGCCTCATGTGAGCGTTATTTCTGCACGTAGAGCTGCTGGGCAAGCGGTCTGCTGCAGCTCCTGCCGTGTCTCTGCTCCCTCCCTTGCCTCACTCGGGCCCTTGCTGAGGTCACTGGCTTAGGGACCGCGGCTCGGCAGGACCCGGTGCCACACAGTCACACATGCTTTTCTATGCACGACTGTCCTCTTCTTTCTGTGCGCTGAGATGTTAACAGAAGGGCTGCGGGGATGGGGTTAGCTCAGACAACAAGCCATGCCACTGTTACTTCTTGCAAAGCTCAGTGGAAGATGTTTTTCACGAGTATGAGATCTGCTGTTATTATGAGCAATGTGAAATCAATGAAAGAGTTTTGTTTGGTTGTTCTTTTTCTGTCGATCGTGTGTGCCGGCTGCCACGTGGTATTTTTCCAGCCGGTTTCCTGAGCTGTGTCAGTGGTCAGTTGTGCTTCTTGGCTGCGGTGCTGGCGTGGCAGCAGTGTGCCATACATGGGCATGGCCCTGCCTCGGCTGGCTCTCGTGCAGCTTTTTCCCAGGCAAGGGAAGAGGAATCTTGGCTGTAATGCCAGCTGCCTGGTTAGTACAGAGCCATCAAGAACGTGGGTTTGTTCAGGGAAGACAGCAAGGGGAAAGGATAAACTCAAGCAGCTTTTGTGCAGTGCTTTCTGTGCAGCTTCGGCATCCGCCTCTTCTAAAATGTAAGTGGAAATTCGGCGTCACCTACTCTCTTCCTTTTTTGTTCACTGGCACTTAATTTAAATTTAAAATGATCTTAAATCCTTAAAACTAAAATGGTTTTTAATTATTTCTTAACTCATTGCAGTTGCCTTAATTTAGTCTACTAAAAAATGAAGAATTGTTATTAGCTGGAATTAGTATAACTTGCTAGCTTCGTTTTTTAGGTAAATAATAGTTCTTCTCGTTTTGTCAAAAATTTCACATTTAAATGTAGAGAGCATCCATGACCCTGGTTGTTCTAACACCTGTATTTACAAAATGGTGTATTAAAATGTTTATAGTGGAGCTTCAGTTGTAGGATAATGTTGCTGATTTGTCTGAGCAACTTGGAGACCTATGAAACATCAAAGTACTGTTTACTTCAGAGGCTGAGGCTGACTACCAGACGTTACTTGCACAACTTCCTGAGCACCGCTGCAGTGTATTTCTGGAGGTTTAGGTGACATCTCACAGTAGTAATGGCAAATAAGTCTGGGGGAGAGCAAGGCTGCTGGAGAGCTCTGCAAAGCGGTGGCTCCATCCCGGTATGCTTTCTGGAAGCAGCAAGAGGCAGAAATCTGAAGCCAGCAATTGAGAATGTAACGGGAATCAGAGTGCTCAATCAGTGCCAGTTTTTCCTCCTAATTTTTACTTGAGGGCTGAATGCTCATCTAACCCTCTTTATTTGGGGGCATTCAGCACATCGTACTAAATGTGCTTGATTTTTTTTTATTTGCAGGTCACCTTTTAATGGAGCTGTAAAAGTAAGTGTAAACTGCACCTTCTTTTGTCATCAGTAAGTGCTGAAGGGCGTAGCACTGAGAATAGAAGTGCCTGTGGGCTCAGATGTGGGAGAAGGGTGGGCAGCCCCAGTGCTACCAAGTCAGTAAGGGGGGTGAGAGGTAGCTGGGCTCTTGTTCACTTTCCCTGTCTACTTGTACAGGCCTCCTCAACACTGCAAATGCCTTCTTCTTCTTTTTTCTTTCTTTTTTTTCTTTTTAAGCAGTTGTTAGTGATGCTCTGCTAGTGCTTGGAAATGCTTGCCAGGGGTTCCTGATGTCATAATCCCAATGCAAACACATTCAGAAGGACAGTTTGCATTTTGTCAGCTATAACTCGTGGTTTTGCTGCTTGGTGGAAGAAGATGAATGATATATCTTGGTAACGCCCGAGTCAGACATAGTTAGCAAATGGAGCTCAGGCTGTTGTCCTGCTGAGGGAAGTAGTATTGACCCTTTGCAGAGGGTCTTAAAGATCTTGGGCAGTCAACCATACCTTCCATACAATTCCAGTGGTTTCTATCTAAGATGAAGAAAGTGTGACCTGGATGTAATTTGCACATTTGGCAGAAATGGCTGCATATTCATAGTGAGTCTTAGATTATCTGTTTTGCCCGCTGTGCTTTTTACTGGTTGTGAGAAAAAAGTGTGGATTGGTTGTACAAGTGGCTGACATCCTTGCAGAAGTCATCTTCCTCTATGCAGAACCAAGTTCATGGAGTAATGTCACCGTTCCAGGAGCTCATTTAAAATGTATCCGATGTCTTACCTGATGCCTGGCATGGGGATTTCTCTGCTTTACTTGAGTCAGTTGTAATAAAAAAATCCTTTGGCTTGCCTTCAGCATCCACAACACATTTTTATGAAATTGCTGTTGATTTCATCCCACTTTCGTTGTTTCAGATAAAAATAGCTGAAATAACACTTATTATCTGTTCTGTGCATGTGGAAAAAAAGCCACATTAAGTGCCAGAGCCCAGTAGCTGAGAATTGCTTCAGCTCTCAAGGACAGGACAACAGCAAACTGTGAGGTCTTGCATGAAATGCTGGGCATATTTACAAAGCACAGACAAGGTTTGCGGCATGGCAGAGCAGTGCAGAGTTCTACTCTGTTTCCCTTGGGATCTGCTGCCTTGGAGCATCAGTCTCTGGCTCCCAGCAGTTAGAAGAGCAAGAGACTGAGCATGGCTGGGAGTCCCTGCTGCTGCAGGACCATTGAGCTGCAAGAACCATCAAAAGGTAGAATTTCACAGAGGAGCAAATACTGTAATGAAAAACCAACAAATATCACTTCATCTAGAGGGCTGCAGTGTAGGAGTGTCGCTGGATCTCAAGAAATGCAGAGAGCGGCACAGCTGAGACAGGTCAGCGTGTGATGGGAAAGCAGCTCTGTGCACTCCTGTTAGTGCTTTTGTGGAGAAGGAGACAGGGCGATTGGCACGATGTATTTCTCAGGACATGCTCTTCCCCTGCCTTTTCTCTTTTAGTGCCCTAGGAAAACTGCAGTATTGAAATGGAAAGAAAAATGATCCTTTTGCATGAAAGCAAAGCAATAGAAAAAGCAAAAGATCAGACTGGAGCTTGCTGGCAGAAAGCAGGATTTTTTAGGAGACAGCAGTTCAATGGGACATTCTTTGTGTAAAGCTATTAAATGAAGTTTGCAAGAGAGGCTCGTCCATGTGTGTCCCTCCACCACTGGGGGCGAAGCTCTGTGCTGTTTTTAAGATGCTTCATGAATCAACTGGGGATACTCCAGCTGAAGCAGGGAGACAGCTGTTATCCTCTCTTTAGAGGCTGGAAAGCATCAGCATGCCACCATGCTGATATTACTTGTTCTAAACGCATCCAGTTCCTTTATTCTATCTGTTATTCATCAGAAGGTCGGCGCATAGACTGAAGGAGAGGGACTTAGAAGGGCAGATCCCCCTGCTAATTACATGTCAGACACCTTGCAACAAACAAATGAGCCGGAGGTAGCCTCCTAAGTGCACTAATTCCTGTTGTCCAAATCCACAAAGGAGTGGTGGTGGTCACTTTCCACTTTCTCTCCACCTGGCCATTTGCAGGTTCTCCACTCCTAAGTGTCCCTGCTCCCTGGCTGAGGCTGGCATTGTGGTATGAGAGAAGCAGGGTGAGTGTGTAAGAACAGAAATCAGTGTGAGTGCTCGCCAATTGACTCCAAGGCTGTGATTTGGCAAATGTGGGGCAGTACAAGGGAAGGCACTCAGTGAGGATGTGGAGAAACATGCCCAAAAGACACATTTGTCCAGCTGCATCTCCTGGGAGTGCCCTGAGCTTGCTGTGGCCCAAGCACCCTGTTTCACCTGCCAGGTGTACCCCGAGAGCTGTAGTCTTCAGCAGAAGGGGAGGGCAGGCAGCTTTCTGCCGTGGGCACAGGGAGCTTTACTCTGGCCGTTGTCTCCAAACTTCTACGCATTCTCTCTGGCAGCTTCCACCTGGTGCCTGTTGGCCTTGGAGAGCATCTCGTGATCCCAATGCTGGCAGCAAAGGTCTGGTGTGGACAGCAGGGCCTTGTGTCTGGCTGTCACTGCCAGAGTCGCCCTTGCTCTGGCTCCTTCCCTGTCTCATTCTCCAGACAACTTTTCTGTAGCATCCCAGTCTTTCTGAGATCCCTTTTATAACCCCTGGCTTTTCACACTGTCCAGAGGTGTTTCTGGCATTTTTGGCAGGCTTCCAGGCTGAGCATGACGATGACTGAAATTTTCCCTCTCCTCCTCTTGCTACTGGACAATTAGATTTTTGCCTGCCTGAAAATCTCTCTACCCATACGAGAACCCAGGGATGTGTAGGGAGGGCTGAGTGAGGACTGTGCAAGCAGAGCAGGAGCGAGCACAAGCTGCTGCCCAGCTGGCCGCAGCAACATCCTGGGGGAGAAGAGCCCTCTGTGTGCAGATATAGGAGGACAAGGAGGCATTTACAGAAAGAAAGAGGCTTAAAATAGGCTTAAAAATAATAGGCTTAAGCCTATTCAATTTTTTTTGTTTGTTTGTTTGAGTTTGAGTTTGAAAGCATATATTTACATGTTTATAAACAAGTAGTGCCAAGCCAAGAGTTTGTGGTTGCTGTGTTGATGAAAGACTAGGGACTTGAGTAGGCTGTGTTTGCTGGCAGGGCAGGTGGTCCTGTCTGGTCACAGACAAGACAAAAAAAAAAACAAAACAAAGTGAGATGAGGGATGTTAAGGAACTAGTTTCAGTTTCTTAGGTTGGATGTGTTATCTCAGGCATACTGATACTGCAGCTTTAAAGGTAGATGAATATATAAGGGTGAAAAAGATTTCATTCAGTAGACAGGATAGTGGCAGCCATGAGAATTAGTTTACATTTTTATTAGGCATTCTCATTAAGGAAATGGGAGAGTAGGATTTATACTTCTCTCATTTCATAAGGTTTATGTAGGATGCTTCACTACTGGAACGCTTAAGCACCTCAGATTAATGAAAAGATTGTTTCAGGGCTCTTAAATTGTTTTATAGCTTGTGATAACTGAAAAGTTATGTTTATTTCAGGAAACATTATTTAACTGGTAGAGAAACATGTGCGTGAGTGCTGCAGAGATTGTCGTGTGTATGTAACACAGTGGCTGCATATGTGGATGCAACCTGTTTACAAGACTCAAATAAGACTGTGTTTTTTCCCATTGCTCAAAAAAACGACGAATTAACATGAAGAGATTTTGTGATTTATAATAACAGATGGTTGAGATTCGGGGAGAGAGATTTTTCTGAAAAAAAAAGTAAATCCAAATAAACTAGAAATCAATTCTTACTGAAACTATTGGAGGTCTGTTTCATGTTCGGATCTGTTGCCTCTTTTTACACTGCTTATTAATTCATTAGGTACAGTAATTTTTTAGCCATACATTATTAATGTTAATTACTGCTAATTGTTAAATATTAATTATTAATGTTACTTCATTAGCTATACATTAAAACATTTTTATGTATGTGGTTTTAGATCAAAACACAATTTGCTGCCTTTTTTGAGTTTTAAGATAAGTAAGTTAGATTCTATTAGCACTTCCTAATGTCTGTAATACAGTGCTGTGTTGGTAGAAAGCACCTCCACTAAGGTCAGTGACAGCAGTCCAGCCTCAGACTGTGCTGAGAACAGAGTTCAGTCAGGGAGACTTGATTGCACTTGTATATGTTAGTAGTGCTCCGCATCACAAATGCTAGCTTAATATTTCCTGTATCAGTCAAGTGTACTGCCCAGTGTAAGAGATTCCTAACCTGCATACGTCCTGTGAAAAGTTGCAGGTTAAATCTCTGTTTTTACATTTTTCTACTTCTGCCATTAAATTTGAAGTGGAGCATCTGTCCAGTAACAGAAAGCTGTCACCAGCTCAAGAGCTGAAGCTGCTCTCCGGCTCCTGCTGCCCTGAACTGCTGGGAGCAGGACTGTGCTGAAATGAGTGAGAACAGCACAGCTGAGGCTCTGTGGGATTTCCAGGATGGTTTCCTCCTGCAGAAGTTGAACTGTTGTACACGGTTTGTGAATTCCCTGCTGTACTGGAATGCAGAGAAAGTCTTCTACAGAATTACCCTCTGTAGGTTATGTGTTAGGTGCTTTTCCATTGGGCTTTATAGCGGTGTGTAAAGTCAAAGTCAATCTTCAGAGAAGGGGAGAATAGAAAGCCTTCCTGTAATGCATTTGCTGCAGGATATTTCTGAAGTTATTTCAGAACATAAACTATATCTCTTTAAGAACAGAAGGTAATACTGAGTTTTACAGCGATCTCATTTATCACGTTAAGGCTCATGTTAGTTGACCCCTTGCTGCTGACACTTGTCACATTTCCCACATAATAGAGTGGAGCCGCTGTCTGACTGTCCGTAACCACAGAACGGTGCTCCTCTCTTCTCTGCTCCGCTCCTCTCCTCTCCTGCACAAGCCACTGCTGACAGCTCAGCAGCAGTAATGTGAATTCCCCTTTTGGGTTTGGACCTGAACACATTGCTTTTCAGTCATTTTTGGATGTGCTTTTGAACACTGCCCTCCTAAGTGGGAATCAAGATTGCATCCAGCTGCTCCAGATTATTTACATTTTTGTGAATGTGTGTTTGTTCTGGAAGAACCCCAGTGAAATGAAAGAAAAGTGCGAAGTGCCAAGTGTATCCTTGGCTGCACTGAACAAATCCCTGTATGATAGCATGTTTCAGTTTGTTTTTCAACAGTGGAGTGATTTTGTTGAAATTTCAATAGTCATAAGTAGCCTTCAGAAGTTAACATAGCATCAGTGTATAGAACAGAAGTCAAAAGAGGTTGTTCCTTGAGGTTGTTACTGCAGACTGTGTTTGCTTGTTTCTGTGTTTGAGGATTTCTGCCATAACAAAGATATCTGTGTTCTCTCTTCCAAAAAGGCATTTCCGATCTAAAATCAGTAACGCTTCCAGTGTAGGACACACTGTCAGCCCTTTTGTTGCAGAAGATGAGGCAGCAGCCAGAGCCCTTTTACAGCCAGATTTCTCTTTCTTTCTAACCCTTTGCAAGCACCTTCTCTGGGTTATAATTACTTTTCCAGCAGTGAGTTTACTGACAAAGTCAAGTTTAGTTTTTGTTATAAACAAATGACTCCCTGCATCAGTACGATTTATTTTTGGCATTTCTCAGCATGATATAAAGAAAGCCTATAGAATGTGAGGTTTTCATTTGCAGGGGCTTGGACCTTTCTGGTTGGTTGTTGAGTTTTTTGGTTGCATCTTCACAGTGCACGCTGGACCTGTTGAAGTCTGAAGGAGGTGTTTGAAAGCTCCTCAGAGTTGCAGAGTACGCACAGCACAGACACTGTCAAGCTGATAGAGATCTGAATTACGTGTGTCATCAACTCATTGTAGCTAAGCAAGGAGCTGCTTATTCCTCTGACTACATAACTATCCACAAGAACAGTGTCCTAAACACTTGTGGTTCTTTGTGGCAAAACTGTCTCACTGCTCCTCTTGAATAGTGTGATTAAAGTCAAGATGCCTCAACTGTCATAGGAAAAAAAATACACCAGAAAAGTGTTCCTTTTTATACAGTTCACATGGGCAAGTTAATGTCATCACACTGGCTCGTGACTTGTGACTTGTGGCACGCAGCTAGCAACATATGTGGCACGTGGCTTGCTTGTGGCTAACAAATTAGATTAATAATCATATCATGCATTATTTCCTGAAGCAGTGGAACTGTGCTCCCAGTGGTCATTTTGTAGGTTATGTTAACGGTGAATGCAGCTCAACCTATGAGCCAAGGTCATTGCTAAAATTTGGGTATTTCTGACTGGCAGGACATTGCATAAGGACAATCTGCTCTGTAGGTTATAGGTACAGAATACACTTTATTAAAAAGTGACATCTCTGAAATTGTGTAGATATATTTAAGATAAAAATAAACAGCCGTGTAAATAATGTTAGGAACATGTGGGAAAGATTAGAATTAAGGTTGTGACATATAACTTCAGATTTAGTATTTCCTAGCTTATGAATATTTAATCAAACTTTTCTAATATTTCTTTATAGTTATTATTTCTGGCTTCTGTTCTTCACTACTGTAATATCTCTGAATTATAAAGAAAGATCTCTAAGGTGAAATAAATGCTGACAGCAGACATACAAGCTCTGTGCCAGATCAAAGTATTTCAGGGAATGATAACAGATTTGCACTGGTATGCTTGTTTGAGATTAAGATGTAAACAGATTGAGGCAGTCTATCATCATCTTCAGACTTTGCTTATAGCAAAAACAGGATAGATTATAGCTAAGTTATTACACAACATACATAAACTAATTAAGAGGTGTTGTACTGTGCACAAAGGTCTTTGCCTTCAAAATACTCAAAATCCAGTAAGAAAATATATTCTGTTTTTCTGGTTGTTATGTGACTATCAAGCATGCTGAGCAGAAAAGTTTGATAGATAAAGCTTCTCCAGTCTAAAGAGAGTAAAGTGTTGAAGAAAGCTAGTCAGGCATTGATCTCTCTCTATTTGATGAATATATTCATTAGATATGGAGGAGATAATTGTCATTTGTCATTAAAACAGGTATTTTCTTCCTCAAATCTGTTGCATTTTCAAGGAAAATGAATTCTGCCTTCATTGTAAGAAGATTGTGTTCTCTGCAAGAGGAGTAATTGTTTGAGGGAGAAGTAGTGACATGTTCAATAGGAGAGGAAGAAGACATTGGAAACTGGAGGGGATGTTTTCAGCTGGTCCAGGTGGAGGGAGAGAGGTAGAAGCAGTACAGGGCAGTCTCTGACAGGTGAGGTTTTAGGGGAGATGCTCACCTTTCATTGCTGAAGGAGGTTGAGAGGGATGAGGATGGAGTGGGAAAGTGCAGAAGAGCTTGAAAACTTCTACTGCGAGGAGACTAGAAATGTACATCCATAGAAGTACATTACTTTTTTGGACCCGACTTGTCAAAATTAATCAAACAAGGTGGGGAGCATCTGTATTTGAAATTTGGGATTATATTTTCTTTTAGTTGCTTTCTGCTGTGAAACAGACAATTATATTTAGCTTGGCACACTGAGGATACCTTGTTTTGAATGCAGCTCTTATCAGTATCTGCTTTGCCTTCTGACTTGACTTGGTGATGAGGTGTGCCTGGAGGCCATTCAGGAACTGAAGCAGGTTGCCTCTGCCTGCTTGTTTGGCTGTGCTTTATTGAGAGACAACAAAATTGCCTCCTGGCTTTAGGTGGATTTGAGGTGGTACTTGATCTTTAGAGTGTTAGAGATTTTTAAGATCCAGGTATTTGAGGGATGTCTCTTCTCTGCTCCATGCCAGCAGTCTGAGGAGTGTGCTTGAGTTCCTGTGGTGCATCCACTCTTCATAGCATGGCAAATTCTCTCTTTTCTGCACTCAACAAAGTTATCTCTTCATCAGACTGCAGGTCAGAATTTGTAGCTACAGTATAACTGAGTTTATGACTGTGTTGTCGATTTTGAAGTGACTGATGGAATTCTTGTTTGTAGGAAGGCTTGGCATACCCACTGAGCTGATCCACATAGCACAGAGATGCCAGTCTGCAGAGTATATATAACACTTTAGAGAAAAGAAAGAAAAACGCTAGGAGCTATCATTAAGAATATATCCTCATGGTGCACTACACTTCAGATTATAAATCACCATCTTTACAACATCAGTGGTGCAATGCCTGTTGCTAAGAGTGGGCTGCTGCTTCTTTCATAAGCCAGGTGAGCCAGCAGTTAATGAGGTTGGGCTGGAAGCTGGAGGGTTCTCTGGGGCTGATCTTTAATAGGAGGTGCTCTGCTCTGAAGTGTTTCAGAGACACCTTCAAGTGTTCTAGACCAGCTGCTCTAGAGCATGTTAGGAGAAGCAGCTTTTTACCAAACCACTCTTTTATGAGTGCCATAGTCTGAAATTTGTTAATATTTGAAGAGTTCTTCAGTTTTTATAGCAGTCAGGATGTAATGGATAGCTAATGGCCTTGGAAGAAAATGATGTAAATAACTGTTAGTTTTGGACAGACAAGACTTAGAATTGGCTCTTCAGAACTGAAAACAGCAAGTATTCCACTAAATATAAGTGAAGTGTATGGAAAAAGTCATATAGGATATACTGGTATCATCACTTCAGCATTGATTCTCAGCAGCAGAGTAGTGCCAGATTTTGCAATACTTCCCTTCCTAAAATATGTTTTGAACAGTTTATTGCTTTTAGTCTGATTGGAAAAAAAACACTGCTGCTGCCTTAGCATTATGTTTTTGGCTCACATATGGTGTATCCATGTTAGGCCTCCAGTTCATCACATTTTTATAGCTCAGGAATGTGATTCTATATCTACAAAAGGGAGCAACTCTTCTGTGTTGTTGCACTGAATTCTTTATAATGAATAAGACCTCTTTCTTCCTTTCCTCTCGAGGCATGAGGAATGTAATGTGGTAGGAATGTGCAGTAGAAGGGTCAGGTCTTCTCTCAATGAGTTTTGCATGTTATCATATTGAAACTAGCATACAGCCATTGTCTGTGGTGCTGTGTGATTGTAACTCTGTGGTGGTGGTAATTTACTGTCCATCATTAAAGGCATTGGTCTGACTTGTGTGTAGTAGTAGGTCTGTTCAGGGACACTGGAGGTTGCAGACAGAAGGCTGAGCAGGGCAGGGGTACTGCGCACTGAGCAGAGTTAGGCATGATGGGCGGCGTGATGGCTTCCAGAGACCTGGGTTTGTGCTGCACAGGTGTCTTAGGGGCACCTGGGCTTCCTGAGGAAATATTTAATAAAATGGAAATGAGGTTTTAAAATAGATTTTGCCTCCTCCTGCAAAGGTCAAAATAAAGTAATTAAGCATATGGTTCTTCTGAAGAGAAATAAATACAAAGATTCTCCTTAGCAGCAACCGGTCACTTCTCTGATGAGCTGGATGTGAATCTTGGCTTCAGATCATAACTGGTTTCATGTACGACATTGATTTATACAGAAACTGTGCCTGTCTCAAAAGCTGCCTGAAACTGTGTATTGTTGGAGAGCTGATGTACTCATTGAGCTTTTTCTGTTTGGGTTCTTTGTCAGCTGAGCAGCAAGGCAGATGTCAGCAGCGCCTCGTCACTGACAGTCTGGTTTTAAATCCAGCAAAAGAAGTGAAATACATGGAGCAATGAAGTTTGAGAATAGTTTGGAGGGGAAAAGAAAATCTCTGCTCTGAACTCAGAGGGGGCAAGCGGCTGATGTTCCTTCATTTAAGTCATGGATATTTCAGTGCAGGGCTGTGTGCTCTGTATGGTGTGGGGAAGGGACTGCTCAGAGCAGGCAGTCAGAGGTAAGGTGCCCAGCAGCAAAGAAGAACTAGCAGAGAGGGCGGAAGGAGCAGGGGAAGAAGACACCAGGGCTGTCACGAGGGTGGAATATGTCCAAGTACATTACATGGGTGTGAGTGGGCAGCTGTAACTGCAGAAATGTTTCCCTGTGGGCTTCCTGTCAAAAAATCAGTTCCGAAGCTGTATTTTGGGATCTGCACTTCTCCTTCTTTGTTTAAGGTGGAAATTCTCAAAGTGTGCCTGGAAGCAAGATTTATTAACTTCTTAATTGTCAAAGTTCTTGTTCTTTCTCTTTTCCCTACAGAAGGGTGGAGAAGGAAGAAAGGAAGAAGAAGTATAATGCCATCCTCCTTTCACATATTTCTTTCCTTTACCCTCTATCATTCTGCATGTTTCCTCTCACTAGGTTGATTTTTTTTTTTTTTTTTTGGTGGGTGGAGTTTGTGTTTGTTTTTGTGTCTGTTTTAGCGTTGAAAGGGGTGGACTTACTGAAAAGGAAGTTGTTGTGAAGTCTCAGAAAGACTTTGCCATTTAACCGTGTGACTTCTTGAGTATAACCAAAGCACTTCTTACTTGTAATACTTCTGCTGCACAATCCTGTTCTTGAACAACTGCTTGACTTTGCGTGTTCATGTGGTTTATGGTAGCAAAGCCTGCCTTACAGGTGAATGGTGAACCTTTAAAGATGAATTCAACCAATGTGTGAGTTCTTTTGGTTGTTCTTTTTGGTGTTTGTTTTGTTTTTCATTACACATAAATTATTTGTTTAGCTAAATGCAATCTTAATCTTTGTTATTAAAAAATAACAACAAAAAGAAGCAAAGGCTTAAAATTATACAAAACCCATTCACTATCACACCTTTTCCAAGGGCCAGGGAATTTCCAACATGTTTCTTCTTTCACTAGCTCTATGCTTTATACTTCTCTTTTTAGCAAGAGTTTTTTAGCAAGTACGAGTATTTGCTAGCAACAGCAGCTGAAAGATGGTGAGTGAAGAGTCGCTTGGTTTGGGGTATAGCTGCTCCTTCCATTGTGACAGTCCTGAAAAGTTGGTATTTCCTGAACGCTTCTGTATTTTTGCAACTTTAGTTAGTATTCTGGGGGGAAAGATGTTATTTATAATGGACGATTTTCATTTTGCAAGAAGTACACTCTGTGTTAGCCTTTTTATCCAATGCATCTAAATAAATGTAATAGTGATTATTGAAAAGGATATTTATTTTCACATAACCAGATCTGCAGCATCTACAAGGATAGAATTTGTGCAGAATGAAGTTCTAGTTTTAGTCATGACAAAATCTTTCCAGTGCCTTTGGAATCCAGCAGTTTGGGTGTTTTTTTTTTCCTAGGTGAAGGTTTTTGCTTTGCTTCTTTTGGCTAAAGAGGTTTAAATAAGGTGACTTTGTTGTTAAAGGGGACATTCCTGCTATAGAGCTCACAAAAAGCCATATGTCACCAGTTCCTCATAGCCCTGGGCATAGGACACATCACAGGGAGACAGCAGTGTGCAGTACAGTGTCAGTCTTAATGGATGGAACGGTGTTAGATGTAAGCTGGAGCAGTTTTTGGGCCTTGGAAGGCTTTGCCTTGGCACTGTTTGGTTACCAACCGCAATTACATCAGAGGAAACATCTGATTTGGTCCGTTTCTCTTTTCAGCCCCTTGTAAGATTTGCATTGAAGTTATCCTCAGTAAGTGTAACATTTTAGTGACCATATGTTTGGCAAACCATGTAAATAATTTACAACCATTGTTTGTATTATTTTTGTCGTTCTGAAGTTATTTTAAAGAAACAGCCCAAAGCACTGTTTCCAGAATGAATAAATTTTCACATAAATCTGGATAGGCCTGTACTTCTGCTCAGATCTCCATAAAAGTGTGTTTAATTCATTAGTTTCATGCTGAACTGTTAACATTTTAGGTTTTATTAGGAGAGAACAAAGAACTCCCAGCTTGTTGAAAATTTGTTACACAAAAATAAGGATGAAATGGTTCCAAAAGAGCTGATGTTAAGCATTGTGGAGTGGATGAAGTTGTGCAGATTGGAAAGATTTACAAGACATCTGGTAATTAGCTTCCAGCTCCTATGGAGCTTTGCCCTGTGAAAGTTACTGCTGCTGCTGGAAGGGGAGGGGAGCAGGAAGGAGATGAAATGTGACCCTGCAAAGCCAGGTCTTTGTGTTCACAGATTATCTGTGCACTACTGAAGCCTCAGGGTAACCTTTTGGAAAACTACCTCCTATGAAGAAGAAAAACAACAAAAAAAACTCGACATCAGTCCTTATTTATGATTGTCCCCCGCTGCACTTGGCTTAGTATGTGGGGAAGGGAAGCAAGTTATCGAGGAGATTTTCCCACCTGAGCCAGTCTGCTAGGCTGACCCAGAGCAGCCTGCAGCCTCTGCCCAGCCCCAAGCACTCGTGATGTTCAGCTCGAGCTTCTCATCGTTATTATTTCTATTATTACTACTGCTGTTACTCACCAGCACTAGTTTTTAAAATCCACTAAGGAGGATTTAAACAAGAAAGAAGATTTTCTATTTTGGATTCATTTTATAAATTATCTTTTGGGAGCACCTTACCACACCGTGATTATAGGATAAGCTGTGTTTATGTGGTTTCTGAAATTCTGGAGTAGGGATGTTGAAGTACTGAAAGGGCACCGCAGAGACCTGGAGCACGTTACCCTCAGAGCCTCTGGAGACTGTGCTTCTGTGCTCTGCTCCTCACCTACACAGTCACTTTCAGCAAGTAGTTGCCCTTTCATCTCTATTTTTCTGACTGCAAAACAGAATATTGATCTTGACTTGCAGTAAAAACGCAAAATAGTGTATTTGCTTGTTTGTTTGTTTGCAAACATTTAATCATCTACACATCAGGAATCAGTTCCAGCAGGCTAACTGCTCATTAAAACATTTATATGCTCTCAGCTCTGAATCTGTAAAGTCTGTCTGAAGATAATTTTCCTAGAAATGATGCACTTTAAATCTTAAAATCAGGCATTTTCAGGAAAAAAGAAAAAAGAGGTTTATTGACATGAGTTGACAGAAATCATGTTATTTTTCCTGGATTGCAGATGGAAGCAAATGTGCACGTAATGTTCACTAAATTATGTGCGTGACTGAAAATACTTCAGAAGCAGGTTTATAAATTAATACATGAATATATATCAATATATAGTATTAGGACATGTTAGAAGAGATTATGTTTGTTTATGATCTAATTAATTTTGCAAGGATAGTAGTTAATTTTATTCCTTCTACCAATAAATTGTGTTGAGCTGACAGCTACCGTGTGCTATGTATGACTGTGGCTGCAATTCCTGAATACGGTACAAATGGTGCTGGAACCATATCCATGGAAAAGATGGGTTTAGTTCTCCCACAGAGAGGTTGGTGCTGTTTATGTGCTTTTGCCTTGCCCAAGTCCTCATTTGCTACATCTCAGTGCTGCTGTGATCTTAACAGCTGCCTTGGTCAGCCTGAATCTGGGCACCAGGAGAGAAGTTACATTTCTTTCTAATAGTATTTCTGATCAGACGGATTTGGGTCCCACTTTATACCATCCTTTTACATGCCTTTGATTGTGTGTACCAGTGATTCAAGCTCTCTGGCAAAGCTGAGTGGGTTACTGATTTCTCAGCTCATCCTTGTGGCTGTCAGCTGCCTTAGCAGAGATGTGTAAATGCTCATCGGGATAAGCAACTCATTAAATTAACACTGTTGAGGGGAATGGCTACACTTGGAATAGAGCTTTTTTTTTTTTTTCAATAAACAGATTTTACTGAGTGAGATGTGTTTCACTTAGATGGTTATTCAGTTTTTTTTCTGGTCTGATTATTATTTTCGTATGTTGATGTAGTATCCTTTCAGTAGAGTAAATAAGCTTTCTTATCAGAAATTGATTTCTGTATATCATGATGCTATCTCAGTCTCATTGAATTGCTATGCTTTTGGAGTTTAAACTGCTATTCACATGGGTTTTAAATGCTTTTATTACACATTACACTTCTGTCTATACTAAGTGCTGTTTCAGTTGTCTAGTTGTCTTTCGTTCTGTTTTATATAAAGCAAGTTCCTTTTTTCAACTGTTTTGAGTCTGAAACTCCCTCAGTTGCTCTGTCTGGCTGGTGACAGGTACAGCTTTGGGCTCGTGTTCTAGCACCTGGAGATCACCTGCCTGATGCCTGGCACAGCCACTGCTCACAGCTTTGGCCACCCTGAGTGCTATGTGCCAAACAGCCAAGGAACAGAATGGGAAATAGGCAAAGGGTGGATGCTTTGCCTCTGCTTGTGTAAAAAGAGCGGGTATAGAGCTGTAAAAGTTGTGAAAGAATGTGAACCATAAGTAATTAATCCTTAATACTGAAAATTTAGTGAAACAGTGAAACAGAGTAGCTAGTCATAAAGGCCATGTAGCAATCACAGCCGTGTCCTACAAGGAGCCATCCTTTTTGACATGAGCTAAAGCTTGCGTTGCCTACAGCAGTATGCTGAGTAAGTAGAAGTGATAGCAGCTCTATTGCTTTGCACTTATGAAGGTCTTTCAGAGGCTACATCCCTATAGCATTGACCATAAGAGCAGCCTGACTGCTGAGGAGCCTGCTTGACACACACACTATGGTGTCTTTAATGAAGAAATAGACTACTTGCTTTTCAAGCACTGCTGATTTGCCCACATTAAGCACAAAGTTTGCTTCAAAATGTATTGATGCTTTGACAGCATATGAACACTCCATTTTGTGCTTTTTGGAAGGAAGAACATTTTTTAAAAAGATATCAAAGTGACAAAGGACACTTCAAAGAGCAGAGCATCTGTATCTCCTGCTTTAGGCTCTTGTTTAGTGTCTTGCCTCAGATTTGAGGGCATTTCTTTTAGTAGAGAACATCAGCCTCCCAAAAAATGCGTTTAAAAGCCAAGAAGCTGCTCTCAGCCTAGACTTCATGAAGCACAGAATCTGACTTGACATGACATTTCTGCATCTGCTTTTGATGGTAATAGACTTCAGGAAATAGGGAGGTAGTCTGGAAGCTGTGAGTCTCAGCAACGTGCTTAAAGGTGGTCATTTAGTCTCTGCCAGCTCCCACTCCTCAGTGCAGCTACAGCCCTCTCCAGCTCCAGCTCCTGGCTCCTGCCTTGCTCATTTTGGAAGTCTGAACTGCAAATAGAAACATAGTTCTTGCTGTTGTTTAAAGTAGGACTGTTCAATCTTCTTGGTAGCAAGTTCTGCATGCTGGTTTTGGAGAACTTTCAGAAGTCAGTCATACTGTGTGTCTATGAAATGAAATGGGCAGTGGAGCTGGGAGCTGACCACATGGATGTGGGCTCTGTGAGATGCTCAAAATCATTTGAGGGACTTTGTAAACCATATCCATCCAAGCAGCACATGTAAAGTAAACAGCAAAGTTATTTTTATGATTAAACCAGTATGTAAACATATTACAGGTGTGTTTGCCAGGCTTCAGCACTTCTGTCGTCACCTTTCATGCTCTTTTTCCCATCAAGTTAGTCGCCTGTAGCAGTGGAATTGCAACTTCTGGACATAATTAGATTTGATTTCAAGCATATTTTATGTTATGTGCCAAAGGAGACGTTTGTATGGTTGTGTTTTTCTGGGATAGGTGAGGAAGGCTTCACTTTTCCTGCAGCAGTTGCAGGAAGTTTGGGATACCCTCTGTGGGTTTCTATCTCCAGAATGACAGTCCACACATCAGGAGGGTCTGGTGAGGGTCTGCTAAGTCAGTCCTCCGACAGTACCAGCAGGTGAGCAAGCTTCAAGAAGAAGCAGAAGGATGTATCGCGATATTGTAGTGCTATTTAATCTTCCATTTTCCTCAGTTGAGAAACTAAATAATTCTGTAGTGACTGAGATCTGGAAAGGAAAGCTCCATTGTCTCAGGACAGATACTATATGCTAGATGTGGATTTGTGGGATTCAGAGTAGGACTTTTGACAGCACTGCAGAACTGTGACACTGCCATGCCTGAAGGACGTGGAGAAGGTCAGGCTTTGGGTGCAGTTCACCGCATTTTGTTTCTCAGCTGCAGTATCTGACTTGGATGTGGATTCGGAAGAGGTGGAAGACAACAACTGCCTGCTTTAATCAGCCATTCAGTATTGTGCTGTAAAACTGTGAGCTTTTCACTGAAAAAACAAAAAAAAAAAAAAACAAAAAAAAAAAAAACCCAAAAAACTACCAAAACCACTGACTTAAGCTGGTTTTACTGCTATAAAGATTGAGTTACACTGAGGAATAGGTGGAAATGGGGAATGTCTTTGTGTATGAACTGGGAAGGGTCAATTTTATTTTTGAGAAATACAGCCTTTTCCTAGTTACAAAGGTTTTCTGCAATTTCAAGTAGCTATCCTACGCAGGGAGCACCAGCACTACTTTTTCCGTTTTGTTAAACTGTATAGTCTTTGATGTACAAATGAATGGAGGAAGTATTTAAAAGGAATAATAGAATTACATTTGGAAGCATGTGTGTTCTGGATGGTTAGAAAGACTGCACTGTGAACTGACTTCAATGATGGCAATACAGGCTTCTTTTGAGGGACAATGTTCAGTGCTTGCTATTTAAGAGCATGACTATTGAGCAGCATTCAGAAAGGCAGTAAGAAACATCTAAAAGCATAAAACTAATATTAATGTGTTAGAAGGTCATTAAAACCCTAAGTGGATGCTTCTCACTCGGTATTAATGCTTTTCAATGTAGGCAGACTACCCAACTAGCTGTTTTTGCCCTCTCTTCCCTCTGTCTGTGGGCAAGCCGTAACTTTGCTGCTGAAGATGAAAGCTGATTTTTAATAAATCATTTTCACTAAATTGCATTTTCTCGCTTTGTGATATTAGAAGAAAGTTTTTCCATGACACTAACACCATTCAATAGCTTAATCAAGTTTGCCTTTAGACTTGAATTGTTGGACTGTGATGATTTTCTAATAAACTAATGTGTTTTCTGTGTTGAAAAACACTGTTTATAGGTAGAGTTCTTTGGAATTTTTGCCAAATATATATTTCTTAAAAAGAAAACATTTTAATATATTGATCAATATTTCTAATAGCTTAATAATACGGTATTTTGGGTAGGCAGCAGAGAACTTCATTTTGATAGCTTTAATTGACTTGCAGGCTTAGTCTGTTGAAAACTTCCAGTTATTATTTCTGGGCATAAATCTTTGTAAGTTGACTACATATTTAAAGCTAGTTGTATTTTAAGATCAATTAGATCCTTCCGTGAAATTGATTGTTTTAACTGTTCTCTACATCAGTCTGAAGCATGTGTGTAAAGGATGCTGGAAATAATGTGGGAATAATGGATTTTTTTTTCATGACATTAGAAGTGTCATTGAAAATATTGGTAGGAATCCTAAACTAGATGTCTTAGTGTCACTTAACTTCTTGACTTGAAAATTTTTGCAGTGAATGATGGAATTAATCAATTCCATCATGGGCAGACATCTGAAATGATGAGTGTACCATTCCCCAGGTACCGTGTGTTTCTATAAGTGTGTATTGCTAGCATCATTATGGATGGAGGCTGCAACACATGAAAGAAAAAATACACACATATCCCAGATAAGTTTTGTTTTGTTAGTTGAGAAGCATCCTGTGTCTTGAAAGACAAGCAAAATTTGCCATGTTTCCTAAATACAACTTCATCAGTATGAAATTTTAAGCGGAGGGAAATTTTGAACTGTACTCCTGTAGACTAATTTCTTTGGCAAAGACCTCTGTACAGACAGGTTTGTACCCATAAGAAGAAGGCAGCATACTAGTGTCTCAGTTGTGGTGACAGGGAGCTTTTAATTTATCCTAAATTAGGACTTGTTTGTTCTGAACATACGTTGAAATAGCAGAGAATTTCCTTTGCTGACCGTCCTCTGTGTTTGATAGGGAGCATAGATAAGAGCTGCGGTGCATTTCTGTGAAAGAGTTCTGTACAGACTCCAAGGCATTTAAAATAAGCCTAATATTCAGCATGAATTTTCTTCATGCCAGTAAGCCCTGTGTTTTCTGTTTTTTTCAAAAACAACTCATATTTGATAAACTTTCTATGTATTGCCTGAATAGTAGATGGTTATTTACAACTCCTCTCTCAAGAGCACTGACAGAAATAATCTGATATGTTTTGTTAGTTGGTTTAAATCCAGTATTTATGTTGTAGTTTATCAAATTATGTTCTGGGATAGTTATTTTTTGAAACAAAAATCACTGAATTTGACCTGTAAAAGTGGCTATGTTTGTTCTGAAAAATGGAGAGAACCTGAGTAGTCTTCTAAGAGCATCAAGAAAGGTCCTGGGAACCATCAGAAATACAAATAGAAAATTAATATTGAGCTATTGTAGCAATGAACTAATTTGATGGGGCTTTTGGTAGTAGAATAACTATCTGCCTTCCAAAACACATTACTTGGGGTATCACCATGTTGCAGCTGTGATGGAATTATCAAATGATTTGTTATTCAGCTTTCTTTAGTATCAGCACTGTATATTCTACTAACAGCAAGTTTAGTGCTGGAGGTTTTTATTGTCTAAAATCTTCAAATATCATCAGTCTGGCTCCTTTCTCGTTAGGGTAATAGCCAGTGTATACTCTGTCAGATTCTCCTTGTACAATTTGTCCTGAACCAAGTATGACCACATGATTACATTTCTAACCCAGACCATGCAATCTGAAATTTATGCCCTTGTACACTGCCTGCAGGAGGACAATTGATACCTGAATAAGCATGAAGCCTGGTGTTACAGAGCTAATTCATTGACATTTTGGAACACATATGGTTTGGCAAAGTTGGTTTACAGTGAATCTGTCTTCCCTTTGAGTAACCATGCTGCTTTTGATCTGGTAGTAGGAGCTCTAAAGTTGGATTTACTGCTGCATCGAACCATGGCCTCAGGCACAAGTCCTATTTCACAACTAGCAGAATTAGCAGGGGATTCCTAAGTTAAAAATAGGCACTTTTTTAGCAGTAATTTCTAGACTTCAGTCTTAAGGGCATGATACTCCTTTATGGAAGTGACAGAAGCAAAGGTTTGTACAGTGAACTCAGTTCCATATAACTTAAGTTACAAAGAGTCTCTATGGATCTGCTAGAAACAGTAAATAACCTTTTTCAGCCGGCAGATGTAACAGATAGTTCAGTGGCAGATAAAATAATAACAGTTATAGCTATATAAATAACACAATAGACTGAAACCTTTTCTTTGTAAGAAATTGTACATAACCTGGAAACCTTATAATATTGAGTACTTTATCAAAAAGCATTTTCAATGTGAATTTGATGTAATGCCGTAGACAACCCACTTGTGTTCTACCACAGCAAAATGCTAGCATCAAAAAATCACTGCTACACTTAAGGCTGTTGCTAATGAAAAGAGTACACTCTCTGTGCATAGAGGGTGTATTGTTCAGATGCTGTAAGTGTAAGTTCTTAGGCTCTGGTACTGATGAAGTGAATGCTGAGCACAAATAATCCAGAAAGGCATGGAAATTAGGCACTGAAAAATAAGGCAAATGGAAATTGCTGTCCACCTTTAACGTTAATTTCTAATGGTCACAGTACTGGAAGCCACAAAAGTATGCCTTTCAATTAATGTTCATTTCATTAACGTTCATTTCATTCACTGTGCTTTGTAACCAGTAATATAGAGGAGAATCTCCAAACTTGAGAAAAGAAGATTAAGAAAAAAGATAATGGATAAATTTTCTTCAAAATGTTAAAAATAGCAAAGCAGGAAAATAATCTGAGCAACAACAAAGCGACATATTTCCATTCCTTTCTTTAGAATATAACAAGTAGTATGGGATTTGTGCTCTCCAGGCTTCACAGAGTAACATCCTAGATTTGGGTCCTACAGACCCAAATTGTTTCTCATAATAAAGCATGATGTGGAGTCAGCATGAAATCTTGCTAGCTTACATTTTCCTTCATCCTTTTTCTTTGTAATTATCACAGCCTCAGTACTATGAAGTTCTATCACCATATTTGGAGCACTGTGTTTTAGAAGAGTGCTGTTGACAGTCAAAGCGTATTTAGTGGGTGCAGAGAGCAGCATGCTGCTAGCATCGTGCAGATTGGAAATTTCTTGTCCTAGTTTCTCACCCTGCAGCTGGTTCCATATAGGCAGCTTTAATGCACTTTCATATAGTGAATTGTAGCAAATGCAGAATTCTCATTTCTGTAACCACCATGCTGAGAGTCTCACAGACTCCTTGCTGGTGTTAATGCTGCTGCATCCATCTGAATGTTCACAGCACCATGCTGGAAAAGCCATTCTTCATCAACATGAAACCTGAGAGTCAGGGTTCAGTAGTGTTAGGTTTAAAGGATCTGGTGTCACCCCATAGGCTCCTAGAGTTTAACCTCACATCTTCTCAAATTCACCATCTGAAGTCACACTTGTAAATTAAATCTGTTCAGCTGACTAGCTTGGATGGAGCACTGTTATAAATCTTCTGTCTTAACTTGATCGGGTATAGATCCCTCAATGAAGTACGCAATGAATATTTGCTTGGGAAGCAGATGTAGCCAGTTAACTTTATTCTGTCAATTTATCTACTTTATTAAAAAACAACAAAAAAAAAAATCAATGCAGCTTTTATGTATTAAGTAAGAGCCCTTAACTTTCTAAAGCATATTTTCTCATTTCATTTGCTGCATTATTTTGTCTGAGATTTTTCAGTACATATTTTTTAAAAAAATTACTCAAGTGCTTTTATTAAGAATATACTGATGGTGGCTTTACAGAATTTGTGATGTCCTGCAGCTAATTCAAGAGGGTAGCAGGCTGGTAGCAATGAACTGTGTGTAGTGTAGCCATGTCTTCTAAGTCATCATCAGATCTGTTGCTCCATCAAGTTTTGATATTTCGAAGGGCAGACTAGGAGAGGAAATTATCAGCGGGGTGATGCTTCCTCATTTCCAGCTGTTAGTCCTGGTCTTTAGCTGTCATCCATGGGAACAGATGAGTGGGCTTGCACCAAAGTGTGGAAGTTCCCTCCATGCAGCTTCCTATGGGGGAAAAGCCAAGGCAGCAGCCTCAGTGGTTCTGTGGCAGTGGGTGTGCAACTGGGGGCGTCCCTTCTGCTCTGCTCCACAGTCCACCAGGGTAACGCTGCCATCCTGGCTGGGTAAAAATGGAAATGGCTTCAAAGGCTGAGCTGCTCTGAGTAGCTCTGATGTGCTCTGCGGAGCCTCAGGTTCTGAGAGAACAAGTGCTGTTTTGTTTGCTTCCAAAAGAGATTATCTTGGTATGTATACAAAACACAAAAAGGTCTGTGGCTGGATGTGGTCTGAGTGGAAACACACTACTGGTAAAGCCAAGTGTGATGTCTCAGCTCTCTAATCTTGTCTCCTCACACCAGTAATATCGTAATAGCTGGAGTTTAGGGGTTATTAACAAAGCAGACTGATGTTTTACACCACTGGAAGTGAGATACTTCTTCAGCAGTTAAACAGAAATTTCACAAACCTTTGTCAATTGTAATGAAATTGTTCAATTTTCTTCTTTATCTGAGTGCATTTATTGTTACAGCTTTGTATTACTTTTGACACTGCAGCGATGTTTTCTCAACAGCAAGCTGAACAAGGTGTTTTCTTCTTACAAGGATAAGAATCCCCCTTCTCATGTTGTAGCCTGGTCCATTTATATGTTGCTAACTACAACATAGGAGAGGACAGCAGCGAGTAACAGGCAGAGAGTTATTGCACTTAGCTTCTGGCTATTAACTGATAGATGCCCTTGTTCTGACTCGATGAGTGATTACCAGATAGTTGGGCACCGGTCCGGGTGCTATAGCCACACTTAATTGTGACTGATTCATTGGGCTGAAATATGTCACTAATTTAATTCAGCTATTTCATTAATCTGATTGAACTGCATCCAGCCATTAGAGGTGTATGAAGGAAAGGTATCTGACACACGAGGCAAGAACACTAACCTCTGCATTAAACTATAAAACAGCCATTAGGACATCTAATGCCCAGATTGAATTGCTCCATAGAAACTTGGTTTCCAAGCATAATACTAATTAGCTATAAGCTTGATGAATGTCAAGAATTAATTAAAACATTTCAGTGGCCTGTGTGGGTTTTACATATCATCATTATTGCCCCCAATATTTTCAGTTCATACACTAATTGCTTTATAGAGAGCACGCTTGGAATTATCTCTTGGAGTGACTGAGGGGACAAATGGTTCACTGTGTCATTGAACGTGCCCCTCCTTGCCTCTGGATTTCCCTTTTTCCTAAAACATATCTACAGCTTTTCTTTCACTTCTGTGCATGCATTGCAAATAGAAAGGTAAGATCTGTAATTTCAGACCCAAATTTCATTTTGACAACACTTTTAATCTTCCTTTCTTAGCTGTACTCTGGAGGCCAGCACAGTTGTTGTTACCTACTTTCATTTTGGCAACAGGAAAATAGCTGCAGTTCCATCAAATGACCTTTTTGTTTTAAATTAAATAGGATGTCAGCCAAAATCCTTGACTATTTTTGTCCTGTTAATAAAAGGCCTGCAATAGTTTAGACATTTAGGACATGAAGTAGACATAAAATAAAAAACATTTTGGGAAATTAATAGTTGGAAGGCAATTCATAATTGGAATCAGCTTTTGGTTATTTCTTGAACGTGATCTTAATGTAAAAATAACCAAGTTTTTGATACAGGAATTGTAGATGCATAGTACAGACTGCTCGTAGTCCTTTTCCCTGATGAATGTTTCCACTTATTTGGCTGCCTAGTAAGGATGAGTGTCCAACATGCCATTTTATAGACTGTAACCATATGTATGACAAATGTATGAGATGACAAGACATGGGAAGAGCCATATCACCAGGAAGGCTTGTAAGAAGGCCTCTGAGTGTTGAGCAGTGCCAGAAACCACAAACTCTCTGCCTACAGCTTATTGCCTTAGCCATTACTTTATATATTTGATGGTTTCCGTTCCATGGACCTCAGAGAGAGGGAGGAAGATGTCAGTAGTGCCTGGGAGGCTGCTGAATGGGGAGAACTGAAAGAATCTTTGCAGTGTCATTTTGTTGCCCTGTCTGTGGGGATGTGATGGACTCACAGAGCCTCCGTGAGCTCAGTGTTTTTGTTCACAGCAGTCTGTTTGGATCTCAGCAGCTTGGACTCAAGGACTTTTTGTGGGACCTTGGTTTAGTTTCTACACCAAGATTGGCTTCAGGAAACAACATTTTGCTTTTATTTAAGTATTTGTTTTGTGAGGTATAGATGGTTACTGTGTTATAATAGCATGAAGTATGGTGTTGAAGCATTTGAGAAACTGCTTGTTCATTATTCCGTCTTTTAAAAATTTAATTAAATAGTTATGCAACAGCTCTTTCTCTAGTGAGAAATGTGTTCAGTATTGTACTTCTTAAAATAAACTATTATTGGCTAGTTGTCTAAATGCCAATTGCTTGGAGGCATAACATACACAAATAATGAAGAAAACTATTTGATTTGACAGTGCTGTAAGAAATTCAGTTGCAGGTTACTTAATCCTATCCTTCTCACCCCCAGTTTTCCTACTCAAGGAAAGTGAAATGCTAATTTCACTCTGTAGCATGTGAAAAATGCCTAGCAGCATATTTGTAGGTAACATTTTGTGTGAAAGCATGAACAATTTAATGCTCTGAGAAGAGGAGGGTGGTTGAGATACGCAATTCCTTCTGTGCAGGGATATCATGTTATTGGAAAAAACACAACGTAGAAGCTCAAAGCAACCATATACTTGAGAGAACAGATCTGCTGCTATCTTCAGACTGACTGTCATAGAATCATAGAATCGCCAAGTTCGGAAAAGTCCAACCATCCACCTATCATCAATATTTCTCACTAAACCGTCTCCTTCAATACAATATCTGCATGTTTCTTGAACACCTCCAGGCTCAGTGATTCCACCACCTCCTCCCTGGGCAGCCCATTCCAATGCCTGGATACCTTCTCAGAGAAGAAGTTTTTCCTAACATCCAGCCAGAACCTCTCTTGGCACAACCTAGTCCTATTGCTAGTTACATGGGAGAAGAGGCCAACCCCCACCTCACCACAACCACCCTTCAAGTAGCTGAAGAGAATAATAAGGTTACCCTTGAACCTCCTCTTCTCCAGACTAAACAATCCCAGTTCCCTCATCCACTCCTCATAAGGCCTGCTCTACAGACCCCTCATCAGCCTTGTCCTGCTACTCATGAGCACTCCATTGCACTGCTTTATCTCCAGAGGCATGAGAACCCAGGGACAGCAGAGAGCTTAGCTACCATGTCTGTTTAAAATACTGAAATTAGCTGGGAATCAGAGAGATGTTGAAGATGTATCGGTGATTAGTATTAAAACAAAATGAGTATAGAAGGAAATTCGTGCAATACCTCTCACAAAGGTGTTTCTGACGCTCTTTTTTTCTCTCATCTCTCTCTGTCTCTCCTCTTCTTTTTCTTCTTTTTTTTATGCAGTGCCGGCCCTAAAGGAGATAACATTTATGAATGGAGATCAACTATACTTGGACCTCCAGGTTCTGTATATGAGGGGGGCGTTTTTTTCCTGGATATCACATTTTCATCTGACTATCCATTCAAGCCACCAAAGGTAAGGGTAAGGTTTTTATTGTGCTCTTTGTTGTTTGTTTGCTTTTTAGCATACAGGAAAAATTTAACCTGCAGTGGATGACTGTTCATCACCTTCTGACAGTCAGACTTGTTTATGGTCTTAAAAACTAAATCGTCCAAAATCTTGGCTTGCTATTCCAGAAAATGCTGTGTCTAATTTATTTTTTTATTATCACAATCAATGCTGATTTCCTGTTTTTTCCAAGCCATAAATGACATCATCCTTCTGGTAGTTAACTTGAAGTACACTGATTTTAATTGAAGACCACATGAGACCTTCTTATGCTTCCTTCATCTCATTCAAGCTACTAAAATATATGTAAAATAAACTTCTCTGTATTATGAACCAGATTGTATATTGTATATTTTTACATTGCTGTTAGCCAAAAAAAAAAAAAAAAACAACACCAAAAAGCCAGCAAAAGTAATATTAGACAGGCAGCTGAAGTGTGGTATTGTGACTTGGAGTTGTGTAATTACTGTGATGACTTCCATTATTGTAAAATGTCAAAATATACTACTAGCTAGATCAGCAGATTGATTTGATAATATTTTTCTGCAAAAGTTATTTTTATAAAATGAAACCAGTATTAACTTCAATTAAAGTTTCATTTCCTTGCTTAGAAAGTATGCATATTTAAGGTATCATTTCCTAACAGGTGTCAAAGGCATTAGAGGTCATTCTCTTTTCACTAAATGCCAAATTACAAGGCTTGAGCATCAGAAAGGACACTGCCAACATTCACGAATGGCAAATACCGTCTACCACAGAACATTTCTACAACTTGAGGGTCCAGTGGTTATTGCATTGTTCATCTAAATTCATCATCCTTTTTTCATTCCCAAAAGCATTACAGCAAAAAGAACAAAATACCCTCCATGTTTCACACTCATCCAAAATTCTCAAAATTCACTGTTCAATGAGTTAAGATTGTTATAATGAAATTATGCTGAGATTTGGTCAAATTTCTCATTACAATCATTTGGATTATTTTAAAGAGCAGAATCATTTTTGAACTGTCAGTAGTTTCAAGAACAGTCATGGATTCCACCCCCAACCGCCACCCCTCATCAGTGTGAGAAAGAAAATTTTCCTCATTTTGTGCTATGTGTAATTGAAGTGCTTAAATGTTTCTAACTTCTGATCTCTATAAAATAATATGCATTTTAACAAAACTAGTCTGTAATATAGAAAAACAAGGATGGTGTTGGTTCAGGGTGTTTTGTTTTAGATGTATGTTATATTTTACTGAAAGGTATTGAAAAGATTTCACTGCTACTTTGGACATGAATAATAGAACATTCCAATTTAAAATATTAATTTTCATGGACTATATTTGGATTTGGAAAGAAAGGAAAAGATCAACTAATGCTTCACATGCAGCCAAGATGTGTTTACTTTTTCAGCTTTGGTAGCCGCAGTAAAGTTTTGTTTGTGATTAGACAGTTCATGACATGCAGTGTGTTCATGAATTAGCATGCAGGACTACAGAGTAGAGTCTCATTTTTGTGAGTACCACACAAAGGGCTTGTGCGAGAGCAGTCCATGCACCAAAGATCTCCTTGGTAGTTTCTTATAAGTAGCTGTAACTACAATGAATATGCATTCTTCTGTTGCAGAATGTTGCTTTAGAAAGTGAGTAAAGAGGAGCTGCCTCCCAGAGACTCTGCAGAACAGAGAAGAGCCCTCAGGGACTAGGGGCAGTGCTCCTTGGCAACACTGAATGACTTTTTCTGTCTCTTGTGCTGCAATTCCAGGTTACTTTCCGCACCAGAATTTATCACTGCAACATCAACAGTCAGGGAGTCATCTGTCTGGATATCCTGAAGGACAACTGGAGCCCTGCTTTGACTATTTCAAAGGTCCTGCTGTCTATTTGTTCTCTTTTGACAGACTGCAACCCGGGTAAGGAGCTGACAATTTACTGGGCATCATCTCTTAGTCATTTTAATTACTTTCCATGGAATATAATTTGTATATTTGATTGTATTTACATCAAATCAAACTTGAAATCAAATCAAGGCTGAAACGCTCCTGGTTGGATACGATGCTTTTCAGTCCTGTGGCCCAACAGAAAATAGCATTAAGCCCATTTATTTGAAAGGTGTGCTGGAGAAAACAGAGTCATCTC
Source organism: Chrysolophus pictus (assembly GCA_037305975.1). NCBI lineage: Eukaryota > Metazoa > Chordata > Aves > Galliformes > Phasianidae > Chrysolophus > Chrysolophus pictus. The sequence goes on from CM074582.1 coordinate 23,105,270, forward strand.
TTTGAAGGTCTGTATCCCAAAAGCTGTAGCAAATGAATGGTACATCCAGCAGCGTGGCAAAGTTCTCTGAGTTATAAACTCATAAACGATTCAGGTTGGAAGGGGTTGCATAAAGCCTCCTCCTCTTAGGACAGCAATTGAAATGTGCAGGTGACAACATTTAGAGAGATTTTATCTTTTTCAAAGAGAGTTCTTTATTCCTGTTGGGAAGAGGGGAGCTTAACTAGAAGCAGCAAAATTCTCAGCAGCAACTGCATGGCAAGCGTTGTTGTGTAATGAACACTAATTGCGTTCGGTCAGCAGAGAAACTAAGAGGTGGTGCCAAGATGACAGGTCATTCACAGGAGACTGGTAATGAGCAGGAAGAATTGGATTAGTCCCTTTGATACAGAATTCTGATGACTCTTGGATCCCTTGGTGTATGTCCTGCCATCCTCATGCCTAACGTACTCCAGCACTGTAATGGGAGGAAGCCAGTCTGCACTCATCTAGTGTAGCAGCCCCTCTAAAGGAATGTGAGGTGTCTGGCTGGGGAAAGCAGTGATGGTGCAATTCATTATATCCTCCATAGTGACAGTGGTAAGGCACATTTCAGATGATGCCCCTCACAGGTAAGTTTCCATCAGGCAGAGGGTGGCTGGTGGATGATGCATCCTGGAGTCAGTGCATGGAGCTTTTCAGCCCTAGAGTGTAGGCTCTGCTTACGAGGATCTTGATCTCTTTGAAGTTAAGACATTAAACTACTTTTTTTTTCTTTTTTTTTTTTTTTTCCTGTGACTCACAAGGAAATTGTTATACCAATCAGTTGTTTCACTACCTCCAGCTGGCAGCATACGTGTCTGTACAGGAGATGTCTACCCTCCTTTAGAACATTAGGTCTTCTAAAGAGTAGAAGGTTTTCTAGGAAGGTTTTTATTTTCAAAACATCAATTGTTAAAAAATATGGACAAATTGCACCTGACGAAATGGTATCTGGATTGCTGGTGCTCTTACAAAACTTCCCACCACACCTTTTGTCAGGTTTTGGCTGAAAGGAGCAGCTGTAACTTTTGGACACAGGTGTCTGCCTGCCATTTGACACACTAGTAACTAGGTAACCAAAACAGATTCATTATTTTTCTGTGTGTTGTGTGCTATATCTTTGAAGAGCCTCACTACAATTCATAGCATTTTCTGTCCTAACAAAGATTTTATTTTGAAATAGATTATGCATTTTAAATGACAATAGGGTTGGGTTTTGTGGGTTTTTTTTGTGTGCATTTTTTTAGGGAAGTCGGTTTGTTATTTCTCTTTCTTTGTTTTTTGTTTTGTTTTGTTTTGCTCTGCTTATTGTGAAGTAATTTCTAATGCATCTTCTCCTGCCCTTTACAGCTGATCCTCTGGTTGGAAGCATAGCCACTCAGTATCTGACCAACAGAGCAGAACATGACAGGATAGCCAGACAGTGGACCAAGAGATATGCAACATAAACGACAAACTACTTGTGCAGTGTGAAGGTGCAGAAGGCAACTTTACAGTGTGCAACAAATCTTTATAGCCTTTACAATACGGACTTCTGTGTATATGTTATACTGATTCTACTCTGCTTTTATCCTTTTGAAGACTGGGATATTGCCTCCCAAAAAGGTAAATGCTATCAAGAGTAGAAATTTGTAGCTGTAGATTAGTTATGTTTAAAACGCCTACTTGCAAGTCTTGCTTCTTTGGGATATCAAAATGTATTTTGTGATGTACTAAGGATACTGTTCCTGAAGTCAACCAAATATTATAGTGCATTTTAGCCTAATTCATTATCTGTATGAAGTTATTAAAGGTAGCTGTAGATTACTAGGAATTATGTCATTTGTATTAAACCCAGATCTATTTCCAATATGTGGTACATGCTGTTGTGAAAACTGTTTTAACTTTTACCTTTGTCAGTTTGTAATGAAAGGATTTCCTTTTTCCCTTTGTAGCTCAGAGAGCACCCAGTGTATCATCTCAAACACAATAAACATGTTCCCCAAGGAGTAGTTTCTTTGTTTTCCTATTTTAAATTAATATTTGAAAAAATTTAATTATAGTAACAAGGCAGGGCTAATGTATCACAGATCCCTGTGGATAATCTTTAAATTAATATACGTAAGCAAAGGCTTGCTATTAAATGTTTAATGCACACCTGTGGATTGTTTAAGTTTTCCCTGGGTTTTTTGGTTTGGTTTGGTTTGGTTTTTACAGAACAAATGTCATTTCCATAATTTCCTTAACTACTCGACTCTTTTTCAAGTTGCAATGAGAGCATTGCATATGCTTCCTCCAAAAGCTAATGTAGCTGGTTGCTTCAGGGCCAGACCTGTTCTTGTAATAGATGGCCTGGTCTTGCTACAAACTCCTTTTTGCAAGACCAGAGCCCAGTTAAAGATAATCTGGTGTTTTTTGTCAGAGTAAAGCAAGTCAGGCTTGCTAATCTGGAGAACCACAATTGTCCATTAAAAATGGTCTTCCAAAGCACGGTTAAACACTAGTCTGTCCAGAAGAGAAATGAGTAGAATAAACTTCATCAGATATTTATGACAGAAAAAAAAAACATTGTTAGTGAAAATGCAAGATGTAAAACTTTAGACTACTTTTCCCCCTCCCCTCTTCACTTTCTGGCTTGGAAATTTTGTAACATCTGTAAGTAATGAAGATACAGCTTTATAGCACATACAGTAGAGTCACCAGTAGTTTTATAATTTAGCTTTTGTAGGTTGCCAATCACACTATTGATTATACAAAAAGACATTTGATCCCTTTAAATGATATTTAAAATTACACCTGATTTTAAAGTTTACTGTCCCCTTTACTACCTGGTGTTTTTGGAGATAATGTAGCACTTCCGTCAGTAGGATGCTCTGCTCACTTAATATATGAAAAATGAATGTTAAGTTTAAATACTAAAGCAATAGAAAAATGTTAAAGATTAAATCTAAAGTTAGCCATCACTATATAGATCCCTGTTTTTTGTATCACAACCTTTGATCATGAATTGTCCACCCTACTTTAAATATTTCTACAGATTCCTGAAGGTGGCTTGAAGAACTGCGTATCCCAAATATCTCAACCTAGAAGCCAGTCTCTCTTGATAGCTACAAGATAGCTTTAGACTTCAGGTTATAAAGTGCAAAAGGGAATGAGAAACAGGGGATCTGGCAGGTGAATATGCCTAAGTTGGGTAACAGACTAATGCCAGGAAATGAAGTGCTGGAAATCACTGCTGATGGTGACCAGAGTTTCTCATTGTGTCGTTGAACATGTGAGAAATAGCACAGATTGGCAAAGCAACAAGGGGCTATCGCATCCAGGCTGGACATCTACGGTCTGCTCACTGCTGTCCAGCAGTGCACTGCTGTGCTGCGCAGTGCTCGTACACCGCTCCGGTGACTTTCCAGTGAAGAGCAAACTATGTATTTCATGTGTTAATTATGTTGCCTACAGAATTTACAGATATTTATATCATGAAATAATATGGTATAAAAAAAAAAAGACAGGTTTTAATTCTAATTTTAATGTATTTTGTTTTTGTATTGTACTGACAACTTAAACTACTGAGGTGTACAAGTGTGATGCCTCGTCAGTGTTGCCCCATCTTGCCTTCCTTGCAATTGGATCCTTTACACTGAATTCTCATCCTTTTTCTTTTCTTTTCTTTTCTTTTTTTTTTTTTTTTGTTCGTTTGTCATGATTCTGTTCTTTTTTAATGTAGCTTTTTTTTTGTGTGTAAATTTTATATTTACTGAAGTAAAGGTTGTTTTTGTGTAAACATTTAAACTTTAAAAAGAAAAAAGAAAAGCTAATTTTGTTTCTCAAGTTCTCTCTGCTAAAACATGCAGTAGAAAGAAATTTGTATTGTTAAATAAATCAATTAGTTGTTAAATGCGAATGTGTGTCTGTTTTCATGGGGAGGGAAGAAAGCCCTGCTGGAAATGTATCTGAAATCCCAGTTGCAGAGAGCATCTGATGTTTGCAAAGTGTTTCCAGATCGTGTCAGGGTAAAGTTTGGGCACAACTGAATCAGCACTGATCCTGTTATACGGTTTTATTTTTCAGTTCCATTTTTTCATCACCTCTCACATAGCTTATGAGGCTACGTGTCTAGGAGAAGGTGAATTTAGATGACATTGTGAAAAGGCCAGCTAATGGCCACGGGTCACCTCTTCCCCTCCATTCTGCGTGGTCTCTGCTTTCTTATCCTTGGGGTTGGAGTCAGAAGTGCAGGAGATGCCCATCCCAGAGGACCTCTGGGAAGCAGCTGCTTCAGCTGGGGGGCTGGGAGGCTGTGGGGAGTGGAGCGCCTTGACAATTCACGTGTATAGGAATGGGTGAATTTTATTCACATGACATAGTATATTAAATACAATGAAAAGGCAAATCTGCGTCAGCCTAACCTACATGAGCACCCCAAACTTGCACAGCTTTAAAAGACAGTGACACTAGCGTGCCTAGATGCGACTAAGCCATTAAGTAGCACTGTACATGAAGCCCATGCTGTAGCCCGACAAACACTCAGCTCAGCACAACTTTGCTGCATTATCCCTTGAACCTTGGCAGGGTGGCAGTGCTTCCATTTATATGGCTCTGTAGCTCCTCCTGAGCTCCTCCTGAGGTAGACCAACAGCTCCCCTGCCCTCTGCCATCCAAGCTGAAGCCACCTCCAGCCTGGTGGCCAGGACAGGCTGTAGCATCACACAAGTGTGTTAATGGGAGAAGACATCACACAGGAGCCCAATGCTGGTACTACAGCCTGACTTTGCTGAAATGAGCATAATTAGACACATTCACCTGGGGCTCAGGTGGAAAAGCAGATAATGCACTGGCAGGTAGTTGCTGGAACACTTGCAGTACTAACAGGCTTTTGCTTTTCTGTCCTAAATGAGGGAAACTCGCTGCAGCTTATCATCCTCAACTTCTCCATGTGCATCTCTATGGAGTGCTACTATGACCAGCTCTTTCACTGGTAAAGAGAAAGCATCCAACACTGCAGCAGGAACCTAGGGGTTCCTTAAAAATAAAACCTGATCCCATTTATGATTTTATGGATCATCATTGTTACCAGCAATATTACCTTAACCTCTCCCTTTACCAAAGGTTTTCTTCCCATCCTAGTCACTCTCATCTGAGCAGTTCACAATTCTTCTGCAGCCAATTCAAGGCAATGATAGCCATACATTGTACACAGAAGGTGATCTCCCAGTTCATCTAGAATCATGTTGCTGGCTTGCTCTGCTTGCTCAATAATCTGTAATACTGCTTGCCTTTTTGACCATTTCTTATTGCTTGGGTAAAGTTTTTAATAAGCCACATCCAGAAATGCTGGAAGCTCTTTTCTAAGCAATAGGTAATGTATCCATCAGCATAGGACAGACAAAAGCGTCTTTTCCAATATCCTCTAGTTGGTATCACTGGATTCACCTGTGATCTCAACTCCCAGTTCTCTGCATCACAGAATCCTTTACAATGCTTTGCAGTCAGCTTCACTTGAGTCTGCCCTGAGTGCTGCTGCTCTGCACACAGTGCTCGAGCTGGGGCTGGAGGTAGGCAGAGGGTAAGAGCCGATGCAGAAGCACCGCGCCGGACAGGTCTGTCTGCCAAGAAAGTGATGGGTCCCCGTGGACAAATTATCATCTTGCTTCTGAATGGCACAAATGAAAGCAGCTGCCAACCGTTTTCATCAGGCTGGGCTTTGTCTCCCTCTACAGAACAAATGTCAGGTCATTACTTAAAGAGGAGCTCGGGGCGGGTAAATTTTCCAGAGCGCTGAATGAGCTGTCATGCCAGAGATTAGTTTTCTGGGATATCATCTTGGTAGACAGGGGTGAATCTCAAGTCCTGTGGGAGACCCTCCTTCCGAATGCAGCAATTGAATGTGTCTCCAAGGGATGGGCTTGGGTTTATTCAAGGATACAGGCAGCAGAGGAGGGGCTGGGGACACAGGGGCAGCGGGTGGAAGCGGGATGGAGCTGCTGAAGTACAGCAGTGTGGGGTGCCAGTGCTCCTGCCAGGGAAGACAGTGCCGTTGTCAGTTTCTGAAGGGAAATACACACACGCCTTGTATGGTAGCCGTGGAACAAAGATGCCATCTCCTTACTGCAGGGATATTCACTATGCATAAACAGCATTCTCCATCCCATTCACTTCCGGCTGTTGCTGTTTCCAGCTAAATTGTTTCACAAGAACAGATTTAGAGAACTTAAAACGTTGAGGTATTGCTTAAGCTTCATGCAAATGTAACTGATATTTTACTATAATATGCCCCAAACTGCCTTTCTTAAGCTCCAAGTAAGAATTAAACTACATGGCAGCTCTGGAAGACCACTCTATCAGCACATCTATTACCCGAGGCAGCAGTTATCTCAGTATCTCATATACCTCACAACTGTGCTCTTTTGCCTACTGCACAATACTTGATCCAAACATTCCTAAAGTAGCAGATGGAAACAAAAAGACAAAGTACTGACAGGGAGGCTTTGCTGGAGCGAGAAGAGAGATGGAAATCGGCACGGCGCTCGGCACGGCACAGACGGGACAAATGGGGCCAAACTCATCTTTATGGCTGACAGGCTCCCGCGGGCCGAGCGCGGCCAGGAGAGCCCGCAGCAGCCGAAGGGCCGGGCCGGGCCGAAGGGAGCGCGTCGGGCGGCGGCGCTGCGCTGCGCGGGGCGGGGAGCCCCGCTAGGTGTCAGTGCAGCCCCGGCTAGAGCGGAGGGAGCGCCTGCAGCGGCCCGGGCCGCTCCGTGCCAGCCGGGTGCCGCCCGAGCGCACCGCCCGCAGGCACCGAGCCGCATCCACCTGCGGCGCGACGGGCCGTGCTCTCGGAGGCTGCCTTGCCCTGCCCCCCGAGCGGGGCCCGTGGGCTGTGTGGTTCCTTCGGCGCCCGGTTGCTAAAAGTGAGAAACTGCAACAGCTCGTTGGAAACAACTTGCAACAGGTTATCGGAAATAGCCCCGCGCTGCTCTGTCTCACCCAAGTTCACGAAAAGCCACTCACTCAAGCTGAGTGGGGTGCAGATTGCGTATGACAGTGCCCACTGTGTCCAGCCCTGCTGAGCACCCGTGTTTGCTCATGCCGTGCATTTAGAGCTGTGACAGGGCACTTTGATGGCACCGCTTTGAAAGAAGAGGCAGTTAAAAGAAGTTAAATATACAGGTCAGATGCCTTCAGCTTGCTTTCAAAGTTAAGTCTCTGCAGATGGATAGATTTCATCCACATGGAGTGAAATATCATGTTGAGTTTCTATTTTCTTCATTAGAATAAATATTAAGGTCCTGGCATTAGAAAGTACTTCTTCCTCTTTTTATAAAATGTGTTAATTCACATGTCGCACTCTGAAATTTAGCCGAGCAGACAGCTGCTTTTGTCTAAGTAACAAGGAGTTTGGCAGTAGCTTTGCTTTCCCTTTTGTGTGTTCTGTTCTGCCCCTCAGGCCTGGGGAGCAGTCCCCTAGCCCAAAGGGAGCCCGGGGGCTGCCATGGCTTGAGCAGCACTCCTCCCCAGTACGAGGCTTACAGGCAGACATCAGGCTTACAGGCAGACATCAGGCTTACAGGCAGTCACTCAGCTTACAGGAGGACACTTGCAAGCTGACTTCAGGTGAACACTATAAATCAGGTGATGTGGACAGATACGACGGATAAACACTTGAAACCCACCCAACTGGTAGTGTTTCTCTAAGGTTCTCACTGAGCAATTGAAGTAGCCACTGATCTTTCAGGCCTCAACCCATGTTATAATTCCAACACTCCGCAAAGAAAGCCATGTGCAATGGGAGTCAGACGATGCTCAAAGCAAGGCTTGTGTAATCACCATTGCAAGTGTCAGATACGGTGCTTGCCCTGTTAACTTCCATTAGGAGCCTGCAGTGAAGAAGCTGCAAAATAGCAGTCATCCTAAGAAAACGTCTAAGAAAATGCCATCCCATGGCAGGGTTTTACTCAGTACAGAGCCATGACCTGCAAAGCCTGATTGTTCATACAGATCGCTGGCATTTGTGCTTTCAACATGGTGTAGGTCTGCAATAACATTACTGCTAGCTCCTGCAGACTGCACCAGGAGGTACTGATACTTCCTGGCTATGGACTGTTTAAAAGTTGAACAATGTAAGTGTTCCTCAGTGGTGCGTGGAGACAGCTAAAAAAAGCCAGCACTTAACTTCCTTTGGCAGGAGGTATATTTTGTAGCCCAAACCTTTGTGTTTGTCTAACAGCAGTTACACAGAGCAGAGTACCATTTGACGTACAGTTTAATAAAGACATTCACAAAACCAAAATCAGCCTAGGGACTTATCTAAAAGCAGAGCAATTTAGAGGTGCAGTGACAATCTTTGGTTTTTGATCCCAGGCTCTTCAGAGAAGGGGGTGGATGAGGACTTTGCAGTGCCCTGTAGCTCCAGCACCTGGGAGCACTGAGCACTGGAGAAAGGAAGACACAGTGGTTCCTGGTGATGTCACCTGCTCTGCCCTGCTAGAGCTGACTTTTACTGTGAGGATCTGTCCATCTCTTGGAATCTAAGAATTAAGATTTTTTGTTTTCATTGCAGATAACTAAAGGATATTATTTAGCTGTTTTCAGGCCTTGTGCCTGATTTATTCTTCCATCGTAAGCTAAGGGTAGTTTTGCTGTTGCGCTCTTGCTGCCCAAAACTGATGGCCATTCCGTGCCATGGCTCAGGACACAGAGACAGCCGCTTTGGGAGCTGCCCCTGCAGTGTAAGAACAACCAAGGGGCTGCAGAGAGTGCCAAGCAGGCTGCAGGTGCCAGGCAGGCACACACAGCTCATGGCATATGTACTGTGCCCCAGCTCTGATTTTCTCTCCAGACCACCCTTCCAAACTTTGCAATTACTTTCTTTTCCTTCCACTGCAAGGGTTTGAAAAGAAGTAATTTCCCTCAATTTGTTACTATGAAAGACTGACTAATGTGAATCTAGAGGTTCCACCTTGAATTAATACAAGGTTAATGCTGATGGCAGCTGAGTGATGGGGAAGCAGAAGTGGCTCTGGCTTATGCTGGCGTGCAGAAGGTCTCTGGAGGCCATAGCACTGGCAAGAATTATTGCCTGAAGGGCAATTACATTGGCAAGCCTCAGCTGGAGCACTGTGCACCCTACTTTCTCACCTCATCACGCCAATTCCTGCCGCCAGCTTTGTTCTGACACCCATCCTCTGTTGCAGGAGCAGGTGGTGAGGAGCCAGCCCCACTCAGTGTGAGGGCTGCTCGTGAAGTGCCGACAGCTCAGAGAGCTCATACAATGCACAGGGCAGAGACAAAGCTGGGAAGAGAAAAGCCAAAAGCTTGGACTGGCCTAGAGGACCTGTCTGGTGAACAAGAGGAACAAGGCAGTGGGAGAGGATGAAACAAAACCAATGTGCTGGAACATGCCACCTGACTGGTGGCAAATGAGCAGATGGACAGTGCTCCCCATCTCCTCCTGGGGCCAGGGATAGTGAGTTGGCTGCCAGACAAAGCCCTGGGCATAAAGTGCTGACCTCCTGGCCCTGGCTGCCTCCTGAGACAGCTTCCATCGCTCCTCCGTTGGATAAGGAACTGGCTGGAGGGCCATGCTCAATGGGTGGTGGTCAATGGAGTTAAGTCCAGCTGGTGACCTGTTTCAAGTTGTGTCCCCCAGGGGTCGGTGCTGGGGCCCATCCTGTTTAATATCTTTATTGATGACTTAGATAAAGGGATTGAGTGTACCCTGAGTAAATTTGCAGATGACACCAAGCTGGGAGGTGGTGTCGATCTGCCTGAGGGTTGGGAGGCCCTGCCGAGGGATCTAGATAAGCTGGATCACTGGGTTGAGGTGAATGAGATGAGGTTTAACAAGGCCAAGTGTCGGGTCCTGCACTTTGGCCACAATAACCTCATGCAGCGCTACAGGCTTGGGGATGAGTTGTTGGATGAGGAAAGGGACCTGGGGGTGTTGGTTGATGTTCGGCTGAACATGAGCCGACAGTGTGCCCAGGTGGCCAAGAGGGCCAATGGCATCCTGGCCTGCATTAGAAATAGTGTGGCCAGCAGGAGCAGGGAGGTGATCATCCCCCTGTACTCAGCATTGGTGAGGCCGCATCTCGAGTACTGTGTTCAGTTTTGGGTCTGTCACTACAAGAAAGACATTGAGGCCCTGGAACGAGTCCAGAGAAGGGCAACAAAACTGGTGAGGGCTCTGGAGCACAAATCTTATGAGGAGCGGCTAAGGGAGCTGGGATTGTTTAGTCTGGGGAAGAGGAGGCTCAGGGGAGACCTCATTGCACTTTACAACTTCCTGAAGGGAGGCTGTGATGAAAAAGGGTCTGACCTCTTCTCCCAGGCAAATAGTAGGACCCAAGGAAATGGCCAGAAGTTGTACCAGAGGAGGTTTAGGTTGGACATTAGGAGAAACTTTTTCTCTCAGAGGGTGGTCAGGCACTGGAATGGCCTGCCAAGGGAGGTGGTGGAGTCGCCGTCCCTGGCAGTGTTCAAGAGGCATCTGGATGAGGAGCTGCGAGATATGGTTTAGTAGCTTGTGGTACTAATAGGAATGGGAAGGTGGTTGGACTAGATGATCTTGCAGGTTGTTTCCAACCTTGTGATTCTATGATTCTATGATTCTATGATACCTCACTGGGTCAGGGATAGGCCGGGACAGGGACAGAGCCTGGCGCTGAAAAGCAGCAATACCACAGCCCTGCCTGTTGCAGGCTAATTCTGTTTCCACGGAGCTGCTCACAATGCCCAACTACACTTCTCAGCATCCAGGCTGGAGTGCAAGAAAGCAAGGTGTATTTGGGAAAACAAACAAACAAACAAACAAAAAAAACCCCATGAAAATGTAGGAGTCATTCAATGTACGCTACGGGTACATTGAAAGGAATAAAACTGTAAGCAAATTGAATAGTGTTTAAAGAAGTCTGTTTCCGTACAGAAAGTGCATCAGGTCAGAGTGCAAAGCTCTTATTGGGAAATATTTTTAAAAGAATGAAGAAAGAAGCCAGCCACAGGGTAAAGGAAGCTAATAAAGGCAAGCAAGCAATGGAAGACTGAACACTAAGGGGACAAAGTTTGCTGCAGATTTGCGGTTGTTCAAAGGAGTTAAGGGGAATGCTGACAGTGAAGAACTATCAAAATAACTTACAGCAACTAGGGCCTAAAATAACCAATAAAATTCAATATAGTGAAATATAAAGTGATAAGCAGGAGGAAAGGAATTTGGCTTTACACACATGATGAGATCTGAGCTGCTGCTTGCCATCCAAGAGTGATGTCTGGGACTGGTTTTTCACTATTGCTTCCAATGACAGAATGAAACTAGGACAGCAGGGATTCAGAATGAACAAAACGCAATAAATAATCCCCTAAGCACTGAGGATGCATACTAAGAAACTCGTTCTCTCAAAGACATTGTTGAGAATGCTGGAAATCTATGTTGGACTTGAAAAGGTACCAATCAAAGGACAAAAGCAATGAAATATTCCCCAAGTTTTATCTGTAGTTATGATAGCTTTGACCAGAGGTGCAGATTTAAACCAGAGGTGTCTTTTTTCAGTGATGGTGTTCCCATGAGATGTGGCTGCATGCCTGACTTTTCCTCACAGTTAATGCAGGGTGACTGCCACCAACTGCTGCTATATGACCCGTGTTAGCTCAGAGGGGTCCCACTTGTGCTCCCCTGAGTCAGTCCATTGCAAAACCTACAGGTGGAGCAGTGACAGATGGACCCGAGGCTTGAGATTCATGACCCTTAAGCTGCTATTGCAAATCTGGGAATTACAGTTCAGAAATAAAGTTCTGTCTTTCTTTCTCTGAATTCATCAAAAGACACAACAGAAATAAGAGGCTTTTAATTGTGCACCACCTGTTGAAGGTAAAGGTGGGTCTTTATATAAACATTAACCTAGAATCATAGAATGGCTTGGGTTGGAAAGGGCCTTAAAGCCACTCACCTCCAACATCCTGTGTGGGTCCCATACAACCTGACCTTGAACACCTCAACAGATGGGGCACCCACAGCTTCTCTGGGCAGCAGCGCCAGTGCCTCACTGGCCTTTGAGTAAAGAATCTCCGCCTAATACCTAATCTAAATCTTCCCTTTTTTGGTTTAGATCCATTCCCCGTCGTCCTATCACTATCAGGTCACATATAAAGTCTCCTTCCTGACTGTAAATTCCCTCTAAGTACTGGAAGACCGCATCTGAGAAACACATCACACCATGACTCCTGACACCTGGCACAGGCAGGGTCGCTTTGACCTGCCCTTGAAAATGGAAATGCCAAACATAGATCTTCTGGTGCCAGCAGCTGCAGGCTGATGTGAAGAGAGGCTCTGTGGCTGCAAGCAGGCTGGGGTTCCTAAAGACAAGCTCCCAAGAGACTGCTTGCTGCTTGACAGAAAAGTGAATGCCAGTTTTAACCAAATCTGAAATCTTTTATGTGGGTAAAACTTCTGTCAACAGCAGTTATTCTTTTCAAGAAATAATCCCCAAATAAGACATACTGAGATATATCAATACTACAGTTTAGTTTGCATCCTTACATGCAGACATGCCACTTGTTGGCAGTTTGCTTGCTCTCCACTTCTTTTCTAAATGCCTCCAGCATTAAGAAATGAATGTGCTTTTAGGAGGAACTCCATCTTTGCTGGAATAATAGAGAGAGAAAAAAAGAATTGTAGAAAAAAAGAAAGTGGCAAGAAAAAAAAGAGGTTTTTCCATTTTACATGTACGTAAAGTGGATTGCCCAGATATCCCACTAAAGGCTAAGAAAGTTTCAGTCATCACCAGTCTAATCTCACGCTGGCCCTGCACCAGCTACATTGAAACCAACAGAAGTTACACTTCTGCTGATGTGGGGAACCACCCTACAACAAAGAAAAAAACACACAATGAAAACATGTAAGAAATCACACAATTAAACCACTTTATGAGTCCAAGCTCACCACAAGAGCAGCAAATCCTTCAAGATGCTGTGTGACCAGACATAGTGGGATTTAGGGCACTGCAGCCAGTTCTCCTCCCTGTTTTCCATTGGCAATAGCTTCTTTCTGGAGTGTTAGATTCCCTCACTGAAGATGATGGATTAATAACGTGTTTGACCAAATTCTGGACACTGCTAAGTTTGTCTGGATCCTGCATATACCACATGGATTTGCTGGGATGGGTTTCCCAGTCTCTGCTCTGGGTGGCCCTGACCTGCACTAAGGACCAAGGACTGGACTTGGAACTGTAACTGTCCTCTGACAACTGAGAACTGACCGACAGACTATAGAGAGGAAGAGAGCTAGCTTAGGGCAGCTGTACTGAGGTACATTAGCTCAGTTTAGGGTTGAGGAGATGTGGGTGAAAGCAGGAATGGAGACGGGGTGAGGAGAGACTGCCCTGCTCAGTCGCAGCAGAGTGAGCTGCCCGCTCACCACAATGTGCTTCGCTGCTGGCCAATAGCAGAACAGATCCTCCTGGGGGGGCTGTAAGCTCGGTGGGATGGAGACATTATCTCCAGACTTGGAGCTGCTGTGCACCTAACAGGAGTTTACAGGAGGCTTCTTTCCCTTGGCTTTGCTTTCTGGTGTTACTCAGAGCGTGTGATAACAAATAACCTTGCAAATCTGGCACAGGTAGATTCTCCTGACTAGTTACCAGAATGTCATATGAAATATTATATTATCTCCCCTCCCCTAATAGATAAGTCTACTGTCTTCTGTCAGTGGCCAGCCAATTTTCCTCTCTGGTGAGTGTTTCCATTTTGTCATGGACTAACACATGCCAAACCGTGCACCTCTGGGGCTTTATTTATTACTCGTCTGCAGTGCTTGCACTCCTTACATATTGATATAAGCAAATTTTCTCTGCAAATATAAATCTTGTTGTATTTCGTTATTTCCATATTCGTAATGTTTTGTTTATTCTTATTCAGACACAGAATGACTCCAGCAGTGCTTACTACTGACTGCACAAATTGGATACATTTTTCTTTCAGGTCTTTAGTGGGTTCAGATGAAAACACAGCTATACTGTTTTCTTTAAGCTGTGAGCTGCATGTGCTTTGACAAGAACCAACATCCATCTGTGTTATACCTCTAGCCTAGAGAAAGACCCGCAGCGTTACCTTCCATCTACAGTCATGGGAGATATCTCTCATCTTCACTCATGTCTCTCTCATTTAAAAGTGGATTTAGGTCTGTACCTGCAGTACCATGCAGACATGAGCTCGTGTTCATGTTGAATCTTGGTTAGACAGCATTTTCCTTGCCAGTTCCCCTCATCATTTCTAGCTCTTGGCAGCAGGTTCCAGTGGGCAGAGATCAGCATAACGCACTGCAGCTACCTGGATTTCACACACTGCCTGTGCTTCCCTGCTCACCTGAGGACCAGCTGCAGGCCCCAGCCCTGTGCTGCCACATGCAGTGGTGATGCACACAGAGATGGGTGAGGGGAGGCTTCCTCTGACCATGCTATTAACATTTAGCTGGCGTCTCATGAACCATTCACACTGAGGTCAGTGTGCTCAGCCAGTGGAAAGCATGACTGCAAGGAGCTGGGCAGCAGTGAGCAAATGAGGATACCAGCTGCTGGGGGACACACGAGGAGCCATCAATGTGGTTCCACCACTTCAGGACCAAGTCATAAGGATGAACAGCATCAACCAGCAAGGTGTTGACCTTGACTAAACCCTTGACCTGGTTTTGAAGTAAAGGCTTCCCAAAGTTCACATCCACTTACATTTTTTTCCCAGCTCCCCATAATCAGGCTCTAAACAGTTAGCCCTGTGAGAGGTCCTGCTCCAGCCTATTTTTCAGGCTCATCACATAGCTCATGTGGGGAGTGCTCTGGTGAATTTGGGTTTTTGATGTTAGAACTCCAAAAATGCTCATGAGCTCCCATCCTGCCCTGGTGGCAGCTCACTGCTAGTCAGCCTGGGGCACAGGGACGGCACCTCTTGGGAAGTGCAGTGGCTGCAGAGAACATTTCACCCTGCCCCTGCTGTGTGATCTGTGGGGAGCATTGCTATGAACATTCGTTCCAAAAGAGAAGCATGGCTAAGCAGAAAACTTTATCTAATCTTGCTTTATGCCACTTGCCATATTAAACATATTAACTACTATCATACAGGATCCAGATGTAAGCATGCCGTTGGCTCTAACTGTATACTAATTTTATATGTAAATTTAAACCCTACAGCTGAAATATCCTTTCTGTTTTCTCTTCCCCATGCTACATTAACACATCAACAGCAGTGAATAACCAACAGCCTCAAACCACGCCACCATTTCCAGCAGGACCAAACTTGGTTGTTCTTGGCCTCTGCTGCACCCTTGTGCACAGACAGCAGCCCTCAGATTTCATAATTTTCTTTCATCTCATGACTGAGTAAAGTGATGAAATTTTGGAAGCTTTGAAATGGAAAAAACAGTGTAATTTGGGAATGCCAAAAGGAGTTGTTTGAGCATTTTGGTAGGGTAAGATCAGAGCACTCCATTTGGCTGTTGCCATTTTGAGTGTGCATTCCCAATTGTAGCAAGCACCCCTGGCATGGACAGCCACAGTGCAGTGGCTCCATCTGACCAAAAACACAGAGAGGACTTCTCAATAGATTCTATGCAAAAGTAACATTGCTGGAAATAATGTATTCTTTCAGAACTTTGGACTGTACCAAGTCTGTGTTTCCTCAGTGAGGAAACAAGAATTAAGCTTCGTGTGGTGATAGTTTGAGGCAAAAGGCTTTGCGAATCTTGAAAAAAAAAAAAAAAAAAAAATGCAAAATGAGACCTATGCAAAGCCCCATAGCCTTGTTACATTTTTCAGTAAATGCACGTGTCACCTTACAGGGCGTTCCCCTTCACTGCTCTTTTGTTCTCATCCACACCTATGTGAAACTAGAATCACTTCCCCTGAGCTGTTCTGCTTTAGGTATTTTCATTTTTCTCTGCTTGAATTTCTGATCTCCTCTCTTTACATTTTGTATTATCTACTTCTTTATTTACACTTATAGAATCCTCCTTTCTATCTCAATTTAATCGCAATGGAGATTTGCAAATCCTGCTATTGCACTGAAAGAAAAAAAAAAGCCTTTCTTTTATTCTATTTCACTTTAATGTGAACTGAGAGCTGCACTTTGGAGAAAGTGCACTTCACAGTTCTCTTCAGTCGAAAGAGGATATGTCCACTTCAAGCAGTAAGCAGTGGCCAGCCCTGTGCACTATGCTGCATGAGAGGTTTTCCTTGGGGTCAACTGGCATTTCCTGCACTGCAGTATTTCAAATAACACTACCAAAATGCATTCTCCTGAGTGTCTGCAGCACCACTGGACAGCCAGCAGCAGCCGAGGAGCACTGCAGGGTTTCCCTCTGAGGCTGTGTGACAGCTTTTAGTCAGGACAGCCTGCACAAAGCTGAGAGCTCTTTGTGCCAACCGGTCAAGCCGAGAGGCCCTTATGCTGGCAGATCAAGCAGAGGACAATGTATGTAGGGATTTCCTAGCCATCAGATAATTCCCTTTGAGCTTCCCAGCAGCTCAAAGTGATGCTGAGGTGAGCTGCGCCATCATCAGCCCTCTACTGTGTTTTTCTGTCACCGGGGCTACCAAGTAGCTTACCCATGTGCAGTGCGGTTACAAGGATAGAGTTTCATAACATCAGTGTCCAACCCTATGAGTGCACCACTTGCATGACATTCTGCTTCTTTTTTTCCCACAAGGATTTCATAAAATGTTGAGAAAGAAAACACATTATTTCCCCCAGCCAAACATGCAGAAGTTACCTGGCCTACCACTAAATAAACACAAGTGACCAGCTCCCGGCTAGCCCCAAAATACTAAGTTCTCCTTTTTTGTCTGTCATCGATCCTTTCAAGCAAAAGCTGCTCATCCTGGCCCTGACATACGAGTGGGAGATCAGTGCCTTTTTGAGACCCAAGTGGCCATGACACAATTGCATCCCTCTGTGGGTGCCCCGGCACCAAGTGAGGCCAATTCCCTGGTTTTACTGGGCAGGATAACAAAGCTTTCCTGAGCATCAGTATTTAAAGCAAGTGAACTATGTGAAATCTCTCCCCTCGACTGCTATTACACAGCTTGCAACCTTTCGTTCAGGAGATTAAGTTTGCATCTCTTCACATTATCTCTTTGTAATTGGAAAACTTTCATTTTGACAGAGAAAATGTGCCAGCCTCCCCATGAGCCTTGCTGCGAGCCAGTGCTGAGTGCCATCTGGAGAGCTGCTGCCGGAGTCAGGCAACAACATCCTGTCATATTTTATCTGGGACTTTGCAACAGAACAACTAATAATGTCTTAAGCTTCATTTGCCTGGTCTCTGGTGCTCTTGGCAGAGGTCATAACCAGCAGTGGCTTTGCTGATTTTCTGCATCAGAACTAATTAGGTTCCAGTGCTCACTGACAGAGACTCTGATAACGGCATAAAAACCTCCGGCTTTAACTTCACTCATTATGTCAAAATAAAGATGAAAACTCATAAAGCTTGCACTCATACCAGCTTCGTAGCTGTAAACATTGTTATTAAAGGTGTTTACTGAGTGTTACTGAGCCCCTACTGTAACATCATCTTTACCCTTTCCCCTTCAAACATCCCGATGGGAAAGGGCTCTGCAGCCCACACACGTGCCTACCACTGCCAAGGATTTCCAAGCCCAGCATGGGTTTTCACCTTCTTGTGGTAACAGGGCTGGCTGGAGCTTGCTCATTTCTGAACAAACCAAAGCCGCCCACCTCTTGTCTCTGAAGAAGCCTTGGTGTCGGTGACCTTTTTACTCTGCTTTTTGGAAATACATTCTTCTACTAGACGCTCTCACAGTCCGCCTTACTGAATGAGTCACCTTTAAAAATCTGAGTAAAATGAAGATAACCGTTGCAGAAGGTTAAAATTAGGGCACTGCTCAGGGTAAAAGCCAGGGCACTTCTTAACGGTCCTTGCTACAAGTGACAAAACAGCAGGAAAGAAGATTTCTGTCTGCACAGAGGGAAAAAAAGAGAAGTAAGTTTAACAGTTTTCTGCTTAAATGTTGTAAAACAAGTCAGCAGGGGGCTGTGGTAGCGGGAAGAGCTGTGCTTTCTCACAGCAGGAAAGTGGCACTGCACTAGACGGGCTACATTGATTATCACGATGAGGCCATCTTAAAGAGCTAGCACAGCACTAAATATAGCCTCATGCGCAAAAGGGTCATGATTATGAAAGATCGCGTTGTGTATTGGCTCTCAGACTTTCCACTTGCTGCAGTTTGCAGGGGCTGTGCTGGTGCTGGGAGCTCAAGCAAGTTTTGGTTTTGTTCACCTGGTGAAAATTTCAACTGACCCTTAGCAATGGCTGCAAATTTCCAATACCTTCCAACACCTTGGTTTGGAGAGATCTTGGGTGTTGTTGGATTTTAATGTTGAGTCATCTGTGCTAGAGAAAGACATTAGGAGTATGTGAGAATGAGTATTTACATGAAGTAAGTATTTGTTTAAGTACCAGATTAATCCTATGCTCGAGGTGATTATTCTGCTGGTATTAATTGTTCATATACTTCCCACTTATTTATTTATTCCCTACCCTTTTTGCATAATGAAAATGCCATGCAACTCTGCAACTTCTAGTGCTTTTATAAAGCACTAGAATCTTGAACTACATTAGATCAGGAGTTTCAGTTAAGAGCACTGCAAATGACACTGCTCGTTTGGACTTGCCTGACTCCTTTTGATAGATACTGTTGCTGTACCAAATTACTTTAACCTTTCTGCCTTATTTAATGCATTTCTTGCATGAAGGAAAGGAAGAAAGAAAGAGAGAGAGAGAGAGAGAATGAGAGAGAGAAAGAGAGAGAGAGAGAGAGAGAGAGAGAGAAAGAAAAAGAAAGAAAGAAAGAAAGAAAGAAAGAAAGAAAGAAAGAAAGAAAGAAAGAAAGAAAGAAAGAAAGAAAGAAAGAAAGAAAGAAAGAAAGAAAGAAAGAAAGAAAGAAAGAAAGAAAGAAAGAAGAAATTGCATATTTAACAGGGAAGTGTTACTAAGTAATTTCACTGCTGTATGGACTGCTTTCAGCAAGGAGATTAACCTAAGCAAAATATGTATGTTGACATATGTTGACATTAGAACTGAGTTAACTGATACATAGTGGGTGTGAACACTGCGGTGCAGCTCCCCAAAACACTATGCACGTGGACGCATTTATTGCTTTACAACCTTCATTTCAGATTCCTTGTGATGACAAAGTCAACCATGCGCATAAATATGTGTGGGACTAAAGCCGAATGATAGAGGGAAAATAGTGAGCATGTCATATACTTGTCCAATTAAGAAACAGAAATTAAAGGAAAGAAAATTGAGATTGAAAATCAAGAAAGCCTGTGTCACAGTTAATACCTGAACTATTTTCCCTGAGTGACTAGCAAACTTTCGTTGTTTGGGTCTTAAAACCAAGAAACTACTGATAAAACCAGAGGCTCAAACAACACACCCTAAACACGTTAGGCATTCTCTGACCATAATGCCTGTACCCAGATGTGTGACTCCAGAGCAGACAAGTGCAGTAATTTACAGAGTGCTTGGCAAGAACTACAGAGGCTGCAGGTCGTGTGGGCGCTGAAGCAGTGCAGTGGTTCGCACTGCTGGTCTGGGAACTTAGCTTGAGCCATAATCCTCATCGCACCTACCCTTAAGTGGTTTCCAGATATGTTTGATTTAGGATACTTAACATTCTGAGGCTGCCCTATTGAAATAGAAAAATGAGCTGAGAGAGAGCTCTGTGGACAAATAAATATCCCCTTATTTCCATACGTGTAGTGATGTCACTGAGGAGTCAGCAAAAAAAAAAGACCTGCTTACTGACTACTTATTTTGTGGATTTTTTCAAGCTGAGTTTTAAACAGGAATGATCACACAAACTAAACCTGTGCATACAGCTCAAATTTTGAAAACACACTTTCAGAAGATATGCATATTTCATTTCCTATTTTCTTACAATGCTCAGCTGACACGTGAGCTTTAAAGCTGCTTACCTCAGGGGAAAGAGTGCTGCCTAAATTTCCTCACCGCATTAGAGGGATCTTTTGTAACAAAATAGAGCAGAGCATGCACTGTGCTGCTGCCCATCACTCACTCCTGTTTCCAGCGTGGGAATGCTGTGAGGACCATGTGTTACAGCTGCTTTGTCCTACGAGGTAGCTTAAAGAGGGATATAATCCAGCCATAAATTCACAACAAAGAATCCCCTGCTGTAGAGGAACGCTGCTGGATATAAATGTGTCACAGTCAATCTGTGCAGGGACATAAAAGCATGCTGGAGGAGAGGGAGCAGGATGGATGCAGGAGGTGGGGGTATGCTGTGCACCTCCTGCACTGCAGCTGTGTACCAGGTTGTGCTGCTGACCGAAGCACATCCCGTGCCTGCAGCTTCTCTGGCTCTCCAGAGGCAGAAAGGGCAGGCTGAGGGAACCATTTCCTGCAGACCCAGAGGTCTGGGAACTGAGGACTCCTCCTCTGCTTGCTTTTTCCTTTTAGTCCTTGTGTTCTTTAAAAAATAGCTCTTCCCATCATTCATGGCTTATATGCCAATTATGTGTATGCCAAAATTCCTATTTCAGTGATATCTTTGTAACTCCCAAATTTTCAGCAACATCATCTAGGAAATAGCTTCAAGCACTGTAAATTTGTTCTGAAGCTGAGTTAGTGCAGCTTCACGATCCTCTGTGGTAGAGCATCAGGTATTGATCCAGCTGTTACATATCTCTTCAGATGAAGAAATTTTAAACCATGAAGGAGCTGACAGTGGTTATGGCTGGGCGGCCACAAAGAGGATCCAGGGAGAAGCAGCAATTACTGATCAGCCAGCATAGGGCAACCTGAACAACCCTGCTAAGCAGAGCTGTGGTGCATGCTCCAGCATCTGGGGATGGAGAACATTGGATTCCCCTGGAGACAGCTGGAGCAACCGTCTGCTTCTTATTTTGCTAAGCTGCTTCACCACAGTTGGAGATGGATCTTGAGTAGGTATCACTAGTACCCAGCCTCTCTGTCAAAAGTACGACTGCTGTCAGCATTTTGTAAGCTTGATTTGGCCTCCTCTGAGTACACAAAATCATGTTTGCTCTACGTTGATAATTTTCAACATGGTTATCTACCTTCTAGATTGCATTTGACTGGGAGATACCTCTGACAATGGGAGTAATAGAGGATTACTTAACAATAGAGGAGTCAGCAAAGGAGCAACAGGTGCTCACAGTCCTGGCACTTGTTCATGGTGTGCACCTGGAAGTTAAATTAAAACTGGAGGTTTGTGCTTCTTATCAGGTCCTACTGCAGTCAGAAGTCTAAGCCCACTCAGCTGACATCTTTATACACTAAGGAACATTTTAACAACCTGTTTAAATGCAGCAGGACTTTTTGCAGATTTTGTTCCGAAGACCACTGACACAGTTTAGCATTTCATCAGCAGTGTTCAGAGCTCAGTATTTTCCCTTGTTCAGAGAGAACAAGTTTTGACTTCAGCTACTGTGCCACCGAGGTATGCTGTGATAAGAAGGACTATATTCTCATGGCCAGAGCAGGGGAGGCACTTCAGGTTGCTGACACTGTCAGAACTGCAGAGGTACGTCTCCCAAATAACTTCTCCTGTAGGATTCGTAAAGAGATCTAAAACAAGCCCCACAAAAGCAGATCTCTTGTGCTTTGAGGAAATGTGATTCGTCGTCCATTTTTACATTCCAAACTAAGTGCAGCAGCCCATAAGGCTTATCCAGCTCAGGTTCTGCAGCTTACATAGGAGAGCTAGGCACTTGGTGGTAAGAGGTGTTTTTCAGCTCTTAGCACTTCTAACAAAGACCCTATCATTTAAAAAGTTTATGCAGAGGCATCTTGGGAGGGGGGATTTTTTTACCTCTGCTTTAGATAAGATGCTGCCCAGAGACTAGATGTGTGAAGAGGCACAGGTCAGTTGGGCTGTCTGACATAGAAAAGTCATTAAAGAGTCACGGACAAAGTAGAGGCACTAAGGCTGCTGCTAAGAGCTGGAGCACACCCCCTTCTGCCCATACAACAATCATTACTCTTATCAGGTGCTGGCATTAGTTCCCATATTTTGTGGCGGAAGATATTACATTTGCAAAGACCTTCCTCATGGCAGATGAGGGCAAAGGAAAGGGTTTTTTTCTCCTTGCTTCTGCCTCCTGATTAATTCAAAATGTATCTTGCTGCCTTTTTCCTTTGGTTCCCTTGAGATGCTCTCCCTCTCTGGAAGTGATTGCCAAGTGCTAGCAAAAAAGACCACTGTGGATGGTGGTGGTCTTTTCTCACTGTGCCTCTGTTCATTTTCTCTTGCACTGAGGAAGAAGATTCATAACACTAAACTGAATGAAACTGTCTTAGGGGTAACTGAGGAATTTATCACAGGTAAATTCATGCTAGACCCACAAAAATGCCCTTTCTATTAAGAACTAAAGTTACAGCATGCTGCGTAAAGCTTTATCTGCGTTTGCCTTCATTTTCCTGTTTGTCCCTCTAGCACAAGAAAACACTGACAAAAATATGGAAAGAAGCCACATATTTTGCCTTCAAAAGGCAAGTGTAAATGTTGTCATAGCAACAGAGGAAAGCAGAATGATACTTTATAAAGTTGGTGGTGGCGAAATAAGGGAGGGAGGAAGAATTAGGGTTTTACATAACAGGCAAAAAATGGCAGTGCACAAACAGAGTATGACACGTGACTTCTTCAGCTAGTTGCAGAGAAGTTTGCTTGTGTCTTAAATGCAAGCAGTTACAGTGCAGCAGGTAGCATATCTAAACAAATCAGAATATGTTCATCTCTTGTGTCTTGACAGACACCCGATAAGCCAGGACCAGACAGACCCTGAGCTTACACAGCTCTATTCCTGGAAAAGAGAGGCTGATGAATCACAGCCCCTTTATTTGCTATAAGCAGCTTGTGTCATCCCACAGCACTGTCAAGATTTGAAAGGTTCCACTGAAACTGCTAGCTATTACACAGAGATATTGAAAAGGCAAAAAGCTAGAGGGGCAGATATTAGTGTCAGTCTCACACCTTCATTCTGAAGCCTTTTCTTCTCTGCTGTAAGACATGGCCTGTTCTGGTGTCCCAAAGCTGAGTTTTTAGTCATTTCTTCAAAGAAATTAATAAAAATGACTTCAGTATGAAAACCAGAAAGGAAAAACTAAATAAATACCCATGTAGCAGTATTACAGGTATTTTCAACAGTTTTGCTCTTATTCATTAAGAAAGAACTATATTTATTTTTTTTCCAAAATGTGGTTCAAGGACCTTGACTTCTTTGCCTGCCCCATGTGCGGTGGCTGCAGAGCTGCTGCTGGCCACACACCCAGCACTGAGTGCAGGCTCTGCTTCACAGGGCTGTGTGAATGCCATCGGAAATGCCACTGCAGCTTGTTGTTTAAATATATCATCCATCTGAGGACAACTCATTCCCAGGACTTTATATAACCTGCGAATACTACAAAGGGAATATTTTTAATGTAGCTGCAGTTTGCTTGAGTATCATGGAGCAAGAGGAATGTCATAATCAGCTGCTCTCCCTGCTCCTGAAGCCCCTACCGTAGACACAGATAATACTACTCAAGAGGGAAAGAAAGCTGTGTGCTCATTTGGAGCTGGCAAATAGCACATCAGTTCCAAATTTATGAAGGTGAAAAGCTGTACAAAAATAGATACTTTTTTATCTGTCATATATACACAAATAAAAAGCTGCTGCTAAATGCCTTGGAAACAAAGAGAGAGAAATATCTTTGCAAGTAAATCTTTCAGGATGCTTTTGTGTCTGACTGTACTCCTGTCTCACCAGAGAATTTCTGCAGGATGTAGATCCCTGTAAAGCAACAAGGGTCATGAAAGGACCTGGCAGACCCACCAGGATCTCTCTAGATGCAGAGGTCCTGGCCCTCTGGCAGTGCAGCTATCCACATGAGCAGGCAAGTAAAGCTGCAACAACCAGAGGGCTGTGGATGCCTTAGCTATAACAACTTTCCATTTCCCTTCTCGCTCTGCAGATAATAAAAGGTGATATTGAAGCAGAACCAACACAACAGAAGTGCAAAAATTAATAGCACGGTGATCATGCTTCCCTTTTGCAAACATAACAACACAGCTGTAAAACAGCACATAGTATAGGAAGTGTAGAAACATTGGCAAGAACTTTGTTCACCTAACAGAAAAAGACTATGATCAGATCCCCTAGAAATTCAAGAATTCCCTGTCTTACTCCCTTTTTTAAATGTAAACAAATTTATTCTTCATTAGCACTAAAATAGATTGTGGAAATTAATTTTACTGAACTATTTTCTGGTGTGACCAAGATCAGATGCCAGTTTACAGTCGTGAGCTGGATCACAGGCACAAATTAGCCCGTGATCACCGGAAAGAACAAGGCTGCTACTGGTTCAAATGCATCGTGGGAATTTAAACATTCACTGTGACAAATCAGCATGAATTCGTCTCAGCTCACTTGTCTCCTGGTTTGGGGGGATGTGGAGGAGAAAAAGGTGTTGACGGAGGCTGCATCAACAGTGCGGGACTACTGCAAGGTTGAACTAATGAACGCACAAGAGCAAGGAGCCTGCAGGTGGAAAGACAGATGGGGGCAAGCAGATGGAATGTCCCTCACAAATCTGATTTACCAGCACAACCACACTCACCCAATGCATTTCTAATGACAGCACTCCTCAAAGAGGTTTGTTTGCCACGTTAAATCACGATTCATGCAAACACAGCTGTTTCCCGGGGAACACGCACACCTAGTGACTGGCCAGGCTCACTACCCTCAGCCAGTGCCACAGCACAGTGAAGCCCTGCAGAGCTCCTGACTCTAAGGCACCCTCTCACAGTGTGCTCAGTGCTGACCAAATTCCTGCACGTACAAACAAGCTGTAAGCAGCTCTCCGGTTCTCACGAGCGAGCTGCTGGTGCTGAGCTCCTGGTGTGCACAACAGCATCAGGTCTGCTGCTAAGAAACGTGCTCACTTGCTAAGTGCTTTCCAGCCCCTCAGCATCAGAGCAGATCTGGAGCATCTGGTCTGGGTCCCAACTCAGGTGAGCTACAAATGATATCTCACAAGCATGGCAGGACTCTTTCTCACACCATTGCAGGCCAAAACACAGCAACAGCAACAACGAAACAAAACAAAAAGAGAAGTGAAAACCAAACTAGCCCTCTACTCCTCCCTCTGTCCCAGCCTCAGATTGTCCCACTTGGTTTCCATGTAAACAGTGGGCAAGGCTGTGAGTAAATGTTTATTAGGAGCTGTTTAATTCCCCAGATCTTACAATTCTAAGATTTGCACTTATCAGTTTCAAGCAGGGGTTTGCTATCAATTCATGCTTGATTCTGAAACTTGCTCAGAAAATTAGAATAAAAAGGGGCTTTCTTGTAAAAGCTCTGGAAATGGAACCAGACAAGTCTTTTTTAAACTTCACCATGGGTTCCCAAACTAGAGCCACATACAGAGGAGGTCTCTGGCAGAGAGATAAGGGTTGCTACCACCAGCCATAGCTTTGTGTATGTTTGGCTATGATT
Organism: Chrysolophus pictus; assembly: GCA_037305975.1. Classification (NCBI taxonomy): domain Eukaryota; kingdom Metazoa; phylum Chordata; class Aves; order Galliformes; family Phasianidae; genus Chrysolophus; species Chrysolophus pictus. The sequence continues at coordinate 23,130,785 of CM074582.1, forward strand.
TTGAAAACATGATCATGTTGAGAAGATGTATCTCTTCCATAAATTCAGTTTGAAACTGTTTCTAAAATTGCTAAGAAAACCAACTTACAGCCAAAACAGCAAGGCTGAAAGAGAGGACAAAAAGCAAGTTCATTGTTTACACCTTCTCGAATGTAGTGGTAATTCTCAAGCAGTGTACAGCAAACGCCTTTTACTGCTACTCAATGCTTGTGGCAGGTGAGTGTTCTGCCCTCTGGAGCTGCCGTTCAGGTGCCACAGGTTGCACAGTCGGCACGAGGTGCCCAGAGCTGTTGAGGTCTCAGGCTGCAGCAATGCAGCCCTGCCTGCAGCTCAGCAGCCACTATGCCAGGCAGAGTGAGCCAGAGGAAACCTGTTCCCACCCCATTAGCCATGTGAGGCTTAATTGGTTTTTCTTGTAGCAATACCAAATATCTTTGTAAACAGCATGTTCAGACTGTTACACGCAAACGTACACGTGATGCCTTTATGAAATATGCAAAATATGATGTGCTGCGCTATGATCTGAACAACATGTGTATTTGAAAGCCTTTTCCATGCTTTGGTTCGGGTACTGAACATTTCTGACAGTTTGTTTGAGGTAAACAGATCCAATCTGTCAGCATGATTCACAAGCAGCACATCTGACAAGTACGACTTACTTGCAGCAGGCTGGTGTGTTTTCAGAGCACTTGCCTTCTTTGCAGTTAGTAAATTACTGCAGGGCAAAGCAAACACAAAAGGAAATAACAAAAGGAATGATGGATTTGATCACGTTACAGAGGAAGTGAGTGATGAAGAGAATGCTTTACCTAGCATAAACACCTGGAAAGCAGAGAGTTTGTCTCAGCTGCATCAGAAGTGTGATCCAGAAGCCCCATGCTGTGTACAGGCTCTGTAACAAGACATTGTCATCACATACTGTCCCACATTCCCTTTCATATGGATTTCCCTGATTAAGTTTCTGCTTCGACAGCTTTTGAACAGTAACACCCTTCACTTTTTGCCTCTGAACTTCCTCCCTCAAAAGGTGCAAATTACGGCTTTACTGTGGCTTGATAGAGGTGCAAATAAGCACAACATAGCCAAACTGGGACAATCTTAAAGTAGTAAAATATTGGGGCTGAATCCTGTTGAAAGATATACACATATATTTGACGAGTTGGGGCTAAAGGGTGGGAAATGTGCGTGCAAATTTTCCAGGCAGCGTGAAGTGCTGTGTTTGCACAACCTGTGAATGTGGCAAGGCTGAGGATGGCAATGGAAGGAACAATCTAAGACTGTCTATATTGGAGAATGAAACTTCTTTTGGTGGCAATTGCTACAAGCAAAGAATGGTTCTTTCCTTACTTCACTTGGCTAGGACAAGTAAAGTCCTCACAGAGTAAATGTGAAAGTCTGGGTACCTACTTCTGAACTCACTTTGACTTCTCATTCTCAGTATTGTAGAAACTGTGCCCGATTCAAGCAGCACCACTTGTACCTACTGTTATATGGAACAGTTAACCACTTCCTTGACCACAACTTATCACTAGTTGTTTATCACAAGCACACATAAAACTATCAGTACTGTATTGCAACTTCTTGGTGCTAAAAGGCAAAAGAAGAGAAGTAGAGGCACATTTTCTTCTGTGTTTTCTTTAGAGGCAGTTTTAGAAATGGGTTAAAAGAAATTGATAGTTTCTGAGGCTTTGTTTCTGTATCTTTGCATTATCTGTTTTTGATTGTCAAAACTACTGTCTAACTACAACGTAAGTTAGAATATAAGAATCCAACAAGAGCCCATGTGTCCTTGTCTGCACTCCTGAAGGAACAAACTATCCAACACATTCAGTTACATGCTATACACGCAATTTTCACTTGCACAGAAACGGAAGAAAAATCCATTTTCAGGGTCAAATTCTTGATGTTTAGTGCAAGTGAAAGGGGACATCTGCTTTGGTTTGAAAGGAACAGGTTCTCATCCAACCTTTTCCCCTACAAAATTTTCTTTTCTTAAAGAGCCTTGGAAAGGGCTGTCTCACTCTCGCTGTGAAACACAGGGCCCTGCTGCAAGGTGCCTACTGACAAAGCTGGAAGGAGTCTGTCTGGAAGGGAAAGGTAAACAAGAGGCTTTCTGATGTTTTCAAGTGACTGCATTATGCTACTTTTCCTCTGCTCAAAAATTTATCATAGGATTAGAACACCTTCTAAAAATGTTAGAAAACTGGATGAAACTGCAGGCATTCTTTATGTTAAGTTTAATCCTTCACTTGTGTTCTTGAACATGTGTCTGTTTTCACTTGCTGGTTTAGGCTAGTCTAATGAAAGACACTGGCTCTGCCTGCAAAATCCACTTGTCCTGTATTACTGTGCTTTCACGGCTGAGTATAACAGCAGTGTTGCTGCCGGAGCTTTATTCCAGAGCCAAGAGTCTCTCTGCACTGCCCTGTGCCCTGCCCAGATGGAAGCCCCGGTGCTGCAGTTGAGCTCATTGCCCACAAGAGCCAGTCAGGCCTCCAGCGCATGGCATGGGGTGGGAGAGAGCTTGCACGGAAACGCTGCCGTGTTAAACCTGATAAAATAAAGCTGTGGGCAGAGAAAAAAAATCCACACTGTGTACTTCAAGAGTTCCTTCACATTTCTGGTGCATACATGCTGCTTGAAGATAGATTAGGCTTTCCTTCAAGGGAAGGGCTTGGGTTTACAGTTCTCAGTCACAAACATAAACTGACCACAACATGGTACTACTTACTTTCTACATTTAATTCAGCCTACTGCAGTGGTTGTGGGTGCTCCTGTACTCAGTGGTGTGGCCAGCTGGGCTCCCTCAGGCATTTTTAAGGCTTCTTTTCTCTTCAAAATTCAGAGTGGAAAATAGAGCACTGGGCTATGCTTAATGGTCAAGTACTACAATCCAGCTAATGTAAAGGAAATCAAAATCTTTTCCCTCCCATTCTTAATAAACTTCAGCTCCTTACTTCATAGAGATAAGAAATGAGCAGGACAAAATGGATGCTCTGCTAAGGCAGCATTTGTGTGAGCAGAGCTGTCCCCACTTTCACATGCAATACAGAAAATTCTGGTGCCTTCCATAACCTAGTAGATATTTTTAATTCTTTTCTTTTGTTCACTGTGTGTATCGAGGAAGCTACACCTGCAGCCTGACACCAGGTTACAGAGCATCACGTGACGTGATCCATTTTGACACATCCAGATGTAGCACGATGCACATGTCACAAGACATAATGCAAAGCAGAGACATTTAATTTTTCAGCTCATAAATATCCACAGGTGGCTGAGGCCTTCCTTGCACACACCCCATTGCCACCGATGCAAGAAGGCAGGATGAGGATGTGCCGTGTCCCTCTGTGGCCTTACAAGAGTAGCTGCAGCACAGCCAGGAGCCTAATGCTCCCCAGTACGGCATGTGCAGCTCAGTGCCAGGTTGCCACGTGCACTCCGTTACAGCAAAATGAGGTTGCAGCAGTTATCAGCACCCAGCAGTCAGGTTGCCACTGCACTCGCTGGGTGCTGCAATGCCTCTGGGCGTATCTGCAACTCGGTCTGGGGCTGTGGGGTCAGGCAGGCAGGGATGGGGCAGGCTGCAACAGAGGCAGGCAGGAGCAGGTACAATTTGGTTGCTCCAGCCTGTGCAGCCTCAAACAGCGTAGAATCTCAGCACCTTACTTATATTGCTTCCCGCCATGGAGCAAGAACAATAAGAGTGTGTTAAGATGGAAAAACCTCCACACATTTTTTTCCTTCAGGTACCAAGCTTAAAGCCTAGAGCCAGAAGTGGAAACTGCCAGGTGGGCACACTGCAGTGTTATTCTCTTTAATAGAAAAAGTGAGGCAAAACAAATCCTTGTCAGCATTTGTTATAGGTTAACAACTGTACAAGCAGTGCAATATAAACAAAACCATTCTGCAGAGACTGAATTTGTGGTATTTATTTCTTACCGAGCACGCCAACATACTGAGGGGAGGGAGGAGCTTTGATGACTGGCAACGTAACTAACAGCACCAGTGGTGGCCATTGCTTTACTCCACTTTCCTTTCCCCCTGAGGGTGATGAGATACAAGGTTGCACTTATGAGCACACGAAATGCAATTTCTGTTGGTAGCCAGGCCACTGGCTGAAGCTGGAAAGCTGTCCCATATGCAGCACAATGCCTCTCTCTGTCCCCTCCAGCCATCTCAGAATTCCCCTTCCCTGTGCTTCCCAGCTATAATGCTTTATTAACCAACTTTCAGTATGCATAGAAGTGACAGCAGAGGCTGCTAAATTTTTCAGACTGAAGGCTTTCCAGCTAACACAGCCTGAGCACTGCCAGCCTACAGCTTCCCGCTGCTGTGAGTGGGCACAGACCATGGCAGATCCATTTGTGAGCTTGATACCAGGCCTGAATTGTATGGAAAGTACATCTGAAGCCATTTCTGTAGAGATGTTAAACTAGAAAAAACAGAACACTGCACTTAGTCTGAAGAAATAGAGATTCCACTTTGGTGACATACTGAATGTGACTCCATCCAAATTAAAAGTAGATTAAATATTACAGTGGATAATCAGTTATTTTGAAGGAGCATTCATTAGCTTCCAGTAAAATCAGAGAGAAAAAAATGTATTTTCCCTGTTTATTTTCCCTGGACTACTAGGGTGACTTAGATGGCTCTGCAATAATCAGACAAGGATTCCAAGATTTAGAACAGAAACAAAACCTGCAGACAGCTGGAAACAGAACTTCTAGCCTTAGCTGAACTGGAACCAAAGCAGCTGCTCCTTGACTTTATAAGGAATAGATTGAGCCCCTCTCAGAAGAGAGCTGAGCGGATGATACAAACATTGCCCATCGCTTTGTTTGAGTTGAGTTGAACCAGTGAGCTTTCTTTCAGTTAGTACAACAGACAGTGAAAGTGCACTACCATCCACACAGCAAGTGCAGTATGTAGGGAGAGAGATTTAAGAATGATTCACTGGAGTTTTTAATTTGTCAAATTTTGCAGGAATTGAAAGGAGGCCACAAAAGTTCTTTAAGCACATTCTATCTGCCTCTAATTTAAAACATTTCCTTTGAATGTTTTCAATGATCAGCCATCAGTTGATAAGGAATGACCCATCTTAACTCTGGTACATTCAGCAGACTTTCTGTTGTGAATATCCTTTCATTTTTTTTAGTGGACAGCATCAGAAACACTCCATTCCTTGCTCCTAGATTTTTATTCATGCGACCCTACAAGCATGCTCTTCCCTCAAAATCTAGCAGATGAAAGCCAATACACCCAGGGCTAGGACAATTCCTGTAGAAAGGATTTTTGTTTTACGCAGGAAGTAACATTAGTCTGTAAATCTCTTCTTTGTTGTCAGAGATGTTTCCCATATGCATGTGAGGACATTTTAATTTCCATATGTCTTGAGATAATTTGTCAGTGTCTGATCCAGGGCATCTGATACTACACAACCAAACGTTAGATAGGATGTTTATACATTTCTGTCTTGTGAAATGCTTCAAGTGCACTTTCATCTAACAATGCAAATGTTTTTCTTTGCTTGCAACACAATTCTACTTAATTTAGAGTACCATCTTCTTTCTGGATTAAAGTCTTTTTTACATTATTCAAGGAAACTTTTCAAAGCTCACAAATGACTTTGTGCTTCCAAAGGTATTTCAACCTTGGAGTTTTGACAGGAAATTTATCACCTTAAATACACTTAGAACATTTTTGTAGAATACTACATTTTGAATGATGAGAAATGAATACCAACACAACCGTTTCAGCCATAAAGAACATGATCTTCACAGAGTTTTAAAAGAAAAGAATGCCTGTCAAATTTTAAGTGAAGCAACTAATACACTGTACTTGATCTGTAGATGCAATATGAATTGGTAAATTATTTTGAGCAACGATTCAAAAATGCTGAGGAAAGAAAACCTGTAAGCATACAAAAATGCACAGTTGCAATCCATAACATGAAAAAACCTTCTCTTCTTTTAAAAAGATATTCTAAACTGATATCAAACTTGTTGATTTGTTAACAGATCTGAGCTATTCCTGGGACTACAATTTAAGAAAAGATTTATGTTTTGCTGGAAAACATCACAGCTGTTGAGAAGAAAAAAGTTGTCAAGATCCTGCTTTAAAGTGTCCAATGGGAATCAAAAGGAGATAGAAAATCAGACAATCCCAGGACATATGCCACGATCACAGTCTGAGACGTCTTGACAGTCCCAAGAGTGAATGTGTGAGGAGAGGACACCAGGGAAAAGGTGACAATTGAACAAATGAAGATGAATGGTAGAAAGCCATAGAAATCTGGTTACTGGCATATGGTGTAAAAAGATGAATTTGGATTTTCAGTATCCAAAATCAAGGCAAATTCAGAGAGAACTAGTGTTAGGCAGCATAGATCTTACTTTTACTAGAGCTGCTTCCAAGAACGTAAGAACCATCTTAATGCAGTAAAATAGTCATAGCCATAAAGAAGTCAACACAAAACCTAATCATATGAATATAATTCATACACTGAAATTCAGTGGTGATAAAAGTACACACTAGCTAAAGAAGTGACCTTCTTGGCAATCTGTGCTCTTTTAGAAAGAACCAGAGCATGTCCCGGAACCTTTGCTTGCTTCACACGCTGCTTTGTAGTTTGAAGGAGCCTTTCATCTCTATCATCTCTTAATTTAACTAGTCATTAGAGTAGTAACTCCAAAACAATACTTTCATTTTTTGGTTATTAATCCATTTATTTTCTTCTTCTGAACTTGACACTTCTTTTAATAACTTTTGTTTTTAGAGGAACATTGGCCCCAGTGCAGCTATCTCTCTGAGCGCAGAGAAGCCTGGGACTATAAATAGCAAAGGCTTATCCTGCTTGTAGACTTATCTGTTTTCTCCATGGATTCCTGAGGCAGTTCTGTTGGTGGTTCTGGAGGTGCCCTTGGGTTTGGTAGTAGTGAAGCCACAATGATTGTCTGGGCCCCTTTAGCCTTCCAGCTCCAATTTCTGTTAGTGTATCCCAGATTCTGAGCAATTTAAACACTTTGGAAAAGAAGATACGGCTTATACTGTTTTCAAGATCCAAATTTTGTTTTTCAATAGGCATCTAAAGGCTGCAGTTTACAGGATTTCAGGAGCTAAATCACTAAGGCCAAAGAATGTAAAGCCACAGGTAGTACATGAAAGAGATGACATCAACAGAAAAAGTAGAGCCATGATGTTCATATTCAAGCTGTACATATTTTTTCTTTTTGGGTCACATACATGAAATACTCTGTCCAAACTGTGCCATGCTAAGAATGAGGGTACAATCAAACATAGCTAATGCTATTTCTGCAATTCCAGAGTCTTACAGTCTTCAGCAAGACTGTGGCGTACTGAAGACAAGGAGTGGTTCAGCTTCATAAAAGACAGCTTGACATTTTCAGAACCTCGGGAAATATTTGAGTTTTTTGTCATGTTCCAAGTTGCAGCACTGTGGCGTCTGTTCGAAAAGAAGCTCCACACATTCATTATGCCATTGTGCAGTCTGATAATAAATATGCAGAGAAATGCTATCTGTTTAATCTTCGTAGGCATTCAAACCTTGTGTAATACTCTGTAGAAATAACAGGGCTGAATAAAGATTATTTTTTTTTGTACTGCAGGAAAAGAAAGCAATTCTCATAGCAGCTGTTGTAATCTTGGTCGTAAAAGCAGGAGAGTTTGTGCAGATGCTCCAGTCTTGGGAGCCATAGAGGCAGATGTATCAGAGGAAATACCAATACATGCCTTTGCATATTTTCTTCTTAATAATCGCAGCTGCAGTAGCACCTAATTTTCTCTCCATCACACTTTTGTTTCACCATAACTTCCTGTAGCATATCAACACCAGCCAATTTCTCTGTACAGTAAAGTAGCAGTACTGGCTCACATCCACATCATTCTAATCAGATTTTTTGCCAGTGAAGGACGAAATGGACACAAGCAGTTCAGATACTGCACTTAACTGCACAGCTAAGGAAACAGGTCGGGGGTATGCGTTGTGATTTTTCATACCAAAAAAGACAAAAGCAGTTTTGCATGATGAAACGGAAAAAAAATAACCTCTTGGAATTACATAGATTGCAATTGTTTCACAGGTCTGGGCTAAGGTCAAGAAACTGCTAATGTCTAGAAATGTGTGTATGAATAACTGTTAATTTCTTTAACATAGGATGTGTATTGTTACCTTTCTGTAAGAAGATGGGACAGTCAAACAATCAGCAAAGTTGGATCCAGGTTCAATTAATTCTTCTTATCTACAGGAATGGATAACTCAGGAAAATGACATTCAGCGCACTTATTCTGATACAAATTCCCATGTTTTGTGACTTGTAGGCATCTCAAAAAAAGTGTATTTCAGGAGAAGAGTTTTGAAGATGATGATCTAAATTAACTCCTACCTCCAGAAGGAGGAATTGTAAAAACAAAAAGTATATGGAAGAATTCACTACAAGAGAACAGTAGAAGACTAGAAAGTGGGATAGGAAGAGCAGCAAGGAGAAGATTAGGAGGAGGGAGGACAGATGATCCTTGCCAGTGGGTAGAAGTGAGTGCCATGCTCTCATCATGGTCCAAATTTCCATTTCACCCCTTCGATGACTTCTCACACGCTTTTTGTTTCAATCACACATTTTGTAAATAGAAACCATGTTTTAATTAACTTATGGGAAAAGGCTAAAGAAAAAATAACTGATCCTTGATTTTTTTTTAGGTGAATTTTCAGAACAGATTATACAACAAATTTAACACCATGCCTGCCAGCACAGTATATAAAGATGTCAATGTAGTGTACAAAGTAACATAACTAATATCTACTGCATGCTGTTCTTTTTGTTGTTGTTTTCTCCCTAATGGAAAAAAAAAAAGAGTGCTTGGGAGTTTTCTTTTCTTTTCTTTTTTCCCGTTTAAATAAAACATGTCTGTCCTACCATATCTGTGTTAGAGGAGACAGGTCACAGAGCTGCACTTTTCCCTTGAGAGGAGGACAGCAGTGTCTGCAGTGACTGTTCTGCTCGGTGGGGATTTGTCCTGTATGTAATCTGGGATTACTCAGAGCAGTTCTGTTTTCTGCATAAATGAACTTTTACCCTGTGGTTAGGATTTCTGCTGTCAGCCTCTGGCCTCTTCCTGAGTTTTCCACAGAGAAAGGGAAGGTGGTGAGAGGGGAGCAGAGTGTTCTTGATGAGTGTTTAGGGGACCACGATCCTCCACTCTTTGTCACTGTTTCCTAAAAACTCTTAGTTTCATGCCCAGATGTGATTGCTGTTTTCCATGCAGACACTTATCCAAGATGCGGCCACTATTTTTTAGCACTGAACACATTCCTCTACCAACTAGAGACAGCAGGAAGTTTTACTTGAATGACTAATACAACCACTAATTCATACACAAGGGCCATTAAGAAAAGTAGACAGCAAATTCTCGAACAATCTCCTTCATTGATCAGCATCACCTCTTTCTCTGAAGTCTATTTTCAACTAGATATTTTTGGCCTATCACCTGTTCTTGTCCAAGCATTGAGGTCAACCAGGATTGTTGGCCTATATGGTTTATTTGATATAAACTGTGTAAGTTTCTGTCAGTACTTGCTCTTATGGCAATCTCATGAGATTTCTTGTGGGCTGCTTGAAGATGTTGATTTGAACCTGAGAATACATTAATCATTGTAAAACTGTAAAAATACGCATGACACACACAATTAGTGGTGGGTTAATCAGTTTGCCAAAAAAAAAGCAACATCTAAATCACCTGCAACCATTTAAACTGTTTTGCCTACTGACTAGATTAGTTAAAGGATTATTCAGAGTGAAATGGAAAGTAGAAGTAAAATTTAAATCAATAAGAGCCCTGGAAAACTACTACCTGTGAAGTACTGGGGGGTGGGAAGAATTTCTCAGCAGAACAGAGAGAGGTTTCACCTGAAAATCAGAAAAGTCTGTGTAATTCAGTACGAAAGATTCATGGTCAGGCTGCCGTGGTCTGATCAACCTGGAGCAAAACTCTGGCAATTATTTCTAATTGAAAACTTTACAGAGAAGTTAACAATTTCTAGGCTGAATAACATTTGCTGAGATTTTTCATTGGAAAAATAATGTCATTCTACTTGATCACATTCCTGGCTAATGCCACTTTCACCTGGGAGAAGCCTAGATTTCCCAGAAAAGAAAAAGAGTTGGATGGGCTGGAAAACAGTATTTCCATGTGTGTCTCAGGTGGATAAACTTGCCCAATACCATCATTTCTACATAAATGTGCATGAGCCTCTTCTACTGACCCTGTTTAAATTATCTCTCAAAACAAAATTACTCATGATATGTAAGTAATTCTCAGATATTTTTTTCTTACATTTTATTTTACTGCCCATTGATGAATCTATAGTGGAAAGCACACACCTGAACTGCTACATCATTACATGAAATGACTTCAAGAAATAGGTGCTTCCAAGAACAAGAAAAACCAGCATGCCAGTTTTTCAGCTATTTGTTGTATTAGCTATGATGTCTTGGCTAGTCACTGATTGAAGAGTAGTACTACAGAAAATATACACTTCTGGAAGACAGCCCATTAAAAACATTTTAGTTCATCAGAAAATACTGTGCTTTTTCTTCTGTTCTTTTCAAATACGTTATTAGATAAAGTGCCTGTAATTAGATAAATTCATGTAATGCAATGCATTACAATAATGAGACGATGATAGTCTCAGGCTCATAGCTAAAGTCTATAGTCATAGACTATACCTATTTTCATTTCAGAAATGACTTAACAGCTCAGTTCATGTCTTTTCCAGCTGCAACTGTGCAGCTGAATGGGGATAAAACAGATGTTCATAATATAAAAACATCCTATGATAGTTCACGAACTCAAAATGTGGATGGTAGGAGAGTAGTCTGTTCCTATAATACATGAGAAATGCCACCATCAAATGCAATTTGAGATTCAGGTCAAAAATTGTTTTACTGCAGAACTGTTCTAGGGGCTCTTCCCAGTATAAAGGCAAATCTCAGGACATAGAATCATACATTTTCATTGACCCTGAAGTTGGTATTATTTTACTTTACAAAAATGTGCATATACATGCCATTTTCTCTTACATCGATCTCTAAAATGTCTGTGATGAGGTTTTTTTTTCCTAAACTCAATTGGATTGTACACTTATTCTAGTTATTATTGTTATAGCTCAGGTTCAGAAAAGGAAGTTAAAATTAAAATGAATTTCCTTCCAAATCTTTACATACACAAGCTTTTGGATACCATGGTCACTTACATTTTAAAGTCAGTGATGTGAGATGTCACAAAAGCAAGCTGTTAACAGTAGCACGATAAGTAACTTCGGCCCGGGCTCAGATATACAATTCAGAAGCACTGGATGGTTACTCTTCCTGTGGACCTTCCTTTTCCTTATTTGAAAATCAGAAAGTATGAAATCAGAAAGAGATGATTTCTTTTTCAATGAACTGTATTTACAATGAAAAAATTACAACAGTAAAATCTGGGTGATTCCACCAGGGTCATGTTGGAGACTTGCATGGGCAGAAAAACAATGGCTATCTGCCAAATCCCAGCCGCATTTTCATGTGGCTTCCAAAGCCATCTGCATTAGGCATCCCCACATCTGCCATTACAGGAAGACAGTCTTTTAGTGCTGTGAGGGTGTTCCTCAAGACTCTGCAGTCTCTTTGGGGCATACCAGTCTGCAGGCCACATAGTCATTGTTCTGTCAGTCTCTTCAGACAAGCCCCATGCTGCTTCAGGTTTCCTGCTTCAGATAGCAGACACACTGCTTTACTGTTTTACTTAGCACGTTTACCTAAGTTCCAATTTTGGGCCACTTTTCTTTCAGTTCCCATGTTATTACTGTCCTGAAGGCTTTGCTGTGGATTAGTGACCATTCATCCAACAAATCCTTGAAGTCTCTGACTGAGGAGAGAAACTGAAGAGTATAGACAAAGGTAAGCCACTTTTGGACTCACAAGGTGGTTCAATTTTTTTCTGTAATTCTCCCATAAGTTTAGTTTATCAGAGTTTTTTTATTTCAAGAGTTTTTTTGTTTGTTTTGCTGACTGTAATATTTTTTCCAGTTTTCCTTACTTGTTCTAAGTGGTTTGGAATCTCTTCACTTTTGCAGAAGTCTTAGGTTACTTCAACCCAAATGGTTGAGGAGATCCATGCATTGAAAGTACTGACTCAGGGTCTACTCAGTTCTCCAGTCTCCCTTCACCATCTATTCTCTTTGCCTTGGGAAAGGCAGGGCAGAATTGCTTAAAGTATGACTGAACAACCAATGTTTTTCAGTCAAGCATATGAAACTTCCAGCTCATTTGTGTCTCTTTAATTATTATTCACCACATCTGCCATCCTCACCAGTTTCAGCATTATCAACACTTTAATGATCTCTCTCTAAAAGGGAATGTGCTTGCTACTGAAACTGATGTATTTATGGCCTAAGATTGTATAACATGGAAAAAAGATCAACACACTAATAACATTCTTGCTTACTCAGTTTAAGATCTACCTTCTAGAAAGATTACTCTGACTTCACACAGCAATAAGCCACTGATAATTCTGACTACACTTCCATTCCTCCAATTTGAGTTAAAAATGGCATTTTACACTGGCATCAACTGGTAAGATGTATTTACACTAGTGTAAAACTAGAATGAACTTGAAAGTAAATGGACAAAATAAAGAGAGTTTCCAACACAAGCTAACATCTGTTGCTGTTTAATATTATTAAAGAAAACTGAGACAGACTGGTTTTAAGCTTATGTTTTGCACATGCATAAGGCATTGCTTCCAGATAAATTTTGGTTAGGAACAGCATGAGTTCCATAATTGCACAACTGACCAGGCTTTTGATCTATTGTATACCTAATATTGGTCTTCAAAATTTGCCTAATCAGGTAATTGCTAGTTTATCAAGCAAACAATGTGGTCTTAAAAGGACTCTAATTACATCATTATCATCCACAGGGGGCTAGAAACGATCTATTATGGGATGAAGAGTCAAAGTTTCAACCTAAGCATCTATGGACACTCCTTTATTTATTGAGAATAAAAGGGGAAAAAAAGAGGCTTTAACATTTATTTGCACCAAAAGAATTTAAGTGGGCATCAATTTACAAGAACCCTAGGAGAGAGGACATTGCTTTCCCCCTCATGAATGCTTTCTAATCCCTGTGATTTTTTCTGATTTTTTTTTTTTCCAGTGTGAATTAGGTTTCTGTTCTCCACTCACACTGTGAGAATAAGAAATATTAGAAATTAAGGGAACAAAAGCCTAAACAAAGTCAAAAGTCCATCAAAAGTCTACTAAATCACACAATGAAACCCTCTAAATTATGAAGCATGGATTTTATGTCTACTTAGAATGCACCTTCATCTTCTTGCTAAATTGAAAGTCCAAAGGTTGGAACTTCTAGTATAGGAAAAAACTTTGGGAAATTTCTGGTTAAACAGAATAATACTGATTAATTCAGTGTGTAGCTATTTGCACTTACCATAATCGATTGTATATGTACATGTGCTTTCTAACACCAAATAAAAACCCAACTCTGACTGATTTAGCTTATAGTGAACAACATAACAGTATTATCTGATTTCTTAAATAAAATCCTCATTAAAAAGTTTTATTATTTGATCATTTTAGGAATTTATATGTTTATTCAAATGTGCATGTTTACAAGGTTTAACTAATTATTTTTAATGATATTTCACTCTTTTACTATTTGTGGTTAGAATTGAAATCTTCAGATGAGTGTGTGAACGGATAATCACATTGTGCTTCCTCTATGTCCTGAGCCAAGGTACTCTGAGAACTTCAAATAAAGCTTGTATTTCATGACAGTTTTGAAAAGCCTTGTACATCAGAGAAGGTAAAGATTTACCTTAAATTTCATCTGAAACACTTGCAATCATACAACTATAACCTATATTGTTCATCTGTTACCAAAAAAAGACCTCAGATTTGTATGATGTCTCTTCTCAAAAGCTGATCCCTGAGAAGTATTTGTTTTTGTGGCATTTACCTTGACTGAAGCTGTATGAATTTCAGGGTGAAAAGCAGAAGGCAGGTATGACTTCTGATGATTCAGCTCAAAAGAAAAATGTGGAAAAGTTCTGAAGAAATTTGACTTCACTAATTCTAGAGATACAAAAATTCAGACTTATGGTGCTGATCCATGTAAACTGACCTAACAGTTCTCAGAAAAATAATAAAAAAAAAAGGCAACTAAAAAAGAAAAAAAAGATTTATGGAATATGAATGCATGGTGCAAGAACCTAGAAAGTTAGCAAGCTGAAAAATGTTAAAAGTGGCAAAATTAAGAATAATCCTAGGAGCCCCCTTGCAACATAACATTCAAAGTTGGTAATTATGATTCAGAAAAGGCAGAGTTTGACAAATACCTCTGTTCTGTATTAGGCAGTAGGTATTTGTAGCCCTTTGATAGGTAAGGGAAGTCTTCAACATAACCAGAACAGCTGATTCAAATAACCTCTGGTGAAGGTTTTTCCAGGCAGGGGCATTCTGCTGTCCACAACAGAGGTGGCAGATGGGCAGGAGCTGCACTATTTCTTTTGGCTTTGGAGGGCTTAGGACTGCAGCCCAAGAGCATGGGGACTTCTAGTATCTGGTAGACTCTGAGGGAAGTCCCACCACTTACTTCCCTTCGTGCCCTGCTGTTCCCTTCCTCTGCCACTGCTCCTGCTCTGCACAGCCTCTGGCACTCACAGCAACTTCCACAACCCTAGCTTCCACAACCCTAGCTGTTTAATTCATTATTCAGCTGGTGCCAACTCTGGTATTCATCTGAATTGCCATAAGATGCTGCAGCTCACTAATCTGGCACAAAACAGTGATTCTGTGATTCTGTGATTCTGTGAACTTTCTGCAGGCCACTTCCAGCAGTACTGCAGAGAACTGTCTGCTTTGACTTTTTGTAAGGTCAGTTTTGTGCCAGATTAGTGAGCTGCAGCATCTTATGGCAATTCAGATGAATACCAGAGTTGGCACCAGCTGAATAATGAATTAAACAGCTAGGGTTGTGCAGGAAAGGGATTTTGAAGGGGAAGATTGAGATTTCCATCTTTCAGCATTGATGGCCAATAGGATCAACCTTTTATTTCCCCTTTTCATGCAACTTCATCATGCAGCTGCCCAAGATACACTGCTGCAGGGAGTGGAGTGCACTACGTGGGCTATATGTGTCACACACGGCTTACATGGATTTACAAAAATCGCTCAGCCAACATCTCTAGAGGAAAAGAACAGAACAATTAATCGAGATGAAGTTCAACAGAAAAGGTTTCCAGACACAGTGCTCATATGGCTCTGTGCTTGGACTGTGCCCTTCAGGCACTGCTTTCACTGAAACGGAGTCAGACACCGTAGCTGGAAAGAAAGGGGACTTCAGTGAAACAGCTTGCAGATCTCTGGTGGGCTTCCCATTTCTTTTCTTATTGCTCATTACATTTAATCAAGGCTTATTTCTCAAATCTACTCAAACAGACAATTACCGATGCTGATTAAATTCAGGAAGTGTTAGCAAACATGCGAGTCAGTCATGCTGTCTCTACTGAAGGATGTTCAGTTCTTCCCTTTCTCTCCCTCCTCCTCCGATCTGCTACCTAACCTTTGCAGATGGCTTATTTTCATCAATTACACAGAACTTTTTTCAGTTACAGTAACCCACTGATTTCATAACAGATTTAAGAGTGAAATACTGAAATCAGATAGCCACAAGCAGAAGTGTTATCATGCACACGGACCAAGACTCAAGAGTAAAAAAAAAAGGATTCCTCTTCAGCTCTCTGGAAAATGTCCATTCTGTCCTATTACTTCAAGAAAATGATTTCAGTTTCTAACAAACTTAAAGATACGGTGGGTAAAAGTAAGTACATAAATGTAATAAACTTCAGTCAGGTATGTGGAATATCATTCATATTGACAACTATTTGTTTATATTTGTCTAATAAAACATACAATCTCAATTTTATTGATATAGTGGAGCATTAACTTCTCGCCTGGGACTTAAGCAGGAGGCTTTTTGCAGGATTTACAAAGATTTGTACAATTCCTACCAGGACTAAATATTCACATCAACAAACTGGAAAGTACACATCAAATCATTATTATCAAAATTTACAGATGATACGAAGATGAGCAGAATGGTGAGTCTTAAAAAAACCAGGGTTGACTGGTAGAAGCTAATCAAATACAGCTAAATGCAAATGCATCTAGGGACAATGAATCCAAAACATACATGGGATAAAGAAATACGTCTATAGGTATATAGGTGAACATGCAATGATTTTCAAGAAGAATTAAGGTTAAAGTGGACAAGCAGACAAGCTCCAATATCAGTGTTCTGACTAAATGAACCCTTCAGCTGTCACTGAATACATGCATGTGCAAGGAAAATGAGAGAAAAAAATTCTACCGTGAAATTGGTGTTGACATGATTGATACTGAAATGATTCATTTCATTCCAGAATCCACATTTTTAAAGGAGATTGAAAGCACACACACACAAAGAAAAGCCACAGGATTGGATGGAAGAAGAGATGCTTTTCAATGAGAGGCAGGGAATTCAGTCAGTTCAAGGGAAACGTTCTTTTCACTACTATGCACAAGTATCTGCCACATAAAAACAAGAAATACGTATTGGAGGTATTCTACCTTGCAGAAAAATCCATAGCAAGAACCAGTGCCTGGAAAATGAAGCCAGGCAAATTTAAATGAGGCATTCTAGATAAACCTTAGATGAACATTAGATGTTATCTGATGAATCAGTAGACTGAATTGCATCTGAAGGTCATGTACTCATAGTAATACATTTCCTTCAGATAAAAAAAGGGTGATATTCAGTAGGATAGGCTTTAATTAAATATTAGTTACATGTTAGTACGTCTCTAAACACTGAGTAAAACTAGGTATTTAACAGGCTGTGGGACAGCAATATCTGACGGTCCTTTCTGCTTCAGTCTTTATGAACATGCAGACAAACTGGAATTCAGAGATTCTTTTTTTGAAGTCTACTTTCGTATCATTTTAATTGCTTCCTTTTAAAATATTTTCCACAGGGTGTCCAAACTTACATGGCAATGTATCTTTGAAGGTGTTGCAGTGGTATGCAGAAACTTGAATATATAACAAATGAGTAAGTGGAGGAAAAAAATCTTGCATGTCTGAAGATCCAGACTTGATTACATGATCTTTTCAGAAGCAATGATAGATGAAGTGTGACTCTGCAGTCATTAATACTGAATTTTTTCTGGCTTTCTACACAAAAATGTACAGCATACAGAAATACCTAAGGTGAAGGAGCTCTATAGAGTGGTTCTAGACCGTTAATCAGCTGAGTCTTTGTCTGCATTTATATATTGCTTCTGAAAGAAAAAAAGCATGGATTTTTGAAGCGTAGTGAAACAGTTACTGCATTAAACAATTCAAGTGCTGTAATACTTGCTCTCACAAGGCAGCGTGATTTATGGGTGCACTTCATGAAGAATAGCAGAAGAAAGGCCACCTATCAAATGAACTCATCAGAATGTCCAGGAGATGGCTGACTGAAAGGACAGTCTAGCATTATCCATTTACTGAATTGCCTTGTATTTCACAAATACATCTGCTTTGCAGCTTACACCCCATCTTTTTTTTCCCTGTATCCCTCTAGTTACTAACAAAGAGAAATCCATCTAACTCTATAACTTCTACCAGGAATGGTGTGCACCTGGTTATCAGAAAAGGCCTTTAGTTTTGTTTCCATGCATTTCAGCATGTATTTTCACCATTAAAAAAAGAGATTTGAAAATCTACTGCTATATTGAATCTATGGTAAATTTGTATTAGGATGACAAGTTTCCAGGAGGGAACATTCAGGTCTCCCATACAGGCAAGTACATTTATCTGCAGGTGAGGACACTATCAAGCTGCAGAGATCACGGATCTCAAGTGGTACAACAATAATTTCAAGTCACATTGAACGATAGGGAGACTTCATTCACTATGTGCAAACTTCCAGCTGATGATTGCTGTTTTATTATTTTCTTTCCTATTGTCCAAGTCTAGTTCTCAGAGCAAGCCACTTCCATTTTTTACTCTGTCTGGCTTCTGTGTGGGACTGGGGCAATGCCACTGCCTCTCTCCAGCACCAGCAAAATCTTCCCTTCTGGGCAGTGCTGGGCACCCAACAGCAACCTCACTGCCTCCCATTTTGTCCACAAGATCCACAATCATCCACAGGCTCTCCCTTCATGTGGGTTTTGAATTCCTCATTATGGGATCACTGTTCTTCCCTAATCTATCCTGTCTGCATTTAATACAGGCTGACTCACACTCGCCTATTTGAAGTCAGTGTTCTGCCATGACCATCTGCTTTAGTATTACTTTCTTCTGTTTCATAATAAATGAAAGAGAAAAAAATAACTCCAAAAATAACTCTAAATGCAAAAGGAGAGATTGCCCCATAGTTGTCTATAAGATTGATTATGACATATTTATTTAAAATAGAATATTAGGGCTACTCTAACTCACCATATACAAATGTTTTCAAGACAGTACTTTAATACATCTGATAATAGAACTCATTGTATTGATAATTTAACTCAAATATATCTTAAGTTGTAGCTTATTGCCTTGATAACCTTTACTGTCTGCACTATGTCTATACAGTTTTTATAAGAATAGACTCTGTTCCCTATGTGCACGTTAATGCTAACATGGTTTGCAGTGTACTTGTGTTTCAAACATGTCTCAGGGGATATATCTGTTTGGGGTCATGGATTTCCTCAGGGCTAACATCTCACTTGCTGTTAATGAGAGCTTCGCATCTGGCATTACTGCTGGACAGAGTTGCCAATGTGGAGGTTTCCCTGTCCCCCTGTTTCTTGGCAGGGGAAAGACTCTGGTGTCAGCAGCCCAAAGCTTTGCAGCAGGGATCTGGAAGTACTAGAGATTGCTCAGCTGAGCAGCAAACCTGTGGTCACAGTGATGTGCCTGTGTTTTGAGAACCAAGAATGGAATGTCATGAGTTGCTGTTCCTCATCACTTCAAAACCAGAGCAGCTGTGGAAATCATCACCAAGGGACTCCTGATCACGTAGGAGAATTGGATTTTCTACTTATAAAACAGGAAAGCATGCAAGTATGGTCATATTACTGATTTCCAGGAGGGCCTGCAAGTGTTTTCTGTTTAGGATGGGAAAGATTAAAATGCCATCTACGTGACTGATGCTAAACCTTCTGTCTTGTAGTCTTGTAAATGAATTGCTACCTCACAGGCATCTCATGTCAAGAAAACATTTTACATTCAGCTGGAATAATTGTACATATAACTTCAAAGTTACAACCTGCTTCCGGTCTTAATTTGTGAGGTCTGCATTAGAACCACAGAAATATTTAAAAAAATTGGCTTAGGACAGAGCTGTAATGTGCTACAAACTATTCTATCTTCTCTGAATTCTACTTCAGATGTTGAATAAAAATTTCTCATAGTTCAGGAAAACACAATACTGAACAGCCATTGAAGAACATTAAGTAAACCACTTAAGCTAAACTTCTGGGTTGTATTATAAGATGAGGAGCTATTATAGAGTACCGCAGCCAGCTTACTCTATTACTTATAAATTGGTTTTCTATGCACAAATAGCTATGCAGCTAGGATATATTCCTCATACAGATAGTTATTTAATATCTTTTAATTAAAAGAAGGCTGCAAAGTTGGTTTTATTTTTGAATCACTAGAGTAATGAATGCTAGCAAAGAGATAACAGCCCTGGTAATACAAGCGTAAGTAATGTCCAAGTGATCCCATTCACTGGCTGTACAACACTCCTGCCAGTTATTGCACCATTTGGCAATCTCAAGATTGTCAATGCTCCATGGGGTCTACTGAGAAAACTGATAAAGCATCTTAGAATTTATGCCAGGTTCAAATGTCTGCAGGTCAAAATCAGTGAAAAAGTGAAAATGTCACTATTTATTTTTTGTTGTTATAATACCAACAATCAGAATAAGATGATAACATGTGGATAAAGGAAATGGAGTTAATCCAAATAAAATTACATGGCATGTGGGGACAATGTCCTTGAAATTGCTGAAGGTTTTGCTGTTCAAAAGGTTAATGTAACTGTTTGTTGGTTTGGCAACAGCTACTTCATAAAGACAAGGACTGTACAAATAAAACTCATCAACTCAAGTAATGATTTAGTTTATACAATATTGAGTTATTTGATCGTGACAGAAATTTGATTCTGCATAATGTGTTCTTCAGTTGGAATAATTTGCCTGAATAAAATACATGCAGAGAACTAATATGAAAATCAGTGGGGAAGTAGTAGTTTATTCTTGATGTTTACTGAATAGTATTCTTGGAATTTGACAGTGTATCACTTGAGATATATCTTTATAGGATGATCCTTAAAAATTATGGTGATGTGAAAGTTGCAGCTAAGTGTGTATTACAGGTAATCTCTGATGGAAAACTGTTATTGTGTTCTATTCTTTTTAATGTCATTGTTTTGAAGGTATTTCATGTGTTCAATCTTCACATTTTCCAATTGTATTTATGTTTAACCTCTAATAAAATGAACCTTTATTTAACTTCCTAACCTAGATTCAAGGATAAAAAGATATATTTGTAATTCAAATCTAGCATTGCTGATTATTTCTGTGTAGCTAATACACAACAACTTGGAATTGTGCTTGAAACAGCTCTGAAACACTTGTGGGTTAAATCTCTCTGAAAACATACATAAAATAGGAAACTGGTGCTATCATCATTATTGAAGTAAAACGTTCTTGTTAAATCTTCCCAATAAATCAGTCAATGAGGCGGTTATTTCATTTCTACAATCTAATGTCTTCTGCTACTTTTAATTAAAAATGTATCTAATCATGTAAACATTATTAGGAGCAAAACATTTTCTACTTACGAGTTTTTAAGTGTCAGCAAACACATCTGGAACTTTGCTTAACAGATAACAGAAAAAATGTAGAATTTTGCCCAAACCAATAATGTTGACAGCAAATTTCAGGAGAAGGAAGGGGTCTTGTGTTTATTTGAAGCAGTCTGTAAAGGTAATAGATAACATAATAAAGGCTTCATTTAACCACCAACACTAGGCCATTAATTTAACAAGGTAAGCGCTTTCAGGGATGACAAATCACACTGGAGTTTCAAATGACCCGTTTTCAATGTTTTTGTACCTTTCTATAAAAAAGTGCATAAAAAAAATTCCGGATATGATGCTATGCAATGACTGCATTTGCAGTGAACTGCACAGTAATCACTCAGTGCACTAAATGACACCAAGCCAGAGGACAGCACTGATTCCTCACAAGGTTGACTAACCACTGTTGCTTTTATTCAGCCACAAAAATGTGCTGAAACATATTAAGCTGGGAATATGGTCCAGCGGGATATGAAATATTCAAATGCAGGGAAAGAAACATTTTTGCCACAATGGATGTGCATCAGGGGCTCAGCAACCTGTGGTTTCCCAGAGTAGGGATGAGCATGGTGAAACCGACAGGCAGAGGCTGCCTACTGTGAGGCAGCAGCAGCAGGTTTAAATCAAAATGGCCTTTCATTTGGCAGTGCTTCTCCTGAAAGGCTGACCTCAGCTATGACCAGAGGCATGGATCAGCCCCACTCAGAATCAGGCTTTTACAGGAAGCAAATGAGAAGCCGAGTTGCCTCGGGCTCTCTGTATTGCTAATAGACGAGCAACATGGCCAGAGTGTGATTGAGCTAATCCAAATCTCAGCAGCTCTCCTGTCCAGAAAAATTGAATTCATGTAGGTCACAAAGAAGATGGGATTTGAAAAAACAAATACATCAATTAGGTTCCTAAATCTCTTATAATTTTTTTCCAAATATTTTTAAAATAAAATCTCACTGAAGTCACTGTTTTATATGTAATGTCTTTCACCACCTAAGGACAACAGCTCTAATGTCATAAAATAGGGGCTCAAATAGGGTCTTCAATACAGTGAGAAATATTTTAAATGGGCTATTTAACATATGATTATTTCATTATCATATTCCACATCAGTCATTCTTTCACTATCCAGCATAGAAAATCTTACACTGTTAGGTAATGTTAGTTATTCAAAACTGCTGCATTCTTGGTCTTTATCTGACAAGAAACTAGAGAAGAGTAGCAAGTACAGTAATGAGACAGACCTAACAGACATAATAACATTTGTTCAGACTGCCTATCTGTAATAGTGTTGCTGTATAAATGATGCTTAACAGTTAATTATCTTATTAAATTTTATGAAATCTCAAATTTGGATCCTATATCTCAGTTTCTGGGATCTCCTGAATTGCCATTTGATTACCTGCAAATATATTCCTGAATTAATAATCTGCCCGCACCTTTTTCTAGTGAAAAGGGAGCTTTGTTCAATGTACTGAGAGGCAGAAATGTTCCATGGATGTTGCCAGACTTAAAGCATGCAACCTTATCAAGCAGAAAGTAAAACTATGTTGTTCCTCCCTTGTACAGGAATGCCATTAAGGGAACCTTTGCTCAGAGAAGGGCATCTCAAGGGCACTAAGATTGCTTTATACACCACTATCAAAGTAAAGCTGCCTTGAATTTAGAGACTTGTTTGTTTTCATGGAACAGCTGCTAATCTCTTTCTATGGGATTGATTCCTGGTACATTGCAGTGTTCTCTGCCTACACTAACATGTTTCACTTGTGTTCGCGGTCATGACTGAAAGAAAAGTGCTAGGAAGGCTTGGGTTTTGCTGACATCAAAACAAAACAAAGTTCTTATGTTCAAGTAGTTGGACATAGGCATCAATTTTTTAATATAAATTTAACTTCTCTTCAGCTGCTGTGGAGTGCTCTTCTACCTAGTGATGACAGACCTGATCCTGCTGCATGTCTGTAATGGGACCACCAGTGTTGTTTTGTGATTTAGATGGTTTGTGCTTGTGCTTCCATAAACCTTAGAATTAGCAACATTTTCCCTAGGTGCTGTAAGTTGCTGTGACCTCTTAGCCCCTGAAGTTCCACTTCAGCAGGGAATTAAATGCAAGAAATGAACACCTCCCTCAAAAATGAGCCTGTAGTTGACAGTCATGTATGTAATTGTTCCCGTAAAGTAAAAAATCATAAATTTTACCCAAAAAGTGTGGATAATAATCACATTGTCCTTTGTGGACAGAAGAACTGAAGGAATAGGGCACCTAAGCAACCAAAAATTTAATTGGGTTACTTCTGTTTGCCACACACATTTTGTGCACAAGCAAAGAACAATGCCAAATCTGATCTGCTTCAAAAACACGAGGAGATGTCAGAAACAAATACAGCACTGGATTCCTTCTGAGTTTAAATATAATTGCAACTACAATAATTATAAAATCATACTTCTGTAATTATACTCACAACTACTAACAATAAATTACATATGCAATTGTTTTCAGCTGTTTGTTTCATCTAAATAATAGAGAACGGTGTGCCGGTAAGTAGACATGACTTGATTAGGTGAAAAAGAACATCATAGTTTTTGTTTTTGTGTCATGCTACTTATGTTCTCCTTGAGGTTAGCTTATAAGTGCCTGACAGTGTATACTCTTAATTGGTAATTGTGCCTTCAGTGCTTTCAACTGATGATACATGGATTTTCTAGGAATGGTTACTGGAGTAAATTGCCATATTTAGCAACCTTATCCTCTCAGATACTTTTTGAAGCCATGGGAATTATTTCTTGCTGTGCTAAGACAGCAGGACTTTTTCTCTTAATTTTTATCATTCCATTAAGTAAATCCACTAGCAAATAGCTGTTATTATGGTAGTATAGATTTTCCTCTGTTCCATTAGAGTGAAAATAGAGTTGATAATTGACCAATATGTTTTTAACAGCATTTATCCTATGTCTTAATCTCAATTTAGTATCTATTCAGGTATTTTGTCTGTGGCATATAAACATGAAAAAAGTGATAAAATACATATCAGTAATAAATTCTGGTTGAGTGGACTGAACCATACAGGCTGTGAGTTAACTGTCAGCACAGAACAACTTTCCTCCAAAAAAGAGACCTACTCTTACTCGCTGCATTTCAATTTTTTGATTCATCTCCACTCTGTTAAATTTAATTTGTGTGTTTTTGTATTATTTCATTATTCCATGAGTTTAAGATGGGGCTTTCAGAATAGTTAAATGCTAGTACCTAAATCCAACAAATTTTGTACTGTATGTGTGACATGTTAAAACTGTTGAAAACTCAGATTCAGCTTCTAACAGGTTCATTTTATCTTGGAACACTTGACATATCAAGCGCTGACATTTTCTTTGTTTCTCCTTGAGACCCCAATAAATGTTGGCTTGTTGGAGTAAAAGCTAGCTTGACTGAACCCCACTATCGAAAATCAGGAAGAAATCCAGCTTATTCTGAAAAGTAGAGTGTTCTTAAATTGCATTCTAGTCTTCCAGTGCAGAGTCATTGCAGCGCAGAATAAAATTTCTTGTCAGAATTCTTCAACCAAGAGTAAGCTCTGTAAGAGATGTTGCTACTGCAGAGGTTGTTTCCCCATATATAATCAGCTGTTAGGAAGGATTAACATTTGTAACTGCAGCATTTGCATCATATTTTCAGTACAAGGCCATGGATATAAACCACTTTCCATAGGAGCTGTCAGGGCAAGTTTCTCCAAAGATAGTCTTTCAAAGTCTTTTCTTCATTCAAATAACGTCTGTTATAACTCTGTTCCTTTGTGATGGGCCCTTTAGAAATTCAAAGATAATCAGCATGGTGGAAGAGGAATGCACATTAGACAATCAGAAAAAGTTAAAGCAAAAGAGTACCCTGAGTCCTACCTAAATCTTCAAGAATTTTATCAGTCTTTGTATTTAGAGGCTTGAAGGAACAAAAAGCAGAACTGTGAGAATTCAACATTAAGAAATGGGCAGAATTTCAAAACAAGGGTAAAAAGTGAGCCAAGTGCAAAGCAAAACACAGACAAGCCCCATAAATTCAAGAGGTATTACTTTCTTACTGCATATCCAGAGGACATTGAAATTTTTTTTCTATAATTAATGGTCACTTCCTAAAATATACAACATTTCAATTTCTCTGTGAAGAAATTGTGCTCACCTAGGCAATCTATTTAAGAAAACAGCCAATGGTGGGAATGTGGTTTACATGTTAACCTCTTGTGAGTTGTTTGGGTTGCCTCATTCTTGCTGTAGCTTTGTTTAGATCAGAGGATGTTTTCCTCCTTAGTTCAGCATAAAAGACCAACAGGGATGCTAGGGACTGAAAACCTCAGAATCCTCATGAAAAGTTTCTATTGGTTTTCCAAAAGGCAATTTTAGGGTAATGAGTTTATGTTCATGGAATAAGTAAATCAGAGAAAAAGAAACATGTTAGAGGAATCATGAGAGTAGTTAATTTTTTTTTTTTTTACATGTCCTGGCTCTGATCTTTTCTCAGTGATTGGAATAGCTCTTCTCTTTGAGGAGGGCTGAGTAAGTCAAGCCCCTTTTCATTCCCTGATCAGGTTCTGGTCTTGCATACCTTTTCTTTTTTTCTTTTTTCTCTTTTCTTTTTTCTTTTTTTTTTTTTGTTCTTTCTTTCTTTAAGTGCTTCAGTTTATTTACTATTCATAGTTCCCACACTCAGATATGGGAAGAAGCTGCAGCTACATCCTCTTTCTACTCTGCAAGGACTTCAAAGTCTTTCTCAAAACAGAAAGTAGCTTATGGTTTTCCAGTTAACGTTTTCCTTTTTTAACATGGGACTTCCTGTTATAAAAAAAAAAAATGTCTTGTAGAAGGAAACACCAAAGCAAATGTTGAGCTCATTAAGTTTGTGGGACTAAGTTGATTTTGCTGCGGTTTACTGTCCTTTGGGAGATTATTGACTTATCCAAAAGAAGTGAAAAATAACAATATTCACATCTGGATAAAACAAACAGTGAGTTACACATGGAAATAACAATAGAGGTTTTACATTCACCCCCACTTCCCAACCTTGCAATGTATTCCTAACACAAGTATAAGAATTGTAGTGCATTTGCAACTCATTTAATTCTGACCCCTTAGCAGTGCATACAGTGGCACACACTGCTGTAATAGTGGATGTCAGTTCCCAGTTAATACTGTCAATACCATGAATGTAGATAATATGTAAGTCTAATTTCTCAAGCAAGAAATAGATCCAGAAATGTGGCCCAGACATTATGCTGACATCTCTTGGCTTTGGGGATGTTTTTTAATTTGTTTGGTTGAGTTTATCATTACTCCGTCTCTCTGTACTGTACTGTATAATGTTTTAGAACTTCAGAAAAGACAGTGCTGGAGGATGGGCAAGGTTGCTTGAAAGACAGTTCTCAAAACCAGGTGAAGGTTTTCTTCCCTTCTTCCTCAGGAACTGATGTATGTAGGCTATGTGTTCCAAACATTTGAAAAATACAGATCTAGTGCAATCTTGTCTGGCTGCCTCAGAAAGCTTGCCAATGCTTTTCTGCCTTTATTCCAGTTAAGGTTTCCATACTCAGGAGTATTTGTATTAGACAAGGAATGTGAGATTAACCACAGGTTTTTTTAACATGGCAAACTCAGAGATAGGCTGCAGAGGTCTGTGAGCTCTTTGTTAGATATCACATAAGCTAAGCATAGAAAAAGCTTCTTATAAATGCTCTGTTGAAAATCTAATATTTAAAGATCACTTTTTTTTAAGAACAAATAGTTTACGTAGCTTGTGGGAAAGCAATTTTTGGGACAATAAATGTCTGTTTCTACAGATCTTTTATCTCATTTCTGCCTCCTCCCAAAGCACTAATAAAATGCAGAAATGCCTACAGAATTAACTGCTAGAACCAGTGAAATAACTTATTGACTTATATAAGATGCTACATCCAAGGATTTTTTTCCTGCAACACGTAATATGTGGCATGCATTTTCGTGTCTTCCTCTCAGTGGCAGGAAGATGTCTGATCTAACTCAAACAGATCAGTAGTTAACTATTTTTAAGGATGGCTTTGTTTTCACATGGACAGCATTGAAACCATATGGTCTCTCCTTTTCTTGTCTTGTGCTTTCATCTAACAAATAATTATGCTTGAAAGTACTGAAAAGCATTTAGCTTCAAAATCTAACCCTACCTTCTGGTGCTCTGCTTAATTTCCATGTTTTATCATCAATGGAACAGTATTTCAACATGAAAGTTTTTGCCTTCTTCTCTCCACCTACCAAGTGAAGTAATCTACATTGTTGAGGAATTAGACAGCTGGAGACTTGCTAAAAATGGACAACATGGTAATATTTTTTCCAAAAGTGTGCATTATTTTATTAAGAGTTATGAGATAAAAAAAAATAGATGAAATGAACATGTGTACTGGATGGTACAAGATCTAAAAATTAAATTTATCTGGACAATTCTGCACTTGTAAAAATTGAAAATATGCTTTATGAATAAGAATATGAAAGAATCTGACATTCAACAGACTACTACAAAACATGTATGTGATTAACTACACAAATTCATCTGAAGAATGAGGGTTACATGGGTCTTGTTTACTCGCAAATCTGATGTGCTATCAGTTTTTCCTAAGGCTGGAACAAGGCTGCTCACCCCCCTTTCTTCAAGCCAGCAGTTCCATGCGTAATCTGTCCCAGGGATGTGGTGATTTGCACCTTATGTCACATAGGAATGAAGTAGGGCCCTGTGCCTAAACAGAAGTTAATCTCAGCTCCAGCCGCTTCTTTGCCAGTGTGCAGGTTACAAGAAGTTCAAGGCGTGGGCAGTGAATGAACACATTTAAGGAAACACGAGTTAAACCATGATCCTCTTTGTGTAGATGAATGCTTAGCTATATGTTCTTCAATCTGCCTCTGATAATCATGGTCATGCATCATTAGGGATCTATGAAGGGGCAATCATGCAAGAGTAAGTTAGTTCCTGCCTTCTTATTCTGTTCATTACATTTCTCTTGTTGAAATGTACACAATAATTCTTCTTCCTGCTCTGCAGG
This sequence comes from Chrysolophus pictus, assembly GCA_037305975.1. NCBI lineage: Eukaryota > Metazoa > Chordata > Aves > Galliformes > Phasianidae > Chrysolophus > Chrysolophus pictus. The sequence continues at coordinate 23,158,776 of CM074582.1, forward strand.
ATCAAGCTCTTTCTCTACCAGATATTTTCTTGTCTTTGGTAAGGACTCTATTTTTCTTGTTTTTTTTACAAGGGTCACAAACTTCTGTGCATGCTGGCAGCTTAATTTTGGGTGTTGAATACAAGAAATCTATTCCACAGTGTGGCATCCCAGATCTAAAGAGGATGTGGACCACCCAGAAGGAGGATGGGAACTTGCAGGGGAAGTAATACACTAGCCAAACAGACCAAGAAGATGTGGCAAGTCATTTCTTGGGTGTCTTAATTCACTCCTGCATAGCAAGGAGAGAGTGAAAATCCATATAGAATGAAGACTAGGAGTGGCACAGTTATACATAATTATTTCCAGTTTCAAAAGGATTCAGAAAGATAAACCTCTGTATTTTCTATCTCCACAATTCTGATTTGTTTTTAAGATGCTTAACCACCACCAGTTATAATCTTATTTACATTTTAAATTATAGTTGCTTTTCTTGACACCAGCTGAAGCTAATTTCTTTCCTCTGACAGACAACAGTAGAAGTAACTTTTATACAGAGAAATTTAAGCTGAGATGCAATGTTTTTGTTACTGTCATTACCTTTCCCTGTAACTGGTGTGATGAACCCAACCAGTGCTCAGAGAATTTTGAATTGGAACTGGTGGCATGAAATAGCATTGCTACACTGCAGTTGCCACAGCTTCGTGAAAACTCCTGTGTCAGCTTATGCATTGCTTAGTTTCAAGTAAATGCAAAATGAGGGTATTTCAATAAAATGAAAATCTACTATATTTGGAAGTGTTGGATACTGATCTCCAGAGAAGGAGATGGACACTAAAGAATCTTCTCTTCAATGATCTGGCATTAAAATAACTAAACTGAACTTAGTAATGTTGGAATACAACAATGAATGGAAATAATGTACTACTAGCCTTATGATATGCATGGATATGTGCAATGCTAGTGAGGTAGAAAAGAACTTCTAACAGTCTGGTAGAAGTAAGTCTAGCCACGTGCAGAAGTTAAGCTGCAAAGACTGAGAGTGACTTTACACCAGCAGAGTAATCTCAACATGAGAGCAAGGTCAGTGTCAGAATACACGACCTATTAGTCATCTGTCTTTGGAGATCTTAGGTCTGACATACAGTTTTTTTACTCCGTAGTTACCTGAATCACTGTGGTCTCTTTCCCTGAGGACAACTTTAACTATCCATGATTAACAATTCACTGCTCTTATGCCCACATCTTTGTTTCCTTTTCCTTCAAAATATTTCTTTGGCGCAATTGAGAATAAAAGCCTTAACACACAAACTTTTCACATTCTCTCCCATGTACAAAGATATGGAAAGTGCTACTGCATCCCCATGGATTGTGTTTTTATATGATCTATGCCACAGGAACAGACCCAGAGTGAAAGACAAAGCCAGGCTGGCAGAGCAGGAGTAGGCACTGGTTTATTCAAAGCACACAAATGGCGGCATTCTGTAAAGCACTTTTGATAACGTGCTATTGGTTTAACAGAGATATTGTCCTACTATATATTTCATTCAGAGCTGACTCTCGTTTTTAAAGGTGACTTGAAGTGTCTAAATCTGGATTCTGTAGACAAAATAACAAGGACTACATTAAGATGTGACTGTGAAGATTTGCACATTCAAGGGTCCCTTTCTGGAGCTTGCCCAAAAAATTACAAGAGCTTTCCTGCAGAGTCAAATGAACTGAAACTGGCTGACTGGTGTCAGTGAAAGATGCTACCTTGAAAAACAGAGACAGAATATTTCCACAGTAAGGAGAAAAAAAGTAAATAAATTGCTAACAGTTTGGGAGGATTTTTGAAACTCTTTCCATATAAAGCTGTTTTTCAATCTGTCATCAATCTACAGAAACCCAGTGAAGAAAAACAGAGCTGTGGTATCAGTTTGGATGTCAGATCCAGTTGTAAAAAGCTGCTAAAAGCATGCAAAGCCAAAATTGGAAGATCTCAATTTCATATTCCTGGAAAAGGATGCAGTGGCAGATATACAGGCAGAAATTTTAAGTAATACAAAGAGAATCCCCTAAAACATTTTTATGCTCCTAATTTGACTAACCTTTGGAGTTTGAATTATCCTATCTCTGACTGAGCAGCAAAGTTTGCTCTCAGGGCATAAGAGCTGCTAATCTGCTATTGCCATGATTAAATTCAGAAGCATTTGCACATCTTGGTTTAAGATATCCTAACCAATCTCTGCAACTACAGGAAGACATTTCACAAAGTAAATACTGTGAAACTCTTATGACTAGTGATTAAAAACTTTAAAAGGTTTAAAACCTATCTTGGAGCCTGCTGTTATGGACACTTTTCAAAGGCTACCATAAAAGCTTTTACAGACTCTTTGTACAATGATATTGTGTTGACTGCCTACAGTTTCGTTTTCTCGAATTAAATTGATTTTTCTTTCTTTTTCTTTGTTTTCCTACAGAATTTTTTTTTTTCTCAGAGTTCATAGAAACTGGAGCTCAAGGGAAAAAAGTCTTATCTGATGAAATAGATTATTAGGAAACACCGATAATTTTCAACCCACCCCCAGTAATTTCAGAGGCAGAAAAGGCTAGGAATCCCTCCTTTTCAGAGATGCCACCTTTTTCTCCAGAGGTTCCTATGATTATACCTGGCTGACAGCTTAGCCACAGACATGTGGTGAAGCAGGAAAGAGCAGAAGAATGCTTCTGCACTGTTATACAGACTCCTGTTGAACACTTGGGCCTTGGTTACCATGCAAAACCCACTGAGTGGCTTTTTTTTTTTTTTTTTTTTTTGACTGTGCTGGTAGCTACCTGTCATATATTCAGCTAGGGATCTTGTAGGGATCTTAGACTAGGTTTTTGTAAGCATGAATGTAAGAATCTGACTATACTTATTTCGTAAAGAGAAAGCTTACACAACTTTTCCTTATATAAACTGCTGTTTACTTGTGAATAACAAATTATGTTTCCTTACTTATGAAGCGTTTCACACCATTTCCAGGTAAGTTAGAAGTTGAACAATAATGTTCTAATATGATACTACTTGTGCTTTATCATAGGGAACTTATACAGCATCAAATTCAGTGGTAAAAGATCAGGCAGAACTCGTCCTTTGGTATTCCCATTAACACAATGAGTTTCACACCCAGATGTGAGCCTTGGGATATCATAAAAGTGTCACAGCTGCTGTTTGACTTTAAAGCTTAACTACAATATCTGGAGAATCACAAGGACTACTATAAGATGATGAACAAAGGTTTTGATGCTTTGGTCAGACAGAAGATATGTGTCTTTTCTTTCATTCTGTCCTAAATACACCTTCATTTCAAAAGTCATCATGATGTTGGAACAGTTTCTAAAAAGAATGAGATGAAAATATACTTCTGATTGCTCTTGACTCTTTGAAAATGTATAGTAGGTTCTTGGCTAAAAGCAGTTGTTAAATGTTTGCACGTGTTATCTTTCAGATTCAAATTTGGTAACTCTATCGTCAGCTCAACTTATAATTAAAGGATTGTGTTTACACTTCACTATCACAAAAGAAGGAATCACAAAAGGATTTGTCAAATCTTTTTGGTGATATAGCTTTCAAAATATACTGACTTCTATAGTCTCTATAACATTGGCCAGTGGATCTTGCATATCATGAAGAACTGGACAAGGTTCAGGATATTTCTATGGATATCTAAATTTGTAATGTAAAAAACCATAATATTCAAAAATGTTGGAAGGAATATAAATCCTCATGCTTGCATTTCAAACTGCAAGAGCTGCCAAACAACAGGAATGGGAAAAATGCTTCTAGATGACTTTACAAATACAATTTCTCCTGTACATTTTCCTAAAGCAAGTATTATTGTAATATTGAAATTATTACTATTTTAAATTTTTCATGTTGCATTAATAATACAATACAAAATTTTGTAAGAACTAGCATTAATAATAAGACAAGATAGTTTCAGCAGAGTGCGAGACTCTTCAGCCAGCAGAATGGCACCATCATCTCTGGCTTATTGTAGATGGAAACCAGTGGAAGTGAAGATTCATAACATTGGATGTCTTCCCAGTTCCTAATTTTCCATTTCAACTGAGTCTGTGGGAACTGATCTCCACCCAGTTCCCTTGGTATTTGAGGAACTATCTTAAATAAAGATATATTTGTGACTACACATTATGATGAACACGCACACATTGAAAAAGTAGGTGCCCCAGAGAACGCAAACAAAAACAGACTTTCTATGCCCTTTTGCAGACCAAAAAAAAAATCATGGAAAGTCTAAATATTCGCAGCTCCTCTCCACATACCAAATCCATGGAAGAATAATGCTGGGCATTACCACAGATTTATATAAATCCTGAGAAACTCCCTACCCATACCTGAAAAATAAGCAAAACTAATGAGAACAGCAACTGTAAAACAGACAGCCAGAGGACAAGGGAATGGACACTGTGCATATTTGAACTTCAAAATGCATTCTTGCAATAGTCTAAGACTGTAGTATGTTTCTGTCATGATTTTCTGGTAACAGAATCATCAAAAGTTCTTTGTAATAACAATACTGGACATTCAGTGCTGCTCTCCAATCTATGCTTACATCCACTCTTGGCTTTATTTGTATGGAATCACAGAGACAACGGTGCTTTCAGAACATTCTAAAAGCTTGACAAATGCTAGGGCACAAATTCTCCTCCTTTCACAGGCACCACCATGCTAAAATCATGAAAGGGTAATATAAGGCTCCTCCCAAGTACCTCTTAAGGAAGTATTTAATTATTGTACAAATAAAAATGCAGAAAATATAAAACTTCTCCCTTTTCAGCTGCGAAGAAACCAGAAATCTGGATATGATTTTCTTGAATGAATTCTGAATCTGAGAATTTCCTCTATATACAATTGGCCAAGAAAAGAAGAGCTAAGAAACAGAGCATTCTTACAGATGCTGAAATTCAGGAATAAATCAATATCGCAACCCTATAGACTCTGCTTCCTTCGTCACTGCATACATAAAACAATGGTAAGAATAAAGCCTAGATCCAAGAAATAGAGTCACACATACCATCTTAACTTGATTATATGTATACATATATATATATATATTTGAATAAGCAACGGCAAATTGAATACGAGATGGGGGCCTCAATGATATTCCTGAAATCAGGGCTTGAGAATGATGGGGTTAAAAGCAGCTTCTTCTGTGTACCCAAAATGGGGAGGCAGACTCTGGGAGCTCTGCTCTTCCTTACAAGAGGTATTTATCATGAGAAACCAGAGAGCAAAGTGAACATATGATAGCTAATGAGCTGCAAAATACAGCATGTCAAGTAGAAGAAAGGAGAAAAGAAGCTGTGTGAAGATCTGACTGCTTTTCTGGAACACTTCCTGCTGTCTCAGTATCTCTTATTTTTACACTGGTATATTAGCTCTGACTGCATGAGTCAAAGTGTCTGGCAGCTCTCATGCCAAGAGAATTACAAAAGATTTCATACAAAAGAAAGAGATGCCAATTCTGTTTCCTTTCCATTGATACCTTTTATATTTAATAGTAAAAGCAGCAGCAAAAATACTTTGAAACACTTCATACAAGAGAATTTCAAAGTAGTGATGAAACGCAGAGGGCCCTGAACATGTAGTCCTGACAGTGGCAAAATCTGCAGCCCAACTGCGAGAACTCTACCTGCTCTGAAGGGACAGCAGAAAGTGCCAGCACAATCCTCACCGTGTGACCTCAGCTCTGACCACAGACAAGGAGGGGAGTGATGGGGAAGCAACTGGTTTCACAGGGAGGCACAGCCCACAGTGAGGGAGTTGTGTTTGGGCTGAATCAGTAATTCACCTGATTTACAGACATCCTGCACTGTGGTGGTATCTGTCAATGGCAACAGAGGAGTACCTGCAGTTCCAAGCAATTTATTGTAATAGAAGTAACCTGTTTCTTGTAAGTACTCACCGCCCTTCCATCTGCTGAATGTTTGCAACAGATACTTCCCATCCAAATTGGATCAGACACTAACTACACCGGGCACAAATTAAATGCTACAGCCAGCTATTCCTGCCTTGCAAAATTTGTCCCAGACAAAGCCTGAAACCTTCCTCCACTTACAGCATTTGATATGCTCTGTTTGTTCTAGCAAAATAGGTCCTGCATAATGAAATGGAGGATTTTGTAACGGTTATTTTTAACACCATTCAAAACCCACAGCTCTGATTTCTCAAAGCTAAGAAAATCAGGAAATTGCAAATACCTCCAGCAAGACAACAATGTAATATTTATGATATTAACATATTACTAATAATAACAAGGAAATATTTACAGGATCATAAAGGACGCATTTTAGTCTTTAACAAATTTAGCAGTGTTCTGCAGAAATTTTCAACTGCCCCGCAGTACTTTATCCTCTGAGACTGACCAATCACAGTACAGGCCTCATTTAAATGCCTGGTAACCCCTCATTTAAATGCAGGTTTTGCAGAGTGGAAATGGTGAGAAACTGTTTTTCTATGCAATTTCGTTCATCTATCTTTCTTATAGGTGCCACTCACTTTACATCAGTAAACTTCAGTTCATGATCTTCTGGGTGTCACAGTTCCTTCATAGCCCAATAAACCACCTCTGACAGTGCAAAGTTGGCATATGAAAGTACAGCATGATGGTTTTCTAAAACAGTTGAGCCCTCACTATTATTTTTTTTATTTCTGTACTGCATAATGTAGCCCTGAGAGCTACCTGCAGGGTGCAGTCTGTCACGCTCTGCTATTCCTCAGGGTGAGAATCCCACCTCTTAAAAGACATTTTGACTTATAGTTTTTTTTATAAGTAAGGATTCAGTAATAGCATATAGTTTGTTTAGGCACCACTGTGAATGAAAATTAAAGCCTTCTGTTTTTCCTGACAAGAATGCGTATATACCTTTTCCCCTTTCCCAACAGCCTTTTATTTTCTAGTTAAATCTCTTGTTTTTCATTAAAACTTCACAGAAATGTGATCCTATTCCCTACCATTCACACCCATTTTTGCATTTTTGTGCAAGTACAGTCCCAGATTGGCACTCATAAACTGATGCTGGGCCTTCAAAAAACAACTGTATATTTTACTCCAGTATAGACTGATATATTTTCACTATTTCATTAAGTTTTAATGTAAAACATAAGATTTTGAACATTGATACTGGATGCTGTTTCTGCCCCATCTGGCATATATCTGTTGGAACGTTTGTTGTCTACAAATGTCTAACGTGTATAAATGTTTATATATTTCCTCATGACTCAGCATCACAAGCTATCAAAATGTGATACTTTCTGAAACTGGAACTCGAAACTATTTGCACATTGAAAGGAAAGGGGTAGTTTTTTATCTATACTGCTTCTTGATAATATAAAGCAGAATGATAAATTTTGGGAGTGGCTCATGAAGATTGGTTGTTGAGGTTGTTGCTTTTTGTTTTGTTTTGTTTTTAAATAAAAATTGGCACTCCAGTGCCAATGTGGGAAGCAGTTTTCTTTTCACGTTACTTTTATTTCTTTCATTGCTGTCTTAGAGCAGATGGCATTAACAGTGTCTAATTCCAGATGACTTTCTAAATGCATCTTACTTCAAAGACCAACGAGAATGCATTTTGCTACTAACAACTCAGAAAGCACACAAATGAAGCTCTGCATTTTCACTTTTTGCAACCCTGTAGCATTCACACTGATCTTGTGTGAATTTTTTTAAGTGCACTATTAACTTTGTTCCTGCTCTGCTTCTGAAGAGAAATTCTGAACACAAAACTTTAGCTCTCCAGACAAAGCAGGTTTTCATGGAAGCTAAGAATTAATTTAGACATCTACAGCTCACTCACTTCTTTCAGCAGTATTTGGTGATTTAACACTATGGCTCCATAATTATTCCTCAAAGGCTTAAAATTTTAGATGGTTAATAAATTTTGTTTCATCTGCCTTACTCTGGAAGTGTTTTAAAAGATTCCATAAATCCACTAATTATGGAAAGAGGTTCTTGCTTGTTAGTCTCAAGAGATTACAAGAAGGTGGAGATTTAAAATTAACTCTTCAAAAGGACTCAGGTAAGAGACAAAACTCTCGATAACTGGTGTCACTCACCAACCAGCACTGAAACACCACTGCTTTCTATATTATTTCTCCAACATCAGGACTTCATTAAGTATTTCAGGTTAAGAAAGGACCCTAAGGAGGGTTCTTTGGTTCAGCTCAAGATGTTTTCTAATAACCCACAGCTGTTTAAAGAGTGACGGCGGTGGGAGAGGCTGGGATCTGTTCTGAAGGAGCTTTTCAGTTGGTTCTATTGTTTCTTTAGGGGTAAGTGGCTTGGTCTGTCAGCTTAGGTGCAGAGGTCTGTTCCTCATTTCTTCCCAGTTCCTGACTGCATATTTTTCTGTTAGTTGCATGAAGGAAAATCTTTCCATGGAAAGAAGGATGGGTGGCACATGTATTGTTTAAGAATGATACAGGCATACTAAGAAAAAGAGCTTTGTGAAATCAAATAGTTAATAGTTACTTCTGAGGTAGAATAACTGCTTGAGAGTTGTTATATAGAGAGAAGGAACGAAAAGAGTGGAATGAAAGGTGCTAGTGTGATTCTTAAATCAAACTCAGGATTTAGATGATTCATAAAATCTAAAAAGAAGTCACAAGGAGCATACTGAAGTAGTGAAGAATGAGGTTAAACATACTAACATTTCCAGATTAATGGAGATGTTTAAAAAGTTCTGTAAAAAAGTACTGTATCATAAAAATGTTACAGGAGGCAAACATACCTTTTCCGTGAGAATAAGAACATGAACAATATGGTTTATCCTAGAAAAACAACACTAACAACTCAAGGATAAACATTACAGTGGAAAAGAAGCTGCACTTAGTTCATATTTCTGTACAAAACTATATATATGAGCACACTTAAAACCACATGCTGTATACAGAGCTATAGAAGAAAAAAGGCTCAAATTCTAAAGCATCCTCCTAATCCACAGTATGCTTAACCTGATAGTTAATTTCTTTTGTTTGTCTCTAAACTGGAGTGAAAAGTCTGTGCTATGGAGAGGGTACAACTTCTTGATCTTCAGCTGAATCTGTTACTATACAACATTACCATGCTGTTGCAAGGAAATGACATAGTGAAAACAACATTCTCATGTGTGGTCTATTCATTATCAGTCCAACAATATTCCAAACGGACTTAATAAATTGATTGTATGACATAAAAAGCTAAAAAGCTGTCCTTTATTTTGTGTTTTTTTTTTTTTTAAATTAAGTTATCAGACAGCTTATATATCAACTTTGAATGACTTGAAATTCAGCCTCTATTGCAACTGATGTAATTTGAATTAGACCAACATTTCACATTTATTCTAGTTCTTGTACTTCATTTACACAACAGGTTATGAAGGCTGTCAGGAGGCATTCTTGAGATATGCTTCAAAAAAACAACATCAGAAGCTCTCCACAGCAAGTTTCCATATTGCCAAAGGACAAACTCGGGCCAAAAACATTTTTTTCCACATTTTCTTTAATCAGCACAAATAAACTTGCTCCTAAAAGTAGATGAACTATTTCTTTTGTCCCAAATTACCAATTTGAATTGAACAAAGCATTTCTTAAATTTGTTTTGATTATTTCCAACAAAGAAAAACAGAACTCCAAAACCATCCAATGTTGAAACGTTGCAAAACTGAAAGCAAAGCATTTCCACAACCAAAACATTTTTTCTTGTAAGAATTGAATTTCTATGTAAAAATAGATTTATGTTGCTAACTTTTAAAGAAATAAAAAATATGAAGCAAAGGATTCAGCTTAGATATGAGCAAATTGAATTGAATTTTCCTTTTTTTTTTTTTTTAATTTTAATTCCAGCTTATCTTAAAACTAATCTTCATTGAGATTCACTTGGCCAAATATGTATTCTGTTATTCATAGGGTTTTGACTGCAACCATTTGCAACTGTTTCTCATGTTGTTTGCAAGCAAGGGATGGAAGGCAAACCACAGAGGAACAGAATAAGATAGGAAGAGTGGTTATTAAAAGGGAAAGGCAGGTTGGTGTGATGAAGGAAGTAGACTAGGAAATTCTCAGCTGATATGCAAATGTTACTGGAAAGCCTGAAGAAAAACTGTTTGGTGAGCAGCCCATTACCTAGTTTACAGATGCAGTGTCTTCATGATGAGCTTCCTATAGACAGTTTGCAATGCGCCACTCCTCTATCAGCCATCTGTATCATACAACTCCAACACCGGGGCAGACAGAGAAAGACTTTCTTGGCTATAGTACAAGCTAGACTAATCACCAATACAGATGTAATTCCAAGATGCTGTAATGTGGAGATAAAAACAGCTATATATAAGCAAAAATGTCCCATTCCTCTGATTTTGAGTGGCAACAGCTTGGCTGTTGCAGGACTTTTCCAAAGAGCCTGGTACTTCCAGCTACTGGGCAAGCAGTGTAAGGAGAGATACCAACAACAGGTGAGTAGCAGCATCTTTCCTTTACCACTTCCCCTAGTCCTGTTAGTTTTCCACAAGAATTGTGAAAGAACAAGATACAGCAAATGCCTCACATGTCAAATAGTTGCTACTGCCCTCAGAGCAGGATTCACCATCTCCTGATGGTCTGCTGCCCATTTGAGTTCCTCTAACTCCAATCCTTGTCACACTGCTCTTCCCCGGGGAGCATGTCTATCCAACTCGATAGAGCTGTTTAAAGAGCGAAGAGTGGAGCAGGGCTAGGACCTGGCTGCTTTTATAAAGCTTTGACTAAGGTGGTGTCAGAATTTATATTTTCCTTAAATTATGACATGAGGAAGTGGCCTTTCATAGCTTATTCAGCTGGGGAAAAAGGAGAAACAATAGCATGACATTTTCTAATCAGATTTTTTTCCCACTTTTCCAAAAGACAGTGTCCATCTGTTTTAGAATCTGCTCAGTGCAGTCCAAAAAACAACCAACCAATAAATAAGTGAAGTGGCTTTGCTGCCTTCAAAATGTCAACATCTAAGGATTTCCTGAGGGGAAAAAGTTGCACATGTTGTCATTATTACTGCAATAAAGTGTTTCTGACCCCTGCATCTTTAAATACAGTATAAAATCTCTGTGTTTCACAAAGTCAGGGAGAGATTCTTGATTCAATTTCAAACAGAAGTAATTTCAAAAGGAAAAAAAAAAGAAGTGCAAAAACTTGCTCTGCTCTAGGCTTCCACACTAAAGGTTCTGACTCTCCATGGTGCTTTCATTTGGAACAATTACAGCAATGATGAAGGAGCAGATTATGTCCCTGAAATGAAATACCACTTATAACACAGAACATTCGATAGACAACACATTTGAAGCAATAAATCAATTGGCACAAGCTTTGTTTCCAGGTATGTTTAACAGAAGAACATGGAAGAGCATTATTTGCAAAAGACTGGCACCAGCCACTTTTATCTATCTCTCTCTCCCAGTGCCCACTGGCCATACCCATTCTAGCAAGTTCTAGTTCCATGGGTGTGCAAAGCAAATGTCTGTTCTGCCTAACACCTGAATACAGAAAACATTAAATTTTCCTGTCACTTCTACTACTACTACTTTGAATGACACTTTCTAGATTACTTTTATCTCAATATTCATACAATACTCCAAGTTGAAAGGGACATTTGGAGGTTGCTCAGCAGCTCTGCCTCATTAATCCACTATGCACATACTATGTTCATAAAAGAATCATATCTCAGTGGTCAGAACTTGATGGCACATCAGTTATATGTCTACCTGGCATATGAACTTCTGCTGAGCACTACATTTATATTCTCACTTATTTTTTAAGCACATTTTAGAATGTTCTGCCATTGAATTTATCTGTAAGTTTTAGTTCATTGAATAGGCATTGTCTCTGGATATGACAAAAAATAATGCTGCAACATTATTTCAGACAACGGAAGTAGACAGGAATACAGTGAGAAGCAAATTTACTCGATTTTGGGATGCCTTTTTCCCAGTTTTGCTGATCCTAGGAAGTTTTCAATACCTATGCTTTATACTGCTTGCTTAACTATGAATTGAGTTTTAGAAAGTTGCTTTAAAGAAAGAAGTATGCCTAAGGTAGGGTGGCATATGCTAGATGCAACAGAATTTCTTCTCGTATCCTATATTTCATAGCCTCTTTCCTATGTGTGCTGACCCTCAAATTCACACGTTATGCATTCCAAAAATGATCTTCTAACATGTGTTTCCACTGTTCTGCATTGTCTGTCATTCATGCATATGTATTGATATTACTAAGCAATGAAGTCTGATTTATCCCACATATTTCTGTTTCTTCTTTTCTCTTTCATCCAACGGTTACACTTCTTGCTGAATCTAATTAGTATTTCCATGGAAATTGATACATTATTTAAAAAAAAGTTTTGTAAATAGCAAGAGATGAAGTGGTGACTGATAAATGAATCCTATTAACACTGCTAGCAAGTATCAGGATGGACAGCAAAGCACAGATATCATCAAGATATCTTAAGAGAGATGAAATACAGTGTAGAGGGTTTAAATAATAGTTATGGTAATTTCCTATCAAAACAAATACATCTCAGCGGATGGCCTTATAGAAAGAACAGCATTTATATGGCAAAAGCAGTGGAATTTAAATTATTACTTGTAAATAGCAGTAATTAAAGAGAACAAGGCTACAGCAGTCTTCTGTAGAAATGGATGGATATCTGGTCGTATGAGATAGTGATGGAAAAACCTCTATTCAGTACATAATTCTCATTAGATTTTCTTCATCTGAAAACAGTGCTATATCTTTAACACTGGAGTGACTAAAATGGAACTAATTAAAATGTCATCTGGAATTAAGTCAATCCTTTTGTTGTTATTCATTTTATCACTGGAATTTGTACACGAGGAGGGAAAATATCAGTTTGTCTGATAAAATTAGCATTACTAGCAATTTCAATATGAAATGATTATTGTTTTCAGTACATTTCAGTACTCACTGAATCAGTGAGATTCTACTGGCTTTTGAATGTGAACAAAAGCTGATCTACACATAGGTTTTAGTGACAAAATTCAGGTAACACAGCTACAAATTTGGGTGCATATTTTTTTTAATAATATTTTGGAGTGCTTATTTACTGTTGGTATAGTAAGTATATTTCTCTCTCTTTTTTAATGGTAAATTCTGTGGAAGCTGTGCTCCTAGATTGGTTGCTTTAAGTCACTTTGTGACTGAATAATGAATCTGGGAGAATAGTCCACAGAAAATGAAAGTGTGTTTTATAGATTATTCAGGTGTTAGTATCAAATAGGGAAGGTGGGTAACAGCTGAAGCTGTGGGTGCAAAACAAGTTTCTTATGCTCACAGCAAAAGGGATAAATCCATAAATCAGAGATACATATACATGTACTGATTCTTACAAAAGGTCTCATTTCTGATGGTTGGTGAACATAGGGATACCTCTTTCCTTTCTAAAACACTTTTATGGCAACAAAAGTATGACAAACTCCCTTTGCTCAGGTGATTGAAGTGGCTAAAAGCTTCCCGTACAAGGAAAGCTCCAAGGTTGCTTTTAAATTAAACTATGAATCTCCAATATGTTTAGTTAATATTTTAACAGGAAGGGAGGAGAAAAGTGGGGATTTTGAATTTTACTTTCCCATTAATAATAAAAATAAATCAAAGAAACTACAATAGGGTGCTAGGTTTGTATATCCTGTAGCACTGCACAATGTTTAATAGCATCTGGGAACTGCCTCTTCTAGATCCCAAGTATGCGATCCTAAATATTCTGTAGATGTTATATACATGAAAATTACGTCAGTGTATTTAAACCTAAGCATAGATGAAGTATAATGAACAATCTGTTAACTGTTAATACAATTTCTCCTTTCTTAATTTACAAACATGACATATTGCATGCATTTAGTGTTAATTTGTTTTAGACACTCATTTGTTTTGACCTATGTCCATAATATATTATGTACCTTGAGATATTTATCTTGTCACTTTGAAACAAGATTACAATTAATATGACACACATGAGTTTAAATTAGTGCTCCAACTAGAGATGTGTGAGTAATGAATTAGCCACAGCCTTGAACTGTTGGCAGACAATTTAAATTGCCTGCTTCTTTCTGATGCATGATATGGAATCACTAAATATGTACATGGTCTTAAGTCAACATGTTATTTAGATCAGTGCCTGAGCAATCCTATTAAAACACTTCTTCTAGAGGGAATTAACAGCAACAAAAAGTTAGTTTGGGACTGCATAGTCAGATGTCTGACTGTAAACATTTCTTCCACAGATTTATTTTGTCACACCACATTTGGTTTGCTATTGTAAGGTCAAGGCTAAAAAGTTAAGTGCCTGTCTATAGGAAGGAGGACTGTAATTGTGATATCATTCGAAATACTGAATTGTGGATAATACTTTATATTTGTATTTGTCACTTGTCTGGTTTTTGACAAGAGGAGGCAGTTTTGATGGGCTTCCTGTGGTCCTTGTGTTTTTTATCCTGTTATCCAATTTTCTGCTGCACTGCTCTCCTTCTGTCACACTGACTGCTAGCCAGCCTCGCCTCCTTTGCTGGAAGGGCATACAAAGCTTTTCGCTATAGTGGACAGAAATAAAGGGAGAGGCAATAATAGGGCTGAATTTTGATAAGTACCTTATGTCCCCTGTCCATAGTAAGTCATACATGATCCATGTATCACCTGCAAGTCTTTCAAATATCATCAAAAAAGTAACATTTATGGAATTTGCATATATAAATATATATTTTCTGAAATCATATACATTCTGAAGAGTGGGAAAACAGTGTAAAACTTCAAGGGCCATTTGTAGATGATGGAAATACCCAAATGGATTGACTCCATTTTCCTTGGAAAATACAGAAACAAAGAAAAATACACAACAACTATAAACAACAATGTAAGTCTTAAAACATAACAAAGTGAATGTTACCTGCTAAATCTTTACCCTTTATTCAGTTTATAATGTCCATTACTCTTTTGGATATGAATTTACACTGAGTTTCTACATTTTTTTTAATTTGGAGTTTGGCACAGACAGGACTGAGCTTATTCAAGGTTTATACCCTTTATTCATAAATATATGTTGATTTAATCTGTTGTAGATACATCCTATGTAAAACTGGCTTGGTGTCTGCTAACAGCCACATTTGCTCCTTTTCACAGCAAACAAGTTCCCTAACATCGTGTTGTTCCATGCTCAGCAGCTGATGTCTTTCAATGCTTTCACCTGTCCCTCAGAAAGATCATGCACATGCATGATTGTTTCCAGCTGAACCTCCTGGGTGTCCTTAGTTATGGCCCTGACATTACATGACCCCCTGCCTTTTGGTTCTCTTACAGTGTTTTAGTATTCCTATACATTTCAGAACAAGAGTGTAATGAAAAATGAGCAAGACAACAAGGCTGCATCTGACCTGGCAAAGCCAGGATTGCTTTGGGTTTTGCCATTATTTGTTTGTACCTATTGCTCAGTTTTGCAATCAGCAGTTATTCAGTAGCTCTAGGTGACTACAGTTGAATACAAAATCCATCTAAGGAAAGCCACCAAAGTCCAAACAAAGATAAGAACCATTATGCACTGGAATGACAAAAGTTTCCACATTTCCTTCACCTTGAAAGAAATAATAATCACCATTGTTGTTGGACAAGCTGTGGAAGTCTGAAATACATGCTGCCATTTGCAAAAGCCCACACATTTAAATTTTGAGTCACATGGTCATACTTGCTTCATTCTGCCTGCTGTGGGTGATACTTGCTGAGAAATAAGACATTAAATGGAAAAATCTCATTCCGTAAGCAAATAGATATAGCTGTGTTACTAAAAGAAAGAACATCTAATGTGCTCCCAATCATCACTGATATGTGTTGAAAGAGTACTTTTCTCATATACTCTTAATCATTAAAACACATTTTCAGCACAGGAAATTTCTGGCTAATGTAGAAACACTTTTACGTAATATTTTATCTGCTATTCCTCTTGCTAGACTCAATATGAATGTACCATGTGAAGGAAGAAATAATTGCCCTGAACATTTGGAAAATTTTTACAGTGCTATTTTTTGAAAATGAGGCAGTGACCAGAAGAAGCACCTGAATCCTTGTTAGTCAGTGCTTTTAAAACTAATATGAATGATGTAAGAAGTTATGGGATTAGAGATGAAAACCCTACTTTAGTCAAGCGTTGAGCTGTGAGTTAGTAAATCTCTTTTTATAACTTAGTTTTCAAAAGATTTTTTTGTGTGCCATATGTGGTGTAGGATGGAGCTGGAGCAGATTGTTATTCATTAATCAGTAATTCATATTTTGTACAGAACAGAATTAGTGTTCAAAGTAATGAATTCTCCAAGCTAACATTCTCACTCAGGGATACAAGCATTTACAAGGATAATGATTGCTGTCCTTATAGGGCTTCTTCCACAGCTGCCTTCTTCATTCCCTTGCATTCCCATTCAGTGAGCAGGAATGAGTGGCTACAAAAGTCAGCATTCACACTGAACTACTGAGGCAAAGGTGGTACAAGCTGATGTTAGTTATTCACACACAGCAAATCTGGGATCAGACCACAGGAGTTACGTGGTATCACAAGAAACCTGACCACATAAAAGAAACTTACAGGGTATCACCAAGCTTTGAAGAGACAAGAAGGAAATCAGGTCAATCTAAAAGCTTGAAGTTTTGGTAGGTCAGAAATGAAGGAACATATGTGTGAAGAAAAAAAAAAGAAAGAAAAAGTTTTTTTTTTAATTCCGTAACTCTGTAACTATCACGAAAATGGACTACCCAATATATTAGCAAGATATTTATACATACTTTTATATTGTTCATTTTTATACCATCAGTGTTACTAAGAAACTTTGCTTCTTATTAGACTGCTTGGTACCATGCCTATGTAGGACTGCAGTCAGCAGAGCATGCATGATGGAGTCTTTTGCAAGGTATAAAAGAAATTCATTCGGGTGATAAATGGGAAAGTGTCTGAATTCTTAATTACTTCTGTGACTTTCTCATGGAGTGGTTTAATCCTTACATATAATATGGCCCTATCTTGTTGACCTGTTTGTAATCGTACATCTCTCTTCTACTTTCTGTTCTCTCTGATATATTTTCCATAATTCTTTCCACAGGAAATGAGAATTAGCAACTTTTAACTTTTATTTCTTTTATTTTACTCCAGGCATAAATTAGTGTGCATGCCTGTGATAACGTGTTCTTTCGGTTCAAGTAGAGTGTCACAAAAAATGGAAGAGCTGAAATAGCTTAACCTAAGCCCAAATAGCTGCTCTTGCCATTACTGTGCCGTAGAATACATAAGCATGCAAAAGAGATCTTACAAGTTTTAAGATTCAATTAAGTACAGGCTGGATGTCTCACATTTCCTTGTTTTTACATCAAAGCACAGGCAGCATGAAGACCTATTCTGCTTAAAAGCTCACCTGCATTAAGATCCTGCTCTCTGTTTTAATGCTCCTTATTTTAAGATAGCTTTTATAGGCTCTGGTGGTTTACTGCTGGTAAGTCAAATGTGACTGTGGTACTCATTTGAACTTCTGGATGTTCATTCATACTGAAACTCCAGATGTCTTGTGGTTTTTGTGACACAGCAAAATGGTACAATGCTGTCACAGCTCACCTGGGATGTGAGCAAAACATTACGTATCTGGATTTGAACAACACAGTTCAGAAATAACAGGGTCTTTTTTTTTTTGACCCAGTGACTCAGGTCTGGAAATGTCAGTAGCTTTCTAACTGTATGCTCTCTGGATTCAACCACAGTAATAAGGTTTTGAATTTCCTTAGGAGTAAACAATTGCAAGAGAAAATTGCTCTTCTAAACAACAATTAGAGCATTAGCTGAACAAAGAGCTTCATCTGGCAATTAGTATTCCTGTGGTGAACAGGGAGAGAATTAGTGAAAGATGCAAGAGGCTCAGGCTGCAAGAGCTGGAGCAAAAGGCTCCGTGTGCAAGCTTTCTGATGCTCCAATGCCTTTTCTCCTCCCAGTTTGAGAATATCTTGCATTTATTTTTCACAATAGGTTAATGCTCTCATGTTGAAAGAATACATTATGGCTCAAACATTCATCTATGCTTCAAAAGATAGGCAACAGCTACTGGAAACAGCAGGGCTCTCTGCTGTGTTTTCAGTCCTGAGGCTGATCAATAAACTCCGGTGACACAAGGGAGGAAGGGGTAACACATTCGCACACTGTTCAGCCCCAGGAATGCAGAAAGGATGAATAGAAAGCTAAATGTTTCTTTAAGGAATGAGACCCAAGCACAGATGGCACTCTGTATTCATGGAAGGCTCCCACATGGTGCAAAGAATTAGAGCCTGCAGGGCCTCATAAAAATAATGGAATCACCTATATTTAAAATCTTCAGCCTGATTCACTCTCAGCTACATGGCTGTAAGATAGTAGGTGTAAAGGTACTAAAGTCATCAGATTAACTCAGTGGAACGCCATCCTTAGAGCTGAAGCTCACACCCACTGTGCAAAGTGGTTATCCAAAGGGCTTGTAATGACTGCATCATGAATAAACCAGCCAATAAACCTAAAACTTCATCTTCAACCACTCTGAATCAGATCTTGGATATTATTTGGGGCCTTTGGTACTTTCTGTCGAGGTGGAAACGACCCAGAAATCTAGTTTAGCAGAGCAGCTGGGGATTTCACAACAATGGGAATTAGCTGTTGTATTAGCCACTTTGACAGTGCTGTTTCTACATTTCTTTTCTTCAGCTTGAGTAATGGGAAGTCATGAGGAAAAAAGAAAGCCCAGCTTTTCGATCTAGTAATCATCAGAGGCCTGAAGCTCCCTTAAGAGAAAAATAAACTAATGTCATGCTCTGTTTTCTAATAAGCAAGTTCAGAAGAATAAATTTTCAGATATTCCAGAATTTCAGATGTCCTGGAACAGATTAAAAGCTTACTGCTGAAGGAACATGGCTAATTCCAGGAATCTGTACCTTAAGTAAAAACAAGCAGACTTCTTTTGGTGTATATATGTAATGGATACAAGTAATCTATGCCACATAGAGACAAATATTTTTATTATTTTCAGCCAATTAAGTCTTCTTACAGTTTCCTGATCATTAAGTTCATTTGAGCTACTTAGTTTAGGACTACGGAAGGTGAAAGAAGAAAATACAACTATCTCTTGATTTTGATTCAATGAAAAGCCTAGCAGTTTAGTCGTGTCTACGTGATGTCCGCTAGTAGGTCATAGAGCAAATAATGTCATTTCTTCAGATTTTAGGTCTCGTGGGTATGTTAGTTCTGAATTCTCTCTTGGTATTGGGAAAAACTAGTTAAATGTCAGTACCGCATTTGCAGCTTGCTTGAAAATCAGCCTCTATTTGCTCCTGCTTGAGGACTCTTTTTTGCCTCAGTTTTTATGAAGGAAAGGGCAGATGAAAGGGAGCCCTAATCATCTCACATCATGTATGTCCCAATCTGTCTCCTTAACCATGAGTGATTTTTTTTGTTGTGGTTTTCTCCTGAAGTCTGGGATGTGTGTTGAGTTGTGCTCCGGCAGGGACCCAGGGAAGGCTTTCAGAAGTCATGGCTTGCCATAAATTCACTGAAACTGGACCCTGGTTTCCTGGTAGCACTGACAGTAGGTTAACAACTGTGAGAAATGTTTTGTTCTGAAATCTCTCCCTGCTTATGGAGGGAAATAAGCATTATCAAATGAGATTCAAGGCCCACCATAAATCTTGCTTAGCATGCTTTGAATGTTTGAATTTGGGAAAAAAATTGGAGGCTGAGGAAGAAGAGAGATTTTTTATGTGAATAGCAATAGGATTGTTGTTATTTAATGAATAGTAGTGTGTGTTTTAATTACCATATCAAACGGAGGCACTTTTGTCCCTGTACAGATTTAGAGCATCATCCTGCAAACCCAAATCCTGCCTGGCCATATATTGGCCCTTATAAAACCACTCTTTCAGAAGCAGGAGTCCTCTCACAGACTAGCGAAACAGCCTGCAGTGTCCCTGTGTGCCACTACTAGATGCAGCTGCTGCTGCTAGGAAGGACACTTAAGTATAATGCATTGCTTGTCAGATTTTCTACAAGTGCTACATTTTCCTAGGCGGATGCTAGGTTGTTCATTTGATGGAAATGCATCCAAGAGCAACATTAAATGTAAGAGGTCTGACTAGTTTTGGGAATGCAGCTTAAATGCTTGGTCTTAGATACTTGAGTGCGGCTAGATTAAGCACTGCTGAACTTGGAGATCACAGAAGTGACTATCTTACAAATATACATGCTTATTAGGCATTATAGAGCCAGTACATAAACTAAGTTGGAGTAATTAAATAAGAGGAAGGCAAAGGGGTGAAAGAAAACACCATCTGCTAATTCTCGATCAGTCTTATAAGCAAACTGGAATATAATGAAGGCCATTACATTCTGATCATGAATGGATCCTTCTGCTCGCCTTGTGTTATTTTTCCTCAAAAATAGTGCATATGTTTTGTAACAGTTTAGTAAACACAAGAAAAAAGGAGGAAAAAGAAAGCTAAAAACTCTGCTGAGCTGTATGAAAAGCAGCAACTTGGGTGCTTCACAAATTTTACTTATTAATTTTTCAGGCACTTTTACAAAACCAATACTTTGATTGTAAGCGAAGGGTTTCATTATGCACTGTCAGCAGTTTCTCATCATCATAAGATCATGGCATTTGTCAGAGGGACTGCAATTTGTTCAGATCAGTACTCATTCATGACCTTCCATTCCCAGTTATTTATAGCCATTAACTCATGTGCTGATTTTTGTTAGCTGGCTGTTAAATGTAGACTATTCATGGAATCTCCTTTAGGGTTGATATAGCAATTGTTTTTAAGTGCTTGCACTTTCCAACATGAATGATGACTTTCCATGCTATTAATATAGAAGAATGATATAAAATGGCATACCCACCTGTTGTGTCAACTACCGGCAGCCGATAACATATGTTAACACAAGGCCAGTGCTCTTTAAATAATACTTAGAAAGCGAAATAAATCAATTAATACTTTGTTAGATGCATGTAATTAAATTATTACAAGAAATAAAACTTATTGTCATGGACATTTAAGTCCTGCTCCTGAAACACTTCAGCAGACAAATGACTTTGCATGAGAAAGAATGCACAGTAAGTGAGATAATGTATAAGAAACATCTTTTGTTTAAGCGGGTTTTTGGGAAGAGATTATACTGAATATGCATACGGTCCTTTAAGGAGACTTCTAAGGTGATGAAACACTCAGCCACACCTGTGGTGAAGTCCACTGATGTTAGTTCTACTTAAATAACTGAAGGAAAGACTTGGGAATCTTTTCAGAAGTTGTGAGGTTGGTCACAAAATAATATTTAAATTTCATTTCCTAGTTTCTTTCTTTTTTTTTTTTTTTTAATCTGGAGGACACTTGTAGTTGGAAAGCAACAGTAAATATCATTTGAATGGAATTTTGAAAACAAGTTCATTATTAAGTCATTTAGAATGAAAACACCACATACCATTTTCATTTCTGAAAGTTGATTTTGCTTTCTACTTAAGCTCGTTCTGTGCCTCCTTTGACACTGCCAGAAGGGAGTACGATGAATAGCTGTATGGGATCAGTGTCAGATTCCCTATTGCTTAACAGTGTCTCTGGAGTTAAGAACAATCAAGTCCTTGTTCTTAAGAAGTCTATCAAAGCACCCCTTAGTGGGGAAGGCAGACTCCTGCAGCTGTGGAAGGTGTGGTTATGCCTGATAGTGCAATGGGGTTGCATAAGATGCAGCCGATGAACAGCAGCGAGAACACACCTAGAGGAAATGTCCAGTCTGCCCCTAAAATGCATGTATTTTCTTACCTTGGCTTTCTTGAGGAAAAGCAATATGCTGCTTAAAAGTAACATAAATAAACACGGTGCATTTACAGCAGGTGTTAATTAGGATTTCTAAGTACTTGACTAGATGTTAAGAAGAATTTATATGATAACTGTTCTGTTTTTTGCTTGCAAACGCTCTGCTTTTGGTTTAATTTCAGTCAATATTCTTTAGCTGTGAAAAGCAAACTTAAGGGACACAGAAAAAGTCATGCTTGAGATGTGCTATTATTGCATGCATTGGAGTCTGCATGTTTGCATCTTTGCCAGCTCTTAGGAAGCTTTTAAAGTTATGCTTCCAGAGATTACAAAATCATTTCAGTGCTCTCAAATTGTTTTTAAGGCTGTTAGGACTGGAGGATAAAAGCTCAATGTTTGGCTGATGGAATTTCAGTCCAGCAAACCAGGACAGCTCACTCTCACCTATGAATAGAAGCATGATTTCTTTTCTGTGTACTCACATAAGATTGGAGGACTGAATCAGAGAAAAGAAAAAGTCCATCCAGAAAGCTTGAAGATTTTCTCTAGTAGCAGCTACTTGTTACTGAAAGTGAATTGCCCCATTTGCACTCATGGTAATCCAGCTATTACTAAATACTTTTTTTTTTTTTTTCAACAGATAAGGCTCTATAAGGACCTTTCCCGAGGTCCATATTTATTTGCCTGCAATTTCCACAAAAAGAAATGGAAAGTGCTGCAGAGCTCTTTAAATGCGAGTCTTGAGAAGCTGCTTTCTAATCTCCAAAATACAGCAGAACAATGTCAGAACTACGTCATGATAAATGTGCAGAGGCTGCTTCTCTCATTTTATCATTAAGGCTTCTTTTTCCCTTACATTTAATTTCTATCACATAGTCATCAGGGACAAGTGGGTGTTGTGCAAGAACTATCTGGGAGCAAATTCTACAGCTAAACTCTTTATGTCTTATAGCTTAATACAAAAGATGTATCTTTGCTGTGACTGCTCTATTTCACTGGAGTTATTTTGGCTTAGCTGAATACTGCAGTGAATTCCCTGTTGCAAAATTACCCCCTGCATGTCTATTTGACATCCAGAAACTTGAAGGGACTGGCTGCTGCCTAACGTCATAGTCAATTACTTTTTAGAAGACAGTCTTACCAGTTGGCACCCAGCTAACTGACCGTAGCTGCCCTATCCTTGGGGGCAGTCTCCCTAGGTCAGCTCTGAAGTACACAGAAGAAGTACATGCACCATATCAATGAGAAATAGATGACATCCCCACATAAGGAAAGATCTGTTCTATCCTATTTTGCTTATGCTGACTTACATAAAGGCAGTGATAGAAGCTTTGTTGTCACCCCTATTTCATCACAGAACTCTTGTCATACACCCATTCCTGTTAAAAATTGTAAAAAGGAGGGAAGTATATTTTAGCATCATGAAACACACCGTTATTTGCATATCATTTCAAAGCATGGCCCCTGTCACACTGTTACTAGGATAAAAGGACTGAATCATAACAGTCAGACAAGATACAATGGAGGTAGTGCAAAGTTGCCTTGCCCTAAATATTTAAAAGTCCAACAATGCTGTAGAAACTGAAAAGGACTGAAATTGGTTGGGTGTGGTTTAACTGAACACGAAGGGCAGGAATATGATGTGATCTGTAAATGTGAGCCTCCAAACAAAATAAATAAATAAACAAATGCTCTTTCAGAGGAATGCAGGCAATACCAATACCACTCCTGTTTTTAACAGAAACACGCAATGGACTTCACAGCCATGTATCCTCTCCTTAACTGTACTGGCCTAAATAACTGTTACGTACCGAGGGATTTTTTTTGCATTTATTCATATTTTGCTTCTTTTAGAATCCCATGCTTCCCCTAATTCATATCTGTTTGTTCTTCTTTGCGTAAGTATCAAGTATACTTTAAATCATTATGAGTTTTTTTTCAAGTAGCTATAGCTACACATGGAAAAATGTGCTGCTTTTCTCTTCTAACTTTTAGAAGAATGGTATGGACTATCAGGCTTTATAATATATGAATACAGTGAAAAACATGAAAATTAATTGATATTTCTCTGCTATGTAATTGGGGTAGTAGTTAGAAGAGGGCACTGAGATACATTTTCTTGCAATCAGCCCCTCACCTCCTTTGTATTCTAATAAAAATTCTACATTTAACAATACTTAAGTAGACTAGATTTAGAGCCTCTCAGCATCCTGTTCATTTATACATATTTCCATGTTACTAACTCTCATAAATGCTTTATATTAAGTGAATTGAAATATGTAATTTAAAGACAAGTGGTTTTGTCTTGCTGGGTGCTAGCAGATAGAAAAAAAAAAAGCAGCATGAAGGAAAATTCATGAGAACCCACAACAATCAGTAGGTGTTTTGGACCTATAACCAGTTGACCTTGGATTTTATTTTGAAACTGAAATAAAGAACTCTTAAAGTTACTGGATGCTCTTAGTCCTTTCAACATCTGCAGAGAGCTCCTTATTAAGAAGGTAAATTCATAAGAAATGCACAACCAGTCCATCTAGCCAAGTTTTCCCCTCCAAAAAAGATAAAGGGAGATAGGAATTTAGGATTTAACTGATGACTTATTTAAAGATAGTACTCAAACATGGTCTGTTTAAGTTATGTAGTCTATCAGTGTTTCCCAGCAGACACAACAAACTCCTGTTGTATCGGGAATATTAGGAAGTGCACCTTTCCCCACTCCTTTACTACTTAGCTGTTGACTTGCTGTCCATTAATTGCTCTCAACCTTTTTGTCCCTGCTAACAGTTGCTGCCTTCCCACCTCCTGGTGGCAAAAAGTTCCAGTAATTCACTACACAAAAAACCTTTGTTTTCCTGTTTATGGATAACTTTAAGTTTCACAGACCAATCCTATTCATTTTCCTGATTTTTAAAATATAATCTCTTCCACCATCTTCACGTACTTCTTGCATGAAGGACATGTTTATTGCTCAGCTTTCAGATTACTCACAGTCTACTTCAAGTCTGTTTGGGCCTTACCCAATCCCCAGATGCCATGCACATTATTGAATCATTAGACAGTTAATAATATGTGATGGATGGATTTTATTTCCTCAGATTTTAAAATATTTTAGATACTCTGACCATAGACCATAGACTGCTCTTACTGAGGAGCAATCAGATGGTTCTGAGGTTTCACACTGCAGGTATGTATTCAAAAATGTTCATGTGCTATACCTGGCTGACAAGAAGAATATACAACATATTCAAGATATTCACACATAGGAAAAAATAAAAGTAGATGCAAGCTGTTGGAATACTCCTGTGCCACTGCAAACAGTTGGCATCTTTTGCTTTAACTATTTGCACCTTTTGCTTTTCACTTTATCAGTTAAGTTTAAATAAACCTAGAAAATGAATCCCTGTGCCTGCTATGAAGAAGACAGAGACAAAATATTAGTAATAATAATGAAAATATTAGTGCAAATGTTTTTAACAGAGCATTGTAAACAGAGAAGTAAAAAGGAAACAAACTGTGGAGAAAGTAGTTGTGGAAATGACAAGGTGTACTGATGAGAAGGTGAAAATTATACAGACTTAAGTTTTCATGACCTGTCTTTGATCTGTTTCAGTCAGAAATATCATGTGCTGTGATCTTCACAGCTTCCCAGGGGAGAGTTTCATACACCACATTTTTCTCATTGTCCTTGGCATAACACTCTTCTCATGAGTAAAAACACAAGCATAATCAGAGATCATCTATTAAGATTTAATCCCAGAAGAACCGTATGGTTCCATACGTAAAAAATCCAAGCATCTCTCTCACAAACAAAAGATCACAAACCATCCTGTAGAAGCAGGAACCACGAGACTCTCATTTGTCTGTTACAGACGAGATTCTTTTTTTTTCATCTATGAGACTGTATGGACCATAGCTGTAACCCTTGAGATGCACCTCAGAGTTATTGTAAACACGAGTAGTTTTTGATAAGTATGAGCACCTACTGTTGACTTGGATGATGAATAAACAGATGGCAATGTACAACAAATAGAAAGGAAAAAAAAAAAAAAAAAAAGAGAGCCCATAAAAAAACAGTATAAGTTACCCAGACCTTGCAGGCTGTTCAAGATGCATGCAAAATTTCAGACCATTGCCACCTCCCCAGACACAGCAGTTTGGGTTCTGAGCTTACAGTACTATATGGTCCAAGCCAAAAGCCTGAGCTCTACCATTTAAAATATTTGCACAGAAATATACGGAAAGATAAAATCCAAATTACTTCTACACATGCAAAAGTAAGCCACATAAATTCCTTTCTATTCACCTTACTTCCAGCTAAATCACTTATTTTGGATGACAGTATTCATACATGGAATCATGGAATGGTTTGTGTTGGAAAGAACCTTAAAGCCACTCAGTTTCAACGCCCTGCCCAGGGCCCAATCCAACATGAGCACCTCCAGGGATGGGGCATCTACAGCTTCTCTGGGCAGTATGTGCCAGCTTTCACTGTTCTCTGACTGAAAAATTTCTTACTAACATCCAATCTACACCTCCCTTCTTCTAATTTAAATAACTCCCCCTTGTCTTATCACTGTCGGACCATGTAAAAAGTCAGTCTCTCTCCTGATTTTAAGTTCCCTGTCCATATTGGAAGGTCACAACGAGATCTCCCCAGAGCCTTCTCTTCTCTAGGCTTGAACAATGGAAGTTTAGGTAATGTAACTAGCTGACTTCAAAAGCCACCTTTAGTTGCTTCAGGTGAATCTTTCTGTGAGAAAACAAGCTTTGAATTATAAGTGATACACACTAGGCTGCCCTTTGACTCACTTGGCTGATTGCCTGAGAGCCTGAGGGCAGATGAAAATGTGTTAAAATAAATGAGTTAAAAAGAATACCTAATTATTATTAGAAATAAGTAGGATTTACTCCTCCTTGTATTACACATAACACATACAAGTTTACCATCTCTGTATTCATGGTTTTCAAAGTAATTATAATGCTCTGCATCATTTATAATTTTATAATAATGTAATTTGGTTTTTAATATTATTTTAGCTAGCTAGCTAAAAGTAATGCATTTAAATATCAGATGAGAATATTTCCAGAAAATATGCACTGCCATTTAATTCTTTTTGTATACCTCTAACACATCATTTTCAAGCCAGCTTTGCTTCCAGAAAGCTTACAGAGAAACGGAAGAATTCGCTGAAAATAGCAATACTATTCAGTGTTGCATGAGAGTGTGTGTTTGAGCAGAGTGACCTGCTGTGGTCTCTGAACTCAGGGGAATGGAAGCTCTTAAAAGGATACATAACTAACGCCTGATCTGTGTTTAATTAACAGTTCATGAAGTCTGGGAACTTTTTGAAATACATTATCATTTAATTAATACTGGTAAGGTTATACATTTTAATGATAGTGAACGATAAAAAAGCATTCACTTAAAAAAAAAGCTAGTTGAATAAAACTAACATCATTTTGTTTGTAGATTCCCAATAATAGTAGAAATAGCCATATTGGGGTTCATACTCTGTATCTGGAAAATTTCAAGAAACATATAAGTACATTCAGTACATTAAGAACATTTAAGGACCTTCCATGTTAAGAATCCAGAAAACATGATTTTAAAAATTCATTTTCATGTTATTCATAATTTTAATACTCTATAATGCATTTTAGAGTTCCTCTTGTTTAAATCTCCCACATAGTCACATAGAAAAAAAAATCCGGTTATACAGAGAAAAAAAAATTATATTCTCTGATATCAGACAGAATTATACCCCTCCTTTGGAGAACTATATCTTTGGCAATGTTTCTGAGAAAGCTTTGTGATATCATTAAAAAAATAGCAAAATTTTAGAAGAATTTCAATTTTTTTTTGTTTTCTTCCATACTGATACTGCAGCAGGCAAGTCACTAAAACAAGTGTGGAACATTTGTATGGGAAGAAGATGTGATCTCACTGTTGGTATTAGAGATGGCTCCCTGCTGATATTTTCAGCATCGCTGCCTCGTTTTCACAAAAGAGATTAAAAAAAACAAAACAAAACAAAACAAAACACATTTATCAGGTATATCTTGTGTGAAAAACTCAGTATTCACTATCATCATTTTTCTAAATAATGGAGATTAAAATGGCATGACTCATTATTAAAAAGTCACTACTGTAATAAAAATGATTTTAAAATGTATAATTCTACAATCAGAGACAAATTTTAAAAGATAAATACCTGTAAAGTTATTTGAATCAAATATTAAATGCTCCAGTACTTTGATAGGGGTCTGGAGCACAAGTCATATGAAGAGTGGCTGAGGGTGCCGGCATTGTTTGGTCTGGAGAAAATGTGACTCAGAGGAGACCTGATTGCTCTCTACAACTCCCTGGAAGGAGGATGTGGTGAGGTGGCGGTAAGCCTCTTTTCCCATGCAAGTGGCAATAGGATGAGAGGGAATGGCCTCAACTTGCACCAGAGAAGATTCAGGTTGGACATTAGGAAAAAATTCTCCAACAGAGTGGTTGGGCACTGGAAAGGACTGCCCAGGGAGGTGGTGGAATCGCCAACCCTGGAGGTGTTCGAGAAATGTTTAGATGTTATATAAAGGAAGATGGTTTAGTGGGAAATATTGGTGATGCATAGATGGTTGGACAGAATGATCTTACAGGTCTTTTCCAAGCTTGGTGATTCTATGATCGGATCATTTATTGCTCAAATTGGAAGTGCAACTGAATGTGACAATAACACAGAAAAACCGACTAATTCTATTTTCCCAAATACACTAAAAGACTATTCTCTACAACAAGTAATTGGGTGTGACCCAAGCTCCAAGTTTGCCACTCTCATCTAAGCCAAGAACTACAAGGACTGAGATCTTCAAAACAGTGTCTCTTAGGTTTAGTGAGGTTTCAGTCAGATGCTTAGATCAGAACGTTATGATAGCAGTCACCACTCACCTTCTCAAAACAAGAAATTAGTTATATAAAGTGAGTTTTGATGTGCACTACTTTTCAGTGGGTTTGTGCATTTTATGGAGACAAAAGGGTTCAGCCTGCAAATGTGAACATCTTTCCCAGGGTTTGGATGGTTAAGATTTATTTTTAATATAGTAACTTCAAGGGATACCAACTAAAACATCCTTTTTCTGCTTATTTTTGTTTCGTCTTTCACTTTCCCAAGTGTAAAATTATACTGTGGAAATTAGAGGGAGGCATTTTCCCTGCATTATCCACTTGACAGTACTTGGTCTTTTCTTTCTTTCAGCTGTTTCCTGTCCTTATAGTGAAATGTTTCTTCTGTTGATTTTTTTTTTTTAACTGTTTTTCCACTGCAACAAAGGTAGCAAAGACACAAAACCCCAGAAGGATTACAAATTGCTAGCAGAATTCTAAAAGCCTAAAAAAACCCACTCTTGCAGACCTCAGCCTGGCTTCTTACAAGAGCAATAGAACACACTGATTTTGGTGGAAGTTCACTGAGTGTAATGACTGCTGCATAGGAACTGACTCATTGGCAAAGGAACAGGCAGACATGTTTTAAAGAATTGTTTTTTGTTTTTTGTTTTTTGTTTTTTTTTTGTGGCTTTTTGGTTGTTCTGTTTTGCTTTGTTTTTGCCCTAGGATGAAAATGAAGAAATAAATTCTTGGAAGATATAAAGAAATATACATCAACAAATATGCTACTAAAAACCACGTCTGACTAAGGATTTCAAAATGTCAAATCCTGTAAGAATTACAGAATCTTGCCATGTAATTTGCATCATTCTAGGAGCTGTGAGAAGAATGCAGCGTATTTATAAGTCAGGATATTTGCGTCTCTCAGAGGATCTGTGGGTGTAAAGTAACACAACAGTTCACTTAAAGGCACTGTGTGTGCTTCCCCTATTGCTCCCTGTGTTCTGCTCTCATTTAGTTGGGAAGAGACAGAATCCTGATGCTGGAAATTTTCCTGAGTGAGAGATGCCTCATTTACATTCCTTGCCGTGTCTCTTTAGGCACTGCCTTAACATTATGAAAAGCCTATGGGGCACTTTAAATCCCAAAATGTAATGGCAACATGTCACCAAAATTTGATTTAATCTCTGTTTTGCCATAAGTTTTAGATTCACACTGCTTGAAAAAATGTTGTAGTGTTAATGGCAGACACGTATTGGCTTGTTTCCTTACAAAATACTTGTTGTGCATGAAATTTCAGTAAAACTGTCTTAACAGTAGGCTTTAAGCAAGGAAAAAAAAATCACTTGTGTATAACACACAATACATCACTGGAAGTATAAACACTGCCAAAGTGGAGTGGAGTGAAGCATGTTTTGGCCTGGGCAGTTACACAGAGAGTGACTGCTTCTGTTATGCAAGTCTGCAAGCAATCACTGAAGTATGTTGGTAGTTGTATTAACAGTTTAAGTTTATCCAGAGCAGAAATTCATAATGTACTCTTGAGAAGAATAAAGGACTGTTTAACATCAATACATAACCATGTTTGCATTCATATGAATGAGAGCTCCATTGTTTCCATTAGCAGAAGCAGGAAAAGATTGGGTATTTTAAATTCCTTTGATCAAAGTTCATAAATAAGCCATGTTAAAATTATTCTGGGAGGTGAATCTAGTCAAAAGAAAATATGTAATGAAGAAATTTTTAAATGAAACCCCTGCTAAAAATAGATCCATGGGAGTCAAAAGTCATCTAAGCATCCTTTTCTCCCAGTGACTCTCAGAGGGACTTCTCTCAATATCCATGTTGGACATAACTTACTGTATGGGAACTTGCCCAGGAGATATTTATTATTTCTGTGAAGACTAATAAAAAAACTTGTGAATGTTTCTGAAAGCATACATTTCAAAATCAATTAAAAAATTACTTTGTGAACTTCTTATTTATTACCAATTGAACCTCTTCCTGAATTCAAAGTGAAAGAATATAGGAATGTTCTTTGATTAAATGGCTCTTTTCTCTATTTTATATATTAATATGATAAAATTAATTTACTGGTGCCATATAGCTAATTCTTGTCTTAAAATACAAAGATAATTATCATTAATCAGCCACGCTGCTGTAGAACAGAAGAAAATTTGAAAGGGAAAATATCAGAAAACAGAAGATATAAAACATGAAGTTAATGATTATTTCAATAATTCTGTCTGCTTCCTTAGGAAATGCTTTTACTTTGGGTACCAGAGAGGGCTGGATTAGGCAGTCTTCTAGTGTGGTGTGGTTTTTTATTACTGCTGGAATAAATGTATGGAAATTGTAACTATAATTAGTAGTCTCATTTAAAGGGCTACAGAAGAGTTTTCAAGCATACGTTTATGCGTACTGAAGATGTAAACTCATGACCTGTGCCTCTTTGTACCTTCATCTGCCCTGTTTTCAAGCCTTTATCTACACTGTGTGAGAAGAAAGCCAGTCAAGCACTGAGGAAAAAAGGAGATTTGATGAATTTATTCTGTAATATTTTATCAGAAGATGGAAAATTGCATCGTGTCCTTTTGTTCACTTCATCTCTCTAAAATTCTGCTCCATACCCAGAGGAGTGCTTGTTTGTGTTTTCTATAGAACCACATGGGAGTAACTATCCATCTTACAAACTAATGTACAATACATAACTTGAATACACACAACCTGAATTCACCAGAAGCATTGCCAACAACACGATAAAATATCATGACACATCTTCATACTCAGTTGCCATGTCCTATGTGTTTTTCTCTTATAATTTACCTTCTGGGGAAAGTAATATGTGATAAACTTCTTGCAGGTGGTAATAAATTAGTAAATGCAGAACTGATTCAGAGCAGCCACGTCCACCCATTGCTAGCACAGATGTTTTGCAGAAGATTTAGAGACAGTTTTGCAGGCCCTCAGCCCCTGAGGTGAATTAGTTGCATGTTTGTAAGGAAAAATGGAAACTATACTTTTGTGCTTGTGCTCTTAGTTATTTGCTTTTTCCTTCTTCCGCACACCTTCATAGAGCCTCTCCCAAGCATGGTGTGTCCATGTATTTACTCTGAGAGCAATATTTAATCTGCAGCACAGATCTTGGTGCCATAGCAGGGGGGTTGAAATTAGATGATCATAATAGTTCTTTTCAATCCAAGCCATTCTATGATTCCATGATATGACGATCTTGCTTCTGATACATAATTATCTTCCTTTAAAGTAACTTTTAGTATCTTTACTCAAACTTCTAATAATTGAGGTAAATGTGCTCACTCGATCATCAGAAAGTACTTATTATATTTCTAAGAATTGTTACCAGATTAGAGAGGCAGATTTGTTGTCATCTGAAGGGCTGGTTGATCTATGGGATTATAGTTACCATAACGTAACTAGGATTATATGCACACGATCTCCAGACTGTTATTATGCTTACCTCCCAATGTTCCTTTTCTTAAGGAAGACCTCTGTCAGAATAATTTTTGACAATAATAGCTATTTTAAAGATTATGTCACTTAGTCTAGTCAATCTTACTGGAGTTTATTACATTATTCTTTTCCTTGGCACTAGCCGTTTATCTCCGAAATCTCATTTAGAATCCAAACAAACTGAGAAAGGTCTGTCTGGGCTCTCCTGTGACAGATGAAAAAGGTTGGATGTAATATATCAGATAGATTCAGCAAAGCTGTCCCTCTCTACACTCAAATAATTAATCTTTTCCAGATTGGCAGTAATTCAATTGTTAGTACATGCAAGCTCAAGTTTTTATATTAATGTGGCTTCTCAGCACTTTAGCATAATATATTATTTGGTTAAGGATATTTCTGTCCTTGCACTGTCATTTCCCTCATGTTGTCCTATCTTTAAACTAAAAATATAACAGTGACAGATAATGCTTATAATGTGATGATGAACTTGTCTCACAGTGTCAGTGGTGTTTCTATTAATGGTGGACAGCAACCTTGCTGATCACAAGAATAAAGGCCATGTTGCCCTATGAAAATGGTAAATAACTTGAAAATATAGAGCCAGGGTAACCTGGGACTAATCACACTGACTAACAATTTGGGGACTCCATGAATGACGTTTTCATGTCTGTTCTCAGACAGCACCATGCCATAAAGCAAAGAAAGCTTGTATGAAGGCTAACCCTACTTTTCTGTGTGCCATAATACTACAGTAAGGCCCTGTGCCATGCAGGAATGTAAATGTTCTAAGTGCCCTCTGCCTTCATTTCATCACTTAAACCTCCACTGTGACAGATGAGAGTTTTTAAGCAACTCTGTGAACGTGTACTGACTTCAATAAATGTGGGATTGAGTCTTAAGTTACAAGTTTATTTAGTGATTGCTGTGATCTACTTTTGTATCCTTAATGACTGAAACATCAAAACCAAGAAACCAACACAAAACCAATTGAATGTCATCGCATTGCTTCTTGGTCTGATGATGTGATATAGCCACAGATCACAATACATTCACAAAGCTGCCAATAAATCTTGCAAATGCAAATTATGCTCTTGTAAGATCTCACAGTGTAAACACACACCGAGCAGCTGCACAGACCACTGCTAGATTTGTAAGTGTTTATACCTCACAGTCCGAGAATACAGCTCTGTGACACTTGGAGTCACAAACAACAACACTTGTTCTGGGGACACAGACACATTTTCTGGGTCTGCAAGTTCTCTGCTTCCCAGCGCACCAGTAGAGCTTTATATGGATGCAGTTCACAGAACAGTCTCTCTCTTGTGTTTCTTTTTGTCTTCTGTAATTCAGATGTTATTTCTTTAAACAGTTGAGTTAGTTAACCAGTGTTAACTCTGGGGGAGACAACTTCAGGTCACCACTAAGCCAATTTGCCAGTGACCACAGAAACATTTTTTTCATACCTGTTTGCAGTAGCATAACATGCAGAGAATCCTTAAGGAAAGCTATTTTTTGACCTGTGTCCTGATAAACATCATCTCTGCTTGGCAGGCATCGTACGTACATGAACATACCTGCTGCATTGCATTCCATCATGTGCACAGTGAACTGCTGCATGCTTTAATAGATAAGGAACCTTAATCCTTGCTTAGCATCAGCTATAAGAATGCTCAAGATTCATCCTTTCCTTGGGATGGATACACAGAATATCTAACCTGTCTTTTAAAATTGTGAGTGACAGAGAATATATCACAGCCCTTGGATAACTGCCACTACTGATAAAAACACTGGTTTTATTTTAGTCCAATCTGTTCTAGCTTTAATGTCAGCTATTTGCATCTTTTACCTCCTACTTGATATTTCCCTATAGCACACTGACAGCAAGTACAGATGTGAGCTGGTATTTGTAAGCAAGAGACTCCCACCCACTTATTCTTGCTTTCATACTCTGACAAATACTGTCATTTTATTTTACGTCACTTTTCCTTAAGCAATCCTAACCTCAACCGATTTTAAGGTACCAAAACCTTTTTCTGTGTTGAAATGGTCTCAAGTGGAGCTCAATTCTAAGTAAACCTCCAACAACCTAATCACCATAGTTATGACTACCCATGGTGTGTCATCACCATCAGAAAGTTGAGAAGAGCAGCTTCCAGTCTGGGGACTTTTCTGTGATAAATCAACAAAGACAAGCATCTCAAGGAGTTGGCCAGACTTCCAGCTTTTGCAGAGCTGAACAGGCAGTGGGAGCTGAGCGCCTTCGCCTCTCAGAGAATATTACTTTTTTGTGTGCTGTAGGAGTGCAATCCAAACCACTCTCATGCCCTGAGCGCCAAAATGTCTTGCCCTATGTGATACAGTATACTGATGATAAAGTTGCACATAATTTAATGCAGCATACAGCTACTGATTCACAGCTGAACAGACCTGCAAAGAATCATATTATTCCACACAGAGGAAACCATGTATGATATGAATATGATCTGACACAACTGACAAAACCTGACAGTATGTATCAAGCTAATCATGCAGACAATAAATATGGGCAGTTTTCAGAGAACAGGTTTTTGGCGTTCTGTTATTTTCCAAAATACAGCATAAAAGTCTATTTTTTGTTGTTGTTTTGACCTTTGCCCACTTCACTGAAAGCAATGGAAAAATCTTTGATTTCATGGGTTGTTGGCTCAGGCCCAGAGACTGTAGTAGTGTAGCAATTTAAGTCTGAAGGGCACTGTCAGAATTGTGCAGAGGCAGAGGGTTAGGATAGCTGGAGAGATTCAGAACAGAGACAAAATGCATAGGGAGAATTATTAATGTGGAGCTCGCCAAGGCCCTGCTCCTACTGTGCATACCTCTTTTGAGGAAGATCAATCACTCACTTCCACATCAACCAAATTTGTCCAAGATTAGGAAGATAGTAATAATAAATAATTAGCATTTACATCACACTTTTCATCTTCAAAGCATCTTACAAACATTCACTAATTAATCCTCACAACAGCCTTGTAAGTTCTGGATTTTCATCCCACTTTTATGGTGTTCATTAAGGACTCAAAATTTACAAGGTAAAAAAAGAAAAGCAATGCCCAAGATCTCTCCTCCCTGACTATATGAGTACTTACTGCCCACCAGTACATGAGAAAATGCAGTGTGTCTTGGGAACATTTCTGTCCCAGTAATTCTTGCCTTCTCTGAAAGATAAATATGTACATATCATAAGCTTATGAATAAAACATAAGGTAAAGTAAGCCCTACTATTTTAAGAGTCTTTGTGATGGTAAAAAATATACATTAAATACATGAATTCTGAAAAAATTACACAATTATTTAATCTTTTACCAGTTACTGTGAGCATCAATTATACTTTCCTATAATAGATTCCCAAAATATCAAGAGAATCTTTGCAAGTATCTGTTAACTATCTACTTGTCAGACGAGTGCTGGGGGCATAAATGCAGTGGTCCTAAGAGACTGTAAAACAGCTGTGCTTCTCAAAGCAGCTAAAAGGAGTCATGAAATATTGCTTGTAATATCTTTTATATCCAGTTTTACATTCGTTCTGTGCAAGAAGAGGCTGCTAATGTGGAAAGGAGGAAATGTTAATGAATTCTATCCCTACCTCTTAATGCAGTTTACTTAGAAACAAACAATATCTTCAAATCTTTCTGGCTAGTATGTATGGAGAATGAGTTATAGCAAAGGATAAAGAACTGCACAGAACTACAACTGCTTGTGGCTCTCTGCTCCCCATTGTGTGAAAATCAAAATATATCTACTGAAGGAGATACCAGGCAAAAACATGGTGCACCTTTGCAGTTTATAGACCCTCTTTGTCACAGAGTCTCTTCAATAAGCACTTAGCCAAATAAAAAAGAGCACGCTCAGAAACTGCTGGGGAGCCAGTTTTGCTTTATGGTTGTTTCTTGGATCTTCATTTTAACCATACACAGAAGAGGAAAGTTAAACAAGTAGCTTCATGCTTGTTTCAGAAGAGACAGGAGCATGTGCAAGATTCTGTGATTCACACAAAGCAAACTACTACTAAGGTGAAAATAGTTCAGTTTAACAGGCTAAAAAGCTTCTTTTTTTTTCACTGAAATCCAAAAAAGAAATAACCTTATTCTTGAGAAATACACTGAAATCATATTTTTGCTTTGTATTCTATTCCTACAGAGGCATTTAATGAACTATTCAAGCTAGTTGTTCTCATATTAAAAATGCTACAAAGAAAGGCTACAAAAATGAAATCGTTTTTACTTAGCTTCCTTCCAATTCATTTCACATGACCCTGTTATGGACTTTCTCTGAGTTGTTGTTTGTGGTTTTTTGTGGGTTTTTTTTTGGGGGGGGGAGGTCAGGGGAGGTGTTTGTGGGTTTTTTGTTGTTGTTGTTGTTGGCTGGGAGGGACGGCAGCACAAAAAACAGTTCACCATTGTGCAATTTCACACAATACTTTGTTTTGCTCAGAAGACGTTCTGAGTTATATTACGTTGTGCATCGCTCATTAGGAGTTGCTGGAGGACAATCTGAGTAACCAATTAAACCAACCTATCCTACACCAATCTAATCAGCATGAGAAATACAGAACATAAGGGACAAAGCTCCTGTATGCCAGAGCTTTCTTAGAAGTTCCGTTTCTTTCCAACAGTGCCAGATTTCATCTGTGGTAACATTTGATGTTCGACCATCTGACCACATATACATGTAGTACATGCCATACATCATTGCAATTTGTATATGTAGCATGCTTACAAAGAGACTTACACACTCTGCTACTGTGAATTTAAAAGACTTTTTAAGTGGATAACTGGACGGCAGAAAATTGCTAACCCAAATAAGAAGAGACAGTGGGAAAAAAAGTTTTATGAGATTCCTGGGACATGTCTTGGCATATCCTACTATATACTGACCAATGTGAAAGCAAGGGGATACTTCACTGATGGAAAGACTTCTAAAACAGTCTTCAAAAACAGTCTGAAGAGATTAGGAGGATTTTACCAAACACTCCAGGAAAATCATCCACAAATATTGACTATTAGGGCAATTGTAATATTCATAGAATTTAAATACTATTCAAGCTTTGGTCACAATTATCATAGACCAAAATACAGCAACAAAACAAAACCATGCACATTTTATCTCTAGGCCAAATCTAGCATTAAACTGTATATTTTTAAATGAAGGTGTATTCCTTTCAGAATTGACCAGTTTAACGTTAGCCAATCAGAAACAATTATGAGATTCCTCTGCTTGATTCCTCTAGAAGCAAGGACTTCACACTTCTGATTATGAGATGTGAACAGGGGTCAGGAATCCACTGAATTCAGTGAATGCATTCACTGTCCTTGGGGCTTAAGTGGGTAAGCAGGACAGTCAGTAGCAAGAGCTGGATAGAAGTGGCTCCTCTCTATGCCAGCTAGAGTTGTGTTGTGAGTGCTGGCTTGCAGCTAAGATCAAGATGAGCAAATATACCGATGTCATTTACCTGGACTTGAGCAAAGCCTTTGACATGGTCCCACACCACATCCTTATCTCCAAATTGGAGGGATGTGGATTTGATGGGTGGACCACTTGATGGATAAGAAACTGGTTGAAAGGCTGCAGACAGAGGGTGGTCATCAATGGCTCTATGTCCAGATGGAGGCCAGTAACGAGCAGCATCCCCCAGGGGTCTGTCTTGGGACTGGTGCTCTTTAACATCTTTATCAATAGCATCAATGATGGAATCGAGTGCACCCTCAGCAAGATTGCTGATGATTACACCAAGCTGAGTGGTGTGGTCGACACTGTTGAAGGAAGGGATGCCATTCAGGGGGACCTCGAGAGGCTAGAAAGGTGGGCCCGGGTGAACGTGATGAGGTTCAACATGGCAAAGTACAGAGTTTTGCACTTGGAGGAATCCCAGGCATCCATACAGACTGGAAGGAGCGGTCCTTGAGAGCAGCCCTGTGGAGAAGGACCTGGGGGTCCTGATAGATGAAAAACTTAATATGAGCCAGCAGTGTGCCCTTGCGGCTCGGAAGGCAAATGGTATCCTGGGCTCCATCAAAAGAGGAGTGGCCAGCAGGGACAGGGAGGTGATTATTCCCCTCTACTCTGCTCTTGTGAGGCCCCATCTGGAATACCGTGTCCAAGTGTGGCACCCCCAGTACAAGAAAGACAGGGAGCTGTTGGAGAGGGTCCAGAGGAGAGCCATGAAGATGATCAGGGGACTGGAGCACCTCCCCTATGAAGACAGGCTGAGGGAGCTGGGCTTGTGCAGCCTGGAGAAAAGAAGGCTGCGGGGTGACCTCACTGCAGCATTTCAATACCTAAAGGGAGCCTCCAGAGGGGAGGGGAATCAACTCTTTGAAAGGGTAGATAACAGCAGGACAAGGGGAAATGGTTTTAAGTTGAGGGAGGGGAGATTTAGGTTGGACGTCGGGGGGAAATTCTTTACGGAGAGAGTGGTGAGGTACTGGAGCAGGCTGCCTAGAGAGGCTGTGGATGCCCCATCCCTAGAGGTGTTCAAGGCTAGAATGGATGGGGCCCTGGGCAGCCTGGTCTAGCATTAAATGAGGAGGTTGGTGGCCCTGCATGTGGCAGGGGGATTGGAGATTCATGATCCTTGAGGTCCCTTCCAACCTTGGCCATTCTGTGATTCTGTGAAATATGACTATGAAATCAGGACAATGTGAAAACAAGATTTTTTTTAATGTGGAACATTAAAACAATTCCAATTCTACTGGAGAAGAATTTTATGGAACCTCAAACACTTAGGAGAAATTAATTAACACCTTTTCAGTGAACTGAGCTTGAGCTTGAAGTTTCAGAATCTGGAAAGTGCATGTCGTTTGGAGATTAATCATAACCATTTTACAGTTTATTCATTTTAACCAAACCACAGATTTTCTCTAAGAAAAATCATCACTCCATTTTGTCAAAGACTTGAATTTGATTCCATTTTGTGAACTTCACTAAAGCAATTTGAATGGTTTGTACTCAGCAGCAGAACTCATTTTGAACAATATGTAGGTAACGGAGCAAAAGATGTATAAGGTAAAAACATGTGCTGAACATATGTACTCCCCTGATGCATGCCAAACTTAATTAAAAATCAGACCCTAATTTGCTGTGGGATCTAGACAGTGTACTGCTTTGTCCAGATGTTTTCAGAATGAGAAAAAAATATATTCTCTATTGTAAGTTTTCATTTTGCAGGCTCTGGGAAACTATTGTCCAAATGCTACACAGTCTCCATTCCTTAAATACCAACTACATCCACATTGTTGAGAGTGTAGCTTATAAATCTGAAACACAATTGAGGCTGCCTGAGAATTGTTCCTTTTACGTTAGAGAGACTCAGTGTGTAACAATGAATTGAAGTCTTAACAGAGCCCTCTGAGGATACACATTCTTTGGCTATTCAACAGGATCCTACCAGCCTGTCACCTAAAGTACAATCTAAGCAGTAATTTCAGATTCTGATATTACTTTTGTATACAGCATGATAAATGGAGAAAAACATTTTCTTTAATATTTGATTTTATGAATCATATATGATTTATTAATATAAGATATATTTTTCCTTCAATTATTTCAGCATACTACAGAGCCCTTTATGTCTGCAGTGTAAGAGAGAGAATGGTTGGAGGACTTTGCAACACAGCATATTGCTAGATGTACTCATTAAATGAAATTTTGGAATGTTAATAAAAACTATTCATGCTAGAAAAATAACTGTATTTCAATGAAAAAAAATCGATTTTGAGTTACCCATTTACACCATGTGTCGTGATCCATTCAAGAAAAGAAAACAACCGCAGAAAAAACTCTGGAGTTATTTAGGGAACAAGTCCATCAAGTCACAATTTGTTTTCAGTGAATTCCTTCGTGAAGGTTGGTGGGTAGGATGGGATGCTGTACATGGTTTAAATGTTTTTAAGATTGTTAGATTGTGATGAAATGTTAACAAAGATGTAGTTTATAACTAGCAGTGTTCACTGAGCGTAGTGGAATATGGAAAATCCCTTGCCTCTACGGAAATCACTGACAAAACTTGACAGGGTGTTTTGCATCTTTTGGGCACCTCCACCGACAAACAGAAGAGGAAGTATCCCTAAATGATCTTTAATTGGCATGCAAATGAAATTTTATACTTGCTAGCAGAATGAACTTAATGGTATTTAACAACTTTAATTATTTCATTATCCAGCACATTTTAATACTCCTATTTGTTGAGAAAAAATAATTACCAGTTAAGAAGGTTAAAAGCACTATTTTTTTTTTTTTAATGTACCTTTCTATACTAATAATATCCAGTCATGCAGACTGAGTTCGGTATCAATATCAAATGTGAAATAATATACTTGGAGAATAGCTGATGGGCCCAAAATGACAGAGATTCAGAGAAGGGATTTCCCAATTTCGATTGTGCAAGGATTGGAGATGCTTAAAGCTCTACTCCTCTATGATTCAGTACTGGCTTTGTATTTTCTTTGGACTTCCCATAGGTCTGGATCCAACCCCCCTTACAATGTCTTTTACTTAGGTTGTGAGCTCATTGAAAATCTCACTCTTGTCACACTCTTTATTTAGCCCCTAGTAGAAAAACTTCCTCTTCCTAGGCTATGTTCTAGTGATAAAATAAAATAAATCACTGCTTCTGTGTTCCTGAGGAAAGACTTCTTTCTGGAATGATGTTTCTCTATGCCCCCTTTTGACTTTGTGAAGAACATCCCAGAAAGATTTTGGATGAAATATCATGAAAACTTGCCAGATTTTGATCCAATGATGAACGCTGTGAGGAAGAAAGCAGCCTCGACTCAGACAATACTAAGAATAAAAGAAATACTAAGAATACTAAGAATAAAAATGCTGGAAGTTCTCAGGTTACCTGAGAATTTCTAAATACCTCTGAATATATTTTTCCACATATAGAACCCCATTTATAAAAGGACTGATTCACTAACTGTTTTCCTTCACACAATTTCAATTGATAATCATACTTTAAATATTTTTCCTGTTATTTTAACCATTATTTAAGTCTTTACCTCAGTGGAATTCTATGGCCTATTGTGCCATTTTCCGGAACACCTCGCCACAAGCATTTCTTCATTTGCCTTCAGGGCTGACATATTATTGCCTCTGCTGATCTGCTATGTGTGCAGATGAGTTCAGTGGAGACTCGGCTCTGAAGAACGGGGGAAATGCTGAAGCTCTTATTATAAAGCCTTTCTTAATAGCTGTCTGTGCAGTGATGAGAAAATGAGGAAAATCACAAAGAAAGCAGAAAAAATTCTCATGAGGCCACCTGATCCTCTCACCTGACATTTAAAAACTTCCTCCAAGGAACATCACTGCTTGTATTTCTCTTTCTGTTAATCAGTTGTTTTTCCTTCAAGTATACGCCAGGCTAGGAAAGGCAAGCCTTGCTTCGCACATTTGTAAGTCAAAGGACATGCAGTGCTCCTAGTAAAATATCTGTGTTGACATCAACAGGACTATACACTGTCATTAAATAGGGCTCACCCTCGCACACTGTAATGAGAACCATTGTGCTTCCCACCTTAGAGCTTGCATGAAATTTTGCCCATAGCAAAGCTGGTTAGAGTGGAAATGGGGACAGATTGTTGGACTGGGAGCACAGAGCCACTGTGCAGGTGGATAAAAGGAGAGAGTCGATTCTTACAGGTGAGAGAGAAGATGTCTGTCAGGAGCTTTGCCACCATCCAGCAGGGTGCTCTGACTCTCTCTCAAGAGACTTGAGGTTAAAACTGGGAACCTGCAGCTAAATATGGATAATGCCTCAGTATTTCTACATGGGTCTAGTGTGAGCAGGATTCTGCTTTTTTGTGTCTCAGTGTTTCCATGTGATGACAATACATGATGGTTAGCAACAAATCATTACCAAATATTAAATATAAATTAAATAAATAAAATGTTACACATTCAGGGAAAATAAATTTTGTATGAAGATAGGTTTGAAATAGAATTGATTTGGTTTCTGATTAATATTGTTTCTGTATTTTCATTCTATGCTTCTTAATTATTATTCACAGTTCAGAGTTTTAAGTGTAAGCATCATAAACCTAATGTGAAGCAGTATTTTTTCTTACAATGCAACTGCAACAACTACCACAATTATCTCTGAAGAGCAGTTAAGTGCAGCATAGACGATGAGTATTGCCCACCCTCTAAAGCTGGAAAGCAGCTTCAGGGATTCAGGTATTCTGGTGAGGCAACACAGACACAGCTAGTGC
This sequence comes from Chrysolophus pictus, assembly GCA_037305975.1. NCBI lineage: Eukaryota > Metazoa > Chordata > Aves > Galliformes > Phasianidae > Chrysolophus > Chrysolophus pictus. The sequence goes on from CM074582.1 coordinate 23,201,191, forward strand.
TGATGCCTGATGTTCAGTGGATTAATACTGAACCTCTGATGCCAGTGTAATTAATGACTATTTGAAGAGATCTCAACAGTGAGTCATGTTTGAAACACATAGATCTAATCCTCTATAATATCCATTTGTCTGTCCCTTATACGAGTAAATTTCCCTTCATGTAAAGAGACTATTGGATTCTTTCACTAAGTAAGTATCAAGACTTACTTTACAAATAATTAGCTTGGCATCATTCTTGTTGCTGTCCATCAGGTAAAGAACAGAGAAGTAACTCCTCACCAATAGACACTCAGAAAAGGTATTAAATAGTCATTTCTTCCCACTTTGCTACACTAAAAGGCTAGTGAACAGACTTAGGGTGACAATGAAGTACTCTTGAATGTATAGCTAGACCAAGTTATGAGGTGTCCATCAGTGGATAAAAGAATATATGCCAAAGTGAAGACATGCTGTATGGTGGAAATACTGAGTACATGCATTACAGGGATACAGAACAGCCACAGAAGATGTTACATTTTGAGAGATGAACATAATAGCCAGGTCCCTTCCACCTCAAATCTTTATTAGTGGCAAACCATTATGTTTTTTAAACAACTTATCTTTTGAATGAATTCCCTAGGAGGAAAATAATAATTCAAGTATTGTATTGGTATTGATAGGGACTTACTATTTGTACATAACTGAATAGTTTGTGTGATAAAACAGGACTCATCTCTTCCAAATATTCAGTATTCTATAATTTACAAATGTCAAATATTGTAGCCAATAAATAATGCATTTGTAATCATCAAAATTTTAACTTGCAAGAAACAGACTGTTTGTCTATCTCAGTACATTGTTAACCTATCTATACTTAACAGTTTTGATTTATATTCAGCTAATTATGCACATTCTAATTTTTACTCTTGTATATTTGTCTTGGAAATACATAGCATGACTACTTTGTCTGGAGGAACAACTGAAAGGCCATATACCCAGGCAGAAACAATTGAGAAGCTTGAAAGCGTGGTTAGTATTTTCAGCTGGCTACTAGAAAAGCAGCCAGCACATACTTTCCCTTGAGTGTAAAAGCCCAGGAAGTGAAGCACTCTTATAGCATGTGAAGGGGTAGCTTAGTAGGGCCTGATGATGGGAATACACAGCCAACAGGGTGTATTTTGGACACAAAGTCACAATCCCGCCATCTACCATTACCATAGTGAGAAAACAGCTTGGGGAAAATCTTTGGCTGAAGCAGCAGAAAGACAGATAGTTCCCCTGGGCAAAGAAAGAATGAATGGAGCAGAATATAATTCCAGAAATATCTGAGAGGGAAAATTTAGCTAGCACTCATTTAACCCTTTAATAATCCATTATTTCAGACTGAAACTGCCAAATAATGATTCATTGAGGCTCTAAACCTTATCTCCCAAATTAAACCCTTCTTTTCTTGAAAGATGTAGGTAAAACAATAAATGTTAACAGTCTTGTCTTCCATTTTTTTTTATTTGGTTGGTCAGCTTAAGGTTGTTAATATTCTTAAATATTCAGTGCTACTTTCACAGCTACCTCACAAAAGAGTCAACTACTAAAGAAAAACCTTCACATTTCATGGAGGTCCTTTCCAAGCAGTTTCTGTACACACATGCAAAGAAAGATATGAGCTATACTTAGCATTGTAAGCCAATTTCCTCATGTCTTTCAGGGCTACAGAAAACCACCTGTCTGACTGGGGCAGAAAGCCAGAAAACAACTGTATGATTTACGCCCACTACTTTCCTATAAGCTGTGGGAGCGTAATCTTAACCACCACATTCTGTAAAAGATCCTGAGAACCACTTTATTATTTTTTTTTCCAGAAGGGCATATTCTGAATGAAATATTTAATATACTTCCTGTCTCCACATTCTCAGAGTCTGACATGGATAATATCTCTTTAAGAAACCAACTACTATTTTTCATGCAACTTGAGAAATGCTATCTGAGTCAGGAATTCCTGTGCTGTGGCAAGAGGCTAATTGTATAACCTCTATAAAATTAGCCCGACCTAAATCAGTGGTATTAGTGTAATTAGGCATCTAAATTCCAAAATTTGATTCTTATTCTACAGTCAGTCTTACGGCAGAACCCAGCATCAGCTCTGAAATAGTAAACCATGCCTCTAAAGCATATCCATTTCTACCAAAGGATTTGATTGTGCCATATTGTTTGTAGTAGGTGATAATTCATTTTATAGACAGTTATGTAACTGAATGAAGAATTTATGAAAAGTTACAGTAATTAGTAAATTTGAAGGAAAAAAAACCAACATAAACATATAAAGAGTTCCTTTATGAGAAGAAATACAGCAACACAAAATATATTATTGAAAAAAAAAAAAAAAAGACATCATAATGCAAACCATTTTCAGATCTGGAATATCACTCGAGATAAATATGTAACTTCTCGAAATCCCAAACTTTTACAAAATAATTGGTCAAAGCAACATGTAAATCAGTGTGCGTGTTAAGGACAGACTTTGCGTTGTGTCTGATTGTGCACACATCTCTCATGGCTAATGCCAAAGAATCCTTTTGCTATTTCCTACTCATCACCTAGGGACAATCTTCTCCCATGGGTACAGAAAAGATCAGAATTTCACTACCTGATGAGAAGTGAAAGCTCACTCTTGAGTCTCTAAGAATGTTCCCTGGAAAAGTACCGCAGCTTTCTTCCTTGAATGCATTAATAGGAAATCAGCAAAGTACATGTGACTGCAGATCTCACTTCCTAACAACTCAGGTATCAGTTATGGAAAACCAGAAGAAAATGAGATACAAAGGAAGAGGTGGTGCTGGATTATCTGATTATGTGGTGTTCTATGTAGCTCTCTTAAGACCTAAGACCAATTTTTTAATGTACTATATCTTTGTACAGCTCACTCTTTCAAAGAGATGTACAAGGTTTTAGAATGAAATGCATTTATTATAGGAGCATGACAAAGCCTTCTTCCCAGCACTCTGCAACCCTAACGTCTACCTCTGATCTTCCTTGGTTTCAGAAGACTTCATAAGTATAAATATCTGCCCTGAAATTAGAAAGAGTAAAGGAACTGTCTGTAATCAGTATCATTCTGCACTTCAATCGTGTCTAGTGACAGGAACTGCTTTAACTACTTCAGATCCTGGGAAAAGGTTAAGCTTTTATTCCCAGATCAACCAGAAAACTTTGCAAAGTTATGTTCTCACTTTCCTTGTACATACAACTATGCGAGGACAGCTCCTCAGTTTGAAAAATCCTTGTATCCTTTCTCATTTGTGGTCTCCGAACTACTGCAAAAAGTAGAGTTCTTCAGAAGCAGCTTTTATCAGACATAAACCTACCCAAGTCCTATTAATTACAGGGAGATTCAGCACACAGGATGATTTAAACCATCACCAGTCGTCCTTAACATTTCTCAGCAGTTTCAGCTACAGCATTTTATCTGCTCTTGTCTCTCCTGATTTTCTACTCAGGGCTTTTCCTTAGCTCATTTTACCCCCAGTACCATGTGTTTTCAGTAATCGTTCAGAGTCAGATAGTGTTTCAATCAGTGCCTGTGCCCTACCTCACCAGCAGTGCTAGGCACAAGCACAACTGGTCCCAGCTGGCTCGTGCTGGGCTCCCTTGGAGGTACTTGCTGCCCACAGAGCTGGCTGGCTGTGAGCACACTGCAGCCTTCACGACAAGCTGCAGCTGTTGCTTCACAGCACATGGCCTGGCAGACGTGCTGATTCCAGCCTTCAGGAGAGGGAAACAGCCCCTACACTTCTGCATGCAGCTCAGCTGGGCTGCAGTGCTGTTACCTGGCAAGTCATACCCAGAAACACACAGCTCTTTTTGCCAGAGAGCTGATATTATTGAGGAGGGAGGACAAAGTTGCACCTCCTAGGTTACTAACGCAAGTCTGACTTCAGCTAATTAGATAATCTCGGGTGTAACATTTCAATTCAATAAGACTTTAAAAGGCTATATATATCTAGCCTCTTTTTTACTCTCGCCGTGTCTCATCCCTGTGCAGATAAGTGTTCAAACAGCATCCCCCAGCACAACCCGTTAGTCTTTTTCCTCCTTTCATCACCATGTGCAGCAATGGAAAGTTGCTTCATCCAGCCCAAGATAATTTTTGTTTCCTGAGTGTGCGTTATTTTAACTCCTCCAGCATTTTGCATTCCAGGTATAAGGATCTCACAGGAGAAGGTCAGATGTGTGGGTGCTCACAGTTCTTTCTTTGCTGACAGAGGGATTTATATGTGGGGGAAAATGATAACTGCTGTGTGTATCTTATCATGAGCAGCTTTGCCAGGAAGGAACAAAACCACTATGCTAGAAGTAACATGAGGGTGGAAGATGGGGATGTCTGTCACATCCCCCAACTTGATTTCTTCTTTAATACATTTTTGACCAGTTGTCAGAGTCTCACACGCCAGCTCGTAAGTGCATTCTCTCCCTTTTTCATTTGTTTCTACCTATGAACTACTTTTTTTTTTTTTTTTTTTGGAGGCTGGAAAGTGAAGTTAGCAGAAATATTATTTGTTTCTTTGCTGCTAAACAATGAGTTCTCTACTGAACAGTTTTTCTGTCACACAGCCTTCTCCTACATTCCCTCCACTGGCAGATTCTGCTCGTGGTTCAGGTTGCTCACCAGAGCTCTATGATCCAAGAAGTGCTTGTCATGCTGCAGCATTTCCTCACTGACAGTTTCCTGGCTATGAATTAGCAATTGATATTTTCTCTGAGAATGGACCAGAATTCACAGACAGCGATGTAAACTTTTTATCCTAGCAAAATGGTACCGCCACGTTATAATGGTGTTGATTGCTGGAAAAAGGTAAATAAGCTCACACTGGTTGGAGGAAGACACGCACATAACACAAGTCCCCATAGATTAAATAACTACAAAGAAAAGAAGATTTTTTATAAAAACTATATAGGAAAAAAACAAAAGACATAGTAATGCACTAGAAAAAGATGTTCCTTATGTTCATCAGACCTCGTATTTCCTCTTCTCATCTATGTTTTATGCTCATAACACTAGGTCTTCATTAAGTTACATGGATGTTTATGGAGGTCAGGTCACACATTATCATTGTAAATAGCTGTGCTTAAACAGCAGTCAGCGTTCATAGCTAATGGGCATGCTTTTATAGTAGGATGCGCAATGAAAATGTAACTGCCATTGTTTTTTTTCTTTAAAAGCACATTTCCAGCACCAAGGATCTAATTCTGGGTCTTCAGTTCTAAGTAAATCTTTGCCATTCCAAAGATCAAGCACTTAATACTCACAAACTGCCTTTCAAAATATTAGGATTATGAGTTAAGCAAAAGCAGTTCACACACTCCCATACAAATGTCCACGTTTCTCCAATGCTCCTCTTTTGATGTTCATAATCAAGCAGGGTTTTTGACTATTTTTTGTTAAAATTATGTGCAGTAAGTTTGATCTTTTTAATCCACTCTGGCCAAAGGATGGAGGGGAACCACCTGTAATATGAACTCCTTTCTGTTTTCTGTCTTGCAAACGTGAGAGCCTGGTTTCTGCAAGGATGTATTTTTGAGAAAAAAAAATATTAATTTTTTACTCTATAATTCACATGTGAAGGTCTTGGTTTCTGTTGCAAAGCTGTATAACGACATCCTTGAATTTGTGCATGCCTGATAAGCATGCTAAGGGCAGCTGAAAATGAAAGCTCATCTTAAAAATGCACTATGGAAAACACACCCACCTGCAGACAGTACTGAGAGTATACCACCAAAACATACAATATCTAAAAGAACATATGCCATTCGATCAATTTAAGGACTCCCAAAGTGGTCCTTAATTTCTGTACTGAACTGCAAGTTTTGTATAATTCCTTTGTAAAATGCTTTGTTTACAGACAGTACAATAGCAAGTATAATCTACAGTACAGTGAAGTAAATTTACTTCTGAATATCTCTGTAAATCTGGAACACATATGTCAGTTCTAGTACTTTGTTTTGCACTGAAATAATCAGTAAATCCCACATCAAGACATTAGACCTTCTGCAAGAAAAAGAAAAGCTAGGGAAATTATTCATAAATGTTTGCTTGAATTCTAAATTGCTTTTCTATTCAAATGTGTTCACACCCCTTTTGGTGATTAATCCATGAACATTTGTGCTAATGGACATCTGCCCACACAAATGTTTGGCTCTTTACTAAGTGACAACTTATTTTATTTGCAAATAAGGCATTTGTGCCCCAACAGGGCACTCACCATCATCCAGTCAAAGAGTAGGAACAGTGCCATGTGATTTATGCTACTAATCTTATATAATGAATTATGAATAGGCAAAGATAGAGTGAAATTAATAGTTGAGGAATACCACACGACTATAGATGTGCTCTGGTTTGGCACTATAAACATTATAAATATATATATAATGTATACGTATATATTTTTCCCTTCTCACAACAGCCTAAATATATATATATTATATAATGTATAATCTAAATTAATAATATAATAAATATTATAATATTTATTTATAATACGTATACATATAATTTTCTCAATTTTCCATAATATATTTTAGACTGTTGAGAAAATGGAAAAAAAGCTGCAACAAATTAAAATGTTTCTGTAAGTAGTGCCACCTGTTACAGCTGTACTTTGATAGTCTGCTTTCATTTCAGGCAGGTCTGAAACTTGTTCACTTGAATTTTTTGGAAGAGAATTGCAGAGAGAAGACAATTCTGAAAGACACATACAAATCAAAAGGCTGAAGAATTTCTATAATTAGGTGCACACAGTACCAATTTGCAGGCACTCAGGTGCACTACTGAAATGCTGAAATAAAACTTCCAAGCTATTAATAGTTACTGTTGAGTTCAAAAAGGCAGCCAAAAGCCAACACGCATTTTGCACCTTTGGCCTCAGAAATGTGCTGGAGGTTTTATTAAACTTTTTTTTCAAGCTTGGCCATGTGAGACATTTGTTGTCTTAGCTGCTGAGTTTTTGGTTGGCACTCTCAGATATTTAACCACTAGCTTCAGGGAAGTAGTCTTTTCATCTATCTCTTTCATCAAGATTTCATCAAAGAATTTTCAACTTTAACTCTGAGTTTATTGGACATCCTATGAGAGCATCCAGCAAGAAGAGTATTAAAATTCAAAATTTTCAGTGACCAGATGCTAAGAAGCAATTCCTCTTTCCTGGTACATACCATATTTCTACAAGTTTACAAACTTAAACAATTGCCTTATAAATAGTCCAGTACTGTTTAATTGCACTCTTGATTGATTTCAATGTTAGAGAAGGTCAGGCCTAATCAGTACTTGGACAGGCAACCTGTCTGATGGAGAATAGGTTGTGATGATTCAGCATGGGGAATTTGCATTGGGCTGTCTCTCAATGAGAACAGGTGAGTAATATGTTTCATTTTGCAATCTTGACAGTTCATAGCCCACTGCTCCTGCAGCACTCTTTGTTATCATTAGGACATTAGTGTCAATCCTGAATCGAACCTCCAATAGAAATTATAGCAGGTTTAATTCTGCTCATATTAAATAAGTTAACCAGACTTTAGTGGGAACAGTATGAAGTCAAAAGCCTAACAGTTTAATTCTGTTTTGGTAGCTAAACTTTACTTTTTGTCTGGACTTACTGGGTAGTGTTAAATTCCTTTTAAGCTACTCTCCTTTCCTATCACAGTTGCATGATAGATAAGTTTTCTATTTGTCACATATAGTGCACAAGTAGTTCTGGGCTATAATACAACCATCACTGCTTCTCTTGTCCGCTTAGAGACATAATATTCTCAGTCTACAATGGCAGTGTTAGCTTGATTACTTGTGATTTAAAAAAGAGTCACAAAGGGAAACTAGGAGAAAGCCAAGGAAACTGCCCTTCAGCCATCTTGAACTTGCCAAATGTATTTAGTAGCAAGACTGATAGAGGTTTGTATAGTCTCACTTCAGCTCTCTGGAGCCATTTTGTGTATGTGCCTGTTTTGTATCTATTTTACAGTAACATCCACTAACTGCTAGTATTAAAGAGTGTAAGAAGCAAGATGGGCCTCTGGTGTAACCCAGCATGTTCATTTTTGTGTTATGTTACTTCCCTCAAGGAGACTCGGACAAGTAGCTTTCTCCCTTCTTCCTGTTATGCCAACCTTCATTTTAGTGGGAGTTCTTTGTAAACCATTCCCTCCCGTTCACTGCACAAATCCAGCACTGTAAAGCCTGCAATGAAGAACAAGGACAGAGCAATCCACTCTTGCATGCCCCCTGTTAATCCCATTCTCTTGTTCATTAAAAGCTCCTATTGACTTTGAAACGGTTCCACTGGGCTTTGTGATGACAGATATTTGCCCAGAGACAACTTGGCTGAATTTTGTTTTCAAACATCAAAGAATATTTTGCTTGTATATGTAGTTCAGACAGAATTATTGATAAAGTTGAAGTGGGATTAACAAAAGTGCTGCCGGAGTCATGGCTGTGTGCTCTGAACCTGTGATGTATGATGAAGCATTGGATTTTGCATCTGACCTTCAGGGCCTCCCATACCATTATGAATTTGAGACACAATCAGATTGTACTGTTAGCTTTCAACTTTTTACCTTTTTTAGGCTTTCCAATTTGGCACAGCAATTTTTGCATGCATCTTTTAATACAAAACTTCAGTCTGAAGATGCTCATCACAGTCAAAAGGGAGAAATTTAAGACTGTGTAACTCGTAAAAACAAGCATTATTCTTACATAGTATTATCTTTCTGACATTATATATAAAGTTTTATAAAGCATTCGAAACAGTTAAATCTGTGGGAATGCTTGGAAGAGAAGTCTAAAACTAAATATTCTTGTTTGGTTATTTGTATTTTAAAAGATATATTTAAATCCTAAAACGAAAACTTCAAATGTTTCAGAAATGGTGAAATGGCACATGACTGCCTGAAAGCAGGGGGAGCAGTGAGGAGGGGACCATAATCCAGCCTCTGGTATTTTTAGCCACTTTAAGGGAAGTAGGCTAAAGAATTGCTATGCCTCTGATTTATAATCAGGTTAAATGACAACAGCTCTTTGTTCTTTCCTCTGGGTGCTTCACCCTTTCAGCCTAATGCACACAGGCCTTTGGCCTAGGATGCACATTTTTAGTCCCCCATACAATATGACTGCAAAGAGAATCTTAAGCCCCTTTTTCATCAGAATAATGTCATTATCAGAAATCTTATGTGACCTTTGTGGCATCCAGCTATTCTGTCAATATCCGCAGCCATTAGCAAGCTGCTAAAAGGATTTTGCGTGTGATAAGGGATGTCAAAGTAAGTCCTTTTTCTTCAGGACTTTTATTCATTTTTACTGCAATACTGTATAGAACAAGTTCAATATACATTTATCACTGAATGATGAGGTGAAAAATGCCAGGACAGCTTTATACAGTAACTTCTCTAATCAGAGAGGGTATTTATGAGTAAAGGTATATATATTATACTTAGTTTAAAAATAAATATAGATATTGTATGTATGTCTAGCTACATGTAATACATGTATACGTTTGTTCTATTTATAATTATTCATTTTTATTATTATTTCTTTAATTTTTGTACTGTTTACCTACATTTAATTTATTTCACTGTATGTAACATGTAATTAAAAGTAGAATCAGTCTGCCTCATATCATATCAGAGGGCTTTCACCCCTCCACCTACTCTGCCAGGAGCACACTGCACAACCCAGACCCAGCACAGTACTTCTAAAGAACTCTCTTCTATTGAGACTTCTGAGTGCAGGCATTGTAACAGTAGGACCAAATCCAAGGAAGTACTTACCTACTTCTTTTCCGATTCTGTCCCTTCTGTGCTGCAGTGAGCGGTGTTTCACTGAGAGGTTGCTGGGTTTATTTTCCCAGCCCAGCTCCTGGGTTTGCAGACTGAAGCAGAAAGATGACCCAGCAAACAATTCACAAACACCAGTCACTTTGCAGGACAGTAGCAGTTTCCACTTTGCCACAGCTGCTGCAAAAGCCCAACAGCTTCTAGGTTGGAATCTACCTTCTCTGTCCTGGCACTGCATTGCCCTCTGGACCATAATTGAGCTCTAGGGACCCCGAAGAACCCCAAGTCACAGAGCTTAAACTTTTTATCACAGCCACCCAGAGGAAAGCCTCTAATATCTTCACACCTACGCAAATGTACTGTGAAGTAGCCACTGTGGCTTGGAGAAGAAGTTTTGCCTCAGGAAAGATTAGTGAGAAGATTGCAGAATATCTCTAGGCATACAGAAGATGCCTGTAATAATATTTCCTTAGAGAACAACATAAGCCATTCCTTCCCATAATGAATTAAGTTCCAGATAAGCTGTTGTCAGAATTGAACTCTCATCAAGGTGAGCAAACACTGTCCAGACTTAAAGGAGTACAGGATACAGTACCCAGTAAGGAAGATTTATCACAGAGCGCCCTGGGTGGTGCGGTGGAGGAATGGATAGAGATGTTGCATATTTAACTCCTCATTCCCTATCTGCTTTGAAAAGATTGATAAATGTAATTAACATTGAACATATTGGTTCTAAGTTCATGACTCAAGTAGAGAATTATCTTGAATGGACCTATTGTCTGAGATAATCAGGAAATGAAAAATATCCTACAACACAGATGACTTGTGTTCCATGGAAAAGGAGTAATCAAAGCGTTCAATTCATGTGCACTGTGGCATGGGATCTGTTTAACAGTGCGCCACGAGATAGGTAATAGGAAATATATTAATAACTGAGAAATTTTGCTTCAAAATAACTTCTGTTTCGTGATCCGAGTAAACAAATGAAAGTAGAGTGCTTAACATTTGTTACTTAATCACATTAGATTCAAACAATGCTCTGTGGATAGCAGTTTTAGTATATTCTTTATAGATACTTTAGTGACCACCTTAGCAGCTACCTATAGGAAAACATTTAGTGATGTGAGAAACAACTGTTTTTTTTTTTTTTTCTCCCTCATTCTCCCAAGAGGAAGATGAATACTTGCTTTGAAGGGTTTTCATTTGCTTTTGCTTGAGCATTACAGAAGTATGGACAGGTTTGTTTAATCGCTCCATATTTCTTCTGACAGAGGCATTAAAAAATTCACTGTGTACTTGAAGCGGTAAATAGGAGGCTTATAGCATGGGACAGATCATTTCATTTCCATAGAAATTTTTCTGTCAAGCTTTATTTCTTCTGCATTAAGAGAAATTGCTGGACATCACCCTTGTCTCAGAATCTTGAGGGGAGACTTTTTGGTTTTTAATATGTCAAACTATAAAGACATGAACTGACTATTAATTTTTTTCTAAGTTTATTGGAAGTTTTTGACATGCCTAGGTCTTAAAGACTATTGTCCAGTTCACAAAAAGAGTGAAAAAAAGGTGTTTAATTATATCCACTTTGACAAGTACTTTGTTGTTTGTTTGTTTGTTTGTTTTTTGTCTCAGTAGATGCAAAATTTGGTCTGAAATTGACTTTCTACTGATATTTATGGAAGCAACATAATAAGTCTCAAAACGTCATGGGGAAGAACACATCCCCAATTCACATTATGTTTGGGCAGGTTTCTGAACCTTTTTTATTTTTATTCACCCAGTGTAATGCTGACGCTGTCTGCATTGCTGCAAGCCAGAATCCATAGGAAGCGTTGGATTCGCTTCCCTACATCTTACACATCAGTAACCCTTCATCAGGTCCTAGCTCAGGAAGCCCAGGTTGCTGTCAACTTGCAGTTTTTGATCCATGGTTTGTAGATTTTTTTTGAACCAAAAGGGATAGGTATGAGAGGAACATGAGAGAAAAAGGTTTGAGTACATGTTCTTTAATGCATAGAATAGCTTGGTTTGCCTTTCCAAGCCTGCAACTCCAGCAGGGAGAATTATTTATTCTGTAGTTTTAGATTATGACTGCAACAGTTTTCTTCTTCATTATTCCTAGTAGTTTTTCTTAGAGTATGTGTGTGCAACCAGTGCGCTAAGCAACCTGCTAAAGCAGTCTGCCTCTGCAAAACCTTTCGGTTGAGGTGTGGTCTGATGTTAACCACAGCAGGTCTCTAGTTGGAGTAGAGTAAAAATAGAGTTTACCTTCGTGTAATCTTATACAAAGAGAGCAAACCGACAAAAGACTTGTTGCATTTCTGGGTGGAAGGTGTTAAAGTTTCAGACGTGCAGTTTACAGGCAACAGCCTCACTCACACAAGCGAAAACAAAAGGCTAATAGGTTTCTTTCTTTTAGTTTTTCAGTAATGCCTCAAGTATCATTTCAGCAGACTACCCGACTCAAGCACCTCCATCAGTAGAAAAAAACAGCGAACACAAAAGCCAGCTCTGTAGGAAAGGAAATGGTAGGGCTTTTGCTTTTCTACCTCTGCTGTGAAAAATATACAGGGCTTCAACTGTCGCATGTGTTCCTACAGATAAAATACACTGCTGAATATGCACACAACCCCAAAACATTTCTCATTTACCACAGACCACAAACACCTCCTTCACCACTAAACGAGAAAGGAGCTTTAACGTGTTATCTCCCCACTTTCCAGAGAAGCTTTTCCTTTTCTAACGTCTCACCCTTACTATGTATTCAACTTCATGTTTTCAAGAGAGAACTCAGAACAAACTCTCAGCGCTGCACAAAACATCAGACACTGCCCAGCTATAAGTCCAACCCCGTTGTGGAGTTGTCCTAACTGAGGAGGAGTTTCTTATTTCTGGCTTCAAATGTGCTAGTTGTGATCCAGCTGGCAAATGATCAAAGGTCCATGAAATGGTATTCTGTTTGAAGATGCTTGTGAAGATCCAAATGCAGCAGACAAGTTTCACCCTCCCAGCTTTCACACCAGCACTAAAGTTTATGTGCAGGCTGTTCTGATCTGATAGATTATTCAAAACTGTACAAAAGTGGCTTCTATCCATGGGCTGCAAAACAATCCAGAGGTGTTATATTCTGTTTCTGTGAGAAATACGCTAATAATTCATCAGTTTTAGCCTTCTAGCCAACTTCGTTTTTGCAATGTGATGTCATAATCAATTTAAATGAAGACAAGCACAGTCATCCAGATACTCCAGCTTAATGACACTAGCCCAAAATTAACTGACCAACATCTATTTACCACGCATATATAGGACAGAAAAATATTTTTTCTCTAGGTGCGTAGTTCTTTTCAGAAATGCAGATATAATTTTCAGATGAAAACTTTGAATCATGAAGTTCAAATGTGAAGATTAAATATGAATGAAAGGGCTTAGGTGAAAGGTAAAATTTTCAAGTGAAGAAAAAGTTATAAAGAATACTGCTTATCTGAAAATAAAAGTTTTGTAGAAAATTTCACTTCCAGTAAGTCCAGTTGAAATTTTCTTTACTGAGACAAATTAATCGCAGCAAGGGCTATTATGAACACACTTTCATACAGTAGCAAAGGAAGAGCTTAGCTCTCTGCCTGAGCCAGAAATTTCAACATCTGCTAAGAATTACTATTAGACAAGAGTTCTTCCTCTCTTTGAGAAGCCATCCACCATAACTGTGTATGAATATGCAAAAAAAAAAAAAAAAAATGCACTCCAGTACATGGCAGATTCTGGGGCTCACTTGCATTTTTCTAATGCAGCCTGGCTTCATTAGTCAGCAAGGGAGTAGTTATTCAGAAAAGAAGCCCTGCCTTGCAGCTGTGACAGTCTGCCACTATGAATCTATCGTGCCCAAGCCCCCAGTCACAATTTCTTTCCATCCATCTGGTATAAATATTTAGTAGTTTTAATGTCACTGTTTCAACTGAATTGACTTGGGCTATTTAAATATTCACGTGTTTCCTTCCCCGATGTATTTTGAAGAAAATGACATATCTCCATTCTTCATCTACCTGTTTTTTTAATGACTAAACAACTAATCAGTGATATTTTTTATGGTGACTACAGCAGTGGCAGACTTGAATGTCATTGTGAGTATTTAATAATAGTTATAATATTCCCCTCATTTTAAGCACCTAAAGGATTTCCTGAATGCTTTTCTTCTCTGTTGATGAAAATAAGAACAGCTTTGGATTTTGCATTCTCTGGCAAGATCTAATCACCTTCACCAATAGTAGGAGCATTGCTCTGGAAACCTCTGAGGTTTTCTGTTTTGCAGCAAGTTTTCAGGCTCATCAGTTCTCATGAGGTCAGTGTTTACTGTCAGGCTTTTAAAAAGTAGCTCTAGAGTTGATGGACATAGGAGTATCAAAAGGACTGTTTGTCTGCACAAAGAGGAAATGTTTTGCAATATTTTGCTTGAACTCTAACATTCTCAGCATCTACTTTTTTGTTCCACATGGTTGCTGAGGAAACCTCTGAAAATAATTGATATTAGTAATGTTTTTAAGTAGCATCCATGGTTGGAACATCATTTTAAAGACTTTCAATTTGAGGTTTTTTATTTTTTCATGCATTTGTTGCTTCAAGAAGGAAGAGAGAATGAGAAATTTCTCAAGATTTTATTCACATCTGAAAAGCACCCATGCAAAATAAACACAAAACTAAAAGCCATCCAGATGAGCCCTGGTCACCAGTTGATGAGCTCAGCTGGAGCTTCTTGCAGAGGAATTTTATGGTCAGAGAATGGCATTGGTGAAAACCAAATTATTTACTTGAACAGATTATGCACTGCACTTGTTTCAAGTTCTCCAGCCAGGTATGTTAATGCTTTCCTTTCTTCCCCAGCGCTCCCTGAAAGCCAACTACCCGTGGAGGGTGCTAGAAAAAGCCTTACTTGCTCATACTGCAACTAACTGCAAAGACACAGAAATAGAAGGTACTTCAGAACAAGGTTATTCTAAGGGACTGGGAAAAAGTTATGCCTTTTGATTTTGATTTTCAGTCAACACTGGAATCAAAGCGCAGACTCGTACTGTCTAGTCTTTGTCCTGTCATTTTGATTCAGATTTTGTTGAGAACAAAATTCGGCTCACCAAGGAAAGAATTCCTTGTATTTGAAAATTGGTCTGAAAATTTCCCCCCCTGACAAAATGAAGCAAGTCATCTGCTGCACAAAACATGTTCTGCAGACCTAACTCAGACAAAACTTCTGTTGCTTTGAATTGTACCCTCCTGACTGTGGATTATATTTCTTAACAGTTTTGTTTTTAGTGTATATACATTTCCTTAACAGTGTGTGAAGCATAGCTGGATTAGAAATAAATAAACAGTTTTAAAAGTAGTTTGTTTTCACACTTGAAAAGGCAGCTTCAGCTAGAGTTTTATTGTGCCTGTAGATGCAAGCATAATTAACATTTCTTCTGGTGAGTTAGTATCATACAGCTTTTTAAAATGGCTTTTAAAATGGTTGATGAAATCATCTTAATTAGATGATTCGCTTTAGCATTTACTGCTGTTGTCATTTCATTTGCAGTGCTTTCATTTGGTGAAAAGATCTTTTCTTTTTCATCTTGTGAAACAACGTAATATCTGCATGCACTGCATGTAACTGTAGAGTGTATACATGTATTTTTAGTACACTCTATTCCTTCAGCTGTGCTTGGGTAACCTGGTAAGCTTCATTTACTCATGTCTGCGTGACCATGATGCACAGCATGGGAGGACTTGTAATGTGATAAAAGAGCTGTGAAATCTCGCATTTTCTTGCAGAAATAGAAAAAAAAATCTGTCTCAACACCACAAAAGAGTATTTTGTAGGCTTCTAAAGCATCTTTAAAATAAACACTAAATAAGGAGTGGGACCATGGTCTTTTGTAAGTGCATGGAGAATTATTTAAGCTTTGAGTAGGTGAATATTTAGAACTTAACAACTGTTTCCTGTTATTCTCTTAGGTTATTTTCAACACTTTTTAGACTCAGTCAGCTGCTGAGATGTTTCCTTCATGTGAGACTTCAAGTTTTCATCTATTTCTTACAGTCTAGCAGCATTCGTTGGAAAAAAGTCTGGGAGCTGAACACCAGAGGAACAGAAGAGGCTGAGAGGAAAGAGGCTGAGGCTATCCTGGAAATGTGATTCTTTTCTGTGAAGAACTAATTCCAACTATTGAAGCATCAAAATATTACAATATTACTGAAAGTTTTCATAGATGAGAAGCAAAGTGCAGGCATAAAACATAATATACCATCTTGGTTTGCTGAGCTGAGAGAAACCAAATCAGGTAGAGAGTAGGTAGTATAAATTTCTGTGTCTACATCTTTAATATAAAGGGTAGAGTGGACCGAAGATCTATCAAAATGTTTCTCTCAGTGTGTTTGGCTGCTGTGTGAGCTTTGCTGTTCCCCCAGCCTTGTTAATGCCACTAAAGTGAAGATGATTCCTATTAACAGTGGTGATTTCTTAACATACCACTGACGTGACATTTCAGCATCTCAACCTACATTCTATTTGGGAACAGGAGGCTGCAAACTAGGCTTATAGGCTTTATTTGAATTATTTTGTTATATTTTATACTATATTACATCACTCTCACTGCCAGGCCATTGTAATAAGCATCTCAAAACTGCATGGAATGAGGCATCTCTACTGTGCCAGAATCAAGTGGCTAAGATTATTAAGTGGTTTTGGAGAACGTGATGGAGGAAACTTTGAAAAGAAACAATGAAAACCCTTGGTTTCCACAATAGTTTGATGTTTATTTCTGCTGCTGTTTTTGACAATATGGTATTGGCAAGTTACACAAGCACACAGGCTTGTGTGATCTAAATCCTCAGCAATAACCACAGACCTGTCAGCACAACATACCTTCTACTCCTGGCTCTCTGCAGCGTTTATTATTTTGCAGACAAACTGCAGCTCTTCCTTTCTAAATGTTTCTAGGAAAGTGAGAAGTTGAGTAGCAAGGTGGAGATCTTGAATTGCCCAAGACTGAAGAAATATCAGGTAAATGTCATTGACCTATTGCTTAACCAGACATCCTGGAAGTTAGCTGATAAAAACCTGCTGTAAAGGCTTTCATGTCTAACAGAAGTCAAATGGTGATGAATAGGTCAACCACATGTCCAGTCACACAGAGGATCTATCAGTATGGCGGAAAACACATGTAGAATTATCTGCCCATGATACAAAGAAAAATTAGATTTCTGGTAATTTATGTGGTGGCATTAGTATAGGAAACACGTGTTCTTGAAGGGGACTTGCTGTACCTGATGGGTAATGAGTAAGAATCATAAGAAGCATTACCTCCATGTGCCACAAACACCATTTTACTGTTACTATTGCTGCTAAGCAGCTATGCAGGATCCGTGCTCAGGACACCTGGAGAGGCTGGTGGATGGGCTCTGCTAACTTCTAAGATTATTTTTAATGACATTTTTCAAAACGCATAATACTTGAAGTACTATAGGATTGCTAAGTAAATGTTCTGCATTAATATTATTTGAACTACTAATTACAAAATGAAAGGAGGAGATGTTAAATAAATAAATCTTAAATAAAACATATAAAAGTTTGAAGGGCTCCTTAGTTGACAATTTTTCACCTGAAAACGCTTTCCTAATAACAAAGTTCTCCAGTAAACAGGGCGCAGACTTGGCCAGTCAAAACTAGCTGGCACACAACACTGTAATTTCTATGCATTTCTTCCTCATTTTTACATCAGAATGACATCAGTTTATCTTGAAGCATTGACTACAAAGCCTTGTGTCAAAAGATGTCAACTGAAAAAAAGTGCACAAAAAATTCCAAGTATTTTTCTTAAAAAAAAAAAAGAAAAAAACCACTTAAAATTACAATCCTAATCCAAGAAATTCCTGTGTAAGTGAATAATAGCTGTGCTAATGAGAAGCTCCACACATCAGTGCAGTGTCACCAGGGCTCCTATGACATTTTCCATGGAGTTCAGCTATCTGCTTCAGCTGCATGGAGTGTCTTTCCAAAATGAGAAGTTTACAAAATGAAAGAAATGTTACTATGGTGATTCCTTGGTCATGCAACATCATCTTATTCTCATGAGACATTTTGCTGATTATTCCAACAAATATGTGGTTAGAATATTTCATTAGTGCTCTTTACGATGGGTTTTATGGGACTTTGTGAGACTACTTCAGTATTTGCTATTAATAATCAACAAGCAAAATGAAAGCTTTCTCTGAACGGAAAATGATGCTGAGAATACTAAAAATGCTGCTGCTTCTTTCTAATTCAACTCACTTTAATTATGTATCGGTAATAAAGGTGGCTGAAAGTCAGGTTACCAAGAAGATGTTACTGTAGCTGATAACAAGTGAAAAGAAAAGCTCCAGGAAATAAAATCTCCGTGGAAGCTTTTACTGTAGTAAATGTAGAATAAGGGCTTAGAAATGTAATGTTTCAGATCGGACTGACAAAAATAAAAATAAAAAATCTGAGCAATTTGGTAACAACTCAAGTATGACATCCCCAAGAGAATATGAGACAACGTGAAAAGTTCACATAAGTGAATTGGAGATGTAGAAAGAGATGATAGACCAAACGTGTTTTGAAATAAAAGTTTTGTTGAGAATTGGGGAAAGAAAACCACTCTTTCATTTACTAGAGGAAAAGGTTAAGGAGACAGCTAAGAACAGATAGGAAAGGTTGAAAATTAGAGAAAAAGTTTCAAGAATCAATGATATGCTTGAGTACTGGTTTTAGAGGGAGCAAGCAGAGTAAATCGTCATGGAAGAGAGAGGAAAGCCAAGGCAGTGGTTCAAGTTTTTTCAAAGATTTTGCCAGGACTTTTGCAAGAAAGTAAAGAAAATTTAAAAATCAGACATAATGCAGAAAACACCAAAGTTACAGTGGCTAAGAAGCCATTCTCCTAGTATATCATAATTATCCTTAGGACAGGGAAGGAGGTTTCACATTGTAAACCATGAGCGTAGCACAAATATTTCAGCACATCTCCACTATGCATCTTTGGTAGCAAATGTAAAGAATGAAAGCTTTTAAAAACACCATGGAAAAACACCCTGTTTTCCATGATTCTGGAAGTCACTTACAGTTCCTCTCACAGAAAGCTCTAAACACAGTCATCCTTTTCAAAAATGTGACATGCAGGCTCTCAAGGTAACCAAACAACATTAAGACCTAAAATTCTGTTCTTCACTTTGAAAAAAAGCCAATGTACCATATGCACAACACCACTGACTACTGTGCGAACTCCAAACTGAAAAGTAAACCAACTTGTAGTTCTATGTTATTAGTCATTTTCTGACCGAGTGGTTAATGGTGTTCCTGTCATTAATACATCTGCATGCCCACCTCGCCAGCTGTGCTTAATCACCATTTTCTGAACTTTCTTCTCTAAATCAAAACTGTGTAATGATCAAGTTCTAACAAGGCACTTCCCTAATCAACATCTGAGAAGAAATCATTTCCTAAACTTAGTCCAAGGGGTGACCATATAAACTCTGCTCTGGGCTGGGATCTTTCTTTGCTAAAGGGTTGGCAGTGCAAGAACGTAGCTCTGAATTACTGAGACAGCTGAGACTCATCATTTTGGTTCTTGTGGTTTGTGTGTGCAACTCGGGCTTTAGGTGCAGGTATCAGATCCCCATAGATTTCCTGCTAAATGTTTATTTGCTTTGCTGGGTTTCTTGCTAAACACTTTTGACATTTATGGGCTTCTGGGAACTGTATGATGTAAATTATCCATATTTTTTAAAGATTATAATATATATTTTGAATTTCTGTGGTTCTGATCTGCAGACCCTTCAGAATCACAATACACAATTCAAAAACAAGATAAGTAGATAAGCTTGCAACAGGAATGATAACTGCCATTTGCTGGACCAGAAGACAGCTGTTGTGTTCTCTAGTTTACAAGAAAACAGTCTTTGGAAAAGGAGTCTAACTTCCAAGATCTTTGTCTCCAGACACTTCACTACAGTAAATTTCAAGCCATCCTCCCCTCAAATAAATAATTAACTACAATTTTATAAGTCTTGTTATGTTTGCTTGCAACTACAAGTAGGGGAAAAAAAAAAAAAAAAGTCTTTAAGTCTCTCAGCATGAAGGATGACAAATGATCTCAAATAATACTTATAATACTTACTCCATCTTTAGAATTTATTTACAACAAGTCAATGCCCCCAAGACGAAGAGAAGGCATTTAATGTGGCAGATCGTGATGTAGGGGAAGCAATAAAAAGGGAAACACAGCTTGAACTGTAATATTGCTGGGTAACTTACATCTCCCCGCTGAAGGCAGCGGAGTTGCAGTTACCGAACTGCTAATCTGTTCTACTGTTTTTTAATCAGATGTTGGCATTATCTGCCACTAATTGCTTTTTCATTTCCACTTGTAATTATTCCATTGCATGTTTGTGGTGAGAAGCTGAAAATGAAGCAGATCACCAAGAAAGAATTAATTGTTAATGAATAATCATCAGTAGGAAGCCAATTTCATTATCTTCAAAGAGGTAGCCAGAGATTAACTACTAAATGGTGTTCTCCTACTTTCAGTGCATGACTGTAAAGTAATCACAAATAATCACACCCTCCAATTTCATCAATTATTTTCTATTTTGTGAATTGATACCCATTTTTGTCTTTGTTGTTTAATGTTAATGGTGGTATTCAAGCTGGGGTGTGCTAATTGGAAGGTGTTGAATTCAGTGGGCTTTGGGCCTAATTATTTGGGCATCTTTTTCATTAGCATGTGATCCTAGGAGGGATACATAGTGGTAGTTACTAAATTTACAAGTTATAAATGCTTTATCTTTGTTTATAAATTTTAGACAGCTGCTTAAAATAGAATGATATATTCAAAGCTTCTTTCTCAGCAATGCACACATGTAGGTGTGTTAAAATTATGTTATGTAATAACTGTTTACTGAGGAACTCTCCTTAAATCAACATGCTGAAAACAAAGGCTGTTTGCAATTTGAACAATGAGTTTGATAGTGTCAAGGTCTAAAAGAAATTAAATAAAGAACCTGTTATATACTAATCAGAAGTTTTAAAGAAAAATCGCATCTGCCTCATCATTATTGCATACATTGGCTGCCCAGTTAGAATTATGAACTCTAAACTTTCCATTCAGCTTTGCTTCTTCAGACCTCAGTGAAGCCAAGTGTAATTGTAAAGAATATCTCGCCTAATGATTTTAGATGCAGTCTACTACAGTTTGTATCAATTTGTATTGAACCGCCATCAAAGAAGTAATGCCAGCTGAGGAATAGATTCAGTCTCTGTATTACTGCACTCTTTGAAGTCTATAAGCTTCTGTATATGAGGATATCTGGTAAAACAGTGGAAATAGTGCCTGCATTTTCAACAGCTTTGTACTTCTCCATGAAAATCTCCCTGAACTTCCACCAAGGGAACAATTGTCACCTCTTAGTTCACTTTGGATGGAACTAAGACAAGCTGGCTTTTAGCCACAATTTCATTTTTTTCCCAGGACCAGGGATGTAAGACAACCCCATTACCTGCATCTGAAAGAGCAAATACATCAAAAATGTTTTTTCTCATGGCCCTCCTTAGCAGATTTATTATTTTTTTAACTGAGAAGAATGACAATTTATCAGTGCTCTGAAAACCTACAAAAAGGAAGATGACTTCCAGATTTTCTACAAAAGAAAAAATGGATTTCTAAAGCAATCTTTCACTCTAACTGACAGCATTACCAAAACAATGCTGTCAGCCATGTTGCTGAAAATCATTGTAATTAACGTAGAAGTTTGACCTTTGTGCAGTTGAGAAGAAAAATAGGGCCTAACCAGACAAAAGATACAACCTGATGGAGATTTAGGAAACTGTAAAGATCCATTCTGACACATGCAACTTCTTAAAAGAAAGTGGGTGATAGCCACATCAAACTCTATTAAAAAATTCAGTGCAGCCACCACGATCTGTTAATAACTAATCTAAGCCACTTTTTTAAAGTAGTAATATGTTTCTTCTTCTCTTTACATTACATTCAATGCTTTCTGACAAAGCTTGAAGTTTTCAGCCAAAGCAGTCAAATATGGCCAAGGCAATTCCATCTCTAAGGCAAAATCCTTTTCCCCATCTATCATGACAGCATATGATGTGCTGATGTCACTGTTGCAGCAAAATATTCTTCAAATTGTGCATGCTTGCATTCAGAGCAAAGTGGCTTCTGTTACATTTATTTTTTTGGCACAGAATCTGACAATCTATTAAATAAATATTAATCCCTTGCTGCCTTCAAAGCTGTCTCTGCCATATTAAGATTTTAAATATCTTCATTAATTGCTTAACTACCTTTTCCTAAATTCCCCATGGGGTCCTTTGATACTAGTCATTCTAATGTGTTACCATGTGATTCATGGCATCACTCTGCTGTAATAAAAAATGTATTTTTAGCAGATTTTTTTTAGAAATTTATTTGACAAAATGAAAATCTGATATTTACATACTCCAAAAGCAGACAGACCTTGAAAGAGTCACTAAAATGTAGTCACTACTGTATTTCTAAAAGGGTAAGAAGCAGTTTAGTGTTAGTTCATACCTGTAAAAAACATTTCTAATTAAAACAATTCCATGTATTAATATCATCAGTTTATAAGCCAAATAGAACTCATTAATGTGAAAGTGGCAAAAGAAAGGTTAATAACTGAAATATCTATGGTTTAATTATTGTATGAGGTGATTATTCACAGTAAAAAGTTTTTAAAGTGACAGTAGGATAATGAGGAAGTGCTCGATCAAAATTATCGTGCAGAGGATTATTTAAAGCTATGCTCTTATATGTAGGCCAAAATTCTAGTTACCCAGCTACCAAAATTAGCAGACTTATGTTTCTTATTAATTGCTGCTTGTCACAGGTTGAAGAAATAGATGAAAAGACAGCAATAGTGCAGAAATCCTCCTTATGTTCAAAATGTGATGATGTTACATTTATGGAAAAGCTCTCAAACTCGATGTAGTTACATAGCCAGGAGAATAGAGGGGACATGCAAAAAGTGAAATGGCAATCTTAGAAACATGGCTGTACTTTGTGATACTCCTGAAATGTAATAGGAGAAACAGTAAAATAATTTTGGTCAGAAGCACCAGAAATGTTTATTTATGTATGCATTTGTATTTTTGATGCAAAAGTCTAATGCATTCACCATTCAAGTTCACTATAGTAATTAATTGCCCTATCTCCTCCAATCCCTGCTAGCTACCACATACACATTTTTTCATAAGATACTTCATGTTGAAATAAACACAATATTTTATAGCCAGTGGTCGTATTATTTGTTTTGTCGCTTTCTCTTCTGTTTAATTGTCCAGTTTAGGAGGAACAAAAGATCCGAGGAAGCATCTCCTGGCTCCCCTAATTAGAGATTTGGGTTCAGTGATGAGAATACCGATCTAATTAGCTATGCACATTCTTTTGTAATTGGCCAGCACGAACTGTTTTTCAAGAGCATTTCAGACTTTTTTGTTGTCTAATTCCATGAAGTTTTTGTCATTCTACAAACCATGATGAGAGTGCAAGAAATAGCACTGGATTCTTCTCTAAGTTAAGAAAGTTGGCTAAGTGTTCATCTGTTGTTGGGCTTTCTCCTGTGCACTTTCCAGCATTCATTTCTGACCTTTCTTGTATTAAAGGAAGCATTCTAATTTGTATTGCTAATACCTAGCTGTCACACTTAGCTTGATGTATCATAGGCATAGATAATACAGCAGGATTGGGTTTCCCTTGTGTTTAGCCTAAATTGAAGCTTATATGAGAACACTTTGAGTGTAGCTCTCTTTGAAGTAAAGGCAAAGAAAAGAGTTTTGTGAAAGTGACATATTGATGGCACAGTAGGAGATAATAAGGATGCCATCCTTTTGTTACGAAGATTCATAGCCAAGGGGTCTTCAAGACTGTGGCTAATTTTATTGTATGCTGATCAAAAGATCAAGAATTCAGAGGTAGATCCAAAATCCAATGATAGCTAGAATTTTTGTTTCAAGAAAACACAACTTTTTCTTTTGGCTCAGGCTCTCATTTGATTTTTGTTGTTCTGTGTCACAACCAGACCGGACTACTGCAGTGATCCTCTACATAGCAATATCCCTTACCACTGATCTCAGAATTTCAGATTATAAAGCATATATTTTCCTACCTTACTGGCTTATTTTTCTGCAAGAGATATTTTACAGAAACTCAGAAAAATTCTCTGGTATACATTTAATTTCTGGAAATAAAAGAATTTATCAATCTAGATTACTAAATACTATAGACCTTATGTCCTATTTTATAACTGGAATAAAGTGGGGTACTTGAACGGAGAGCCTCCCTTCTTAGGAAACCTTGTGCAATTTCCTTTTATGGAAATTATAGCTGATTCCTTCATGATTGTATTAGGAGGAAGGAAATTTTGCAAATGTGGTACATGATGTAGAAAAAAAATCTGCAGTCTGCCTCTAGAATTCAGCAATGGAAAACTATTAGATCAATCACCCTCAAAAACTGTGGCATTGGAACATAAAGTATCTTTATCTTTGTCATTATCGGCAAACAAAGGAAAAGAGCTTCCTTTAAACAATAAACAAAGGAGAAAAAAGCTTCCATGGGGGAATTCAAATTTCCAGAAGTAGAGAAACAAATGCGTCCTCCAACACTCACTATAAACAGAATTGTATGACATTTTCAGTATCTCATCAGATTGTTTATTTAGCTATCATAATGTCATGGTTTTATGATTTTTGGTTATCGGTATTCCATGTCATAACATCATGTAGTGCACTGGGAGTGCATGAGAACTATTAAATTCGCATGTAGTTAGAGATCCCTGGCATCTGTTATACAAATCATGACGGGCTGTGATCTAAAAGCTCAGTCTCCTTTGCCTTTAAGGAGAGCACTGGACACTGTAAAAACCAGGAAACGTCTCATGAGTTATGAAAGCCAGCATCAACCAGCATGGCATTTTTAACCAACTATCAGGAATCTGCAATCCCTGCTTTCCTTGATTCTTCACACTACAATCAAAACATCCCCAAAACCAACACAGAGAATTTTTAGTTTCATTCAGGCACTCCCCAGACCATAGATTGACACGATGGACTGTGACAGCTCTTTCAGAAGCACTCCAGTCCATCACATCCTATGTGGCTGTTGTTCATGGCACACAAGTCTGTGCACTAAAACTCCTTATGAAATATTTATCCCCAGAAAGGTAATGTGCATTACCAATAACAACTTCCCCCAAATAAAAATAAGTTAGTCATTTGTCATTTCCCCTCAAACCACTGTGTACATCACAGATTAATGTCTTAAAACCTCTAGCTAAAAAAAAAAAAAGACAGCAGGAAAAGCTATTTATAATTTATAGGTGCCTGAATAAGCTAGGTGAAAATTTTATGCATTTCGAACGCTTTAAAAGGGCCAAACAACCAGCTGCAGAGTGGAATTTATAATTGGAAGCAGTGACACGCTATACCCTACAGCAGCATCAAGAGTACTTTCATAGCACTGTCACCCGAATACACCATAATTTCATTTGGCAACAAAGTCCTATATCAGCCACTCCTGAAACACAGTCGATTCAATAATGTAAAATACACAGTAATATTTTTGCATTTATTTATAGGTTTTCATTTTAATTCCAGAACAAAATTTCAACGCAGCATACATAATTCTGTCTGGTTTTAGGGGATTTTCATTAAACTATAAGTGAATTGCCCTTCTGGCTGAAAATCTGTTTTCTTTTGCATTCCCATTCCTCCTATGTGCTACATTCCCTCTTAAATTCCACATGGATTCTATAGATTTTATTTAAGCAGGGCCAAGTTGCATGAACAGATCTGCCCTAGAGAAGTTTGCCTCTTTTAGCATGCAACCCACTACTAATGCTCCTTTTTCATTTAGTTTTTCAATTTGGATGAATTCCAAATTACCATTTATTCCAATAGAAACACAACTAATTACACAAAGCATCTTAATAAAGAATGGAAACAAGATTAAAAGCCCTCCTCCTTCTGGTGTTTCAATGTGTGGCATTTATAACATGCAGAAAGGTACTTTAATTTCAGTTGTAGTTAGACCTCTTACACATCTTTTCTCTGGTGTTTTAGTACTAGTCAAATAGAATTGTATTCAACTTGAGGGCAAAATATAGTCACCTTACATGCTTTGTTACAAAGAGTTGCTTACTTGTTGTATTTTTCTCATGTTCTCAGAAAAATAACAGATAAGATGTTCGCATACTGTGTGTTCATTCTGCCCTGGATAATTCCCTGCCCTAGCAAAGATGTTTCTGTTTTCAAGAGTTTTACAACCTATAGAGAGAGAAAGAAGTATGTAACAGCCAGGAGAAAGAACAACAATAGATATTTTACATATTATACATCCTGATTCACTACAATCAAAACTCAAATTTTTGTAATCTCTAAATGTACCATCCAGCTGGATAAGAAAAGTTTCAAACAAGCTCTTAATGGTTACATAAGTGTAATGATCTAAGCAGAAAGAATAAGGGCAAGAATGATGACACAGATGGAAAAGAGTGGGAATAGAAGGTATGTTTAAAGATCATTATGTGAATGTTTGAAGGTGATAGAAGCAGCACTGATGCCACAAGTAATGCGAATGTGGTGACTGAAGTCTTAAAGAAGAATGACTCACTCTCCTAGAGGACAAGTTTGACGTAAGATTTTAGACTTGAATTGCCTGACAAAGAATAGACTTTTCCCATATAACTATTGCTCATGTTCAAGCCCATTTCATTACAGGTCTGTGCTGGACAAGAAGTGACTGCAAGCATGCAGAGGAAAGTGTTGTTTCCTTCTGCTACCTTCTCTGGGCCACAGAGTAGTTCTGGCAGGATCTAGTTAAAACAGCTGCTCTGCAGCACAGCAGATCACTTATGCAGTGCTGAGCAGTCCATTCCTACATGAAGAATCTCTCTAATATCCTTAATGCGTGTTCAGCAAACAGAAAAAAATCTGGTATAGAGCTAAATGAGAGAACTGAAAATTAATGGAAACATGAAGGCATATTGAAGAAAGTTAAAACTGGAGTTTAAAGTTTTCCCAATCATATTAATTGCTCTATTGCTCTTAAAACTATGGAAGTTTCATTTGTAATACCAATATGTGAGGTATGTGAAGAAGAAATTGATTACTCTAGGGGAATTTGTCCTTCTCTCAATACAAGAGAAAGATGACCACAAATCAGTGAAAAAAGTCTCGTTATAGAAGGCTATAAAACATGTTATTTCTATCTGATCCTTCATATGTGTCACTTACTTAAATTTAGGGCACTGCCAGCTGACAAGCAGCTATTCACAAAACCAGTTTGCAGTACTTCCTGATACCAGTACCAAAACTCCTGACCAATCTTTGCAGTGCTGTAGGAAATAGGAAGGCTAGGAAATCCCATAGCCTAATGGCATAAAGGTCAACAGCTGGGAATAAAATGTAGAAGAAATATGCCAGGGCTATGGGCAAGTGGTCCCTGCCTTGTCCTGTTGAGCCTCTGCTCTGGTAGCCTGTTTCCCTTCCCTGCAGCTCACAGAAAACACAGCTTTGTTTCCACAACAGCCTCCTGGAAATCTCAGTGTTCCCATTCTCTCCCCTATGAGTCTATCACAGTTGATAAAATATAACTACTAATAACAATGTTACATAATTACAGAAGTGGGGCAATTTCTGTATAGTGTAGACTATGTCCATCTGTACTAATTAATTACCTCAATATTAAGTGCTAACACAGTTCTCAGTCGTCTCACTTAGTAGCAATAAGGGAA
The DNA here is from genome assembly GCA_037305975.1 of Chrysolophus pictus. Classification (NCBI taxonomy): domain Eukaryota; kingdom Metazoa; phylum Chordata; class Aves; order Galliformes; family Phasianidae; genus Chrysolophus; species Chrysolophus pictus. Next base: position 23,228,794 of record CM074582.1, read on the forward strand.
CACTGTAAATGCATTGCACATCTGTAATTGAGTACTTATTTAAGGATGCACCTACTTTTTTTTATGGTGAATGAAAGATGTCTTCATAAAACTGTTTTTTTTTTTTTTTTTATATATATATAAGATCCTGGAAAATTGATTAATGCTGTTTAAATGTTAAATATATTACACACATCTATTTTAAAGGATATTTTCTTCTTTTCACATCTGTTTTTCATTACATTTTAAAAGAGAATTCATTTACATTGTATTGAAGCTATTTGCAGCAATGACAAATTCAGCAATTGGGCTTTCCCCATGCCCACTAAAACTGCTGAAACTGCTACTCACTCCTTTAACTTATATTTCATTAGAATATGTTTTCTCCTGACAGTGGAATACCGTAATTATGAACACAAAAAAAGGAATATAAAGAGTAAAGAAATTTGATAAAATCATAAGTGGGATTGGAGAAGACTTCTAGAAATGCAGGTTAATGAAAGGCTTAAGAAAATATTTTCAAAACATTCTAACTTTGCCTGTTCTTCATATTGTCATCTTTAACACAAATAAATGTGAGCTTGGGGAACTAATAGCAGGTATACTTCATTTTTTTCTTAATATTCTATCAGAATGCTGCACATCATAAGAGTGGATGGAGGGGGAGATATTCCCATTTATACAAGAACTGAGGCAACTTTTGGCAACATCTTCATGAATTTTCTTTAAAGTGCTGTGTTCAAGACCATATTACTGTGACACTGAGACCTAAAATTCAAAGTATCCACACATGAAATGATTTGGACCCACCACTGTTTGTTGATGTCATTCAAGGAAACTGAAGTCCTATTTCATGCCAAATAGTACCTGAAAATCGAAGGCTATACTAAAAATAAAGAGATAGGGCATACTGAATCCTTTCAGCATCTGCTTAACAACTGTTAGTTCTAAAGTCCATTGAGCTACACAGAAATTTTTAGAGAATGTATGTGTAGATTCAGGCACTGCTGCTCAACATGCTCTGGAAAAAGTGAGTTCTGTGAGCTAAGCAGAGTCAGGAATTCACTACTCTCAAGCAAAAAAAACCAGAGAAGAGCCAAGCAGTTTATTATGAGGAAAATAAAGGGTTTCCTCATTTTACTGTTGAAAAGAAAATGTGTATGAAGCTTTAGTGTTCAAAGGGCTGGTAAGGCTGATGGTCTACACTGAAGACCACCACTATTCCACACAGCATAGGGTGCACAGACCTGGACACATGGACAAAAATTGACAAAGTGGAAAGATGAGGAACTGATGCTGTGTTCCCACTTTGGCTCCATCACCATTTAACACAAAATAATGAAGTGCATTCAGAATATCATACAAACTTCCTTCCTAAGTAAAACTGAAAGACTGTTTAATGAGTAACTTTAAAAACTGAAACAGTGGAGTGCAGCTTACTAAAGATCCATTTTTTGGATTAATAGCCCTCACATTCGCAGAAGACATCTTGAAAAAGCTAGATATTGACCTCTTATGTTAATTTTCAAGTCTCTATTCAAGAAAAGTGGCCACACTTGTTCTAACTATATAAACTAAAAAGGAACTAACCAGCCTCATATAATTTTTTCCAAATTTTCAGCCCTGTTTGACAGATATCGCCAAAAATCTAAGCTTTTTTTTTTTCTTACTTGTATAACTGACTTTTGAATTTCATGAATCTTGCAGAAATAGCACCATTTTTTTTCAATTTGGGTAGTGAGAAACCTCTTAAGCAGTCTTTCTTAAGCAGTCTTAGCTGAAGTAAATTAACATATTATCTTCTATTTAGACCAAGAAAAGGATCAGTTTCATGGCAGAGAAATCAAATTAATTAAAGAGGAGACTCTAGTCTATATCAGATTTCAGCTCTGAAGTAGATTTCCTCCATGGAAGTTAATGACTCATTCAGTATTTTTTCTTTTAAAAAAGGTATAAAATTACTTGGCATCAGGAGATGGAACTGATTCACATTATGACAATTCACTCACATGATGTTTACAGAAATGCTCTTTTCAAAATTAAATGCTGAAAATGCTTCTCTGAAAAAAAATATATCCAATTAAAGCCATAGAGCTTCAACTGCTTCACTTTTTTCAGCTTATAGAAAGCTAAATGTTCATGGGATTTTTTTTATCAGGATTGTTTTTTGTTTGGTTTGGTTTGGTTGGTTGGTTTTGGTATAGCACTGGAATGGGTTTAGTAGCCTTCCCTGAGAGACGTGAAGTTGGAAATGATACACACTATGAAATAAGGGCAAAAGATCAACATTATTATTCTTGGATTTTGAGATGCAGCAATTTCTCTAAATTTCTTTTCAATATTGGAGTACTGGCTACTCCTGTCATTTTGATATGGAAAGACTTTAGGAAACAGAAAATGTCTTAAGTGCTTCTGAACTTACCTAAGCTTTGAAAATTAAAAAAAAAAAAAATTGAACACAAACTGACTACTGCTAATATGCTATTTTCAGAAACTGTTGAGCTATTAATTATTTTACATGTATTAATGAATGTTTACATGATCTAATTGTATATTAGTTACTTTCTTCTAAAATTAATTTCAAGAAATATATTTTCTATGTGGGAAGTAGAATTACATTTATAAGCAATTACAGAAGTCTGAAATTCACACCATCTTTGCTATGCTCGTAAGCAAACACAAAATCTCTCCTCTTGATCCAATGCTATAAGTGGATATTATTGATAAAACTGCATTTTATGTCAAGTTTGGATTAAAGTCTTTCTCAAAGCACTCAAATTTACTTTGACAAAACAAAAACTAAAGTCACAAATCAAGACTATCTTGACAGAATTCTGATTAGTTACATAAATGCAGATTGAATTAGTTCATTTGGAACAGCTTTAAACTAAAAGAGAGGAGATTTAGATTAGATTTTAGGAAGAAATTTTTTACTCTGGGAGGTGAGGTGCTGGAACAGATTGCCCAGACAAGCTGTGGACGCCCCATCCCTGGGGGCACTCAAGGCCATGTTGGCTGAGCCCTCAGCCCTGATCTGGTGGTTGGCAGCCCTGTCCACAGCAGGCGATTGAAGCTGGATGATCTTGAAGGTCCCTTCCAACCAAAGCTATCCTATGATTCTATGATTGATTCATAGAATCACTGAATCATAGAATGGTCTAGAAAAGGACCATAATGATCATCTAGTTTCAACCCCTCTGCCATGGGGAGGGTTGCCAACCAGGCTACTCAGAGCCACATCCAGCCTGGCCTTGAACGCATCCAAGGATAGGACATCCACAACTTCGTTGGGCAACCTGTTCCCACGTGTCACCACCCTCTGAATGAAAAACTTCCTCCTGGTATCTAACCTAAACTTCCCCTGTCTCTGTCTTGCAGTTTAAAACCATTCACCTTCATCCTATCACTATCCACTCTCATAAACAGCTGTTTCCCCTCCTGTTTGTATGCTCCCTGCAAGTATTGGAAGGCCACAATGAAGTGTCCCCACAGCCTTCTCTTCTCCAAAATTTCATAGAAGCAACTAAACAAAAATTTGAGAGACTGGTGATCAACGTACAAGTAGAAGAGTGTATGTGTAATACCTGGTATTCGCTCAACATGTGCAGCAGTTATCAGTTCCTTTCTAAAATTACAGAACTACCCAGCTAATCAGATTTTAAATTAAATAAATAAATAACAGTAAAAGAAGGAGAAAATCCTTGGTTGCTGTTTAATAATAGAAATCATATCTTCAATTTCCACAGTACAGAGAAAGCTGTTTTATGAACCAAGACATCAATAAATGTGTTGAACTATCCAAAGAGCTCATTTCTGCTGAGTCAGTATATGTGCTTTCCTTACTGCCCAAACTAACGAGTGAAAATCATACCTGAAGAACACCTCAGAACAGAGACAAAGCTTCAGTAATTGCTGCCATGTTTTATTTGATTATGTCAAGCAGAAAAATAATACCAATTAATACTGTCAGAAAGATTCTGAATGCTACCACTGTCAAATTCCATATTGAATGAGGGAGATGGCACATCTCTGCAAATGGACTGGGCAACTAAAATAGCATCCAGCAGCTGTATTAGTGCTGTCAAGAATTTAGAAGCTAGGAAAGCCACAAAGACCAAGGAACTATCAGCCAGCGTGTGTAAACTACCCAGGTAAAACAGTATGGATTAATTCCACTGAGCTGCTAGTTCCTGGCAGTGGGATCACAAAGCAGAACCTTATCAAAATCACTTAAAATCTGTGAATGTAACTGGACTACTGCTGAAGTAGTGGGACAGGCTTTGGGGATATAGCATGCCTCAATGTGCAGTGAGAGAAGAACACCAGCAGCAACCCGAACATTTCTGGGACGTTATTGCACAGTAAAGGTCCCTGAGAGGGATGCTCAGGGGAAAGATGAGCAGTGGAACTGGCAACAAATGCCACAAATATTACAAATAAAAGAGGAAAAGCAATCTCATTATCAGCTGAAAAGCCGTGGCACCACTATAAATACTAATGTTAATAGATTCATTGTCTTGGTCTTTCTTTACGGGGTGTAAATGTGAACAAGAACAAAACACCAAACAACTCCTTTAATAAAAAAGTTCCTTGTACTGTGTCCTTTTTTCCTCTTCTGCTCTTCACTACTTAAAAAAATACTATCAGGAATAGCCAGTTAATTATTTGTCTGTAAATGCTGAAGAATTTGGTGGTGTGATTTTCTGCAGGACTCTCTTTTGCTTTTTTCTGTATAACTTCATCCTAAGTTTTTGCCTGCTTTTTACCCTTATGTAACTTACTTCCTCAGGTAGCAACTGCAGTTATGTTCATTCAAGGTACATGGCTGAGTCCCGGAGAATTCACACACAGCAATGACACTCAATACCTCATCACCAGTGACAGATGTCAGAAGAACAAATAGAAGAGATGCCAGAGGAGAGTCACTGGCACTAGGGAAGGACTCAAGTTCTGTCTAAGGGTTTCCAGCAGGCCAGCCCTCTGAGCTTGCAGACAGTGCACCTACAAGGTGCCACTGTGAATTTATCAGTCGCATCACTGACTCATTGCCTCTCATCTTCCATCAGAAGACCAGGGCTCTGCCAGCACGTTGCCAAGCAACCTTGGGCTGAGCACTAAGATGGGAGCCACAGGAGCTTCAGGACTGGCTCTGATTTTCCTTTACACTGGCAATCTTGCTTCCAGTTACCAGGCAGGTCCCAGTTGCTCCAAAAACTGCCATTCCTGAACCCTCAAGGGGATGTGTACTGCAGTGGTACAAACAACGGGTCTTTACTCAGCTGCTCTCCTTTAGCAAGGTTGTCAAACCCAGAGTGTAGTTATGGTGCTGCTGCTCTCTGAATGTATGACCAGCAAAAGATCATCACTAGACTCTTGGCTCACATGCTGCATAATAAGATTGTAATAAGATCCATCATCTAAGAGTCACGGACTCAATCTATGCCACGCAGCAGCAATGCTAAAGAGGTGTTTGCATTCATTTGCTTATTTCCAGCTGTCGTGATAAATGGCAGTTCTTTTCCAGTGGCAGTCCTTAAGTACCATTTTGAAAACACCACAAATGAAAATTAAAGTATGCATTTCGGGAGGCAGAGGTTAATGAAAGAAAACACTTGTATATCCCTGTTTGTTACGTAGATCTTGGGCAATTGATTTATTCCATTGACATTGCTCTGGCAGTGCTTTTTTAAAGAATGTTGCTGACTGCTTGTCCATTTTTAACCAAAGTATTCACAAGAGTGTTTTGTTTAAAAATGCACAAAGGTATCTTATTAAATAATGTCACAAACATGAAGTTCATTATTATGCAAATGCCATCCTCAGAACAGATTTGTTAATTGCAACTCATTTGCATAATTAATGAACTCTCAAATGAATAATGCCTTTGCAGATTTGTGCAGCATTGTTTTAAAATAAATTATAAAATACATGTCAAATGAAGAATGCTTCTAAGATTCCCACTGCATTGTTTGAAAATTAATTACCAAATGCTTGTCAAATTAAAATGAGTTTATAGTTTTTACAGTGTTATTTTAAAATTAATCACTAAATAAAATGTCACAATACTAAAGCAAATAATGTGTTGTATTTAAAAAAAAAATACAGAAAAACCTGCTCAAACTTCAGGCATGTGGCTTGTTATATTGATCCAGTATTTTAGTCATGTTGCCATAGTATTATTATATAACAAACTTGGTAGCAGTTTGCATGTTAATGCTTTAGTAAATTGAGATTAATTTAATTATATTGTACTGGATCTCTAATAGCACTAATGATTAATGATAGTGCATGTAAAAAAGTTGTGTGGGCAAGGTCAAGATATATTAGTAACAAGAAAGCCCAGACTTCTGATGATCGTGTATTCATGCTTGCTTTTATGAAGGTTTATTTATCTTCAAAAATTCTTGTCTTTCTGTATTTGTCTTAAAAAGTATCTTGAATCAATGCAATTTCTTGTCACATAGATTCTATTTCCATTTTTCATAGAGAAAAATAACCTAGAAGTTCAGGAAAGTCAAAATGTTCCTACATGCATAACTATGATACCTAAAGTAAGTCAGATTGGACTCAGGAATTCAACACTACAGCTTGAGTTCCATAAACTCTTTGCTGTTTTAAACCCCAGATTATGAATGATCTTTGAGATACAAAACATCAGGAAGATTCTCTGCTTTCTGTAAATTAGTGTTCACTGACTCCAGTGGAAGAAATACCCTTTATACTCTGACTATCCAATAATCTCTGAAAATGATAGAGCTAATAGAGGACCTGAGTACTCCATTAGAGTATGCAAGACATTACTGACATGCGTTTAATTTTGTCAAAGAACGTAGCTTCTCCTGAATTAAAACTTATGAGATATTCAGTTTGGGGATTTTTGATCCTTTTCTGTGTAGATCTCTGATTCTTAAGTGCATCTGATGCTTGGTTGGAATCACTGCCTGTGGACTGCTTGCAATTCTTCCTTCCACAAACTGGCAGAAATTACCTTGACTGGCAACAGAGCTTACGTTCTTGTTCAAGAGTAAGGGTCTTATTCTCGCTGATTGGAATCAACATCTTTCACTGATTACAGAAAATTTCATTTGAGTCTGGATTGAGTCAGACTAAATCATAGAGAGGAAAACCAGAAAGTGCAGCAAAAAAAAAAAAAAAAAAGGCTATGGAGGTACTTCACCAATTCTTTCAAAATTAGCCTTGATGGGTACATAGAGCTTCCAATTACTTCATATCCCACTGAGTTATGTTATGATTCATCCCAAACAACTAATAGGACCGATGGCTTTTTCTAAGCATCCTGAGGAAGAACAACTCTGTCATTCACTTTTACATTGCCCCTGCTTCTTCACAGTTGTCTCCTGGAGATGTTTCCTTATTTACGATTTTACTGAGTCTTAGGTGGTATCTTGGCAATGCATAAATAAACGCATAAAAGTACATATCTGTGTGTTTGTTTTATCTCACAACAGAAGTATTAAAAGAAATTTCATATAAAATTAAAAAAAAAAACCAACTAAGAATCCAGTTCCTTTTCCAGTAGTAACATAAAAGGCTGAACTCCACATTTACTTAAAATATTTAAGTAGAAAATTGACAAAAATATACAATATAATAATTCACATCGGGCTACTATATGTCATTTACAATTGCAACTTTATGACTTCCTATCAAACTGAGGTAATTGTGCATGGAATTTACTCTGGGCCATGTAGGTTGTTAAATGTGTATATGGAGTGATGAGAGAAATCATAGACTTGTAAAATAGATCGATCCATTTCAAATTGTCTTCAGACTGACAATCTTAAAAACTTTATCTCTGGAATTCACACTTTTGAGAAGCAATATGGATTATCAATAATAATGTCCCTGCAGTAAACAGGGACACCTACACCAGATCAGTTGCTCAGGGCTCTGTCCAGCCTGACCTTGATTGTCTCCAGGGCTGGGCCATCCACCACCTCTCTGGGTAACCTGTGCCAGTGCCTCACCTCCCTTATTGTAAAAAACTTCTTCCTTATATCCAAGCTAAATCCCCCCTCTTCTAGTTTGAAACTATTTCCCCTTGTCTTAAAATAAAAGACCCGCCTAAAGAATCTGTCCCCTTCCTTCTTACAACCACCCTCCAGCTACTGAAAGGCCATTCTCAGGTCACCCACAGCCTTCTCTTCTCCAGGCTGCACAGCCCCAGCTCCCTCAGCCTGTCCTCATAAGGAAAGTGTTCCATCCCTTGGATCCATTTTCTGGCCTGCTTTCTCAACGTTCTCTAACAGGTTCCTGCTTATAAACTCTTGGCTTAGATAAAAGAAATTTAAGATTTACATAAAAATAAGATTTAACAAGCAAATTTTTAGGCTTTTTGCTGTTGGATATCAAATTGTACTATTACTAATACACGCTGCCAACCATATTGTATTGAAATACATGCTGTTCAGATCACAGGCAATGTCCCTCCAATTAAAATTGTTTTTAAAGTTAAAAATTGTTTTTGAAACTAAAATTGTATAAGTTTCAAAAGAAAAGCATATATTTTTGCAAATTTACCATATTTTGCAATAGAAATGAAAAGTAATAGAAATGAAAGATGCACTTTATATTTTCATATACATAGTGAGTAACCACAAAGCAGCTTGCAAAAATAATCAAGCACTGAAATCTTATTTATTACTTGAAGAAGCTACAGAACACAATAGATAAGGACCTTGCCTAGAGTTTTACAAAATGTTTAAGAACTAAGAATAGAACTGAAATCTTAATCTCATTTTGCATGAGTTGTTTTGTTTATATATCTTAATAGTGTGAAAAATCCCAACAAAAATTTCTTCCCTGTAAATTTACCATTTAATGAGAGTTAAGAGAGTTTTGGAGGTTAATCACTCTGACTTTAGCTCCAATACAATCAGTGGAATTGTCTGTTAGGATAGATTTAGCCCTGCTGTACTCGTGTTTTACAAACACTCCTATCTTATCTTCCTGTTCTATGAATACTCATTTTTCTTGCATTATTAAAAGCTTTTCTTCACCAATAAAATTCAATGAGAATACCATTAATAAAATAGTGGTTTATTTCCACTGAAAAATGTTTGAGTAATTTACTGCCTTTCAGCAGACTGTACAACTAGTTGTGGATAAGACCCTGGGACCTGATGGGCTGAAAACTGTACATGGCTCAGTGCTGTGCCCTGGCAGCAGACATGGCCAACAGCAACCTGGCATATATTAACAAGGGCTCAGACAGGAAAGTAAGTAAATGAATTGTTTATCTCCCTCTACTCAGCACTTGCTAGACTAATCTTGGGTGACATGTCAAGGTTTGGAGCCACCTCCATAGACAAGAATGACACCAACAAACACAACCAAGTTCAGCAGAGAGCCACCATGATGACTCAGGCTGGGGCACTCAATGTGCAAGGAGAGGGTGAGGAACTGGGTGTGTCCAGCCTCGAGAAGGGGCACCTACCATAGGCCCTAACAACAGCCTGTTCCTGTCTATGGGGATATCATGAAGATGATGGATGCAGGCTCTTCACAGTGATGCATATGGGCAGGACGGGAGAAAATGGGCAACAGGTGAAATAAGGAAGGATCGTGCTGGATGTAATTTATTATTATTAATATTATTTTGCCATGAGGACAGATCTGCAGTGGCATAGAGACCCAGAGAGTTTGTGTCATTTCTGTGCTTGGAGAGCAGACTTGAAAAGGTCTGAGCCACTTGGTCTGACCTCAGAGCTGATCTTGCTTTGAATAGAAAGTTGTATTAGAGATCCAACCTGCATTATCCTTCCATCTGTAGAATTACAGATCTTGAGCTCTCGCTTGCTAAATCCCTGCAATGAAAGCCTGTTACACATCTTTCTCTATAATTCAAGATATGTAAGTATTTTAACACAGGAAATCAGCTGTTGTTTTTTTCTTAAGTTATTTTCCATCTTGTATCTTTGAAGCCCTAAACTTCTTCTACCGTGTATCATACTTTGTGCATTCAATGGAATATAGAGAACCAAGTAGTTTTATTCCTGATTTGTTAAATAATTATGTTGTTGAAATCCTCTGAATAGGTCTGTGAGCCAAACTGTACATTTCACCAGAAGTACACTGTAGCAGACAGCTGAGTGATTAAGGCTGAAGATGCCAGAAGCCACTATCAGGTTTCTATAAGTTATGAAATCTTCAGTTGCAGTTTAAATTTGGATTAAGTACACAAGAAATGTGGCAAACCAACTAAAAATACAATAAAGACAGACAAATAAAACTGTATCTTTTTAAAGTCTCCTGGATAATCACAGCAAACAGTAACCCTGGTGGCTTATGTTATGGAATGGTTACTGAAAAGTAAAGCTAAATGTTCAAAAGGTTTTGTTTTAATAACAGATTCTTTCAACTTGCTTAGGAAAAGAAAAGCGGGGAGGAATACGAGTGAAGAGACTTCTTTGTGAATAAAAATAAGCATAAAAAACCTCAACCCTCTTGTTAATAATAATCAACTTGCAGATTTCTCCATGAGTTATGCTCAGAGTGAAAAAGGATTTTTTAAATCCTATAAAATTTGCAGTGAACTAGTTACATAAGACAGTCCAGTGCTCTAGAAAATAAAATTAAAAAAAATCACAGAATGAATTAAACTCTAATAGACCTGCCTTTAGAAAGTCACACATCCAATGTCAACTAGAGAGGGATTACAGAGGACTTATTCTGTAGTAATCTTCAATTTATAATCACTTAGTTCCTTTTGGATTAGATCCAGTCCATTTCATTAACCTGTAGTAAGGTTTTCCTTTCTTGCTTTTTAATCCACTCTAGCCTGATTTATAAAGATTAACTTCAGATTGAAGTTCTTAAGATCTACAGCCTCAAATAAGAATATTTGACTTAGAAACACATATATCATAAAACATGACTCAAATAATGGACATTTTCAATTTTACTAATTAAAAATATATCAGTCTGAAAATGACTAATCAACAAATAAGCAGGCACAATGTGTTCCTCAGACACTCCAAAACGTACTGTTGAGCCAAAAGCAAAAAACAAATTTAAAAATGCCTTTAGTAACTTTGATTATAAAAATGATTCAATCAGATCTAAAGAAATAAATAAGAATTACGAAAGATACATAATAAATCAATGCTAGAACGAGGGAAGAAGGGCAAACAAGAGAGCAACTATTTAGAATTAAAGCCTAAAAGAGATCTTACTGCTTAACAGCCATAATTTTGGTGAATAAAGTATATAATTACGTAGTAAGACTGTAATTCTGTTTTCAGTTATCACAATGTAAACTCAGTCAAACATTACTGAATTGCAATAGGCTGAGTCTGGCACTTGAGAACACATCATTTCATACATTTTAAATATTAAAATATATCTGAAAATAGGAGGGCAAAGAGATGTATTTTGAAAAACTAAAAGATTATCAATACTTCTTCCAAATTTATAGAATCATGCATACAGATGGTGACTACAAATCGATCAATATACCTGTTCCAGATGTTATAATACATCTTCATTTGTGAAATAAGAAAACCAAGAGGTTAGGATGCTGTAATGCTAAGACATTTAGCATATTTTTTAACTGGTCTGTATGCAGTGTAATCTTGATATTTCAGCTTTTCTATTCTGTGTTTTGTGATGGATACGTCTTTCCAAAGCATTTTCATTTCAGAGTAGTATTTGGATTTCTAAGTATTTTCATATAAAATAGTTAAGAAAACATAAGCCTTTAAGCCTTCTCCAAATACGCTTTATGGGTTTTTTTCAATCCAACCTGTATTTTTATTCTGAAAGTCCTGTTCTGAAATATAAATAGGTTACCAGTTTTCTCACTGTATTTTATTAACTGTGATGACTAGAATTACAAAATTCAGAACTCATGAACCAGCTTAGCCTACGCTCTGGCCAGTGACAATCACTTTGGGGCTCAGCAGGCATTTTTCTCCGAAGCAGTCATATCTTTATGTATCTTAAAGCTGATGTGAAATACAGAGAAGAATGTGATCACTTTATAGAACAAGGGTGTAAAGATCCATTTGTGAGAATAAAATACATTAAAAATAAGAAAAGCAGAAACTGCCTCTGATTCTTATTTTAGACTTGGGACCCTGCCTTGGCCTCCAGAAAGGTGTTCCCCTCTATGTGTCCAGGGTAGCATCACAATGCATCCTCTAGTGCTGGGGTAACTGTGAGAAAGTACTGCTCAAATGATGCTTTCAAAGTCTTTCACACCCAGCCATCATCCTATCACCTCAGAGACATGTGTTAAGTCCCCACGTCCTGGGAAGGCTGCAGATCACCAGCTGACTTGTGTATTAATGGGAGTGTGCTTTGGGATAGAATATCACACTGCCCTGTTAATGGTCAAGACTACATTTCCTTTTCTCTCCATATTACATAAGAGAATTTTTGACACAGCCACCGTTCTTCTTCTCTCTGTTCACCTGATTCATCCTTTTTCTCCTTCATCTCATACCTTGCCTATTTAGCTAGTTTAAAAGACCCACAGGTATCCTGGGGTGGAAGTTTTCTGTCTCTAAGGAGAGTGACCCACCACAGCACAGCCTTCCAGCAAGTACTTGCTGAATCCATATTAGCTGGGATGGGGACTCCACCACTTCCTTGGGAAGCCCTTTCCAATGCTTGACCACCCCCACTACGAAACAATTCTTTCTAATTTCCTATCTAAACTTTCCCTGGCACAACTAGAGACTGTCTCCTACCATGACATCAATTGTCATCTGAGAAAGGAGACAACACCCTCTTTGCTGCATCCCCCTTTCAGACATCTGTAGAGACTGATGAGGCCTCCCCTCAGCCACCTCTTCCCCAGAGTATACAACCCAGCTCACTCAGCTGTTCCTCATAACTCTTGTCTGCCAGTCCTTTCAGACTCTCTTGCTTCTCTCTGCACATGCTCGAGTAACTCAGCATCCTTCTTGGAATGAGAGGCCCAAAGCAAAACACAATATCCAAAATGCAGTCCTACCAGCGCCACATGGAAAGGCTCAATCACTACTCTAGTCCTGCTGGCCACACTGTTTTTGATGCAGGCCAGGATGCCTCTGTGTCCTTCTTGGCCACCTGGGCACACTGCTGGAGTACAACAGGCCTTTGTTGCTTAGGGAAGATGGAGATTTGAGCATGAGCCTCCGACAATCTAAATGAACATATTGGCCACTCGGCTATTTGGAGAGTTCTCATATTGTTTAATTTTTAAAATTTGAAAGCTCAAGGTTGTGGGCTGTTTTCTTTTTCCCTGATGTAAAATAAATGCCAAAAGCTTGAAATCATTTGCAAAACAGAATTCTTGTTTTATAGCCAATCTCACAGATGAATTCACTAGAGCTATTTGTGCGAATAAGGGAAACAGATTCTGACCACAGTAGCTGTGTCTAGACTAGAAGATTTAAGAGTGCCAGGGAAGCACTTCCATGCTTTAGAATTTTATTTTCTACATTGTTAAATTGTTAAAAAAGTCCCTGGCATACTCCTGGCTTCTCCCAGCTAAAGTAGTTCCAAACAACTCACACAGACCTTTCCCTATGGGTAGTGTGAACACAGACACCCTTTGGACAGTCAGTTTCATAGCATGGATGTGGGCCAATATTTACCACATGCCAGTGAATAGTCGTGGATAGGTTTAATTTACTGGTATAGAAATAACCTGCAAGGATCGAGACAGAAAATTAGAATTTTGACTTTCTCTTCAGGGAAGAGAAGGAAAGTGGGAAGAAAGGGGATAGGAGCAATACAATGATTATGTAATTTTCACAACCAGGTGTTTCTAAATAAAATAACTAATCTTCTCAATGACAGAAAAACCTAATGGTCCTTTTGACTTCATTCACACTGGTTTGTTTTTATCTGACTTCTCCTTTCAGTTGCTTTGTAGTAGCACACCAGCAAAATGACAAAGAAAAAAGGCATGGTTTTAACTTATTAGTAAATTTCACAACTAAAACATGCAGCCACGTTAATTCTGAACAGGCCTTTGTCCAACCCAAACATTTTACTAAAGTTTCTATGCCAAAGGGTAAAAAGGGGGTCTATACAAATCCTTCTCCCAAAGCCAGAAGAAAATATGCTTTTGAATAACAAGGATCAGCTCACATGTGAGACTAAAAGCTAAATTGTGTTTGTGCCTTTGCAGAGATAGCTAAGGGCAGAAGGGCATCTTCTTCAGGCATTTGGTCTCTGCTCAGGGTCTGGCACAACAGCAGTGATTGTACTCATGGAATGACAGGATGCTGCAGGGATAAAGAGCCTAGAAATCATGTGTGAGAAGGGATATGCCCTCTCGCCCTCTTTACTGCGCCTTTTTATATGGCTTGAATCAGAGAGTAGAGTTTTCTAGCCTCCCAAGGATTCATGTTGCCTGTACTGATGACATTCACCTTTAAGACTCTTAGGACTGAACTGACCAAGGCATTGCAGAAGGCATCTCTGAACTCTCTGCTACAGCTGCTATGGTCCACATTCTTTTCTAGAACCCTTCAGGAACAGACAACATGTGCTATATGTTAGAAGCAGGTTTATTCTGGTGGGAATCTCTGCTAAGTTCAGTTTGACATGGTTCACAGAAATAAGATAAAGGGCCTGTTTTGCATTTATTTTTCTTCTAATTGGAGTAAGGCTTCATCCCAAGTAAAAATCCATAGCTAGCTTTCTATCTATGCACTATAATCCATCCCACAGAATGATTTCTGACATAGTTAAGAGATGAAAAAAAGAAGACTTTCATGTCTATCTTTTTTGAGAGTACTATACAGATGTATAAACTCTATCTTAAATAAGGAAAGGTGACATGAATTAGTTGATTTGAGAATTCTTCTAACATTTCAGAGGGAATTTATTTCAAACTATGTATATTAATAAAGCAAAGCCCTTGGTGTTTCCAAGCATGCTTGGTAACATGTGCAGAACTGCCAAATGCTCCATTATTTCTAAAAATTATGTGTCCCAAGGCAGTAGCAAACTTGTTTTCCAGACTGCGGGCATCAGCTAATGTGATGCATTTAGTATGTCCCTTTTTTTGTGCTTTCCAAGATAAGTATGGTTTTGAAAATAATATTCTTTGAGTAAAATTTCTTTTTACACAATACACCCTAAAATGCCTGCTTGTTCCATCTTGTCCTGGATTGTACCAAGCATTAGTGCTGTCCAAGACTGAAAATAAATCATTAAGTATGGAAATGAAAGATCTGGAATGTAATGGTTGTGTTATAGTGGAACATAAGGTCTATATAGTAGTCAAAAATAAGATATTGCTGCACTTTTATAAGCCTTGTGTATTTTATCATGTTAATTATCTGTTCATTAATACTGGTGAGTGCAATTATTTTCTTTAGGAGTCCAGTATTCCTTATAAATCACAGTGCCAGGATTTTTAGAGGTTTGTTTCTACTGGATTATTTAGAGGTTTGGTAATCTACTGGATTATTTCCCACTGTAGCGACAGTAAGAAATTCAGAGACAATGTTTCAGACCATCCACTTATAGGAAAACATAGCATTTGCTTGCATGAGAAAAAGTTTTTAGGAAATAGCATTGTAGCTATAGTATTCCATTCAATCAAAGCTTCTGCTAAGGTATCCTGCTAGAGATTCCCTCCCTAAAATAGAGCCTATCAGTAACAGATGGATTTTAGATTGTATACAAAAGGAGGGGAAAAAAAAAAAACAAAACAGACATGATAATGCAACAGGGCAAATTCACTCTTCTTTACAGATCAAGAGGCTACTCAGGAGCATGTCAGTCATTTTAGGTACTAATTCACCAACTAAAATATATGCATTTTTTTATTTTAACAGTAAAGCACTTCAGTGTAACTGAACTCTACCAGGTCAACCCAATTGTAATGAATTTTCCCCAAGGAGTTGATGCTACTGAGAATTTTGGATTAGTGAGGAATTACAGAACAGCATAGACTGGAAGGGACCTTAAAGATCACCATACTCCAAACCTCTGCTGTGGGCAGGGTTGCCAATCAGGATTCATGAAACAGATCTCAGCCGTCCCCCCAGTCTAAAGGAGAATTCAGGGGACGATGATTTCAGAGAGACAGAGAAGTATATCAAATAGCTACATTGTTCTCAGCACAAAGGAATCCCTCCAGCCTTTAACAGTAGCTGTGGAGTGTGATAGATCACTGCCTGGGCTAACAGGGATACCACTGGCTGCCATACGACTTCAAGGAAGTCTCTTTCCATTTCTCAGTCTCTCTCATGTTCAGTCATGCACATATACACACAGAGACATGGAGACTCTGCCTCAGTTTCTGCACTTTGTAGACAGAGGTAAAGCTAACAAGCTCTCTAAAGTTCTTTGAAATCTACTGATATGAAAGAATATGTGTAAGTAAAGCACTACTCATGTACAACTGACTCTCCTTTTTTCCTTTTCAAAGATTGGTCTGACTTAGAAAATAAAGGAAAATAAAACTTTCGTATTCATAAAATAATCAGGCTGTAGTAGAAGGGTGAATGCTTGGAGTTGATCGGTTCTGCTCTCACTAGCAGAGCTGATAATAATCAGTCACTTATGTGCTATTTCACAGCTGATACCTCCTCCAAAAAAAAATTAATTGCAAAAGTTTCACAGATGTCTGCAGCAGTTGACCAGAGCTCTTGGGTTATTGCTTGTCAGACTATTAATGGGTTTGGCTAACCATGACAGTCATTACTTTCCCCCTCCTGTGAGCTACTTTCTGTGTAATTTATGCATAGGTTTTGCCAAGATTTGACAACTTTCAGGATATTAACATAAAATTAGACTGCAGAGCTGAACAATGGGTGGCATTAAAATTAGCAGCAGTGGAAACCAATCAAAGAGAATTGGTTTCTCTCCTGCTTTGCTTTTAAGTTCATAATTTTTATTTATTTTATCTTATTTCATCGCCATTTTAGAAGGAGATGTAAAAGAATAAACCCTCAAAAGTTTTGCTTTGCTAGGGAATCTTCAGAAATTTCAGTTAGACAAAATGCCTGACAGCACCTTCAACAGCGGCTATTCTGAAATCAATCACTGCAAAAGCAATGTTAGAAGTCTTTTTCTTTTCTTTCTTTTTTTTTTTTTTTGAGAGAGAGAGAGAGAGAGAGAGAGAGAGATAGAAAGAGAGACTTTAAACAGAAAAGAGTCTGCTCCACACAGATTGTTTAGTGAATGCCATTACAGACTGCAATGTGAGTGTTAATAAGTAAGGACATCTGGTAACCAGCTTTTTTCTGATTCATTAACTGGCTGCTTCTATGGCCACAGGGCACGATAGGGAAGGCTGCAAGAATTTTGCTCCTAGAAAATAGGACTATGATGTATGCTTCTTTTCTCTGACCCAACCAAATCCTTTAGATTTCCTCTTATGCCTCCATTATAAATATTTAAATTTGAAATATCGCTGGAAACACTCAAAAGCCTACAAGAACACATCCTCCTGTTAAAGTGTACACTGCAAGAAGAAATGTTTAAGATTCATTCATCAGTCCTTTATAATAATTCCCTGCATCAACACACATCATCAGTAAGTGATATTCCCTACTTGTTAACATTTACCATAGTTACGTTTAAATATTGTTATTTTCCCATTTCTCAACGTTTACAGTCTTTAAAACATGATTTATGACAAAGGATGGAATATTTCTGAAAAAGGACTTTGAACTGATTCCTTTTTTGGGAAAGTGAAATTTGTGCCAAACTAGTAGGGTTTTTTCAAACCCTCCATGACATTAATGAGCTTGGACAGAGAAAGTAAAAGCATCACACTGCTCCATATCAAGTGCTGTTTTTCTTCATATAATACAAGTGAAACAGCTCCAAATGCTCTAGAGAGAATGATTGAGCAAAAGAAATCTAACTTGATAGTACATGTTGAGGGATGAAATGGACAATGAAGTTTCCATATGTTGTTTTTACGCAGTAATTAGAAACTGTCACACACCGTTTCATTTTTTAGTTTCCTTGGGCTTATTTGCATGTATGAGGTTTTCCTTAGAGCAGAATTGTAAGCATCAAACTGGCACCCAGTTGAAATTTGAGGCAGTGACACGTGGGCTTCTTCCACCTCATGGACAAGAAGCCAGCGGCAGGTATTGTGATGGTCCAGAGCACAGCTCAGCAGTAGCTTGCTGCAGCCTCGCTTTCCTCTCTCTGTGCTGAATTTTCCTTCCCAGTGGCTGTTCCTGTGGTGTCGGTCTGTATGTACTTGGGTATGCAGTCTATCTTCCATTCCCAACAGATAGAAGGATTTAGACACATTAACCTACATGTATACTCAGCGGGAGTTTGGCTCCTCGTTCCTTCAGGTTCATTTGAAAATTTTTGCAGTTTTTCATGGGCAAGACAGGCAAACAATGCTCTGGTTCTCAGTTTATTCTTCAACTTTTCTCACGGATGCAGAAAATTGCCCACATGAACTTGACAAATTTTTGCATCTCTGTCATAATTATTTCAGTCTATATCCTGACAAAGAGTTGGTTCTAAATCTGGCCTCCAAAACCATAGCAGAACAGAATAACCAGTAAAACTATTTGGCTTTTGTATTCATTATTCTGATGGTAATCGTAATCAAGGACTTGATAATAATAGATTTCTTTTAAATTAATTTAAGGGCTATCGATGTACCCTTTTAATGTCAGCTAAGAAACTAAGTCAGTATGCATTATGCATGTGGGTTGATGTTTTTTCTCTAAATTGTTACAAGCCTATGTAAAATACCAGAAAGTTGAATGCGTATTTCCCATCTATGGTTGATAGATTAGCAGTCTGGATTGCTATCAAATCACAACTCTGAAATGACCTATAACCCCAACAAGCAGACCTCGGAGTAACATTAAAGGGTGTGGATTACATTCACAATAACAATCAAGAAGCAGAATGCAAAGACACACCATCAAACTACTTTTCAGTCACTGGACCAGATTCACAACGTTGCTGATTCTCTTTTGCTCAGTCCTAATTAATGCAAAATCAGCTTTGTTTAAAAAAGTCTGAATACGCATTTACTGTAGTAATTACTGTAGCAATTGTTGTATTGTCGTAGCATTCTCCTATGCCAGCTACCATACTACTTCCTAGAGATCCTCATCCTTGCACTTGATCCAGAGAGATGGCTCTAACATAAATCTAATTTCTCCTTAAAGACTAACTTGCATGGATAACAGGTCATGACTCTCTTCTACTTACTAATATTCACTTAAAAATATATAATATAGACCTTTGCTTTTATATGTATTTTAATAAATATTGCTATTTATACCATATTCAAACTATAATTGGAGCTTTTCTTCCGAACACAGAAGCAAATTTACAGGAAGCAATCAAGATAAGCTTCTGATTTCCAGCAGCAAAATACAATTTGCAAAAGCTTTCAAAGACTGTTACAGTATCTTGCTCTATTTTTAAAATCAGAAATATAATGAAAAAAATGAAGAAAGAAAAATGCTCATATGGAAAATGGTTCGAGTCTTGAGAGATAGCAGTGTTATTGGTCAACGCAGTGGAAGGCATGTCATTGGTTATAGCGCAGCTGCTGGAGGTGACTGTGTTGGTATCTGTAGCATGTTGATGTGTGAAGTGCAAAAATGAATCTTATTCCTCAGGAGAGTCCTGCATATGTCAAGTATATTGTCTCATTAAGCCAATCCATTTATCAACCCACTGAATGCCAATTAAATTGCACAGGATGGTGCAGGTATATGGTGGGCTGATGGTGCCAAACTTTATTACAGCTGAGCTTTTCTGGCTCACTACATTCCTGAATAGCAAAATGGCAGACATATCAAAGCCAAATTAAATGTTCTTGAAATAATGCCTTTAAAGAGGAAGAAATGCCACAGTCTGGCACAAAAGAGTATGAAATGTAATGTCACTTCTTAGTGTACTTTTAGTTCCAATGAAGATGTCACGGCTCAGATTCAGCCAGTGCCAAATGTCTTCACAGCGTGCAAATTAGATCAGTGTAATTTCATCAGGATGATGATCAGACTCTGTTGTAGTTATATGGCTGCATACACAGCTTCTGCCTACTGCTGCAGTCAGACTGGCACAGCTGAGCTAATGCTGCCATCCTCAGAAAGAGACAGAAGTTGATTTTATAGCATTCTCCTGATGCCAGAGTTCAAAGGACATTTCTAGATGCTGGGAATATTGAATTAGTGTCTACTCTGAAGTTTAAACTCAAAGAATTCCCCTGGTATCTCCAACAGTGATACTAATATCTCTATTCAACTCATTCTTGTAGGTATTATCAGATGATCAGATTTTGATTGATGGCTTTACAGCTGTTGAAATGTGAGAAATAACCTAGAAAAGAAATCCATTCTTTCCCTTTGCTCTAATACATCAACTGGTGCCAAGCAGTAGGGAAGACCTACTGCCTCAGTTACCTCAGCGTAAAGTCTGTCATGCAAACACTAAGTTATCTTCTTCAACAGTAGTCACTAGGGATTCTGACAGATGTACTCAGTTGGATTTAGTATTATCCACTTAAACATTATTGCTCCGTCTGTCCACCCCTTTCCTGGAGGGTAAAACCTGCACAGCAGTGGCAGAAGCGAATGTTTCCCAGCTCCTTCAGTTCACAGTATTAACTTCAATTGCTAATGCTTAACTCAGTGCATCTGACCTGCTGTCTTAGAATACCAAACCTTCTTCTAGAGCGGCTGGCACATGAACACGTTTTGTTCTGCCCACGGGGACTGAGGCTGTTCACCACCAGCACCAGGGAAAGACACTTGGTGGGAAAAATGTTGTCTTACAAAGGTTTAGCCAGTCTACTGCCTTTTGCTATGTTCAGTGTTCAGGTGTGAAAAACAGACCTGCCTCTGCTCGGAAATAGCATCACTGTACAGCAAGATTAAATCTACTAAGTAAACAAATTGCTAACAAATGCATTCAGAAATAGGAATGTGTGGTTTTGGTGTTAGACGCTCACACCAGAGTGGAGGTATGTCTTCTATGTTTTGAACGTTTGCATTTGCTTAGCTTTTTGCATAAAGGATTTCACGTTAAGTTGCTAGATTTGGTGATTTTTTTTCTCCCTAAAGCATTTGGTAAGGAGCAATTACTTACTTACGCCTATAACAGCTAAAATCCCTAAACATCATGGCAGACAGCCATTTGAGGCAAGTTGCCAAGTCTGTAGCTTCAATTAACCTTCATATATCCCCCCAAACTTGGAATGCTATCAGAAGGCTATTATGTTCAAGCCTTACTCACGGGGTGAGCACTTAGACACTGAAGTTGAAATCAATAGGACTGTGGATACATGATTGCTCATGTGTTCAGACTTGCACAAGCTGACTTGAATTTGTGGCAATCTCTTCTAGATTGAAGCGGGAAAACACAGAATCTTGGAGACATCGCCAGTTCTGTTTTTACAACAGCGATCAAGTCCTTTGTCTCTTGTATACCATCTGTCTTTTACTGAACCTATTTTGGCTCAGATAGTAGATACTGAAGGTACACTGAAGTTAAAGGGAAGGGAGCCCAGTAAGATTCACACATCCCATCAAGCCTGTAAAGTAGCCACTGCTTCCAGTAATAGCTACATGTTCATCAAAGGTACCATGCAAATGAGTTGCTCTCCCTGGAGACTGAAACAGAGACTCTGTGCATCCCAGATGTTCCTAAACAGTTTACTTACCCTCCCTCGTGTACATTTATTCTCAAGATAGATGGAAATGGAGCAGAAAAGGGAAATGAAGTAAGAAGTCAGTCTGAGCTCTAAATTGAAAATGTTACTTATGCTCACGTGGAAAATATAAAGCTTCACTAAAGGCAAATAAAGTTTTCATGTGTTTTTTTCACAAAGGATTAGATGCCCAGCTGGTATGAACTGGCATAGCTTTACACTGGAGCTGATTAAGCACAGTGTGGTTTATGCCAGCTGAAGATCTGGCTTACAGTTACTGCTCACAGTTACTGCTCAGTATCTCTATTGTGTGGGTGAAATCATATTTGTCCAGTGATGGATATCTCAAATGCAAAGGCTATCCACCTCTTAAGATTTAGTCTGAAAACTCACATCATTTCTATGCCTTTTAAGTAGCATTACCAATTACTAGAAATTGAGAAAACATACTAAGAAACAGAGACTGGAATCCTGAAAGGATTTCTATCAATAAAACAAATGTTACATTTTATATATATAGATACATCTACAGTTAGAAATATTTGCATAGTAGCACTTTCATTCAACCATTTCACATTTGTGATCTGCAATCTGAAGAAAATCAGATATTTCAGCTGAGACAAGAAGCAATTCATTCTTTCCTTCCATTAGTGAACCTACCCCAGTGGGGGGGATAGCACCCCAGGCCATTCCCCAGGCATGCTGGGACCCAGATGCAAAGCTTGGGAAGGCTCTAGCAGCAACATCTGGCTATGTGGCAAGGTCTGAAGGCATTTCTACTAACAGATCTGGAATAGCCTCTGGGTCTGGGCTCACTCTGTCTCCTAGGACACATTTTCCTTCTGCCCACCTTGGTTTTGTCCAATGTGCAATGCTTATTACACACTAGAGCAATATGGAAAGGCTTTATATATTATCAGCAAGAATGTAACCTCTACCTTTTATTCTCTTCCAAAATTGCTTTATTAAATACAGTCTGTACAAGTTCATGCTACTTGATTTTTAGCCTTTCATTTTTATCATGAAAGTCTTTGAAAGATCTGGTTGCTGAGTGATTTGTAACAAGAATTTTCCATCTTATTTTTAGACAAAATAAAAAGGTCTTTTTTTCCTAAAATCAGCTGACAAAGTATCAGACCTACTAATATTTTCTGCTTACTTTACTGTCAGTTTGTCTTGTGAATTTGATCAACTCACCACTTATAATAGAAAACCACAAAAAATAAGGACATGGATCTATGCAAGTCATTGCCATATTTAAGAAGTCAAATCTTTCACACTATTTTTATATCAGTAAGCCTTTGCTGTATATTGTATGTGCAGTGCAAAAGTTATGACAGGATAGACCCTTGAATCATTAAAAGTGATGAACCCTACAAAAAAATTATTCAAAGACCCTGAATTGTCACATCAATACTTCCAGATATTGAGAAGTTTCTTTGCATCCTTCGTTTTAAAACAAAAAATATCAAACATAGCACACTATTTTTAAGAAATATCAATTTGATTTAAATGGATCACAGCTTAAGAAGCCACTGGGTAAGCTAAACACCATCATGTAAACAGGACACCAGTGTTCAGCCCTGATCAAGTAAGAAAGAAGCCATTCCACATTTAACATTCACAAACATTTACTAAATAAATGTGAACAGGATGTAATATTGTTTTCCATGGTGAGAGTGGTGAAGAAAAGATTATAGCATGGAATACACTATAGTCAGTGCATTCTGTGCATTGCTAAAGGTGTTCAGCAAATTTTAATACAAGCTGATTTTTATGTATATCTAGTTCTCTATAAAGCAAACAGAGATATATATGGCAGAAAAATAGCACACTAAGCACTTCAAGTGTTCAGTGATGAAAATCTATGTTTTCCTCTGGCTTCATGGAGATGAAATTACAACAGTAACAATTTTGTGGAACTAAAAAGAGTTCAGTTCTTCAGAGCCTAAAAACAAAAATCATTCAACAAAGGATAAATCCAGAAAATATAATCCAGTGGAAGCCAAAAGGACAGACACATTTATACAGAAAAAAAAAAAAATAGAGTATTAAATGATAAGAAATGAAATGTGAAAATAAAAGAGATCTCTAGTTTACATATTGCTTTGGGATTCATGATACGGGTCCAGGCTTGGTTCCTCCTGAGTTTAATCCTAACAGTACATTTAAGAACCCATACTAGCATTACAGCACAAGAGAAGCATCGCAGAGCTGGTTGAAACAGCACATTTAAATGACTGTGAAACTGGGAACAGAGATGGCATAGCAATACTCAGTGCCATGACATTTGTGCATATATGAAACCATATGTGACTCAGTGTCTCATGGAAACTGAGTCAACTGTACCAAACATAAGCTTGTGTCTGAGATAAGCAATAATCATGATTGGGTTATCACTAAAGATAACACAGGAAACAGTGAAGAAGAGTAAAAATAGTCTGTAAACCAAATTTGCACACCCAAACTGAGATCTTGGGAAGGTGCTCATTAAAACCCAGTTTACTACAGACCCCCAGCTATTGCATTACAAGGAGGAACGTAGCCTGCTGTTCACAGTATCATAGTGCATCATATACTAAGCTCCTCTGTTTTTTCATGCATCTGTGGTGCACGGATGGCTGAGAGAAGTCATTCCTTCCAAATTAATTCAAAATGACTGAAGTTAACTTCATAGGAAAATCAACTGTAGACAAGAATTTTGGCAGCAAAAAAAAGTGGTGAAATATGTCTGACAGATTTTTCTTTAATGTCCAAGAACAGCTGAATTATAATGGAATGAACAATTAATTATGATTAAGAGGTGATGTCATTAAATTTTTTTTAGCATATAGGAAAAAAAGTACATTTACTCAAAGCTATGGAATTAATAACTGCCTGACTATTAGACCCTAGCCTGTCATCTGCCACTGAAAAAGTATCAAAACAATTCCAAAAGTGGAAGAATAATGATGAACACTGTACCCTGAAGGATATTTCACACTATTGTCCCTTGATGAAGGAAAGCTTACCCTCAACACATAACTTGTTTCTCTTCCAGGAAAAACAATGAGAGCCATTAGCCTGATGTACCCCCTGAGGCATACTGAAAAAGCAGGGCACTATCCCCAGGGTTCCAGCCCCAGGGAGACAAGAGGGGGCAGCCATCATCCCTGTAGATCGACTACAGTCCTTAAATCTGTCTCTTGTCATCATCAGTGACATCATCTAATAACAGATAGTAAATAGGAGCTTTATAAAATAATACCACCTCACACTCTGGTCTTGATATTGGTGAACTTTTTTTTTTTTAATTATATATTCCGGTCACAGGAATTCGTCCAATTATCTTTGCAGAGCAGTTTCTAGTTAGTAGCAGTGCCACAAGTTCTAAAAAGGCAAGTAATCATGTTTTCTCTACAGTGAGCCAAGGATCAAATAAATACATTCTCTAGTCCAGAGTTTCTCTCCTCCTTTTACAGAGATGATACACCTCACCTCGATTCCATGTGCTGAGAGTTAGGGACACAGTCCATGATCACTCCTAAACACAAGAGCGTCATCTTTCTCAAGATATCAGTGCCTCTAAACTTCACGATGGCACACAGCAAAGTCCTACCTCAACTTTCAGGACATCTTGAGACAGCAAAGGACAAAATAATGCATTTCCAAATTATTGTTTGTGATTATTCATACTTGCTCTACTCTTCTCCCTCCTATTACTCCAAGCAGCAGAATGTAGCCTGTTTGAGGTGGTGTTTTATTGTTGTTTTTTTTAACTTTAATAGAGCAGATCACAAAATTAACAAAGGTATGAGCAAAGCCTGTCCAACTTTGCAAGTACGGCTCTAGCATTTATAGCTTATGCACATCACAGACTTCCACTGCTGGAGCTAGCAGGGCACCATTTGGGCCTCTGATGTGACTGACTGCTCAGGGGTCACCTGAGAGCACGATCCAGGCACCTTCAGAGAATCTTCCACAAAATCTCACCTGGCTACACATTTTCCTGAAAGATACAGAGATTTCAGGTTTAGACAGTTCTACTCTTCTGCCAAAGTTAATAGGGAAGTTTCTCCTAAAAAAGCACGCTATGGCATTTGTATTAGAACAATTTTTAATTAACACATACAGTAAATTAATATAGTCCACTGACTGGCTTGCACCTTTTGATGAGAAAACCCTTATTTACAGTCTTTCATCTGCTAACATAAGTGGTCCACTGATGCATCTGGCCCTTTATTATTCTTTTGTTACACAAGTGACATTCAAGCTACAAATTACTATGGAATGTTACATCATATTCATCTTTTCTAAATTAACATTCTTTAGTATGGCTCTCTGGTTAATGCAAGGAAAGCATGGATTACAGTCTTTCCTATTGGGTATAATACAGGGAATGCTCCATCATAAAATACCAGTCTGGAATATATTTGGCAGACTTACGATGATGCCTTTGGAAAATGTTGATTTAGAAAAGTCATGTCCAGCATTGTCAATTCAGGCAACTTGGCTGCTCTTGGGAATTTCCTTGTCAGTAGCAATCTCGACTGTATGAACTACAGGGAACTTGTAGCAAATTGTTGAATGTACAAAAATGAGCTTTCATAAAGGCCACATAAAACAAGCTATTGATGATATTTTACGATTGTAACAGCACCAGGGAAACTTCACACAAAACATGTTTGTGGATGAGTAAGAGCTATAGGATGGTTCTGCTCCTTCATACTTCAAGGCTGATTTATTCAGTCTCTGTCCATTCAACAATTTCATCTAACTTGATGGCCAAGACCATCAGTACTGTGGCAGTAATAACATAGCTATTATTGCTGAATGCTTTATTTCCTCATGCATTTCAACCTGGGAGGTTGGGGAATTTAAACTGAAATGCTGACTTCTTGACTTTCCAACAGCACTTCAGTCCATATCAAGCATGGAAATAAGTTAAAACAAACATTTTACATCAGACAATGACCTTCTTAAGTAGAAAAGGCCATCCTGGCCCACTCTGGTGTTGGCCCACAGTACCAAGAGAAGCAGAATGTGTTGCAGAAGTTAAGAGAAGGCTTTGAGCTTATCTGTTTAAAATGTGTATGATATCAGAAAATGTTTTGAATTATGCAAATAAAAACTTTTCCATGGCTCAGTTAACACTGCTGGAAACTACACATTGTTTGGAATTACAAATTAACCAAGTTGTTTCTTTAAAAATACATATAGATTGTCTGTAGAGACTTAACTGTCATACTAGGTTACACTAAAGTTTGAAGACAATCTGCAGAGACTTACCCTTACAGTTCTGTATGGGGTTAAAAAGAGTCTGCCTAGTTAAATATCACTCAGTGCTTTGACAGCATATAATGCCCTTAATTCCTCATACACAGATCAGATGTTAATTGTGGAAAACATCTGCTTCTGCTCATATACAAGAGGAAAAGAAAAACAACAACACAACAAAGATCAGAGATTAGTGGCAGAGTTGCAAAATTCTGGCTCAGAACTTAAGCAACCATAGTGTCATGGGACATTCTTTTCCTGAGCTGTCTGTGCTTTATGCTTCTAGTATTTTAATACTAATCTGCTGTTTAATTCTCTTCTATTGAGTAGCAATAGATATTCTTGTTAGTACTGAATAACATATATTCTGGAGTGGAAATGCTTGAAACTTTGAACAAGAAACTAAAATGTTTGAAGGATAGCGCAGTTATGTTTAGGAATATCAGTTTATTTCAGTCACTGGAAAGTCAGTGGAGCAGCAGCAGCTTGGTTACTTGGTAACACAAAACCTCCAACTCAGCTACTAAGCAGAACAGGCCTGGCGATGATAGCTATTTCTATTGTAAAACTTTTATTCCATGATGCACACACACTTTGTGCAGACACACACGCAACATTTACTGCCCGGCTCTTTGACTTGAAAAAGCATGGTGCTTGCTCCAAAAAAGTGTAAGTCTACCTAGATACGGCACTCCGAACTCCAGCTCAGTCTTCTTCAGACCTGAACTTTCATACAGTTTTGCCCCTCAGTGATTCTATTTTCCCCAGTTTATTTATTTCTAAGATGGATGATCAGCAAAAGACACCATTAAACCATTATGACTCCCCAACACAGTTATTAAAGCAGGACACGCAGGAACCAGTAGATCAAGGACTTGAAGAAAAGGTGCCCTCAGTGGGTAGGCATCTGACTTTCACATTCTTGGCTGGCTGCCCATCTCAGCAGGCTTCCAGCCCTCCTACTTTATAGTGATGGAAGTTCTCATGATACAGAGGAATAAGCCTCCCTGAAAGCTGAGGTCCTTGTCACAGGACAGCCCTGGTCTTGTGACAGGTATGCAGAGTGACCAGGAAATGATTCACAAGTCCATGGAACTGTAAAGCTCATTTTGATTTTCCCCAGTGATAGCAATTATGACTACTAAAAATGCCAATCCAATTGACTGAACTGTTCTTCTTTGCAGAAAATAATTTTGATGGAAAAATTCTTTCCAGATCCAGTAATTTCTGCTTGTAACAGGACTGTTTTCTGTCTATTCCAGAGGGCTTCTGAATCCCCCTTCTCCCTTATTATTAAGTTCTCCCTTATATCACAAAATTACTCTCACAACAGTGTTAGTTTCATATTACATTCTTTTTTTTTTTTTTTTTTACATGTTTTTCGTTGATACAGATTTATGACATTTTTTGTCATACCCTAGTGCCTTTTGAAGTCATTGTTCCAGGGCTTGGTCTTTAATATTTTCTGCATTGTTTAAATAATTTGAAATCATATTACTATATAATATGTTCTATTTATCACAAATGGTGATAATTTAATACAGCAGCTATCCAGGCTGTATGTTTTTATAAGTATTAAACAAAGTAACTCCACGAAATTGTTCATGCTGTTTGTTCTTATAAATGTTTCATTGTTATAGAACTTAATTAGCATAATAAAACAATTGTTATAGCAAGCAAGAAATTAAACATTTCATTACAGGTATCTAATGAGATTAAATCAGATATTACCTCCTAGCTAATAATTTATTTGCAGATGAAATACCTTCCTGTGTCTTTTCTATTTCTTTTGCTGCCACATGCTACTGTGCAGTAATTATGGGATGAAAAAACTGTTACAAATAATTGAGGAAATACTGGATCAGCCTCAACATTCACTGACTTTTTTCTTTATCTAAGTCCAGCTCAGTACTAGAATCATATTTACAGCAGATTTCATCTGCACATTTTTCATCTAAGGTAGAAGGTTATCGCGTAGATAAGCCCAACTATGTGTAATAATGCACGTATCCCAAGTTATTGCTTACAGAATGATTCAACTTCAGAGAGAAAATGGATTACTGTAGTTAAAGGGAATATATCTTGGATAAATAAGCTGCATTTAGTTCAAAACCAAGATGACCTGCACACTGTTGGATTTATTGAATGCTGATAACTTCATGCACTTTGGAGGGCTGCAAGTACTGAAGATTTTGTGTCAGGCTTTTATCTCATTCCATTTCTAATATAAGGGTTTGGTGACACGCCCAGACCTTTGGGTTAGAAAAACATTCCTGTTTTTTCAGGCCATGCAATTTGCTATACCGCTGTTCACACTAAATTTCTGTTTGATAGCATCCACAATCATATCTAGTATTAACTGACACAATCTCTGAAAACACCAGAAAAAAGTTATACGCCAAAGATCCTGAACCTCCTCCTCTACCTCACTCTCACATATGATGTACTCTGACAAAAAGATCTTACACAAAGCACTGCTGTTGTGTTGTGAAAGAGAACTCTGCAACTGCCTTAATGGATACCAACTATAAAGGGAAACAAAGGGCAAAGAAGTATATATTGAACTTATCTACTTACATGAGCTAGATTTTAAAAGAAAAATATGCCTGCATATTCAATGGAAGAATATAATTAGATGTGCAACTAGATTTTCAACGTGTCTCATCTCTTAGTCCGAAGTTGGAGTTTATGTTCCAGAGAACATCAACCTAAAATTAAACTCAGATGTAACTATTCCTCAACAAACTATCCAGAACTATTGCAGTTTTATACAACTAAGTCTCTAGAGTTCTCAGTTACATCCAGGTTCCTTCAGGAAATTATATCCCATTCCTGAGGTGTACAGGAATGAGAATGCTACCAAGCTCAATCCTCCAAATCTTCCAGACTGCATGGAACACAAAAATGACATTTTTTTTCCCAGGATATTTTCCAAGAAAAATTCAGCTATGCACAGTATGAGGCAGCACAGTTTAAGTTCTCTTGGATCATAGTTTAAGGTAAGCCAGAAGACAGGAGAAAAAAAAAAATTTGGTGATAAGAAAGGAGAAGCACTGGCAAAATTAATCTGAAAAAGGACGTACTACCACTTAAACTTCTCTGAAAATGCCAATTAAACTGGAAATAGATTTTTTCATTTTTTATTTCTTTAAGTCAAGACTTTCTGAAAAAGATGAAAAATGATGTATTGTTTGAAAACAGCAGCATTCCTAGCACAGAAACACTGCTATTCTCCCACTGGGAATTTTAAGATCAACTACTACATAATTCTTCCTACTTTGCACAGACTGAACTGCTGATTTGCTGGCACCTTCTTTAGTACATTTTATGCAGCATAGTGTCCTCTCACCTTGAAAAAAAGTGTTTGCAAGACAGGAACCTTTGTTCTGTAACATTACTGGAAATATAAGCAAACTAGTATGTATGTTCTTTTAAGCACAAGGGAGTAGAAATTAAATGAATTAAAGCCAGCTTCTAGAGACACCAGAAAAGGCTAATCAAATAGAAACTGTTCATTGCAGTTACTGAGAATGCATTTGCCATTTCAACCCTTTCTGAGATGACTCAAGTACCAGCAAATTCATTTTGCAGAAGGTCTACAATCCTAACAGATAACAATCTTCAGTTTTCCACAAGCCCCAAAGAAAAAAAAAGCCCTTGCTTTAATTTGCAATATGACCAAAAGAAGCGTGACTATTTGAGGGTTATGCCCTCCAGATGGATCTGGTTTTGCTGAAATTTACAGACTTAATTCAGTAAGCCCCTCATTTTTATTTTGTTGTTTAAAATCTATTCTGCAAAACAATAGTTGAAAAAAATATATGGTACATACCAAATCGAAGATACAAGATCCTATTTTCTTTTTCTGAGCCATCAAACTGCAGGAGCCTGAGCTAAGATAATAAATCCTTTCATATTTTCCACATGCATAAGAGTTACTTATTCACGTAGCTGATACAAATTCCTAAATGCCTTACCTTGCTGCTGTTGCTGTAGTACACTATGTGATATTAACCCAAGTGTAATTATGATACAATTTCATTATCAGGGAAATAACAAATTCAAAGTGAAGAATACACCTCACAGAATGTAATACAGTAAACAAAGTGGGTTTCCTCTATTTTAACTGTACTTCCAGGTCGTGAATTTCCTACATTGAAAGATCACAAAACTAAGGAATTTTTGACAGAAAATACTTAGCAGAAGCAGAGCTTTGGCTTTCAGAGGACTTTTTCTAAATGCATTCAACTTACAATTTGTATCAGGTGCAAAAGGGTATAAAAATCAGTATAACACACAACTGAGATACAATAGTTTATAACACAACTCTTATACTGGAAAAAAGAAATCCCATTTCAGTGAGCTTCCAGTTGATAATTTTAGAGTCAAAAGCTCATTCTACATGAAAACCAGATTCTGTGAGGATAGCAAAGCATGCTTAACCTTGGCAGGCCATCCAGGTACATGGCCCACAAAAGGAGCAGAAAGATTCCTAATGTTTACTGTTTCTCTAAGATCAGATGACAAAAAGGATTACCCAACAGTCCATCATGCAATCAACCCTCAAATCAAGGATAGCAGAAGAGATGAGATCAATTCAAAAGATAAAAGGGCAGATTTGCAAAATACATAATAAAAGACAAACGTTACCATAAAATGGTAGTATGTTACACCTAGCTAAGTTTCAGCTTTAAGATTCACTCTATAACAAACTAATATCCTCAGCAATGGCTTTGTTTGTGAACGGCTGAAGCCTCACCAGTGACTAATTACTTCCTCTTTTCAGCAATCACTTTGAAGATGGGATTTTAATCTGGAACTGCTGCATGGATTGGAAAGGGTTACACATGACTTGCACTTAAGTTCCTCACAGCTGTGGGCATTATTTAAAAAAATGCTGTAAGCAGCCCGTTTCATTAAGTATTTTGCCCTGCTCCCTCTGACCTTCTTAAATTCATGCGAAGTGCTTACTTCAGTCAATGACACTTTTGTGGAAGACTGTAACTATGAGCCTAACTTGTGGCTTGGCTTGATGAAGTTAGACTTCATTCCAGTATGTTACAATGAAGCATCTATACCACACATGCAAAAGAAACAGTTTTCTTCTTGTTACAAAGAAAATAAAAGTACAAGTCTCATAACATGAAACAATGGCCAACTCCTAGTACTTGGTTAAGTGAATGTAATTTATATCTTGCACGGCTTTATACAAAGGCTGGGTATGATATTCACAATTCCTCCAACGTTATTTGAATTAAAACTATGTTGAAAAAAATTTCAAAGTATATCAGTACTCTTTATCTCTAATGTTTCTTCTTTGCTAGACAGAAGATCCAGTGTCTGCATGATATGGACACTTCCTCTGAGTTTCATTTCCAGTCCTATGCGATTATTACATTTATATGTGATAGTGATTAGAGCATAGAGATTACTGAAATACAGTTGTTTTTAGACTTTAGGGACTTGCACGTTATTCCTGAATGCATCTGTTAAGATCTTGTAAAAAACTGAACCAGATGCTGCGTGGTATGCAAACACTCTCAGTTGCAGAGATCATATGTGCAAAGACTACAAAAATACACTCTGTAAAGCAACTGCAATTATGAACAACATGATAGGCAGCTAAGATTGAATTCTGTCCACTTAAATTGCATAATCCACACAAATTTATGGGAAAACTTCAGCTGTCACCGAAGCTTGCCTTACTTGAGAACAAAATTGCTCTTAAATATTTAATGTCAGCAATAGAGACAAGTGGAGAGGAAAAATATTAGAAAGAAAAATTTGTGTCTACTGCTCAAGGAGCGATCGGAAATAATTCACCAGATCCTCAGCTAGTGTAAATCAGTCTAATTCTACCAACCTCTAATTCCCCATCATCCCTCAGGCATATTCTATTTAACTTTGAGACACAGAATAAGAGTCTACCATCTGCCTAAAAGACTGTATTGCTACATCTTAGAGTTTTTAATATAAGGATTTGCTTGATTTACTGTGATATTTTTCTCCACAAGTCACAGCTCATTGGAAGTTCTGCCATCAGTTACAGCTTAAGATGGTAAACAGATATGTTACAGATATGTGTGCATCTATTGAAGTCAGATCTTGTGCTCAACTGATTAGATCCAGAGCTGCAGTTTTGACCCAAGTGCACAAACTATGCACTACACTTCATTTGTGCTTATGAATCTGTCCTTCAGATACCAACCCAGACATAAATGGGCCTTTCCCCGCTTCTAAGCAGTACAGTGCTTCCTGCATTCTCTCTTTTCAGCAATCACAGTAGTACAGGAAATACACAGCTTTCCCATGCTGTAGATTGTAAAGGATGCATAAGTACCAGTCTGAACTCATTGAAGGTCTTTAAAGAACAGCATTTTCTTTCTTGGGGTGCAGTGGGAGAAGCAGTTGTATATATATACATACCTATAACTACATCTATTATTAACAGCTAACTTTTGATATTTAAAACACTCATTACAGTAGCAAGCTTCAAAGAAATAATGAATTTAAGTTTAATGCTTTTCTTGCAAGGGAACATCAATGTCGGTGCTCTAAAATTGATTGCCAGTACTTTGCAGTACTTTGCTTTGCCTTATCTTTTGTAAAAATGACAAATAAATATGATTAGCAGGCATAAACTAACATTAACAGGAAAAAAAAAAAGAACTGATCAGGAAGCAGTTCCTAGAAGAGCAAATCAGTACAACCAGCTTCGGCAAAATACAACCATTTGCACTGAGGTTTCCATCAATCAGTTCACACCTTTAAACATGGAGACACTTGAAAAGCAGCAGTCCTTCCTCAAGCAAGTCAGTGCTACAGTATCATTAACACTTGGGATAATCCCACTCTTCTCTGTTCATCTACCAGAAGTTTTACGTCTAACAACACAGGAGGCATCGCAGTCTCCTAATTACTTCAGAAGCAATGGATCACCTTTTCCATGAAAAAGGTTGGAGATTCCCCTCCCTCCCCCCCACCCCCCCAAAAAAAGACAGGTACACCAATGTGAATGACCACCTTATATACTGGACCTAAGTATCTTTTTTTTTTTCTTGGAGCAGAGTTGTACCACTGGTCTGACACAGCTTCCTCAATTTCAAAACACTGAATTATAAACACAACACATAGAACTACTTGATTTAATTGTCTTCATAAATAGGATCACACTACATATTCAAGACCTTAACTGCCAAAGACCAACAGAAGTCGTCTGAAAATATCAGATGACACCAATGTATGTTTTGGATATTTAAATTCAAAATGAGATGTTTCTGGCTTCAAAATCTGGAAGTAAATATAAGGCTTAACGTAGATGAGAAGAAAGATGGAAAAGCAATGCAAACATCTCTGCATCCAGTTACGTTCAAAAGACTATAGCCATATTCATGCAGAGATATACACAACTCACAATCTTTCCAACTTTAAAAATCTCACTGATTGCCAGATTTGCTTATATAAGCCTTATTTACAGTTCCAAGTATGCTATAAATTCAAAAATGATGAAGTGGCAAAATGCTCAGAACTGTCTTGAACAAATAAAATGACCACAAGCAAATCCATTCTCTAGCTTACTTTGGAGAACTGCTGTCTTTTTAACTCTATATTTTAACTCTTTAATTCTGCAACTTAATGTATTTTATGCTTCTATAAACCTTTGCTCTTAACTTTGAAAGCATTGCTGTCAACACATGGTTATTAATCAGTGTAACAGGAGGGCAGCTGTTTATTGACTTGTTCATCATAGTAATTGCTGTACGTTTAGAACAGAAACAAAGTTTGCTCAGAAAGAGATGTGCAATAGTCTATCTAACAAGATGAAAAATGCCAGTTTACAAAACAGAAGATTTATGACCCTGATCTGATATGGAAAAGACATTACGACGCATTGCATACTTTGACTTCAAAACAAAAAGACTTTAGGAAAGGTCATTTAAATAGAAACTGTACCAAAAATTTATGTAATCACAATTTAAGTAAATAATATCAGAAAATCTGTGTGAGCTTTGATTAGAAAATCAATTTTCATTAGCCAGAAAAAGTAAGAAGATGTGCACTGCAAAACATATTTATCTTATTTAATCTAATGATTGTGCTTCAGCCTTCATGGAGTCTCAGACAAATACAGATGGACAAGATTACAATGAATCCAACAGGAAAAAAATCTATTAGTTATTAAAAGAGTTAGAATTTCAAACTTCCTCTAACCTTAAATTATTAAGAGTACAAACTCCTCTCTCAGCTTTATTAAGTGAGATGTCAAAGAGTTTTTATGTATATTATTACAGAAACATGGCCCATTTCTGAAGATGTTCAGCATTTTGTAGCTCTAGATCAGAATTTGATCAGAATTCTGAGAAAAAACAGCTTTGCCTTAGCTACACAATATACATATTCAACATCTTATTTTCACCCATCTGTGATGATACTTGAATTTTACTAATCTCAGAAATGCCTTCTGTGATCACAGGAAGCACACACACAAAAAAAATTAGATAAGCAATATTATCATTTTACAAAACAGATATTACATCCTGCTATCCCACAGGCATGCCTATGATGCAAACAGCTTGTACATTTATGGCCAATTTGTGCACATGAAATAAACTTACCTGAGAGAATAAAGAGAAAACTATGGTTCAGAACGATATTTCTCAAGAAAGAAAATAGCTCTGTTGTTTTTGCTCTCTTCTTACATAGTAGGTTAATAGCCACATAACTTTTACATACAATTTTTAGTGCTATTGCATACGTTTCATAGTGGTGTTTAAATATAAGCATTAGCATATTTATATAAGTATTAATATTTTTTCTCTTCCTCTGAAGTTATAACAGACCATAAAAACTAAACATTATTCTGCCCAAAATAATAAAACCTTCTGTTCTCAATTTATTTTTCATTTTCACATCTCTACTCATAGTGTAAAAAAATATAAGGTTGTAGTGCTGGTAAGTCACTAGATTCTTCATTGATTTTAGATAAAGTGAATACAACCGCACATATTTAGGACAAGATCCTTGGCCCTTTTCAAGTTCTTCCATCATACAGAATCTCTACATGCAGTACAGAAAGGATTCATATGGAGAAGATGTGATAAGAAAGGGCTATCAGGCAAGATCACAAGCTATAACATTGAGCTTGTAACAGCTGTCAGCCCTCAGAGACGCAGGAAGATACTTGAACAAGCAAGAGCCAGGTCCTTTACTTACACACAGTATGAGAAATTCCAACATAGTTTGAAGTCTGGAAAAAGTAAATACTGTGTCATTTCTTACCTCTTGGTTTTGAAGAACAAACTTGACTTTTCCCGCAGGTACTAGATATTGGAGTCATCTTTCATCACAACTCTCACAGTGAGCTGCACCCTGAAATTTAAAAAAAAAAAAAAAGCTAAATCAGGCTTTAGGAAATTGAATTTAAGAGAGAACAATGTAATGATGCTATTTGAATTTGTGATTCACTTGAACATTGCCCTGAATATTGACTATACTTTGATTTTTTTTTTTTTTTTTTTTTTTTTTTTTTTTTTTTTTTTTTTACAGACCCACTCCCCTTGACCCCTTATACCACAAATAATATTGTGGGACTGAAAGATGTCTGAATCTCGACAGCAAGCTGACCACTGCAGGCCGCCATACACCCATCCAGCTGCTCTCTTTTACTTTTTCAAGAGGATGGAATAAAAAAAAAAAGGTGAAAAAACTCATAGGTCAAGGGAAAAACCAGGGGATCACTTACCAGTTACAATCTCGGCAAGATAGATTTAACTTTGGAAAAAACTATTTAAATCGCTGACAGTTAAAATAGATTTGGAGTGAGAAAAAAAGACAATTTAAAACAACAGCTGTCCCACCAATGCTTATCTCCCAGGCCCACATCACTTCTTCGTTCCCAGCTCCACTACCTGCCCCACTCACACCCAGTTCATCTCTGCCCTTTCCTCCTACTCACATTTTTCACCTGTTCCAGCGTGGGTCCTTCTGGAAAATTTTGCTCCAGTGTGAGCTGGCTATTGGCTGCAGTTCCTGTCAGGAGAACTGCTCCAGCACAGACTCCACAGACTCAGCTCCTGACAGAGAACGTATCCTAGTACAAGTCCTCTCCACAGCCACAGCTCCTATCAGGAAAAACCTGCTCAAGCATGGCCAAAATTTCTATGAGGAAAAATACAATACAGCACAGGCTTTCCAAATCCACAGTGCCTGTGACAGGAAAACGTGTCGCAGTGCAAATCTTCTCCACCACCACAGTTCCTGTGAGGAGAACTTGCTCCAACATGGCTCTCCAGCGCTGCACTTTCTGCCAGTAAAACTCTGCTCTAGTGTGCATTCTCCAAAGCCACAGTCCTGTCAGGAAAACTGCTCCAGCACAGGCTCTCCACAGTTGCACTTTCTGTCAGAAAAACTGCTCCAGTACAGGCTGTCCCTAACCGCAGCTCCAGCATAGAGTTCTCCATGCAGAAACCTAATGCAACATTTTCCTCTCCACAAGCTACAGGAAAATGCTTCTTCATCCGTAGTCTCTACAGAAACTGTGGGAGAACCTTCTCCAAGCCTCCTTCTCTGAGCACATTACTCAGAATTCTGTTCCTCACTCACTTTTTGATTTGCTTCCCCTCCCCACCTGTGCAGCGCTCTGCCCTTTGTTCTCACTGAGGTGCCAGGTGCTTTCACTGATTGGCCCGCCCAGCTGGGATCCGTTGGAACCACCTAGAACCATCTAGAACCATCTGGAACTGCGTGTGCAGCACTCTGCCTACTGCTAAAACTAAGCCATGGGAGCCCAAAACAACCATTCAGCAAGCAGCCATTACAGGCATGTAGCTACTATACAAAAAGTTAGGATAGGCCTTTCTTCTCTAGCCTGGGGAATAGTGAGGAGAGCAAAGCATGAGGAGCACGTGTGAGAACCGATTCTCTCAGACCTTCTGGTAGAAGAGCTCAGGGAGAGAAAAGACCACTGAGGCAGGCCAGCTTCAAAATGAGTATTAGGGGCTGGTTCTTTGTACAGAAACAGGCAAAGCTGGAGTGGAGAGAATCTCGGGGTGCTGAGAACAGGAAAGTACGATCAGAGGAAATATCACAAGCTTTTTCTGCTTGTGCTGCAGCAAAGCACCTGCCCAGCAGCCCCTGTGACAGGAGAGTTGGTGTAGGCACACTGCTGACCTGAACCAAACCACCATTCTCAACCATTTAAATCACTAACAGATACCACTGCCTATTAAACATGGCAATGCTCCCAGGTGTACCAAAAGTCAGTGGAGCTGGTATTCTCCCCAAATCTGCACAATCCAGATCACATTTTAGTGTTCTAACAGATTTTCTTTGTTTAACAGAAGAAAGACAGGGTAATTACAGACATTGAGTTTTCATGCGTGCAAAGCTGATTTGAAAGAACTAGCTAGAACATTTTATTGAAAACTTCTAGATACTAAACATCACTGGAATATTTTTTACAAATTAAGAAGGAGTACAATTCAGTTCATAAGCTAGCCAGTCTCTTGTTTTTTTCTGTGAAATTCTCTAACCAATACAAACTTGGACAGTGAATCTCTAATAGGAATATTCAAGTATGAGTTGACTTTTACGTTCACTAAAATTCAAGGCTGTGCTGTAGCTGAATATGTGCTTCCATGATCTTCCAGGGCACAGGTGGTTTTCTGGATCCTTTGTGATACGGGAGCTATTAAAGAATAATTTTTACTGTCCATACTGTTCCTATATAAATATTTATGCATTTGGCATAAGATAACTGACACGTGCTTTTATAATCCTCTCTCTCTCACACACACACAGGAAAAAAAAAAAAAAAAAAAAAAAGATTATCATGTTTAGTTGGAGGCAAACCACAAATATGTGGAAGATGGGCACATTGCCTTCCCTTAACTTTTGGAAGTATTGTCTCAGTAAAAGAAAAAAAGCTTGGTAGATATCGTTCCTTTATTAGGAAATCAGGAAGCTGTAGAAGATCACCACTGTTTTAATAAGAAGGCTCTTTTGCAGATGATTTCTTTTTTTAAAGAATCTCTTATTGTATTGTTATAGCACACTATAGTTTCGTGAACTATGTACCTTAGCAACTTAGAGTTGAATGCCAATATTCTTTGATAACAGGAGGATTAATGCAGTCAGAATAAGCTATACTTTAAAGCACCTGCTGCTCTTGTATGATAAGCACTCAATGAAAAAGAAAATTTTCACACCCTATCCTTGTCTATACAGGCTGCATATATTTTTTAAAATAAATTGAAATAAGTTAATGAAAGAATATAAGAGTGTAAGAGAACGAATGAGCCATGTCCACTTTGTAACAAAAGACATACTTCCATGAATATAAGATCAAAATATGTATACACACAGATCATAGATCTATTTTGGGTGTTGATTCTGCAGTGTCCAAGTGGCCAAAAGCTTAATTACATTTCAAATACATCAATTTATGATTACAAGACTTCAGAGAAAAAAAAAAGAAAAAAAAAGAATTAAGATATGTCAAAATCAAAGCCTAAAAAAAGAAAATGCTAAATGTATTACACACAGTACTCTAAACCAACTCACAGAAATGTCTCTAAGTAGGACAGCAACAGATTGTTTCATTTCACTGCAGATTTTATAGCAACAATTTGCAACTAATTGCTTATGATGCCTATTACATATATCACTATACAGAAGAAGGCAAGTGAATAGATGTAACGTATGTCAGCAAAATCCAAAAACAAGGACAAATACATTTACCTTTAAGTGCAGGAATTCATAGTAATATATTCTCTACATACTCTGTGCTTTGCCTAGTCTGAATATTCCTTCATCTTCCCTGTTTATGTAGCTGTAACTTTAAAAAACCTCCTTGCAAACTATATGATGATAATATTCAGATGGTCATGTTACTGCAAAATCTACATGTATCAAAACCAAAAGAAATTCTTTAAAATACAAATGTCTTAACTTATATCAGACCTGATTGCTATGAAATCATCAATACACAGGTAGCAAGTAACTAATTATGAAGATTATGTCAGTATCAATGGCATTTTAAGTCAACATTTTAACAATGAGAGATCTGAGAATTTGCCAAAAAGTTTTTACTCTTCCAAAGTTTTAAAAAGGCCAATAAATCCATGAAGATCTATTATAAGGAACGGATGTATTTTGTATTCATTCTAAGAGCATACATGGAAGGAGCACTAGAAAATATTAACAGGTACATGTAAAGCTTGTTATTTGCTCTCCTCTGAAACAGACCACAGTCTCAGATTACAGGTGGCTCCACAAAACCATGGCATTTTTGCTATTTTGTACCATATATTTTTCTCACCTTAATTTTGACCTGGATTTAGTTGTAGTTTGTCTTTGATATTCTGTTTATATCTCAGAGCTGCTTCTTGTTACAGACATCGTCTTCTACCCTCACATAAATTCAGAGTTTATGAAATAATCATTTTTGTGCATATCTAGGATTCCATTCTAGCTTCAAAGTAATGATCCAATTTCTCATGATTGGATGAGAAATATTCCTAATTTACTCACTGAGGAAACAGAATCGGACATAGCAATCACCATGCTTCATAAGGCTAGCCTGCATTCCATATTCAGATGTATGATCTCATTGTGATGTTGTCTGATGAAGCACAGTATCATATCCTGGAAGATATATGTTAGGATATTCCAAAGGCAAGTCTGAAACCAGAGTGGCATTTCCTCCAGATGTTTCTCTTCAACAATCCTCTTACAACAACTGATTTATTTTTTTTCAGAAAAAAGGTGATCTTGTGTTTGTTTTCTATTTGAGACACAGCCGTTGTCACTGCTTGAAAGAACACCCTACAGTTGGTGAAAGACCTCCATAATTTTGGAGCTGTTTCCATAGTGCTCATATTTCCTGTGGAGCCAAAGGCTTTCAGGCTCAGCAGACCCGCAGACTCTATAGTACTAACTGTCCAGCTGTTGCTAATCATTTATCATGCCTATTTTTGTCACAAATACAAGTGAGAGAAAGAGGGGGGGAAAAACACCATAGGACACCTACACTCTCTTCAAGATATTCAGCTATTTGAATATTCTTGAATGGACATCTTTGGAAAGTTACAACTATTAAGGCAGTCCTTGTAACAGGACAGTCTCACTGTATTGACATGTATTCAAAGGCTGATACAAATGGAATCTAAGCTATAACAAAGTAATTTTGATCTAGTGATGATAAATATTGTATTAATTCTTTTCTGAGTATCTGTAATATAGAATTGATGCTTCCTGGCAGCAAAAGTAATATCTCCTTTGATTAAATCACCAAAAATTATGCATTTAGGTTTTTTTTCTTGCTCAGCAGAAGAAGCTACTTCTTTGCAGCTATCAAAGTTCTTTTGAATTCTCTCCTTTTCCCACTGCACCCAGCTTTGTCAGTGAAGCCATGGAACCAGCAAAAGAACAGAAACATGTAAAAACTGGAAACTTGCAGTATCAAAAGGTGGTCGAGAATTACTGTTTCAAGGAGAGATCATTAGGTTGAAATAGGAATTAATTGAAGGAAAGGGCTGAATAAAAAACATGCTCATTTTGAATATAAGAATGAAAAAAAAGCATTATGTTGAAAATCTTTGAACAAACATATTTACTTCTCATGACAAAATAAATCAAACTTAAAATGCTTCCTTAAAATGTGAAAATAATGAAAAAT
This sequence comes from Chrysolophus pictus, assembly GCA_037305975.1. Taxonomy (NCBI): domain Eukaryota; kingdom Metazoa; phylum Chordata; class Aves; order Galliformes; family Phasianidae; genus Chrysolophus; species Chrysolophus pictus. The sequence continues at coordinate 23,270,325 of CM074582.1, forward strand.
GCCACAACTGTGATGATCCATACTTTTGCAATGGATGACACAGAGACAGTTTCTTTATTTATAGTTGGCACAGATCTGGGAACTCAACAATCTTAGACAGAAATTCTAAAGAAAAAAAAAAGAGAATATGCAATGAATTTATCACACATACACATCTGCTTCTGATTATGACAATCCATTATTTGCTTCTGGTAGTCAGGATGCCATAGCCTCTACACATATCACACCATTAAATATTGAAAAGTTATTCTGGAGAACTTGTCTTTTACTTCACCCATTGCTTATGGGAAGAAAAAAAGGTCTCAAAAACATTCTCTGAAAAGTATGATCACGAAAACACTATTTATCAATTAAATGAAAAGCTGCTTCCTCTTTAACTGATTCTAAATGAAACTGTATAAAGAGAACACAAGCAAACTGATAAAAATTAAGACCTTTGCTAATATGAGTTGCTATTTGGTGCCTTAGACATCTGTGCTTAATTATACTTGTCAGTGGACAATATATCCTTTTCATTCAAGCACACATATCTTACTGCAGAGGAAAAATGAAGTTTCTTTAAAAGAATCTTAGGGACAAGTGTAACAGTATATTCGCCTTCTATAACTTCTCAAGTGACTGCAAATGAACATTAGATTTTTTGGTCCACTGCCATTGTAGAAAAAATATATATATTATGGAAAAACAGAAAATATTTCTGGTCTGAACAAAACTCTAAATTATCCTTGTCACAGGCTTAGAAATTTACAATTTGAAATAGCAATATTTAAGTACTTTGATAATTTCAAAATGACACTTCCAAAGTTTTCTAGCTTCGAACAGCTGAACATTTTTATTTCTAATTGGGGAGTAGACTTGGTGACACCCCTCCAAAAGCAGAGTCAGACATACACAAAACAAAGGAGAACAAGGAGAGACACAGCTGGAAGCAGGCATATTCGTGAAGACTCTTAAGAATGTGTGCTTTTCCCCATATTTGCAACACAGTAAAAATGTTCATGCGATCAGTTACTCAAGATCAACCCATTCAAGGAACTTAATTAAAGCCAAATGCCTCCCATGTTAGAGAATAAAAAGGGAGTAGTACAGGTTACACAGAAGAAAGCTAATAACAGACATATATAGGCTCTTCCAACAGTGTTTTTCTTTCTTTCTCACCAGCAGTGGGATGCATTACACAAAAGCAATATTGACAGAGTGATTAAAGAGACAATACATTTATCTTCTCCAATTGAATTGAAAGTTGTGGGCCTTTTTTTCAGTGACTTCCTTTCATACTCCTTCCAAACGCAATGAAGTAACAGATAAAAATTTCCATAGTAGTTACTACCTCAAAATTCCGCTCTTGTAGACCGAAAGGCTTCTCAGCGCTTTAGTTCTCTTTGAACTCAGGAAATGAGCCATCTGAAAAAATGAAAACATCACATTTTCTAACGAAAGTTACTCACATATTTGCAGAAATCTCCTACCGGAGGTTTCTTAGTTCTCAGAACACAGCCAAAAAACATGTGGGATCCCTGGCTGATCAAGTGATGGCTGTGTTAAGTCTTATCTGCTGATTTCCTATGGCTCAGGCTTCAAAATGTTCCACAATAGCTACTCTGTGGAACAGCTTTCAATTATCAAAAAGTACTCTAAATAAATCATCCTAGAGTTATAAAAGCCTGATGGAGGAAAGAGAAGAAATACCAGTGACTAATGCAGTGCTAAACAATATCTTCTGGAGAGACACAAGTGGCTGAGAAAGGCTGGTAATTAGTTAACATCCCAGCACCTTGTCACAAGCACTGCCTCTAGCGTATGATTTCTGATAAGCTCTTATTTATGCATATTCTTATTTAAAAATTACTTTCTTTTTACAGACTTCAGCATTAGTGCCTTAGTTCACTTCACTCAACTCTGTCTTTAAAAATCTGCGTCATTATTTTGAGTTTATGTTAATAGATCATTATAGCCATAGTATAGCCCTGATTATCATAGGGCTTTGTGAAGTCAAGGTTTACAAAGCTGAGAAATTACATTTTGTAGACAAACTATTACAGCTAGAAAAAGTAGATTGGCTTTCAGGAATCAAGGTCTTCAGAACTGAAAACAAATTTCAAAATTAAATTCAAGATGAGGAAAACTGCAGACTTTAATAAGTATCAGATCATCTCAGAGAAAGATCGCTGGTACCTGAGGATTAGAAGGGATCTTGCTGAAGAGGAGAGATAAAATGGGTGATCTGTTAAAAGTCTAATTGTTACAGCCTGTGGAACCTGGGAGCCCAGGGAAAGAAGAGTTTCTAAGATTACATAATAAATATATTTTCCATTGAATGCTGTATTTTTATACCATCCAGTTGGGTTACAGAATTCTCAAATGTGCCTTCCAAAAGGATACCAGAGATCTCCCCCAGCATCCAGGGTGAAAAGCCCAGAAACAGAGTGCCAGAAGTGTTGCCAAATGGTAACCTCATTTCTGCTGCACAGTGTCTGAGCAACTTCACTCTGTTGTGCAGTAGTTGCTTAACTTCATCCAGGCAGTTTTACAGTGGTATTTGGTATTTGCTGTTATCTTACCTCTGCCGAGTACATGTACAGTGACTCCAGATATTGACACTTCTGTTTGTGAGTATTTGTTCTGCTTTACATCAGCAAATCATGCATACTTCTGTATACTTACATTTGTCTAAATCTAACTGCTGATGTACATGGCAGAGGTGATATGGCCTGTTCTGATTATGCTCGCATTCTTCCCACTCTGCCTCAACAAACCTCTCCAGAAATATCCAGTGTTTGTAATTACATCTGGAACACTGAAGCTTGAAGGAACACACATGATCTGAAATACAAACTTAGGCAACCTTGCTCACCTGATACTGTATGCTGACATGGCATCAATAAATCAGGCTTACTCCAATATAACTTTTTCAAACTGGGTACCTCAGGGCACAGACAGAAGAACATTTGGGCTAAGATATCTGAACTCCAGCTCACTCAGTGCTGGGGAAATGAATTTCTGCTTCCATTTTAAGGAATTAGATGGATAGACTTTAGCCTTTAGCTTTTCAGATTCTTGTCACTTACTGATAGAGCCCCATGAGCTGGGGTACTGGCCTAAACCACTCTACTGACACACCCAATACAACTGGGCAGTCACACAATTTATGCGCTGATCTAGATCTGGGGGTTTAGCTGGGTTATTTTTAACCCAGATCACTTTTCTCATCTGGTTTACTGCTCAGATACATAAAAGTGTAACAGAGACAGCAGCATGATTCGAGAATGAACAGCAAAAGATGAGGAGAATCAGATGAAGTGCACACATCTGCTATAAAACACATTTGCCAAACTGTGGCCTAATATACTTTCTCACGTAACAAGCCATCCCAAGAGCTTCATTGAAATTGCCTTAGATGGTGAAGCAGCAACAAACAGAAGAGCAAATCATTATATTTTGCTCTAGTGTTTAATCACAGAATACTGCAGGAGATATGCTGTTGAGATTGCATACTAGTGGGGTTATTTTGGGAATTATTTATTTTCATTATTCCAGGATAATTTCAGTATCCATATTTGTGAAGAAAATATAAATATGTATTTTCTCTGTAAATACAGGTACTTAGCTTCCAGTGTTGATTCTACCTTTTCTGCAAAGTTGTCTGAATCCTTAAAACTCAAGTTTTCTCTCTATTACACCATTTTGTCAGTTTTACTTTGAGATTTTGTGCTTTCCTGGCCATACACCTGATTGGTGCTGAAAACTTCAGTTATTTCTCGGAATATTGATTTCTGATACTCCAGTAGATTTACGTAATTCCTGGACTTCACTGACAGATAACGACTGCATCCATTCTAATACAGTCTAAAAAACAATGGACACATTTCTTCCTGACAAGGAAGGTGTAACACAGTTCTCATCTGCTTCAAGTAAGCAGCTATTTATGTGCTAACAGCTGAAGCCCACAGCTTTAGGATCTACCTCTTTTTGTCAGCTGGCATCTGTGCTGCCAGCTCCGTACCCTCTGTAGCAGTCCAGGAAGCACTAGACTGGAGGTTCTACAAAATCACTATAAATTCCAGCTGCATTTCTTTTTCCCCAGGCTCTCAAACATACAAGTCTCAAAAGATTAACTCATCTCTGAATTTTGCAAACAACTTGTGTACATTTATCCCTTGCCTATATGACACTTGTTGATAAGCTCCAAACTGCAAACTGTGAAGAAAAGGCCACCTACGAAGGGGGTAGCATGGAAGAGGTTGCAGAGTCTCCTTCTCTGGAAATATTCAATTGACAACCCACGTGGATGCTTTCCTGTGCAACCCACTGTAGGGAACTTGTTTTAGCAGGGTTTTGAACCAGATGATCTTCAGTGGTTCCTTCCAACCCCTGCAATTCCCCCAAATGGCTAGAAACACAGCTGAAAGGAAACTGCCTAGCTGCACTCAGTTGGTTCCAGCACCAACTATGTGCAAAATGATAGACACAAAATTGATCTTGACAGAGAGCAGAAAGGACAGATATGCCTAGGTCGTGCAATTGCCAGTGAAAAGGAGGCTGAGAAATTGCTCTTCCCTTTTCTGGCATTCAAGGGATAGAGCTTTTTAGTGATTTTCGTGACTAAGAAATGAACTCAAGAATTGTAATGATCTCTCAGAGAAAAGCCTAGAAGCCCCTGAAAACTGGCTACGGGGTCAAGTAGTGGTGAAATGATGTTATGGTTTCCCACCAATTAAACCACAATTTAGCATTTCAGATTTGAATCATGCTTGTTTTGTTGCTTTCAAAATGACAGTGAAAACTTGCCTGGTAGAAATGCAGTTTCACAGCTGCTGTTGATTGTCGTAGCTCCTTTGATGTCAGCAGTTGGAAGGAAGATGAATAGCAGCTGAGGGGCTGTTTAACTCCTTTACACGAAACAGTCACTGCCCCACATCAGTATTTCCCAGGGAAGCCCTGTGATTGTTCTAGAGATCAGTACTTTCAAAAAAGATAGAGAGTTGACTGATTGTCAGACCTTGCAGTGCACTGATCACGTTCCAGGAGCTACACACCTGAATGTGCTTAGGAAGATGAGATGTATTGATCCTGCACTGCCTCAGCGTCCCATTCTGGTAATTGCTCGGTATTGAGCAGAAGGATTACGTTTTCTGCACCTCCATCAACTGAATGGGAATGAGAGGGTTTCTTTTTTTATTTCAAGCAGCCTAAAATGCCACGTTCTGCATTTCCATTAGAGCATGGTATGTCACCATTTCACGCTTACTTCTAACACGTAGAATATTCAGTAGTTTAAATGAGAATGGATTTGTCTCCCAGCTCCAAGTAGTAATCTTTGCAACTAAACTTTAAATTTTGAAGAGTTAAGATCTTGTTCCTTTTACTCAAAATTGCATTGGACTCTGTTACCGGGCTGCTGCAGCAACAGGAAGCCCTGGTATTCAAGGGACTCTGAGGCAAGGTTTGCTGGCAGAAGTAACAGCCTTGATTTCAACAATTCAGCATGAGCTAAATTGAAACACACACAGCAAAGCTTCTTGCTAAGATCAAGGAAGCCTCGCTATCTTGCTATCTGATAAGCATCCTATCTCTTGTGCAATGCTGGGGTTTGCTGTTTTTTTTTTTTCACTCCTGTGCGGTCCACCAGACTGGCTGATAACTTTGCAAGCAACTCACAGAAAGAACTGAACAGGAATGCAGAAAGTCATGTTAAAATGCGAATAAAGTGATGAGGGTTGTTCTGATTTCATCCCCTTAAGAGAGAAGTCATCAGCTGGGAGCGGTCTCATACAAAAAAAAGGCAGAAGGGGCTCAGGACTGTCCCCTGCTTTTCAGACACCGGTTTCAGGACTCAGACGTCCCCAGCCATGAAAGGGTGGCCAGGAATGCCCCTTTGGTACGTGGTGCAGCGAGTCTAACAGAACAGATTCTGGGATTAATCTGCTTTTAGAAAATGCAAATCTGACCACGTAGTTCCCCCGCAGCTTGGCTGGGGTTTCCTTGCTGGGACTCGGGGGAGATGCGCTCAGGGGATCCAGCTAATGGAATCCAGCCAACCCCGGGCACGTCGAGGGCGGCGGGCAGGAAAGCCGGCGGGAATTTCGGCACGGCCCGGCTCTGCCGGACCCGCCGCCACACCCAGACGGCTCACCCACGCCGCCCGCCGGGCAGGTGTGAGGGCTGACGGCCCCGCGGTGCGAGGTCCGGCGGGCCGAGCCCCTCTGGGGAGCCCCGCAGACCGCACCGTTCCGGCACCTCCGGGCGCGGACGGGGCGGGGAGAAACCCGACCTCGCGCCCGAGACGGCAACGGCGCTGCTGCGGCGCGGCAGGAGGCGGTGCGGCCGAGCCCGAGCCGTCCCCTCCCGACGGCACCCAGCGCCGGGCGCGCCGCAGCTCCCCGCTCGTCCCGCCGGCAGCGGTCGCTGTGAGGGACGCGGGCCGCCCCGTCCCGGGGCAGCGCACGGGGCAGGGCAGGGCGGGGCCGTCTCTCTCCCCGAGCGGAGCGGGAAGGCGGGCGCCCGTCTGCCCGGTGCCGGCCGGAGCCATGCGGAGCTGCGGGCGGGCCGCTCGCTGGGCCGCCCCGCTACTGCTGTTGTGGCAGTGTCTGCCGACGGCGCGGACCTACAACGTGGACACCCGGCACCCGCTGCTCTTTCGCGGGGACAACGGCACGTTCTTCGGCTACTCGGTTCTCCTGATGGGCCACGGCGAGGAGCGCTGGTGAGTCCCGGACGGATCGGGCCGCCGCGCGGTCCCAGCCCCCCGTCGCGGCCGCCTCACGCCTCCCCTCTGCCCGCAGGCTCGTGGCGGGCGCCCCGCAGGCCAGCTGGGCCGCCAACAGGTCCGTGCTCAGCCCTGGGGCCATCTTCCGCTGCCGGATCGAGAGCAATCCCCGCGGGACGTGCGAGCAGCTCCAGCTCGGTGAGTCGGCGGCGGGATGACTGCTGAGCGTTGCGGGACGGGGGTGCTGCCGGGCGCTGCTGCCGGGCGCTGCGGGGCCGCTTTGCGCTGCTGTGGAGGGGGCCGGCTTTTCTCCGTCTGGGAGCGACGGACCGCAGCAGAACTCGGCCGAGAGGTGCCCGCTCCCGCTCCCTGGTCTCGCATCTCTCAGCGCTCCGCTCGGCCGCTCCGGGGGGAGGTTCGGTGCTTTCTCGTGCTCCCCGCAGCAGGCTGGTGTGGCAGAGCGGCTGTCACCGGCACGGGGCTCGGAACGCGGGCCTGGGCCCTCTACAGAGCCGTTCCCGCAGCCGCCGCCCGACACACGGTGCGGCACGGCCACCCGGCACGTGTGCTCATCCCTCTTCACGAACTGAGCTTCAGGGGACCGAAGCTGCGCGTGGCCGACTCCATTTTTCCACCTCCTGCATTTGACCAAACTTCTCCCATCCTCGGGAGGTGTGACTGCACGCCCAAGTTCCAAGTGTCCGATGCTTGCTCAAAACAAGAGCGCTTCTCAACAGGTTGCCGTGTGCACATCTCAGTCGCTTTGGGCTCTGTTCGTGTGCGCACGGCACGTTTTGCTCTGTCTCTGTGCTGTGCCTATAAAGTCTCCTGAACGTTCTGGAGCCGTTAGAGCTGCCAACTTACTGCCCAGTCAGGATAAGAAGCGCGGGAAAGTTTTCAAAACGTTTGAAAGCAATGCAGGCGATAGTGTGCCGTGCCCCAGTGCGTGCTCCCGATGGGGGCAGGATTCTGAGACAAAAACGTTAGAAAAGATTTCCCTGTGTCACTCTGTGTGGTGCTCAGAATGGACAGTTTTGACCTGGTTTCTTTGTTTGTTTTTGGTATTTTTGCAACTGGCAGTAAAAGTTACCTTTTGTAACTAAGTTACAAATAGATAGTATACGAGTATACAAGTGGTTGCTCATAGAAAGAACAGCACATAAAGTTACACCAGCCCAAGTAGTTTGTTAGTGTTGGTTTGTTTTGGTTTGGTTTTGTTGTCGTTGTTGTTTTTATTTATTGGAGTAATTTTCTTCCAATGTTAAATTTATACAATGTGTAAGAAATAGCTTTCTTCTCCAGTTGCTTGTCAAAGTCAAAGAAGTCAACTAGTGGGTGAAATAACGTATGCAGAAATGGTGTTGAGCCTCTACTCCTGGGTTGGAAGCTAAAATAGCCTCTCACTGTGTAGGTGAGGAGGAGGGGTGCTAAGGTTTCAGCTTCTTTGAAAGCTGCAATACTTCTGCAGCACTTCTCCATTCACCTCTTCAGCCAGTGTGGAGACAAGAGCTCTGTCTAACAAAGGAAATTCATGGTCTTTTCCTCAGTAGCTTAGGAGATCTGAAACAAAATGATGCAACAGGTGACCCAAAGTGTTTACATGGTACTAAAAGCTTAGGTTAACGCTGCTTCTGTCCCTGGATTTAGAGACTGCAGGTTACACAGCAATGTTTACTGTCTTGTCCTGAGCTTTTAAAAACAGTGATACCGCAAGAGAGTTTTGCAAAGTGTTTATTTCCCTTAGCGCTAGATAGTATCTTTGTAATACCAAGGTTTGTCTACAGTATTTCTGAAGGTAAATGCATCTTAAAGGAAGAGTTCTGCAGTAAAACAAGAAGTGAGGTCAGTAAACCAGCCAAACGGTGATGTGGTGCATGGGATGTAAATGAAGTAGGATAGGATCTGAACTTCATTAAGTCTCTGCCTTCCTGCTGAGCGGTCACAGAAATACACAAGGGAATTTGCAGTTACAAAGCTAAACTTAATTATCTCTTGTCTAGCTCATTGAGGCTGTCGGCATCTTGGGGTCATAATAGTCTTTATCAACACTGTATCTTTCAGTCAGTCAGTGACCTAGTTCTTCTGCTTCTTACCAGCAACAAGTTTGGGTTCTGAGCTTGTAGAATAGGGTAATTTTATCTGAAAAAAAAGCGCAAGGATATATTACATTCCTGGGATGGACAGATGGCAGAACAACCATTTTTATCTTTCTTTTAATTACTTGAATTCACATTTCTTTCAGATGAAGAGTCTTTGAGATAAGTTTCTGGATATGAAATGTAGAGGTGATAACAGAAGTGGGTTTTTTTGAACATCAGAACTTTGTAATAAACAGAAGGACTTGGACATAAAAATTTTAAAACATATTGTTGTTATTTTTCACTAAAGTAGCCTTGAAACTGACTTAAGAAATTAACGAAAGATTCATGGGCAATTTATGAAGCCCCTGATCACACAGAACTGCTGTTGTGTTTTCTGTGTCACGTGTCCCTGTCTGATTGCTCAATAGAGAAAGAGTTGCTGGGAACAGTCTTATGCTACAGTCATTGCAGCATCCAAAAACAACACATCCAGAGAATTGTTGTGTTGCTCATGGTGTTACAAAGATATGGGCTGGTGTAAAAACCAAGAGGAACAATAAAATCCGCAAGTAAATTTTTTTGTCTTCACAGCCCCTTGGTGTTACTTCTAAAAATCTCTGCTGAAAAGAGGAGTAAAGTTGTGAGTCTTGTTTCTAGCTCTAGTACTTCTGTCATTGGTGTCAGACGGTCTAGACCACTGATTTATCTATACTTGGAGTAATTCTAGGTGATGGTTTATGTTAGATGCAGACACAGCTGGGAGCTGTAGGCACTAATACAAAATAGAATGCTCAAATATACTATCCAGAGCACTGTCAACCTGCTAGCATGTTTGTGAATTCCAGAAACTTATTTGTGTCAGTTTGGGGCAGCAGTGGACGACTGTAGAGGGACTCGCTCTTCAGATCTTTAGACCTCTTATATTTTGGACTTGTAGAATGTTTTCAATGAAATTGCCCTCAGATTTGAAACTGAGAGCTTTTTATTGGTTTAAAAAACAGGAGACTTTATAGAAATTGCCATCCAGTCTAAAAATAAAATGAAAGTTTCAACTACAATACATACTGTACAGTCAGTGCATGTTTTGTTTTTTTTTTGTTTTTTTGGGTTTTTTTTTTTTTTTTTTTTTTTTTTTAGAATCAGATCAGAAAGCACTGCCCACAGTGTCTTTCACCCTTCCTTTAAGTCCCAGCTGCAATTAACTTAAGAAGAAATTGTCCTCTAGCTCCCCCAGCCGAACCATTAAGTTGGAAAAGTAAGCAGCTAATAGCTTTCCCCAAATGGCAGACCTATGTTCAACCTTGATCTCAGCAATGTTCCTTTTGGTTGCTTGGCTTCTTGATCTCACTTGCATTGATCATCCCCTGCCAGTGGTCTACTTGGAAATGTATTCCAAGGAAGGCAGGACTGTCTGAGTGTAGGTCTGTTATGGGATCACAGAAACAGCTCTCAACTAACATCTTCTTCCAGGTGCAAGTGGTTTGAGGAGCATTAGAGTGACAAGAGCTATCCAATCCCTGAAGAGAGAAGATTGCCTTGGGCAAATGAAAGGAGGCTGAGGCCCTGACATCTAGGAGAAGGGCATCAGGAGTCTTGTCCTCGCAGTAAATTGTTGTTATAATCAGATGGCATTAGAGGAGTTCTGGAAGGATAAAAAGGATTGTGGGAGGCTGTTGGGCACGGAGAGCACTGAAGCAAGTTATATAAAACTGGTTTCTCAGATGACATTGCAAACATCTGCATTAGAGTCCTTGAGGCCAGAACTAGAAATGGCTTTCTGAGTTCTGACCTTGTTTACGTGCAATTATGCTGTTTCTGTGGATGTGTGCAGCATGGATTATAGCAGAAGTGCATCTTCCAGCTGTGTAATGTACACAGACGGGGCAATTACTTATCTCTCAGTGACTTTATGACAACGCACGCTCCTTTTCCCTGAGGCAGTCAAGCTGCCGTGTCCTCCTGAGCTTATGTAGTGCAGCTCTGTTGCTTGTGCAGAATGTAGCTTTATGTAGCTTTATCACTGGAGAAAGCCTTCATAATGTCCTACACTGAGCAGGGGCTCATCGCTGTTTCTAGGATGTCAAATTCACCCTTCTCTTGCTCACAAAGGCCTATCATTTTCAAGACATTTGAATGCTTGCCAATCAGAGAAAGAGAGGAGACATAAGGCAGCAGTCAGCAGAGGGCCAAAAGAAATCTGAATCAGCACGTGGTGGAACCCAGGAAAAAGGATATATAACCCAATGAGCAGCAGTGAATGGTGGTGCATTTTCCTGTTATGGACCTCCGACATACATACAAGAGTGAAGGACTGAGATGAGCAAAGCTTTCTCCTATCTCAGATGTTACTGTTATCTGGCCTTTCTTGACTTACTGAGAAAAAGGTTCAGGAAACCTCTTGAGGTTAGAGTTATGGTACCAGCGTTCTCCACTTGGTCCATTTCCTACAAACCCACATGCACTATCAAGGAAATCCCAAGTAATTCTTTGCCATAGGAGAGCAGAAAGCATTGCTGGAAGGGAGTTGCCAGAAGTGTTTTTTCTGATTTAAAGGAGTATTAATTCCTACGCCTGGGAATGCAGTGGCTTTTATTCCTGCAGATGTTTCTCCTTATGTTTTACCATGTGACAAAGAATTACCTTGATACTAAAAATCTTGTATTTTCTGTCCAAAACTGATACACAAAGCTCTCTAAGTACACAGTCATTTAAAACAGTGGTACATAGCAAAATCCACAGTCGTTCATGTATCCTCAGGTGGCTGAATGGACTAGATTACAGCCCTTTCTGTTTCCATACTTAATATGGGGTGGTTGTGTTCTCCAAGAGCAATTCAACAAATCCACTGAATTAGGGCTGCGTGTTCACTCTAATGCAGTGGACAGCGATAGATCTCAGCCCTGGTGCCTACACAGGGGTAAGGGGTGGGATGTCCCCAGAACTGATGCTTGCTCCTGGGTAATGCAGTGCCTGGGTTTCAGGAATCACAGCTCATCGCTATAGCACTGCATCTGAGAGAGTCTTCAAAACTGTACAGAACAACTTGCTTAACTGGCGTTATGTATTTCCTTATTTTATAAGCAGTTATCTTCGTAAGCTGTGTCATGGTGATGCATAGAAAAAATACTGGTTCAGTGTATGTTAATGTAAATTCTCCCAGGTGTGCAGTAGATACCCTTATGAATGTAAAGCATGATTTATATAACTTAAAATACCTTTAAATGTGCAGCTTTTTCTTACAAGAGAACTGCTGCTTCCTAGGAGGAAGTGAGTATTTGCTGGCTTGGTAGTGCTGTAACCTTTTGAATCACAGAATCCTTAGAGTTGGAAGGGACCTCTGGAGGCCGTCTAGTCCAACTGCCCTGCAATGAACAGGGACACCACAGCTAGATGAGGTTGCCAAGGGCCTGATCCAGCCTTGTCTTGAAAGTCTCCAGGGACAGGGCATTAACCACAACACTAGGCAACCTGTGCTCACCACCCTCACTATAGAAGACCCCAGGTGAGGCCTCACCAGTGCAGAGTAGAGGGGCAGGATCACCTCCCTTGCCCTGCTAGTCACACATCTTTTGATGCAGCTCAGTATACATTTGGATTTCTGAGCTGTGAGGGTACGTTGCTGGCTCATGTCCAGCTTTCCATCCAATGGTAGCCTCAGGTCTTTTTCAGCGGGGCTGTGCTCAATCCTTTCATCCCTTCATCCTTTTTGGGAGAGTCTGAAGAAATTTCACTGTGTTATGTAAGGTTTTTAAAAATTAACACTCCTTAACAAAACCCTTACTGCTAAATAAATGCAACAAGGCAAGAAGTATGCAGTACATGTAGACTCAGGGATTTCACATTCCCCATAGAGACTGCAGTTGTATACCCTTTACCTGACAGCCATTTAAAGTAGAGATAATTTTAAGATCTGCTACAGATCTATGTATCTGAACTGATACATAGATAAGAAGGTTGCTGAAGAAATCTTTGCAAAGAATGTTTCTAAAACTGACCCTAATTTAGTCTCAGACTCCAGAAGACTGAATTCCAGGATAGGGAATCCACATTTACTCTATAAACTCACTCTTAGATGTTTAAAAACAAAACCAAAATGTGGGGAGGGAGCAAAAGGAACACTTCTATGCTGGATTTCCTTGATTTCTCATACTGGCTTCACTTTCATTTTTGAGTATCAGTTGAAAATCTTTAGGCTCAGTTAGGTTAGTAGCATGAACTTACTACTTAAGGATTGTTTCATAGTGATATGATGTAAGCCATGAAAGAGATGCTACCTTAAAAAAATAAAATCTTCATCAGACTGAGTGTAACATCACTTTCTGCTACAGTTTCTGTAGTTATGGAGAAGTCATTTGTCACCTCCAGCCTCATCATGTTCAGAAACAGCATGCTCCCCTTGGTTGCATACGTTCCTAACCTTGTTCACAAACATGAAACATATATGTGGTCTTTGCAAAAAGGAGACGTGTCAGCTGCCAAAGTTTCCCCATAAGGTTCTGTTGGACATGTAGCCCTTCAGCTTGTCCTCATGCTCAGCATTGGTTTTTGTGTCCTAGGCAATCCTAGCGGGGAGCGCTGTGGGAAGACTTGTCTGGAAGAACGAGATCATCAGTGGCTGGGTGTCAGCTTATCAAGGCAGCCCAGAGAAAACGGATCTTTTGTCGTATGTATTCACTGCTGCAGCTGCAAGTCTGCTTGTCAGAGTGCCTTCATAATTCTCATGCTTCTGTGTCAAACATCACGTGTTCTTTATCCATAGGCTTGTGGACATAGGTGGAAAAATATCTTTTACATAAAAAATGAACACAAACTCCCATATGGTATTTGTTTTGCTGTCTCTTCTGATTTTCGAACTGAGCTGAGCAGAAGAATATGCCCATGTTATATAGGTAAGCATAATGCTTGAGTCCTTTCTAGGGAAGGATGAGATGCAAAATTCAGTGCAGAGCTGTTTCTGTGTTGCTCTGGGCAGGATTTCTGTAGCCAAAGGCTTGAAGGCAGAGCGCTGATGTTATGAATGATGTAACTTTGCTAGCAGAATGTTTGCCACCTCTAAGAAAAACTGCATTCAAAAGGCAAAACACATATTTGCTGGTTGGGCTGGATAGCTGTATCCCAAAAATAGGCCAGTGGAGGACCTCCTCAGTTCAATTGCTCTGTCAATTGCTTGCTGTGCTCAGCAGTACCTTTCAGGGAATCATCAGTAGCACCTGATTGATATTGTCATCTTCCCCTTAGCCTCTGGTTTCCCAGCACAGCCACACGTCCAGCTGCTGTGGGTCCCTGTTCCTAAACCGCCTCCTGCCAAGGCCACTGCTCAAGATGTTGGGCAGTCCTTCTTCAGAGGACTGCAGGGACAGAATAAGAATTGAGACCTGAAACTTTGAAACAAGACCATCCTGCTTTCCTTTTCATCCAGGAGGGCAGTCCTGTTACTTGCCAGTGTGAGGGAGAGCTGACAATCTGGCCACAGAAGGAAGTCATGCTTTTCTCTTCTGTGGCTTTTAGGTGAACAAACCTAGGGATGAGACAAAGGGATCCTGATGGGAGGCGGTTAGCAAGGAGGAGCAGGAAAACAGGGCTGGGAGATTTGGGTGTAAAACAACTGCTAAAGGTAATAGGTACCGATATTTCTAAGGTATCTGTAATAAGTCCTTCAAAGCTTAATGGAGCATCAGGGCAACTTCTGTCAAGACACATAAATAAGCCTATCAGTCAGATTGCTTGGATTATAGGCAGAGTGGAAAAGAGTTTTATCCATTGGTGTTTCTAAATTCATACTATTTCACTCTCATAGAATAATTTAAAGGGAAAACTGGAGCCTTTAAAGTCACAAGATTTCAACAGCAGTTGTGATCAAGAGATACTTAGTGCTTTGGGTTTGTTACATCAGTGTACTGACATTAAAGGTCATACCAGAGAATCCACTATTTTTAGTTTTATTACGGAACTGAAGACTGATAATTCATTGTTTTGTTTTGTTTTAAGCTTGTCTCAGCTGCTCTTGAAGACCTGGTAATAAGTTCTGAAGCTGCATGCTTCTCATCCTCTTTTATGTTTCTTTTCTATACGCAGACCACGTGCGAAAGTTTGGAGAGAATCATGGGTCATGCCAGGCTGGAATGTCTAGCTTTTACATGGGGGTTTGTATTGAAGACACCAAACATCTCATGTGTGTGTGTATGTGTATACACATACGTGTATAAATATAAAATATATAAATATTATATAATAATAATATAATTAATGTCAGTAACACTTGCATGATAATTCCCAAACTAATCAAGAATATTTTTACTTTAAAATCACTTTTAATCTGCAATTAAAAATTACTATTCATGGAAAAAGAACATGAATGTAACAAAGTATGGAGTTTTATGGTTCTCTTGCTATTAATTTGTTTCATGTAACATTAACGCTCATAAGCCTTATCTTCTTGCTTTGCAGAATAATATTCTGTATTATACAGTCAACATTTTAAGCGTCTGATTTTTCTTTAAAAAAAGTAAAAGTGAGACTATACAGTTTGGTGTTCACACTAAAATGTTCTCAGATCAATGTTTGTAACAACCATGTTTTGAAAAAGGCTGAAAAATGTTGTCTATAATCTGGTGGTAATTTCTTGGTGCTGAGCCATACACATCTCCAATTGCATTTCTCTGGGTTGACAGAAGATCTGAAGGAAAGTGCTTGACTTGTTTTGCTAATTTTTGTGAATGTTTAAACCTGAATAACATAGCTATGTTTTATTTTTCTTCTAGGACTTAATTATAATGGGAGCCCCTGGATCGTATTATTGGACTGGTTCTGTTTTTGTATACAATACAACTGCAAATACAATCCATACTTACACAGATTCAAATAACCAAGTGAAATTTGGCAGTTATCTAGGTACTTCAAATCTTTCATACTTTATAAATATATTAATCAAATGCTTAGCTAAATAGTTGCTGTCTTGAAGTCAGTGCACAGTGTTTCTCAGCGTTTGCTTTGTTAATCCCAGGAGTGACAGTTCTAAAGATGTGTTCTAATTTTGATCAATATTATTTAATTGTAAGGTATTCGTTCTGGCATTTTTTCACGGAAGTTTTTTAAATGTTGAAGTCAATATAATATCTATCATTAAAAATGGAGAAAATGAATCAGTTTTGTGATTTTTTTCTTCCCATGCACACTGTAATGCCACAGTAGGAATCTGGGTACTGTGATTATCATAGTTTCTTTTCATGATTTTTTGTTCTAAAGTTCATTACAATTATCAATGTTAGACTTCATAAAACCATTAAATATATATAAATATACATATATACATATATAAATGGTTAGCGGAGGCAAATTAAGGTTCATCTAATTAAGTTTAATTTTGGTTCAATAAGCATGAACTAGGTGTTGACATTTAAATGAGAAACTGTATTTTTCACATCTCTTACCTTAAAATATGAAAATAAATGCTGGCTTTAAGAACATGAATTCCCAACAGCTGTCTTCAAAGATGAAAGATTTAAAGCCCATTCTTATCTGATCCAAGATGATTTTTCCATTTTTTCTGAAAGCTGTGAAAATCAACAAAAATTCAGTAAATGCAAGAGTAGCAAAATATGTTAACTGTCTTCCCTGTTTCAAATTAGCCATAATGCATTCTGGAAGGAATAACAATGACTGGTGTAGCTACAGCTTGTGGCATCGCAATTCTGTGGCTGGATGTCTGCGCCAAAATGTGGTCCTGTTTGTCGAGAGCTGTCTCCACACAGACAAATACGTTGTTATGTAGATTCAATTACAAAAGCTGATGCAATGTTTTCTTATTATGTAATCAAGCTTTTGGTCTGATTTATTGCTATGTAGACATACACAGTAACCTCTGTGTGTTGTGTATGTGTATAAAAACATTCACACACAGACATAAAGATGTGCACAGGCGTAAGTACCCCCACATTTAATTTCTCTGCAGTCCAGTTACAACAATAGTTAGAGTGACAATCGAATGAAGTGCTTCCATGTTGCACTGTGTGCACATGTGATAGTTTGCACTGCATTATGGACTCACTGAGCAACTGTAGAATACGCAGTAACAGAAGATGTTTGCCATTTATTTTACAGTCTTTTAAAGTTTGGCAGATAATTGAATCTCTGGGAAGAAATGTGTTTCTGACACTCATTTCTACTTGCTGGAGCTTAATGTTTGTATGGACCTTTTGCTTATATTTAAAAGTTTTCTGTTTTCATTGCTAACTTGCATGAGGTCTGAATCTCAGACTTGTAATAATTAGTAGTGTTGACAGCTTTCAAACGTCATGCTCCCATTTTTTAGTTTGTATAGCACTGACAGTATTGAATACTGCATTTCTGTTTTGCAGGGTACTCTGTTGGAGCTGGACATTTTCTGGCATCATCTAGCACAGAAGTAATTGGAGGGGCTCCCCAACAGGAGCAGACTGGTAAAGTAAGAGATTGCTTATATTGTTGGTTTGATCAATACTCCACCACTAGCCACCTATTTATTTCCCAGATTAGATTAACAGAATAAAGACAAGTGTCAGGTAATATGATTTCTCCTAGGGAGAAAAGTTAAAGAAAGAAGGAGGAAAGACAGTCTAAATAATACTGCTGTGAACTGCAATGTTAAAGATACTGATAGGAAATAGCAAGTAGCAGTGCCTTGTGATACTGTGTGTTGCCTTGATGATTCTCTAGCACATGCTATAAAGAAAACAGAAGATAGTATTTCAGATTACTGTTTGCTGAGCTTCACTTTTGTTTTCTTCTCATTTTAGGCGTACATTTTTAGCATTGACAAGCAACTGAATATTCTGTTTGAACTAAGAGGTAAAAAGGTATGTCTTTTATGCTACTTTTCTGCACCTTAGAACTTCTACCATAAAAAACTGAAGTGACAGGATTTCTTGTTTGCACACAGCTTGGTTCTTACTTTGGGGCTGCGGTTTGCGCTGTGGACCTGAATTCAGATGGCCTCTCAGACCTGCTAGTTGGTGCTCCCATGGAAAGTACCATCAGAGAAGAAGGAAGAGTTTATGTCTACATCAATTCAGGTTCTGTAAGTATTTTCTCTTCAAAATACGTAGTACCACAGTTGTTCTCGTATAACAAGCTAAAAGATTTCTTCTCCTGTATCATACAGGATATAGGAAAAACAACTTTAGAAGCATGGTGACGATCTCAGGACTCTGTAACACACCCGCAGAGGCTAGCTATGTAGACTTTAATGCACACAGTTTTCTCAGAGCAGTAAGCTCCTGTACTCTGATACAAGCCTTCTGCTGTTTACAGGTGTTTGCTGGGAACTTGCTGTTTTCACTTTTAAAGAACAGCTGTATTATTTCTTCTCATTCTTATGCTAAATATTGTTAGATATCTTTGATAATGCTGGCTTCTGCAGTAAGGAGTTGAGTAAGATTTTACACTGCTCCAAGCAGTTTTATTATTCTGAGGAGTTTCCCCTGGAAGAGCCTCTGTTAATGTGCCTTTGATGATGTTTTCCTTCAGGAGGCAAAGATGATAGAACTGGACATAGAGCTCAGTGGCAGTGACTCATATGCAGCCAGATTTGGGGAGTCCATAGCCAATCTAGGAGACATTGATAATGATGGTTTTGAAGGTAAGTATGAAAATCATTAAAAAAAAAAAAAAAAAAACCAAAAACCACTTTGGTTTTAATTCTCACTGAGCAGTGGCCTGTCACCACAAATGGGAGCATTATGAAAGGTTGAGAAGATTTTGTCCCTTTGTCCTCTGTTCTTGGTCCTCTCCTGTAACCTGCAAGACTTGAAACAGTAATTTGCTTCTTACCAGGCCTCCTTTTCCTCCTTTACCTACTGTTCCTATAACTCTTTCTAGATTCCAGTTCTTCTGTTTTGCGTGATCTTCATAAATTTACACAGAAGTTTCAAGTTTTGCCCTAGAATATTTGCAAACTGCAAAGCAAAACAATAGTCAAGCATAGGGCTGGGGAACAGAGAAGTAAAATCAATTTAATAGCAGTATAACAAAGCAGATATATGACACTGAATATAATATAAAATGGGCATCATAAAACTGCAGGGGGACTTGAAGCAAGTAGATTAGCTTTTGAAGGAAGCTAAACATTGGAAAGAGTAAGTGGAGACGATATTGAGAGTGACAATAGGAAAATAAATTTTCTTGTAAGAAAAACAGCTGGAAGCAAAATACAAAGAGGAATTGGGTGCTAGAAACCATTTGTCTATAGTAAGTAACAGAAAAGCACAGCAGAGCCAACATCTTCAGTGATGTAAGCTTTTTGTATCAGCCCTGTGAAGATAATGGCATGCACGTTGGTGTAGAATCTGACCCCCCCGCAAGAACATATGTTTAGCTTTAATTAGACAGCACAACTTGGCTGTCCTATTTTCATCTCACAAGTGGAGAGACGTATTTTGTGTGTTTTAGTCAGCCAAGTGTGGATTCAGTCAATGTGGATTCAATCAGAGAGCTGTTAAGCTAAACCCAGGCTTCAGATTTTGCTTTTCTTGTGATTTTGGTTTGGTGATCAATATATTACTTCTGATTTACAGATAGTTCTGTTTCTTTGTGAATGAAATTTCATTATTATTGATTTGCATGGGTGAATTTTAAGATGCTGTAATTAATTCCCCCCCTACTTTTTGGTGAATGTCCTCTGGCTATTTGAACCCTGGAGCTTTTTGTTGATGTTTTGGTAGGGACTGTTAAGGGTTGGTTGGTTTGTGTATTTTTATGTTGATGAACCATTTAGGGATTAAATCAAGTATGTTTAAAATATAATCCTTTGTACAGACAACGGACTGCCTTCATTTCCTTGTTAAGTGCCCATTCATTCCTCTTATCAGCTGTTAAGGACATATCACAGTAAAATACATTGTTCATTTTAGTTAATGTAATAAGACTACTACTTGTGCTTCAGTCATTTAGTCCATTTGGGAATAGCAGAGTGCAGGAAAATCATAATAGTTTCAAGAACACAAGTGGTTGTTTTTTCAAGACCACATTTTAGCCACTCTCCACAATAACCTCTGAAGGGTCAAATTCAGAATTGATAAGAACAGTCTTTGCATTGCACGGAATTAATGGCTGTTTAGCCGTTATTTTCCAGAAAGGCAGTAGTACTTCAGGCAGGGTCACATTACTGAGCTTGTCTGTATTGTTTCCAATTCCCTTTATCTTTAGCACTTGCTTTTGAATTCAGTCAAATAAATGTGTTCTGATACGGCGTGCATTCTGGTTTGGATTTCGTTAACTGCATTTTGTTCACGCTTCTTAATCAACTGTTTATTGTTATAATTGTTCTTTTCCACAGATGTAGCAATTGGGGCTCCACAAGAAGATGATCTAAAAGGAGCTATTTATATATACAACGGCAGGGAAGATGGAATAACTCCATCATTTTCACAGGTATGATTTTTCAATGAAAAATCAATCAATCCAGGAAAAAAAATGTTAAGTTTAGCTTCAAGAGGTTTTTCTCTTAATTTAACATTCAGTACTTTAAAAGACTCCAGAAATTTTTACACAGACTGTGATTTATAGTCATAATATAACCTTTACAAAAAAATAAGAATGTTTTAGAGGCCTCAGGTTTGTGGATATAGCATTTACAGTAGTGGAAGAATATTACTTTTAGAGGTACACTTCCACAGGTAGATGCATGACTGCTTTCAGCAGCAGGGTGGTTGTGCTATCTACTTGCACTGGATATTGTAACACAAAAGTTACTTTCCAGAAATAATTTTCTCTTCTTTTTCCTCCTTAGAGAATACAAGGACAGCAAGTCAGTACTTCTTTAAGCATGTTTGGACAGTCAATAGCAAGCGGTATTGATGCAGATAACAATGGTTATCAAGGTGATTTAAACAATTGTGATTATGTTTCATTTTAAAAGAGTGCAAGTTCATAGGGAACAACTTCACTGCTACTTGTTACTCTTAACAGAAGAAAATCTGTTATTAAGATGACCTGATCTAGCATTTTGGGAAGAAAAGAAGTAAAGCTGAAGACACGCATTTTTTATGGTCATCTAACTGTTATTGAAGATGTAAAAGAAAAATATAATAGCAAGATCATAGTACCCAAGAGAAAGAAAAATATAATTTTTACTTTTTACTGTAATCATTTCATTAGCTAATGTCACAGTGAGCTAGTTCAGGTACTGGAAGCACATCTGCTGGCCAGTCTAGTGTGTATCCTAAAAATCTCTCTGGATCTTGCTAGGAGTCAGTGAGCTCAGCAACACTAAGTCTGTGTGCATGGCGTATATTAACCTGACTCAGAACTCGTGGCTTTGGATTAGTATTGTTATGGACACAGAAGTGCTAATTTTGTGTAAAAACTCTTTCTTTATGTATATTGTTATAATGCTCTGCCACTGTACAGATAGACATTACATCAGGTCTTAATTGTGTTAAAGCATGAAGTTCCCATGAAGTGTATGTTGTAGGCTCTGCTTATGTAAGCAGCTGCATGTTTTTCCTTATTACATTAGTAGTTTTCTGTTAAATTGGAATAAATTATATTTTTTCTAGCTCTACCAAATTCTATGTATAATTTTAGACATGATACATATAATTAAATTGTTTTGTATATGTGTGTGCATAGCATAGCAAAATCACAGTTTTGGGTTTAAAAGAAGATACGTGACTCCTGTTTAGCTGAATTGTATTTCTGTGTCAGCTGCTTAAATTTCGAATAGAAATCAGATCTTCCCATTACAAATATCTGCAAGTCCAGCAAATGGCCAGGGGACAAGTATTTGAGCAATCATCTTCTGTATAGAGAAGCATGCCATATGCATATCTTCTAACAAATAAAGGACAAGTCATTTTTAAATGCTGCCAAAAGATGAGTATGTTACATAACATTTGTACCTGAGAAGTAATTCCCGTTGACAATTTAAGCTTGTTGATCAATTTTTTTCATACAGATATAGCAGTTGGTGCATTTCTGTCTGATTCTGCTGTGGTGCTGAGGTGAGGTTACTACATTTTAGTGTTTTTAAAGACCATGCAGTGTAACTGTACTTTGTAAAATGCAATTTAAAAAAAAAAAATTACCTGCAGATTGTAACCTCACGATGTTTTTCTTGGTGTCCTCAACTTCAGTCATTTGGCTCCAGAATGCTATACACCTGAATCACTTAAATAAATTCTTTGATGAGAAAGAAAAAACTCTTCCAAAATTTATTAAGGCAACAAAGACTTAGATACTTTAAAATGCAGATAACTTAAAAATGATAATACTAAAATAGAAAAATAACTGTTAGAGATTCCTTTAGATTCTGCAGAGATAGTGTAAGTTATTTCTGAAGCATTTTGTGAATACTGACTTCTGTATTCTTAGAACAAAACCAGTGATAATTGTTGAAGCTTCCTTAAAACACCTGAAGTCAATAAATCGAACTAATTTGAACTGCATGGAAAATGACCAGCCTGCCATCTGTATGAATCTAGAGATATGCTTTACCTACACAGGACGAGAGGTACCTGGGTATATTGGTAAGCTATTTCCCATTTATGTATTCATTTGAAATGGACACATTTGCAAAGTAATGCTATTGGTATTTAATGAGTAATGGTGTTCACTGATCTGAGTTCAGGATGAAATGAAAAACTATAAAAAAACATGGATACCTTTTTTAGCTTCTCTAATGCCCAACCATTACTTTTGTAAAAAAAAAAAAAAAAAAAAATTGAGTAATGGCACATCCTTACTAGGACAATTTGAGCTATGTGTCCTGTAACAGGTAGTAATGTCAAAAAGGTGAGAAGGCATCATGGTGAGGATCAAGGAACTCCAAGTTGCCTACTGCATCTACAGTGTAACCTAAGAACATAGTGATAACTGGTAACTAATTGTTAGCTACCTCACTAGTTTGTGGCAACACTAAGTCTTTCCTCTGGGGTTGCCTATAACCATTTCACAATATTTTCAGAGATTTTGCAGCAGTACTGAAAATGGTACCGTGGATACACTATTTCTAGTAGCTAAATTAGCTTATATAATAGCGGTGTGATTAAATTCCAGCTTGTAACTTTGAACTGCAATGTAGTGATTTTGTTTCAGGTAGTCATTTCAATACATCATTTTAATATGTTTGTGAGTGAGATAGTAGGCCACAATGATTTACAAGAAATATTCTGTGAACACCTTACTTATATGCTTATATATGCTCTAAGATACATTCACAGAATCATAGAGTCATAGAATGGCTTGGGTTGGAAGGAATCTTAATGATCACCTAGTTCTTAACCTCTGTCATGGCAGGGCTACCCCCAACCAGTTCAGCTGCCCAGGGCCCCATCCAATCTGCCCTTGAATGCTTCCAGGGATGGGGCACCACAGCTTCTCTGGGCAGCTGTGCCAGCACCTCCCCACTCTCTCAGTAAAGGATATTCTCCTAACACCTAACCTACATCTCCCCTCTTTCAGTTTAGAGCCTTATCCTACCCCTGTCAGACTGTGTAAGAAGTTGATCTCCGTCATGGTATATGAAGTCAAATTACTTAAAACTTCTGTATGAGAATATATGTTATCCTTTAGAAAAACATTCCAGAAAATACATGTAATGGTAACCTTTAAGTTCCAAGTTCCTATCTTTTAAAATTCATATTTATTGTATATGATGGGCAGTCAAACTGTACTACTCTTGCTGTATTTGAATGTAAGACTTACCAACTTAGAATGTTTAAGTGGAGCATTTTATGAAGGATATTATGGAACGTATTTAAGGGAGTGAGTAAAAAATGTGATTTTATCATAAATTCATGGAAATAATGAATTTATTACATTGAAGTTTTTATAACTTTTATGTTCCTTATTTTTTTATTCCTCAGAAATGTTTTATAATTTGAGTGTTGATGTGAAGAGAAAAGTGGATACGCAAGCAAGATTTTACTTTTCTGCCAATGGAACATCTGACACAACCTCTGGAAGAATAAAGATTTACAGAAAAAAAATTGTCTGCAAAGGTCACCCAGCATTTATGAGGGTAATGTAATTTTCAATATGTATTACTCTGTAAATTCATTGTTTTCTTTTGAAAACACACCTGCTGAAAAATAACTTGTTTTGTTTGCAGTGGCATCACATAATTTCTGAAGTAAAATATTTGTGTTCATAACTTTCACAATTGATACCTTTTAGTTCTGTGCTTATTCAGCTTTCTATATGTCAGGAGGCCGCCTGCTATCTCATCTGTCAGAGAAAACGTGCATAATAATCATCATCACATTAACGAAGTAGAACATGAGCATTTTTCGACTTTTTTTTTTCACCCTTCTATGGATGATGGATTTAGGGAGTTAGTTTGTAGCAACTAAGTGGGTATGGTGTGATATACGTTTTCCATGGGAGTAGAAGAGCATTCGTGGGAATTTCATGAATGACTTCAGAGCTGAATGATGTGAAAACCATGAACTGTGCCTACAGACTGATCTGTATCTCCCTACTCCTCTGCTCACAAAAGTGAATCCTGTACAAATCTATGTTCTCCTGGGAATCTCAATGTCTATCTTGGACTGGGTTAGTGTCATGAATGTGGTTTCCATTCTCTGTCTATAAAGTTGTAGAGACAACTTTGCTGTGGAAAGAAACTACTGGTAGAATTGCTTCAGAGGAGAAGCCACAGACAGCAGCGCTGCCACGGTAGTGGGCATTTGGCAAGAGGTTCTGACTTAGAAATGAGTTGGTACAAATGTAGTCAGTAAGACTCTAACACCAATAATAGCTTCTAAGTCCCTTAGAGAAATGAAATGCAGTACTCATGCTTAGTATATCCCTCTGAATGATGAATGAAGGACCCATCTTAAAAGTAAGAGCTGCAGTCCAGACAAAGACAACATTTCTGAACAAGAAAAAAATACAGTGATTCAATCTATCAAGCATCTTAGAAGCTAGCCCTCTCCAGCAAAAATTCGGAGAGCAATCAAGAAGCATTTGAAGTCCTAAGATACAATCAAACAATAAAATCTACTGGATAAAGAGGAATCACAATTTACTAAACACGAAAAAATAAAAATTATCTCCTGTAAGGCATTACCTAAAAAGGAAAATAATTCTTTATAGAAATATTAAGGACGGGGTATATTTAGATGTAAGGAGAAAAAGGGTAATAAAGTAATGACCTAGCTCGCCTGGCCTTTTCTTTAAAATCCTTGAGGTAGCAATTTCATGACCTTTTAGAACAAACATCTGTTAGGATGACTG
Source organism: Chrysolophus pictus (assembly GCA_037305975.1). Classification (NCBI taxonomy): domain Eukaryota; kingdom Metazoa; phylum Chordata; class Aves; order Galliformes; family Phasianidae; genus Chrysolophus; species Chrysolophus pictus. The sequence goes on from CM074582.1 coordinate 23,295,324, forward strand.
ATGCAGTTGATCCTGCACAGAGGCTGGGAAATTGACGTAATCTTCTACAGCTATGAAAACCCTACATGTATTTTTGACTCTCTTTTACTCCTGTTTTGTTTATGACATCATGAGACGCTAATTCTTCACGATAAAGCTTTGCATAGAATGGAAAGCTTGTGTTACTTCCTGGAAAATTGCCTAGATGCATCTCTACTGGTAGTTGCACCTAAATGAATGTTTCTTAAAGGAGCAATGGCAAATTGCCCACTTTCTTAGAAGGATTGTATAGACTGAGAGAGACTGACAACTGACCTTGTACAGATTGCTGTACCAGCATGTATTTGTGTAGGAAGAAAGATACGATTTGGCTTTTCAGCTCCCATAATCTATCATTAGCATCTTTTCCTCCACACAGCTCAATTTTTTTCCCAATTTTTAATTAATAGCATTAAAGCATCTCCATCCACCCACTGAGGTTTCTGTATGAAAACTTGTGTGATGCTCCTAAAATTAAGTGTAAATGTCTGTCAAGCACAGTTCTTACAAGAGACTATGTGCATGTTATGTATTTTAAGTAAAGAGTAATTAATAGCCAATTAGTATACTGAAAATAATATAAAGCAGCTTCAGAGAAGACCCTGTGGAAAATTTTGAATTAGATTTCCTGTGATTTGGTGAAAGCAAGTTTGTAGCTAAGAATTAAAGTGGTGGCCATCAGTGTCTATCCCTTATTCTTAGGGAAAAATTTAGTCACGTTTGCTCTTGTTAGTGCTCAGTGTTTCAGGCTGTTCAGATTTCAGAAGTAGACAGTTTGAGCTCTGATCTCCAACATTCTTGCACAATCAAGGTTTCATATGAAAACAGCGTACTTTATTGAGGAAATACAAAGGCAGAAAAATAAAATGTCACTGTGAGCAGATTTAGTGGTACTGGAAGAGAACTTTTGATTTAATATGGAAATATCCATTGGTTTGTTTGACATTATCCCACTATTCAACTTTTTTCCTTTTAGCCTACTTTTACCTGCTTTTGTAATTGAGTAGAACAAGGCAGTATTGTTGATGGATGTAAAGTATATCACTATTCAATTAGACTTCTTCTAATAAAAGAATGTGTTCTGAAATGCCTGATGCTATCAATGAATGTATTATGGTTTTTAACTCTTTCAGTGACGAAGATGTCTGGAAAAATATTTAAAACATATGGCATAGGAAATTATTTTACATTAACAAAACAATAAGTGATCCTGTTTTACTTGGTTCTAAGGCTCCTCATGATGTCTAAAACACATGCATACATGTCTATATGATTAACTTATTAGGTTTCCAATTTTCATAGAAAGATGTAAGGGATATCTTGACTCCTGTACATGTTGAAGCAAGTTATCATCTGGGGCAACATATTCTACAGAAAAGAGATACTCAAGAATTTTCTCCACTTCAACCTGTTCTTCAAAGGAGGAAAGAAAAAGATATCATAAAAAGCAAGGTTAGTGTTTGATGTCTTCTTTCAAATGCAGTAAGTAAACATTCACATTTTAATCTTCAGTTAAAAGAAACTTCACACAAAATTTTGACACGCTTTGTTTTAGGAGTCACAGAATTGCAGACAGGAAGTTGCTGAACCTCATGACAAATGATATAAATATGCTCTGTGGCATACTGATAATCAGAGCACAGACACAAGCAACTCTTGGTATCTCTGGTCTAATCAGACCTGCAGTTTGATAAGTAAAGTTTGTGTAGCAGAGCTTCTCTTGCAAGAGTTACTGTTGTATCATGGAAGAGACTTCAGAGACCTCAGTTCTGGATCCTCTAAAATGCTCTGCCCTTTTAATGTACTACTTTTAAAATCAGCTGAATATGAAACACTGGTTTAATGGTGAGAGATTAAGCATAAGTGTGGAATGCCTCTCTGTAGCTGTTGGTGCACAGAATGTGTTTGTAAAACAGCAAATTATAACCTATTCTAGGACCAAGGGCCATTAACCAATTCCATATACTTGGTAACAAGGTGATACGTTCCTTTTTAAATGCCTTTTTTTCCTGTTTCTTTGGTTTTGTTTTTGGTCTTTTATAGTTTGTTTTTGCAAGAATTTGCTCCCAAGAGAATTGCTCTGCTGACTTGAGAGTTTCTGGAAAAGTTGCTTTTCCAAAGTAAGTATAGATTAGATTTTATCTAAATTGTTCTTTGTTCTCTTGAATGTAAATAAAATGAATTTGCAAAAGTAGACTATGAACTCCCTAAAAAAAATATAGGAAAGAAATCTAAGTTTAGTTGAAGAATATTAAAATCATAAATCTTCCAGGAAATGTAGCAGAAATGTACCTAATTGAAGAACTATTCTTGCATAATTAGAAGACTTTACAGCTCATAAAGTAACATGTCTGACAAAAGGTACACTTGTATTTCATGCTTCATACATAAGCATGCTAAGAAAAAGAGCACAGTGTCGCAGATAAATTGACAATCTCAGTTACTTCTGCAGCTTTTACGAAGATGCTGTACTTGCACTGTACAAGGAAGATTGTTCAGTTTTACTACTAAAGGCCTTTCAATTATAATGAAGCAGTTCCTTTTCTTCCTTTACCTAAGAATATCACCATCTTCAGTTTTACTGCTGAGATACTAGATGGTTGAGTACTCTGCAAGGTTTAGCCTCTTTTTCTGTTTATGAATTAGCTTACAGTTTCAAAAAATAATTTTGCTTGGTCATTTTTTTTTTTTTAAATTTACAGCCTGGTTTTCTTTAAGATCTCCTTTAATGTTTCAGTTTTTCTCATTCCTTTCAATTAGATATCATGTTTAAATCCTGTAATTATGCAACATCATTAATGCACTTTCAAAGTATTTAAATAGAATTATTATAATCTCGAAGAATCTCTGTAACACCAAGCCATTCTTTGAGATACACATTCACTGTCACTTTTATAAAGTTTGAAACTGTGTACCCTCGTTTGCATTTAACATAGATATTCATGGTTAGATTTTAAGTTAAATTTTATCTTCACAACCTTTTCCTTTATTCAGTATTACACTTTGATGTAATAAAGTGAGCTGATTTCATGCAAAAATGAAAAAGCAGTACCTGTTGTGAATCTCAGGTTGTTAGGTATTTTGTGTGAGACTTGGATTCTCTTGTGCAGTTTATCACTTTCAAAGTTTAAAGTTAATTGTGCTTTAATCAAGATACAAGGTTTATCTCACAGAACATCCTCAAATGACACATAACAATGACAGCTAACGCATAATGCTGATTAATCACACATGGGTGATCCTGAGCACAAGCTCTTTCATCTTCATAGATTTCAGAATAAGATTATTGTATTTTTTCCTACTCTGACATGTAGCCTATAGTGTGAGTCTAAAGCCCTTTCATTTTCTTAAGCTTTCAGGTTTTTTTGTTTAAATGATCATAAACTTTTCGGAAGGAAAGATTGTGCAGCATTTATTTGTGATACTACCAATGCGATTGTCTAAGTGCTTCAAAGATCTAAGAAAGAAAAACAGATTACAATGTACCTGCTTAGCATTAGGTACCAGTAGCAGCTTTTCGGTGTAAATAAATAGGTTAAATATCTTGATAAAGTGTGAAGTATCACCTTAAATTGCATTGTGCCCCTGGTATCTCGATTAAAAACTAGTTAGCTGTGAAGCATTAATTTATTTTGTCTAGACAGAACGCATTCATTATCCTTGAACAGCAGAGCAAACACTTTTCGTCTTAAAAGAATGAAATCAAATAGGGGCATTGATGTAATGCTTTACTTACTTGCCTAATTGTGAGTCTTCGTGTATATACACTATCATGTTTTGTTTAAACTGCTCAGATTTTGGCCTGCTCTGTAAATTTCTAGTCCACATCATGCATTTTTTAATGAAGAATGAAATATGATTACCAGGGAAAAGCTCTGGTTCAGCTTTGTTGTTGTCCCAGATGTGCACCTGGTGCTTTTGTGTACTTCTGTGTTAAGCTGGGAGGCATTTTTGTGACAGTGTGTTGTTAATGAGCTTGGCTTTAATGCATATAAGAGGACTGAATGGTAAGCATATAACGAGTAAAATAATTTTAAAATTTAACCTAAATTTAATCAAGCTACTGAAACGTTAACATTGTGTTTCTCTTTAATTCGCTTTTGTCTTGGAACCTATCTGCTTATGCAGTGCTTTTACCTTCTGTTGCTTGTCTAAGTGCCAGCTTCTTTCCCAAAGGTGTTCAGTGACTAATGCTTTGGTTTCAAGCCAGAATATCTGATAAATGTCTATTTCTAGGCAACGCTTCTACAAGTCTTAATTAAACTTTAATGTCAAGCTGAAGTTTACTTTTAGACCCTCACAGGGTGTCTGTACTTGTAACGTGATTATAGAACATCATATAGATCATAAGATAGGCATGATCACCTACCTTCCTTGTGACCTGTGTCATATTGAGCAGATTTTGAAATAGCATCTGAAAATAGTGTAGTTGGAGCACATTGCTATTCTCTTCTTTAAGAAAAGGCTCTATCCTGTAAAAGCCAAGGTAACACCTTTCACATTAATAGCCTCAGGCTTTCAAAGGCACAGTAATGAGTTGACCATCATCTAACTGTTTTTGTACCTTCAGGTAAGAGGACTGAGAGAACACCTTAATGATTTCCAGCTCAGCCTTTTTCAGAACCAGATGAGATTAACTAAAGGAGCAGGAGAAAAGATGTTTTTGCATATGTGTACACAATTATTTTTCACTGGTATTATGATTATTTTATAGGCCTCATGATAAGAAAATGTACCTTGTTGTTGGAAGTACAAAGACTTTGTTATTGAACGTTTCTCTGCACAATGCTGGAGATGATGCATATGAAACTGTCCTCCACATTCAGTTCCCTAAAGGCCTTTATTTCATCCGAGTTCCGGACTTGGTAAGGTCAAGAAAATCTGCCAAACAGTAATCCTTTGATATTCTTATTTCTCAGCCAGACGTTTTCCAAATATGGTGGTGAATTGCTGAGTTTCTTCAGATGCTGAAAATTAACCCCTTGCACACACATTCAGAAAGCTGACAAATCTACATCTGAAGTTCTTAGATTTCAACCTTTCTAAACCACAGAATAGGTGTGATTTAATCAGTGTAGGCTGCTTTGAAATCATTTCAACAAGATGTGGTAACAATAACAAGAAAAGATTGGTTTCTAAATATATTTTCATATGTTATTGCAAATGTTGGTCTGAACACAAAAAACTCTTAAATTGGATCTTTTTCAATCTTATGAATAAATCACAGGTCTAATTGTTTTCTTTTTCTGGCTTCTTAAAATAACAGATCTGACAGTGCTGTGTGTAGAATGACCACTTAAACACCTCAGTTTCTCTGGTGACAAACAAAACTTAAGTAATGTGATGCATTAATCAACGTAAGGATATCTTAAAGAAGTCATGAATAGTATTATTATTCTGTATATTTTTAATAGTATTATTATTCTGTATATTTCATCATTAGAAAACAATTTTAGTCTCTGCTTGCAACTTGAAGTGTCTGAAAGTAACAGTTTTATTTTAATCATTAGTAATTTTCCTTAATTTTAGGAAGAAAAACAGATACACTGTGAAGTATTAGACAAAGATATTCATGCAGTGAAACTTGAGTGCAGTGTTGGTTATTTGTATGTAGATCAAAAATCAAAGGTAAGCTATGCCTAAAGTTTCTGCTTCAAAAACACTCTAAATATGTTAACAGGATTTTCAGAAAAAAAAAATGTTTTGCAAAATCTGTCACTCATTCCAAACTACTGTTTCTTGTAACACTGATATCTGCTTGAATATTCTCTGGATAAATTCATTAAGAGACAACATTCTTTTTATTATGTATCACTTGATGGTGGTTGGCTTCCTAGACAAATAAATTGACTGAGGCTATGAACAAATTTTTTAGACCAGAAGGAGTGGAAGATGCAAAAAAAGTATTTACTTAGGCCTTAATTTTTATTTCTATTTTTTTAGAAAAAGCAAGAAATTCTAGATGAGCCTAATAAAATATTTTGATTAAAACTGTGTTAAGATACACTGGCATTTAAAAAAGGATTTTGTTTTTTTTTTTTTTTGTTGGTGTTGTTCTTCAGCTGGATTTCAGTTTCCCTTTGGATGCAAGCTCTTTCACCAGAGCAGACGATGACCTCAACATCATCATTAACGTTAGCTGGTAAAGTTTAATAAAAATTGCTCACTTAAAATTATTCCTAGCTTTTCAAAACAGAATTGAGAAAACTGAAAAGACTTACTGAAGCACAACTGCAAGAAAGTACATCCTCTGCTAAATCTTTAGAAAAATTGAAGTTACAAAAAAAAAATCACAAAAACAGCTGTATAAGTAATAAACAGGTTTATGCCTGTTATAAATCTCTTCTTTTTTAGTGTCTGATATGTTGTTAACAATAAAATGTTGGAGCTCTTAAGAAGCTGAAAGATGATTAGTATTTGTTTATAGAAATAATGTGTAGCGTGTGATAACGCATTCTACACTTATTTTTCACTCATGGTTTTTATAGCAAAAATGAAGATGAGAACATGTTACTGGATAACATGGTAACTGTAGCTGTACCTCTGAAGTATGAGATTGATTTAAATACTCATGGGTAAGTCAGCTCTTGCTATCCCTGCATATCTGTAAGACTGTTGTCTTATATCTGTTCTGAATTCCCAAAGCTCTTAAGCAGAAGTGTGAGGTAGCTGAAAAATCCTGGGACTGAGATGGTACCAGCTACCCCGGAGTCTGCCCTGTACCCTTCTAAGCTTCTGTTTCCACTGCTATGAGATGAGATCAATACCTATTTTGCTTTGATCTTGTCTCTTAATTAGCTGATATTTCTTAAGAACTAGAATTTTTTGATAAAGTTATTTCTTTAATAAGAAGCATAGTGCTACTATTCCATTTTCATTAAACAAAGTTTCTTTGAAGACTGAACAACTGGGCAGGAAGTTTACTTCAGTTCCTACAAAAAAATTGAAATACATTGTGAATGAAGCACTGGAATTCTGAGACTTTAAAATGTGTGGTTTCTCACTTGTGTGAGAAACCCCACTGAAGGACATAATCATGCACACACAGTCATGAAAGAATCTTGAAAACTTGCACAAATGGGGTTTTGTACACTGAATGTGATAAATGAATGCTAATCTAAGAACAAAAATAGATATTCTATCAATTATTCCAGTAACAGATGGCATCAGTTACTAATTCTAACACAGTGAGTTTTGCAGCTGTATTTTACTTGACTATCCAATTAAATGTCTCAGGAAGAAAACATAAAGATATATCAGACTTTTATAGCAACTTTCTCCTTATGCCTTCTTTTCTTAATCCTCTGGAACAAATGGTCTGGAGTTCCTGAAAATGCAATCAATTTTTGAAAACTTAAGATGCAGATGAAGATAACAGAACTGAAAGCCTACTGTTAAGGAAATAAAAGGTGCTTCAGGTGGATGCTGAAGAGAAGAGCCATCACTTCTCACACCATTGTTCATTCTGTTCTGTTGATGCCTTTTTCAGTGTGAAACTAAATTGTGATTTTGTGTATGCTTCAGACTCCTTGGTTTACAGGGACCATGTTCTGGGTTTGTTGTGGCACATTCACAGAAAATTGTTTTTGGTGAGCTTTTGTGATTTATCTGCCTTAAGTAGAAATAGTACAAAGGTAGATTTCTACTCAGTGTTCCTGGCTTTACCTAACTAAAAACTTGAGTTATTCTTTTTTTTGGCATCAGCCCTGTAGGACATCTCAGAGAAAAAAGTTATGCTAATGGTATATATCAAATCTATTAACTTCTAAACTGTTGTAGATTTGTAACACCAGCTTCATTTGTTTATGGAGCAAATGAGAATGAAGCATCAGTTATGTGTATGGAGGAGAATATCAACTTCACTTTCCACGTAAGTGCTTTTCTTTGTTATTCTATTATCCTTGGTTAAAAGAGTAATGTTTAGATTTTCAGTATATATTAAAACCAACTTGCATGGTCAATAAGTTTTTTAAAAGTATAAGAGCAAAAAGCAATTTTTAAGCATTAGGTGCTGGAAAGTGGTTGTTAATCCCTCTTAGAACACTTTTTTGTTTTTTATTGCACCTGGGCAATCTTCCACTGAGTGATCAAACAAGAAGATACTTACAGACACAAGACTGAAAGTGGTAGAGCAGTTCTGACTTTCCATTTCTGCTATTAAGAAACACTTTAAAAAAATTTATCTTATGCAAATGAAACTAGGAGCTACTTACAAGAGAATCTGTAGGTATCAAGTTTTGTCTCCAATGGATTAAAAAATAGGAGACATACATAAGTCTCTTACTTTCTCCTGGGCAGCTGTATGTATAACCTCAGGGCAGTCATCACAAATATGCACCGCTTACTCATTGGGTTCAGGGAAGCAAAGTATTCTGTAATCCTGTAGAATGAATTAAGCAATCTTTATAAACATTAAATCTCCTAGGAGAATCCAGTTTCATTTTCATAAAAGCGTAACAATGTAGGACCTACTCTGTTCTGTGAAGTTCATCTATTCATATACATATATTTGTTACTTGAATAGCTACCTTGAATCAGAGCTTTAAACATAACATTCCTCCCCACAAGGTTATCAATGCAGGACCAAGCATGGCTCCAAATATAAACTTAGAGTTAATGATACCTAATGCTTTTCCACCCCATGACTTCAAATTATTCAACATTGTGGATATCAAGGTAAGCACACATTATTTAATATTTTACTATTAATAATAGAATCTTATAATAGTATCTTCCCAGAGATATAATATTTTATATCTCTGTGAATTCAGTGAATACCAGAAGCATAGCAAGACTTAGGTACTAAGTATGTATTCAATTTTTATTCCTGTCTTTCAATCCTACCTAATACCTTAGTTCTTAGTAGAGTGCCACTGAGTTCAGTTAATTCATCTATGCGAAGCCTGATCTTTGGCATGCATTTGTATTCTGTGTTTTTTTTTCTTCAATTCACTCCTGCTATTAAGTAGCAAAGTGTATTTTTTTTTAATTTTAAAAAAAGAATTTCTGCATTGAACAACTGCTTGAAGACTTTAGTCCATCCATCAGCCTTATTTCATATCAACACAGAACGTTTGTTGTTATGCGGAACATACAGTACACATTCCTTCCTTTGTAAAACATTAATATTCATAAGTTAAAAATTATCAGCTAAAACAGGGTACAACAGATGCCTTATGTCTACCATGTCGTTATATATGCCTATAGTCATTGACTCAAATGAACACAGAGTAACTCCAAGACCCTTTCTGGCTTATTATATTTTCTTCTCGAAGTGTTCTGTATAATTCACCATAACAGGGAAGTGCAGAAGTATGTTAACTATAGTGAAGCAGGTTGGATAGGGCTAGGATGATCTTCAGCTCCATATATTCAATAAATCTAAAATTAAATGTTATCTTTTTTTGAGCTTCTTTTAAGAACTCTGTCTTCTGTCAATTATTTGATATTCAAAATCAAACAGTGATTGTTATTTTTATTTCCAGACAACAGTTGGAGAATGCTCCTACAATGAATATCCCAGAAACTGTAAAGCAGCAGAAAAAACTGAAAACATATTGAAGGATGTTGTCACTTTCTTTTCAAAGCCTGCTAAAAGACAAATGGTAAGATCTATCTGTTAGCATCACTAGGAAATGAATGATTGTATGAATGAGCCTTGAGATATATCTTGTATAATGAGGTTACCAGTGCAGGCTTCCAAGGATTTGTTCTGGGACCTACAACTATGTTCGACATAGTTGTAAGTGATTTAGTGAAAGAGGTGAGAACTGAGGGGAGAAGGTTGATTAACATCATTTCAAAGTTGGTATGGATGACAATCACCTATGACAAACTGCAGAGGTGTTATTTAACTGAATGAGTGGGCAAACTGAACAGCAGATGAAATTCAGTGACAAACTAAGAGTTATGCATGCAGGAAAAAGTACTTACAGTAAGCATTCAGATAAATGTTCATTGCCTTTTCCAACAGCAAAAAACATCACCAAAGGCAAGCAGTACTCATGGTGGAACTTCTTACTGAGGGATGTTCTGAATGCTAAAAATATAAGTGAGTTCCAAGAGAGGTTATAGAAGTTAATGGGACTGAAAGTCATTGAATATTACTGAATAAACAGAACATCATTTCTGGCTCAGGAAGCTGAATATAGTTGGAAGACTGAGAGGATGTCACATGTGCCTGGCGTGTTCAGCTTTATCCCCGTTGGAGTTCAGATACTTGATTGTGTAGCCCAAACCAGAATGAATGTTCTAGTGTTACATTTTCAAGGGTTTGTTCTCACTGAAATCTGTGTTCTAGAACTTGATAATAAAGTACAGCTTTAATACTCTCATCTTAAAAGAAACTTGACCTATTTAAATATTTTTATGTGAGGTTTTAAGCAAGCAAATTACAGGAATATCAAAGGCTTCTCAAGAGTAACCCTGCGCTGAAGTATCAAAAGTATTTCTTTCAAATGAGGACTTAGGCACTAAGGTCTTGGACAAAGAATATAATTATGTAAAGGCTTGCTTTTCTTTCTTCTTCAGAATTGAGGGAAATAGTGCAAACTATATCTAAATAGTTTTATATTTCTGATGCCAGATATCATAAAGCCATTGCCATATCTCATTTCTGAAATAACTGTAAAGCCATCCATACAACCAACTCGCTACAATTGTTGTTTTTCTCTAAAAAGAACACTCTTTTAAGAAAAATGACCTGTTGCATTCTATAACAATTAGGTTGCTGCCTTGTACTGTTCCTTCATCACCAATGATGAACAATTCATGGGTTGAGAATGAGAGGTGTCAGCTGAAAGCTACAACCCCTAACCTTTCAAGAACAAACATGGAGCTTTTGTTTTACTCATTCCTGAGTGTTTCTAACATTAAGGATATACAGCTGATAAACTCAAGCTTTAATCTTTCCCTCCCCTCTACAGTACTGTATGAAAAATGACAGCCTTTGCTTACAAATACATTGCAAGCTTGGAAACATGGAAAATGGAAAAGAAGCAACCATTCAGTTGCACCTGGAAGCTACTCCTGCGCTTTTAGAAATGGTAACACATGAATTTTTCATACTTGAGAGGCATATTTCAAGGTTTACTTGTATTATTCTCTCCATCTAATTTCTAGATATTAATATTAGAATAAAATTAGAAACAACAGTAGATACTACATATTCTCTGTTTTCAGTTCTAGGTTTGAAGGTGATATATAAAAATGCAAACCACTTAATCTAAAACACATCTTTATCACTTTAATTTTTAGTATATATTACTTTGTCTATTCTGGCTGGGTTATGTGAAATTTAATTCTAACTCGTAATTGTGCTTTTCTAAGAAAAACAGCATGGATTTAGTGTTGAGTAAAACCCAACCAGGCTTCACTCCAGGTTCTGGTACTAATTTATTTTGTGATTAAAAAAAGGCATAAAAACGCCATGTGTGTTTGTGTGAGATTCTGTTTTTGTGAGCAGCTGTGTTACCATTTTTGTTGGTTAAGAATTAACATGTTGAATTTTAAAAAAATATATATATATATGGGATTTTATGTTGCTGTTTAAAATCAGGATGATGCATCTACGTTGAAGTTTGAAGTAAGAGCGACAGCCTCACCAGAAAAGAATGCAAAAGTTATTGAACTACAGAAGGACAAGCAAGTTGCATATGTAAGAATTCTCTTACTGAATTTATTTAAAATAGTTAAACTAGGAAAGAAAAAGCATTCTATACAGATTTATGCACAAACACTGAAGACAGTGTTCATTATTTAAGAATGTAATTCATTTTCCCAGTTATTAGCATCTTTTAGGAAAAAAAAAATAACATTAAACTTATTTTCCACCTTTCAGGTCTATTTGGAAGGAGTGCACCACCAAAAACCAAAATACCATGTCACTGTATTAATTATTGGAATAGGCTTAATAGCTGGTATTACCTTGTTTTTGCTTCTTTCACTTCTATTATGGAAGGTAGGTTTTCAGTATTTCTCCACTGTTCTCAAATTAGGAATTCACACTTTTGGAGGATCTTTGGATTCACTAATCCAGCTTAACGGATAAAATAATAATTTATTATCTGTCCTTTCTAAAGAAACTCCTAATATAGTGTGTTTTCAAAAATACTTATCCATTTTCCTTTGTTATATCTTATACATATTCTACATTTTGCATTATTCAATACTATAAACTCCTTCCCAAGTTTTTTGTGCCATCTAATGATTTATGTAATTCATTTCATATAAATTGAATTGTTTTTGTGGAGTGGTGCTCCACATTTAACACCACTTGACACACGATCAGTAATTATCTACAAGTTTCTTGTCAGAATAAAATGATTTAAACTACTGCATAAATGCTAAAATATTCTGTGCACAATGACCTAAGATAACAATGAAAGAAAAGCTGCACCACCATGCAGTTAAGATATCGTTAATTACCTCTACCTGCATGCAGACTTTCTCTATCATTTTTTCCCGGGAAGTGTACAAATGAAATAGTTTAAACTGGAATGTCTTATTACCATTTCACGTTTTTTAAAAACACTGAATTTTTTGGACAGTTGAGTCTGCTTGTTCTTACTCCTTACGTCAGGAGAGCATTAAAAAGCAGCTCCTTCTTTTAATTGATGACTACCACTTGATTAATTAGTATGACAAAACAATGACAAATACAATCTGTTCATAAGCACTATAGATAGATATTTTATTTTAGTTACACTGCTTAGATTTGATGACATACGTAATTTTGGAATCCGTTGGTGTATTTCAGATTGGCTTCTTCAAAAGGCAATACAAACCAGTCCCCCAGGACATGAATAGGAGAGACAGCTGGAGTTTTACAAGTGGCAACAAAGATGACTAGGAGGACAAATAAAACTTGTTTTGGAATGAAGAATTTAAGGTTCAGATTAATTCACAGGAGAAACACCAGTGAAACAAAAAGTGGTCATGAGCTCACTTGCCCTTACAAAACAGCCCTGTATTTCCTAGATCTGTATTGACAACTACATCTTAATGTTCAGTTATTCTTCTAATGTGAAAATGGTAAAACTATTTCTGTTTTTAAGTCTTACAGTGATATTTGAAATACCATCTCTGGTTTCAAACAGACAGCAGAACACTAAAGATAAAGAGAATAATAATTACTTACTGGATTGAAGATGTCTGAGAATGTAAAGTGTGACCAATCCTGGAAAATAAGATCTCAAACATTAGCATGAGTTATTTTATGCATTTGCAAGTTTCAGCAATCTTTTGATTAGACATTCAAGAAGAAATCCTCCCTCATCCTGGTTTGGCAGTTTTACAAGGGTACATTAGCTTAAACCAACAGAAGGACCATAACTAGAGTGCACAGATGTAGAAAACAGCTATCAGAAGCTCTCTTGGGCTTCCAAAGGAAACCTCAAAAAGCTTTGGCTTCATAGACACAGCTCTACAGTACTGGAGATGCTTAGTCAGGCAAGCCAGAGCCAGGAAAGCCAAAGGTAGATTTACAACAGGGAATTCTGTGTGGTAGCCTGAACACATAGCACAGAATCCTCTGTCAGCTGTAGAAAGAGTAATGTATAGGAGATCATAAGTTGTAGCCATCTGTAACATGGTACTTGCAAAAATGACAGAATTAGTTGTTTTGTCCTTTCCTCAAATACCAGTGCCATGATGTTTTGGACTTCTGCAGTAAAATATTTCTATGTGAGGGTTTTTTTAAGTAAAATATTTATTTTTATTTATTTGAAGATTTTTAAAATAATACTTAGCATAGTAGTCTTTAGTACTATTATTCTTCCAGTATCTGAAAAAGACAGACTTCACATGATGAGAAAACAGAGAAACAAACGTACCCCACTGCACCAACAGCCAACTGTACTGGGCCAAATTTCATCTTTAGATTGTCCACCTGAATGTATGTAAGAAGCCATCTGGAGAGCTAATGTGGGTTCTTGTGAAGTTGTTAGTTAATAATCATCTAAATTGGCATCTTCAGAAGCAACTGAGTAGAAAGGCAAATGACTGAATAGAAACATGGTTTAAACCACTGATCTGCTACTACAGGAAGTTTCTTCAGCTAGATAAGTTTGCACTGCCACCTAGCTTTGGTGAAATAAATAGTACAGTCTAGGAGAAAAAAAAAATCATGACTGTTCCCCAGTACAACCGGAGAATCTACAATGTCATCAATAACTAAATTATTGTAACAGCAGTATGTAATAAGGCCATTCTTGCCCTGACTTTGATGTCTTTCTGAACTGTAAGGAGAAACAAGTTTAACACATACGTACACTTTGAAGCTGCACCATCATATGACATTTAGTTCAAAAACAATGCATAGTGCCTTCAGCAAACACTTTTGCAAATGGGTTGTATTTGGTGCCAGAAAATCCACATTGTCCACAGATCAGTAAGGCATTGGGGACAATTCTGTAATTTCCGTTTGCTTAATTTAATTTGATGCCAAAGTTGTGGATCCCTCTAAAGTAACTTATCTCAAAAATCGTAGGCAGCATAAGGACTAATGAATGTGTATGTATTTTTATATATATATATATGTATATCAAAAAGCGTGTGAAGAATGTGAAGAATGAAATACTTTCTTGCAAGTCTATGAAACATACAAAATGTTCATCTTCCAAATGGCTTTAGTGATTTTTTGCACTTTAACCAAAATGACTTTGAACAGAAATTTGTTTGAGATTACAGCATATAAATATACCTCAAATGCTGGAAAAAGCATTAAAATTCTTTTTAGTACAAACAATGCAAAGAAATGAAACTAAAGCATTTTATTTATCTTTGAATTAGTTTACATAAGTCAGTAAATGTGATAATGTTGCCTTGGAATACTTTCTATTCATATTTTGTAATTAACATGTAAATGTTGGTTTCCTGTTCTTAAGATATGAAGCAAAAGTCAATTCGTTGTTAGAAACAAGGTTGACAAAAATAAGTGTACACTGTCTTAATGGTGGCGAAATTATAAAGCATCACTTGGTTTTACTTTACTAAAGAGAACTCCAACAAGTTAAGCTTGAATGCTGTTTCTTTTGTAAGTTCTTTTGTTAATTTTCAGTTATGTAATAAAAACAGTTAAATCTACTACATGTAGCTGGAATATTCTTCTCATACACCTTTAGGAAGCTTAGTTTTTAAATTGTCATAAACATTAAAATATTTGGTGCAATACAGTATCAAGTACAGCAATGAAATAGACTACTCACTATGACTCTCAGCTGAAATGAGAGGATCCCAGTGGACATCAGGAAAATCCTTTTCCCCATGAAGATAGCCCAGAAGTGGAGCTCGGAGAGGTGGCGTCATCTCCTTCCTCAGATGGCTTGAGATCAGTTTAAATAAAGTCCTGAGAAACCAGGGTCGACCTTGTAGCTGGACCACTTGGACCAGGAGATTGGGCAAGGGCCCTGTCAGTACTCCATTCAGTCTGAAGATGCTATGACCCTGCTCTGCTATCATTGCCCCACTGCCAAGCAAAACTGTAGCTGCAGTGGTTCTATAATGATTACCTCTGAAAGAGGCATTATATTGCCTATGAATTTGGCTTTTACTACTGGCCACATTTGTCCACAGAAACTGCATGAGGTTTCCAACAAGTAACAGCTTGTTCTGAGAACACAGGTAGCCATCTGCAATACTTGTGTAGCTTATTTACCACCAGTAAGAATTTTTCACAAGATTTAAAATGGTGTAAAACATACAGCTCATGTAAGTCTTGAAAATACAGATCCCACGTAAAGGGATTTAATGAAATCTTAAACGATTGGATTTCACAGTATACTGAACTGCTTACAGAACAAAGACTTGGAGCAACCTGTGCCAGCCATGAAACAACACTGCTTTCACACCATTGTGCACCTGCCTTTTTCATAACTATTCATAGAGAAGTGAACAGAACCACATGCTTAGCCCTGTGGCACTGCAGACAAACCCACCAGGCTGCTACTTTTCATCATCTTTCTGGAAACTGGCTCCTCCTTTGAGAATCTGCTCTTAATTTGCATTCATCTGAAATAATTGTAGAAAATATTTCAGAATTCACCTAAAAAAAAATGAACACTTACTTATAAAAATATTTATGCCCTTTAAGATAGTTACCAAAATTTGAGTCAATGAGTAAAGGTTAGTTATCACAACTTTATTCTCAGCAACAGCAAAAACTAGGCTTAATGTTCTGTTAGCTCTACAATACATTATATATTTTAATTTTTTTTATTTTGTACTATGAGTAGTCTTTAAAATACCTTTCATCAAAGAAATTACACATTCTTTTTTATTACTGTTTGACTAGAAACCAATTTGAAAACAAACATTAAGGCAACGTTGTAAGTGATACCTAGCACTGGAAATACCTGATCAACGCTTTGCCACTATCCTTCAGTGTGAGGACTATCTTATCTCCACTCACAAGTTTGAACTGAGTAACCTGACAACATGGTAACAACAGCAAACTCAAAAATACTTCATATTGAATTTATACTGCAGAAGCTTGAATAATTTTACAGAAAACAAAAGACTTTCCATCTATTCTGACAGATCATTTCAGAACCCAAAATTTATTAAAGAAATCCATATAATCATTTTTTCATTTTTTCTTGTTAAGCCTAATAAAGATTTTTCACAGTCAAATATAACTTAATAAAAATATATAACTTGATAAAAATTTTAAACCAGAAATGTAATAAACATCCTTTCTATTAGAACTGAGTTCAATAAGTGCAAGAGTGGGACGTTAGAAAGAAGAGCATACAGGTGTGACAAGGACTCATACAGAACGTTCAGTGTATCCCTTCTATATGCAATTGCATGTTGCTTTGGAACTCTCCAGATCATCAGTGTTCACTCCATAGAGATTAATAAGTTGAGGATGCACCCTGTGAAGTGAGGAAGTCAAACTATCAATTCCATCAAGTCCTGCAATGCGTGCCTTTTTTTTTTTTTTTTAAACAAATATACATAAAGTGCTATATGGAATAAAATAATGAGAATTACATTGTGACATCTCCTATAAGGTCATCTCTACAAGCATATTATTTTCTCAGTCATCCTACAATGAAATCAGTCTTCTATAGCTCAGACTATGTTATTCTGACCCTGTGCACACTGCAGAAAAAAACAAGCCACCTCACATTTATTTTTACTGCTAATCCTCCAATTTCTGTGTATTAATTTTCTTTCTTCGATCCTACATATGGACACTATTCTCAAGCACTACCAAGTTTCCCACAATTGAACAGCTATGTTTTTATTAAGGTTACAAACAAGGCTTTCCAAGCATACCCAAATAAGTCTTCCCAGACTCACTGAACTTTACATTCACCTGTTCTCTTCTAACAAACAGAAGAGTAAAATAAAATGAGCTGAAAAGGCAGAAGAGGAGCTGGAAGGCCATGGGGGTCATAAACCATTCCAGAGATGTGCACAAGGCAACGTGGCAGAGACCCTGCACAGCAGGTTACAAAAATATTATTTTTAAAGTATTTACACTTGCTTTTGGTGTATTTGTATATATACATTTAAGATTGCAGTACTAGTCTACCACAGGGATATTGTCCATAAACATAATACTCAGCCTTACCGAACATGAACTTCTGATGCTTCTATTAAGTCCCCATCTATATTCCAAGGGTAATTATCTTCTTCAGCAGTGGCATTCGTATCTGTATTTTCTTTGGCATCAAGCCCACTTTTGTTTCTCGGTTGCACTTTTACTTCTTGAACTGTGTATGTTTCAACAAAGGGAAAACTGAACTAAATCAAACACAGGCATATGTTAAACAGAGACGAAAACTATAGGTGATACTTTGCAACAAACTGGATTACATGAAATTAAAAAGCTTGGGGATGTTTTTGCTTCTTAATTGTATGAGAACCCTTAACTCTATATGTGAACACATGAGGCATTGTATATTCCAACTAGCATTTATAGAAATAGAATAGAAAACCTTCTATTTTTTATCCTAAATAGTGCCTCAGGGAAAAAAATGAAAAAAGAAAAAGTGTATTATTCAACTTGCATTCCTATATCAGACTTGCTCAATTTACAGATGAGGTGGCATATGCTCTCTGAATATATTAAAGTCCATGGAATTTTTTTTCCTATCATTTCTTCATCAGTGCCAGTGATCCTGTCCTCAAGTCTCAAGTGAGGCTCTGACATCTAAGTGTAATTTTTAACTATAAAGACAGAGAAAGGCAAAGCCTTCTTCCTCCAAGAGCGTAACTATGACATAATTGGAAAACACAAACTGTTTCCTAAAAGCATCCTAAATGTTAGTGCTGTCACACGGTACTGCCACCACCTCTTTGACAAACTCTGACTGCTCAATGGTTATCTAATCCAAGCCTGGACCTACCTGTAAAGCGAGTTCACATAACCCTGAAATGTTTGAATGACTACCACAATGTTTAGGTTACATATGGGGTATTTAGGACGACATTTATGTTTAGATGCTTCATTTTTTCTTTCTTTTTTTTTTTTTTTTTAAAGAATATGATCACAGTTTTTATGTACAGTTCTATAAATATTCATAAATAGATGGAATATATATCTGCTAAACTCAATGGTGATAATCTGATGCTGTCAGTGTAAGGTTCAGCAATCTGCAGACGTTATGGACTTCACCAATTTCTTACAGAGGTGCATGATGTCCCCACGTCTTGATCTCTTACACAAGATTTAAATACAGCATGCATTTTCTCTATTGTGCTGGAAAGGCTTTATTCCCATAAATCGATGGTACATCAAAAATACAATTTAAACCACAACAGATGGGCTGAAATAGGCTAATCGGTATTAGTCTAGTGATTTAAGAAAAAAAAAATCAGATAAAAAGGGGGCTAATGTATTCTGACAGGAAGCTAAGTCTCCTTATGAGGATGCTAACATTAACTCTTCCAGCATGTCTACCTTCACGATTTACTGTTCTTTTTATAATCACCAGAATGAAATTAACAGTACCTGATTTTTTACACTGGCATATCTTTTCAGGTGTTTTATAAACTCAGTTCGGGAGGTATTCCGTACAACAATCAGAGCCATGCTTCCATTATTCAACCTGAAAAGCAGACAGACTTAGCTCCCGAAAGTAAACACGTTATTGGAAGTTTAACAGGCTTATAGGAGCAAGATCACATTAATAAAATAGTTATAATTTAAATATATACCTTTAAACAAAATAAAATAAAAACACCACATCTTTATAGATCAATTAAAATGATGCAGTCAAAGTTATTCAGCATCTCTGTACCTATGACATACATGGAAGAAATTTTACTTCTTTATCAATAGCTATAATTTATTAAATGCTATGCATATTTAAATAAAAATGCTTTCCTACTTAACAGCAGAATTCTTAAACATCACAAATCTGTTTTTACATTTCTCTCCAACAAAGTATGATGGTTACCAGAAATGTGATTAACTGCTCCCGTGACATGTGAAGTACAAACCGCCTATTGCAGTTAGACTCATGCAGCTCCACCATTCACACTTCAGCTGCCTTAATGAACATCCTAATCTTAACCATGCTGCTATTCAAACCCTCTTAGAAATTCTCAGCAGTGTTCTACACTCAACATGTTTCACGTAGAATGAATAACTTAAAAACTGAAGGGAACCTTGTACAAAAGTGTACATTAGAGGTTAATCAAGAAGAGATCCTACAGTGCAGATACTCATTGGTGCTAGGTACCTACTTGCGGTGATATTTAGCACTTCTAAATTTGGGTCAGACAATGAGCCAGTACTACTTCACAGGCTCCTTAATGCAACTGTATCCTACCACAGAAACTAGCTGCCTGAATCTCAATACAACCATTCCTAAATCTCTTTCAAGTTACCGAGAGAAACCAACTTTCAAAAAGTGTATCTGGTAAAAACGCCAATCACTGCTGAGATTGTGTTTTACATACTCAGAAGATGCATTCATTCATTCCGTAGGAGCAATTAAGAAATAGGTTAAAGTCATTTCAAAACAATACTTTCCAGCCCACCACCACACATCTCCTCACTCAGAGCTTCCTGGCTGTTTAACAACTATAATTGGAACATTCTCAGACTGCAATAAAGCACTACCGAGAAAGAGAACTTTAATACAGCCATGGAACAAGTCAGGTGGCATAGCATTATTTTACTGATTAAGAAAACAAATTTTTTTAGTAAAATTGAAACAGTTGCCTCCTTATCATGTTTTTAGTAGAAAAGACATAGCAGGTTACTGGAGAATGCATTTCACATTACAGCATTTTATCTTTTGAGATGATTAAGAATTCTCTTTAATTCTTCTGAAAGTCCAATCTGCAGTGAAGCATGACATGCTGCAGACTTAGGCTAGTATAGAAAGAGTTGCAATAGTCAAAGCATTTATTCATCTTCAAATGTCTTCACATAGCAAAAAAAAAAAAAAAAAAAAGAAAGAAAGAAAAGAAAATCTCATGAGTAGAAACAGATCAGAGTGAAGAAACCTAGATGTACTTAGCTGATGCTACCATAATGGATCTTGCATCTCAAGCAAACAGTGCAACATTTGTTTCACATGTTGAAAAGCTTTACAGTCAAGATATTATTGACTATGAGAAATGGAACAACTATCTGAAACATTTACACTTCCCACCCTGCCAGATAATTTAATTCCTATGATAATATTCAAGAAAGAACAAAAATGGTATACAAAATAGGGGGATTCACTAAGTAACTCTGCTGAAGGAGAAACAGGCTCATTCAAACCTGTAATAATTGCACGAGGAGCAGGTGTCATAACAGATGGAAAGAGAAAGCAAAGCTAAAAAAGACTATTCAGTTCTTGTCAGAAGGTTTCTGCTGACTGGGATATAATAGTAAATGCTGAACAGAGATAGTTTTCCTAAGTTTTCCTAGGAGGAGAAAGCAGCACAGCACTACCTTAAAGAATATGCACCTCAGCAGGACTCCCCGAATTAAGAAGAATTCTCCACAATATCTTTATCAAACACAGTTATTTTTAAGTCATTTTCAATAAGGCAAATCCTACCAGATCAGGAGGGAATTGGAAGATAAATATCTAACAAGTCTTAAGGCATATTCATTTTCACTAAAGATAATTAAACAAAACAGACTCATTCCATAATTTTTATGAGTAGTAATGTATAAGTAGTAATATATAATGTACAAGAAAAGTTTATGAATTCTTATTTGAGAGAGTGTGTTGAATTTCACATACAACTGTGAAGTTCCTGCTTGCTATTATTCTGTTTAATTGTTAACTGAATACATCAGCTACAAAGATTTATCACCTGATAGCTGTTTGAGCACCACAAAATATCCCGTCAACAATGAGCCAGTGCAAACTGAATAAATGTCAACAACCAGATTATATGCACATTTGTTTTCAAAAGTCCTAAATATAAAACTGCATTTCCTACTTTTGGCAAAAAAAAAAAAAGGCAAAATACAAGTATGAATTTCAGTTCTTGACAGAAGGACTCAGACTTCATTGCTCCTGACTGTAAAGCAGAAGACAAATGGCACCTTTACACTTGAAAAAGTAAACTAAAATCTGAGAATGAAGTTTCTACATATAGCCAGAACCTATGACAGACAACTGCTCGATGACTACTACTTAAGCTGGACTTGCCAACTAATTTAATCACAGCAATTATCTACTCATTATTCTAGTTAGACTACTTGACCTTATTTGCTTGATCCTAAAACTGATTACAATTCCTGGGATTATCAAGTCTGCTGCAGTCCACATCCCTCCCCTGCTCCATAGTCTAGACTACCTAAACACAGCCTTGTATTCTTGGAAAAGCCGAGGTCTTAAGGTAAGATGTCAGAATTTATAGATGTGACTAATTCTTTAAACCTCCACTGACCTCGTATTAGGTGCCAAGCCTCTTGGTGCCATTGAACACAGACAAGGGATTGCCATAATGCTCACGTTCAGGAAGTCACCCTGAATTTTGTGCCATTGATCCTTGTTACCTAAATATAACAGAGTAATTCATATTACTCCAGTTTAACCATTCACAGTCCATTTGTAAATAATCATAAAAGCTAAGGCTCACCTTTTTTTTTGTTTTTCCCTTTCTTCTTTCTAGAAGGGTGAAAAAACACATAGGGAAAATAATTTAAAATAAATTTAGCACATATAAATAATATTTCTTTAGAAAAAAAACAATGTTTCATTGGAGGACAGAAATAATGGAATTGAACAACACAGGAATATTAAGAGAAAGTCTGCTTTGTAATAAACCCTCTGTAGTCTCAGAGACAGAAAGAGACTATCTTACAAACTGTGCAAGTTCACAGTTGTCAAAATAAATCTTTTTCCTTTTAAGATTTTATTTTACCTGATGATTAAGTTTGAATTTGAACAAAATGCAGAATTTGCACAATTTTCTCTTCAACAATATATCTTTTTTTACATTTGGGATTGTTTGACATGGTTTTACTTACCTGTCATTCTCATAAGAGTCCTCCTGTGGAATTTGTAGAGGTAGAAATGATAATTCACATTTCTCTGTCCTGGAAAAGTATTTATATTTAGAGTAATATTTACTGTAATCCAATTTTCTGACTGCTAGACAAACTTTTATTTAAATTAAAATGATTTTAAGGAGATGCTGAATATAACAAATTTAGCAACCAACAGATAAGTCAAGACAGCTAAACTACTCTTGTCTATATTTTACCATATTCATTATTGCATATTCCTCAAGAAAATGAGAAATAGTAGAAAAATGTAACAACTTATGGCATACTTGAGATCTGCCAGTGTTTTGATGAAAGCAAAATCCTTTCGCTGATTGGAGGGCATCCAACGGTGCTTTTCAGCCAAAGCTAGAGTCCTTGCACCAAAACCAAACATAGCAGAGAACCCAAAACGCAAAAGCCTGCTGGGAGTACTGAAAGTACAGGCATCTACTGGTTGAATATGTCCTAAAAAATCAAAGACAAAGATCAGAAATTACAAACAACATCAAACCAGATATAACTTACTATTTCGTTTTCACCTGATTTAACTGAGAGAATGATCTGCAGAATATTCTCTCCTTAGGAAGCTGAGTTTTACTAATGAAAATTGGAATCCATTCAGATATAATCAAGACTGTAGAAGTGCTCATTTTAGAGAACAATGTTCAGGAAGCTTCAAAATGTCAAAAATTTTATGGCAAAAATCCATCCAACCCATCAGGCAGTACATAGTACATAGACTTTCAACTACCATACAAAGAAAATGTACAGTTGCTACATAAATACATTTATGTACTATATTTAAGAGTACCTGAACTTCTCCAGTGCAATGTTTCATCATTACAAGCAATTGGTGAAATGGTCACAAATGTTTTTAAGTTACAGAACTAAGACATCTAATTTCATTCAAAATAGGGTATATATTTTTTTTTCTATGAATGAACCTGTTGTTTCCATTGTGTTCACAGTCTCTGGCTTAAAAAGACAGTTTCGGATTTTGTGTCTAAACTGTAAGCTTTACTGTCTAGGAAAAGGAATCTTCCACTGCTGACTGTAAGGTCTAGAAAATACATGTTCAGGATGAAGCTTCCTTATCCATTATTCTCTTTTTGAGAAATTATATATATATTTTTATATATAATGTATCCTAAAAAACTTACTTTAGGAGAAACATTCACCTTGTTCAGTTAAGCATTTGCTACTTCCTAAATCCTGGAAATATGGCTTGCACAGGCAAGCTAGTTGTTCCTCTTAGCCTAATCAGATTTTCACACACAAAAACCCATTTGTTGTGCAGATCAGACTGAATGGCAAGTAATGCAGTTCTTCTACAAATAAAGCTTTCTTGTGGAAACTTGTTTGTGTTTTGTTTTGGTTTTTTTTTTTTTTAAGGAATGTTCAATCAGTGCATAACACACAGAGTAACACAGTTCACACTATGTAGTCCAGAAAAGGTTACTCTTTGTAATAAAGAACATCAGCAAGAGAAATGAATGCCAGAATTGTTACAAATTGTTATAATTATCTTTATTATTAAGCTACATGCAAAGAACATTCCATACTCTATAAATCAGGACAGAATCCTTTGGACATAAAAGTCTTACAATAAAGTTTACAGTGCTATAGCATAACACTAGGTGTTTATTAAACAACTGGCTATTGCAAATCCCTAAATGCTGCTTCACTACTTAAAAACAGACACCGTGTCTATAAGTATTTACCCATTACAATGTGCAGCGTTGCAGTCACCGCATGTTTGATGCCATAGAGAGTGTAAGCCAAAATATTAGTAGTACCTGCAAAAGTAAACACAAACTATCGTAAATAAGATAGAGGATAGTAAGAAGCACATATTTATGCTTGTATATAAAATTTTCAGAAAAGGAAATTGAGATGGTTAATACATTTTCAAAGCCCTCTACACAAATTATTCAGTCTCGGTAAAAGCAAAATGCTAAGTAGCACAAACTATAAGCATACAAAATTCCAGAGATCTACAAAATCCTCTCATTGATATGTGCCATAAAATCCAAAAGCAAATATTGCCTTTCTTGTTGCTGCTATTAACCTATCTCCCTTACAAATATTTTCTTTTATACATAAGTCCAATACTGGGAAAATGCAGCAGGCAGATTATTAAGTAGAATACATCTGGGGAATGCTCTTTTGTTTTGTTTATTTGCTTGTTTTTAAGTTGGAAAAACAATACAATGTCATTGAAAACACCAAGTTTCCCAGGCAAAATTCTACAATATCTAGTCAGAACGCTGCTTTTTCCCTTGCAGACTATAGCTGAAAAGTAACCGCAGATATTGTTGATTACAGCACGTCAATTTTATGTATAAGGAGAACACCAATGACTGAAAAACAGCTTTTCTTAGCCAAGTAGCAGGGCCACGGGATTCCATTTTGCACAACTAGAATACCAGGACCACACAGAGAGAATATTGAGCTTCTTTATAGCACTGAGTAAGGCATGAGTAATTCAAGAACAGATTAATTCAAATTACAAAAACTGTAAATGAACGATTTAGAACCTAACATCCCATAAAGGAGTAAGTTCACTTACTCGAATTTTCAAATCATTTTCTTGTTGCTTGAATTATTTAATATGCTACTGCAGCAATAGACAACTCTGGTTGATAAATTTGCCTTCAATTTTATAGATGCATTTAAATTTCTCTGTCAACAGTGGGGGGAGAGAAGCAAGGAAAGGGAAGAGATCATCATATTTCAAATAAGAGGCACTCAATATCTCAATAAGCACTTTAAAAGCATCGTATACCAGACTGAAAAATTATGTTCATCTCAAAATTTTGCAATCTTTGATGTCACTTTAGTGGTAGAAATCATACTAAATATGGAAAGATTGATGTACGTAGTTGCATAGCTCTAAAGGCATCTCATCATTCTTATTCAGTAGTACATGCTTTGCTTTTTTTTTCCCCCCCCAATAATTTCCCTAAATAAGAATGTTAAAAAAAAAAAAAAAAGAAAAAGAAAAAGAAGAAAAGAAAACCAGGTGAATTTTATCACAGTATCTCACAGAGGACCCGTCACCTCCTTAGGTCACCTCAGTCTCTGGAAGCAACCAGAGTGCTCAGAGCCTCGTGGAAAGCCTTCACAATGTCAGAGAGAGAAACTCTGAGTACGGGCCTCAGGGCTCCTGTTATGTGAAGGAAGTAAGGGAGGTACATATATCAACATAACAGACACAATATTTTTTGAAGTTTACATTCTCGGTCACAGTGGAAGAAATCTGATTATGTGCAGTTTTATTCTTTGAACAATTCAAATAGAAATGAAATTTAATTCATATATTTCTCAGAGTTTAGAGGTGACTATAATACAAGTTTATTCTTCCTTTTCCTAAAGAATATATTTAAATATGCCCAGCAAATTGGGATTACGAAGCACTTTGAGAGAAGAAACCAACAATTTCAATCTTAACTTTCTTTTTTTTTCCCCAAAGAATTTTTTTCTGCATACAATACCAGAAAGTGTATTTCATTATGTATACCACAATGTCAGCAATTTATCTCCAACAATTTATATCCAACAACTCAATGAAAAGCTATTTGAACTTTCCTTTCTGTACAAAAACAAATGCAAAATTGTAGCTCGAGATGCCATTTAATATTCAAAACATCAGAAACATTTATCACTTAATTGAACATAAAATATAGTTCCATACAGAAAACTTTGGGATAAAAAAAAAAAGAAGTTTGACCTAAAAAGTTACTCTTCAGAGAACAGTACAAGTCTGTGCTTACAGCATTTCATGTTTGATTGATTTCTGACATTTAGACTCTAGATTCAACTATTTTTGTTTAGTCAGTGAAACACAAGTAGGAGGTCAAAGCATTCAGAGATATCTCCTTGGATCATGTTTTTGAAACTCTAAGTGACTTTAATGGGAATCTCTTTTTGAGGAGAAAGAAAAAGAAAAAAAAAAAGAATGTGCTTTGTAGTTGGGATAAAAACAAAGGAAATCACCCATAAGCAGCAGATCTTTACAAGTAACACAAAGTTATTCTGATAAATATTGTTTTTCTAGTCATTGAAGATCAAGCTAAATGAAGAGCACAGGGTGGAATAAACTTCAGAAGATTGGGCTTGGTACCTCTTACACTAGAATTCTTCATTTAAGTAAGAATGATTCATCAATACAGATGGCAACAAGATAACAAATGGCCAGGGCTGAAATCAATACAATTTTCATGCTGACTTTAATGAGAGTTAAATCTCATTCCTACTAAACAGGAAAGCACAAATAATTGCATCCTTGTCTTAAATCTGTGAAACTCATTAAAATCTGCAGAAGTAAACAAGACAAAACACTGCCCTCTCCCAACTACTGAGGAAGTAAGCTCTGCCTGTGTTCCAAAACATAAGTACTGCATTCAAGCAAGCCTTTCCATGAGTTGCAGATCCAGAATATGCATTGTTATACAGTAGGAAATGTCATCACCTTTTCCAGAAGACATTCTTAATACACACCTAGCAGCATTTTGACCCTAACAATAATTGAATTAAGCATCCCTTTATCTAGGTCCTGTGAAAGAGGATGATGCAAAGAAAGCTTACACCAACAGAGATAAAACAATCAAAGTTATCATACAAATAAAAATGTTAGGATGAAAACTTTACTGACTTAAATGGTGATTCAATAATAGTGGCTTTAATGCCATGATTCATCTTTTCAAGTCACCCTTAACCCTTTTTTAACTCTATGTAAGTTGGGAATATTACTTACCATCAACAAGATGGTTCCTGTGAGCACTACTGTACTACACAGCAGAGACTAATAACCTCCTTTGATGCTCACCTATGGGCTTGTTCTCGCCAAAGATTACAGCAGACACATTTTTAGGTCTCACTCCAACTACTCAGTTTACTGTAAATCAGCATAAAAGGTTTCGACCATACAACTCCAGCATCTTTGTCAGACACGTTTTTTAACAGAAACCAAAATAGATTTTATTATTCCAGAACCATAATCCTGTTTTAAATATTCACCCTGTTTCCTGACATCAACAACAACTTCCTACAACCTTCATCCTACAAAATGCACAAAAGCATCATGGTAAGGATTAAATATCTGTAGGTCACGTAAAAAATGACTGATGGAGGTACCAAACAGAAACTGTAGGGAAAAAATTGTCCTTGGAAGTGCAAGCACTTCTGCAGTACAATTAACTTAATTAACCAGACAACATGAATATTCATAAGGCTGTTAATGTCTCCCCCATCCAAACAGATAAATGTGATGTAATGACTTCCTAGTCAAGCATAGCTAAAATTCTGATGAAAACTGCACCAACATTTTGGTTCTTTGCCTGAAATATCACAGAAATTAACAGTCCCTCAGTAATATTTTATTTTACAAATTAATTGGAAACCATGAATTTATTTAAATGAACCACTTAGGACCAAAAGGCTCGCAGCCATTGGATACAGATTGACTCCTGCTCATCACAACAGGATCACTTTCCATGTCCTCCTGCTCCCTCTGCAGCCCCTCAGCTGCAGTTCCCATAGCAACAAGCCTTTGCTGGTGGCTGGTGGGACCACCACAGGCGGCCCTACATCACCCCTCCGGCTGGGACCACAGGAAGGCAGTGTGGGAGCTACTGTGATGGTGCTGTGCTAAAAGTATGCTCCCATAAGATCTGTCTGCCCAGAAGGGAAGCAGTTTCAAAAGCAGCTTCTCCCCATCAGATGGATTGAAACTTCAAAATGCTGCTCTATCTACTGACAACACACCAAACCCAGATCTTAATCTGATCTCCTTTCAAAGAATGCAATCCCACAGTCATAGAATGGCACAAGACCTCTAGGGATGGGGCATCCACAGCTTTTCTGGGCAGCCTGTGCCAGTGCCTCATGTCCCCTAAGTAAAGATCTTCTTCCTAACATCTAACCTAAATATCTCCTCTTTTAAAGCCATTCCCCCTTATCCTTTCACCATCAGATTGTGTAAAAAATTGGTCCCCCTTCTAATTGTAAGTTTCCCTCAAGTACTGGATGTCCACAATGAGGTCTTTCTAGAGTCTTATCTTCTCCACGCTAAACAAGCCAAACTTCCCCAGCCTTTCTACATAGGAAAGGTGCTCCAGTCCCTTGATCATCTTTACTGCCTTTCTTTGGACCCCACAGCATTTTTCTATTCTTGCTCAACCAGAAAATCCTAATAATTTGTTCAATGAAATTACAGGTGGAAAAACCATTGAAGTACATCTTTATGTGCCTGAGTATTACACTTACCTATTTCCTGACTACTTCTTGAAACATAAACACTATTGAAATAAAGGAAGATACTTACAAAACCATCATAAAGTTTCTCACACATTCACTATATAAATTGATCCCTGAGTTTACAAATTACTTACTTTTTTTTTTTTGTAGAAAGCTGAAAAGAATAATATGCTGTTCACTTGGCTGAAGGTGTTTTTCCCTATTGGTTAAAATCATTTGAAAAATTACAGCAAGCATTCACATTGGCAGCCACACCTGAGGGTACTGTCCATGCAAAATTGTCTCCCCTCTTTCTAAGGGGCGTAACCCAGACACAAGTATAAAATAAGCCCTGCCTGCAGTTCTGCCTGATCCAAGCTATGCTAAGAAGGGCAAGAGGAAAACACTGGGGAAGAAGGGGGGAAAAAAAAAAAAAAAAAAGCACAAGAATTGTGTACAAGTTAAGATAGGAATAAGAGGATTATTCAAAACAGATGCATGTATTTTCAGATCTGTAGAAGTGAAGGAAGATAAAGCAGTTTTCTGTACACAGTATTTTTATTTTTTTAATATCATTTGCAATTATATTCCTGGTACACCATTTAAAAAATAGACCCTAAGCATGAATCCAACTGGGAATCTGCCAAGAAAATTGGAGAGAGAAGAAAAAAACACCATGGCTTGAATTAAGGACATTGTAGAAAACAAAGTTTGCATTTGACTTCATTTCTGTTGGCAAATAAGTGCAAAACAGGATTTTTGCATGAATCATCTGAAGATAATTTTAGTTTTCTTCCTCCAAAGCTGCTTCCTTTAGGCAAAGAGCTCATCTGTGCCATTACTATAAATTATCATAATGATTTAAAATCCAGTCATTTGTAATCAATCTAAATCACTAATATAGGTCATTTATTCAATAGCTCCCTTAAGTAACTGAAGCTTTAGCACCAAGAACTGCCTTTAGTAGCCAAACCTACAAAACATGCCAAAGGGACCTAGAACAAATCCCTGACAAAACATAACAGCATTGTTTAGTCTCACCTGCTGGTATCACTCCAAGAGGGACTGGTGCTCTGACAGGTGCCGATATGAAGTCTGTGCCCTTTCCAGCATCTATCTGGGCTTTAAGTAGCAGACCATGAGCAACTTCACTGACAAATCCATCTCCACCAACACAAACTACCCTATTAAAAAACAAAAACACTTCACAGTTCAAAATAAACCATTCCATAATTGAGCAAACCAGCAAAAGGCAGCTAAAGCACCACGTCAATGCAATGATACTTCAAGCAGCTGAAATCCATTCTTTCTTTAGGAACAGTTAAAGCCTTACTGTCAGATCAGTGCATATCAACTAACAAGATATAAGCATCCTTATTTCTGCTTCCCTCTGAGTAGGAATAACTATACTTATCTTCTAACTCATACCTCACCTTATAGCACCAGAGCCACAGAACCAAGCAGGGGAGGACTCCAGCACAAGCCCAAGCACTTCAGAGGAAAAGCTCTCCAAATCTTTTAATATTGACTACCATAAGCATTCCACTGGTTTTTAATTGCCATTATAATAACAACTAACCAAATATTAAACTGAAAATACTTGAAAACAGCTAATCCCACACACTATGCAGACAGTGGAGGGATTTAGGAAGGTATAAAATCCTCATACCAGCAATCCTTTGAATGAAGGTACTTAATCACTGCTTCTGGAGCATGTAATTAAACTCCCACCTGCTGTGGCTATAGGGAAGAATGTATTTGTCTATAAAGGCTATGTTACAGCAAGTGTCCATCGTTGACGTCATTTTCGGTTCTGTTTATTTATTTTAGGTAAATATGAACATGGTTCTCCAAATAAACATGTTTGAAAGTTGAAGATTTTTAAGGTACACATTCTACAGAACAAAAAATGGTAATATTACACCCCATATATTTACAATATAGGTAAGTCAGGTTTATTGTAGGAGGTGCTTATTTAAACTGTTCTATCATACATTCATATGAATGCAGTTGTGAAACTATGTCCAAAAATTCAACCAGATAAAAACAGTACACTTTTTAAAAAATATATTCATGATATTAATAAGCGCTTAAATTAAATCCTCCATCTCTTCAGTTCCTGTCATTATTTTCTTTCTACACTTAATTTTTAAATTGGCAGGAATGTTTCTCCCTCTGAGCTAAACAATTTTCACACAAAAAAAAAAAAATCAAAAAGGAAAAAAATAAAGGAAAAAAAAGAAACATTTGGATTCTGTTATCTTACTGTGTGTAATCAGGAGTCAGATTTTTACTTCATTTTTTATTTAGTTTGACATAATCATAGAATCCTTAGAGTTGGAAAGGATCTTCAAAGGCTATCTAGTCCAACTCCCCTGCAATGAACAGGGACATATACAGCTCGATCAGGTTACTCAGAGCCTGGGCCAGTCTGGTCTTGAAAGTCTCCAGGGATGGGGCATCCACCACATCTCTGGGCAACCTGTGCCAGTGCCTAGGCTTGAAAATTTCTGCCACAGGAAAAAAAAAAAAAAAAAGTAATCATTGGAGTGTGATAAACCTGGAGGGACTTAAATGCAGATTCTAAATATTAGCACTACTGAAAAGAGACAAATATTCTTCTGATTTGGGATCTGTATTGTTGTTATAAACAAAGGATCAAAAACAAACAAATAAACAGAAAACCAACCAGAAAGCCAGAAAGAAATGTAGCTAAATTTATTTTTTTAATTCATGTTAGTTCTCAACAGTTTGGCCAGAAAAAGATAGCATCAGACACCAGGGATTTCATATCTAATCAGCAAGAACCTGTTATGCATAAGGAATGAAAAGCCTTGAGCAAACAGATTTGACTAAGACCATGAAGAAGGCTTCTTAGAGGAAAAAAACATCTGTCTAACCATCAGACACAAGTTTCTCAGTCATCTGTTCCCTGAAGTCTGACCAACTCTAGCTACTCTAAATAAAATCCACAGTCATGTAAGCTCCTGACTGGGGAAGAAATACTTGCATATACCTTTCACATTTGTTACTGCATAAACAAGAGAATGCAGCTTAGAGCCAGTTTGCATTTGCAGTGCACTCGCTCTCTAACCATGGCTTGGCCTCAAGGCAGGGAAAAAGCACACAGCCAACTTGGGTAATTTCTGGTGTGGGTAAGAAAGACAAAAGAGGATACAAAAAGAGGATACAAAAAGAGGTGAAGTCACACATAAGATGCTTGACATACACCCATGATGTTGCAGAACAGCATGGGAGCTGGAGAAATCAGGAAAAATAAATGAAACAGAACACAGTCGAGACCAGCTCTGACAAAGAATTAAAGCACTGCAGTATTGCTTACAACAAGCACCCAAGATACAAATATGCGGGACTAACACCCTGCTGGAGGTAGAAAGCTTCCAAATTACTTCATGTGCTGTTTAACATGTAAGGAATCATAACTCTTTTTGAGAGAAATTCAAGATCATAAATTGCACTTCATTATACTGCTTGCTTACTCTAATAAATAAAACAGCA
Organism: Chrysolophus pictus; assembly: GCA_037305975.1. Lineage (NCBI taxonomy): Eukaryota > Metazoa > Chordata > Aves > Galliformes > Phasianidae > Chrysolophus > Chrysolophus pictus. The sequence continues at coordinate 23,327,554 of CM074582.1, forward strand.
TCGTGTCTTTGAGGTACAGAAGTGCTGTTCTTCTATTTTATAAACAGGCAACCAAGCGACAATGTAGCTGACTTGAATAAAACTGAACAGGAAGCAAAGGCAAAACTGGAGAGACTGGAGTCCACCAAATAACAAGCAATACTGCTCAATAGCTGGGTAAAACTTAAAGGAAAGAGCAAACAGACATCACGTAGCTGGCTGCTAAAATTGCTAAAAAGGTGGAAGGAATTACCCTTACCATTAATCCTCCCCAAAACCAAACCATTACCATTTAGAAAGGACAGGGATCTGTTCAAATCAGGCATCCTTGCATTGTACTATTTTTTTCCAGCTTTTTCTGTTCTATTTCCTTTTGTACCTGGCTACTAGAAAGAAGCCTTACAGAAGCACTCCAGTGACTTCACCCAATGTTCAAAGATGACAGCATAAGAAAGCTTTATGTTTATTTATCATTATTTATGAATTAAAATACATGCCTGTTGACAGTTAAGTAATAAAAAATGAAGCATCTAAAGAGAATTGATTTTCTCAGTCTGAACATATATAACAAACAGAGTAACTCATAAAATACCTCTTGGCAGACTTTGGATGGAATACAAATAAAAACTAGTGTTACAAGGTTTATTAATGTTCACAGCCACTAACTGACTCACCCGTCAAATGCTTGGAGTTCACATTCTTTAAGTACTGACAGAGCATGTCCTTCATATTCAGTTACTGTGGAAAACAACATTACTCAGTTTTCAGAAGACTGGATAAATTGGGTTTTTTTTCCCACTTCTAGCATAAGAAACACACATTAATTCAGTTCAGAACATATTTTTGATCATTAAATACATTACAATTATGAGAAGGTAAGTTGTGCAATTACACTAGTTAAAGGGCAAGACATCAAAACTCAGCTGGCATCAGGCACGTGGCTATTCAACGTATTAAAATTCAGAGAATTAGAGAAGGTGTTTGTTGCATCAAAATGGAACTTGTAGCATTGGTACAGTTGGTAACCTTCAGGAAAATGTAAGCATATCCTCAGTTAAGACTGAATTATTTCCATATCAATCACCTTTAATTGCCTTTGTATGCAAATTGCTAAATGAAAAATATCAGGAGTTACACACAGAAATATGAAATCAAGCCAAATACCAGTGACAACAGAATATAACACACAGAGGAAGGTGGCACAAGCATGCACCAGAGTTCATAGCCTCTGGAGGAAATGAATCTGTCAGTCTACATTGATGTCTCTGTGTTTGCTGATACCCTACATTGTACCGTAAATGCCAGTGAAGACAGGATAAACTGGCATACTACAGATGGCACGAAGCATCATAACTACATTTAGCATTTTCTAGGCCAGCTTTGCCAGAAGAGACAGCCCAGCTGCACCCACCCATCAAAGATTTTTGCTGACTGACATGACACTTGCAGATGGATTTTTTGTGTAAGAATGTGCATCATTATATGCAAAATTACATTAATCTTTTATGCTTGTCTGTCCCTAGTGCTAGCATAGTTCGAAGCCTTTCTCCAGTGTTTCTAAATACTGTTAAAATTATTAGTCTTGGTGTCTAAAACAATCATCCTGTATCTGTACATGTTATAGCATACTATTTCTGCAGACTACTTAAATGCTGCATAAAAACGTTGAAAACACTCCTCTGTCTCTACACAGTGTGCATGTATACAGTGAGTATAACTCATTCTTTAAAAACCAATAATAATAATAAATAATTTTTAAAAAGTGATAAAATCTCTACACTATGCACTAAAAACTGTCTATCAGCATACAACTTTCAAGTTTAAAAACAAAAACAAATGGACACTTTATTCTATTATTAAGTGACAGTGAAAAATAAGCCCTGGCAGAGTTGATTGTGTAGGAATTAAAAACACTGAACAGCAACACCAAGAGCCAACTACCAAAATATGAGATGGGATGAATAGTTCTGCCTTCTAGCACTTCATTGTCCAAATTTGTTGTTACTGCTTTGTGGATGTTGTTCTAAGTAACCTTTCAGTCTTATATTGTCTATGTACTGCAAATCACTTCAGAGACTCAAACTTAACATTTTCTTACAATAAATTTTAGACTTTGAATCAGTGTACGTATAAAGACTAAAAGTAAAAACGATCTTCAGTATAAAAATTGTACAGAAGCTTTCAATTCGTAACACCCTAAACGTGTATTTATTGCCCACCGAGTTGTTTTGTTTTTTAAGATGGCACCAGTGAATACAACTTTCACTCAGCCCCCTTTTCCATTTGTTTTCTTCTTTCCTTTGCTTTTTTTTCCTTAATACTTAGTTGATAATTATTTAATTCTTTACCAGTATTTAAGACTCTAATGCAGTTTTCTCCTTTTGCCTGTAGGAGGAGCGTTAGGCAGCTAATAAGCACTTTAGCACTTGGTTATTGCCAAAATAGCTCTATTTTAAAGGATAAGCAATTTCACATTTATCTGGCTAACAACAGCAGTTTTTCAGAATTTAAATCAAAATAATCAAAATAAATTTTCAACTGTTTCTATTCAATTAGGAAAAATGCTTTGAAAATCAAAAAGAATGATATTCACAGCTTGTATTAAATTATGTGAATTAATCTATAAAACTTGATTCAAATTTGGCTTATTAGTTCAGCTTTAGGATTTCAGCCAAAAACGTAATTTCATACAAGTTAATGATAATGCTGCCTTTAGCAGAGTTTAACAAATGAGGTTACCTTCACAGTAAAAATAAACAATAACCAGTAGTATGGAAAAATTCCAAAGGGTAATTTTATTTCAATAATTGCTTAAAATGAAGTAGTAGCAAATTTAACGATATGACATAGGCGCCTCTTATCACTATGGAGTTGTAACAGAAAATTCTATTTCACAGTTCACTTGATTTTCTTTTAAAATGTGACCTAAATAATTTAAAAACATGTAGAAAAAGATTATAAAATCAGCAAGATGCATCTCATACAAACACTTATCACATCATTGTATTATTATATTATTTTATTAGCATACCTAAATCAGATTTGTTCTGAGTGCTTTTTGGCCTGTAACTTGAGCTGGCCATGATTTCACAAAACGTTTAGGCAATGACTGCAGGTTAAACAGTGTCTTTCAGCTGGAACTGATCATTTTGCAGACTAATTACAACAAACACAAGAAAAAAAGGCTTTTTGGGATTAAAACATCTTGCACAAGAGTTCACACCTCACATGGATATGAAATCCATAACTAAAGAACAGCAACGTATTAGAGGGAGTTATAATGCTATGAATACAATATTATTTGCATTGGATAATACTCATACCATTTCTTGTAAACTTGGATGTCTGGGAGGACCAAATCTGATGCAGCAAAAGTTTTGGTCACTTCACAGAAGGGAGCAGAAGCAATGAGATCATTAGAATTTTACTGCTTTAAGAAAATCTGCTCAGTTCCTTACAGGAAGCCAATGAAATAGAACAGCCAAAGAGCAAATTCAGTGAAAGACATAAGGACATAAAGCATAACCCTGGCACAATTTGGAGCTTTAAATCCAAACCTGATATTGGAGACCCACCTTCCAGTGTCAAGCAGAAGGCAGCATCACTATAACATTAAACTTTTACCTTTGTGTTCTCCAGACAGCCAGCTGTGCCTGGTGAGAACTGCCCTTGTCATGCCAGAACTTAATCACTTAGTCTTCCAGGTCATCCCTCAAATTCAGTCAGAACCCAGAGATAATGTGCTCTTCCCATTAGCCTCTCTTGTGTGATGTCCAATTAATAGATGTTCTCAGAAGAGAGGTAATATTTAAGGGCACATTTATCAGAACACAGGAGGAAATATTATCAAATGTATGCAGGACTGTCAGACATTAAATGCTTGTTTCCTTTTATTCAACATTTGGCCTAGAAGTACAGAAGTAATATTACTGGTATTGATGACTATAGGAGAAAAACTGTTCAATGAAGAATAGAAATACTAAAACACTTTTGATGACAAAATAGATTGCATTGTATTAATTAAAATTCCAAATGCACTACTTGCAGGCAGAACCAGTAAGGATTCAAACTGTCTTGCAAGCTTAGGTAGTAGCTTCACAAATGTTTAAACTATGCTTCTGAGGCAGCTTACCTGTGACATCAGTTTTTATATCAGCAAGTTTAAAAAGCGGTGACACTTGTTCATAATAAATATGAGTGGCTTCTCTTTTGTGGCTGCTTGGATTAACAAATACTTTCAAGGATTTGGGCCTATTTTGAAACCCTAAAAAGAAAACACAAAACATTTATCATCACACACCGTCCAGCTATTGCTACAGCTTAAATGAATTTTTAATACTAGAATAAATACAGTACTTCAACACAATAATTATAGTATTAAAAAGTCTCCATTTCTTCTGAATATGTGCTATTTGTCTCAAAATTACAGTACTGATTACTTTTTTATGTAAAGTTAATAACAGTGGAAATGCATCACAATTGTCGAAACATTGTAGAATGAGAAGGAAAAAAAGTATAAGTCATAGCTTAATTAAACCTGGATACAGGAGCAGAATGAGTGGGCAGAAGTTATAGGGTAGGGTAACAAAAAGAAGTATCAAAATATATTCTTTTTGGAATTCCATGTGAAACAATACCAGCAGGCATGACAATAAGATCTATCAAAACTGGCAGCACAATTCAATACTGTTGCTTTCTGGGATTGCAAATCAAAAAATGCATCTTGAAAAGCAAGAAGAGATGTCAAGCAATAGATAATCTGGTAATATCCATCCAGAATCTAGGAATTCTGCTTTTCTGGTTTTTTGTTGTTGTTGTTGTTTTAAGTTACATTTAGGTCTTCAAATAACTGTGGACAGAAAATGCTGAAAAACACAACTTTGCAAACAACACTCAATCCTGCACATTGAGCCAATGAAATGTTTTTGAGAAGTAACTTTATTACCTGCAATGTGCTTTTTTGCTGAATAGTAAATAATTCATATTCAATACGTAATAAAAAAAATAGTAACACCATTTTTTCAATTCTTTTCTATGATCCCAAAAGCTGCCCTGATTCAGTTGATTTGTTGCTAAAAGCAAGTGGTGGCATCCAGTATGTTGTTTTTTGGTCATTATTTGAAATACACGAGCGGAACAATTTTGTGTTCAATTAATTCACTTGTAAATTCTCAATTTCCATTTAGCATCAGGTTAAATTATCACTTTCTCAGACAAATAAAAGCTAGAAGATCTGATAAGCATGCCGCTTTCAACATTCAGAAAGAACATCAGCAGTAGTCCTCAATGCCAAAAGGAGCCAAAAGTAAAAAAGAACAAATTTTCCTGCTGCATATAGAGTATGACTTTATTTTTTACAGTCATATGAACCTTAAAATCATTGGCTGGGATTTCCTGAAGCTGTTTCCCTTTTATTATACTGAATAGGAATGATTTCTCTGAGAAATTATAGATAAATACTGTTTTAGAATCAAAGGGAAAGTACTACTATAAGACTATAAAATTCCTATTCTTTGACTCATTTAAACACATCAAGGAATGTAGAGATGAAAATGAACACTTTTACTAACCACAAGCCAGATAATCTTAGAAGATTTCTTGAAGATACTGAAGGATATCTACCAGGGCAGTGTAGTCCTGATGCATCCTTAATGCCTGAATACCCTGGATGTCTTCAGTCAGAGGCCTTAGCACATTCACAAAGAAGCACGTTCTTGGGAGGCATGTCATGTCATGTGTATGAAATAAAACAGCCCTTAAGTAGAGACAGGTTCCCCCTTCGTGCCAACTTACATAGTATATTAAACACTTTGAACTCTAAGCATTTGTTGACACTACTCACTGGTGTTTAACTTGAAGTCACTGGCCTGCTTTATTTCTTTCTATCCAAGAAATACAAAAATCCACAATAAAAAAAATGGTAAAGCAGGAAATTCTCAAGCTTACTAGTCACGGGAACTTCCTTCTCTTTTTCTCTCTCTATTAGCAAAAGACACACAGATGATTTAGAAGCAAGGCAACAAACTTTTTTCTCCTATAAACAGTATGCTGATGAGTTTGCTGTTATGCACCACAATTGATAGCTTAGAAAAATCCTATGAAGAAAAAAAAAAAAAATCTTTAAATGCCTGCTTATGGGTTCTTACACAAATCACTTTGAGAATATGGAACAGTATCTAAATTTACTGTATCACCAAAAGAGTAGAGAAAAGGGACACGAGTAAATAAGGTGTATTCCGAAGGCTCTTGATAGTAGACCAATACTGTGCTCATTCCTTTTTCATTTCACAAATGACGTTTGAGAAGAGAGATGGTACAAGTATCCCAAATGAATGGCTGATCAGGACAAAAATTATTAGCTATCATTCCCAGTGTGCAACGGACGTGTTATAAATCAAGCAACTGGGCTTAATAAAAGAAAATCCAATAACAGTCAAAGATGAAATTTTCACACAATTATAGAGTGAAACTTCTTTAAAAAAGGAGTTTTAAATAATTATCATCTTTTAATTTTCTTTAAACAACATTGTGAATGAATTGATCTTATTTACTACCGCCTGCAACTGCTTTCAGTCTGTCAGCCTTTTGGTGCTGTCCTAACTGGTGTTCTGTTATTGTTTTCTGTAGCTGCTCCATTTGAAATGAACCAGCAGCCTAAAGCAGGAAGGCCAACTGTTCCTCCAGTACTAACAAATGTGCTAATATGCACTAGTTTAAACTTGATCTATCAAGTGAATCAGTGAACCATGAAGGGTGGTAGGTCAATCAGGGTGTTCTGAAAACAAAGGCTCGGAGGGCAGCAGAGACGCTATGCTCAGACATACATCTGTGCTGCTTTCCATTCCTAGTTTTATGGAAATGGGTTTATGTTACAAAAGTTAAGGGTCTGGAATCATGTCGTTATTACATGCATTTATAAATACTTTATACACCAGTAAGAATATTATACATGAGGAAAATTAATAATATGAAACAGATTTGTTAATGTAACTATGGAGACACCACTGTTAATATTAACTAAGCAAAGTTAATGTTTAACATTAATGGTTTAATTAAAACTTCATGCATGAAGTTTCAGCCCTGTATATCAAATCCCAGTGTGAGAGAGATGCTACAAAATAGTACATAAAAATAAAATGCACTTTATGCATTTTTTGCTTCTTCAACGCTTATTTTTAACAGTATTTATTGCCTTATATTTACAGAGCTTTTAAGCGAAACTTTTTCAAATTAACTGCTAGTGAGAATAAGTCTCATCACATTTGAAAAAAATTCAAAAAAGGAAAATGAGTAAGCATTGCTAATTATCCATTTTCTTCCATTTCCAGTGCCATCTTAACCCTTTAAGTAGCTCTGGGTATTTGCATGTGGAGAGGATTCAAAATTAATCAGTGAATCCCACTTACAGCATGCCTGCAGCCCACACTCATAAGCCCAATACAGGAAGATGTAAAGAGGAAATTTCTGCGAGTCAGCATACAACAGGTCTGACATAAGACCAGCTCCACATTAGGAATGGTCTATGCAGTGACTTGGGATTTTCCAGAAGCCTAAGCTCCATAGGTGTGTGTTTCGATTTGGCAGCAGTCATTTCACATCAATTTAACAAATATGCAAATACAGGTCATAGTTTTTTTGAATGCTGTATCATTGAGCAAGCTCTTAATGTCCCACAGGAGAAACAGCACTGTTATGTATAAAATCAGCATTCATTTAAAAGTGAGAAGATGGTAGCACGTGCTTGTTACTGTTGCACACGTGCATAGAAAGCTGTAACAGACATTGAACCTGCACTGAAAACAACTACAGAGTATGCATGCTCACCTATGGGATGACAGGCTTCATGAAAGATCAGAGACTAGACAGACTTTAAATTGAAGTTCTTAGAAGAGAAGTTGAAAGCAGACAAGATTTCTCATTATAAAGAGCACAAGAGAAGTAAACATACAAGAAACATTCACATCAAACACATAGTAAAAAGGAAATTGTGTACACTGTATTTTAAAAAAGACAAAACAAATAAACAAAAAAGATTTCACTAGAACAGACCTCCACATAAAAACTAATCCCTGATACGCTTGCAACTGCTGTTGTTTAATAAATGAACAACACTTAAAAATCCAAAAAAGAGTAACTTAAACAAGTAGAAATGTATGTCGTTTCAGTTGCTGGAGACATACCCTTCAGTAATATTTAACCATGTGACAAATGCATATTTACTGACAGCCATATTCAAGCATACAGACACAACGTTGACAAATCACCTCCTTCAATTTGCTCTGGCCTCAAAGCAGTAAAAATCATCCAAGAATGTAAGTCAATAGTTAATGAAAACTTTCTTCCAATATGAAACGTAACAACAACAAAAAATTATTTTGGAAGGGTATAATTTTATTTTTTTCCTGCAGTCTATAAGTAAACAAAAAAGAGCCATTTTGAGTTCATTAGTGAAGATGTCCTAAGATGTCCTCAGCACTGTTACAAAAACAAGCTATGGAAAAAAATAGGAAAACTTATCACCGTTTCTAGCAGAGATATATTAATGTACCTTTTGCAGTTTTAATTACCAAACAATCAGCAGAACTTAACCACACTTTATACTTTTAGTCCAAAACTGTATCCCACTGGAGCCTTCCAGCCAATGTTTGGTGTATTTTAAATAAAAAGATTTTTTTTCCTGAATTATATTATTAGTATACCACCATTGTTTGAATAACTGATAATGTCTCTGCCACTCAGTATAGAAATGATGCTGTCAATTTGCTGATTTTCTGCATAGAAATACAGTTTAAATACTTACTCAGTCTTCAATAACCAACACTATATAAAACCACTTCTACTATAACTACAGAATTTGCAACAATAAACAGTTTAGTAAATGTTGCGGGGGTTGCGTTTGGTTATTTCCCCCCACACACTGAGTCCTGATTACTCCTGAAGCAAAAAGAAAGGAGAAAACGTACTGATTAAACACCAAGCAAAATCTGCACGAGGTTTAACTTCTGGAGAAAGACCGAAGCTGAAGGAAGAACCAGAGACAGCAACATTGCACAGAACGCTTTTTTCAGGTTCAGGCGGCTTCCAGTTACAAAGCTATGAAACAGAGGCTGCACCTCGAAGTCAAGGCAACCTGAGCAAGAGATATGCTGCTTTTTTTTTCTGTGAACATATGGTATCACTGCTCCTGATGGATGGAGGGTAATCTGGGAACAAAACAGACATTTGCTTCTTATGCAAATGTCTTGCTTTTATGGGTAGCTGGAGATCTGCAAGAATCCTGGCACTTCCGCAGATTTCAATATTTAGTGATAAGGCCTTTCAAAAGGAGCAAAGGAAAGTATGTTATTAATACACAATTTTGTTTGGAAAATCCAAAGCATGTTGTAAGCAAACAGTACGCACACTTAAAGCACATTATTTTACTTTCTCTGATATCTGTTTTTGACAAAGTAACTTTAATAGAAGTACACTATAATTCAGCATTGGCAGTGCCACAACAAACATTACAGAGATGTAAGATTTTAATGTTCTAATCTGCCTCAGTATGAACAATTCAGCTAGAGTTTTAACAGTCTATTATAAGATAGGTTGTTTTTCTTCCATAATAAAAAAATTCATTTGCTGTGGTCAGTAAGCAGAAACATTTTGAAGATAAATTAAAGTTTGGTTTGTGTTTTTCTGTTTCATTTTAATTACAAGTGCACTATACTATGTGTCTTTCCAAAACTGAAGGTCTTAAATTACAGTGAAAGGGTTTGGCTTGTTTTTTGCTTTGTGTTGTTTCCACCACACGCATATCCCCTAAACAGTGAATATTTCTTTAACTTGAATCAGTTTCCATGAAAAATACAACTATCAGGGGTTAATAAAGCATCCTGAAAATATTATTAGCTCAGGCAAAATCAGAAAGATAGTTCTAAAATAAAGAATTGCCTCTTATCAGTAGCCAATGTCAATACACTTTGTACCAAATTATACAACAAGAGTCCTACAGAGTCTTAAGAGCACTTCCACCAGTGAATTTATGAAGGAGAAAAGCCTGTCCCGTTAGCCTATAAGAATCTGCAGATCTCAAGTGGAAGCTCTTAAACAAGCTCTGGGCAGCCTCTGAAGAGTCCAGAATACAATCAGCTACTCGCTTGCAGTGCTTGAATACTTCTAAGTAATAGCATCAGATGCAAAAGCAGCATCTTTTTCTACAGATGCATTAGTCATCATCACTTTCTTCATCTGGGCACTTCACTATGTGGAATGTCAGTAGTAAACATTTTCCAACAACTTTCATGTGTTTGTGTTTTAATTTCCACAGACAAAACAGTTTCTCTAAGCTTCATTAAACCTTATGCTTTACTGATAGAAACAAGTGTGAAGTAATATTAACTCGGATTAAGTGCTTACCATTCAAAATTTCCTTTAGACATCTAAACCATGAATGACAATGGTCTTCACTGAAGTTATTCAAGTGGATAGCACAGTCTGTTAGTTTATTTTCTTCTTTATGCAAGCATTTAAAGATAGTGATACCCAACAAAGTACCACCTTTCTTCTGTCCAACAAAACGGCGACGTTTCACTTTTACTGAAAAGACATCCTTCATTTCAATAATCTCCTCTTTCACCTGTAAAGTTGTACTGGAATCACCTGAAGAGAAGAAAAAAAATGTTATGAGTTGAATAAGAGTAAATATCTTAAAAAAGCATATAACAGCAACAACAACAAAAACTGTTATGGCTTCATCACTAGATCCAACTGTTCACAGAATCATGGAATCATTTGAGTCAGAAAAGACCCTTGTAGGTCTTCAGGTCATCTACATCTATAGCTAGATCAGGATGCTCAGAGCGCTGTATAGTCTGACCTGAATGTTTCCAGAGATGGGGCATTCACCACCTCTCTGAGCAACCTGTTCCAGTTCCTCATCACCCACAGTGTAAAACACTTTTATTCTTATATTCAATCTAAATTTCCCCTCTTTCAGTATGAAACCATTTTCTCTTGCCCTATCACAACAGACCCCGATAAAGAGTCCATCCCTTTCTTTCTTGTAGCCCCCCTTTAGACACTGAAAGGCAACTTTTAGGTCTCCCCAGAACTTTGTCTTCTCCAGGCTACTACATCTGCTGGTCTTATTTTGGTCTTGTATTTTGCCAACTCTCTATTACTTAGGTTAGATATTCTGCTACACAAATAGCAAAAAAAAAAAAAAAGAGCTATTGCTTACAAATATTTGTATTATAGCTTTTTGCTATACAAATAGCAAAAAGAGTCTTTTGATATTAAAAGCACTAACTAAAATTCTAGACTCTAAAAAAAAAAAAAAAAAAACCAGTTATAATCTCCCCCCTCTCTGCCTTTGCTACTATTGTTACATTCACAGGGCTAATTCTTCATTCTCTTCTCCTGAATCAGAACTCTCAGAGATCAAAAATGCTCTATGACACAAGCTGACTATATAAACATAGCTGATTAATTATATATGCTTTTTTCCCCATTAATACAACTGCTATTCTTGGGGTTTAAGCCAGAGCAAGATCAGAAAACAGTTGAGCAAAACCAGAAAAATAAACCAAAAAGCACATCACCCAACTTGTCTTTCATTTTCAAGTTATGAATATGATTCAGAGGACAAGTGGAAGAAAGTCTCAAAAACTCCTCCAACAGTTCAAGGCTCTTAGCCTCAAGCAGAGCTTCTTCAGGCTGGAGCATAAAATGAGAATTCTGGGGCTGTCATACACAAAGGTCTTTGGCTGCTGACGCTGCCATGCAATTACAATAGTTGCAAATGTCCTTTTGAGTTCTACTAAACAAGCTACCGTGGTACAAACTTTTCCTGCTTCCTTAAGCTACAAAACATTTCAATCTTCAGAATCAACCTAAATCAAATACACAGCTTGAAAGAAAAAAAAAAAAAAAGACATAATTCCTGTAGGAGATGGATATTCTGGGCAGGAAAAGAAAAGATCCTCTACTATCTACGCAACTACAGCAGATGCAATGTGTCATAGACTAACAAAGAAAGGTCACCTTGCAGCCCAAGGCAAGAGTAACTAGAAACCAGACATCTTTTCCAAACATTGCAGTAGCTCAAATGGGTTATTAATGAAAAAGCTACAGGGCATGGTGTGTGATGAATACCACGCACTGAGAGAAAGCTCAGGGCAAGGTGCGAAACCCTGTCGTGGTACCCTTCCTGGAGACATGAGCACTATGAGACTGCAAAATCAGGCACTGCCTTCCTCAATACACCACACTGAGCTGAGGGCCTCAGCAAGTCCGACTTTTTTCGAGCAGAAAAAGTCTGCGTCAACACCTGCAAGGCTCTGATACAGCATTTGTCAGCACCACTGACAGTGACCACATTTCCATTGGAGCCCCAGGGCAGCATCCAACAGGTCCAAAGGATGAGTTGATAGCACGAAGGAACCTTAACACTTAAATAGCTCTACATCTGACACCTCAGTTTTTACATCTGACACCTCAGTTTACATTGCTCCTCTAAAACATTTGGGAGTAAATAGCCTATGTAGACCTTAAATGAAGTACTTCTTAGAAATACCCTGAATTCCTTACGTTGAACAATATATATGTTTAAGTATAGTTTAATATGCATATTTAGTATCTGTCTTAACTTTTAAAATAGTGTTTTTCAAGAGGGGTCTGCTCTTCTTCCAGAAAGACTGGTGCTTTCAGGCACAAATTCCAATGAAAATTCCAGTACACACTCAACAATTTAGGAAATTTCATAAACAAGGACACACAGAAAATAATGACAACTGTCCTGCAGCAGCAACAAAGCCACAGCATTTATTCACTCAGACCAATATAAATATTTTACTTTTTTTAATATCTTAAGTCAAATAACATTTTCGATTAACTATTAGCTTTGCTGAGATATCAGAAATTCTGTTACACTGACATTATACATACAAATAATAAATGGATTGCAAAGTCTAGTCTATTTGTCCTGCACAGAACAAGTAAAATAAGTGCCTGCTAAAATACTTTCTGCTATGAGTTCCCATAAAATAACAGTCATAAGTCAGTAAGTCTCGTCTTCTCATGCTATTTCAGCCAGAACTTTTACTTGCTTTTAAGTCTTCTTCTCCCTCCATATTTGTCAGTCTTGTGTTGCTTAGATGCACATTAAAACTTTAGATAACCAAATAATGCACTCATACCAGACAGCACTGCACTTCCAAAAACAGCATTTGACTCCAGCTGTTTTACTGTAACATACTTTCAAACACAGCTTAGAGAAGTATATAAACTATAGGAACGCTGAAATATACAAAAGCATAATCCTCAAATTTTAAGTTGCAGAGAAAATACCAAACGAGCTGGTAGGATCAGGACAGCCAATTTTTACTGAGATTGGAAAGAACTCTGCATACAAGGCCTTAGGAACATCTTACAATGTTTTTAATCTTCTATTTTTACTGAAAATAAGATAATTTCTAATACAGTAAAATCCTATAAAACAATTCAGGTGAAAATTTAAGTCAAGCTATATTTATAAAATATCTCTAATGTGTAATAACAAAAAAATTACTTTAAAAATAAAGTTTGTATTGGATTAGACACTTTTTAAACTTCATCAAATCAGTTTGTTAGCATCACGTTGGTTACTGGTAGCTTTTTCAGGACATCAACTGTCCTCTCACATTACTTAGAAAGATATTGGGTACCATCTGTTCTTGCAAAAGATTTAAGTATACATCTATTAGATATCATGCTATTTATTTAATTCAGTACCCACTTCCCATTGTTGTATCTTCTGAAAAAAAGAAGTCAATTTAATTACAAGGAATAAAGATAATCTCTTCTACCAGGCTGCCCTGTCATCATGAGAGCTGAGAGGGAACCTGTACAAAGTAGGTTACAGGCGTTAGGAAGACTAAAACTAGAAGTACTTAACATTTAACAAAGAACTAACAAAAACAGAATATATGGTACTTAAAAAAAAATTACTATAAGCCAAGAGCTTGTCTAAATCAATCTCAGCACATCTGTCTGATGTAGAGCGTAAACAGGATTAGAGTTGGATTTATCTGCTTGACGCTAATTGTACTCACAGTTTCTGCACATGTCCACTTTTTTTTTTTTTCCCCCAAATACAGCATGAAAAGAAAGCCTGCCTGATATATGAATTTCTAGGAAGTTTTATGCCTCTATTTATCCTATCACTGATTTTAAAAAAATGAGACTATCCTACAAATGAGACTATCTTCCTGTTTACAATAATCTAATCTCCTATTTAATAAAAAGATGTCTAAATACACCATAATAAGCTAAATCAAAGGGTGAGATATTGATGCACTCAAATACAGTTTAATTGTAAATTGTAAATAATTTTAATTCATTGAGAGAGTCAAATTAAGCTTTAAAAAAAAATTCTCACATTTACAGCAAAATTGATCAAAATACACTCAAGAAAAAACAGTTTGACAGAAAATAGAACAGCTTGCAGAAGTGCGTTATTAAGATATAAACACTTCAACAATAAAATGTTTATTGCACTGTTATCTTACAATAGAGGCCCAACATCTAGAAGAGGTGATTAGATCTGAGGACCTAATTCCTATAACAGATATCTGGAGTACATTAAAAAGAGAAATACACACGCAAGGTGGGTGTGTGGTTCAAGTACAAGATTTGGAAATAAGGAAAAAATGGGTTGTGCTTCCTTGTTCATGAATTCTTCCTATGACCTTTAGAAAGCCATTTCCCCACCTAACTATATTTTACAGATAAACTGATTGAACATTTTGTCCCGTGGTGCTTTGAAACTTTGCTTCGTTAATAGTTCATTGCTATATCTGAGCACAATATAAAAACAAAATATTTAATTAGAAATAAAAACCATCAAGAAAATACCAAAGAAAATTCAGTAAACAACAGTAGTTACTGTAGATCTTACGCAGCATGAACACTATTTTCAAAATGACCATTCCAGATATACAATAAGATATAATGGAAAAGAAAATACATAGAATGAAAAATGAAATCTATCTGGACAACGTGTTTACAAATTCAGGCTTAGCAGT
Source organism: Chrysolophus pictus (assembly GCA_037305975.1). Lineage (NCBI taxonomy): Eukaryota > Metazoa > Chordata > Aves > Galliformes > Phasianidae > Chrysolophus > Chrysolophus pictus. Next base: position 23,342,577 of record CM074582.1, read on the forward strand.
ATTTACTTAGATATAATAATGTTAAATAATGTCTAACAAATGCATACAGGAAAGCAACTACTAACTTAAGCCTATTTTTCCCCTTAGAATGTGCAGTGGAAGTGGCATGCCACTGCTTCATGAAACCACTCCAGAGTTTTCAGCTGCAACACCGATTAAGAAGGATCAGTAAAGAAAACTACAATGGAGCAAGTATGATCATCCTTGCCAAAAAAGCTGAGAAGTGCCATATAGCTCATGTCAGACTACTAGTTAGTTAAACACTCTAAACATAAGACAGAAAAGCTATTTTCAGAACATTTGAACATTCAAGTGCTTTCTATTTCAGAAAGACAGATCAGGCAACACCTTGGGAAAAAAACTGATGCAATGCTTCTTACTCTCTCCCATAATCAAAGAAAGAAAACTTCACTGCTTGGCCAGAATAATGATCAATGAATTGGAGAAAGGGTGAGAGAAGGCACAGGCTTCAAAGGAGTTTGTGTTGTTTTGTTCTGTTTTTCTTTTGAAGACCACCTTTACTCTACTGCCCTCCTTTTAAATGATGTTATAAAAGATGTATAACTCAGCCAAGACCCTACTCTAGAAAAATGTTTTTCAGGCTGTTTGTAATGATCTCCTAGGGATTGGTGAGAAGTCCAGGAAATACTACAAAGTACAGAAGAGATGCATCTCCATTCCTCCAGAGCCAGAAAATAGGGTGCAAACACTACCATCATATTTTCATGCCACTATTTACTGGCAGCAACAGCTGTAATCCTTCAGGGCAGAAAATTGAGCTTAAAAGCATCTGACAGGAATATAACCAATTTTCATTCTCCTTTAAAGAATCTGAGGGTGAAGTGATGTATTTTGCCAAGCCAATGCTACACCTTGCTGTTTATCTCTCTTCCAGTACAGGCAACTATCACATCCGTGTAGTCCAGTCCTTTCCTTTGTGTTGTGTCTGGCACTTGGCAAAATCAAGCTGAATTAATTCAATTCTCTGAAGTAGCGCAGTCCACAGACTTTATTTTTTTAATGGCTTAGTCTTCTCGCAAGCTGGTTAATACAGTCAGTCAAACACAAGTCCTACAAAACCAGGGATGGTTTAGAGTGGTAAGGAAATACGCAGAGGAGAAAAAAGCAGAACTGGAACTGCCATCAGCAAAAAGTCAGCACGGCTTGACCAAGATGCTGTGCATGTTCACTTCAAATTGTTTAATTCCTCAAAGATCATGCAAGGACAGACAATGAGAGTCTGCATTAATTTTTTAGAATTCTATTTACATATTTTTAATTTTAAATATATGTGTGTGTGTGTATATATGACTCATAGAATAAAGCTCCACTTTATAAGCCTGTAATAGCACATTAATTTAGTTTTGTCGGATAAGAAATTATGAACTATTTTAGTATAGCAGCAAAAGGCACCATGACAATTATTCACTATTCCTGCTTAGTGAAGCCATCTCAAAAGAAGGAAAAACATCTGAAATGGGGGTTACTAGTGGGTTTGCTCACTTCTTTAGAATTGTTTGTTTAGTTGTCCAGAAGTACATTCCTCTGTACAAGTATAATGGTCCTATAAATAAAAAGATTAGAAAGGAATATTATTTTCATAAGGAATTAGCATAGTCAAATCAAATGTGTTTCAGTCTCTACTTATAAGAGTCCCTCCCATGGTATTACAGTGCAATCAGTTTAATATGAAACAGTCCAAGCAGAGGCCAGAATCCCAACCTCCTTTCCTTGACTCAAAGTTTTACTGGTTAGTTGCTTTTTCTGGCCTTTCATCCTCCCCTCTCTTCTCTATCCACATTCCTAATTTCTCTTTTCACAAGACTGATTGACAAATGGTTGATTCCAATCCCTGTTTCTGCACCACATCTTTTTAAACACTATTTTTTTTTTTAATTATTTTTTTAATAATTTTTTAATACTCCTCATCAAACCTAGTGGGCTTTGCTGCACTGTCACAGCAACTATAGGAGTTGTTTTTTCAGGAGACATTTGGTACCATCCTTGGTATCCCGTGCTGGAAGCACACTCAAGGACTTAGAACGTAGGTAACTTTCATTATGCCTTTAATAGAACAGCAATAAACAAATATCTAATAAAACAAACAAAATAATATGAAACTGCCTAACTCTAGTTTAGCCAAGACAAGAGTCAAAAAACAAAGCTTGAAAGTAGCAGAGGGAACACAGAGACTAAATCAAACAGCGGTTTAATTAATCTCAGACCGTGAGGCCAGAGTTTAGTTCAGCTCAGAGGACATCTCTGCTGGATCTGTCTTCCTTTTGGAGATGAGCCAGGCCTGGGAACACCCCCTCTAAGCCTGATCAAGCCTCAGGAGTGACAAAGCATGTAGCAACCCAGGTTGCTGTTTGTATAGCTACTTGAATTAAAGCTCTTCACAGAAAACTGCAGTTAAGGCTCAGCACAAGACCTTAATACTGTTCCAAACGAGACGACCCTCATAAAAGAAGAGTTTCTCCAACAGAGAACTTGAAGGAGATGAAAAATAACCCCAAAGGAGAAGATCTGCTAGGTTGTCCAAAAAGAAGAAAGGCAGAGAGTGATCCCAAACCTAATGCACTTCAGAGGAAGTATGAAAGTCTTTGCTTTTGTAATAGTTACATTTTCTCATTAACATCACATTAAGAAAGAGGTCACTGAAAATAAATTTAATACAGAAAGCTCTACATTTTATATTCAGAGTATGGCTCAAATACTGCCTAATTTCATAATGTGATTGGAAAAACAGCAACTTTTTTTTTTTTTTTTTTACAAAGTGCCTGAACCTGCAGGACCTTTTCTGTAAGTAGGAGTTATGGCAAACATCCATGCAACAACAGTGGAACAAACATCATCGGTTTTCACCCTTTTGTAAAGCCTTGGCAGACGCAGCCATCAGACCAACAGCACCACTATCATATGAAGGAATTAGTTTAAAAAGTCTGATTCTGAAATAAAAGAGTGAGATCTAACAATGATGCGATTTGATACAATGGGTTAGCAGAGTTGAGAAGTACTAGAGAAACTCCAACAAGGAAATAGGAGCTCCATTTTGCACTCCTTTGAAGAATCACACACGCAAGTTTGTATCTACTAATTTATGTCACAATCAAGACGATTACTTCTGTTGTTTTAGGGAGTAATGGGGAAAAAAAAAATTGCCTCTTACATCCACATGACATCACGACCAAGTCTGATCAATTACACGTTAATAATCAGTTCTACTTGGACTCTTATCACCAAGGGATTTACTTCAATCTCAAATACAGATTTATAGAACATCAAATACTGATAAAGATCAGCGTCTCATGTTCAGGAATATCAATATGCCTCAAACATTCAAATTTTGTTTTTTTTTCTGGAAAGATTTTCAAAGCCAACATTTTCCTCTAGGGGAAAAAAAAAAAAAAAAAAAAAAAAAGAATTGACGCATTCCATTCTATAGAGAGCAATTATCTTCCATAAGCTATTGGTATTTCATGCATATTGGCATTCACGCATTTAGGTATTGAAGCACAGCTATCAGCTACTAATTAAGCTTCATCCATGAACTTCTCATCGACTAACAGTTACATGTTTGGTTTCAAACTCATCTCTCCTATGTTTCTAGGAGCTTTCTTCATAAACTCACAACGTTTGTGCCTGCCTGCCCTTCCCATGCTTGCCCAAGGGTAGGACATGGCAGCAGCACCACCAGAATCCTCTGACAAGAACAAAAGCTTTCCCTCACCACCAGTACATTTCAGCTCACTTGCCACACAGGAATAGGAAGAATGTAAGACTACACCACTTTGCCTGCAGGGATGAATGAATCCCATTTGTTCATGTACACCACACTTAATAGACGTAAAAGAAAAACAGGAAAAAAGAGAATTTTGTTAGATTATCTTTATAATAAACATTTTCCCCTTGCTTTTAATTAAACTGTTCATATTTCTCTTGTGAACTTTGCAAAATATTTTTGGCATATTAAAAATATATATTTTATACAACGTGGCATGAATGTGACAAAAAATAATTGCTTAGAACACAATGTAAAATTTAAGGTATAGTCAACTATCCAGTCTACAATTGAGACTTTCGCACAAAGAAGAAAGCTGCTAGAGTACTGCATTGTGAAAGCCTTCTGGTATTACAACTATAGTTAGTATAGGGAATTGGCTACACTTACAGTGATGCATAATCCTGTGACTGAGAAAATTATGTTCTCAGACTTTCATCAATTTTGTTTGTAGCTTAACACTATGGCAAAGCTCTCACGAAAGATTTGATACCAATATGATGTGACACAAGTGAACCAAACCTTAATTTCACTCACAGTAAGAAATCACAGGATTAAGTAACACTGTGCAGTCTTTCAGAAAAGTTTATTGCTTCCAGATGGATGCAAGTTTCCTTTCAGCACTGATTGTATCTTCTGTACACAGGGTGCCAATGTTGCTATAAATATGGACAAAATGCAGTTATAAAGATAAATTATTAAAATATTGACATAAACAGGCTTATACAATACCACCTCTTTCCACAAAGTAAGGACAGCCCCGTTAGAGTTACGCACTTATCACAAATGTTCAATATTACAACATGTATGCCCATTTCAGAAATTATAGTCCATATCTGAACAACAAATTTACAAGGTATCCATAAAATGACTTCTAATTCAAACTGCATGCTCTTTGCCCCATGTTGTGTAGTGCCATGTGTTTCTCTGCATGGTGCACGCAACCAAGATGTCCACCTGTGCCCATGTATCTGTGCTGCAAGCTAAGTATATGCTTATTCCATTTAGCAGCAAAACTGTTGAATATACTGCAGTACACTTCTGTTGAAATTAAAAGTAAAACTGTAAATAATAAATTCATTTAAGGTAATTAAATTTCAAACCACACACACAAGATACTGAAAAGTAGATCAACGGCTCTACAGCAAAGTGATTTAATAAAAATAATTGTGGGGAATATCTGATCTTTGAATGTAGATATAATGCTACATTCTAAAATAATATGAAAGTTACTCTGTTACTTTTAATTCTTTCAATATTTTACGTTATATATCTCAGGAATTAGAAGACTATTGGTAACAAGTCATTTAAAACATTTCAAATTATCACAAGATGTTCAAAATTTTTAAAGATCTCCATCTTTTTTTAGATCTGTGCAATAAGAACTGCATAAATTTGAATAAATTAATGCATTTTAAATAATATGCACATTACAAAAAAAATGCTCTCTGAATAAAATTTTAGCATTAAGTATCATGAAATTCAAAATTAACTACCACTATAAAAATAACTTGTACACCAAACTGGATTACTATACTAAGTTACACTCAGAAATGTGTGTGTTTCCTGACAGGCATACCGAGTGCTTAAAAACAGAGACTCTAACCAAAAAGCACAACTGCCAAAAACATGCACAAAACAAACAAAAATAACACTTTCCAAGACTGAAGCTTCACATCTTTGCAAGTACTAATAGCCTCAAAAAGAAAAAAAGGAGACTCTCAGTGCTTTGTTTTTAAGCAGATTCTTTGATATTTCCATTTACTCCTCCTAACATCAGATTGTAACTGTAACAACATACAACATTTATATATTAATTCCTTATTGCCATCACTGAAGGCAACTGGTAGCTACCAGTTGTGAACTTAGAGACATTTCCATGGTCTTCTGAAGATACCTGGGGAGACAAGTAACAATCACACAAAGAATCACATAGACACAGCTGGGACAATGAGGAAAAATGAAGAATACCAAGAAGTACCAGGATCAAGGAAAAAGGCCATTGAGCAACATGTCAAAATACCCAACTTCAGATGAGTTTTCACTGTTACAGAGATGCACGTCAGATGACAAAAATACTCCTTAAACTTCTGAATTACTTATTCTACCAAAATGTTAAACGCTAGCAGTATATCAACTGGTCACAAATCTAAAGGGATCATCACTGTGAGATTCAAATGCAGACCCTGGCAATTTTACTCATAGTGTGCACATCCTGCATACTGTTGCAGAACCAGAGGGAGATTCATATTCAGAGTACCCATACAGCAGCTAACAAATACAACTTCAAACTGGATTCAGCAGCAGCAGCTTAAGTTATTTTCACATCACTTCAGAAATAAGTCAACTGGCTACCTCCATCATTAAAACTATTCTATAGCCTTTTCAACAGCCTGTGACTAAGAAAATTCAAGTAACCATATTTTTGACAAGATCTTATGTTATATATTACAATAAATGTAACTTACATCTGTCCTCTTTGCAGAAAGCCTAATTAAAGCCAAGTGAAGGGTATCTTAGAGTCATTAAAGCTCTTCCTACAGAAAGCCATCAGAACTGTTTCAAAACTCATTAAGTAGGTTCAGCCTAAGAAGCAGCATACCAAGAGAAGAACAACATGTCTACAGTTGAAAACATTAAACACTGAACAACAAACCAGAGAAAAAATAATCCAGAAAAATTTTCAACGTCACTTATTCATCTCCCTCTTTTAAAATCAACAAAGTGGTCATTAATAAAGACAGGAAAAAAGTTTACAGTCCAAAATGGTTGACACAGAACAAAAGTCTACATAGTGGACATAAGCACCTTGCAAATGGGAGGCTAGGCAAACACTGAAGTTCAATTTCTACCGAGAAAACTTGTCTAGCAGTGCAAATACAGGTAGAGTTACAGGCTAGTAATGTTACAGAAAATAGCATTTAAGTATAAATTAGCTGCTTTCTGGTACATAAGACCAGCAACATCAGCTCAGACCAAGAGTCCATCTGCCCCAGTATCCTGTGTCAAACCACAGCCATAAGCAGATGCTAAGAGAAGAAAAGGAATAAAGCATTTATTCTATTTTCCCCTAATGCTTTTCCACAGCCCACCTGTCTTCATTTGGGATACACTGAACTGTCTGGTGTCTCGGTATGTAACAGCCCTCAGATGAGCCCTTCGGTCTCCATATGAATCCACAAAATCTTTTAGCATAAATCATATCCCTAGCAATAAGTTTCACAGTTCTGTTACCCACTGTATCCTTTTGTTTTGAGCCTGGTCCTTCTTATTTGGTACAACTTACTTATTATGTTGAAAGATAGAAAGCTATGGCCATCTGTTCCTTCCTTGCCCCATCTCAACCATCTCTCTTTCAGATTATAGAGTAATAATCCTTAACATAACAATCTTTACAACTGTTTAAGTGATAGATGACATTTTCCACTGAATAAACTTATGATTACACACACTAGGAATGGCCTAGTGACAGCTCCTGATCTTGATCCCAAGCTGATGACATTCAAAGACCAACACATTATATCGCAGTTAATTGTATTGACTCTTGCTTCACTGTCACGTCTGTAAAACAGACATATCTCTGAAATTGCACTGTAGGACAGAATCAACATCTAAATGCTTTTCCACTTCTATTTTAACAGTCCCCAGACATACAAATTCAATGCCTCTGCTTTTCTATGTATATCCCATGCTAATTTTTCCCTCTTCTATCCTCTTTCCCAACCACATTGTTGATAATAAGGCATTATGAAGTTTTCAAGCAGCCTTCATACCACTTATTAGAAAACAAACAGTAGAAGCAAAACCAACCAACCAAAAAAAAAAAAGAAAAAAAAAGAAAAAAAAAGAAATATATTTAAAGACAACTTTCTTTCTACTGTAGGTTTCATTAGTCTGCTCCTACACACAAACTAATACTGTTCAACTGTTAGACTTGCAAATGTAACAAGCAGTATCTGCTTTAAGCAAGATAAGCCAGCATATATGTATAGATCATCCTCAACTCAGAATTGATTTTCTGTGTGTATGTTCCACAAGCAATCTTACAAAGCACATAAGACCTAAGGATAAAACTTAAAAACACCACCTGTTTGTTTCCAAATGCAAGTGCAAATAAAATGTATTTTTGTTCCATTTTTATTTGTACTGCAATAAAACAAAGAAAAAACCAAACAAACAGAAGAAAGAGAAAAACCAATAAACATTTATCAGGTACTCTTCGCCTTTGTTTATTAATCTTTTCTAGAACATTTGTAGTTGTTAGTCTTCATCCAACACAGATCTATGACCAAAAAAGGAGCTGGAGATCTTCCCAGCCTTGTTTAAACAGCATGTCACAGAAAACTGATGATCAATCATTACATTTCATGTGAAATACTCATAACCCTTCTATTTCCTCTAATAAAAATAATACATCTATTCTAAATGTTTTCCTGATTATCATAACATGTTGACATATTTGGGCTTACCCTGAAACATGCTAACAACAGAAATTGCTGCACAGCAAGTCTGTTCAAAGTTTGAATTCCATATGAGTTATCATTGTCTTCGGCCATCTTTCTGTCAGTGCTGTGATAATTCTGATTCCTGTCTGTGAGGTGCAACCAGGGAGAGGTGATTAGACAAGACAGAGCAGGCTCTGGAGAAGCCCAGTCCCACTCAGCCCTGGCTATTCGTGGCATAGCTCGGCAAGCTGGGACATCCCAAGAGGCCCAGTGACTGCACTGGGCCAGAGAGAGGACCCAAGCAGGAGCCATCTATAAAACACTCAACAGCTAACCAAGCAAATGTCCTTTTTGCACATAAAACACCAGGCAATTAACTGGAATTTTCTCCTATTTACTTTCAGTAATTTACAAGAACTGTCACCTAAGTTAAATGAAATTAGCTTTTCCTTAAAAACCCTTTTCCTACATTACTTAGAGAATGCTTCACTTATTCCATTTTTGCTATACTAAACAATACAGAAAAATATAAATACAAAGACAATTTTTGAACATCTTTCAAATCAGGGGTTTTAATGTAGTAATGAGCATTTAGCCATTCCAATTCAGTATCTGCAAAAGAGCACTATATTTAGTCATCAGTATTTACCACTGTTACCCTTTGCACGAACATTTGTATGTGAAATCTTGTTTTTCCAAGACTGCCTGCACCGTGTAAAGGCCTGTTTCCAGGATACGTATAATTGTGCAGCACATAACATCTGTTGCTTTGCATTTTCTGAGCTTTGCAAAGCATACTTTCCTACACTCACTTGAGTGTATGAACTGACAGAAGAGATATATGGTCACAGTACAAACAAACCAAAGCTACGGCAACTATTCCGTGCTGAAAAGCATCTCAGTAACTCCCATCTTGTACTGCCTGCATAGGCAGAAGTCAGGAAAATCAGTTTAGTACTGAATCCTACCCATGAACTGACCACTTGCTTAGAACTGCTCCACACAAGGAAGAAACAGCCACAAGCTAGATAAGAGAACTGCACGGTAAACTGAGTTACTGTGCTCCTTTAGTCAGAGATTTAGTACCTCCTGACCTCTACAAGGAAATGAGAGGTCATGCTGAGGAAGATGCACCAGATCTCACACGTAAGAAGTGTCTTCCAGCAGATCCCTTTACAGAAAGGCTACCACACATCATAGATCATAGGAAAATTCTGACCTACCATTTTCTAAACAGCTTTTCTCTCCCCCTCCTTTTTTTTTTTTTTTTTTTTGTTAAAAAAAAAACCCACATATTTCTCTGTGTCTGGTAAAACTGGCAGACCCTTCTAACACGGGAAAAACAGATAATGGACCTGGAAAACAATCTTTAACATTTCTACATTATCTTGGGATCATTTGATCTATTATGGCCTTTGAGTATCAATTCTACCAAGAGCGGAAAAAAAAAAAAAAAAGAAAAAGAAATACAACTTAAAATATTCTACAAACTCTGGTTTGCAACTAGTTTGCAAAACTTCCAGATTAAGAATGGCTTGATGTATATTCTTGGTTTTGCAACTGAAGGGCTTGATCTCTAATGCTCATAATATAGCATTCAGTGTTTGGCATTCACAATACACCCTACATTGAAAGATCTGTCAACATTCAGCTAGAATGACAAATACAAAACACAAGAAAAAAATACAAGCACCTACCTATGAAAAAATAAACTAAAGATTTTCTTCAGTCTATTGATTCTTCTCTAAATAAGAACAGAACTGCTGGCAATTCTAGCACCACAAGACATCCAGGATTGTATAGAACTTGTTTCTTTACTACACTTAGGTTTATTGGGTTTTGTTGATCACTCCACAAGGACATACAATAGGAAAACAGCCATTTTAAGAAGTTACATGTTCTTATCAGTAGGAGCAATGCATTTTTATTCTGCACACTTCGAATGTAAGAAAACACAATAGGCTTTTAGTTTCAAGCAAGAAAGATACAACTGTATTTTAAATACATTTAACTTTTTTCCTCCAGAAGCTTTGCCATTAAAAAATATGAAGTAAATTACTTTCAGCTTCATAATCACCTTCAGAATTAACACATTGCTGAATAAAAAGGTGGGAGATGACACTTCATGTCAATACACAAAGCAAAAAGAAATAAGAAGCCTAGTTATTCTTTCAAAATACTGTCTCACATGTTTAAACATGTTTAAAACCATGAAAAGTATTACATGAAAGCAAATACTATCTCTATACAAATATACATCCTTTGTTGGATGCAAAATAACCTACCACTTTTCCAGATAACACAAGGTCAGCATGCTGGTTTTTCCTGCAGAGGGCCACAGTCAAACAGTTTGATAATAAAAGCTGAAGTCCCACAAAAACATTTTCTGTTCTCCAGCAGAGAGCACAAATTGAAAACACCAATGCTTTCAAACCTTTATTACAGTCTACATAAAACTCAGCTCCTCGGCTACTTCCACATGTGAAAGCTCATTACACAGCATGGCTACTCACCCAAGAGGAAGAACTTCCAACAGCCTAACAAACCCTTTTGGTTGCATCTACAGGGTCGCGACTTCAGTGCCAGCTGCAGTGGCACAACATAGCTTGCAACATCACGCAGTCGGCCTCACTTGCAGATGTGATCCTTAACTGTAACCACTGTCCAGAGGATAAGCTGTGCTTCACTCAACAGGGAAAGGATTCCTAAAGCACGAGAGAGGAGTTCTAAAACCTCTTCCCTGGTGAAATAGTTTGAGACACCATCCTAAACTGACCAACTCACCAAACTTATTTCAAGCTGACAGGAAATTTTAATAATAATAATAACAATAGTAATGAAATTGTATTTTAAATGGTTGATTTATCAACTTTACAGTTATGTGCAGCTCTGTAACATGTCAGAATATATCGAAATCCAATTAACTCAAAAACCAGACAGTTTATGACTGTGATACAGAAATCAATTCAGAAAAAGATCTCAGTATAATGCAATCCTATAGGAGGCCCAGTAGTAAATGACGAAAAGGTTGAATTTTGAAAGGAAAGAGCAGATACCACCACAAAACTAGCAGATGTTCCTAAAGGATCATCTGTACAAAAACACAAGCATATGTGAGAGAAATCCAACACTATCGTGAAATCAGTTGCTGTCTAACATAATAGCAGTTCCTTATGGCAATATGGTGCTACATGTATCAGATATTCAACACATTATGGCTTTTTGTCTGCACATACTGTTACAACAGAAGTCGTAAGAACTAAGACCACTGATTTCCTTGAAAGGCAAACATAAACTCCATGATCTACTAATGTTAAGGTACAGAGACGAGCCAATTCTTTAGGTTTACGTTCTCAGATCTTCAGTCACTTAGGCTGCTTCATTCATTGTCTGAGAAGGATACAAATATTTTTAGAGTACTACCTGCACTGACATAGAAATTTACCTCTAAGAACAGCGCTTAATACAATTAGATACACCTAAATGAAACACCAAAGAAAAAGAGGCACTTTGTATCCAGTACCAATTTCTTTGTGCTTTTTGTTTGTTGGTTTTGGTTTGGTGGTTTTTTTTTTTTTTTTTTTTTGGTATAAAATCAACAACCACCACTCATTACCTGCTATTCTTGTTAAAGACATGTAACAAATATGTATATGTAGCAAATAAATGCAATTAGATATATATATATAGTATAAAAAAAAGTCTACAATGAATGAAAAATTGTTTTCCTAAGTTTTGTTTATTTTGACTCCAACAAGAGCAGACAACAGACTTCTTTTTACTTCTGTTTTGTCACTGTAAAATACAGACAGAAATGTCTTCATCTCTCTTGTCAAAATACAAAATAAGAGAACGCAACAGAGCATCACATTCTGAGCTCTAGCCCATCTGTCACCGCAAGCAGTCACAACCCCCGAGGCCAGGTGCCACGGATTTACAGCAGCAGAAGACCCCACCAGGCAGCAGGATCCCCACCGCTGCCCCACGCAGGTGCTACGCAGCCCCACCCTGCACACACCGAGGAGAGAAACAGCTGCAGGCAAAGCGAGCAGGCAGCAGCCTTGGGGCCCAAGTGGGCACGCTGTTTATTCATCAGATTCTGTATTTATTTCCTGCAGACATTATTAAAAAGAAAAAAAAAAAAGAACAAATGAATGAAAGAGAAAGAAAAGGTTTAAGGCATCTTTTCTAAAGTTCTGTAACTTCTTGGACGTTTACTGAGCACTGCTTCTAAATGTAAGGGACTGAAAGAGCAGCCACAACCACAGGCAAACTTGAGTACCTTTATCAGAGATAACAGATAACTGCTAACAAGAGAGTGAGCGCCACGTGAAAACCAAGATATGCCAGCAACACCTGACACAATGGAAATGATGCAAAGGAGTGTAGCAGAAGGATACAAACTGGGGGATGATATGTAAAACAACAACCATGAAAACATTACAGCAGCATCTAGAATATGAACAAGGCAGACAAAACGGTGCTTCTCAAAGGCTGAAGAACAGGACAATTCTGAAACTGGGGTATGAGAAAATAAATTTGGTGGCACACTTTTCTTAATGGTCCTAAAAGAACTGTAATTACCAATGAAGAAGGGATGCTTGTCCATGCTAGTGCAATAGGGTATCGAAGATTGGTGAATATATGATTTTTTTTTTTTTTTTTTAACATATACAACATACTTTCAAATTCTTTCCATCACAGGCTGCAGCCACTGCCCTTTGATGGCCAGGCAGGCAGGGCCAGTGCGGAAAGTCAACACTGCTTTATCTCCAGAAAGTGCATGGCAAAGCTGCATTATTGCTTAGCACAACAGGAGAACAAAAACATTAACCTCAGCACCTTTAAGGAAGTCAAAAACTTGCCATTTTGTAGGCTACCAGAACTTTAAGGTAACAAAGCAAACAATATCACCAACAAATACTTTTACATTAAAATGTAAACGCCATGAACTGCAGAATTCTATTATTTCAAACTCAAGTCACACTGAAGTGCAAGTCATCAACATATGTTTTAACATGCATGTAAGCTCACACACATAAAGATACTTTGCAAGACTTGGTATAGAAAGCTATTTCCTGGACAAAGATTTTACTACCCGCTCTCTCTTTTTGGATATAGAGAAATAAAATACTTTAAAAAGCCACTACTGGATGCTGTGTGCATGTTGATCCCTTTCGACAGATGCAGGGAGGTGCACAAACACGTGAAGTATGAGAAAAACACCAGAAAATGCAATGGAAGGAGTTCTGCACACAGCTAGCTGTGAACTCACCCACACTGAGAAAGACACACAGAATCAAGACATGATGTCTACAAGTCACCTGAAATAAATTCTCTTAAAAATAAATTCATTTACTCTTATTTTTTTCCCCTAAAAAAAATTGTACATTAACAAATTCCTTCACAATTTCATGCAACATTCACCCAAGAGATATACTTTATGGGCTTCTCAGAAAAAAAAAAAATTGATTAAGTCTCTTGCACATTTGGAAACCATGGGATTGTTTAAGACTGTATGATTTCTTCCTTCAATTCACACCTTAGAGTCATATATTCATATAGTACATGTACATCATGTTTTCACTAATTTTTAAATCTCTTCCTCAGAAATACTTTTCCTATTTGGACAATAAATAAAACACTTGGAGAAATTATGTTCTCTCCGCATCAGACATGGAATCAAAAGCTCCCAGTGTGACCAGCTCACTTCAGTGCTTCACAGCCAGTTCCCACTTCCATTATTCCTGACTGACCAACAGACTGACAGATGTCTTACTTTAGAGATCCCAAACAGACTATTGGTATCCATTTCACCCACATCTGTTCCTAAATAGCCTTGGCAGCAGGCCACTCTCCACTCAGAATTAATTTTAAGTCCTTTATCGCCGACTCTTTCACTGTTTCAATACATCTGTGATTTTTTCCTTATTGCTGCACTTGGATAGAATATTTATAATTTCAGATTTTAATGAACATCAACAAGATGATACTATGCATACTTAGCCTACACGCTGATCTTTTTTACTTCACTATAAAAGCATACTGTCAATAATATGTTAACCTCAGTATTACTCCAGAGCACTTTCTTGTCAGTCAATTAATTTAGAATATTTTGTTCTACTATTTATATTTTAAAAACAAGGTTTTATCTGACAGGTTTATTACCCAAATATTCAGCCCAGCCTACCTGCTGTCAGTCTGAGAGAATGAGTTCATACACTCTTCAGTCATGTGCACTAAACACACAGCAAACTACAGTTATAAAAAGGTTTTCACAATTACCAAAACCTCCTGGGCTTCTAATGCCAGTAAAAACAGACTCTGTGTTGGGCTTGTTCTATTTCCTATCTGATAGAAATCTGCTGAAAAACTGAAATTTTCAGTTTGGAAATTCCGTGGCAATCTTCAAAAAGATGCTGAAGGCTATAAGGAAATATCAGGATTAAAGTTCTCAGTCAAAGCCAAACAAACAATCCAACCAAACAACCTACGTTTTATTGGAGGAACAAAAAAAAAAGAAGGATGAACTGACATTATATGAACAGAAACTGTTCTAAAATATGAATAATTCCCACATCCACCACTCCTAATCCCCTGTATTTCATTAGCTCTTAAACTTTAGTCACAAAGAAAAATACTGCATCCTGAGCATCTCTTCTGGAAGGGTCCTCCATCATTCAGTTATGATTATTATTTTCTGAGAACTCCTAAAAATCACATAACGTTCAAATCTGCATTTCTGACAACCTTCTCTTCAGTGGCATTTTAAGCAGCATCCAGAAGGAGAAGCTCTTACAGTCTGGGGCTGGATTATTAATGTAGAAAGGGAAGACAATTTCAGTGAATGTTCCGGCAAAGGAAAGCCATATGGAAAGAAACTGGAGTAAAAACTAGTAATTAGTAACTGTGAACTGTGCTTTCATCACATCACCCGACACATTCTTAAAGCAAGCAACCTGACCCGTGTCAGGGCAGCAGGTTGTTGGAGCACAGGCTGAGCTCAGCACCCTGAGCTCAAATTGCAGCCTTGGGGCAAGGGGATGAGCCCCACTTTGCTTTGCCTGGTCCCAGCCTCAGACCCACACTCATTTGCATCACTCTTGTCCAAAGCTCTGTTAGTGCAGAAGGTACAGGAAACTCACAACAGACCATCACTTGGTAAGCTGAGGTAACAAAACTCCTCTGGAGACAGACGCTGCAGAAGGCAAAGGGAAAGTAAAGGAGGAATAGAGTTTGGTAATCACACACTGACCAAGAGCTCCACAGAAACAGTGCAGTGGTGCAGAACTATGCTTACATCAGGGTGTAGGTGACTGAGCCCAGCCAAAGCAGAGGCCGTATTAGGGACCTGAAGCTGCAACTTTGAACTGACTGAGCCAAGGCTGAGCAAGGTGCCTGACAATGGGAGCCACAGAGCTGCAGGTTACAAGCAAGGACGTCAGCAAGGCAGGAACAATTTGAGGAACTACTGAGGGAGGGAGGGAAAAGAGGAATTAGTGGCTACCTGGACCCTTCGGACTTGTCTGCCACAGAAAGGCTTTTTCCTAAAAGAGTTAGTACACGCAGGACCAAGCAAGAGACACCTAGCATCAGACCACCTAGCAAAGTGAGTTTCCTTGTTCGAGTCAGTGTTAAATGACATTGTGAAGCTTTTGGTTTGGAGAAAATATGCTTAAACAAAATCCCAGGGAAATAAACAATTCAGAGCAAGCTGTTCAGATAGTCTTTAACCATCTCCTGTGCCTGTTCACAGCTCGGCCCAAGTACTGCACTGCTGTTGCACTGTATGAGATAACCACAAGTATCTTCTGCAACCCCAGTGCACATCCACCACCAGTAATCCCTACTGGGACAGAAGAGAGTCAGAGAGAACAAGCATCCAAATTACAAATCCCTATTTGACCTCTGCAGTTACAGAAGTAAAGCTATTATGACCTCCAGTGCCCAAGCTGAAAGGAAAACCAGAACAGTCTGTATCTGTCCCTTCAAGGACAACAAGCCCAGACCAAAACCCTCAGCTCCCACTCAGCTCACCTGCCTATGCCAACAGGCATGTGCAGAGCCAGCCCAAAAGAAGGCATCACAGGGATTCTGCTGATTGCTCTTCAGGTAGACCACTGAGTTCCCATCACAGCACGACCAGAAGGGACTCAGAAAACTGATAGTTTTCCTTTCAAGATGCTTTCATTCTCAAAGAAAGCCCATGACAGTGCTGGAATTGTCTCAGATGGCATAGTAGTGAGCATCCCTAGTGACAGAAGAGCTGAAAATCCTTTTATCATCAATGTGCTGATGACATACGTGTTGTAAGCATCAATAGTTGACATTTAAGAATTTGGAAATCTTATAGTAAGAGCTCATAGACTCCCACAGACTTCAGAAAAGACAAAGCTGTCTTTTCCACTGAGGGTAATAAAGAAGCAGGGCAATGAGCGCTTCTCCAAAACAATATTCAGCATCTCAGTATGACATAGTGCAAAACTGAATTTTTAGAGATAGCTGAGTATCAGCATCGATTGAATACAGGTGCAGTGAGACCAAATCTTGATATAACTAACATCAACTTCTCAGTGCTGCCTTCCATAGGATTCCTGAAGTTCCATCATCTGCAACAGGCCTGACTTTAAACGCAGTGCACTTTAATATCTTGCACACTGAACTAAATAATTCATAACTGACACTTCAGACCACGTAAACAGAGACCTGCAGATAACCCCAGCCAGGGAGGAGGAGTGGCCTCAGCGCTGCCTTACCGAGACTCCCACCCCTGTGTAAAGCAGGGCCATGCTAACACCTGCACAGGTGTCACCAGAACTGCTGCTCTGCTGATCAGCAGGTACCGAAGTGTGAGCATAACGCTGCCGTGAGCCAGCACACCACGCTGGTTTGGCTGGAGGAGCTCTGGCGTCCCTGCAAGGTTACACCGAGCAGAGCGTAACTTCAGCTTTGGGCTGAGAGTGCATTCCTCTGCAGCAAGTTCCTTCCAAAGCAATACCACAACGAACACGGCGTGTGCACCTAGACAAGCCAGCCGTGCTGTAACAGCACCCAGCTGCGTGGTCAGAGAACCGCAGCCCTGGAGCACAGCCCTGACACGTCTTTCCTTAGCACCACGAGGTCACCTCAGTCCACAGGCACTTGGAAGAGTGCACGTGACGCTCTGAAACTGAGCTTAAGCTCTCCGAGTTTTTAGGAAGAAAAACAAACAAACAAAAAAGACTATTTGGATAAATTAGAGGAGCATGCCTTTTCTGCTCGGTTTTTGCACTTGACCCCATAAGCAGCGCATCTCGCAGCACGCTGCTGGATGGCAGAGCGGGGCTGGCCCCACCCCCAGCACAGCCCGAGCAGGTCCCGCCGCCTCACAACACCCCTCAGAGTTTGCACTTTCTGCACGAAGTCCGGCCCTTTCCGAAGGAGCAGCCCGGCCCGCAGGGCCCCTCGTAGCGCCGCTCCGCTCGCCGTATGCGGCAGCCCGATGCCGGGACCCCACCTCCCTGCCCGCAGCCCGGCCCGTCCCACCTGCGGGGCTCTCGGGCACGATGGGGCTCCAGCGCAGCCGTCGGGCGCTCAGCACCACGTCGCAGCTCCTCTTGCCGATCTCGAAGATGCCCCTGAGGAGCGGCTCCTCCTCTCCCGCCGGGGGTACGGCCGCCAGCGGGGCCACTCTGCGCCGCCGCTCCTCGGGCCGGTCCCGGCTGCGCGGGAGGAAGGCGCCCGCGGCGCCCAGCATGGCGGCACCGCCGCCCCTCAGCGCTCCCGCCGCGTCCCGGCGGCTGCCAGGGCAGCGCCCGCTCCGCCTCGCGGGCGGGGCCGCGGCCGCCGAGGGAGGGAGAGAGGGCGGGGGGAGGGAAGCGCGCCGTGGCTCGCGCGGGGCGCTTGGGCGCGCTGCCGCCGGCGGGTGGGGCGGCTGCGCTCGTGGGGAGGCCCGCTGAGGGCGGTCGCGTCAGCGCTCCTGAGGCGGCCCCAGCCTGGCGGGTGCTGCTGAGCCCGCAAGGGCTTAACGCGAAGGAAGACGACGAGGCTTTTTTAGTTCTGAGTTGTATAACTCCGTGGTGCCTTATTAACGCGTGGATACCATTAAACAGGTCGGTAATCTTGTTACTAAGACGTAGTGCTAGAGACGTGACGCTATGCAGCGGAAAGAAATAAAGCAGTAAAAAAAACCCACTGCCCTTTTTGAGCGACACGAGCTGCAGTTCCTTCGACTGTGTGTCAGAATATCCAAGTCTCTGTGAGCTTGGGTCTGTAGAAGGGAGCTGCTGTCAGAGATAGGCCAACTTCTCTGCCATCAAACGGGCTGGAAGTCTGTGAGGTAACTCAGGAGTTTGCGACTGTAAAGCTGCCTTCCTTTGTAGCTCCTTAAACACCTGCATCGAGTACTGATTACACAGCCAACAGAAACATTTAAAGACATTCAATCTCAGTACAAGGTCTCGATAGTTGTGTATCCCTATTATGTTGAGTATGCTCAGAATAGTTGCCAAGTGCACAACCTGTAAGTGCTGTTGAATTTGCACTGAGATGTTGATTTAGCTTTAATTGAGAAGCAGCCCTGGCAAATCTGCCCTTCTGAGCCACGATCACATGAAGCTCCAGGTTGCTTAAAGCTGTTAGCATCAATCGTCTTACTCCGACTATGTGTCAGTATTTATGTCCCTTAGATCTCCTCTGTTGGAATGTAAATACCTTGATTACAGAGTAATCAAGTAAGATGCAAATAATTTGAAATATGCAGATGGAAATTTCTTGCAAAATATATCTTCTCACCTAAAGATAACAGTGAGAAGGCAGGAAAAGTTACAAGCTAAAAAAAAAAAAAAAGCTTGTCCATTTACCTTTCTGATACAGCAGTAGATCAAACAATTAAACTTTGTCTAGTTTTGGACATCAGAGCTTTTGAACATGCTTTCATTCATTTCATTCTAAAGGAAAGGTAAATCTTTAATAAAAGAACAATTTAAAATGATTTAATCAATTGAGACAGTATATGCTTTATAATCCCCTACTATCATATGCTAGACTATCCCATCTACTTATCTATGTATTTTCACTAGATTATTCCTCACAAGATAAAGAAAAGGATGTGTTAACAGCTTTCACAGAAATATAAAATGTTTTCAGTGAAAGACTGCTACAGTTCCCAGACTTGCAATATTGTTCAATTAATGTCATTGGGAGTTCCAATACTCCATGTAATGACAATAAAAGAGTATTAAATTAGTAAGATATTAGTAAGATATTAGTTGCTAGTGGATTAAAACAAAACAGTAGAATTAAGGGAATTGCATGTTTCTTCCATGGTTTTCATCTCTGTATAGAAGTTTATGCATTCTTTGTATGCTACCAAAATCCTCAATCACCACAATCCATTGTCTGAGACAGACTTTCCCCTGGGAAAAAGAAATACTATTTAATGCAAATCTACTTGGTTTTGTTTGTTCTGGTGTTTTTTGTTGTTGTTGTTTTTTATATGTATATATACCACAAGTTTTCAGATGGTTACATTGAACTGGGAAAAAATGCCAAAGAATCATAGTCCAGCCTGATTTTTTTAACCATCTTGTATATCGCAAGCAGTACTTTCACACTTAGAGCTTCCTTGTCATTTCTTGTAAGAAGGTCTGTGTGTATTGATAATCCCATTAAAGGGCATCTAGAAGGACAGTGTTTTGTTACTCTTTATAAGTATTTGAACATCTTTGGAATATAAGTATTTAGTGTTTTCTGCACAGAGTAATTACCTTTGAATTTGATGCACATCCTTCAGATCCAGGGAGAAGAACCTTGTACAGAACAAGTACACCTTGTTCTTCAGCTGTGCTGTATAAAGACATACCTGTTGTGGTTTTATTTTCCCCCCACTGATAATTACAGGCAGGAGATGTATTTTTACAATACAGCAGGTGTAACATATCATAGAACTGAATCCACAGAACTGTTTTGTTCAGTATTTTAGTTTGAAAAGAAGTTTACTCTATTTTACCTTAGAGCCTATAGACCTGCCTCAGGAAGTGTCTTATTACTATTCATTTTTGTGATGAAGGCTCATGTAAGAGCAGTAAAGGACAAAAGGAGGAGAGCCCTGCATGAAGGGGAAACATGCCACTGTCAGGGCAACAGCCAGTTCCCCCCTGAGAAGACTCCAGGTGAGCACAGCAGGTCCCTCTCAGGCCACACATGGTACCTGGTGAAGCAGTCCAGGGCAGGTGCCAGCATCAGCCGGGAGGCTTAGCCACCAGGAAACCTGCAAAAACAACCAAAAAAAAAAACAGGGCTGAGGCCACACCACTGGTCTGGCTCCTCTTCTGTCAGAGCTGCAGCTACTAGAACCAGCATCTCACAGCTTCTCTGGAGTAGGGGAGGAAGGACCCCCAGGTTGAGCTTATATAGATCTCTGAGCCCTTGGGCAAGCTGCAGGTGGGGCTGGTCTGGGCTGTTAATGTTCCTCAGTGCCCTTAGCACCCTGGCAGCCAGAAACATGAAGGAGAGCATCAAGGGGCAGGAAGGGCAGGCTGTCCACAGGGTTACTGACAGTGACTACCAGTCAGGTAGGCTCCATGTCCCTCACAGCAAAGCCACCCGTAGGCAAGATTGGCCAAGGTTCCAAGTAGCTGGACCAGTCTGTGCAAAGAGTGTATCACCGGAAATAGAATCAGCATGTCAGGGCTGGTGACAGCAGCTGTTGTCATCAGCAGTCTGGCAGGCACCAGGGAGTCCGTGGTGACAGAGCAGGCCCCAGATGAAGGCAGTCTGTCAGGCTGCGGAGATCCTGCCTGGTGTTCCTCAGAGCTGAATCTCAGCAGACCAGAGGAGACCCTGAATGTCTGTGTGCTGGCCTTGGGGCCAGGCAGCTGAACTAAATGAAGGGAACATCCTCGGCCTTGACAAGAAGTAGCAGGGAACAAACAACTTCTCCTCAGCTGACACTGGCATTCCTCTCCGGACAGAGGAAGCCATCTCTGACTGTGCAGGTGCTAAGAAGCAGTGGGAATCTCAAAAATCTCTTCCAGGAAAACTTAATGAAGAAATAGGCTTTACAGCTCTCTGCAAGGAGCAGTGAGGGAGGGAAGCACAACTAATAATTACTGGAGGAGAATAACAAGATAAAGCAAGCTGTTGGAAAATAAATCCTTTCCCTCAAGGGAAGGAGTAGAAAAATTCGGTGAGGTGAATAGGTGAGAGATTAGAAGGCCAGGTTTTGATTCATGGATAATATGATGCTGCATTTGGGGTATGGATATTAAGGGAAGAGAGGATGCTGTGAGGAAGACACTCTTTGCTCACTCTGGAGGATTGGCCTGGACATTCCTGGAAGCTCTGTTTCACCAGCTGGATGAACAAATCTCTAGATTTTCTTCTGAATAAACATGAATTAGAAAGTTGGCAGCATCTCCTTGGTTTGTGTTTTTCTGGCTACTGTGTTCATGCAATAAAGGCTGGATGTGTAGTCAGTTATACTTCAGGTTTTCATTCCCAAATATTAGCTCTCATAAATGATTCTTCTTCTTGCATTCCTCCTATAGAAAAGAACCTATTAGAACTGTCAATATTAATTAATCTCTGTTGTTTCCTTGGCTTCAAATAAGAAATACTAAGCAGAATACCAAGCATTTTATGAATAAGGTCAAAAATTAATTAGTTTGCAGTAAAAAAAATAGTAGCGGTAGTCTGTAGAAGAGAGTACTGCTATTATTATATATGTCTGTATGCCCAAAAAGGAGAAAGAAAACATCCAAAAGGAAAAGGGGAAAAATATAAAATAAACATGAAGATAAGGAAGAGCAGATAAGGAAAACAAAGCCTGAAGTTGTAGAAGTGGTCAAGTAGGTTTGACAGAGATGATTGCCAAGAGAAAAACAAGAAGGACTGAAAAGGTCGAGCAGGAATAAGAAGAAATAGGAATGGAATATGAAGCTTAAGTCATTCCAAGAGTACTGGGAGCTGAAATCAATCTTAACAAAAATAATAATGTAATACTAATTTTAAAAGAAAAAAAAAAAAAAAAAAAAGAAAAAGGTCAAAGGAAAATGTGGTACTGGAAAGGAATATAATATAATGAGTTCACCAGAAGATATTTCATTCTTCCTTTCTATTAAGGTCAATATGCTGTCTTTTTAAGATAATGAGGTTCTAATATAAATCTTTTATTCTATTATCAACATAATGCTGGCAAATACCATAGACAGCAATTTATTCTATTTTATTTCACGCAAAATGCAATAACTGCAATCCAGACTACTACAGTCTAGGAAACTGAAAGCCAGGGCTGAAAGTCTATGTTTTACATACCCTGTAGGCAACCTAAATACTTTAGAGAACGCTTTAAGAGCATTGTCAGTTTTAATTTTGTATTGCATAGCTTCTGACAGTTTGTTAAATACATGTATGAATTATTTAAAAAACACTTATGTACATATTTAAGTAACAGTCTATTTGTAGATCTTCATCTCTCTGCTTCAATACGTAATCACATGCTGTTTTTCAAGTCTTTATGTAATAAGGGATTTAGAGCTAAGGAATGACTGCAGAGCATTTATAATTTCTAAAATAACTACTATAAAATCTGTCTTGGTGAATAAAAGCGAAGGCCAATTTCTGCATATTTTCCCTGATATTTCACCAAGCAGGCTTTGATTTCTGTGAGTTCTTCCTGAACAGTAATGAGTGAGAAATGAGAAATTAATTATTTTAAATAATATATATAAACAAGAAAAGGAGCATTTAGCTCTGTAATTTCAAAAACTATTTGATGAGGTTCTTTGCACAGAATACTGTATTTTTAGTAACCTTTTATGAGGTGTTATATGTGTTATATTTTAATATGTGTTGGAATGTGTTATATTTTAATATGTCAAAAGCTATCGTTCAGGTCACGATGAATCCAACTTTGATCAGTTACAATGCTGAAATAAGTGCAGTGATTTTTACTGTTACAGATGATAGAAAAGGTTTGTTTTACTTGCTCTTAAGACCTAGTTTAGAATAATTTGTATTAATACCTATTACCTGTTCTTTTTGATATTACTTTATTAACATTCTGGAACAATAACTCCTGGAGAAATTAATACTCTGATTTCCTCTGGCATTTCAGGGCCCTTGGCTCTCCTCAAAGCTCCAACTCTTCTCCACTCCTGGAGCCCTCCTGAAAGCACTGGCCCAGAGCCTGACGACATTCAGCCCCATCTTTTATTCAAGGTAGGTAAAACCCGAGGTTTCTGCCTCTTGGGCAATTTGTGGACATGAGTTCTTATGGCTGGAGCCTCAGCCATGTCATGGGTGGTGGTGGGTCAGAACCTCCAGGTCTTAGCCTTTTCCTGCAGAAACCAAGCAGGGCAGATCTGCCGGTTGGACTGTTGTTGCTCACGCACTCTTCTCATAAAGATTGCACCAGTGTCTTCTCAAGCATACACCCACAGCAGAACAATTTCTGCCATCAGAGAAATATGGTGTAAAGGAGAAGGGAAAGACCACTGGTCCCAAAGAGCAATAAAAATAGCATTCTAGGCCTCTGTTGGATTACCCAGTATGTGTGTGAGGATGACTCAACCCCTCGGTTTCCTTCGCATGAGGAAGTTAGATAATCCCACTATAGCCTTAGTTAATTAGCGATACGTTCACAGGAGAGGGATGGTATGAGTAATTCTTTCCTTTGAAAGAGACCTTGATAGACCTTCCCAAGGGAGTCACGAGCAGACATCTCAGGACTTAGCCTTATACTAACAGTAAAAAAAAAAAACAACTAAATATCATGGAGACAGCAGGAGCAGCACTGAAGGAAAAAAAACAGAAACAAAATAACAACCAAACAACTCTGGTATATTATAGGTAAAAAAAAAACTAAACTAATGGTAGTAACAAAACTCACAAGTGATTTTCAAAATGGAGCCTCTAGTTACCAAAATGCCTAATTAATTTCCTTATTAAATTGCTCATAACATTAAAATGTTATTAAGGATAGCAGTAGCAAATACCCAAGAAAGCCTAGGTGGATCTTTTAAGTAAATTGCATTGGCTAGAGGAGTTGGATTTAGTTATTAATTGGGGAAAAAAAGAAAAAGGTAATTGAAAAGGTTCCTTGTGGTTTGGAAATGCCTTCCAAATATTCATTAAACATTTAAGCGACTAAATTTGCAGAATATGTTCCTGACATTGGCACTGGTTCTGCGGTATTTCTCTCATCAGATGGAAGTACTGTGTGTTATGCAGAGTGCATTCATGCATAAACAATATCATTTTCATAAATTAAAACCTCCCCTGCAGAAGGAACATCTGTGCCTGCCTTTGAATAAAAGATGGTGGCATGTGAGTTGCCCCTTGACTGGAAGAATCCTTGTCTTGGTGAAGAAGGCACGTAACCAAACGGCAAACAAGCCCGGGTCGGTCCTCGGGCGCCGTCTGAGCACGGGCGCTCGTTCCCGTTACCGGACTCACTACAGCGCCGCACTGCCCAGGAGGGGCTGACGGGGAGCAGCGCCCTGCCGCCCCCCCGGCCGGGCCGTGCCCGGGACACCTTCGCGTTTTCTCGCGTTCAGGACACTTCGGGCTCCGAGCGAGGGCAGAGTCTGCCGTCGGGCGCCGACCTGTTGCTGAATGCGGCCGCTCCCCTCGGGTCGCACCTCCGGGTCCGCGCGTCCCGGAGACCCGTCCTCCCGCTACCGGGCAGCCCCGCTGCGAGCGCCCGACCCGGCCCGGCCCCCCACCCGGCCCCGCACTGCAAGCAAGAAGCCGCGTCCTCGGTTTGTTCTTGGTGGTGGTAGGCTTTTTTGTTGTTGTTGTTTTTGTTTTGTTTTTAAGTCCATTTTTATTCTACAAATAATAAGTGTCGCACCTTCCATGAGCTATCCGAATAAAACAATAATCCCATAGGAATTACTTACACTAAGAAAAAATAAAATCACATTGAAGGAGAAATGCCACATTCGACCAAATGTTCAATACTAGGTTGTTGCAAAAGGATGGACATTTCCTAAAATCCCAGTGTGCATTACACCATAATATACAGGATTACAAACAAAATTACAGTACAGATTTGATTCCAGTTGAACCAGCGTTACATTTCAAACAGCACTTATTCTGGACTGCATTGTACATGCAATAGCTATTGTTCTAATTACGGATTAAATGGTTTGAATTTGTTTCAAGCTACCGTACTAATCGACTACAATAGGTATATAGCCCGACTCCAACGACCTGCTCAGCTTTAGGTTCCGAGTGATGAGACGAGCGAATGACAACCACGGATCGTGTGAATATGTCTAAAATCATGCAGTTACAGCGTCCGGAAACACCGAGAGCTTCAAGTTCTCTGCAGGAAAAAAAAAAAAAAAAAAACAAACAAAAAAAACACCACGGGATGCCAAGGGGCTCAAAGACTAAAAAGAAACAGTGCAAATTGTATGTGATAGTCAAGCAGCTTTTGATTTTAAAAGGGTGTTGGCATTTGCTTATAGTATTTATATACAAGTTTGTGCAAGTCACGTGTTGAACTGATATGTTTTAATAGAAAATAAGTCTCTCGTTCTTCTATCTTCTCAAGAGCTGGGGGTCTGGTTCTGATCGTAAGGGGAAAAGGAAAAAGACAAAAAAAAAAAAAAAAAAAAAGGAACCAAAAAGACTTTCATGGGAAAGAAATTGCCCGGATTACGCTTTGTGTTGTTTGTTTGTTTTTCTTTAACGATTCGAAAGGAAAGCAGTGCTAAGGCAACAGAACTTCTCTAAGCACTTTTCTGCTGGTTTAAATTAGTTAAATTATTTCGTATAAATTAGATATAATTCTACCTTTCCGATATGTATAAAAATTGATGAAGCTGCATGGTTTAAAATAGGAAATCCACGTTATAAAAAGTCATTAAAAATTCTGTACAAAACCACAACAAAATAATTCGGCGCGGGAAAGGTAACAAGTAGTAAAACGTTGGTTGAAAAATAGAGATCTCATATATATTTTGTAATTGGCCCATCGCGAGGTTAAAAATTGCATAGATCCGAATTATTGCTGGTGGCCCCGCTCGGCGGCGGCGCTCACTCGTGGAAGATGGCGCTGAGCTGCGCGCTCAGGACGCGCTCGTGGTGCGGGTGCCCCTCGTAGGGCGCCAGGCCGTCGGCGGGCAGCTCGCAGCGGGCGGCGGCGCCCGAGAAGACGGCGGCGTGGGCGGGCGCGGCGGGCAGCGGCCCGGCGGGGTAGTGCATGGTGAAGGCGTAGCTCTTGTCGAAGTCGGCGGCGGGCTCGTGCTTGAAAGAGAAGTTGCCGTTGATGCTGAGGGGCGGGCTGAGCGGGCCGTCGAAGGCGGGGCCGGCGCCCTCGGGCAGGCCGCCCTCGAAGAAGGGCTCGAGCGCGGCGCCGTAGGCGTGCGGCGGCTTGAGGTGGAAGAGGTGGGAGCTGTCCATGGTGCCGTAGGGCGGGCTGGGCAGCCCCGGCGACGCGTAGGGGAAGGGCGGCGGAGCGAAGGGCGCTCCCGCGGGCGGCAGGTGCGGAGGGGCGTCCGCGCTCTGCTCGGGCAGGAACGTCCGCGGGTTGAGCTGCAGGCAGCCGGCCACCAGGTTGGTGGTGGGCTGCGAGAGGCCCTTGCACAGCGTCTGCACGAAGGAGACCAGGTCGGGGCTCTTGCCGGAGCGCAGGATCTCAGACAGCGCCCAGATGTAGTTCTTGGCCAGGCGCAGCGTCTCGATCTTGGAGAGTTTCTGCGTCTTGGAGTAGCAGGGCACGACCTTGCGCAGGTTGTCCAGGGCCGCGTTCAAGCCGTGCATGCGGTTGCGCTCCCGCGCGTTGGCCTTCATGCGGCGCAGCTTGAAGCGCTCCAGGCGCGCCTTGGTCATCTTCTTCTTTTTGGGGCCGCGCCGCTTGGGCTTCTGCTCGTCGTCGTCCTCCTCCTCCTCCTCTTCCTCCTCCTCGTCCAGCTCGTCCTCCTCGTCCTCCTCCTCGCCGTTCCGCAGCGCGTCCTCTTCGGCCTCGCCGTGCAGAGCCTCCAGGTCCTCCTCCTTCTTGTCGGCCTCGGGCCCGTCGGCGGGCGGGCTCAGGCAGCCTGCCGCCCAGCCGGGGGGGGCCTGCGCCTGCGGCTCGCCCGCCGGCCCGCTCTCGCTGTACGACTTGGTCATGGCGAGCGCCTGCGGAACAGGGACAGCGCCGGTCAGGGGCACCGCTCGGGGCCGGACGGGTGACGGGGTGTCGTGGGACGGAGAGGAGAGCGGGTGCGGGAAGACAGCGCTCGGGGACGGGGACGGCCCCGGGGACGCCGCTCCTCCCGCCGCCCGCGCCCCGACGCCGCGCACAGGTGTTGGCTCCGCGCCCCTGCCCGACCGCTCCCGCGCGGCGCGTATCCCGGTACAGGTGCCCACCCCGTTCCGGACCCGTTACCTCCGTTCTCAGCCTCTCCCGCGCGGTGACGGTCGCATAACCCCGCCGCCGTCCGCCGGCGCGCTCCGGGTGCGAGGGCGCGGCGCGTCGTTCCGAGGGCGCAGTGCCGGCTGCCCCGGTTTTATAGCGGGGCCGGCGGAGCGCGGCGGCGGCGGGCGGGGGCCGGGCCCGGGGCCGCGCCGCTCGCCCCCGCCCCGCGCGCCTGCGCCCGCCCCCCGCCGCGCCGCGCCCCGCCCCGCTGCCCGCCCCGCCCCGCGGCCGCCGCGGCACGCGCCAGATGGCCGCTCAACGTCCGGCGCCGCGCCGCGCCCCACGTGATGCCCCCATTTGTATGCGGCCCCGCGCCCGGCCGCCCGCCGCGCCGCCCCGCCCCCGGTGGTGGCCCGCCGGGCGCCGCCATCTGCCAGCGGCACGCGCGCCCCGCGCCCATTGTTCCGCGCCGGCGGCGGGCGCGGGGCTCGGACGGCGCGGGAGGGGCGGCGCGGGGCCGCGGGCGGCGGCACCCGCCGGGACCCGCAGGGAGGATGGGGACGGCGGAAGCGGGGCTGAGGCGGGCGCCGGGAGCCGCGGCACCTCGGTGTGTTCATGTGACGGGCGCGAACGGACGCACGGGGCGGGACGGGAGGCCCGGAGCGCGACGACGAGGAGCGGCAGCCCCGTGCCGCACGTCGGGGCCGGGCCGTGTACTCGCTCCCGGTAGCGCTCTGCCGCTCCCACAGCTCTCCCGGGCCCGGTCCCAACGCCCCGTCCCTCCCCGCAGCCCCCTGGTGTCATCGCTCCGAGCGACTCTCCCCCGACCCACAGACTCCTCCTCCTCCATCTGCCTCGTTTGGCTGCTTCTTGTTTTTCCCCCCGAGTCTCTTCCTTTTCTTTCTTTCTTTTTCTTTTTTTCCCCTTTCCCTCTTTCTTTGTTTTTCCTCTCTTCTTTCTTTTTATTTTTCCCCATTTCTCTTTCTCTTTTTCTTCCCCCCTCTTTCTCCCTTTCCTATTCTCTTCTTCTTACTCTTTTTCTTTTTCACCCTCTCTTCCTTTCCTACTCTTTTCCCTTTTTCCTCTTACAGTTTTCTTCTTTTTTTTTTAATTCTTCTGTTTCCTTTTCGTTTTCTTCTTCTATTTTTTCCTCTTCCCCTCTTTTTTTATCATTCTTCTTTTCTTCCCTTTCCTTTTTCTTTTTTTTTCTTTTTTTCCCCTTTTTCTTTTCCTTCCTTCCCCCATTTTCTCCATCTTTCCCTTTCCTTTTTTTCCCTTCCTTTTTTTTCTCCTTCCCCCCTTTTCTTTTCTTTTCCTTTCCTTCATTTATTACTTTATCTTAACTTTTCTTATTTTCCTTTTTATTCTTGCTTTTTTTTTTTTTTAGATCTCGTTCCCTCTCCCTCTACTCTCGTTTCTCCCCTCCCCTCCCGCCCCCCGCAGCGCCGCACGCGAGCCGCACGCGGCCCGACAAAGCCCCAGCCCCCCCCACGGCCAGGGCTCAGCTGCCGCCCCCGGCCCGGCTCCGGAGGGCTTCGGGAGATCTGTGACCGCCGGGGATGGGGAGGCCGGGGCCGAGCTGCGAAACTCCTCTCGGCGTCCTGAGCTCCAAATCGCTCCCGGGAAAATCTCGGGGGTTCGCGGCATTATCTTAATTAAGATAATTGATTCATATTGCACCTGCGAGAGTGCGGGAGGAGGACGCCTCCTCCCCAAATAGCTCGGAGCTACGGCGAACGGGAGCCGCGCTCCTCACTTAGCGCGTGATTTACAGCCGGGAGCTCTCCGACGTGCTGCTCGCCTCCGCCGCTCTCTCCCCGTGCAGCCGAAGGGCTTAAAACCCCTCCAAATGTCACCGCCGAAACTCCTCCGAGCCCCGGAGAGGGGAGCGCGGCACCGATCGCGGCCCCGGCTCTACGAGAGCGGTGCGGGGAGGTGCGGGGCGGACGGGCGCGGGGCCGCTGCGGCTCGTTTTGCCCATCCGGATGCGGTGTATCGTGTTGAGGCTTTCGCCGCTGGGTAAATGCCGCTGTTGTTTTAATTCTATAAATGTAAACTTCTATTTAGTTAATGGAAAAGACATCGTCGCCGCGGTGTAATTATCAGCTTTTTAAATGAGTCTTTTAGTCGAGTACACACAATTACGGAATCACAATAGATTGAAAATATCGTTCAAATTGATTAAAAACCAAAAACAAATCAGAGGAGTACGTACCATTAAAGCAAATGTCTAAACCGTAGCGGCAGGCCGAGCCGCGGCTTAAATAACATCGGCAGCCGCTCCGGTGTCGGAGCTCCGCCGTCATTAGGAAAAAGGATTCTTATCAGACGGGATTTAGATGCCGTTATAACCGCAAAATCTAATTATTTTTGATCCAGCCATTTACCCCCAGAGTCCCACCTTGTTTAAATAAAGTGTTTTCTTTCCTCTTGAACAAATGCATTTCCATTTGAATTAAATATTGATAATTTGACCTTTTAGTTCCTTTAACTAATCAAAAGGAGAAAAAAAAAATCCAAACGTGGATCCTAGTGCCTGGCCCTGGTGGGTCTTTCCGCTTGAATAGACACTGAGATTAAATGAGTCAAACTTCCTCTTTCATTGCACTCTCTTTGCACTAATTGCTTATGCAAAAATGCAGATTTGTATTAATTAGTAACTCCACTGATTACTTCGGTGGTATTTCCACGTAATAAATCATGCTGCAGACACGATATTTGGCACATCCCCAGTAGTGGCTCAGGATGCAATAAGTTTTCCATATTAAATAAAATCTTAGCCTAAATCTACCTTTTCGTTGCAGGTACACTGTGTACCACCTGCTGTATGCACCTGCTACGGGAAATTACCTTCTGTCCCTGGCAAGCCTTTTTCCTTCCCCTAATAATGCACTGTTCTTCACAGGGTGTAGGCTTCAAAATGTGAATCATGAATCACAGAATCCAAGAACTAGATAAATCTGATGTTATTTTTAACCCTTTCACATGACTAATGCTCATTTTAAAGGGTATGAAAACTATTTAAGATGCATCGGATACAGATTATTTTCCTTTCCCTTCCTGTGCCCAGCTACTGGAGCTCCTTTTCTAACCATTCCCCAAACTGCCCAAAATTTAATGTAGAAAAGCAGCTTTTTAAATTTTTTTTTCTCCTTCTACAGAGACTGAACCCCTGCATACCGGGCTGCTTAGCTTGTGTACATGTCTGGCATTGGGTCCTCAGCAGAAACAGGGCTCCCCAGCACCACCATGGCACTGACGTGTTGCTGACTATGTCGTCCCCCCCCTTCCACCCCTCTTCAAATTGTGAGCTAGTGTAAGACTTCCCAGAGCTCTCAGGCTGATGTGCCCGGTGTCTCGACTCTATAGTTGAAAAAGCTTTCCAAAAGTTTCAAAACCCACTCCCAAAAGTGCCTTCCTACCTGTTCCCCCCTCACAGTGTTCTCTGTGCTTCACACCTTTTAGTCAATGCATCACACAATGCGGATCACAGCACGCAACACCTGCCAGCTTGGCACTTGGGAATGGGGTAAGAGCTTCCAAAAGAAGCAGGCGCTGATGTCCTTTCCTGTAGGTGATGGCTGTGGGCACAGAGCCCGATATGCCTTTGCCTCTCTCCTGGAGCATCTCACCCGTGTGCAGGACTGCTGCCGCCAGCAGGAGCCGGCCTTTGGCCCCGCTCTAACCAGTGCAGTGGGGTGGAAGAGCAGCAAACACAGGTGCCAGCAGATTATCCAAAGCTTTGCTGAGATTAAAATCTTGTCTCAATATGAGTTATTGCATATTCTCTAAATAGAAATCTCCTTAGTGGTGGCTTTAAAAGGTCTGCTTTTGTTTTCCCCTGAGAGAAAATTATGGTTGAACCTTAGACTATACACATAATAGTTTACGCATTCATTCCCTATGGCCACATGAGCTGAACATTTTGCAAATGTTTGGCAGTTCCTAGCAAAAGTATCGGTTCTTTCAGCGCTCCTTTCCTGAAGAGATAAAGCGGAAGTCAAAATGCTTTTGCTATGTTACACAAAAAATGATCCCGATTAATTTCAGAATATGGTTACTTATTTTAGCAATATCCTGAGAACAAAGCAAGGAAGGTTAAATCAATGATCCAGTGGGATGGAAAAAGAGATTCAAATAATCGTTAAATCTTATTACATAATGCGGCTTTGTTTTTACCTCTCAGAGTGAGTTCACACCTAAGTTTGGGCTCTGAGTGCTCCACAGCAAGCGGGGCATGAAGGTGCATCATTGATTCTCATTAGGTCTGTAGGACCAAACTGGTCAGAGGAAACTTCTGCTAAGCATTGCAAGTGTGTAGGGGGGATATTCTATGTTATATACAGCACCATGTTTTGAGAAGTTGTCTTCTGAAGTCATTCCTACCATCACCTTCCAAGTTATCCCCATAACTGCCACAGTGTGCAACAGTGCAGAACATTCCCAAGGATCTTGTCACCTGGAATTGCTCTTTGAGGACACTCCTGGGACATCCTGGCTGTGAGTGTTCTTTGCCCAGCACTCAGCTGGCACTCAGGATGGTGCCTCATACTCTTAGCTACAAAGGATAAAATGAGCATCAGGTGACAACTCTTGATAATTTTTACCAGTGACAAGGTACTTGATCTTGAATTAAATCTCTGCTGAACCTGGTGCATGTCATCCCTTGCATCCCCAAGATGTGATTTTTCTCCTTGGCCTTGCACAGTGGTGCACAGCATTTATGGGAGGATAAGGAGGGAATTAGAGTCATTGTATTGCATTGTTTCTGCTAGCAAAGCCTGCAAACAAATCCATACTGTATCAGTTATCTCTGGTGCAAACTTCTTCATGGAACAGTGGTTTGAAGCTGAAGAAGCTACACAATGAAGACATTTACTAGTGAACCTCCAATGCCCTTTCCTTCTGCTTCCCATCATGATTAGAGTCTTGTACTGTCTGCAGAAAGAGGTCCTGAACACAGAATTTCAGTCCAAGACTCTGGGAGAGAGCAAGCTTCTGAGGTGCTGGGGCTGAAGCAAGCACTGCGATGCACACACACACCTGTCCTGTGCCCAGGCAGACCTGTGAGGAGTCTTGCCCAGGAAAGCTTGTTGTCTTCTGAGGTTAAAGGTGCTGGAAAGCTATAGCTCTCTGCTCTATTTTAGTTCTCTTGGCAGAATTTTCTTCTCGTAACTGAGCATTTCATTGGTTGATGTGGATTCCCATGAGAGGAGGAACATGTTGGTAAATCACTGTGCTTCCTCCACAACCAAGCTCCAGTTACATGCCACTATGATAATATAAATATTTACTCATTTTGTCCCTCTTCACCCTTGTAAGAGGATAAGAGCATCTGGCCCTTTGTTAGCATTCTATTGTCGATTTGCTAGAGCATCCACTTGTTTATGCTGACTTATACAAGGACACATAAATAATTTTCCTCTCCACCTTTTGCAGAGCACAGCCACTGCTCAAGCTAAGTGTCAAACCTGCCTTTAGTATGGGAGTGGAGAGCTCTCATCCAGGGGCTCACAGAGCTGTGTGAGGCAGTCAAGAACAAATCTATGGGTTTTGCATTTCCATACATTTATCCTGGCACTTCACGCTGCAGTCTTTGGCACTGAAGAAAACCTCAACAAATCAGAAGCAGGGCGCTGGAAAGTGAGACCAAGCATCTTTTCAAATAGACTCAAAGTGTTAGTGGAAGCAGAAATATGCAGCATAGCAGTACGATGTATTTTTAAAGAACTGTTTGAGACTATGATTTGCAGTTCTTCTGTATTCATCTCATCTTTAACTAGACTGGTGTTCTGCAAAGCTATCGGTAAATAGAAGGGCTGTGTATTCTTTCTGAGATTAATTTAAAGCTTAATGTTGTCTGCGTTGACTTTTATTTAGAGGGAGAAATCTCATTTAAGAGAAATTATTCCTTCCAGAATTCGAAGCAACTCTCAGCTCTTTTTTTTTCCTTAATACTTTTTTTAACTACTGGAAGGTTCAAAGTTCAAAAAGCAAGAATTTCTCTCTGAATAAATTTGTATTTCTATAATAAATTGTACTTTAAAAGAAGAAAATGTAGATACAGTCAGAGTCTCTTTGCAATTTCAGCTGGTGTCAGGAGTATAAAGTTCTTAGGTAATTTATAGCCCATTTCTTCTACTACATATTCACAAGTAGTTAGAAGTTTATTGGGTCTGCTTGATTGCAGATGATCTGTTGATAATTTGGGGCAGCACATTCAATAGATAACAGGAGGTGTACGTGGGCTGCAAGGGTCTGTGCGCCTCGCAGCAGAACTGTTGCACCCCCAGCCCTCAGCTTGGGGCTTTGTTCTGAAAAAAAACAGCCTGAATGTTACAGTGTAGGTGCACATGACTTTAGGCACACCAAGGATCTTAGTAAATGCAGAGTGATTGCTTACACGTCTCTTAACTCATAGATCTACAGAGCTCGAAGCCAGGCATTATCTCACTGAGCTTTTGAAAGAGATAAACATTCCATTTTCGCTACCTTTTCATGTGCAGTCAGATAAATGTAACAGCTTGCTGCTGCTCAGAGAGGGAGCGCTCATTCTTCCTGCCTCCTTTTCCATTTCCCCCTCACCTTTGTTCTTATCACAGCAACTTGTCCTACCTCGTGAGCCAGAGCTGGAGGGACAGCTCAGAAACCCCCTCACCACCACAGGAGTTACCGAGGCTCAGCACAGATCGATAGGGTGCTGGTGTTTGGCAGGGAAGGGCAGCTCGGAGCAGGATAAAGGGAGATCTGGAACGAGAGGGTGGGAGGAGGCTTTTGCTTTTTATGTGACAATGAGATGCTGCACTGAGTCACTGTGTCTTAGGGAGCTGTACCACTTTAGCCATTTTCTCGTCTCCACTGAAGTACGCAGGATGGACCTGCTGAAAGTATGACTGACATGAAGTCTCCCCAGATGGCTAAGCCCACTTCATGCTATGCACTGCACCACCCACTTATGATGTACTTCTTTCTCACCCCAAGCACACCCTCCCATATCCTCCTGTGCTAGTCCAGCCTGAAGGACAGGTGGCACAGGACTGCTTAGATCTACATTTTAACTTGAAGAAATCAAAGAATCATAGAACAGTTTTTGTTGGAAGGGACCTTAACTCCTATTCATTCCAACCCCTTCCCATGAGCAGGGCTGCCACCTAGCAGATCAGGTTGCCCGGGGCCTCATCCAACCTGACTTTTAATGCCTCCAGAGGTGGAATTAATCCATTCTTTGTGGATTCTCTGGGCAACCTGATGAAGCTTTCATGTGGTAACTGCACTGTTGTGATCAGAAAACAAACCAGCAAGTTCCATGGGGAAGTGTTGTTGGGGAAGAGAATCTCTCTTCATATTTATACTTGTTTACATTAACATCTTCCTCTCGTGTTCTGAAGTGAAATAGCAATGGCCCATGTGTTCCATTTGTCTAAGTATGGTTTATATGTGTATATGTTTATGTGCTGGAGAATAACAATGTATGTATCCCAGGTTATTATTATCCTTTGTTATTTACAGTGTACTATTGTGCCCAAGGAAGATCTATCAGAAACTAGGACCTTATCATCTTCAGTCTTACAGAGGCAAAATTGAAGGCAATCTAATCCATTACCTCAAGTCAAAGAATATGCTGGCAAGCTGAACAATGAATTTTCATAAATCAGCAAACAGTATGTCTCAGGGAAGTTACATTCACAAACCATCTTTGAGTTTGTGAAAATATAAAATAATTCACAAAGTTCCTCTCTTGGAAGTATTTCTCAAATTTTTTTTTCCATTTTGCTCTCAAGGATGATGCTGACGACTCTCAAATTCAAACAACCATCATACTTAGTGAATGTCACCTATTTTTTAGCTTGCCTATTACCTACATGTATTTCCATTTTGTCAGGTCCTTTTATCAACTGCAACACTGCACGAACTTCTTTCAAATACAAGAGTCTATCAACAAAAAGGTTGTTACTACGAACAATTTACGATTGCTACTTTCTGAAAGGCTCATCAGTTCACTCTGAATTGTGCTATATTTCTGTTGCAGCTCTGCAACAACATGTGGAAACACATTTTTGAAATATTAGTGGAAAATACTGAGAACTTTCTGGTGACAGGAATATTTACACTTTTTAAAGTCATATCTAGTAAATACTTAAAAAGATACCTGTATATATATTTGCTTCACAGTGACTTGCAGTAAAAGCAGATTTCTGTCTTAAAATGCTGTCGTGATTTTGGATAGATTCTTATTGATTTAGTGACAACTGAATTGGTGTAAATCTGCAGTCAGTAATAGCTAGAACTAGACCAGAAAAAATTACTAGTATATAATATTTTGGTGGCAAATGGCAGTTATTACAGAAAATCTAGAGATTTGTTGATGAAACTTGTTCATATTTCTTTCTTATCAGTAGCTGTAGCTTCTCATGGAAACTGATAAAAAGGTCTTCAGCATGATCCAAATTGCACTTAAGCCTCGGGGTTTCACTTTGTGCCTTTTGATGCATCTCTGATCAGACTTTATTTTGGAATGTGTGATGCTATCACATTATCATCAACCATTACAAGTAAGCACTAATGTTAATCACACTAAGCACAATTCTCCAGTTGGTCCATCTGTTAGTCATTTCTTCTGATATCTATTTTTGTTTGGGGTTCCCTCTTCCTTCCAGCTTTCTTCTGGCTTTATTTAAGTAATGGTATACTTTTTCTTTTTTTCTTTAAAATACATTTCATGTTTTTTACATTACTTCAGCATGTAGTTTTAATGTTAAGTTATGGTTCTGTGTTTGAATGTTTAACAACTTTAACATACAGTATATATCTTGAAAAATCAATCTCAGTGTATTTTCATAAGAAGTTGGGCTGGGCCACAATAATGATCCAAAGGGTGGAACACCTCCTTCCACGCTGTTCAGCATGCAGGTGAGAAGGCTCCAGGAAGACCTGAGAGTGGCCTATCAGTATCTAAAGGGGGGCTGTGAGAAAGAAGGGGACAGACTCCTTAGTAGGGGCTGTTGTGACAGGACAAGGGGAAATTTGAAATTTAGAATTTCAAACTAAAAGAGGGGAGATTTAGCTCGAATATAAGGAATTAGGTTTTTTTCTGATAAGGTGAAGGTGAAAGCGAAGGACAGGCACAGGTTACCTTTTGTCCCTGGAGATACTCAAAGTCAGGCTGGATGGGGCTCTCAGCCACCTGATTGTGCTATAGCTTCATTGCAAGGGAGTTGGACATGATACCCTTTAAAGATCCCTTCCAACTCAAATGATTCTATGATCTTTTTCTACTATTCTATGATCCTTTGCTATCATCAAGTGAGAACCAATTTAGTTTTTATTTCCCGTGCTATGTTTGCCATTCTTTTTCAAATTATTTTCAGCTAAAAACGGGATTTTCAGCATTACCCACCTGCAGCTTTACTTGTGATGAGAGCTTAGTTCTGTCACCGACTCGGGAATAGCCAGGAAAAGCGCAGGCTGTCAACCTGCAGCCCGACGACGCAGTCCCATTCAGCCCTCAGGCCTCCAGGACGATGCGCGGGCGCGCAGCACCACTCAGCGCTGTGGGACCCGCGTATGGCCGGGCGCGCAGCTCCCTCTGCAGGGCGGCCGGAAGATCCCCGGCAGGGCTCCCCAACCCTGCGGCCGGCCGGGGGAGCTGCGTGCTGGAATTGTAGTCTGTGCGATTCAAAATAAATACATGAATTACTTTTCCCCTCTTCTTCAGCAGTGTCTCAGTCTTTCCCCAACAGACACCGTACTGCACTGCTGCTCGCAAGGTCCGGGCATGTAATTGCAAGGATGTTATAGGGAAATTTGAATAGCTGTTTTTAGGATGACTTTAGACATTGCGAGCTGAACACAAAGCACCTTTGGAAAGCAATGTTTGAGGGAATGGACAGGTTTCCTTTACCTGCGTCAGTAGGAGTTAAACAGTGAACCAGCCAGAAAAAAAAAAAAAAAGAAAGAAAAAAAAAAAGCGCTTTTTCTGTAAAATGTGAGATTTCATAAATCTCAGGGTGAGATGCTCTGAGTTCTGGTTAAGTCAAGGGTCTGGGCAAAGAAGTGTTGCAGAAGCAGTTGTCTGCTGCATTTTGCAAAGCCATAGGGTCGGCACAATGATGTGTGAGTGCCTGGTTCTTAAATGTGGAGGAGGCAGAAGTATTTAAGGTCTTACAGGTTGGCATCTGCTATTCAGTTTCAGTTCTGGAAAGGTAAATTTGGACACATCTTTCCTGTTATATGTGTTAAGGGAAGGTAAGGGAAGGGAAGTCAGAAGAAGTTTAATAGACTTATTCAAACTACCTGGGCAATAGGGCAGTTAAGGGCTAAATCCTTCTTAAGAGCTGAGGCTGGGTCAAGTTTACAAAGAGCAGATCACAGAAGTGTTCCCTGCAGTGCCTTTAATTTTCCTAAAAGCTAGAGTTTGGAAAAATGCTTCTTGCTGTAAGGTCCTCAGAGGTCAGTGATGTGCTGAGGGGAAAGGAGATGCGCGCCCTCCTCCTAATGCTCCGGTAGCTTTTTCTCAGATAGTTCTTTATATCTTTTTCTTAGGGTTAGACTTAGGGCAAGGGTTAAGATTAGACCTGGAAGGTAAAGTCTGCTGAGGTGAGGAGACTGTACTGCTAGATCCCTAAGTTTGCAGTAGCTTGAGGAGGTCTTTATTTTGTCTGTCTAAGGAACTCATGCTTAGTTAAAGGGCAGAAAGCAGCACAAGGCTGGAACAAGTAGATGTGAGTGTCTTGGACTTCAAACAGCCGTGAATTTCTGGGGTTTGATCAGGGCTGCTCTTGTGTCTGGAAATGTGCAGAAGCAGGTTCTATGCTGAAGTCTTCAAGCCTGATGCAATTAGCTTGGGGTTGATGATTAAAGACCTTACTTTTTTTGGACAGCAGGTGGTGCTTGGTCTACGTTATTATTTTGGTTTTCATGAAAGCACAGGACACTGATCAAAACAGTCCTATAGAATTGTGACTTCCCAAACAACAACTACCAGCTCACAACTGGGGAGAAAGGAAACCTTCTGAAATCAGGAAGAGTAGACATCTCTTTACCAGATCTCAATGGGATATTCCTGAGAAATTGAGAAATGAAGGCAAGACCTGCAGATTTCCTGATTGCTGGCCTCACCTGCATGTTGCGAAAGATTCTTAAAACTCAGCATTTAGAAATAAGATCTCACTGTATCACAGAACTCAGAACCATCTCTAGTTACTAAAAGGCTGCTCTGAAGAATCTCATGATCCCTAAGCTTTTTCTTCTCCAGGCTGAACAAGCCTACGAATCCCAGCTCTTGCCACAGGGTGTGAGCTCCTGAGCTCCCAGGGAGAGAAGGGAGCTATGTGTGCAGGCTCTGACAGGTGCAGTAGTGCAGCATGCTTTCAGAACTGAAACTCTTGCTGTGACACAGCATCCTCCAGCAGGTGTTACATTCCATCCATTTATCACTTAGGTCTTTCAGGTAATGTTATATGATTGTAGGCTTTTGCCATGGGATCGTCAGCTGTGCAAATCACCAGAACCAAGACTAATCAGAGCGAGAAGTATGCAGATGGTTGCATTTTCAGCAAATTGTGATCAGGATGATTATGATCAGGGATGTGAGCCTTTGTCTTCCAAGCTCTTCTCTCCACATCTGAGAGCTACAGCCACATTTCCAAATTTACACACGTGGACTGGAGTCCTCCAAAACGAGAAGGGAGCTATGTCTGCAAGGCTCTGATATGCATAAGCTGTCACACCTTGTGCAGGAGGAAGATTTCCTTTGAAACGACATCGTTGGGCAGTTCCTGCATTCTGTGCCAGTCCCTGTAATATGAAGCACACCCACCTGCACTGGAAGCTGTGGCTCCTGCAGACACCAGAGTGCGTGGCACCTGCTGCATGTGTGCACGTGCAGCAAACCGTTATGAACTCATTTAGTTGTAAAAGGTGGTTTTTGTCATGTTCGGCCTCGCATTTCCCATCGAGGCTCGGTCCCCTCCCGCAGGTGGCGTTCCCAGCGCCGACACGCGGTGGTGCTGCAGCCCCGAACTTCGCGGTGCTCCGCAGCCGCCACGCTGTGCCCGACGCGCTCCTCTCCCTTGGCAGAACTGGTCAGGGTTCGGAGACCCCGAGGGTATCCTTACCCACTGAGCAACCATCGTCCAATAGTTCTTCAGTGAATAATATTAATCGTGATACCTTCACTTCTCCTGGCCGCTCGACAGGGTTGGAGACCAAGGAGCCGCGGGAGACGAGGGGCTGTGCTGGATGCTGCTGCCTGCTTTGTTCTGAGAGACATCAGACCTGCCCCGGCACTGCCCGGACTCTTGGCATATAGTGACACTTGGTTTTGTCCCCAGGTACTCCTTCCAGATATCATCATGTGAAAATAGGCATCGCATGGGATCCTTGAGGGATCAGCAATGCTTTCCTGTTGTGAACAAGGTGCATTCCTGAGTGGGAGGCAGCTGGTGCAGTGGTGAGGAGCTGCTCCCCTATCCCTACCCTCCTGGCTCAGCCTTCCACCTTTGCAAAACATCAGGCTGGAAATAACCTGGATGGACAAATGATATTAATTATTAGGACAGAGATCACTTGTTTAACTGTGGATTCTCGGTACTAATACAAAAAAATTGTCAGGATACATCACTGTAATTAAATTGAATCTGTTCCTTCCTCCCCAAAGATTTCTCTTTAAATCTAACTTATTTGGTTTATCAATTAGTCTTAAAACTAGAGACCCAAAGATGTTACAGTTTGCACAATGTAAGCACAAACTGGAAGCATGACCACTCATAGGGGCTTAGTGGGAAGCCATCAGATTGCAGGCTAAAAAAACCCCATGCTCCTCCTGATGAAAGGCAGTGGACATACAGACAGCACAGAAATGAGATGGAGAAACACAACAAGCATGCTCCTGCAGCAGCAGTGAAGGCACTGAGCTGATGTGGAAAGTCTGTCTGCCTTACTAGGCTGTAAAATATGTTCTTACTTGGTGGTACCCTGTGGTGAAAGCCTCAAAACATATGGTAGGATCATTTTTGGTTTTGGACACATGTTTTAATGCTGTTTAACATGCAAGCTTTAGATTTCATTGGTCTTAATAGATAAAAGTGAGCTTCTTATAACATCCTGCTGCTTTGCAGAGGCTGACTTTATGTGTGGACCTTGGAGTTGGGACAGATGGAGGGAATTATGCTTCAACAGGAAAAAAAGATGCCCATAACTGAGTTATGAATGGGAGAAATTATAACATATACCACTTATTCAAGCTCTTTTTTTAAAGAAAGAGAGAAAGAGAGAGAGAGAGAAAGAGAGAACAAAGGAAGGAAGGAAGGAAGGAAGGAACAAATGAAAGAATGAAGGAAGGGAGGGAGGAAGAGAGGAAGGGAGGAAGGAAAGGGAAAGAGAAACAAAGAAAGAAAGACAGGAAGAAAGAGAAAAGAAAGAGAAAAGAAAGGAAGAAAGGAAGAAAAGAAGAAAGGAAGAAGGAAAGAAAAAAGTAAAGGAAAATGTATCTGGAAGTCCCTTTCACTGTTTAAATGGAATATTACTTTTTCCACTAGAAAAATGTGTGTGTTTGGTTTAATTTTCTTTGGTTTTTTTTCATCATTGCTGTAATTCTCTCTTTCTTTCAACACCTGAAGGTTGGATATAGAAGAATTTTGGTTTAACCTTTGCTTGTGGAACAGATATAAAGTTTATTTTCCTTTGCACCCTGAGGTCTGTCCTTTTAACCAGAGGATTATATTACACGTCATTTTCCCCTGGAAATCAGAGAGCAACTGTGGCTCTTCTGGGAAGCGAGGGAATATAACTCGGTTTATCTG
This sequence comes from Chrysolophus pictus, assembly GCA_037305975.1. NCBI lineage: Eukaryota > Metazoa > Chordata > Aves > Galliformes > Phasianidae > Chrysolophus > Chrysolophus pictus. The sequence continues at coordinate 23,383,935 of CM074582.1, forward strand.
ACAGACTGACCATGTTTTGATGGATTCTTCTTGAGAACTGTGTCCCAGTTTATTTTAGATCAGTTTTCAATTCAATGCCAAACATTGCTTGATCTTTGTTATTTCAGTCTAACATATACCTGCTCATCTGTAAGTCAGTAATTTATGGATTGTATGCAGATTGTACTTGTATATCCTGTTGTTCCTGCTTAAACTCAATGACTATCATAGCATGGGAGAACTCCAGGAGGATTTTGCTGCAGTTCTCTAAGAACATGCTTCCGTGATTAATTCCAGTGCTTTTGTTAGGAAGGGGTGATTTTTAAAAAATGTACTCTCTACTCATATTCACAGAGATGTGTTAGGCACAGATATATAGTGTTTCTTTCTTCATTTCATGAAAAAGGTGTGTTTCCTTCTTTCTTTTCACTGCAAAAGGTATGTTCCATCACAGCCTAGCTATATGAAAAGTAAGCAAATCTTGCCTTAGACTGCCACTTAGAGTATAAAACATGCTCACTGACATGATTTAAATAAACAACACAAGAGAGCCTGAGATGGACCTCAAAACAAACCTCCCCTATAAAATTATACACACAAATAACATTCATGTTATTATAATGCAAATCTTCCTGCAGGATAACAAGAAAACTGGTAATGGTGCTGAGCTAATTGGCAAAGTAAGATCCGACAGCAAAGAACTACATCTCCTGCTTGGACAGGCGATCTGCTGTGTGGGCTGTGTTTAGGGGACAGAGGGAAGAGGATAATCCCATTCACAGCCAAAATGAGCACTCTCTGAGGAAGCTTTGCAGGCAGAAGTCTCTGATGATGGATAGGGTGATGTGACCCTCTTGGGAAGAGCAACAGACCTCCTGGTCACTGCACCATGGCCCAAACCCAGCCCGTCACTCCCACGCTGACCTTTGTTGTTCTTTGGGGCCAACCTCCCTACCCTTGCGGAAGGAATAGCTGTGGGATACAGCACTGCTTCTCAGCCATGGCTCAGCTTCCTAACTGTAGCACCGGTATTTCTCCCACTCAAATGTTCTTCAGGACCCTCTGCTGTTTCCTGAACCAAAAGGAAACTTTCCTTCTGGAAGTTGATTTGTTTGATTATTTTTGTTGTAGATCACATTTGCAGACTGCTAAAGTGCACAAAGGGAATGTGGCCAGACACTTTCTCTATGCCTTGTGTTCTGGCTGAACCCTCTAAACAAAGCTATAGCCCTCAAAGTAAATTTTGTTTCTCTTATCCTGAGTCTCTCTCTTTTTTTCCCCTCTTCCAGCTGCTCAAGAAACAAGGCTGTAGCTTGTTGAAAGAAAATTGTATTGTTTTCCCACCTCCATATTTTTTTTCCTTTTTAGGGGAAGAAATATGCAATTGCCATCTAGTTTATACTTTTTTTAAACTGTCGATTGCATAAACAGTTACGTGAGTTGCCCAAATCTCTCAGGGTGTGTACCCACTTTTTTATACAGTAGAACCCCATGATGATTCATGGCCTGGCAATTTTGGTCTGGTTCAGAGGCTGATGCACTGACATAACGCTGCCTTCATGTTATATCAACTGCACACTGCACTGCTTTTGTGAAAGTTCATGCTCTGAAATAGTAGTGCATGGAAATGACTTGTCCTTCAGGAGGGCCACACTTTCTCTGTTTTAAAAACATACACCATGAAAGTAAATGTTACCTTACTGGTTGTTTTTTTTTTAAAAACATTACTTTGTTGTAGTTTATCAGTAAAAGGAGAAGAAAAAAGAAAAAAATAGGAAAGGAAATGAGAAAGGGCCAAATAAAAGGAAAAGCAAAAAGGAAAAGAGAAAGAAGGAAGAAAAAGAGGGCATTTTGAGTACAGAGCCAAAGGAGATCCACATCCTGCCAGGTTGCCTGTGCTGGCTCTGCTCACTGTGCTAAGAGGTCTCCAGGGCCTGTCCAAAGAAAATATGTCTCTGGCAGCAGAGTGTCTGCCTTTTTCAGAAATGTGCAGGATTTGAGAAGGCTGTACTTGTGCCTTCCCTGTGCTGGTAGGCTGTCACGCATGAAGTAATTGAAAGGTGCAGTCGTGTGCCCATGCTATTCTTGACGCATAAATCCTATTTCTCTCAGTCAAAGTGAGACAGCCATGAGCCACGGTTGAGGGAGCAGCACATGAAAACACAATAGGTTTTGGTCCAAACGGTCCTAGCATGGTTTTCAGAGTGAACAAAAATGCCAGTGAAATATGTCAGGAGCCTCTGCTCCGTTCTGACAGCAGCCACGTGGCATGGGGTTCTTGGATTGTGCCAGAGGGCACAGCATGGGCCTCAGCAGCACCCTGGGCAGCCTCTGGAGCCTCCTCCATCAGGTGAAAATTTTCCCTTCCAAAAGCAAGCCGTGTCTGTTCTCGCTGCCTGGCAGCCTGACTGGCGTATGGCTGTACCTTTTTGCTGCTGAATGGGAGGAAAGGTGGTGTGTGAGGGCACGTCCTGTTTTGCAGGCGCATAGGGACTGGGGCAGCGTGCCTCTTGAACTGTCCCCTTGCCCTGCTCTGTGAGGTGCTGAGCTTGGTGCAGGGACAGGGGCATTTCAGGGAGTTAGGCTTCCTGCAGTGGTCAGGAGAGGACGCTGCATTTCTCAGTTGGGTGAATTAGCCGTTTCAGGAGGCCTGTCCTCCCCCTGCAGAGCGTGCTGTCCCTCCTGCATTTGCGAGATTTCATCTGGAAGGAAACAAAAGATGCAAACACCAGACCCAGTATGTTAACTGAAAAAGATATTTTTCAGTCAAGCAGATGGTGAATAGAAACCTGCCATAGAAACCGGCTTACGCAACTCTTTTCACAACCAGCACGCCTGGTAAATACAAAGCGCCAGATAGAACAGTGAGATAGAGCCAGTCAAAACAGCCTGTGCTATTAAAACGGTGAAGTAAAAAGCATATAGCAATTTACAATGAACTCGCAGAGGATATGTAAAAACACAAAGGCAATGATGTAATCCAAGCACTGCTTCCAAACCTGTCTGAGACAGCCTTGGTGAATGCGTGCAGCCTTGTGGACATCAGACAGACCTTACCGTGGGCACGAGCTGTCTGAGGCTGCGGGGCAGAGCCAAGCCCAGGCTGCATGAGGAAGGGATGGAGCAGTGAGATGAGGGGCACTGATTTGTAGGGGGAGGGCAGAAGAGAAGGTACAGGGAGCAGGGGGTGAGTGCCTGCTGTGCAGATGGATTTCTCCAAGCCGAGTGCTGCAGAGCTGTGCTAGGAGCTTACTTTGATTTAAACATTTAGACATTTTGATTAAACGTTTATCACAAAGAGCTGAGCTATATGACTGGATTTAGCATTTGATGACAGGCAATTGCAGCTAGGATATACAATGTGGTACATTAGCTACCTTCTGTTTATCCAGGCTTCACCTAAGGGTTGTGGGTATTTCAGAGGGCCAGTGCTCTCCAAAACAGCCCATTTTAGCTCATTCTTATCAACATTCTTCATTACTGTGAGTAGTTTAGTATACACATTGTATGAATGTTCTGGAAGTATGAAGAGGGTATTTTCTATCACTAGGATAGAAGGATCCAGCCTGGCAAGGATTAGCAGCTAAGACCGGCACCCTGCAAACAGACCTGCTGATTTTACAGCTGGTTTCCTATCTCTCCCTATTTTCCCCTAGATCTAAAACTTCTGTTTTAACAGCCACTTGAGTCCCTTGCATGGGTTGCATACCCTGACAGCAGCTCTCCCGTGCCCACATCTTCCCTTCCAGAATCTCATTTCTGATTGACTTTCACACAGAAGAAACTCCCAGAGGAACTCGTTGAACCATATGGGTCCTATCTTTTGACATAACAATTATTGCCTGATAATAACACAATAGCGATAGCAGCATGTTTGGGAATCAACAGAGAAATACTAATGAATGTTAATGCATTGTTTTAATTTAGTACATTTGTTTTGTTGATGTACTTATTAACCTTCTGGTCTGTGGTTAATAAGGCAGTCTATTTTAAGGTAGTATTATCTGGGGGAAGAAGAGAAAAACAACACTGATGAAGTTAGACAATTTGTTCATCATTTCATTCACATTTTGTTTAGTAATTGACAGCAGATTTTGATTGCCACAAATCACACTTTGATTGGAGTGACATTGATGTTATTTTAACAAGACAGTGACATAGGGATATGTTTAAAAGAGAACATGTGGCTTATTTTAGCCACACAAAAGGACATTATGTCCAGGAAATGCCATGTGCCACATAAGGCAGCCTGCAATGGGCATGCAAACTCGAGCCTGCAAGAGTCCATGGCTGCGATGGCACAGGGCAGGAAGAGAGGGAGCGACCAGAGGGCATGGGCTGCTTGGCAGAGTGCAGGGGATCTCTCCCTGCAGAGAACAGCTTCTTCCCCCTTACTTTAAACTACTCCATCCCTTCTTTCCCACTCTTCCACTTCTACGCTTCATTGTTCTTGTGGCAATACTGACATGTGGTTCATTGATGTCCCCTCAGCTTGGTTCAGATAAAGTTACTTGGCCTGGGATTTGGAGGAATGGGACAATAGGGGTTTCACTGGGAAAAGAAACAGCTTTAATGTACTTCGGAGAATAAAGCACTTCAGGGAATCCTGAGATGAAGTATGTCCCTCCTTTCATCACCCTTTTAGATACCTTTGTCACTCTGGTTGAAATTTATGGATGCGTCTGAGGAATGAAAGTAATTTTTGACTGGTGTGATGAGATTTGTGTTTCTAAAACATTCTGGCTCATTTGAGAGCTCTCCTCTTTTTTTTTTTTTTTGGCTTCTATTGCTCCTGTACAGAAAGCAGCATCCCTCATTTACATTTGCAGGAGAAATTACCTCAAAAACTGGAAAGATGGAGCTCGGAAGTGTAACTTTGGAAGTTCATACAGTAAGCATCTTGCTCTGATGACCCTAATCAACCCCACCTGTGACCCAGCCACTCCTGCCCAGGGCCTATTTAAGCTCAGCCAGAGGCCTTCTTCCTCTCCTTTAGTGCCTCTGCAGGATGCTCTTTTCCTGTCCTACTATGGGTGCTTCACCTAACCTGTAGGTGGGCTGCCCAGTCTGACCATGGATGTGCTGTTCTGCCTCCTGTGGGTACAGACCTTCTCTGGGAGACAAACTGTACTTCTCCAGCACTCTGAAGAGAAGAGGTAAGAGAACATAATTTTACAGCTGAAATAATCTATGTTCTCTGTGGGTGTTGTGTTGTAGTGCATTCTGATGTGGTTTTTGGAAGAGCTGAAGCACGCTTGAATTGTGTTGTAATTTGTGTTTCTGGTAAGCTTAAATTTGCTTGTAGCCTTACCTTCTAAACCTTTGGTGTAATTTTGTCAGCCAAGTTCCTTATAACACTTGTCCGCTGATACTCAATTGTAAGTAGCTTCTCCTTTTTCTGAAGAGATCATTATGTTGCTCTTTGCCAATTAAGTTTTATTTTTCAAGCTTTTATATTAAGGAAAGGAAAAAATCCTCACATGTAGGGTGAAGCAATACTGTGTATTACTGTATATAAGGACATGTACAAGTACAAATTAGAAGCTGTCATTTCTAGCACACTAAGTCTGCTCTTTCTGTTACTTCCTTCTCTTCACAAATGTCAGTAAGAAGATGAGCAAGCTAGAACAGCACCAGTTTATTAACTGCGCTTTATCCATTTCAGTGGACACTCATATTATCCCTTCCCACACTTTTTCCTCTGGAGCAGCTGTTTTTTCTATACCCTGCTGTTACAATTAATGAGAACAACAAGGTCCACTTGTGCTGACTAATGCAGAAGCCCCCACAACTTTCCAAAAGCCACAGCAGGAAGGAGAGAACTCTGTGTGTGTAGCATCTTGGAACAGCAATAGCAGCAGCCTGCAAGTATTAGGGTTTGGTCTGTTTGTGCTTAGGAAGTCCATTTCTGATGTACCCAGGTTGCCTGGGAGAAGTAGTACAGTAAAGTTACTGTTATTACGACACAGCCGCTTCCCAGAAATCTTTAGACCTGACAAAAATATTTAAGAACTTATTTTGCCCAGTGAAGAAATTCCTTTAAGAGGGAAAAGTACCAACACTGGTTTTGAAGTATTTTTTCCTTGGACTATCTTGATATGTGTAATACAGAGCCACCTGACTTTTTACAGAATTATGCACATTCTATGCTGTTGTTCTTTAAAATCGTTGATTTCTTGAAAGCTGTATTGATCTGTGATAGTAAAGCATGTAGAGTTCAGTATGGTTTTCTTGTAATTCCTTATTCATTTCTATGTACATATTCTAGTGCCTGTCTCCTACAAAGTACCCTTGGTGCATCACATCAAAGACAGTTTGAGGCAACAATCCTTTATCACTTCTCAAAAATATCTTTCAGGCTTTTGAAAATTTGATCCGAGTCATTCAATTGTGATGGCATATCACAGGGGAAAATGCATGATACCACTCCAAGTCAAGAAGGGAAGCATTTCAAGGGTCACTTCAAAGTAGCTAAGATGTACTTTTTTCAAACTATACTTTCTATGGAGTGTGCTGAAGACATGGCAAGGCTAACTTTTCTGAACCTACAATTCAAGTGAAATATCATAGACATAGGGTATGGAGCTACGGATCGAAGCTAGAAGGAGCTTATACAGATCCCTGTAAATAGAAAGACTGAAGATAACAAGTTACAGACTTGACAGGACTGAATAGCAGGCTGCTCGCAAAGCAAGAAGAAAGCTGGAAAAAATCTCTGTCCTGTCTTTAAGATAGGATTAGATATTTTGCATGAAATTACTCTTGACAATGCTTACAACATGGAACTGAATCAGTAGACCTCAGATAAACAGAAATGTGACCTCATCTATATTTGAGCTCTTAATTTTTTCTCAGTCATGTCTGAAATGTGCATGCTTGTTAACTGTGGTGTTGTGTACAGTACTCATTAGTTTTAAATGTTTGCTTTTCTTTATGCGACATGATTAAGATGTGCTAGTCAAAATTCCATCTTGGATGACTTTGAGTATAACAAGGCTTTTGTGTAGGTTTGGGGTTCATCCAACGACGTGGAGAAGCAGCCCTCAAAAAGAATTAAATTATATTTAATTTTTCATTTTTCAGTTCTCGAGGAAAGTGAGTGATCCTAGATATCTAGAAGGAGGTATGCTCACTGGCAGCTAGTCTGCATGTTTATGTTGCTCAGTAGTTCAAGTGGCCAAATTTTTTTCCCCTTGTAAGAAAATGTAGGAAATGGTTGATATCTGGATTGGTGCTGCTTGTGATCGCACACAAGTCACTTAACTGTCCTGCTTTCCTCCCTTGGATGAAAATGTTTACCTGATCTGATTGTAGCCTGAAGTACAAGAAAACTGGTGGTTGTGAATTACCTCCAAAAAGTTCTATAGCTCCATTAACTAATGTAGATCTGTTCAGATTTCAATTTCTAATAATAGTAGTCTGGTGATTTTACTGATCTTGGAAAACAAAAAATTATTGTAAGATACAAACTAAAATAGCCAGGGTGATGTATTGTAGGCTGGAGCCATCAAAAGGAAACACTTAAACAGTGTTATTACCAAACAGGCTGATAAGATGCTTTTCCATCAGAAAGGGATGTGACAGTATACAGAAGTATTTTGTCATTCACATCTAGGAAGAAATGTTTTGGTCCTATGACAACTCTTCATCATTGCTATAATTTAAGAACACATGTCATCCTTTTCACAGTTTTCACCGGAACCGCCAAATAAACTGGGTATATTTATAGCCTCTTGAAGAAAGCAGGCACTGGTGTTTAAAGTGCAGTTGGTGATTCATGGAAAACTGATAAATGCTAATTTTAAAACAATGGTGCTTAGAGCTTGCATTGTGCTCCCTATAGCTGCTGTTCTTGTATCTTACAAGTTAGTCATACATCCTGAAACACCCAGAGGTCTTCCCCATGTTCTATTTGTGTCACTAATGTTATTATGGTTGAATTCCTTTTTTCTTCATAATGTATGTGATGTGCCTGTTCAATAGTATTTCTGCCTGTAAATACAAGTTTGTGATAGAATCCAGTAAGAAGCTGGTAGACCAGCACCAGTGAAAAACTTTGTGTCACAAGTGGCTCCTCACTTGGAAGCTTGAAAGAGCTGTAGGGGCTGACTAGGCATGACAACTGTTTTTAACCCAAGGCTGATCTGCTGGTATTACAGCTGAGGCTTTTGCTTTCACTGCCTGTGCTCTCAGTCCTGATAAACATGAGACACCAGAATGGGTGAAGCAGAATCTTTTCTAAGAATTTAACTCTGAAAGAGGTGGCTATTTTCACTTGAACTCATTTCCTGAAACGTTATATAAGTTCTTGTTGAGCAAAGATAAGAAGCTAAACACAGTTAGTACTAATCTTTCCTAAATTAAAACAATGAACAAGGCTCTATAATACAAAAGGGGGAAATCAGAAATGAATTCTGCCACTGTAACAAAATGATTGTAATTTTATTCTCTGCATTTGGAGTTGTTGCTGGTTTACTATTCCAAATAAGTGATCATTGGTAGGAATTAGGTTCTGGGGGAGGGTTTTCTGTAGCTGCTTCCAGAAATTAAAAGAACTGACAGGTGTTTAGCAGCCTGGTTGCTGTGGGATAAAACCATTACTGTACACCATTCCAGGAGCCTATGTTCCTGGCTGACAGATGGCAGTGTGCACAGGGGAGCATGTACCAGGAGCGTGGTCTTCCAGGTGCCCCCTCCTGATGTGTTCTCCCTGGTAGCAAAACTCTTATTCTGGAAGAAAAGTTTCTAGTCTCTGGATTTCCATTGTGAGTGTTCTCCCTGCTCAGCTGGGAGGTATTAAAGCCCTTTCCTGACCTCAGGGCATAGAGCTTTTTGTGACCAACTCACTGGTTCCTAAAACCTCAGAACATGCCAGTGAACAAAAAGGAGGTATGTTATAGCCTAAGGTGACTTCATCATTCTCTGAATCATCTTGATATTTCCTTTGGGTCAGTCCCAAGAAGTTCCTTTTCCAGAGCAATGTCAGTCTGTTCCCTGTTGGAAATGGGTAATGTGAAGCAAGTATAATCATACCTAGACTGGATATATTTTTTTCATTGAGAAATCATTTGTCTATGATTATGTTCCTTGAAGATGCATTTTTCCCCTCCAGAAACACCAAAGTAGAATAGTTTTTGGAAAACATTTTATAGCTAGCCACAGCTGATTGCCACATCATTAGAGAAAATGCCAGCAGAATTGTTGAAAGCGTTCATCACCCTTGGAAATAAATTGACTGCCACAGCACCAATTGGAGCTGCGCATCAGTGCTAGAGTATGCTGTATTTGTCACAGGATACTGCGTAGTGGCTCTTTCTCCAGTGCAGGGTTGGAGTTGAGAAGGCAAGGCATTAGATGCCTTTTCTCCTATAAAACCTAAGGTTTTCCTTAGGTGTATCTGTGTGCTGAAGCATATGTCTAGGTGAGAGTTTCATGCCAAAGGACTTGTTCTGGATTTAATGAGTAACTTCACAAATGTTAATGAATGCAGAAATGCAGTGTTCCTCTGAGTACAGCTAGAGGCTGCATTTGACTGCTTGCTGTATCTGCAAATGTATTTACATAGGGTTAATCCAGTGTCTAGCAGTGAGTCCTGCATGCTAATTCCAACCCCATGCCCTCCTGCTTGTGCTGTTTTCTGAACTTCATTCAGAAATGACTAGATAATTAAGTGAAAGCTAATTATATCATTATTGTATGCTCACTGGTCAATAATACAATAACTTATAATAGCATTGGAGAAGAATATCTGGATCAATTCAATGCATGCTCAGCATCAAGTGTTCTAATTTTCATTTTTACTATGTGCATACAAAGCACTTTTTTTCCAGCTCTCACCTTCCTGTGCATCAATGCTTGGAGGGAGAAAACTTCAGAGGTACAGCAGGACTTGTTGAAACACACATGGTTTGGTATGGAAAGAGGAATAAGATTATTGCTGCACTTCAATGAGAATTGTGAATGTTGTTATTTTTATCACTAAGGACTTGCATAAAAACCTATTTGTATACATCTCTATTGTTTGTGAACAATGGAATGCAGCAAATAATGAAAGGAAAATTATGAACAAATGGGTGTGGAGCTTTCAGCTTAAATTTTCTCTTAAGATATGAAATTTAAGTATTGCAGCAGAATTATTTCATTGTTAGGACCTACCTTCCCACAGTAAGTTAAGAATCTGTTCCCCTGTCCCCAGGTTCCCCTGTTGAAAATTAGTGACAGCCGTTTCTAACAGACATTGGTCACAAAAGAGGATTTCATGTCTAGGTGCAAAAGATAGGAAAACTTTTAGATGATAGTTATGCATCAGAAGCATGCAAAGAATTCGAGTGTTGTTTATTGGCATGAGGTGAGTCTTAACACATGTTTTGGAAGCAAGGAAGAGATCCTAGTTAGTGTGACAGTCCTGTGAAATTTCTGAAATGTATGAGTTGATGTAAATACTGTCTTCAGACAATGCTAGGCACAGTCTGAAAAATCACTCTGTGATTGTAAAAATATAAACTAAGGCATTTTCTGTATCACCTGCATGTCTTCCTGCATGGGAAAAGGGGGAAAAAACCAGAAAAATGCATCTGACAGATTCAGTGCATTTTTTCATCTCCTTTACCCCTCTGCTACTTGTCATCCATCCCAGTGGAGGACACCAAGCACCAACTTGGCAGTGCATAGACATTCTGGTCAAGGTAAAATCTGTCCTACATACACAGCTCATTTTCTATTTGCTGCTTAGAGCACTCTCCATCTTTTGAGAACTATATAGGTATTTTACATTAGATAGGTGTTGACTAAAATGTGCACTGCTCTGAGTGGTAGGCACGTGAGGCTTCACCATGGGTAACTCTAGGACTTCTAGATTTGGGGTATGTGCTGGATGCAAGCAGTTAGTAAGAGCTTCAGTCTCCATAGTCAGTTATCACTGAGGTGTCTGTATGACTCTGAAAATCAGTCTTTTCTTGGGCAGAAGTGCAAGGATCTCAAATCAATGAGGAGAGTTGCACTGTTTTTATTCCTCATCATTGCATTCATTGTCATTAGGGAAAATTGGTATAGCCTCTAGTTTTAGCATGTTTTCCCCATCCTCTGTAACTTTTTATTTCTGGTTCTCCTCCCTGCTCTTGAATATTTCACTTTTTTCTACATCTTTTCCTGTCCCATGCATCCAACTAACATAAGAATCATTATTATTGTGTTATAAAATACTAATTAGAGTAACAGCATGTATTGTAATTTATAAGATGATAATTTTGGATTGTATGAGTTTCTGGTGTGTGTTTTTTCTGGATTTACAAGTGCCAGTATCCTGTTAAGTTTGTTTTTGTCCTGGTTGTATAATGAAAGGTTATTTTCCCAGTAAGACTTCTGGGGTTAGGTGGAACTACTGAAGTAGAACAGAAATCTGATATCACTGCCCTACTTTTACAAGTGCATGTGAGAAATCAGATATGCAGGGCTTTGAGTAGACTTTTGCAACTTGCATGAGGCATTAGGAAAGATGGGATGGATGCAGCAGGCCAAACTGGAAAGAGCTTGTTGTGGGAACTAAGGCAAGTGTTTAAGGACTCGGTGTGGTTCTGGGCAGCCTCATCTAATGGAAGGTGTCCCTGTCTGCAACAGGGTAGTTGGAATTGGATAGTCATTAAGGTTACTTCCAACTCAAACCATTCCATGAGTCTAATATTACATTTCTTCTGGCCACTTCTGTCATGCCTGCATCCCGTTCTAGCCTGAGTAGCCTCTGAGCAAGTTGGGCATCTGCTTGTTTGTACACACAGCCCACAGCATTCCCATGCTCTGTCTTTCTCAATCAAGCTGCAACAGTCATACAGCCTGTTGGTAGACTTGAGGATTCCAATGAAGATATACCATTGCCTTCCTTCACTCCTGCCCTTTCTCTAATCTCTTCCACTTCTAGTGGAAGTGTTCAAGTGGAATTTGTAACATTACTTGCCTTTCAGGTAATATATATTTTTTTAATGTCTTAGTTGACAGTTACTTGGTAGAAACCCATTCTATCTGAATTTACAAGTTGTACTGAAAGCATTAAATCAAGTTGCATAACTTTCAGAGAAGATAATATAATTTACTCAGTGCAAGATGCCTAATGGATAAGCGTTTCCTTGTTTCAATTCCTTCAAAGGTGGTGAAGGAAAAAAGGGTTTTTCCACTGGAAAATGTTCATTGGTTTAGATCTGGAAATGTCTGTTTCTACATAAACGGGTGCTGTAGCTGAATGACTGGGGTCTCCAAAGATTGTTTCATGCTGTTTGCCACCCTGCATCAGTTAGTCATCGGGAATAGGCAACCAGATTAGAAAGGGACTGTAGTAGAGCAGGACTTTTGCTTGTAGTCATCTAGGGGAATATTTGCAGCTTCACACCTGTGACAGCAGATCCTGCACTGTTTGTTTATTCTTGAGGGATTTGACTAGACCAACCTGAGATACCTGCTAGTGTTATGAGAGTATATAAAGATGGTGCAATGTTCACATTGCTCCCACAGTACTCACAATAAGGAAAGCAGTTGCATTTTGAACATGTGGGAGAATGTTGTCCTAGATAAGAAGCAAGAAAAATCTCTGCCTGGGAAAACCAGTTGTACAGTGTATGTTTTAATGCTGCTTAAATAATCTCCATCATAAGTTAATTTGGATAAATCCTAACACAAGTGAACTGTCTTCCTTTAATATGGAAGTGAATTCAGCTATAATAGTCACATCTAAAGTGAATTTGTCTGATGGCAGTGAAGTGATAGAATGAATACAATTCTTATGAGTTGAAAGTACAAACTGCTGTTGTTTCTACTCTGAGAGGTAGTGTTGTTATTTTTTGCTATTAAATCCAAAGAAGTTACTGTCACAGCATTGGAAATTTTTAACATCAGTAGGTCTGAATCCTATTTCTCCTCTAGCTGACCTCCCTTATCTCACCAGATGTGAAAATCAAGGGCTTTGCCTGCACTCTTCTGTAAGAGCTAGAATGTTAACACCCACTCCTTTCTCTGTATCAAAACACACCCTTTTGTTAACAAAAACAAATCCTGAAACTGTTACAAAAATCTTACTTTATGAATGCCCCTGTGTGCTTTACCTTGGATATGCTATGGATGTCACTTCCTCAAATAAGATTTTACTAAGGGTGATTTCCTTTCAGGATCTACATTAACGTTAGTAGATTTATTTTCCAAAATACAGCTTAGTGATGGTGCCATGTATGTAGAGATACAAGGAAGGGAGCAGATAATCACTTGACAGTTGACTTGTGTAGCTGATTATGTGCATGCTCTCACTGAATTACACAAACAAATGTAATATTTTTTTCTTGCTTTAACTGAAGTAGCCTAAGATGTAAACAAACTTTTAGCATCTGATGCATGGCAAATTGGTGTCTGTGGGCAGAACTGAGTAAAAGGTGATTTTTTTTGTTGTTTTTTAACTTAGATTTTCCCACCTTACTTGGAGAGGAGAAAGATGAGCTTAGTTGAAATTGTTATTTTTTTGTGTGTCCCTTTTAGAAAGTAAAACATAAAAGCATTTAGAAATAGAGGAGTAAAAAGGAAAAGATTGATCTATAGTGCCACATTTTTGGTAACTTTATCAAATAGTTTAATTAAAATTAAGATACATAGGGTGAAGAGTACTGAAGCATTTTCTTTCAAAGGCAGGTTAAAATAAGGTTAAAGTCTCCTAGAGAAAATCTGGCATTTTGAAACTTCCCAATGCTAATTCAAGTAAACTTGACATTTTAGTAAATTTAGGACTTAATCTAGGAGACAGCCTAATTTGCCATACTGTGGAAGCAGGGCTAGCGGAAGTCCTGGAGTGAGAAAATAATTAAAATGCTAATGAACCTGGCCCAACCAGAGGTGTTTATCCAAGCAGACTTGAAGAGAAGGACTGCAGTTCAAAATTGCAATAAGACATCAAAAGATGTCTGAAATGCTTGCAAAAGCAAATAAAATGTAAAAGCATAATTACATTAATTAAAGGTCTTGTAAAACAGATACAGAAGTAGACAGAAGTGGATGATGCAGATGAATATTTGTGATGAGCAGCTGATGTAATGTTTAAACTTGTTCATAAAAATATGGGTGCTTTTCTCTGCCAAGAATGAAGGAATTTTTCTATATAAATACAAAGTGCTGATTTGTGGAGACAGAAAGAGACTAGGCAAAAGCACACGTGGATTCTTGAGAGGTAGATTTGCCAGTTTCCTTTGTTACCAGCTTTTCTCAACTGATTTATAACTCCTTCAAAGGGCACTTCTCCACCTGGGGTTTCCTGGTGCTAAGCTGCTTAATATCTGAGCCCCTGAACAGGATAGCCTGACTTGCTGGGATGAATATCCCAGGGGCCTCAGAGAAGGTTGGTGTGCTGATAGCAGGACTGGAATTTGTGCTACTTAATGTCAGCTGCCATCTGGATATGGGTAGCAGGCGGCGGCACAGGAGGTGGTGACTCCTTTCTTGGTTGCCACTGGAAAGATGACAAATTGCCCTAGAGGGGGCTGTATCCAACTAAAGTCATCTACTGGTATCTTCTGTGCATAGAATAGGAGAGGCAGCAGCTGTGAATACATCCTACTTGGATCCTGGGTGCATCAGTGGGTATTTTGAAGATCTGTTTCTAATATGTAGCATGCACACTATAGACAAGTCTTTGGTTGCTCCACTGTTGTTTTCATCTTAGAGGCTATTTTCAGAAAGAGAAAGATGTGTGTAGATTGTTTCACCCTCAAAGCAAGAAGCAGCAGCTTTGCCAAAATCAACAGCGTGTTTCAAAGCCTTCCAGGTTCCCTAAAACACAAAGACTGACTCAGAGCCATGACTCATGGTCAGGAAACAGCAAGCCAGGGGACTCCTTATCTGCTCTCCTATCTGGGGTGTGGGAACAAGCGGTGGGGTGGGGCGGGTGCCTGCTGGTGGAAGAGTAGAGGAAAGGTTAAATATGACAGCTTCCACTTCTTGGGGAAAGGGCTGGAAAACAGTCATCCTTTCTTGTGTCCTTCCTTACTGGCAAATGGAGTTGTTTTAGCACTGAGTACTGTAGCTCCACTGACAGCTGTACAGTAAATCAGTCCCTTTGTGAATTATTTATGTGAAAAGCATTAGATTAAATCTTACGAGTGATGAGAGTACCTCCAGGCACCCAAGGAATTGTCACTGCTGCCGTTGCAGGGACTCTGGGCTCTGTCAGTCAGCCCCATCTGGCTCTATTTGTTGTCACCATCTTCCTTTCTGCCTGCAGTCTTGCCAGTGCAGCAGTGATTCATAGCTGAGATTGTGCAGGATTTTTGCACCTGACATATCCAGGCACAGAAGTCGCCTCTGTAGCAAAACCAGAACTTTCACTGGGACTTCTGAAAAGCAACAAGGTGCTGCAGGACCTGAGTAGTATCAGTGAATAACTGTGCACAACATCTCTTGATTCTTAGCAAGAAATGCTAGAACTTTATGCACCAGGCCTGTCTGCACTATATGCTCCTTTTGGTCCTTTTTTGCTTTGGGAGAAAATAGTTACTTTAAGAGTCAGAAGGTAGTTAAAATTCTTTCCTTTCACATCCAATGCTAGGCAGCATTACTCCTGTTATTTCACTGCTTCCTGACAGGCAGACAGTGGCTGTTTAGTCCTATGCCCATCCACAGATATTCCTATCTTGCCCTTTGAACTCTGCATCCCCTGCTTCCTGACTCTACAAGTGAAGGGTTTTTGTGAACTCATTGCTTATGGCCCAGGACAAATGATCCAGGGCATGCAGAGATGGGTCTGTCACAAATGAGGATCAATTATGGGAACTCAAAGATTCCTTTGTTGTCTGGCTTGTCTTAGTGCAAGCTTTTCATGCACCTGCCTTCACTCGGCTCTCTCTGCTGGTGTGGCAGTCTCAGACCTGCTGTCAGTCTCTGCATAGTCTGAGCTTTTCCTTTCTTTCCCAGCCTCATGTGGCAGCATGTGCCTGGTATAATGAGGTTAGTGATTAACAAAAAAAAATTATTAAAGAACTTTCTTCCTCTGACTAGGGTCCGAAAAGACAGATGTTCTGAAGAAGTAGCTGCTGTAGGACAATCCAGAGGAATCATTGGAGCTCATGCAGACATAGTAATTGAATGCTGGTCCTGTGGATTAGTGCTGCAGGAACTCTGCTGCAAGTACAGGACCTGGTTTTACTGAATTGGCCCACAGCGTATCTGTGGGTGCATCCAGGGCTCCCCTGGGTAAACAGGTTGGCTGATCCCACTGGAGAAGTAGAAGGGAAAGGCCAAAGAAAGATGCCTGCCACTTGCCCAAGCTGGTTTCTGTGCTGTGTTCCATGCAGCTGTTTGCACTGGACAAGTAGCAAAGAACTTGATGCTGTTCTGCTGGTAGTGCTTGGGCATGTCTGGGAGTGGTGCACATGGCTTCAGGTGAAAGGGAACAGGGGCTGGGCTCATGGCAAGGGAGACTTTAAAAGGAGTTTTTCCTCAGGTTTTGTTTGACAACACTAACTACCTGCTCATCTCCATTTTAGCATATGCAAGCATGCGTGGGTGTTAGAGTTTACTTGTAAATATGTGCTGGAAGTCCTGTCTCTACAGCAGTCCTGTAGAATAAAAGTACGCACATCTTAGCATGCACTCTGACGCAATGGCCTGGCTGCGGCCGTGACTGTGATACCTCAAGCACCCCAGCACAACATTCCTATATGTCCAGTCCCACCTGTCAGTGCTACCAGTATTCCAATCCCTGTTCTGCTCTCAATGAAAGTAACTTACAGCCCTTTTTTTTCCCCCTTTTTTGAATTCAGAACCTTACCAAAAAGAAGCAATGTGCATAGGAGCTATGTTGGGAGTGGGAAGAAATATGTGTTGTAAAGAATTGCTAACTTTCTATGGTTCTCGTAGCTCTTCCAGGCACTTCCCTTCAACTCTGACTTCTTCCTCTTCTTGATCCTTTGTTGAATGTTATAATCCTGTGTTTATATCTGTCTGTTGCCATAGAAATAACTGATGTTGCTAACTAAGCTAGAAACTTCCTTGAGGGATAAAGGGCTATTCCTTATAATTGTATCATCTGTGAGAAAATAACAAGTCTTCAGATTTCTATTCAAAGGTCATGAATTTTACCCCCTCTACTATAATATGAGAGAATTGAGGCCTTTGGGTGGCAGTGTTCTTGCTTTGTCTAAATGGCAGATCACAGTGCTTCTGCATCAAAGGGGCGGAAGGATAGTTCAGGCTTTCTTCTCATCAAAGCTTAGCTTTTGTTGTTGGTGCTACAAATACCTGTCTGTTAGGAATCTACCTAAAAACATCAATCCTCCTTTCAGAAGGGACTATAGGCAGTGAATGGCAATAGTTCCCCACCACTGCTGACCCAGGGTTTGAAGAAGAGGCCCCCAGTTGATGTCAGGTGTGGTGGCAGTAGCTTGCTGATGTCTTCAAGTTTACATTTGTGTTCTGTTGGGTGAAATAAGCAACCTCATAGTCTCTGATTTAAAAAAACAAAAAAACAAAAAAAAACATCCAATGCATTATATGGAAGGGAGGTCACAATAACTTTTATATCTTAGTCCTTCTAAGTTACATTTCAGTTATTGTTTTGCCTGATTTTTTGGTTTAATAAAACTGTTGGTATTTAAGAGCAAGGTGTCTTTTCCACTGGGGAAGGAACAAAGTGAAATATACAAAACATTGCAATTTTAAGAGGAGGTTCTAGGTCCTCAGGAAGGCTGCTTAACATCCACTTAATATGTGCATGGCATGAAAACCATACTCAGCATTGGTAGAAATTTTCAAGCTCGGCAAGCTTGGAAAAAGTAATTTGTTTGCTGTCTCTGCTCTACTAACTTTGGATAATCCTTACCACTAAAATACAAAATAACCCCATCCTCATGGCTGCATGTAGCTGTGCAATCTTTTATCCTACTGGGCTCAAAAGCACCATTTCATCAATCTTTATTCTTTCCTCTCCTGCTCTGTCCAAATCCTGCTTTGTATCCTTTCTATCATCTATCAAAATAAACATACCATTTTTTCAGTTTTTCTGCTCCCTCCCCCCCCACCCCCCCCCAGTTCTATACCACTTCATTTTTTTATTTCTTTTCTTAAAACATGATGAAACTGGTGATATGGGTTGAAAATGTCAATATTCAACTTAAGCTTAATATTTGTTATGGAAAACATTATTGTATATTAATTTCATAACCGCTTGGAGAGACATATCCTGTATTTGGGTAAACTGAGGTATAAACAGTTGCAAATAATTCAGAGGCGAAAAGCCTAACCAAATAATAAAAAGAATACTACATTGAGCTGAACTTCCTTGTTTACTATCTCTAGGTTTTCCTTTCACTTTAGCATTGTCTGCATTGTAGTAATATAATGTCCATCGTGAGGAAGAGGAAGGGAAATGAGCAACATGATGCTTAGAGAATCCTTATAAACTGATCATGTCTGATGACCCCGTGTTCAGTCTTGGGGCCAGAGCTCTTCAACATCCTTATCAATGATGTAGACAGACGAGGGTTTGCGTGTACCCTCAGCAAGCTTGCAGGTGATTCCAAGCTGTGTTGTACAATTGGCACAACAGAAGAAAGGAGCTTCATCCAGTTGGACCTAGACAGGCTTGAAAGTTGGACCCACATGAAATTTAAGGAGATGTAACAAGGCCAAGTGCAAGGTGTTGCGCTTGGGTCAGAGCAATCCCAGATATGTGTACAGATCGGGAGAAGAACTAATTGTAAGCTGCCCTGAAGAGAAGGACTTGGGGATGTGACAGATAAAAACTGAACATAAGCCAGCAGCGTGTGCTTGCAGCCCGGAAGGCCAACAGTAACCTGGGCTACATCAACAGATGGGTGGCTCAGGGAGAGAAAAGGAGGTTATTATCCCCTTCTATTCTGCCCTTGTGAGATCCCATCTGGAGTACTATGGCCAGGCCTCGGGCCCCCAGCATGGGTGGGATGTGGGCTTGTTGGAGTGAGTCCAAAAGAAGCCACAAATATGATCAATTTGAGCTTTTTCAGCTTAGAAAAGAGAAGGCTCTGATGAGACCTCAATGTGGTGTTCTAGAATTTGAGAGGAGCTTATAAGCAGGAGGGTGACCAACTTTTTACATGGTCTAGTGACAGCACAAGGGACTTTAAACTAAAAGAGGGGAAATTTGGGTTAGATATTAGGAAGAAATAATTTACTCAGGGAGTGATGAGGTACTGAAACAAGTTGCCCAGAGAAGCTGTGGTTACCTCATCTCTGGAGGCATTCAAGGCCAGGCTGGATGGCATCCTGGGCAGCCTGGTCTTGTGGTTGACAACCCTGCCACAGCAGGGAGGCTGAAACAGATGACCTTTAAGGTCCTCTCCAACCTGAGTCATTCTTTGATTCTGCTACTTTAGTCATAATCTGTTTGATGTCTCTGTTTTGGTTTTGTTCCTTTGTGTAGTTCTGTCAAGGAATCTTTTAAACCAGATAGTGAAAGTATTTGAGTTTATATCTTCACAGTCCTTTGGCCAGACTCCTAGAATTTGTGCTCTGGACGTGGGTCTGGAATCGCAAAGCATCTGAAACCTTCCAAACTGTTATGAGACCCTTTATCTATTGTCATTGCCTCACACTTGTGTTGGGGTTAGGAAGAGGAGACCACGTGGTGAAGTAGGTGATAATATCAGGATCTGTAAGTGAAGCAACATGGTGGTTGTTTCAGGCTGTGTCCAGAGAGGCATGTCGTTCTGTAGAGCTCATATCTGCAACCCCCTACTGACCCTGAAATGTCCAGGTATTTTGATATCTATATTTTGTGTTGATCTCTCAACAAATAGTACTTGAAAACTTTTACTCCCTAGCATGTGCTAAATCAATAACTGCTTTCCATAACTTGCAGAGCTCTCTACAATGTATGTTTTATCTTTTCATTTTTTTTTTTTTTACCAGCTGACTTCCTCAGAAGTAGCAGGATGTTAGGATCCACACCAAATCCTAATTTGACTACCAGCCACAAGTTTGTTTTCAGGAAGCTTTCTGCCAACCATGTCATAGAGAGAAATCTGCTCTGACCTGATAAAAATAATAATAATAAAAAAAAAATTAAAAATAATCCTGAACAGGAGCAAGTGAAAATGACAAGAAGCAGAGCCGGCTTGTCTCCAGTTCACCTTCCTGTTTTCCTCGTTAATACTCATTTTTTGTGTAATGTCTGAATCCAAAGCAACTTGAAAACATCACAGTAGTGCACAAGTCCAGAGAGGTCAGGTCTGAATCCAGTCCTGCATCCAGGGAGGGACAGGTTTGTCCTTTCAAAACCTGAGCTAAGTGCAGAAAGGCGTGACTTGGCCTGTCTGTCACTAATGATCTCTTGTAAAGAAAACAGATGTTGAATACAGATTTTCTTGGAAGCATAGTATACCAGTAATTTAAAAGGATGGAATTTAGTTATAACATGCTGACCTTTAGCAGTTCTCTCATAATTTCTTGTAACTTTCTTGTTAAAACCTTGCTTGGAAAAAAGCTGAAACTTTCTTCTCTAATTTTAAACAGAATACCATTAAATGAATGTTAAAACAAAAAAAGTTTTCTGTACTTTTTTGTTTTTGGTTTTTTTTTTAAGTAATAACAGAAAAATCAGAAGCAAGTACTTTCTGTGATAATTAAAACCAGTATTAAAATAGGTGAAGGCAGCAGTCCTACTAAAAATATGCCATTGAAAGGAAAAATAAAGAGGAAAAATTGCATATAGTGCAGGCCACAAAGTGAAATAACTACTTCATCTGTGGGAAGCTGGGGGAGGATGGTGTCTGCCTAAAGATGGGAGGATCCCATCTCCTGCCTTGATCCCACACTGTCCATGTCTTTGCCCCTAGCTGTATTTTAATATTTCAGCTTTAAATTCCCTGGAAGCTTTAATTAATGTGACTCTAAGTCTCAAGGTAATCAACAAAAATGTATTTATCAAAATCCTCTTTTCAAGTCATTGAAAAGCCTAGTTTGATTCCAGTGCAGTTTGAGGCCTGCTTGTGGCACTGTGTGTCCTGTGGTCATGAGAAACACAACTCTGCCAAAGATTATGCCATCCGTCACTGTGCTGTGGGGCTCTGGCTGCTGCACTACACAAGGAACTGTTGAAGCGTCCTCAGTGTCTGTTCTCTGCTCCCAATGACTGGTATGTGGTGGAGCTGGAAGCACTGCTTTGTTCAGTGGGATGCCTTATTAGCAGGAGCACAACTAGCATGCCTGTAAATGAGCACAGCTTGTTACAGATTCAGCAGTACAGCTGAGGGCATTGTAAGGGAAGGAATTCATTGCTTTGTATGTGTTGGGTAGGAGCTGTATGAGGTGCCCAATTCCTCAAGCTTGGGTCAGTTTATCATAGAAGTATCTCCAGGTGATAGGGCTGAAAAAGTGATTTTTCAACTTCCTGTGCTTTCAGCAGTTACTTCCAGCTCTGACCTACAAAGCATAAAGGGAAAGAATCTGAGGAATGCACTCAATGGCTGTGGAGCAAACACGGCTCCTTTTTGTGGAAGTGGCCAAGCAGTGCAAACTTCTGCTTTGCTCTTCCCTGAGCGCAGGCTGAGGGCAGAGATGCAGCCTGGGCAGTTGCTCTTCCTGTTGGAACACACCCATCAGTATGGGTCTTCAGTGTGAGAATGTCTCTTTCAGAAGAACAGAAAGAAAAGGTGATTTCTTTTTTTTTTCCCTGAAGCTTGAAATGTGTTGAAACCCTGACTACTGTTTTGCATTCGTTTTGTGGTGGTGTTGAAATTTTCCAGCATGTAGGAGAAATATCTGCTGGGAATTTTGTAGAAATGCTGAGCTGGAAGCTGAGAGCTGCTGCAAGTTCTCCTGCATGCCTTGTTTGCAGTCTGGGAACTTTTGTGCTGCTGGCACAGGGGCTTACCACCATGTGATACTGCCTCAGAATATCTTCTGAGAGCACAGCTTTCTCCTCACCTGTTCTTGGAGTCTGTCAGGCACCTTGTCATGGTGTAATATTGGCCCCAAAATACTTGCTCTTGTTTGGGGAAAAAAAACAGAACACCCTGCTCTCTGCAGTGTTGTCTTTGCCGTGATTTCAGATGGGTCATTGTATTCTATGTCATGCTATGGGTAGAATTCACAGTGATTTGCCATAGGGTAAGAAGCATCTTGTCTCTGGAAAGTTCAGAGTAGTGCACAGATCCCTCCATGCTCTTGTTTTGTGCTTTGGTTTTTGGTAGGTGCTCTTCACCTTCCTGATTTTTGAAGGAGAAGGCAAATGTATGAAAATCTTCTCCAATCTTACTACCATATGATATGAACAAATTACTTCCCTTGTGAATGCCTGAAGGTTGATGTAGTGAAGAATGACCCGTGCTAACGTGGGAATATATGTTTGTTTAAGAACTTTTAAGCACTTCATTTTCATATCTTAAGATGCAGGGGGAAAAAAACAATGAACATACAGAAAACAAACACTTCAGTAACTCAAGGTAGATGGACATGCTGCTGGAAATAATTTGCAGGGGTGGAGATATTGCACAGTGGGGATGAACAGATGGACTTCTCCAAATGCAAGTCCAGTGAGCTGGCAAATGAGGTGGGGGATTCAGCTTGTGTAAGTGATATGTGCATCCTAGGTTAGTGAGACTCCTAATGTTGTATACCGGAGCTGAATGGGATCTGCTGAAAATATGCTGGTAGAACTGGGAGCGTGTTAGGCTGTCATTTTGATTCTGAGAAGTACACAGGATACATTATGTATATCTTCATCAGACAATCAGTGTTGCAAACTGCAGTGTTGCATGTGTACTAGTTACAGTTGCCCTCTTACAGAGCCTACTGCTCATCTGATCTCACTATGGACATCACAAGATTTGCACTGCTTTAAACCCCAAGGAAACCTCTGGTTTCATAGAAAAACTCATCTGAGTTAAATTTTAAGTTGTAGTCAGGTCTTAGAGTTGTCCCTAATAGGCTACCTCTGAATATTCTCTCTAAGCTCTAACATTAGGCAGGGGTATTGGAAGAAACACGGAGTAAATATTTAATTATCTTGGCATGGTCTTGCTTCTGTGCAAGGATCCAGGTCTCTCCAATTTGCCTGTGTGCATGCTGATCTGTCTGAGATCTGCTCTGGAGTAAGCTGAACACTTCTGTATGGGTAGAGACAGTAGGCTTTTTTGGTTGTCTTCCAGCTGTGAACAAGAGCATCAGAAACCATGACTGTGAGCCAGGCTGCAACAGCTCTTCCCGAGGTACTGGAGACAGAAACAGCAAAGCCCTTGTGAAATTATCTTGTGTGGGGTGTCTATGTGAAAGCACATCAGCTGTTATCTGAAAGCATCAAATTTATATAATGCTTTCCAGCACATTGACCATGAGTGCTAAACTGTATGATATGTATATAAAATGGCAGTTGGCTGAGAAGCTGCCCTCATCAGGGGCTGCATTATTACCTTAAATAAACTCAGCTGGAAACTTCAGTGTCACAAAAAACAATGTGAGGTTCTTTATCTGGATTGTTCCCACTAATGTCCTTTGCAGCTGTGAGTAAGCTGTGAATCACAAAGGAGGAAAAGTGAGATGGTGGAGAGCAGGCTCTCCTGCCCGTGACTGTGAGGATGCAGAGTAATACGGATGACTGTCAGCAGGCACATGGTGTGAGTGGCCTGTCTTTATGCTGCAGAGAGAAATGGGAGGGATAGCTGTTGGGTAGCTTTGTAGCTACATCATCTTAAGAACACAGGCAGCACAGGGAAATCATAGTTTTGAGCAGTTGTGAGCTGAATGAAGGATGGAGCTGCCAGTATGAGAATGAGAAAGTAAGCTGGAGATTAATCTAGAAAGTAAATGCAGATGTGATAGAGATGTGCAAGCACTAAATAGCTCGGTCAGTAGGCTATAGGAAGTGTCTTGTGCGTGGCTGTAATGGAGCATGATGGACTTCTTAAGATGAGAAGATATGCTACAGTAAATAAAATGCAGGTGATGGCAGCCTTTATCTGTGTGCTTCATTTGTGTTGCTGAAGGTTTAGAGGCAGCTAAACCTTCTGAGTGGTTCATAGTTCTGACCAAATGTAGCTGGGATGTGAAGATATAGAAGGGTATTCAAGACATATCTGTTACATACCCTGCAGTGAGATTGCTTCTGCAATTTATTGCTATAAAGCAAAGGATGGCATCAAACATTTCTTTGCAAGGATTTGCCAGGCTCACCTGGAACTGATGTCCAGATCTCCACAGGATATAAAAACAAGTGAGAGGCTCTCTTTCAGACAGATAGAAGGAAGTCTGAATAAAGAAACAAGACCAACATAGAAATGCAGTGGATGGGATGAGAAGACGGGAACAAGCAAACATCTCTCTAGAGAAATAGTAGTAGCTGAAAAAAAAAAAGGTGCACAGTTATTTAATCAGACACCGACTGAACAAATTGTTGCTTAGACATTAAAGGAAACAAAGGGGTAGTAGTACCTAATCTGACAGGAGACTGCATGAAAAAAAAAAAAACACTTTTATTAACAGATGAAGAAAAGATGGGAGGGGAATACTTCTAGTTTATTTTACCTCATGTTTCTTCTTGCTCCTTCAGTACTGAGCATCAGAACTTTTTTTGCCATATTCCTGAAGCTTTGAAGGTAATCCCAGCCTTGGCGTTATTTCCTGTGGTGCAATACGGAGGCAGACCCATTGACCTTTCTGGTTAGTTAGGCATTCCCTACCTTTCTATTTAGTTTTTTTTCCGCTTCCTTTGTCCAGCTTCAGTCTTGGCAGCTAGCACATAGCATTTATTGTGTGATCTTTATCTCTGGTCTTGCCTTCTATGAATGGTCAGCCCCATATCTCCTGTCCTCATTCCATGCACTGAGCCCAGGAGCTAAAGGCGACCTAGATGTTGTAGATAAAATTTTGCCTACAGTACAACTTTGGTGTTTCTATAGGAGTGATCAGAGATATCAGGAGGAGGAAATGCTTTATGGCTTCCTCTCTGCCTTCCTGACCTCATGTGGGATGTTTGGAGGTGATCCAGACCTTGTTCTGATAGGTGTTCACTGGGAAGAAGACAAAGTCTTCTATCATGGCAGGAAAGTTTTAGGGAGACGGAAGAATAACATCAGTCATGGAGATTTTAAACAGAAATCTGTTTCTGTTGGAAAGCTGTGATGGGAAGAGGCCTTTGATTCTGTACAACAGTCACCTTAGGTGTATATCTGATATGTTTAATCCTAGCAAAATCAATTGATGGATGAGATAGGAAGATATTATTAGTGTATGCTTGTGTTCCAGGCTACAGATTTAGGCCAGACTCTTCTGAAGTCAATTGAGAAGTGACTCTCAGTTTAATTAGATAAATTCTTTATCTTCTTCACTGGCAGCATTCTGTACTCTTGCTTAAGCAGAGGAGAACATATTCAATGCACGCTGTATTTATTGTTTGTGGACTTATGATCAAGTCTTTTAGCTTCAGACCTTCCGGTTGGCTGAAGCTAATAATGCTCTGAAGTGAGATGAGAGCTTCCTCTAACTCTGAAAGAGTGCTCAGGTGCAGGAGCAGGCTGCCCAGGGAGGTGGTTGAATTACTGTCCCTAGAAGTGTTCAATAAATGTGTAGACATAAGGAACATAATTTAGTGGGGAAATACTGGTGTTAGGTGGTTAGTTGAATGATGATCTTAAAGTTGTTTTTCCAACCTTAATGATCCTATGATTCTTTGCATGTTGTCTGAAATAATTTCTTCAGAACTAAATAGATCTTAAATGCTGCTGGTTTTTTTATTTGTGTAGTTTGTATAATTGTCATCTTTCTGGACTGAATGCATAGCGTAAGTAATTTGATGAAAATCACGATCTCTTCTGACATGATAATTTTTCACTGTTATTTTTAACATCTTTACAGTCAAACAATTACATAGATCACCAAGAGGCTCTTTAAAGCTCTATTAACTTGCTGTCTATCTTTGAATTTTAGTTAAAATCATGCCTGGTTCCACCAGAAAATCATATTTTCAGCAAAATTTCTGACATTGTGTATAAATATTTTTATGAAGATTAAAAAAAGTTTTTCTGTTAGGTTTCATAAAGCAATCTTGACAAGAAATCTAGAACTGCTAAGAAATACAGGCCCAATTAGATAATTTTTGTCAGCCCTTTTGTCCAGGTCTGCTTTTGCAGCCCTCAATATTTCCAGATTCATTGTCATGTCCTGGGATTTTAATTCTGAGGCTTGGAATAACCTAGTGTGCTATCTATTATATCAGTAATATTTTTTCCAAGGATGAAGTAAGACCAAGTAATTTGTTGTATTATATCTTCTAAAGAAAAAAAACATTATGTATTTGCCCAAATTTGACTTATTGAACATTTTCAGGCTGTTATTTCTGGACTGAACAAATAGTTCTGTGCTGTGGATCCTCAGCTGAACATTGTTTTCCTGTAACAACCAATGTTTTAAGCAAGTAAAGCCTCACTGTGATGTTAACCAGAATATTATCTGTTTGGGTTACAGGGTTTTCTTGCATAATACACTTCTCTGTTACTTCCAGAGTTCGGCAGCTGTTAAACAAATATTGTCACAGAGTGTCTACAGATTTCAATGTTTAATTTCCCTTGTTCTACTGTTTGTCATTCAACAAAATACAATTATATAAAGTTGATCAATAGGGAAAGAAAGTAATTTAATTAAGCTGTGTCCTGGAAAAAGCTATCTACTTGTCATCCCTGTAATTTGTGGATTTCTCCAAAATAGGCAATGTAGGAAATGATGGTTATTTTTAAGGTACAAATTGTTTTTTCCTTGTTAGCATGCTAAAAATATCAGGAGGTTCATGGTTAGGCCATCTTGGTGGTGATGTCTGGTGCCATAAGGAGCTGAGAATAGGCTCTCTGGGATGGTCTTCCTAGTGGGATGTGCAAGTTCCTGTGCCCAAGTATGACTTGCTTTTTTTCTTAAGTGCTGCTTGCTTGATATTTTTCTAGTTAGCAATGGCTTTGTATGAATCATATCTATGGTGTGTCAATGTAATTGTGACCACTTTGTGCAGTGAAATGAAATTGGCTCATGAAAACTGTAGTGGGCAGAGAAGCTATACTGTACAGGCTGATGCAAAGGAGCCCTTCTTGCTGCTAGAAACCCATGATGATACTTTGTAGATGGAGAAATGGGTTTACAAACTTGATGGAATGTTTGCCTGAAAGGGAAATGTGCCTGTGAAAAGAGCTGTGAGCTGAAGGGCAGGTGTCTGGTGGTAGATGTTGGTATCTCAATGGTGAAGAAAAACCTATGGGGGCAAAGAAACAGTAATATTCTGTAAAATAATTACAAATAATAAAGAATAATTAAAACAGAGTCACTGAAGATGGAGCACAGTGCCCTAGCCAGAACAAGCTCTGAACATATTCTCAAGCAGTGCTCCTGACTCAATGACTGCGTGTAGATGCAAATAGGTTTTATTGGCTCTATAAATAAATAAGCATATTTTAATGGAAACTCCAGTATGAACTCTGCCCTGAATTATTTTGAATACTTTTCCAACTATTTCTTTTTTCATAACTTTACAGCGAGAGATGCTACTGAAGGGACAGGAAACGAATGTGTTTAATCAATGGTTTTAGAAAGGGGATAAATAAAAAGTACAGGCTATTTATTAGACTGCTTTCCAAATGAACAGTTTAATCTCCTGTCTGTGTAACTACATTATCAGTAAATGAAAGGGCTCAAATATTTTCCTCCTGTGTTTTAACAGCAGATGTGGACCAGTCTAAGTACATTAACTGATTGTTTTTCTCAGTTGCCAAGAGACAGCGGTTTTCAAGAATACTGTGTGCTATGCTTGCAGTTTTGGTGCCCTCGTGTTTTCTTGGAGGGCACAGCTGATGCTCTGGATACTGTTAGCCCTGAGAAGTGACATGAGCTCAGACCCACTAATGGATGGGGAGCACCAGTAGACAGCTGCTGATGTTCAAGCCTGTTGAGCACTAAAAGAGAAAAGCTTTTTTGTTCTGTCAGTGACTTTGTACCTTCAGGAAGGGGAGTTAGATTTTCACAATGAAAAGATGAGCAGATATATTTTAAGTGAAGATTGTTTTTCAAAGAAGAACAGTTTAATAGGCTAATAATAAAACCATTCCAGCTAGCTGCTAGCTACTGCAAACAATTCTCTACTCATGGTATATGCAAGTGTTGTGGCTGCTCTGTGAAAGTTTGCTCACTGATGCCAGTGATCATGCTGTATTGTTCCTGTCCCATTATTGACATCAGATTGTGGGCCAGGAAATTCTCAGTCTTCGCCTCATTAGCCTTATGAGTTGATAATTATAATTAGCTGTGAGTTAGGAATGGATATTTGATGATTTTTTTTCTTTACTTTGCAGTTGAGGCTTTTTTTCTTTGCTTTTGTCTGTCATTCATGCATCCTGTTTTCCCAGATGGTTTCTTCCATCCCAGTCTCTCCCAGTAGGCTTGGTGTCTGGTGATGCTGAAGGAGGAGAACTGCCCCTGTGTGCAAGCAACCTAGTCCTTGTCACCCTAGTGGCGCCTGCTGCCCCAAGTGGAGGCTGCTCCAACTAAACTACTGACTTGCATGTGTGCAGCAACTTGGTGCTGTTTGCAGCCAAAACCAGCTGGTGGTCATAATTGTTCCCAGACAGGAAGATTTAACACCCAGGCTCTCCTGTTGAGTGCATATCTTTACCCTCCTGTGCAGTGTCTAGCTACAGGGAACAACTGAGGTATGCACGGGGCCAGCAAAGAGCCTGGCCCTGCTGTCACACTGTTAGAGGCTTCCTCCAGTTTACAGGAAGATCTTGTTTCTGGTTGCTCAGAGTTGTCTGGATTTTGTGTGAACATTGGGAAAGTGAAGGTGCGTAACAGGCATCTCACTTCAAAGATTTGGACCATAATTTCAGTCTGTAATTTGGTTTTTGGATGATAAACTCTGGAGAAGCTTTTCAGGCATTCTTTTTCTTGGATATTGTTAAGTGAAACCACATTCATTGATGCTTTTCACAGTATGGAAAGCACTAGCACTCAGTTCAGGTTTGAAAGAGCTATTCCTGAGGCTGAGCATCCCCTGTACCACTGAATGGAACAGTAGGTTCTGTATGCTTCAATGCAGTCTAACAGGATGTCATCTTGAGGCTCGAATAAACCTTAGTATAGCTAAGGCTGATGACAGCGGGGATGTGATTTGCAAGAGACTGTAGTTACCCAACTGTACAGCAGAAATGTTCTCTAGAAACTAGCATCTCAACTTGGCATTTCTCTGCAAGCAATGATCATGTGTCTACAGACATGCCTGCCCTTCCTTTATGTGAATACTTCATTGCCACTTTGTCCTAAGGCTGTATCTCTTTCAATCAGAATCTATTGGTCAGTTCAGTGGAATTCCATCCCGTCTATCATCAGATAAGATGATCACCCTTCAAAAAACAAATGTATATCATACTCAGGGTGAACTCTGGGGTCAAATTATCATGTTTCCTGTCAGACAGAAAATTTGGAAGCAGGTGATGAAAGAAATATGCCCTTATATTAGTAACAAGTGCTAGCCAGCATTCTATCTAGCCAAAGTCATTTTTATGTAACCTGCTGCTGATGTGTGTTCAAAGAATCTGTCCTTGAGAATCAGTAGTATTTGCCTTGAATCTACAGTAGCTAAATATAAGAAGTGTAATACTCTGTGCTCCTTTACAATGCTGGGAAGAACTCCAAAGGTCTGGGCTGAAGAGATGTGATGTCCATACATGGGGATAAAAATAGCATGAGCGATTGGAAATAATACATTCAGCCTACATCCATTAAAGGGAAATGGTAAGATGAAGCAAATGCCTCTCGATGTTTTGCTTATGAGACTTCTCAGAAGTGCTCAGTCTAGCTCTGTCATGATCCATCTTGAAACTGAGGTTATTCTAAGTCCTTAATGGTCCCTTGTCCCTCTTTTAGCTTCTTCCCACACTTTCCCAAAAGTGAAGTTTGCTTAGCAAAGAACTGTTTATCAAAGCATCTTAAAAACCTATCTTGTTTCTATCAGCTACTTAGTGTGAAGCAGCCCTTTGATCGTTACAGATCTTTACATCAGTCCTACCATTCTTGTATATCCCTGCTGCCCCTGTTTCTTTGTTTCCAGCTGGCACTTGGCTCCATTTCCTTGCTGATATCTGTTCATTTGTGTATACAGTTGTTCTCATTCCTCAGCTAAGACAAAGCTCTTGGGAGAGGATCTTTTGCATTTTCATCTTTTTAAAATATCATTACTGTCATTTCCTTGACACTGCTCCCTTTACCATACATAATTTAAGATAAAATTGCATTTTCTTGAAGTTTTAACACATCCATAAATTGAGAGGACCAGGATACAAAGCTATGGAAGATATCTTGCTGTTAGTTCGTTTATTTCTTTATAAGGCCATTATGTCTCAGTTACTATTTCAGTGCTATCACTGCTTCTTCAAGGTATTATGTGCAGATATAATGCTTGTGGCAAAAGCTTCCTCTTTAATTAGAGCACAACAAACTCATCTTTGTTTTCACAGTGATCTTGAAAGATGTATACAGCTGCCTAATGCACCCTAGAAAGGTAATACATAAGATTTTTTCACCCATTTCCTAAGAAGGCCTAAAATTACAGGATCCTGATTCCCATCAAACTTTAAACAAATGACCTTGAGGAATTTTTTTGTTGTTATTTTAAGATATGTTTGAAGGGAGCCACATGCTGCAATCTCAAGTCTAAATTAGCAAGCTGTAAAAAATGTTGCACAACTGTGTGCAAATAGACAGCTGTTTAAGCCACTCAACAAAAGGAGAGCCAGATCTGATAGAAGAAAATACCAGAAACTGTGTTCATACTTATTCAAACTTCAAATGACCTGGGATTCTTTTCCCTTCTTCCCTCTCTTTGCCACCCACTTGGATGCTTTCTTGGAGGGACTACATGGTCCTGTGAACTGTCTCGTCTATAAATTGTCTGAGGGGAGGAAAAAGAAATAGGCTGGTGTTCTGCTGCTCAAAACTTGCATGGAATTGTCCTTTGATTGTTGCTATTTCACATCTTAGCTCTTCCTCAGGAAATGATTATCTAGAAATGGGTGTTGGACGCAGCCTGTCAATGAACTTGCTGTATCCTGTCACTCTAAAGTTAATGGCCTCATGCAGAGAGAGTTTGGTGTACAGCCTGCCTTTCTCAGTAGTGTCAGTCTTAGCATGACATTGGGTGAATATTCTGTGGTGTCCATCTAGTTGCTCTTTCCTGAAGTGCCTTCACTTCTCTCTGCAAGAGAAGTAAAGAATATTGACCTTCTGTGAGTGAAAAGAGGTTGAAGGAGCCAGGAGTTCCTGCAATGGTTAACAACTGGTTGGAAGGCACAGAAATGCTGTCTGCTGTAACTCTTTGCATACCCACTTGATCAGAGCACAGTAGATGCAGCTCAGATCTATTTGCATCCTCCATGTACATCCATTAACCAAAGCTGCACTTGCAGCTTTGTACCTGCAGTTTCTGTGCCTATGATATGTTTAACATTTAAAGTAATATAGAAGAATTCAAACCAGATCTCTTGAAGCCAAGCTGCAGCCTGAGGAATCATTTCCCTTCTGCTCCTCCCAAATTTCTCATCTAAACCATCTCTATTAAAGTCAGAGGACAGTATTCTTCCAGTTTTCACAACCAAGGCTTCTAAGAATCCTGCTATGGATTGCCTAAATGCACTGCTTTTTCCAGAAACAGCTAATAAGTTCCTGGTATTTTAATCAGTCCTTTCATATAAATGTAGTTACCAAATCCCTCAAGATGGAGGAGAAAAACCTGTCTATAAGTATTAAAAATGTCTTCAGATCTAAACATTCACTTGAGAAAGTCTTAAGATTGACTCATAGAGACAATAACGCAGTGCCACTGGTGTTCCTTTGGTGTCTACTAGTACTGATTTTTGTTTTTCCTGACTATGTGAAATAAAAAGATTTCTATAATGTCTTTTTATGACTACCATTACAGTTATCTGAGTTGGGTAACTGAAGGGCAACAAGGCTCAGTTCTTCATGCCTTGTATCCTTCATTCTCTGGTCTAAAGCACAACAAGACTTTGTTGAGAAGAAATTGAAGTGGGAGGCGGCATAGCTGAAATTTCTTCCAGTCTCCCACTACTTCGAGTTCTATTCTGTTCAAGTGCTTATTCCAAACAAGCATGGTGTTTCACTCAGGATTTTATTAGACACATTAAGTGTACCTTAATGGATCTTGTGTCTCTGATAGATCTGTAGAGGAAGGGAAGGCAAGGCCACTTTGTCAGTTTATGTACCACACAGTTTGTTTCTTGGAAGTCTCTAAGCATTAGGAGTAGAAACTGCTGGAATATGTTCCATATGGCAGTTTCTCAGGTGCTGTGAAAGCTAACCCAAGTTAATGATTAAAATGCATTGCTATCACTCTTTACTTCTGAGTGGAAAAAAAAAAAGCTGGAATTTTCCTTTTAATACCATATCATCCCTTTCTGTGGCACTGCCACCATAACCACAGCATGCTTGATTTTTTTGTGTATGTGTGTGTAACATTTCATCTGGGTAAACAATCAAAGGGGAGAGGAGGGTGAGTTTGTTCTTTTCAGGTATTCTTGTGTAAAAAGGAGCCCACAGTGATTTAGTGATTGATTGAGCGTTAATAGCACTGGCAGTTTTAAGATTTCTTTTCCAGAGTAACTCTAGAAAATAGCACCTGCTCCCTTCCTCCTTGCTGCACATCTTGATGTGCTGCAGCCTGGTCTGGGCAGCTGTGGTGCACACTGTCCTGTTCAGCAGTCACCATCCACTGCATTCTGCTGGAGCTATTTTGAAATTCGCCCCTTTCAGAATGATTTTCAGAGGCTGAAGGTGCAACAGTGGCATGGAAGAGAGATTCAGCCTCAAACCCCATCTTCATACTCCTATGTTCTTTGGGGCATTTAATGTCTTTGTTACAAATCAGGAGATTTTCATTTGCCTGACTGATAGGATCTCATGTCCACTGAATGATGCATCCTCTGTATTAAGAAACCCAGAGGAGAGTCATCACCATTGCAAATACAGGAACCAGGTGTAAATACTCAGAACTCTGAACTTTTCAAGTAAATGTATTTCAAGTCTGTTCATTTTTTTCCACTCTCTGCAACCTATTCTGCTGGAGAAATAAAGATGTCCGTACATAGGCCAAGAGACGGTCCAGTGTCCTTCCCCACTATCACCAAAATGAAAGGAAAAGATCTGGGTTGAAGATTTCCACAGTTTGTGCAGACAATGAAGAAATTGAAAGTAAAACTCCTCTGCTTGGCAAAGCAGTTCTTCAGCCTCATCTTGTTGGGTGAGATAGGGTGGTGGAATTTTGCTTCCCTCTGAACTGCCCACTCAGTCAGACTATGCAGTTTCAGCTATTTGCCTTTGGCTTCCAAATGCCAAGCATATTTATTCTTACTAATTTTCAAAGAACCATTAGAGAAGCAGGTAAGAAATTCAGGAGCATTTGTTTGCAGATGCTGTCTGGAGAGGGGTCCAGCATGCTCCACATGTGCTGCTGGACTTCACTGTGTGCTGGAGATTTTCATGTTCTGTACTTTGTCCGGTGCACGATTCAGATAGCTGTAGAGTTCATGGTGGGAGCACTTAGACCTAGAGCAGCTGTGCCTGCTGCTGGAACAGCCACTTTGTATCCCAGGCAGGTCACAGCACAAGACAAAGTGCAGCTGTGCTGCCAGCCCACAAGTCAGAGAGCATCTGCCTCCTTGGTAGAAAACTGTCAACTGTGCTGACAGATTATACACTCTCATTTCCAAAGTTACTGAGAAGATGCTGAATGGTTCATTTTTAGCTGGTGTTGTATAATGGTGTGATTTAGAGCTACCTCGTAATGCTTTAAAGTGGGCAATACTTCTGAATTACAGTTTTCATTTTTTGCTTACATGAGAATAAGGAGGAAATTAAACAATTTCACTGATCTAACTTCACGGCTTCAGCAATGCACTACTGAAGATCTACCAATAAACCAACTGAATCATGGAAAAAAGCTGATGGGGAAAACTGATCATGATTTTTTTTTTTCTCGGATAGCACTTGTTGATGTCAGTATTTTGGCTTGTGATAAAAGGAAGCAAATTGTTGTCAAGCTCTCAACATCTTCCTCTTTTCCTGGCACAATTTTTTTTGGGTGTTAAGGGCAGTTGCTTTCTCCCTTTAGCTAGAAACATTCAAGGATTTAGAAACACAGTTGTTTGTTTTTTAGTTTGCTTCAGCCATGTTGTCTTTATACAAAGGCAAATTCCTGAGGCTAAGAGATTGTGGTTAGTCTGAAAAATGTGCGTTCCTCACTTAAATAGGGGAGACATGGAAAGCTTGCAGAGCATGGGATTGGAAGAAAATGTTGCTGTTTTCTATTTTCTGGAAGCATGTGAGAGGCTGGAATATTACTGATATTGAGATGGTTTCAATGATCTTTGATGGTACAGATATGTTCTTAAATATTTCAGTTGTCTTAACAGTTCCTGAAACCTCGTGTGGTTTTGCTATGGATGAATTGGAGCTCAGCTGAAGCTGCTGAATGCTACATAGTTGATTTTGTAGCCAGCAGAAAGCGGAATGGATGTGTTTACATTGTAACTCGTACATAGGTTGTCAATAACAGATTTGTTAAGATACTCTGTAATGTGCAATACTTGTAAGTGGCTACAGTTGAATGCTGTGAAAAAGCCATCTGTATTTAGAGCAGTCTCCTTCCTTTTCTAATCAACTTCCGCAGTGGGATTGCTTGATCAGCAGTTAGCTGCTGGCAGTGCAAGGACCTTGCGAGAAGCAGAAGGGCTCTTGTCCTGCAGCACAAGGCAAGGAGGGGGCTCTGGGCTGCGGGGCCATGCCAGTCCTTAGCACTGGGCAGGCTCTGCTGCCCTTTAGGACAAACAAAATAAGAGTGCATGGAGCCAATTTAATGTGCTTTTTGGAAACACCACCCTTTGTCAGACAGCACTGATGCCCTAAGCACCATCCATGTGTTGGAAACAAACATGAACTCCTCTACTTTGCTTTTATTAATTGCTAATGTGCTTTGTGAAAACTAGCTGAAGGGTGTTACCAGCACCAGCTTTGCCAAGGCAGTAAGGTGGAGCTGTGTGTGGAAATGGAGCCTTGTTTAATCAGGTTTTTCATTACGATTTTTGCTAAAGCATGTTGAGTCAAGTAGTTCCAGGTTTAATATGCTTGCTGTTTAGTCTTAGGCTAAAAAAAAAGGTACCGAATGTCTGTTCACTCACAGTTCCTTACTGTTGTGCATTGATCTACAAATATACATGGTACCTGCATGTTGTATTTTTGTTCGTTTTTACTTCTATAATCATCTTGATATATCAACTCTCTCCTGCAGTTCACCTATTTTTATTTCAGTTTTTTATGATGGCAACTTGAACTCATATGAGAGGAAAAAGCTCTGCTGCTGCTCTCTCCAATCATGGGTGCAGTTTGGTTTGGTTTTGGTGTTTACTTGATTGACCCATTAGATGCAGGGCAGATGTACACGCTCTGTGGTAAGATAGGAAGAGGTGATGCTGGAGAAAAATAGTGCAGTGGTCTACAGAGGATTCATACACTAGCACTAGTTAAAGGTCTTTCAACTAATATGCCTTGAGTTGCAAAGCAGAATTATCGCTGCCCTGATTTTAGAGCAGGATTGGATCCATCTTGGTGCAGCTGTGTGTGGGGCAAGTCACCCTGGGGCAGGTGGCAGCACCAGACTGGGAGCAATAAGAGGTGGCTGTTGATAGGTGGTGGGAAGTTTTCAGCTTTGTGTTTGTGACCACATGTGAGCAAACAAATAGTAAAACTTCATGTTCCTTTGTCCTCTTGGTTCAGCAGTTAAACCACTCAGTTTCCCCCCGGTAACATACTGCGCTTTTGATTTCTGGATTTAGCATCTCTAACCAAGGTACCAGCAGCAGTAGCTCTGAAAGATGGTGAGCTGTTCTTTGGTTTTGATATACTTTTTTGTAAGGTCCTAAAAATGTCACGTGAAGTGTTTTCTGACGGAGAGGGAATCACAAACCTTTCCAAAGTATTTTTTTCCTATAAGAAAGGAATGCCTCTATTAGGAAAACCAAGAAACTTGTGTTTGTAACCAGAGAATTATAGCCTGCAATGTGACTTAACTGAAAGCTTCTTTAGAAGCCTAGCGTGGGATTTGTATTTGAAGTATGCTTAGACTATCATGAAGGTAATTGATGAAGGGTGAGCTTATACCCACTTAAAAAGCACAGACATGGAAAGCAGTGCATTCTCCACAAGAGACTTAATGATTTCCTTTCAGAGCCTTTGCACACTATCTTAATTATACAGAAGCCTACGTAAAGGTACCATTGGATTAGGTCCAATGAAAGTTAAAGCAAACAATATGACAGCAAAAAGGGCACATGCGTCATTTCACTTCAGCATTTATAATACAAACAATAACTGGCAAATAAAGAGCTTCTAAAGTGTGTGGTATGCTCAGTAGTGCCAGCATAATTATTCCTTCACATTTAATCATTAAAACAAAGAATGCCATAACTGAAAATACAGGGACAGTTTTTCTTCCTTCATCGTTAGCCTGGATGAAAGCAAGGCCTCTTTCTGCAAAGAGGTGTGTTTTCTGTAGTGCCATGCTGCCTTAGTGAGATTAATCACCTCTAAATTTCATAGACAGTCTTTCTGTGTGATCCTGTCTTGTCTGTGGGAGTGCACACATCCACCAACTGAAAGGCATTGGAAAGGCTGGTCAGTAAGGCTGGTGGTGAGGTACAGCCTCCTCCAGCTTTGTACAAGCTCTGAATTATGAAAAGGGGCATGTACAAGTGGGATGAACATGAGTGCACAGGATTAACAGCTGTATGACAGTCAGTGTGACAGCTGATATGTGGAACATGTTGGACATTACAGACCAGATCTGTTGTATGCTATAGCCACCAGAGCATGAGACAGAAAGGGAATAACAGAATTGTAGAATTAAGGTTGGATAAGACCAGTAAGATCATCTATTTCCATTATAACCCATCACCACCATAACCGCTAAACCACGTCCCTCAGTGCTGTGTCTACATGTTTCTTCCACACTTCCATGGATGACAACTCCACTGCTTCCCTGGGCAGCCTGTTCCAATGCCTTACCTTTGGAAACACGGCGTGTTTCTGTATCCAATACAAGTGCCTTCAACAGTGGATGGGTCAAAACAGTTTTAATCATAACATATATTTTTAACATAGTGCAAGTTTTCCAGTACTAGCAAAGCCCGACTGGGTTAAGAGCAGCGTTCAAAAGCTGCTTCTTGCTGGTGTCAGGGAGCCCTGAATGAAAATACTGTGACCCATTCATCACTGGAGTGAGGGCAGAAGCTTGTTGGAAAGAGGCACATGCACCAAAATAAGCCATCACAGTCTAGAGCATCACTCTTTATCAACAGTAAGAGCCTTAATAAAAATGTCATGTTCTTATCCCTTAGGTGTTATATTCTGTAGTATCTGCTCTAACCAAGTTAACTTGACTTATTTACACAAATGGTGGAGTCCTTATCTTTAGTAGGGCAGGTTTTTTTCTCACCCTTCTGTATCTACTGCCCACAGCTTTCTGTGTGATAATTGCAACCTTCCCTGCAGTAAGCAACTGAGTACTTAAAAAGAGGCATAGATGTTAATGTGCGTGCGGGTGTGCTCACTGGTTGAAGGCAAGGGGGAGGCAAGAGCTGCAGAAGGTAGGAGCACTCTGGGATTATCCAGCCTCTTAGGGAGTATGCAGACATCAGCTATTCCCACTGCACAGCAGGGAAAATCTCCAATAATTTTAAAGAAATTATACTTCTTTGTGTATGTACTGCTTTTGGATGTTTAGTTAATATTTTAATTGATTAAATGGATGGGAAAATCTGTCCCAGTTCAGAGACTGGAGGCATTTGATTTTGCATTAACTAGTGCTCCCAAAGGCAATATGAATTTAGTATCTAAATGGTCTGAGCAGATAAAGCCATCTGTTCTAGCGCCAGAAAGCTTGAACTTTGAAGTAATGGAGTGATTTCTCTGGACAGCGCAGGTTCCATCCCCATCGATTTTTGGCATCACTTTAACCACTGCCAGTCCTTTCTGTGCTTTTTAAGGAGCTATGTTTAAAGTTAATGAGACCTCTGCGCAAACAGTTTGCTAGCCAGGACTACAGACAGCCATGAGGCACATGATTAGTACAAAACGTGACACTTTCATGACTTGGACTTCTGCCCAGTGGGAGCCATTTCTGTTGACCACATCAAATGAATTCACGTAAGTCACCAAAGAACTGCAGGCTAGGAATGGCTGTTGGCCGCTACTGGATCAGACTAGGCTCTGGCCAGTCAGCTAGGGAAATACCTTGCACTTTGAACACTGCAGGATCCATTTATAAACGTTTAAAAATACATGCAACAAGATGGAGTTGTTTGACTGGAATATCGTCTTTAGAATGATAGATCTGACCATTAAATTTTTACAGAAAAGGCTTTAAATAGCATAGTGACTCATCAAGGAGTTATTGAATCGGGTAAAACCATCTTTCTCTAGATTTTACTGATTGGTGTGGAAGAGTTGATGAAGTAAAATATGCCTCTTTAAGCAGGTTCACAGAAGCCTTCTGACTTTTACAGTTCTTTTACTAGCTTTGCGTTCAGAGGTAGTTACTTCATTCATAAAGGAAGAAAAGCATGAATTTGTTCTTCTTATTACAACTTTGTTTTAATGGAATTATAGATATTTTAAATGTAGATAATCTTTTTCTTTTGTTTCCTGCTTTAATATTGTTTAATTGATTATCTTTTGTTGGCCAAGTCTTAGCTCAAATGAGCTTTGAAGGCTGGATCTCTTCCTTCCCTCCCTTCCCAACCTTGCCACAGATGGAGGTTATACCTTTGGCACTCTGAACTCTATTGTTTAAGCTGATGTCTTAGCACTGAGTGGATGCAACTTATATACGTAATATGAAAACACCAAGACTGCCTAGCCCAACCTAGCTGTAGTTTTCTTTGTCAGCTCTCACTGTTTTCAATTTAGTTTGGTGTGTTTTGTTCTACTGCTGGTTGCAATTGTAGAATAACTTGGTCAACGCCTTTAAGTCAATACCATTATCACTCTGGAATTTGTCATGTATCCCAAGGAAAGGAAATGCATTAATTTTAGAGCTGAGTCAAGCCCATGAATGAGTTGGTACACTAGGTAAATATATCTGACAACACACTTGTATAACTAACTAGTCTTGAAAAACTGAGCAGCTCAGCTCTGGGAGGTGATCAGAAGACACATCCTTCGTGCTTCCTTATGCAGAGATTTTGTGTAGGCTTTTTGATGAGGAATGATTACCAACTTCTTATTTGGTGTTTTAATTTCTTAAGAAAAACAAATTATAGAGATCATTTTCCTCTTTCTCCAGTCTTAATCTCTGAATTTGATTAAAAACTTCAACTCTAATCTAGAGAGAATTTAACTTCAATTTTCTGTATGTTTCTTGGAGCACTTAGGAAGATGAAATGGTAAAGGGTATACTGTGAAGTCACTCACTAGACAACAGAAGTCTACAGAAGAGACACTACAAATAGTCCAATGATGGAAGATTTAATGGAAGTGAAAGTATCAACCCACTAATCTTAATCCTGTAGGACATATATTTGATTGCCCCTGTTATGGAGTTGATGCAACTTTAACTGATACAGTGTGAAAACAAACAAAATTAATAAAAAGAAATTTGTCTAGTGAGTTTTCTAAATGAATCTTCAGGGGAATGTATGGTGTGCAGGTCTGGATATGCTGTGTTCCTTTGCTTTGTTTTCCCCTGGATCATTGTAACAACAACTCATATCTCAATGTATATGTAAGTTAAGGAATTAATTAATTTAAATAGTTCTGCCAGGGATTTCAATGAGAGTCAAAATCCTAGTAGGCTTCTTTTGAATGTAGATGATGATATAGAGATCTTGTAAATCTTCTCTGGCTTGTTTTTTATCCTGTTCCACTAGGAATACAA
This sequence comes from Chrysolophus pictus, assembly GCA_037305975.1. Lineage (NCBI taxonomy): Eukaryota > Metazoa > Chordata > Aves > Galliformes > Phasianidae > Chrysolophus > Chrysolophus pictus. Next base: position 23,423,878 of record CM074582.1, read on the forward strand.
CTACTGAAATGATCAGGAAGAAGACTAATTATAAATAAAACTGTTCTGTAGTTCTCCAACTGTAAGAAGAGCACAGAACGCTCTGGCATAGGATACACGCATAAATCCACACTGGTGCCATAGTCTCATGAGGATGATTAGAAGTCTCTAAAATTAAAGGCAACAAGGAATGAGAAAATTCAGACCTAATTTTAAAATGAAGCACACTCTCAATATCCTAAATCTGTACTATTTCTTTCATTAGACTGCTTTCTTAATATCTTCAAAAATTGCAGCTATCCACTGACATAGATCAGAGATATGAATGCATTTACCTCTTGGACAATTAAACACCACTTTTACTTTCCTCTCTTCTGTATGGTGTCTGTTTTCATATGTTTATGTATAGTTTGCCTTAGCTGTCTCCATCTGATTTGGTGGCACAGCTGTAATCCACTTCAGGACAGATATCCGGCTCTTCCTCCAGAAACTTCCTCTTGCTATGCTACAGTTCTTGTAAACGCCCTCACGGAAGTGGGTTTTTTCCTCCTTCCTCATGCTGCAAGAAGTCATAGAAGTACAAGTCACCTTATAACCATCTGCTTTCAAGCGGGCCTAAGTGCTGGACTATTCCAAAATGTTGGGTTTTTACATTAATATTAATGCATTTGTTTCTTACCTTTATAGAAACATCATGCATACCATTCACATAAACAAAATGACTGGCAAAGCCATAGAGACTGTCTGAAAATTTTAACTTATTAGAGTAAAACTGCCAGGTTACTTTCCATCCTTTCTATTCCGTATATTTGAGAAAGAACATCTGTCTGGTAACAGTGATGGTTCCAAGCCAGCATAGGATTTTCTTCTTTATGAAGAAAGATATTTGAATGATGCTCTAGATGTGACTGCCTTTAACTTGCAACATTTTGCTTTAAACATGTAATTTAAAAACTGAACATTTAATTTAAAAATGAAAAACAATGTTGTTTTATAAACTCTTTTATTAGTATCTTGTGGCATGTATATATGTCACTGGATGCAAGGAGATGCTCTGTTGTGCATTAGTGAATTAGTGATTATGGCATCCCAGTTAGCTGACTTAGGTTTCTGCAGTCCCTGATGGCATGGTAAAATCATTGCTTCCTTTTCTAAATTTGCTGAGAAAAATCCTCAAAGGTCTAAAATAGAAGATATTCTTGGTGTGCTTTGTCAGCATGGAGAGGCAAGGCCCTTGGAATGCCTAAAATAATGCAAAGCGCCCTATGAGACCAGTGGGGAAAAAAAAAATGAAAAGGTCTACTGTCAGGGAAAAGGGCTGTGGATGCTCTATGGGAGAGAGAAGGGCTGCTCTGCTTCCTGCCATTGCTGGAACAGGAACTGGGTAGTGAGATGCACTTGGAAAAGCTGGGAATATAGATATCTGCACCTTCCCAAAACCATCACCTCCAAGGAATTCTACAGAAACCAATCTCCAGCCATTTGCTTTCATTTGCAGAGGAGGGGTAGATAATGGAGAAGTGAGGAAACCAAGATGCCCATTGTTGCAATGAGCCATCGGACTGCAAATATCATGAAAATATCACAAGAGACAGTACATAACTCTTCTTTTTCATATTCAGTAGGTGTTTTGTCAGACTGTTATTTTCATTTATATATAACAGAGGCCTCAGACTTTATTTTTTTTAAATAATTTTGGCTCAGAAAGAAGTTGATTGATTTAATGAAGTGCATTCACTAAAATGTGGCTGTGGAAACTTTAAAGATGTACGTGACACTGAGCTGTGTGTTTCTTCAGGCATTCTCTTGCTCTTAAAGTATCCCCTGCCAAAGCAAATAACTGCACAGTATCACAGTTCTGTTACCATGTAGGAATATTTTCTGTTAGGATGTTTGTTAGGGTGACCTGTTTGTTAGCTCCTCCTCTCTTCTTTGTGGAAAAAAACCAGCACCATGGAAATCCAATTGCAGTCGGGATGTATCACTGATCAGGAGCTGCTTGTCCCAAGATCAGACCTACACTAGGCAGCTGTATCAAGTTTCTCTTGTCAAGAGCTTGTTTTCACTGCAGTTTAGATGTGTGCTTTTCTTACGGTACCTCTGCTCTAAGGCATTTAATGGGACAAAAGGCACAGTACTGGGACACATTGAGCTTGTCCTTGAGGGGCATGTTGGACTGTGTCCTTGAGAAAATGTTCTAGGATGGAAGCTCATAGAAACAAGGAATTCACAGCCAAAAAGGATTAACCATTCCTAGTTAGCTGGAGAGTTTAGTTTGTGGGTTTTGTTGTTATGTTGGGATATAAGCAGGTTCCTAATTACACAGTTTAGAATCTTCCTTATGTGTAATGTGGTCACGGGATCCTCTTTGTGAAAGGATTTCTGCAATGGGATTTCGGGTGCTGGTTGACCCATGCATGCTGCAGGATGGCTGTCCTAATGGGGTGGGCTTAGTCCTCTTCTGAGCTGGAAAATAAGAGAAATTGCTTCCATATCTGGCCAGTGCAAATTATCCTGACCCCTCTGGCTCCTGCTTACCCCTCCTCTGGCACTGGGTGGCAGTGGTGATGGGGAGCCTTCTGTTGGAGGCAGCAAATAGAGAAACATATGCTGTGACCTTGCTGCCGAGGGCCCATCTGGATAGCCTGTGAAAATGCACTTGATATCTGGAGGCTGAGGTATATTATATGCAGGGATACAGATAAACTGTGTAGCCTTACTGGAGCAGTGAAGGATCTCTCAATGCTCAGACCCTGAAGGGGAGCAGTCTGCTCTTACTCGAAGCTCAGGAAACCCTTCAGCCAAGCACAGCAGGAAAGTGCTGCTCACAGGGAAGTGGGTTCTGGGATGAGTCCCCAAGGGAAGCTATGGAGTACCTCATTTATGTCTTTTCAATTTGCACGAGAATGCGTTTTTTAAAAAACAATTCTGTATCTGAAAGAATACTCCTTAGGGGGAAAAATTGATTTGCATCCTTTTCAAACTGTTTTGCTTCAAAAATAAGTAATTTCACTTCATGGGATTCTTTTGGCTAAGTTGTGTCTGTGTGTGTTCCTACATACCTATATACAGTTTTATACATTCAGAACTGATACCCAGAAGATAAGTCCTATTATTATTTTAATATATCTTGTGATTTGTTACTGTGATGCCTGGTAGATCTATAACCATAGCAGTACTGACTTAAGGAATCTATAGCAGTTATTCCTTCCTACCGAACTATTGCAGTTTGAATGCTAATAGTTTCAAAATTAATTAGGAAAAAGCAAGCTGGTCCGATTTCAACGACAAGAAGAGTTAATGGCATACTTTTTCCAGTTGCTTATTTCTTTGAAGTACAGCTAACAATTACCATCTGAAGCTAGAGCTTTTATTACAAAACAAATTTTTTTTTTTTTACAAGCACTGGAAACAAGAAGCAGCCAAATATCTACCCTAGGATAAAGACCTACTTAGGACAGTGGGTATGCAATTCTTATTCATATAGAGTTACGGGGGAACTTTGTCAGATGCAATGAAGGTGGAAGCGTGAGCCCAGATTGCACATGGTGGGTGCTGCAGGACTGCTCTGCAAACAGCTTCTGGCTGCTGTTTATATTTCAAACATTCTCCTACTGTTGTTACAACAGGCAAGCAATTATAGGCAATAATGTCAGCTATTTGTGGATTAAGAACTCCTTAAGGATGCACTGGCACTGCAGACAGTAGCCGCTTTTAGCTTGCAACTGTTAAGCTGCTGCTGTGCCAATGAAACTGTTATTTCCCAGAAGCTATTGTGTTCCCTGGGAAGGAGAAAAACAATTGTGGTGTGAGAATGCCACAGCACTCCACTGCCTGTGGGATTCTGCTGCAGCCCTCAGCCAGGCGACTTAGCCGTACAGATTCATTTTCAACAGACGCCTCTACTGCTGCGCATACACACAAACGAGGAATATTGGCTATTGTGCTGGAGCAATGCTGTGCTGGACTCTTAGGACCAAACTCAGAGAACTCTGTTTTTAAGGCTTCGGGACTTGAAATACACCTGTTTGTGACCTCTGCTGAGCACAGAGCTTCAGCACAGCGTCTGCTGGGGAGGGACTGTGTGTCCCTGCAGCTCCCCTCACCAGGGACAAGGTGGCTTTTGGGCATGGCCCAGATACAAGTGAGTGCATGTCTGTCATGCAGGGAAAATGCTGATTGCTTTGAGGATCAGCGAGAAGGATTTAAGTGTTGTTTGCTCTTTTTCTAAGAGAATGAATCCCTGCACTTAAAAGTGCAGTCACAAAAGGCATATGGCAATAAAACTTTAAAGGACAATTCAAATACAAATATGCGTCTTTGTGCTGCTGTTTGTCTGTTTTGATTACAATAGGACCTTGTGACTTATTCAGAGAATTTATTTAGGAAGATGGCCTATAGGCAGAGGAGCAGTTGTTTCGTTGTTTTTTTCTTTTGTAGGGGTAAACAAATGACAAGAATTCCTTGAAAGGTTTGGACTATACGGGTTATAAAGCTGGAAAAAAAAAAAGAAGAGGATAATGCTGGAGTCCCTAATCTGCAGCAAGAAGCATTTAGTTACGGAAGCACTATCAAGCTGATACTCCCCTAGACTGACTTGCTTCTGAACAGGATGTATCCACGTGCCTGCCTGCCACAGCCAGCTACAGGGTGCTCTGCAGGCACAGGGCCAGGCTGGGTTACAAGGGGGTCTGGTGCGGGGCTCACAAATGGTTGCAAGCACATCTCTAGTTTTAATTTGGTTCTGCTGGTGTCCCCGTATACCTCTGTTTGTGCAGGAGCAGAGATTTCTTGGTTTCAAACTCTCCTAAACCAGTCAGAAAGCCGCGTGTTCCCGCTCGGGCTGTCTCCTTGCGCTTTCCCGCTCCAGCACTACGATTCTCCGTGCAAAAAGCGTCCCGTGCCCGCCCCGCTGCTCCCCAGCCGGAGGAGCGCAGGCGTCCCCCCGAGCCGCGCTACTCCCGACGGCTACGGGCGGCCCCGGCAGGAGGCGATGCCGCCAGCCCCGCTGCCATCACGTGGCCGCCGCGTTTTCTCCCCCAGCGGTATGAGGAAGTCGGAGCCGCCGTCCGCAGCCCGGCCGGGAGCAGCCTCCGCCGCCGCCTGCCCGTGGCGCGCTATGTGAGTACGGCGGGACGGGGCGCTGGGAGCCGAGCGGGCGACGTCGGGGCCGCCGACCCGCGGGGCCGCCCCGGGGGGAGCTGGGGAGCGGCTCGGGGCGGCGGTTGAGCGCGGGCGCGGCTCCGCTTCCCCGCAGGGTGGCTGAGCGCCGCGGCCGCCTCCCGGCGTGAAGCCCCTCCGGCGCGATGGAGGAGCCCGCGGCGGCGGAGGAGTGGCAGGGGGCGACCCAGAAGAGGAAGGCCTGGGCCAAGAGCCGGGACTCCTGGCAGGCGTCGGAAGCGGAGGATCTCTCGGCAGCGGCGACGCAGCTGGCTCGCGGCGAGGAGGAGGAGGAAGACGACGACGAGGAGGAAGAAGAGGAGGAGGAGGACCGGGAGCGGGACCACCTCGCGGGCGGCAAGCTGCCGCTGGCCGCAGAAGCAGGTCAGGGCGGGGGGCGGCGGGGCAGGTTACGCCGCGGGGCCGCCCCCGACGGCCGGGCGGTGACTGACGGTCGGCTGTCTGCTGCTCTGTCGCCAGGCCACAGCGTGCCCAACGAGAAGATCGCGATATGGCTGAAGGACTGCAGGTGGGTCCCGCAGTGGCACGGTGCGGGCTGCGGGGAGCGGTGCTGAAGGCACGCATGGTGGGGAAGCGGGCTTTGGGCACCGTTGCTCCCGTCGCATAGCGAGGCTGAAGGCGTTCTGGCTGGGGGGAATGTGGCTCGGTCTTAGGAAGGCAGCGTTGTTTTGGAAGCTGCTCTGTTTCTCGAAGAGGGGCTTCCTTAACTTGAGACGGGGTGTGTGTAGTCTGTGACGGGTGCTGCCACAAAATGAGGTATGGGTGTTTGAAGCATGCTGTCTGCGTTACTTTTTCCTCAGTCTTAATCGCATGAAGGCATACGTGCTTTTAAACCTAGTTGTAGTGACTTTTGTCCTGTCTCTATTCTGTCCTACTACCCTGCAAGGGTGCTCATCCCTCTGATACGAGAAAGTAAACACTTAGCTTTCCAGTAGTTAACAAAGTTCAAGATTTCTCTTTTTTTTTTTTTTCCAGTGGAACTGCTTTAGACAAAGATTTACCTCTAAGATTAGCTGTGCCTTTATGATCTTTTGATCCAGTAAGCGGCTGAGCTGAGCTTACTCCTGTGATTGTGGTCTGGACTGCTTTATAGCCACAGTGTCCACAGTATAGTTTTCTTCATAATCTCTGTGGGCTGTGCCTTGGGAGGGGTGTTGGCAGCAAAAGGCATGGAATCATACTGCATCCCCAAAACGTGATGGTCAGCCCTGGCAGGCTGCTCTCCTAGAATGCCAAAATAGGAGATTTTTTTGAATTTCCCTGCAAATAGACCTGATCGAATATATCCTTAAAAGCTTAGCAGAAGAAAGACGTTATATATCTGTGGTGCTTTTTTGAGTGAGGAGGGGAAAAGTGGAGTAGTGAAGGGCGAAGAGGTCCCTGAGGGAGATGTGCTTCCTAATGCTGCTGCAGCGCTTCTCTCTGTATCTATAGGATTTTATCTAGAACCTTCCCTGGCACTGTCAGCCCTCTATTCTGGTGCAGAATTTAAGAAATAGCACAGAACTGCAAATTGTCAGCACAAACTCCTTGAATCGATGGTCTCAAATCTTGAAGGATAATGCAAAGCTTGCTGTTTTATTTGTGTCCTTCAGCAGCTGTTGTTTAAAGGGGCTACGGGCGCTTCTGGGGAGCACGTTTGCATCTGTGGCAGCAGATTCACAAAACGTGGGAATCTTGGTCTGCGCTCTATTTCCATATTTTACATGTAAGGAAATAAAATGCAACTTTATCCTTTTGCGAATGTGGAGGTGCAAGCTTTAGTTAATGCGCGTTAGTGAAACCCTTTGTGGCCCTTCCACAGAAGTCTCTTAAATATAGCTCTACTGTTGTAGAGAGTATCAGAAAAACCTTGTGTTCTCTTCAGAACAATAAAGCTTTTTTTTTTTTTTTTAATCTCTTAAGCCAAACTATTCAAGCAGGAGTTACCTCTGATTGCACACAGATACTGTCCATACCTGTGTGAGGTACCATTCCAGTTGCCTGAAGTTGTGCACAGTTGTGTTTTAAAACTGGAGAATGATTTAGTTTCTATGTATACAGTGTAATGGGAGCGGCAGCTAGTTAAGTGCAGGGAAATGATTATTCAGCTTGCATTCTTGCAAAGTGACTGTATGTATAGAAACCCCGAGCAGACTTTATCTCGATAACAATGTATATAGGAAAAGAGAGAGAGAGCAACTTTAAAAGTGACAGATCAGTGCCACTGATACTATTGTTGTTTAAAAAAGAATGCTTGAAAACAGTAGATGTGAAAACCTGCAGTTGTTGTCATCTCAGATAGTTATTGTTTAATAACACTGCTTTTGCTTTGGAGCTTTGCTATATAAGTGTGGGCAATATTCACAGACTGGTCTTCTGTTGGGTGATTGCGCAGTCACTTTCTTAAGAGTTTGCTCTGGTATAGAAATATAACTATGACTACAGATGACCATTCTGGTACCAAAATGAAGCGTTTTCTCTGTTATGTATTTTCTAGAAAAGTCACTCCCATTTTGTCTGACTTCATATAAGCTTTTGTGAAATGTATATTGGAAAATGGGTACATCTTAAATCTCATTTTGTTTTGTGAATTGGCAGTAGCACAAAAAAAGTAATATCAACCCCCTGCATAAATAGATCTGTTTATAAGATGTATCTGTCTGTTTGTTTCCAAAAGCATCAACAGTGTTATAATCAAGATGAAAAGAATGGCTGGCTGTCCCATGATGTTCATGTTAGCAGTTCAGGGCTTTTTTTTGCTTGGCATATATATTTATTTCACATCTGCTTTGGAGAAGAGGGTAGGGTTCTTAATAGTCCATGCTACTTAATGTGTGGTAGAATTGTTTAAAACAAACTAACAAACACAGCACAACAGCAACAAAACCAAAAAATCGAGGTGTATCACACTGCAACAAGAATTATGGAGGCTTCAGAAATGTGAGATGATACCCAGAGCTTCTGGTTTACTCGCATTTTGAGAAAGGCATTTCTTTTCTTTCTCCTCGGTGGTTTGACGAGGCATTTTTAAGCAGTAAGAAAGCTTGCAAAGGTTTTTAGTTATAACTCCTGTAAGGTTAGAAGGGAAACAAAAGTGTTTGTATTACACTGATACAAATGGAGAAACTTTACTCAGCGGTATGGTGTGTGCTATTTTAATTCCATGTGTTTAAACTCCTCCAGTGGCTCAAGGGGTGTCAGAGGTATTTAGGAACTATGTCCTGGAGATGCGCAGGAAATGAGTTCTTGAAATGCCTTAGAAATAAGAGAGGTTTTTTTTTTTTTGGTTCACATTTAAAATAAACACTGCTCCTACCCAAGTCAGGCTGCTCAAAGCAGAGGGGTTTAAATGGCATTTACACACCTCACAGAGCCCTGGTCCTGCTGCTGTGGGAGGCTGAGCAGGCAGTCCTGCGGGGGGCACGTGGCCTGCATGGCATCTCTCACCTGCACCCCAGGATCCCTCTCGCTCCTGTGTGCACCAGAGCTGCAATAAGTCATTGTTCTAATGTGATAATAAACAGGTGACTTAACCATGTGGGAATGCAGATGAAAAACTGGAGGACTTCTTGCCCAAGCAGCCCCATGGCTCTAGCCTCCCCGGGGCCTATAGTGCTCCCAGCCCTCCTCGTGTCTTCAGCATCAAGGTGATGGGGACACTGGAACTTCTGTGTGTAGAATGGCCTCTAAACTGACCCCTTCGTGGGGTGCCTGGGGAGAGGTCCCAGGGGCTGGCTTCTTGGCCCTGCTGCTGGAAAACAGCCGTGCACTGAGAGGCAGAGCTGCTCCTGCCATTGTCCTGCAGTATTTGGGTGTCAGTGCTTGTCTCTGTTTAAATTTGGTTTACGCCTAATTCTTAAATGCACTTTTCCTAAAAAAAAAAAAAGCAATGCAAAGCAGCTGTGTATGTATGCAGGAACACAAACGGAGAAGCAGATGGATAGCTGACAGCTGCTTTTCCTGTAGCTGCCAGTGCACTGCAGTGCTAACGGAGCTTCATTTCTCAAAGAAAATGCCAGCTTTGGTAGTTGCTTTGACTGCTGTCTGCCAGCCAGTGTGTGCAGCCCTGAGCTTGGCTGACAAAGTCACCACCAGTGAGTTTCTGTATGGAAAAGGTGGAGGTGCTGGAAGGGGAGGGGTAAAAGGGGGAAGGTGCCTGTTGCAGCCTGCATGTGAGCAGCCGGCACAGGTGCTGTCACAGAGCACTCACAGGGCTGGCTGGAGCTGAAAGGGCCCAGACAACTGCTCTAACTTATTTGAAATCCTGACATGGAAGGTACACAGAAATTGAGTTTGTGAAGCTTGTCCCGTCACCTGCAGCACATTGGTGTAGCTGGGCGCTCCTGCTGCTGGAGCTGGCCTCTCACTGTGGCCTGGCTTCACTTCACATGCCAACATTAGCTTGCTCTCTATCAGCAGGCAGCATGTGGAAACTCTAAACTGTTTTAAGAAGGGGAAAAGCATTTGGAAAGTATAAGATCTGTGAGAAAGCAGGTGCAAACTTTCTTTGCTTAATTTGGCCGTGACACCAAAACAAATACTGTATCAGAGCAATGTTTGCTTTAAGTTCCTTGGTCTGGTTTATGTGCTTGTCTAATTAAAAACCCAAATGAAATGTATGTTATATTGGCATATAAATTGTCTGCTTTTCCCTTCTTTATGGGTATTATATTTCTGGGTTTGTTTTGGGTTTTGAGCATTATGGTGCTACTTAACGGCGACAGGTCTGTCTGGTTAGGCATGTCTCAGATACAAGGTGTAGAAATACCCAGAGAGTGTCAACAGATCTCATGTGAACAAGGGAAGGGATTGAACCTGTCAGTTGTGTCATTTCTGCTGCTGATTCTGGACACGGTGAGATTTGGCAAATCTGCTGGAAGGAATACTTTCAAGGAATAGTGATAGCAGAGATCATCCAAATGAGATCTGTAATGAGTCTATAGAATACTAGCACTTGGGACATGACAGCTAACATAGTTGTCAAGATTTTATCTTGTTTCTGATCGGTGAGTGCAGCTCTTCACCTCTCTTCAAAGCCTAAGGTAAATCAATGGTGAGAAGTTCTAAATGTTTAGAAAATGGGTAAGGCTTCCGACACACAAATGAGGTTGAGTTTCTCGGTTCAAAACCCCCTACTCATGGTTTTAGGGTGTTCTTCTTGGAGGTCTATGATTTTCCTCGAGAGAGGGCTGCTGACCCTGAAGTTTTGCCACTGAGTTGTGTCACAGCACTACAGTTATCAACAGATTTTGTTGCTTTTCCCTATTTGTTCAGAGGGCTGGGGATTGCTTGGGAAGTTATTGCCAGTCCTCATATGTTTGCGTTCTCTGGGGGCGGAGGGAGGGACAACTGCTGCTATCACAAGCTTGTTGCACGCTGTAAGGAAGGACATGAAGCAGCAAGTTTTTAAGCTGGTATTAATCTCTTCTGTGGTTTCAGAACGCCTCTGGGAGCCTCCCTGGATGAGCAGAGCAACCCACTGTTGAAGGGTAAGGAAAGGCTTTACCTACTGAAATTTTTTTTTTCTTTTCTGAGAAGCATGCTCTTGTGTATGTTCACCCAAGACCTTGGCAATTTATCAGTGGTACGACAGCCTAGTCAGCACTGCTGGGCTATTCTCTCTGTGAAGCAGCTGTGCCTAAGAAGCTTTAAATCTTTCTGGAAACTTTAAGTATATATATATTTAAAAAAAAAAAAAAAAAAAAAAAAAACCTGAATGGGAGAGTTTGTTAATTTTCTCTCCAAGCTGGCAAGTGTTAGATAGTATCTGTGTCTAATAACTCAGGTTGCCACACCTGAAAATTTTACTATCTGAGTAGGTCTGAATACTAAAGTTCAAAGTACAGTGAGAATTTGCAGTTAGTGACACAGTGTGGAGGAGTTACTGACTTTGTCTTTGCTTGAACTCTTAATCTGGGATAGTGAGAGGGAGAAGAGAATACCTAAGCCCGACTCAGACTTAGAATCCCCCTGGTAAGATGTCTGGAGGCTAATCCATCAGCAGAAGGAGCAGATACGGTGGGTAGTACCTCTAGGTTTGCCTCTGGTTTGCTTGCAGTCTGACTTGGGAATGCTTCCGAACATAAAAATAAAGCAATGCTGGAGTTGTTTTCTTTCAGAAAAGAAAATTGAGTTCTTAAATGTGACTTCTCGCTACTTAGTGCATTTTTAGTGTATGAGTAATGCAGGGATTGTAGATATGGTCTAGTTATATCCTGTTGTGTCAATTGAAGTGTCTTCCTAGTATCTTTAGTTAAGCTGTTGAAAAGAAAACGCTGCATCATGGTAGTTGTTGAACGGCTAACTGTACATTTTCAGGCATGCTGGTGAGAAATGGAGGAAGTTTTGAAGATGACTTATCCCTGGGAGCTGAAGGTGGGTGTGGCAGGATTATGACTTTTTCTAGTGAAAAAAGAATCGTGTTCAGTCATCTGATTTTTATTTTGAAAGACAGTGTTTTCCTTCTCGAAGGCAGTTGATAAAGCTGGCCAAAAAAACAGCATGGAGCACATAGGAAAATGCAAGAAGCTTTGCTTTTTTTCATTAGGATATCGCCGTTGCTAAATGTGCTGGTCTAACCTGAAGGTCAGAGTCAACTCTGTGTTCTCTTCTGCCCTCACATTCTTATGCCCACAGCTGCAGCATGGCTCTGAGCACTCACTGGTGCTGTGCAGAAGTGCTTTCCCCTACTTGTTTGTCTTGTCCATGGGTTACTCTTGGCAATTGTGCATGCACCATTTCCACTGGAACCCTTGGGAGTGGCAAGTGCGGGGTTTTGGAAGGAGGAATGCAATTCTGTCAGCCAAGAGGCAACCCATTAAGAACTGAGTGCTTTTAAAAATGAAAATTACCAAAGCTGAGTAAGTCTTTTGAATCAGCAGTGTTATGTACTCTTCTGTCACTAGCTGCTTCCTTTCCTTTTCTTTTTCTTCCCCTTTTTAAAGGGAAGGAGATGTGACTGTTTGTGCTGGACATGTTTATTTTTGCTTCTTTTGCTGCCTTACTCTGTCTTGAGGCAGAAGTGTCCACAAACAAGCAGCTTTTAACAGGAGCATCCATAAGTAAAATGCTATGAAACAGTCCCTCAAACTGGTTCCTAGTGTGGTCTGCAGGATAGGAGCTATAAGGGCTCTATCTTTTATCAGTTACAAATAAATTTTAAAATAGCCTTCAGTTTTCAGTAGTTTTTTAAACTAAGGTTTTCTAAGTGTCAGAATTTGCATAGTAGAAAGCCCTTTTGTCCACAGTTGTATTGTCAGTGATTTTGAAGCAGTGTGACAGGGCCTGAAGAAAGAGATATCTCTAATTTTTAAATACTCAGTGCTTCTGAGGAAAACAGTTAATTTGATAATGACCTTAATCTGATAATCACGGAGAAGCAGCACATTATTCACTTACTGCAATAGAGTAAGTAGGATTTTTTTTCCCCTTTTCCACTTATTAACTTCACTGCAGTATGATGATTTCATAGGGAAAATGTATTTCTAATAGTCATCCCAATTCTGAGCATATGACTAAGAATGCAATTTAGAAAGCCATATCACTTTTTTGTTTCATCTCCCCCCCCTTCCCCCTCTATCATTCTTGAGGATTTCTTTTCTTGGGGATCCTCTAGCACAGTTCTGGCAGACAGCCATTTCCACCTGTTCAGGTGACTAAGATCTCAGTGCTAGAATTGCTGGTTCATTTCCATGTGTAAGGACACGAGTGCTTCTGCAGGGCTTTGCTTCCTGTCAGAGAATAACAGACAACAGAGTTGCTTGGAGCAGTGGAGCAGTGCTGCATGCCTCGCTGTACAGGCGGCCTCTTTGGCTGGTATGAATGGCCTGCCCTTGTGCATCTCTGGCTGCCTGACCCCAGAGACAAGCCAGAGCCCTGTGAGAATGGTACAGAGGGCACTGGACTGGATCCTGTAACCTCAGTGCCCTACTGGGCTGTTAGAGCCCAAGGTTTAGCATCTGGAACTAGTCAACAATTAATGCATATAGATGGGCTTGCTTTCATACTGTATGAAAATATATTTAAAAAAAAAAAAAAAAAAGGGATACATCTGCATTTCATATACATTTGAGTTCCTTTCTGATGTCTCTGGAGGTTATAAAGTCCCTGTGTTTTCCTTGTTGTTGACATTTCCCCTGAAAATGCAATGAGTGCAGATGCAAGGTTTTCCTAGCAGCATTTGACATACCTCTGCTCTTCTTGTAGCTGATTCTAAGAGTTGCTATAACATACGTGTGCTCCTTGCCTGTCTCATGTGGCGAGTTTGTTAATGTTGGGTTGCCTCTTTGGGAGAACCTATAATTTAAGGCTGAGGCTCAATTCCCTGCTTACACAGGGTGTTAATATTCTGGAAGAATAATGCTGCCTGGGATGTTTGCATGTGGAGCTGGCTTCTGCAGCTTCAGAAAGGGCTGAGTGGCTGGCAGGAGGCTGGTGATTGTGTGCATGGCCTCCGTGGTTGGCCTTCCTCGAGTCCACTTGACTCCTTGCATGGTGATAGGTCCCATCAGTTCCACAGACTTGGTGCAGCTTTTGTTTATGGACTGCATGGCTGAGAAAACTAGGGTCTGGCCCTCTGTGCAGAGCTAATTGTGCTGGTTTAGAGGCTCACACACATGGTATCAGTTACCTGGCTATGGGCACCAGCTGCTCTTCTCTTTCTAGCTGAGCAATCCTTATGTGACCACATCTTTACTTTCTTCTTCTCCTTCCACTGTGACAAACCCTTCAGCTTCAATTACAAAGTGATAAATTGTCTGTTTATACAACAATTACTAAATTATTGCAAGCAAAATTTCAAGTTTATGTGATTCATTACAGCAAGTAAACAGTCCACGCAAGCTTGTATTTTAGACAAAGCCTGATTAAATTGGACTGTCTTTATATTAGTTGTAAACTAGGAAGTCTTGACAATCCTATTTATATGGAAAGAGAGTATTCATAGAAGTGCTTGTTGGCTAGTTTTTCTTGTTGGTTGTGGGAAGTGTAGTTGTCAAGAGGTTTGTGCTTAATGTCATCTTGTTTCCCTACAGCTAATCATCTGCGGAGTGATACCCACATGGAAACGTGGTAGGCATCTTTTTTTTTTCTTTCTCTTTACTTTGGAGAAATATCTATATTTGAGAGAGAGGGTACAGTGAAAGTCACGTATGCTACTTCAGAGCTAGGCCTGTTCAGGATTTGGCTGTCTACAAAGGGAGGGAAGGAGAAGATCTAGATAGCGTGTGAACAGTTAATATGAATTGCAGAAAAAAAATGTAGATTTAAGTTCTTCCAGCAAAGGTGAAGTAGATTTTTGAGATGATGGGGAAAAGCAGAGAAGTAAGAAACTATAGGTAACTACAATATGATTTACCTTCTTTGGCTTGCTGGTCTCTGACCATTTCAGGAACTGCAAGGCAAGACTGGCTTTACCCTTTGGAGCAGATATCCTTTGGGAGTGGGGAAAAAACTCTCAAAGTAGAGGCTTCTGCTTCCTAAGGATAGCTTCTGAATGAAATGTGCTGTATTTAAAAGCTGCAAGTTGGCTGGAACTCCATAGCCTGTGTGGGCAGCACCCTTGTTGCTCCTCCTGAGTCACTCTTAGGTGAATCCTCTGTCATCTTGGGTTTCTTAGTGGTTGTTCCTGCTGTGTGGGTTCTAGGATTTGCAGGATAAAATTCACATCTGGAAGATTGCTTACTCCCCAAGTGTAAATATGGATTTGGGTGTGAGGTACCAAAGTGTGGAGGAGCTAGCTAACATTCTTTCCAGATGCAGGAAGGAAACTGGTCTGCAGTCCTTCTTGAAAATACTTCTTTCTGTTTCCTCCAACTTGCAGCTTCTTCAGCTTCCCCAGCCACCTGTGTGGTGGGCAGGCAGGAGAGGTCAGGGTGGTCTGCCTGACACCCGGCTTCCTACCTTCTCCTGCTTTCAAGGGTGGGATCATGAAGGGAGGGTTGGCTGAGGGCATCAGGGGTTTGTTTTCTCTGCTTGCATTCACCTTCACATCCTTAGTGTGTGTATGTTTGTACTGAGATGTCTCAGGGTTCGCTTTTCCTATTGTATTTCAATAAGTGACATGGCTAATATAAACCAGATAATGCTGAATGGGGGAACAGAAATTCAGCAGCACTGAATACGTAGCTCTACTCTGAGACAGAGAATCAAATCCCTGAAAAGAACCTGTTTATCGCAGTACTGTCTGCTTTGTTGACAGCAATGGTATGCTGGCGAAGGAGAAGAGACTTCAGTTTCACCAGAAGGGGAGAAGTATGAACTCTACAGGCTCTGGAAAAAGCAGTGCAACTGTTTCAAGGTAAAATAGTGCTATGCTTTGAAGGTCGTGGCACCGTTCAGTGGAATTTGGCTCTGTTTTGCTGGCAAAACTTACTACTTCTGTTCCTAAGTTAAATGGACTTGGCTTGATTTATATGCATTGTTGCATTTAGTAGCTGAGAAGGGAATTTTTGTTTGGTTACTTGAAAAACTGCAATTTGTTTTCTGTTGTGGTTTGCAGTAAACAGGGATGAGCCTGAGCCTAAACCTTAGAAATGTCTGAAATCTTAATAACATTTTAAGATTGGAGCTTTGCAGTGCAAGATCTTTATTTATAAATAATGGAATTGGATCTGAGCTGTGCCTGGGCTTGTGTCTCTGGTGGTGTGAACCAGAACTTGAGATGCAGATATCTCCGGAATTATTTCCTTAAGTAGACTGAGCTGTAAGAGTCAAAAGTTCAATAGACAAAGCTGGCTAGCAGGCTGATCTGAAGTTGGACAGAAGGCACTGTGTCCTAAAAGGAGATGCACAGACAATAACATCTTGTCGTTTGTCTAGTGTTTCTGAGTTACTGGAGCTTTATGAAGAAGATCCTGAAGAAGTACTCTACAACCTTGGATTTGGAAGAGATGAACCAGATATTGCTTCAAAAATTCCAGCAAGATTTTTTAACTCATCATCGTTTGCCAGAGGGATAGATATCAAAGTGTTTTTGAATGCCCAGATGCAACGCATGGAAGTAGAAAATCCAAATTTTGCTTTGACAAGTAAGTATGTTTTTGAAGCAAAGTTTTTAACATTTTTAACTATGTAAACAACCTCAGGTGAAGGTATCATGTCTAGTGTTCTGGCAAAAACCCTGTACCATCTAAAGGCCGAATTCCATTCAGAATCCACAGTGAGACTCGTGTAGTTTTTAAATATGGAAGAGATGACTGCTGATGTTCACCTTGGATAAGAGAAGATGATCTGTAGGGGAGAGAAGAAATAAAAAGCATCCTGTAAAGATGTGTATTGCCTTCTGTTTTGTATCTTTCTTGTTGCTTTCTTCTATGCTTGTCTTCTGTTACAGCTTTAGAGCACGGAAAGGAAACAAATAGCAATATTTGTCTTTTTCATGTGTTCTTTAGAATCGAGTGGGAGTTGTGAAAGTTGTCAGCAGTGACCTACTTCTGTAGTTGCTGATGTCTGTGCCAGTATTGCTGTTGACTTGGACAGGGTCTTTGTTAGGCCAGGAACAAGTATTTCTGAAACGAGGGCATAGCTGAAATGTCCTATTTTACTGGAACTGCTCTGTCCATCTATAAGCACACCTTTTCCTGATGGTACTTTGTAAATTAACTTTCAGTTGCATGTCTGTGTTTCAGTTTTACTTGTAAATGCTTTTCGCGCTGTTCTCCTTGTGCGTTTACTAGAGATTTTTGCAAAGTTTTTGTACCATTTTTTTGTACTGTGCAGTATCCCTTTCAGGTTATAGAACTAGACAGTGTTCATCTCTGGACTTGATATAAGTAGAGGGAGATTTGATGGGGTGGGCAGGCACCAGTTATGATGAAAGCTCTCTCTTCAGATATGAGGAAGAGAGCTGTCACTGACAACTTGAACAATTGTGTAGAAATGGATCAGCAGTTCTGAGCTGACAACAATGACAACAAAAGTCCTCATAAACTCTGTCTCATATTTTGTTCTTGTGCAGGTCGTTTTCGCCAGATTGAAGTGCTTACTACTGTGGCCAATGCTTTTTCCTCTTTGTATTCTCAAGTCTCTGGGACTCCTCTGCAAAAAATTGGTAGCATGAATTCAGTGTCTTCCAGCAAAGAAGCATCCAGCCCTCCTCCCTTAAATCGCAGCAATACAGCCAGTCGGTTAATGAAGACCTTGTCTAAGCTAAATCTTTGCGGTGCACAGCAGGCTGATAGTAGTGGCTGCTCCACACCTTCACCTGTTGAAAAAGGAAAAGGTCCAGCTGAGACAGAGAGTGAGGAAAATGATGCTAAAAATGACTCTAAGTTGCCGAAATTCTCCAAAAAGAAAGACTCTCCCTCTTTTCTGGCTACAGTAAAGGAGGAGATAGCCAGTAGTCAGTCAAATGCTACAGACACTCACAGACTTGAGATTGTGCCTGCTGGAACTGATGATAAGCATGAGAATACTGTGTCTGCAGCAGATGTGCAAAACAGCAGGCTGGTAAGCCCTCAGGACAGACAATGTGAAGAGTCTGGTCTTTTGGACCCTTCCAGCCTCAGCAGCAGTCCCAACGCACCTAACAACACTACGTCCGAAAGTGGTGCCCCAGCACAAAGGCCACCTGTGGCATCAGTGGGCAGGGAGCCCTGCATGCCTCTTGCCAACCCCTCTGTAATGAATCTAATGCTTCAGCAGAAGGACTCCTTTGAGATGGAAGAGGTAGGTGGAAATATATGACTTTGTTTTTGGGTACAGTTTACATAGCTTACTGGCTGCCAGTAGAGGAATGTTTTCTCCTGTATAGTTGAGTGTTTTCTCCAGGGATGCTTTACATTCTCTGAACAGTAGGTCAGTTGTTGCTTTCTCTTTATAGGTTGCTCTAGTTGCTCCTTTTATTTAAGTGGTGTTGATAGTGATGATGTTGTTGTTCTTGAGTCAGCATAAATTTCCTCATTTTTTTTCATTGTCTCAAAGGGATTCTAATTACTAGGTTTCTAGAAGACTAGGCTAGTGAACATGCAGCCTACAAATTCAAATTTAAGTGTTTATTTTTGCATAGACTCACTGATTGGATTGCAAGATCTCTCTTAAATTAGCAAATTGTTTTGCGAATGCTTTTTGACATGGCTGTTAACAATCCAGAAGTTAGTGTTTTCATGTGTGTGAAGTAGATGTGTAAATGAAGGATTGTGACTTCTTTGCTGGAATGAGTGAAGAAAACTGGCAATAGGAAACTTCCAGAGTTTTACAGAGAAAAACAAACTGATCATTTAGAAAATATTGTGTCTAGTGTTGTGTTGGCACTACAGGCTTTTGAGTCTCTTCTAGATCAACTGATGTTATAAATGAAGGTGCTCATTGAGGGGAAAAAAATAATCCAGTGTCTTATAGTTCCTGACATTTGTTTGCATCTGTGTGCCATCACCCACACACGTGGCCTTCTACTGAACAAGAACAAAGGATTGATCCAATTGAGGGGAGGAAAAGAAGCCCTGTGTATCTTGATTTATTTTTCCTGGGTAGTTTTCAACTAGGTAGTTTCCTTGACTCAGCTCGTTGTGTAGCTGCATAGATACTTGTGTTGGCACAGTGTGAGGGGTCTGAGTGGCAGTGCATTTTGCTGTGTTCTTGATAACTGGTTTCACGTATACTAGAGGAGAAATCTGTATTTTGTCATTCTTAGGCAAAGCTATAACAATTTTCAGAAACAAAAGGATATATATTTTTTTCAGAGTAAATTGGACTACAAAGGGCTGTGAAGTGAAGAATGCTTACCAAATTCTGCATAAGCTAAATGCAGTGCATTTGCAAAGTTTTGGGTGACACACTTTGCAATGATGCCAGTCCATAAACACAGCTGTTTTGGCATGATGACATATGATGTGGGTTGGAGTTGTGGTGAATTTTTGTTTATGCAACCTAGTATATACATATCAACTGGTAGAGGGATTCAGTTTTATTACAAAAACTCTAGAACAATACTTGGCAGCTTGATTTTATTTTTGTACGTCTCTTAAGCAGAATCTAATGAACAATACACTGTATTAGAAACTGAAAATAACTCCTTCCAAAGTTTTCTCAGCTTGATATGCGTAAGAAAGATGACAGATATATCAAGGAAGCTCTTTGCATGCTTATGAATGCCTTGGAGGTTTGCGTGCCATTAGGAAGTCTGTCGCTGGGAAGATAGCTAGTGTGGGAGTGAGTCAGGGCAGGATTTCCCCCCGACTCCCTCTCCTGAGATGACCAATTAGAGCACGAAGGTCGCTTACCAGCATCAATATTGGCTGACGGGATGGGGCAGGACAAGTCCTCTGCGCACTTGTCGGGATGCTGTCTGCCAGCAAAGGACAGGAGGTGGAAGGTTTTTAGATAAGAAAGAGGCTTGCTGGGTTGAGGGTGGCAAATTTAGCCATTGGAAACCAGAAGGTTTAAGAAAATCAAGATATCTTTCCTGAACGACTAGGCTGATCAAAAGGGCTTGTAAGGTTACTTACTGTTCCTGCTTTTGGTGTTGTTTTTTTTCTTTGGTTGGCTTTGTGTGTATGTGTGGTTTTGTATGTTTTTTTTTTTTAGTTAAAAACATACGCATTTTTCCTAAACTTAAATGATGAACTCTTCCTATGCTCCCCTGCTTTTGTCAAACTAATCATTTAGCTCTTTCATAATCCAGCCTTTGTCTCCTAAAGGAATAGAAGCCTCTTGTTTTATTATATAAGAGTAATGCTGTTCACTTATTAACAGTGAAAAGTTCAGATCAAGTACTTCTCAAAATCCTTGTCATTGAGAGAAAGCACTCTTGTGGCTGTTATACACATGATTTCGATACAAACAGAGTTTCTCCTTTAGCCAAATACTAATTTGGGCTTCAAACTGTTAGTGTGCTGATTTTACATTTATAATTTTATCAAAACTGAAAAGGAAAATGTCATTAATTTTGAAAATAGATAGGCAGCCCATTAGAAGAGAGTGTTAGGGAGTTAGTTGGACTGCGGGTTCTGAGCATGTAAGCTTTTTATGTGAACCATGAGGATTTTTTCTGCTGCACCGACAACAGAAAGTGTATGATAGCTTTTGAGCTAAACAAAGGCCTTTCTGTTTAAATTTTAGGCGTATTCCTTTCATCATTTGAATGGCTGTCAAAGAAATGCTTTCTTAATAATGCTGTTTCACAAAGCGATTAAGTAATGGGATTAATTTTCATGTAGTTTTATGTTTCCCAGTTGAAATCTGCATGACTTTGCATGTTATCTTCCTGTTTTGTATTGGAATACGTAAGATGTATTTCCACAAGCAGTAATGTGGGGATGTCTGGAGTAGCACAGGAACATAATCCAGTTGGCCTCACAAAATATTCCTCTCCTCTTCTCAATAGATCCAGAGTACAGAGGGGGATCTACCACACGTTCCAGCTTCTCACCAACTGGCAGTGACCAAGTCAAGGAAAGGTGAGTAGACCTCAACTTCTAGGAGACAGCAGCCTGCTGAGATTCCTTCCCCATTTGAAATGCTGATTCATGTATTTAAAACTTCTGAAGTTTCTCTTCTCTCTAGAATAAAAAAAAAAAAAGTTCTGGGTTTCCTTTTCAGTTAAATCACAGAACATTACTGCAAAGTGGCAACCAAATTACAGGCAAGATGACAGTGCTGTAACCTCACTGCCTGTTTACACTTTTGTGCCATTGATGATAGCTCAGAGAAGCAGAAATGTTAATTCAGATTTTGAGATTTTTTTTTCCTCTAGCAAATCCTGTAATTTAAGATATCCATTTAAACTAAAATTATATTGTTTTAAGCCTAAATTTCATGATATGCTTAGCCTTTGCCAGTGTGCTACTGCTCTATCTGAAGGCTGTCTGCAAAGACTAGTAAGCACATGGAAATTGTATTCTTTTATGTGATAAAACGTGCGCTGGCTCTTGTGGCTCACGTGTGCTTTCATCTCTAATTGTTATTTATATTTTATGGTTTTGAAAGAAGGAAAAGACTGATGTTTAATTCTGACTGTTACTGGCTCTTACCCAAAGTTGGAAAGTGAAATCTGCTCTCTGAAATATATGTATAATTAAAGAACTAGAGCTTGTTCTGTTTAGCAAGACACTTAGCTTTGGTGCTATTTCTTGGTGAAACAACATAGCTATCAATGTAAGATGCTGCAAAGAGAGACACGGAAAAATTTTCTTAAGGCACGGAAATTCTCATTTGCCTTTTTGCAGATGAACTGAGTCTTGTGAACTGTCAGCTGAATTGCATTAGTATGGTTGAGCATGCTCTGGACTCTGTGCTGAAGGTTGATGATTGGCTACTAGGGTTATGTTGTGCTACAAATTCAACAGTGTTTTGTGCAACAGTGCATTGCACACCCAAGTCATCTCCTGTTATCATAGAATTGCCAAGGTTGGAGAAGACTTCTGAGACCATCCAGTTCAAATATCCATCTGTCACCAGTATATCCCACTAAATTGTGTTCCTCGGTACAACATCTGAACATTTCTCGAGCACCTCCAGGGTCAGTGATTCCACCATCTCCCTGGGCAGCCCTTTCCAGTGTCTGACCGCACTCTGTCATGAATACAGGCTAGAAGGAAGGGCCACCAGAAACTGCATTTCTAACTGTTCCCAGCATTTCCCCCTTGGCTGTATTTTAAAGTTAATGATTACATGCTTTCAGACAATTGTTTGCCTTTGGTTAAAGCCCTCGGGTAATAGATTAGTGCAGGTAACGTGACAGAGATGCACTCTTTACAGGTCAGGTCTCTTATTTCCCTGGCCTTGGCAGCTACAGAAACAGTTTTTCAGAGAAAGGTGACTAATGGAACTTGGAGCTGAAGTCAAGGAGGATTAAAAATACATATGTATTTTTCCTTCTTCTAAAATGTCAATTTTATGTTTTTGGCTCCCACTAGCTATCTTACCCTCTTCTTGCTCCATGCAAGAAAAAAAAACTTATATATAACCCATAAGAACCCATATAGAGTCATAGAATCACTCAGGTTGGAAAAGACCTTAAAGATCATTGAGTTCAACCATGACCTAACCATACTACTCTAACAACCCTCCATAAATCAATATATACCTGCTGAAATGTACTGAGCAGCTCTGGCATTGGGTTTCTAGTGTGGCAGGAGCAGGGTGTGCTGGCTCCTATCTCCCAGCTAGTATATCCCATCTGTTTCTGAATGTGCTTGGCAATGATCAGCAATGAGAGTTTTTCCTCGTGCCAGTATTGCCTAGGATTCTCAGATAACTTGTCTCACAAGGATGTTGATGCTGTTGGCAAGCCTGCATGTTCACTAAAATCAGTTTGGGACCAATTTTTTATTTCACCTGGAAGATGTGAAAAGTGTATGGTGGTATTATATACAGATCATTGCCCAGAAGGAAAGTGTGTGGTGGGGAGCTTACCTGAAATATGAAAATAGTACTTATTTTTTTCAGGTTGTTCATGTGAACAGTGTAGGTTTCCGTTTTGTCAGAGAGCAGATGCTCATCAAATTTGAAGTCATCCAATGTCAGTGGTCACTCTCTGAAAATGCTGGCTGTTGTGTCTGAACGTGAAGTTGTACTCTTGCTAGCAGTCACAAGAGATCAGGTCAACATGAAATTCAAGTGCAGGTCTTAATTTACAATGTAATTTCAGCTGTTGATTCTCACACAGACTCACCACTTCAGTGCTATTGGCTCTATTGTAAATAAGCATCCCTAACAAATGTTTGTTCCAGATAAATATTTCCCCTGCCAGAATAAGCTTGTACCTTTTTCTTTTCCCTTTAGAGGTACTTCTGTGTTGATTAGCAGTGTTAGTTTAATGCTGGTCAGTACAGAATGTTACAAACCTTGCAGTGTAATTTTACTTCTGCAGTATGGGCTGTGGGTGCTCTCCCTGGTGTTTACAACACTTTGGAAGACATTTTAAGAGTGTGTGTAGTAAGATGTGAACTATTTGAATTAAGAAAGGAGGGGAAAAAAAAAAAAGAAAAAAATGATTTTCATAGAATCATAGTTCGAGTTAGAAAAAACCTTCTGGAGTGCATTACCATACGCTTGAGCAGCACTGAGGCTACTGTGGCTTATGCTTTAATGAGGAGTCTATTTCTAATGTCAGGATAGCTGTGGTTATAAGTGGTAGGCTCGGTGCTTCAGAGTGGCTTCTAAATGATTGCTTTGCTGTAGTAGTGTCCTTATTAAATATGTTATGGAGATGCAAAGAATTCTGAATCATATTGATGTACTATCTTGATGTACTTTTTAGGTTGTGTTTTCTAAATGGTGCTGAACTGAAGTAGTTTATTTATTATGCTCCAAATTGGCATTCTGTTCTTTGTTGTTGCACAGTCCAAATGTGTGTATCTTTTCTTTTTGCTCACAGATAGCTTTGGGGCTTTTTTTAGGAACACAGTAAGCTTCATGTGCTTTGCACTGTAAACACACAGTGCTGTTAAATGTCCAGCATTTAAGGAAGAAAAAAAGCCACTCACCTTTTGCAGAGTTATCTGGAAGGAAGGCTTGTTAGTTGGAAAACAATTCTTCTTGACAGGACAAATATAGGCACACATACAGAACAAAATATTCTTAGAGTTTTGTGTTTTGTGAGTGTTTGGTTGCTGCCATCAGTAGCTTTGTCAAATTTTGGATTGACAGACCAATTTCTTTTAAAGCATCTAACACACACAATCAAAAACAGTAACTAATTCTGAAAATGTAGTCCTTAAAAATGAAGAAAGCAGATCATTGGCACTTCCTGTCAGCATATTATTGTATTTTGTGCCTTTTAGTGGTTGCAGTTCCAAAAGTAGACTGGAGATAGTGGGGGAGTGAGAAGAAAACATTTGGAACAGATTTAGTATCTGCAGAAATCTGTGTTTGTATATCCAGAAGCTAAGAAATCCCTGGGGGCTTTGAAGAGTTTCTGGTTTTGATGGTGCTGGGCTGCAATGACCAATATGGGGGGAAAAAAGAGCAGCAGGTCTTAAGTCCTGGATTGGACTACTTCAAAGCTATATTGAGAATGTCAATTTGTTAATAACCACACAAAAATCAGAATGTGTTAGGGCTTTACCAGTACCATAGGTACGAGAAATGTAGAGGTTAAAGACTTTCTCAGGCACTTTCCATGCATTTGTTCTCCTTTATCAGCAGCAGAGTGATGCGGAACATATGAGTGTTTGATAAGGCTGTTTGGATCTGTGGAACTGTTGGTCTGTTGGTAGCTGGAATGTTATTTTACAACATACAGAATAGATGAATTATTTAATCTGTTTAATCTGTGCTTTCATGTTCTGTAAACCACAGACCTCTTTCTTCATCATCTGTTTCTGCTTAGAACTTTGTCGGCGTATTTGCTGTATTTTTGAATACCCACATTGCTCTGGCTTGTATTCAGTGCCTAAAAATATTTGATGTTTTATGCAACTTAAAACAATCATCCGAGGGGCATTTGCGTCTCGTGCTCAGTTTAACTGGGACACGAGTTTGATTGTTCCTTTTATTTTTTTCATCTTGAGTGGTTTGTTTTCCCACACTTTTCTCCAGCCTTTGTGCTGAGTTTTCTGCATTCAGGGTGAGGAGAAGGGAGCCATGGGTGGTTACCACTTCTTTGTCTTAAGATTCTCTGCTGCCAGGGGGCATTTTAGTCAAGATCTAAATGTAACTTTGTAATTTAAAAAATAAAAACTAAATATTAATCTTTTCCCCTCATCTGCTTGAGTTTGAAAGACATTCAAGTGACATGGAGCAGGTTGATACTTCTGGATCAGGAGTTGACAGGAAGGATGGATACCATTATATATTAGTGTATCACAATCTAATAATTGATATTTCCAGTCTTTATGGAGCCAACATTATCATTTCAGTTCTGAAGTAGAGGTTCCTGTTTGTTAAAAGTTTTTACTTCATTTACATGGTAGTGATATCATGGAGAATTCTGAGAATTTGCAAGAGGCCAAGATTTGGTAGAGGAAGACTGCTCATGCGTATAAAAAATGTCTTCTCTGATTTTATTTAAAACATTTTTTAACAACAACAAAAAAAATCCTAGCACCTGTATAACAGGAAGGGAGGGCTACATTAAGGGAATGTATCTATAGGTGGCACCAACGTGGTTTGATTCTATTGATGTGGTGCTAATTTATTGCCATGGATAATGATGTTGGGGCAGGTATGAGTGCCTCTGGCCTTGACCATTTACATGGCAGTACCTTTCAGGTAAGGCTGTCAGGTCATGTGTGTAAATTACAAGCCCTGTGGAAAATGATATAAAGCCCTGATTTTGAGTTCCCTCTTCCCTAGGAGAGTAAGAATTATTTAGGGAGATGTACATAAATATGTTGCTAAAAAGGAAATATTAGATATATGTACATGTATGTATTTACAGATGTATGACTAAGAAAGAAATAGAAAGGCAGGTCAGTACTTTTATTGAGCAATAATCAATTTCATATATGTGAAACCAGATGCCAGCATATACACTGGTGCATTGTACTGGGTGCTTGCTAAGAGCCAGGCCAGTTCGAGTGAAGTAATTCCTATTGTCTTTACTAGGAGCTGGGTGGGGATGTCTGCCTTGTGGTAAAAAATTGTTTATCATTGCAGGATATTGTGGCCACCATGATAACACAGTAGCAGCACAATTTGAAAGGCACTCCCTAAAAGCTGTATGAAAACACTGATGAAGGAGTTGAAAGGGCAGTTTCCCTGACCAGCTGTTCACCAGTTTCTGTGCCTATGCAGACTTTTATTTCTGCATCAGTAAAATGTTCTTCAAAATTAATAATTTTAATATAAAATTAGATCTGAATATCCAGCAGTTTCAAAACAGTTTTCACAATGCATTCCAATGCGTTGAGCTGTGAACTGGGTTTAATTATATGATGACAGTTAAGTGGTGGAAGGAATGTGGGGCAAAATCCTGTTTTCAGCTACAGAGAGTAGAACAGTGAGCTTCTATGAAGGTGATGGGGTGTAGAGGCTGAGGGCTGCTGTGGTCTCATCCCATAGCCAAGCTCTTATAGGTTTGCTGAGGTTTAGAGGTGAGATAAATTGCCATCTCTCTGAGCAAGATGGCCATGGTGGTGTGAGCTAAACCCTACACTTGGAAGTGCCACCTGTGTCCAATAAAGAACAACAGTGCCATGTGGCACTACTGCGGGGCGTACTGAGATCCCCTGGCCAAGGAGCTCTGTGGTACAGTGCCTGAACCAGAGGACATCGCTCTTGGGTAGCTCCAAGGATTTGGGTGTCTGTTTAGGCTCTTAGAACACTTCTCTACTGTGAGTAGAAAGGCACAAGCAGGGAGGATCTTATGTCCAGTGTACGAAATGAGTGCTGGGAGTGTGTTTTGGCCAATTGCCAGTCAATGTATTAGAGATGTTTTGTGTTTGGCCACTAAACCAGGGAAGGACAGTCTCTATTAATTCTCAGGCCTGTGCATTGCTCTCTGCTCATCTTTTTCTGTTCCTTGGGATGCATGAGATGGTGTGGGCTGGCAGTGAGCTCATTTATTGCTCTGATCAAGAGGGGTAGCAGATCTGTGCATGTCAATACAAAAGCAGCTGTTCCAATGAACGTATGAGAGTTAATCAGCAATTCAGTTTTGGTGGAAGAAAAACTGCAGCAGTGGCAACATCAGTGAGTGTGATTTTTCCACAATACAGGAGAGAACAGTGTGAAAAAAGGTTCCCCTGCCAGTGCTGGTTAAAATTTCACAAGTAAAGCTTTGCATGAGGAACTCCATATGATTGGAAACAGCAGGTCTTTTTATGAATTGTTCAGAGTGGAGTTAGAAAAGGAATAGGGCTACCTACTTAATGTTATTTTGATGTAAGAAGAAAGCACGTGTTGAATGTGACTGGCTTAAAGGGTGGTGATCTGTGAATGAACTATAGTTGAGTTTTGCTTTGTTTTAAGCAGATCAGCTTTTACGGACTGCTAGTCAGCACTCAGATAGCAGTGGCTTTGCTGAGGATTCTTCCACAGACTGTTCTCCATTTAATCAGCTTCAGGTAAGTCTTCCATACTGTGGCTGGCATTGCATCGATTATCATGGCAGAGCATAATTGTGGGGAGGGAAGAAAGTATGCTGGTGTTTGGCATCTTATGTGACCGTCAGTCAAGGTTCTAATAAACTTCTCATTTTCAGAACTGGATCTGCACAGTCCCTTATGCTGTGTTGAAATTTTAAAGCCTTTCTGGTAGGAGAGTCTGAGTATACTTGGGCCTGGAATAAGCTCTAAATTCAGTATTTCTTGTGTGCTATTTCTGGTATATCTTTTGATACTGGCTGAGGTTTCAGAACTGCAGTCCATTGCTCTTGTGCACGAAGCAAGATTAAGGTGATTAATATAACTTTTCTAGTGAAAATGTGAAATTCATTTCATTTTCTTGTATCTTTTTTTTTTTTTTTTTTTTTACTTTTCAGTCTTTTTTTTTTTCATATCTTTCTATATTCTTGCTAGAAGTTGGCAGAAAGAGAAAACGTTTTCATACTAACTTTGCTGTGTAGATATACTGATGTTTAGACCATCTTCAGAGTCCCATGTTTTTTCCCATTCCAGTTCCTTTGTTCTCAGTCCTGGAATTTCCAGTGATATTAACCAGAACTCTCAAGTCTTAAGGGAGGCTTTTGTTCATCTGGATGCTTATGTGACTACACACATTTGCTCAGCAACTTCATCTGATACTTAGCAATGATGTTCTCTGCCTCTCCTAACACATTCACATAGCGATATGTCCAAGTTGGGTACTGGCCTGAAGGCCATTGGGGAGCTTTCTGGACCCTGAATCACTGTGATGCAGAGTATGTGAAAGTGGGAATTTGGGTATCACCAGTAATTTCATTTTTGTGGCTTTCAGTTACTGGACTTGTTTTATGCTACCAAATATGAGACTTTCCTGGAAATACAGCAAACATTCTAAAAGCTATTTGGCAGTTACAAGGAAAAGGTTCTCGTCCACCAAAGTTTGCTTCTCAACTTTTGTATTGGGATTGTGTGCTTTTTTGTTTACTACTTTGTCAGCTGAGTGCCAAAATGGAAGCAACAATAGCACTAGTCCAGTTGTATCCCTTAAGCATCAGCCTACATTTACAGAGAATGACAGTGAATAATGGAAATTGTGAGCATAAGTTTCTACAATGAGCATAACGATCTGAGATACCAATTCTACTCTCAGCTGAGTTTGAACTATGCTGAAGTAAGTTGACAGGCATGTTAGCAGTCTCAGACTAGAGTTGCTTGCTCAGGTTATAACCTGATTAAGCGTCCATTAAAAGTGTGTTGCATCTAAATGCTTCTTCAATGGAAGACTAGTGGAGTTTGTTTGTGCTGGTTGCAGAGTGATGAGATTTTTCTGCTTTCTATTATGCTGTTTTGAAAAGATGTATTGAGTCTGTGTGAGATCTGTGCCATGGAGTTGCTAGGCTCTCTTCTGCCACCACCACTCCTTTATTCAGGACAAGTACCGATCTGACTAGAAAGTAGGGATAAATAATGAGACTAGGAAAAAAGAACTTGGCAGCTAGTGAAGAGAACCTGTGAAAAGATGAAGGGGATATAGAAGGGTGTACATTTTGTTTTCTTAAAAGTATGGTAAGTTAGTGCCATCTACTGTTAAATAATTGACTCTAGCAGCCTTAACATTCCTCTGAAACTCAAGAGAAAGCTGAAAAACTGGAATTGCATTTCCTTTCATCCCCATTTTGACATTAAGTTTGGGTATTCAGTAGGGAAGTTAACAGAAAAGTTAGGAAAATTCTCTATCCGAATACTTGAATTTTGCTTGCCTGACTTTGTAAGTAAGCAGTGTGATGAAACATTAGTTACACACACTTGTAGCACATCTGATTTCAACCAAATGCTAGTCTTCTATTCTTTTAATGCATTTGACTTGAAGAGCATCTGAACATATATAGTATTTAATACAAATTTTAGTGCAATGTTAAGTACATGATGACTTTCATGACTGAAATTCTGTTCTCATTCATGGAGATGGAAGTGTTGCACAACATGCATCATAAGTATTCACTCCAGAATGAGGTAATAGCAGAAAGAACGGCACAAGTTAGAAATGTGAAAAGCATCTCTAAATTACCCAGTTCGTGTCAGCTATGGCAAATTTCCAAAATTGTACTTTTTACTACATATTCTTATGAAAATGTACTTCTACATATATCAGGCAATCATGCTGACCTAAGGAATGTGCTTTGCAATACATATACCCCTTCTCCTTTCTCATGAGTGCTTTTCCTGTCATTTATTCCCTATTAAATTAGAAGTTCACTTATGCCTATGCTCTGGTCCAGCACGTAGTAATGTGCATCCGTTTGCAATATGGAATTTAAACCATAATTTAGGATGAGAAGGGCAAGGTGTGCTAACAAAAAGGAAGACAGAATAGGGTAAAAGTGCTGGATTCAGTCATCAATGGAGGCTAGCACGCTAATATTGGATTCCCAGTCTCGAACAATTTCACAACTTACAACAGGCTGAGCATATAAGCAGACTGTTTTTCCTGTCCTTGGAGTCTCACTACAATCCAAAATTCTCCTCACTTCTGTGTGCTTTCCCTAATACCATCCTTGGTTTCAATGCTGACTATGAACCTTTTTGGAAGGGAGATGCCACGTATCTCCAGTCTGATAACCCTTTGCCATTGCTATCTAAAACATATACTGTCATTTTACTGCTGCTACATTTGTTCTTTTGGCAATAATATTTATTGTCAAAAAAGAGTGTGAATGGCTTGGCTACTTTTCCTTGCAAACCATCTCCTTTTGGATGCCATACTTCAAAATGCTCCTAATCAGTCTGAAACTGCGGTTTCTTCATTCTCTTTCATTTTCACCCGCATTTTCACCTACATTTTTGATTATTTCACCATAATACCAAATGAATATGAACTTAGGCTGTTAGCCTGATTCCTGAGAAGGCAGGAGCTGAGTCTCCAGTACGTTCACTCATTTGCTGTCTTGAATCTTCCCTAGGTTCAGGAGTCTTTGCAAGGCATGGGAAGCAGTGCTGACAGCTGTGACAGTGAGACCACTGTCACATCACATAGTGAAGAACAGAAGACACCAATAGCCAAGGAACGGCCATGTTTCAATAAGTTTGAGGAGGAAGAAGAGGAGGAGGAGGATGACGACGAAGAGGATGATATCTCTCAAATAGAGAAAGGAAAGGTAGAGGCATATTCTGAAAACCTAAGGAAAGATGGTAAAAGAAATTGTGACTATGAAGCTGAACAAAATAATGGAGGAGAAAGTAAGTCATCTCATGTATCTAAGATAGTTGGAGGAGAGGGCAGCTCTAAAGATGAAGGTATTTTCAGTGAGCAGAAGGAATTGGAGCTTCTGGAGGAAGGCAGTGACGAAAGCGATCTTGACAATGACACCACTTTTGAGTTTCCTCAGTACCAAACACACCATATCCTTAAGTCACTGGAGTCTCTGGAAGGTGACAGCTCTTCCCCATCGTCCTTGGACAGGGTTCATGTTGCTTTGCAAAGAGCCCGGATGAGGGTCATCGGCACATCTGACTCAAGGGCTGGGCGCTCTTTCTTGAAGTCAAAAGATCTCCTGAGGAAACAAAGACAGTGGTTGGCTGAATCAGGTTATCCTCTAAGGCGATCTCAATCTCTTCCAACTGCGTTACTGAATCCAGTGAAAGTGGTGTCCTCTGTGAATGTCCAGTTAACTCCAGGGAAAGAGACTTTGTGTGGTCCTCCTTCTTTCACCTACAAGTACACACACATGGAGGAAGATGAAAAACTGACTTCTGAGGATGACAAACAGGAAGATAAAGAAGCTACCAGCCAGCCAGTGTGCAAATCCACACTATTCATTGCAACTTCATCCTCTAAAAGAGAAGTGCCCCAGGCTGGGCCCAGGAGACTGTCCGAGGCGCCCAGTCCCACCAGGGGACAGAGCTGCCCCCTACACACCCCAGCACACATGTCCCAGTCAACGTGCTCCCTGCACTCCCTCCCGGCTGAGTGGCTGGACAGGCCGCTCTGTGAGCACATGAGGACGCTTAGCACTCACAGTGTCCCGAGTATCTCTGGTTCTTCCCTCAGTGCCTTGCTTTCACCTTTCAGCTGTCCCTTTTCTCCAAGGCACTCTGGATATTCTCATCGACCTCATGCCATCAATCCACCCTCCACTGTGGAAATGCAGCTTCGCAGAGTCCTACATGACATCAGAAACTCTCTGCAGAACCTCTCACAGGTAAGAGAAAGCAAATGAGCTTCTTATTTTATTTTTATAAAAATAAAATATTAGCCCAAATATTCTTTTATGTAGCATATGAAATCAAGGGGAAAAAAAAACATATTGTGCCTTTTAAGTTTGCTACTTCTTTCAGGAGCTTCTGTTTAAAGTGGTCACCAAGTGTCCAATGCACCACTATTTTTTGCATTGAATTTGTTCATGTTGCACTTGATCCAGATTATTAGCTGATTTTTTTTTTTTATGGTTGTTCTTAAGTATGAGGGAGGAGCAGTCTATGCCTCATAAGCAGTTATTTTAAAGCGATAGTCATTAGCTTTAGGTATGAAAATACATATCGCCTTTAATGGTGCTTTAGCCTGTCACTTCTCTCTGATGTACTTTCTTAGATAATTGATAGATTTCTTTTTCATTACAAGTTGTGTGACTTCACTAATGGTGTTAATGATGATCATTCATTCAACTTCACATTTCTGTGCTGGTTTATGTCAATATTGAGCATGTTCAACTCTGGAGCCAGTGGCGTTATCAGCCAGAGGTTATCAGCCTTTTATTAAGAATCGATTTTGTCACAACATGTGAAATTTTATTGAATGTATGAATCTTCTCAATAGTCAGAGAAGAAACGTTTTAGAATGTAAGTGTGTATATGTACATAGTTTGGGCCAAAAATAATGCCTCCTATTTTCTTCATGGAAACTGCAACAGATAAAAAGAACACAATAGCACTGTTTGGTAGAAAAAATTCTCAGCTGGAAAACACTTTTGCAATATAGCCACCACTGTTAGCTATGCATTTTCAGCAGTGGTGAACAAGAACCTGCATGCTGTGCTCATAAAAATCTACATGGCTGTCCGGAATGCAGCTTGTCTTTCACATCACTGTTGCTACTGATGAAAAGCACCACCCACCTCCTCACTGTGCCAGCATCCACTATTTGGTCTCTATAAATGTTCAGCAAGTGTTGATGAATGACATCGGGTGATTTTTTTCCACATGGAGGAATTCAGTGACACATCTTTGCTTCATACACATTTCCATGTCAGACACCTTTTGTCAGACTGCCCCTCTGCTGCCATCTGTCTCATGGCAACAAAATGTAATGGAATATTGGTGGGAAGGTTCAAGGTCTAATGCCGTATCACCAACAACTGCTTCTTATATCGTGGGCCAACACAATAAAATAGGAAGCATTACTTTGAGAGCAGCCCTTGTGTATGTATTTTTGCTGGCTTCTGCTGTGTTCTGCTCTTTTCCTTTTGATTAGCAATTGTCTCTGCTCTACCATCTCTATACTGCTATTGTCTGAGGTGGTAATCCAACTTAGGAGCCTGCAAGCTTCTGTAGAATGGCTCTATGGGCAGAGCACTTGCAGACCCTGCCTGTGAATATATGAAAATTATGCAGTTTTTTTTTTTCTGAACTTCAGTGTCTTCTGTGAGGTTTTTAATCAAGGACAAACATCTGTTTTTCTGCACCCTATTGCTGGTGGTGGGCAGTAGGGGCTGTTTTTAGACCTCCTGTTCTTCTGTTTGTGTTGTCCCTTGTCCAAAACCTGAGGCTAGTCATCCTCAGGTTTTCTGAGCTGGCCCTGCTCAAAGTAGCCAACAGCATGCCTGGGAGGAAGCACTTGCAGAATTTAACTTTCGTTATAAAATTCACTTGCGTGTATAAACTGCTTTGTTATAACAGTCTTGCTGTGTGTAAGGGTAAACTTGCAGGATGCTAGCTGAATCTGCTGAAAAAGAAAACTATATTTCATCCAGATCTCTTGTTTGTGCTGGTTCAATAAAAATAGTTGCATTAGTTTTAGAGGGGGTAATAACTCCTTGCCCTGCTTTGAGTGGTTTGTCTAGACCAGTCCCATTTTGGGGGATGTGTTCCTTTTTCGTACTGAGTTTTCTGTGAAAAACTTTTGTTTTCAATGCATAGTTTCCATGTGCTGTTTTTCTCTACAGCCAAAATTGAATTTGTAACACAGTGTACTCAGCTTCCTATAGAAAAATAGGAGATATTTCAACTACACAATCCTGTGTTTTTGGAAGAGGTAAGGAAGAGTAGATTTGTTTCCAAACAAAGAAAACTGGGAGAGGAAAAACAAAACATCTCCTTGATGTGATCATGTTTGAACAAAGCTTCTCTGAATGAATGGACATGCTTCAAATTTTCCATGATGTCAATAGTTCTTTTGAATTCTTTCAGAATTGTATTGACAAGCCGTCTTTTTCATGTTTGAAAAGGTACACATTTTTGCTGTTTCCCCTCTTCTTTGCTGTGCCACATTTCTACACGTAACAGCCTCTGTCTTTTATCTGGTTGCTCCAGATGTTGATGCAACATGCAAATAGAAATTCTTGTTCTCATGGGAGATCATTAACATGGAAGGGTCTTTGGATGTAGGCAATACAGGGAGATTAAAAAAAGCAAACAAACACAAAATCAGCATACACAAAAAAGAAACAAAAAAACCCAACTACTAAGTGATTAGCACAATCCCACAGCAAATGACTGATCATATTGAAAATGGGGCCAATTTCATTTACATAGATCTGTTTTCCATGATGTTCTTTTTGACTTTTTTGTCAGCTAACGCAGTTGGGACTATTGGATTTTCAGTAGTCAGGCATTTTCTGCACCAGTGTCTAAGGCAGACAACTTACCTTTTCTTTCTACTTATTGTATCAGTGTTAATTTTTTTCCAGCTAAAACTTGTTTGCATTACAGAACTTTGGAGCACATACTAAGAGTTGGCACTTCCATTTTGCTGAGTTTCCTTTTCCTGTTGCAATGCTGACACTGAGAGCAGAAATCATAAGGCCAGAAAGATTGTGTTTTAACATTGGCTGCTTTTGGACTTTGAGCATTTGAGAAGATGAGTTCGTGAAGAAGACTGTGTTGACATTCCTGTTTCAAATGTGTTTTTTCCATAGTATCCAGTGATGAGAGGTCAGGATTTTTCAGCTGCCACTGGTTACACTACTCAAAGATCATCCATTCTACCTCTCTATGAAGTAAGTGACCCTTTACACACACTGGCAGTTAGTCAAAATAAAAAAGAAACATCATGTATGTACTGTAGCGTGTGCTATCCTTGCGCAGTTCCCCATGTTCAGAGAGATGACTCTATCCTACGAACAGTATCAAAAACAAATCAGTCTAAATACATGGAAATACTTTCATGGATTTGTATGGTACACCTGAAAATGTTTTATTGAATTGTTATCTCATGACATGTAACATCTGTATGCTGAGGTTGCAGAGGTTCCGCTTCACTCACAGGATATGTTTTAGCAAATGTAGTTATGGACTCCATACTTTATTTTTTTTCCAAAAATGCTTTTTTTTTTTTTTAATTTCTTTTCTTTATTGTTTTTTTCCTAAGAATACTTTCCAGGAGCTACAAGTGGTAAGGCGAAACCTGAATTTATTCAGAACTCAAATGATGGATTTGGAATTGGCTATGCTGCGTCAACAGACAACAGTTTATCAGCACATGACAGAAGAGGAAAGGTAAAATGATATTAAAAAAAAAAAAAAAAAAAAGAAAATACTGAAAGAGATGATCTGCTGCCTCTGAAATAAGAGCAAAGAAATCTATTAATTTCAATTTGAGGAGGTTTGGAACTGATTTTATGCAAGTAAACCCATGTTTACTCTCATTCTTACACCTCTTCATTCTAGAGTTTGTTTTCCCTGTGTTTCTTCTAATTCCATTTCTTATTCGTTGATATTTGTTTCTTCACTTCTGCAAAGTGTTTCTACATCTGTGGATTTTAAGGATTTTAAGTATCATAGGATATGTGAGCACAGGATATTCAAGAGGAAAAATCTTAAGCACTTTCAACTTGGATTTTTCTCCTCCTCCTCTGTATAGATGTAAATAAATAAATAAAAATAACACTGTAGCGTCCAGATACTTTTCCAATGCACAGTGGCCATGCAGCAGGTTGCAGATGGCATTCATTATTCTGGCTGTGTTTGTTTGACCGTGGGTTGCAGCAGCTGATGTGGAATAATATTTGAAATTGCTAATTTATTTACTTTAGTTGAATCAGCTCGTCACTAACTTTATAAGTAAATATAATTTAGATCTGTTGGCCTTCTTTGACCATTCTTTCTGGGTCGAACTGTAGCTTCTGCTTGGAAATTCAGAACTATATGAGAGAAGTAATGTGATTACTGCCCTGTTCTGTGATTTTGGTTCTTTTTGCCATTGTTCTTTTCGTAATGGATTTTGTGCAGGTATGAAGCTGATCAGCTGCAGAGTTTGAGAAAGTCTGTCCGCATGGAGCTGCAGGAGTTAGAGATGCAGTTAGAGGAACGTCTACTTGCATTGGAAGACCAGCTGAGAAGTCTGCACATGTCTTCCCCTTACAGACCTCAGACACACATAGTAAGTATTATTTTTTGCAACAGCATTGTGTGTTTTATCAGTGTAACATGCATCAGTATAATGTTAATAACTCTTAAATGTTAAAATTCTTACTGTGGAATGACATCTGGGAATCTAATGATGATTTGTGTATTATCAGGTTGTGTTTTAATTTTCAATGTCTTAGGGAAAAGATGAGTGAACAGAGGGATTTTCTTGCTGTTAATACGTATTTTTGGGATTTCAAAGTCTGAGATTTCAGGCTTCTTTTGCCAGTGCTTTCTTGTTCTGAATTTTTGTAGTTTAGGTAGGTAGTGCTCATGTCTGAAATCTTCCTGGGATGGTTATGATTTCTTTGGAGTTCTCCTATGCTAATTTTCTTACTTGTCACTGCTCTCTTTTCACAAGAAAAGCAGTGTTTCTCTCCCAAGAAACTGTGTGTGCTTCCCTCTAGCTCTGCCTACCCATGGACCGAAAAAACAGGAAAATCCAGTTGTCATCTTCAGGTTTCTTCTTCCATGGCCTTTTGGAGCTCCTTCAGCTGAACACGTGGCTCCCTGCCAGATGGGGAGTAGTTCTGCTTGTATAGACACTCCACTAGCAGCTCAAGAGCAGTGGGGAGTTGCCAGGGGGGAAGTTACTGGTGTCTGTTTATTGGTGGCGTGGCAATATACTTTCTCTTTTTTCACTCAGCAAAAGACTGTTCCTCTTTTTTTTTCTGCTGCAATTCTGTCATCAGCCAAACAAAAGAAGCACAAACAGAAAGCGTCATGTGTTTTTTATGGATCTCATTCCTCTTTCTTAGCCAGTCTTCTTCTGTAGAAGCAGCACAGGCCACATCTTCCTCTTCAGTATTTTGTCATGGGAAAAAAAAATTGAAACCCAAGAACAAGAAAATATGGTATTACTGCGAGTCCAAGCCAAACTTGCATTCTTTGTACCACATAAATATCTTATTTGTAAACCCTTTTATAGAAGAGGGCCAGCTTTAAAAATGACTGAAATAAACTTTCACCAACCGGCTTTGCTTCCTGGTTCCAAGTTTCTGCTTTTACAGAAAGTAGTCTTGAGACATGGCGTGTTTATATATTAGATTATAGCAGCTCTGCAAAAAATCCCCACTGTATTAACCTGACTTAATTTTTTAGGGTATGTACGGCAGCAGAAGTGCTGATAACCTATCGTGCCCTTCTCCACTGAATGTCATTGAACCAGTAAGTAGTGTGCTGTATGCTTTATTAAGAAAACAAAGAAATTAATACATTTCTGGTTGTTTTTTAAATGTTTTTTTTTAATATCTTTAAAAAAAGTCACAAGAGATTAATTTGAGACACAGCCCTAGAAATAATCATTTGAGTAGTTCTCTAAAGAACAGTTACATTTTCCTTAAGAGTTAATCATAGCTGTAAGGAGCTGTGAAATATTATTTGTTTTTAAGAGGAATATGAGGAAGTGAGATATTTGCATTTAGTTGGCATAATGTCTTTGTGGTGAATTTTCTAGGGAAAATTTTATTTTTCTGTGAAGGTTATGCTAGGAGTCCAGAGTAAGCCCCTGAACCACTGAAAACAAACAGTTCAAAGACTGAAGAGGGAGGGGGGAAAAAAAGAATGAACTTGAATTGCTTTAGTAAAGAAAAACAAAATCAAGCCTTTACGTGTGCCTCTGTCAGTGGCCCTGGCAGGATGTATCTGTATTGCAAAAGTCAGTGGCTTGGGGAACTGCCACAATTCTTATTTATGTTGGCTTTCAAAAATGCCCATTCCTTTTTATGATCCTCTTTGTTGCAGTCATAAAGTCAAAGCATATATTTATTTTATAGCCATATTTGTTACATGGAGGGAATGAGTAAGTGATTGAATAAATAACAAGAAAGCATAGCTATGTCTGTATGTGACTTTTTTATGTGCTTATTCAGAACTGTTTCTTTTCTCAATCCTTAGGTCTCTGAACTTATGCGAGAGCAATCATTTTTGAAGTCTGAACTGGGTTTAGGACTGGGAGATATTGGACTGGAAAATCTACCAGCCGAGGGTACGGAGTCTGTATTCTCCCATGGAAACTCTGATTCCTCCTCAGTGTGCTCCACTGCAAGTAGAAAAGCTGGTGTTGGGTCCTCTGAGCTAACAGGGAAGTCTAAGAGTCAAAGCAAGAAGTTATACAGAGCTTCTGTTGCCTTAACACCAACTCCCCCAGTGAGAGCAGGCACTGGACAGCAGGTGGAAAGCTCTGAGGAGTTTGCAGACTCCAAGCCAGAGATGGAGCACAAACTAGAGAGAGTCCCTCTGGTGCCTTCGTTTGATGAAATCCACAGAAGCGTGGAGCAGGAAGAGCTGCAGCAAGTCATACGGGAGGTGAGGAAAGAAGGGTTGAGATCTAAAATGTTTGAATAGTGTTTACTGAAAATTAAAGACAAACTGTGTAATTTATTGCCACTGGACATTTCTATTCATTCGCAAGCCAAGGCTCCATATCTTCCTGTCCTGTTTTTAAAGACTCGGAGCTTGTCATGAGATGTCTGAGCCACAGTTCTATTCTCAAGTAAAGCAGTAGATTTTTTTTCAACAACAGTGGTTTGTGTGTAAATGAAGAGCAAGTTGCTATTATAAATCCAGACAAGAAAAAATTTACCATCTCTACTATTTGGTTAAGTATCAGTATTTCAGATTCCCAAGTGAAAATTTCTCTGTCATGTTTGCCTGCTAAAATGCCAGTTTGGATTTAATTTGATTGATGAAATACTGTTTTTTAAACAACTCTGTAGTAAACGTTAAAAATACTTTCCCAGTCCCTCTATCCCAAACCACTAATGACCGCAGGAGTGTAAGTGAAGCAAGCTGAACTGAGATGAGAAATTATTTCAGACATCGACTGATGTTTTTCGGGTGCTGTTGGACCAGTTTTGTTGGCAGTCAATGAAAGAAGACGTTGCTTGGGTGTTTCTCTTGTGGTCCAGGTTAATAAACAGTACTAAAATTGCATGCATTGTTTGCCAGTGGCATGACTAAAAGCCTTATGGCAAGTAGTATAAATAGGGAAAAAAAAAAAAAAGCAAAAGAGACTTTTTATCAAAAACAGTGCCCATGAGAAAATGGTGGTTTTTCTCTGTTGTGAGTGCAGAAATAGGAATTGAGGACTTATGACTTCTAGTCCTGTTTCTTCACTGAAGAATGGTCCTTAGACTCTTAACTTTTAGCATATCCCTTGAAGCTTTGGTATGGTGCTGTTATAAACCCCTGTGAAAGAAAGCAGATGTCTGTGCTCAGGAATATACAACAGGCTATGTTATAATGCTGAGATACCACCCAGGTCTGCTTGTACTGAGGCTGTGAATAACTGAAACCAACTTTGTCTTTAAAACAGATGAGAGACAGGCTTATCCTGCAATAAAGCAGGAGCTTCAATCCCAAAGGGATCATTTGCCATTCCTTCCACCCTCGGTACAAAAAAAGGCAGAGTATACTAGACCATGAGGTATCCTTTTCTTCATTGTGTGACCACAAGACTCTACAGTGTCTTGTTTTCACAAAGCAGATGACTTGCTGTAGGCTTTACTATGTGTAAGCACTTCTCACTTGCACTGTGAGATCTGTGAACCAGAAGAACATTACTAAGGAATGTTCAGAGTGAAGATGGTGGCTGGCAGTATAACTTGTTTAGCTTTGGATAGCTCCATAATTAATCAGAGTTCAGACTGCATAGAAGAATGCTCAGACAAGTATTAACAGTGAAAAAAATGGTGGTGTTTGGCAGTGAGGTGGAAACCAGGTTTAAGCAAGTTACCTCATAATGTTGAATAGTACCTTTCCCCGTTGGTGTCAGTGGGATGAGTTAGGGACAGTGGCATTATCCTGCAGAGGGACGGATACTGCAGTCAGCTCCTGGTCCCATACCACTGGGCCTATGACCTCATCATCATTGTGCTCAGCATTAGGAACTGAACACCTCCTGGCCATTACTCATCCTTACAGTGGAGCTTGTGATGCTACAGTTTCACACTTCTGCTTTGACCCCTTCCAATCTCTTGCTGACATCTTCCCTGAAGTAATCATTTTGGAGGAAGACTTGGGAAAGGCCTTGTTTGTCATAAAATGTTCCTCGAGTTTCCAAATTTTCTTTCTGGTTCACTTGCTTCCTTTACCCCTTTTTGAAGTGATTTCTTGTCTAATGTTCAGAGTAGACTTGGCATGATGTGCTTGTCATGCCTTGCACTTTGTTGCTGATTCTGAGTTGAAGCTTGGATGTTCCATTCGTATCATGTCCAGCCCTTCTATAAAAACCTGCATTTCACAAGTCGCAGTGAGGTGCTGCTAAAGGAGGAACAGATAGGAAAGAGAGCTATAATTCAAATGTAATATAAGATCAGCAAAGACATTAAGAGGAGCTAGAGTCAAAGTGTGGTTATTTCAGCCAGTGTTTTCTCTGAAGTTATCATATGTGGAAGTTCCTTTTTAATGTAATTGGTAGTAAATAGAGGCGCAGACTCTCTGCATAGAGATTGTACTTCTGATTTCGTGATGCTAAGGGCTTCATAATGCTAAAAGCATCTGTGCTGAAACTGAGAGACTAGTATTCAGATATGAGCAGTCAGCAAATAACTGAGCTTGACACACTACGTAAATGTTTGAGCACACTGAGAGATTGTTCTTCAGTTTAGCTTTGTTGGCAGCCTGTTTCAGTTCATCTCTGATTCTGAACCTAGATTTTTTCATTGGTTCATAACTCGTTTTTGCAGAGCCAAAAACTATTAAATACCAATCAGTGAAATCTTTTGTACTTCATTAGAGCTAAAGCATAGCATAAATTGAAATGTGTCTTCCTTAAGTAGCCTTATTGTTAGCAAAGGAATTCCAGTGTTGTTGTCAAAAGAAAGAAGTCTGTTAGAAGGCATTCTTAGTACATGCATTCACAAATGTTAAACCATTTCTTATTCCTCCCATTCTTTGTAGCTGTGTGACCCCATGCTGGGGAAAGAGAAGGCAGGCAGTGTTGCAGAATATGCCTGGGTGGTTGTAATGTATGTGAGCTTTGACCTGCGACTATTTGCTGGCATTAATAAAAACCTTGATGTTAACTTTTAGCATTAATGAACAAGGTCCCTCTGAAAAGCATTTAACACTGTGAAATGTTAAATGCCAAACAGCAGCCTCCTTGTTTTGTTGAAAATACAGCCTGACCTCCATTAGGTTATCATCACATGAGATGCTTACTACATGGCATGCAGGTCACAGTGTGGCTACGAGCAAAACCAGGCTCTCTCATTCCATCCTTTTGCAGTTTAGAAGATGTGATAGCTTTAAAAGCTTTCTGTTTAACAATAACATAGTCATTTTTGCTGATGATCTCTGTTATAAGTGGCACTTAATGAAGTGATCCTTTAAAAATTGTATAATTTTCCTATCAGTGTTTGGGAAGTAGTACTAGGTCTTTACAGACAGTTTGAGAGAGAATCTTCCCTTCTTCATTTCCATTCAAAGCCACATTAGCCTTGATGTTGATCAAAAAATGTAAATGTCTATTTGGTTGTTCCTTGTTCCTGTTTGACTCCTCTTCATATTATCACAAGTATGCAAACTTGTCAGTGCTGCCATGAAGTGGTGGCACAAGAAGAAAACTGAGTAGAAAATAGTTCTAGAATACATAGATAAAGAATAGAAGGATTCTGAAAAGCCCTATGCCCATTTTCCATCAGTGACTGAAGATCCATCTCCAAAATTGCCAGTGAGGTACATTTCACTTTCAGAGAGTTCATTATAAGCAATAGCGTAAGATCATAGTAATGGCAATTCTTTCACACCAAGAAAGGTTTACGGGTTTACTCTAGTACTATAAATGTGAAACTTTGTTATTAATACAAAATTAAATACTAGTGTTGAATTAATGTAGTATATGTACTGTAAATGAGTGGGTTTCCTCCTATTTCAAATGATCAATTTTTCATTCAGCTGCTAAAAATACGGCTGGTGTGCTCATTGACTGCCTTCTGTCCTTTGTACAGAGGAAGCCTTGGCAGAGCGCTGTGTCCTGTGCACCTTGCCCTAAATTGCTTGTAAGGAAGAAGACAAATATTGGCAATTGTCATGACAGGCACATGGGACTGAGTCAGTGCAGGAATCGATATCATGTCACGCAGGAATGACCTTGGGTCTCAAAAGGAACAGTGAAAAGCAGCAGCAGAGTGTGGTGACCTTGCCTGAGGAGGAAGGTGAGAGGCGGAGGGCTCAAGTGATTCACCAAGGTTGAGTGAGAAGTCATTGGAAGAGCTAAGAGCAGAGCAGGAGCTGCTTCCCTTCCAGCCTCTGCCTCATCACGAGACTGTCTGTCATACTAGATCATTTACTTGCTAATTTGGGAAGCTTTTATTCGCTTATTCTGGAAAGCGATGTTTATTTCTGTCTATCCGGTGAGAGGAGGGCATAGAATGCCAGCTTTTAGTGTCCTTGGAGACCCAGCCCTGTGATGCTGGAGCAGAACAGAGAGATGAACAGAGCTCTGTGACCGAGACTTGTTGGGTAGCTGGGCTGTTGTGTGCTGTGGACGCTTAAAACCTACTCCACCTGCTGCAGCTGGTAGTTCTGTATGGTGTGTTTCCTTCTGTGAGTTTCCAAGTCTGGGAGGCACTTACTGAATTCATTATTCATCATCACTTTAGTGGTTCTAAAGCTTTGCACGTGTGTGTGTGTCGGCGTAGATATCATCAGGAATTGTGGCTGTCTGTAAAACAGGTCCTGTCGAACTCTGGCTTTTTTGTCAGCTAAACACAAGCAGTCCAGCTTTAAACCTGTTTCAAAGCAATGTTGTAGTGTCTGAATTTTAGCTTGATGCAAAGTAGTAGTGAAATGAGGAACATTGCCACTAATGGTTTAAGGATTGAATTGCTTGCCAATGAGGACGAGGGATAAATAACCCGTTGCTAATTCTGCTGCCACCCTTCTGACGTTGTTGCTTAATCCTTTTGACGCACCAGGAAAAAGGGAGACTTACAAGAATAATTGCAAGATGTTCACAGAGATGGTGAGAGCTACGCAAACGTGGCAAGGCCTTTGTGAAGGCTAGATCTGAGTAAATATTATTCCTCTGGTATTGGTGGGGCATCAGAACATGAAGGGATTTTGTTACTAGTAAAACCAGAATTAGAAATTTGGGCTTTTACTACTTTTTTTTTTCTTTTTGCATTGAGTCTCACATTCATTACAGCTTCTGAAGCACTTGAAAGCTATCTCTGAAGTGACACTGAATGGTATTTTCTTTACAGATGGTACTTTTTCTTTAGAGATCAGTTATTCGTGCCAAGAAATTATTTGCCTTTTATGATAAGGAAAAGAATACAGCATTGCCTAGCTGGGCTGGTTAGTGATTATGTGACTGACCCTGGTTGCCAAGCTCTCACCTGCCTACATTCTTCCACTGTCTTCCTCCTCACCTGTCCCCATAACCACATCTCTCTTGTTGGTACTTCCTAAAATCAAGACCATCCAAAAAAGAGTGGGTAACCAA
Source organism: Chrysolophus pictus (assembly GCA_037305975.1). Classification (NCBI taxonomy): domain Eukaryota; kingdom Metazoa; phylum Chordata; class Aves; order Galliformes; family Phasianidae; genus Chrysolophus; species Chrysolophus pictus. Next base: position 23,467,054 of record CM074582.1, read on the forward strand.
GATTTTTTTCTTTGTTGCTGAAAGTGTGATTAAGATTAGCCTTCTCTTCATTTATGTGAGGACTGCAGCCTATCTTCATTGACTTGGGCCTTTCTTGCTGTGTAATGCCTCTGTGAGGTAAATAGATTCTGCATCCTTTTCAAAATTAATTCATGTTAAAAAAAAAAAAAAAAGCCTGTATATTGCATGCTTTTAGTGTATATATTCCATAATGCTATTTTCAGAATTTTGCATAGTTGAAATATATATTTCTTAACATAAAAAGAATAACCCTGAATGGAAAATGCAAGTATATTTACCATCTAGAAAAATAAAGCTGCTTTCATATGATTTGCAACAGCTTTAAAATTGCTAACAGTTATTTTTTCAAAGGGGAGTCCTCTTATATTTTTCATTTGCATTTTTTAAAGTTGACTTCTTGGTATTACATATTTTCATATGTTGATAATGTCAAGCATGTCTGCAGTATCAGTTTGTTTTATCTGTTGGTTATGTAGCTTACTGACCTGAAAAATTCCTTTAATCCCTTTCAGATCAAGGAATCTATTGTTGGTGAAATAAGACGAGAAATAGTAAGTGGATTGTTAGCAGCCGTATCGCCACAAAGCAGATCCACAACTGCAAAACAAGATGCCCAGCTGTGAGATGGGTACTACAGGTAATCTGAGAATTTGCTAGAACTATTCAGTAACTCCTTGAATTCTTTTTTTCTTATCTTGTGAAATATCACTGTGAACTTAAGTGTTGCTTTGTTTGTATTTTCCCTCTCAAATAGAAGTGATCGATACTGAAGTTTATTAAATAAGGAGGATATTGATAATCCTGGACAGCTTTAGATAATTTGGTTTGTAGTTTGATCTATCCTACTATCAGCATTCATGTAGTGGTCTAGTATTTTTTTTTTTTGTTTTTTGTGTCCTTGATGATGACTTTGAGCTCAAGGAGGAAAGGTTTAGATTAGATGTTGGGGAAAGTTCAATACAGAGAGAGTGGTGAGGTGCTGGCACAGGCTGCCCAGAGAGGCGGTGGATGCTCCATCCCTGGAGGTTCAAGACTGGGTTGGATGGGGCCCTGGACAGTCTGGTCTAGTACCAGATCTGGAGGTTGGTGGCCCTGCCTCTGGCAGTTGGTTGGAAATTTGGTGATCCTTGGGAACCCTTCCAAACCAAGCCATTACTTATGATTCACTTGTGAATACATCATGTGAGAAGATTTGTTATTTGCCTGCCACAGACATGATCAAAATGCATACTCAAGTATAGCAAACAAAAATCTAATTTAGATATTTATCTTGCTTTTCTTTTCTGTAAGGTTGGCTGTGGAATTCTGCTTTGGGCAGCATACACTGGTGAAGTCAAGTTGGTTTTGCTTCAGGAGATGTTAAAGCTGCTGAGATAGGCTACTGTATTCAACGCTGGGTTCTATGATGTGTGCCTTTCCTTGAGTTCATATATAAAGACTTAGACACTTTAACTCGTTTATTACTTTCCATAAGGCATCAATGAAACTGTGGCTCTCTGAGAGGCTTTGTATTTATTTGTATTTCCCTGTTGTAAATTTTTATGTTGCTAATTTCTTATAGTGATGTATCACGAAACTTGAAAATGTTCAGGCTTAACCAATTTATAAATAACGTGCTCACATTCAGCTTATCTTTAAAAAAAAAAAATCACAGAAAACCACCACCAACAAAAAAACAAAACAAACACTGACCTCTATGAGGTATTTATTGTGCAATAACTGATACACTTTGAGAGCTTGAAACAACCAATAATTGTTTCCACTGCTGTTACTTAGTGCCACTTCAAAAGAAGGAAAATTTCCTGTTGTACAAATTGCTGTTAATTCTTGGAGCGGTTACTATCAGCAGAGTGGTTGAACGACATGAGGTTACTTAAAACTACTTAAAGTTCTGACACTGAAAGCCTTATCTGTATGTACAAGACAACTTTTAACTAATTTTATTTGCTTCCTTACTGTTTGCCCATCTTGTAGAAAAGTGCCTTATTTTAAGCATTGCTTTTTTTGTCTTTGTGTCGACTGCTCTCAGTCATTCCAAGAAGTTCTCTTCTGCTTTGTATTAACAAAATGCAATAAAAAAATACTGATATTCTGAAAGCAATTAAGATGTGCAACTTGTAATGGATGAGTGACCTTGCTTGTATTATGGGGAAAATGGAAAAAGATTTGTTTCCTTCCCTGTCCCTCAAAGATTCTATTTTCAGTTAGCCTGTTGAACATGTGTTTGTTCCAGTGGAAAAAAATTGGAAGTTGTTGGAGGTTTTATGTGGTCAAATAGACATTTAGTGGATATGTAATATCCTATTGTGCTGTGCGAGGAATGTCTTTATTCCTTTGCCACTTCCAGCAACTAACTCTTTATACTGTGTCAAGGTCTTTAATCAAGAATAGTTTCAAACATAACAATACTATATGATAAAGTTTGATTTTTAATTGTGTTAGGAAGACACCCAAGGGCTGATTTCTTTTAAAAAAAAAAAAAAAAAAAAAGCAACAACAAAAAACACAACAAAAACATGTATATTAAACCAATAAAATATTTATTTTGCCTATAATCTGTGTCAGTGTTTTTCTGTAATTTATTGTGCATGTGTTATTCTTAAGCAAAGTAAGTTATATAGAGTTGATTATATAGTACATAGAATGGAATATGGTAGAAAGCCTGGGACTTGGGTTTCAGAAAGCTTTCAGATGTTCAATGGAACCAATACTCTGAAGAAATTAGAGACATTGGAGAGAAATATTGGCAGTTAAACCAAACTCTTGAAGTTCTTGACTCCTATTTTGCCTCTCAAAAATTTACTTGGGCTCATCTTCTCCTTAGAATTACTCTGAGTAGCACCAGGACTTTCTTGAAAAATTCATGGTGAACATTAAAATATAAACTCCAGCAGCATTTATGCATGGCAGTTTGTACAGGGTTGCATGTTGCAGTGGATTTCTGCTTTCCTTTGCAGCTTGTGTGAGGATGTAGCTTCACTCCAAATGTTACCCAGAGAACCCCCAGCCAGACTCCAGTGCTGCAACCAAAGGTTGCAAATGCATAAAACCAAAACTTACCCAAATAACTGGAAGCTCAGAAGCTCCCCTTGTCCCCCAGCCAGGTTAATTAACACTCTGTATTAAAGTGAATCCTCTACCCCTGCACTACCTGGTGGTATTCCAAGTAAACGCTCTAGAGCATTGGAGTAGAGCACTCCAGGAGCTGGTGGCCATTAAGGAGAGGCTACCAGCAGCATCCTCTGTGGGTGAGGCAGCCTGGCCTCTGCCTTTGCAAGAGAAGTCACTCATACCTGAACCCAAAGTAGCTGGGTGTCACGGGCTTGGAGCTCATGAGAATATTCAATCTCAGCAACTTAGAGTCTAATGTATAATATATTGAGACACAAAAGCTAGTGCCAATTTTTCGTTCAGCTGATTTGTGAGGTTCTGGCATAATTTAAACACATTTCAAATGACATTTCTAAATCTATACTGCAACTGGTGAATATGTAAACATTTAATTTTCCATAATCCATAAGTAGTAGGTTTCTGCCACTCTTAAAAACACCACCATCTAATATTTTGAACGGCATTTATTGTAGATACAGGAGTGCCTATAAATATCTATTTTAAAACTGTAGTGGCCTCCTGTCATGTTAAGCTGAACTGATATCAAGCTCTATTGACATTTCTGCTCATGCCTTAGGAACAGCTGTCATTATTATTGGACACATGCCTAACCTGGGTGCCTTGCCCTTTAGTAATGTCAATTCAGCTGTAATGATTTTCTGAGAAAGGATGGTTTTTCTTTTGCTTAGTGATTGGAACTGCTACTTTCCCTACAAATTAATGTTGTCTTTTTTCTGCCAACCTGCAATTTGATATGAATTCTATGCAGTTTGAAACAGCTGCTTTCAGCGGTTGATAAATATTGTTCAATCAAATTTGCTATGAATAAAGCCAGCAATAATGCCAGAGAAATTTTGGATGCCTTTCTAGATGTTATTATGATGGCAGTCTTTGTGACTGTCATTGGCTGCTGGAATGTGAGGCAAGGAAGATGTAAAAGCTAGCTGTTTTCTATGGGTACAGGACAGTCTCTATTGGTAGCACAGCAAATAGTCTATTAGTATGGTTGACCTCCGCTGAAATTGGGTGGTGACATCTTGGCATTCAGGAGCTGAGGCAAGCAGCTGGGAACACAGTGCCTCACAGGCTGCTAGGCGTAGTGCTGCATGACCTGAGAGCTGCTGCTGGACCGCGTGCGGCACTGTGCCCAAGGCCTGGGATGGAAAGGATTGAGGATGACAGGCAGCCCTGTTATGTGACTGGGGACAAGTAGGAAGGGAGGCTCCTCCTGCTGGTTGTTCTGCAACTCTACTTGGAGAGAGATCTCGTGTGGTCCTGCGTCTACAAAAAGAAATGAAAGACTCTTGAAGCTTTTCCACATCATTCTGCTGACCAAAGCCTTCACAGAGAGGAGGCTGCCCTATATCTTCTGCTTTCTGTCAAAACACAGGGCGTGCAAGCCCTCATTCGTGAGACAAGAGATGATCAAGAAGATGCTTCGAGCCAATGTTTCAGAAGGAATATTTTCCTCCGATTGCAGTCTCTTTTAAGGTGAGAATTCAGACCTCCTTAATACAATCTAGCCACAGTTGTTAACTGGTATTATTCTATTGAGTCTTGCAAGGCAGTTTTTGTACTGCCTCTGGATTTCATGTACTGCTGAAAAAATGGCTTACATTTAAAATGTTGCATAGGTTAGAACATTTTTGTTCATCTGTTTCATGGATGAATCAATTTCAATGAAATCGGCCAAAGGAAGATGCTGATGAGAGAGAGGAAACAGAAGCTCCAGTCAGAAATGAGTAATTCAAGACAGCTTGCAGTGCCAAACAACGTTGTACCTAAACTTCTGGTAAGTTTCTCTTTTGGAGGGGCTTCTTCAATAGAGAACAAAACCCAAACTCATAAAAAGTGGATGATGATGTGCAATAACTGCTGGCTTTGGTCCAGTACGACGCTTTTTTCTGAACTAACATGACAGTGTCAAAATAATATGTCATTTGATTTTCAGGAAAACAAGAAACATCATTTTTGCACAGTGCTTATTTACTTTGATATTTCAGTGTGAATGTAGATGTGATAGTAATTCTTTATATTCATATAGAATAAAAGTGGTCAGAATTGTCAGAAGAGAAATTGTAACGATGAGATCAGTATCTTATTTTCTTTCTTTTTTTAAAAAAAAACTTGCTAATTCCACATAAGTTGTGGATCTTTCAGTTCTGGGTAGATACTTGAGACTATTATATACAGAAACATCCCTTCTCTTTCTTTTTTTTTTTTTTTAAAGCAGTGTAAAACAGGAAAGCCTGGACAATGGTTAAGTGATTAAATTATAGCAATGAGAAGACATCACGGCAGAAAGCAAGAATGACCTGAGCAGGTGAGTGGCTCTTCAGCCCATTGTGGTACAGATACCTACTTGCACAGTATAGTTTTTTGTAAATTTTTGGAAGTATTTATATAATTGTGTAGAATCTCTTTTTTTTTCTCTAATTAATTATTTGCTACAACTCGTTAGGGAGTTCAGGATCAACTTTTAAAGAAAGCAGCTACAGAAATTTCACTTTTCTGTGTTTGGCTTTAGTTTTAGATCTTCTTTTAAAATTATTAAGGCAAGAGAAGTCGTGTTGAAGGATGATGTTCCATGTTAATGTTCTGTCCACAGATCAAACGAAGCTTAGGCTGCAATTGCTTTTAGAAGTATTTTTTAAAGATGTCCTTAATTAAGTATTGTTATTACTGGAGGTGTTGCAGGAAAATTTATATGTAGGCATGTTTTCACACTGACATAAGCAATGGAAAAAAATCTTAGCACAGGCTCACGAGAAGTTTGGAGTTCAATCACAGTTTACAACATAAGAGCAACCGTAGCAAATGAAACTCGAAGTCTGGCCTGTTCAGTGTCTTCACTCCCACAGTGGCCAACATCAAAAGTTTGGGAAGAACTGAGCCTGAGGAGGTGTGAGGAGTGTTTCCGCCCTTCCTTCTATTAGCAGCCAGTGGCTCTGGATTTCCTGGCCAGCAGTGGTATCCCTGATGGATTTCTTTTCCACTAATTGCTTTTTCTGGTGCATGCATAGTTCTGGTGTCTGCAGCATCCTGTGGTGATGAGCTTCACAGTTTAAGTTCACCTTGTATGGAGAAATGATTGTTATTTGAGCCAAGTCCTTAATAATTCCACTCGGTGCCTTCTGGCTCTGCTGCTGTTTCAGGCCTCGTGGGGCTGCACCCCATTGGAGAAGGCATCATTCACAATGGGTTTACCTTTGATTCCTAGCTTGTCCCTATTCATGGAGTTGCTCTGTTCCTCCTGCTCATGATGCATCACACATGATGGCTCCCCAGCTCCTGGGATTTGTCCCAGCTGGACGTCTCTGGGTGAGGCAGCTGCTGCCATGTGGGTGCTGCAGACATCACCTCCAAGGGTCACTGTGACTTCTCTACATCTAACATGTCCTCTGAGGTGGAGAAGGCAAGAAAGAACCAAAATATTAAGTATATCAAACTCAAAAATCAGAAATTTAAAAATATGTTGTGAATTTGTCATATTCAGTGGGATTTTATAGCTCAGCTGATGACTTTCCGTTGTCATTCCAGCAGCCTGTGTTTGTACACTGAGTTTTCTAACCCAGGCTCTGAAGCTGTAAGAGCTCATTTCCTGTTCAGCTTCCCTGTCCTCTATAGTTTAACTTTTGTTTTAAAATATTATGGTGGAAACTCAGTTTTATATTTCAGTTGTTTAGTTCAATGTTAGTAAACTTTTGCCTCAAAGACTTAATATGGAAAGCAGCTAATGTAGTTTTGTTGTAACATCTATGCAAGCTGTCCACAGTAGTTCTGTTTATTGAAAAATGTGTTAGATTTACTTTCTCCTTGATAAGGAAGTGAACTCTGACATGACTTCCTCCTGAAATTCCTCTGTAAAGCCATTAGCAGAACGTTGGTCTCTGCACTACTGAACTCAGTCTGTATTCGATATAGATCTTCAGACTTTCTAAACAGGTTATGTCTGTACCATTAATGCAGCCTGTTTCCTGTGCTTGGGATGTGCTGATTCAATGAACAGCAGTACTTACCAGTAAATGTTTGTACATTACTTGATAGTTGGAAGAGTAGCGAGCCCTAGTGGAAGGCTTGAATAGATAGCATCAGTTTTTACCTCCTCAAGGTAGCTTTAAACTGATATTGATTACAGTCACTCTGCTAAGGAGTGATTATCTCAAGTAGAGAGAGATTATGAACAAAATTAGCTGTATTTTTTACTTACATGAACTCACGTATGCCATTAGTGTTGACCAAAGCCTGGTGTTTGATGGATGAGTTACAGCAATGGAAATCCACATTAAGCTGTTAGTAGGCCAGTAGCTCTTTTAGTTCTTCATCGTGACCTGCCTGCAGCATCACTCACTGCTCACAAGGCAGATGTGATCTCATACATTTGCATTTTCTGCATATGAATATCAAACTGTTTCCAGCTATTGAGTGGGAGCAACTCTGACAGCAACACCTGTATTTAAGTGTTTGAAAGAGAACTTTCAGAGCCCTTTTGGATATGCTATTGTTTATTATTGGAAGACTTGCATCTGATTTTAGTGGGTTGATTTCAGAGGCAGCTCCAGGTCTTGCTCCGCTCCAGGCCGGTGCTGTGGTAGTCCTTGATCACAGCAGAATAGCTGAGGCAGATTGCTGACACAGCCAAAATTGTATAGTGTGTGGGACAGAGCCCACCAAGTTTCCTTCCCAGCAGCCTGAGCCCTTGGCTGTGAAGCAATTAGAAGTCTTTCCTTACACAGTAGGGAAAATAGACAGGAGCTGTGAGTGCTTTGATAGCTCATCATGACAGCAGGGTATGTTAAAATGTGGTGGTTCGTAACAGCACCTAGTGAATGACATAAAAAGGAAAGATTATGGATAGTTATTTTTTATTTTCCATGATAGTTTTAGCTGAATCATGAAGGAATTCAAAACATTGTGGAGAGCGCACTAAAAACAGAAGATGAGCTAAAAGGATTTGGCAGCACTTAAATGCATTTCAGCTCTTCCCCAGACTGTGATGCAGTCTATAGAAAATGCAAGCACATTTTGCCTGGAGACCGTGCTGTAATTAGGTGTAAGAGTGAGCTGATGCAGTAATCCTGAAATGGTATATCTGACTGCTCTCTGAAATATGCCTCTTCTACTATTCTGAAAATACTTTTATTGTTGTAGTGAGGATGTCTGGGCAGCCAGCTCCCAAGCAGTGCAGCAAAAAGAGCGGCTGAGGCCGGCACCTCCATGTGTACCACAGGCCTCGCCCTGCCAAACCTGGCACTCTTTTAGAGCCCCGTCCTTCTGTCCTGTCCTGCCTTTGCTGTCTGGCTCTCCCCTGAGCCTGCCAAGGAGTATATTTGTTGGTTTGTTTCTTCATATAGCTACTGAGCTTGTTTCTCACACACTATTGCTAGCAACTGCTTTGGGATGTGATTCCTTTACACAGGAGCATCCTGCAGTCGAGAGCTGAAATACACCTCTGTCAGCATTTCAGTCTGAATGGTGTTTTTTTTTTTTTTACTTGAGTTTATCATTAACATAAGAAATTGTCTTTGTGATGTAATAGTGCAATTGCACTGTCATTGTCGCATTATTTAATACACCGAGTTTCAGAGACATCTACAGTAGGTGTATTTAAGGCAAAGAGTCACCTGTTTTTGAAGCCGTCATTGAAATTAGTGACATGTCTGCTCATGAGGGACTTGGACCATTAGACTATCCTGAAAACCTTCCCCAACTCTTTTCCTTGGTGAAAGCTGCCTGTGTTTCTCTTCCTTCACCATCAGCTCTTAGCTGCACCTGCAGAACTGCTGCAGTTGCCTTTTGTCTCTATCTGTGGCAGTCTATGGAACAAATTGTGATTGGTCTTTGTAGGAGCGAAGCCTTAAGAAGGCTTAATCTTATGAAACACTGAGTGTTACTGTTATGTGCATCTCTTTTTTTTGTTTCTTCTGGTAAACAGAACTGAACATTTTGCCTTAACACTAAAAATATTGCAAAATTAGCTGAGAGAGCCCAGGATAACTGCTCTCAGGTCGTGCCTCATGCACCAGGTGGGAACAGGTATATGCAGAAATCCCCTCCAACCAAGACTGTTCTGTGGTTCTACAATTCTGTTAATGCACATAAACTATCACAACAAGTCTAATGGGAAAAATGTCAGCAATGTGGCACACTCCCTGAACTGTTCAGTCTAGTCTCTAACCACCAAATACTTTCCACCCTATCAGATGAATATATTCTACCCAACAAATAACTCGTGGATGTTACTTGCTACAGAGCTCAGTAAAGAAAGACTGTCTTCTCCACTTCAGTTCCAGCTGTACAGCTGTATTGGCAGGGAGAGGTCTGTGGTACACATGGAGGTGCCGGCCTCAGCCGCTCTTTTTGCTGCACTGCTTGGGAGCTGGCTGCCCAGACATCCTCACTACAACAATAAAAGTATTCAGGCAGACCACTCTGAGTAGGGGTATGTGGGCAAATGAAATGGTTGTAGCCTGGGGACAAAATTTGGGACAGCATCAGTGGAAATTCATTACATTCTCTTTTATTTGGTCTTGCAAAAAGGACAATTCTTTAGGATTTCAACTTTAATTAAATGCGTCCAAGGATATATTGTGAGAAAAGTAATACAGCAGCATATAAAAGCTGTAATTTTTGTTAAGAGCTCTGTGATTGCTTCTGCCCTCTAAACATCTGCTGTAAGCTCCTAGATCTCAGAAATGGCTTTTGCCAACTACCACAGAGCATCAGGCAAGTTGTCAGTTAAGTCACTGGCAATTTTCCAGCTACTGGCCATCAGTTGGAAGGCTTTTGTTACAAAGAAGTTCTGATTTGGATGAGAAGGGGAATTTTACTGTGCATTATATTTGATTTCTGTGTGTGTTAGGTTGTCGCCTTTTAGTGCATTCTCACCTCTTGGATTAGACTTAGTTCTTCATAAACTAGTTTACTTGTGTATTTGCCTCTGTTCAGAAATATCTTGCTATTCCAACAATGTCTTAACAGTTTTCATTTGCATAAATCAAAGCCTTGATTTTCCTGATCTATTCTGTTGCATACAGCTTGCACATTGTTCACACACAGGATCCCAGCTCCTTCCCCCGCCTCCCACACTGGCACAGATGGGGAGATACTCAGCGATTCTAGAATAAACCTGTGATGAACTGTGGAAATCCTTACCACTTCCAGTGGCCAGAACCAAAAGTGCATTTTCAAATTCCTTTAAGTTTTGGTGATGTTCAGTCTCAGCTCTGAATTCTGCCGCTTCTCTGTTTGCTTACTGCAGTCTGTCAGGGGCAGGCTCAGGTTGTTTTTCTTCTCTGCGTGACCCACCTGTTTGCTCTTCATTGTGGCTGGTTGGAGATCTATTGAGAGAGTTCACAGGTCTCCCAAAAACCTAACAAGAACTCACTTGCTCTCTGCAGGCTGTCATGTCCCAGATGAAAGCACATCCTGTGATGTGCCATACCAATCGGATTTTCCTTCTGCACTACATTTTCTGTCTTTTTCCAACTGCTGGTAATGGATATCAGGAGATTGGCCCAAAGCTCTATGACTGTGGGCTTACAGCTATGCTTGCAACATAGTCCTTTGACCTGTCTATAGCATTTGCTGTTTTCTGTTTTGGCACCAAGCACAGTTTTGCCGCAGGAGATCAACTGTCTGTACTGTCTTGTAGTGCTTGTGAGTTCTAAGAGCTCACTTTTAAGAGACTCTGAGAGAGACTTTTAATTAAGATGAAATAAAAAGTGAAAATCGGGTATGCTCAACATAGTATTATTAATATGATTAGTCACGTTATTTTCATTGTCTTAAAAGAAAGCACAGATTTTACTCCAAAGTAGGTTTAGACTTCTGAATTTTATCCTGAGTCGACTTCACATTTCCTGGAGTTGACAGAGGGAAAATATCATCTCCAGTAGATTCTGTGTTCCTCTTAACTAGAACAGAGTAAAATGTGTTCTGATACGTCAAGCAGGAGGGAGCCCAGATTGCTGGCTTAAAAGTGGAACTTCTCAGTATCTGAAGATACACGAGATGGATCCTACCAGAAGAGATCAGAGCCTAAATCTGAGCTAGCCTAAGATGCAAACTGCACTTTGAATGCCAGATATGCTTTGTGAGAGTGTGGGTATCTATGTAGTGTCATCATCAAAAGTCTTCCTGGAAAAGGCTTAGAAAAGGATTTGGAAGAGCAAAGGCTATTGTGTGATATGTGAGAAGAGGAGAGTGGTTCTGGCACAGTGTAACAGAGATGGAATTACTGCATCCACCCCTCCTGCTACCTCCACCCCCCAAAAACTGAAAACTTCCTGATTTGTGTTCATCAATAATTAAGAGCCCATCAGCAATACTCAGAGGGAGCTTGCATTGCACTTCTGAGCAGCCAGTTAGTAATGTACAGCAGAGAGATCCTCTCTTTCAAATCCCAGGGCTCCAGGCCATGCAATGCTAGTATCGCATTTTCAATTAGCTTCTGAGTGAATGCTTGGCATATGCAGAAGTGAACTGGTACACAATTAGCTTATTGTTCCTTTCAGCTTTGTGCTGAGAGGATCTGAAGGACTGAAGAAGAGAGGGGGGAAAAAATAGCCAAGCCAGCGGCATCTCTGTGGATGTGGAATAAGGGCGCTGCTCAGCTCACACAGATCCCCTTGCTAAGTCGGGAATTACAGCTGTTACTGAGGAGCACGCGGCGCGGCTCTCGGGAGGGTGCCGAGGGAGCCGCAGAACCAGGCTCTGCTCTCAGGCACTCCAAGCTCTGCTCTCACCCACCTCACGTCAGCCATGGAGCCCAACAGCCCCAAAAAGATCCAGTTTGCCGTGCCGCTGTTTCAGAGCCAAATAGATCCCGAAGCGGCCGAGCAGGTAAGAACGACAAGTTTCTTTGGCTTATTTTTGAGGGAATGGGGTGGATGGAGGCAAGATAGGGCATTAACAGGTAATATGACCTAAAATCTTTCCTAACTTCTGTTAGTTTGACTACAGACTAAATGCTCTGGAGGTCATTGTGATGTCTGGATACATACAAAGAGAGGTGGATATGTGCTCCGGGCAGAATAACCTTTCTTTGCTTCAGGGAGGTTTACCCAGTGTACATTTGCTATACCTTTTCTGTAACTGGACTTGTACTTTAATGCATACACTCCACTTGAATATTCATTCTCAATCAACTAAAGCAAGTTGTTTTTATGTAAACCAAAACATGAAGTTGATAATAGGTACCTAATAGATATATTGCACAGTCCAGTTAGAAGACAACTTACCATTCATTTTACCATGAAAAAATGAGAGTTACATTTTGCATGCAGCCATCCCTTCAGTTATCTCCTGTATTTCACATGATTATTACAGTCTTCTTTATGTCACTGTTAACGTATTTTAAATATTTGAAATACGTATGTGTAAGTGTAGGAATGTGCCTGGATGTAGAATCATGTATGCATGAAATTAATATGTGTACTATTTACGTTTTGAATCACATATATAGATAGATGTAAAATATATATAGCAATATAGCAGTCCGTGTAGGAAAAGATGCCTGGTATTCTGAACAGCTATGCACAGATGTACATAAAGAAGGACACGCACAGGCTTAGAAGAAATACTGGATAAGTCATAATTAGGTCACCCAGTATATTTCTCTCAGAGCAAGTCCTTCCTGACACTCACTTCTATTTTGGTAAGTCTCTTTTTAGTTGATACCAGGGGAGTATTATAACCTTGACAGTTCTGTGTTAGTAGCTATAAAATTATTTGCACCTTTAGGACAGGTATCTTGTTTCTTGAATGTTTGGATGTTGTGTCTCTTAAAAGGCAGCCGTTTGCTGGAAAATGATGTGTGAGTGACCACTGAATGAAGAAGTGCTAGAAGGGTGCAGGAGAGAACTGCTGCAGGTCTTCATTTTGACCATAGGTATTTCTAAGCTATAGAATGTCTGTGCTTATGGTCCTGCAGTTAATTCAAATAGGATGTGTTCTGACATTTTTCTTAACCCTGTGAGAGAGAATCTTAGGATTTGGATTTTGCTGCATTCCCATGGCTTTTGAAATGCTACGCCCCAAATTTTGCCCAGTAATTAAGGACAAACTTTTTTTTTTTAATGTTGAGAGATTAATTCCAAGAGCCATGGGCATGTGAGGAAATTAAACTAGCAAATGCTACTGCCAGCTACATTTGCTCTAATCTGGAATAACCCTAATAAACCCAATGATGTAATTTTCCATTACCCCTTTGAAAGCAAAATTTGAACCCAGCTCACTACAGATGTTGGCTCAGCAACTGAAAAAGAACAAACACACTGACATTGTGCATTTGTGTGAGGTTTGTTTCTAACTTAAATACTCCTGGTCACTCTCTTAAATTCAATAGAATATTGATATAGCCTGAAGGTTTTAGTGTAGCAACCTTCAATGCAAGTATGTCCTGTAGGAGAGTAGTCCAATATCGTGTAGTTCAGCCAGTGTTAATGGAACAAAAAAGCTTAACCAAGTAAACTTTGAATAAGAAGAATTGCATACAATCCCTATTCAGGATCACATATTCGTAGGTAAATATCTATGGTACAGTGCTCTTTGGAAACATTATTTTGAAAGTCTTGAGTTTTTTTGTCAGTTGAAGAATGATAACCACGGTTTAGAAATATGGATTCATCAGAAGACTTATGTCCAATATCAACTCTTATTTATGCTTACAAAATACTCATTTTAATAATTACTTATAAAAGTTACACCACAAGTAGGTATTTGAATATATAAGCTCACCAGCTGCTGCAGTTATTTTCTTGCAGCGAAGTTAAATGTCAGTATTTTGAGAAACACATCAGTAATACACATCCAAAAACTTATTCAAGGTGACTGCAAATCACAAGGGTATTTTGGAGGACTCTCTGCCATGCTTTGGCTTTCCACGCGCAAGTAGCAGCATGACCTCAATCGCTGTCAGTCCAGAAGAGCAGTGAGAAAGACAGTGCGGTTTTTTGAATGTTTGTTGTTGTTTTATTGCTGTTTTTAACTTGACCTGATTTAGTCTCGGAAGGACATGATGTTTGCTTTGCTTTGAGTGTGGAGTGGTTGGTGGTCCCTGATGGCTCTTCTTGGTTTCTGTATGTTACAGATCAGGAAGAGAAGGCCTACACCAGCATCGCTTGTCATCATGAATGAGCACGTGCCCCCAGGTAAGTGCCAGCGTACCATCTAAATTATTGAATTTGTATGCTCCGTTCTCTGCAAATTGGTTTTATTAACTACCTGATCGTAAAAATCCATCATTATTTTCATAGCACTAAATATCACACTGTGGATCCTAGAACTATTTGGAGTAAAACCATGAATCTTTGTGAATGTTTTCTGCTATATGATGTTGATATTTTAAGGATTTTAAACTTTGTAATTTTCTGCAGTATGCATAAGAATGGTAAACAGGACTCTGATGCAGCACTTCCACAGCACTTTTCTTTCCCTTGGAGGATGCTATGGAGATCCATTCAGTTGTAGTGTTGATTTTTCAGTCTCTAGAGATGTTAGCATGTCTCCAAGGCTAATTCAACAAAGGAAATTGCTTTGTAGAACAGGTTGTTCTCCAGTTTTCTGATGAAGCATGTGATGTCTGTTCTCACTATTCTTTTTCAAATACGAAAAATAATATCTTCATCTGAGACTCTTCCCAGAAGTTTCTCTGTGGGGTGGGGCAATATGAAGTTGCAACATCCTTTAATCAGGTAAATGTGATTTTAAAAAAATTAGTCAGTGATAAGCTGGTTAGTAAGCATTAAAAGTGACAAAACTCTGCAAAAATGAGTTTCAAGAAAAAAATCTTCAAGATGTAGTCCATTTAAAATACATTACTTCATATCCAACTTTTCTTTTTTGTAGCTCTCTGAAATATAATTTTTCTGCCTTATCTCTTCATATCTGGATTTTTTTAAAAAAGATAGCTTGGGCTTTTTCTCACTGATATATCTCATAGATTGTTACTGTATGCACTGGCATCTCAGTGAAATTAAACCATCTTAGCTCTATTGGGATCTCCACTTACTGCATCATGCCGATAGTCTCCTATTCTGATTGATAGCTAATACAGGTAGCCGAATTCCTGAGAACTGTGCAGAAGGAAGCATTTGGAAAGCCCTGCTCTTCTGGTTGTGATCATTGCAGCATAGCACAGGTTGGGGATGTTCAAATGTGTCATATGGCTAACACTGTATTTTTTTGACACTGCAAGAGACCTGTACATTTTTTAAAGGGGTATTGCTTTATCCTAGTTCAGAGAGTAGCAAGTTTCAGTGCCCAAGTTTCAGGCAGTTCAGCTCTCAATTATGAAAGATCTGTCTCAGACCAACTTTCCTTACATTAATGGGGATCTATGATGCCTGTGTTGCTAGGACTTAATTTAAAGCAAACTCACCTTGACTGTTAATCTCCTTTGCAACTTACTTTGTACGCTTTGTACTGTCATATTTCCTTTTATAAACAGATACTTGATACAGTACCAAATCAAAACCAAACAGAGAATAAGAACTCTCTTTAATTTGCAGGAAATGTTAGTGTAAACATAGTGGTGCATATCTGCTATCTCCTTTCCTGCAATGTTCGTAATAAGCCTTTAAATAAATCATTTTTATTATCAGTTAGGATTGCTGCAAGTATCAGTCAACTTCCATGAAAACGCGAGCTAATATTCACCCTCTTCACTTGCATATATTTATTCATTTATATTGTATCCCTCTTACTAAGCATTGGGCACTAATATCAGTGAAGGTATTATATGGTTAAACCTTGTCTTATTGCTTTTTAAAATTTTCCACATAGTCAGAAAAAATAGAAGCTTTATAAGTACCTTCATTTTCCTATACCACACCATGTGGTTTATGCATGAGCATGTGTGTACATGTTTCCAAATGGTATGCTTGATGTGGGCAAGAGTTTTGAAAGGAAGGTGCACACGCAGCTATGTAAACTCATTGAATACAAGATCTGCACTGCTAACTTGGAGAGACAGACAATGTAAGTAGGAATAGTAAATAAACTCATTAGGGGCATGGTCTTGAAAGATGTGAGGCAACTTCCAAAATAACTGTATACCTTCATCTTTCAGAGGAGTCAGCAAGTCCTAGAGGATCTTGCCACCTCGCTGATTAAACCCCAACTGCTAGCCTGCTACTGGGTTTTGAATCAAGTTCAATAGTCTAATGAATAATGATTCATCTCCAAAAATGGTTAATTCCTCTCTGCATATAATATAATAAAATAATAACAATAGTAAGACTGCTACCTTGACACTGCCATAATTTTCATTAGAAGCATGACTCCTTGAATCAATAAGGAAACTGAGCAACAGAAAATGTAAGTGATATTGTGAAAGCAAACAATTAAATTAGAGCTAGGCTAAACTAAAATCCAGTCTCCTGAATTTTATGCACTGAAGTACTCCAATTCTCTCAGTAGAGCAAACAGTGAAAGATACACTTCCAAGGGCTTCAAATGTGTGTTTCAGTGCAATTCTGAATGTTTAGATGCACTCACAAAGTTTACTCAAATTATCTAAACTTCTTTTATTTTATAAAACAGAGAGAGACATTTTCTAAGAAACAGATTTTTCTATATTCTTGTTTTGCATCTGCTCTTGATTGCAGCATGAAAAAAGCAGCATTTTTGTGGTATTCTGGTGTTCTGGATCCAGAGCCATCTGGAAACCAGAAGAGAGTAAAACGTATTTGAAAGTATAATAAATGCAGTTTGAGTTGTGCCATATATAGATCTCAAAGTTGTTTTCTTGTAAGCCTTCTCAACCATCCCTAGTGTCTGCAACAGATTTGACAGGAATCTGTCTTCACGGATGTAGATAAGGGCCGTTTTGCCATAAAGTGAAGATGGAGTGGCTACTGAGGACAAGTCATTTTAAGCCGATGACAGCTACTCCAAAACTGTAAGAAGAGTCTGCTTGGCTTTCTTGCTTCCAAGGAATCTGTAAGGGCCAAACCACACTGAAAGATTTAAAGACAGGTGGTAAATGTGACTGCAGAGGCTAATAGTCAGCCCAGAGTATTGGCGCATTGATTGGTGCATCTTCTCCTGCTCACTCTGGTTGAAATCATATACGATAATTGCAAAGTCAGCAGAATAGAAATTTGAATAGCAGCAGCACTGATAATTATTGCCGTGGACTAAGTGGGCTTGTGAAGCAATAAAACGATGAAAAAAACCTCTTCTCAGAGATCTTTTCCAGTCTTAATGATTCTATGACCCTATGATCATATGATCTGAGCAGAAAAGCTAGCGCTAGAAGAATCAAGACTCAAATTATGAAGTTGCTTACCCCTCTTGTGATTCAATTGCCATCAAATGAGCTGTATTTTCTGAGAATCTGATGTTTGATTTCATAATATCTAGTTGGTTTTAAAGTTATTTGAAATTGCAACACCTGCTTACTATCTGTGAGAGCAAAGATGAATGTTAGTGGGCAGAACTAGAGAAATGTTCAGCATCTTTTTCTGTGCAGGGTGTCTGTATGGGCTACTGGGGTAACCCAGTCATATCCTGCTATAACCACAGTTGCTTATCCTCGTGCTTTAAAAAAGGGACACAAGCATGTGCTTAGTTTTAAAAGCACATTTACCTATCATCCTGCAGAAGAGCTTAATCCAAAAATTGCTAAAGCTCTCCTGCTTCCTTTCTCTTGGAATATCATTGGAGCCAAGAGAAAATAAAATTTCCTACCTTGAAAGCAATCATTTCTGCACTGTTATAGTATACTCACAACCTCCTGTATCCCTACCAAGTGTAGGAGAATATATATGAAAATCAATTCTTATTATCTGACCGTCTAACCGTGCTTTAAACCAGCACTGTCATAATGCAGCTGCTCAAGGGAAAGCTGGTAATGTTGTAGGGCAATGGCAGCTGAGGAAGGAAAACATGTCAGACCATGGGTCAGGTTTAATGCCATTAGTGCTTACTTCACTAGGAAAACAGTGTCAACGTTCTTGCATGGGCTGGCTCTGTCACAGAGCCAAGGTGACATCAAATGGTTCTGGCTGTCAGAACCTGCTCTGGTTGTGTCAGAGTGCTCGGTCTTCTTGAAGGATTGGAATATAGGTAAACATCAAGATAAATTTCTGCAATTTTGAATATTCTTTGTGTTTGCTATTTCCATCTCTCTTTTCTATTCAGTTGCATGTTTTGGCTTCCTTCCCCATAATGTAAACATTACGTGGTGTTTGGAAATAAGAAAAACAGAGCAGTGTATTTTGTAATTCTGCAGAGCTGCCTTTTCATGTTGTGTGAATTGAATTTCAAGGGAGAAAAGATAACTCAATGCATTTGAGTTTTCTGAAGGCTGGAAATTCTAATCTGTAGGTAAGAAAGCTATATTCATCCCCAGTAAGGCTTGAAGCCTGTGTTTGGGCTTCAGCAACCTTCTGTGGCTGCACCTTTGGAGTTCTGAGCTCTGGTGAGGTGCCCCAGGGGTGGCATCAGTGTTTAGTACAGCAGCAAACCATAGTCGGATGGCTGGTAGGATGAAAATTGGCCCTTACACCTCCTGCAATTCCATGACCACCCAAAACAGGTTTTTTTTTAAATGTTACATTTGTTGTCTACCGTTTATTAGCTTATGCTTCTAAGTAAATGAATGTGTTTTTTTCATGTCTAATGCTTACATTTTCTTCCAAGACAAAAGACACTTGCTGAGTAGGAGAAGATTTTCTGGGCAATAGCAAACCAACCCTGCAGTCCTTTCTCAGGCAAAAGTCTCACTGAAACTTGAGTCTGCAGAGAATTCTTGGTCTCACAGTTCATGAAAACTGATATGTTTTTCAAAAGCATGAGATCCTGGTAGGACACACTGCTTACTTTGGTTCAGGAAATAGAAAGTGAGCAAGCCAAAGAGCAGCTGTTTTCAATTGCAAATTTAGGCTTCAAATGTGGTAATAAAAAAAAAAACTGTCATTAACTTTTTTTGGTCTAACTACTCTTCCTTTCTATATGCTAAATTTGAATACCATTTATGCATACTGTTTTTATTGCAGTTTAGGACTTCATGGAGGTATGGCAATAAGCAACGATCTCAGGACTGGAACAGCTCTATGCACAGCTCTGGCACAGAGATGCTCAGAGATCAGGCTCTTCTGGTCAGGGCCATGCATACCTTTGTGTTTTTCAGGCCAGTGCTGTGAAGGGCTAGCTGACACAGTGAGACAATGAAGTACTGAGAGCAAACAATAAATGAGAGCTTGTAGGTGACAGAGGAAAAAAATGTCAGTGCTTGAAAAAGCCTGCTGTTTGCAGGCTGATGCGAGACTGCAGATGTTCAGTGGCAAACTGCATCCCGTTGTCTTGCCCACTTACACTGTACCCGGATGCTCCTTTGTTTAGGTTGGTTTGCATTTACTCCATAGTTCAGGATCACAGATTCCCAGGGACAGGTTACGGCATTAATTCCTCACACATAGGCTGCATGAGTAAGGACTCTGTGATATAAGCCGAGAAAATAAAAGTTCACAGACTTAAAATAAGTAAATACATAAATAAATGAGGACAGGAAACTGTGCTTGAGTTGTTTGTAATGCTGCACAGAAAAAACAGCTCCTGTGTTCCAAACAGAAGCAATGAACCTTCTTTTTTTTTAATTTTATGGGGGGAAAAAAAAAGCTTTTCTTAGCATCTTTCAAAGGCAGACACTCCCACACTGGCATGGGCAGGAGGCATGCTCTGCTTTCATGAGAGGTTGAGGATTTTATATCAGCCAAAGGAGCTGTCGTGCTGCCTGCAGTATGGTACAGACTGCATGCTGAGGAGCAGATTTTGATCTGGCTGAGAGGAACTGTGAGATGCTCTGCCTGAACTGGAGGTTATCACGGAGGTACACAGATGCATTTTTTGCTGGTTTGTTTTGAGGTTGTGACCATATTAGTTCACAAGTATAAACATTTCTGGGGAACAATTTACTTGTTGTGTAAAACATATGGTCAGGAACAGTGTGAAATCAGTGCTGTTCTAAACGATGCACAAGTAAGCTACATTTTTTGAGGATGGAAAAGAGCTCATAGTTTCAGGCTTTCTGTTGTTCCAAACTGGTTGACTTCGGGTGACCACCAGGCCAATTTAGCTGACCAGTGAGGACCTCAGGTCAGTATCATGTCTCCACTCTTCCTCTGGCTCTTGGAATCATTCCTCCTAAACATTACATATTGTGTCTGTAAGGGTTATGGCAAGTAAAGCAGCCTTTGGATTGCTTTAATTTGCATGGATTAACTGCTATGGTAGAGATGTACAATGAGTACAAAGTGTTACCATGCTTCCTCTTTGGGTATGCAATGCAGTCCTCAGCTGCAGCTCAGGATAAGCCTCTGCCACTTGCAGCTAAAGGCCTAAGTCCCAGCCCTCAGTGCTGGATTCATTCTGCTGGGCTGAAGTGAGGAAATTTACAGTCAAACTGAGACAAGTTCCTGCCTTCCCTCCCCAAAAAGGTGACGCACAGGATGAAAGCAAGGTTTGAAAACACTCTGGGTTGTGGAAAGGATAGAGTCTGACTGCAGAGAGGTGGTGAAAGTTGAACATTTACAGTTAGAACTTAGATTTCAGACCTAGATGGGAGGACAGGGGCAGCTGAGGTGACAGAAAGCTCAGTCTTAATTTGGACAGAATTCCATTTATCCATTTCTCTTGTTCCGTCCTCAAATAGCCAGCAGGTGAATTTATTTTCTTTGTTATTTACCTGTGCAGCTGTGCTGCTTATGCGCACTATGATGCTGCTTGTTTCTCCTGCTCTCCACCTCCTGTTGGTTTTGCATTTGAGGGGTCAATGTTCATGTAGATATCTGAAAGAGGAGGAGATATTTTTAGACCTGAACCTTGTACTATTCATCTGTTTTCCTCGTTCCTTATACAACCGTAGAAACAGCCTTCTTCCATCCTAGGAGATTATTTGCAAATAATTTTTAACATATATGGTTTCATGTTACATATCGCCAACTCCTTAATCATTCAGTGTCATTCCTGATGTGCTTTTGGACAGTTTGCTTCTGTTTTCATCTGCATTGTGTATTGACGTGACAACAAGATGTGCCTCTAGTTGGGAATAGCAGTGTGAAGAATGATGGTGTTGTGAGAAAGTCACTTTGAGAGCTTCCAGCTTTTTAATATTTGTAATGCTTAGGAACCCTAACAGACTTGTTCTGTACCAAATACTTTTATACTTCATTCAGCATATTTTAGTGAGAAATGACAATGGAATGCTGAGTTTCCTGTTTGCAAAACAAGATGTCTAAGTATATTTAATGACTTCTTATAGTCAAAGTGCCTAAGCTATCTCTAGTGCAGCTACGTGGCTCTACGATTATTATTAAATGTTGGTGGCATTCAGATAACTTTTTTTTTTTAAACAAAATGGGTTCAGTTTAGTCAGCTGCAAAATATACTGTTTGTATTTTGAGGGTGATTTTTTTAATAGTAAAAAAAATAGCGATAACTTGAAATTAAATTTGTTCAAAAAATGAGACAAAATGGCTTGAATGAGAATATAAAATGTTATGGTTTAAGACAGCCTAAATTATAATTCAACCATTTGATAATACCAATACTTTCTCTTTAAACAGAGGGTAGAAACTAAAATCCATTAATACATGTTTCAGCCCTGCTGAGGAGATAAAGCACCACACAGTTTGCCCGACCTCTACTATTTACTACTTAATGCAGCACTCATTTACCACGGTGACGTATGCAGAATAAATAGATAATGCAGACAGATGAGAGAGAATCCAGCTTTTAGCACTAACCTCATTATGTTCGGAATACTGGGGAGGAGTTGCACTTAAAGCATCAATCGCCTCATTTATTGAGCTTCCAGAGGGAAAAAAAGACAATTAACTATTTATGTGAAGTAACCAAAGGTAAAGGCTCACTTCAAAACTCACCAAATGTAGGAATTTGGACTGAAAGCTAGTAGAGAGTGTAAGGAAAAAGCTGCTGCCAGTCAGGGAACTTCTCACCAACTGCACAAGGCTGGACTGCTGAAAACTAGAGAGTGTATGGGAAGTGCAGAGCTTGGCTTCCCTTTCCTTAGGCAGGAGCTGGCTGTGTCACCAGCGATTAGGAGCGGCCTAATCTCCTTTTACAGCCATCAAAGCAGCTGTAGAGTAGAATTATACTCTATGCTTACTGGAAGGAACTGTTTTCCTCTACTCCTCCTCAAAGCCCTAATCCTATGTCTGTATTTAAAATCATCACTTCTAATATTTTTCCTAAATAGCCTTGCTGGAGGAGCGGGAGAATATGATGGCAGAGTAAAGTGCAGTTACATGCTGTCTTTCTTTGCCTGGGACATATGTACTGCAGAGAGTGAATGCCTTGGCTTTTTTTTTTTATCTTGAAGGTCAAACCACGCTTATAGAAGTCCATTAGCAGCACTGAGTGCACAAGTGTGCATTTTGAAGGCAGTATTTTCCACATTTCCATATCCTTCATTCTGACAGCGCATCAGAGGAGTCGCACCGAACAGTGCAAGAGCTTCATTGGGCCAGATGGAAAGTTCAGGAAAGCAGTAAGCTCTACTGCATCCTCCAGTGCTATTGTTCCACGTACGTGGATGCCCAACAGACTCAACATTTCAGCAGGGTCTCCATCGCTTAGAAAAGAAAAGCTTGTGGTGATAGTGTTCTGTGAAGTCTTTGAAGCCCTCTGCCTTAGCAGTTCTCTGGCAGTGGCAAAAACCAAAGTAGCTGAACATTTTCCCGCTCTTTTTCTGACCGCCGCCAGGCAGGAATCCCTGGTACCTGCCCCCACACACCTGCAGTTCGTGCTCTGCCTTCTCCCTGTCATGCTGGGATCCACAAGAGCTGGCTGAGACAGGCAAAGAATAGGAGAGCAATTCAGCCTGCAGGACCAGCTGATCTCATATTCTTCAGTGCTGTTTTATAGCCTTTTCTTTTGAGTGGAATTATATTGAAGAACTAAAAAGTGACAGAGTGGAGGAAGGTGGAGAGAAAAGGCAAGAATTTTCTTTTTAAAGAATTGGGATCCAGATGTTTTGGTGCAGATCGACATTAATTTTTTACTTTCTGTAGACAGAAGAGCTGTAGTTGTTCAGAAATGTGCTTTCATGCTTCCCAAAATGCTGATACGAGTGGATTACTTGGGCCTTAATGCGTATAGCACATCCTGTAGGAGGGTGTGGAACAATTCGTTCCACATGAATCACAGTGATGTTCTGCTGATTGTGACAGTTCAGACAAAGATGTAGAACACAAGAGACAGGATTCTTTTACTCTGGCATTTAGTGAGGTTAGTAGAAATTCTGCTAAATGTCTTTGAAAATTACAGGCTAACTTACTCTGAGTTAACAAATAATCACCCTGTCATCTCCATCCTGTCTAGCCATGTTCATGGTGAGAATGAGGTTATGGAACCTCATTTTGTTGACTCTTTGAAAACTTCCAGATATAGAAAAACAAAAAATGAATCTACAAAACTGACTTTTGCATATTCTTCTTGTAAAATGATGATAAACCCCAAGCAGCACTATTAATAGTAGTTCACTTGGTTTGAACATAAACTGAAACATGTATTGTGAAGGGTTTTATGCATGTGCAATCTCATCATAGGAAAGCAGAGCACTTGGCAAGGACTAGTTTAAGACACATTTTTACTGAAATCCTTGAGATATTATTCCAAAAAGGAAGGAAACTGCAAAGGCAGCAATAAGAATTGGTGGTTAAGGAAGAGTTTTATTTTGTGCTTATTTTCTTCTCCCCTGACAAATGTCACTTTCCACAATATACAATACACAACTGTTCAGCTAGAATTTTTTTTTCTTTTATGGTTTTACATGTTTTCACAGCAAAGAAATGTTTGAATCTTTTAATTTTGGCTGTTGGTGATGGCTTTTTTCTTAGAGCTTAGAATGCTCTTACAGTCACAGTGGAGAACTTGGCAACTGCTCACAGATGTAGTTCCAGCAGCTGCCACTTCTACAAAAAGATCACCATCAGTGGATCAGTTCTGAGCCATTTTCCACTGCAATTGATTCCTCTATATGAAGCTATTAGGAAATGGTTTACGTGCATACCACTACTATTGTATTTTTGTTAATTATGGATTTTTCTTTATGAGCTTTGCCTCAGTTGAATTTAGATCTTCAACCTCGTTTCTATCTCATTTGAATACAGACTGAACGTAAAGCAAGCAAGCAGCCAGGAAGTAACATGTTATTGATATTATTCAGTTTTGCTAGTGAATTCATAACTCATTATCTCAAGGTACTTAACCCTTTGTATTTGAAAATATTTAATGAACATGCTAAATCATTTCACAGATTGACACATTGGCTTAAGTATTTGAATCAATGGGCAAACAACTTGGGAAGTTTGTGTGAATGTGCTTTGGTAACAGTTGGTAAAACATAAGCCACTATTTGCAAATGTTTAACATTTTGACAGTATGTTTTGCTTGGACACAGTAGTTTCAGAGGGAAGTTTCTGCTCTTTGATCCTGTTTCTCTGAGTATTTGCTGGCAGTCACTGGACAACTCTGGCCTTCCTCAGGCCTCTCAGAAGCAGTCTTCATCTTCACTTCTCACTTAGTGCCTTCATGTAAATCTTTTCTTTCGCTGTTATGCTCCAGGCTAGGTATGGTTATTCTTTGCATTTGGAAACTGTCCTTACCCCATACAGAAAAGATGTAATCTCTCTTGACATTTGCTTTCGTGTCAGAATAGACCTGGTGTCTATTCTATAACCTTAGCATTGGGTAAGTTCTCCATCTACTCATTCAGACAAATTCTGAGACAATGCCAATTTTCCAGTCCTTCTCCCTTGCCTTGTTCCATATCTCTGTTTTTCCAAGGCCATCTTGTCCTTCACTTTGACCTTCCAGCATCTCCCAGCACCCAGAAATGCTAGCTGTCAGATTCTTCTTCCACTGCAATGACTCTCTTTCCTGGAGCCACCAGATCTAATGCCAGAAAATCAGCATCACCTTGATTTACATATATTTGCTTCACAAAGAAAGGAGATTTTCTTACCTATATTTTTCAGTCTACAAGAGAAAGTCATCCTAAAAGAATGCCCATAAAAGAGAGATGTGTATAGGTCATCACGTGTCTTTTTAGTATCACTTTATACATGCTTGAGATGAGTTTACAACCAACCTCCAGGCCCATAGGCCAAGTATTTTAAATTCTGCATCACAAGCGCAGCAGTTCACTTCAGTTTGACTGTTATTTTTATTTAGTTAAATGAATTAATCTGGGTCTTCAAAGATGTTGTGACTATCAATTTGACTGTCATTATTTAGTTTATGTATTGAATAACAGTTCAACAGGAAGCCAGTTGGCTGAAGTTCTTTCCAGGTTGCAGTAACTTGGAAATGCTTAATTAAATAACAGAGCGGTTTGTTTGTTTTTTTGTTTGTTTTTTTCCAAACGCATGCTATAAATCTTGGATAAAATCTTGACTTCGAAGTCAGTGGTGAAACTTCCTGTTGCTTATGACTTTCTGAAGTCAGCAGTAAAATCATTTTTCTGTCTTTCATATCTCGTAAGTTCTCTTTTGCCTTTTTTGTTTCACTGATACAGACCTCAGATTTGACATAGTATCTACACTGCGCAGCCCTCAACATGTTTTGAACTTCAGAGCTGGAATCGTTATATCTGGAACACTGCTCACTTCCCGTCATGCCTAGTTAAATCAGGCATCTGAAGGTACCCCCCTTTTTGAAGAGGGCCGGTGTGTAATAGGTACAGATGACAAATAACAAAGATTTAGGATTAAACTTACCTCTGTTTTACTATAAATGGAAAAAAGTACTTTGTACGTAACTAGATGATATTCTTTCAGAAGGAATTAATTTTATGGAGCTCTGACGCCAGGTATGGGGGCTGCTCCTGATCTGGTACTTCTGGAAACAGTGATATCTCATGGTTCTGTTGGAGAGGTCTGCCAGCCTTAATGCCACAGAGTCCACACTGGTCAGCTACAAATTATATGGAAAATTTATTTCAGAATAATTCCCCAAAAAACAATGAGATTTTTATGCTGGGATGAGAAAATGTGTTATTTGGGAGACCAAAAGGAAAGAAAAAATAAGTCTTTGACTTTCTTCCTTTTGATTCCATTTATTTAGCCAGTTGTTCGTTGAGAGCCCTCTCAGTTGACTTCACCCAAGAGAAGAGTGTGATGCTTAGAAAGCAGCTCCAGGAAAGTAGCTCCAAGCCTAGCACTGATGGAAAGCCAAGTCAGTTATTCCATCAGTCATTAGTTATTCAAAGAGAATCTCTCTCTCTGGAAAGAACTGCCAGGCCTGGAAGTGTCCCCATGTGACTGATGAGGAGCTTCTGGCCAGGATGCTTTCCTCCAGCACTCCTTGCTTACTGGGCTCATCACAGAGCAGGGTCAAAGAAGGTGCCTCATGGGCACAGAAGTGCAAGCTTTGTGCTATGAGGAACTTTTGCATGGAGAGACTTTCTCAAGCCAGATTTTTCCACAAAGCCTGATTTGTCTTCTAGTAAAATCATAACAGAACTAGTTAGTAAAGTACTGAAAAGAAGTATTAAAAAAACAAAAACACAAACAGAAAAACATACATATTACAAGATGCACAGCACAAGGAATGTGGCTGTGTCTTGCTTAGTGTACGATCAGACCATTCAAGAAAACAGAAAGGCCAATTCAGTTGCTTTTTATTCATCACTATTCATTATTATTAATTATTAATTATAAAGGATAAGGCAAAGAATGAATTTTATATTATTTTCCAATGCATATGCATATTTTTGGAATTTATATTTAAGAGGTTTAGGCCATCATAGGGAGGGGAGAACAGTATAATGCTTACGAGGAATGATTTTTTTGTTGCTTATTATTAACAATTCACAGCCACTCTCTGTAAGTCTGTGGAACAGATTCATCACTGTTATATTCTAGTTTAATGCCAATGAAACGACTGATTTCCATGCATCTGGCATGAAACTGGAACAAGAAGCTGGTGAGCAGACACTATAAATCCCTTCTGAGATCAGTGTGATGTGAACAAATACATTCAGTTTCACGTTTGAGGTTTGTAATGTCTCCATTTTCTTCCAAATCAGATTACAGTATCAGAATGTACATTTTAAAGCAATTTTTATCTGTGTGACTTATGAAAGAGTTTTATTTCATGTTCTTATGGCTGTGCCATTGTAGGTAGGTCCTTGGATGCTGTCTCTGTGGTGCACAGTGATGCAGACACTGGGCCAGATGCTGTTGTACTGGTAGAAATATGATCATGCTCTTCACTTAAAAGTTGGCTTCAAAGAACATTAGGAAGCATTTGGACAAACTAAGCAGATTGCTGTCTGTGCTCAGTACTAGCAATGCCAACTTGAATATTGACTGTGGGAAATACAAGTTATTCAAATGTTAATTATACCAATTTATCTGGAAAGAAAACACAGTGTGTTGAAACAGCTGATTTGTCTGGCCTGTGGTATTTTAGTGAACTCTGGAAGTCCGGTTACAGTCAGGGGCTCTAGATAAACTTGGGCAATGCTGAGCCAGCTTAGTGTAGGTGTCAGTGCGAGCAAATACACTTGAGCTGAAATAGCTGAGTAATAAACTCCTGCCAGGGCTCCCCAGGAGCTCAAAACCAACCACAGCTGCCTCCTTACTCTATTTCACATGTGTATTTCTGTCCAGCTTGTCCCCTCTAGTTCTATCAGTTGAATCATCTTCTGTCCCCTCAGCCAGGACAATATTTCTGTGCCAGTACTTGGCAC
This sequence comes from Chrysolophus pictus, assembly GCA_037305975.1. Classification (NCBI taxonomy): domain Eukaryota; kingdom Metazoa; phylum Chordata; class Aves; order Galliformes; family Phasianidae; genus Chrysolophus; species Chrysolophus pictus. The sequence goes on from CM074582.1 coordinate 23,494,910, forward strand.
ATGGAAGCCATCCACCACAGTGTTCTCAGAGGCAGGGTAGCAGTACCCCTAGGTGCTGTCGGGGTAGCTCAGGATCTTCCACAGGATGTGCGCCTGTGCTGCGGGCACCTTACAGAACAACCTTGCAAAAGCTTGTGTTTGCAGCAAACTCCTCTCTCCCCTGTTCTTATTAATATTTCCTCTACAAATCTCTCTATTTGTGTTCCCTAAAGGTAATTTAAATGCTGATTGCTGTGTGAAATGCAGCAGAACTATAACGAACATACTCTCCTGTCAGCACTTGACTGAGGAGGGAGAAGACCCTCTAGCTATGTTTATCACAGTAGCTGCAATACTGGAGTTTAATGAGATGTTTTTGCAATGAGAAGATTTTCAGAAAAACATTCGCACGCCAAGAGGGCTTACCAGGATATTTTTTTTGTAATTAAATGTAATTATGTTCATACTCATAGTCAATTTTTCATTGATAGATATAGACAAATAGAAACCAACAATTAGCTACACAAGCATTTTTTTATTGCTTTACTGGACTTTTTTTCTATCTCCTACCTCGGTGGTTAAAAAGCTATGAAATTCTAGCTAATCCAACAATGTGCGGTTAGTGTTCTGCCAGAAGCAGAGCACGAAATATCTTCTGAATTTACTTTGTCTTCTGTAGGAAAGGAAAAGTAGTTTTGATAGTAGGAAAAAAAAAAAGAAAAAAGACCACAAAATAACATTACGACAAACGGTTTCTAAGTCTGATTTCAATGAACTTGTTTTACAAATACCAGTGGCAAATACAAGCTGTGTTCTTTATCTGAAGCTCTTCAGCTTTGTTTTTCTAATGAAAATTCCAAACTCTCTACACGAAATTTTCTCCAACAATTATACTAGCCTCTTGCTGAGTTTCTCTTGTGTAAAAGCCAGCTTCTGACCTGCTCTTTTCCTACAGGGACCGACTGAAACCCTATAGAAGAGGCTTTTATTTGCTCTTGCCATTGGGAAAGAGAGTGGGGTACTTAGCTGGATGAGATGAGCGTTTGCTGGATGTCTCCACTGCAGATTCCATGGGTGATGTCAGTGGCGAAGTCTTTCTTTCAAAATAGGTCACCTCTTGCCCTGCATAGCTGCTGCAAGTGCATTAACATTGTCCAGTGGGAAACAAGAGGCAGATTTTGATCTTGGAAACAACCATTAGGTTTCCCCTAGCATGACCTTGCCATTTACATCATAATGGAGACTTAGGGGAAAAGTGATAAGCCGCTTCTGGTGGGCATTATTCTGCAGGTAGCCAGCTTTCATAGGCTCAAATCCTGTCTGACCTCAGAGAACAGCACCTTATTTCAACAGCTTGGTTGGATGACTGTGCTAATTAACGTTAAAATGAGCTAAGCTAACACTAGTGTGTGGGAGACAAATCCCCATTTTGCAGCAATTTGGGTATGTACAAATGAGTTCTCAGCTCTTCTCATATGATTTAAAATACCACTTGAAAAACAAAAACTTTAAAAAAAAATCAAGAAATGATTTGAGTATTAGATTCCTGTTAGCTAATTAGGCCAAGAGTCAAACTGGAAAAATGCCATGTGTTCAGATTTGTAGTATAATAGAGCAGCACTGTGTGCTGTAAGCAATGTTATGATCTGTGAGAAGAAAATGGAGAAGCGTTAAACGGTCATCTTCCCTGTCTGGCCCCAAAAATGAGAACTTGGAGGGATAAGTTATCTACCAAGAATTTAACATAAGGCAGAAATACCTGTCTAATTGAACTTATATTCTCTGTGATTGCCTGGTTATAAACATGACAAGAAAGTTTTTCATTCTTTATAAATACGAGTTTTTAATGAAGAAAATCCTGACCATAAAACGGTCACTGAGAACTGAAGGAAAGTGAGAATTCAGGAGTTCCATTCCCCTTTGTGAATCAAGTCTGCTTCAGATCATTTCCTCACCCTTCTCAAGGGAACTTCAGGTACAAAGAATTTAGTAAAGAAATTCAGTTTTTCTAATTGTCACTGGATTTGACAGGGGTCTAAAGTTGGGAATTATCTGTCTTGTTTGATTTCAGTTTGGTGGATACATTGCAGCAGCTGACACATTGTGTCCTTTCTTACCTTGTATCATCCATTCCCATCATAAATTTTGTTGTCTCAGAGATATCTCCTTATGCCAGAACTGATCTTTTTAGTGAGAACATCAATTTGGACAGAAGAGATGACTCTCTTATGGACACTCTCTTATTAAGAACACACTTTCACAACATTATTTGAACTGCTTTCAAGGCAAAAAGCATTACAGTGGGAAAATGCTGTTTGTATCCAAGGAAGACTAATCACTCAAGTATAAATGCAGTCCTCCAGATAGGTCAGTATGGCTCAAGGTATTTCCTTGGGCAAAGATCTTTTAATCAAGCTCCAGTGCACACTGCACTACTGCTCTGCTCTCGGTTCTCACTAAATACCTCCTCTAACTTCTGCTACAGCCCACTACCTGGTTTTCATCACTATCACAGCTACACAAAAAAGCAGCACTGCTTTCTTTTTTTTCCTGTCTCCCTGTCTTTTCATTTTTCCACTTTCCTCTACAGAGAGAATTTTTATTTTCTTTTCCCTGTGTTGGTCTATGGCAAGCAGTGATCTCAGCTTCACCTCTCTTTGAAGATCTATATACTTTGTTGAGTTTTTCTATCAAAATGCCTTTCAAAAATAAGCATGCAATGTTCTTTCTGTGCTCAAACACCTACCAAAATGTACTGTTGACTAAAAGATATCTCCAGCCATCTCTGCCTTTCTTTTGATCTCAAAATACATACGAAACACCTCACACCTGCTGCTTCAGATTTGTTTCCTTTGTCATTCCAGCTTTTTTCTAGATTTGAAAAACTGTTGGTGCATTTTTTGTAAGCCATTCTTGAATTTCTGCATTGTTTGCTATTTGCTATTTATTGGCACTCTTTGCCCTGTGGATATCAACAATTTTTGTAACTTGACAGGACAGGTTTTGACCACAAAACTGACTTTATTTAAGGGCTGCTGGATGAAAGGAAAGGCTGGAAACTTTCTGGTTCTCACAAATTCACAATTGCCTCACTAAGAGGAATAGTTAAAGTGCAAGCCCAAAGGGTTAGAGAAATGCAAATCCTTGGGAAGAAGACCTGAAACCCAACAAAGCTGCTGTCTGCAGCAAGACTGACTCCTTATGCGAGTCTCAAGCTGGGTTTTCCAAAAACTCTTTGAATCTGAACAAGCCTAGTGTTTCAAGAAGGAATGAGACATAATTTACTCTTAATTGTTCTCTGCTTAAAGTTTTCAATTTATTTAATTTTCAGCCTCTAAACCAAATCTGGGAACTTGAGGTAAAAAATCCAGTGTTGAGTATTTGAAGTCTATGTCTCTCTGTCATGCTTTTAATAAGAAATATTGCAAGGACTTAAATAATCACCCATTTAGCCAGGATATCTTCATAATCCAGAGTGCTTTAAAAGGCTACAAGGTTCTGCTATACTTATTTACAGGTAGGGAATTCAAGGAAGAGATTAGTCAGCTTCAAGGTCATGCAAATGTCAATGGCAGGAACTGGCCTCCTGATTGTCTTGTCTAATTCCGTAGCTGTGGGACCACACTGAAGTAATCAGTGCTGTTTGAACCACGTTTTTCAACCTTGAGCATAAATCATATGAAGGTCTCTTGTATAAAGCCTATGTGAAATCCATACTTCAAGAAAGCTCAGTAAGTCAATTAATGTTTGCAAGATACATGTGCTTGAGGGTAAGGAATACAATAGGAAATGCAGTTAGTCTGCCTGAACTGGTTCTTCCTCTGACAAAAAATCGCATTACAGGCAGCTGATACCTAGATACAAAGTTGGATGAAGCAATGGTACACAGACTGGATTCATCCTTCAGATCTGTCACACATCAATAGAAATGGCACAGTTATATCTGCAAGTAGTGGCGCAGTTAGATTGTTGTCTATGTTTTTAATGGCTCTTTATTTTAGAGCTTGTAACTACAGTGCATCAAAGATCCTGAATGATCTTTTTTGAATGTTTGGAAAGTTTTCACCGGAAGAGACTCTGATCATTAACCACACTAGACAACACTAGAAAAATTATTTTGTCTCGTGCACAAACTGTTTTAGAGCAATGGTTAGGAAAATTTGCAGCTTCTCTGCTTCATGTTATTTGACTTAATTGTTCGGATAAGTTTCCAGAATGTTTTTCATTAGGAATCTCTATTATTGACTGTTTCTGTCACGCCTATGCTCCAAAACAAATAAAGGCAAAAAAGTAAGTGATACCAGGAAATATTTCACAGCCTTTTCTAAGACTATAATAGTGGTGTCCTTAAACTTTTCAGATGAAAGATCAGACTTCACTGCACTTCAGTTTGCTGATTTTGAATGTTATTGTTACTCTTGAGTGTCATTACTAGTGTATTAACAGCTGAGTGAAGGGGAAGGTCTTGCTGGTGCCTACTGAAGCCCAGCAGATCCCTGAGCAAGGCTGTTGCATGTCATTCTGCAGCCATAGTGCAAAGCTTGGGCACCACAAATTGCTTGGGCACAGTGCCCTGCTGCCAGCCCAGCCAGAAAAAAATGGGAGTGAAGGGCTCTAGACACAGTACTAAGTACTGTGGGGCCTCAGATTTTCTGAGTGATGCAAAGGAGAAGCTGCAGATCAACAGAGTGATTTCTTATTTACAGGAATGTTCTAGGGTGCAGGGCAAGCTGCAAGACTTTGCACCGGAAAATGCTTTTGTACTAACTTTTCTATTTTGTATTTTTTCTTTAGAAAAAGATGAGAAAAGAACAAACATCTCACAGGCAGAAGTAAGTGAAATATTTTTTTCTTAAAATTCATTTACTGTTAGGATAGAACTACTGTTAAAACCCCCCCAAAATGTCCTAGTCCATCACAGTAGTTGCCTACACTTACGTGCTTGCATGCCTCCAGCAGCACGGCCAACACAAACCCAACTACTGTGTCCACCAGCTCTGCCTCCTCACCCTCCTGCCTCAAACAGAGGGCTGCAGGCAGCTGTGGGGCTGCAAAGCCAATGCAACATCCCCTTTTGCTGTCCTTTGCCTAAACCACAGTAGGCACAGAGAACTGGGCTCCTCCCTTCTCATCTCCCCTTGCACAGCTCCTGCAATTCCCTCTCGCTTTCTCCTCCACCGATTGCCCAGAGAAGTCGGCAGAGCTCTAAAATAGCTGCAGGAAGTATTGATTGTTTCAGATTTGGATTCAAACGCAGACCTACAGTGATTCACTAGGGTGAGGATCAACAGCCTATCACAGAGTGATTATAAATAGCTTTCTCTTTCAAAAGAAGACAATCTTTTATTTATAAATGTTATCACTCCATCCATTGTGATAAGGTAATAGGATTGGTGGCATTTGTGTGGCAGTGTTTTTCTTAAGAGTTGTCTCCAATAATCTTTGAAGAGATTAAAATTCACTGGTGATACACCAGAGGAAAAGTAGGAAGCAGGATCATTATGAGCAAGTAAAACTAAAATTGATGAGAGCAAATAAAGCTTGCTCAGGCACAGCTTTTTTTACATTTTTCTTGGGAATGTGGTATGTCTTCAAAACTTAGCCATGTGTGAGATATTATGTGATTTTATTATCCTCTGTATATGGAGATATTCCATGTTGGTACATATGCCAATTGAACTTTTGCAGAAATTGCACAGCCTTAGCACTGGAATATGTTTCAGTTAGGTCTTGTTAGATATGCATTGACGTAGTCATTCCATGTGTAATTTTAATGCTGTCATTTTTGAATAATTCATCTTTTGTGCATAGGTGTGACTTTGGGGTCAGAAAGTTATATTATCTCTAAAGATATTCCTTAAAACAGGCCTAGCTGAAGGCTGATTGGTTGGTGGAATTCTTTGAGGAGTATTAGAATACATTGAAAAATTGCAGGAGGAGGGTTTTTTCATTTGTTAGAATGTGTGTAGTAATAATTTCATTATTACCTTACATATGGAGTCATTTTTTGTACTGTGATTAGTTGGAATATTCATTTAAGTAAATTTTGCATTATTTTAATATATGTATTTGCCTTCTGAGAGTCAGTTACATAGACTGTTAAAAACACAGGCTGCCCTAACTTTATGCTTAACAGCATCTTTTATAGTTAAGGATAATTTTCAGTGGTAGTAAGCCTGTTTTGCCTGGGAGCTATAAAAGTTGTTCATTAAGCATATTTTGTCTATTTAAATTTTCCCTGTGTTCACAAAAGCCCAGGAGCTGGCATCAGATTCACATGATATCATTTCCACAGATGCTTCTCATTGCTCCTGAACTGGGAGCAATGCAGAGCACTGCAGTCTATCTCAAACCTGCCTATCATTGCTGCTGTATGTATGGCTCTCAATCCAGTCCCACTGAGGCCATAAGGAAGTACCACTTAGTCTGAAAAGCACCCAGGGTAATTCTGAGTGTGAAACAAGTTTTTTGCATTGGAGCAAGCAACCTCAGGGAGTTTTCAGGTAAAGAGAGGGAAGAGCTGGGCAGCACGACCCTGAGCTGCCAAGCACAGAAAGCTCTCTGCCCGTGTCTTACCATCTGTCTCTTTTTTCAATCCCCAGTGCCAGAGCTCATCGCCAAAGCAGCGGAAGCAGAGCGTGTACACCCCGCCTGCCCTCAAAGGTACTGTCCAGGTACTGTCCCTGCCCTGGGAGAACCCTGGTCCAATGCAGCTCTGTCCCCCTGTGCATAGGGGACAGACACCCAACACAAGCCATAGTTCCGTGTTCCCCCAAGCAGAGCGTGGCGGCTGTGAGAAGTTCGTGCTTATGTGTCTCTGGTCTCTCACATGGTAGTGGTTGTCCTCCTGATACGGGGCTGTGATTAGCCCTCATGACAGCATAATAACAGTGGGAAATCTGCTTAAAGGCCTTGTTTCTCCAGTGACTTGCTTATGCTTGCCAGTAGGCAAGATCTGTGGGGACTCACCAGCTGCTTACACCATCACTTGTCTGTACAGAACAAAGCCAAGTGTCTCCTGGTAGATTATGAATATCTTCAATTTCCATTCTTTCTGCTCAGCATAACCTGACAAAATACAGGAAGTAAAATATTTGTAGAGTGGATCACAACTGCAATTGTTAGGTAGTTTACCATAACAGCCAGCTCTACTAATATCTAATATCTCATTCAATATCTTCAGCTCTCCAGCACTTAGCAACACTGAACACATCACCTAGGTGCTGCTATCTGTCGAAACTGGCTAAAGTTTGTTTACTGGATATTAGAAATAATCTTCTTGTAGTAAGTTTTAATAATTTATGAAAGAAAATTTTGCGTGGGTAGCAATAGCTCTTACTGATGTCACTGCTGCGTTATTCCCCTGCATAAGTCTAAATTGAACACTGTGCAAATGAAGAGATCAGGTCCTCATAGTCCTAAGACTACATCCTACCCAGCATTACCCCTGCTGAGGTCTGGGGAAGTTCCTGGCAAAGTTTGCTACTACGTAAACTTAATTCCCAAGGAAGAGACTGTCTAGAAGAAAAGAGCTCACAGATGATCAGAAAAAGCCTGTAAACAGAAGAATGCAAAGTGTAAAATGCTTATCCTGTACACCTTAACTCCCTAAGCAGTGCGATATTCCCAGATGCACAGGTAGGCATCTGGAAGTTGATAACTGCATTGTAAACAGGCTGGATTGCCCTTAATTTAACATACTGTAAATGTCATAAATACAAACCTTTTTGTTAAAAAAAGTATCCTGAAGCAGAAAATTCATTATTCCTTCCTCTTCATTGCTATGAAAACATTCATGTTATTTTGTTTAGACTGAGATTAGGAGGCAAATGTAGCAATCCAAAATACACAATGCTATGAAAAGTATTACTGTGAAGCAGAATTTTTAAAAGTTCTTTAACGATTTAAATAATTCTATTTTTATAGATTATTTGGTTTTTCTCCCCAGTGCTTTCAGAATAGCAGGCTTCCTGATTTCTCAGTATTCCCTCAGCTTTGCGTGTGTTTTCCCTCTGGGCTGTTTCTCCCTCTGTACTTACAGTGTATGCGTCAATCTACAGTAAAGCATGAGATTCTGGGTGATGACTATTTTTCGGTACAGTACCAGGACAATAGTTCTTGTTCCATTAATTATGTAAATACATTAAAATATTTGAAATTTAAAAAGTAAATGAAAGTGCAGCACTGATGTACATGTCATATTGATAGATGGAGAGCATTCTTAGTTGAATGTGAGCATACTTTCCCACTCTGCCATAGAAACAATCTGAACTGAAAGACAATGATACTATTTGTCTAATACTGCTTCCAAATGCTTTGGTTCCATCCTTAAAATGGCTTGCGCTGTCTTCAGGCGGCTTTGCAGTTGCTGTAGCAAAGCCATGCGTATGCAGAGCCAGTGCCTGGTTAGAGTGCAACAGATAAGCTCTTATTCCTATGTATGTGTGCATGCGCTTTGGTTCCTGCTTTGATTTTTTGGAAAAAAAACCACACAGCATCTCTGCAGACAGAGCAAATAGCTGACTCATCTCACAGCATTGTTCTTTTTACTGGAATAATGTGCTGGAAAAATCAATGTGAGAGCTATTGATCTAGGTGGTAAACTGGAGAGAAGATCAGACAGCAAACCAGATAACAGCTCAGTGCAGAGTTATTCCTAGTATTATATTACCATGTCTGATGGATGGCAAAGAGGTTTTTTTATTCTGCTTTCAAAAATATTTTTATTTTGCTAACGCTGCTATGCTAGGTTTTATTAGTTCCACAGCCTTACACAGTATGCAGTGATGGCAAAAGTCAGAATCTGAAGACTGAACCCAATTCATGGTATTTTCAGTATGTATAATATGTTTTACCTCATTATGTACATTGTCAACATCTCTTATCTGAGGATAGTAATGATAACTAATGAAAGACTGAACATAAGGAAGGCTGAAACTTTTTTCCGTGTTTCAGGGCTGCTCTAATGTCATAGACTAAACTCTCGACTCTACTAAGCTTATACCATCTCAGATCAGTGGTAGGTTCATCCTGTGTACTTAAGAATCTAGTAACTTTTTTCTACTGTTTTCTGAGTTCATCATCTCTGTTTTGCCTTTTTTCATCCCCCCTTTCTTCCTTGTCTCTTGGGTTTTTATATGGGAGCTTCAAATTCTCCCTTACTTCCCTAACTTCCAATGTGTTAAGCTTGGCACCTCGTCGCCACCTGAAAATTAAAAGAGCATGTTTTGAGGCTCAGAGCTACAGTGGCAGCTTTCAGTCTAAAGACATACTTAGTACCAATGCAGTTTTCCTATTACCTAGATATCATGTTTTGTTTCAGCTCATTCCTGAAAGGAAACACAAACTGGAGGGACAGGAAATGAGGTTTACAAAGACAAACAGACAGTTAGAGCTGTTCCCAAATCTGCATTGCTCCCCAGAGGTCACAAGTCTCCACATTATCTACCAGCCCCTCTGCTATTAATACTAACATCTATTTAAATACCATCAAGGTCTTCCCTTGAGAAGCAAGTGCTCGTTCCTGAGTGGTTTGAAGACTTCATTAGTAGTGATCCCACTGGTGTGGGTGTGCTAGAGGTCAGGGAAAGAGGAAACCTTCCCTCATCTGAGTTCACCCTGCAGGAGGCTGTTGGGGCCAGCATCAAGATCCTACTAATCCCAGTGGGCTTTGAAGAAAGCTCTTGCTGCTTTCTATGTTCACTGGACCACCTTTGCAATTAGCTGCCATCAGATCATAATCAAAGTCCTTCCCTACAGAAGTGAAATCTTTTACTCTGTTTTCCCTCTGCCCTCTGGGAGAATGCATCCCTTAAATTCCCCTCTTAATATTTTTTCTTTGCATGAAGGCCAAGATTTTTTCTTCTTCTTAGTCCTAGCAACAACACTTGAAATGGGATGAAGTACAAGTTGTTATAATCCTAAGGAACATTTAAAAACATCTTTTGGTTTGATTCATTAAAACATCCAGGACTAAGTGGCTGTTCCCAGGGTGTTCAGACCCAGGGATTTGATACATGCATAATTCTAGTATTTACAATGGTGGCTGATATTAAATGAGCTCTTTCTAGTTTCTGCCATGAATTTCAGATGCTGTGCTTGTTTAGTACCTGCTTGTTCTCCAAAGGAAACAAAATGTAGAATAAATTATTAAAATCATGATGTCCCTCCTGAAATATGTAATTTATTAGAAGCAATTAGTACAGTATGTGGCCCTCATCCAAATTTGTAACCCCTTAGGCCAGCTTGACAATGTCTGATGCATCTCATTACTTAGTGACTGAAGGTTAACAAGGAACACAGATAGAGTCTGGAGACATAAAGGACTGTTGTTACTACCGTAGTAGGCACTGAGTTCAAAGCTCATGAGAATTATCACAGAGCAAAATCTGAGGCTAAATTTATTTCAAGTGGCAGAGGAGTGATGTTTGTGAGTCTTAAGCAGTCACTACAGAAAACTATATTGTTTTATGGCCTGTCTTCTTATATGGCAAACTCTGACTAGGTTCTGTATTAACTAAATTCATTAGGGAAAAAACAAGAAATATTATGCTAAAAAAAAAAAGAAAAATACAATGTCTTTTTGTCATTTGTGCTTCATAAACTGTCTTAAATTTAATTTTTAGAAAATTAATGTTAGCCACAATCTTTTACACATCTTGTACCGTTTTCTGAACATCAAGATAGGTTTGTCAAAATTCATAGCCTAAGCTGACGCTCATATGCTTTTCTTATGTGAGTAAGTCACTTTGGCTCAGGGTTTTATGTCTTTGTTTTTTCAGTGAGCTAAGGGGCTGAGATAAATTCTGGACAGTTGGCTGGGACTGGTCCACAGCGAAGGTTTCAAGCTGCGCCAGAGCAGATTTAGGCTGGACATTAAGAAATACTACTTTTCTGAAAGAGTGGTCAGGCGCTGGAATGGGCTGCCCAGGGAGGTGGTGCAGTCACTGAACCTCGAGGTGTTCAAGGAACATTTGGATTTTGTGTTGAGGGACATGTGGCCCTGAGTACTAGTGGTGATAGGTGGATGGTTGGACTGGATGATCTTGAAGGTCTTTTCCAACCTTGGTGATTCTGTGATGGCAAAGGCCAGAACCTGAAGCGATCACCAAGGATGGGGCCAAGTCCTTCTCAGACTCCTTAGCACAGATACAGTACTCTGGTGCACATTCTTCAATCCCTTCTGTTTAGGTAGAAGATCTATCTCAATATTTGTTTATTGGGTAATAGAAGAGGGCAACGATCTGTGTTATTTGTGTGTGTTGCTACTGTTTGTCAAAGTGTTGTGATGTGATACAGCACCATCGGTTTTTTTTGTTTCAGGAGTGGAAGCCCCACAACTGCCAGGGCTTTGTGAAGCACTGGGTAAAGAAAATTCATTCTGCAGTCTTGTATAATTACATTTTTTTTCTTTTTCATAGCCAAATCATAAAAGAAAAGTGTAGCTTTGGTTTCAAAAGAAAATTTTTTTTAGCTACTCTTATCTATATCATAGTCACAAAAGCACCTTGAGGTAAGCATATCATTTAATATAACGTGGACTTGGACAAACTTCTTGGCTCCATTTCAGCTGGTGTATCAGACCTAGTGGTGGTGTTTCTGAAATTTCCATGTATGTACCACTGTAAGAAAGAGGCGGGATGCACGTCTTTGCCGTTCTTTCTCAGGATGCTACCTTCTACATCTTGGTCTCTTTTCCTCACTCTCCCTATGCCTCTCTTCTGCCTCAGACTTGTACAGTAGTATGATAATAGATACAATTAAAAAAAAAAAAGAGCTAATTAGTGAATCTCTGACTTGGTGACTGGGATGCATTAGATTGCCACCACCTCAAGTTCAACCGACTGCCACCAAAAGTTGGCAGACGCTGCTGTAGTCTGTGTTTAATTCCTTACTGCTGGCAGCACTGAATACGTTTCATTTCACACAGCTGGCAACTTCTAATTCAAAATGGCTGTGGCCCTGGCTGCAATAAATACCACATTACCTTTAGAGAGATGGAGGTGTTCAGTGGAGATTAAGCTTGACATCTGCTGTACTTGAAAATGGGGCATTTGTGCTACAGCTTGTCATCTGCCACCGATACCTGGCATGTGAAAAAGAAAAGGTTGCACTGAGCACTAACATCAGCCCCCAGATCACCAGGTGTGGTTTAAGGCCTGATCCAATGCCAGTGAAAGTCAGGGGGAGTATTTCCACCGACTTCATTCAGTTCAGCATGATGTTCCTGTATCTGACAGTTCATTCTAACCTTCATGGAATGAATGTTAAACTGGCCTCATTCTAAGGGCAGACCCTTTTGGACTTGTTTTCATGATGGAAGGGTAAGTGTACCAATGTCTTTGAAACAGCATTTCTGGCTTGAAGATAGTATTATTGAGTATTGTCATACCAGAGATAGACCAGTGTAAACATCATGGTACCAATTGCTTCTAAGCAGTAACAGAAGACATTAAAAAGTAAATCTTTAAAGAGACAAGTACATAAAATATTGCAGAAAGAGAATGTGGGAGACTTGGTACTTATTTTCGAATTAAAATTAGAAAGCCCAGGAAGAGCAATGTGTTGTTCTGGTTACTTTATATCATAAGATATAGTTGCAGTTAAATTCCAAAGATTTTGGTGGGGCTTTGCTGAAAAAGCTTTTGAAGAAAAGATAATATTTCTATCTAGGTTCCTGTGAAGCCAGTCATCTGGCAAGGCATTAGATTTTCTTTACTGGCTGTAGCCATATGTTCTGGGTTGGAGGTTAACAGCCAAGCCCCAAGGCAGACACTGACTCCACTAAGCCCTGTTGTAATAAATAATTGCCCCTTTGTTCTTCTCAAGCACCAAAAACCCTGAGTTTGATCCTAAACAAGGAGACCAATTGAACCAGCAGGGCTTCTGTGCAGTGCTTGACCCCCCCCCTTGGCACCTGGACAGGAGCTGCAGGACTGTGTGTACAGGCTGGATGGTTTTGGCAGATACTCACCATCCTCAGCTCTGTGTGGTTTGCCAGCCTGCTGGGCAGAGCAGGTCTCTCCTTCTGGGGGAGCTGGCTCATGTGCTGGTGGCTGTGGGTGCAAAAGTGGGAACAGCTTGACCATGAGGCAAGAAATCAATAGAGATACCTCCTTAAGGAGGGCTTTGGCAAAAAGCCTCCATGGGATGCAGGCTCACCTCTTGCCTAATTAAACAAAAATCCTCCCCTGCATTTTCATCTGATTTCTTATCTCAATAGTACCTCGATGTCTCTTAATGTCTCCTGGGAGCCTTGAAATATGCTCTTCCAGGGCAGTAGCTTAGCCTTTGCTCTTTTAGTTTCTACCACCAGGTTTTATTCTGACCTAAGCAGAAGTCCAAGCAGTACACTATCTCTGTGATATCTCTGTCTCTGAACAATGTGGTCCTTAGTTATGTGGTTAGACCAAAATAAGGCTGAGAAGATTTGCTTCTTTTCTCAATTGCCATCTGTGTTGGGTTCCTTGTGATGGGGATGTTGCCTGAGTTTTACTCGATTTTTGTTCTTTTTTGGAGTGAATACTTAATAGACTGAATTTAATGAAAAGTGAAAAATTCTCTAAAGATGGCCATGTGGTTCTCCTCCCCTCCATAATTTCTCCCTTTCCTCACCCCTTGGGATGCAACATTGCCTGGTTTGGCAGGAACAGAGAGTTCCCAAAACCCTCCACCAGAGCTTTGGCATGGAGACAAGAACATGAACAGCCTGAAGATTTCAACCACATCCTTTTCAGCCCATGGCTAGGACAGAAAACTCAAATGAATTATGTGTGTGAATGTGACCAGAAAAAAAAAAAAAAAAAAAAAAAAAAAAAAAACAGGAAATACTGCAGCAAACATATGGATCTGAAAAGGGATTCATTTTCCTGTGAGCTGCATGGGCCAAAAGGAAGTTGTTTAAAGAGCTCTCAGTGGTTTTAGCTGGTAATTATTCCTGAAACAAGATTTTTCAAGGTTTTTTTCAGCCCTCACCCAACCTGTGAACCAGTGTTATTCCACACATCTTTTATACCTGGAGGAGACTGTCAGCAGGCTCTGAGCAATCTGCAGAGTAGTTGCTTTCAAGGATACCTTTAAAAGGACTTGTGGGATTTAATAACTGCTCAGAAGAGGAAAACAAACAAAAAAAAGTACCTAAGAAGTTTGCTATGATCTTCTCAGCCCAGAAACACCCGGTGCTCACAGGGTGGACTTCCTTGCAGAGCCAAAAGTAGGCAGCACATTGCTCCTTTCCTTTCGGGAATGAGGAGAATCGGTGTAAATTCAGCATTCTCTTTCACTGCCTCGTGATCCCCGAGAAAGCAGAATTACTGAGCAGCCACTCACGGGGATTTTTGGCATTAAAGCTCCCCCTGGTGACACGTAGATGTATTTTCTTACGGCTGGATTTGTGAAGGGGACTTTTTTCCAAAGATGTGCGTTGAAATTTGGGGGAAATTGGCAAGTAAGGCTATAAGCGAACTAGTGGAATTACATCGAAGTCCACCTATGACTTACATTTCTCATCTAAAATCTGTTAGGTTATTACTGCATTTCACCTGCGTGTTGCTAGTTTTCCCCAATGAGGCTCAGAGCCTCATTTTCCCTTCAGTCTTGCTCTTGGCAAGATCAAAAGTAAGAACAGTGTTAAAATTCACTTTTACAGAATCTGTGAGTCTGAAGTGAACGTGTCTAATCGTGTAGAGATGTGTCTACCATTTCTGCACTTTGGCTATATTTTCCACAATGAAACTAAGAAAACTGATATTTTTTCTCCTATATTATTATTTTCACTTTCCAGAAGAATTGAGAGCAATGCTTGTTTCCAGTCTCTGACTATTAATTTAAGTGCCAGATCGTGTGCTTCCAGGATGTAATTACATTCTGGTTGTACTGGATGCTGGCTCTAGGGTATTTTGATGCCTTAGGCAAACCAGGAGATTTGGTTTCTCACAAGCTTGAGTCACTCACACAATGAAGAGCCACTAAAGATTTTGCCCCTGATGTTTTGCTGCCTATGGCAACTGCAAAGTGAGACCAACTGTATCTGTGGCAATGCAAATCATTTCTGGTAGCTGCATTCCATGTTGAATATCTGATTTCTTAGTATTTGTTTTAAATTTGTCTTAGGAATAAGAATTTGGTAGACTTTCAGTTGTCAGAAAGCTGTGCTCTCCCTGCTTCTACAGGGCAGCCTGGTGTGTCTCAGAAGATTGCAGCACACAAAAGTATTCACATAGACTGGATTGGGATGTCAAACTGTTAGAAATGATAAGTTCACCGTCTTTAGTGTGTTTTTAGCTGTAGCTTTTAAGAGAGCCAACTATTAATGAGTTAGGGGCATGGATTCTTCAAAAAAAAACTATCTGAACACTGGGAACAATGCTGAAAATTAAGGATATCTATCTACCATCTACCTCCTACTTCTGTCTAGTTACTTTCCAGACTACAGTTGCAGTTTTATGTTAAGTATATCTATGTCTTATTAAATAGCGGTGTTAGGCACAATTCTCTTGGTGACACTTCTCTGCTTTAGAAAATGAGGAGCTAATATGTGATGTGAGGACAGGAGTCAAAGGGCTCAAACTGAAGTGGATGAAATTCAATTTATCATACTTTTCTGTTTGCTTTTGCTGTGAGAGCAGTCAAACAGTGGAACAGGTTGCCTAGAAAGCTTGCAGTTTCCTTCCCTGAAAATATTTTAAACCTGACCAGACATGCATGGTCATGGACAACCTGGTTGGGTTTGGCAGGCCCTTGAAGGACCACTCCAGCCTCACCAATTCTGTGGTTCAATAGTTGTCTTATTTGTCATTTCTGAAATGCAGATATTTCAAAGTATGGTAATGGCAAGCATGTTAAAAACTTCATCTTGCAGCTGCTCATACCAGGATTTCAGTTTTGTTCTGATGGATGACATATTTTTTGGTGTTACATTTCCTACTTCCACAACAGCACTCTCTAATCATCAGTTTGCTTGGTCAATACTGTGAAAAGGTGTTTCAGAATCAAAAGTTAGTGCAGGCTGCAAGCTCTAAAGCTGTAGCATGGGAAGCACCTCTTTAATAATAAGGGTGTTAAAAGATAAGAGGGACTGGACTGGCCCTGATCTCCCAGAAGAGCTCTGGTGCTCTTAGACGTTCAGACTGACTTTGTTGTATCTCACTGTGTAGGATTTGCTTCGGTTAGCATGAAACATCTGCTGCCTGGGGCTACAGGAAAGACTCAAGTCGTGTTCAGCTTTTGCCTTCTGAAGTGGATCCCAGCTGTTTGAGGAGATCTGAGCAGCTCACAGACAATGATGTGGTGAAAATGGAGCATGCTCATTCTTCCCAACAGATACCTGTTTGGTTGTAAGCACTGCAGCTACCATAGCAGTAACACAAAGAAAATGGGAGTTGCCTGCTATTCATATGCCACCCATGAAGGAACTACGATGGGAATAATTTAATATAAATACGGACCTATCAATCACTTGTTCAATCATTGCAATGTTTTTGTCATTTTGAAGGAGTTTGTGAGATACTCAAATGAACAAGAGAGCTCATTCCAAAGTTTACAATATTACTGATGTCAGGTTATATGGATGCCAAAATTCTAACTCCTTTGTCATCATAAGAAGAGTCACAATGAAGACTGTAATTACAACTCAGTAGGGGATTCATCAGCAAATTAATGGAGAAGCTTATAGGCTTCTGACAGAAACCAAACAGACTGGATTAATTAAAAGTGAAAGCCACACAAAACATGGAATTATGGCAGTGAGACACAGAGCTATGTTTTTTGCTGACCAGCAAAGCTGTTGGCCCTGTTGTTGGTTGAAAAGTACAACTAACTGGGAAGCTTTCTATCTGCTCTGTAAAAATCTCAGGCTTCAAGGCACTCTGCATGGGATTCAGATCTGCCACTAAAAAACCTTGTGCTGCTTCTGATCCAGACCAAGAAAAGAAATGATGTCCACAAAAAGAATGTCAAAAATAGAAAATACGGATCCAGAAGACAAACAACACAGAACAGCTGGGGGCTGGGGTCCTCTGCCAAGACTTGGGATGGAGCAGAGTGAAGCACCAGGAATTGCTCAGCCCTTACATGCAGAACTTCGTTCATCCCACTGTGGGCTCAGCCTCCTGCTCTGGAGCTCACAGCTCCCTGTCTCTGCCAGGGATTCTCTCCTCTCAGGATGTGGCAGTCATTTTTTTCTCCTGTTTAGGTTTCTTGACTTCAGAAAAATCCCTGTATTGGCCAAAAAATATGAAAAATAGAGCCATAGTGCAATTGTTCAGGAAAAGAAGAGCAGCTGGATAATACTGTCTGTTAACACCGAAGTCAGATAAGAACGTCTAAAGAAAACTGGAATACAGCTGCTCAGAAAAGTCTCATAGAGCTGTAGAGATCGAAATGCTTCATAAAGCATTTACAGTAAGGTCCTCGGTACACAAATCTCTGAGTGTTTAAGTTAATTTCCCTTGTGTTTTCATCTCAGATAAAAAGTTAATTACTTTTCCTATAGCATGCCTAGATTTTCGTGTTAAAAAAAACTAGGCAAAACTGAGTGTTTTTACACCACTAATATAAAATGTTTTGGCAATATCTTTTTATTTTTCTTCTCATAAAGGAAATTTTTTACTTTCAGGGTTTTATTCCTAATCTCAGGCAAGCAACAATTGCAAAGCTCTAAGCAAGTGCAAATATTCAGCTGTTGAAGTCTGCTGCTATCATTTTTATAAATGCTTTGGCCTGACTCCATTCTGCTTAAGCTGTCAGTCACGTAGTTACCCTGGGTGTGCTACAGGATGCCAAGTGGAGAATCAGACTCTGGGTGTTTCTATGTTGGCTGTGTGAGGGCTCGGAAGCAACATTGTTCCTCTCAAAAGTATGCAAAGGTCAGTGGGCATCTGTGCACTCTCCACCCAGAGTGTCACAGGACATTCCACAGGGTTGTTCTGTGTGGTGCTACAGCTGTGAGCAGGTGACCTAGGAAATGGAGAGAAAGTGAGGATGTTGTTGATGAGGTTACCTTTTACAAAGTGTATCATCATCATCAACATGGAGGAGCGTCACATATCTTTGCACTTAAAAAACCTCCAAAGGTAATTCTGAATTGAGTAAAAATGTTTCTTGAGTAGCAATACTCATGAGAGCATGGAGACACTGGCCTCGTATCTCAGAATAAACATTTCCACTGATACATTCTAGCAAAAGGGGCTTGAATCGAACTGTTGGTGATTTTGCCTTTAATCTGTGACTGGACCTAAATTTAATCACCTGTCCTTGTAAGAGAAGCCAGCCACAGCTGGTGCATCAAATCTGGATGTGGTCTCAGGTTTCATATCTCCCTAAGCCTACAGTAGTACTCAGTTCTGCAAATGTACCTATGCTCCCTCATTCCTTGTATACAACTTTTTAAATCTTCCTTGCTGCAGTTAACAGAAAGCTATACGCATTTAGAACATACAAACTTTGTTCTTACAGAGGGCAGTTAAATTTTGCAGAGAAGCTTACTGAGTAAATGTTACCTGCCCAGTGGGGTGGGCATTGGAGCTATGTTACAGTACCAGGGCAGTGCAAACAGAGCTGATCAGCCTATTTATGGTTCAAGTTTTAACTATAAACATCCTCAGGATTAAAAGAACCTTCCTTGCCTTACAGAGAGACAACCAGGCATTGAGTTATAGGCTTTATTTATGTAAATCAGCTTTGATGGCCTGCAGCACCTTGGCTGTGGATGCTTCAGGACATGCGGGCTGCTTCAGCTGTCTCACCATGAGCACGTGGAGTTGGAGCAGACAGCTCTAAGCCTCTGTCTGAACTGTGAAAAACTGGGGTGAAAAGATGTCAGCTGAAGAATTTCAGCTGTCCCTGCTGGAAGCCCCGGCAGCCCAGTGACCCATCATTAAGCACATGGGAACCATCTCACCATGTTTTTCACCTCGAGCCATCACTGAGGTATTTGACCCAGAGCCATCTTCCACGTAATCAGCTGAGAAATATTTTCTGGCTTTCCAAAGAGTGAACTAAGGTTGGGCTGAGGTTGTTGCAGTCTGAAACAGCCACGCAGCTGACTGCAGCAGCTTCCGCTTTCTGTTGGAACCCTTAGGACTGACTGATCCCTGCTAGTGAGGGAACCAGCAAAAGGAGATGATTATATCTCAGCCTGAAGCAACAAAAGCCTCAGTTTACTCTGTTGGCTACTGTAAGTAAGGGGTGCTGTCCCTTGATCACAGCTCAATTGACCCCTGTGTCAGGTGCTTGTTCCAGCCAGCCTGTGCGGTATTGACCAAGCATTGCTGAGCGGAAGCAGATCCCTCATGCTGGTGTGAAGGAGTCAGAGCTGCTTTAGGCAACTTCTGGGAGAGGAAACTGAAGTAGAAAGTGCAGTGTGAGAGAATAAAATGGAAAACAGCTGGAATTTTGCTACATGAATTTGCTGCTCTCATACAGTCTTCATTGTGCCAGTGTAACACTGGGTCTTTTGACTGAAGGGAAAGCAGCACAAGTCCCCAAGTTTGTCATTTAAGAGGCTCACCATGGGAATTAAATATTGTATATCTGGAGCTAAGAGATGAGTTAGTAACAGCCATCATGCGTTTAGAAAATGAGGCAATCCTCATTTCTTGGTATTGGAAAGGTCATTCACAAATATTTATGAGACCGTGGTGACCTGCTGGATATGCTGATGATCTGATCTACTCCAGGTGTGACCTACATAAACCCGTTAGATTTGCCAGTACTTCAGATGATTTGTTTTCATTTGGTTATCTGTGTTTTTGAAAAAGATCCATGTTATTGAGAAAAAAATAAGTAAATATAAATGGGGATTAATAGTATCTTGGTCTCATAAACACATTAAACACATGATAACTTTTTCTTCTCCTTGGTCTGAGCTAAGATATAAAATAACATAGCACACGTTGTTTTTCTGATTTACAGCTTGCTAAAATGTCAGCTTAGTTTAAACTGTTACATTTGTCCTTCAAATTCTTATCTTGAACTCTAAAGACCCACCATGTGTGCTGGCCTTTGAAGACTCCATCACACTAAGACAGCAACAGCCACAGCCTGGCTTTGCTTTTCTTTGGATAATCTAAACAGGAGTCTGAGAATACCTGTCTGTGTGTCACTTATTCTCATATCTCTAACTTTAAAATCAGACTAAACTTGTATTTATAGAATTGTACATACATTCATTGTAAATAAGCTATTATTTCTTCTTTATAACTGAAGATAAGATCAATCACAAGAGCTGATCTTTCTTTTCCTGAAAAAAAAGAAGAGAATGTCCCACTGAGATCTGGAAGAGCAAGACCAAGCCCTGCAATGTCAATAGGCCTGGCTGTGTTCACTTGTGGGACTTGTCAAGGGCTGGGTCTGTATGTTTTGTTGCTGTAATTTCACAGGTTACTGTTGGATTTTCTTTGTACCATTGGTGGTGGCTTTGAGACTACCTGTAAGAGGAGAGTCTGCAGGGGGACATGCGACCGGGTGAGGGTGCCAGAGCTGCCAAAGAGGCTGGCTTGTTGCTCCTGTAGAGACAGGCATTGAGCGCTTAATTTCCCTATATTCCTCAGTTTTATCTTGTCTTCATTTTCACCAGTTGTATACATCATCTTTTGGGTAATGGAGCTCACTCACAGAGTGCCTGCTTTCCCAAGGTGGACTTCTGGTACAGCTGCTTGTTTTCCTGCAGCAGTGGAGACCATGCCTGTGCTGGGAGGAGGCTGCTCCCAGAGCCCTGCTAGCTCTCCTGGGCTCTACATGGCTGCCTCCAACTGGAGCCTGCTTACCAGTACTGTGAGTAAGAACCAGATGTGTGGTGGAGGCTTTTTCTTCATGAAATGTATTTTTTTGTTGTTATTGTGCTGTAAGTTTTTAAATTATTATTTCAAAAATTCGTCTCAATTGAAAACAAAAATATGACAAAAGAGTTTTAGTGAAGTTAAAATATTTTGGACTGATTGATAAATTCAGAACAATATGTTCCATGAAAGGACATTTCTCCCAATCTAGGGGCTTGAATACATGATTTTTGTTTTGATATTCCCATTTTTGCTGAAGGAACTAGATCGTATTTAATTTAGGATTGGCACAAAGCAGACGTTTTCATTTGGCTATCATCCTCTTTGTCCAGGTTTATTTGCTTGATAATTTCAAAGTGATCTAGATACTGAAAGTCTGAAAGTTAGTCTGCTTTGTCTGTGGCTCAGCTTCAGCTTCCACTCTTTTTTGAAAACTTGGATATCGGTTTTCAATAGGGAGAAGATAAGTTCTAAATCATAAAATTAAATAACCCTCCAAACTGCTGGGAATTCAGATTGTCAAGCTGACTTCAACCCGAAGTTTCATAAATGTCAACAGTGTTCCTTGGGCAATGAAGCAGAGTAAAGGCAGAGGAGTTAAATAGGAAGGAGAACTGTCTTAATTACAAGAGATGGGGAACTACCTTAATTATCTCTCTCTCTTTTTTTTTTTTTTTTTTTTTTTTTTTTTTAAGGAGAAATTTAATTCAGGAGCACTTGGTTGTTTCATACGTTAGCCTTTTAATCTGATGCTTTGGTCAGATGGATAGAAACAAAAAGCAAGCTGTTGATTAAACAGCATAGATGTTGTTATGTGACTGCAAAAATGCCAGGAAGTTGTCCCATTCGCACTCATAATTTATAAATAATCCAGAAATATGCTTTGAGGCAGTGACTTCATCTAAAAAGAATTAACAGTTCAAAGTGTATTAGTGCACGTCTGCTGAATATGGCTTGGCATTAAGGGTTTCTTCATCAACATTAATTGGATTAAATTACCTACAGTGAAATATGAACCCTTTGAGGAAAAGCAATTCTGAAGTGCTGGCTTCAGAAACATAAAGGAGTGGGGGAGAAAAGGGAGAAAAAAACAAATGTCAGTGTTTAGACAGGCTTTGTTTTAAAGAAAAATACAATGATTTTGAGCAACCTGTGAGCGTGATGTTGTTGTGAGTGTGCAGTGAGAAGGTGAAGCCATGTCTGGGGGCAGTGAGCAGCAGCAGGGCTGGAAAGGCTTTGTTCTCAAAAGAGCAGAGTCCCAGTTGGAGCAGGGCTGGGGACCAGCAGGGAGGCCTCTTAGACCCCACAAGCCACCCCCACAGGAGGGCAGGGACAAGCGCCTGGGCTGGGAATTGGACAATGAGAGATTTTATGGGCAATGTGCCCACAGGTTCAGGACTAACCACTGCCTGCAGAAAGGGGCATTGGTGAGAAGGGGGACTCACTTGTGGGTATGCATCTGCAATTCTCCCTGTTTGCAGTTATTAATACTGTAAAGTTTACTGTAAAGTGGTTTATGCAAAATGAGTGACTTGATTCTTTGAACTCAAATCTTCTGGATGTACAAGCAGTGCCTTCTAAAATATCCTGGCTTTGGGTTCCTGTGTTTTGTTGGTTTTTTTTTTTTTCTTCTGTTTTTTGTTTATTTGTTTTAATGAGTAAAATTTCTTTCTACATTTATTGTTCATCCTTAATGCCTTGCTTCGTCAATGAAGAGAGACAAACCCCAGAGAACATTGATGTGGTGACTCTTGATTACTATTTAGGGAAAGAGGGGTATGAACTCTGTTTTATAGCACGATGTGCAAGAAGGGTGAAAAGATGAAAAAGAAATATTTCCCTTTTTATTAAACCAACACCACCATAGCAACAGTAGTAAGAACATTTGGAGTGATCTGAGTAATAAGTTTTTACTCAATCTCCAACCAGAATATAACCCTTTAGCAAACAGATATTGCTAGACAAAGATGCTGGATATGAACAGATCTAACTTCTCAGCTGCTGACTTAGAATGCATTATTAACAGGAGTTTCATGGCCTGTATGTCAACTTCCTTCATTGCATAGCCATCTTATTTCATAACAATGCTTGCAAGATCAAATAATTCTGGCAACCTCCACCCAACATTTTTGAGGTTTGTGAATGGCAGCTTTGTGAGTCTTCTGCATGCATTGGCCGGTGTAGGAAGTGCTGCAAGTCTGTACATCCCAAAGATGTATGGTATTCAGTGATTGGCAATGGGGAGGGCAGGACATAGAAAGGAGGTTATGAAAAACAACTAACTAACAGTGAAAGTGGCCTGGTGAGTGAGAATTTCATCTTGAGAATGCTCCCTGATTCCTAGTGATCCCTTCTGTTAAGCACTGGAATAGGCTCCCCTGGGAGGTGGTTGAGTCACCATCCCTGCATGTGTTTAAAAATCATTTGGATGTGATGCTCAGGGACATGATTTAGCATGTTGTGTTGTTGGAGTTAGGGTAGTTTGGTTAGATTGTGGTTGGACTCGATGATCTTTAAGGACTTTTCCAACCTGAGCAATTATGTGATTCTATGATCTGAAATACTGAATAATGCACCAGTACAGTGACAAACAAAAGGAGATGAATTTGCCATACATACATAGTATCATTTTGTAATGAATGTCCTTTTAACCTTTAGTTAAATGAAATCATATTACATTATTTGTTTTACTGAAGGGCATTGCTAAAGAGACCAGCATGGTGGTAGCTGAGCACTCGACGTGTTTCTTCACTTATCATCACAGTTACTTAATTGGATATGTGTTGATTATTGTAGGGGGCACTTAACACGTACTGTGCTAGGAAGCATTAATTTATTTGCATGTTTTACATCTGAACAACTGTTTCCCAGGGAACTGAGTGCTGCTTGTATGCATTTGAAAGAGAGGGAGCCCGGAGGCCAGCAGTGAGCCGAGTTTGGCTCCTGCTGGATACGGGCTGCACTCCCCTTGTTAGAACTTCTATGAGATTCTGCTTCACTTGTTTGTAACTTCATTGAACTCGAATAACTGAAAATTCTCCAAGTGATGAATTTGGAAAAATCTTCCCATATTTTGGAGTGAACAAGGACCTTCAGCATATCAACCTCAGGAAAAGGCTCAGGCAGAATGATTCCTACACCTACTTTCTCAGCCTTTAAAACTCAAACCTTGCTTTATAGTGGCAATACGAATCTGATCTCTAAGAGAAAAGAAGCTGTTCTGTTCCTACAAAGTATGATAAATTTCCAAAGGGCCGATATTCAAGGAAGAGAATATTTCTGTTGGAAATACATCACAGTACTCTTTGAATGAAGAGTTTTTTGGGAAAGGGGGCCAGTATGGGCAGTAAAAATATTTCCATTTATTTATTTATTTGTTTGTTTCTTCCTTCATGGAAAAAAATATGTCTGATATGAACTAACACAAATTTTAACTACTCTATTTTCAGGGATAAAGCATCTGAAGAGTCAGAGTGATTCAGCATTCCCAGAGGAGGAAGAGGGAATCGGTGAAAGAGAAGAGGAATGGGAACACTAAGCCATGCAAGTCTGCTTGGGGGCCAGGTACCGCGATGTGACACTGCGCGTGTGTCCCACCATTCACCACCACTTGTGTTCCCACACAGCAGGGTGTGCTGGAGGCACACCTTGACTGGGCTTTATGGCCACCTGCAAATCCGTTCTGTGAGCCTTATACCCAGAGATAAAATGGTTGTTTTAACGTCACTCTTCTTTCATTTTCTATGACATAGAAATGTTGTTGCAAACATGGTAGTGATCTGATGGCAGTACTGCCAAAGCTTAACTTCTGTGTGTGAGCTGTGTTCTAAGACCTGTTGTAAATAAATCCCATTTAAGAGCTACATAATAAATAATATGTTCCTTTAGACAAGACTGTATGTTGTACCGTGGGTTTGTCTAGCCTGTGGAGGAGTGTTTGTATAGAATGACCCCATCAGTTAAGGACTGCTTTTACCAGTAATGTTAGAGTGACCTGCAGTAATGCAGACAGGAACAAAATAAGCAGAGGTGCCTCTTCAGTCCGATGGAGAAGTATGCAAAGATGTTCTTTGTTGTCTTCCAGATACATAACAGTTAAAATACTTTTCTGGCTTTAAGATTAACTGTACTCTTCTATTAGCTAAGTTTGATACAAAGACTTAACTTTCCAATGCTTTCAGTAAGTCTCAGAGGGCTGAGGTAGCAAAAAAAAAAAAGAAAAAAAAGAAAAAAAAAAGAAACAAACAAACAAAAACCCCAGGCATATGAAAACACAGAATCTTCTGTCTATGCCTTGCATGATGATTTCATTCGCAGCTTGAACTCTTCCATGCAGACCCGCTGAGAAAGGGATCTGTTAACAAGTGTTCCTTTATAGTTGGGAGCCATCTTGTTGCCCTCCATCTGCACTCCAGTATCTGTCCTCTTTGTCACCATTATTGCAACCAGTTTCTCTGACTCTAGCTCTGTTCAGCTGCACAGGAAGAACTAAAAGAACTCTTCAATTGGGCAGGAACAGCTACAGGGCTGAGGGCTTTTTGTGCTACAAACAAGGAAAGGAGGGAAGTGACCCTTCATAAAACATCTGAACAGGCCAAAGTCAAGACTGGAATGGTATCAGGAGGAGCTAGGGCTCTGCTCCCAGCTTAGTCACGGCTTTGATTTTGCACTGTGCCAGGCTCTTCACCCTGACTGTGGCAGTAAAACGGTGACCAATATAGAGGCATTCTGTCACTGGCTGATAAACACATTTGAATTAATTTTTGCTGGTTGTTAGTACCCAGAGGCTTCACATAAGAGGTATCTATGGGCCAAAGAAATAAAAGGAATAAAACATGCATAAATTGTAATAGATGATACAAACACAAGGCACTTCGGGACATCAGTGTTTCAATGGCAGCACAAAACACCCGATAAGTATATAGAGAATTCATTACAGATAGCTTGTTTCAGGATCACTGTTGGACTGAAGGATGATTACACTTTATGAATTAGATTTATAAATTAGATTCACTTTGAAGCAGATCTCAATGCATTGCAGAGCTGTTAATGCAGTGATGAGAGAACAAGAAGCCTGTTTAACAGCCCTTATCTGGATGAAACTCCATAGTTTGATAAGGGCCTCAGATAGCCAAGCCTCAATTTGAATGCTTCTCTAAATCCAGGTCTTATCACCTCCCTCATCTCTAAATATTCCAGCTGTGCTATATCATTTTAAACACCTGTTGCTTTCTCTCTGTCCTGACCCAGGGTTATGCACACAGCATGTCTGAGTGTAGGAACAGACTGTTCATTTTTGGTGAAGTGACAGGACTTGTCCCTCAGAAGTTTCTGTGGATCCACGTCACCATTTGCTGGTGTCACCTAAAGAACATGGATAGAATGTACATTTTTCCATACGACAACAATTTTTAAATCAAAGAGTTAAGCACGGTGTCTGATCTTCCACTTGAGAGGTATACCATGAGGAAGGCTACAAGGAAAGAGAGAATAAAACATCAGATCCCAGAAAAAAAGAAAAATATCCAAGTGCTTGCCATGGAGCAGAGCTGTAGAACTGCAGTGACTTATCATTGAACCCCAGGACAGAAACGTCTGGGAAGACAGAAAGTGTGATCACATGGCATGTGTGGGACAACTGGGGGATTAGGTAGAGCCAGCATGAGCTCATGAAAGGAAGGTCTCGCTTGACCAACCTGATCTTCTATGATTGACCCATTTGGTGGATGAGGGAAAGGCTGCTCATATAAGTCTACCTAGAGTTGAGTATTCTCTTTAAGAAGCTGGCAGCCCATGGCTTGGACAGGTACTCTTTTTGCTGCGTAAGGAACCAGCTGTGGTGGTGAGTGGAGATAAATCCAACTGGCAACTTGTCACAAGTGGTGTTTCCTATGGGTCAATATTGGAGTCTGTCCTGTTTAATATCTTTATTGATGACCTGGATGAGGGTTTGGAGTGCACCCTCAGTAAATTTGCAGATGACACCAAACTGTCAATCTGCCGGAGGGTAGGAAGGCCCTACAGAAGGATCTGGACAGGCTGGATCACTAGACTCAGAGCACAAAATGTATGAGGAGAGGGGAGGCTAGTGGGAGACATTATCGCTCTCTACAACTACCTGGAAGGAGTCTGTGGCGAGCTGGGGATTGGCTTCTTCTCTCAGGTAATAGCAATAGGACAAAGGGGAATGACCTTAAGTTATGCTGGAGGAGGGTCAGGTTGGATACTGGAAAGAATTTCTTAACAGAAAGCTTCTCATACACTTTGGGTGCAATTGAAAGCTCTGGCTATCTTGCAGTATGATCACCTTTATAGAGTCTTAAATAAACCATGCAGATCTCTTTGCATGATGCAAAATACCGTATGCAGTCAAAACGGACAACAGAGATAGCTTTGATCTGTTTCTAACAATACGGAGAGACTGGCAAGGGGAAGGAAGAAAATTATTAAAATAGAGAACACCTGGGCGATCCTTCACCTATACTATAGGGATTCATTTCTTTAGGGTAGCAAACTTTTTTGTAGTTTACTTTTAAATACTCTAGAAAATTTAATATTGTTTAAAATCTGCTTTTCAAAACAAAACAGGATGTTGTTGGGCAATCTTCCTGTGGAAAACTTTGTTCACCCTCCATAAATGTTATTTCCATGTTGTTATTACTTGGTTTGACCTGTCTGAGAAGAGTCGGCTGGTGGCACTACTGGAGAGCTGACAACTGAAGTCGATGGATCAGTAGAACACAGCAAGTTTCTTGAGCACCTTTCAAGATGCTGAACATTAACAATCACTATAAACATTTCTACTCTTTCACTTGCTCAGAAACACATATGATTTCTGCATGCTCTGAAAATTCAAGCAACGCTTTTAGAGATGGATTGTATTAGCCCGTATTCCGTGATTGAACTGATGGAGAAAGAAAGAAGAGGTTAAAAAAGAAAAAGAAGAAGAAGAAGGCAAGTAATGAATATAATTCTTTTTTAATGAGCAACTCTGATTTGTTGTTTTTCTTCTCATCTCTCATCATGTTTTTATGTCTGTGGCCTTTCTGTGCTGCTGTTCTTCCTTTCAAGATATTGCAGGAAATGATATTTGCAGAATGATGGCTACAGCAAGATTTGAAAGAAAACTGTCTCTTTGGACTGATTTCAGCTTTTTCCCAGAATCCCACAGCTCATTAATGTACAGCAATTTAAAGGCGTTTTTTATTGCATTTTACAGCCTTATTTCTTTTTTCTTGTGTTATACTTGTTACTCCATGACAGGTTCTTCCCTTTGATTTATTGAGACATTGTGCTAATAAGTTGGTTGGAAAAATTCCATGACTTGACTTACAGGATAGTATGTGTTGTTTATTCTCCAGGTGCAAAAGCAGATAATACTTAAGTAGATACAAAGTAAGAGCCAAGATTTAAAAGTCATTTCTAAAGTGTAATTTCCACTGAAGTCAGAGGAACTGTGTTCAAAAATGACCACAGGTTTTGGCTGACAGTGTCTGTCCTTTCTTTTGGAAAAGTATGGTGTGCTGTGTACAGAAAACTTCCTGTCATCCTACTGTCAGTTTAACCACTAAATATCTTGCAGTATTTTAAGACTACCCCAGTCTTCTCAAAGCGTTGTCAGTTGTCTGCAATGATGTGAACTGGAAAAGGCTCTGATTAGCTACTTTGCTAGACAAAAATTACCACTTGTTATTCTGCTGATGATGCTATTGAACCTACACCTACACATCTAGCATGACAGAGCAGGGCTGCTCTCTGGGGAAGGGGTATCTGTCTGCCCGGCCAGGGCAGGCTCCAGTGCTGCTGGTGGGTGGAAAGGGACTGACATGTGGCCCTGCATGCTCTGGGGCCTCCTCTGTGCAAATTTGGCAACTGAGTTCAGTGCAAGCCCAGATCAGTGCAGATTTCTCCTCTCCCCCACATCTCCCCCCTCTCCGTTCCCCCCTCTCCGTTCCTCCCTCTCCGTTCCCCCCTCTCCGTTCCCCCCCCTCTCCTCTCCGTTTCCCCTCCTCTCCTCTCCTCTCCGTTTCCCCTCCTCTCCTCTCCTCTCCGTTTCCCCTCCTCTCCGTTTCCCCTCCTCTCCTCTCCGTTTCCTCTCCTCTCCGTTTCCTCTCCTCTCCGTTTCCTCTCCTCTCCGTTTCCTCTCCTCTCCGTTTCCTCTCCGTTTCCTCTCCTCTCCTCTCCGTTTCCTCTCCGTTTCCTCTCCGTTTCCTCTCCTCTCCTCTCCTCTCCTCTCCTCTCCTCTCCTCTCCTCTCCTCTCCTCTCCTCTCCTCTCCTCTCCTCTCCTCTCCTCTCCTCTCCTCTCCTCTCCTCTCCTCTCCTCTCCTCTCCCACTGCGCAGCTTTCCTTTCCCCTTCCCCTTTCTTTCTCTTACATAGGTGAGACACAGGCTTTCTATGTGAGGTCTTATTGCTGAGGAACATGAGGTGACACTTTCTGACATGAGGTGAAACTTTCTGCTGGCAGGCTTGTAGAAGGCAGAGTTGCAGGTGGCACGTGGAACTCTGCACTAAGTTGGCCATGCACTGGATGGATAGCTGACACCTTCTCCACTGCTGGTTTCATAGGGATTACATCCTCTGTTTGTTTGTGTATGGCTGTTACCTTCCTCCTTTCTCTCCTTTAGCTACTCAGCACAATGGTGAGTTGCAATAGAAGTCTCAGCTGCTCTGTAGGTTTGTCACACATGCAATTACATTTGACCTTTTCACAGTGAGTGTGGCATTTGGCAATTGAGTTGATGTTCAGCATCTCTTGTGCTGTGCTGTTCTCATTGCTCTCCCCAGTGAGACAGCAGGGCCATCCTCAGCAGCAGCACCTTGGGCAGATATCAGGCAAGGTGTCTGTGCCCCTTCAATGGGCCTCAGGCCACCTGGTGACATGTTGCTGGTCTCCAGACACAGTAGAGCTGGCTGATGGAGTCTGTGCGTGTTCGCTGCCAACAGCAGGGGCATTTCTGCTATAGGTTTGGATGGTTCTGGTAGCTTCTAAAGTAATCTGTGCTTTCTACAAATATATCCAGTGCTCCTGCTAGGAGAAACTGACTCTGTTTTAATCCTGTAATGATGCATTTGCTTGGTATATACTGACCCTTAGTGGTGAGCTGAAATTACAACTGCGTTGCCACATTTCTAAATTTTTCTTTTCTCTTTGGTCCAACTGTTCAGAAAATGGCAGGGATATTTGCTGTGCATCAGGACTGTCTAACTATTTAAATAGCCCCATTGTCTTTGACAGACATAATGGGCATCCTAAAATAATGATGACAGGTGTTATTGGCTCTTCTGAAGGGAGGACTGGAAAGCAGTGGTGTCGAAAGGTTATTCCAAAGTGCAAAACAAAAACCTTGGCATTGAGAAGCAATACTCTCCACATAATGAGAAACAAATAAGAACTCAGTATCTGGCACTAACGAACACCTCAAGCTAACAGTGGAGTGAGTATTAATTAGGTTTCCAAAATAGCATCTTTCTGAAAAGCAGCTGAGGTGTAATATTGCTCCTTATTAATCAAAGCAATGGGACAATGTGAACTCTGCAAAAAATAAATGGTTTGCAGATGGCTGTGTGCATCTTTAATAATCAGAAGAACACAAGTTAGAGCTTTAAATGCCAGAGAGTCTTTCTGCATCTTCTCCCTTTCAGAGAGCGATATTTGCAGTTTTCAAGGCAGTGAGGAAAGTGTGTTGGTTTCTTATTACATTTTCCCTGCAGCATAAATTCTATTGATGTGCTTCCCTAATCATGCTAATTATACTGCCATATGTTGCTCTCATCTTTCTTTTTCTCTCCTAATGGGACATAGATTCTCTCTTTTGAATATGTCATTTGTTTATTGCATTTATCAGGGGTTTTAACATTATATGGGTCTTTTAATTGCTTTTTTAAACACTCTGCAGATTGAATATTAAAAACAGACATGAAGGTCAATTATAAATAATATTTAAATTGCTCATGTCATTTTTATTCTTTAATTTGCTGGGAATATCAACTCTGTAGCCCTGGTCTCATGCCCATTATTTGCTTGTGAACACACACACGTCCATCAGAACTACCTATGGCTGCAGTCACAGCTCTGTCCTACTCCAAACCACCTTGCAAATAGCCGAATTGGAGTCTTCCTCTTACAGAAATGCTGAAAAAAAGATGCATCATCTATTAAGTCACAATGCTCATCATACATTCCCTGCCATTCATTCCAGTTGAATGCTACCAGAGTACCTCAAGAAATAGAGGCAAATGTTCATTTTTGACTGGAAAGAATAACATAACTCTCTCTCAGAGGAGAGTGGTATCAAAGAAAAGGAAGAATAATTTCAATAGAAGAATTAAAAACCGGTAAAATTTCAGTAAAGCAGCTGAAAACAGAGAAATTAACAATAGCTAATTACAAGTTCTCCAAAAGTAATCAATCCTTATGTAAGAAGTGTTGGTAACAGACTTCCAACTATCTTTTTGAGGTTAGACTTTGGGGAGTGGCATTTTTGGTTGGTTGGTTGTTCTTTGGTTCATTGAGACTTTTTTGTTTGATTGTTTTGTGTTTGTTGCTGGTGTTTTTTTGCAAAGTTTAACTTGCTTCAGCAACTTAATTACTTAAATTACTGACAGTTTACCGAACACCAAAACTTGCTTCCCTTCCTTCTGACTGAAGAGCTGAGCTATACAACCTCCGCGTCTTATTGGGGTAGTGCCTTTGCTGCTCTGTAAGAATGGGCTGTAGAAAAAGGACTTGCCTGAGCAGAAGGAAAGTGTATTTTGCTGCACAGTTCTTTTTTTTTTTCCACATTTATTACTCTTTGGTTGTGAGTAGCCTCTTCATTCCCAGGGGACTACTTAGAAGCCCAGAGATCTGTAAAACTTCTGAATGTTTATCCTGGTACATGGACAAGAGGTCTCTTGAGACCCACTAAATAATTAAATGACGAGGAAGGCAAAATTATCCCAGGGAAATGGCCTAAATGTTTCTGAGATATGACACTTTCTTTTCTTTACATTATTAAATGTTGTTTCTACTCAATTTTTAGGATTTTTTAGGTTTTGAAGGATTTGATTTTCAAAGAACGATTTACAATTGGATACACTCCCCTCTCAAACAAATCTCATCTAAACTATCATAACGTTAAGTCTTTTTAATCTGCTATTGAAGAATGTTAATATTATATTTTACTCTTTCTCATATGTAGTCAATTGAAAATATATATTCTAAACATTTCTACTAGGGATCTTGATTAATTTGTTAATTTGATGTCTTAGTAGAAGCTTGTTTGTCTTCTGGCTTACATGCAACAGATGAAAGTCACCCGAGTATGTGGCTAAAGAAAGCTGAATAGAGCTGCAAAGAACTAGATATGGCATAGCTGTTCTTGATTTACTGTCATCATGCACCTTGTTAGAGTGTAATACAAGTCTAAGTCAATGGGTTTCTTTCCATTGATTTCCAGTTGTAGTAGGTTGAGGCCCTGCTCCACTGAACTCTGCTAATTAAGCCTGCACCCTGCCATAGAGGTGCCTCTGAAAACTGAACTCATTCTGAAGAATCAGTGCTGACCTGAATAGTACCAGCAATTTCAACAGTGCCAGCCCATGGTAAAAAGACTTGTGAAACAATACTTTTTTATTGATTATGATTTCCTTCATATGAGGGCTGACTAAGTAGTAAAGGTTAAAAAGGTAAAGCACACTGAGAGAAAGTGTTGTCAAGGGAGCCACAAGGATGCAAGTGAGTTGGTGCAGCAAAGTGGCACAGCCATGGACAAAGCATGGAGTGACAGGCAGGCAATGGGCACAGGAACAGCCAGCTGTGCTCTGTCACTTTTCAGAGACAACTGTATGCAAAAAAGCAAATGCTTCAGTCAAGCAGATTTGTAACTAACACTCAGGAGCTTCATGATCTTTGCCCTCAAATCAAATTTATTTAGGAATATCATCATAGGAAATACGGACGAATACAGCAGAATAGAAACACACAGTTGTAGATCGCCTTGTTGAAAGTTAAATAAAAAAATACTGGCTAGATCATAAACCATAACAATATTACATAATATATTTATCAGATATCTCAAGATAAAAGTACAAAATAAAAATTTTGAGGGCTCATCTAAAGCTACAGCTCCTCAGTGTGCTCAATGCAGGGGTACATGCCCATAATGCTGTGGGAGAGATGCAGATACAAACACCAGTTCTTATGGCCCCATGCAATGCTTTGGTAGCGCAGCCTTATGGGGTTCAGAGGGAAAGTCCTGCCTGGGAGAGGCCCCCACAGAAAGCTGCTCTGCCATCTGAGTATGAATTCCACACAAGGTAGAAGCCTTAACTGACACACAATGCTTATGGTCTCCTCAGCCAAAATAAATTTCTCCTCATCCAAACAACACGCTAAGCTTTGGGTCGTGTCTGGAAAAAAACCTTGCTAAGAATAAAGGAAGAAAGAAAGAGAGTTATCTGGCTTTAAAGGAAAACTAAGGACTCTTCTATTTCAGTAACACCTACCTCAGTGATTAAGACTGTATAAAAATGAAGAAGTAGAATTATTTATACATTTCTATATGAAGGAAGAGTTAAGCAGGCACTGCGTGCCTCCTGTGAGCTCAGGAGCTCCTCCTACCTTCTGAAGGACAACAGGACACCAAAAGCCCCGCAGGATGCTCCCAGCGTTCTGCAGAATCTGCTATAAGTTCTGCCTGTATTTCCAGAAGAAGACTTTCGTATAGCATATCAATCACAGAAAGAAAAAGTCAAGTTCAGCTATGGTAGAAGTCTGAAATTGAAAGTACAATACAAACATTAAATTTGGGTTGCTCCAAAGTTTTGGTCTCAGGGAATGACAAATCACAATGCTGATGAATGCACTGTTACAGACAAAGACATAGCTGGCCTAATTTTTAAATATATCTCTCAATTTTTGCACTTTTAAACTTTGGCAGGGACTACAGATGCTCAACATATCTGAAATAAGATCCTGTGTTTTGAAAGAAAAGACATGAGACCAACGATATCAGATCTTAAACAGGAAAGTTTTCTACCGCCACAGCATATGGCAATTTGCAATGAAAAAAAAAAAAAAGTCTGATATAAATGATGTCTCTTTTTTGGTGTGACAACAATAAGAAATATTTCATTATAAAGAAAAAAAATGTGTCCAACATTCCCCATAATGGATTCAGAGGTGCATGGAGTGATCCAGGCTACTAAGGATTTGCTCAAACACTGCCAGAATATATAAATTCTTAACTCTTAGCAAAAAATATCAATTGCATTATAACATATATGATACAATTTCATTTGTTAACATTTCATTCTTCAGCTGCACTGTACAGAACTTTGTCTA
Source organism: Chrysolophus pictus (assembly GCA_037305975.1). NCBI lineage: Eukaryota > Metazoa > Chordata > Aves > Galliformes > Phasianidae > Chrysolophus > Chrysolophus pictus. The sequence continues at coordinate 23,528,993 of CM074582.1, forward strand.
TGCCAAATACAAGCCCTGGACCAGATACACAAAACAATTTAAAAGCACTTTTTACAAACTATATGCACAAACATTTCTTAAGTTAAAACTACACACTCTAACTGTGCATAGCATGTATATGGCTTACATATTCAACGACAAATTCCACCTTTTGGCATGCCCTTATCCCAGGGCTCAGAGCTCATCTTGTTCCCAGCTCAATTTCAATGACTCCGCTGTCAGAAAGGAGACAGTCAAAGGAAAAGAGATGCACGGCCCCTACATGTGGGGTGGCTGGTTTACTGCTCCTCCTTCAGCCAGGACAAAACACATTCTCTGGAGGCTGAGCCTGTGGTACATGGGAAGCTATAATTAGGTTCCTGAAGCAGCAGATGAGCACCCAGGGCTCTGCATAGCAAGGAGCAATGCTACCCTACAAGCCCGCCGTTGTGTGGCCCATGGCTGACTGCAGACTTGGTCATTGAGGTAATACACAGGATCCAAAAAAAGGAATGCAGTGACCCAAGTTAACCAGGAGAGTACAAGGTGAAAGGAGAGAGGAAGGTTCCTGGTTGGCCGCAGTAGAGGAAAGTGAAGTTGGGTGCAGGCTGTACGAGGTCCCATGAGGCTCAGCAGGAGCAGAGATGAACATGGAGCCTCTTCTAGGCACAGCTGGGCTGTAGGGCTCATTCCAAGACATCCGGCAGAGGTAAGTGCCTGTGTGCTCCACTTGTGCTGCCTCTCAGAGAAAGATGCTCTTGTGTTTGAACAAAGCAAAGCTAGGGAGGACTTTGTCAGATCCATGCTGTCACCTTTTCATTTGAGCAAATTCATTATATAAGGCCTCAATATTACCTTCCAGTTCTGTCTGAGAGGCAACACTACGCTTTGCTGGAGGGCAGTCTCTTCTGCCTGTGAAACAATAAGCACCAGCTTCGTAGTAGGGCTGACACCAGTGCCGACATCTGACAAACACTGTAGGGCTGAGTATGTTTTAATCATAATACTGGGTGATATTTCCAATACTGATTTGTTAAACACCATCTCTCTCCATGTGGCAGACATGGGAAAGAGTCATTACTCATGCAGGTTAGATATACAACTCTAGCACTTCCTGCACAGTCCACATATTTACATTTCCAGATATTTTAAGGAAGCTAACAAGTAGAACTTTCATGTTGCATGCAGCATGGTTGCATGAACAAGTGTCTGTGACAGTATTTTGTTTTGGCTTTCCATTTCCATTAGATGGCAGTGACATGGAACAGTAATCCAGTGCAGATGATCTTTAACATGTTTTCACGTCTCTTGGAAACGGCTGGTGTCAGTGATGCAACAAAGCAAGGTCCAACTTTGGCTGGAAAAATTATTTTGGCCATTTTAAGAAAGCAGAATAAAAAAGGAAAAAGCAACAACAAATATGACAGAAGTCTTGGGAGTTGCTCAGTGTGTTGAGTTCCCAGCTCAAGGTTTGATGTTTTACACTTTTGATCCTTCTGCCCAGCCTCCACCAAAACAAGATGATCTGAGAGTAAGTTGACAGACAACAGCCTCTGAAAGCATGGAGGTAGGAACAGTGCTCTTTTTTTCTGCAACAGAGTTCAAGTAAAAATTCATAAACAATAGATTTTTACTACTATTACCACATATTTCTAGTATTCAGTATACTTGACTTGGGGATGTTTCATTGCATGGTTATTTTGTCTCACATTAAGAATTCAGATACACAGTATTGTTTTTCCATTCTGTTATGGTGAATTGACTTCTAAAGGGACACAAAAAGCGGGCTGCAATATGCTCCTGACTCAAAGTTTTGTGATAAACCCACAATTAGGACAGAACAAAGAGAATAATAATAGCAATGAGCCAATCTTTATGGTACAAAACTATCACCATTATAAGAAAGAAATGACAAAAGTACCTGTCCTGCCAGAAACATCAGAAGCTTTTAAGAAACAGTAAATCTAGTTGTGTACCAGTGCTTGATTCTGTTCCGTGGCTTTTACTATATCTTCTGTTTGCTTACAGTGTGTAGGCTCACCTGGAAGAAAGAAAAAAATGTTATTAAGAACTTGAGCGAGGAAGCGAAAGAAATCTATAGCATCTGCAGAGCTCTAGACAGGCAGTAATGTCTTTCCCCTTTCTTTTATTAAGGTTACAGTGAGGGTTTATTCACAGTTTTCTTCAACTGTTTCCTCAGCCTAGAAAGTACTGGATTTAATTGACTAATTGTTGTGGTTTATCTAAAGTGCAAAAGATAGAGTGAAAGCAATAGACTACACCATGAAACAAAAATGCAACAACGTGAGTGTTAATGAAGTGTTTTGTTTTTAACTTCTAATTTATCGAAAAAATCACAAATCACCCTCAGCAGAGATGTGCAGTTTAAATCCTCTTCAATGTAGGCAACCAAATTAGGCATAAGTTGTTCTCAGACAGTGGAAGATGCCAATGTCAAGTTTTGAAAATTCAATTATTTCAATCAGGGAATGTGACACCTAGCAGCACAAGTAGATTTCAAACTAGGTGACACAGTGCAACCGTCAAACCTCCAATCATTACACAGAGCTCCTGCTTAAGCTGTTCCTTGAATAAGCACTGCTGGAAAAATTGTAAACTGATTAAGGATAGCAGACATGGGGGGGAAATGCAGCAAAATTTCAGAGTTATATACCAACTATACGGTAAATTCTTAGCTTTAACTAATGGATGGAATGATCCCACTAATACTGACTTAAAAATGTGAAAAAGGAAAGCCACGTAAGTATCAAAAGCAGAGAAAGTGAGCTGAGAGAAGGGAAAAGTTTAGGAACAAAAACACATATGGGGAAAACTTTTGAAAGACAAAAACAAAGGAATAAGCAGCTAGAAATGAAAGCAGATGATGTGTGACTTGAAAGGCAATCTGAAAGACAGTGAGTTGAAGCTGAAGAAGAAGCTCAGAGTTTAGAAAGGAAAAAGAGTTCATGACAATGAACACAAGGAAAGAAAAAAATGAATAGCCCTGAATTTACCACAGTATTACAGTAAACAAGCCAGAATTTCATTACTGGATTTTACCAATGGTTTCATTGCCAGGGTACTGCCCACTCTAACACAGCATTGTGTGTTTAATCTTTATAAAAACTGAACACTGAACCCTGAGCCACACTTCACTTTCCTCACAGCAGTGCACACACTTTGTAGCAACTTTGCAATAGTTGCTGAGGGCTTCTATCCCTATCCTTTTTATTAGCACACCACCTGCTCCTTCAACATCTCCTTCCCTCTATCCTCATCCCAGTGCAGATGCAGATGCCTCCTTTGGGTTCCCACTGCCACCATGGGGAAGGGTGCACAATTAATGCTAACAAAGCACACAACCTCCCTCCACGTCTGCTGAGCAACAATGGGACTGGCATCCATGGCCACTGGCATTGCTACAGCACAGGTACTACTTGATGCTGTCCACATTGCCATGAATTGAACTTGTGTGTTGTTGCAGTGGGCTTGTGCAGCCTTACCATGGGTGTCTGCTGAAGGCTCTGCATGCTCACTGCAACACACTGTGCTTGACAGTCCTCTACTGTCACCAGGGATGAATTTACCTGTATCCTGCTTTACTGCAGATTTATTGTCCCCTTTTACATTCTGATACTTAGGATTAATGTGGCTATCATCATGAGTGAAAAGTTAAAGTGTGCCAACTAGCCATTATAAATCATTGAAACATGAAGTTGTTTAATTAAACATAAGCAGTTTTTAAAATTAATGCTCCAATTAATGAATCACCCAGGAGAAAAGGAAAACCACCACTTAAATAAAATCACCTTATAACAGTTCCACTTAATCTTGTAACATGCAATTAAACGATAGTGAGACTGAGGAAGGGGAGCAGTGCTGTGAAAGAAGACACGCTCAGCCCTGGCCTGAGCTCCCCAGCAGTCCTCTCTTTGCTCTGACTGGGACACAGGGAAACACACCCTGGTATAACGTGCTGGTAAATAACTGAGAAAGAGGAGTGATGCAAGGAGTGGAAAGCAGTGCCTTTTCTCTTTTTTTTTCCAAGGTGTATTCATACTGCCCAGATAGATGTACAGAGAAAACTTAAAAGATGTGTGTGCTGCCTTCTACACCTTGCAAGTGAAGCTGTTGAAAATACCTGCCCTTATTTTACAAAGTGGCCTGATTGGATCTGCTAGCTATGAACACAGGTGTAGAATTGAGAAGTGGGGATGCAGTGCTGTGCAGGGAAAGATCCTGCTGGGCTAAACACTGCTGCATCATGCACAGCTCTCCCTTCTAGTCTTCTCAAACACAACTTGTTTGTGAAGGTGAGGAAAAGCACAAAAGTTATTTGCTCCTATCTGACACTCATATGTTGACAGTAAGAAATGCCAGAGCCAACCCATAGGTTTTAGGCTGCTAAATGGAGAAGCACTTCTTTAACCATATGGAGGAAGAACAGATGAGAGAAGTAAAATAACATTTAAGATTAATCATGGTTTCTGGACAAGGCTGAATGTAGATTGAATACAGATGTGTGGTATCTTTTTTCCTTTAATTCTTCAGTTCCTAGGGTCTGCAGTGAGGTACCTTCCCTCTTTCCCAACAGTCTGTTCTCATTCTACATGCATTTACTTTTGCACATAAGCATGCATTGCTGAATTTCTTATTTTGCAGTTATACTCCTCCTGAACACTCTGTATTATTTCTCCCCAGCCTCTCTTTACTCCCAGGGAGAAAATATTCTTATGGGAAAGCGCACATGGTTTATTATGATGACATCCTATTTCATACTTCCTTTGAGACTTAGAATTTATTTAAAGATCGAAGAGGACACATGCACTATTGCTTTCCTTTGGCGTATCCTATTCCATACACAAAGAATATCTTATCCTAATACTTCCACCTTCTGGAAGATGCTGGATGCTAAGAATGAATGTGTTGCAATCCTAATGCTCACACTGACAAGCAGTCACTGCCCATCAGGCATCATGCACTCCGACTATTGCAGAACATATTTTAATCCTAACTATTTTCATATTCTGAGTTAGTTAAGAATATCGCCTTAAAGTTGCAACATCCATTTACTTTTTGAATCTTATTTTTACTTTAAGAAGACGTTCTAAATAAAATATTAAACATTTCTCATATGTCAATTCAAGGCATTTCTCACTTGATTATACAACTAAAAAAACCCTACATGTTAGAATTAACTCAGTATTTTCCATTGGAAAAATATAAGTTCAATGAAATCCCGTTTCTCACATAGTGAGAAGTAAATTCCACCAAGAAAAACCGGCAGCAATTCGAGTTCTGGTACACATTCAGCATATATAAAGGTCTCTCTGAGGTTCATCATTTGCACCTCATAAGGGATTATAATATGCCATTGATTTTCGAAAAATACATGCTAAGTGGGAAGTACTGTATTCCGGATGCTACTCATGAATGGCTGATTCTCCAATCCAGTAGAATTCAACAACTGCAGTAGTAGACACCAACCTCCACACACACTGCAGCCAAGAAAAATCATGCAAAACCACCAGTGTTATGCTCATTTACACAACAACAATGACAGTTCAAGGAAAGTCCTTCCACTTACAAGAATAAGAAATCATTTCAGTAACATAAAAGAAGTATGAAACATTTTAACCTGAGGATTCCCACTGGTACTGGATATTGCCAGCTATTTCAATACTGAGCTCCTGCTTTGTCTTTCTTTTCTTTTGCTGCAACATGGTGGCATTATTGATGCAAAGGTACTTAAAGCTGCTGCTGAACCTCAATCTTAATTCCTTTTGTCTCAGAGAGCCAGGACCTATGCTTTGTAGTAAGTCTGCTGCCCCAGGCTCTGGCAGTACGTTGGTTTAACTGCAGGTACAAGAGCCCACATATATATATGTCAGTGAAATAGCAAAATGGCTGCCCTTCTGTCCTTAGAAAAGAAAGTCTGAAAAATATGATGACATAGTCTCTCTGTAAGTCATTTCAAAAGACCGGAAAGTATTCAAAATAGTTTCCTATGACAGATATATATTTGGAGAAAATAGAGAAAATGCAAGAATGAAATGTTATTAAAGTGTAAATCAAACAAACCAATGAAATAAAAACAGAAGTTAAATGACATGGTGACCAACCAATAAAGCTCTGCAGTGGAAGAAAGCTCAGTGGACATGGACAAGGGCAATGTAACATCAAATATCTTCAGATAAGTAAATCTGATACCAAGCATTACAGTCGCAGTGCACAGAATATCTAAAAGAACACATTCAGAGAGCGTTCAGCTCAAACATTAATATGCAACAGAAAACATCAAGCTCTCCACTTCCCTGTGATTTCTCTCTACTGGAATACGAACACAAAGAAGGAGATGGCTAAGAGTAAATTCAACACATTGCAGAGAACAGAAGTTTCACAGAAATATCTGTTACAAAAATGACAACAGAAGGCCTACAAATATCAGACGCCTTTTAAAACCAAAACCTAACCAATGCCCTTTTTCTATGCATTGTAGTACTCAAATATCTGCAATAGTGTAAATGAGAAAACAGCTCTTCAGGAAAAGGAGAAATCCAGCCTCACCTTGCAGTTTTCTGGCTGGTGGAACTAGGAATTACTTACGACAGAGTCCACAAAAGGTTTATGAAACTAAAAAATCTTTTAGGCTTGTTGGTTGACAAAAAGATGCACAAGTCTATTAGAAAGAATTTTAAAAAGTGCAAGATGCGAACTGGGAACACAGACATTCTCCAAACAACAGTATTATTCCCTACGATGACTACATTCATTAACAAGCTACAGCTGATGAATAGTTTCCAAACTATGTTTAAGAACTTGCTATAGCTGGGCACATGTTCAGTTAGCAGCATGAGCAGCAGCCACTACTTCTCACTCACCAGGAGGAAAAGGCATGGCTTATAGAACAGGGCAGTCTGGAGAAAAATCCCTCCTTTTTGGAAACAAAATCCTTTTGTTTCCAAAGATCTTTAAGCAGATGACTACATTTTTCCAGTACAGATGTTAAGTTTCTGTAGAGAAATATTCATTATGATACCAAAACTTTTTGTGGCTATCAATTACAAAATCCGCTATGGTTCAGGAGTAAGCTGGGGGATCCCACTAGAGTGCGTGCCAGCATGCAGCTCAACCCCTGAAGCTGCCTTGAAAAATAATATGCCAGTTCTCCTACTGTGTGATTGATAACTTGATGCATTACGTCTCCAGATCTATCACTCCTTCTTCCATGACTTGCTATCATCCCACTGCTTAGGTACTGTTGCCTGTTTAGTGATGCAAAGGGTGAGTGATATCCCTGTAAAAGCTCTGGTTTTTCATTCAAGACATTACCAAAACTATTTATTTCCATTAAAATGACAGCTACACCTCAAATGTCTTCTTTGTAGCTTGAAAGACAACAGATACAGTTTTCTCTATTGTACTCTACGCTCAGAAGATGGGAAACTTTTCTAGGGCACATAAATTTCAAAATGAGCATTAGTAGAAAAAATGGTACAAAAATACATAACAAAGAAAAATGTCAACAAAGAAAAATGTCAATTGCTAGATGTATAGGAACTGGTGAATCACAGCCTGAACCAGTGATTGAGCACCTAGGGAAAGGACCTAGTCAGCCCTGGGTTGCACAGGTGAAGGCAATTCAGCTGTGTCAATCCCTCCTTGGTGAAGCTTTCCCCTGTGAACTTGGAATCTTCTGATACGGGTGAGCAATCTTTTTCCCTTCCCTTATAGCACCTTTCTATTGTGTTGGTCACCTTTGTTGTAATGCCTTTCCCATTGTATTGATCTGTCCAATCGCTACACTAGACAACTTCAAATGCTGTGGAAATAATTTTTTGTAAATGTTTTGATTTAGAACCCTAAATTAACCATCTGTTATTGCTGATGGAAAAAAATATATATCTGTCAACAAAAGCATGGGAGCACTGAAATTGGTGAATGTTGGACTCCAGAATGAACAAGTGGGAGTTCTCCATAAAAGGAAGTGTTCAGAGATATGCCAAGTCATATACTTGTGTCTAGTCTAAGTCTTACAAGCATTTAACATCGCTGCTCACACATTGCCATACTTCTGGCACAATACTGCAAGGCTCACAGTTAGCTCATCATTAATGAGCTTAGTGTTATAATTGGACTAGAGGGAAACAATACCATTATATGCCTTGATTATTCTTATTACCCTAATATCTTTAACATACTCTAACAATAAACTATTCAGACCACATGAATATAATAAAAATGCACACTGATTTCTCTTACTTCCATAAAACCTATTCATGTTGCTTGGGCATCTTGAACTGATGTCATATAATGAACATACCAAATCATAACCACCTTGTGATAAAAATACATGCATTCTAAAAAAAAAAAAAAATTCTGACATCATATGAACGTTTTGGTTTCTCTGCCTGTCCAGCAGATTACAATCAGATTATAGTTCTTGAGAGGATGACCCAGTCCCATGCCTACTACTGCTAGCAAATCACATCTATGTAAATTGATCAGAGTAAATTCCAAATTCACATTATATTTAGTACAACAGAAATGGTTTACAACATCACAGTCATATGAAGTGCCTCAGTTAAGGGTTTGCATTTTAACTGCACAACAGAAATTACCTATAACAAGAGCAAAAGTTAAACACTCCTGTTTTGGAAGTTTACCCGATTCTCTCGTAACAAAGTGCTATTTAACTGCAAACACATACCTTTAAATTTCTTTAAAATCATTCTTCTGTTCAACTAAAAGTTTTGGTATTTCATGTAAAGGACTTTCTACTAGATACCAAATAACTAATATATGAAGATGATATTTGCTTATATCAAATGTCTTTATGGGTTTAGGACACTTTTGCTTCTACATACTCCTGAAGAAGCTCTCTTACAACACTTCGTTTTAATATTTTACCACTGTCGAAGTTAGACAGGGAGATACCAGACACTGCTGCAGCTTCACCCTGGACAGCTTCATTAGAATGACTGGTGCTTTGTCAAGAAGTATTACCATTCAGTGGGTCTGTATTCTGTGTTTCTTGCTGGGCATCGGTGAGATCTTTCTGGTTCGGATCAGAGTTAGTGCATTTTTCTGAGTTGGATTCATCACTCAGAGCAGTGTTGGAAGTGACTACTTGTAGGACGATGGGTCTGGGAGGACAGGCTGTACCATCGCTTCCCTGACTACTCTCATTTTGTCTGCTTCTTGTCTCTTCCTGTAACTGTGCATCTGTGGAATTTCTGCTCTGGTCTTTTTCCTGTTCATCAACATTTTTCACAAGTTCTTCTACAAAGAGGGAACAAAACACGCGAATTAGATATGAAGATATGCCATAGTTGTTTGATTTCAGAGTAGTGACTGAGTTGCATATGGGAACACTGTGAGCATCAACTTTCTATACAAGGACAGGTGCACTGATGAGTTAAATATATGTCAGATCCCAATTATGCTACTGCAACTGAACCATAGCAGTCTACTTTCTGGTCTGACCTCTAACATGTACTTTTTTATCTGGAGGTAATATGAGCAGCAGCAACAAACACACTGTATGCTAAAGGGTGGGAATAGAAGAGTCTCATGCCGAAGCACCAGCTTACCATAACATGACTAAGAGGAGCAGAGCTCACCAGTTCTGTAATGGAGAAGGGACATGGAGGGAAGCACCATTCCAGGAAGATGGAGGCATCAGCACTGAAGGAAAGCCCTGACGGGTGTTTGTCCCTCAGGCTGGAAAAGCCCAACACAGCAACTAATATCTTAAGCCGAAACACATTTCAGAGGTCTATATGCATGCAATCCATTTCTGCTGCCTCCACAGCTAGCAGAACATACAGAATGGGAAAGGAAAAAATACGGCAAAAAATTGTGCTTCAGAAGTCAGCAGCAACAGGATCAAAAAAACACTCACAGAAAGCTCTGTTGCATGCTTCATTGCAGAGACTTGCAATGAAAAGTACAAATGAAATGGCCCAGAGTGAAAGGAGACAGAAAACAGAGCAGCACAGGGAGGTCATACAAAGATAAACCAAGAAGATGAAGAAAGCAGACAATGGAAAAGTCACATAGGATAAACAGTCTGATTAAAAATAACCTATATTATACTTCCTGACATACTTAAAAGAAAATCAAGAAATTGCAAATGTGAAAGATTTTGTGGTAAAACTATTACTCTTGTTATTAGAATCCATTTCACGAATTCAGATTTCAGAATCTGTGTACTATTATAAAAGACACAAATTCCTCCAATTTAAAATGTGTAAACATTGCAGGCTGAGCAATACTTACATAACTGTTTGGGATAAAGACATTGAGAAATAGGAATACATAGCTTAAAGCAAATCCAATGTTTAATCCAGGTATGTTCATTACAGTATCTGTCATTTGAGGTATAACTTACTGGGGCTGTTTAGTCTGGGGAAAAGGAGGCTGAGTAGAGACGTTATTGTTCTCTTCCAATATCTGAAAGGTGCTTCCAGTGAGAGCAGGATTAGCTTCTTCTCACTGGTGACAGGATGAGGGGAAATGGCCTTAAGTTGCACCAGGGTAAGTTTAGGTTGGATATCAGGAAAAACTACTTTACAGAAAGGGTTGTTAAGCATTGGAATAGGCTCCCCAGGGAGGTGGTTGAGTCACCATCCCTGGATGTGTTTAAAAACCATTTGGATGTGGTGCTCAGGGACATGATTTAGCAGAGGGTTGTTAGTTAGGGTAGTATGGTTAGGTCGTGGCTGGACTTGATGATCCTTAAGGTCTTTTCCAAACTGAGCAATTCTATTCTACCTACCTAAGACTTTTGTCCCAAGAAACTGATTTACAAGCTATATTTGCTCCCATATGGCAGAGCTACAGTAATTTTTCCTTAACTTTATAAGAAACCCAAGGAAATTTCATAATGCATCAGTAAGTTGAGGAAAGGAAAGCTAAATATAATTACATACACATACAGAAAAGGGAAGTCTGAAAAAAATGTAAGTTAAAATAATACTTATATAAAAATACGTTAAAATTGTTTATATGTCAATTCATTTAGACTTTCTTGGTTATTTTCTGTGCTCAGCATAAGCAAAAACTTGAGTAGGGTTTTCCTAAAGGTTTCTTTGAAGTGCCTTTGACTGTACATTGATCTATCTCTAGTATATTGATTTCTCTAACAATATTACTGATTTAGATATTTGTTGTTAGAACTGTAGTATTAACTTTGCTCACGCTACAAGAGTTGGAACATAAACATTCAGCAGATTATAGAAGAGGCTCAGACAATGAGAGAATAACTAAGATTCATGTGAGGCACTGCTGAGTTGATGCCACTAGTGTGAGAAAAGCAGACTGGCAGGAGAGCTGGACAAGAGCAGGGCAGAGCCTCTGGCTCCATCCGACCACTTTGGGCAGGGAACTTCACCCTGCACTGCGCTTCTAGGAAGAGCGACTTCCTGCTCTTCCATGGGCACACCTTACTATGGCCAACCAGAGATGGAAATGGGGCATGATAAATGAATGAGGTAATCTAGCATTTGCAAGTTTAATAAAGTTAGATAACAGATCTGTCCAAAGCAGGTTAGGACATATCTGCTTATAGCCTGTTATAAGCATTATATTCATTTAATCCTTGCTGGCCACAATGTTGACTTATTTGCTCTCATTCAGATAAAGGCAGGCAGTGAACTCAGAGCAGGCATTAACGTTGTTACACTTCTTCCTCACTTTGCTCCAATTCTGGAAAAGTGCCTGGAGCCAGCATTATTTACACGTTGTCAATGGTTTAGTTCTCTTTACAAGAACCCAAGTGCAATCATCAAAATTTCTTAATGTTTGTCTGTAAAACATTGCCTCTCCTAAAAGATCTGTTAGCAGTCAGTCATGCCCTTCTTTTTGGTACTTCTGTTCCAACTCCTGAACTCCTGCCATAAACCACTATCCTTCACAAGAAGAAACAATGTCATTTGATAAGTAAGCACCACACAAGTGGTGCGTTTCATTTCGCGTGTTTAGGCTGGGATGCTGGCAAAGTAATTTCCATGCTTTGTTTGGAAATCTGTCAGGAGCTGTGATCTAACAGCCAACTTCCAGAATAATATAGCTGAAACATTCTGGTACTCAGTAGTTCTAGATTTTGAGAGTTTTGTAGTTGTTTTTGTTTGCTTGTTGTGTTAACCACTGAAGATGACTTCTCTACCCTTTTCACCAAATACTACTCTTCTTTCATTAAGTCACTTTCTATTTTTGGCTTAATAAGCATCTGTAAAAGTGGGTTCTTTAAATCACAGGCCCTCCTTGGATTGTTTTACAGTTCTAGGGAAAAAGCAGTGTTGATAACACACTGATGTTTATAGCTGCTGCTAAGTGCTGCTATACAGTTCTCAAAGAAAGGCCCAAGGAGCTGGGAGGGAACAGAATTAGGACAGCTGACTCAAATTGTCCAAAGGGATATTCCATACCATATGACACTGTGTGGAAGGAGTTCTGAAGGAGGTGGGAGTTCATCTCATTCTCTTCCACTGCTCAGGGGGCTAGCTGGGCATCAGTCAGGGAGTGGCAAGCAATTCCTTGTGCATCACTTTTTACATATATACATGTAGTCATAACTATTATCGTTTTCCTTTTCTCTGTCTTAAAGAGTTTTTTCTCAACCCATGAGTTCTACTTTTTCCTGATTCTCTCCTCCATCCCTCTGGGAAGCAGGGGACTAAATGAACAACTGCGTGGTGCTGAGCCACCAGCCACATTAAATCACAACAATGTCACTTGGTGTTATAGACCCCCTTTCCATATTACCACAAACTGATTTTGTGAATTGTCTGCTTTTTAATGGAAAAACCTGGAAAAATGGACCTAGGATAACATGGGAAGGAATGCCATCTTTCCAGATGACGCATTCTCACATCTGCCATTGTAAAGAGAGGAGAAAGAGAGCAGTAGTAAACACCAAAACCATGCAGAAAACAGGACTGGCCCTGGTGTCTGTGCTGCTCTTTAAAGAAATTTCCAGGAGTTCCCAAACAACTGTGACTGGTTTCCTGTCTGTTTCAAATCCAAGAATAGATTGCAGCAACCCACAGACTTATGCAGGCACCAACTCCTTCAACTTTCACCTTCTCATATGCAGATTTCATCACAGCTATAGGAGTATGAAAAACTACTGCAAACCGTGTAACCTGGTGGTGCCAGATGTCACAGCATTGTGTCATGCAGAGAACATAACAAAAGGATTCATTAGCCATCAAAACTTTTAACTTAAGGACTTGGTTAGAAGTAAACCTCCACCTTTTAACTTCCCTTTTGCTGTTTAGCTGTAAGTGTAGAGATTTTAATGCCAGAACTCTGGGGCTTGAGGGACAAAAGAGACACTCCATCCTCAACCTGCTAGAGGGGAAGGTTCCCTGAGCCACGTGCAGAGGGAGGATGGCTCTGGTACATGATGTGGGGAATGTGCAGAAGGTTCTGCTTTGGGTTCAGTTACCATTCCTCACATCTGATTTGAGAAACATCACCAATACAAAACATTTCCTGACCCTCCTGGCTCAGACCATTCAACTGCACCTATTCAGACTTCAGAAAAACCTCTTTTCCCACTATTCTTAACACTAAGTTAGCTCAAAGATCGCTTTTGACTGAAGCATTTTAGCACTGCAGTTAAAAATCACTGTCTCTGATCTTAGCAGAGACTCCATTAGACCTCTGAATTTATTTTGTTCAACAGATTAAAACAGTCTATTAGAGTAGATTTCATGCGCCAAACTGTCAGTCGATTTTCATGAGTGTCACACACATCCTCCCACCACCCTAGCAGCAGCTAAATCACATTAACATGCTATCAGATTTTTGCATTTCAGCAGCTGTTACTCTCTTCTTATTAGGGAGTCTACAGAGATGATCTTTCAGACAAAATGGAGCTAAACCTTGTGGTTACTGTGGCTGGAAGGATGCAGGATTAAAAGTGCCTGAGGGAAGCCTGCAGGTATGATCCAGAGGTCTTTCAGAAGAGGCATCTGTTATTCAAAGTTGCAGCCCAGGGGAAAAAATGCAAAATAATAATAATAAAAGCTAATAAACTGACCCACACTGCAAAGATGCGAGCGGTTTTCTTTTTCCTTCAAAATGAAGCACTGGGAACAATGAATAACAGTACTGGTTGTATTATCCTGCAGTGGAACATCTGCATGCTTTAGTGATGTGCCCATCCAACTGGCATCTGGACCCTTGGTCTTTATACTACATTCTCTTCTTCTATTATATGATCTGGCTGAGCACCCTAAGCTGTCACTCTTTTTGCTTAACTGTAAAGTCAAGATAATTTTTAGTGCTCCTAGTAGAACTGCATGACAGTTAAATGTTTCCAAACAAGTTGTTTCTTACTGGCTTCTCAGAGGTCAATAACGCTCAGACCTCAAAGTTGACTTAGCAAGCATCTCCAATGAAACAGCCTCTCAGACTGATCTTTACTGTTAATTTGCTGTAACTATCACACTTTCAAATAGCAGCAGTTAACACCATTATGTGTTGAAAAAAAAAAATAAATCAGAGGATGGAAGGTCTCTTTATCATTTGTTGTGTTGAACAAAGACAGATTATATGGTGATTGGGGGTTTGGAATATTAATTAAACATCAAGGCTTTCAAATTAGAATCCCAGATGTTTGATCATTATGGTAATTCCCTGTTAACAAAATTCCCTGAAAGGCCTGAGACATATTCCTCTAATTCTCCAGTGGTGAAAGGTTGAGGACCCTTAGGCTACAGAGCACTGAGCTCCTCTGCATCAATTGTAAAAGACAAGGTGATTTTTTTGTTTGTTTTTCTTTTTGTTTTTCTTTTTTAAGCAAAATAGAGCCATCTCATTTTGAAAGCCTTCTGTTAAGGAAGCTCACAGACAGCTGCATTGGTAGATAAATGGTTTCCTTGCTAACACAGGCCTTCTGAAAATAAAGCACTTTGCTCCTTGCACCAAGCTGCTTGCTCTGAGTCAACAGTCTCACCAGGATCTTTTCAAGGAGGGGCGGCAGCAGCAGCAGCTAGACCTGTTGGGTCTCCCATCAAACACCACATCAGTGCATCATGGTCTTCTACTTTAGACACAGGAGTCAGATTATTTACCTCAGGCCTGCAGCATCCACAGTACTGCCTCCAGGCAAGAGCTGCACCTACAGCCTTACCCTACTAAGGTGAGAAGCTGAAGGAAATGCAATTCCTGCTCAGGAAATCACAAGGATTGTTGCTAGCTTTCATTTGTTTTTATGCATCTGTACCACCATACACTTGTAGAGACAACTCTTCTCCTGAGTCTGTGAACTAATCTAGTAGTCTGGTAACAGCACCTAGTAACTGCAACTTACAAACAAGAATGCAGATCATTCTTGTAAAAGAATGAGTACTATTAGTCACAGGCCACTCAAAGTGCTTAGGGGTATATGTTAACAGCCAGCCTGCCTACCAGGCATGCTGTCCTCAGGCACATCACCCTCTCAGCAACCTCAGCTCATTGTGGTTTGTAATAAGTTACTTATTTAGGAATAACTGTAGGAACAACAACATTCCTTTCACCTGACAGTGATGTACTGGTATTCCTTCCCACAGTAGGTGCTCCTACTGACATAAGACTAAAATACAGATTCATACATATGCCCACAGCAGCCTAATAACTTCTCAGCAAGCAACAAAGTCAGAGAAACTGGCAGAAGATCCATTCAAAATAGGACAAATAGCCCCAAGTTCAAGATCTCACATAATTCACTTAGAAACTTAGTTAAACTTAAGTGCAAGCTTACAGAAATTTCAAGTACAAATTGTTCAAAATCATTTTGTTGATTACCACATGTTAATTCTGCACACTCTGACTAAGAATTTTCAGCCTTAATAGAGTACAGCCTCAGGGCAGGTATATGTTAATTCCAACCAACTGGGGAAGATTCCTTCCCTAATTACGTGACAAAGAACACATATGCTACCTCAGGTACTGTTCCATAGAGGGTTACATTCTTTTACTGAAAAATTCTTTTATTCTTTTCCAGCAACCCTTTGTGCCCATATATGGAAAAAAAAATAATATTAGCTCACAAAAACATAAATGGAAAGTAATTTCCACAAACCTCCAAAATCCTCCCATAGCTTTTATTTTTAAAAAACTCTGTGCCTATGTACTGTAACGCGATGGAAAGCACAGCAATGACAGCAAAGCAGCAAGGTCCCAGGCTGCAGCAAGTGAGATTTGCTCAAATGCAACAGCTGTAGGCACAGAAATAAAGGAAAGAAGCTGCTTACCTCCAGAAGGCCTCAGATATGCAAGGATATCCAGTGAGATATTCTTACCTCCACCACCAACCCTTAAATGAGGTGTGGGAATGGGTGGATCCTGGCTACACCCCTTCTAGCCACCCAGGGTCACTGCATACACCTGAGCTCCCCTGGGTTGGCCCTGCCCTCCCGCCAGGTGCTCAATCACTGGTTCAGACCCTGATGTAGCATTTCTGCTACAGTACTAACAAAACAGAAGTCTGTATTTTTGCTATTCTAGGGATATCTAACCTAGAACCTAAGCAAGAACCCTGAAGATCCTCATGCTTTTCTAGCCTCTACAAGTTATTTCACTAACTCATCAGTTTTTTTAATGAACGCTCTACTGCAATTCCATAATTCTGGTCAGAAAATACCTAAACATACTTCTTTGGTTGATGGAGGAAAAGAAGAAGATCTTGAATGTTAACAGCTCTGTTTCTCACAGTAGAAAACATGTCTGACTTCTTGGATTTGGATCTTGCTGGGACTTATAACAATATTGACTATATGGAGAAACAATCGCTTACTCCAGAGAATTCTTCAATCTCTTGCTGTGAGAAGCTCTGTCTTTTCAATGACTGTCAATGGTCCAGGCTTACATGACTGAATCTATCAGTAATTTATAGAGAACTACAAAGTAATGGAAATGAAGAAGGAATTATCTTTTTAATAACACTATACACCTCCATAACAGTGCACCAGAATGCTGATGTACCAAAATCAAAATGGCTGGTTAGTAGTAGATACAAAAGAAGCTTGTTCTTAGTTTTCTCTTAACAAGAATATTCATTTGCAATCTAGCACTACGTGACATTTTAGCACTGCCTTCATGAGAAAAAGAAGCTGCTGTGGATGACAGTATGAAAGACAAGGCTGGCACTGAGTAGCGGTATACCATTCCCTGCAGTCAGTGTGACATCACATATAGTGAGACAAGTCCCAGCACTGAAACACTGTACTCAAATGTTCCAGGTGCTTATTTGGAAACAGCACAGACTGTGAAGATAATATGTTCCCAAATGGCATTCAATTAACATGGATCAAAGTGTTCACCCAATAATTATCACAAATAATTGTACTTAGATAACTGCAACCCCAGACAATTTTCAGGTATGGCTCATAAATAAAGACCCATGATATAAGTTTGGCTTTACTAACTATCAATTGGAAATTAAGAGTCATTTTCAGCCTTGTTTGGGTCTAAAACACTCTGTGATTGACTAAATCTTTTCATTCACTGGGTCATTTAAATAATTGCCTACGTCATAATCCCAAGAAGCCTGCAATACTGAATTTTGTTCCATACAGTGTAGAACAAATAGCATTTCTAATAGAAAGTATATCTTCCACATTTTTTAAGAAACATGGTAGCACATAATATTTTAAACCACTGATTTTGGCATTTAAGGTGGATGTCATTATCAGTTATGATTAAACGTGCAAAAATGCACATTTCTAAACCAGCCTTCTAAGGATTAGCTGAGCGACACAGGGCCTTATTGTACAGGTTGTATGAT
Organism: Chrysolophus pictus; assembly: GCA_037305975.1. Taxonomy (NCBI): domain Eukaryota; kingdom Metazoa; phylum Chordata; class Aves; order Galliformes; family Phasianidae; genus Chrysolophus; species Chrysolophus pictus. Next base: position 23,546,754 of record CM074582.1, read on the forward strand.
TTTCCCTCATCCCCTGACTACTTACATCTCCTTACACCTTATATGTGGGGCCATCTAAACAGACATGAAATAAAATACATAAACACAACTATTTTTACAGGTTGAGGGAAATTCAAAAACAAAATTAGGAGAGGTCTTAGAAAGTAATCTATGAAAACTTCTTCTTACTATATCATACCTTCTGCTGCTAATTCCTTCCATCTTTCTTTGTTTGCTTGAATTATCTGCATCAAGTTGTCCCTAAAGCTTCTTAGGTCTACAGTTGCTAGGGAATTTTCCATGTGAGCCGCTCCATCACTTGCTGTACTTCTAAAATTGTGTCGTCTTTGTGTATCAACATTGCTTACTGCCCCCAAATTATTCTGGCTGCAGAAAGAAAAAAAATCCTAAATTATATACAAAATAGAGCATATTCAAAAATACATAAACAATTAACTTAAACCAAATTATTTAGGACCTGCACGTAATCACTATGTAGAGATGAATGTCATCACCAAAGAATGCCTAAGGTACAAGTTATTTCCACAACTCATGAAGCTGTAACCTGAAAATTATTCTTGCCAACCTTTTTCTAGGAAATCTTTGAGGAAAAAGAAATCAAAGTGACAGTTGAAAGTACACTACTTGAATGTTGGATCCTGAATAATGTTTATGGAGTTATTTTGGAGCAGCTTCTTAGTTATGTTTTTAAACAGTGAATGGTATCTGGGGACTCACAGGAAAGATACATGACTGTTAATTGTTGTGCCATTTTAAAAAAGCAAGACGTGACAGGATATGGCACATAAATGCATTTAGTTCCAGCTGAAAATTCTCTTCATGTTACATGACTTTGTAGTCAAAACAGGATGGAGTGGCAATAAAATGCAACCCTTCTAAACAATATGAAAGCGAAATACTAAGAACCATTACTGCATTAACATTAATAAGAAAAAATTGGCTTTAGTCACTACTCAAATGCTACTGAAGCTATTCTACAAGTAAGATAAGGTACAGGCCAAATTGATTATTTAAATGTGAATATGCAGATACATGTCAAGGTGCAGTAACTCTCTTTACTAATTTCAATTTTTTCTTCTTCTTTTTTCTTTTTTTTAATGATAAAAAATCAAACTTATTTCTGGCTTTTCAGAGGTAATCACATTGACCCATGACTGTTTCGTAGACACTTTTCTTCATGATGCAAAAATGAAAAGCTTGATAGACAAAAACCAACCAAACGAAAAAACAACACAAGCATCTCATTTATAGTGTATTTAAATTTCACAAATGGAATGTAAGCAGAGTCAATTCTGGTTCAAGTGTATATATAAAGTAATACTAGAATGAGAAAGTGAGGAAAGAAGGTGACCTACAGCACCTTTATCAGGCAGTGTAGTGGTAGGAAAAGTGGTATTGTCTCTAAATTAAAAGAAAGAGGGCTTAAGTTAGATATGAGGAAGAAATTCTTTACTCGGAAGGAGGGGAGGGCACTGAAACAAGTTGTCCAAAGAAGCCTCCATCCTTGAAGACATTCAAGGGGCTTTGAGCAAGCTTGTTTACTGCAAAGTGTTTCCGCTCATGGCATGAAGGTTGGAGCTGGATGATTCTTAAGGTCCCTTCCAAGTCAAACCATTCTACAATTCTATGAATATATAACAAAAAAAACCTCAGAAAAGTACTGAAGCTGTTTTCACCACTTCCAATTCAGAATCCACTTCCAGTCAGAAATCAAAGAACTGTCAAAATTTTACTGAAAAAGGCTTGAGGATAAGAGAACAAAGATAATAAAGATAATAAAGAAAAAAATGCGGTCTTTAGGTATATGGTAGAAAAAGAACTAATATTTTATGTATGCATTCTGTTCTTTATTGTGGTTTTGCCTTTTTACATGCAAGTTCATCCACAGTCAATAGAATACCATACTGCAAATACAAGATAGTACCACATGATGGCAACAATGTATAGTTGTTCATATTATTTGTCCAACTGATGAAAGTACTAAGATAATTCTGAGAAGGACATTATGTTAATTTTGCCAGTTCAAAAAAGAAGCAGTGTATTCATACCCGGGTGTCCCAAATGCAGGACTTTCAGATTTTGATGCTTCCTCTATAAGAGGCATAACAATTTTCTCCATCGAGTCCGTAAGAAGAGAAAATGTTGGTTCTACTATGAAATCAATGAAACCTGAAGGGGAATAAAAAAGAGAAAAAGTCAGATTTTACATTTTCACAGCTCTCATTACTAAAAATAAATACTTGATACCAAGCTGATTTATTACTGTAGTACTGATTCAATATATTAGATATCATTCATTTAATCAAGGAAAAAATGCAGAACTAAACAGAAAAACAAAACAACAACAAAAAACAACTAGTGAATCTGGGTAGATATAACTAGACAATAATTATAGCTTTTCATTTCTTTTTCTTGTAAATTTTATATACTGCAGAACACACCTACCATTTTGAAATTAATATTAATTATCGAATAGAAGGGAAGTAAAGCTGAGCCGAGAGGATAGAACTCATACTACCTCCTTTACCATACAGAGCTTCTTGCCAAGGAGTTAATACTTCAAAATGCTGTTTATTATTCTGTGGAGGTAAAGTGTTATCTCATAGTATGTAGGAGTGTTCTGTCAAATCAGTGAAGAGAACAAGTAATATTCCTAGGAGACAGCATTCATCCCACAGTTCTGAGATGTCAGCTCTGAACAATGTCTTTTACATTTTAAAGTGCTTGTCAAGGTATGGAATGACACAGTGAGAGAATGAAGCATTATTCTCTGCTGAGCACTTAAGAGGAAAAAAAAAAAAAAGTGGAAAAAAAAAGCTAAAATGTGAACTAGCAATGGATTTCCAGGAGTCTTCATACAGAACAAAGCTGAGCAGTGCTGCTTCAGCCTAGGATCCAGCTTCCTTTCTGCAGTAGATATGATGCTTCAAATCCCGCTCAAACAGAATAAAGGATGCTCTGAGTGACAAGATCAGACAGGATGACATGCTTCAATTCAAGGATAAGACACCTTCACCTGTAGAATCTCTGCAGGAGCTCTGCACTCACTCATGCAACAGGTACAGCTGTTAATACATGTGGCTTCATACAATATGCATCTACGGTATGTCCTTCTAACTAGCCCCAGTGATTTTTACCAATTTTTATTTCATTATTATTGCTAAAGGAAATGGAAGTAGAGATAGCTAAGACATGTATTTACGAAAATGGGAAAGAAGTTTGGCTATTGCTGACAAAAACGCGATTAGAATTGATGAAAATAGATCGCAGTGGTCCTTGTCAGCCCAGGAAAGTTTGGCTATGCCATGCCAGATCTCTGCAGTCCAGACATCTGAGGTGTGAATGAGCCTTAGTTGAGATTTATCTACAAAATAGTACCAGGCTTTTAGATTGTAGTACAGACTTTCAGGTTCCTGAGCAAAAGCCAACCTGATTGAGGACATGGTCTACTAAACTGTAAAAAGCAAACAGTATAAGATAGACTCACATCCAGTACTTTGGTAAACACCTCTGCTACCTAAAACCTCCCTGGCATCACACATTCTCAATAACTTCATATTCTTTTGAGATGAGTGCATTGCTGCTTTAAGGGCAGTTCGGTGAACAAATAAGTACAAAGAAATACTTTCTGTATGATGGGATTTTTAACATTTAAAATTCATAATGGGTGTAGGAAAGGTCCGCATGATACTGCAAACTTGTACACAGGGAAGAAAAAAGAAAACACAACTTGCCATTACCTATTTGGGACTGAGCTACCAAAGTAGACTTGCGGTCACAGAGTGGGGAAAACTGAAGACCTAAAGCAGCCTCCTTGTCTCCCTGCAAATAACAATATTTAATATTATAAGCACATTCTTAATAGATAGAAAGAGAGACAAACCTAAATACTATTTATTCAACAGGTTATTTTCTTCACTTATATTCCTAAACAAAATTAAGCCATGGGCAAAAAAAAAATTCACTATTTATTTTTAGAATTTCAGGAAAAGTAAAAGTCAAAATTATGGCTTACGTTTGACTGTTTTTATATAAAGGAGCTTACTGCATCTGCCAATGAGATTTAACACTTGTCAAGAAGAAAAAAATATATCTTTTATACAAAGTAATTCAACATGCACCATTTAGTTCTGCTGATCCCAGATGTGATGGGATTGGAGACGTTTAGACATGCATGTAGTTGTATTGAAAACACTAAGCGTTTCTTTCTATTACAGTGGTTTATCCAACGTGTGACATTTCTGTTAATGGATTTGTAAAGGTAAAGGGCAAGATCTGACTTTAACTTATTCTTACTAGCAGGTATTGCTGTGCTGCTGAAGAAAGAAAAAAGAAGCACAGGCTCAATTTAATTAGCAGCATGATTTGTAGAAAACTGCTTCTGAAAGTATTTAACATCTAACCCCTAAAAAGGCTTCTTTTGTCGTAACAGACTTGACAGATAGGGTAGTACTATCTCCATTTTACTGCATGGTAGGCCAACCAATTTGCAAAGCTCAGAAAGGCAATCCAGTGATGCAAAAAGAATGAAGAGAGAGATCTCCCAAAGGAGGATATAATTTGTGTTGCTGGATAAACCTGGCTGAAAAAAAATTTGGTCTTTCAAGTAAAATGGTTCTACATGTTACATTAGTCATGCAGACTGCTGTTATGATCATCCAGCGGGAAAAGTTGAGAACTATGAAAACGCTTCAGACACAAAACCAGATTGTGTTTCATGTGAGATTTTTATCTCTATAGCCTTTACGTTTTACAACCAATGTTGTAAAATTTATGTTCATATTAATTTGACTTCAGAACACAGAAGAATGCAGGTTCACATGAACAGTGCCAATGGTATCTCCATGTAAATGCAGGAGCCAGATTGTGTTTCAACACAGAGTAGTTCTAACAATTTCAGTCATTATTGAATATAGAATTTCTAAAGCAATACTAATTTTGCAATCTTCTCTTAACTAGGTATTGAAAAAGAAAAAATTCCACACTTGTGAGGAATACGTTTGACTTTTTTAGGTTTTGAAGTTGTTCTTTATCTAAATTATGAACTGCTTCAAAATTAAAGTAATAATTAATACTTAAATATAATATAATAAATACCATGTCTAGCATAAATTGTAATAATAGACACAGCATTGATACCTAAAATTGATAACTAGAATCTCAAGAGATTTAAAATCAAGCTACAGAGTGAAATAAAATCTTTTCTCAGGTGAACTTTCATGCTTTTGGATTTATGCAGGCTGAGGGCATAATGCTATCAGAGCTGTAATGCTTCCTTGAGTGACTTGATCTACATATTCCTTAATTTTTAAGTATTTGGAATGAGTGGGCATATTTATTTTTTAAACAAGTAACTCAGATTTTCCTAGGCATTATAATACACTTGCAGTAGTTGTTTTTAAAATCAAAAAGTTTGGCTTTTTCCCTGAATTTAACACTGGAACATTTTAATTATTAACTGCAGTTAACAAAGTTTTTTGTCTAGGTGAATGTTTGCTTTTTGCTAGTGCTCACTACTTTGAAAGCTGCCTATTAAAACATTGTTTTCTTGGTGGTAGTTTCAAGCTCTGCTGCACTTTCCTGCAAAGCACTGGAAGTAGTTGAATTATTATTTTTAAATAAATGAAGAGGAGGACTATATTTGTCATCTTGGCTGACACAGATCTGGAAACCCCAGAAATTTCCAATGCATGTACTTGGATCAGCAGTGCTAAGGAGGCACAACCAAAACAGCATCTAGGAAGCAGAAGGCCTCCTGTGTCTGTGTCTGCACTACAGTTCTGTATCTAGTTACTTCATCACACTTCATATGTGTTGGAACTACTCCATGCATGCTGCTGTTCTTAGTCATACCTATAAAGGAATAGTCAATTCCTTACCTACTCCTCTACAGCCTACGAGCTGCACAGCCTTACACATTTTACACTGTGCAGCTGCAAAAACACACATGTGGTGACTTGATACTAATACTAGATGGCTACTCATATCTTCAGGCAGTTTATTTGTTATCCTGTTACTTCTTCTAATGAAAAGATAGGGGAACAGCTAAAACATGAGCTGATCCTAAGCACTCAAAGACCAGTGAAATACTGTTTCTTGCTAATGCTACATCCACTTGACTGGACACATTGCCTCACTGTCCCATGGGCTCTGTCTAGTCCATCTCTCTGCATCTGAATTGTTTTTACAGTTTGTCATTTCTGACCTTTTCAACTAATATACATCTGCGGTAGTCTGCTTCTCCTTTTTCCTCTCAACTTCAAAATCCTCATTATTTCCATTTACAGAAATGGACACAAACTCATTATGTTACTCAGTATGTCCATAAAATGTAGTCCACACATCATGTGGATTAATGAATCAACTCTCCACTCGGTCTCCCCAGTGCAAATCCCAGAGTCAAGGATGCCCTGATGCTCCCTGGTGAGAATTTGTATAAAGAAACACTGAACTCAGCAAGAACCTTCTAGGGCAGATCAGCTAAATAATCTCACAGCTTAATTTACTGGCTTGTTTATTCTCTGGTCTCTTTTTCCAGTGTGACCTATCTGATTTGAAAAGGTCAATATATAGCATAATAATGACAGTCTAGAGTGAGAATTACACTGTTTCATTATCTCACAAATACTCCTTACAGACATATATTTCCCCTTTGAAGAAAAGCTTTTTTCACTTGCTGAGGTAAGTCAGAAAATGTCAGCAGTGACATCAACACCTATTGGGCTTTCTCTTTGAATTCGGTATTTCACAGAAATGAAAAAACCTTCTCAAGACTGTATCTTCATTTTTGTTTAGGATATATGGCCATAAGGTTTACAGGATGTTTCTCTCTGTTTTTGTATTAGGTTGTTATAAAAGCAAAGCCTTCATAATGATGTGGTATATGCGTGGCAAGCATTGGCAAGAAAAAGGAGGATTTTCTGAAATATGAAATGGAGATGGTATTTAGCATTCTTCACAGAACATGAATTCTTCCTAATTTCAAGTCCCTCCTTCTATCCTATCAGTGCTTCATTTTAACTCAAAGCATATATAATTCTCTGTCTACAGAGTGAAAACAGCTTGACAAGTTATATTATTATCAAAAGAAAAAAGTGCTACAACACTTAGAATCAGCTGAAATAGATATGAAGCTATAACAATTTCATCTTATTCACTCACATAAAAGTTGAGTTAATGTCAGTGGTATGTATCAAGAACAAGAAATACATACTGCTGACTATGCTCGTCAATCACAGCCAACAATATCCTTGCTGGTAGACTTAGGAAAATACTTAATTGTGTAACATTTGCTTCTTGAAGTAGTATATTAAAAGATTTTTTAAATGGCACCTGTCGAAAAAATTCTTCCATCAGGGCCATGGTCCACCGGTAGTGCAGTTCCCAGGATTTTGCTGGATGGCTTATGTCTGCTGCATGTAGAATCAAAGACATGGCTTTGGCTTTGTCTACCCTGTCAATTCAAGGACATGCTCCAATTATCTCAGAACAAAAGCAACTATTTGATTCTTTTCTTGTACAAGAGCTCATTTAAAGACTAGAGATAATGAACATAATGGAAAATCACCTACCCCTCTGCCTGCTGTAGAGTATGTCGCATCGTTTTAATTTGTTGGAAATGACCCGACATATCTGTAGACAAGACCATCTCAATAACCAAGCTACGCAACTCCCTGAGAATAATTAAAAGCAAAATGACTGATTACAAACCATTTATTCTATGCATGGAACATTTCTTTAAGCAGTACTTGTTAATTTAAAACTTTTTTAACAACACTGTTGTTTTTATTACATTTTAAAAATCATTTAAATAAATAGTTAATAAGTTGACCATTGAATCATAAAGAGGTTCTGTGGAAGCAATGTACTTCAAAAAATGCTCTCTGTAATTTTTCATTTCACATTCAATTATTTCAGAGTCACACTATTTTTTAATTCTTCTTTTCTACTGTATAAACTAAAACTGTCGCCCACTTAAAGCCTTTCCTTATTTTTCAGAAGTGAAATACTTAAAAAAGTCAGTCTCTGGGCTCACCACCACACAGGGGAATATACTGTTGTCTTTTATTATGGCCCTCATATCAGGGCATAGCAGGAACAACACTAAATACAGGAAGAACACAGTGAAAACATTTAAAAGAGCAAGACATACAAAATGCTATTAACATTATGCTAACATACAAACATTATGTCAAACTATTCTTCAATTCAAAAATGCCTTAATGTCTGTTACAAGAGTTAAAGCAAGTTCAAACTTATAGTTTATCTGTATCTTGGTGTTTTGCACTGAGATATGGCTTGGACATACTAAATGAATATGAAAATAGTAAAATGTGAACCATGTGAGACAGTGTGCAAATTCCTACTATTAATTTTACTTGTCAAGTAGCAATAATTGTGCCTTGGATAAACCTCAGTGTCTACAGTACTGTCACAGCATACCAATTTGAAGAATTCTGTTTCCTAGATGTAGAGGGATTGTATGTAGGAGTCTACTTTATTTACATGCTTTTAAAATGACCTACTGGGTATTACATGTAAGAGTGCCACTTACATATGTAAATGGAGGAGAATTCACCACATTAAAACTTTGTTGATGTAGCATAACTCTTCATGAGCACAATGCTAATCTTAAGGGTCTCTAAGCATCAATTACAACAGTAAAATTTTAGAGTCTTAAGTACAAGAGTAAAATTCTGAGTCTTAAGTAACACTCATTGATCTTTAATAGTGTATTCAATCTTTGAGTTGATTAACAGTGCAGGTTTTTCAAAGGAACACATTTTAAAGAGATAGTTTGGTGAGTTCTTTAGGGTTGTTAGAGTAGTTTTTGTAATGAATTATCAACACTGCTTCTGAGTTAAATTAATTGCATACTTAAGCTAATACTCCTCACTGATTTTTGTGTATTTCTTCTTGACTTGCTTTGATGATAACTGGATAAAGACTCAACCCTCTCATTTCTGCTCAAATAATATGCAACCATAGCAACCTGAGTTTAGAAAATGTCTTACCTTATCTGACCTCATAATGAGAGACTAATTTATCTGTATCCCAACTGTTTCTCCTCCACACTGCTTTGAAACTGCACCTTTCAAACACAGCCAAACCCATAAATAAATTAAAAAAAAAAAGAAGAAAAAAAGCCTAACTGCATGAAAAGCAAGGGCTCAGCACTGTTAAATGCTATTTCTTTGTAAAACTTAATTGATGATAACTTCTATTCCTATGAAGATTTTCCTAGGAACTTTCCCTGTCTGAACTTTCTTCTAGTAGTAATTAGAAGCCCCACCGCACAAGGCGCGCAATCAACATGCTGCTCCTGGTAGATTCACTCTGTCATGGCAGATGACAAACTCACATTCATGCTTCTGACACCTGAAGGATAAAATAGTTTAGCACTGCCCTTCTCACACACTTTACAATATTTCAGGCCACTAAAACACTACATAATAGCAAAGGAGAGGCTCTCCGCCTACAGTCTGCAATTGTTTCCTGCCTGCACTCCCATTCTTATCAACAGAGAGACAGAAAATATAGAACTGGCAGGGAAATATTAAATACAGTTTTACCAGAGCCAAGAGAGCTCAGTCTACTAACACTGCACAAAAGATTACTCTTGGACTCAGACCATTCCCAAACTATCTCCATGGAGACTCTCAACTTCCATATCGAAAGAGAGAAAACACTGCCCACTCCCTTAAGCATCAGGCAGCTGAAGGCATCATGACAAACACTGTTAGTGCTGCTAATACTACCACAGCAAAATGACACACAGGCACTGCCACCTTTATGTCTATTATCAGAAGTATAACGGTTTTCATTTATAGCACATAGCAAATTTTTGGAGTTCACAATTGGAAAAATACTGGTTTTGTGTATACAGTATCCATATCTCTTAAGCAATTGGTCATCTCCTTTGTTGTCAACCTTTCTTAACTCTCCCATAGCCATACGACCTATGGATGTTTATAAACAAGTAGTAGATAAAATATGACGTGAAAAAATGACATGAATAATGCTGTGATAGACAAGAGACAAAGAGTGATACATTCATTTCTCCAGAAAGTAGTCAACCAATAAACTGAAACCCATGTCACCAGGATTTGTTTGTGACAATGACATTTAGTCAGTTGGACACAGTTGGATCACTGAACCTTAGGAACAGGTTAGGAAGTAGGAAACTGAAGACCTAAGGCTCATCTTGCAAGTTACAGCAATTCTGCTTTCCTCAAACAGAATAATGCCAGATGAAGTTGTGAAAGAGAAGCTGTGCATTATGCATTGCACATAATGTACATTTTTTTCCCCATCTCTTTATATAATCAGACAATATATCAATATATGCTTTGTAATTGGAATGGTTTGAGACCTTAATATCGCCTGTTCACTTGTAATTGGTGACTTGTAATTGGCAGCATTTCCCTGCTCAGACCCAAATCCTATGCTTTAAGCTTAAATGAAGATGATAGTTTATTAGTTCATTTATCTTCTTAAAGTTAACTTGTAGAAAATCAAGTGTAATACTATAAAGTCATTCCCAGTCATTTTGCTTCATCTTGCTGAAATAGAGAATTACAGTGTAAATAGACAGAGGTGTTAATATAAAATAAAATAAATCACTGTAAGTAAAAAAAACAGATCTGATGGTAGTCAAGAAATTCATCAGTGTGAGGAAGTACATTAAAAAGTTGAACAAATTATAATTTAAATTTACTACCAAGAACAGACTTTAAGAGTCTATCTAAGCAACAAACCGTGCAACTCTGTATCCTACCCTAATTGCTTGAACTTGTTAGACAGGTTTCATACAGACTAGACTATGCAGTCTTTACAGAGAAGAGAGTACTTCCAAAAAGTGAAAATAATCAATCATATTCCCTCCTTTATTCTGTTGCAGCACATCAGAGTGATATATTACAAACATCACACACCTGGAAAGCATAGGCTTCTCTTTCCACTGGGCAATACTTTCTATCATGCTATCACTCTTTTCTTCCCGATACAGCAAAAGGGAATGACTGGAATGAAGAATACCAGCTGGCATCCAACTACATATTGCTGTGGGTATTCCCAGGCTACACTCATTCAAGGGGGTCCCTAGTGACTATGGATCCAGGACTTTGGTCCAGTTCTGAACTGAAATTCAACTGCATCAGAAAGTCTGAGTCCGAGTATGCTTTCTACATACTCTCTGGCAGGACAATGTATGAAATGACACCAGCTGGGGGCACATATTCAAAGCAACTAGCTTAAAGAAGTGAAATTAATTACATCTCCTACAAGTTATGATTTTAAAAGATGAAAAACCCCAGCGCCTGATGGCTGCCCACTGGCACAATCACATTCTCCATTCTCAACAGCTGTTAATAAGCATCACAGAGTTCTATCAAGCCCAAAAGAGTTCCCAGCAGAGAAAGACCCTTGCTCATGTTAGAATCATAGAATGTCTTGGGTGGGAAAGGACTTCGAAGATCATATAGTTTCAACCCTCCTGCTGTGGACAGGGTTCCCAACTGCTAGATCAAGCACCAGATCAGGCTGCCCAGGGCCCCATGCAGCCTGGCCTTGAACACCTCTAGGAACGGGGCATCAACAACCTCCCTGGGCAGTCTGTTCCAGCACCTCACTGCTCTCTCTGTGAAAAACTTCCCTCAGCATCTAATCTAAATCTCCCTTCCTTCAGTTTTAAACCACTCTCCCTTGTCCTGTCACTACCTAACCCTGCAAAAAGCTGATTTCCCTTCTGTTTATAATTTCCCTTTAAATACTGAAAAGCTGCAATGAGGTCTCCCTGGAGCCTTCTCTTCTCCAGACTGAACAAGCCCAGCTCCCTCAGCCTGTCTTCACAGGAGAGGTGCTCCAGCCTTCTGATTATCCATCGTGCTGGTAATGAAGAACTGGGTTTATATGGGAATCATTGCTGGAGTTTATAATTTCCAGAGATCTTTCTCCAGAACTAAATTTACAATACAAACTTCATAATAACTAAATTCAAATGAGTATCATCTGAGAATAAATCCTTTATGAGAACGAAAAATTTTGTTTCTCCTCTCATTTTTTACTGAATAAAAAAAAAAAATGGAACGCATTAATATTAAGCATAGTGGAGCATCTATTGAGAAATAATGAACTGAAAACCAAAAGGATCAGCAGACTTGCATTCAATAAAATATTTATTTCAGAATGTTCTACTCATGTAGATAAGTAAAATCATGTAAATCTACCATGTAAACCAATCCTCTGCCTGTAAACATATCCCAAACCAAAATTTGTTCCGAAATTCATATATTTCTGTATAATTGTGCATTTCTGTGAAAACATAAATAAACAAAGTACAGCTCTATAACTTATGGTGGCATCCTTTACAATGGAAGACCTTCCTGGAAGCTAAACATCTCTATCTGGATTCAAAGTCCACCTATTTAAAGTTATTTTTTGAATATCTGAATGATAATAGCCACACATACAGAATCATATGTAAGACTCAAATTTAAAGAGTGTATGATATATGATCTAGAAGAGATCTGTGGTATACAAAGATAACATGCTGCTTTAATAACTGAGAAAATCATAGATCTAACACTTGTTGATTTCATTCTTGATATTTGTGGCATGGCAGTTATGTTCCTGATTCTTTCAATCAGTCAAATTTTCTTCAGGAAGTACATTAAAATTAAGAAGAAGAAAAAACCATGAGATTTCTGTAGGGCTTCTGAACCTTTACCTTATTATTTTTGGACTCTGCAGATAACTCATGTTTTAATGCTTAACAAGATGTGATTATGCAGTGCAGAAATCTGCACACAGAAATCTCAGAGGCAGTAGTGGTCACACTGGCAGCAGAGCATGACTCTGAACTGTGGTTTTAAAATCCATCACCAAACAAAGGTAATCTATCCCAAAAGGGGCAGTTCTGTGGTTTTCCTGAGAACTATCTCATCAGAGACATTGTCCACACAGTCCAACAACATGCCTCATAAAAGCACAACCTTAGTTGTGAAATTATTTGGCAATTTCCAAACAGTACTTCTTTACATGACAGCAGCTTTCCCAAAGCTCTAAATATCCATTACTCCTTCCAGAGCCAAAAGTTTCTTCCTGTAACTTGAACTCTTAAAATAGACTCTATAGAGAAAGCCTAGAGTTTTTCAGTATTTTGAAATACCAGAATTATGTTTGAGTATCTAAACGCTACTTACCTCCAGTCATCTTTGGTTAAATTTGCCAGGATGTTCATCTCTTCTTCCTGCATTAGTCTATAAGCAGCACTTACATGATGGTTTTCAAGAACAGACCGATCATTGTACAATATTGCAACATCTGACCTAGTGTTAAAAAAAAGGCACAATTTTCAATAACATCCCAATGATAGTGCTGGAAAAGGAAGAACATTGAGAACTACTGACTACGTATATTTATATATCTCCAACTATGTTTATTTTTTCTATCAACTACTGATAAAGCTTCCATATTAACTGCGTAAAAAATATCATCATTACCACTGTATATATTGCCCATGTGAAACTCATCTTTTTAAATATATAACATTTTGTTTAAAACTGCAACAATAATCTGTGAAGCAAACTTAGAGCTTCTTGACAGTATTGGATCACAGAGCAACACAAATGCTCTTTGAGGCCACTTAGAAGTACTCCTTGGCAACACAACCATTTAAAATGCAATTCATTCACAAGAGAGGGAATCTACAAATAGGATGGATATTAAAAAATTACCACCTCTATTCTGAGAGAGACGTGCTTTGGCTCATGTCACTCACAATCCAAAAGATCTGTAAATGTTAAAACGTTTTAAAACTTCAATTTCATAAGTTATAAATGGATCCCCTGTTTTTGCAGAAAAGCCTTCTCACTTTGAGAAGGACATGGAAGGAATACAAAGCTGAATCTTGATTGCATTGAAGTTCTTTCTAGAGCCTGACCCTTAAAGTTACCATACTCAACCACATCCTTTCCTTCCTAATAAGAGACTAACTTAAAATACCAAAATTACATGTGGATTTTTAGAAATTTGGATGCAATATGGATTTATCATACTTCAGAGTTCATTAATTCTTGGGGAACTTGTTTTCTCAAAACCCAACTTGACTTGGTAGGCAACCTTAGGTTTCCCCTCTCTGCTACACTTTTCTTCTGTTGTTCCTGAGTATCTCAGTTCAGTGAACTGATCAATATGTACTGCAGGGGAGGTGGAATGACTTATCAGCGCAGTTACTATGATCTTAATATGGTAAATTCAATTCCTTGTTCTGATGAACAATATCAAATGTTCAATTTAACCACCCACGTGTATAGTATGGCACTGGGGAAACTGAAAAAATAGGATTGGAAAGTTTACTTAAAAGGAACAAACAATACCCTACCTAAAGAATGAGTAAGTTCATGCTCATAACCTTTCTAAAATCATGGGAAAATTAATGATTTACCAATCACACAAAGTTATGAAGAACACTTTGGCTCACATGGCTAATCATGCACAGTTTTAATCAGTAATGAAATTGGATATGATTATGCCAGCCTTTTCCTCAGCATCTTGCGGGCAAAAGAAACTGGAATAACACCCTGATATCTCACATCAGGGCCAATTCCACTAAGAGTAAAGAATGAGCTTAGTTGGTCTTTACCACAAAACAAATACCTGTTTGTAAGTATGTCCAAGTAAGAGTCAAACAGTGTAATTCATTTTTTTTTACTTTTGCAATACTCCAGAGCAAAATATTAATGACAAAAATAGAAAAGTAGTGTAAACTTGGAACTACAAACTAGAGTTTATTTTTAGAAGGGCTGTGCTGAGAAGGAAAAGAATTATGCCTTTATTTCAGCTACAGATCTTGAATTTCTTCATTGTTTAAGGGCACAACCCAGGGTATGAGTATTCCTGGATTTAATTATACTTAACCCTTGGGCACTTTATCTGTATAGGTGAGTGTAAGGATGCTTCTGTTCCAAGTAGTAGTATTTCCTGCACTGCATTGTTTCCTTAGAATATGCCAGTGTTTTGCTGGGCTTTTTTTGAAGAGCAGGTAAAGCTGACTCTGCAGCTGTGGATAACAAAGAAAACGTATAGTCCAGTGTGAGAGAACAGTAAGATGCTTTGTACTAGGGTAAGTATCAGGTGCACCTCAACATCCAGTAAAGGACTGGTCAGTGTTTCTCCTTCAGTAAGCTGAATATATTTTAAGGCATATGTTCTAGACCAGAGGCTATGACATACTATGCTTGAAACAGAATGCAGTGAGCCTAACTTTCAGAATGGATTTCTTTCTCATAGCTACTGCAGATGTTATCATGACATGTTAGGGGAGGATCCTTGGTAGGGAATGCTAAAGCTGTGCTTGAAGGTTTTTCCCTGCTTACTCAATTCATAAAATCGGGAATGGTCTAGCTACTTTCTGGCAGCATCAGTAAGAGGTATAAAACAGCTTGGATGAATCAACAGCAAACTCCAGACTTGATACTTCAGGGACAACTTTGCTTACCTTGTCTGAATATGAAAATTGTTTGTGGTCCCCGTATGTTCATAATCATGGATGGCAGCTGCAAAAATCATTGCTAAAATTTCCAGTTCTGTGAGCCAGTGCTAGTAAATGAAAAACAGATCTTAGTTATGTTTTCTATAGCTGCCTAATTCAGATTAACTGCATTACTGAAGTGTTCTGCACTACCTTCAGCTAAAGTAAACTTCATCATTTTTTGATTCTAGCTGACTATACGGCCATCATGCCTAAGTATTATATAATAAAATTACTCCTTCTGCTTATTTGAATGTCTTTAAGACCGAGTTAAAGCCTTTATGGACACTAGCAAAGTAAATACTGTCAGCCATAATATATAAGCAGTTTTTAAGAAAATTAAGTGGTGGTTTTTTTGGGTGGGAGATGTCTAATGTGCTAACCACTATTTGACACTTGCTAAATTGTAGTAAATTCTTCTAAAAACTTTTTACAAAGCTAAGGCTGTACTTTTTTTTTAAGTGAAAAAATATGCAGTTTACAATACCTTTTTAGGAACAACTATAATAGTGAAATTAGGTCATGGGAGATTTTTCTTTTCTAAATTATATCATACTTTGTGCTACGATATTACTTTCAGAAATGTACAGATGTGGTGCATAAAATTAGTATACAGACACACAGAACAAAAGGCAACACAGATAGTCTGTATAAAATAATACAAGCACAAGAATTTTATGCACTTTTATACCTCTTGCTAATTCAAGATTGCTCTGTTGGTATAATCAGCTTTGTTATTTTATCATTCAAGTTCTACTTTCTTTAATGATAAATGCTTAAAGCTTCAGGAGAAAATTTACTCCCTCCAAAAATGGGGGCAGAAGCATCAAGTGATAGTTAAGCCCACAGACACAGGACCGATTAAGTCAAATGTCAGTCAGATATTTCCATACACATTTCAGATTTTTTCCTGAGTATAAGCAAGCTTCTGTGCTAAAAGATCTACGAATGATTTTCACCCAAATATATACATACATGCACAAGGGCTGCTCCAAAAGCAATGCCTCCTATTTTGTTATTTTGGCCTATGATGTCAGAGGTAGATGTTGGTAGTATGGCTGTAGAGGATGAACCTTCCCACCAATATTCCATTACATTTTGTTGCCATGAGACAAACGGCAGCAGAGGGGCAGTCTGACAACATGGTGCCTGACATGGGAGCATATGAAGCAAAGGTGTGTCATTGAATTCTTCCATGTGGAAAAAATGGCACCTATTGATCTATTCATCAATACTAGCTGAAAGTTTATGGAGACCAAGCAGTGGATGTGAGCACAGTGAGGTGGTGGGTGGTGCATATCAGCAGTGGCAACAGTGATGTGAAAGACAAGCTACATTCCAGACAGGCATACACAGCTGTCACACCATGAAATGAAGAGCACTGCTATCAGCTCACCAGCAGATCGACCAGTGGTGGTGACTATGTTGAAAAAAAGTATTTTGTAGCTGAGAATTTGCTCCATCAAATAGCCATATTTTGCTCTTTGTATCTGTTATATTCTCCGTGGAAATTAATAGAAGGCATTACTTTTGGAGCGAACGCCATGCACTACATGAGATGTATACAGTGCCAGAAGTGGTATCAATTTTTCAATAAAGAAAGGAAACAGTCAAAATTCATAAGCTGTGTGAGAACAATAAAATAGGTCATTCAGAAACCAACTAAGGCAGCCAAGGAACAACAAGTACTAGCTGTATAGATTTTAAAAGGTCACAACGGAGGAATGAGAATGTACTGTAAGCAGTTCTAAAAATGGAAACGTTGACCTTCATAGTATTGTCTGTCGTTAGAAACTAGGCCATGACTCGTCCTGACTTTCACAATGTTTTCAACATACCAAATAGAATAGAAACCCAGAAATTATTAGCAACTAAAGCCAGATACAAACTTTTTCTTTCAGATGCTTTTTTAAGCCTCAACTTTTTTAGCAACCAAAATAGTTGCTAGATAATTCATGTACAAGTTGAGAGAGTTTCTTACAAACAATATCTGTAGACTATACAGAATTTTCATACTGTGCTACACGAAAGTATGTATTCTAGACACTGTAGCAATATAGTCAACATTCAAATTAGTGTCAAAATCAGAGAAATTGAGAACTATTTAGCTAAGGGATTTCTAAGGAAGCAGAAGGAAGCTTTCTCTCTAAAAGTCAAGTGAATTTATTTCGATAGGAGTGTGTAAAGCAGGTTCTGGTATCCAGAGGTCTGGCAGACAGTAAAGAGCTGGAAACTACTTCCCTGCTAGCTGATATTGTGCCATGAGAGTGTAACTACCGTTGGAAAAAAAAAAAAACAATTTGAGAGAGCTCTCTACTGAGAGATACTTTGCAGTACTATAAATTGCTTGTAAATCGATGCACCTCAACTTTTCATGAACTCTGGTTCTAACTATTTTTTTAAACAAGGCTGGATTAAAAAATGAGTAAAGCTGTGAGTCTCACAATACACTGGTTGATAGCAAAGACATTTTTTCTTTTCATTTGAGCATTACAGGTACGTGGGAGGAGAAAAGAGATGGTGGGAAGATGATCGATGACTCAAAAGTTCTTTACAAGATGTATTCCCTGGGACTTGGATTCTTAAATCTTTGTAGAGTTGAAGATCACACAAATGCTAGCTTGAGATATATATTTCAGTTGTATCATCTGGGATTTAATCTCTTGGAGAAGTTAATAGATTGTCTGCCATCTGTGATATCTAACTTCCTAACACATCTGAAGTGATCTGAAGTGGCTGAAACTCGTTTCTTAAGATAGATAGGCAATATATTCCATAAAATATGATGATCATTCTATTTCTTTAAACAAGACACTGAAAATATATTATTATTCACCATAATCTTTCTAAAAGCTTTCAAACCAAAAGCTATGAACAAACTTTTGCCAAATGCTGAAATCTGACTGTATTACAAGTGCCAAACAGATACACATATGACCTTCACAATAGGAATTACAAAAAAGATTTACAAAAGTCAACTTCTTCTAACATTTGCTTCAGTGTGTCTTTCAGAAGTGAATAAGCAAGAGAGCCATTCTTTGCTGTCAGAATCAGCTCCTTAAGATACAATAAAAGCACAAGAATTTCAAACCACATGTCAGTCTGCAAAACTCCAAGGAATTTTATATACAGTTGTATCAAACTGACTCCTGTCCAAGTAATTGATAGACAATACAGCAGAATTAAAATTAGTATTACAAGGGACATACTCCTAAAGCAATTAGATCAAGAAGCCAACTTCTTGGTTTAGGAAGGCTATAATTAATCAGGCAACAGCAAAGAATGAAAGAAAAAAAAAGTTAAGCAGAACATTTGTGCATGATAGTGATGAATTCTCAGACTGCAAATGACATTTGGACAGAAATACACTGCAAGCTGTGGAATCACTAGGCCTCCTTTCAAACACTGATTTCTATAAATGTTTCTCCTGCCTGGCAAACTGCATCTGTTTGAAGACACTCTTGACTAAGTGGTGTCCTAGTTAGATAACTTTCCAAGAACTTTCCTGTATCATAATTCAGCAATTCAAAAGCGAATATTTAAAAAGTGGCCTAACTTTACAGGAATATTTTGCACAGATACGGCAAGATTAATGAGCTTTTACAGCAAAGTAACAGCACTGAAGTTTATGCTTCTCTGAAAATAGTTGTCCAAATCACATCAAAGTGCAGTTACAAAGTTAAATTGCCTACACTGTACCACTTGAGTTGTTGAAGCCTTTCTCAATCTCATGTGTATCTGGTGGAATAGCAGATACTCAAATACAAATCAGATTCTTTCATTCGGTGTTCAGAGCCTCTGAAATGTGTTGCAAAGTTGCTTAATCAATGGCTAATCATTCCAAATTAACTAGTATAACTCACAAAGTTCAAACTTTGTTCTGGCATCATGAAGGAAATCTGGAATGCTATTGTCTTTTTTGAAGGGAGAAAGAGCACAGCTGCAATAAGCCAAAAGGATGTTTATAATTTTATGTTTGTAATCTGTAATACAACAAAGGGATTTTTCTCCCTGTCGAACTGCTTATCCTGCACCAGAGACATGCCTCACACGACTTAATGCTTGCTCTGAGCCATGATGCATTCAAGCTTTTTCTTTTATTAAAATGTTTTTTTAATAAGTGAACATCCAATACAACAGCTTTGGGTTGGAGTTAGAGAGTTTCCTAACCCATTCTTCAGGCTTCTATGGAAGTCCTTTCTTGAGAAAATATCTCAGTGTAAGAGGGAATATTGGCTGGTGAAGATTCCAGACATCACTCCACAAGCAGTATTTGCCTTAAAATGTGGCTTGAAAATCTCAATGTTTAGAAGTAAAAAGCTCCCTTCAAACTACAGAATTAAATATTGCAATGCCTAGGACTTGTTCTCTCCTGAAGCCAAAGTTTTCAGGTAGAAAAGGCTTAGCATAGGTAAATAACTGTCATTTACTGTCTATATGTTGAAGTACAAACATTTACAGTTAGCCTGAAAATTTTCCTTTCCCAAAGTCTCATGGATTCGTTTCAAGGCTCTACAAACAGAAATCAGACGCTATCACTTTCCACACATCTGGCATTTTGTAAATAAAAAAAAAAAAAAAAAAGGTGTATTCATACTGAAGACAAATCATCAAAAGTCCATTGATAGAAATGTCCATTTACTTCCAGTCAGTATTCACTTTTGCCTCGCAATCTGATAGTGAGGAGAACTCTCACAGCTGGTATTAAATCAAACATGAGTAAACATGAGTAAAACTGCTTGCACAGACTGACTTCAGATCCCAAAGTAAATACAAAAGAATACTGGGATATTGCAAAAGCACAAGGCAAAGGCAATTTCCTGCCTAATAAAGGCATATGTGGCACACAATGGCAGTCCTAAAGATGGTTATATACCAAAAGAAAAAGCAGTTCAGAGTGTTCAAGTAAAACTGAACTGAATCAGTAT
Source organism: Chrysolophus pictus (assembly GCA_037305975.1). Lineage (NCBI taxonomy): Eukaryota > Metazoa > Chordata > Aves > Galliformes > Phasianidae > Chrysolophus > Chrysolophus pictus. Next base: position 23,567,214 of record CM074582.1, read on the forward strand.
TTCTTTCAATGGCCAAGATCTCAGCAGATACTAAAGCTTCCTTGTCTGATCACACCTCCCAGGCTCCAATGTGGAAGTGAAAAATTCTCACCTGCCCACTACTGCAAATATCTCTTTTAATATGATACACAATGTGCAAGCTCAGCCAATGAAAAGCAAAAAGGATTTAACAAGGATTTTTTTTTCCCTTTTTCTCCTCCACATCAAGCTGGAAGAATTGTTAAAAAGAAGTCTGGAATCTCTCTGAATAATTTTCAAGGGAGCTTTTTGCTGAAGCCATGCATACATATCTATCCAAAACATCAGAGAATCTGCAAAAAGAAGTAAATTGAACTTTGTAGTATTTCTTACCATGATACCAGTATGAATCATTATGTAATGCACAGTTTGAGTAACATCAGCTGCGTGGATCAAGTTGTGATACGGATTTTTGTATTTGCTGTAACCAACCTCAAGAGTTTCGGCAAATGTAATGAGATTGGGAACAGGGATCTGGGGAGGAAGCAAAAATTAAAATAAACGTTTTTTTCCTGCAACAACGTCAAAGTTAATCATGCAATAAATAAACCACAAATAAGTACATCACAGAATTTTTCTTACGAACAGAAGAACTTAAAATGTAAAGGTCTAAAACCTAACATGCTTCTGGAAGTCTTCACCCAATTTTTGTAAACATTACAGCCTGCAACATACACCATGCGCAGCATGCAGTCAGTGTACGAGAGGCTGCAGAACTATTGACTAAATAGATGTGAAGAGGTTTCTTCCTGTATGCAGACTGTTCCTATAAGAAAGATACAACTAATAGGAGTCTAAAAATAGGAAAAATTATTTTTCTTCATCAGCTTTACATTGAGACAGTATTTTCTTGAACCTGACAGTCTCCATTCCCTGTCTCCTACTTCCTCTAAGCAATGTATAAAATACAGGTACTATTTAGACCCACTTTTTCCCCATGTAATGAAATGATATTTTCCTTAAAATTTCTTTTTCTTTATATAAAAGTCCTGCAAGATAAACAGTGAGATTGAGAGTGGGCTTAATGCCACCAAGCCAATAACCTTGTGTATTTTTTTCAATCTGTGCTGTTAATGGTTGTCCTGGTATGGCTCTGACTTTAATCATCCAGAGCCCTCCCAGGAAAAGCTGAGTTCAAGTTATTGTATAAGTCAAATTACTCAAATCAACTTCAAAAGGAGCCAGACTTCTCCAATGGAGCCTGAAGTTTGGCAGTGAAGAGTTTTTGAACTGTACTGAAACTTCAGTAATTTTATAATAATAAATTCGGTACTTCAGTTTTTTATCTCAGCTTTTCAAAGTTGGTTAGAAATACTCCATACTACCCTACAAACACCTATAAGCAGCCTTTTCTATACATTACTAAAGTTGCTCACAAGTGGGAGGTTCAGATAAACCCTTCCGGTTTTTGCCAACACACAATGAACTGGATTATGAAAACAGTACTCAGGACTAACTACAGCTTCTGCCTTATTAGGAATCTTTTTTCCATCTGCCTATTTAATCCATTTAATGCTTACAGCATTTAACTGCTCAAGAGCAATGTCCCATCCCAAATTGCCTTGACATGGGTCTACATAGCATTCAGTTCTTCATCTGCAGAAATATCTGCAGGCTCTGGGTAAAGTTTCACACAGCGGAACTACTGACATATTATTATGTTCAACTTGCTATATTCTATGAAGTTCTGCACTGCTCTGTACAAAAAAAATAATCTCAAACCCATCCTGGCTTTCTTATATTTTAAATTTGACATACTTATTTTTGCATGCATATTTTTTCTGTGGATAGTTTCTGACCTTGAAACGGTTCAAAAGGTCATATCGGGTGAACAGCTCATACATCATAAATTTCAGACTGTGTTCTCCACTTGCTTCATTTAGGGCAAATACGTCAAAAGACCATTTATCAACATCCTGTACATGTGGGGAAAAGAAAAAGAACATCATAAAGTTTCAGTTTGTTTAAGTAGCATTCCAGTTAGTGACTGGAAAAGATATTTTGGGATTTTTAGGGAAGAGGAAAGGGGAAGAAATCAACGTGTTGGGCTTTTTGGTTTTGTTTTTTTTTTTTTTTTTTGGTCCAATTCTTTCAAACTCTCCTTGTAGATAACATCTTAATGACTATTTCAATATCAATGACAAAGATTATTGTGCCAGTTATTAATAAAATACTTGTAACATGTCCTATGCAACTTTGTATGCTTCAAATCAAAGTCCTTAATCCTTCAAATTTAACATTTGGTGTAAAATTTTTCTGTAAAACTCAATTAAGCCAATGTGAATAGCCATCCTTTAAATAGGCTTCTATGCAATGTTGTTAACCATACAGCCATACAGCGATTTGTAAATAATACAATAATGCCAGGCTCTTAGGAGAAAAGGTGAAGTTCTACATACTTTCTCAGGATATATTATTCTTTTTTGCATATGTAGCCATAGTAATTTTACTATTATAAGAAACTGACTTTTAGGTAAACTATAGTGTTGCCTTAAATTCACAGAAATACTGCACTTGTTCCATAAGCCGCAATATCTTTCATTATCTCTCTCCCAGTATGACTTTTTTTTCTTTCCTAAAAAGAAAACAAATGCTGCTGCTTGAGATACTGATTACCATACTGGTGGGAGCTGATACAATCATAACTGTCACATTTTCATTAAAATTTCTATACCAGTTTTATACTCTTGCTCTAGTAACACCTAAATGAAATCACAACAAAACAGTAAAACAAAAACCAGAATCATATGCTATTTTTGAATTTTGAACTGTTAAAATTGCTCTGTTCTGTGTGTTCAGTTCTGCAGTACTAAATGTGTCTGGGGTATATTCAGTAGAAAAATTTATTTTACCCTAAAATTCACTAGAAATAAGTACTAATACATTCAAATTTCACAACAATTAAAGTTATTTCACCTTAAATGTTACAATCACTTCTGCTGGGTAAGCCAAACCAACCATGCTAGAAGTTCTCCGGTACATCCTAAAAGAACAAATAAAATATTCAGTAAGAGTATTTCATTAAAAAGTATTGTAACAATCTCTTGTTTTGTTTAGTCTTCTTTCATGATCCGTGAAAATAATACTAGGCTACTTGAGGGTCTGGTCTCAAAGCTGACATAAGCATTTTTATTAACTTATGAGAAAAGCCCCTTTGATGGTGGATTACTGTTGTATGTTTCTGTAATATTTGGCACACACCTTCATGTAGAAGATTCCAAGCCTTAAAATCTATTCTTAGAATTTTCCAAAGTCTGGAGATTTCATTACAAATGTAGAGGTTTTATCTGGGTTTCTATAAAGAAACATACAAAGATTACAGAATTTGAACCCTAAAACCTGTCTCAAAGACTTGATTCAGGCTCATCCCACCATTTACAATAGACTCTGTGGTTAAATGTAATACTTGCCACAATAAGAAAACAGAGCTCTCACCTTTCTACAAAAATCCCAGCCTGTACAGCATGCACAATGCTTCGAAATTTGGGCTTTTCTTCAGGTCTCCTCTTCACTATTCCCATTTCCCTCGTGAATGTAGAAGCCAACCAGTCTCGCACTTCCAGCGGGACCGAATCCGACTGGATGTCCGAAAGTTCATCCTCAGTGTCCAGAAGCCTCCTACAAAAAATAAATAAAAGTTAACTGAGAATATTGTGGACAGAAGCAAAAGGAGTATGGACATACAAACAGCTATCAAAATTTCATTTAATAGAAGCAAATGTTGTCTGTAGAATTAACTCAGTGCATTATCAAAGGTCCTCGCTGATAGACATGCCAAGGCCTTGAGGAAGGCAGCACAACAAGCGGCTTCCCTTCTTCCCCTGTTCACATCCTACAGTGTATAAGATGTTTAAAAAAATATTCAAGGAAAGGTAAGTAAAAAGTTTTCCACATACATGTCACAGCTTTGGTGGACTGAAACGTAACAATGAGTTATAAAATCCTGAGAAGATGTTTAAAAGAGTGACTGACATGAACACCTAGAAAAAGAGGTATAACAACACCAATGATCAATGTAAATCATCCTCCAAAATGATACAAAAATTTACACGCAAAACAAATTATATTATGTAACAACCCTCTAGTGAATGGGTTTTGATGAACATCCAGTATATGCGTTCACTGCATTATTCCATTGCTATAAAAGCATTAATGAGAATGAAATTCTCCTGTTTTGAGATCAGCAATCCTATTGAAGGGTTGGTAACAAAATCATAACAATATTATTAAAAAACTGGACTACAAGTCACTGGTCAAGATCTTAAATCATTTAAACGGTTAGAAAAGCTATGTATACCTAATGCAGGATAGAAAAAGTCTTTAAAAGGAACTTCACTTAAACAGAACCAGAGATCGATTTAGTTAGAAAAAACTACAATATTCTCCTAAAACAGAGTCAACATTCAGCAGTCAAATTCTACAATTCTACAGATCTACCAGAAGTAGGATCACTTTTTTCTTGCTATTATTCACCCACATCACTCAGTCTTCTGGGGTTTTTCTAGAAATAAATCACCTATTTATTCTCGTAATAAGTTTTCCTTCATCAGTTGTTCAAGAAACTCCAGAGACAGGATGATTTGAACATAAGCAAAGCATGTCAACCTTTAAAAACATTTTATTAAAACTAGTACCAATTGAATTCCAGACATGATCTGATTACATATATTTATTTCTCTAGAGATGTCTTTCTGAAACTGCTCAGGTCTCCATGAATTGGACACAAAGCAATGGTGGACCAAGTATTTTTGATTGTGAATTCCTTATATATAACTCCTGATTATTCCTCCTATTTGTGCACTCCTTCCTCATATATTCATATCTCTTCATCACCGTTTGAAATCCTTGCCTAATCTAGGTCTTCTATGGCATATAGAGGAACTGAACAAAAAACACAGACGACGAGAAAAATCCTGAATACAATACACTTCAAAGGAACCTGCACAGAAATCTAATATTACCTGAGGGATTAGAGGGTGGTGTTTAGTAGGAAAAACAATGCAAGACATGTTACATAAATTATTTGAGAACACTGGAGTATCACATATTTGTGCTCATCTGCCCTATTCTCAATGTCAACAGCTCATCTGGTTGGCAGGACATTTTGTGGGACTTCTCAACCAGGATTAAAAAAAAAAAAAAGAAATCCATAAAGTTCTCCCCACAACAACACTGCTTACTGAAAGACCAATGATTCCTATTTTTTAGGGATACAAAATTGTCAGATTACAAACACAAAACACAAGAGGAGCAGAATAGACAAGGATGATGCAGTTTTTCTGGCAGTGGGGAACTGGTCAGAAGTGAGCAATTTAATCTGGAGGAGAAGGATTTGTGCAGAAGAAAGGACTCAGGCAAATCATCTTGCAAACCTGAACCAGGGCTGAGATTGCCAAGAAGTCAAAAGCTATAGACTGATTTTATTTCCCAAATTAAAAACTGTTATAGTCCACTGAAATCTCTACTAGAATAAAACCATTCATAAATATCCTGTATACTTCATAAACATGAAGTATACATTAAATATCCTGGACAGATCTTTACTTCTAAAAGTTTTTTTTTTTTTTCTCAGGATTGGCATTTGATGTAGTATAAACAGGAATACGCCTTATAATTTCTAAAACATTTTTCTAAATATTCAAAAGACAAGAAATTCTAGCAATAAAGAGACCATTGGCAGAGTCTGCTGCAGGAATAATCCACATCTTCTGTGTAGCACAAAGAACACTACGCTAGATGCTGTAGTCTGGTGTAGATGTGAATTTGGGACCACATCCCAAACCAGTGGAGTATGAATTAAGGCTAGCAAGACACACTTCAGTTTCTCTAATACTTTTTAACATTCGTTTGTAAAGCAGGAGGATTATTCAATCTGTATATGATAATGAAAGGAGTTACTTTATGAAGACTGAACAGAGAAATCAGAATTTGAAGAAAGTGTTTATTTAATCAAGCTCTTTTGTTTGGTTTCTTGAACACTCCAGGTTTTTTCATGACACCAATCCTTTGTAATGAGAGGTGACTGAACTATGTTTTATGAGAGTGACAGGCTAAGTGTCTCTGGTTCCCACTCATGTAAGGAAGAAAGGCAATTGTAACACAGAATGATGTTGTAAACACAGTCCTTTGTACCAGCTCCTACAGATCCTTGGATTAGAACTCATTCAACATATTACTTTAATCACTTCACAATGATAATTACTTTCTTTCAGAAGCTTGAATGAAACAGCATTTAAGGAGAGGAAGCATGGAGTGGTAATTGTCTATTTTCTGCGAGTCTGTACATCTTCCTGACCTTCTGAATAGGGAAAAATTATTCATGGCATGTGCATTACTAGAAATGGCCTATGAACAAATTCACCAATGACTGTCATTATTCAGTAATTAGAGGGGCAGGACTCACATACGGGTCTACACACAGTAGAAAAAAAGGATGGTTAAATAGATCTATAATTTGATGGTAATTTTGTTCAGGAAATAAATTAGGATATATATTGCACTATATAAACTACACTTAACTATCACAAATTGTTAGAATCCAGTATTGAACTGATTTCTTAGTTTGTAACAACTAAGACTTAGTTTGTCTACATGTATTCATCCACTTTGACTAAAAAAGAAACTATGTTCCATTACATTTCCACAGGTGTGGATAGCATACATACTCCATCTTGCAGGTTCTGTAAAATATATATTCAATCGTTCATCTTTTTATACTTTATTTATTGATTATGAAAACACTTTGAGTGTTGATTGATGTGTATATAATGTGTTTCACAAATATCTGCCTTGTGACATAAGGACTTCATATTGTTTTATCAGTACTTTTACTGACTTGCAAAATGCACACACAAATTTTACTAAAAATAAAACAAAGAACTTTCAGCAAAAGCATCAGAAATCAGAGATATTAACAAGAAGTACTAACAAGAAGTATTTCACCACTTACTCTATATAAGTAGCAAAAATTAGCTTTTAGCTTTTACATACAGCTAGGATGAGGTTTTGATTTTGATGCTTTTTTTTTTTTTTTTTTTTTTTTTGACACAGATATTGGTTTTGTATTGAAGCATTTTGAATCTTAGATGCTGGCCAAGATTCTAAGCATGTAAATCATTGAAGTGAACATAGCAAGAAGATGATCAAGCCCATTTTCCTACACATCTGTGTCTCTTACTGTCACTTCTGTTGCTCAAAACTTAACAGAAACAAAGGCTGGCTCTTTCAGAAGGCCTATGATCATATCACTATCACTTCTGTGCAACCGCTGAGCATTCTCATCATTGCTTCGAACAAGTTTTACAATTCAACATTTTCTATAACTACTGGAAAAAAAAGTTATGGTCAGAAGTGGATGTTGAGAATATTTTTATTCCTGAGCACTTATATTACTGGCCTTTTAATGTGTATTTGCTTAGAACTGACAGCTTACAAGAGCTTCAGTAAAATCAGTGACTCAATAGGCAGTTACTGGTGTTTGGGTTTTGTATATTGAAAGTTATTCTTCAGATAAAAGGAAAAAATATATTTATAAATTCTCATTCTGCAATTATATTATTATTAGAATTCTTGCTCTAAACTTCTGCTTCATGAATCACAGGTGAATGTAAATTATTTTTAGAGGAAATTATTTGGGATGCCTTTACGTTAAAAAAGAGAAGAAAAAGATTAAATAGTACCAGAAGATGAGGTCAAGACAGAGATAAACATTGTTAAACCATTGATCTTCTTGCCAAATAGTGCAGAGCTTTTTGTAAGCTTTCGCAATATAAAACTTCGCATATGTTCAAAAATGCCTTTGGATAAATTGATGAAGAAAATAATAAGTGATCTCAGCTGCTAAATAGAAGGATAGAACCTCCAGTTTAGGAACTATTTGGAATGGAGTGGTTGCAAGATCCATAGTCTCATTCCCCAAACCAACCTGACTGAAGTGCTGAGATGGTTGGTATTTACTTTCTGTGTTAGAGTTACACAGCTGTTCTCATAAGTCAGCCTGAAAGCAAAACTGTAGTAAGGCAAATACCACTGAACTGCAAACCATGAACTCCAGTTCAAATTAAACTTCAGTTTAATAAAACACATATTAATTTACCAAGGCACATAATTTAGCTTTTTCTCCCCTAAACTTAAAAATGCTAATAAATGAATACAGCAGACCAACAAAACACTTTACCTGTGGTATACTTGGATTTGGCTCAAACACTTCCTAAATAAGACCATCACCCTGACAACAAATTGGAGGCTGAAGATGTGGTTGAGTGGAGGGAGTCCTGCAGAGACAGGACAGCCTTGCTCTGTCGCAGACTCCCATTTGGAGCAGTTTAGACTGCAAACTTGTCCATTGCAAACTTGTTGCGAACTTACTGACAAACTTGTGATGGCAAACCCCGTGTGAAAGGAAGCCTAAGAGAAGTTCGGGAGGGCTTTGAGACTTCAATACTTCGAAGCTTCTAGACAAGCACTCTCACAGACGGAGGACCTCCCTGTTGGCTGCACAAATACTGGAACCCAGACTGGTCATGTCTTTGTCTGTCTGTCTCTGACTCTGCCTCTCCACACTCCACTCCCCATGTCTCTCCTTTCTTTTTCCCTTGTAAAGTTGGTAAGTAATACAAGGTTTATTTGAATTTCTTATAAAATCACATAGTTTAGCTGTGCAGCTTAGGCAGATATAGTTGTAAGAGTGCCAATACTTTTAAGATAATTGTAGTACAGAGATTCTCATTAAAACTGATGACTGTGTTTGGACCTTGAGTATCGTTTTACCTTAACCTAACAAGGGGGATTTGCAAATCTGGTCACCACACACTCTTCACAGGTGGCTTGTGATAATGAAGAAAAATGCTCTTACACAATGTGTGCCACAGAAAGTACTTTTTCTTCAACATAAAGTCAGAATTTCAGGGTTACATACACTTATTTTGCCCATATATCATTAGCCTATTAAGTAGATGCAATATGTGGAAGAGATATGTGTGGGAAGAAGAGGGGGAGGCTTAGGTTATTTAATTCTATTCATTCCGTGAGTGGAGCTCCCATTGACAGTTGTGGGAATATGTAAGATATGGCCCATGGCATTTCAGCTTAGCAGTCAATTAATATTGCAGCCATAGAAACTAATAACCTGATTTTCTTGTCATAGTACTGTGTTTTGCTATCAAAAGGAATTCTTCAAAAATTAATCAGTGATCAGTTCAAGCTCTTTTTTCATTTAATCAGAATTTTAAATATAGTAATGGACGAGTCAGAAGTATATTTACTTTCCCTTAGGAATATATCAAATGTACCATGGAGGAGAAGATGGAAAAGCAAATGAAAAAAAAGAAAAATTAGATAATACCCGAGGAGGAAAAAAAACCCACACCAGTGCCAATCAGTCATTCTACTTAACCGAGATGGTGAAAGATTTCAAAGAACACAGATGAGCATTGTGTGATTCAGGGAAAGGATGAGAGAAGGAGGTATTAGCTCTTTACTGCTTAGCTAATTAATCAAGCTAATGATCTAGCCAGTAAATTGACCAAACTCCTCTTCTAGGTCTAGAAACAGAAGGTAAAGAATTTATAGCCCAAATAGACAATTCACATTTTTCCCAATTATTTGTGTCTCACTATCTTAATGAATGAGCGTGAATCAATATCTTCAATCAGTATTTACATCCTCATAGGACGGTACAATTTCCACTTACTTTCAGTAAAAGATTAACTTGGGTACCACTGAAGATTAAGCAAACAGCAAAAATGACTGTGGTCCATTATAGGTATATAAAAGTCTTTTTAAATAAGTAATGAATTAATCAACATGTTGCACACTTAAAATATTTAGCATATTCTTCAAAACAACTTGTCCTCAGATTTAGAAATTCAAGTTAATTAACTATTAATTAATTACAACGAATGCCAAAGACTCTGGATGAGATACAGTTATTATGAAAGCAGATAACTAATGGGTGAAGGGCCTTCATCATTGGAAATATTCAATTTTTGATAGGTACTGCCTTTCAACTATCTTTTCCATACAGAAATGCAGACCCAGACACCAAATAGTCTTAAAATTCAGGTCATGATATCCATTATTTAAAAAAATAGAATTTTTCAGGAGTATATCTGTTACTTTATATATTTTCCTGGTTTTGATCAATCGCTTTAATTCCAGAAGCTCTGCAGAACAGGGCCTATTGCAGGGCATGACTCTCAAATAAACTGACATCGATCACTCTGAGATATAAACATTCAATAACTTTCTGAAAATGCAGTCAGGCCATTTATTTAATGGCTGAACTGATCTGCAGAATTTTAGTCAAAGTTAACAGATTGTCAGTAACTTTAGATCTTATACATACATGTAATTTTGATGCTGTTTTAAGTTTCCCTTTCAGAAAAGCCTTTGGTTAGTACAAAAGCCTTTGGAGGTTTATTTTAAATTTTACACAGCTGGAATACACTGAATTACTCTCAGCACAATAAGCTTTTTTTCTCAGTGATTTCTAAATATCACTTATAAAATCACTTAATAGATGAACTGAATAATTTTCTTCATATGGCATATTTATTAATGACAAAGCAATGTATATTTAATGATGGACTGGATACGGAGCAATACACACTCATAGCAAGCTTGTTGGATCTTGAATACTGAAGACTGTGATTTAACTTCACGCTTAAATAATTGTCCCTTTCAATTTCCCCTCCACTAAGTAATCTCAGACAGGAGTCATAAAGCCCAGTTTTTTTCATCTGGCAAATAATTACCAAATAGGGCATCCCATTCCACTTGTTTTATCCTTGTAACAGTAGGCTGATTACGATTCACAAAGTCAAATGGATTTGGTACGCTACCTGTGAGCGGGACTGGAAGGCAAACAGCCCCGTAATGTCAAGCAACCAGCTCCTGCTGTGAGATGCTAAGCAGCAGCTGCTCTATGCTGATTTAGTGGTAGCTTAGAGCCTTTTAACGCTAATGTGAAATGTAACTTGTGAAAATGAAATAATAAAGGAATGGATAAGATGGAGCCTTCTCTGAGTTTCATTCTTGTTTAAAATACAGAGAAGCTGCTAAATTCATATCAATGGTCACAACAAAGTGAAAAAAGACACAAAGGTTTCAAATAAGTGTCCAAGTCATTTATTTTGGGAAATATTAATTACTAGTCTCAGGCAGAGCAGCTGCCATGGGCTCAGTCTGTTGCAGTACTGAGAACAGGCAACAGCCTCTTCCTGCTTGCAAACGTAACCAAAGCTGTGTGCTGAATTGGCTACACTGACTGTTCCTCACCTTAGAATCTCCAGGAAGCGGGGGAGAATGTCACTGAGTTACTGGGCTGCTGCATTCATAAGCTCCATTCATGGTCTTACCACGCAGAGCTCTGTGAGCACCAGCAACTAGCCAAAATTGGGCTCCTCTCCTCTCCTTTAGATTCCACATGACAGATGCACAAGTGTGTGTTCCCATCATAAATACTTCTGTGGTGTGTTCTCAGGGGACACGTAGATGTTTGGTGATGTTGTTAACTCTAACTCTTGCAAGTGACACAGTCACTGTTTAGAGCTTTTCCCTGCTTTAAGGATGGCAGCAGCAGAAATACTTGGTGCATTACTGGAGCAGTGCACTGGAAATTCAGTATGGTCCTAGGTGTGTAGTGCAACTGCAGACATAAAGACTGGATTTAATGACCTCCTGTTTCACTAAGTTTATACATATCCGAATGCAAACATTTTTAAATAAGGGGTTTTTCCTCAAAAAGACTGCTGTGTTTACTTTACGGTATCATTGAAATACCTCCAGCACTTCCAGATCTCTCATGCAAACAGATGACATGTATTATTACAACACCACTTACCCTTAATGAGATTTCCTTTCTGCCTCAAGAATGTGGCAATGACTTGTATTTGTTATTTTTTCTTGATGAATCAAACAAAGATGCTCAAAGCAATTGCTAGCTATATAAAAGACATCTCATTCATATATTACTGAAATGTGAACTCATCTAAGTCAGAAGTTTTCAAAAGGTTGAAGTCTTTTAGAAGGGTATTATACAGTATAAAACCAGCTCAGATCTATGTATGAAATTGAAAAAACACAGATAAATATCTTCCTGAAATCAAGTCTATTTTCTAAAATATTAAAGCAGATAATGTGTAAAAATAAAACTTTAAAAAAACTTTTTTAGGAATAAAAAATTCTGACTTTTCCATAGTAACTTTAAATTTTCAGGGTTTTTTGGCTTTCAAATGCTTTTTTTTCTTAATTTTGTCATTTCCATCTACATTTTACTTGACTTATGTTCTTCTCACTTAGCACAAATGAAGAGCTGTGTTTACAAGGAACAGAACAGCTGTCCTCACTGGATTATCAAGCTGTATTTATTTCCTGTTCGACTCTAAAAATCCTTCTTCCACTACCTCGAGCCAAGTGTCAGGTACAAACAGAGAAAATTCTGCAAGACTTGTCAGAATTATTTATAACACCTATTGAGTAAGTCTGAACTTCTTCCACAGAGATCTGCTGAGGGGCTGGAACAGTGAGAGGTTTACTGATTATTTTTAGCTGACACTGAGCCTCTGCTCCAGTGACCAAAGTGCTAGTTTTCTTTCAAGGAAGTGTCTTGTGTGGTTTACAGTTATTCAGTACTGACAGATGCAGCAGTCCTAAAACGTGTTTGATAAAGAAGCTTGTTAATTAACATGGAGCCACGGATAATTAAGCTCAGAGAAAAGCAGCACTTACATATATCTGATTTCTCTCCATTTTCCAACTTCCCATCAGCTCAGAATCTTTCCTACAGGATACTGAAAATCACTACCCCAAATCAATTTTTCGTAATTTGGGGATGCTATTTCTACTATCTGGCTAGTTCCAAAGGAGCTTGTTCTCAGGACACTGTAATTAAAACCTGTTGTGTTGCCTCTCTGCCTTTTCACCAACCCAACTGCGTATATTTTTAGAAAGAGCTTGTATGGATATAAGTATGTGTGCCCAGTTTTTAAAAATGCTACATTATCCTCAGATCAGAGGCCACAGCAGAGAGCAACAGAACAGCAGAGAAGCAAAGTAAGAGGACCTGAGGAAAATGGACAATATGGAATATAAAGTACTAAACACTAAAAATGAGAGAATAGAAGTTGAAGAATTGGTTTTATTAAAGTTACTTCATTTTTAACTGCTACTCGTGCCATAAGTAGCACGGGCAAGGAAAATTGCTTTATGTTTATAATATTTCAGAAAAATAGCTGTAATTATGGGAGGAAATACATAATCCGTATGCTTAATGTATATATACAGAGAGAAAATGATAACAAAATCTGGTAGGTCCATGAGCTCAGTTTGCAGTTGTGTTGGAGAAATATTAGTAAGTTACAACAAAACTAGACACCTGTCTCAGTTTTCATTAATTTCCTTTATGACTTATTATAATGAAAAACCATATTGTTCTGCAAAATATGGAATGCAACTAATAAATAAGATTTCAAGCTAGATATCAGGAAAAATTTCTTCTCAGAAAGAGTGATGAGGTATTGGAATGGGCTGCTCTGAGGTGGTGGAGTCACCATCCCTAGAGGTGTTCAAGAAAAGGGTAGATGTGCATGGAGGAACATGGCTTAGTGGGCACGGGATGAAGGTTGGACATCTTGTGGTCTTTCCCAAACTTAATGATTTTCTTGGAAAACATCTAAATAATCACCATTATGAGATCATAATGCTCCTAAGGTTAAGAAAATAGCCTGAGAATGACAAAAATCTTCTATACCACTATAAAACTAAGTATATTTATTTTCATTTGGGCAGTTTAATAATCCTGCCATTAAGTCCTATGAGAGCAATAGACTTATTTAAAGAGTTTCTTACAGTGAAAATAATGCACCTGCTGCTGCTGAAGTCTAAGTATTTTCAGGTGTACCAGATTTCTCTGCATATGAAATTTCTGTTAATTTTCTTGACACTTCCACACTGAGCTAGAAAGACTGCATTCCTCATTATAATGATTCTATTTGTTTCAATAAAGGCCTTATTTTAGAAAATAAATTTTTCACAGTCCTGGTGCTACTATTCAGAAAGAGCTCTGAGTACTGTACCCACTTAATCACAGTGCCTGGGAGGTGCATGGAAGGAGTAATTACATTCTTGCTCCCAACTGACTGTGCAGCTACGACACAGCTCCATGGTTGTTCATGCAAAATACATGAAGTTCTGTTCACTGGTGATTTTAGGGTATTGCACGATGTAGAGGTGAGAACCCAGATTTTCCAAAGCTTCCTGAGAACTTAAGCTGTGTCAACAGAATTTACATTTAGATTACTGGAAAATAAAATGTTATGGTGCTATTAAGGTAATACACGCTTGAAGAGAAATGTGTTGATCATGTTGATCATTTCTTTATAATCTCCCTAAGAAATTTTATCATTTAACTTCAAACTATTTTAAATCCACAAACCAGTCCTTGATACAATACAATACAAAGGGAGCTTGATTAACTTAAATCAATCAGCCAAACTGAAATAATTATATTCGTAATGGTATAAAAATGGAATTAACTACGACTTAGCTGCTCCGGAAGTCTCCTCATTTACCACAGTTTTATCGCCTTTTACAGAACTGGACAGGCATTAACTCTAAGAGCAGGACACCAGCAGAAGTGATTTTGCTAGCCCAGGCTATAGTACAATCTGGGAAAAACAGAGCATTGGTACCAACTTCATTTGCTACTGTTTTCATCCTTCTGTTTCCAAATGTTTATGCTTTCTATTGCCTAATAGTTGATGCTCCAAATTACAAACCAGCAAGGTTTGGTGTGTGAATCATACACATTAAAAGAAATGAAACTGGAAAAAGTTAGAGCTGCAGTTTACGCACAGTATCACATTTGCAGACTTCCAAGAAGAAAGAGAGGATGAGATAGCTAGGTCTGTGCAATAATTAGTATGATGGCAGACTTCCTAAATGTCAGATGGGACTGAGACTAGACATAGCATGCGTGCTCCAGCAGTATTGAAGAGGGTTTGGCAGACTGTTTTAGAAGAAAATTCTGCTTTAAAAAAAATAAGCATGTTGAAATAAAATTGTAAGTTAGCTAGCTAGCATCAATTATAATACATATCTTACAATGTTTTCAGGAAGAACTTCTACTTCTACTTAGAAGTTCTAATTTCATTGAAGTCAACTCACATTTAAAATGACTGCCATTAATACTGCCAGTAACAATAAACAAATAATTAAATATTATAAAATAAATCACAACTTTTCATTAACCTATGCGTTAGCGGTCAGATTATACCCTGACTCATATCTCTGAGCACTTCATTCCCAAACAGCTCATTTTTTTCATGACATAGTCCTCAGTATGATTATCATGGCGTGACCTTTGTGTGAAAGAAAATCCATCATCCATCATTCAGAAATTTCTTATGACTTTGTACTGTGAACATCTGGCAAGTGAAGATGACAAAAACTAAGCAAACCCTCCAGATGATGGTTACACCTGATCTTTGGAATCTTAAGTGCTTTAACCTTGTCACTAAAAAACCTAAAAGCTACCCATTATTCTTCTGATTTGCAGAGATCTTCAGTTCACAACATTTACAACCGTATGCAAAGACTGGATTTGTAAAATGTAATTCCCCACTGCTCTTCCTTTTTTTAAACTAAAAGAGGGGAGGTTTAGATTAGATATAAGGAAGAAATTCTTTACTCAGAGGGTGGTGAGCCACTGGCAGAGCTGCCCAGAGAATCTGTGGGTGTCCCATCTCTGGAGGCACTCAAGGCCAAATTGAATGGGGCCCTGGGCAGTTGAGCTGGTGGGGGCAGCCCTGGCATAGCAGGGAGGCTGGAACTATGTGATCTCTGATGTCCTTTCCAACTCAAACCATTCTATGATTCCATTCATGTCAGACTCACCTGGTTTCATCAATATAAACCGCCTCCAACACAGATGCTGCATATTCAATGTTCTTTTTTAAATCCACCACATTGATGTCACCTTTCTCCAGTTGCTTCACTAAGCATCTTAATCTGTGGGGAAAAAAATACATATATATGTCAGCACATTGCTTATTTCAAATTTTAGTAACAGCTTCTTCTGTCTGGAATATTGGAAGCAATGCAATAGCCACTGTGAAGAAAGAGACCTCCGATGTATGTTCTGTCCTCTTTTTTTTAAATCCACTTTGAGAACACACATAATTTTTCACACATAATTTTTCATTCTTTACAGCTTGTCAAATATGTAAGGTCCATTAACAGTCAGAGGTCCAGTACGTCAGAGAGGACTCGCTTAGCATGATCATAGGTATTTTATATTAATTTGTGACACTGCTAGGATATTTAAGTCTCCAGTTTTGTTTAAACACTAAATAAAGCTTTGCAAGTTGTCAATGGTCTTTCCTTGCTTAAAAGTTTGGTTATATTTTTAATATCCACAACACATGGACTTTCCTTCATTTTAACAATTTTATTTTTATTTTGGCCTCCAGTATATTTTTGCTGCAGAACATGAGCTAATGTGGAGCTCCACTGCTCTGTGTTTACAGAGAATTCATCATTATACCAGAAGTAAGGTGGTGCCTATGGCATTAGAAAAATCCAAATATTTTCCCAAGTGTGCTTTAACTTTTAGTTTTGAGAACATTCTTTTACATTACAAACATGGAAACGCCCTAAAGAGATTTTGTAATGCATGGACTCATGCCTCTGTGGCAATAAACTTGCATAGACAAACTACTTGAACATCAGATTCCTCCTAAACTCTTTGATGAGAACACTTCCGACAGTGCTCAGTTTAACCATATGGAGAAGTCACAGCACTGCAGAGAAATAAAAAATTACCAGGAACTCTGTGGAGCTGTGACAAAAAGGATGCTTAGAGAAATATAGATGTTTTCTTCTTTCTGTGCAAATCTCTGAGCTGAAATGATTTACAGTTTTGTAATATACCAGGCAGATTCCCTTGTAAAGATATATTATTATTTTAACAATAAAATTATTTTAACAGTCATTTATTATTTTAACAGTTTTGATGGGATAATCTTTTTATGTTATGAAATATGAAAAAAATTGTGAAACAAGCATCTAGTTCAGAAGTCTGTTGAAATTAAGTCAGCATTAGATGACTACTTTGAAAAAATCTATAACATGTAACAATATAAATATAAGCAATAAATTAATAGAATTAATGAATAGAAAAAATAGGTAAATTAAATTATGGCAGACTTATGTTCATTTATTTTATTAGCATATAAAATATCTATTCAACCTAATTAAAATGTATGATTTTTTTTTTTTTTTTTTAAGTGAGGCAGTGTTTGGAATAAATTTCCCATAAATTTGGAAAGTATTATTCCATCATAAAACCACCTTCATGCTTTTCCCTTATATTTATTTGGAAATAAGCATAATTTTAGCTTATGGTATTGTGAAAGATCAGCTTCCTCAGTTCTTCAAAGTCTTACCTGAAATTAGTACTGAGCATAATACAAATAGGGCTCTTAGCAACCATAACCACTTGGTATCCTACACAGTGCATTACATATAAATGGAATGGGAAAATTAGAGTTGATTTTTTTCTCAGAGGGTGGCTGAAATTTGAAGTGGGTGGCTGAAATACTGTGAGAGTGCATCTCCTACACAGAAACAACCTTATGCACAAGGAGGCATTTTGAGGACTTTGTTCCCCCTGCCTCAGAGCACCTCATGAGTGCAGAAGCTAATTCACTAAACAGGCTGCCAGTACTCAGTGCACGCACAGTAACTCTCCTGAGAATTTCTTCTCAGCAGTGCATGCACCCATGTACACGGTTTCTCCTGAGCACAGACACCACTTCTAGAACTTGCCAATAATTTAACCATTTGCACTGTTCCCTTGGTGTTAGATCAAATGCGTCTGGGAATTTCACTTTTCAAGGTGGAAGGGTAAACTGATTTAAAAGTGCATCATTTCACAGAGGGAGAACCAACCTAGAATACAGCAATCATGGTTCAAAATTGCTTAAAACCCTACGATTTCTTGTAGTGTATTTTGCTCTTAACTATATGTCTCTGTTTCCTCAGGGCATAGATCAAATGATAGGTATGTGGAATTATTTGTATGCTTGCAGGAGGAAAGAAAATCCAGAGGGAGCTGGAAAGCAACAATGACCTTGCAATACCTTACTTCACAGGTCACAGTCAGCTGATGCAGTTTGCCCTGCAGCTATCATCCTTACACTAGGAGGAATGCAGAGCAAAATAATACATCAGGAAATTTGGGAAAGTCTTCTCAGGCAATGTTAAAGGGATTCTGAAGAGGTTACAGAGACAGGAAAAGACAAAACTCATGCAATTCAGTGCTGACCTGGCCATCTCACACATCCACATCGTGTGGGTATGTCTTCAAGAGTGTCTGCAGCTGACCCACTGCAGCTCTCCATAAAACCACAAAATAATACTGGTTGAAGGGGATGCCTACCTGGTCCGAGCCCTTGCTCAAAGCAGAGTCAACATCCAAAGCAGATGAAACTGCAAAGTCAGATCAAATTGCAAGAGGCTTTTCCAACTGAGTTTGTAATATTTTCTAGCATGGAGATTCCACAAACTTCAACCAGTTCCAGTATTTAATCAGCCAGAGATACAGAAAGTATATTTCAATAATGAGATTGAATATTCTTTACTGAAAATGTCACTTTGATAAAAAATAAATACATCAGTTTATAAGACAAAACAACAAGTGTTAAAATGCTTATAGCCCAGCATTCTGCAAGACAAAGAAACTTTTGTAAAAAGGAGGAAGGAAAAGAACTAAAAAATAGTGATTACTGCAGCTGGACAGGATTGGGTTTTATTTGTTTTTGTGGAATTACATGTAATAAGTGGAAACGAAACACAAGAAATGCAATTAGAAAATTTGAAATGCTACTTAAAACTGGAGCTAAAATTTGTACGATCCTGCCTGTGAAATGTGAGAAAGAAATAATGAGAAAAATCTGAAGTAGCAAATAGCCGTGAAATAGAAAAATGAACTGTTTTGAGGTACAAAGTAAACTGTATGCAGAGCTAACACGACACAACTAGAAAGAAATAGATTTATGGAAAAAGAAACATCTTATTTCTCTCAGAACAAATAACAAGCGCAGTTTAAAACTACCAGTCCCAATTTGTAAGGGTGAGAGAGACATCTGCAAGTAATAAAGGCAGTGGGTGGAGAACCATCTTCTGTCCTATTAGGTAAACACCACTGACAGCCATGATGCAGGAGTAAAAAACATTGCTGGACTATACAAGCACACTCTGCTCCCACCTGCCTTTGACGGTGAGCAGGGGCAGGGGCTGGGCTTGCTTGCCCCTTACCCTTCTGCCTCTGACACCTCTGCCCTGCAAGAATATTTGTCTGCTTTCCCAGCAACTGCATTCATCTGCCAGCTGGTCCTCCCCACTGCCAAGCACTGCAAAGAACCAGCTTTCTAACCTACGCATCTGGACTTAGCTTAAAACTGTTTTGGAAACTTTGTGCAAAATAGTTGGCTTTTGTAACAGATAAAGGGGGAGTGAAGTAAACTGTAAAGTGAACCATAAATAAACCTTGTTTTCTATTATATTTTGAAGCTAATGGATGTCACTGTTGAGGGATGAACAATGAATACATTGATATTATTTGAAAATAAAATATTAATAATAATATTCTGAAAAGGCTTATGCTAATTTCAGACCAAAAAAAAGTTCTTTTTAATTAATATTCAATAATCACAATGTAATTTAAAAAATGGCATATATTGCTTAAGTCAAGTACAACTGCAAGTAATAAACTGTTATGTTCCATGAACTGGTTGAGAAAATCCTTGCTGTGTGCCAAATGTATTAATTACTTGAAAAGATGATGAGTAAGTCATGACAATGTGTAAAAAAGACTGAGGCCAGAACAAACAATTACTTTCCTGTAAACTGCAATTTCGTATTTTGTTTGGACAATTTAATACTGACTAAGAAGATTAACTTGATGATTGTAATTATTGTTATATGAGTGATTTAACCCTCTAAATGAACATTGTAAACTAAAAATGGACTGGTATGTAATATGAAATTAAAAGTAAGGTGGAGGATAGTAACCATTTTCTGACAATCCAGTTAGTTCACAGAATCAAGGGATTGGAAGGGACCTCAAGAGATCACAGAATTGCAGGGGTTGAAAGTGACCTCCAGAGATCACTGAATCCAATCCTCTGCTAAAGCACATACCCTGCAATAGGTCACACAGGAAGGCTTCCAAATGGGTCTTGAATATCTCCACTGAAGGAGACTCTACATCCTCTCTGGGCATCCTGTTCCAGCACTCCATCATTCTTACCATAAAGAAGTTCTTACACATGTTAGTACAGAACTTCCTACATTCCAGTTTTAGGGCATCACATCTTGTCCTATCACTACACACCACTGAGAAGAGCCTGGCCTCATCCATTTGCATCCCACCTCTCTTTAGATATTTATAAACGTTTATCAGATCCCCTCTCAATCTTTTCCTCCCCAGGCTGAACAGACCCAGGTTAGTCAGCCTTTCCTCATGTGGGAGATGCTCTGGGCCCTAAATCATCTTTGTGGCCCTCTGCTAGACTCCATCTAGGTCATTGTTGTCTTTTAAGAATTGGGGAGCCCAGAACTGGACAAAGTAGCCAGGGCAGGTCAGAGGGGGAGGACCACCTCCCTTAACCCGCTGGCCACTGTTTTTTTAATGCACCCCAGGATACCATTGGCCTTCTTGGCCACCAGGATGCACTGCTGCCTCATGGCCAACGTTTTGTCTACCAGGATCTCCAGGTCCTTCTCCACAGAACTCATCTCCATGAGTTCTCCTAACCTGTTCTGATGCACGTGGTAATTCCTCCCCAGGTGCAAGACTCTACACTTGTTCTTGTTAAATCTCATCAGGTTCTTCCTTGCCCAACTCTCCAGTCTGTCCAGGTCTTGTTGGATGGTGGCACAGCCTTTCAACATGTCTGCCAATCTTCCCAGCTTTGTATCATCAGTAAATTTGTAGTTGTAATAGTTGTAAGTTGTAATAATAGGTATAAATCGTGTACAAAATCCATGCTCTCGCTTCTTCAAGCCAAAAATCAAAACAACATAAGGGTTTTTAGCAATCTTTTAGTAGGATGGCAAGGCTATAATTCCCATTCTGCATGTTTTCTGCAGGAAGGAACATAAATACCATCTATCAAACAACAACATTGCAGATACAGTTGTAATATTTTTAATACATGATTATAAAAAACTAGATCATATGAATGGATGAGAGGAAATAGGAAAATATCCAAAATATGCTAATAAAGGTTCAGGAGCAATCCCTTTGATTAGCAGATCTTGTTTCCCCACTCCCACCTGCAGTTACAATATAGACAATAATGTGGCTTCAAAAGAACTAGCCATTACTTCAAGACTTTTTACACAAAGGAAAATATGCTGACACAAGGACACTTTGCTAGTCAAGGCAACATGTCAATAGTGGGCAAGGATTAGAATGGATAGCTCCTTATCTGGATCTTCATGTACATTTCATTCCCCTGAAAACAAAACAATGTCGTTATCTAATATTCCTTCTGTTTAGAAGTGCTGTATCTCTAAATTCTGATACAGAGAACTGCAAGAAAGATATATCACACTTCTGGTGCTGCAAATGTGTTTCATGAAACAATTTCTCAGTCACTCCTGTGTCTGAGCTTATGCACAGGAAGCCTTGTGGTTGCTAAGGGTTTCACGAATCACAATTCATTTTGTGATTATTTTAAGCAGTATGAGTGGTACACACTGATCTGTGATTATGATTCAGTCATTGGAAAATAAATATTGAATCTGCTGGTAATTCAGCCAACATTTTTATATAGTAAAACTTCATTCCCATATTGAAGAATTAAAATAGAAATTCACACTTTCTTAATGAAAAAAACTATATTTTTATGATGATAGAATTTTTTTGGCTGTTTAAATATTGATTGTATTTATGCAAGATGAAGTGGTTTACTTCAGGAAGGCATTTTACATCAGGCTTCAATTCATTTTAACTTACTCTATACATTTTCATAGTATTAACACTGTAATGCTGTGTAAATATTGCCATTTGAGTCTCATTTAGCATCAAGGTCGAGGGTATTTAAAGGATTAATCAAAATTTAGTCAGAATTTCCAAGTTTTCTTTAGCATCTAGCTGAAATTTCGCAAAGCCAAAGAGTCTTATGTGATTTCCACCTGAAATCATAAACCAATCCAAGCTCTGTAAAGCATTTTTTAATTTTTGCCTAACTCACTCTCAACAAACCTGATCAAAGGCAAGTGCCTGGAATGTTTCAGTAATGCTAAATGTCTCCTGTTCACAGCTCTGTAACCTTTCACCATAATCATAATCACCACCAGCTGCCCTGGAGAGAAGCCCCAGAGGAGGAGGCTTATCTGGGATCCTGTTGTGCTGTTCTTCCCTGCTGTATGTGTCTATCTGTCTGTCTCTCTCCCTGGCACTCCCCATCACTCCCCAAAAGTGACTTTCACCATTATAATCTATGTGAATCTGCCCTGGTTGCATTTGTACATTCCACAGATGAAGAACATAACCTATTTCAGAGAAGCTTTAAGCATCTTTCAAACACTTCTCTCTCACTTCCACCAATGAATCACCAGTAATGTTAATTCAGTTCTCCTGCTCAACAACTTTCCAGATTGAAGCTTAATGAAAATATCTTAAAATAACTTAATATGTACACACATTTCAGTGTTTTCTGTCTTCTGTTAGATCCAACTAGTATCCAACAAGTCTCTTCCTACTTTAAACTCTGTAAGTATATTTATGGGCTCAGCTTCCACTTCCATTATCTCATACTTTCATTTCACGTTCAATTCATGAAATCAAAGACAAACATGCATATTCTATAGGATTTGTAAAGTGCAAATTATCCTTTGGATGGCTCTTGATAAATCTTTATATTTGACTGAAGATTGGCATTTGATCTATAATGTTCCCCTGAATTGTATATACACTAGATAGAGTGCTAGCTAAAGCTGCTTAATCTTGAAATTGCCAAACACATGAACAGTCTGCACGTCTGAAAGTCTTCATCGTAATCTAGCTAAATTCATTATCAAGAACAAACTAGGAAATCAAATGTAAACTCATCACCTGCCAAAAATCATACTTGAAAATGATGGAAGGCTTTCAGTAAGTCTTACTTGCTGAAATTAATGTGATAATCTCACAGAAGCACATATCCCTTATTCCCTGTAGACATTTTAAAAGCTTTATTTTTGCTGCAAGCAGCAGCTTTGAGCACAGTGACCAAAGAAGCTGCTAAAAGACAGAAGTTAAGCCTCTAAATCTTCCTAAGCACTCCCCTGCATTCTTTTTAATAATAATTTCATGCCAGGAGAAAGATATTTCCAAATAGATTATCTCACAGAGACGTCCCTCCCATGACATTTGTGTGTAGGCTCTACATTCCAGCATAGAATTTGTATCCAAAATCTTCAGACCACTGGAAATTATCAGGGTAGTACAGACCTGGTAGAGCTCACTGACTGTGCCTCAAAGGAACTCAGTTATCCCTGTCTCACAGCAGCTCTTCACGGCCACTACATCTCATGTACTTGGAAGAAAGATCATGACCTATTTCTGACCCATGGATGGTCAGAGCCATAGGACAGAATGCATCTGCTGTTTTTACAGAGTTCTTACTAGAAAGTATTTCTCCATACAAAAGTATTCCTTCATGTTCCCTATCTGCTACAAAGTACTGCTAGAACCTATAACTTGCTTTAGTTACTCTCAAAACTCATAGATGAAATAGATTAGACATAGATAGATTAGGTGGGACATAAGGAAGAAGTTTTTACAATAAGGGTGGCGAGGCACAGCACAGGGTACCCGAGAGGTGGTGGATGCCCAGTCCTTGGACACATTCAAGATCAGGCTGGACAGGGCTCTGGGCACCTGATGGAGATGTAGATGACCCTGTTCACTGTAGGGACTGTTGGAGTAGATGACCTTTACGCATCCCTTCCAACTCAAATGGTTCTATGATTCCATCTTTCTATGAAATAGTATTTCCTGATGCAGCGTTATCATCTTACCAAACGTCACATAGAATTATAAAGGTTTGATCTCTCATTACTTTCTTTTATTCTGTCTTCTCATTCACTCTGAAGCCATTAGCACAGAGGGGATGGTGCACCCATGCTGAAAATTTCTTTCACTGCTGAGGTTCAGAAAAACTAGGCTGAAGACTGATGATGCTCATCCTCAAAAACAGCATGAAAAGAGGTAGAAAGTCCTTCCAGAGACATTATGAACACAAGCTAACATGTAAAAAGGCAGTTGATGTTCCTCCATTTAAGACCACATTGACCAGAATTGGTAATCTGATACTGAAAATATTTTCTAGATTACTACTAAAAAAATACATAGCTGTGACTGTAAAGGCTTTTGAAAGCATTCTTGGGCAATTCCGATTGTTAAAGGCAGAAGATTGTTGTTTCATTTAAGAGTCCCATATTACTATTTATAATGAAACTTAGGAAGTACCAGAATACAAAGGTTATACTTCCAATATATGAAGTAATCTTCCAGACAGGATGACAGAGTCGATTTCTTTTGAGTTCTGTTTTTAAAGTATATTAGGAGGAACAAAGCACAGATCTCTATTTATTGGAAAATAAAATATTTGTATTTTTTACTCTTCAAAATTCATTTTAAACTTTTAATGGACTATTGAATAAAGTTTTAAATCATGTAAGAGTCACTCTAATCTGCCTAAAATGCTGAAGAAAAAATACCAGCACTTTGATACAAATGTCTTTTTACTGAATAATTAACAGCTTCAACACATCTATTTCCAATAAAAGATTTTTTTCATTCAAAAGACAAAGCAAGACATAAAATGCTTTAGCACAACAGCTATAGTAATTACAGTACAATCTTGCTGTAAAATCATTACCATCTCAGTCCTGAAGAAAGGGTAGAGTACATGTAATGCATATAACAATGTAAAAAAAAATGAATAAGAATTGCAATGCTGTAATTAAAATGAAGAAAAGAAAAATTGTAGGAGATGATAGAATCCAGCACTCTATGTATAGTGTAAAACTGACTTCTGTAATTTGGAATTGTTAAGAATAAATGTTCTGTTGAAGAATTGCCAAATCAAAGTACTTCAAAGTAGATCTTGGTAATGAGAAGTAGAACATTAGAAAAGCTTAAACACACTTGAGAACTGTATAAACGTTTAAAAGAGAAAAGAATCAAGCAGACAAAGTTTCCTCTATATTCTTTGAGGGGGATGAAATATAATATGACCATTCCTACGCATGTGAGCTTCATCTAGGTTTTGTCTACTTGAGAAAATAAATTTGAATTAAGGTCAGGTGTGAAACTGAAGATTACTACCTATCCTTGAAAAGCTTCATCTTGAATACTTCAGAATGAGTAGAACTATACAGAAACAAGTCCCTGGAACTCGTCAAGAAGAATATTTCCCAAAAAGTTATTTTTGAGGAATATCACTTTCAACCCATTATCCAGCATACGGGCTATATGCACACGGTCTTTAGTTCAGCAAACAGTTGTGACAAGAATTGTAGCAAACCAAATAAAAAACAGTTTGTAGTGAATGCCTTGTATAGAGCAGCCATTTTTTCTCAGCCTGGGAAGTGCCTGACCCCTCCATATACAAGGCCCAGGGTTTCTAGGAAATCCACTTTTACCAGGAAGGTAAAAGTGGATTAAAGCTGGTGCTGAGGCTTTAGATGCTGGTGTTCCTTTGCCTTAATTCATGTTATTCATAGTAGCCTCCCCTATTCCTTCTGCTCTCACCTGACCGTATTCAATAAAAACAGACTAATACACTGTGAGACACTATGCAGACAGTAGCAAACTGCAGCATAGCACTTACACACAGGACATCACAATGGCAGAGGCTACTATCCTTGTCATAGAATTGCCTAGATTTTTCTCTACTGCATCTAAGAAATTTTCAAAAGCAGTTTTTAATAACATAAAATTCTGTTCTTAATTTCTGTGCACTTCTAGCATTCTGAAATTA
This sequence comes from Chrysolophus pictus, assembly GCA_037305975.1. Lineage (NCBI taxonomy): Eukaryota > Metazoa > Chordata > Aves > Galliformes > Phasianidae > Chrysolophus > Chrysolophus pictus. The sequence continues at coordinate 23,593,271 of CM074582.1, forward strand.
AAATCTGATTTTTTCAGTGATAATAGTACAACATCCCTAAATCCCATTTCCTCTCCAGGGAAGTGAGACATAATCTTGAAGGCATCAGCTCCTTTATGGTCATGAGAACCGCTAAGTGCTTCATTTTTCAGTCCTACTGAATGAATCACTATCCTTCAGTCCCTGTGCAAAGCCATGACATTCCTTCCAAGAACCTGGTTACAATTAAATTTTGAAACTGAAAACCATATAAGTTCTTGAGTCTATGATGTCAGTGTTTATCTACATACTTACTAAGGATTTAGAAAAAGCCTACGTGCGTAAGAAAAAGCAAACATGACTTGAAATAAAAACAGACAGTAAAACAGTTTGCTAGAAAGATTTAGGAACTACATACTGTGATTTGTCTGACATTCCTAAACAATACACTGTAGTGGTTTCCATTGCATTTCAGATCCTCCTATCTTTATATTGGAATGCTCATTTTTTAAATTATTCACTTTAATCTAAAATAAGACTACTCAAAGAAGTAAGCCACTGTTCTGCTCAAGAAAAGCAAGTCAGCTGTTATACTCTTGTAACCAGTCCCAGGCCTTGATCATGAGATCGTGCTCACCTGAGTGACAAGCAGGAGAACTGTAGTAGAAGTACTACAGCAAAGTATGAAGGAATTACATTCTGTAAATTGATGGAAATGACAAAGTGGTTCTGTAGTCTGCTATCGCTATATTACTTTCTCCTCCAGATATCTACATAATGCTTGTTCAGGCTGGAGAAAAGCAAATCTCTGGGACAAATTTCATTGAGACCTTTCAGTGATGTGATTCTATACAACACAGGACATTCTTGAATGGACAGTGTTCAAAAGAAAAAAACAGTACTAAAGAGCGATTCATTTTTGCTGAATGTGGTTCTACACATGTGAACTGGTCAAGAAAACCATGAAAAAAAGAGCAAAACTTTAACTCAACTAGTGTTTACAGCCTACTTGACTGTGATCACTGTGATGAAAAGTGTACGTAACATTTTACTGCTAATTGTACAAGTTGAGAATAATCACGTTAAAGTGTAAATTCATTGCAGAAAGAATGGTCACCCTTTTATGGGGAGGCAACCATAGGTCAAAGAACAGTAACTGCTAAAGACTGCATATGTGCCTAGATGGTTTAAATACAACAGTCAGTACTCTGGTTGTCTATCTGCTATGCAATGTTCAGTAACACCTGATTTGACTGTACTCAAGCGTGCACTGTAAGTCCAAATTTTCTGTGGCTTTGGGGTTTTCATAATGCTGTATTTTATATTTATTTTGGACTAGAAATTTTATTTTAAGAAACAGTAAGATCGTGACTTTAAGTGATTTGTGAGTTGACTCCAGGATTCAAGGATGCAGTTTGGAAAAAAGACGTTTCTGTGTTAGCACTGGCCACAGGTTTACATTTTCTGCAATGATAATCACCAAAAGATAAAGAGAGAGAAAGAGATTTAAAAAAATCACATCTATTTCCATTGTATACCTCAAAAAATATTATGGAAAAGCAAAAAGACCTTAAAACACCCAACTAGAAGGTGGACATATAAATATATGCTCCAGTTTCTTAACACCTGCAGTGACAGCTGCACTCTCCTTAAGGCTGGGGGATAAAAATCACATAATGAAGAGTCCTAAGCCTAATTCTTAAATACTTAAAGCAAAAGGATCTGCTTCCTTTTTAGGAAACCTGTGCTGAAATACCTGATAGATTAATTGAGAGTGTGCAGAAAAGCCAGATTAAAGCCCTTCTCTGTCATAGACTGCCAAGGAATATGAACGAAACGTGAAGAAGCCAGAGTGTAGACAATGACATTCAATATAGTAACTCAAGTAGCAAAAATACTTACGTATTTTTATGAAGAAACTTTCCCTAACCACAGTAATATGAATTAAAGTAAGAGTACCAGAACAGATAACAGCTAAAAAAGTGGTCCATGATATAACTTTTGGAAGAATATAGGACTATTCTCCTATTAATCTTCAGTTTTTATTATATTTTAAATTTCCTGTCTGACAAATATGCTTCTAACTTTGCATAGATCAATATATATTTTAAAATACTGCCAGTATTCTGCAGTTGGATGTATGGTAATGTACTTTACATGAAAAAGAAATGAAACTGAAATTAATATAATAATTTCCCTCCTGCAGATCAGATATTAAAGAAAAGCACTTGTATTACTGTGAATCGGATTGAATGTGAAGTTAATCCGTGGAGTAATTTAAAGTATATTTTCCATAAAATATCAGATTTCTATTCTAGTTTTCAAAATGTACTTGTACGTAAGTACTTGTTTTAGCTTTTCATTTACTATGATTACTGTTTTGAGGCCATGCCAGCTGCATTTTGTTCAAATTTTAATCCAGAATAGTTAATCTCAGACTCTACTATGGAATACCGAAGTTCAGACAGGAGCAACATTAAGATGAACAAACACAGTACAATGGAATAAGATATTCCTGTGGTACAAAGAAATCAACCTTTTCAAAACTTACTTTGCTAAATAACAACTCCAGAAAATGATTAATCAGAAGAAGATACAACTATTTTCTGATAATAGAATTGGAGAGGTTTACTCAGCCAGAGCTGTTTTGCTAGACTCTGATATACTTAAAAAAAGAGATATTGGCACCTCAACTACAAACATGATTACAGAAATGACATAAAAATGTACTAAACTTTCACGACCTCTTTAATGCTCTCTAGCTGTCTGCCATAGATCTCAATTATTTTCGCAGTAGGAGGAATAAATTAATTCCTCTCAGAGGAAGAATATTTCTACGTACAGATATATATCTGAATATAAATCAAAGTGAGCCCCAAAATCTGACAACATTAAACATAACTATGGGAATAATTTTTCTTGGAGGAGAATTTGAGAGTGCTACCCCTGTAGTTTGCCATCTGTGGTTTCAACCATCCTGTCACTTTTAGGATGAAAATGCAGGCCGCAGTTCTTTTTCATCACACATTAACCTCACAACTCTAGCTGCATTATGCACTTAGACCTTTTCCTTTCAGAAGCCCATGAAAGCTGCTGAGTAAAGCAATTCAGATTCATTTGAAACATCAATACACTGATCGATTTAGCCCCAAAATGCATAAAAATGAGCACAAAGATTACAGCAATAAGGCCTGAGTATTTTCCCCTGCTTTTCCATTAGTCTTTCCACTCAATTCATTTGCAGCTCTCTCCAGAAACGTTTCAGTCTTATGAATGCAAAACATTATACATAATTTTGGATTGAAATAGTAAATCTTGCAATATATCTTCTTTTCTTTCCAGACCTAGCTCACAGAGTTTGAGAATGAATCCTTTGGAAAGCCCCAGCAGGAGCAGCGCTGTGCTGGTGCCCTGCAGAGCCAAAGCAGCCAGCTGAGTGAAGTAACTTTGGTGTCAACAGATGAGACTAGTAGCTCTCCCACATAGGGCAGAAGGATTCACCATGCTAGTATTTCCCAAACAGCACAAGTACCAAACTGTCTCGTGCTATATCCACCAACATATCCAGATTATTGCAACTCAATGACAACAGTCATTCATTTAGTTTCAGCTGCTCTTGCTGCATACTAGGATCCAACTTGCTCAGGATGGTTTCTGATATAACCTCTTTAGAGCTGCAAATTATAAACTGCATATGGCAAAATGATTTTTAACTGGCTTGAAATATTCCAAGAGGAAAACAAAATAATTACTTGATTTTCAAAGCCTTTTATGAACACCATTCATCTTCACCAGGTTTCTACTAGACATGGACTTAGAAATTATGTCTCAAATGATGAAATTTTGATGTATTTTAAACAATCCAAAATGTCCTTTCTTTTATAGTGCTGGAATAAATACTACCTTAAGCATCACAAATTTTTTCAGTTGCATCCCTTATGACACTGTAAATTTAACACATCTAAGGCCTAGGTCTGCTTTGGAAATTATAATTTTTCTTCTGCAGAATTCTCCAATATTTTCTTGTGATGAATAATGCAGTTTTTGAGCTGCCTTTGAGTCTTGTCAGCACTTCCCAATCCCACATTTGTAAAACTGTGGCACTTTTCCAAAACATATTGTCTCATAAATCTTCTTTAACCAGAAAAATCTTGAAACTGTATTCTGCAGACCTACATCAGTGAATGAACATGGAAACTTTTCTTTTACAAATAGGATTATAGGAGTCCCATAAAACTCAGTTAAGAGGTTTTTCAGACCTTCCAGAGATTTAAAAAAGAAACTAAGATAAATATATAATGAAAATCCTATTCACAATGTCTACGGAAACTCTATTCAGTGGACCTGTCATTGCATTTAACTATCTGCTCATAATTATTAAAAAGATAAACACTGTTGTAAGATGGATTCATTTTAATGCCTTGCTTCTCCTGGTGAAAATATATCCCTGCAGTTTCTCTGCTGTTGGATCAGACAGCATAATTGTGTGATCTACCAGATCATTTATCCGTGTCCTCCTACAGAAATTGGCTGGTTTTATGTAGCTGCTAGATTCAGCAGTGATTCTGAAAATTAAAAGGAGAATGCTTTAATTTGTGGTAAGCACAGCAAGCGAACAAGTTACAGTGGTTCTCCTAAGGTTGCATATTCTATTCTAAATTCAGATTGGACAGCCTCAATATTTATCTTTTATACTTAATGCCATAGCACTTCACACATAGTAAACAAAAGCACAAGAACTTGCTCAGAACTTTCATATGATTCAGAAATAACTAATTTTTTGTGAAAAAGTGTTTTTGTTGTTTATCAAGTAGGCCATAAGCATGGATCTTTTTCTCAAGCAAAATTTCACTGAAAATGATACAGTAAAAGAACTGCTTTTGGTTTAGAATAATTAGCATTTCCATATGAAAAGCAAGCCTGTATTTTGTCAAAAACTTCTTATCAGTAAAATACTGCGCAGTGGAAGCATTTTGCATTTTTCTGCACGTTCAACTGGTACAGGACAGAACAGCTTTATGTCCTCAGCAGTTCACTCTCATGCACCAGCCTCTGGGCCATCTGATAAGGACTGTTCTGCTCCTCTAAATCAGTATGCACATTAGGACCTTTGCTTAGCTGACGTAAGTATTTATCGGCCAATTCCAGAACGTCTGTTTTATCAGGGGAACTCTCAGCAGTCCAACAACAAACAGTCTGGTTCCAGTTCCCAGTCTTCATGATTTTATGTTCCATTTTGCTCATAACTGCTCAGACTAGGGCACCAGGATAGGTGCCCACGATTTCCCAGTATGAAAATGAGCATCTTAATTTACAATTCCATACTTTTTTCACGTGTGCACAGAAGGAAATTAACTGCATTTTTTTCAGAGAGGAGCAGGTGGCAAAGTAGAGGCTAAAAATTCACAAGGGAAATAAATGAACCTATTGAGTTCCCATCCGTGTTCATTTTAACTAAATTAAATTTTCTCCTATAACCAATAATAAATTATTAACAGCATGATTGTAAATGGCTGTGGAAGTTTGTTGTCAGCTCCAGCAAAACGTGCCAAATTCTTCATTTTAGACTAAGACCACTTCATATGAACTATTCACACACAAATATATACATAGTGACAGTATTACCTAAGCTAATTTCCAGTAGAACAAAGCAAAAACATCCATTTCTATCAATGGAATCAAGACTGAATCTCACGATCCAGTTGAATCAGCGGAGCCAGGCAGATTGGATATGTACCTGTCACTCTCTAAAAGAGCAGGAAATGCGTCTTGTGGAAAAATATCTAATCAAATTTTTGCTCACCACAACAGATTTGGGTTTCCACATGCTAAACTTTTTGCCAGAACTGCAACAGTTAGAAGGTTTTGATCACGTACTACCAATGTATGTCTAGTTGACAAATTTTCATGACAGGCATATGGGATGGATTAAAAAAGATAAAGATTCTGGAAAACTGAAGCGGATCTTATCTACTATGCAGAAAACTTTTAAATTTCCTAAAGGCACAATGTAGGTTTTTCTTCTTGTTCTTTTCAGTCACTTTTGACAGAATGATAGGAAATTTTAGCTTCAGTTCTTTATCTCTAGAGAGACACACATCAACTGAAAATATCTACAAATGCCAAAAAGAAGCACTCTATTAAACTGCTTAAAGAATCATAACTGATATAACACCAAAAGATTCACTGAATTTTCAGCTGCTTATCAATACATATAACTGTCCATTAATGCCAGCTGGAGAGAGAGGTCATGGAGCTGAAAATGTGCAGGACCTGTTCAGGCAAAAAAAAAAAAAAAAGAAGGAAAACTGCTGCCATGGTAAATGTACAGTTTTCTTAGAGATGTATTTCCACATACCACTGTAAAGGAAACATTTCCAAGAAACTGCATATACCTGATGTGCTGGAAGAACTGGCTTCCTCCCATGACCCAACAAATAGTGCCAAAAGCAGCTCTGCTTCCTGTAGCTTTTGCTAGCTATGTCAAAGAAAAGGAGCCAATCTTTGGAGTAAGTCATGCTGTCCTAAGGTTTGAGGTTTGGCACAAGTTTCAGCTCTAATATCATGTTAAAAAATTCAATTGTTAAGAATATAGTTTAATCAAAATTTTGAGTGTTAATAAAATGTATAATCAACATCAAATATGGTAAAAAAGAGCAGCATTCATAATAAAAGTACAACATAATACAAATGCCACTAATACACATTTCAAACAAAAAATAAAAATGATTCATAAGAGAAGAATCCCTGCTGTACTGATTTTGCTCAGCATTTAAAACTGTGCAGCTACTTCAGTGTGCAACATTTATGCACTTGAAAGGAATCCTGATGGGAATGCTTTATGCCTGTTGCTCTCTAAAACAGAAGGAAAAGGAATATAGGCAAATAATTATGGAGAGGATTAAAAACCAGCTACACGTACACAGAATACACAAGAAGAGACAACCTTTCCATTTCCATCAGCCAAAAAACATATCAACTTCTAAAAAGCCAGTGCATACAAATAATGTAGCTGTTTAGGTCATCTGCAAAGCTTTCTATACAGCAAAGAATTGAATTATGGCTTCCTGTTCCGTTATTTGTTGTCTTTGGTCAGTACCCAGGTGCATGGAAAAGTTTTCAAAGTAATGTTTATCACTGAGAAAGAAAATTCTTGAGAGGTACAAACTAAATAGCTTCTTTAGCAGGAAGAAGAGGATTTACTTAATGTTATTCTGGCACACAAAACATAAATCTGGTTTCAGAAAGAGCTGCTATACAGTCCAGGCTTTTGTTTCCTTCACAAATTTCACACTGTCAGAACTGACAGAAGATTTTACAAGCCCTAGAGTGCAAAGCCTTTTGCATAAATATACATGTTCATTTTTAGTTATTAGCTCTGCAAGCTGTGTGGCTTTGCTCATATGATATTGTGAACAAGACAAATTTTGAATGCTCCGTTATTTATCAAAATTCCCTTCAAGAACAGCTGCTGCATAGCCACTCTGAAGAGCTATACATTTTGTCCACAGCAGTCAGAAATCAGGTGAATAAACAGCTCCATTAGCATTGAGAGGGAGACAATGTAATTAAAGGCTTGCACAAGTTGGCCTCAGAACAAAACAAAACACCCAGGATAGTTTCTGATCAGTCCTCTTATGCATTAAATATATATTATGCCCAGAAATAGGAGGCTTAAACCCGTTACCAAATGCAGGCATCTAGTGCCATTTGAGAAGCCCTAGAGTATCTCACCTGGTCCCCAGCTGCTGCTCCAGAAGAGCGCAGGTGTCCTGCAGATCCTGTGTCATATCTGCCAGCCCTGGGTAGTGTCCCAAGCACCTGTGGTGCCTCAGATGGCACTAGATGCCTTTGAGCGACTGATCCCCGCCTAGGCTGTCATTTCTTTACAGGTTAAGCAGATAGATGCTCCTTCAGACAGAAGACATTCAGTTCAGAAATTACTGAAATCTACTCGAAGACAAACGGGAGAGGGGTTACATTTCTTCAGAGACAGAGAATGTGTGGGATGGTGCTACTGCAGTATGACATAAAAAGCTGATCTCGTACATGTGTTGTGAGCAGAACAGAAAAAAAGAGAAAGCCAGAGAGACGGAGACAGGAAAAGCGCATATATAGTGCAGTGTTCTGAGATGTAAAAACACACTTGTTCTCTGTTTTGCATGATTTTTTACCTCTTCCGAGTTATTATAATCTGGGTTAACCACGTAGGCCCTGTTTGTTACCACGTCCAGGTTTTAACTCGCTTCTCATGCTAGCAGGACTCCCTTCTGACATACAAAGGAAAGTAATACATATCATTACACCAAAATCTTCCTATACCACCAAAACTGCATTAAAGGAGTATTGATTATAACTGCCTCCACACTTGGGCAGTTAATGTACTGGCCATAAGATAAATGAGAACCCAACCTATTTGATAAAAACATTTGGCAAATCATCTCTCCTGAGACAAGCTGTGCTCTGCTGTCCAAGCTTGGGCTCTATGCTCATAATCCATTTTATTAGTTACTAGGTCTGCCTACTCAGTTACCCAGGGAACAAGTGCTCCAGCACAAGCAGCTCCCTCCTACCCCCCATTGTCTCCCAATACTAATCTCCCTGCACCCCTCCCCATCCCTCTGAGCTGAGGACACACACTGCTTTTCCCTGGGAAGAGACTGGCTGAGATTTTTTTTCCCTCAGTCAGATCTGTGAGATCAAACCTGCCCCGAGGAACCCGCGTGCTTCAGCAGTGACACGCTGCAATGCAGGCCTCCACCTGGGCTTCACCTGGGGGCTGCACATTTGACCTCCAAATCCCTTTCAGATAGTTTTGTGTGAGAATGAGGAAGGAACTAAAGGATGAAAATGCTTAAAAGCACTATTTATCTTAAGTACATTTCTGAAAATGACAGCTTCTTGAAGAATAGGTCACCACTCTATTCCACTTTATATATATATATATATATATATATATATATATATATACACACACACACATTGTTTACCATATTCAGTCATTTTCTAGGCTTTATGATTGGATATAAGATAAAGTTTAATTCACAAAACAAGAATATTTTTTGAGATTTTTAAAATGTGTGAGTTACTCACATATGTTTATATAAAGTAGTGGTCAGAGAAGAGGAATCAGTGGCTGACAGCAAGGAATTGAATGCCCGATAAAACAGACATTTACCAGAATGTTCTGGCTGGATTTACTGAGTCTGCATCTTATGCATTCTCACTAGGACTGCAGAGAGTTTAATGAGTTTAGCTGACAAGAGTTAAATTTCTTAGCTCTCACAGTCTTCAGTCTTTCATCTATGCAAAATTATCAAATATAATTTATGCACAAACCATAAGCCAATAAGGGGAATTTATTAGACCAATAAAGTGTCTCTTTCCCGGGCTCTTTCTGTCTGTAGAATTTACAGATATCTCAACAGTCTCATATTTGCCATGATCACAGTACACATGCCATCCCTAAAAGGGTGATAAATACTACTTGTGATTTGTTTTGTTTTACGAGGTTGGAAATGATAAGTTTATGAATACAATCATACAAGTGTGAAGGGATTCATGGTCACCGCATCCACTAATCTTTTACATGAACTATTAGTATCTTTTTCCTTTTTTAAAAGAAAACGTTTGGCAATATAATGCCATTTCATCCATTACAAACTAGAAAATGAATGTGCTTGGGCTGCATACAACTCCTGTGCCATGCATGCAAGTAATTAATTCAGTATCTTTATGTGTTCAAATTTAGACATTATTTGTTTCTCCAGATTCACATTAAAGAAGATGGCAGTTCTATTCTTTTCCCAGTCTTCACTCAACACTGCACAATACACGAGGCAACCATCTTATGCTGCTGCAGCAAGCTCCCAGCTGCTAGCAGTTCTTTGACTTTAGCTCTGGTCTATGGCACTACTGTTGCTATATAGAAGCTTTCTGTTAAAAAGCCTAAAAAGTCTTAAATTACTTTATAATACTTATAAAAGTAATATAAATAAACACATCCTTCTATCTCCCTACACAACCCATCCTGCAAAAATCAGACTGCTCATTTTACTTCTCGTGGAGCCATCAAAGCATATGAAGGAAAATACTGGCCTGGCAACAACTCAGACATTTGTATCAGTTCTTGTAAGAGGCCACTGGCCCTCACACACACTGCTTTTCCACTTAAAGACATCAGGAAAGCACCAGCCTCAGGCACAGCATTTGGAGCAGCTGCACAGTAGAGACCTTAACACTGGTGTCCTAAGGTTGGGACAGAATTAAGCTTAGTCCATGCTTCTGAGAAGACTTGAATTAGCTCTGCTGCAATTCATAATTGTAGTATTTACAGTTTTCCAAAGGAAAGAAGTACTATTTGTTGAAGCAGAAGGCCTTGTTTGTGAACAATGGAAAATACTACTAAACTGTACTTTTCAAACAGTGCCAGCTATTTTGCTACAGAATTGCACAGCATACCATATCACGTCACTAAAGACCAAAATAAAACATTCCCAGAAACCCAAGTGCCCTATAATACTAATTTTAAGATATTCCAAAGTTATTCCAAGCAAATGGCTTTATCTAAATTTGGCTATTATTTCCTATAGTCAAACTGATTTTGAGCAAGGCTGTGTGTTTTGTATAAACATAAGAAATGACACGGAACAATGTTTTCTCTCTGTGCACCATATGAACTGTATCGCACAGAATGTCAGCTGAAATGAAGGACAGAACTGAAGGTTAGTAGGGAAACCTTCACTTGTGATTCCCTTAGCACCAATTACATAAAGCAGTTACCTAAAGGCTGCTTATTATATTCACTTTTTATATTATTTTTGGTAAGAGGTGCATTTATTCATTTACTGTGATCAAGTCTGTTGGGTTGTCTAGAGAGCAGCTGAACTCAGCATACACAGGCACAGGTCAGCTGCAAATGCCTGGAAGTGCTGACGTCTCAGAGTCCCAACAGAGAAATGCCCTTCAAGGTCAGAGACAATCATGCCGTGCACATCCACCGGTCAGAAAAGGTTTGTAAGAATGTAAAATGACAGTGAAAGCAAGAGAAAAAAAAACTACCACCGATATCTTGCAGTAACCAAGCAAGGACATCCTGTGCAAGAGAAATCTTCCTCCTTCTCATATTCACATCATGTAATATTTACCTAACTTGCTTAGTCTTCTTTTAAATCAGGAGATACATTACGTCCAGATGTCAATAGTTAAAAATTCTGCCTCAGTCTGAACTTAAAAGTATGAAATAAAACCTAATCCTGCAACTTTGACCTTTCCAGCAAGGACAGTTTGTGCATAAAAACTGAATCGGACTGACTCAACGATTTTCAAATAAAAAGTCATAAGCATGTTTTCAGCGTGGTTTTACCTTTCAAAAGCATTTATGGTAAAGTGGAATGCAGTGAATAAGCAAATACATTTGTTTTGATTAAAATATAATGATTTTAAGTTACTTAGCACTTGAAGAATAGTCTAAAATTTTATGGAGAATGTCAAATTTGATTTTTTAATTTTCCAAAAGCAAAAATAGTTTCTGGTTTAAAATATGATTTTATAAAAAAAAAGAAAATTAAGAAAGAAAGAAAGAAAAATACACCATCACCACATAGAAAACATATGTAAAAAAACATTTTGGAGAAATCTCTCATAAAAATAGAAATCTATCAATCATTGAATGGCTTCAAAGAAATACTTTCAGAAGAAATCTACAGTCAATTTGTCACAAGTTCTTTGAAAAGTATGATTAAATAGAAGGCCATAAAGAATCAGCAATGAAATATCTGATCTTCTTTTATAGCCTGCATATTATTCTGCTCTGCCATCACCCAAAACGACCTTAGCAAACAGTTGCTCTGTTGTCAATAAAATCTGAATAGCTGCTTCTAGTTGGACCCACCCCAATTAAAAGTTTTACTAAAAATTTTACAGTGTCCTCCAATTTTGGTTAATTCATGCTTAGAGAGAGAGGTTTTGTTAACATCTCAAAATGTCATCTTCACATACTTGCATTCTATATTCAGTCTTGAACAGAGGAAAGTAATCCATATAAATGTAGTAAAGAGTGGCTCTTCACATTCTGTAATAAATACATGTTTAAAAGTTTCTATGTTGCATAGCTACAGCCGGTAGGTAATCTAAGCTTTCCTAATATGTTTTCCTTTTTATGGTTGGAAATTTCCCAAAAATGATTCTATTAAAAGAGTTTGAATCCCAAAGTATCTTGTTTGGAAACTAAAAAAGCAAATAACTGTATGGATTTCTATCCATATATTTCTGTCATTATAACAAAGTACTTAATTGATTTATTAACTTACAACTTCTGTTTATCAACACTGTATTTGCATAAATTGTATTCTGGCTGTGCTAAAATGTTAGGATATAAAGTGGAGAAGACTTACAGTGTGAGGTTTAATTTGGTGGAATAGATTAAGTTTTCATAGCACTTTCTGTCCAAGGATAGTTTGGCAGTCTATGAACAAGTTGAGAGTTACACACCAAATTTTTATCTCTGTTCTACAAGTAGGGGTACTGAGGAACATGAGAAGCTAGGTGCCAGGGGTCATGGGAACTAACACAACTCTCTTGGCTCACGGGCTAATTCTTTGCCGCTTTATGCCATGTGTTTCTCCTATATGCTATGCTGCCCAAAACTGCAGCATGAAGACACTGCAGTGATTGATTACTGGAAACTACCTGCCTATCCAGACCTAACTTTTACATAAAGCTCAAAATGCTTCCTACAGATCCCAGTTCTTAAGTCACTTTTCTGTCATAATCAGAGTTCTCTCTGTTCCCTGGACTTTTTACTCCAGCTTAAAAAAAAAAAAAAAAAAAGGTTTTAGAAGAGTTGACTGTGCCAGACATATTTCATTTCTTGGATATGAGTATTTGCATTCAGAGTAGTCGTAGCCTTTCAGATAGAGTTGCAAGATTATATAACCCTGCAAACTTTTAGGTGCCCTGATATAAGTCTCTGAAATTCACAGAAATACAGTGCAAAACCCAATGAACTTTTACTACCTGTGCCTCAGAGGACTGTCCTTTCTTTTCTCAACATAACTGTTCCTTCTCACAGTCCTCTACAAGATAGTTGCTAATTTAAATCTTCATGATTCTGAATTTTTCAGAAAATGTAAGGTTGAGTAGAAATGGAAAAAAGATTTTTTTCCTACTTATTTTACCACAAGACATCAGCACTAAGCTGGTATGATACCAATTTGCTGTCACTGTAGCTGGTGCACCCAAGTGACATCACCATCAAGACTCATATAAAGTTTCAAAACAGAATGGTGGTTATAAAGCCTAATTCTGCTTGGTTTTATATTTGACTATTAGAGATCTGGACAGAGTAATATCCGTTTATATATATCCGTTAATATAATTGCAGGGTCACATCAATTACACGCACTTCCTCTATATTGAAAAGCATGTTTTGCAACAGATATTAACAAGTTAATTTCCTGGTAATTCAGCAATGTGCAGATAAGGGTTTTTTGTACCTTTTTGTCTGTTACAGAGTCTTTAAAGTGTATAAGATTGAGAATTACAGGCTGGAAAGGACTTAGTTATGTCTAATGTCCTTCTAAAAGCACATTTAGTCATAAGATCAGACCATTTTCTATTCATAGGTTAAAGGAAACTTATCAGAACATACTGTAACTGTTGCAATACAATGGATCCATAATACCTGTAGATAAGTGACTTACTTGCTGAAGAGATTACAAAAGTAATGATGAAAAAAACCTGACTGCTCCATGCAAAGTAATTTGAAAGCTATGAAATGCCATAATCCTATCAGAAACTCTGATGTACAAGCACTCAGTATTTTTACAGTACTGAAAAACAAAATAGGTAAGCCTATCTGTTATAAATTCATAAAATCAGTCTTTCACTGCATGAAAATTGCCATGATCCTAGAGTGCCAGAAGTCATAATCAGTCTGAAAAGAAGTAGCAATTTTCAGTTGCATCACATTCAAAATGCTTATGAGGTGATACTTCAGTTGTTATCAAATTTATGAAGCTAAAGATAATTCTACAATATTGTTAAATTCAAATCACACTCATAAGAGCTGTAGTTATTTGAATATATTACAGGTCTAGAATGGAGACCATCTTTGTTTTGAAGTGATGTTTAGCTATGTAACTCAGTGCTGCTCTTTGATACCAGTGATTTTTTCCACTAGAAAAATAAGCAATGATAACAAGATATTTTTTCATCTATAAATCATTTTATAATTGATATACTAAAAAATGTAATAATACTTTATATTTCATTTTTCTCCAAGGTACATAAGGATAATCATCTCACTTTGTTCAAAGTTTTGCACAGGATGAGGTAAATATTTCAGTATCATTAAATGATAGATAACCTATTTTTCTTTAACTTCCTCTTCTAAATTTCTGTTACATGATTGAATTGCCATCACCAGTTCTACTGCTGCTTAGTAAATAATAGTACTAGAGCACAGTTACTGCCTTTTATTCGTCAAGTACTTAAGGAGGTTGCTATATTTTGGGTTACTTTCTAGATATTCTGATGTGTCAGTGCCAACATTTACTTTCATAATATAAGAGGTTTGCAGAAATAAAATTGCTTTGAAAGCCACTGGGACAGAGTCCATCTGATATAACAAAACTTCTAGGAAAGCAAGATCTATTTGCTGTTCTACATCAGCAAATAAATGGATGGTGTTTCCCGTGTACAATATTTACAGCACTTGTAATTATTTACTACTAACCAAAAGCTTCCTCAAAACATACCTTTTAATATATTTACTTTGATTTTAGCGTCCACATGTCAACAGTAGGAATTCTGGTCAATGGTACTGATGAAGAAACTAATTATTTAGCTACATTTTCTTTTGAAATGTCCCTGTGTTTTCTACAATTAAATCTCTTCCCCATCTATAAATAAAGTCCACAAAATTAAATTGAAATATGTATCAGATTTCACACACTCTTGAAAAGTTTTTGTACCTAAGATGTGATATTTCTCACATCATTTAAAAATTCCTATAATGATTGCTTGTCCAAAGTCCTCTTCTGCCATGCACGTGGAGGAAACATCACGCACTGGTGAAGATCCATTAATGCTACCAGTGGAAGAAATAGTTTTTCAAAACTCAGAAGTCACCATATGCCTTAGGAGGAACAGATGAAACAGATACAAGCAGATCTTACTGGCCTTATTTCCTCTCATTCAGTATGCACAGATGTTAAACACGTCTTATGACCTACTATGTCAGAAGTCTGTATTGCTTCATAGGGAAGTTCTAATGTTTGATCACAAAATCAACTTGAATTCATAACCATTTTTCCTGATGTATAAATCAGAACAGTTATCAGCAAACAAAAAACCGAATTTGTCCTTCAGTCAGCAGACTACTTAAGCATGTATGCAACTCTAAAGTCGTGACCAGTCCTCTGAAGTCAACAGACTGCTTTCATGTTTAAACTTCACATATTTGAGAGCAGATATCATCTGAGCTTACCTAATTCTGATTGCATGAATTTTCAGAGGTGCTTTTGGTCAAAATCATCAACTCTTCTCCAATTCACTTTCCTCCACAGTTTTCAAGCAGAGATAAAAAATGAATTTCTGGGTTACTTTCTGCAGATCCCTGATAGGTAGAGCAGAGGACCATAGGACACAGGCTACAAAGCACACGGCTGCAACAGGTAAACAAACCTGGTGGCACATTGTGAGATCTTTGCAGAAAATCTTCTTCACTTGCCACATTTTATCTTTTACTACATCTCCAAATACAGTTATAATAACTTGATGTATTAAGGCATTAATTTTGAGAACAACTCAGTAAAAAAAAAACACAGTAATTGTGACTTAAATCCCCTTCCAAACATTCAAATCTCATGTTCCAACTATAGAGCGTTAGAATAGATTATTCTGAATTTGATCGTGGAACTCCATATAGATTATGAACTATTTAAAATTCTTTCAGTCTTTTTCACAACAAGGTTTCATAAGCTTTATTTCAAAAACTTCAATGTTTAAATCATTGATTTATGCTTCATGGTGCAATGGAATTTGCTTAATTGTTACGTTTTTAAAAAAAAATCTTTTTATTACTACAAAAAAAAAAAGTGAGGATTCCTCAACAAAATGCCATGCAATCTTCCAGAAAGAGATCTAATTCATTTCTCCCAGCTGTTGGTGGTATGGCAGTAGAGCTTGAACCTTCCCATCAATATTCCATCATATTTTGTTGCCATGAGACAGATGGCAGCAGAGGGGCAGTCAGACAAAACATTATCTGATATGAAAGCAAAGGTGTGCCACTGAAATCCTCCACGTGGAAAATAAAGTTTATGGAGACCAAACAATGGATTTGAGCACAGTGAGGTGGTGGGTGGTGCATTTCAGCAATAGCAACAGCAATGTGAAAGACAAGCTATGTTCTGAACAGCCATGCACAACTGCCACACCACAAAAAGAAGAGGGTCTCAATCAGTTTATCCATGTGAATAGGCTAACGGTGATGATTATGTTGAAAACTAGTGCTTTCTAGTTGAGAAATGCTCTGTGAAGTAGTGTTATTGTGCTCTTTGTATCTGTTGTAATTTCCATGGAAATAAATTGGAGGCATTGGTTCTGGAGTGATCTACATACATGTCTTCAAAAGGCTTTATTAACAGAATAGAGTACAGCGTATTATATTTAACAAATTTTTGTTTTCTTTTTTTAATAATTAGCTCTTCCAGAAGAATATAAAACTCATTTAATCATCATGCAAACTGGATTCCTACCTGAAAACTTTTTCTATTTAAGATGCTCTGAAAGTAATGCCTCCTATATATTTCCATAAAAACTATGATACAAAGAGCAGAACAGCATTTGATAGAGCAAATTCCCAGCCACAAAACACTTTTTCAACAGTCATCACCACTAGCTATTCATGTTCAACATCAGTGAACAAAAGCCCACATGCTGTGCTCATAAGAACCTGCACCAGAGTAGGCAACTGTTCAGAGTTGCTGTTGCCATTGCTGAAATGCATCACCCACCACCTCACTGTTCACACATCCACCTTTTGGCCCCCTAAGCATTCAGCAAACGATGATGAACATCAATAGATTGCCACAGCTGGTATGCTGCTGGCTCATGGCCAACCTGATGTTCACCAGAACACCCAGGTTCTTCTGTGCACAGCTCCTTTCCAGCAGGTCAATCCCTAATCTGTACTGATGCATTCAGTTATTCCTCTCCAGGTGAAAGATTCTACACTTGCCCTTATTGAACCTTATAGGGTTCCACTCCGCTCAACTTTCCAACCTGTCCAGATCTGGTTAAATGGGCTTCTGGTGCATCAGTCACTCCTCCCAGTTTTGTACCATCAGCAAACTTGCTGAGGGTGCACTCTATCCCTTCATCCAGGTCATCAATGAAAAATCTTAAGTCAGTACTGACCCTCGGGATACACCACTTGCTACAGGGGTCCAGCTAGATTCTGTGCCACTGATCACAACTGTGAGCTCTGCCAGTGAGCCAGTTCTCAATCCACTTCACTGTCCACTCATTCATCTTACACTTCCTAAGCTTACCTACAAGGATGTTATGGGAGACAGTGTTGAAAGCCTTACCAAAGTCAAAGTAGACATGTCCCCTTATCTACCCAGCCAGCTGTAATATCACAGAAGGCTGTCAGATTGTTCAAACATGATTCCCCCTTGGTGAATCCATATTGACTACTCCTATAAGTGAAAACATGAAAAGAAAAGGGAGCGTAATTAATGGGAACAGGAGACTGGACCAATCTTGACTATAGCAGAAGGTACAAACAGGATTTAATAGTTAACTGGAAATTGTCAATATTAGGACTTGACTAAGTTCTTCAGGAATGGAGGTGAAGTTTGAATATAAGGTAGGAATCTGGAAGGAATAAAAGTTAATAGAATTTAGTGCAAAGGTGAAAACAGGAAGAAAGGATTGACTAGAGATAAATATGTGTGTGTATAATAAGAACTGCTCAAAGCCTTTGGACAGATTTGCACAAATTTTTTAGTTGATTCACTTAAGCTCAGTAGGCCCAAGAACTGCAGAGATGATGAACCCTAAACCAAAGTTTCTTCAGCGTTGGGATAATTAACACTTCTGTATGCTCTGTAGGGAGAAGTTAAGTTTCTCCTAGGCATTGAGATGTATCTTTTAAAGGTAAAGTGTTAAATTACCTAACTAATATGAATCTGCCAGGAAAGAAATATACATATCCAAATCATTCCTTAAGTTCACCACTACCTTTAAAAGACACTGATGAGCTACTGGTGAGATCTTTCAGATTCTTTTTTTTTGTTAAAAGTAATAATCATCAGGAACAAATTTACACAGGAAATAATTTCTTACATATCAACGTGTCCTCCCAATGTGTCTGTCTACAAAGAATTAGTCAAAAAAAATCAAAACACCAAAAAAGCTGTGAAAAGTGTTAGAACAGAAGGAAAAATTGTGATGAAGGCAACTATCAACCAGTCATTTGAATTTGCTTTCCAGTAATACAGAACATACTTTAAAAGAACAGCCTACTGATTAATTGAGGAAGTATTGAACCATGAGCCATTAAGATTTGAGGTTATATAAGGACTGAACCAAGTAATTTCAACTGACTTGTTGATGAAGCAGCACGAGTAGAATAGAACTTACATAACTGGATTTCCAGAAAGATTTGAACAGTAGAATACCTAGAAATATTTGTGGGATTTTTTTTAATGATTACTTAGCAATGGCAAAACATTACTGAAATTGTCACTTTAAGCCATGTGAGAAAAAAGAAGATATAAAAGGTATCGCAAACGCACAGAAAGCAACATTATGAAAAAAATCTCATAATATTGGAAGATAAAATATAAAAGAACATATTTCATACCTATTTCAAAAGAGAGATGAAAGCATGCAATGCTGAGATAGACTTAATGGGACCAAATAACCATGCTAGGATATCACTGAAAAACTTATATAATTCACAATTAACTACAATTTAAAAATGAAACCTCATGACTTTGAGAAAAGAAATACTGAAATTAAGTTCTCCTATAGCCAAGTTTCTGCTATAGAAAGCAGAAACTATTCAAAGTATTTGTCAGGAGCTTGAAAGGGTCAATTAAAAGTTGAAAGTTAAAAATAATTAAGTATAGACTGGTTCACATGTGACTAGACTGACAGCATCTACAAAGACTTTGACATCATCAAGATGAAAATAAAGAATATGAGACTCTCATATTAATAGCCTGAAATTAAACATGGAAAAACTGAGGCTGAATATCAGGAAAGCTTCCTGGCAGTAGAACAAACTGAGCTCCCAAGGGAAACAATGGAATCTACATAGCTTTAAAGTTTTAAAACTAGACTAGACAGTAACACTTAATGTAGTTTGGGGAATATTTTTGCACTGGCAAAAGATATGGCTGCGTGACTTGATACTGGTAGGTTGTTGCCATCTCTAGTTTCTATAGTTTTGCAAGGAAACGCATAACCTCTGCAATAGCACAGACAAATAACTTATCTGTCTCTGTTTTCACAAACATTAGCAAAAAAAAAAAAAAGGCAGTCACATTTCCTAAGGAAAGGCCTGATTTTAGAATATATTGCCTCAGGAATTCAAATGAAACTCACAGAAATGATTCAATCAGTACATAAGGCAGAATATGATTTTATTATTTGTTGTGTACTGTGGTTTGCTCATGTATTAAGACCAAAAAAACCCATAAGATTCTAGGTGAAGTGGAACAGCCTATGTGCTGCTGATATGATGTACTAGTTTATAAGCTAACAGTGCTGTCAAGGAGTACTGTTATGTGATTTGTGATTTTAAGTTGTTGTCATGGTGACTACAGTTAGTCTATCTATAGGTGTCTTTTTCTCATTTACTGCCTAAAGAGATATTTTTAATAAAGGCAATGGGAAAATATTTTTAGTTTAAAGTTTAACTATCCTGTTAAATATTTCCTCTTAATAATATGCCAAAACTTTCTAAAGCCTCTTGACACTCATTCCTTTCTGCACATTGTTTTCTTTACAAACAGAACATTTTATGTTTAGTGCCAGTTACTGCTCTTGTTTAACTTTCATATAAACCCAGCTGACGTCAGCAAGAATGCACAGGTGTAACTGTCACAGTAGAGCAGTAACTAGAAGTTAGCTGTTATGAATAAGTAGTACACCATGTACTAATATGCCAATAAACAATGATTGCACTAATTAAGAATGTTTTGTCAATTTGCATAGTTTATTGATATACCCTTGCAGACCATGCTGTCCTGATTTAGTCCTAGTTGCCTGCTAAGAAACAAATTTACCTTGCGTGCCCAAAATAAAGGAAATGCAATGCCTGGAACAGAGTTGCTCTGCCTGTTATTTATGTCACAAAGAAACAAGAGTGAATATTCATTTACTAGCAAATGGTTGTAACGTGGACACACTTTGCTTTCCAAAATTAGGTAGTTGAATCAGAATTAGTTATAAAAACTGCCTGCTTTTTTGAGAAAGAAATCTGAACTAGTAAAATATTTGAAGCAATATTCAGTAACTAACGTGAAAGAGGGCTTGAGAGAAAACAAATCACATCATAGGAATACTTACTCACTTAAAAAAATGTTTAATGAGAAAGAGCTTTACATTCTGAAGACAATCCCAAGGCAGTTGTTGCAGTGTAGTTTTGTACCTTTTAAACCTTCTTTCATTCTGAGATAGTATTGCTAATGGAAAAAGTAACAGCAAGAAAATGCTAATGAATCCAAGAAAAACATGATACTTAATTGTGAAACAGAAGGTTTGATGGCACAATTGTTAAGGATTCCTTGTGGCTTTTACAGCTCTGTTTATATTTCCAATACACTATGCAAACTTTCTTCAGAAAAAAAAAAATATCTGTAATGGAACCAGAGGGGAATAGGCTACATTACAAACAAGTATTCTGTAATGCCACCATTACAGGGTCATATCCTCTGAACAGCTAGGATATGTTCAGTTCATTTCATGGATTTCTTCAGCTGTACAAGGGACAAGACCCTCACTGCAAAAGGCAACATAAACTGAGACTGTCATTTAGGGGTGAAAGTATATGGCCCTAATTTCCTTTCCAATTGACATCATATTCCGTGATATCAACATAATTAAATATGTAATTAAATACTCATCCCTGACACAGAAGCAATAAAGCACATCTACAGGGAATCACCCTTCAGACCAGTATTTCATAGCCTTCACTATTAACAGTGCACTGTGTCTGTGTGAATTGTTGAGCATAACAGTGAATCTCGGGTACCAGGGCCAAACTCAGCACCATGGTTTGACACAGAACATCTTCTATTCAGAGTTCCCCTGGCTATTGGGATCAAACCATGTTAGTTTTTTTTGATCTTTCCTTTTAAGTTCATTCAGCACAAGATGTGTGACTAAGAAGCTGAGGGCTATTTCTGTCTTTTGGGCTACCCAGTCTAATGCCAATCATCTTCACCTTTGCCCATCATAACCTTGTATATACCTATGTAAGTCTGTTTACTTTCAGCAACAGGTCCAAGTCACTGTGGTTTTTCCTTCAGTTCCTTTTTACACAAAGACTTAGCAAGATGATGTTAACAACTTGAGATGCAGTCAGAAGCTGTACCTTGAAAGAAAATGCACTCTACAGAGGCCTATTGCACAAGGTCATGCCTAGCATCAGAATGATATGACAGTACAATAGTTATTCAATCTTTTAGATCTCAGTAGAGGAAAAATATTACCAGTGGATGTTTTCAATGTCAATTTTGACATATTTCTTTTCCTTACCTATATCTGTAGAAAGATTGTTTAACTAAACATTAGAACATGAGCTTAGAGGCAAGACTGCCTCTGTGCACTTTCTGCAAAGTTAACATGAATTGTGGAAAAAACTTACAGTACTAATTTCCCCATAAGAAGTCTATTTTACCACATGCAGTATCCCAACCAAGTAGCAGCAACATGAGTAAAGGGTGCTTTGGAGCATTCATAAATGTCAGTCTTTTTATTTTTATTTTTTTTTTATCTTTCTCCTCCATCTTGGGAAATTTGAGATCTGCTGACAGACCCAGCATGGAAAAATCTCTGCTTACTACAGTTTGCCATGAAACTGTTTTCTTACCTGTGCACGCACTAATGATCAAACAGAGCCATTGCCCATATTTCTTTGAAGAGGGTTGTGCAGCAGGACAGCCAGGTTGGTAATGTTATGTATGAATTGTTTGCAATCTTTCACCCTTCTGTAAGTAAATATTGGTTTAAATATAAAAACAAAAGGTAGAAGAATGTCATTCTTCAGAAAATACTTTGGGTCAGAAAAATATTTACTTCTTACATTATTTACTGTAATTTTGTTTACAAAGTAGTGAAAGGTTGCCCTTACATTATTTCTAAAAGCATCTTTGGACACACACTGCTGGCAGGGAAGACTTCAATAACAAACTGCTCACTGAACACTTCCTCTACATTTTACATAGAATACGAACAAATAGAGTTTCAGGCACTTGTTCAGGAGATTCAGTTTGTAAGTAGTAACCCCAACAAATTTAATTTGGAGACAGTGGACAGCTCACAGTCCATTACAGCTCAATAATTTTCTCTGAGGATCCCTTGGAGCATACCTCAACAATCAGCAGTTTTTAATGAAATGATAGTTCTGCTAAAGTGCAATTTTGAATCCACAAAAATCAATCTTTTTCCCTCCTTTTCCAGAATACATTAGAATGCTAAAATATTCTGGAAATACTAAAGTCTGAATAATAACTACAATATAAAGACGGCAAGGAACACCCCAGGCTTCAAAAGCTTTGGTTCCTCTTTAAAATATGTCATTTCACAAAAATGTATACATCAGTCTATCAAAACTTTATAGAATTTGGTTTAAGACCACTTTATGATGAGGTAGGAAGTTAAATAATTTTTTTAATTAAAAAAGTAACACAACCTAAACAAACATTGGGTTGACCAGTACTTCTGCCAAACAGAAAAGAATCCTCAGATTCCAGAGCTAGAATGTGTTCGGTTTATATTCCTTTTCTATTATTAGATTTTTTTAAAAAAGAAATCCAAGTTTTCTATTTTTTTCCTTCATCAGCCAGAAACTAAAGTTATTTTATAAATAATTCTATTCTAATTCCATATCAAGACAGCAAATGAGTAAATAAGAGTCATACTATGGCCAATACATTTTGCACAGATGAGAATTGAGAGCTAACAGTCAAGAAAAATAACAGAGAAAGGTTAAAAAAGGAATTTTCCCATGAGCTTTTTGCTCCCTACATGCTCTAAACCTTCTCATCTGAGAAAACTCAGATGGTCACATCATACCAAAAATTGCCAAGTGAAGTGGGGGTAGGATAGTAAGTGGCTTTGCCAGGCAGTGACAGTTTTGCACTCTTGTTCCTTTGATGATAGTACTGCATTCTCATAGTAAAACAGATTTTAATGGTTTTTAATGCAATTACAAGAGAAAGAACTTTAAGAACTAATGCAAACAGGAGAATAGCTAAAACAAATACTAAAAGCAAAATCAAGTATTTCACTGTATTTTTCTGACTCATACACTCCCTGAGAATGCAAAATAGTTTCTGTTTAGTAGGCAGCCATGGATAAATTTATCTTCCTTCTTTTGTTTCTCTTTAACAGCAAATTCTGTTTTAACCTTTTTGGCATGATCAGAACAGATCATGGAAATAATTAACGACACTGGTTTATGTTTCACTTTGTTCTATTACCACAATGATTTTTAAAAAGAAGAGAAAGGGAGAAAAGTTTGCTTCTGCAACATAGGTAGCAACTGTTCTACAAAAGCTGTGCATGGCAGGACTTCAACTGTAAAGTGTATATACACACAGTTCAACCTTTCCCTTCCTGGATTAACTGGACTGTATGCTACATGGAGCAGTCAGGAAAGCACCAACATGAATACATGCTGAAGTTGTGCTGGCATCAAAATAAAGATGTTTTTCTGTTTTTATTTTTTCCCCACAGGTAGATAAACAAATCTCAGGATGTGTAAGGACATTTGATTTCCTTTAGTGAGCAGATTCTTACTCAGCTTTATATAGAAGTTTTAATCACTTTGACAACCTTGAATTTTTGCGCTAAGCTTCATACCTGCAGGAGCCAGGAATCTCACAACAAAATTGCTTACAAAAGTAATTTTCTTAGAATAATGTGACTGACTTTGCAAGTCACCTCACATACCAGCTTTAGAATTTTATATCTATCCCAGTCAGCACAGTGGACCCATGAAAACAGAGTCCTTCACTGAGTTGAACAGAACTCCTTGGGGCACAGGTTTCATGACCCTAGCAAACTACTACTGAGTCTACTGAAACTCAAATTTATTGGGAGATCATTACTATAAATTAGATAAAATTTCACAGAGTTATTAAAAGTTACAAAGAGATGGAAAAGTGACCTCTGTCACTTTTCAAGTGCCAGGGAACCCACAGTCTCACTAAAGATAAATCAAGTTTTCTCTACTTGAAAGCAATTTTTTGCCTAGCTTTAGAAATGGCTGTGCTGCTCTGGCTAAGACCTTCAAATGAGTCTGAAAAAAAGAAGTAATCAGCTCTCTAGAGCAACCTAGCACAAAAAAAAAAACTTCAGCGTAGGTCTGAAAAGATCATAGATGAATGAAACAGACCTTTATAATTAAAGTTCTGGGCAACATTAGTCAAATTGCATTTTGCAGTTTCCATTCCTCCCGTACTATATATATTTTTTTTTTAACCTTCATGCTCTTTATTTCCCACTTGAATGCAGTACTGCTTGGAGGCCCATCTGCATGTGTAAGTTTATCCTTCTGAAACGCTCACTCTCTTCCATCTCCAGCAGCTACTTACTACAGCACTGCTAAAACTACTGCGTTAGCACTGAACAGAGCACAGCCACAGAACTTGGTTCCTATTAGGGCAGCAATTGGAGCATCACTGGCTGACCATCTATTCAAGGAATGGCATTCACAGGTTATAAATCCAAGATACTTTTCCTTTCCCTTTAAGTATCATTTCCTCATGTGCTGTTCCATCTCATACTCACATTAACAGTTTGTTTCTGGAAATGCTCTCCAGCCTGTTAAATTTTTATTGTGAAATGTTTTGACTAGAAGACAGAGCACTCATCTCTAAAGCAGATGAGAGACAGCAGCCTGTATATTCCCTGAATGAGCCAAGATTTTTCTGTCCACTTTAATCATAGTTTATCTCAGCCAGAAATCACTCTAGTTTGCATAATGTTTCATGAATAGTGAAAAGCTACTTAATTATATCTATCAAGTACTTAAAAGCCATGGATGAGAAACCATCAAGGAAAAAAATAAGCAGAAAATCCTTTAAATATGAGAACTTACCTTTTATACATTTCTTTTTCTTAATGGATTAAGTGAATAAGAAAAACTTTAACCAAGGTCAGATATTACCAAAGATTCTCATATTGTGATTCCAACATAGGAGACAGATGACCTTCCCAAAAAAGGGCAATAAAAAAAAAAAGGAGTGTTTCTTTGTCTTGAAAGGTATTCAACAAAACAAAAAGACTCAAAAGATCACACATTTTCCTAACCAACTTTAAGCAAATCCAAAGTGAGATCATTTATTTGAAGTGTGACTCAATGCACTATTATTTAAAATACAGTGATAGAAATAATCTATTATCTCCAATAATGCACATATGTGGCTATAAAGGTCTCTACTGTTTCTTAGTGAAACTGATTTACCATTGATACTTATTGTTAGGGATGGGAAAGTTTTGCTTGTTCAGAGCAGTCAGTAGAAGCAGATTTAGCAGGGAATGCAGAAGTAATTTCAGTAGTGAAAAGGTCTTAATAGAAATGTCCTGTCAGCCTCCTCTGCTTTTCTGAGTTTGGCTCTGAAGTAATCTAGAGGGCTCCAAGACTAAACAAGGGTTAAGAGAGAAAGCCTTTTATGTTTACATATTTACTGATGCTTTTTCATTTTTTCTATAAAACCACAGAATTGTTTTTCTATTGCTATCTACATGTTTACAATAAAATATCTACAAATAATGCTATACCTGTGAACATTTATTTAACTGCCTCTAGGAGAGGTCAAGACTAAGAAGTTTTAAAACCTCCAAGTTTCTATATTTTTCATTCTGAAAGTCTGTTGATTCTCTAGTATCTGCTTCCTGACATGGTGTATCTGATGCCAGAATCAGATTGAGACATTTTAGCATCTTGAAATTCATTGTTTTACAATTCATTTCAAGGAAACATTTTCAATTAACTTTAAAAGAATGCTTTTCCTTTGCACCTTTGAAAATCCTATACTAATCATTCTTACTGCTTAGAAGAAACGTGCAGACCAAATATCAGAAATAAGACAAATATTCTCAAAGCACACAGAGCTAAAAACTAGTAAGTGCATTTTATGCAAAATGAAATGCACATTTCTAAGCCTGATTCATTGATTTCTAAAAATAATTTTAAATTTTTGTCTTGCTGATTTATACCTTTTTTTACTCTAAAAACCAATTCTTTATTTCTATATGATTTTAAATATTATATTCCTATAAAATTTAAATATAATAAGATATAATTTTGTAGATTTCTGCTTAAATTATGAACATATTTAGCTGGAAGCCTTAAATATCAGAACTTCATTGACAAATTTTAAATCACATAAAACAGACATCGCTTTTAGGAAGCCTCTGCTATAAGATAGCTTGTAGCCAAGACTGCACAACAATAGTCAAGTTTAATGATCATATTATAGAAAACAAAGACAATCACAATTTTTTCTAACCTTAACTTACATCATTAACATTGAACAAATTAAAACAAGCAACCAAAAATCCCACAAAGCACTCATTCCAGATTTGACAGCATGCAGATGGATTTTACCTAGCTAGAGGTACAGAAAACTCTATTTAGGTTTGTGAAGTTGCAACAACTTATTTCATACTGTGATAGGACAAGGGGAAATGGTTTTAAGGTCAAGGAGGGAAGGTTTAGCTTAGATGTCGGGGAAAGCGCTTTACAGAGAGAGTGGTGAGGTGCTGTAACCAGTGGGTTGTGGATGCCCCATCCCTGGAGGTGTTCAAGGCCAGGTTGAATGGGGTCCTAGGCAACCCAGTCTAGTGGAGGTTGATGATCCTGTATATACTATAAAATGTTATATTTTTCTCTCCTCACGGGTGGGGAGGTTGGAACTTGACGATCCTTGGGGTCCCTTCCAAACCAAGTCATTCTATGATTCTATACTGTGAGATGGAGGTTTGGGGCTAAAGAGAGAGATGTTACTTACCAGAAAGTAAGATTCGTACTTTTGGAAAAAGATGCGTTAAGCTAAGTATGTTCCTGTTTAAATCCAATGTTACATATATGGTATTTTTTTTATATAATGTCTGGCAAGATCCAGTTTTGGTAGTATTTGAGCACTTTGGAGTTTCATAAAGTTGTTATGCACATAGCAGCCCTAATAACAGCTGTTTATCACGTTGCCAGAATCATTTACAATGCATCCATCACATCAATATAGTTAATATGTGGTGACTAACATAATGGAGCAGTCTCATCCTACTGATGTACAAGCTAGCTACATCGCATTTCACTGTACTTTATTAAGCCACAGGATAGTTTTCCATATGAACTGCTACTTAAATCACTTAGGTTACTTCACAGAACACTGCGTCCAAAGTAGCGGTTTGTCTAGGTTACCTAGTAAGTCTCTTTCCTTCTGGGGATATCCAGTTCCTAGGTTTCTGTGATTCAGAAAACCTGATCATCAAAAGATTAGTATTTAATTAAGTTTAAAAATACCATTTTGTTTTTCTTGCTACAGAAATCCCTGCACTCAGAGACCGCAGGAATGAAGGCCTTCTTTACAGAAATACCCAGACCAACATATTCAACATCTTCATTCATGACCTGGACAATGACAGCATCTTCAGCAGATTTGCAAACAGTACAAAAACAGGAATAGCTGGTAAGCCAGATGGTTGTACCACATTCAGTGGGAATCTGACACTTTGGAAAAGTGAGTAAACATGAATCTCACAGAGTTTGTATTGAAAAATGCAAATATGAATATTCCCATTCACCAGTACAGGCTAGGACAAACTGTCTAGAAAGCAGTTTGAAAGAAAAAAATTTGGAGTTCGTGTGGACAAGATGAACAACATACAGCGATGTCCTCTTGTGGTGAAGAAGGCTGTATAATCAATGAGTATTAAGATGTTATAGTTATGAAATAAACAAGAGAGTTAGGCAAAGCAGATTATAATAACATGAAGAGAACAGACAGAAAGCTTACCCGTACCCTGGGCTCACTTATGGAACTCCAACAGAGCGGATCTCCAGAAGAGATCCTTCCCCACTGGTAGTCAGCTCTTAAATGGGTCTAGGAAAGGTGCAGCCAGGCTCCACCCCTTCTGGAAACACAGCTGAATTGCCTTCACCTGTGCTCCATGGCTGACTCATTGCTCACCACAGGTGATCAATCAAAGGTTCAGGCCGTGACTCAGCAGTTCCCATACAAAGGCCAACAGCCTTTGATACTGCATTAGAATCAATGCCAGCAGGTTAGAGGGGATCCTTCCTCTCTACTCAGCTATGATGAGACATACCTGGAGAGGTCTGTCAGTTGTAGGCTCCCCAGTACACAGTAGCATGGATGTAATACTGCAGCGAGTTCAGGACACAAAGATAATTAGAGGACTGAAGGATCTGTCACACAAAGAGAGACTGAGATCCTAACTAGAGTATTTCTGATAACATGTTGCCAGTCACCTCTTGATGGTGGAAATCTGTTCTGCTATCATTATAAAGAAATCCTTAAGGTAAATTATAAGATGTTATATTTTTTTCTCCCCAATAAAAACTGTAGTTCTCAAAGAACTCTCAATACTGATGAATGCCTGATACTTGTTGCAATGGACTTGAGGAAATATTGAATCAGCACAAAGTGATTTCGCAGGTATTATGTTTACACATTCAGCATCATAAATAAAGGACTGAAAATTCCCTCCAGTCCTAATTAAATTGGTCTGTAAAGGGGGTTCAGAAACTCTGTGCTTTAGTATGTAGAAAAATTACACTTCAACTTTACATATGGAAGAGATTAAAGCTACTGTTAATCAGATGCTTTGCTTTCTGCTTCTATCATCAGAAAATCCAGCAGAGGAAAAATAAAGAATTGCCCATGCGAAGGCCCAAACTAATGGCAATCTGCTCTCGTGGGGACTGGTGGTAAAGAATCTGTTGCCTGCTAAAAGAAACTGGCCACATCCAAAGTTCTTCACTGATGGGTAAAACCATTCATCTAGGCACAGCTGTGTGCAACACACTGAACACTGTAAGGATTTTCCCGGATTGGTTCCACATACACATCAAGCAATTTTTCCTCATAACATCTTTGAAGGATTTGTAATCATTTCAGATAAAAGAGCATGATTAAAGGATGGCTGGCTGAGCTGCTGATGACAAATATACTGGCATCTGCTGTTCCTCCTCCTGAAAATTCTCTTCCAAGGAAACTAGATCAGTAACAGACTGAGCAATAGGAGGAATAAATATATCTTTCATGGTCTTTGTGGTGAATCCTTATGGAGTTTTGAGATATCCCATGGTGACTAAAAAAGAAATATCACTTGAGAAGCTGAGTCCTAGGCAGAAAGATTTTTGTAAGGAGGAAATTAAGAATGTCTGCTGCGGGGAACTACAGAGAGATGGGATCCATGTGGTTTGGAGTAGAAAGTCTATTGTCCTGAAAATCTGATGAGGAAGAAGAACAATTCTTTTGAACATGTTACACTACTGCAATAAAATCCAGATCTTTTGGAGGCTGCCATAGTAGGCACTGAAATTAAATAGGGAAGTCCAGTAACAGTGTATAACAAGTCTTTGTTGGCTGGCACATGCTGTTAAAAGGCTGGACAAGTTATGTAAGATGAATTGGAATTATTCATTGATGAGCATGTATTTGTTTTCAATTAATAATTTTAATTGTGACTTCGTTTATTAAAATCAAAAAAAGATTGCTATAACTGAATGGATGGAAGATATAGCAATGAAGGCAATGTAGTTTAATCCACACCTGATCATGATGATTTGCAACTGTTCAAGCACCCTCCCAGATGATTTATGAAGGAGCCTCTGATATCTTTTGTAAATACCCTAGTTGTCATGAGATAAGAGAATCATGAAGTATATCTCCAGCTACTCTGAATAGTCTGTTGCTGAGTACTGATGTAGTTGCTGAGGTAAGTTTATAAACAGTGATGTCACTAAGTAGAGATACTAACTCAAGAGACATAAAATTGGAATTTGTTTCTATCCTAGTGGATATTCAACATAAAGTGATAATATATAAAAAGAATAGAGTATGAAGCCAAGCCTAGAATACCTTCTGTTCCACTGATAATCTGTTTTAGGTCAGATAGATTATTTTGAACTAAACATTGGTTTCATTTAGTGTGAAAGAAAAGCCTCATAGATCTCATCTTTTTTGCTGAGCTCCTAAATAAACAGATATAGATACATGTGCATCATAAGAGATAAACAGCTAAACACGAGTTGAGAATTGTAACACAATGGAAAACACAGTAATAACAGCAAGGTCCTAGGCTACAGCAAGTGAGGACTTGCTCAAATGCAACAACTGTGGGCACAAAAATAAAGGGAAGAAGCTGCTTACCTTCAGAACACTTCAGGCATACAGGAATATCAAGTGAGATACCTTTACCTCCACTGCCAACCCTTAAATGAGGTCTGGGAAGGGGTGGATCTTGGATCCAGTCACTCACTGCATACACCTGAGCTCCCTGGGTTCCTACTAGGTGCTCATTCACTGTTTCAAGCCCTGACTTAGCATTTCCATTGCGAGTATTATATTGAAAAACAGTAAATTCCAGATTGAGGTGCATAACAAGGAATCCTAAGTCGATGTAGAAGTTATATACCTCTGCATTTGGTACTGGTGAGATCAGTACTGGAATACTGCAGTACAATCACATGTTCACATTACAAGGATGATTTTGAAAACTGGGTATAAAACTAGAGAGAAAAGCTATGAAGATAAAGAAATGAATACCTTACAGTAAAACTTTTTTCTATATAAATAAAAATAGTGTCAGAGTTTAGAGTTCCTAGGACAGAGTTTACAACTAAGAAAGGGACAAAAAAAAAAAAAAAAAAAAAAAAAAAAGAGGTACTTAAATCTATCTAGTTTACAGAATTGGATCAAGTGAAGTTTAAATTAGAGAAAATAACAGATATCCTAAAGAAAATAAGATATCATCAATGAAAGCTACAAGCATTAAGATAATTAACAAGCATCAATTATTTTACTCATGTTTTCCTAAAATATCTGATTTACTTAATAAATGCTACTAGATTTGAAGCAGAGATTTGTTTTGAGTACATTATGTACACTATTTAGCATGAAGGCAATAGAGGTAAACACAGTAATTACTTCTCAGTTTCAAATTCCATTAATGTATAAATTCAAACAAGACCAGTGCTTAGCTAGAAACAATTAAAAAAAAAAGAACGTATCATCATTCCTAACTGTCATTTATCTGCTTTGTTCAGCTGCAAATTACTATATTAAAAAAGTTCTGATATAATTCTTACACTTTTAATCTCTAAATGTCTAAAATCTCTAAATTTTTGAAATACAATCCTTTAAATGTAAATGCATTTTGACCATTACTTCACAAGCAGCAGAAGTCTTAATGTTTTACTTTTAATTAGTAGAAAAGCTGAATTAAAAATAATGCTGTGTTAAATCCAAATCAGTGTTGGGTGGACTGTTTGCCATGTCAAGTACAGTATTTTTGTATGTGCAGTCTCACTGATTTCATTAGACCTCTCACAATGACTACCCATGGGCACAATTATTTCCAGGATCACATCTTTACTTCATAAGGAAACACTATCAAAGGATAGTCAAGAAAATATATGGATATAATGAAATCAATCCCTTTTACCAAAGCAGTCTGTAAGATTCTATAAACACATCCTGGCATCCTCAGAAGGGTGCTTTGCATGGAAGTTTCAATCATCTGTGCTGCAGCTTAAGAAGTACCACATTAGTGAATCTCTTGAGGATCCATACAACATTGGGGACAGTGATGAAAGCAATACAATTTATCCAGACACAATTTATTTTGTGAATATTCATTATACAAAATCAGGAGAGTTTATCGTATGAGGAAGAAAACTGATACTGTAAGTGAACACTTGTAGAACACTGCTCGTTTGTACCTTGAGCCACTTAAACATGAGGAAATTGTAATGCATGTAATCCATGTTGTTTGCTAACTGTTTTTGATTGTACTTAATTTCATAAAACAAACTAAGTTGAACACTTCTCTAGAAAGATTTCAACATGGTAGATTCATTTTGCTTTATCCCTGAATTAGTTCACAGTTTATTTACTAGCACAACAGATACAAATTTGTATTTGGTGAGTTAGCCAGTGCTCAGTTTATTCGGAATTATATTACATCTTTAAATAAAAGGTGGTAACTCATGGCTTTTCAGCCCATGTAAGTAGTTCTTTCATTGCCAAGTTGCACAGGCAAATTTCAGCCTCTCTTAGTAATTAATTAATTTCTGAGACTGTACTACAACAAAGGAGAAGCTGATGCTAAGATGCTACCTTTAGGAGATGGCACCTAAGAGCTGAAAACAATAGTCTTTTCAGGTTTTTTTTACTACTGTCCTGGTTTTCTCTTTTTGCTAATACTCAGCACTGCAGTCCTGATCTAGCTTTTCCACCTGGTAGGCTAGAATTAGCATGTACTAGTTTGTATTTTGCAGTATAAGGTATGGTAAGGTGTTACTATAGTCTTGCTGTCTGGATGCTGGGAGACAAACTGTGTTTACCTGCTAAGTTCACCTATTGTCCACAGTCACAGAAGTAAACCTTTCCCCTGCTATTTCAGATACTTTTGAAGGGAAAAATTAAAGCACGTGGAAAGCATCTGGTAAGTCTTGGCCCACAAAACAATCTTGAGACTGGAACATCTGCCCTGGTCCTAGTAACCGAGTGTTCCTAGCAAGAAAAACTGGGCAGAAGTACCACTTGCTCTGGGAGGTATGCTGAGGAAGTCCTTCCGCACTTCAGAAAAGCTGCTGGAGGGTATGTTTTGAGTGTGCAATTTTCTTGAACAAAGGACTTCATCAACAAGATGAGCACAGTCACATCCAAGACTGAGGAAATTAAGTTAGGGAAGGGTGCAGTTACATAAGTCCAGGTGATACAAGAGAGAGTGGCTTCCATTTTGAGACATACTCATGCTAAATAAATTGTTTCTGGAGTAATCTATCCATTTGGAGGAATTATACTCTGAAGAAAGCCATAGACAAAACACAGACTGAAATGGGAAATACAAAACCCAGAAATTCAGGAAATATCACCTGAAGGGAAATACTGAAGAACAGAACTGGTATTCTCAAACAAAGAGATGACTGAAAGCCAAAGAGATAAACATGGAAAAAAGTTCCTAATAAGAAGTTGACAACAAAATAT
Organism: Chrysolophus pictus; assembly: GCA_037305975.1. Taxonomy (NCBI): domain Eukaryota; kingdom Metazoa; phylum Chordata; class Aves; order Galliformes; family Phasianidae; genus Chrysolophus; species Chrysolophus pictus. Next base: position 23,626,723 of record CM074582.1, read on the forward strand.
TCTTCCATATAGGAAGGACTGAAAGAAGCTAGATATCTATTATAGAAGAAAGATATCTATTTGATATCTTTGGACGGACTTCTGCTGCAGATCTCACTCTGGTACACAAACATTGAAAAAACATTCAAGAGAGCTACGTCTGATTCTGGAAGCAGTTGGTAGAAGGAGGTCATCATGGGCTAAGAAACACTATTCTGGATTCTTTGGAAAAACTTCATGCAGTCTGCCCTTAAATAAGGTAATATAGTCATTAAAGGTGTTTTTTTACATTCCAGGAAGATGGAATGTAAATGGGGAGTCCTGGTAACATAACAGTACATTTTAAGTGGGGCCCTGAAGGGGCAATCATTCTGGCTAGATCAATCAAATTGCTGAATGTTGTTTAAAAACTTGTGTGCATTTTTATGGGAACTCAATTTTTTTTTTTTTTTTTTGCTGTTCAAAACAACAACAAAAAAGAAATAGGTAAATTATTTAGAAACTCCACTCCAGTTATTCAAGTATTATGTTTATTTATTTTAATTTTTATGAACCATGTTATTACAGCTTTGAAATCTTTTCTCCAGCACTAAGGAAGCTATTAATTCTGGTTCACAGAAGTGTTTAAACAATTCCTTGTAACCATTCATTATCAACAGAGTAGGTTACTACTATGCATTAGTCTTACACCAATGCATTTTATTTGGTTTGCATAATACAAATGTTCCAGATTGTGTATATCCAAAGCTGCGAGAAAACACATCATTAATTTTCAAATGAGAGGTTAACAAGACCTATTATTCTGATGCTGAAAAATGGATTTTCTAAAGTGAGGTAATTAATAATTTAAGATAAATCAGCTCAGCACAAAACTTTCCTCAGTTGCTGCTATCAGGAGACAAAAGTAATTTCCTGTAAAATTAGAAACATTTCCCCATAAAGTGTGTAATGACCACCTTGATATGACTGGAACAGCATGCTTTAAGGTCTGAATATAGACTGAAAAGCTTAGAGGTCTGACAATCAGAATGACAGGACAGAAGTTGACTTAATTTCTCTATGTCAGGAAATGTTTCAAACACTAGTTGCAGGCCTGGAGGAAAGCAATGTGTCAACGTTCCTAATCATCAGGAAATTTCTTAATTTCTGTAAATTTTTAAAAACAATAACAACAGAAACACAGGATCTGCTTCTTGCGGGATTTTTCAGATTCCTATTTCCTTGAAGTACTTTAAAGAATCAGGCACTTTTAACAAAAATAATGAGAAATATAATAAAGCTCACTCATGCCAATTGGAAAATGACTCAATAACTAATCTTGTAATGTCTCCTGAATTCATCATTAACCTTCATAAAAATTTGTCTGGAAGTAGTACAAAACAGTATACCAGCAGTATCCCAAACAAACCATCAAGATGACATTAAACATTTAATATATCTCACCAGTGTCACTGTGTGTAGTGTACTTACCAATAACATGGAGTAATTAGCACAATTTATGTTTTAGTATGCTAGGGATGAGTAAGCATGTAAAACTTCAAATGACCATATTCTCATTAACTTCTCTGTCAGCTCACCACCTGCTTATCTTTACACTTCCACACTACTCATTATGTTTTGTATTACTCATTCTCTTCGTCTTTTAATTTTGCCTTAACTTCTTCATTATCCAATTTTTTTGTCTTTAATTTTTTTGTTTGTTCAGTTTTGCAGGTTTTTTTTTTTTGCTTCACATCTTTTCCACAGTTTCTCATCACCCTCCCATTCTCAATTCCACATACTTCTATTCAACTACTCCATGTACTTCCACCACTAAAGCTACTGTCCTTCGAATCATAAATGATGTCTAGTTTTGCATTTTTTTTAATCTCTTCCATCCTTTATGCAGTTTTACAATTATTTGCATACTTACAGACTTTCTCTCTCCTTTTTCCTCCTCTTCATTCCATATACTTTCTTTTCTGAATAATAACAGATTCATCCAACCAGTAGGTCTTTTAACCTTTCCCCTAATCTGCTTCCATATATATTCACACCAGTCATCCTCAAGTTCAATTGTAGTGCTGATGCCCTATTTTTAAACTCTCAACCATTCCTCTCCATCTGTGGGGGTGTCTGCAGGGTCCATCTTTGACAAAGAAGATACTAGATAACGATAGGAGTATGAGTGTAAGTAGAGTGTGTGGATGGGATTCACAAACCTCTCTGAATGGGTGTTTCTACTGAACAGTTTATGTTAAGGAAGAAGACGACCAGCAGCCACAGTAACTCAGCATGGGATTATGGGGAGGTGTCTAGAACAACAAAGGGGTCAGTTTGAAAAGAAGCATAAGGAAGCACAGAAAGCTGGAATAGTGAGGACAGAACTTGGAGTGGCAAGAGCCTCACTCAAATCCAGTTTGATGCTTAATGAAGTCACTGTGCAGTCACCAGGTGAGTCTGAGGGGCATGCAGCGCTGCACACCTTATCTCCACTGCCAGGAATGTGGAAGCAGGAGAACAAGGCTCAGAGCCTCATTTGTTCTCACCAGGCCTGTGCCTCACAGTTGTCCTCTTTCCTATGCTCTTCCCAGGTTTAGTTAAGGCTCTTGTACATGAGTTAACGTATTGACTAAGGCTAACATCACCAAACCGCTTGTACTAGCCAAATTACCATCTCTAGGTGGTTCTGTATCGTGTATGAAGCCTTTCTCCACTCCCTCCAGCTGAATTTCAGGCTTTCAAGCTCTGAGTAAAGTCCAATTGCCAAAAAGAACATCAGAGCAAACAGTATCATTTCAAATGCAGTGTTGCAATGGCCTTCTCTTAACAAAGAACACAGCAGTAAGTCCATATTGTACACTATCAGCTTAACTCAGAAAACACCTTTGTATGACAGTGTAGTCTATGCAATTGTCTATCATGGTCATCAAAACTCATATTTGTAAAACAATTTTAAAATCATACTTGAGAGCAGAATTCTGCTAACATTTTGGGATAACAGCTCCAAAGCTTTATGCAAACCATTTCCCAGTCTTCCTTTCGGCTTTGCTAATTTGACTTTGTCATCATTGCCTCGTAGGCACTGTTGTCATTTTCAAAAAGTTTCAAATACTTAAAATATAAACTCTTCTAAACGCCTTAACAAATTCTCTTTTCACCTTCACGTGCATTTAAAAAGTAAATCAACATAGTAATCATACTTAAGTGGGTAGGCAGCTTGCGTCATTTTTTGTATTATCTGCCTTCTTATGTACATAAAAGGAGAAATATTGAGGAGCTAAAATGAATGCTTGTAATTGTGAGCTGATTTAATAGAGAATTAAATATTTCAGAAATCAAGATTCCCATAATGTTCAGTAATAAGCAGAGTACTGGCTTGCTCTTTACTATTCTGTACTGCTTTGGAAATCAACTTTCAATGACATTATCTGATAGAGCCTTAAGGTCATGTCAATGTATTCTAAGCACGGAGTACATGGAAATATTAAGTCTACAACAAGTAAAAAAATAAATTATTTAAAATGTGGTATCTTCCAGACACAGACAGTTCTCATTCTGCTAGTTAATTTAAGAATTTACATGCAGATTAATGAACAAATGCTAATGAATATCTAAAAACTGTGACCAGCCTCATCGTATGCAGGTTAGCTCTGCAGTGAATCAAGTGCATATATGAAGCTTGGAAATCCATATATTTAAAACTGATGAGCACAAGATTCCAATGATTTAGCCAGGATTACGGTGGAAGCTGTGAAGTCTGATTTGAAAGATGCAGCTGTTTAAAACTTGTATAAAGAAAATCCACTTCCCTTCTTTGCTGCAGCTTCTAGCAGGAGCCGGCTGCCTCTCTCCCTACAGCAAATTTCCATCCCAGACACAGAAATGAAGCCCACCTCCATCCTGGTCCCTGAGCCCAGCCAGCTGCCAAACTGCTCTGATGCAGCCATCTGTCCGCAAAAGAAACAGAACTCTGACTTGCCACAGGTACAACCTGCCTATTATTAAAAAATGTGGGAGAGAACACACTTCCTCTGCTGACTCATGACATTTGCTTGGTAAAGGTGCTACACTGAACGACCTCCAGTTTTCATTCATCTACTTTCTTACACAGATATGAAGCGTGCTAGATTGAGACAACACAGCAACCATTTAGTCTGTGGCGAGCGTAGCGACAAGTGTCACAGGAAAGCAGGAATGAGCGTTCTTACACTATATCATGCAGTTTTCAGTCTGTGACTTTCCAGAAAAGGATCGTGCAAAGGAGGAGTAGAAGTAATGGACTACCACCATAGCAGAGGTGGCAAGTTCTGTGAAGAAGCGATTCTTACCTTGTGCTGCAACTTCCTACCAATTTGAAGATGTAAATCCGCTAATCTGTGATCAGTGCTTACCTATCTATCACTGCCATTTTCAGTTTCTTCCTCAGTCATAGGCCTTGTCACAAACATGTTAAGAACAAAATGTAGCAGAGCTACTAGCACTGATGAAATGTATTTCCAATACGTTTTCACAATGTTAGGACACAAAATACTTACACCTATAGTTTAATTCTTTAGATCTGCCTCCAGAACATATCGATTCCACCCTGGAAAGAATTATGTTTTCATTTCTGATTATTCAGACAAAAATACGGAAAAATGTACCCATTAGAGAAAAAAAAAGAAAGAATTCCACTATTCTACTTTATATCTCAACAGAACTCAGACTCTTTGCTGCCTTTTGTGCTCTCTACTCTTTAAGATACGAAAAGAAAAAAAAAATCACTGTCTTCCTTAGAACTTTCTATTGCATACCCTTAATTGCTTTATTTGCTTGAAAGATTACTGCCACAAAGCCAGGTGACATCCATGAGGTCACTGCACGTCACTTCCATTTCTTTGGGATAACACAAGTTCCTCTCCTCCCTCCTAAACTCCTCTGAAAATGAACTAACAATTCATGATCTCTAGCTTCTGTTCTGCTACTATCTGAAAAATTGACTCCCTTTGATCTCAGTGGAGGCACAGTCTGAATTTCCCGTGAATGTTCTCCCAAACCATGCACTAGATAATGACACTTTAATTCCAACCAAAAGAAATCTTTAGAGATGAAGATGTTATTCAATGAATGTACATCAGTTCTCACTTAACTTTTCCTCTTTAGAAGTCTACAATCAAACCAACTGTTAAATCAGTTCTTCATTAAGTATGAATAAAGTAAAGGGAAAACTCTAATAAAAAGCTTGAAATATGTAGGCAAATCTGTTTTTCATATGGTATGTTCCTTAAAGTGAGAAACCCAGGACAGAACAAACTGGATACACGATAACAATGTAGTGTATTAAAAATAATTAATTAACAATAGAATGTTGTTTCCTTAAATAAATGTGTTCTCATTAATTAACTGTCAAGTTAGAAAGTTTAGTATATTAAAATACAAAAAATGTAATTGTTCTAAAGCTTTCTTTTTTTGGTCCTGCTGTCAAAAGTACCAGAGTAAATAATGCACTCACAACTCCATTTCTTAAACCAGCCAAGATTCCCTTCATCACTTCAACATCAGTCATGCTTTCATTACTGGGATGGTGATAAAAGTTGTTCTTACTTTCTATCTCAATTTGGTGACAGCCAAGCTGTCTATACCATATAGTATGTTTTGCTATTGCACATTACCAATTTCATTTAAATCATTTGTCTTTGCTTGCTGAAATTTCTAAAATGTATTTATTTACCTTCTTCTAGCAAGATTAAGAGGTTGAATACAAACATTTGGACTGCTGTTCAAATGTATATGAGAAACATTAAGCTACAAAAGCAAATGTCAGACATTTGCTCCATTTCTTTTGATTTTTTTGCACTTGCTTCCTCCTCCATTCAGCGTACTTAGTGAATAAATGTGTATCATCTGCTTGTAAATTCGATTCTCCAAGCTTTCCTCCTGCCCAATCTAGTATTCTCTCTCCTGCTTTCTTAATTCTTCAACGACACCTACCATTCAAATTTCCTGATGTACTGCTTTACATTTTATCTTCCTGTCCATCGTCCTGTGGAAGTGCCAGGCTCTCAGAAACAATATAATTCATCATCCTGAATATCTTATGACTTTTTACACCCTTTATAATGTCCTGGACACTCCTCAAAACTGTCTTCATTTACTGCTTCAATCAAATATTTTTTTTCACTACTTCTTATCATGCTAAGAGCAGTTATTTCTGTCCTCTCCATCCTCCTCCCAAAGCCCAATTTTTCTGTGGTTACTTTTTTAACCAATTTCTTTCTTACGTCAGTTTCAAAGTTAAGTCTTTTAAGCTACCACCATTTAAAAACAACTGTTGACAGTATAACACAGAACGATATAATCTGTTTGGGTATTTACCCATCAGTGAAGCCATTAGAGCCATACACAAAGAGGCACTAGCAAGTATGTAGGCAGAAAATACTTTTAGCAACATCAGCAACAAGAAGGCCATGGTTGTGCACTGTACCAAGCCTTGCAGAAGTTGCACAAACTTTGCCATCAGAGTAAGGAAAAATCAAGAAACAAACTTGGATGTCAGAGCTTTCTTCTGGAACTATGCTTTTACATTCCAGCCTTTCCTTAAAGCAAGAAGTAAAGGATGATGGCAGCTTCTCTTTTCCTGCCCACCTTTCCTCCTACACTATAGGAATAAATTATCACTGATTAAATTAATGCTACATTAATTTACAATTAAGTGATCACTAGCAATAATGATATATAATGTACATTCGTAGTAACTGTAGAGCACAACTCAACACAAACTTGGCAAATTTTCCCATACATCTGCTTATTCCCTACATACAAGTAGTAAGGATAATAGTCATTTGGACCCATTGAAGATCACTAGAAACAAAGTGAGAAAGCAGTATTTTTTTTAAAAGCTTCTTAGCCTCTATACAGATTTAAAATCTACTGTTTTCTAAGCTGCCCATCATATAGCAACTGTTTTCTTTTTACAGAAATCTATCCTTTTCATATGATGTTCTGATTTTGTACCTATTCTATAGATATTAATCAAAAAACTGTTAACACCATTTATGCTCATGCAAAACACAAATATATCTACTCATTACATATTGTATTGAAGCCATGGGATAAAAAGAATAAACTAGAACACACAAAGAAGATGAGGGTGTGCTTGTTTGTACTTGGTAAAACTCCTAAATATTTTGAGCTTCCAAGAAAAAGAAAAAAAACAGCAAGAAAAGATTAAAAAGAAAGGGCGTTACACTGGTGTTTGTTTGTTTGGTTTTTTTTTTGCTAGAAAATATTTGTCAGTATATTTTTTTCCATAGGAGAAGTATCTGCCAAGAATTTATAATATCTAGGAACTGTATAACATGTTGCTTCTGTATTTCATTATACTGCATGTAAATGAAATTATAAGAATTACTTATTCCACAAGTAATGGCAGAATAAACATTGTATAGAAGCTGGGTCTTTGTGAGCATATGCAATATACTATGCAGCTTTCACATGGCCTTACCTACGTGCCCCATAGTGGGTAAGAATCATGCTGGAATCTAACTGCCAGTGGATTACAGTGAGGTTCAGTAGCCAGGTTTTGGAGCTGATTTTATCATAGAACAAAATAATGAACTGACCACATGTATTGAAGGGACTAGATGAAAGACACCAAAGGATGGGCCTGGGTCACTCTCTTAGTAAAGGAAAAGTTAAAATTACAGAGAGATCCAGTCTAATTAATAGCAATTAATATATTTGTATATATGAAAAACAAAGGTAACAGAACAAAAGCAATGGTACAAAGAGCTTTTCTCAGATGCAGACACTGCAGAAAAGATGACAGCAGAGTTCAATGAAAAACAAGTGCTTTTCCACCCTTGTTCTCTCCTAAAAAGCAGGAGAAAGAATACCATGAGCCCTGTTTTTCTATTCTTACCACTATAAAGGAAAACAGTTGATCCAGAACTACATGAGACCACAGAAAATGTGCGGAACAGAAAAGAGAGGTATTTTGAAGCTAATACACTAATATTTAAAAAATTTTAAGAGCCTTAAATCAAAGCAAGGACAAATTCATTATTATAGTCTTGCTACAGTTGTAAAACAACGCATAGCATGCAGACTGGCCACAGGCTGGAGTGCAGAAAAACATTAGCTTCATGTAAGCATTGATTAATGGTAGAGATTGTAGAGATGTTAATAGAAATCACAGAAATTTGAGAACTAAAATGTTTATTATGTCATCTAATCTATGTAGTTGACAGGAAAGGATTTGTTCCCTAAAGCATATTTTATATGGTTTTATTCAGTCCAATTCTAAATGGCAGAGCAATGAAGCTTCCACTGTATTACTTCAGAAAGCTGATTTGTTTATTGTTTGAATTAATTTGACCAGTTTTAACAAACATGCTCAAGATGCTGTTGTTAATAAAAATATGGAATGCCCTCAGTAATTTATGTTAGCATTAAATAGCTAGTGAACATCCGATCTATAAGTTCTGTTGAAATATATCTTTATATATAACAGGCTGTTTTTTTAATATTAAGAAATGCAGGAATCTCTTTTGACCAAGCTTTTGGCAGTTGGTTTCTGATGCAATTACAAAATTTTATCCAAATTGATGTGCTTTAGTAATCATTTCAATACAATTCATAACCTCAGCTTTCTTACAGCTAAATTTCTGAATGATTTTTTACATATTTCCAAGCTCAAGTAGGGTGGAAATACCAGAAGTTACACTTTTTTTCACAATATTTTTATATTATTACTTCTTCAGGAATTTGGGATTGACAAAAAAAAAACCCAGAAAATTGGTGATAAATATCCTTTTTAGTATTGATGTCACATTTGAAAATATAATATTGCTCTTATATAGAGGATTGGTAACATTGAAGGAATATTTTACAATAGAATTCAACCTGATTTTTCAGGCAATTCTAGCAAAAATATACATCCGCTGTAAACTTAGCATGCTAATGAAGATATTCATATATAAATGTAATAAGTTCTGACAAAGCTCCCAAGAAAGACTTGATTTCTTTGAGTGTATCTAAAATTAGTGTTGGCTGTATATATAGATTACACAGACACACACACATATATGGATAATTTAGTATTTTCTTCGCTGTTTGGGGGAAATATACATCTAAGCTGCAGATTCAGTTACCTCAGTGTAAAGTTTGTGCCCAATAAAACCATCTGGTTTATATGGAAAAAAAATTACAGGATTAAAAGGACTGAAGTTAAATCCTCTATAAGAACACTTTTTTCAGTGAAGAATATTTTCCAAAGTCATAAGGAACACACTTTAAAAAAAATCAGCTGTTTAATGTGCTATGGTGGAATCTGTATTTACTGTACATGATACCATCTTTATGGCATACGGAGATTGTCTTTCTGTTTGAGCTGCCTAAAATATTATGCTGGTCTCAATGTTGGAAACATTTCTTAAGTATTTACTGTACTATAACAGAGATCTTTTGCCAGAAGAGTCACTGCAGAGCCATGGGCTCTGAGGGGGCTTTCCATATTAGGGGTTTTCTTGCTCTGGATTAAGCATGCCAACAGTAGTTAGTTGCCGTTCTGTATTTAGAACTGGTTTGCAGGGATGGATTTGGGTAAGAAATGATGAAACTTCTTGTATTTCATTGAGCTAAGCTTACTCCCACAAGACAACTTAAGGAGACATTCGTTAAGAAAACTCTCACAAACTATTCGGTGCTACATGAGCTACAGCAGATTTCTACAGCAGATTTCTGAATGCTTCAAGAATTAGGCACTTCTCCACTGCAGTTCTAATGGTCCCAAAAGACTGTGTTGACTGTGCTTTTAAAATATTTTTTTATTTATTTTTACACTTTACTGGATACTTACTGTAGATCCTCAAAAATGACCACCAATATTTAAATAGAAAATTAGTGAACTAAACTATCAGCTTATATAATATAATTTCAGGAAAATACCAAACACTTCTTTAATCATGAGACAGCACCCTTCTACATAATAGTTTTGTAACTCCACTTAATTAAAGCAAAGTGAAATACATTTCATTTAATTTATAATATAAACTGCATAGCAAATCCAAGCAGGGCATTCAAATTTAAGGTTAGCGCTTAGGTCACTTAATTCCTATAGTAACCTTTTAATGTCCAAATTCCCTTTCTGTACCATAACTATATAGCACCAAAAGACTTCTCCCCGGGTAGCAGCGGCAGTACATAATCCTGGCATGGCCACCTGTCTGAGTTTCCTGTGTAATCCCATAATGTATGACATCAGTAGTGGCTATCTATAATCTTGTATTTATTTGTCATATCAACACTGTAGTTTCAGTGTTCTAATGATGTCACCCAATAAGAGTTGAAGTTTTCTTGAAGATGTCAAGAGCTATAAACAGAAGTGTGAACTCTTGCAGGTTTACTTAATCCTACAGCCGCTGAGTCCTTATTTGCAGTAGTTTGAGAAATGCTACTTCTTATGCAAGTTCACTAAGTCTGAAGCTAGGACAAGCCAAAGGAAAGAAAAGAGGGTTTTTTTTTTGTGGTAAAATACAAATAAATTTGATCTAATCCTGATCTGTAAAAATAAGTTTATTACTGAACTTAAAAAACAAAATAATCAGAAGTGTATTCACAGACCAAAATAATATATGTAAGAAGCAGTGAAGAACCACCTCACAAAACTTTCAACTTGTTGCTCTTTAGACTTGAACCTTTCCTATCAGAAGTGTCTTGTGAATTAGTTGTACTTTAATCACTCAATTGCATTTCCAGACAGCCAGCCACTTTACTCCGAAAGGTGCATCATTTCATGTACAAAATCTCTGCCATTCAGACATAATCAAGTAAAGCAACCAAGACCCATGTTCCACATATAAACAGTTTTATAATTCCAGAATGCTCTGAGGGACTACAGAGCTGTAGGAAAACAAAACAAAACATGCACACACAAAAAAAGTTTTCAGGGGCTTAAGCTGCTCCTCTTTCATAATAAAGGCAATTCCACATAAAACTTCAGAAAACGTAGATGACAAAAAGGAGGAAAAAAAGTCTCAGTACAAGCAGAAAAACTACATTCTGAGCACAAAAATCACCTAATATGTTAGCAGAATACGCAACATTCAATTCTTCCTCTTCTTTTTGTGTGTTTGCATAACAACTTTAAGCTAACAAATAGGATATAAAGTTCTTAATGTCTTCAGTTGAAAGAAACAATAGCATCACTTACCGAAAGATTGGCCTTTGGAGATGCTTTTTCTTGATTGTAACACAATCATCCATTTAAAGAGGGAAAAAAGACTTCTTCCAGCAAATAACTCCAAAAAGACCAGGGAGTAATCAAGAAACTTGTTCTTTGCTACTGTGCTGCAGAGAGCACACAGAATGATATTTTGGTGCTGGGGGAAGCCTCCCTCCCTCTTTCTGACAGTTGAGCAGAAAAGGGCCATAGAGGCCACATAAGACAGGCACGGCTGTGCACCAGCAAACCCTGCAGGCTGAGCAGAACTGGAGGCAAGTTGATCAAAGCACGGAGTTGTACTGGATTCCTTTCAACTGTGCAGGAAAAAAAGGGAGCTTTGCCAAGTGCTACCTAGGTAAAAATGTGTTAGATTATTCCAGTCATGCGAGCACTTCTTACACATGCTGGTCAAAGTCTTAAATGCAGAGTCACTCTCTCCCTCGCTCTTTAAAACACACTGTTCCGAGGCTCAACTTTTTTTCTTCAAAATAAAAGTTGTGCAGCTGTTTCAGCATTCCCATGCGAGTACCTTCAGAAAGTTTGTTCTGGTAAAAGAACTGTATACAAATTAATGAAGATGGATGGATCTGGTCTGTGAGGCTGGCTCCACTTCAAGAGATTGTAATTATTTTACAATCTGGCTTTTATTCACTCTGGATGATGTGTGGATATAACTATGTAAATTAAAGCACTGCTCATAATTTTTAGCATTCATAACCTAATAACCTAGAGTTGGCTGAAGCTGAATATGGTGTTTGCAGCTGGTAGAACCATAACTACATAAAACAAACCGACACTATGTGAATGAGGAAAACAAAGCTGACCAAGCTCAGATAGGGCCAGTAGCAAACTGTTACTGTTTGCAAGATAAGATTTCAACAGAGATCCAAAGTCAAGAGCTTTCTCTGACATCATGCTGACATAAATCAGGAAGAATTCAACTGCAGCAAACAGAGGTTGTAACGAAAACAGTAAGGCAGGAGCAGGACCGTGGCTCTTGATGGACAGGTCATGAGTGGCTCAGCTGAGCCACCATTTCCCGAGGGCCTGCAGGGCTCTGTAACAAAGCGCTGCTGGCACAGGGCCCAGCAGGAAGCATGAAGCCTGGCCAGAGAAGCAGAAAACAAGCATCGAGCCCTGGTCTACATGCAGCTGCACAGACGGGCTGCATAGAACTGCAGAGCCCTCCTGCAGAAGAGGAAGGGCCCTGCCACACACACCTTCCCTGCAGCACAGCTCCCGCCTGCTCAGTTCTCAAAATGCACTTAGCATGTCTGAGGTGACTTCTGAGGTGTGACAAGTGGATCAGCAAGGCCAGGCATCTTTGTAACAGGGAGAGAAGAAGAGCTGTAAATTTTCACAGCTAGGTGTACAACACTGGCATTATCAAATTAAGCTTGAGAGACACACTAAGTCTTAAAAAATTTCTTAGGCTGTATATAACTATATGACTAATTCACATATACATTATAGTAAAATTATTATGAATTTCACAAATTATCATGAAATAATGATACATAACAGTGGAGAGATAACCAATATCATAATAATGTGTTCTCATATATGAAAATATAGGAGTTTGGCAGATTTTACTGAAACAGATATAATTTCTTCCTAGATCTAAAACACACAGCTTAGAGATCAGTGTGGTAGTGCAAAGTTTGGTTCACCATCCCCACACTGTATGAAATAATTGCCATGACACAGTCACAGTGCAGTTATCAAAAGGAAAAAAGGTCACATGATCATCATCAGTCAGTTATTTGCTGCTGATTCAGTTTTATCTTGCTCCATCGTTTGTTTCTACTACTTTGAGGAGAGAGCTATACCTTCATTAGGACATCAGCTATCTTGATCAAATGACAGGTTAGCTTTTACCAGGATCTTAAAAGATCTGAGGATCTTTTTTCAACAATATGCAGTGTTCAGAGTGTTGTCATATTTATGAGCATTTCATATAGTTATGGTCTTACTTATTCTTGCCTGCCAAGATTTGCATTTTTCTTCATGCATTCTTCCGGTTCTGGATTTCAGTTTTTCAAAATAATTCGCTGCTTTTTGAAGTATTCACTCACTGACTGTAGAGAAAGCTGCAAATCACAAAGAAATATCCCTTTTCATTCTGTTTCATATTATGTGTGTAGGGGTGCTGTACTTCTGTTATTCAGAGGAATTCAGAATAATGATCTTGATATCTTCTGAGGCTTTCAGGGAAAAAAACCTTCAAGTTCTCAGTGAAAGCAGTCCCAAATATGTTTTTCCATTGAACACAATCTTTCATCTTGTAGTTTTGCCAGTCCTGAAACCCCAAACACATCTTAAAAGTAATTTCTTTCTGGGCCTAGTCCAGTAAACGTTGTTGTCTGTGGGACTTCATTCAAGCTGGGTGCTGAATTCCAGCAGTACAATTACTTCAGCTACAAGGAATTCAAGAGTTGTTAACAAATATAAGAAAAATATGAATATAAAATAGCAACAAAACTTTGATTTAATTGTATTGTTTTTCTTCCAAACAGCCTTGGTTTTGTCCGCTCAGTTTTTGTTCAACATAAGAATCTGTTGGTTTTTTCATTAAAATATTCAGAAATCAGTTCAACTTGTTGACTGAGTATGCATACAAATTCTTCAAAAGAAAGGATTTTAAGAAAGATATGATAGATTAACTAGACTGAAGCCTGAGTCCCACTAAAATTACTCCTGCACTTTGTCAGTGGAAAAAACCATATGCATAAAATTCACTAGCATATAACTTTTGCAGATTATGGTATTGGAACATCCTATAGTGATATTATTCTATTGTAGGATATATCTGGACCAGACACACCAAACGAAGGCATCCTTATTAGAATGAAGAAGTATTGTGCTTGAAAGTACTATGGCAATTTTAAAAAATCCTCTGCAGATAATATTCATTGGACTTCATGCTTCATACTAATCCTTTCAGTGGTAATGAGAACGGTAAAAATCTGTTCATCTCATATCCTAGAGGTCTCTTATTTAATTTAGTAATACTGGATGAAAATCAATCAGAAAATTCCAGAATTGTTGGTTTTTCAATTTATTTTCCAATTATTGTTGCTATTGTTTGTCCATCACAACTGATGACTGCTCTTTTTGCTAAGCAATGCAAGCTATTTTTATTTCACCTCTCAAGCATACATTCATGTGATAGCAGACTTTTACAACCAAAAGCATATAACACTTTATCACTCACAAAAATGGGGTTTCATCAACATGGGGATTTGTTGCAACAGTTATTTAATATCCAGTATTATTTCTTAAGCCAAGAGACACCACGTGAGCCAAACTATTTTACTCTGCTTGTTTTAATGCTACATTTTTCTCATTGATCTGTAGCTCATTGCCAGAAGTCTAGAAATGTAATTATTTTTCCTACTGTAATTTCAAATCTGTTGGCAATTAAGACAGTAACTAAGAGGTTTGACATTTAAAGCTTTAATTCATTATATGCTATAATCTCTGTTCTGCTTCCATAATAAAGCAAGGGGTCAGATACCCTCCCCTGTTGTTTAAGAAGTACGACAGCAAATGGAGAGCTAAGTTTCATGCATCTGTTTATTTTCTGAACTGATTGGAATAGGGAAAAGAAAAAGAAAAAAACCATACTTCTATATACATGTGTTCAAGTTTTTGAAATGGAGAGATTTGAAATATAAAAACCTAAAACGGGGCTTACGCCCAGATTGTTATTTTACTTTTCAGTACAGTATCTCTTAGCAGTTCGTTGTTTAAGATATTTGTAAAGTAAGTAAATCACTAAGTAAAGCATGAACAGGAAACTCTACAGTAAGAAATCAGTGTATCTATGTATCTCCTAACAAGATTAACATTTAGGTACTTATATTATTACTGGATTAAATCCATTCCTTAAAGACTGCACGCAGGCCGAGCATCTAAACACCATGCATAAGAAACAGTAGAGGCTGAAGTGAAATTTTTGAAATCCAAGTATGCCACTATTGTCACACTTGCAAGACCAATGCAAGGTCTCTCAAGGCATTCGAAAAGGCAGAATAACTGTTATAGGCTGTTTGTGATAATGTAGGGGGTGTGCCTCTTAGCACCCCTTTTGCCTGCTTTTTTTTTTGCCATTTCACAGACAGGCACCTCTGAGCCAGTAAAATTCCCAGCTATGTGACATCTTGCACTGTCCCCACACACAAGTTAAATGCTATAGGAGATGCTGTGATTGCCTGCCACGCAAAGGCTGAACTTTAACACAAGCCTGTTATTCTTCATTTAAAATTCTACCTACTCAAATTGCAGTCGTATAACGTTTTAGTAGCTAAATAATAGTTACTCACACTCTGCATATAGCTACTCATATTACTCAGCACAGGTCATACTGTCATCACAGATCAGCCTGAATGCTTTTTTCACTTAACAGCTCTATGAGGTTTGTATTAATCTTATATGTTCTGCATACATAAGTGTGTAGGACAGTGTGTCAATTTATTTTTTTCCCTGACGTCAGCAAAATCCACTGAAGGTAACCTAATGACTTCTCCATGCTTGAAAAACTAGAAAGAACTGGAGATAACTGTGACTCATTCAGAGTGCAGATAGAAAAGTTGGCAATCATTACTGGATCTACTGTAGTGCATGTAGTAAAGTTCTGTACAAACAGTTGTGCAGGTCTTTAAGATCTGGCTTCCCTTTTTACCCTTTATAAGTAAGAATATTTATAAAATTGTGTTATTCTCTCTTGCTTTCCCTGTTTACATGCACACACAAACCAAGCAGAGACTTACGTCAATGCCGTCAGACAGGAGATTAATTTCCCTACTAAGACTTTCCTACTCAGAATACAGCACAGTAACTTGGTTTAAGAAGCTTTCCAGTTCTTCACTTTTACTTTTATACTTTTCTACATCTTCAGACCTGAAAATATCAGGGGCACTGTTGCACAGAAAAACCTATAGCACCTCGTTCTTTCATATCTCTACAAATGATCTTCATGAAAACTATCTGGCATTTTGGGGGAGACAGGTCATGTACAAGCCTCTGAGTCCCAGCATGGTACTTCCCCAGAGTATCTGACCAGTCACTTCCTTTTTCAGACTATTTTGGACGTAGTCAGTCGTCACCTGTAATACTACAGAAGAGTTTCTCTGCTCCTGTAGGAGCAGATCCATAAGGTGACTCATCCAGCATGTCTTTAACACTGGTAGGTGTCCACCCATTGATGATATTTTTCTTTCCCTCTCCTCATTGACCAGACTCTTAAACAGCTAGTTTAGTCTAGAGGACAGGTTCACTGAAAATTATAATATTTTGAACTTGTAATAATCATTTTACTGAAGCAGGAGTGTTAACCAGATGACCTTCAAAGTAATGAAGATGACAAATTATCCTGCACAACAATCATAGAATCATAGAATCATAGAATCATAGAATCACAAGGTTGGAAACGACCTATAAGATCATCTAGTCCAACCATCTTCACATTGCCAGTGCTACCACAAGCTACTAAACCAGATCTCGCAGCTCCTCATCCAGACGCCTCTTGAACACTGCCAGGGATGGCGACTCCACCACCTCCCTTGGCAGACCATTCCAGCGCCTGACCTCTGAGAGAAAAAGTTTTTCCTCATGTCTAACCTAAACCTCCTCTGGTACAACTTGCAGCCATTTCCCTGGGTCCTGTTCATTGCCTGGGAAAAGAGGGCCAAACCCCTCTTCATCATAACCTCCCTTCAGGAAGTTGCAAAGTGCACTGAGGTCTCCCTTGAGCCTCCTCTTCTCCAGACTGAACAATCCCAGCTTCCTCAGCCACTCCTCATAGGACTTGTGCTCCAGACCCCTCACCAGTTTCGTTGCCCTTCTCTGGACAAGAAGGATGGTGTCTAGAATCCGCCTACAATGAAGGATGGTATCTAGAATCCCCCTACATGACCATGAATGAAGAAGCATCTATCAGTTTTTTCTGACCAAAAGACAACAGAATAGGTGTTGGAACAAGGAGACTAGTTGAAGTAGTTGTTGAAGTACAGACTGCAGCTCTGCAAAATATAGAACAGATGCCAGATACAGATTGAGGGACATACTCTGAAATACTTGACTATAGACAAATAGATATATGAGTAAATACACCCATGACATATAGACATTTATCCATCTGTAAATAGATATTGGAATTTATCAATATCAGGAAATGAATACCAAAAATATAAATAGCAATGTCTCATAAGGACATTGATTCTCCAGATCGATATAAATCTTCTGAAGACCATGAGCAGTATCACAGTTGTATTTTGTTCTGTCCTATCTGTTAATACTATGATATTATATCCAGTATCTTTAGTGAACAGAGGTAAAGAGAAGAGAGGAAAGGAGGGGAAATAAAGAAGATTTTCCTTTGGGATATATGATGCTAAATTCGCATTGAAATACACAAGTGAAAACATGGCATTCCTTGGTTTTGAGCCAGTGCAATATTACTATTGGCCGCATGGAAGGAATTGGAGTTTCTGTTGGATAACACTGTAATTGATGTGCCACGTATTTCCTAAATGTATTCATATAATGGCAGTCATATACTGGACAACAGAGTAACTTCCGATTAACATGATGTAATTCTTTCAGGAGGTAAAACAGTTATAAAACATACAGATGGATAACAAATATAGAGTTGTTTTTTTTTAATACTGATTTCAAGGAGTCAGTATAAATTCAGTACAATCCATACAGACAGCAAAAATAGGTCAGAACAATCTCCAAAATAGTCCAGAGAGGAAAACATGAGTAACTGTATCATACATTAAGAATGACTGCAAGATCGCAACCAAAAGAAATGATCTGCTAAACTTCAGTTCCCCACAGGAAATATATGGGCATTTAATAGGCCAGAGCCTGTGCTAAAAAGAATCAGAAGAGATATGATAGGCAACAGATGTTTACTCCTTGAAATCTTTTGGTGAAGAAAGTTCTTAAGAACTTATGAAAGTTATGAATTAAATGTGTTGATTTTGTCTATGTACAGTAGAAGATCTCACCTTAGAGTTTAGAATAAAGAGGCAAGAATCTCCCATAACTACTTTTCCACTACAAAGATTTTTGTCTTAACTCATGTTCAAATCCAATTTTACATTTCTTTGTGGTGGCAGAGTATGAACTTCAAGCGAACATTAAACAACTACCAGTCATACAAAATTGAGAAAACACGGCAAGACAGCTGTAAAAATTGTAGGCCTGTTCTGATTAACAGTATATGAAAAATAAATAATATTTTAAAAGATCAGACACATCTTCTTTGGATATATTAATAAGACTTTATTTCACTTTAGGTTTTGCCTTTGTCTCCAAGTCCACCTATTGCTTAGCTTTCTGGAATTTCGTTCATTTTTATTGGCTAAAATACTCTGGTCCATGTGCAGTTGTTGATGTCTCCTGGTTTTCCATTATGTTGCAGTGCCTTTTCCACCAGCTATTTGTTCTTCGGTCACATTGCCATTGTCTGTAGACTAGATACAAAAGAAGTTGCAACAGCAAAAACACTACTGGGGATAATATATCTTCTTTCAAAACTGGTTCTTTGAAGTAGCATCACTAATAATTCCAGAGCTTTGCCTTCTGATTGAAAAAAATTGCTTTTAAATAACGGTTTCCTTGTAGATGTCTTCAAATCTGACATTCATCATTTTAAAGTCTTACAAATAGTGATAAAAAAATTCTGAGTTCAGTTCTACCCTCAGATAGGTAACATGGTCGTAGACAAAAAAGTCTTGTGCATGACTCAGAAATCTATTATTCTAACATAATAACATTTTGATCATTCTTATCTTTCTATTACAAAGATACTCATCAAACATAATGCTCACAGTAATGATTTGATTTTTTTTCTTTCTATCTCAAATCTATTATGGCCTTTGCAACACACAGTTTTGGCTTTCAAAGGTAAGAAGATACACAGTTATATCCTTTATTTTACAAATAAATTTCTTGTATTGTTTTCCTCCTTATATTAGATCACCATCTTCTCCCCACAGACTGTATCCCAAGTCTCTTTACTGTGGTGACATCCATGTAGATGTGCCATCTCTGTACTAGTGACAAAATACTACTGGGAAATTTCTCACTTTGTTTTTGGCATTCGCATTTTCCAGAGGAAAATAACAAGTAAAGTTGAAATTCAAACTTCAGTATGTCACATATTTCTCTCTCACATCCCAGTAAAGTGGATTCTTACTATGGCTGAACTATGTACAAAGCAGCTCTCCTGATAATTGTAGTGCAGATATGAGAGACATCTTTGAAATATATTTCAAATGCATTGGCTCATTTGACTTAAAAAGATTGTGTACAAAAATGAAAGAGAATCCTTCAACCTCTTGATGGAGAAACTGAGCGTAATTCCACAAATACACAAATGGTGTCTTTCCCCCTGAAAACGCTGCTGAAGATCCCACAGAAGGGCTCACTAGTGTATCTGTACTCAGGACCTGATAATCCTTTGGATACATTTTGACACTCAGTAAATCTACAGGGGATTAGTCAGAACATCACCTAGTCAACAACGTTTTAAAATAAAAGCAGTGCTCAAAAGTATTCAGTGCCCCTCTTTTTTATCAAGGGTCAGACGTTTGCAAGCCATGTAGAACAGAATGGACCTGAACAGTGAATGTGAGACATAACAAGCGTGTTGTGCTTTATAAACACTGAATGAGTCATAGTTTCCTGCAAGGTCTCTGCCTTGATTTTTTCTCTTCCACTTCTTCATGGCAGTGGAATTCTGTTCATTCATACATTCAAAATCCCATTTTAGAAAAAAATAACTACAAAACTGTATGTGAACCACAAACTGCAAATAATAATAAAAAAATAATAATAATAGTAAAATAAAATAAAATTGAATATGCTTTCATTATGTACACTTATCTGCTTGAACTCAAGGATGATTTTGCTAGTTAAATTCTCTGAGATGTTTAAATTTGGGTAAAATATAATCAGCTTTATTACTCACACAATTGCCTTACATATGAATTTAGAACACATGTAATGGGCTATGCTGCCAGTTTTAGAGAACAGAATGTTTGCTTAACCACTGAAAAGACAAAGCACACACCAAGGCACTGTTAACTGCCTGGTCTGGGGATGTACTGGGACATCAGAAAAGGTGAGTGTTTTTCTCAATGAAGTTTTAAAACTGAACTAAAAGTAAAACAATAAAAAATAAAAAAATAAATAAATAATTAAAAAAAAGAGCAGTACTTTTATGAAAATCTGTGGATTCTTTCAGTTCTTCCACAGAACTGACAGGTTTACATTTTACTAAACTTTTTTCCTGAGCACAAATGAACAAAAACCCCACAATATTCAGTGAGAAAAAGGTTTCCCTCAGCCAACACACTACAACATCGTGCATTTTCATTTTCTCCATCTTACAAATTGCTACAACAAAAGCAGAAGTTCCCATTGCTTTCTCTGGCAAGTGCATTCTACATCAGAATTTGCTTTTGTGTTCCTATGTGTTAAATGTTGACACTAGTTTTTAATTTTTAATCTCATTTTTATGAGTCTCAAAATTAACCCTCTGCTCACATTTAACATACAGTTTTTCCCTTTACTGCAAGATATTTTCCACAGCTTTTAAATATCACTTAAATACTACTTCCAAGAGCACATAAAGCCATCTTCATACAGACTATACTGTCAAACCATAAAGCACAATTTGACTAATTTGAAATTAATTATATAAATAGCAAACTGGCACATTTTTAATTACCTTGTTGCAGAATTTCTAATTAAGCATGGATATCTGTACATTTATTAACACTATTCTGTTACTATCCTGACAAGATAGCTAGAACTGGCATTAACAAGTCCAAGATAACACCACTCAGTGCAGATGAACATTTGAAATAAAATGGTATACAACATTCTGGTTTGGTGTGGTGAATGGCTTCACTCTACACATACGTAATCAGGAAAAAAAAATACAACAAACCAAGCATTTACACAACATGTAAAGTGAAATGAGCATGTTACAACTAATGACTATATGACAGGTGCTAAAATGTAACTGTTCATTTAACTGCCTTTCTTACAGAGCATTTCAGATGTTTATGAACCTGGCTTTCTCCCTGACTCTATATAAGCAAGCATCTGTGCCCACACAACTTCTGTCAGTAAAATGTCAATTACTTCTAAGAACTACTCTCACTTTGATGAGTGTTATCCACAATGTTACACACAATTGTAACACACAATGCAGTGTTACTCGATTATTCCTTTATCCATATTAATTATATTACTTTCCTGACTCTTAGGAAACAATCCTATAGTGAGATTATAGGGGCTGGCTCAAAAATTATACTACATTTTACAAAGTCTAAGGAAAATATTATGGGCTAAGTAAGGTCAATTCTGCTGTTTCAGCATGATCATTTTTTAGAAAAGAAAGGTGGGAAAGATTATGGCAATTACAGGAATATGTCCGTATAAAAACAAGTTTTTTTTTATTTCTGATAACTTCTGTCTTTCATATTGCTGTATATACCACTGTTTATGTTAAGAGGAAGGGATTTCCCTGGTCTGAAGAACCGTGTCTTCTGGAGGGGGTTCAGAGTGAGTTCAAAGAGCAACTGTGCTGTGCAGGAGCTCATGTTACAAAGCCAGGATGAGGGAGAGCGATGAATTATAGTTCTGAGTGGCTCCACATATCAAAAGCGAGAAGAACAAAGAAAGTAACCTGACCGAAAGAGGGGAGTCATCAGAAGTTCCGACATAGCTGAGGCTTTTTGAAAGCACAAGGAATAATTGCAGATTTAAATTGGGCTCTTCTCAATTCGGCTGCCATTAGTGAGAAAATAAGCTAGAAAATAATTCTTACAGTAACTGGTTCTGGGACACCTTACATTCTCAGTATTTTTCTGCTGTATCATGCAAGAGTAACTTAAATATGAAATAGTATTGCAGATGCAAAAGGAAATTGTACTCCATCTAAAGATGAAAATTTAAAAATGGCAAACGCATATCCCTGAAAAGAGGGAAAAGTAGGAGATGTGATTGTTCATTACCACAAACATGTAGTCTGAACCTCTGATTAAATTAAAAAAAATGATACTAATGAAAGACTATTGATTCATGACCAGTTAGATGTGCAACATTTTGAACTTCAGATTGAAAATGTGAACATTATGAAGGGTACAAGATCTCTTAAGACTAACAGTGAAGGGAATTCAGAGCTCAATACCAGATATGAGCGCTGTTCCGAAAGTAATGCCTACTATTTTATTATGCTGGCCCACAACACTAGAACCGGACATTGGTGCTATGACAGCAAAGGCTGAACCTTCCCACCAGTATTGCACTACATTTTGTTGTCATGCAACAGATGGCAGCAGAGGGGCAGTCTGACAAAATGGCATCTTACGTGAAAGTGCATATGAAGCAAAGATGTGTCATTGAATTGCACGTTTGGAAAAAAATGGCACCTATTGACATTCACTGATGCTTGCTGAACATTTACGGAGATCAAACAGTGGATGTGACCATAGTGAGGGGTGGGTAGTGCGTTTCAGCAGTGGCAACAGAAACGTGAAAGGCAAGCCATGTTCTGGATGGCCATGCATAGCTGTCACACCACAAAATAAGAGCATCTCTATCAGCTCACTCAAACACATCAGCAGACTATGACTGGAAACAATGGTGGCAACATTGGAATATCACAGTTTGTACCAGGTAGGTTCCACAAATGGTCACACAGGAATAGAAAGAACATTGTGTACAAAGCTGAAGGTGGCAGTTTCCTGGATCACATCATTACCAGTGATGAGATGTGTCACCAGTATGAGACAAGAGTCAAAACCGCAGTCCATCGAGGGGCAGCATGTGAATTTCCCATTGAAGAAAAACTTCATGACACAGCCCTCAGTGAGTAAAGTGCCTTTTGGGATGGGAAAAGGGTGACCTTTCTGGCTTTCCTCAAATTTGGACAAACCATCAACTCCGACCAATGCGTCATGACACTGACTAAGCCAAAGGCTGGCATTTCCAGAATCAGGCTGAAGAAGAAGAAAACCTTTCTCTTGCAACCCAATGACACCTGGCCCCATACTGGTTTGAAGACTGTGGAGCGCATCTTTGGTGGACTGTCCTACCATACCCATCGTATGGTCCAGACTTAGAACCTTCTGACTTCCATCTATTTGGGCCAATGAAAGATGGACTGCATGGACAACAATTTCCTGACAACAAAATCATAGCAGCTGTGAAACAGTGTGTCATCTCCACTGGTACAAATTGTTTTTCAAGCATGGCATGTAGGCGCTTGTTCATCACTGGTGAAAATGCATAGCTAACAGTGGTGACTATGTTGCAAAACAGCATTTTCTATCTGAGAGTTTGTTCAATCAAGTAGTGTTTGAGCACTTGAGCATAATGCTCTTTTTATGTGTTGTACTTTCCATGGAAATAAATAGGAAGCATTACTTTTGAAGTGACTTACATACATAAATAATATTTTGTAAGCAATAGAAATGCATGACAAGACCACAATCACTGTTTGTAAAGAGAAGCATGAATTGTAGAAGTCAGACCACTGGATTTTGTTCAAATTTGAGATTATCTCCTCGAACCTCTTCAGTGGTATTGAAATGTGACAAGTTGTTCCTTGTCCCTTGTTTGTACAGCTGATTACAGCGGCCTAAATGTGGCATACCTCTGATAATAGCACTGTATTTTTGGACCATAACTATCATTTTGAATTCTAGTTTTACTCTCCATTGTATTCTCGCTCTTGCAGTAAGTTAATAATAATTCGAACTACTGAACAAAAATGGACTTGTGTCAGAGCACTTGAGAGCCAGTGGATACATCTTTCTGTTTTGACAATAAACCTCTGGTAACACTTTACTAAATACAGTTTCCAGCCAATGTATGATTCCTAGAAAGTTCCTCTGAATCCTGAAAGTAACTATGGATTTGTTTCTCAAGGAGCCATAGAACAGAAGAAAAGATAAAGCTAGTGACTGTATTCCCTCACGGTGACAGTGGCAGAGGAAAAAACAAGTGTAAAAGGCAGATCCACTACACAGCAAACAGATCAAACTCATGCTCCAAGTTCAGCCAACTAATAGTAAAAGCACACCTTCAAATTTTCAGGAAAATAGTTTTCTACTGACAGCTATTGTGATCAATGACCTTCCAGTGCATTCTGTCTACAGAGACGTTGACTACAGGTAAAATATAAAGACAGACTTCGCCATTTCATCAAGTATATGAAACCACCTTGGAACTACATGCCTCACAAGGGACAAGTACATTGTTTTCACAGTTTTTCTTAGATTAATCTAAATGCATGACGTTGGAATGACATCTGAATGCATGAGAGACCATGCTGATTATTGTCTTATAGAGATTCAGTTTGTTATTGATGACACTGCAAAGCCTTGTATGGTTATGCTGTACTGATGGTGGTAGCTGATCACTCCACTGTCTGTTGTTAGGTGACCTGAGTGGCATTTGGAATGGATTAATGGTAAAACCAACCTGTTTTTAATTCCTTCTCATACAAACATGAACATTAGAATCTGACATACTCTCTCTGGGCTGGGGCCTAAGAGCCCTGAGCTTTTACCTCGTCCACTGACTGAGCTTGGACAGATCACTTCAGCTCAGGCTGTCCACGTCTCAACACTGGGAGATGATTAAATTCCTTCCCTTTAAAAGATGTTTTGATTTTTATTGATTAAAAAGCTTTGCAAGAGCTAGATATCCTTTTTTGTTTGTTTGTTTCTTCTCCTGTATACTTGATCTCATTTTCTTTTTTATTCCAGTGATTATTCAGCAATAGTTTCTTTTGAAAATCTCTTTCCTATCCAAATATATCTAACAATATTTTCATCCCTCCTCTCTAAGAGATGGCCTACTCTCACAGATCTTATAAACTTGTGGATATCCAATTTAGTATTTTTAAGTTTCCACAGATTCAGCATGTCCATTGGTATAGGCTTTAGAGAACTGCTTTAAGGTGACAAAAGGCAAATATCAACTTGTTCTTAAGTTTTCTGCTTTGTTCCAAAACCACACTTACTATCTGGAATACTGCAGCAATTTCCTGCTGGTACCTAGATTCAAGAACATCATGAGTTATGCAGGTGTTTCTGTCACACCATCGTTCATATTTTTGACAGATTTTGAGTCTGCATAATATTTCCTGAAAAATTTCATAACGTGATCTGTGCCAGGAAAGGAAAGTTTATGTTCTGCCAGCTTGCTGACACAAACCCTATCTATGATATCACCCTTTTGCTTAGTCAGTAATGCAAATAAACCTTCAAATTCCAATGAGAAATACTGAAGAACCTTGCCTAAGAATGTTGTAAGAAAGTTGCATTAGAAGAAGGCCACTAAACTTGACCGGGCTGACTCACTAAATCACAAGGTTGTGTGTAATGTGTTTTATAATCATTATCTTGCCTTTTTAAATTGGAAAAAAAAATATCTTCATAGAAGTCTAGAGTTAAGCAAAATTAGCTCCCATTGGTACAGTGCAATCTTTCAAGTTAAGCAACAGTACAATGAAAGGAAAAGTACCTATCAATAACTATCCTTCAGTTGGTTCTACAAAATGAAGGGAAGTTATCCTAATCCAATTTCTTGAAGGACAGTTCA
This sequence comes from Chrysolophus pictus, assembly GCA_037305975.1. NCBI lineage: Eukaryota > Metazoa > Chordata > Aves > Galliformes > Phasianidae > Chrysolophus > Chrysolophus pictus. Next base: position 23,652,524 of record CM074582.1, read on the forward strand.
CTAACAAGTTCAACTCATAGTAGGTGGAAGGAGTAGCAGTACTGAAATTTCGCAAGTCAGCCTCATATAGGTGGCCTGAAGAAAAAAATCAGAGATATGACTATTCTGGACTCTAGAAGTAATGTGTAGAACTATAGGAGGTGTTCAGAGCTCCTCCCAGATAAATAATACTCTAATAGAGAATTGAAATGAACTACCTTATATCTAACATGTTTGATACTATGACATTCAAAATACAAATCCATCTGAGATTCTAAACTGAACATTACAATGCACAAAACATCCATTCATATGTTTTCCTGATAAAAGTACGGAAATGTCAAAACTCTGACATAGTACTGTCAGAAAGACTTTTACTCATTCTAAATCTGCAACCTATTCTGAAATACTGTTTTGTTCTGTTGTAAATAATCAGCAGCTGGACACAGTGACCATGGATTTTAGAGTATAGAGTGTAGACTGTTCCTACATCCATCAACTCTAGAATGTCCAAGGTCTTCTCTCTCCCTTATGGCTTCTGCAGAAGTAATTTCCTCCTCATCTCCTGTTATTCACCAAACTTCTTTTGTTCCACATGATTTGATTCCTTCATTTTCAGTTGTTCTTGTAGTTTAGTAGTATCTCAGCTTGAGATGTGTTTTCAGAAGACTATGATTCTAGAATACAACAATCTAAGTTCAGAAAAGAGACCTCTGAGAGCTGAACACCACAGAATATGGGAAGTACAGGCAACTCTCTTCACCTCCTCTCCCTGGGTATGAACAGAGCTCAGGTGACATGGAAAAAATAAATGCTGAAATACTAAAGTATAGCATTTACTTGCTAGATAAAGATTTTTCACTAACTCATAGCTATTACTATGTGAGAAAGTAGCAGTTATTCATAACATCTGGGGAAAAAAAAATCATTCACTGTAAGATTTTTAAACAACTTACTATCAACATTTGTTTGTTGTGATAGTACCTAAAATTCCTAGTAGGGAAGATAAAGACATCACTCTACCAGTTGGTATACAAACAGAAGCTGTTTCCTACCTCTAAGATCTCACAGTGTAAGTTATCTGAGAAATTAACTGAGAAATGAGTACATTAATATGCTAGTAAGACTAAATTTTGTTTTAAAAATTCAGCAGTGCATTCCACAATAATTTGCTTAAATGCAGAATCAGTTATGTTTTGAGTCATTGTTATGGAGTTCAAAATATCAAGAAATTACAGCTATTCCTGGTTGAAATAGATTCCTTATTTGCTTCAAGATAATTGCCTCTATAGGAGTGAAAGCTACATAGAACTTGCTTTTGTGGAACAGGAAATAATGTAAGTATGAAAATTGAACACTAGACATAACTACTCGATCTCTCAAGTCCCAGTTCAGGCGGAGATAAATGACCTGCTAAGGTGTGAAACTGGCTTCTCACTTCAGCAGTCATTTTCCAATAAGGACAAATACCACAGCTAAACAGGCAGAAATGCCTTCTTTGTACAGCATCTATCCTAGAATGAGCACATGCAGATTTTACACAGATGTGACACATTTCTTGCAGGACACTCTAAGGAAAGCATCTCTGGGAGTCCTGGAGATCCGCATCATTTCCTGTTTAAAGCACACACCTGTGCTATGTTATTTTTTTCAGTTGTTTCACTTGAAACGACAACTTTCCAAACTTACAGTAATATTTAGCTCATAATTTAACAGTGCATACAGATAATAAATGATGATTGCAGTGATAATTACACTTGAGAGGAAGTGATGAATCATTTCATACTTTCTTGCTGGTCTTATTTTAAAACTAAGAACTTGGCACTTATCCTTATGTTATTTTGGGATATGTCCAAAAAGCTGCAGCACATTTTTTCAGACAAGGGGTTAACACAAGCACACAATAAAATGCAGCAAGACAGCAACTGCTCAAAGAAGACAAAAAGAAAGGAAAAAAATCCAAGGGCAACAGAAGTCCAACAGTTTCTTGAGATGTGGTCTGAGACTCTTCTTAACCTGGCAGAATTTTAAACTTTCCACACGTGGCACAGAGAGCAAACAGGGAACAAAGAGAAATTGCTGAACAAGAGCTAGGAGGAGCTTTAAGCTACAAGATTTGAAAGAACTCCAGAAACAGTTAAGCATAAATGGGTCTATGAAGAGAATGCTTGAGATTATGAAGAGTTGAGTTTGTTTCTTGTGACATATGGATACTTCAGTGAAATAACTTTGGGAGTGTGCATTTATATCTAGGGAGAATCTTGTAATGGTGAAATTTATCAACATCATAGACTGAGGCAACACTGTTAAAAGTGCTTTCAAGTCCTTTTCTTAGTTTCTCTCAGAAGTTAAAGCTATGCACAAAACCTCCAATTATTTCATTGAGCTCTAGCCTTAATTTCTCTATTTTATTTGATATTTAATTAAAAAACATAAATCAGTCATCACTGAGCACAACTTCTTATGCTCTTGACATAGGCAAGCTAAGAACATCATATTAAAATCTTTGATTTAGAGTCATTAAACCAAAGCATAGGAGCATGTTCTCGTCTTTCCAAATATAGTAATAATGGCCAGGTAGAATCAGCTGGATCTTCTAAAGTACAAAAATAAATAAGAAATATTTTCCTTTTCGTCTTTTTCTCTGAAAGTGTTTGAGCACTGAGGACCACAGGAATACAAAGAGGTGCCCAGAGAATGTTTGGTCTGAGCATTTTCACATTCTTGTTCTCCAGCAGCCACTGAGAAAGGAGGTCTCTGAGAGGCTTAAAAGTAGCAGGCAACTCTGTTTGATTTCCGTTCACTGATTTCACAAGAAGAGATTAGAAATTTCAAATATCTGCTCCTCACCCTGACACAAAAGACACAAGGCTACAAGAAAGATCCTGGGTGGGTGGGAGTCCCGGTTTGCAATAAATGTTAGATAAAGTGAGTACTGCTAGCCTAGAATTTCACATATGAAGTGCCCCAAACCATTATAGCATTTAAATTCTGAGTCTGGGGTTCTTTTTTCTGATTATCAACAGTCGTCAGTCATCTGTATTTCATGACATTGGTCAGGTTTTTACTCTCAGGATGAAGCAGCAACAGTGACCTGCAACCTAGCTAGCAGAGAGTAACTTCTGGAGTCTTGTAAAATGTTACTAACTGCTGTACTGTAAGTAATAATAAGTGCTTATAAGCATAAAAGTTGTATAGGAGCTTAATAGCCCTCCTTTTTTCTTTGCAAAGATATGTGGAGCTTTTGGGAGATTCTGCATAAACAATACTCATCTGAAAGGTGCAGACACAGGATTGCCTTGCCTAGCCTTGTTATCACACTTCATCAGAATGAGCACTGCCTATTCACTTTATTTACCTGGAGCTGTTGAGGTGTCTGCTACATTTCAAGAAACAGGTTTGGAATAAACAGGCTGAGAGAAATGCTTAATGTAAGCCAGTGTTTGTAACAGTGTTTTTGGATACCTTCTGTGTTCTGTGCATGTGACTTCAATGTGAATCCCCAGGAATTACAAGCCTACCATATGGAATTTTTCAGTTTTGGATGTACTAAATGTCTTGAGAAAATGTACATCTTGGCTATTTCTGTTCTATAAAGAGCATAAGAGCAGTTAGAATAATGTCAATCTTTAAACTGAAGAAAGTTTTAAGTGTCTGTGAAGTACTGTAATTTCTTATATGTATAATCTGTATCACAGATAATCGAAGTCTCTTTAAAAATTTGGATACTTACAAATACATATTCTGATAAACCTCAGAAGAGCACAGCCTGGGGGAGCATTTAAGGTGAGAGAAGCACTATTACATTCCATTACACACATGTATAAACCGTGCTGCTGCCAAATCCCAGGAGTGAGTGGTGGGGTGTTTTTTATTTTTCTTTTATATATAGTACATGTACTCAAAAAGAAGCTATACCTATTTATACAACAATAATATAACATAACCTGTGTGTTTTTGTTTCCCACTGAAATGCTTAGGATTACACAAGAAAATAAAGGATTGATATTGAAAGATTTATGTTACCAAAGACTTACGTTCACTTCTCTCACAGATATTCACAAAGAGAACACACACACAAGATGAACCTACACATAAAAATGTTCCATGAAAAACATTTTTGAGAATATTTGTGATATTACCTCTAGCTTTCTAAATTTTTTTCATATTTCAAAAACACCAAATATCCAACATCTCATTCCATATAGCTACATAGCAAAAATTGCATTAGGAAATACGTGAAAATAACTGCATCAAAACCACTAGGAAAACTGAAACATCTACTCGGCTGTTCAGAAAACTACAGATAAATGTGTGAAAGTTATCAAATACCAGAAGTTAATACCAAGTATTAATAATTACAGACTGCGCTGAACAAATCCTAAAATATTTTTATTACCATCTCTACTTACTAAAAGTTATGTCATAAAGGCCCTGTCACTGACATCCAGGTATCAGACCTAGCGTCCAGTTCCTCAATCAGTCATTTAGTCAGCATTAATACATACAATATTTTTAGATATATCTGTGACATATTTTGATGTTTCTTTACTTCCCAATTTTTTCTTAACTCTCATCTTCATGTCATATTTTTTCATTATTTCTGTGTGTTTGCTGCTATTTATATGGCCTAACATTATTGTGTTTTAGAAAACTAACATTCAAAAAAATCCAAATTGAATAAAAACACTATGTTTTACAATGGGTTTTATCTTCCAAAAAGAGCAGGTGTGTTTTTTCTCTTTCCAACCACCCAGATACAAGTTAGGTAGATGACGTATGTAGCACTGCTGCCTCTAAATATTATTCTTATCTTCTTAAAATTTGTTAAATAGAAGAATTCCACTTAATTTCTTTCTCCGCAGTTTCAGAGAGTCAGTTGGTGCTGGTGAATTCAAAGTATATTGGTGTATTCAACCTTGGGAATTTAACTGCTCTAAAGTATTCAGAAGTTCACCTAAATAACAACACGTGAAGAAGTATAACTCAGATTTGTCAGATTTTCAATAAAAAAATATCAGTATTAGTAAGAGGAATTTTTACCCACATTTAAGCAGTTAGTTATGGTAAAAAGTAATTATTTATTCTATTTTATCAGCCAAAAGTATAGTTACATAAGAATCAGCAAAAAGGAGATAATAACTTTGTGATACATGAAGACAGCATGCTTATCATGACATTTACGCCTACTTGAATGTTCATCTGGGAAAGTCATATTGACAGCTTAGAACTTGAAGCAATCATTGTTCACAGACACATACAATTAATAGCTAGACAGTAATGAGATGTGAGTCTACATGAGTATGCAGAGGGTGGAAGGTTGTAGTGCACCCACACACCCATTATAAAAATTCCCTATTGCAAAGACTGCCATTATTAGCAAATCAGGATGAATTACAATAAAAAACCATTTTCTGAATCCAACATACAGCTAGTTTTCAACTCTGGCCACTGTCCAGAGTTTTCTTTCTTCTGTAGGCTGGGAAGGGAGAGAAACTGTTCTCCCAGTATGTCATCTTTAAAGAACACTTCCATGTTTTTGCAAGGTGAACTTGGGCAAGTCTTACCTCAGTACACCACCTGAACAAGTCAATCAAGTTTTGCTACTTTTGACATTGATGAAAAAAAAGTTGGAATCCTACTCAAAACAAAAAGCAAACACAAATCAACTCCAACATTGCAGATACTGAGATTATCAAGAGTGCATTGTCATCAGCTACCATCCTCATTAAACATCAGCTCTGATTCTATGCATGTTGTTATGCAAGTCCAGAATCAACAGTAAACACAGAGAAATGTCCCGTGGTTGTAACACGAATGTGTAAAACTCTACCTGTTTTTCTTTCTTTCATTTCTATAAAGAAATCCTGTTGATGTGATGTTAAAACATATTTTTTACATTTCAAATATATAATTTGTTTTATCTTTTTTTGATATTTAATTGTTCTTTTAAAATAATTTTTTAATACCTTTGTTCTTGCACGGAAGTAGCAATTCACCCAATAAGCACAAATTTCCTGAAGCCCCATTAACATAAGCTTGGCCTCACTTATCAGATTTTATTACTGAAGAAGTTCCTCAGCACAATTCAAATTACTTCAGTCTCTTTCTGAGAAGTGATGTATTACAAGAAAGTTGCTAGCAAAAAAACAATGACATGACCAAGACTAAATCAACTGAAACTAAAAATTAAGCCTTTATTCTAGGACAAGTACTAGTTCCCTCTTACACCCTCAGAACAACAGGTTCTTAATAGTCACAGACTCATTAAAGTTTTTGCGTTACTGAAACTCCAAGAACTGCTTGAAATGTTTGACAAGTTTACAAACTTACAAACAGAATAAGCAATACGGTCATAATTAACTACTACGGATGGGAAACACTACGTTCACAAGTATAGGGAACAGTGACCTCATTTATAGCAAGTAACAACAACTTGAGGACTTTTCAAACTAATTCTTCTGATACAAGAAAAGATACTGATCAGCATTTTTAAGAAGAGGGTGATCTGAGCAGAACACATTGTTTAAAACCTGGCTGATCAAAATGCACCTGCACCAAGGGAAGAAAAAGGAGGAAAAGCTAGCCTTTGGGCTTGGACTGGGTGAGAAATACCTGACTCATCAACAGAAGACTTGCCTGTCACAGTACTTAACACTAATGAATGAATGCTGGTAGAGATTCTATTTGTATCTTTTGGTCTGATTTGCTAGAATCAACCCATTAATGAGGAGTCAAGAGCACTTGCAATCATGTCAGGATTGAGGATTTCACGTTGTGTTGAAGTGACAAAACACAGAAGGAATGTAGTATGCATCCTGCAAGAAAAAAGGAGGGGAGACCAACCTGCTAAAGAAATATTACTGTCATCTATCTTTAAGACTATTTTTATAAACATTAATAAGAAGAGAATCAAATAACACATTTAGAAATAAAAACAAGTGCATAACCTTGAAAGGAAATGAGGGATTTTGTGAAAGGAAAAAAATACTCTTCTCTGCTGCTTTCTCCTTGTGAGTCATACTCTGGGCGTGGTACCAGCATGTCTTGTCCCATTTCTATGGAAAAAATCCTTGAGCAAGTTCATTCTTGATTAAGTTAGCATGGTGCCAAGCAAACATAAAACCCTGACTCTTTGATTCAGCATGCTCTATTGTTGCAGTTGCACAGAGGGAGGGAGACAATGTGTGTTATTAACAGAGCTTCGGCACTGGCAGTGAAATTAATGGCACTGGGGACAATGTTTCCTTTCCTTTGTCAGCTTCAGTGAAGGAAAATATTTTCAACACAACTTAGGGATTTGTTTCTCAAAATCCTAGCTTCAGCAGTGAGTTTGATACTTGCACCACAGCTCTGACAGTCCACTCTTGCTGCATGCTACAGTTTGTTCTCTCTTTATCTGTGCCAATAAACCAGAACCTTGAAATTATCTGAATTCCTTCGAACAATCTGGGCTGAAGGTAATTCTTCTTTCCAAAACAGGCTAGGGAAGTAAGAGAGAAGAAACAAGCTTGACTGCTTCAGTGAGCATGTCACTGTATCCAAAGCTGTAGACAGAATCTGAAAGAACTCAGTGGTGTTAATAATTCTTCAACAGATTTGATTTACTAAATCTGTTAAGAAATTTTTAATGTAAACAGGAAAAAAAAAAAAAAAAGCTGCCTCACCTTGAAACACAAGGACCCAAGTGAAAGCATTATAAGTGAATAACCATGCATATAATTGACAATATACCACTGCTTAGATAATGCCTTCATTCATTTTCACTCCTATAATTCATTTATACAGAAAAGGCAATCTGGGTAGCTGTAATCACATGTGTAGGCATGGATGCTTTCTGGACAATGAAATTAAAAATGAAAAACCATAGCCTACATTTGCTCATTAACAGTCTTTTGGTACATAAATAGTTTACTGAGTAAAACACTTCTTTTATACGTGTAACCACTGAGATTAATTCTTTGTGCATGAAGGAATGGGAGCTTCTAGACTCACAATGTTAGGAATTGCTTTCAGTGTTAATTAGGAAGAGAAGCATAGGAAAACTGAAATATTTGTGATGGAAAGAGAGACATTTTGTGATGGGGTAATAACATGAAAGAAAAGAGCTCTTTCAATGGAAAGGCTGGATTTAATCATAAAGTGAAGTAACAAACACTTTTGTGCATCTGACACTTTCCTCTGAGGCAACTCAGCAGGAAAAAACAAAACTTCAGCTTTTATTTGTTAGCCACTTTTCAGCAGTGCTGAGTGTGTACACTGAGAAGCTTTCAGCTACCTATAAAAATGAAAATACAATATTTAAGACCTCATCACTTAATATAGCACAGATTTTTATTAGAACAACACATACCATACAGTATTGTGAGAACCTTGCTAGTTTCTAGCTGTGTTAGAAGGGAATGCAATGCAGCTATTTGGTTTAAGTGAGGACAGCATTAGATAAGACTGTCCCTTCCCATCTGTCTCTCCCTTCCTGTCTGTTTCGATTCTCCAAATTACTACAGAAAAAGTGCTAAAATGAAATCTTTAAATGAAGCACCCTAATAGCGGAACGGAATTGGGAAGCACAGCATGGAAGATGTCCAGGTGCATGTGTCTGAAGGTCTGGAGTACTCAGTTCTACTATTTTGTTATTAGCTGCCTGGATGACAGCGACTGAAATTTTTCTCTATGTCTCGCTCTTCTCATCCACACAGTGAAAGTTTCACAGATGCATTAAATGTGGTGATCATAATACATGGTGGTGATCACAATACAACTTACAATCTTCTGATTTTACTCATAGAAATAATAGAAATAAATTAAGTAACAAGCTGACATACAACTGACTGTGTGTGAGCAGAGGGGCCCACCTTTTCTTTGTCTGCAAAAACAAAGCTCATTCATTACAAGAGAGGCAAAAATCCAAAATCATGGCAACAAATAGCAAATTTGTTGAAATCTGCTTCTCTGCTATGCCTCTCAGCTCTAGGCAAGCAAGAGACAAAGGGAGGTAAAGATCTTTCTTCCCTTTGAGGGAGAAAGAAAAGCGGAGTAAAATCAAAGCAGCCTCAGAAAATCCTTCTTTCACTATCAGGTGAGTTGATCACTTAGTAATGCAATGAAAGAAGAATCAAATCCAGTAACAGCTAACTAAAAAGCATAACATACTTGACATAGGCCAGTGTTCATAAAAAGGAGTGAGCAATAAACCTTAGCCAAATTCCACCGCATCTTTGAAATATCGTGCTCTCTTGTCACAATAAAGTAAATCTGTTTTAATCTTTCATTTTGGGGGATATAATTTAATAGTCTCCAATTAAACTGGAGTAAGTTAGACCAGAGCCAGGCTAGTTTTATTAAATTATGGACTTGGAGAAATCACAGCCTGAAATTCTTTGGTCTATGGGCATGACATCAACCATATCATGATAATTATGCTTCAAAAACTACCAGATATCTTTTTTTTCTCACTCAAAAACCTCAGACCTCCTTCATTCCGTCCACATCATCAGAAGTTGTAGTTAAACAACGTGTTTTCACTGAAGGAGTGAACTGAAGGTTGGATCTTGACAATTTCTTACATCTTTGAACTGAAGTCTCACAGAGCTACAAGATTTTCTGATCCTTTGGGCAGAACCACAAATTCTCAGTACAGTCAGATATCAGCAGATCACCAGGCAGTGGATGACTGAACTAGTAAGTAGAATCCATAGCTGGGCCATGAATTACTTTTTTTCTGAGGTACAGAATTGCATTATGCAGCAGCCTTCTTCTGCGAATAATCAAATAATTTTCAGCAGTGAAGCATCATATGGAGATTTTTTGCACTCATGCCCATGTATAAAGCTGGAATCAGTCCATGCATGTGGTAGTCTGCCAATTTCAGTAAGAAATGGGTGCCAGCTAAAGACAGATTTAATATAGCTTGTACAATGTAGAAAATTTTCAGTTCCATGCCAAGAGGATCATCATAATGTTAATCTTTGTCAAATGATAAGAATGCACTTCACTGTGAGAAATCACATCTGTTGTCGCTTGTGGAGTTTTACACTGTCATTCTTGAGCTTTGACTCAGAAGGATACTGTTTAATTTCAATGTAGAAAAGCAGTACATAAAGATGCAATACTGTTTTTCATTACTTGGAATGAAAAAGATATAGTAAATCTCTAAAACTTCAAAGAATTCTTCCTTTTCCTCCAAATTCCTTCCCTTGAAACCTTCCTTTACGGAAGCTGATGTCTTATGGTTTCATTCTATTCCCTTGCTCATCAAACTAAGAATGTACTTGAGATTGCATTTAAAAAATCAAGTTCTATTAATAGCCACGTGTCCCTAAATAGCAACATGATTCAAGGACTCTGCAACTTCTGAGTCCTCCTCTGCAAAAGCGATGAGATAATTTTTGTATTGAACTGATTACGAAAATCTTCTAAACTTTCAAACTTAAAGGTCTTAAGTAAAACTTACAGGAAATTATTCACTTCCATTAAATCATTATCTACTCTTTACATTTTGCTTTCACCTTATATGTGAACACAAGGATATTTTTAAACTACATGCAATGGCATTCTGGTTATAACTTTTTTGTTGCAAAAGAAAAGATGACCAGCAAAGTGCTAGAAGGTGGAATAGGACCTCGTGCATCAGATGAAATCGACTGTTTCCCATATCCAGTAAGAAGCTGACCAAAACCGAGAGCAATTCAAGGGCAAAGTAGGTGACAGGGGTGACTTGATAGATGTGTGCTACCCGAGTCACCTAATTTTTCCATAAATAAATAAATAAAATGATGAATAAATCACGGCATTTTTGTTGAATTTAATTAGCCTGTAGCAGAGCTGGCATGTGATGTTAATAAATATGCGAGTTTATAGTGAAAAAGCAGAAATATAATTAGAGGACCAAATCAAAGCCAACATTATCCATATGAATTCTAATATCATGTTTGTTTTAAACATCAGAACAAGCATTGTCATGCTTCCATTAAATTTATACACAATTCAGACTTTGCTACATTTTTGAATACAAACTTTGGTTTAGGCTGTAACAGTGATAGGAGCAACTCAGAAAGTTTGGATTCAGCTATAAACTCTCTTAATCTTCTGGGATGCTCATATCCTGTGTTTACCCCATAACAGACAAGCAGCTGCCGTATGTTCACTTTTAAACTCTCTTTTTCGCTGTCTCCTATGTAGACAAAACATTTTTTCTCAGCTAAAATTCAGTTTCATGCAGAATATGAACTACATTTGATCCACAGCAGGGGTATATGGGCATGTTCTTGGAATACTGAAGAATAAAATCCCTTAGTAGTGGATGCAAGGGGAAAGTTTTGGTATATTAAATAAGAACTAGGAGACAGAAGGTCTAGGTCATAAGTCTTCTGTGATCTCCTATTTGAACAGGACAGGAATATAAAACCAACCTTTAATTTCTTTCCAAGATCATGTGACTTTACCTATTTAATAACAGAAAACTATCAGGTATGCATCATATCTTTTCTACTTACAAAGCCAGGAAACCAATCATGTAGCTTTGGAAGCATGTTGAATCAATATGTTTTAACAACTTTATTTCTACTTTCTTCTTGACATTATATCCTTAAATGCTTCTGGAAGGTAGATTCTGGAAGAATCAAGTGGAGAAGAAACTCTTTTCTGATCTGTAGCTCAAGCAAGACTGTGCCTCACCAAACTATTCCAGAGAAAAACTAAAAATAGAAGTATGTAATTCTTTCTTGGAGACAAAGCTTCCTCACAGTTATCACTAAACTATTTAAATGTGTATGTTATTAACATTCTTCATTTTGACAAGTGCTTGACAAATATTTTTAAATATTTCCAGAGAAACAAGCAACATTAAATCAATCTGCTTAGAACTTCAAAGTCAAAAGGCCCAAATAAGCCAGTGTCTTTACCTATGACATTTTTAGTAAAGAACATAATACTTCTGTCAACACTCACATAAACCAGAAAGTATCCAGTAGAAACAAACTTATTTCAGAGTATAAATCTTTTTGACTCTACTTACATACACTCTTACCACTTTAATTAATACTTCCTATCATCTAACTATCAAAATTTTACTCTCAAAGTGCACCAGTTCATTCAAGAAATTGAAACAGTTACATAATTTTGAGGCTGATTCAAGCTGGGAATATAGGAAGGAAGGGCTCAACACTTTTTGGTGAAATATCATAATATGATGGTGTTAAAAGCATCAAACATATGCACTATATAGGGAAGTTAAGACATACATTTCTTCTCATTATTGAACTTGTAAAAAAGCTCAGCTTTACAGGAAAAAAATTGTATTTTAAACACTTTTAAGGAGCTACAGGTACACACACATACTAGTGCTAGTCACAAGTAAATTAATTTGAAGCCTTATTTTTGTTCCAATTACTTAAAAAGATGCATTTTCAAGAGAAATATAACACTAAAATGGAATTTCCTTGTCATCGCACTATAAGGCAGAGAAAAGGCTATTGTAATCTCCACCTCACTGCCATAGGCCATTGGACTGGGCCATAAACCTGGTTTCTCTCTAAACTAACTGATGTTATGTAAAGGTGTTTAGTGATCATTGAGATATATAGCTATAAAACCAGCTGCTGAAAATAACTGCTTTGTGTAGGAGATAATAACAAAAAATATTTGAAACAAGCAGAAAATAAAAACACAACACACATCACTGCAGGAAACCTGATGTTAGATGTTGATTCTTCAATATATTCTGCATAAAACGCGGAAGAAAACAGCCAATAGCATTTCATTTCAATTTACCCAGGGAGAACGGTACTGTATATGAACAAAAGACAGTAAATACTACCTGGCAGTCTGCTCCTTAGCATCTTTCTGGTATAAATTAAACTAGCAGTGAACCATTCAAATACAAGTGCCTCCAAACACTATTTATCAGAGAAATTCATAACAATTAAATGTCAGCATAATATTTATGGAGGCTACTTATTTTCCCAGGGGCGCCAAAAGTCTGGAGAAGGGTTGGGTCAAGCAAACTGCAGCCAGTGTCAAACAGCAGATAATGGAGCATAGCCACTTGCACAGGCAAACACCTTCCTTTAGATCTCTTCCTGTTAAATAACACTGCATCAAATAGTATCTGCATTTTGCCTGGAAGGCTGCATTGCTGTAATTCAACAGACTATAAGTCTGAAAAGCTCATTAAGTAAACAGTAACAAAACCAGAAAAAAAATGTTGAATGACTATGATTACAAATATTTATTTACGCCATCACGTAGCAAGCATGCGATCAGTGAGGAAGAATTGAGCAAAAACACATTCTCTTCTCTCACTTCTTCAAAACAAACGAACGAACAAACAACAAAACCACTTCTCCGGATGGATATTTGTAGAGCTACTAGTTCTGGAAAAAGTAGAACTTTAAGGTATGCCTTTCCTTTTTCTGTCCTCCAGCAGATGTTAGTTAAAGTTATCCTGGCTTCTCTGGAAAGCATAAAAATCAGATGTATTTGCCTAAATTGCCCAAAAAAGAAGCACACTAACCCACCCCTGTAACATGTCTGTGATTCCAATTTTTGTAGGTAGATGTAACTCAAGATTTTATAGAAGCTTTATTCCCATCCCCGATCTTCAGGAAACTTAAATATTTGAAAGACTTCAGGATCTGCATTACTGTTCATGCTTTTACATTTTGGAATACTTGCTTATTTCTTCTGTTTTATGGCTGATTCAGAGGAGCGTTACTTCTCTTACTCATTATAAAGAATTCATAATAAACCACATCGGTGTCCAACTCTACCATGCAAGCTGTAAACAGCTGAGTGGCAGCTATTGAGTATCCATTCTCAGGGCATCTTGGTCAAGAAGAATCAAAATTTCATGAAGCACATGTTTGAAGGAGTGCTTCTTGTGTTTGTTTTTTTTATTTCCTTTTGGGAAGGTTTACACCTTGCCAATGGTGGCAAGGTACAACCAAGGTAAATAATAGACTTAAGGAGCTACAGTTCTGTGATGGCTGGTTATAGGTTACCTAGCAAAACTTAACTCATTTAGTTGAGGTGCAAATACGTGATTACAATTCTCCTGCATTAGCCAAAGTACACAACGTGGATGTTTATTATGGACTTCTTTCAGGCTAGCTTTTTGTTGGCTACAGGAGCACAGATTTTATCTGATGCATCATAAAGCTGGAGTGAAATGGGCAAAACTTGATTTTCATAAGAACTGCTACTACAAAACTCCTGCAAAAATACTGGAACCCTCAGCACGAGTTCATATTGCATCAGTACCTTCTCTCATTACACTAGAGTAGGCTTTACAGTGTCACAGACTTGAAACACAGGTGACCTGAATCTGTAGTTCTTTTGCTGGTGAGCTTCACCAGATGAAACAGGGCTGTCTCCTTTCACTTCATCAGCTGTTCCCACACCCAGACAGCTTCCTGCAAGGGTGCAGCTGGGTGTGGAAATGCCCAAGGAATCGAACCTAGGAACTGATTCAAGTAAAATTAATCAGAGTAAAAAGTATTATCAGGTTGTTTTTAACCCACAAGAATTCTCAGCACAGCATCAAAAAGTCATACTAGCAGAGTTAAGAAAACTAGAATGGAAGCAAGAATGAATCACAGGAGAGAATCTAACTTATCGTTAGCTGAAAAAGGTCAGATTCTTTGGGACCACATAGCTGACCAACTCACGCAGCTCGCAGACCACTCTGGCAACTGATTTTCTAGAAGAACCCACAGGAATTAATGAAACAAATCATGTAACAGTACTTGACTTACACATAGGTTCTGGCAAACAGTCAGAATCACCCAGCATTTTAGGAGTAAGTCATGTGATCCTTTTAAAATACCTTGCATATACGTACTTGGACAGCAGGTGTCTAACTGGAGAGCTGAGGGGGCTGGGCTTGTTCAGCCTGGAGAAAAGTCCCCTGTGGGGTGACCTCATTGCAGCCTTTCAATTCAGCTAAAATGAGCCTATAAACAGGAGGGGAGTCAACTCTTTGAAAGGGTAGATAACAGCAGGACAAGGGGAAATGGTTTTAAGTTGAAGGAGTGAAGGTTTAGGTTGGATGTCAGGGGAAGTTCTTTACTATGAGAGTTGTAAGATGCTGGAACAGGCTGCCTAGAGAGGTGTGGATGCCCCATCCCTAGCGGTGTTCAAGGCCAGGTTGGATAGCATCCTGGACAGCCTGGTCTAGTGGAGGTTGGTGGCTCTGCCTGTAGCAGGGGGTGTTGAAGATTCATGATACTTGAGGTCCGTTCCAACCCAAGCCATTCTGTGATTCTGTAATTAGAGCCACAATACTGGGCAGGCTGCTGCAGTCTTTAGCAGGTACTGAATGCTTTCAGTAGCTCCTTACAAGTAAGTCTAAGCAGTTTCCTAAAGATGAGAGGTGAAGGAGAAGGCTTGCTTGTTTAGTTTGCAGCACGGAATGTCTAATTGTTCAGCTTTATGGACTGTGAAAGCTGAGTCATTTCACTGTCAGCTGTAACTTTCTAATCAACGTACTCAATTTCTGTTCAGCTTGCTTTAGCCACAGCAAAGTGCAATTCTCTCTCTTATTTTAGTTGCTACTGCTCAATTTTTTGTTTATTTCCTTCATAAAATTAAAGGAATTATTTTCTATCACTATCTCTTTCTTCTCTATGAGATCATATTTTAAAAATTTGATGACTTGGTTCATGAAATGATGTGGCAAGGCAGTAAAGGAGGAAAAAAAAAAAAAGAGAGAAACCTCGAAAATACCTCCGCTGCCACCAGAGTGTGAGTAAAGTACTCTGTTCCTCTGTAGCTTGGAAGTCAAACTTAGCTCCTTTGGTTCTTGGTTGGCTGATTTTGCCAGTCAAGGGGATCTTTGTTTGGCAAAAAGGAAACCTGCTGGTTAGATACGACGGCAAAGTAGCTTGGGATTTGCTGCTAACCAGTAGACCTCTAACCTTGCTTTGCAGCATTAGCTTTCTCATCGACCTGTTGTGGTTTAACCTGACAAGTAGCTCAACAGCACACTTAGTTTGTTTGCTCACTTCCTCCCTCCCCCCACCCCCCCAAGGGATGAGAGAAAGAAATGGAAACTAAATAGAATGCATGGGTTGAGATAAAAGTAGATTACTAAAATAGAAGAGGAAAACTGAAAAAAAATTGCAATGATAACAACATATATAGCTGTAGTGTGATTACTTGCAGACCAAGGCACAGCAACACTACTCTCCACTGACCAATGCCTCGCAACCCCTCAGAGGCGACTGTCCCCTGGCCAACTCCCCACAACTTTATGGCCTTCAACACGGTATCATGTGGTATGGAAATAACCCTTGGCCTAACTCAGGCCACCTAGCCTGGCTCCGCTCCTCTCCTGCTGTTGCATCACCAGACCAGCGGCTCTTCCCCACCAAGCAGCCCAGCCTTGGGGATGTGCTCCCATCACTCAGCAACAATCAAGACATCAGTGTGCTATTAAATCCTGAATAAACGGTAGCAGAAATACCTGCAACTGTTTTGTTCTAGCTCTACTCCAGAGATGATACCAGGAGCAAACCAGACTGGGACGCAAATGCAAACAAATGGAGCAGTGCTAACACTCAGTTCCCTACTAAATAATTATTTCATCATCTTACAGGACACTATTTCCATTAACTTGAAGTTATGTTTCTCTTTGAGATAGAAATACGAAGATGCCTAGTTTAATTATAGCATCCACTGGTAATAACGTAATTTCAGTATTTAGTCATGTGGTGTACAATCAACAAGACAGCTTGGTTTTGCTCACCCAGATGTTTTGACTGCACTTCGTAGGACCCTACTGTGGAGGCAGAGCAAAAACTTGCAGTTAAATGTGGGAGTGCAGCACAATGAACTGAGTTTTTCACCAACAGCTTTGAGAGACAGGTAACTACTTTGTAGCAGGCTTCAATGTGTACCAACTAAATTAGCAAATGATGTTGTTGAAAGAAAGATTCACAACAATTGGTCAGCCCATGGGGCAAGCAAGAGCCTCCGCAAAAGTAGCTGGAAGGGGCTTCAATTAGAAGGAACGTAACTATTTCAGCAGCAGATGATATGTAGTCTCTTCCTATGCAGAGATCTGAATTGAACATGCATGAGTTAAATAGAGAAGGCATTTTTTGAAATCTTAGAAGTATAAGTAGAGACAAAAGCCTAAGCTAAACAAAAATAAAGAGGATAGAAATTCGAGACTTCATTTAATTGCAGTTTGACAGTCAGCTTCATAAAATGTTTTCTTTAATTTCCTTTGCAGTGTTCTCAGATAAAGAACATGATTTTAATGGGAAGCACATGTGATGGCTGTATGCACATGTACATTTGAAGATCTGGAAATAGGGGACTTCCCTTTTGGATCATACAGAAACTGCAATATCTGTAAAGACATGTTTTTTCTGTTCTTAGTTGTATCATAGGCAAACTACGGCTTGTGGACCACTCCTTTAATTTGCAATCATCTCTAGAAGAGCTTTCTTAAGCACAGCAATTCACCTCCCCACAGTAAACTGGAGGACTAGCATTTTCTTTAATCCATCAAAAGCACCAGTAAGTGCTAGCGATTGCAGCAAAAATTAGTATGAACTGGGAAATAAATTCTCTTTGTCCACTACAAGGTAATGACAAAAATTACTTTCTAACAACAATATTATTATACTGATATGACTAGATAAGAGAGTTCTTTGTATTGCTAATCCTAAGTAACTGAGTATGGATAAAATATCTATAGTTATTGAAAGTCCCAGCATATATTATAAGTTTAATTGGATTAATATTTTTAGACTACAGAATTATTGTGAATTGTTTACCTAGACTACTGAGCTGCAGAACATACTTTGGTTTTGGAATCAAAAGAAATTGTTCACGACATATAATGGAACATTTCTTACCGTAATTACAGAACTAACAGGAGACATATCAATCACTGGGTAAACCGTTACACAATTTCTTCATTTTTCAGTTCAGAGCATTTCTGAAATCATGCTTTACAAATAGTAGCTTTTATTTTACTTCAACTCCATTTAGACATAGCTCTCATTTGAATTTTTTCAAGAACATATTATTTTCCTCTAAAGTAGAGTTTTCACATTGTGAAAAAAATGCAATATTACAAGTAAAAACTTCTTGAACTGTATATTCATTTGTTTCTAATGTAGTTCCCACTACGAGACAATTTCTGACTCATTTTTTATCAGTTATCCATCTCCTAGTCCATCTTTTTTCCTCTGATTCTACAGTACTCATAAGTTTACGAGCCTTTATATCACAAAACATCAGGTTTTGATAATGATAATCTCACCACTTAACTTTTTGTGAGCTCTCATGACTTAGGCAAATTGCACATACAGACATGGAAAATAAGCAAACTTAAACACCAAATACAGTATAAAATAGAATATAAACGAGACATGAAAAAGCCAACCAAAAAAAAATTAAAAAAAAAAATCAAACAAGGTTCTCAAAACTGTTCCATAGCTTTCCCACCAGTATCTGAGAGTCTGGTAAAGGCACAACGGAGGGAAGTTTCCTAGCTGAGGTTACCCATTCCAGTCCCTTTTAGACCTAGCAGGCTGCTAACCTGTGACGGCACTTGATGCCTTTAAAAGCATTTTTGCTTTAAGTTCAGCAGGTGTGGAGGAATGCATTTCTCTACTTTCCTTTCAAGTCAAGTTTCCCCAGCTCACTGACTAAAGTCCTTTTTTCCTCTACAAAATTTGCACACATGCAGCAATAGGCATTTGTTACTGCAGCACCCGAGGTTCAACAAACTGGCTCCAGGAGAGTCAGGCTTTTAGTGCCTAAAAACTCTCCTTTCTGAAGTCTGTTTTTAGATGCAGATTAACAGGAAGGGAAGAAGATAGGACAAGAAGGTTCTGCTTTTTTTCAACCCCGTTTGCCATCCAGCTTAGCACAAATTAGTTTTAGTGTACAACAATGAAAATATAGCAAATATTCTCTGATTTAAATCAGTAACAATTACATGAAGCAGTTTATTTTAACTACATTTGAACTCAAACTCCACAGAAATTTCAGAGGCTCCATTTTAACTTTTTCTATTCAGAGATTTCCCAAAGAACTCTGGCAAATATGCCATGAAAACAGTTATTTTCTCACAAATTAATTTAAAGCTCAGAAATGGAACTCATTTCTAATACTAGGTTCAACAGTAGTGGAGACAAAAGAAACTGCTTGCAAAGAAGATGCCTACTTGCAAAAAAAGGTACATTGTGGGTGAGTCTGTCTGTTCTGTATGTGACACTGAGTAAAGTGGCAGACAGCCAAGGCATACTGTAAACAGACTGTGCACCATTCCTCAGTATAATGAGGAACACAGGGTTAAGTCAACTGCAGATTAAGGAGAATACTAAACACTGCAAAGTCAGTGAGCACACAGAGCTCTGCTTTAAATCTGGTTCTCTGGGTGAATCCTTGTGAAGCAAAATGCTTAAAAGAAGTTGCATCTCTTTCTGAGCTCATAATATTCTCTCTCAGTATCGGAAGAGAAGCCCTCATGGGCAGCAAATACTCCAGTCCTGTTGACACCAGAATACTATTAAACTGGAGACTTAGACTGTCTAAAGAAAGTTCTTACCTCACAGAGTGAAAGGCTAAGCAAGAACAGTGGCATTAAATGCTCTGAAGAAGGATGCACCTGGACAGACCATGAGGAGATTCAAAGAATCACAGAATGGCCAGGGTTGGAAGGGATCTTAAGGATCATGAATCTCCAATCCCCCTGCCACATGCAGGGCCACCAACCTCCTCATTTAATGCTAGACCAGGCTGCCAGGGCCCCATCCAATCTGGCCTTGAACACTTCCAGGGATTCCTTCCAGAGAAGAACATACACAACACGTTCCTGAGGCAGGCAGTGCCAATTCCAGTGTGGTTTGAACTGCTTTTGCTTTTACTCTTTTGAGTAACAAAGAATTATTTAAATCACACTATTATACAACATATTTTGCTGGCACTTGTTATTTGTTTCTGCTTTCTCCCTGAAGTATGAAACACTAGAAGCTTGCAGTCTGCATGCTGAAAATGTCTTAATTCAAAGACCAGAAGCTTGAGTCAAGACAGAAGTGTACATAATTCCTTTCCATAAGTAAGTCCTGTTACAGCAAGCTTGTTTTATACACTCAGACATCAGTAAACTTAGTACCAATGCTAAGGATCAATTTACTTCAAATTAACTTTTCCTCTGCCAGAGAAGTTCTTTGTTTGCAGCAGTGCTGCAGTTTCTGCTACAGTTTCAGCTGCAGTTTCAGTATGAAGATAAAAGAGTGGTATTTTGACTTACAATGCAGTAGGCAGAACTTGGCTCTAAGGCCACATAGGGCAGAAGCTAGGTGTGGATTCTGTGTTATTCTAAATATCCAAGTATTTACTTCAGGACATAAGAAGAGCAGTAGATTATTGGTTTGCATGGTGCTTGCTGGAGTAGGAACTGTGTAGAAAAGCTTTTCTGTCCAACATCATTCACATTGCCCAGTTTTCTCATTGGTTACTCATGTGCAGATTTCTCATTCTTTGAGGAGTGCATTCAGTTCAACTACCTTAAACAACAGACTGCATTTAGAAAATATAGAAATAAAATATAATTTTTTAAAAATACCTGTGAGATTAAAGGTATATGGAATTCTGTGAACAAATATTTATTTGAATGTAGATTATGTAAAAAGCTGACATGTTAAAGTGAAATACTATCTTAGTTAAGGGCCTACTGTGTATCTTTTAAACACTAGCTAGACAGTTACCCAAATGAAATCCAATGACCTTTCACAAGTAATGACCTGCTTGCAAAAAAAGATTGGAACTCTCAACTAACAAAGTATAGTAGAATGTATATAGCAGTCCTCTGGACTAGAGCAAGAAAAGATTCAGCCCCATAATTCACACTATGTCTTGACTAAAGTGTAGAAATATTACTATAAGGGTGTAATTTACTTTCACACATTGTTTCACTAACAGTTCTCCCCCTAAGACAAAACAATTCTCCTGACAATTCATAAAGGATTCTTCCCAAATGAGATTATCAGTGATGGTCCTACTTATCTGTCCATCTTTCCTCCCACATACAAACAAACATATCTGTACCAGCAAAATTAATCCTTTTCCTTAATGTCTGATGTTTAAACTATGAATTCACTATAAAGATGTGCACTAAAAAACTCAACTCTTTGAACTTTTCCAATCAGAACATTGACTGGTCATTGATTTCCTTTTGACTAGGGAATGACTAAAATGAAATCATTGGGAAGTCTGAGAAATACTCAGCTGAGCATTTATGTAATAATATA
This sequence comes from Chrysolophus pictus, assembly GCA_037305975.1. NCBI lineage: Eukaryota > Metazoa > Chordata > Aves > Galliformes > Phasianidae > Chrysolophus > Chrysolophus pictus. The sequence continues at coordinate 23,673,775 of CM074582.1, forward strand.
TTTATGTATATTTTTTTAAATACAAGTATTTCAGCACTGTAGTTGTAACAGCCATGAGAAAGACAGTTTTCAAGTTCTTGAAACCATTTTTTTTAACTACTGCTAAAGAAACCTGAGCCTTATTTTCTGAAGCTGTTTCAGAAAATAAGCTGAGTATCCCTACTGTTTAGTTATTTACTTTTGTTTGTTTAATGGAACAATTCTGAAGAAAAACATTTCAGCCCAAGAAACACCACTCTTACCCTGGTAGTAATAGAGAATATACAAAATGAACAAAAGCAGCAGATTAGATCCCACATAAATAGAAGTCTGCACAAGCTGATGGAGGTCTCTTCTGGAAAGGCTGAGAAGGAATCTTATAACTTCATAAGTACCTAAAGTTTGGGAGTCAATTTGACGGAGGAAGACTCTTTTTAGTGGTGAATGACTGCAGAACAAGGGCAACAGGCAGAAATTGCAACACACGAAGTTCCATATTAATACAAGGAAGAAATTCTTTACCCTTGGAGTGACACTGAAGCTGCCCAGAGAAGTTGTGGAATCTCCTTCTATGGAGATACTCAAGACTCATCTGGTTGCCTACCTATCGACCTCTTGTAGGGTGCTTGCATTATCAGGGTGGTTGGACTCAATGATCTCTGAAAGTCTCTTCCAACCCATGGGATGGAATTTCATGATTCTGTGCTTCTGTGTTTGAAACTCAGAGGCAAAATGTGTGGCATCAGGCAAAATATTTACTCTGCTAGGTGCACTGTGCGGTTTCTAGGGCTAATATGTTTGCCAAAATGGATAATATTAAACAATGATGGTAGGATTCATAGCAAATATTCAGAAGCATATCACAAACAAGTTCTGATAAGTTTCTGACCGCAACTGAAAAGTTGCTTTCCACAAAGGCAAACAAACTTTCACGTGAAAGAAAGCAGACAGCAGAAATTCCTTTTCCCACAGTCAGCTCAAACCTCCACCCAACGCACAGGGGAAATAGGTAGAGCCATAGCCAGCGCATTCAACATTTAGCATTCAAATTGATGCAGAGGTTTCAATCAAACCTTTTCCTTTGACCTCTGAAAGACTGTATGGTAACTGTGACATCCTTTTAGAAACTCAGTATTTCAAATCTTTCCAGCTAGAATGAATGTCCTATCATCACTTTCAAAGCAAGAATCGTAACGTGTCTGCTCCTTTGTAACATCATGACATCAGATTTCAGAGGAAAAAAACAGACAAGTACTTGAAAGAGGTGCTGAAGTTTAAGGTGTTTAGAACACACTAATTGACTTTCTCTCTGACATGTTGTAGACGTTTGTTTATTGATCACTTCCACCAAAAGCCTACACTGAAATTTTCACAAGCATACTGAATTATACAAAGCAGGTGCATGGTGGTCCCTTCAAACAGTTCTTTAATCAGTTTTTGGCATTGCTAAGCACCAAAATAATTAACAAAGACCAAAAACAGAGACAAAGCATCCTCCTATTATCCTCCCCATAGCTAGGTATCTTTTAACATAGAGTTCTTTACATTCTCAAAAGGCGAAGTACTGATACTTCCTATGGAACTGTAGTAATATACTTACCTACATATATTGGCAGGAATGATGGAACAGCTCCGGCAATGCTGATTCTGAAGATAACATTTACAAAATCACACCAGAGCTAAGGGAGTGTAAAATGAAAGGACTTACCTGCATTTCAGTTTGGATAACTAGTTATCTGTCTTTTAAATGAGGTGATTGAACCTTATATAGCATCCAATATTAATCTAAGTACCCATGATACAAGTGAGTGATGTACTATATTATGAGAGCAAATACTATTCACAGCTTAGGGATAATTCTCCCATTTGTTAATTAGTCTTTTTAACGAATGAAAACAATCTTTCCTAAGGAACAGAACAAAAGCCAAGGAGGGAAGTACTCACATTCCTTTGAGCCGCTGCCACATTTTCTCTGCATGTCCTCCTATTTGATACTTTACAGAGGTGCTTTCCAGTTCCCGAGTTGTTTCCGTTGCTCGAGCCCCCATCGTTACTGTCCTACGGTGATACAGTTATAGTCAGGCTCAGCAGCAAGTAAAAGCATTCCTCAGTCCACTACAAACGTCAGAAGATCCACGTATCTTAGACAGTAGCAGCTTTCACATCAAAACACATCAGAATTACAAGAGCTGAGGGATGATTCTGCCTGAATCGCTACTCACTTGGGTAGAAAAATCCACTCTTCCCCCCCACACCAGCACAGAGCAGCTCACAGCTCCTCTGACCTCACGAGTCTAATCCATACGCGTGAGCCAGCTACTACGCTACCGACTGCCTGCACAGGCTCCTTCCTCACGCACTTTGCCTGCAGTAGGAATATGCACAGAGGCACAAAAGATTCCTTAAAACAGACTATAACGCATTGCCATGCAGGATAAATGTGAATGGTTTTAACAATCCAGAAGGAAAGAAAGCCTGGCTTCTGCTCTGCAGGTTGGAGAAACAGGCTGCAATAGGAAAGCAGATGGTAGGAGCCAGTATCAGCCACATCACCCTACAAAGAGTGCATGATCGAATGCCAGCACTTTCTTCTCTTTAGATGATCCCGAATTGATTTTTAAGGAGTAAATATCTACAAGCTTCTTGGGAAGAAAATGACCGACTAATGTTAAGTCGCAGCAAAGTATAAATCCCTGCAGAAGAGAAATTAGAGAGCTCTACAGGTTGTTACTGAAGGAGTATGCTGTAATGATGACTATTCACCTTCTCCTAGCAACTCCACACAGTAGGTTGCTGTCAGTTTCAGCAGTGGGAAATGCAGCAGCTGCAAGTCAGCCCGCTCAGCCAATCCTGCGGGACAGCACCACGCTTCTGTCTGCCAGCAAAACTATTAAGTGCAGGCAAACAACACAGGGGTTGGGGACAAAACAGTATGCCAGCCATGCAGCACATTGCCAGGGCTGCCTTTCAAGTGCAGAGCTAAGCACCTGGGTGTACAGCCAACGCTGGGTTTTGGAGGGGGCAAAGGAGAGGATTTCCTGGCTTGCCCAGCCACAGACCTGGCTTTGTAGAGTGCCTCCTGTACTGTATAAACAGCACCGCAGTGAATCAGAAACAATCTTCATTTCTGAAGCAAAAGCCAAATAATCAAATATTTCACAGACTTCTGTCAGAGCTTGTGTTTGTTTCAGTAAGAGCTGTGCAAGAAGCCAGTCAAGAGGGGGGTGCCAAGTAGCAGACAATGTGCCTGCTGTCACCAGCTGCTGGTGTCACCCAGACAGGAAAGGAGTTCTGAGTTGGGATGGATCACAGTAAACCAGGGCCCGCAGATGCCATTTCTAAGGAGCCTAAGGTAGAAGATGCATATCCCATATGGCTTTAATTAGACATCTTTATATGTATTAAATGGTACGAAGATGTGAGCTGACGAGAAGTTCCCATCTGATGCAATTGGCAGAGAAGGGTAAAGCATTAAGTATTCAGGATCTTACAGAAAAATAAAGAAGAGGCTCACTGCTTTGAAATTATCCTAACACTCCTCAGAAATTTCTTATCAATTTACCTTCTCCGGGATGCTTTTCTCCTGTACAAATTACAGATTTAAAATATCCCCTATTGGAGTTATAAAACAGTATGAGATGCATCTGTTAAACGATGATCTCAGGTGGAGAACTAAACACTGCATTTCATTTACTTTTCTGGTTTTAACACATATACAATTTTAAAATGGTATTATTTTAGTGACTTTCACTGCATTATTCCTGACTCAAACATGTAATCATGATTCCTATAAACTTTACTATCAATATCCAAAAAACACTCATGGGATGAGAAATCTCTCTAACAATTTTCAAATAGCATCGTAAAACAACAATGAAGATGCAAACAACTGCAAAGCTTTTACTTAGTTAAAAAGGCAGCAGTATCTCTGAAACTTCTCTGAGGAGCCACTTAGAAACTTCCCAGATTTCCACTCCTGTTGTGCATGGAGTCCTACTAAGGTTGGGAAGAATATAAATACATCTCCAAGGAATAACTAATGAGAACTCTCACACTGATCCGGGCTCTTTTCTCTGGTAACTCCCTGACCTCTGAGAAGACGCAAAGAAAACAAGTATTTATAGAAACCACATGAACCTCCAGGGACAGAGGGGAATTTTAAGGGCCTAATTTTTCTCATAAAGTATTCCCTGTCCTTATCCAAATCTATGATAAAAGAAAGTAGAGCGTCTAAGTTGTTCTCTGCCCAATCACCAAGAAAATAAGCACTTGAAAATATCTTGCTTTGATTTACTGGAGAGAAGTGTTATCAGCAGGTAACATCCCTCCTAAAGGAACAAACCATCCAAATAGTGCTGTGAGCAGAGATACACCCCCAAACTTCACCAGAATCCCACAAAGGGAATCCAGCACATCTTTATTCCCTGTGTGCCCACACTGCTGAAACAGCAAAAAGCCCTGCAACAGAATCACCTGGCCAGGCTCTAAAACTGAAAGAAACAGCAGGAAACGCATAAAAAGAGATGAATAAGTCATTGGAAAACCAAGAAAACCAACAGAGTAGCCCAAGCAAGTGTTCTGCATGCTCCTAAGGAAAAAGAAACAAACCACTTAAAAACAAAAAATAGGTATGCTATTATCCTGGAAATGTGAGCAAATCTATCCTTATGGAGACATGAGGAAAGGAAGAAAAGCTGTAGCAGTAGCTCCCCACAGGCTCACAAGGCAGCACAGGGCAAGAGCTTACTACTGGAAGACAGAACAACAGAACTGCCCCTGTGCAACAAGGGAAATGGGGAAGGAGCTACAGCTGATCTGACTTGCTCAGAAATACACATCTGTCATACAAATTGGTGTGAAGGTGATCCAGAGTACTAAACGAGAAGCAGATATTTTAGGAAGTCAAGTCAACCAGAAAGATAACACCTGAGATGGTAAATTATATTCATTTGTTTTGCTCCAACTACTTCCTGTTCTTATTCTGTTCTCCTGCTCCTGCCCTAGCTAACTTGATATTTGTGTTACAATGCCAGCAAGTTGTTATTGCAGTCCTTCTTCCTCCTACAGAAATATAATCTTCTTTATTTACCAGTTTTTTAATTTTTATTTTTAATTTGCTGCTCAATATTTCTGGACTAAAATGAACAGCATCAGCATTTTAAAATGAATACATTTTAAAATAAGATAAGTATTGATTTTCACTCTCTCTCTGAAGGAAAATATAACTCCCTATTCCACTTCGTCAGATAGGAACCTATGCTTAATGGTAACACATTCTAAGCTCTTTTCACATCAGTAGAAATAAACATCAGTGCAAAAAAATTAGTTTAAAATACACTCACTAGTTTAAAAAAAAAAAAAATCAAAATCTGGTTAGCTTTCCAATATTGAATACTAAGAGACCTTTACTGCCATGCCGAAATCACAGTAAGTATGAAAATGACCTGTGTCAAAATTGGGAATGACAGATTGGCCATGGAAACTAGAAAGGGCTGTGCAGACTGTGATGAGGAGAACTGGAGTTTTATTTTAAATAAACCTCTTACTGTTTTATTTGAAATTATCTTCACAACCCATAGATGGATAATAAGGAATAACAAGAGGCCTGCAGGTTACTATGACTTGCCAGGTTAATATGCATTCCTCCAGATCTGATAGCACAATCTTCCCTGCGGAGGAGCTGCAGAAGGGCCATGAACCAATTAAGAAATGGGAAAATATCAAAGGGGAAAAAAATATATATATTTTCAAGTAGACAGAGGATGTATTGGGTCTGACTGGATCTATATGCTGAATGCCCTGGCTTCTCAGCGAACAAGCACTGACACATAATTCACAGAGGCAAATAAAGCATTGCACTTCTTTCTTTGCTGGGTGTGAGATAGGGATCAGTATCATTACAAGTCAGGAAGTTAATTACTGAGGAGTTGAATGCCAGTAGGCTTGAGTGTGCCATGGTAACGTGGTAGGACAGGGATCTCATTGCTCAATCCTTCTCCCAGCACAAAGGACCAACTTGTCAGGCAGTGCTTGCAGAGCCTCCTTCCAGTCTCCCTAGTGTCTGCTGCACTCATGTTTGCAACGTGCAATCTCCTTCTTCACAGAGTCTAGCTTGCTTGTTATGCCCAAATGCGTTAACTGTTAACCAGTAAGAAGCATAATGGAGGAAAAAGAAGTATCTAAAATCAAAGAACTTGATTTAATACATAAGCAGTCAACAATCTGGCAGAGATAGAATACTGATGTTACAGTAATATTGTCTCCATAGAATATACTCTAATAAAATTAGCAGTCTTATATAATTGATGGATAGCAATTAGAGATTCACGCATACGGCCTACACAGTGTATTGGCATCAGTTAAGTAGGTAAAAGCTGGGATTGATACAGGTTGACTAGATGACCTAAAAAAGAGAGCTAACAAGGAGAATTTTCCTTTTTTTTTTTTTTTTAAAGTACGTTTTGCTACATGTGATTTTCTGTATTTGGGGCTTCAACACCGCTCAACTGCCGGTTGCATGCTACATCCAGCTGCAGGCATATGGGAAGCTGCAGGCAGAAATGCACTGGTTAACTTACGCTGAAACATAACTTTGATATGTGGGAAACAAACTGGATGTCTGAAGTGTATGGAATATACATAATAGTTATGAAGTCTTCCCTGCTATGATTCCATCATAGTCTTTCAGAAGTTAGTTGTAAAACTTTAAGAAGGAAGAGGCTGCACTTCACCTTGTCCAAAATACATGACTAGAGAACCACTGAAAACTAAAATTTTTCAAAATAGGAACACACTGGTTTGTAATAGCATCAAGCTGAAGTTTTGGTACATTAATGTACATGAGAAACATTCATGAAAAAAGAACTAATTTCTAAGAACCCATCAAGAAATGTTTTGGCCGAAAAACAAGTATGTTCATTTTTAGAAAAAAAAATAAGAAAAAAAGGAAACCATTCTAAAACTGGCAGCACTGCAGAAATAAGATGCACAGATTGAAATAAATTGTCATAGAGAATCATAAAGATAATGGTTTGCTTCATGACAACACGAAATTACTACTTTTCAATGGCAAAGAGAACAAGGCTGCCTACATAGCGTAGAATCAACAGTTGTAGAATAAATATTAATGTACTGGATTAGTTGTGCTCCTAACAGAGGACGCTGTTTTATTAAATTTCACACATTTTTTAATCTCTCATTTAGGAGTTCTCATGAAGCCATTATAATTACGATAATCATGCATCAAAGAGGTAATGGTAAGATAAAAGTCTTAACACAAAAGCTATGGTTGACTGTGGACACCTAACTGCCAAGTTTTTGGCATGGGTGTACAGCTCAGGAAAGAGAGAACAGAATAAAAGGCAAAAGGGGAAAGCAAAACTGGATTTGACAGAGCATCTGCCAGCTTATCCCACAGAACTACAAAGGAAGCAAAGAAAATAAAATAACTAGCTCATGGTACAAGATGTGTGTGGACAAAGCCAGCACAGAGTAGAGTTGTCCCAGCTAACTGCTGTCTAGAGAAATTATTTCTAGCATCCATTTTGAACTAGTCAACAAAGAAAATTGTTCACTTCAGATATATGTTACTTTCACAAGGACCATAGCAACAAGAAAATGTCTCTTGATATTTATAAAAGACTATGACAGAACAGATGCCAACAGATGGGAAAAAAAAAATCTCTATCTCAAACTGAAAATGGAATTTAGGGTATCTACCCTTAACTGAGCTACATTATTAAATGTGGAACTATACATCATGGAGCAATGATGAAAACTAAAAGCATAAATTATTTCAAAAAGAACTAAGTAATACATTAAGTACAAGTCCAGTGATGGCTATTAAAATGGTTCAGATGCAACATCCAGCTTACAACACCTACAAACTGTAGAATGTCATTAGGTAAAAAAGCATAGAGAGGGATCACTTAAGTACCTACTCATTGTTATATTTCTTTTCTGAGTATTTTCTGCTGACCATCATTGGAAACAGAATACTAACTGAGAGAAGCATGGTATCTCTTATGTATTTATTCAATACAAGAGTGCTTCTTACAGTGTATAAAAATATTTTTCATTCATTTTCATGTTTAAAAAAAATTCTCTGTAGAAGCAGTGGTTTTCTCCCTTGAGTTACGAAGAAGGAATCTTACATAACACCTCTGCAAAATGCCTTCTGCTGCAGTTAACAAGAAAATGGAGTCATTGTACTGTATACACATGCTAAAAATGTAAATACAGAGAGTGATTAACAAAGAAGAACATGTTTCCTATGTCCTTCAACCTGACTTGGATGATATACAATATAGTATAAAATATACAGGAGATACATAGGATGCCTGAGAAAAATCAGCAAATTCAACCTTTATTTTCATTGCTTCTAATCACAAAAAATCCCAGCAGTATAAGATTCATACTCTATAGAAGTCAGTATGAAAGAGAATTGAATATTATTAAGTATATGACATGATAGGGATAGAGTATGCACAGTATCATCTGATTTAGAATTACTCTGTTCCAAATATCTGCACTTCGGGGACTTGCTACAGAACTTGAAAAACTAAGCACTGCTGAAATCAGAAGGGTCTTTTGTTAGCATATTCTGTATTTTAACCCTAATTCCAGCAAGATGAAATCTAGCTTTTGGCTTTAAAACATCTTAAAAGATGAGTGGAGTATTCAACTGATGGTAAAAACTGGCAGCACATTTAAACATTAGTTCAACAGTCTAGCATGCAACAAGATTAATGACAAGAGCAAAACTCACTGACAGTCAGATGTTTAGTATCACTTAACTGTGTTTAGTATCACTGGAACAGGCAAGTTCAACCAAAGTGTAAAGGTAGAGTTTAGCGAAGTTTTAACGTTGCCCTGGCAAAACATCCCTCTGTCAGGTTTTTCATATCAACTCATGATTTGGTATAAATATTCTTGAATATGGTTTCCAATTAAAAAATGACAGAAATGTTAATTCAAATCAAAACCACAACCAACAAAATTAGTTTTTAAAAATAAACTGTTTGTTTCTTGCTTAAGTATTACAATGACAGAGTCTAAAAGCATAATTAATTATCTACATCATTAATTTATGCTTTATTGAGACTTGGACAAGTGGATGTTAAACATGTGTTGAAAGACTGCCCACTGGTGGAGGTCAGCACAGCTGCTCCCACATGCTGGTTGAATCCCAGAGCCACCACTGAACTCCAAAGGTGTCACTGGAGGAGCAGCACAACAGCAACAAGTTGACATCTTCTGTAAGGGGTGCATAACCAAAGGAGCTTTGTGTACCCTAGGAAGACCTGCAACTCCTCCACCACAGTCTGTTCTCGCTGCAGTGTTTTTGTACCTGACATTATCCTGCAGCTGCTTCAGTGGTGTGGAAAAAGCAAGCCACCATTTCTGCAGCTCTTACCGCACTCACTGCCATAGCACAGCTACTAACGCTGATGGCTAGTGGAGTGACACTTGTGACAGAGACTTCGAAAAAAACAGTGTAAAAAAAGAACAAGACTAACTCAGCTGAGCTTATGGGATTCTTTCTGGGGCTGTCTTACTCTGCCTCTGTTTACCAATTAGAATCTAAGTTGCCATTTCCTTGAATGTGCTTCCTGCCTGCATTCATCTCCATCAGTGTAATTTCTGAATATTTTTACCACATGTAAACAGTTGTAAGCCTCTTCATGATTAAAAAAAAAAAAGCCTGGAGGTTAATTCTGGTGGAACCTGTGTCAAACTCTGGCAGATAGGGAGAAGTGAACTAACACTGCTGCTATGTTCAAAAACATAAAAATCTTAAATAAAACAATGAGGCAGTTGCCCTTGAAACAGAGCACAGACTGAGCATAAACCAAGCATGGATTTATCTGCTTACAGATGTGAAAAAAGCTGAAAAGTTTCTGCTTGATCTGACATGCCTACCTGACCAGGTCAGGGCTCTCCCTGCTCCATGAGGTCTCCCTGCTGCAGTAAAGAAGGGCATTTAGGATTTAAGCACAAAACACAGGAAATGTTTCAGAGATCTCAGGTGAACACATCTGCCTAATTTTGTGTGTATGCAAATTAAAATCCAGATGTGGACAAGAATAAAGAATAGCGCAAGTATAGATAATTTAAGTAAAGAACAGAGTTAGCATTAAAAAAAGAATACAGTAATTGTAGTTTGATAAGCTACACTGCATGTTTTTATGTATGTTGCATGCTAATACTAAAAAATTCAGTGGCTCTCAGTATTTAGTTAGGATAGACAAAGCAGTAATTAGATGAATTTGTAACAAACACAATCTAGGCTAGAAATGAAGAAACATTCTCCAGCTACCGAAGTCAAACACTGGAGCTGGACATCCCAGGCTGACAATGAAATCTTTTTCACTAAAGCTTGAGAAAAGGACAGGCAAAAATCTGAAATCAGAAATGTAGATGGCCCCTTGTATATTTCTTTTTGTTTCTTTTAACTTTGATTTTGAAAGTGTTTTAATTAGCTTGAGCTGAGATATTCTAAAATATCCTATGAAAAAAAGAAGATAGGAGATCCCACAGAGAAGCAACGGGGCAGCACATTATAAGCATGCAAACACTCAGCTACTCACAGGAGAATTCTCAGCATTAGTAAAATCAGGTTTTCAATTCCACTAACGAAATGCAGTCACTTTCTTATAAAAAGCGAAAAACATCCAGGCTACCAATTCTAAAATCTCTTCAGCAACAAAAAGTAGTTTGCACTTCCCTCAAAATGAAAATAATTCCATTTCTGACTATCCAGAAATGTCCCATAGATAGCACTCAATACATATGCATTTTTTTTAATCTGAAAAGCGTATTGCTTCACCCAGCCAGGTGCACTGCAGCACACGATGAGCACACTTTCAAGAGCAATAGTATAGGCGAAGCATACCTTTACAAAACACTGATTTTTTTTTTTTAATTATTTCAAACCTTAGAATAATATATAAGAAAGAACTCAGCATGTTTCTACATTATTTGTGTTTAATTATTCTTTCGTATTAAAAACTTGCCCCTTATTTCCAGGTGCCTAAGATCCAATTCCCAACATTACCATTTTTATTTTATTTTCCTTTTTTAAAATACATCCTCTATACAGTACATTGCTTCCTCTTTTTCATACTTACAGACCATTTTCCATTTATGTTTTCTTGTTCATAAACCAAAAAAACACAAAGTTCTTAATTCTCCAGCAAAAAGGCTTATTTGTCACTCTTCTAAGACCAAAACAATTGCCAGTGTTTGTTAGAGTAACTCCATTGTGAAATCGGTGTCTCAGATGAAAAGTTTTATTTTCTGTGGTGCCACAGCTGCTTTCTGTGAAGTATCTTAATTGGGCATCAGAAAGATGAAATGGGCTTTTTCTCTGTTTGTTTATTTCTCTGTTTATTTCTTAATAAGAGTATCATATATTTGATAGATGCCCATTGATGAGCTCAATCAATCCATTATCTATGTACGTGTCTCCTAATAAAAGATGAGCAAAAGCTGAAGAAAAAGCTTTTTCTTATTTAAAATCAATAGCCTGGTGTACATATAAGAAAAATACAAACAAACAATAAAACAGGAAAAGAATCCAGGGGACGAGATGTTTATTTTTAGTTTGGAATTAATTTAAGTATCTTAGTACTGTTAAAACACTTTTCAGTATTTGATGTTTAAATGGATGACATAATTATCATTACAGTAAAGGAGAATTTAGAAATGGAAATCAAACCTGACATATTGTTTTTCCCCCAGTAAAAGAATGACATTACATATTCTGAAAAAAAATCAAAATGCCAAGTTTGGGGAATATTTCTATAATTACAAATATAGATTAAAAAAAAGTCAAGTGTTTCTACTCTAATAAAACAGAGTTTTCCCAGAGCATCTCCTTGTGATGTGGCCTTTGTTGCTTTTTGTGGTTTTCTTTTTAGCAATGCTGTCTATTAGGATATGAAAACTATTTGCTATATTATGAGTATTTGCTATTTTCTGATGGAAAAATGGAGGAAAATATGACATATTCTTATTTTAACATCAGTGCCCAATATAGGTTCCAATAGGCATTAACAAAATGTTACCAATCCACAGGCAACATTGTTAGTCCGGTACAAGATTTTAATTAATGTTAGTTTTTATTTCAGGCTACAAAATTTTCCATTAAATACAGCCTGTCTGAAGAATAACAGGACTTCCTCAAGATTGTATGTCCTCCTCAAAGACTTCAGGGAAAGCCACTAATTATTAGTCAAAACAAATCTACTTCTCTGGTACCTTACCTCTGGATAATCAGTCCAAGTAATTTACAATGTTTAAGTTATCTCAGTGAACTTTATGGAAGTAGCTTGTATTTACATATGCAGAAAGTACTTCATTTACCTTTCACATAGAGCAAAACTTTGGTGAGCCCATATCAGTTTTAATCTATAAACTAAGGTGTTCTGCTTTGGGATTTTGCTTGAGAAAGTGATCACACAATTCAGTTCCTTCACCTGAATAAGACCTGACTCAGCTCTCACTGAGGTCTTCCTGAGGCAGGAATTTTACACAACAGAAAAATCTACCGTGACCCCATTTTGAAGGAAAAATACTACATTTTGATAGGAAAAAAAACCAAAATGTGCTCCAGTCATTAATTCTACACTTTTATTAAAAGCATGATACTAGCTCTAAGTCAAGTTTTCTTGCAGACATTTACAGTAAGTGGTCAGGGCTCAAGCTGGAACTGCAGCATCCCCTTGAATAGTACTGTGACTACTCAAACACTGCTTATAGCCTGAAAGATATCTTCTTTTCATTCAATAAACTAGTCCAGTTTCTGCAACACGTAGGCTATAAAGTCCTCTGCAGAAACAGCCAGCACTGCATAGCTAGAGAACAAATCGAAAATTAAACAAGCGTAAAATGAACCTCCCCCAGCATCTTCCCCAAGTAGGGACTTTCTGAGCCAGGGATTGCATTTGATAGCATAGCTCCTGGTCCTGCTAGATTTATTCCATATGAACTTGCCTAAAACTCTCTTGAAAACATTTACTCATTGTTCTCCAAAACATCCTGAGGCAATCTGCTCTACACTTCAGAAACACGTGACAGAAAATTTACTGTCGTGTGCATGTTTTAGGTGTACTTCATGCTATAGGATCTCCCTACCTTCTTCCATTAGTGAAACATTAGATAATTATTTCCTGCACATGCTCTGTCACATTCACGCTTTAATACTATTCATATAGAAATCAATGTGTGAGAATGACAGAGTAGCATAACATTTTGAGGTTGCTGTCCATATTCCTCCTCAGAATATCAAATGTTTCCTTTGCCTTTCCAAAGTTGCTGAGCCCTGAACACTTTTCAGACCACAGCTGGAGAAATGGGTTTAGGTTTGGATTCCTTCATAAAGAAAGCCACAGACATTATGACATAAGCCCAGCAAAGGGCCACCAAGGGGTCTGAAGCTCATGACGTACAAGGAGAGACAGAAGGACATGAACCTGTTCAGCCTGGAGAAGTCTCAGGGGGAGACCCTGTTGCTGCTTAGAGCTACCTAGACAAACAATACAGAGTGGGAGCTACACTCCTCTCAGAGGTGCAGGAAAGAGGCAATAGACAAGAAGAAACATGAGAAAATATGGTATTCTGAGGGAAAAAATACCATGAAAAACCACTTTGTTAAGTGAAGAGTTTTCACCATGTGTTGTTTGAAGACTGGAATTGGGGCTGAGGAAGCCCCATGCCCAGAGAAGCTTGAGGCTGGACTGGCCATGTCCCCGAGCACCTTGACCTAGGCTTGGACAACAGGACCTGCAGAGGGTCCTGTCAACTGCAACTGGGACTCTGGAATTCTATCAGATGGCAAAGCACTGCCACCATTGATAATGCTGTATTAGCAAAAGCTGTGCTCTGCTCTAAGTTGGCAATTCACATTTCCAATTACTTAGAAGTTACTTTAAAGAAGTACTTGAAATCTGCACATTTCACATTCTCTCCAATAGCAGGATGTAGACTATATAATTTACTCGCAGAATTCATTGCTGCAGGATGCCATTGATTATGTCATTAAGATATTTAGCAGATTAAATATAAATAATAATGACAGCTGTTATTAATATAACAATGGATAAAAATAAAAAGGCTAGCAATTTTCAGGCTTTGGATCATAAGCATATCACCAGATGGAAAAAAAAACAACAGAATTATCTTCTTACAATGATAGAAAATCTTGGCCAGGTATATTTAATACACAATACCTTCAGAGAAGGAAAATGGAATTATGTAACTATTTTGCAATGTCTTTCTCATATACTGTTTTCACTACTAAACATACAAGAACGATTTTGTTTTTCTTTTTAAATCTCTGAACATAAGGACTAGACAATACCTACATAAGGACTAGACAATACCTCATGTCAGTAACCATTTCTTTGCCTTCATTTACTCATTTCTTCAAAAAACAAAAATATATATAAGAATTATAACAGTATGCAAAAGAAAAATATTGGATATCTTACTACTCACAAATTACTGCTGAAATGCAAACATCTATAAAATCCATGGTTTTGTAGGCAGAGGCACCACAAAATAAATTTTAAATGCAATATTCAATAGCTCAAAACATAACAGTTCATTCAGCCTAAACAAAGGTTAAAAACATTAAAAAGCCAAAGTCTGGAAGAATTATCTGCTTTGTTTAAAACACACATTTAAAATGAAGAGACCTTAGCAAATTTAATCTGCTACAGCTGACATCATTACTGGGCATTGATTCAAATTCCAAATTTAATTTCAGTGAAGCCTTAGTAAAAGTAATGCCTTCTGCAGATTCCGAGCCATCTGACTGACAATTTCTGCTGATGACAATAAAAAGTAACTTAACCAAATCTTTAATTTTAAGAACTGTTTACAGAAACTGCATATATGAAATGTATGCCGAAATGGCTAGGTACAAGATTTTAAGCCATTGGGTGTTCCTGTTATCACGGTTTATGCACTTCAAAGTAAGCATCAGCACAGATTTGAGTTCTTCCGAATACATTTTTAGTTCTAGACATACATATGCTGTGTGTCACAATTCAATTTCTTCTGATATATTGAGATAGTGAAAATTACTTTCTACTGCAGTGAAATATAAGGCATGGTGAGCAGAGCACAGAAGAGAGAATGGAAAAATCCACACCGGGTAATACTTCTGGCATGCCCTACCTTTATGACTGTTAGCAAGGTTTCACATTTGTGACAATAGTAAAAGGGTGATTATAAGTCATTTTATTTATTTGACTTTTTATGATAGATACCAAAAATGTACTTTCATTATCCCTGTTATTGACTTTGCAAAACTGTCAGGAAACTGCATGAGTTGATCACTTCTCTGTAAATTTTTACGTTCCAATTTTGCTCAGAAAATTTATCTAAAAGTACACTTGGCAGAGCACTATGTAATCTCACAAAAGACCACATTGGAATTTCTGCAGATTGACAGAGCTCCAAGCATATATATTTGCATATGCAAAAAATATTACTTGCATGAAAAAACAATTATATTTGTTCATACAGATTGGAATTTATTGAAATCAATTAAATACTAACTTACATAATAGCTCAGTGATCCCTATTTGTGCACGTTTGTATAGCTCACAGGATTTCTATTAATAAAACATATCTGAGTATAAATGCTTTTTGTTTACAATGAAACATTCATATCGTCTATATTTCTTTCCTTTTTTTTTTTTTTTAATTAAAGCTATGAAAAGCAAACCCATAAAAGTGCCAGCAAGTATTAAAAACCTTCTCCATTTCATTCTCAGTTCCCTAACTCCTTCCTTCAAAGAAAAAAATCCACTTCCAGGAGCTATTTTCCTGGAAATGTTTTCCTGTGCATTAAACTAGAAGACTATATGCAATGCAAAAAATCAGTTATACTGCTTCACAAAGAAAATCAGGTTATTCAGCACTATCCCTGGCATTCAGGCCAATTACTGAAAGAAGACAATGCTCATCAGAGAAAAATCTTCTCACATATGCTTTCTTAATTTTGCACTCCTAATCAATTAATATCTTCACATTAATCATAGAATCCACATAGACAATAAGGATCTCAAGTCCAACCCCAGCATTTTCCCATTACCCTTGTTCAGTCTTCATCCATCACTTCCTAATAAAGAAAACTGGGGAACTTTTCTTCAGTTATGAGCTTTGCCAATGGCAGTAATATAGAGAAGGAGACAGGAGATGGATGTTTTAGATTTCCTCAAGAGACCAGGAAGGCAAGGAAGCCCTCGATGGCAGCTCAGGCTGAATTACAAAGGCAAGCCTCACCTCCTTGTTCAGAACTATTTAAATTGGGTTATAGTCTTTGCTAAAGGCAAATAAACCCCAGGAAGTCTTCTTTCAAATTATTTTTTCAAATAACAAAGCCCAACCACATCAAACATGAAACTGTTCTGCTTTAAAAGTTGTGGACTGAAAGCTTCAAGGATTTAAAAGACAACACCCACCTTGTACAAGTTTGCCAAATATGGTTTTCTTGGCAGATAGAAACACGCTAAGCAGTGTTTTGTTACTTAATGAAATCCAGGACGGAGCCAAAGGGACCCAATAGTAGGCCATAAATGGACAAGTTCACCAAGGCCATTATCACAGAAGCACAGAACTGTAGGGGTTGGAAGGGACCTCTAGAGACATCGAGTCCAATCGCCTGCCAGACCAGGCTCACTTATGGCTCACTTTACCCCCATCTGAAATTCAGAGCTTGTTCATACACTGTTCTTAATGATTGCAAGATATTTGGCATCCAATAAAACTCAGGCAAATATAAAAGATTATAGCATGCGATAAAAGGGCTGTATCTGACACAAAACAATGCAGAAGAAAAGAAATGATGGACAGCTGTCACTGGTTGCCCTACCTACTAAGCCAACAGCAGACCAAGTTATCAAGGGCCACACAGACAACGTTACATTTGGCACTGGTGTACATATCAAATAAATGTAGCCTTCTTAAGTTAAAAAATAATAATAAAAGTTAAATCATTTTAATCCAGAATTTCTGATTATTCCTATTCTCCACAAGTTCTTAATAGCTAATATCTTGTGCACTAAGCAGAATGCTTTTGCTGGAAATTTGAAAATTATACAACCTCACAAGTTTCTTATAATCTAAGAGTGTTTCCCAAAGCTGCTTTTTTCCAGTTTGTGTGAGATTTCAGCCACGTGGATAAAAACAACAGCTTAGGAAAGATATTTTGCAACGCAACAAAAGCAACAGGAAAAAAACAGCGCAAGGTTTACATTCAATAGTCTTGCAGCAGATTCAGCATAAGTACAAATAGACGTAATGCAAAGTCTGTACAAATCCATGGCATCTCACAAAATATTTGTAGACATGCTGAGGAGCTTGAATTGAAAAGAAACGAAGGAGAAGTAAAACGTCAGTGACAAAGAAAACAAGCAATGGGAGATAGAACCAAAATACTCATCACTCTAATCACAGTAATGCAGAGATAATTTTTACCCATAATCTGTTCACTGCCAGTCACTACATAAATTGCCTTCAAAATTCTAGAAATAACATGGAGTTAAGTCAAAAGAGTTCTTCAATGAAGAATTTATGCTCTTTAAATAGCTTCTAACTAGACTTGGCATTTTCCTTAAAAGCTAAGAATACGCATCAAGAATAATAATGATGAACTTACAAGACCAACAGTCATCTAAAGAAATTGAATCTTTGCATTTTGTCCTCCTATTCTTTTCATTATATTGTCCTTCTCATATACATACATTTACAACTTAATCATACAGAAAACAGATTCTTGGCTTGGAACCAAATAGCTATTTGCTGAATAAAAAGTATAAACAGGAGAATAAATTTGAAAAACAACATTTTAGACTTTTAATTAACTAATAGAGAAAGCATCTTGAAAATTTGCATAAATTACACACCATTTCAGAAAAGCAAATTGTGAAAACTATGATTCTACTTTGTCAAAGCATTTATGTGCATAATTTGAAATCCATGAATATCTATTTGAAGATGTTCAAGCAGACAAATGTCTGTCTGAAGTTTGAAACATAGTTTGTAGAGCTGCTCTGTCTACAGTGACTGTTTGAAGGTAACTGCTAAGAGTGCAACAAGCAGGCTGCTGTGGGTACTGATGTTTGGGAACGCTACTGGGCAAATGAAATGCTGAATTTTTGTTAGTTTCTCCTAAAGAAAAAAAGTCCATAACATGAGAGGTGGCTGTTAGTACAGTACGGTTAGTACGGTAGTAGAGGCTGAACCTTCCCACCAATATTCCATTACATTCTGTTGCCTTGGAACAGATGGCAGCAGAAGGGCAATCTGACAAAATGGCACCTGACTTGAAAGTGCTTATGAAGCAAAGGTGTGCCATTGAATTGATCCTGAAGAAAAAATGGCACCCACTGACATTCATTGATGCTTGCTGAATGTTTACAGTGACCAACCAGTGGGCGTGAGCACAGTGAGGGGGGTGGGTGGTGTGTTTCAGCAGTGGCAGCAGCAGCGATGTGAAAAGCAAGCCATGTTCCAGACAGCCATGCAAAACTGTCCCACTACCAAATGAAGAGTGCCTCTATTAGGGGTGGTCCTTCTGTACTTTCCGAACTCAACTCTGACCACTACATTGTGACTATGACTACTAAGTTGAAGGCTTAAATGACCAGAGAAGACGAGGGCCTTTCCCTTGCAGCACAATAACGCCATGCCTCTTTGAAGGCAGTGGAGCACATTGCCAATTTTGGCTGGACTGTTCCACTGCAGCCACTGTATAATCCAGATTTGGCATTTTCTGGACTCCATCTGTCCTGGCTGATGAAAAATGAACTCTGTAAGAAACATTTTCCTAACAACATCATCATAGCAGCTATGAAACAGTGGGTCACTTCCACTGGCATGCAGGCTCTTGTTCACCACTAGAGAAAATGCATAGCTAATGGTGATGACTATGTTAAAAACCAGCATTTTGTAGCTGAGATTTTTTTCTATTTAATAGTGTAATTGCGCTCTCTGTAGGTATTGTACTTTCCATGGAATAGATAAGAGGCATTACTTACAGAACAACCTACGTACATTAGTTCAAGCTATTAGTGGTCTGGGTCCTTAGCTAAACTTTAGATCATGGGCAGTATTGATCACTGAGGATGCTTTATATTACCCAAAGTCATTAAGATTGTATGCTATACATCTTCTTGTTTTGCTTTTCTACAAAAATATTTTTAAAAAATCATCCTGATTTCATCACAAAGAGCTTAAATCTGGGAAGAAAGAGACATGAGAAAAATCTGCAGAACTAAATATTACAGTAAAGCTCGGAAAATATTCAATGCACCTTTACTCTACAGAAGACCTCTCAGATTCAAAGATACTAAGTGAAACATGTTACAGACCAGCAATGGGACACTGATATCCATGTTTATTTTAAATAGTGTTGCTAGTCTTTCCTTCCTCCTTATCTACAGGATTATTTATATGAATGAATCCAGTCTTCATGATTTCCAAATACTAATATTGCACTAGAAAAGTGGCATAAATTTGTCCTTTACAACAGCAAATTCATCATATTCAAAATGTTCTTAAATATAACAACTCCCTTATTTAGTCTTCAAGGAAGACTACAGATGGAGATACCATTTGCTCACACTATTCCAGAGCAGACTTTTAAAATAGTCAACTTGGTGGAACACTGTTCAATTTGCCTGAAGATAAGTAAATTTTAAAAGTTTCAGTGGTTAAACCTAAAAGATGTCCCTTTTCCCTTAAGTTGCAGAATGGAAGTTTAAAGAATGTGCAGACCAAAACCATAAAAGATTCAGTTACAACTGAAGCACAATCATCTGCATGAGAGACCCAATGTTATATTATCTGCTTACAATTACACATTACAAATACACTGCTGAGGTTTAATGAGAGCAAAAATTTACTACTTGCCTAACAAGTGCAAACTGAACAAGTGGATGCATCTACCAAGTGATGATTTGATACCGTAAGAAGAGAAGGGAAAACTACTTGCTTTATGCACAATACACAAAAATGTAGCTTGAACAGTCACTTATCCTGTCCCCACTTTAGCAACGAATCATAAAGGCACAGCTAAAATGAATCTGAAAAAAGAAAATACATCCTTGTACTCTAAACAGTTGCACACAGCAAAACTTAAGCAAGCATAAATAATAAAATATTATAAGTCAGTGCATTCTATGTTTCCTCTTCAACCTACTTGCAGACAACTACTTATCTGGAAAATAAAGGCAGAAACACCTAATGTTGCATTTTAAAGGATGCTTCTGTAACAAAACACTGGCATTCTGATGCTTGATTAAATACTAGTTTTTGTATGAACATCTATTTATTTGAATTGGTGCAAGACGTAGCCTTCTGTAAATGCAAACTCAAAGCCAATCCTAAAAATTACTTACACTCAATTACGTAATACCAAGAAGTGTACCTGTCACCTGCAATAATTACAATTGTATTTTCTTGATATATTGTGCACAAAGGCACGTTCTGCTCAAGTCTGTTACTTTTAAGTTCATTTTTCATTGTGATGCATAGTATAGAATCATAATATTTATTGTTTTTAGTTGGTTTATTCTATCACTTAGCCATTCAAGCCACTCCTACACATCTCAAAGTATTCACTCTGATGCACAGAGGCGTGAAGAAATCTGTGGCCAAGAGGGAAGTTTAAAAGCAGTACATGACATTCTTTCTGTATCAATTTACATTCAAGAGAACATGGCAGATTATTCCTCTTTATTTTCAATTGTCTTTTTAATAGTACTAAATCAAATGATTTTGCAAATGAACTTTGATTCTTTTTATACTAACCACGCTAATGAAATTTCAAGTTTAACAATTCTTTACTCTCATGTTTTCTTGCATCTTTTTCCCCTTGATAAAAGGGTGGGTTGGGGGATAAATGTCTTTAAGTCTAGAATTACTAATGCCAGAAGGCTCTCTAAAACCGTTGCTTAATGACCAATACTTTTTAGCCAGGAAAACAATATGGGAAAGAAAAAGAGAAGAGCATCACATGCTTCCTTCAGCTCTACAGCAGGAAGCCAGGCAAAAGACGCAGTTATGCACAGAGGATTTGAGAGAGTAAAAGTGAATTTGTTGCATTAGTGTCTATTATTCCCATGTAGTAATTTTAATTTCCCTTAAAGTGTATCTGAGGATCATTAGTTAATATATAGGATTTAAACCTTGAATTGGTATGTCTCCTTAATTAGTAAACAGCATCTCAGAAAAGCAGCAATGAGAGAGAAAATTTTTTTTTAAAAAGCAGCAATGAAAGAATATAATTTGCAAAAACAGTTTGTGACTGGAATGCAGCTAAAACCAACCTGTCTGTCCTTAGGCAATTTAAATGCCTCTCCTTATTACAAATCAAGCACTACTCGATCTCAGTCATGGCAGCCTACAGCTTCTCAAGAGGGGAGTTGGAGGGGCAGTGCTGATCTCTGCTGCCTGGTGACAACAGGACTCAAAGGGACAGCTTGGAGCTGTGCCATGAGAGGGTCAGACTGGGTGTTAGGAAAAGGTTATTCACCAGGAGGTGGTCGGCACTGACACAGGCTCCCCTGGGAAGTGGCCGTGGCCCCAAGCTGCCAGAGTGCAAGAAGCATTTGGACAATGCTCAGACATGGGGTTTACGTTTTGGGTGGTTCTGGGTGGAGCCAGGAGTTGGGCTTGATGATCCTTGTGGATCCCTTCCAACTCCAGATATTCTAAACAATTTAAAATAAGAGATTTTGCCTTTTTGCTTTACAGCATTAGTGTTCTACACATTCTACGTGACACTCATTGCTACAGGGCAATGCCCCAAGTTTTGCTGTGATGACATCTGCTATGATTTTTAAAACCATCAAACCATTTTCCCTGAGAACTCCTCAGGCATAAAAGCTATTTTCCACAATTTGTTTCCATAGATACAGCATTTTTATTATTATTATTAAGAATGATAGATTGAAAATTACTAAGCAAATATATAATCAGAAACTAGTTAATATTCCATGCTGTGTCTATTTAAACAGGGTCCCATCATGATCATATTTAATTTTGGACCGCCAAGGCAGAGTGGAGTAGGATGATGTGACCCTTTCTAAATGGAGATTTTGACACTCCAGTTCAAGACAGAAGCACAGGACAGTTATCACTTAAGACCGTGACTGCTGACCTTACTGAAAAAAATAAACAGTTCTGCTTAGAAAAGGAAAATAAGCTGTCAGAGACCAAATTAAAGCATCATTTCATCTAAGTACCTGACTAAATTCAATTTTAGTCTCAGAAATCTAAACAGATAGACATGAAACAGCAGAGGGGATAGGGATCTGTCATTTCATCAAGTTAGATGGAACAGCTTTGGAAATACACATCCAAAGTAAAGGCTGCAGCACCTTTTGCAGAGACAGTGATTTCAGTTTTTTACTCTCTCTGAGTAGGATAGCAAAGCAAAATAGATAGGCTAATAATTTTTACTGGCTTAAAGCTGCTGCATTAGCTTTCCAGGCCAGGCTAATTCTACCCAAAAACTTCAGAACATGCACTAACGTATTTGAAAAAATTTACAGAGGTGAGAAGAGTCAGAAGTACTCAGAGCTCACAGGCATTTTAAAATAAAAAAGCTTCTTTAAAGTGATTTCCACAAATCATCTCTCTCTCTCCCTTACCCTTTCTAAATAAAGGAATTAGTACTGTTATCTCAAGAATATCCTAAGATATACATCACAGGCAATCCTCAGCAAAAGGATGCTTCATTTATGTTCATAACAGAAATAATTCTGAGTTTCTTGATGTTGCTGGAGCTTTAGCGTCTGCCATGTCAGTCTGTCACACTGCCAGTTGTGTTTGTTGTTTTTTAATCTCTCAAGCAAGTCCACCAGCAATGGGCAGCTATTTCTACAGCAACTCAGCACAACTGGAGAACCGTTTCAGGTGATGTTAGGCAATACGATGCCATCAGGTCCTTGATGTTACTTAGGATTATTGTAGTTCATGCTGCCTGGAGTCATCTAATTAAACACACTGGAAAAAAAAAAGCACTCAATCAGGAAGCTGATGTGGAAACAAGCTGTCTTTGTGGGGAAAAATATCCAATTCAGAGTGCAGAATAAAATAGATGGTTCTTTTTGTTCTTTTGCAAACCTGAGTATAAAATAGAAAGTGACTTTCACAGGTTTCTGAAATAGGAGTACATAATACTTAACATAATTGATAAAACTAAGAGTAAAATCATATTAGAAAATTTTAACTGCGTGCAAAAATAAAACGTGTTCATTTTTGAGCACCATTTCAGTTCATATTGCTGCAATAATTTTAAGTTTGTCTGTACTGTACTGGTCTATAAAAAACTAGTAGGTTTCCTTAAGAAAATTCTTAACATAGTTTAGGAATGCAAATAACTGGTAGAGTTACCCTTCATTTCAGCTATCTTGAAATTTGAAAATGTATTGGTACAGAGATAACATTATTTCACACATGGAATGGTTTCTGAAGAAGCATGTCAGCAAAGCAGTGAGGGCGAGAGGACTGGCACTGTCTGGGATGTGATGGTTTTTAATGGGGAGGGAAAAAAAACAAAACTAATCACCTTTGTCTTTCACTTTGGCATGATGGAGCAATAAATTCAAATACAATTTTTAAAGCAAGGACTGATCAGTGAACTGAGAATTATTGTCCAATGATTCATTATTTCATCTGTTTTTCCTATGCTGTGTTGAGCATATACTTATAGATTTGGAAAGAGGACAGAGCCAGAAACAGTACCTTGCAGAAGAACTAGTCTACCTTCAAAAGGAGATTCCTACTGATAACTTCCACTTTACTGCTAGTTCTCAAAGGAAATGGATAATAGCTAACAACACAAAGTTGACTTGAAAAATTACAAGGGATGTGAAAGTGTAAAAAATAATTTGGATTAGGATATTGGGTTTCTGAGTTTGTTTCCTTGCTTGTTCATTTTTTAAGTCTATGATTCCAGATATGAAAACAATTTTAGAATGCTGTAGAACATCAGGTCAAAGTGTTATAAAGAAACTCACTTTGACACTTCTAATCAAATGTGGAAGGACCTCTTCAGGCCTAATACAGTTAAAAAAAAAGTTCGGGTGGCTCATTGTCTGAAGTATCCCAGCACTAATTTTTCCCAGAATCCTATACCAGATTCAGCAAAAATACCAACCTGAGGAAGTAGGGGAAAAGATTTAGCTACCTTTCCCTTTCAGCAAAACAATAATTTTTAAAAGCACCTCTGCGAGTTCTTCTGAGCCAGAAAGTAATCCAGAGCGTAAATATCAATTAACTTGTACAGTTGAGCTTTAGCAAACCATGAGGAATCACATGGGAAGCTTTTAATACCCTGGAGAAGCTGAGGGTAAGAGTAAGAAATCTAAAATAGGTAATAAATCAGTGAAAGGAGAGAAAGGCGGGACTGCCAGGCAGCAAAGATGGTCAGGATGTTAACATGAAATATAAATTACTAAAATATTTCATTAGTGATATTAGTTATGATTGGAGGCACAGGAATTTATGCATGTTTCACTGACGACAAAATAATTTGGCTTTCAATCTGCTAACACGCAAAAATGAGAAGTGTTTTGGTCTCATTTCTTCACTGTATCATTTATTCCAGCAAAACAAATGGGAGAAGTGCATGCAATTAATCTTTTCAGACCAAACCAGTGCTGAATCTAAACATCTATTACATTTTTGTGTATAGAGTTCAAAATGAATCCAGAAGGGTCCTCTGGCCTAGCAGCCTGTTGTTTTGTTCAAGGTTGTATTTCTCTTGTGCCTCACAGTCAGCTAACAATCTTCAACTGATGGGCCACCAGCTTCTAATAGAAACATTAATCTACAGAAGCATAACCTTACCTTTTCAATTATTAAATTTCTTACTGCTATTACTTTGTTTTACAGCATCATGCAGTTTCTTTTTTAATGTTTATGATCATCCTGACTTTGTGTCACAAATGAATTGAAATCAATACTTGCCTGCTTTTGCACTATAGTTATTAATAAAAGCAATGCCTAAAATCAGGCTGCAGGCAATTCTTCTGGAGTCAGACCTGGTAATCTCACTCCACCCTCACTCATTTTCCTTTAGTCTTGGCCCATTTTTGCCTCACATTTCCATTCCTGTTTCACCCTAAAGATTACTACTTTTCTGTAAAAGAGAGTGGTGAGCTTTGTTTTGTTGCTTTTTATTATTACTACTTTGATAACAAAGAGGCCTGTTTCTGTTTGTCTGTTTCACTCCTCTTCATCAAATTCAGTAATTATAGGCATAAGTCTCCAGCCTTATGATGTCAGCAAAATTAAATGAAAGTCCTTTCAGGTTCCATGGTTATCAGATTCGATGGCTATCAGATGTCTGGAAAGGAAACAATTTGATCCCTTTCAGATGAGCATATTAAAATATTTCAGTTTCCCTTCCAGATTTAGAAATAATCATTTTCAAGCAGTCATTTCTGTTAACCACCCTGGCTTTGCTTCTATATACTATATTATCAATATTACTAAACACTGAAGGAAAGTGTTCGTTTAGTACGAGGGCAGTAAACACATTATCTTTAATATCTGATTAGAAAAAACCTGCTAATACAAAATAAAGTCAAGCAGAAAATGACATTATTATAGGACATTAATTTCAGATATAGATTGTGAAGCAAATGCTGTTTCTGGTGGTGAATCCTTAAACTATCAAGGAACCATCAGGATTGAATGCTATTTAGAAGTGTTTTAGCAATTAATGAGAACACAAGACTAGAAATTGCTTTAGGGGCAAAAGAGCAGGCAGAGGAGAAATAGCTATTTGGTTTCAATTAAATGGAAAGATAAGTAACAGGAGATACAGCCCAAAGATTTTCAATTTCAGATGTACAAACTTTGATTATTAACAGAATGATTCTGAAATAAACTTCAAGATTCAAATGTGGAAAAAACTTGCTATTTCTTTCAATTAGCGGTTCTCAGATTCCTTTCCTGGTGAACCATCAAGCAGTAATTAAGTGTGGCACAGGATCTCTCTAACATAAGGGGCACATCTACAGGACTGGCCATATGGTTGGGAAAACAGTGAGAGACAAGAGCTGCTTTTTGCATTTCACGGTTGTACTATCTGCATCTTTCTCTATGGAAAGAATACATTTATATATATTTTTAGCTGCAGTAAGTAATGAAAGTACATATACACACAGGAAGGTAAGTTCACCAAAAGTTCTTTACCATCCGTTTACCTCTTCTCTGTCACCTGTAGACCTAAACAGCAACTTTAAGAATACTATTGAAGTGCTTTGCACAAATGCAGACTATTCCTATGTACTATTAGATCACTTTGCCCAATTTTTATTATTACAAACATGACATTCCTAATCATTTCCCAGAGGCCTACCACTAATGAACAGCTTGCTCATGATGGCCAAGAGCCTGCCAGCAGCCTGACACCTGTCCCTCCCCACAGTCTCTCGGTTTAGAGTACAGCCATCTATGACAAGGACTAATTCTGAAGTTGCTCTCCAAACACAGAGACAACGTACAAAGAGCTGTCCAGAATCACAGAATACTGTGTCTACCAATACAGTAATGGAATCCAGGCCAACTCATAACTCATTGTGCACAAGAAAGGAAATAACAAACCTGTGACTGTCGGAAGGTCATGCATCTGAAGATAAGCCTGTACCCATGCTGTGGGTGCACTGGATTAGACAGCAGAGAATATGAAGGTCTTTTGGCAGTGATGGACAAAGCCATCATAAAGGGCAGGCCCTGTCCCTGTATCAGCATGTCTGACAATACTAAAGGCAAAGCTAAAAGTCATACTTACATCAAAAAATGGCT
Source organism: Chrysolophus pictus (assembly GCA_037305975.1). Taxonomy (NCBI): domain Eukaryota; kingdom Metazoa; phylum Chordata; class Aves; order Galliformes; family Phasianidae; genus Chrysolophus; species Chrysolophus pictus. Next base: position 23,700,592 of record CM074582.1, read on the forward strand.
CACTAAAGCAGCAATTTCACCAGTCTTGAGTTTAGGATAGAAAGAAGTTAGACCACAGCCCACAGTATGGGAGAGATGAGAAGATGGGAGCGGTAGAGGTGAAGTGCTCTCTAACAGCAGGAGTCCCTGAAAACATTCTGACTCATTTGGAATCATTCTTAAGCTGAGCAGAGAAAACTGAGTCATAGATGACTCATCCACTTACCAGATGGGAGGAAAGCATATATGAAATTTGGGACTGCCACTTTCTGCACAGTGTATCATGAGCTGCCACTGCTTGAGCCGTGAGTCAGCTTCTCTGCCACAAACAGGGAAAACACAGAACGCTGCATGCAGAGCAGTGCACACTTCAACCTGCTGGCTGGTGCCCTCATAGAAGTGTACCACAAAAGAGAGGTGTTTAGAATATATTGCTGCCCAACAAGCCCAAATATTTACTGGCCTTATCTAAATCACGGCTAACAACTTTTACACAGTTGTAACTGGTAGCCAATAAAAATTATTTTGCCACACCTGCTATGTCGCAGATAGTTTCTTACCCATTCAATACATAGAAGCATTTTGCAACCAAAGCAAAAATACTCATTAAAAGCTGATGAGCAATGCCAGAAATCTGTAACCTCTCGCTGTTGTTCTAAAGAAAGTCTAAAATTAAGGTAGAGACAAGCCAATAGCTTCATTTTCAGTGGCACTAGTCAAGTTTTGGGATTATGTACTTCACCTCTTAGGTCAGAAATCTCAGATGCTAGAAGGACTTCAGACTGCAGATTTACATCAATCTCTTAATTTGACTGCACATTTTCTGCACTGAAAGCCTCTTTGAGCTGCTTGTATACATACTGAAAAGATCATAACATCCAATTTAATCCCTGAATCACTAAGCAGTTTGCTCTTGAGACTGGAAAGCTATAAATCAGCTTCAAACTGACATTTAAAAAATACCTCTTGATTCTGGTCTGACATCCAGCAGTTCAAGATTAGTCAAGGGCCCATCAGCCTTGTACTGGTTTTTTTTTATTTGCTGATGTCATAAGCTTCTCACTCAAACTTATCTGTAAAAACTTTTGTCTCATTAGACTCAAGTCAAAGCATTGCAGACTACCACCTGAGTAACTGCACCAGCATCCCCAGTGTTGGGTTATTTTGAGGCTTTAGCAGAAATATATACAAGCTTGACACATACCTGACCCAGGTGCTGAAGGTACAACATGGGAGTTAAAAGTATTTGGGAATTAGGATGTGATAGGTGTTGGTTTAGGCCCGAATTTCAACTGCAGTTCACTACAGGTGCAGCTCACTGCAGCTAAGTCCTTCTAATCATGGTATCGTTACCCTCTTGTAAGCATTATATGGATTTTTATCATTCCAGTCAAAACCTCCACATCATGACTTGTCACGTGGGTTCTGACCTAACGCACTGTAAAGCTTGGGAGTTATTTGCAGAAAACTTTATGCATTATCGCTGGAGAGCCTTCCACATTCCTGAGCCTTCTCTTGTCTTTCATGGGGATAAATCCACACTAGAGATTTCCATACTAAATATTTTAAATATTTGAGTCAAACTTTATTCAAGTCAACTGTCATTGTTTGCATGTATTTGTTCATCACATGCAGAAAAGAGCATTCAGAACAGCAATTATGTTAAGAATAAAACCAGAATTATTTGCTTTCATTGTTGAAAGAGTCCTTTAAACTAGCTAGAGTTCTCTCCACTCATTTCTTTGGGAGATGGATTTTTTCCTGTATCTACAACTGCAAATCTGAAGCCTGAATTTCAATTAAGTAATCCCCCACTTTCTTGTGGAGACTAATTTCAAAAGTATAATATTTAATATGGTAAGAAATATCTACAGTTATGGTGCTTAAACACAGCAACCTTGATCAGAAACTTCCACATAATTCTTCAAAAACCATACAACCAGGTTAGCTTCGGTCTTTCATTCTAAGTCTTTCTGACCCAGAACCCACAAAGATATAGAGAAATGTGATATTCATGGATCATTCTTGTCAAAAGCTTATAAATGTAGTAGGCTAACAGAGACAGGTGGCCCCAACCATTCATTCAGTGCCTCAGCTCCTTTCTATACATATACTGCCTTTTTTGGGGGGGGCACAAAAGAATGAGAAGCAAACAATGCACACAGGAACAGCCTACCTTTATTGTCCAGTAGCTGGCTCATGACTTAGGAAACACGCATCACTGAAGATGTTTATTCAGCCTTCATTTCAAGCAATAAGGTTTCCCTAATTTGAATATACATAAAAGCCTACTTCTAAAGTATCCAGAAGTACAGTGTCTAATTAAAGCACAGACTTGGGGAGCAAGAATTCTACCAGGTATGGGTTTTGTGCTCACACATTGATCCCGACATGCAAATCAATTGTACTGTTTGGTGCCTTGCCTTCTTTATGAAAGGCTCACATTCAAGAATTTCAAAATCCATATGTATCTCTTGGGAATGGAGTATGAGAAGAAATGTATATTTTTCAAGTGTAAGTTTTACAAATAAAGATTTACAGAAACTGTTGCAGTTACGATTAATTTCTCTCTGACTAAAAATGTTAGATTAGTAAAAATCTTAACAATTCACTGATAGACATCACTTATTTGACAAAAGTGACACCTCTGGAAGAACATGGAACATCAGAAACTCCTGAAAGAATTGAAGTCTGAGTTTCTGACTGTTCTCCTCCAGAAGACAAGCCAACAATTACTGAATTTACCTCACTTTTAATTTAAGTTACGAGGAACTGAGTGGTTGCAAACTTCTTTAAAGTTCTTCTTTAAGTTTCTTTGAAGAGTGGAGTAGGTTTCACCATAGAATAGGTGCTGTAAATAGGGAGCCAAATTGTCTACTGTAGCTATCTGGAATGAGCATGTGCTGCTCAGATTAAATGCAGTCCTTGATACAGCCACCAAAGATATGTAAAGTTACAGAGGATCTAAGGTCTCCTACTGTTGATAATGACTCATATCCTGTATTTTTCACATAAGACAGCAAGTTCCAGCTATTTTTGGTACAACCCATTAAAAATTTCTTTTCATGAAGAAAAAATGCTGTCAGCTGCCATTCAGAAGTTGAAGTAGGAGGCCAACTAGCATGCTACAGAAATTATCAGAGAAAAATACTATAATCACAAAAGAGCCAAATGTTTCCTCTTCAACCCTTTGAGAAAGCTGATGCCTAGTCATAAGCAGAATCTTTTTTCCATACACAGATCAGCATAGAAAAAAAAAGGGGGGAAAGAAAAATGTGGTACCACTGATTTCCATCTATACCATTCTACGCTGTGTATCTCATGGACATATCAACTTCTCCCCACATACTGCCCCCAGAACATAAGCTGGGAATGAATGTGCCCTCACTGCTGTTACACTGGACGAGGAAGGAGCAGCATGTGTGCATGCACACCCCTGCTGCTGATTCATGCTCTACCCAACATCTTCCACACAAAAGGAGAGTACTCTTTAAAGGCAAAGCTATGGTTTAGGCTAGTTTTATTAAAGCTTTAACAGTCTGATCAAAGAATTATCTGTCTCATCAAAATATGAAGCTAACATTTATAGTTCAAATCCTACTAAGTCAAAGCAGGTATATACAAGCTCTCTGCTGTCTGCTTTTTCCCCTGGTGTTGTGATCAGCCTTATGCTGCCCCTTTGGGTCACATCAGCATAGGGGGAAGTTATGGTGAGACTTCAGCGTCCCAAATCTTCACAGACACAAACAGAATGGCAGCGACATGATGTGAGTGACAATGAGGTGATGTAGATGGCAATGGAGTCTCCTTTTTGCAAGATGGTTTCTTCTTCCTCAGTCTATAGGCCGCGTGAGACTATTTTTATATTTTTTAACAAGTTTTTACACCTTTTTCATTATTAGTCTAAAAGTCTACCTTATATCCACATTCAGCTGGATATATTGCATTTCACACATATTACAGCTACCTGTCCTTTTTTTTTTTTTACCCTTAAAAACTGTCTTGCCTGCTTTCAAGTCTGCATGTATTCTAAGTACCAGTAGTAGAGTTTTTGGCTCAGTCCCCAGTACCATCTTGCAATGCAACTTTCAAGGTTTCTGTTAACATTCCATGCCTGGGCTGAAAGGGCTCCTTGCCCCCCACGTGTAACAGATCTCACATATGTTTCAGACTCTGTTATTTTGCAGGCAAAAATACTGCAGCTTGAGACACCTTACATCACACTTGCTGGTCATTAGGAATGAACTGAGGGTCAATCTGAGCATTCCACTGGTATCACTGTTTTCAAATCAGGGCTACAGACATCATGGCAATAGCAGATATCCCACCAACAGTGCTGGCAGATGAGAAAATACTTAAGTTAAGTTATGCAGATTATCAAATGCACCTGCTGGGTTTGACAGTGAGGTTTATGTATTTACTTCAGTAACCAGTAACACAGGAAGATACAAGTACAAACACTTCCATTGGAGCCAAGACAAGCGCAGTGTGCAAGGCTTGCACAGACAACTAAATGAACAACCATGACTCATTCTACAGTCACACAACATACTTCACAGTATTAAGGTTATGTATGAAGAGCCTCAAGAATTTGGCATGGCCAGCTTCCAGAAGGAGATATTCATTTGTGGTATGGCAGAAACCCTGAAATAACAATGCTATTGTCAGACTGGCACCAGACTTTGACAAAGGACTAGAACGTTGTCTTTGCCTCCTGAAAAAGATGCCCGTATCTGACTGCTGCCATATACAGAGGATTTGTGAGATTGCTAAAAGCCTGTGATCATTTCCTCAGAATGATCAAGGCTTACACAGTCTGTCACCACTATCAGGATCCCTTACTAATAATTTGGCCACACTTCAAGCATATCCTACAGCAGTCTACCCAAGCATGCATCTAACACTAGCCAAAGTGAACAAGGAGGCTAGCTACTGTCCCCTTCACACACAGCTTCAGCAGAGCTTTCAGTTCCCTTACTCAGGGTCTGAAATCAAAGTAACTGTGTCACACTTCAACAGCACACCAAAAACAAGTAGGTGGTGGGTTTGTGGACTGTGAGCCATATAGGCAACTGCTAACTAAGACTTATACACTATACCAGGTACTCTGTGCCAAACATCCAAACCAGGCATTCCAAAGGGCACTCCCCAAAAAGCCTTTTTTTTTTTTTCTTTTTCCAGTTTCTAGTAAGTAACAAAGAAAAACATACATTGAAATTGCCTGAAATCTTCTAAAATCAAATCTCGAAGCTTTCTTAGCAAATCCAGAAAGAAACTGGAAAGGAACGGAAGTCTTTTTTATCAAAATGCATACAGAATCAGCAGTTAGGTCAAGAATCAGAAACAAAGTTCATTACCTCTACTGTATATACTTTTTTAATGCGTTTTTAAACTCTTCAGCACATATTTGATGGTCCTTAAGGTCTTTTCCAACCAGGCAATTCTACGATTCTATGATTCTATATACTGTTAGGTTCAGACTAGAGAAACTCTTAATGGGTCTTGATGGTGATCAAGAAGCTGACTCTTGAAATGACAGCTAATTTTCTGAGGGACATGGCAAACGCTCTTATAGAAACAATACTGAGCTAAGCTTCTCACAGATATAACAGTTGCAACTTATATTGCAGCACTCAAGCTACTGTAAAGTGCTGCTACTTGACTCTGACCTGCACCTCAAACAATTTAAAACTAGTTAAGACAGAATATGTTCTGCTCCATGAAAGAAAGAGTTCACAAAACTAAGGGTGAATTGAAATTCAGGTCAAACTTCCTTTTAACACATTGTTAAGAAAAATTGCGTGGATCAGTGCCCATCCTGCATTTTACAAAGGAGGCATATGCATATTGCAGATAATCTAACTTTCCCAACAGTTTTATTATGTATATATAGTGCCTCTACCTGGTGGGTATTTCCTATAAATTTTCTACGAAATAGGAAAAAAAAGTCAGCTACACAAGAATTGAGCTGTAGCAACTTAAAAATAAAAGCAGTTATTGCTGTTTAATTTCAGTTGTGAACCAACAATTCAGTTTATTAAAAATATTAAAAGAAATTTCTAGGTAAAAGTGCTGGCTTTTCCCTGTGCAAGTCGAATATTAAATTTTAATTGATTCCTTGTTTTTTCAGTTATAATTTGACAGATTTATTGTATCCAGATGCTATACACTGTTCATATTTCACTACAGATACAACAGAGCTCCCAGCTGTACTATTTAGTTGACTTCAAAGTATTCCGTGATTGCTGAGGGATGGTTTATGAAATCAAAATAGTCCTTTAAAAATATCACTAGGCAGTAAATTTTACAAGCACTGAGCTTCAGTTGTGTAGGAAATCAGGTGCTAGGAGACTTAGAATAACACTGATCTCTCCAGAGTAATGTTCTGCCACCATCATTCCCATTGGAGTCAACAGGAACAGAAAGAAAATCAATAGCAGGGCATTAAGCTGCGATTAAATTCCTTGGAGATGATGTATATAGTGAAAAAACACCCTTTAGGATCAGTATAAGTACAATCCAGTATAAGAACTACCATCTTCTTGCTGCAAAAATACCTGCACAGTCACAGAACAGTTGAGGCTGGAAGGGACTCTTGAGACCATCCATCAGCCCCCCAGAAGGTGGACAGGAGATGTCACCACTTTGTTATGAGGCCCAAAGGACAGCTACTTCATGAGCATAAAGCATATGCATTGCTTTTATCTATAAAGACACACAGATCAAAACTGCAAATGACAGGACAAAGTAGAAAATGACAACAGGTAACAAAGGGTTCACTTTTTCGGCTCAAAACTAAGATTATCCATGTCAAAAGCAGCAGTGAACAAGTGAAGGAAAAGGCCAAGGGGGGTGGAAGTCAATTATCAGGTCCATTTATGCAAGCATTCCTATTTCTGTTACTGCATGAGATTCTCATGGAGTTCAGATGGAAAGTTTTCCTAAACCTGGATTCCTGAAGTCCCATTGTGGAGAAGAATTGACCAACAAGAGAGCCAAATAAAAATGAAGTTGGAATACATACACCTTCCAATTAGAGTAATTCAGGTCAGAAATAGGTCTTTTGTCCCACTTCCCGCTCAAAGCAGGGTCAGCTATGAGGTCACATTGCTCAGGGCTGTCACCAGCTCAATTTTGTAAAAATTAAATCTGCACGTGGCTCCTCTGAGGTGCACATATATCAGCACAGAGCCTGGAAAACTGCCAGAGTGTTCCTGATTTACAGTCTACTGCTGAACTGGAAAAATATATTGAAACTGCCAGCACTGAGGTCAACAGAACACTTGAGATTCAAGATGCTTCTGAATTACTATGAAACTTCCTGGATCGTGGCTACAGAATAAGAATACGAGACAATGAATCCCAATCAATTTGTGCACAGTGCTGGAACCCATATCACTATGAGATGGATTTGAAATACTGGTTCTGTGCTTTAAAGAATTCCAGCCTGTGTCATAACAAGAAACTTTATTACAGCAACAAAGCAATTTATATAGCTTAGACTTAAAGGCAGTTTCTAGCTCCAAACAGCTGTGCAGACTGGCCCATGGGGGCTCTTTAGCCTATTGCTCTCCTGCCCCACCACCATCAATCAGAGTAATGCCACTAAAGTAAAACTTTTCTTTGTCTTGTGTTTGGCCAAAGCACATTTAGCACAAGAGGAAAATAAGGTGAAAAGTAGGAATGGGACAGAGACATTTCACTAAAGCCAGAAGCGCTTCTGCTTCTGGCCAGACCATTCTGGAAACGTAAAACAAAATGGTTGCACAACATCTGCGAATCCTACCACACCCCCATATCCTACCAAAGAGCAATTGCAACAGCTTCACATTTGGAAAACAGTAACAAGTCAAGAAGCGTTCAGTCAAGATCTTCCAGAAACTTCCAAGAATTACAATAGCCCCAGCATGAAAAATTAGATAGCATCTCAGTGTTTGCAGAATCGCTAAGGAAGAAAAATAAGCGATAAAACTGTTTCAACAACAACAAAAATAATTTGTAACAAAAAGCACGCCCCAGAAATCGCTGCATTTTTTCCAGATGATAGGTCTTCTATCTCAATTTACCCAAGCTATTATATCACTCCTATAATTCTAACACTATAAATTGGAACATAGTGGCAAGCACATGGTTTGCTTAAACTTCTGTATTTGTTTGTTCTTTACTCAGCGCACCTAATGAAGGCTAGCATTTGCAGCTCAGAGTTGCCAACCCCCAAATGACACAGCCAGGAGACAAGGACTTCGGTTGGCGGTTGCAGGACACACGTCACAACCAGCAGTGCCAAGATCAAGGAATTCAAGCATGGTTCATAGGAAGGAAGAACACTGCCTCGTCACCCCAAGGTGCTCTGAGGACACGGGAAGGCAGAATCTGTTTTATCAGATTCAGGTCCCTCTGTGCTGTGCCAACATGCAGGTGCTTCTGGTCACACAAAGCTGCAGCTGACAAGCAGTTCCCGTGTGGAGGTTCATCACCCCTCTAAACCCTCATAAAGAAAACCATGTGTCTCAGTAAACAGATAATTAAAACAGTAAGTTCTTTATGTAAGTGCCTAATATTTTAGCAAGAAATTTCTTTCACTCTCAACAGTGCTCTGTGTTAGAACATTTCTAACAACACATTTTGAAATTCAAGGGTTTTTGTTGCTGTTCTACACTGGAACAAAACTAAAACAATTTCAGTGCTATTTGAAACAAGTGTTTGAGCCAGGACCTGGCATTTGGAAAAAGCATCTTCAGGGTAAAATTACCTATCTGACAGAGCATCGTAAAAGCAGTCTGAATCAGAGGGAACAGAATTTGAACTCAGGGATGTGTCTGCACTACCTGGAGGTTTTAAGGAGTAAATTCTGCTATTGTAAGGCTGTGTAAAGTGTAAGGCTGCAGTATTTCTTCTAAAAAGCTGTACCTCTGTGCTCACAAGAAAACGTGCAAGTGCAAACCCGACTGCTCAGAGCTTACAACTAATGTTAACAGGGCAGCAGGAAGAAGTATACGTCTTAAGCTAGGTACTTCTGCTAACTCTCAGTTCAACTAACTTGTCAAACCCTTGAGATATCTTAGAGAACTTTTATAATTACTCTCATTAGGCATTATGCAAGTAGGCAAAGGAAGGAGAACAACCCATGAGTGCACTGCAGCTCATTTGATATCAAAATACCCTCCCATCAAAACACTTTTTTTTTTTTTTTTTTAACATCACCCACAAACACACTAAAATTTAAGAAAAAGTTTTTTAAAAAATCACTACATATTTCTTGCAAAACATGCCATAAGCTTTCTCTTCAAAGGCATGAAGCAGGAAGGGCACTTTTGTAGTAGCACCTTGAAATTCATGACTAACAGAAGGTAAAAGTGAATGTTTTGTGAAGTCTGAGAATATGCCATGCAAATGACCTTTTCTTTTTTCCAAGTAGTTAAGCTGTAAAAACACTTGAACTGTATAAGCTTTGGCAGTGATCGCCTATTAAGTTCCTGAATTTAATCACCAACAAGATGTTTCTCATATTTTCTTTTGTTGCACTGGTGTTTCGTTATTTGCTTTTTCTAGTACAAAAATTCTCCAATTCTAATGAAAAAATTCAGATCTTAGTCTTCTAAAATATCTTTCTTCCTTCTCCTTCCCCTTAAAAATATGCAAAGCTCACATTAATCCCAAAACTAGAAAACTGATAATATCTAATAAAGAGAGTATAAAGCAAGAAGATAGGAGAAATACATCCTGAAATAAAACAATCTAAAATTCACTTCCAAGCAGGTTCCAAATGTTTGGATTTTATCCCACACCTTTTGATTGTGTCTACAGTTGATATACCCAAAAACGAGAACAGAAACAGCATCTAGCAATAGCTGTTATCAATGAATAATGCCTATTTCACATAGGCTGGTGATGAATCATGTAGTTCATAAAAATGTTGTTACAAATATGGGATAAGGATTTCTTGCTTAAAAGGATTATCATAAACTACACAAATTACTGCATTACAAACACTGCCCAAAAACAAGAGTATCTAAGGCTCCTAAGGTTAGATTGAGGCCCTATTATTCTGCTCACCAGAACATAATAAATAAAGTCTCTTGCTCTCTAAAAAAGGAAAAATATATACCCCTGAGCAAGTTTGTGTTATAAGAATAGATACATAAATTGAATGAATTATAGATTTGGCAAGGAATCAGGAAGTCTTACGAGGATTTCCAAGCAACAATAAATTGCTGGTTAAAAAAGAAAGCAAGTCACATACTTGTATCACTTACATGTTTTGATTGAACAAAGATAGTAAATACATCCATTACTGTAGCATTTGCTTCTTTTTCAGCATTTTTTTTTAACTTGGAATTCAATTCTGCCCACATTCTGTCCCTTAAGGATGAAGGCTCCCCTAAAACATTCTAACCTTTTCACTTACAAAAAAATTAAGCTCTAAAAACAAATATTAACTTGGTAAATTCTTTCTTGAGCGTACACTTAGAAAATGCCCTTGACTTTAGCAACAAAAATAAACCTTGCAGCTTCCATTTCCCCTGTGAAAGCAGCAGCCCAGGAAGGGGTAAGCAGCTCTGCCTGCCTACCGCAAGTGAGCGCCTACAAGCAGACACTCACCACAGAGCAGTGGGCACTTGATAACTCATTGCCACAGAAGGCAGCAGTTCTTTACTCCCAGACCTGCTCTATCACACATCTGGCCACATGTTTGTGAGAGTAGATGCAGCACTTCTCTGAAGATATGTTCAGGAGGTTGGCAGGTAACACTCTGCATGCTGGTGACTAATATTGACTAATAAACCAGTCTGCTCTAAAACATGCCTCTTGCATGGACCTGTCTGTCACCCTTAAAGGTTACTGCTACATTGCCAAGGAAATCACGAAGCTGGGGTAAAATGCTGAATGAAGGGGCAGCTGCAGCAAGAATCTCTACTGGCAGATGGGCTGAGAGCCCTGACTTGAATATGTAGGCTAGTTTAATGCTATGGAAGGTAATTTGCATGCCTACAACACAGCTATTAAATTATTTCCCCTAAGAGCTGGCTACTTGCAGAAGAGAAGTTTATTGAGGATGGTAAGGTGCCATCTATTAAAGGGACACTTTGAAAAGAAAACCTAAGGTCTAATGCAGGAAATCTGTCTAGGTCACAGCAAGCAGTGATTTAGCTACTGATGTAAACAAAAAAATAGTATATACAGCAACACAAAACTCCAAACACTAATATTGCTAATAGCAGTGCTTACCTTTCTTGGAAACCAGCTTTCTCTTTTTCTCTCATTTAAAGCTTCATTGCCATCACCATATTAGTGCCTAATTGCTGTTGTAGACATAGGGAAAAATGCCTGTACACACAAAACCCCTCTTTCCCTCACACAGCAACAACAGCAGACCTTTACTTCTAGGAAAGGAAGGAGCTTTCAGCTGCCGTGCTTTCCCATGCATCAGCTGTACAGTCATATATAATGCACCCCATGGGGAAAGCAGAGCAATGAAAGCAGAAAAGGTGAAAGGCACTTCCAATGCTTTGAAGGACCCTAGAGATAAGAGGTTACAGTCACATAAGTGCAACTGCTTTAGCTGATTTATTTTTTAATGCCAGTCAGCTAAGAATGTCCTTCAGTGGATCACGTGAATCTGACCTAATACCACCACACTGCTACATAAAAAGGCAAATTCCTTCCCGGTACTCCTGAGTATTATTGCTGTTTCCCTTGTATTAGTGCAAGCACTGTTGTGGCTAAATCATAAGCTTCTCAGAAAACTGATTTGTCTGGAACTAGACCAGCAAAAGCCATAAAAGTGATTCATTTTCAATCAGAATGGTTCTTTGCTCCATCAGACTGCGTGCTCCATTGGCAGCAGCCCAAAGGATGGGGCAAACACACTGCAGAGGGTGGGTGGGAAAGCAGGATCCCTCCTTTCAGTAGAAGCCCGACTTAAAAACAACACAGTCAGAGACATGGTATTACTTAAGCTATCTGAATGGAAATTCTATCCATGGGTGGTACATCCTCCATTAAGATGTACTGAAAAATGCCAGCATTAACTAGAATTACACAAACTCAGTTTCATAATGTGCCTTTGGCAGTGGTGGAGTGCTTAAGATCTTCTTTCAGCATGTACATTTCCTTGAAGAGAAAAGTAATACTGTTCTTTTCATTCTAAAGATGAAACTTGGGATAAGTGGTGCACACTCATAAAACCAAGAGCCTGCTTTGAAGACCAAAATAGTAGCTCAGCAGTCAGCTCTCCAAATGTGAAAGCAATGGCTGGGTGTGCTACTGAATGAATCAGAGGTGGCATGTGAATTAATCAGTGTAAAAACCTCAGCATGTAAAGCAGAGAAAGTAAAGGATCTACAGTTTGAACTGTTAATTTCATTGTCTTTCCAACATGCTTCCATGCCAATCTTTAATGTCACTTTCAGGCTTTACAATTGCTGAGGGCTCTTCAGGGAAATTAACCATATCTGAGCTTCTTTAACTTCACAGAACGTGAAAAGAAAGTATAATCAAGGCTTTTAAATTTCTTTAATAATCAAAAAAGTACAATTCAATTTATTCAATGTTTCTTCTGTAGTCACATCTTTATGGTTACCCACAAATGTTACTACAATGATTTATCATGCAGAAGTGGTTATGCTAATCTGTATCTATTTCTACCATAAGAGGGTGGGGGTGAGGGAACTTATGCCTTTCAACAAGAAACTTTAATGTGGAAAAATAAAATTTATTTTAAAATGTCATTCCTATGACATTTTTGCCTTTTTTGGAAAGCATGGCTTGTTTAAAGACACGAGCACTTAGGAGCCCACAGTTCCCCAAGGAAATTGAAATGTGAGTCTGATTACTCAAAGTTGCAAAAAGCACAAAAACCTCAAGCATTAAAATCAAACCTTCTGTTTAATTATCGTTGACTAAAAACTTTAGGATCTTTATTCCTCAAACATTTTCCCTTTCTAAAAAGCATCCTACCAACTAGACGTTCCATGAAATAAAACTTAATCTTCCATTGCTGGCTTTGGAAAAGCCACAGTGAAGAAGTTTTCTCTAATCTCGTAGCTGATGTGGATTCTCAGTTCTTGCTAATAAAAGTATTTTATCAAATCCCAAAGCCTGTGATTACAACAACTCCATGTGCTTCATAGTAATTGAACACAATTTCAGGAGGCATTCAATTGTGCATAATGACTTAATTAAATCTTTCCAACACTTGACATAATAGATATTCATAACGTTGAATTTTGATCCCAGAATTTCCTAGATTTCACCTCTGTGCTTTGAATAGAAGTTAAGTCGCATGCTCAGTATTAGATACAAGAAAACAGGAAGAGTTACTCGTATAAACACATGACTATATCTAAAACAACACAAAACTATGTCTAAAATGATATAAAAGTCATACACCAGACATTACTGAGCTCAACAACATTCATGTTATATAAAACTGCTGCAATGCAACTACTTGTAGACACAAACTGGTATCTTTAAGGAAATGCATACGTTTGAAACTATTGGATATCTGCACCTCTGTTCTCTCTCACCGTGTAACTATCAATGGCTTTTACTTACAGCTGGAAGCAACACCAAGGCAACCCCCTCAGCACTCAACTGTGCCAAGGACTGACAGGTAGCAACATTCCTCTGATCTACATATTCATCCCAGATGATAAAACTCTATTGACATTCTGTTCTCTAGCACGAAGAGTTACAGTTTTCTGCCTTCTCCCATCTGTATCCACATGGATTTTCTCCTTATTTTTCCTCACTCATTCTAATCCAAGAGAGTAACAGTTCACAAATACAAGTTTATCATAGCCTCACTATACACCACACTGGAGGCATCATGCCACTGTCACTTTCTCCAGATTACAGTGGAGGGAGAGGGGGGAAAAACTTTGGAAACCTACATATAGCCTATGCATTAATGCTTTTATGATGCTGTTGCTTTTGTCTTTTGTGATACAATACCACGTGTGGTACACAAAATGGAAGAGACAGAAGCAGACTGATCTTGCCCTATTAAGAATGAAATAGCAAAACATTAATGCCTATAAATCCATAGCTGCATTACGCAGATTAAAAAATATTTTTGAAATCCTAATAAAATGATAGAGCAGACATTAACATTGCCTCACATAACTAAAAAAAAAGAGTAAACAATTCCTGTCACCTGAAATATTTAATGGACCACTTCTCTCTCCTTAAATAACCACTTTCTACTATTCTCTGCTGTATTACTCTGCTAACATTATCTTCCATGGGATTTCTGCATGTACAGAAAAAAAGTAATCACACATTACTGTGGTCACTCTTGTTAAAAAAAAAAACCATGTGCACACCACTAAGTCACAGTTCTGTAACAGGTACAGCAATACCTATAATCATCAAATAATGATAACTTTGGAAGAAATATCAGTTAAAAACGGCAGGAAAAGTGAAACTCTACTTATTAAATAGGATCTCCTTCAAAAAAAAGTATCAATAATGCTACATAAAAGCTGAGAACATGGAAAATTATATTATTCTCCATACACACGTACACGTAAGTGTGTATATATATATATATACACACACACATATATATATATATATATATATATATATATATATATATATATATATATTCCATATTTTTAAAGCCAGTTGCCTTTCACAACTTATTTGGGCTTCTCTCATCTACTATAAAGGTGAATAAGAAGGATTAAGATTCTTTCTATTCATCATTTTTAGAATGGTAAAAGCAAGGCAAATATCAAGCCAAGAATAAGTTATCCACGTTAATGCATACTCACTAGATAACGCTGTAGGGTTTATAGAAAGCTCTCTGTCCATTTCTGGACATGCATTAGCTTAACCTGTGACATATTTGAAAGATCTGCCCCTATCAATATGCAGAGGTTCCTTTGTAAAAAAATAAAACTTGATGTCAGAACGAGCTTTCCCTTGCTGTGACACATTCTGTCTTTTCTAAACAAATGCATAATGCATTTAATCAAGTAACCCTAGATCACACAGTTAATCAGTGTGGAATATGATTTATCAGTACTCATTTGCAGTTTCATTTGCAAAAAATAATTAATTAGCTTGTGGAATTATATGAAGAAAAAAATGTTATTATCAGTCAGAAGTAAAGCTAGACATGCTCTCACTCATCTTTAGGTATACAGGATTCTGAAAAATTTCCTCCAATCATATTCACATGTATCATGAAATTTTCTGAAGTGAAAAATATATGTTCAAATCAGGCAAAATATCAGATCAGAAGAATTTATTTAGGTTTACAATCAATCTGAATTTTTGCTGTGTTCCAGAGGTATGTGCTAGAAAATAAATGGCTACATAAAATGCACACAGCAAACAAAGACTTAGGAAAGAAAAAGGTCCAGTACATTTTGATTGCATGAGTAGATAGGGAGTATTCCCTACAACTGACAAAGGAGTATTTATCTGGGACTTGAGACATAAGGCAAGCAATATAAAATAAGGCATGTTACAGAAACTTAAGATTTAGTTCATCAGTGTTTAAAAAAAAAAAAACACATTCTGTAAGCTTTAGATAAGATCCTGCAAAAGACTTTTTTAGGGTTAAGATTTCACACGGAGGGGGAAAAGCAGCCCATAAGTGACATTAACAATAAGCAAATAAACAAAGTACACACCTACTTGATCACAGATAGACAGTGAAAATATTTGTATTTGCAGCAGCCTTTGAAATGCAGTCCTGGACAATTTGTTTTAGAAATATTTCATCAATTAGATTAAACAAAATACTTCAGTAAATTCTGTGAATCAGCTAGAAGACAGGCACTGGAACGAGGCTCATCATCTGTTTACCAGATCCCTCGTGTACACTGGCCAGCATATTTCTCTCATTTAAACAGAGCCCAATCTCAAGAAGTTGCTGTTTACTCCCAGCAGTAAAATATCCCTGAGTGTCCAGCCAACTAAATTCTAGTCCACATAAACTTTCTTGTTACTACAAGGGGCAACGCAGGTTCCTGTAACTGCTCAAAGACAAATGGCATTAGCTAATTATTCCTCTCGCCACACACCGAGGCCAAGATAGCTAACAGTCTTACTAACTTCTACCAAGAGATCTCTTATTGAGGCAACTTCTCCACCATTCCGCATGTTTTACGCATCAGTGGGAGGGAATACAAACAAAATATGCTTCAGAATAACCGTAAACATATAAAAAATGCTGAGTTATGAGTTTTCCCTCTTCTTGTAAGGATAAACTCAGAAGTACATGGAACAAACTAATAAATATATTTTAAACAACTACAGAAAGCTAAAACTATGCAGGTCTCTCCAAAAGTAATGCCTCCCTTTTATTTCCATGGAAACTACAACAGATATAACAAGTACAATAACACTATTGGATAGATCAAATTGTCAGCTGCAAAACACTGTTTTTTCAATGTAATCACCACCATGTATTTGTCTTTGCTTTCTCTAGTGGGAAGAGCAGTTGGGCTGTATGAACTGCTAATGATGGAATTAACAGTCTTTCAGATAAGTAAGCATTTTTTCTATGAAATCATGCTTTTAGAAGATTTTCATAGCTGCTTAACCTCAGCCCCTTGCTACTTGCAAGCCTTGATTTCTATTAGAGGTTCTTCCTCTCGCTCACGTGCAGAAATCTTTACCTCCAGCTCCTGAGAAAGTTCTGAGATCTACTGACCTATCTTCGAAGCTGAACTTTAGAACTTACTGAAATAGGAAAAGAATAGTCTTCTACCAGTCCCTGAATATACCACATATCAGTTCCAGTCAACTGGCACCTGCAGAACAGCTAGAATTCAGAACACTACTTTCTCCACATAGCAGGATCCTGCCACCAAAACCACTCCTTTGTAAAGCAGTTCTCTTTAGGCTCATTACACTCCATGTGTAACAGGAAAAGTTATCTGAACAATACAATCCGGGAAATTCTACAGCTGAATCCCCAGTTGCAGCAGGCAAATGGAGGCTGAGGTCGGACAGGGAACTGACAATCAGAAACTGGGGTTCACCAGCCTCTGTGAGGCAAGCTAGCACATTATTCTGCAATTGACAAAGGCTGGTAAGCAGTAATTAGTCACAAGATTGTTGACATGCAATAGTTTGTTAGGCCTCAAGAAGCCGGCCAACTCGGGACTAAATTCTCAGTATCACTGTACCAGCTGAAGAACTTGAAAAAACATCCAGTCTCTGGATGCTTATGGCTGTCCTTGAGACAGGACGTCATGCCTTCTCAGTCTGCTGTCCAAGCACTCGTATGATGTACCCTGTGATGGTACACCCCCAGCTCAGTTTAGTAAGATAGAAAAGTTACTTCGAGGAAGAACTATATAATTGCTGTTCAAAATTGAATCAACTAATGGCTAAGTTATGTTAAGCTAGTTAATGGCTAAGAAATTATTTCAGGAAAAGAGGAAGGCTGATAACCTCTGTAAGGGCAGGTGAACCAAGAACAGGACATGCATCTAGTCCCGAGTTTGGGTTTTGGTTCTTGCTTTTCTTTTTTTTCTTTTTCTTAACTGTGTACGTAAAAATAAGTTTACTTCAGCAATAATCTTCAGAGTACCTTATTATATGGGCAGTATTAAAATGGGAATAAAGATACCCTTGTGCTTCAGAAGCATGTTGTGAAAAATCAGCCGGTTGATATTTACAAGCTTGTTATACATCCACGCTGAGCACCGTAAGGGTTTATAAAGTTAACAACTTGTGTTCATTCTGTGATAAGAGCAGAGCAGGAAACAAAGCACCAGCTATCCTTCAAACCATGACAAAAGAAATACAAAGAATAGCTTTGCACTAAACATACATACTGCTAATTCATCTATTTCAACATGGAAGAACACATACACACAAGGAACCGCAACAGCTGCCAATTGAAAAAAAGCACAAGCAGCTGTGATTTCTTACTATTTTAAGTACTTCCTATTAATCTTAGCAAAGCCATTCCAGTCAAGATCTCTGTGATTAAGAAGGCACCTTGGTAATAATCTGGACTAAACTACAACCATAGTTCATAGTGACATATGTTATATACACTGAGGTAAGATGTTTGGGTTAGTATTTTCTGAATATTCTTTTAAGTTCGCAGAGTCTAAGAGCAGAGTGAGTAACAGATGGATGGAGATAGTGTGTCCTGACAAATTACATACATTTCTGTTCCTATTTAAATTGTAAATACCACGCTGGTACAAGTTACCCTGTGAATAACCTGCAGAACACACTTACATAATCTGCTAATGTGAAGCACTGAAGAAATGTTCACTGCTAGTTAGGAGTCTGGCAGAATGATTTGAATGCAAGTAAAAAGCAGCTAATACTAAACACCGAGTTTCTAAACAGATTTTTAATGGATTTGGTTTTTACCGTCATACAGTCAACAAATGTACGGTTGGAAAAGTACCGTGGTTAGGATGGTATTTTACAGATGGAAAGATTACCACAGTGGAAAAGAGACAATCAAATAAATGCTTACCCATATCCAAGGATCTAGGCTCACAGAGGAAAACTCCAAAAAGGAGGGATCTCCAGAAAAAGAACCTTCCCCAGTGGCAGTCAGCCCTTAAATGGGGGGTCTAAGAGAGGTGCAGCCAGGCTCCACCCCTTCCGGTCGCACAGCTCAATTGCCTTCACCTGTGCTCCCAGGGCTGTCCTTGCTCAGGTGATCAATCAGTGGTTCAGGCCATGACTCAACAGTTCCCATACAATCATAATAAACCAAGAAACTAACATAAAATCCAATCTGGAGATCAAATGTCTTCAATATTAAAGCCCTTGCAAATTGATACATGAAATATGAATTTGTCACTCAGAATTAATTCTAGTATTTTATCAGAACAGTTTTTCCCCGCTGTTCTCTATTAATATAAATTTTGGAAACATTGCATGTCCAAATGTGGGTATCCAGGGCAGTGCATGCAAGGCCAGGCAGCTGAAACTAACGTGTGCTTCTAACTCTGATCCAGACTTTTACTCTCACTCTGGGTGAGTCCAGACCAAAACTGGGAACACTTCCTGTCTTCTGGATGCAAGCACACACCGTGACAGCTCAATAGGAGGCAGCTGGGTGGGCACCACCACCTGCACATCCTCTCTCCTTACTCAGGAAACATCTTGTAACGGAAGCCCATTCACATAGGGTAGTAAGGACATCATTCAGCGTAGGTACAACCTTAAGCAACCTGTCTTAGAAGACAAGCACCTCGCTATGTTCTAAATCCTATTTATCTAGTGAGGAAGAAATGAAATCAGTGGGCTAAAATTCGATTATCACTATAATCATGAACTCTAAGGTACCACAGTGCTACGCATTTCTGTTGCCAGTTGACAATGGATGCACAGCTAGATAGTTAAAACACATGGCTTAAAAAAAAAAAAAACATCACTGCATCACCCATATTTCCATATTTTACGTGCCTACTGATATGCAGTGGGAAGTTGCATATCATGCAAGATATATGCTTTCACAACCAAAAACAGAATATTTTTTCTGCCCATCTCAAAAAAGTCATACTTCCACACAGCCGGCACAAGTAGAATGCCCCAAACACACAAACTCAAACCCTTCCTGCTGCACTCACAGGAGCTGAGACCCTTCTTCTCCCTTTGAAAGAGAAGGGCCATAAACTGTCTTGTTATGTAAGGATAAGATTGTGCATAAGATCATCCATCCTCCCCAGGGTTCAAAAACTGAGATAATACTGAGATGAAAAAGAATTTATGAATTGAGAAATTTATAAAGTTGTTTGTAAATAAATGTCCTACAGTACCATGATATTTTCTTTCACATCTAAGAGGCAGAGGAGATTTTACACTAAGTTTCTCATCGTAGAAGTCTTTTCAATATCTTTGTAAAGCTATTTCTCCCCATGCAGAAAACTGTGAGGTGGGCTCCCTCTTGTGTTCATCTCCGATACCAACTTGGAATTAAAAAAAGATGGCATAGATCAGTTAAATGTCCCAAAATCCGAGCCAGCGTCTCCCTCAAAAAAAAAGTTCAGACAGAGCAATTGAGAAAATTTTATATTACTAGTTAAATGAGTTTATGTATTTGTACAGATCAATTACATTCTTAATGCAAAGCAAAGTGATCTTCCATGTATCTACCAGATGATTCAAATAAACATTGAGATATTTCCAAATCCTGAAGTTAAGTGCAGAACCGGAATCCTCCATTTGTATAAAAACTTCATTTAACTTCAAACTGGGATGTTTGTATAAAAGCATCCCTTTTCTCTTGAGCATGGTTAAAGGGTTTTTTTTAAAATTTTTTTTTTTATTATTATTTTTTAAGTAATTCCAGTACACCTCACAGCAATCTCGAATTTGAACTTCTTTCATTCATGTCAGTGGATACTTCTCAATCAATAAGAACGCCTTTAGATTACTAGCTCAACAGTAATTAAAGAAGGGCATACCGAGTGTGGGTGGACAACTTTTGCCATCACCTACTGAAAGTTGCATTTTAGCTCAGGCCATCTACTCTTGTCTTCCACTCAGAAGACGGCGAGTGGAGAGGTGATGGTGAGCAGCAGAGTGAGGCTGGGCTGTGTATTCCCCCAGCAGATGCACCAGGGCAGTAGGGCTGAACCAGCACAGATGGGGCAGTGAGCTGAGTCAGGAAAAGGGCTGCAGTCATTCTTTTTCCTTCTAAAACAAAAAGGAAGCAGATCTGAATCTCAAGATATGCTCCATGACATAATTCTGTGAGGAGGACATATATAGTATGTCTTTTTCTATCTACTACAACCTGCAGTGGTGAATCATATGGAAGAGAAACACATCAATTTTATACCAAGATGCTGATTCATTTCATTTACTATAAACAACCAGTAAAACAAAAGAAAAACAATCAGGGAGAAAAGGAATCCAATTTATAAAATGTAAGTGTAAATCTGACAACTCCCCAGTCTTGTGTTTTACGTTGCTTTGTTTCCCACTCATTGGGAAAGAAGACACAGCACGTCGCCTTCAAACAAACACATTACATTGAAGGTGTGATATCCTCTTTCAGACTGACAAAGTTATTACTGCCTCATAAACTTGAGGATTAGAATTATGTAGTTAACATAGCCACACATAAATAAATTACAACTCAAAATAAACTTGTGGATTAACATCTGTCTTTAACAGAGAAATGTTTCCTTTATTTCCCAATGCGAGGGTTCGTTGTTTTGCTCAACACCTCCAGATTCAAATCTCCTGCTTTATTTATAAAGCACATCACTAGAGTAAGAAATCTATTAGTTTTCCTCAGAACAGTTTTTACAGGTTTTTGCTGCAGATGACCAGTTAGCTCACTTCTCATTTGCCTCTGCCACAAACCAAATGCGTCACCAGGCCAGATACTGCAGCCATCCTCTGCAGCCTGGCACTGAGAAGGTAAAACGAATGAAGAACCCGGCGCCATGGCTACCTCAGTCTTCCTTAAACTCTTAGAGTGAGCACAAATTTATTTGCACCATGTCTTACAAATAACAGTGACACTGCTTGAAAGAACAGGTGGAATGAGTCATCACAGTTCCTGGGGCTTTTGATAGGTGTATGTGTGTCAGAGTTCAGTTCATAGGACTTCAAGCTGAGAGCAATAGTATTCTAGCAAAGTTATTCCTTTTTGAAGAAGTACTTTAAGTTTCTTTGTAAGCATTACAGAAAAAAATAGTAAATAAATACATTCTAAGACACACATTTTTTTATGCTTCAGTGCAAAATAGTTACATCACATGACTTTTCATTACTAATACAGCTAAGTCTTACAGATTCACCTATTATTAAAACATGCTAGCACCTGTTATTATGCTGGGAAGGATTGTCAGATAGCATACACAACATACATAAGCTTTCAGACAAGTAATCCAGGGCTTCTTCTAGAGCTCACTGTGCTATCCATTCATATCAGCACCCCCTTCCTCCCCCCCACAGGTTCTACAGATCCCAGTGAGCTGACAAGCTGGGTAAAAGATGTACTGTTTTAGCAAGCTTAGAAGGTAAGTTTTTGAAAAACAGTCAAAGGAGTGAATCACTACCTAAGTACATTTCTTCAGGGAGAACCTCTTTTTCTCTCTCCATATTATTTAGAAGGTTTTCAGTCAATGTGCCTCACAAAAGCTCCGTGCACTGCATCCCACAATACACCATCAGAAAGCACAGTAACACTTAGTCTGTGGTTAATTTTACGACAATGTCCTACAAACAGTATGTTCAAACATGAATAAATAAGCTGCTCTAAAGCACTGGACTGTAGATGCCCTCAGGAAGGCAGGTGCCCCAGCAGCCAGCTCCTGCCTGCCAGCCAAATCTGCTGCTCCGTACCCTGCCTGCAGCAAGTCGGGCAGCACCATAGGTCTGGGGGCTGAGTAAAAGCAAAGCATTTTGTTCTCCTAACACAGAAACAAAGCACACACTTGGAGGAGCTCTGACGCATCAAATTGGCAGGGCAGAGGCAAAGTTGAGAGGCATGAGTGCCTCAGACAAGTGCCTGTGCTCAGACACCCCAACACACCAGCAGCAGCCCAGGCCGCAGTGTCATAAAAATGAGCAGCAATATTAAAGATGTTTGCTCTAACAGCAACGACAAAGCTCTTAGTAAATACTGCATGTTTGAACAAGTACCAGCCAGCTAAAAATTGCTTCTGTGTTTACAATAAACATCAAAGGCAGTCAGCCTCTTGATTTGCAATCTATATATGAATGCATGTTTACATAATAAAAATGAATCACAGTAACTTCAGCTTTAACCATATTTCAAGACATTCTTGGATCACATTAATACATCATGGCATTTCTACAACTGTTAATTTTATTACCTTGATTTCACAGACTTAAATCCTGCAAAATGCACAAGAAGCAGCCTTTTTTTTTTTTTTTAAATATACAGTGCCTCATGCTGCCAGTATGTTTTTAACATGCACAGAAATGCAGAGCACCTGCAGAATGCAACCACGTGCACTAAGCAGTTTACTCCTACTTTGAAAGCAGTCCTAACAGCCCTACTAATATCCTGATTGTTTGCTTGCCAGAAGTCATGATTATTACTTTTCACCTCAAACACCAACAGAGTTACAGTCAAATACGAGCACACTTGCTTCAGTCGAGCTCCAAATAGCAGAGAAGCTGCATTGAGCTGAGGCTCCCAAAGTAGAGATGAGGACACAGTGAGTTCAAAATACCTACATTAGTTCACAGCACAGGGCCAGGAGAGCTTTCTCTTTAGAATCCTGCCCAGCATCCAGACTGGACCACTGAAACACCAGTAATGAGACTTTAGCACATGCATTTTTTGCAAGTGTCTGAAGTGGAAACTTGCTGAACTGATAGATACTTTTAAAAGCTTGTGTTTATTAGAAATCTTCATATTATTACAATTTCATTACAGAAATTAAAAGTATACGATGATTCAGTGCACGAATTAAGCATTATTTATGGATCATGAATTTTAACAGGAGCACAGGGAACAATTTTAAAGGAATATAGATAAAAATAGTACCATTACCATCCATTCCAAACTAATGAGCCAAATTTAGATGGCTATTGTTCTTCAGGCTCATTAATGATAACTGAACATGAATCACAAGAAACATAAAATACATTGATTTTTACCCAGTCTTTTTAAAGATTTTCTTTTCATCAAAACTATGCAGACAAACTAAGGAGATGGGCAATGCAAAGAAATCAGCATTGAATTCTCTACTAACTCAGTAAAGGCTTAAACTGCAGCAGTTTACAGTTAGAATTATAAACAACGATGAATGTCATATCAGTAAAAATGAATGCTTTCTCTTATAAAGTTACCTTCAGAAATCAAATGAAAGGTGATATGTAATACAAGTAAAACTTATTGCATGTTGAGACAGCTACAATAAAGGTAAAAGGTCTTGTTAATATGGCACATACCTGTATGCAATTTGATATTCCAGTGCTAGAATACATCCATAGTGGATAGACATTTATCTGCTTGCAAAAAGGAAGGGGCAGCATTAACATTGCCAATGACAGCATGCAAACGCCTGCTCCATCCTTCAATGGTAAATCACTAAATATACCAAAGGAATGATCTTTGTATCCCTGAGGGAGGATGATTTTAAACCTCAGTGACATCAGAAAGTTGTGTTTTCAGTCTGCAAAACAGCTGCCAGATTGTTTGCTCTAATAGTGCATGAGAATACATAGAGGTTGGTCCAAAACGTATGGTTTCCACTGCACTCTGAGTGATGGCTCAGGTTAGAAATGCAACAGCCAAGAAGGAACACCAAGGCATGAAGACAGCTGTGACAGAGATGCATGTCAGTGAGGAGTAACCCTTCATACAGCACCATACATCCCCAGTCACAAAACCCTTGCATTGAAGAAAATTTACAAGGATAATGACTGTGACACCAAAGGAACTATTTTTGTAAATAACTGTAGTAAAGGAGCATAACTTAAGCTATTGATATGAAAAATATTAATCTTTAAATAACCAACTCAATATGACCCCATCAGTCACTTCCACTCCCTTTGACAGTCATGACTGTACACCCTCTAGCCTGAAAACCTCCAGCTCTGCCTACTCCAAATCCATATGCCTGATCACTGACTCTTCTTCCTTCTTTCTAGCTTTTCTCTCTGCTTCCCCTAAGCAGTCATTTCTAGTCAAAGCTACAGGCTAGCTAAGTTTGGTCTACAGGGAGTAAGCACACTCCCCAGAGGGCACAACCTGATTATAAACAAGCCCATGAACGGAGAGTTGGACGTCAGGGCTGCAGTGGGACCAAGTCATACAGCCAGGCATACCAATACAGGCCAGCACAGCCTGCATTGAAAAATGAGAAAGCTGGGCAGCAGAGGGAGAAAGGCAAATGTAGGCCTGCCTCACTTCATCTCAGTTTTTATCAGGGCTTTGAAGTCCCACTGTTGACTGGCTGTTCATGGGACCATAGCAGTGCGTGGAGACCTGAATCTTAGGAAAACAAAAAATTGCTACTCAGTACTATGTTTCGTTACATTGTGTTTTCTCATGTTATGTTTCCAAGACATGCCAGACAGCTAAGAATCACTGAGGAACGGTTTGTGCAGCATGCAAAATGGCACTAAGTCAGTAGAATTTAAACTGGATGCTAAGAATGTGGAACTCCCAAAATGAAAACTTAAGTTCTTACTACAGGTAGAGGAAACATAGGAGTTAGTGAATTAAATCTGGCCCATTTTTTAATCTTTAAGCAGACACAAAGTAACCTCTGAACACCCCTGTAGAAAACCCTATACAACGCCGTAACTCAAAACCAAAATTGTACCCTACGGAAACAACATTTCATGCTTTTATAACAACATCTACGTATCTATGTAACCACATATTAAAACACCTCTAAGTATTTTTTTTTTGAGGCAGTCTGAAAACAAAATATGGCCATACAAGGAAAAAACACTGTAAACTGAACTAATCAGAAATTCAAAAGATCAACCAGTGGCAGACCAAGTCAGATAGAAAGTACAGCCTTGTGTTCAAGAACCATGAAGAAACCCTTAAACTGAAACATACATTACAGGAAGCTTCTGCTCCCACAGCTGTACCTCATTTTTATCTCCTCATCTTCTTGAACTGCCAGAAGCTGTCCCCCTGACAAGCAGCTTGCAAACACCTTTTCAGTTGCACCAGAGAAGCTTCAAATAAACTAAAAAGTTCCAACAAAATGAAGTCCTGCCTTTATGTAACACCAAATGCCACTCATCTCACATTTTCAAAATCTGGTAAGAAGGCTATGCAGCCCCTGGTGAGCTCCTTTGGATTCTAGGGTTATTTTGGATTTAGCAGGGGGGATTTGGGCAAGGAATCCTACCACCAGGAATGATGAAGAGAAGTATCCGTGCTGCTCACACTCCTCCTGCCAGCTCTACGAAACACGAGTTCCTCCCACTCACTCCTTAGCAACCTGAAGCAGGAACTATTTTACACGAAGAGCTGTATCCTACGACACTTTCAGCCAGTGAGAACCAATGAAATAGTTCACAGGAAATGGCCCAGCCAATGAATGGAAAAAAATAAAGGCCAGATCCTAAATCACCTGCCACCCATCCTACAGAAACCTTCAAACTCCCACAGTCTTCTGTAGCTTTCAACTTCTTTAAACTGCTAATAAGAATTAAAGAACGTAAACATCAAAGTTGAAAAATCCAAATGTAGTGTAATTAGCAGATTTTCTGCACAAAACCCTCTTTGCTAACAATTATTGTGTATTTCACTGCAGAAAGAAAAAGTCCTCAGGAAAGCTGAATGTTAATTTTAAAGCAATCAAAAATGCATAGATGTTTTAAATTACAAGAAATAGCTCTGTAACATCTTGACTATCTAAACAGAAACAGATGGTTTACATGGCTTCACTGCTTAATTAAACATTTTATATACTCCATAAAATCACATCTGATGGCATTCTTTCCAACCGGCTTTCTCAATTTAAAATAAAAAGCAATTTTAAGTATGCATCATATTAAGCTGAAAATTAATAAAAGTGTTCATATTCGATACCAACCTACCAATTTCGTTTTTTCTAATACCTGTGAAAAATGCAATCAATGGTCCATCTCCTTCTTATTTCTTCCTTGTGATAATGCTAGCTTTTTTTTTTTTTTTTCATACTTCTACCAGATTCCTTTATTTTAAATAGTCCTAATTCAAAAGCAAATATCTTAGATTTTCCCCTCCCATAACCTTTAAAAAAAATAAAAACAGTGCAACAGGAAAAAGTACGATGGATTTTTATGATGAACTTAAAACCATCTCCAAAGAAGATAAAGGTATGGATGTTGCTATCCTAGTAAGGTACAACTACCCATGGGTAGGAAAGGTCTAAGATGATAATGGAGAAATTTTAAAGAAACTACTTGAAAATATCACAAGTGAAAGACAACAGGGAGGAGGTGTGCTGACACAGGAGTAAAGTCAGTTTACCTGGTTCCACAGAGCCACAGTCACCTCATTGGAAGGAAAAGAGGAACACAAAGGAAAGACTGGGCATAACAGTCAGTATTTTAATTACATAAATCATCATTTAGTTCAAACTTTCTGTGGTAAGTCAAGTGAAGGAGGGGCTTTCACAACTATTGTTTATAGGTAACAGCATTACTTTTTAAAGCTGATGCAAAACTGATGTAGTAAAAGTAAAAACAGATAAATATCAAAATTATTCAGCCAGGTGCTCATTCAAGTGTGTGATTGCTAATGGCATGCTAAGATTAGAACGAACTTCACTCTGTTCTCATTGATAATAGTTCAAATTGGATAAATTGGCACAAAAAGGTAGTATCATCAACTGCATTCATAGATGGCCTTGCTCAGCTAGGCTTCAGTACAATCTTTATACAAGATGATGAACAGAAGTACAGAACAGAGGGATGAAGTTGGCTTGTCACAAAGTCGTGAGAGTTGCAGATCGTTATGACCTCCTCCTACCAGAAGCTTTGTCATTAGCACATATTTAAACCTACAGCAGCCTTTCTGCTTCTTTTCAGGCATTTGTTCAGCACAAACTCCATTGGAGGACATTTCTGGCCCACATTGAGCATCAGCAGAGCAAACCATTAAGAGGCAATCCTTAATTAATGATAAGCAACTACATCATAGCTCAGTCCATCATGTATTGCTAGTTCAGTGTAGAAAGATACAGAGGAAATAATCCAATTTTGCCATCTAGTTGCACATATTTGGTTACAAATGCAATTACCAAAAAAAGTGAGGCTTTTTTTTTTAATTTAAAAATATCAAAATATTTCAAATTATTTCAAAATATCAACTGTAGAACACTGAAGTAATGTGATAAAAGTAGGATAGCTAGCTGTTAAAGCTACCTCAGAGCTTGTAGCAGTCTACTCCCCATATGCATTAACACTCAAATTCAGCATTCAAAACCACAAAGAGAACAGCAGAATGATTGACTCATTGGACTGCCACTAAAAATTAAGGTAAATAATTTAAAGAATATTTTCAGGCGTGCATTTTTTTTTAACCAATAGAATTTATACCCACTGTACCTTCATTGCTTTAATATAAGCTAAGGCTGTTATTAAATTTTAATCATGACTGCTCGTTCTTGTATTCCTCGAGCTAAACAAAAGCTTTTACCCTTTGCCATGATAATGTTGCTTTCTTTCTGCATGTTGATTACAGCAATAACTGATTTTGCTTACCTAGCAGTTGCTTATAGTCCTCAAGTGACACTTGAGCTGAAAAATAGGAAGAAACACATGACAGTTACTTACATATACTGACTTAGCATTAACGTGTTTATGTTTCACCCAGAATTCTTTACTTAATACCCCTCAGGGACCTTATGCATCATCCTGTGCTACGGGAGCTTTAACAGCCCAACGTCCCACCCAGCCGAGAGATTCCATGGCGGTGATACCCGCAAAACGAAAACAGAAAAGAATCATAGAATCATAGAATCACAAGGTTGGAAACGACCTATAAGATCATCTAGTCCAACCATCTTCACATTACCAGTGCTACCACAAGCTACTAAACCAGATCTCACAGCTCCTCATCCAGACGCCTCTTGAACACTGCCAGGGATGGCGACTCCACCACCTCCCTTGGCAGACCATTCCAGCGCCTGACCTCTGAGAGAAAAAGTTTTTCCTCATGTCTAACCTAAACCTCCTCTGGTACAACTTGCGGCCATTTCCCCGGTCCTGTTGCCTGGGAGAAGAGGCCAAACCCCTCTACACCACAGCCTCCCTTCAGGAAGTTGTAGAGTGCAATGAGGTCTCCCCTGAGCCTCCTCTTCTCCAGACTGAACAATCCCAGCTCCCTCAGCCACTCCTCATAGGACTTGTGCTCCAGACCCCTCACTAGTTTCGTTGCCCTTCTCTGGACACATTCCAGGGCCTCAATGTCTTTCTTGTAGTGAGGGGCCCAAAGTTGCATTTAGGTGTGTAACTGTGTAACTTCAAGTATCATTTAAATTCTGATAACTGAAAAATAAAAACAAGGGAGTGCTGCTCTTCAACCTTCGTGACAAATCATTTAGGGAAGAAATACAAACGGTTCAGGTTTTCTTGCATATGTTATGATTTCTCTAAGTTTGTAATTACACAAAACTTAAAAACTAATTTCTCAGGTACCCTCCACCTAGTAGTATTATATTTTTTCCTTGATGAACAAACTGCTTTTTTTTTTTTTTTTTACCCCATCTTTTCACGACGGAAAAGCTTGGTTAGATAAGCCAGACGGATAAGCAAACAGGATGAGCCAATCCATTTCCAACAGCGGCCCTTCAGCTGAGGAGCTGCCCCGCGTGGGCACCGCCCGCCCCGGAGCGGCGCTGTGCGGGAGGAGCGGCGCAGCCCCGCTGCCCTGCGCTGCTCGGGAGGAGCGGTAGCGTTTGGGTGCAAAACGCGGGTGGGAGGAATGTGCTTCTAGTGTGGCTTTAGCTCTCGGTGCTCTACGGTTACTAATTACAAACAAATGACGCCAATTTGCCCTAACCGAGCCCGCCGTGTTCCTTCCCGCCGCCCTCCGGCTCCTTTCCCGCTCTCGCCGAGGCGGGAAGGCGCAGAGCGCCGCTCGCACGGCCGCCCGCCCTACGGCCCCTGCGGGCGGCCGGACCGCGAGCGCCCGGCGGGGCGGAGCCGAGCACCGCCCGAGGCGGCCGCGGCGCCACGTCAGTCCCGGAGCCGCCCCGCCCGCCGCCACCCCACGGCCGGATCCCCGCGCGGGCCGCCCTTCCGCCCGGCGCCGGGTGGTGGTGCCGCCGTCCCATGCTGCCTCGCGCCCGGCCCGCTCCCTCCTCCGGCTCCCTGCGCTCCGAGCCGCCGAGCTCCCGTCGCCGGTAAGAGCCGCGCCGCTCCCGGGGCCTCTCGGCGACCCCGGCCCGGCCGCGCTCCGCCGCCCCGTTACCTGCGGCCTCGCCGGACGGGCGGCCCTCCCGCGGCTGCGGCTGCGGCGCGTGCGGCTCTGCGCTGAGGGAGAGGCGGCCCCGCAGGTGGGCGCGAGGGGAAGGCGGCCGCTGCGGGCACGCGCTTCGGTACGGCGCCAGGGGTGCTGCGCTGCGCTGCCCGGTGCTGCCGTGCCGGTCACCTCGCTGATACGCGGGGAAGGGATGGTCTGCTGCTTGTGCGGTCAGCCAGCCGACGACAAACTCCGCGTTCAGGTGCGGAGCTAGCAGTGCAGCTCAGTACTCGCGTGTATTCGCTGAACCAGTCGGAAAACGTACCTTTTTTCTCCCTGTTTTTCATAGACCGTAATTCTTGCGGGACTCATGCCGTGAAGTAGGGCAGGCAGAGCTCTGACGAGGGCCCTCGGAAGTGCTGCTCTGTGCCCCGGCTCCATCGGATCACTGGAGGCTCTTCTCAGCATCAGAACTCATAAACTTCCCCGAGGCTCCACGATGGAGTTCTTGTTGCCCAAAGGAGATTACCCTTCATCTTTCAGAAGGTCTTTGCTAGTGGTTTTTGTATGTGTAATGGTTCTTGTGTGCACTGACCAGGACTACTATAGTTTACTTGGAGTATCCAAAGAAGCAAGTAGCAGAGAAATAAGACAGGCGTTCAAAAAGCTGGCGCTGAAGTTACACCCTGATAAAAATCAGGTAAGTTATGTCCTTAGCTAGTTGTTGAGCTAGTATTTTAATGATTGAATGGTGACTTCTTTTATCTCAGATGTTTATCTGTACTTGTGATGTACCACCTGGTAACATGGTTTGGCTCAGATTTTCTGCAGAAAAGGTTTATACATAGGGATAGACTAGTAATGTGTGGTTGCATTGTCATTTGGATCACATTAAAGTGCTGTAGGAAAAAAGACAAGATCATTTAATTCTCTGTTCTGTTTTTGTAAAGTACAAGAAAACCTACATTTGCACCATATTACCTTGTTGGTAAACTGATGAGTTTCTGTTTAGCTCAAGGAAACTTACTGTTGCTCTGCTGGTAAGTCTCATCCAGATAGCATCCAACAGCAGCTTGTCTTGAGGCAGCAGTCTCCTAAGTGTCAAGTAAAACACAGCAGAATTTGTAGGACCATCTGAGCGTAACAAGGAAGATTAAAAGTAGAATAACTAGAGAAAAATGGTGGAAATGGCTCAGTGCTGCTATATTTTCCAAAATAGAAAAAAAAAAAAACCCTTTTAAAAACTTAATTGTTCATTTGTTTGGTGTTTCTTTTCCTGAAATTGTCAAAAATTCATGGGAAATATGAAGGCTTGGCTCTTTAAACATATGTGCAATGGCACAGAGCCTCAGAAGACACCAATGTGCCATGCAGGCCCAGAGATAGCACAGATTTTCAAGCTGAATGAGTAGGGAAGTAGAAGAGGTTATCGGGGAAATAGGAAGTTATCATTCTGTTTGTTTCATTGTGAAACAAGATGCGTTCTGTTTCTCTGCTGCTTCTTTGAGACCTGGTGTATAATGCATTTCTGTAAGTCCAGAACAGCTCAGTAAATCTATTGAGTTCAGAAATACAAAATAACTTCATTTGGGAGATGCACTGATGGCACTTGTTGGAAGAGGCTTCCTGCTGAATTTGCATGTATGCTCCTGCTTGTCCCCCCAATGCATTGTGTATCATGTTTTCAAGAGAATAAAACTTGCACAGGATCAAACAAAAGTTGGGGAAGCTGAAAGAAGAGGCATCGCTATGAAGAACGTTACAGTTTCCTACCAGGTAGCTTTGTATTTCAGTTGATGCCTTAGTGATGAGGATGAGGAAATTTGTAGAAGATGCATTGGGCTTTAGAAAAGGAAAACTTAATTGTAGTATTGATAGAGTCCCCTGTGTAGTGTCAGCTTCCGCTGCACTGGGCAGCTTTAATAGGGATACTAAAATATTTCCAGAAGTTATTTTCTCAGCATTATATGTACAGTGTGGCTTACTGTTTGCTTACTAATTATAGTTTTTTCTTAAATAGAATGATCCAAATGCCCATGAAAATTTTTTGAAAATAAACAGAGCCTATGAAGTACTTAAAGATGAAGATCTACGGAAGAAGTATGATAAATATGGAGAGAAAGGTCTCGAAGATCAGCAGCAAGGAGGCCGCTATGAAAGCTGGCACTATTACCGCTATGACTTTGGTAAGTTATGAGGTATGCTTGGGATTTGTTTGAAATAGCCCAAGTAAATGCAATGTTCAGTTGTGTAGCAGTCTTTTTACATCAGAACCATCTGAGGCATCCCCTCCGCACTTCTACTTGCTCTGTTGTTCTCCTATAGCTGGCATTTTCACTGTGTTGAACCAAATTTTTATTTCCCATGTTAATGGTTACCCACCAAATGCCAGCAGTGTTACATTCTACCTGCCTAGGTTTCTGCTCCTGCTGCCTACTCTTTTAAAGTGCCTTTTCTTTTTCATTTAAATTCCAGTGTTGCTATTTAATTTTTTCAAATTGTCTATTTTTTTTTTAATAGTCAGTGCAGAAATTGCATTCTCAAGTGGATTTTGAGAGGACATTTCTGCATTGTCAAGCACGTTTTATATACAAATATACAATGAGAGATCAGTAAAGGGATGAAGAAAATAGTAGAATATTAACTGAAATGATCTTGAAACAAGTTATTTCATGTTTACCTCAACAGAGTTTGTATAGTTGTCAGAAAAGACAGAGATGAACTATTCCTTTTTGTTCTGGTGTGGATTGATGTAATGTGTTCCCATCTCTTAAAAAATAAAAAAATCTGTGCAAGTTGAAACTGAGTAAACCAGAGACAACCAGCACAGGAAAAATGAAAATTGCTCTAAAATTTCTTCAGATAAACAGATTTAAATAATCATTTTTGTCTGAAGTTGCACTAGTTGATTGAAAAACAATATCCTTGACTGCCTATTAACCAGTTGTTTCTAATAGTTTATTTATACATGTATTGGTATAAATACAGATATTTCTGTGTAGATGTGGTGAGTGTGTGCAATATATCGCATGACATATGCATAGATAGTAATACAAAAAATAGCTTGTCCACTGTGGAGGTTAATTTCTCCTGTCACTGATGTGTACGTCATCCTTGCGTACCTTGGCGTGGTGGGGTCTCAGCATGCCAGGCTCTGTGTCCATACCAGCACAGTATAATGGTGTCTCAGTAGTACTGCTGCTATCTCTTTTCTGGCTTTCTCAAGTACTTGAACTAGGAGGCCAGTTATAATGTTGTTCTAGGTAGAAGCGTTTGGTTTTCAAGAAAGCTGCTGTTCTAACTTTCTGTACCTTATTCCACTGCATCCACCTGTTCTATTAGTTTTACAAAGCTGAGACAACTAGAGGCTGAGACAGGAAGTTAAAGCTTCCAGATATTACACGTAGGGCTCTCAACTGAGAGCTGAAGCTTTGTGAATTGCTAGTTGATGCAGTTTCTAATACACCTGCTGTATGTAACACTTGAGCTGTCACCTAAAAGCCCTCTGCTGATAGGAAGCAGCAGTTCACCTTTTCTTTGCTCAAACACTAAACTAAAACACCAAAAGAAATTTTCTGTTCCCATAGTGGCTTCAGTAGCATGAGGGAACAGCAGTTTGTGTGAGAGTAAACTGAGGTGACGCATTGCTAAATAAATATAGCTAAGTCATAAAAATTCTCAGCCAACTTACTGTTTCAATTTACACGTAATGTTTTTGGTTTCCTGCCTGGTTAATTTGTTTCTATATTTATTTTAAAAAAAAGAAAAATTTAAAAAATTATCGTTCTTTTAATAGGTATTTATGATGATGATCCTGAAATTATAACATTGGATCGAGGAGAATTTGGTAAGTTTCAAATCAGTATCTTTAGCTTGACAATCTGACAACCCAAGGTAACAGTTTTTACATTCTGATGTGTATATCTATAGACTTATGTGTCTGCAAATTATTTTTCGAACTGCCAGAAAATCATCTTTGTATGGGAAAAAAAAATCCCCTAACAATTCCTGGCAAATTGTAGTTAATCGGTATCTATAAACAGTTTATTTTGTGAGATCTGTAAGAGGAAATTACTTGACTTAATTTTTGTCAGTAGTGTGAGAATATTTTAATATAGAAAAATGTACTTAAAAAGCTCACTATGAAAACGATGTTCACAGATGCAGACTGAAAGGCGTGGAATTCAAGTGCGTGTGTTTTGTTGCTGTTGTTTTATTAGTGACAGTAGTCATCACCTTTCCTATTCTTTTTCTAGTTACCATCAGCTGATTATGTTACATTTTGAGCTATTAGACAGGATTTCTTCATAAAGCAATTGCCTTGTGGAACCCCAAAAAGAAGCAAAGCGATCATAAGGAGGTGGAAAGCTTGATTGTGTAAAGTTGTTTTAGCAATTGTGCTTTGTAGTTAAGGTAACCAGTCTCACAGTAGCAAACATTTCAGTTAGGCTAATCTGTAAAGAGTTTATTCTCAACAGAACTCATGTTGAAATTTAGGGTGGTGATATCCTCTGTAGAACAATTTTCATTTGCTTCTCTACAGTAATGACTGTGTAAGCGAGATGGAATCTGTATCCACTCTGAGTTACTGTTACTGACTTGTGTCTGACAAGCCAGTCAGAAAATACTTCATTCAGCTTTCAGGAAAGCAGTATACATACGTTTGAGATATGCAGGCCTGCAGTGTAGTTATTACTTACATATAATTTTCTTCTCTCTATCTAGATGCTGCTGTTAACTCTGGAGAGCTGTGGTTTGTCAACTTTTATTCTCCTCGGTGTTCCCACTGCCATGACTTGGCACCTACGGTGTGTATAGCTAGCACAAAGCTCTCAAAGTGCAGTTCCTCAACTTTGTCATTACTCAGCATAAAACGTAATGAGGTGGATTTTTATGCTGAAGTGGAAAACAACTCCAAGATCTAGAAAAAAAAATATGCTGGTCTTTTTTATTATATCTTTATAGGAAAATAGCCCTTTTTTTTCTTCTTTCTTTTTTTCCTAGTGGAGGGAGTTTGCTAAAGAGATGGATGGAGTAATACGCATTGGAGCTGTCAACTGTGGAGATAACAGGATGCTGTGTCGAATTAAAGGGATTAACAGTTACCCCAGTCTGTATGTTTTCAAAACTGGAATGGTAAGTGATAAGACTTCAGGCATTTTTTTAGAAGGATTGGAATCTGGACGAGTATTTCTTCAACCCTTCCCAAATCATATATTTCTAAGTAGCTTTCCATTTACCTAATTTCCATGGAAGAAATTAGTTTTTCTCTTCCTTCATCGTGGTTAAAATTTAGATAGCTAACTTCTATACACATTTTGTGAGTTCTTGGGGGTTTTTTGTGAGCCTTGTTGTTGTTCTTGGTTTGTTTTTGTTTGTCTTGAATCATTTTGCTCTTCAACAGTAAACTTCTGATCTTTAAAAAAAAAAAAAAAACAACTGATGTGCTGTGCAGAAGGAAACTTCTGATTTGGGAAGGTACTCTCATCGGTGGTGCAGCAGCAAAGCAATGAGTCTGAACCCTTAGACAGGTTCTGCTTGTGTTTTAGAAGTCCCTTACAGTAGTAAAAGAACAATCTGTATCTGACTGCATACCTAACGAAACCTGGAAATTGCTTCCACAAGTCTTCCTGCACCCCAAGAGGAATTGTGCACGCTGTGCTTGGCACCGTTGCAAAGAGTTGCATGCAAATTGCACTTGCATCGTTCGGTATATTTTGACAGTGTTAAGATTTAAGAGGTTGAGCGCAGAGATTGCTCGTGTCAGTTCATTTAGCATATGCACAATTTTAATTTTTATTTAAATAAAAATATGATCATTGGGAGCTGGCATTTCTGAGATGTAGTCATCCCTTGTGTTGCTTGACTTGAAAAGAAATTGCGTTACAAAATTGAAATAAAGGCTAAATTCCAAACATTTCAGTAAGAGAGAAGAACAACAGAAAAAATCTTCCAGAGAGGGGAGGGAAAAGTGAGTCTGACAGTTATGTAAGTGGTTGTTGACAAAAGCACTGGTATACATGTGTACGTGTGTATATATAAACTGTATATAAAGTCAGCAAATAAAGTTTATAAAATATATTGTTCTTTGTTTTCTGTAGCAACCTGTGAAATACTATGGAGACAGGTCAAAAGAGAGCTTAAAGAACTTTGCCATGCAGTACGTTACAAGCACAGTCACTGAGCTGTGGGCAGGTAATATTCGTGTATTTTGCTTGGGGTGCTGCTCTTGAAATTGCTTTTACACTATAAAAGATGGCAGAAGCTAGGTGTAAAACAAAGTCTGCCAAAAACCTGCTGTTAGTTTTGATACTAAAAATAGTGTTTACTGTACTTAATATAAAAGCTTCTTGTTTGAGTTTATACTGAAACCAGTCACAAACTGATGCAAATTGTTTTGTTCTCAGGAAATTTTGTAAATGCCATTGAGACCTCATTTGCTTCTGGCCTCGGTTGGTTGATCACTTTCTGTGCTGAACGTGGGGGTAGGTGTATTACGCTCATCAAAAAGGCAAACAGGAAAAAGTGTTCTTGTTGACAATGACATGATCCCTTCTGCTTGTAATGAAGAATAAATTTGTTCAACAATCTTAGACAAACACAATATTTGGGTTGTGGGGTCATTTAAGCTCCATTCTTCAGGCATTTTCACAAAAGGAACATGAATAGAAAGATTATGATACTGTGATTCTGTAATGTCATGTGAGTCATTAAAACAGCACTCAAGCACCACCCCTCAGGAAGGAAACAGGCAGAAAAGGTTTCTGGCTTGAGTTTCCAGCTCAAGCTCAAATGACAGATACTGCATGCTGGCTTGTCATGATACCTGATTGGAAGAAAGGATGAATCCCCCAGCTTAAACTGCCAATACCTAAAAATGAGCTGAACGTCATGGACTCTCTTGGGATCAGTATTAGATACAGCAAGAGAAAGCTACCTGGGTTTGCTGGTAGAGCTAAGGAAATTTGCTACACCTTTGACAAATAAAGATTTCTCCATCCTATGAAAAGACCTTTGTTTTGAAAAATAAATAGTCAGAATTGCAGTGTGACTTAACATTTGTAAACAGTTTGATTTCAAGTTGTAATCCTTTTGTCATTAAGTTTTCAGCTTTGGTCCAGTTAGAGTGAGGATGAAAGGTCATCTTAGTAAAGGAAAATTAAACTATTCAAACTAAGTCTAGATGGGTTATTTGAGCGTATAATAAATGTATTACAGTGAGTTTTTATCATTTTAATCATAGGGATTTTATATTTTCATTTAAATCTCATTCCAATGCAGCATATAGACATGTTTTTCATTACTTTTATTAAAATTTCTTCTGATACCATTATTTAAGTGTCTTAGTACAGCAAATAAACATTTTAATATAACTTTTAAAATAGACATTTCTTTGATGAAACGAGAATGCTATTCATGCTACTTCTAACAGTAGACAACCACTGGTTGTCAATTACTGGACATTGCAACTTGGTCACTGCAATACTTCACAACTAGCCAGGAAGCATGTGTTTTGAAGGGGTTACCTTTGTAAGGGAGAAAGGGATAATTCTAAACAAGAGTAGTTACAGTAAGTTAATCTGAAGTCTTATGTTTGCAAATAAATTACTTTTATTTTGCAGATTGCTTGAGTTACCAAACACGTCTTAAGCTTGCTGGCATGTTGGTAAGCAGTGTTTCATTTTGAAAGCATTACCTGCTGTTTAAAAACAGAATTGAAAGCCTGAAGTTACAGCCAAAACTTTGTGTTTAGTGTTGATTTTCAGAACAGTTAAATATTTTGACTTCGTAACTATTGGAATTATTTTCACATTTTACATGGCTCTTCAGAAATGTTAAGTGACATGTGACAATGTGATCTTCCATTTTCTAAATGTTGTATGTAACAATTTTTGGGATTTTCAGCAGTATTTCTGAACCTGAAATTTAAAGATACTATTTTTTTATCTTGGTTTTTTTTTGTGATGCCTTTTTGTTTTTTTTCTTTTTTTTTTTTTAATTACAGGAAGGTCTTGCTAATGTAGGCTGGATGGACTGTGGCACTCAGGGTGAGCTTTGTGATAATTTAGATATCTCATCTAGTACTACAGCATACTTTCCACCTGGAGCCACCATAAATAACAAAGAGAAAGGAGGTGTTTTGGTACGAGTTGTTTCTAAAAAAATTCTGTATTTAGATAAGATAAGGCAATGGTATTGACAAAGGAACACAGAAATTATGTCCAGATTGCTTATATACAACTGAAAGGATAGCATGGGGATTTTTTTGTTTTTCTGTTTTTTTGTTTAATTTTTGTCTTCTAAACTTGTGTATCCTATGAGTTTGTATCCCACTTGGTTACTAAGGCAGCGATTCCTGGAGTAGTCTGCAGCTTGCTGGTGTGCAGGCGGAGTGGAGGAGAGCATGGTGCAAGTAGCGCCAGCCTCTAGCACTGCTGAGCCACCTCAGAGTGCTTGTGGGAATCCAGGGGGTGGGATGTGCTTTTTGACAGGCCCAAGAGCTTCTCCTGAAACTACTCTCCAGCTGTCCTGGGCAAGGTTAGGAGGTTTCCCACATGCCCCTACTTTTTCCTCCAGGAAGAATATGCCCCAAGTATCACAATTTTGAGAAACGCTTTTCTGAACAGACTGCTGACACATGTGATAAAAGCACTCCTACGCTGTCTGGCAGTAGGGATTATGCTGTTCAGCTCTATTTTAATATTGTGACCTCCTCCTACCTTTGTATGGCAGCTTTAACTCCTTTAAGTGATGGGAGATATTCCTCAGTATAAAGTACATCTTATTGCTGCTACTGTTGTCTGTATGCTTAAAAGGAGGAAATTAAATTCATAACCTACCCATTTTCAACTTACACCCAACTTAGTGATTCATATGAATTCTTTCATGGTACAAATTACTGAAACTTAGAAATACATACCATGCAATTAGGGAAGGCAGTAAAACGAAATCTGAAGCTTTTTAAACTTGATTTTAAAATTTAGTTCGAAATTTAAATTTGAGGACTTCTAGCACCTGCTCTGACAAAATCCAGAATCTTGAGATAAATGTTGTGGGAAAGCAAGCTAAAAAGCAGTTGTCTGAGAACGTTGTTATTATATATATGAAAAGAAGTTGATCAAATATGGTTATTGACTGTATTTTTCAGTTGATGGAAAAGAACAAATCAGAATAATTTCGCTGATACTTTAGTACTCATCACTGATAATTGAGGTTGATGTTAATAGTTCTTTCTAATCAGCAGTTTACTTTCCTCCCCAGTTTCTTAACTCCTTGGATGCCAGAGAAATATATCAGGAAGTCATGAAGCATCTGCCTGACTTTGAAATCATCTCTGCAACATCATTAGAGGTAAATTTAAAACAAAACACCCACATTTACAATATCTCTAAGTAACGTTATCACCTGTTACTTTAAAATTTTAGATTATCACAGTTGGTGTGATATCTTTTTGTCCCCTCCAACCAAATTATTTAACATTTTTTGTCAAAAATTTACTTCTGTAATTTAGCTCAACAGAAGTAGTAGGATGCACGTGTGAATATTTTTATCTAAATATAGATAGATATTAATAAAATAGAAAACCATGGAAATTGCCATTAGAACTCACAACAGTAACTTTCTGGTTAAAATCTAGTTCAAAATCAATGACAGTTTGGTCATGTGGCAGGAGGGAGGGAAGGACAGCCAGGCTCTTCTGATGCTTGTATAGTAGCAGATTAATCCACAATAGAAAATGTAATGGAAACAAGAGTATAGAGAGTAACACATAGTGATCATGTTTTCAGATTTCTTTGCCTCTTTTCACTTATGATTTAGTAGAAAGAAGTTTAGTGGAGGACTAATTGAAAGAAAATTGAGTATGGGAAGAGGTCACGTAGAGATCGAGTGAATAATTGGCATTGTCTTTCTATAAAACAAAGAATCTGTAAATTGGTATAAGTTAGGAATAATGCTTTTTTCTCCCCATTGAAAGGACCATCTAGCTCACCACAGATGGCTGCTTTTCTTCCAGTTTGGGGAAAATGACAAATCAAGTGTACAGGAATTTAAGAAACTTAAATTTTTACTTAAAGACGAACATATTCAGGTAAGATTGCTCACTTACCCAGTACTGGCCTTTGTTTGTATTCAGAGAACAAGTTGGTCTTTATGATTTGTTAATGCCACCCCTGGTACCAAAGAGAGTTGCTGTTAGTATAGTAGATGAGTAGTGATGTTTTTAAATTAAGCAAGTGGTGAAGTTTTCCATCCTATCTAAATAATATAAAAGTAGTTAGGAAAGATTCTATTTTAAATCTTTTCTCTCACAGCAAATATTGCTGCAGATCTCATTCAGTTAACAACCAAAAGTTAAAGCTTCAACATGAAATTGATGTATGCAAAACTGTATTATTCAAAAAATCTCTGTCATTGTCTTGAAAGTCATTTTAACAAAGAGAAACCAAATTCAATCTTTGTACTAAAAACATATGGATTGTGTTACTCTATAAGCTGTGGATTTCAAAAAATCATTGCTACTACTAGAATAATTCTAGTGTAATTTATTTCAGGTGTCTTTTTGCTTCCTTGAAGAAAGTAAGAGAAATTCTTTTCGGTGTCATTCTGTTTTGACCTTTTAAATTTAAAATTAGCGAAACAACCTAATGTAGCTATGACAGTTTTGCTCAAACATCATAGACGTAAGATTGTCTTAAGAGCTGTTATTTTTAAAAAGGCTTCTAGTTGTCCATGTTTTTACTTTTTTCATTATGAATTTATGCTAACTTCTACTGGCTTCCAGAATGTTAATCTGTATAAACTTGGATGCCTTAATTAAAATGGCACTCTGTTAAATAGGTTGGCAAGTTTGACTGTCTTTCCTCTCCAACCATCTGCAACAAACTGTATGTGTATCAGCCATGTCTAGCAGTGTTCAAAGGAAAAGGAATTGAAGATTATGAAATTCATCATGGTAAGGGAAACTTTGGCAAGACTAAGTCATTATGTAATCACTTTAAGATGACGCCATCTTTGGCAAACTGCTCTTCTTTATTAGAGGAACAGTTCTGTAGTCTTAATATTTGCTATTTGTCTCTGACCTTATGGTAACCTTGCATAGATTTTTTTTTTTTTTTAATCTCCCCTTTCCCAGAAAGAGGCATCAGATACTAAGAGATGTACTTTGCCTTTTCTATCTTGTCTATGTCAAAGTCACCTGCATGCTTACATAGAAATGAAATCTCTGAAGCTGACCGAGACAGCTTATGTTTTGGGTAGAACAGCCAAAGAGCACACACTTCCTTGAGACTTAACCTGCCAGCTTTACAGTGCTGCCACTTGAAAAACTTGGATTTGATATCGTGTCACTGCACTTAAAACAAATTCCTTAACTAATTTCAGTTCAAGAAAGTCTGTATTAAGACTTTGCCCCTTACATTCATTTGGTTTGGTTCCATGAAGGACTGTAACTAGTACTGTGTACCTCTAAAAGAATAAAAAAAACGGTACAAAAACAGAGATAGAAAGAAAACTGAAGCTAGCAACAACTGGTCTTGTTTGATCCAGAATGCAGCACAAGGCAATTATGCATGATGAGGTTCTGATTCTTCAGCCTCTCAGCTACTAGAAACAGCTTGCAAGAAATCAGTCAAAACCTAAGCACTGTAATAATGTTAAAGAAGAGAGAAGAAAAATTTTTGACCACCTGGAAAAGATGAACAACATCTGATAGGGAAGGTTGGTCCCATGCATCTCAGTGTGTGTTCTCAGTGTATAAGGTTTGTCCCTATCTGCAATTTCT
The DNA here is from genome assembly GCA_037305975.1 of Chrysolophus pictus. Lineage (NCBI taxonomy): Eukaryota > Metazoa > Chordata > Aves > Galliformes > Phasianidae > Chrysolophus > Chrysolophus pictus. The sequence goes on from CM074582.1 coordinate 23,742,204, forward strand.
ACTCCTGCAGAAGAGCCGAGAAGAGGTTGTGTACACACAGCATGTCTACATCTTTTCATAATGGCATAAATTATAAATAGGATCAGAGAAATATACTGGACTACAATACATTTTTCTGAATTTCGTTTTGCTGTTTACAAGGCTGATGGCACATACAACTTTTGCCAAAAGTCACATCCATCCAAATATTTCTAACAACATAATATCAAGAGACCTTTCATAGGAAAAATGATTTCCTTTCTACATCATTCTTTGAAGGAAAGAAGATCTTGTATGACATTGTTGCATTTGCCAAAGAAAGTGTCAACTCTCATGTTATCACACTGGGACCCCAGAATTTTCCTGGTAAAGAAAAGGAACCATGGCTTGTGGATTTCTTTGCACCGGTAAATATTTAATATCTACATGACCCTTTTTTAAGAAGTATTATGTAATTATGTAACAAAATGCTATCAGTATCTCGAAGGTGTGCTTCACCATTATGAGACAGTACTGTAATTTCTCATTCCTTGGCAGCACTATTTCCTAGATTGCGTGGGTTGTTATTTTTAGTGCAGCTTGTTGCCAAAGCAGCATATTCTTTTCAAACAGCTGGTGTTCTCCTGAGAACCAGCAGCAGGGCAAAGCAATTGTGTTCATTTGCATTTTGTTTTCCAGTGGTGTCCTCCCTGTCGAGCTCTGTTACCAGAGCTGAGAAAAGCATCAAAACATCTTTATGGTCAGCTTAAATTTGGAACACTAGACTGTACAGTCCATGAGGGGCTTTGTAACATGGTAAGCTGTAGGAATTTATATTTGATAGTTTTTTTTTCTTTTTATGTATATGTAACAATACACTGTTTTATGTGTTCTAAAAATCTTGCCTCTTTCTCCATGTTTGAATTTGCTTAGTTTTGCTTCACTTAACTTATCTGGATAGAAATGGAATTACTCCCCATGAATTCTAGCAAGTGCTACATTTTAGGAGGCAGACTACCTGCATCAGCACATCTTATTGTTTACAAGAGCTTTTTCTGTTTGAAGCTTTCTATGTATATTAGAAATGCGGACATCTAAAAACACTTTAAACTGTTCAAAAAAGAGAAAACTTTTAAGTCATGTTTAGGTGTATTTATACACTGAAGAATTCTGATTTTGAAAGCATCTGCATTCAGTGTTAGACAGTACAGTTCCTCATATGGTACAAGTCTCTACCTGAAGCTAAGATAGCCTTTAAGTTAAGGCTTAGAAAACCCGTGGATTAATTTCTGTTTTGTGGAGGATGGCAGAAGAACTGCTGGCTAGCTTTCAAATTCAGTACAAACTGTGCCATCTGAACACAACTGGCATTTTTTCTATACAGGTTTCAAACTCCACTTCACTTGTAAGTTGTATAGCACAAAAAGGATAGATGAGCAGCTGGGAGATACCAGTACTAATGGCAGTTAAAGGAACGTACAGAACACCTAATAATTCCTTGTACTTTCTTACTGTGTTTTGTTAGCATAATATTCGAGCTTATCCAACAACAGTTGTGTTCAATCAGTCTGACGTTCATGAATATGAAGGCCATCACTCTGCTGAGCAGATCTTGGAGTTTATAGAGGTATGTAAGTTATAATTCTGGTTGGGATCATGCTACATTTGCAGCTTATTCACAAACATTTTGTTGGAGGAATAGGATTTATTTTGATTTTCATTAGATTAGTAAGACTGGGAATGAAAAAAAAACTTGGGCAACAAGTGATACAGCAAGTGTCAGTCTGGGACTTGAAACTTAATAGATTTATTTCCCTACTCTGTCAAGCTATTTCTTTCAAATCAGTAGCAAATAACTTAAGATACTTTCCAATCTGCAGAACAGACTTCTACCTCATAAAACGGATAATCTTGAGTAAAAGAGGAACATTCTCAAAGCTTAATACAATTAGTGTGGGATGATTGCTGGAACAGGACAATTTCTAATTGCAAAGTATATATCCATAAACTGCCTTTGCCGTAGGATCTTAGGAATCCATCCGTGATCTCCCTAACACCAGAGACATTTGTTGAATTAGTTGAGAGAAGAAAACGAGAGGAAATCTGGATGGTTGATTTCTATGCTCCATGGTGTGGACCTTGTCAGGCTTTAATGCCAGAATGGAAAAAAATGGCCAGGGTAAGTGATATTCAGATGTTGTTCTGCTTTTATGTTTCATTCTGTGGAGTTATTCACTGCTCTCTTAAATTTGTGAACTGAAAAAGTCTAGTGATTAATATAATGAACAAAACAGGAATTCATACCTAGCAGTTTTACACTGCTCCAGATACTAAGCTTTGTTTTTCAGCACATTAACTCTGTAATCCAGTGCTTCCTGTTAATACAGGTGTGTTCTCAAAGTTATGAGGAACTTTAAACTAACTTTATTTGATACTTAACACCTGGCAGAGATAACAGCTCTGCATTTGTTTAAAATAAAATCTGAAAAATTAAAGATTTATCTATAAATTGGGTAATAATTAGTTGAAGTAATTTACCACTTTATCCACAGTTATTCTCTATGACCATTAGTCATTTTTAAGATGGCACCTAGACCTGAAAGCTCTAGTTTTGACTTAAGATTAGAGGAATTTAGTCTTACATATCTTAATTAATTCTTGTCCTTGCAAGATATTTTTTTTTCCCCGAGATCTTGTTTCTTTACTGAAAGTAAATAAATGTTAAATTCAGTGCTCTTTAAGGGTGATGGTCACTTAACTGAATTTCACATCCTTTCCATTCATACTAATTGGGTATGAAAGGATGTTCTTCTTTTGCAAGGTCATTAGTGTTCTCATTTGCAAAGGTAGTACCACAGTCACCAACAGTCATCCGAGCTTTTCTGGACATTTTTCAGGAATCTGAAGTTTGGGCAAAACATGAGGGATTTGAAATCTAGTCTGTGACTTTCAGATACTTTACACTAGCCTGGACTAGGAGTTCTAGCTGAAGTTCTACGTTCTGATCAAACATCTGTGAAGTACTACAAGCCCTACAGAATATGCTCTAACTATAGGTTTCCTTGCCCTTGCGAGGTGGTGTGGGCCTTTACAACAAATTCAGCATGTCTAAGACACTTGCAAGCTGTGAAACTGATGGCATAGCTATAGTGTACTGGGATCTGTCTTAACTGCTGAGCCTGAGATATGAAAAATGGTAGCCATGCCCAACAGCCACCCTTGCATGTTCCTCTTAAGCCAAGACAGGCACCTTGTAAGGCACATATATAACACCTTATACTAAAATGTTGTGTGGCTGCTAGCAGCACAGCTGGATGGCTGACTCCCAGTAGATACCAGCGAGCCATTTAAAGGAAAGAAGAAAGCTTTGAATCATCTTGGTTTGTTTTGTTCTCCAGCTCAGTTAATTCAAGCAATTAAGACATCAATTCTGAGACTGCAGTATTATCAACGAGCATGTTTGATTGTTTCTTTTCTTTTCTTAGATGTTAAATGGATTAATCAGTGTTGGCAGTGTGGACTGTCAAAAATTTTACTCTTTCTGTCACAAAGAAAATGTTCGGGGATATCCTGAAATAAGACTCTTTCCTCAAAAATCAAGCACAGCTCATCAGTATTAGTAAGTACCTCAGTTTAGAAAGTTATTGATCGCACACTAAAGTCACATGTTCTGATGCATGGAAAAATGTTCATTAAAAGCCATTAAAATAGGCTTCTTATTTTCATCCTAGTCATTGTTGACTTCAAACACATGCCATTTTAATTTGCTGTTGCATTTCAGTAAGTTGAACTGAAACTCAGGAACATGGCTTTTTCTTTTTTCTTGTTTAGCAGTGGCCAGTTTTCTAAGGTCAGTAGCCTGTTAAAGTAGATGATGTAAATCATAGAATCTATTAATAGGTTTAATTAGTTGCAGCTTCAAAGAACAATATGCTATAAATGCGTTCTGATCATCCTTAGCATCATTGCAAAAATTGTCTTTGTACATCATCTCATTCATTGTATCATTAGTATGGACATGTTACTCATTAACACCACCAGAACTTCTAAGGGAAATGAAATGTAGCTAGAGAGCTTGTCCCCTTTGTTTCACAGTACTGTGTAAAGAGCTGGGGATTTCAGGAGGTAAATGCCACAGGTCTGAAATATCAGATAGCTCACTTATTCTTTTACGAACTGGAAATTTGATAAAATGCTGGCAGATAAACTAGTGCTTCTTAATTGTCATGCTTAACAGCAGGCTTGGTTTTGGTAGCTTTCATCATGGGATTGCTTGCTTTTATTTGATTCTTCTGGACAAAGTTTCTCTAAAAACAGGTTTTTATTTCGTATTTGGAAAAAAAAATTGGTAGATATTACTTGCCAAATTAATAATTGTTACTTTTTTCCTGCAAAAATATTATGTGTCTTTAAAAAGAATTAACCTTAAAAAGGTCAGATTTTCAACAGATACCTTTACGCTGGTAAATACTTTATGAAGCTGTAAATTGATACTAAACTTCTTTTGGAATTTGAAACTAAACAGTGCCTTGACAGTCCATATAAAAAAATCTTTGTCAAAGATCCTAACTTGCCTTGATTTTCTACTGTTAAATTGAGGGAAACGTATATAAGTAACAATAGTTTCATTATAATAAAGGAATATCAGTGTGTGTATATATATATATATATATATATATATATTTATTTTTATAAACTGGTATTTTTTATATATATATAAACTGATATTCCTTTATTATCCACATATGTACATAAAAAGGTATTTCAGTATTTCAACTTCTTATGTTTCTTAATGTCTGCAGTCCTAGAGTTGTTACTAAAGATCATCCAGACTTTCAGCTAGCAAAGTTCACTCACTCCCCAACATGTTTCTCACTCTTGATATAGAATTGTCATCTTCTCTTTCTTCGTTCTACTACTCCTTAATTCTCTGCCTTTGAATAACAAGACCTTTATTTTCAGAATTGAAAGCAAGGCAAAAATATATTCTGAAATGTATGCATGCTTTAAGGTTCATTATTTCATCATCCACTTAACTAAAAGAAACGTTTGTTTCTTTTCTAAACAGCCAAGGTGTAACCAGCTTTTTGCTTTCTTCTTACAGCAGCTATAATGGATGGCACAGAGATTCATACTCACTGAGAGGCTGGGCATTAGGGTAAGCTGACAACATTGAACTTTGCAACCAAGTTACATAGAGCTGTTTTTTTCTAGAATTTTATATCCAAACTGTATGTAAATCAAGAACTAGAAAATACTGACATGTATGTAATGCTTAATTTAAGATTCTAATGTTACCATATATTTTAAATCAAGCTTTCAAAAGCATGGAGAAATATTGCTCCTCTGTCTGCCCATTTCCTGCAAAACTGTGTTCTTTTTTCTACAACTTCTAAGAAGTGATTCCTTAATAGTACAGCATGTCAAGTAGGGATTTCCAAACCACTTTTCTTGCACTTAAGTGGAACTTGCATATGTGTTTGAGGCACCAAATGGATGATGATGACTGTTATTCTTCCTTTCCTCAGATATTTACCACAAGTGTCCATAGACTTGACTCCTCAGAGTTTTACAGAAAAAGTTCTGAATGGGAAAGATCACTGGGTCATTGATTTTTATGCTCCCTGGTGTGGACCTTGCCAAAATTTTGCTCCTGAATTTGAGATCCTCGCAAGGGTAGGCTTTTAAATATATTAGCAGATTGCTTTTTTTCTACTAGTACTGGTTATAACACTCAGGATCATTCACCAACACTATTTCTAAGCAGTTATCCAAAAATCACATACTTCTTTCTAGCTATAGGAGAGAAAGCCTTTAATATTTCAGTTTTTAAATAGCTGTCTTGGTTTATTACTGTAGTTTTTTTTATTATCTTACAGATAGGCAATTATTGTCCTTGTACAGAGAAAAAATTAATAGAGCATTTCATCCTTCTGATAGTGAGAGAAGATGTATTTCCATTTTTAAGTCAGGTGTTCCTGTTTTCACACTAGTCTGCTGTAATTTCAAATCAAAACCTCACTAACCATCTTTTCATAGCAACTGAGATATGAGATGCACTGTCATTAGAAGTCTGCCCTTTTTTAGGTTCCCTTTGTCAGTGGGCATTGGCCCTTATACAAACATATGCACACAGGCCCTCCTTTAGACAAACTTCATGATTGGGAGCCCCTTGGAACTGTGGTGTGCTGTGCTCTGAATTCAAGTGTATGCCTCTGCAGAACATATGGCAACTCTGAGAATGAAGCGAGTGACTACAAGTTATTTAAAAGATTTGAGCAACCTCTTGCTTATTTTGTAGCTGCACTGCTGGCTTATTCAAATTATCTGCTTGTAGTCAGACATGGAAACTTGAAGCTCGTTTCTAATAAAAATATTTCTTTTTAGGCTGTTAAAGGAAAAGTAAAATCTGGAAAAGTAGACTGTCAGGCATATGGTCAGACCTGCCAAAGTGCTGATATCAGAGCCTACCCTACTGTTAAGTTTTACCCCTACCAAGGAACAAAGGTAAAGTATCTCCCTTTGTGTACACTGCTGGGCAGGTACCGGTAGTGGATGTATCTCATTTCACATTAAACTTAAACTAGTTCTATAACACTGAAGCACACAATTTAGATATTCCAGAAATAAAATTGTAATTGATTTTAGTAATACCCAAATCACAGCAGTGATGTGTTACTGAAAAATAATAAGTTGTAAATTAATTAAACAGCACCTAAACTAGAGACTTAATCAGAACTAGGGTTTAATTGAGCAGGAGACTTAAGTGACAAAACACTTGTAAACCACTTCTAGCGTTAGCTACTAAAGCGGGCAGTCTCTCTCAAAGTGAAATGTGAACATTATCATTGTGGCTAAGGGGAAATGCACTTTCACTGCGATCATGAATATTTCATTGTAATTTTTACTTATAAGATAGAAAATCAATAGAAAATGTTTAGTTGTTTTCTGTTTTAAGCCTTTATAAAACTACTTGAATTATAAAGGAGTAAGATTAATATCTATTAACAGATTAGTAATATTAATTTTTTAAAAATTGAAGTCTTCAGACAGTTCTAGAAAACTGCCTTTATTCTTGTGCAAGCAATTGACTACTGTTAAATTTCAAGAAAATTACAATCATTTTTAGGTGTAGTAATTAATCTTAAACAGAAGTATTTCAATGTATACTAATACTTAAGCCAACTCAACTATACTTTTTTTTAATCTCCATCTCTTATAACAAAATGCTAGAAATCCTTACACGATTCCATCAAATTCAATAAGACTTTTCTGGGTTAAGAGTAATGGCTTCTCAGGTCTCCAAATAGCAACCTACCTCATAATCAACGTTCAAGAAATCTATCAAAAGTTGCAGACTTTTTAATGTTGGCAACATTAAATACCTAGGTGGATGAATGTAAGAAAATAGCAAACAACTGTTTCAGATTTCCTTAACCTAAATGACCAAGTTTGTATAGTTCTAAAAACTGTATCTAGAAGTGATTCTTGCTGCAACAAAGAATTAGCATTGTTAAAATAAAGATAAAAACGTATCATTAAATCATAAATCAACCTACCAGAGCTCCACTGTCTGCCTCCCTCTACTCCTCGGAATTTTATCTAAAAGTAAGGGCATTTCCTATTCAGTGTAACGCATGGATAATGTAACAATTTTTTAGATTATTTTCTCTTTTTTCATTTTTAAAGAAAAGTATTCTTGGGGAATATATAGACAGCAGAGACGCAAAAGGTATTGCTGACATCTTGAATGAAAAATTAGAAGCAATTCAAAATAAAGGAAAAAGAAAAAAATCTAGAAATAAGGTAAGAATTCTTATTCTGGTGCCTTTCGCAAGATATCTTATTTTAAAGAATAGACTTTGCTAATATTTGCTCTTTGTCCATGAAGTGTTAAACGTTCTATCTTCAGGTAGCACCAGGCATGTTTTACTTCTGGTCTTGTTTTTGTTACAGTTACCTATTCAATTTTTCACACCCATGGATACTGCAACAGCAGTATTCTGATATCAGCTTTGTCAAGACTTAACAGAATTTATGGTATCCATGGGACAGCTGCACTGAAGAAAGATTGAGATGCACTGTATTCTTAACTGTGATCCCTTTAGAAAGGGATTTAGAAAGTAGGCACCAAAATGCAGAGGCTGAGTTTAAGACTGGGATTGACATTTTAACTCAGAAGGTACTTCTTAACAGTTGTGTATTATGCTGAAATCTCAGTTGAACAAGCATTTCTTAAATAGGTAAGTTCTTCATACTACTATATCTCAGAGAATGATAATGAGATAAGTTCTTACCTCAAAACAAAAAAATTTAAAATCAAGTTAAAAAAATAATCTGGATAATTTTTGCGCTTCTAATACAACTTAATTGTTTACTTTCTTATCACTAGGATGAGCTCTAACTGGTACTGGAGGTAGACAGAACTCAACATACTCCAAAGCTGTGAATATAGAAGATGCACCATAAGGAAATATAAAGCCAGTTATTCATGACAGGATGAATGAAAACTAGTTTGAGTTCATGGGCACATGTGACTGTCTATATGAATTCTGTTGAACTGGGGGAAGATGAAAGCATTTCAGTTTGGGGGGAGACATTCACTGTTTCTGCAGCTGAATCGTGCATGTTCCTCCTCTGATGAACCAACTACCTTCTTCTACTCAGCCAGTGGAGGTGGCCAGAAGTGTGGACTGTATTGCTTTTGCCTACCCATTTATTATTTTTCTGTCTCTTTTCAAACACTCGGATGCAGCACTCAGCCTATGGCTGAAAATGCTCTCAAACCACTCTGCAATGCAGAAACACAATGAGGGATTGTCTAGTTGAAAGACAGGATTACTCTGCTTTAAGTATGTGTCATTGTCTGGTAAATTGCTAAGAAAAAATAAAATCAGGAAGAGGTAGCAGGACAGGTTCACTGATACACAACATGCCTGCCCTTGGGCATGTTATGATACTGTGGCACTGGTGGTGCCAGGATGAACGTAACTTTGAGGAACTCGTTTGGCTTTGAAGTTTGGGGGTTGTGTTGTTTTTGTTGTTTTTTTTTTTAATAAAAAAATCAAGGACTCAGCTGTGTTTCCAAACATCAACTTTCAGAATTTGAATTATGCTAGAGAAGCATCTGTTTAAGTTATTAGGTCATAACATTACTGTTGTCTTTTTAAATATGAATGTATTCTGTGGACATATTTAACTTTTTTGGTATTGCCACTTTTTCTCTCTCTGCAAAGATGTTTTGGGTTTGTTTTTTGTTTCAAATCTTTTGGCAAACAGGAAAGCAAGTGCCTTTTTTAATTTAATAATGAATACTGTACATTAGAATGTCTCCTCATACATCTTAGTGTAAATTCTGTTCTTCAGAAGAGTACTATTTTTCATAGGTTCTGAACTGACAAAAAATACTGATGAAAATAGGAGTTACATATGAAAATACTTTGTTTTTCACAATAAAGTGCTGCTCAGAATGCCAAGCTTGTCTCTCTGCTGTGACTTCATAATATTCACAGGACAGTACTTAGTAAATTTGTAAATACATTCAGCCACAAGTAATTTATTTTATACAGAAGGCAGCAAGAGACAGATATAAGAAATTCAAGTGTTCCTCATTCAGGGTTACCTACAGTTCTTGGGACTTCTGTAATATATTAGCTAGAAAGAGAAGACTTGCATTTGTTTTTATTCAAGTTGGTCTTTCCACATCTAAATCAAACCATCTAAATCAAAACTGAGTCACAGTCAAAAAAGGAAAAATCTGTGACTTGAATACAAACTAATCCTGATTACATTAAAAACCAAAACACACTCAGTATGTAAAGCACACACCTTCAGGACTAACTCTGGAAGGCAAACTAGTGATACCTCAGCACTGTTTGCATTACCAGGAAATTGCTGATGATCTTCATGACATCATAGGCAATGATGCTGACATGTTAAGTTTTCAGTAAGTGGCAAGTTCCCAGTGAATTAACTAAGCAGCATGTTAGATCGCCACACAACAAAAAGCCTCTGTTCCATCACAGCTGGTTTCTCCTGGGAGAGAAGCTGTGGAACGCTGCATAATAAATACACAGCATCTCACCAAACACAAACTGCATCGGTTTCACAGATCTACCTAGGTAAGATATAAGTAACTCAGTTTTCTTCTGAAAATTTTCTATACTAATGGACATCCCCCTCCTGCTTCTGATAGATTCATAGAGTAGCAGATAAAACTGAGACTCATCTGGCAAAAGCAGAGATGGCACATAATGCAGGGGTATTCCTTACATTTTAATTTTTAATATTGTCTAGGAACTAACAAGTCCCCTTCCCAGATCTAACTGCACATCATTTTTAGCTTTAAGAAAGAAAGTTACAGCAATATGAAGCAATTAAGGCAAGTCATTTCACTTTTAAAATAATAATCCCAGAAAGTTTAACCTTATCCACTTCTGAGAAAACTACATAAATACCTGGAGATCTTTTCTGAAGCTCTGCCTCGTGGAAGAATTGGGCCATTGAAACACCGCCACCTGCTGGATAAAAAGCTCTATCTCACACAGCACGGTTGAAAAGCAGCTGCAAAGAGGAAAGGTGGGAGAAGTGCAGAACAGGTTATTTGCACATTTTATAAACGCTGACCTGGAGAGCTGCCCACAGATCCTGCTTCATCAGAACAGTCAAACTACAAGGCAGAGATTTCAGGCATGCTTATGCTGCACACAAAGCTAGAAACCTCCAGCAGAGCAATTGATGTAGAGCAAGCACAGACCTTGCCATGTGACCAGGAAAGAGAGATGCTGTAAGAAACATAACTACTACATCACAGGGACTGGACCCACATATAGTTTAGTCACTTTATTTGTATTTTTATCTATATACATTACATTTCAATTCTCCAAGTAATCAAGGTAGTTACTCTCAAATAGTTTAGTACATCAACTTTATAAAATACAGTTGAAGCAACGTAGATTAGGAATACATACATTATGATACATTAAGTGCTTTGAATAGTCCAGACTCCTACCAGTGAGTGATTAATTTGGTTTTGGTCATTCTCACAGAGGACAGACCACTCATTCCACAGGTAACTCCACCTGAACCCAGTGGAGCTCCTTAACCAGCAAGAGTCCCTCATGTGAGCGTCTGGGGACAGAATGCAGCTCTGGGTCACCACAAGACATTTTGCTGCTTACAAGCATCATGTAGACAAGTCACCACTTCTGACTGGGACAAGATTTAGATGTCTGTCACAAGGCCTCAGATCAAAATAGTAGAGCCAGCCTAACTCCGAAAGGATGCAGTCTTTGCATTTACAACTGGATTTGTGTACACACACATACTAAACCTGTGTTAACAAGAAATGAAATAGTGTATCAAAGGGCTCATTTAACACCCAGATTATTCCCTTAGGACATTCTTGCATATGCTGCAAGTACACAGGTCTAACAGAGAGGTCTCTCAAAGATATCTTCTGCAAAAACTACTGTTTTTCTTAGAAATCCAGCTTTGTAGCAAGCGAAATGCAAGGACAATTCTTATTCTGAAAAGAGAACATCTTGGGAGACCTGTCCAGCTTCTGGGATTTGAACTAGAAATGCTTACTACTTCAGGCACCTAAAGATGTCCCAATTCCAGTTAACACTACTATTTTACCTATGACTAGATCCAAAGTCTAGCCACTGATTCCAGATCAAGATCATTCTTACAACCTCTCCTACTGCTTTAACTTTAGCCCCAAAAGGCTGCAATTCACAAATCCAGGCTCTGCGTTCACAAGCTACACAACAGCTGGCCAGAACGGAAGGTTCTCTCATTTCGTACACTGCCAATGGCCTCATTCGATCATGTACAGGGGAACAGTAGCTACAATTAGATGACCAGGTTGTTTTTACAGCCAACTGCTTGAGACTCTGGAAGACAAGCAGTACAGAACAGCTACATAGCACTTGAGTAAGAGTTACTGGTGACAAAACAGAGCTAGCACATCCCAGCTCTACATCAGCTTAGTGCAAATGTCATGACACTGCCCAAACTCATGGTCCACCAGCCACTGCACATACTGACTAAGGTTGGGTCACCTTAGATTTCAGACAAATTTTTCCCTGTAAACTTTAGAAGGGAAAGAAAAAAGAACACATGTAAACTGTAATGGAGACCAGAAAAGATTCAGGCTACATATCACACACTTTCTTCCACCTTAATAGATGAACATTCAAAGCCACAGAAATGATTAGCATTGAGCTGATGGATAGGTTGGTTCCTCATTACACACAAGGGCCTACAACGAAAAACTAACCAGCTCAGGAGTGCATATCAACATAGGAGACAAGATGTATTCCAGAGGTAATCTTCACCTGAAGCACTGTACTGAACTAGAGAGGTTCTGTGCCAGAGAAATCAAGCACTGCTGTGTCATCTTTCCACAGCACAGATCACTGCAGCTTTCCACACTACATCCCCAGAAACTGATGGGACAAGAAGTGAGAATACTTTCATGCTGCTTCAAGGTCAGCACCTTTGCTCATCGTTCAGAAATGCTTTGCAATGCAGTTCAGGGAAGGGGAGAGACTTTCAGTATAACTGACTGTTGCCTCCTAGCAGCTCAGATCTGAACTGCACTGGTTGCCTTCAGATCCAACAGCTCAGTTCTCAGTCATTTTCTTTTCAGTGCTGCCCAGATATCACACTCCTTAAGAGAACCACCACCATCTACTGCAGAAGAAAATACTGAACGTGGGAGGAAGAACGAATAAAATGCATGTTTTGACTCACAGTTACAGTGAAGATGGCATTAGCAGGCAACTAATTGGTCAGAATGAGTAATTCATAAAGAGCTACACTGTCCCAGACTCCATGTTTGAAGTCAGTCCTTCCACCAGAAAGTGGAAGTCCAAGGACACTATTCTTGCCTCTCAAACTCACATAAAAAAATAAATTCTTATTTACTGGCCTATATTATTCTGAAGCTAAAAAGTAAGCTTGCCATCTACAAAAACAGGTAAAAAAATAATAAAAACGGAAAGAAGTGCTTATTGTCATAATGCAGAGATTCTCAAGTCTCTGCATATCTGAACCATCATACATACAAAATACCTATTAGTTCGCCATTTTTCATTTTAGAGAAGACTACATTCATCATCTCAGTGGTGCAAAAAAAAAAAAAAAAAGGTCTAATACTGCTGAAGAGAGGTTTTACATAGGAATGGCACAGTTAAGTGAGATCGGGATGCTTATTCTCATCAACATGTCACAAATACAAGAAAAGCATTCTCCTGGCAAAATTCCACCGTGAGGTAAATGCATTGTTTCATTGTTTGAAAGGCTTTGGAAATTGAAATGGATATGAAGTGATCTGCCAGGAACAATGGTTTCAATTAAGGAGAAAGTTGTCGATGTAAAGTAGCATGCATTTCATCAAGCAATTTGGTGCCTTCTACTGAGGGAACGGTTAACCAGCTTCATAACTATAACTGAGCTTTCTTACATAAAAGGGTATAGTTTCAGTTACCTGTTTCCAAGGAGTTGGGCAACATTTAAATCGAATTCTTGTTTAGGATTGAAGGGATACATATTGAGGCTTGCAATTTGCTGATCACTGATAACCCATTTGTATGGGATTCTGCTATAAATCAAATTACAACAGAGACAGATGTGTACTGCAGTACTGTAACTTACAAATTGTAGTGATTTAGAGAGTTATGGCATCAGAGCTGTGGAGCTGCCTTTAAAAAAAAAAAAGCACGCGCATAAGTTATTCTTGAGACCTAAACAGGTCAACTACAGATCACTGCAACCATGGCATAACTTCAGAACTAACTTGATTCTTCCTTCACTCATCCACATGGGGCAGGAGTGCTTATTTCACATTTGCAATACCACAAATCCACTACAGAAACATGAGCTACTCATACTCAACACCAATTAAGGAGTGCAAGACTTACAGAGATCATGTACTTCTGTACCACCATGAAAGAAATAGTGTTGGTTTCAATGCTCATACATGGAGATATCACCACCTTCCCTACAGACAGAGGGAAAGTCTCTTATCAGTGCTCTTCAGCGGTACCTTACAGCTTAAATACTTGATGAGACTGGCCCATTCATCATCCCTCAAGAAAGGATTAAAGTGCAACAAGCAAATTTCACACCTTGCAACATGACGCATGTGGTCAGTGCAGATGTGGAATCCTCTTGCTTACTGCTGGGCAAACCACAGAAACAGAGTGACCTGTAATACCACTGTCCTCCTGGGCTTTGCCAATATGGGCTTTAGTTTAGCAATTCAGGCCGAGCCCTGTCCAATGGTCTGGCACCATCAGGAAATACTTGTCCATAGCTTCACAAAACCTGGTCCGGTACAGTTCCGGAGAGACCACAGTTGGCATCTTACCTAATGTGCAAAAGTCAAAGGCAGTTAGAAATGGGTTAAAAACATACACTGCAGTACAAACAGCTTTCACATGAAGTTACAGCACTACATGACACACGGATGAATGCATGCTGTACATGGAATCAACATGTATGGTTAGATTTTTTTTTATTTCTTAAACATTTGGGAAACAAATGAGATCAAGATCTGGATTAGGTGACGCTGAACTGAGAGACATGGAGCTGGAGGAGCTATCTAGGCTTTTTACACTAGCCCTGATTGTTTTCCTTCTCTCCAGTTTACATGTCTTTACAGGTTTTTCCAGCATAGATGCAAATTTCTCCCAGGAAGAATGCCACTGTATGAACATGCTCTTATCTTCTCCAGATATCCAAGCAGTGAGATCGTGAATGTTTCCCTCCCCCTTCTTGAACAACTTTCCTATTAACATGTGACCAATACTTGGAAATTGTGCATGAAATACATTTCTCTTATTTCCACATAGGAAACTCATCAGCTCCTCAAAATCTGGGTAGCAGCAGTCAATCATATGGTAAGGACTCATCCAAACTAAAATCCCAGAGTATATTTGATTTTTTGGATTCAGACAATCTCTTCTGAAGCCAGGCAGAAAGGGCTTTTTTGCTAGTATTTCTCTATCTGTTTTTGTGAGCACTGAATAGCCACGAAACAAAACAGAACAGCCTGGTAAGTAGATGACTACACCTCATTTTCAGGCATTAGAGTACCTCAAGAGTCTCTCATGAAAGCAGACAAATACATGATTTTTTTTCTGAAAGCTTTTATTCCTTCCTCTGCTCCACATAATTTAAAGAGCAATTTTGCACGGAGGAAGGAAGATGCAGCCTTACTAGCACAGTTATTGAGAGCTTCCAGCTAAATATAAAGTAGACAGAACAAAAATAAAGCTTTTAATTATAACCTTACCTTGTCCCCCCAAGATGCCAGTTGACTTCACCACCATTTCAAGTTTTTTGTCCCAGGTAAAAGTGCGAATATAGTCTGTTGCAAGAAAAAAAGAAATCCATACACAGACATGCCATACCTGCTATAACCCAAGTAGCGTTGTTCTAAAATGCATGATTTCTCCTTTAACAGGGAAGAAAATACAGTAGGCTTCCATAGCCAGAAGGACTCTGGTGTTCACCCTAACAGCAACTTCACTTTTCAGATTATTCATTCTATTTGGCTGGGGAGAATATGATAGTTTAAAAGTCCTACCTCTACAGAAAAAAAAAAAAAAAAAGTGAAGTCACTTAGCTGACCTTCATCCTAGAAACATATCAGAAGCCCCACTTTGCTGTAACAGCTTCCATTACTTTTCTACAGGTGCTAGTAGCATCAAAACTTGAACACCTAGCCATTTAGGCTAATAGATTCCTCCTCATCAGTGCAGCCACCTGCAAATCTAAAACATTTACACCTCATGAAATGGAGGACTGGAAATACAAGTGACTCTGGAAAAGAAGGCTGCAAAGAAAGAGATCAGAACTGTTTTCAAACCAGTTTTAGGAAAAATGTGCTCAATGATTACAAACATACACTCAGGTCCACAAAAGTGAAGATGAAGTTAATCACTTCCAAGATTTTTGCACACAACTACCTTACTTGTCTAAAGATGGCACTCTACTTTCCAGTCACGAGTCAGAGGACGTAGCAAGGGAACTATCTGGTTGACACTCATTATCCAGGTCAGGCTACATGACCACAAGTGATCTCAGAATATTTGATCTCCCTCTTCCACCCCTACTTCTCTCCTCACTGTTGGTTCCTACCTATATCTATTCCATTTGAGTTACTCTTTAAACAGATACGTAAATATTATTGAACTTAACTTTAAAGATTAAACACATATGAAGACATTCTATTTCAACTGGAGTCAAAGTGCAGGTTAAAGATCAACTTGATTGTTTTCTCACTACCTGTAAGGTCCTATGTATATATTCTTCCTAATGTTTCCCAGATATATTCCTACTAATGCAAGTGATAGCACAAACGGTACAAGAGCTGGAGAAAAAAAGAAACTTCCTGCCTCCACTGTGAACACTCATGACAGATGAGGGCAGTATTCCAGCAGCTGGGAGACAAGCTTTCTTAACACACATCTCCGAATGGTGGTATAAAGTTCTAAGAGTTCTTCTGAAATCAGAAGAAAGGAGTTTCATGAAAGCAAGAAAAAGCAACAGTCAACTTACCAATGATCCCAACAACCAGCTCATTGTTCGTATCGTCACGACCCACCAGCAGAGAATAGTCTATGATGAGGTGGCTGGAGAGGAACTGGGAATCACTGTGTATAGAAGCTCTCAGCACAGCCTTGCAGTGGGAACGGATGTACAAAGGGTTGTCACGGACCATCTTCAGAAGGTTCTCATCCAATAGGACGACATCACAGCTTTCTTTCCCTGTGTCTGTTTTAACATTTCTATTCCGGAGGGAGCCCTTTAGGTCAAAAACCTGTAAATGGAGAACAGCACTACATTTTCCACTTTCTTCTGTAAGATTAAAGACTTTAACATGCTTGACTGCAGTGTTTGAGCAGGGATCACAGCAGGGTAGCTCTTCCCTTCTCACTACAGGAAAAGTAGCAAACAAAATTTAATACAGCAAAAAATAACAGTTCCCCAAGAAGAGAGCAGCATGTAAATCTATACAAAAGCTCTGCAACTTTAAATCTCAAATTTGAGGCAAGTAATTTCATTAATATTTAGTCTAACCAATGGGAAAACGCATGCCTCTATTTTTAAATCGTATGGGCAAACTCAGTTTCCCAGCCAGCTTATAGACTCAAATGCTGACAACAGCAAAAAGCACTGAAGAAGGAGGTGGTCCTTGCTTGATGAATCACTTAACATGGGTTGACAAGACAAGAGACAGACCACAGAATACCTTCTTTGACTGGAAAAGACCTCTGGAGGTCTCTAGCCCAGTGCTCTACTTGAAGCATGTCCAGTTAGAGTAGACTGATCAAGTCAAGACTTGATTAACTCCATAATCTTTATTTCTGTGATTACCAACCTTCTTGATGTCAGACATGAGGAGGGAGGGTAACATTTGTTTCAGTTTCCTTTTCAGCACCAACTTAGTATTTGAAGAGTACTGTCCCTGTCATTTAAGGTCTCTACTGTCTCATACAAGCCATTCTCCCTTAACTAAAAAGCAAGGCTGAATTCAAGACCTCATCACACACATGAAACGGTTCAGAGAAAGAACAGTGAGTTTAAAGCATTATTATGTAATTTTCTTCACTATCACCATACGTAAGGCTCCCCTTTTAAATACATTAGGAGGTAATACTAGCTCATTTCATAAATGTTTTACAAAAAACTGTAGCATTTTGTTAATTAAATTGGTAAGGCTCTTACAGACATCAGATATTCATGGACAAATAAGACTTAACAACTGAAGTATGCATTACAGCTATCTGAATGAGCGAATCCAGTCATCAAGTTACTAAGGATCACAAATACAGGCACTAACTGCCAACTTAGAGAATATGCAAAAGATATTTACTATTAAGCCTGCTATTGCTCTCAGCCCAGAAAGAGCATGCACTGTTGTGGAACAGAAACTCTGTCACACATGGTCAAAACGTATTGCTCTTACCTGAGCCATTTTCCTTCCATAGAAAAGGTTTTCCATGACAAGCAGATCCAGTTTCTTTTCAGTGTTGTTTTGAGAGTTCTTGTACCCAATTCGATACACCCCAAGGATTTTGGCCAGTGCTGTGGGCTTCTGATTAAGAAAAGATACTGGGTAAGATCTCTGCACGCAGGCAAGCAATCAAGTCTCAGAAGTACCACTGTGCATTGCAGCTTAGAATCTCCTGTGAAATTCCTGTGTTTCACCTTGAACATATTCTTAATACAACTCATATCCCCCAACAGATATTCTTTTTGCTTAAATGAAAATGGTTAATGGGGACACCTACTGATCCATAAAATACACAACACTGCAAACATAAAATCACTTTTTTAAATACCTTCTGCTGAACTGCATTAGTGATGTAAGTGAAGTAGTGCGGAGCAAAGTCGAGGAATGACTGGACTTCCAGGCGAGGCATCTGCTTCAAGATGAATCTATCATCTGTTTTAATACCAGACAGATGATATACTGTGAGTGACATTTTTTGCAAGTTCTTTAGAACAGCCATGCAATTGAAATAGTTTGAAAGACTGCCATTTTCTTAAACTCTCTGCTACAGAAGATGCTATATTTATAATTCTTTTCCGGCTACATTCTAGATTTGAATCTGCTGGTAAGCCAGAAAGAAGAGACTGTCTAAGTTTGATTTAATTCAGTTTTATAGCCTCCTTATGAATACAATAAAAGCAGCCTACAGACTCTTCCTTTGAAGACTTGCTCTAAGCAAGAGACTAAAATCAAACACTGTTGAAAACAAGGAAGTCTTATTACATGCCATGTGAGATGATAAGAAACAGTATCTTCAATAATCAGATTTTTCCTTGAAGTATACGGAATTTGTTTACTGAAATTCACCTAGCAGAATACCACTTTTCTGCTCAACTGGTCTCCCTAGCTGTCACTACTGAAAATAGAACTCCATTTTCCCCTCCTGCCCATTAATTTTATTTTTTTTAAAGTGAAAAAAGCAAGAAAAAATCTGATTTTGAATACTCCAAACAACCCACTTAACTTTCCATTCTGACTGACCACCTAATAGTCAGCAACCCTCTGTAATCAGAGATTATACAACATACTAATCATCACCAGCTCTAAACAATACCCTCTAATTCTAAAAGATTAGGCAGCAGTTTTTACCTTCAGTCACATAGAATGCAGCCCCAGATTTGCCACCTCGCGCCTGCCAGGGCATCGAGTGAGAGAGGGAGCGGATAAAGTCCTCTTCACTGCTCCCCAGAATCACTTCACGCATCTTGTGAAACTCGCCAGCATAATAAATCCTGCAGTAGAACTTGGCATTCGCATCTGAGAATTCTGCAAGAAAACTTCTTCCTCAATAACAGTATGCAATACTCACTAACTACCTGAGATGACACTTAAGTGGATTTTCATGATGTCTCAAAAAAAAATCCTACTTTCTTTAACATCCCGCTCCAATACCTATTATACCTTGGGCACTTAAATCAATACAACTTAAATTAGAGGCTTGCAGGAAAAAAAAAATAAAAAAACAACCTCCTTTAGGTTAGCTCACAGTACATGCCAAAGGGACAACAATCTAAATGGAGGAGGAAGGCAGATCACGCAGCATTTTTTGCATCAGACATGGATTAGAGAAAGCAAAAATGGTACTGCCTTGTTATTAATCTTTTGTCCCTCCTGTTTCATACAGCTATGTAAGAAAATATTAAAACATGTGAAGTGCTATAGATAGAGCAATCCACCTGAAGACTTTCATTACATGCACAAGGAAAAAGGATTTTGTCAGCTAAGACTTCAAGTTATTATGTAAAACTCACGGAGTTCCACATGAGGATTCACCAGCTGTTTCTTCTGTCCATCTCCTCCATCCACCTCATCTGAAAGCATGAAGGATTTCTTCATTATCATCACCATCATCTAAAGGGCTATGCAAGATAATGCTTGTAAATCTGTATGATGAGAAAATTACTTTCTTTTCTTCAAGAATACATTGGCAACTACAAATTAGAGGCATAGCTGCACTTATACGTATGCTAGAAGGGCACTGATATTTCTAGGACACAAGCACAAGTTTTCTCTTTCTCTCTTTGCTTAGTGTGAGCATAAACATTAAGTAAAACAGGAAGCAAGGAAGAGAGCATGGGCTGATAAACAGAAGTCAGTTCTGTTTATCAACGTCCTTTTAGGTACAGGGATTTAAAAGCCCCTATTTTTCTATTTCTCTTACAAAGCAGAGCAAAATTCTTAGGACAAATCTACATTTTGTGCTTCAGTCATCTGTTTTCAGTGCACGCTGGGGTTGGAAAATGCTAAAACCACTGAAAAAGTATGAGCTGGAATGCATTCTGGGCCTTTTAAGTATGAATGAGGTTTGGATGAATTAGCACTTCAAAACAGAAGATGGATTCAACAGCAGCAGTCTTGTACCTTGTGGCTCTGCTCCTTGGCTCTCCACTCCCTCTTTACCCATCTGTCCAACCTGGTAATAGGCACTGTCAGCACCACGTAAGGTCTCCTTCTTCTGGGAAGACAGGTCTGGGCTCTTTCCTCCCGTGCCACGGAAGAAAGACAAAACACTAGATGGTTTCTTGGCTACAGCAAAAAGAATAAAGAAGATGGTATTGGCATTACCAGAAGCAGTTTAATAAAGGCTTGAGTCAGATAAGCATTCTCCGTTCATTGTTCTAACTGGAGGGGTGACATTATATAGCAAACCTGCAATTCTTCAGGCAACCAATGTCCATTAGATCAGCAGATTTAATATCCTGACTGACACTGTGGAATGATGGAGTCATTCAAGAGAGCACACTTCACAAGAACAATAAATACAAGCTTCAGTCATTGTTTCTGCTTGCTTGGGTGAAGTGTCAACATTTCAAATGCAACAAATGCAATTCAAAACAGGAGTTGTAGCATGATCCATATAGTCATACTTCAAGAAAATGGTGGAGGAGGACTACAACACAAAAGTCTACCTCACTGGCATCCCAAAGCCACACAAAAAGTGTGAGGACCTCCCTCTCCATCTGAAAATATTTGGTGTCATTTTAGACAAGGCAGAGCTGAAGAGGTCAGAACATAAAGGCATTATCCCCCACCGAATATGTTAGACCCAAGAATAAAATACGTTCCATTATGTAATAATAATACATTAAAGCACAGGATGGTAACATTATCTCTTAAGAATCAGAGAAAGCTATTATGAACAGAGACTTATAAAAAAATACAATATGTTCTGCATCAAGTTGACTACAAGACAAGTCACAATTTAAACATGACAAAACTCAGCAAGCCCAGTTGGAACAAGATGATGGTACCCAGACTGCATTTTCTTTGTTATAACAACTTTCAAAAGAGTTCAAACAGATTGAATAGACTGAAGTCTGAAATTAATATCATATACATGACTTTGAAAATGTCTTACGTTGTTCCATTTCAGCAGCACGATTTGAAGGACCCATGTTAGCCTCAGGCAGGCGCACAGGACTACCACTCTTTGGTTTGCCATCTGACATACTGAAAGGAAAAATGTCATAGTAAGGGCAACAAACAGCTATCTGAGACACTACTGCTTTACTCCTGCAGTAAAGGGTGACAAGGTGGGGGTCAGCCTCTTGTCCCACACAGCTAGCAATAAGGAGTGAGGGAACAGCCTCAAGTTGTGCAGGGGAGATTCAGGTTGGATGTTAGGAAATAATTTTTCAAAAAAGAGTCAGGTGCTGGAACAGGCTGCCCAGGGCGGTGGTGGAGTCACCAACCCTGGAGGCGTTCAAGAAACATTCAGATGTTGTACTGAGAGACATGGTCCAGTGGAAAATTCTGATGATAGGTGGACAGTTGGACTGGATGATCTTGGAGATCTTTTTCAATCTTGGTGATACTATGATTCTAGTTATTTTTCCTCCATGCCTAATGGCACATGCTGCTAAGGGAAAAGGATATAGTGTGAAGTTGTGACAATACTCCTCAGAGTTGTTCATTTTCTCCTCTCTGACAAAACCTCTCAGAGCTCCATAGCAACAGTTGCTTCCATCATCACAGGCAAGTTAAACAAAACCAGTGCTTCTACCACACATATGGTCAAGGGACAGATGAAGGAGCCAGCAGAGCCAGATTCCATCAGAATGCAGAGATCCTAACAGTGGCATATTCTCTGGGTCCTCCCTGTGGCTGCTTTACAACAACTACTTTCCTACTATAGTTTCCTCCATATAATATAGTTCCTGCATCTAACCTGTTTGGCTGTAGTCCTTCTTCAGTACCGTTTTTTGGAGATGCTTTGGACAACTCATCAAGGGCGTTTCTATATTCCTTGCAACTGAAGGAGAAAAAGATAAAGAAATGAAAATAAATAAGTAAAAGCTTTTCTCTGGGAAACCCTGCTACACCGATTTAAAGATTCAGTTCAGAAACAGCAAACAAACCTACAGTAGGAAATGCTGCTATTATTTTTCCTAATAGTTAGGATTATTTGCTTTATGACAGCTGCTGTTTCAGATCATACTGTGGGAAAAATTCCCCCCTTGTTGCTTCTGCAATTTAAGAATGAGCTATTCAAAGTCTACTGCCTGGTTCCAAAAAAGCTCCGAGGTTTACTGAAATAGCTGATTTGCAGAGCTGAGCAGTAGCAGGAGCTGGTACAACTGAAGGCAAGCAAGGGAGAGATTGTATTACAAATAGTCAGTGTTCCTTAGTTCACTTGCACTGTCTCCAGGCTAGAGAACTGAGCTAACTTTATTCACATTTCTTCCTCAATCAGCATTAGCTTTAACAGAACACCGTAATTAAATCATTTTTGCGCAGGTAGAAAAAGCCCAAAATCCAACTGAAAGCTGGAAAACCTACATTCCATATCTCAGTAGTATAAGTAGGCAACTTCAGCTCTGTCAGAAACTCTCAAAGCAGCTGAGTGATGAAACTGTCATGCTTGTTTCCTCCCATTAGGATTTAAGTATTCCCTGCACAGAAAAGCTGCCAGAATATAACATGTCAGATGAAGAGCAAGTAACACCAGTACCTGAGAGCAAAAGCTATGATGGAGCTTGGTTCTTTCTCACAGACTGCAATAGGTACGCGTTCATGCTCATACATTAGGTAGTGCTTATCTGGGTCACTGCATGAAAATGGAATACAGAGACTATTAGCAAATCATAGAAGTTTATGAAAAGGTTAATTTTTGGTCAAAACCCAATCTCTTCACTGCACTCTAGGCACAAGCTGCAAGTCTTAGCACAGAGCCAAAGCATCCCAGATCAGCCTCTCCCAGCAGACCCACTCATAGCTAGCTGTGTGGTTAAATCTAACTGGTAATGTGTTAGAGCAATCATCACGTCAAGCAAGCTTCTAGTACCAGAGGACCAGCTCTAAGTTAAAGTCTATTTCTGTTTAGCAGCCACTGTTTCTAATGGCACTAAAAACCTGCCAGTTTGCTTTAACTGTCCTGCAGAATAGTCTGCAAAGTGAAGTTAGGAGGCAAAAAAAAAAAAAATTAAGTCTTCTGAACAAGAAATTTAGCACAGAAACCTCCCCAAAGCCTCCTGAGTTTTCATCAGATTTTCTTTAACTTACCTATAAGATTCTTTCATTTACCTTTTACCTCACCAGCCTGTGGCCTCCACTATTACCTCAGGGTAGAAGTCAGATTTTAAACTTAGGCTGCCAAACATTAGGTTCATGTCAAACAAGAAACACTACAACACATACAGACAGAGTAGCTGAAAAAACTTTCCAGCCTGCTCATTTTCACGTGAGAGGGACTTGAGGGCACATGCAGCAGCCACTGAACCTGACCTACACCCAGACAATGCCCATTTGAGTCCAACCCTTGGGAGAGGTCTGGAAGCAAAAAGAAGAAGCAGGCATGTAGCTTTAGTAAGTCTTTATTACAGAAGGATATTTCTGTTCCCTCCCTGAGGCAAGTTAGAAAGTACCCCTCTTTCCCCTCTTAAAAGACTTCTGGAGTGGCATGTCTACTAGGAAAAAGAGAATCTGATAAAAAGGGCAGGGTCATAGGTTTGAGCTTTGCATTGGGCAGCGGTATGTGACCTAATGGGCAGAGCCCACAGTTCTACAAGGATATAATAGAAGGATTGGGTCATTAATAAGAAAAGGGGGCAACCTACAAACACTTAGGAAAGGAAAGAAAGTTTCTTGTCCTGAGGAAGATCATTAGCTTATTTGGATGCAAACCCAGTAATGACTTAAATTATATACAAAGCAAAAAAAGCATGCATAGCTCTGTCTACAGTTTTACCAGGCTACTTGTTTGTACATCATATGTAATAAGCAGTACTTACAAGGGAAACGGAATGGGGTTATAATTGTTCCCAGGCAATAAGTTAGCCAAAATAGCTTTCATAGTAGACTTCTCTTTCACTTGGCTGTCAGTAGATCCCAGTGAGTGTCCATCAAACACATCTGAAACAGAGATAAGTTCAGTCTGCCCCACAGACTTTACACTGTCCATTTGGGAGCAAGGTGGTAGACCACAAAGTTACTATATTTGCCATTTCGTAAGCAGATCTCATACACTTGCCACAGAGAAGGAAGATAATGAATACAAGACCAAAACTGAACTGTACCTTCTGAGCTACTGGTTGTATCCTGTTCAGAAAGTGTGTTGGCACCAGTTAGTTGCTCCGATACAACCTCTGGAGGAGTGGGCAACTGAAGATGGGTGGAGCCTGTGGAGCTCTGACTTGATAAAGTAGTCAGGAAACGATCCTCTAAAAGACCAAGGACAAAGGAAAGCATTTTATATGGCTATCAGAAGCAAAATTGCTTGCCTTCAGGCCAAGCCATCACCAGTGTCTACTTTCAAGAAGTTTTTACTTACAAAGCAGGTGGAAAAGCCCAGAGCAAAAGAACCAGCAGCTGATACACATAACCTCCAAAAGATGCATATACTTAAGCACCCAGATTCAGTATGCCTCACAAATAAGGAAGGGGTCTTATAGCATATACAACCACCTCAAGGAAAAGATGCACATCCTACATTCATGTAGATCTTCAGTTACTTAGAAAGCTTCTGAGATCTTATCAACAATACTCAAAGAAAAATCCTTGATAGTCAAATTAGGATTACTCAATCCCACATTCAAGTCTGTTTGTATTTTATAACAGTAAGCTTATAGTTGGCTTAATTCCATCTTGTACAATGTCAATTCTGATACTTCAGAAAAACAAAGGCTCCTACATTTCCTAGGCTCCTACAGGAAGAGTTACAACAAACATCTTTTCATATCTTAAGAAAAATAGATAATGTACCTTTTTCTCCATTTTGCAGTGCTGGAGAAACATTGCGTGGGGAAGCATCCATGCTGCTGATCTAGGAAGAACATCAGGTGATCAGTGTTGACACCAGGCTCTTTAAAGCTATATCCCTTCCTCTTTGTGGAACGCTTGCAAAACCTGATGTACCACAGCAGAGCATTCCTACCCATTGTTCTCAGATTCAGCACATCACTGCCTCTGTCAGTATATGAAAGAGACAAAGCAATAGCAATCTAGTTTCACAAGACTGCTCGTGCCTGCTATCACCCCTACATGCTGCTTTAAAGACAGCACTCCTCCTCTACATAAGCTTACTTACAGCTAGCTGAAGGTTAAGTGTGTTTTAGCATTAATAAGTGTTTTAAGTGAAAAGGACACAAATGCATGCAGCTGAGCAAACCAGAGCACCACCAGGTTTCTTTTTACATTTTGTTAGCATAGCTATTGCTAGCTATATTAGCTAGCTAGCAAGCTATACGCTTGTATTGTGCTGCCTTGCAGTCTGGACATTTCCTCAGAGCATCAGCTCCACAAAGGCAGTTGTTCAGCATGCTGGCAACTGTATCCTTACACACAGCCAGAGAGGGAACAGTTCAAGATCACATACACATCCTCCCAGCCCATTCCCACAGATATCACCAAATTAGAGACAAACTTACAAATTTACCATAATTCTCCCTGCATTTCTTTGCTCTGCCTCTCCTGATATTTTACCTTCTCTCTTTCATAAGGAATAACATTAATAGATAATAGTTCCTGAGCCATTTTCTCTCAGTTTGTTTTCATCCAGTCCAGTCCCTAACAAGATGAATTCCCTCCTATCTAGACACAACCTTGACAATGAGCACAGCTCTGTTGTCAGCATTCATTTGAACTGTCTGGAAGCATCAAAGAAAAACACAATAATACCATATCCTCAGCCATCTTCTTCTGTAGAATATAGATCTTGGTTTATGTCTTCATGGTTTATGCCTTTAGAAGAAGCTAAGTACGCTAACATGCCATTCAAATGTTTACATACGAAAATTACAAAATGCAGTAAGACAAGTTAATTAATTATTAAAGTGAACTGAAGTTGAACTTTAGACAACTATGTTCCCGCAGAACAAATGTTTAAGTAATGTCCAGCCTGCTGCTTGTACCTTGCTTTCTTCACCTTGCCTCAGTCTTCCAGGACTAGGTGGTACTGAGGGGCGTTTTCTCCCTTTCTCTTGCTGGAAAAGATCCTGCAATCTTTTAAAAAAATTAAGAAAATAAACTCAAAACATAGGTTACACATATTAGCTCTAAAAAGCAAAAATTATGTTTCTCCATATTAGAATACAGCCCAGCATGCCTTCACAAGCTTTTAACACAAACTAAGATGACTGCTAACGTGCTGAAACTGTGTTTTATGGCCAAAGACAAAATCTTTTCCTCATGCCTTGATCAGCGCTACAGCAACAAGAGATGCTGCAAACACCACATCCCAGATGCTCTACAGTATGAGTGCAAAGTCTTCAAAATAACAGAAAAATAAGTCATCTTAAGCATTTCATTTGGCATGTGCCCACCTGAGACCATTTCACTCAATTGCTTTTACATGCTTCCATTTTCCACCTTTGTTCAAATGATGCTTTCCCTCCTCAGATGCAAGTTGTGCTCTACAACATCACACAGCCTTTAACAATTCTGTGTTCCAGCCAACCAGCCATTAAAGGGTATTCAGCACTACGTATATGTACATGTATAGCAATTGCACTAGAGGGAGAAAAGGCATAGAACTTCTTCCCTTACAGAATCAGCAGAGTACTGATGTTATCATTTCAGCATCTGTTCTCTTACCTACTATTCCAGGCTTGTAGCATTTCACAGAGTCCTTGCTTTTTAGCAATCAGAGACTCAAAAATAGATTGTAGCTGTTGAGGTGTGTCCAGTGATGATGAAAGCAGCCTTGCCTGAATCTTCTCAGTCCAGTTTCGAAATTCCCCTTCTTCCATCTGCCAAAACAAAAACTGTCAGCATTCTGTCACACGACGTAACACTCGACCCAACTGGCTTCTCCACACCCTCTGGAGCCTATGCTCTGTAAATGCAGAAGTAGTCCATTACCTCCTTTTGTGCAAACAGATCTTCCATTTTCTCTTCCCTTGTTTTGCTGAAAGTGTCAGTTTTCAGAGAAGCAAGGCGATCATCAACAGCAAGGTACACTTGTGACACCCTGAGAACAGGAATACGAAGAGTTAAGCTGTGATTACTTGAAACAACTTCAACATTCTTTAATAGAAATCTAAACGTGCTTACAGTTAGAGTTTCAGAATACAAAAGACAATACATGACAGTCTTCTGCACAGTAGGATGTCTCACTGAATGTCTTCACCATGAATTTTGGAAAAAAATCCATTCATGCTGTAGAAATCTCTAAATTACATACAGTAACATTCTTCACCACAGTTTATTCTTAGCAGTAGAAGTTTTCAGAGAGCAATTGAAAGGTCACAACTGCATTACTAGCAGAGGAGAGCTGTTGCGTTACTGGCACCTGGGGAGACTGTCAGCCTGCAAGCTAAACCAACACCACCAGCAGGGATGAGAGAGAATAACATATTTCAATTCTCAACAAAAACTAGACAATTTCTGAAGTCAGGCAGTCATGGAGAAGTCAGCCAAACAGGAAAGCTGCCACCAGATGAAACAGCAGTCAGGTTAGAATTAAGATAGCTTCTTCCACCATGCCTGCCTTCCACATTTTTGTTCCTACATTTAGAAGGTGTCTAGGCCTACAGCAGTTTGCCTCAGACTACAGAAACATACCAGACTGTTTACTAGTATGGAAGCATGCTAGATCACTCATAACAATGCAGCAGTCAGAGATTACAATAAACACAGCCAGTAGAAGACAAGATTCTTAAGCTAAACTGCAACAGACAAAAAGGTAAGAATTGGTACTGATGGAATTTGGTAAAGGTCGGAAAGAACACTCCAGTGCTACTCTTCCTTTTGAAATACATCCAACTAGAAAAGTAATGATTTTAAATGCATTTATTTTTAATTAAAAATATTTAATAAGTGTATTACCTACATCAACGAACATATTTCTGTGTTTTGCTACAAAGTCCAAAATACAAATAAGTTAAAATCAAAGCTTACTTTTGAGAGAAGTCCTTAAGATCCTGCAAAATTGTAACTTTTAGCGGGGCCTGCCGTTTGATATAGATCTTGGGTAGTGGGACACATACTTCAAGTAGACGGATTGGAGAGTAGCTGAGAAGAGAATGTGACAACTTTTAATAATTTTCCTCATATAGAGGTATATGTACAACTTCTTTCAGCTTCAGAATAAAGTTCTGAAAGTATTCTAGATTATCCAAAGCTGAAGTGTTTCCCTTTAGCATCATCTACTGGAACAATTAACATCCCCATGTCACATGGCTATTTCTAAATAGGAGAGATATAGATTTGAAGGCTAGACTATTAGCTGGATAAATAATTGGTTGAATGGTCATAGCCAAAAGGTTGTTGTCAGTGGCTCTATGTCCAAGAGGAAGTCGGTCATAAGTGGTGTCCACCATGAGTCTGTCTTGGGACAGGCGCTCTTCAGTATCTTTATCAACAATTCTATGACTCTATGGCTGTTCTTAGGAATATTGTTCACCTCATCCACCACAGTGATAGCAGCTACAATGCACTCTACATGCCAGCACATAATCTGTGTCCTGGCTATCCCTTGCTTTACCCTGTGAGGGACAGACTCAAGGAATTCTTGTCAGAGCCAGGTGCTTCACACAGTACTAGAGAATGAATTCATTTATTAAAAACCAGAGGACCTCACCTGAAAGATGCCACCATCTGATTGTAAGAGAAATACTGGTGATAGTCATGGTGAATGGAATGACCACAAGGCTCTGCATTAGCCCTTCGCGTGTACTGGTGCCCATAGAATCTCAGCTCAAGGTATTTTGCAAAAGACATAGACCAAGAATCACTAGAAAGGGGAACAACTGGTGTCACCTGAAATTGAAAGCAAAGTGTCTTTAATTTCACTCTTCAACCAGAAAAAAAGACAGGCTAATCTGGACTCTAATCTAGTAAATTTAGTACCAGAAGCACTCATAACCCCGAAAGATACCAAAACAACTAAAAAATTGTTTATACAGAGCTAAAGACAATGCACAGATGGATACAATAAACTAGATAAACAATAAATGCCAGTTGATATTAAAAGCCACTAAAAGTTGGGGGAGCACGAACACATCATTCTATCTGGCACGCTACTCCTGCATACAGAGAATTTCCAGCAGACCAGTCAGCAGCAGTGTTTTCATCACATACTTTCTCCCTAGTGATTCTTCCCCTACAAATACTCTGTGGTATATTTCAACCTCAGCAGTGCTTGCAAGTTTGAAGCAGCCATTTACACTTAATAGCTACAAACATAGTGTTTACATGAGCACACAGTAATAAAAGGTTACAGAACATAAACAGTGTAGAGCAGTGTATACGTAAGGATTGTAGGGCTTGCCTTCAGCAACTACATTAACTTCTTTTAGATAACTTTTAAGTCCAACACCTATGTTTAAGCCAGTATTAAGTAGGTGAACTGAGTCATTAGCACAGATAATTAAGATGTTTTGAGTTTGAGGCACTGCGTGAATCTTTTTATTCTCATCTCTCTTAAAAGGCTCTTAAGATTTACGAAAAGGTTGGCTAGAGAAGAACATCTGGCTGGTAATGTTTGTCTTAGTTTAATTAAAGAACGAGTTTCAGATAATACATAGGCTTATTTTGTTGTGGTTTTTCATCTTTCTAATGAAGATTTCATTTACTTTCTAATGCCTACTAAAGGAAGTCTAGACATCACACTGACTCAGTGCAGACTGTCCAGTTTAAAGCAGATCAAAGAATACCAAGTGGGTTTAGCCAATTACTAAGCCAGTAGGTCTCAACATCTACCCTTTCCCACACACACATTCTTCTGATGCTTGTATAGATTCACATGGAAGGGACAATGCTCTTCACTCTGAAAGGACGGTCCTAGTTTTTCCCATGTCAGAAACTTGTTACCAACGATATATCAGTTTCACTTAAGCCCATTCTTTCAGGACTGATACTTTCCAAGACACCTCCATCATACTACATTTTATCCTCAATGTTTCCAATTCTACAAGAGGAATTTGTAGACACACAGGACCATTTGGCACTGGTAACAGCTTTTGTACAATCCCATCTTTCCATACACACCCAACTGATTCTAAGTCCTCATCCTTACCTGTTTGCACAGCCTACACCAGGAATAAGTAAGAATTGTGTGCTGGTACCCAGGGACTGGGGAGTCCAGCTCCTTTAACACAATTTGCACGCATCCTTGCCCATGTACAAAGCGACGAATGTGGTGCACCATTGGCGTTTCACAGAACATGCTGGGGCACTGGTATGAAGGCCTTACAGGGAAAAATGGAAACACCTATGAATGATCATATGCAACACACTGCTGAAGAGTTGGTTCAACTCATCTAGTATGCCTTTTAATGTCACAGTACTATTAATCTTTACTATAAAAAATTTCCTAAGCCTTTAATGAAAGCTGTTGCTGCACAGCTGACTGTTCTCATTTAGAAACAGCACGTAAGGAGTCTTCCCTGACAGCAATAGCTGTATTGGTCACAACAGTAGTGACTGAATACTCGTAGCTATCAGTCTTTTTTTTTTTTTTTTTTTTTAAACTGTTTCTATTACTGAATCTATTTCTACCAACATATTACATGTAGACCACAAAGTATGAATTAAGCAACTGGAAGCGCTTGATACCAAATTTTGGCAATGTGCTAGAGCAAAGGCTATGGGGGGCAAAAATACGCCAAGGAGCCTTCAAAAAGCTTCAGATCCTGAAGGAAGAGGTATGCAAAATAGTGCCATATAACCTCTTTGAACAGAAAAATCCATGATCTTTCTTTGAATGGTTATCTCTCAAGTCACCACAGAGACTGGTATCAGAAAAATAAATGCAGAATTCTTCAGGTACCAGAATCAAATAGGAAATTTCTCAAAAGCAGTAAGAGTTGAAATGATTTAAAAAAAAAAACAAAACTTCCTTGCTCATATTAAAAAAAAAAAATAATGGAACTATGAAGACACACTGACTCACTTAACATGGGACAGATTCTGTTTGGTTTAGAATGAGATATACATTTACTCACCTAAAACAGTAGCGCTCCAGAAAAATTCCTAGAGTCAGGTCATTTTTTCCATAGAATTCCATGGTCACAATCCTAAATCAGAGAAAGAAGAAAAGCTTTAGAGGAGGAATTCTGCCACTGCTAATTGTGCAATGGCCTTTAAATGCACAGATCTGCATCTTTTGCTTGGCTATTTTCAGCCCTGTATACACTCAATGGCTCCCCTACTCCAAGCCTTGACTATTCCCAAAGTCTTGCTGTCAAGTTCACTAATGAGATCCAAGGAACAACTTTAAATTTCATATTTAAAAGTGGAATACAATTCAACTGTACTTTTGAAGAATATTTTCAAGAACACCTAGGCACAGAACATTAACGTCTAAACTGTTACAAAAAGAGCACATCTAAAAGGTGAAAAAAGCCTGAAAGTATTTTGAATAAAATAAATAAAATAAAATAAATAAAATAAAATTTAATAGCAGCTTTTTATTTCTCAGATTCTGAAGTGACCAAGACACTTAACAGATAAATATCAACTGAATTGTTAATTCAGATATTTCTGTCTAATATAATCACATCAGTTTATTGCTGCTTATAAATGAGCTTATCACCTTCTTTAGTTCATTCCTCAGCTTTTATAGCAACTCGAGACCTTCTTTTTCAAGAAAGACATCTATAAAATTTCACTTGATTTAGACAATGAAACATCAAGACTTGTCCAAGCAGTAACAATGAAAGCACATCACAAGTTCTGCATAATCAACAAGTCATAGCCCTCTTAGCTAAAGATGTAGATGAAAGTCTTAACACTGCTGACTTTGTAAGAAAGACAGCAGTATGTTCAAATCCCACTCTCAGTAATACAACCTATAAGTATTCTGAGATTATTATTTTTAAGCTTGGACATTATTTATATACACTAACTCTTCCTCATAGAGCTGCCTAAAGAACTAAAGCATTCAGTTTCACGTTGGGCCTTCTCCTTCATGCCTGAGATTAGAAAGGCTGTGGGATACAGCTCTGGGTCCACCTGATCAGGCAAGAGAAAATTTTGGAACAGCTCCCATTAGAGAACGATTAAAACCTACAAAGGAGTCCTCAGTGAAATATGTTAAGAAGCAAGGACTGACGTTGTCTTTGGAAAGAAGATAGCAACTACACAAGCTACAGAAGAGTATTTTTCCTACCAGGGGCTGACACAGGCACTTGGAGCATTGCTGGACTGCGCAGAAGAGCTACTGAAGAGAACACAGAGCCTCTGATGGTTTACTGGACTCAAGCAATCCACCTGGTTGAGAGAAAACAACTTACTCACTGGTTACAGACATCTTCATCCACACGCAGCTGATGACAGAATTACATTCTGAGAGATTTAAGGATAAATTCCTGCTTATTCCTTTTCCACAGATTCACTTCACATTATCAGACAAAAGTGCTAACTGGCCATTTATAGAAGAACATAACTAGTATGTGTAATAAAAACAGAGCATGCATATATGTTACCGTGGAAAGGAAGCTAAATGGCCAAAAACAGGAAACAAAAAAAGCCCCAAGACAAATGCATAGCATCTTCAAAACACTGTACACTTCAGCACAACTTGAAGGCAAATCTTTGCCATTATATTTTAATCACTTAGAGCAGCTACAAAAAGGCTTCCAATTTTCTGTTCTTCTCTGTGAAGGGATTTACCCTTTGCTGCCAGAATGGAACCATCTCCCCTTCCACACCTTACAGAGCTATGAAGTCACCAAATATTTTCTTTGATCACTGAGTAAATTTAAAACAGCACAGACAAGTAGAGTAATGGCTACTCTTGCAGCTTGTAAGACTACTGCCTGTGAAGCTACACAGGTGTATATTTAAGCATCCATTAAAATATGACTTCTGCTCATGAACTTGGGGGCTAACAGCAGCTCAAGAACCAAAACGTATTACTATTACAAGAAACCAGTTCTGCTACTCTTGTCATAGACATCTTTTTGTGTATAGTCCCCAGTACAAGAAAGTCCCAAGACCTCAGATACAAATCAGCAGCTGTCATAACAGTTTCCCCTGTCTTTAAATATTTTTGGTTTTAAATGCACTTCCTTACTTGGAAATTTCTGACAAGATACCACCCCCTCCATTAAGACATTTTCATATTTCTCCAAATCTTCCAATACTTTACAAACAAATACTTGAATGTAATTGCAGTCTACTATTGTTTCCATGGCATTAAGCCCTCTTGCACCTTTAGAGATCAGTACAAGCAGCTGAAAAGCTGTTTCAGAAAAAAAGAAGTTTCTGCCCCTCCACATTTTCAGGAATCAGTCATATGCAGCTGAGCTGAATAGTCAATCTACTAAACTGAGTCTCACAAGCTTTTCCCTTCTCAGGGAAATTTTGCAGTCAGTTCCCCATTCAGTTTTTCTCATATTCACCTAGTCCTTGGTTATATTAGCTTAAGTGCCCAGAGCACTGCAATCTAAAATGGTTTTGACTTAGTCAAAAAAAGCCTCTGGTTCAACATTTGGCATAAAAGACTACATGTTCTGTATTACCAGGGGAAACAGATGTAACTGTTTTGAGTAGCATAGCTCTTCTTACCTTATGAGACCAGGAGGATTCACTTTGAGCCAGTCCTTTCTCATCCTCTTCAATTTTGCATCCAGTTCTTCCAGCAGGGACACTGGATACATCCTTAATTTGGGCAAAAGGATCTGTGCTTCTCTGTAGTATCCTCCCTCCCCTGGCTCGATAGTCAGCCAGCATTCTGGCTAAACTCTGGCTATCACCTAGATGCTCTGCTATTCTAGTACTGACCAGCTCATGGGAAGGTAAAATTTGGATAGCCTTGGCTTGGACACTCCCATTCATCCCTTGTAGTCCAGAGAGATCCCGCAATAATTGTCTCTTCCTTCTACTCTCCAACTCCTTGTACTCCTTATTAAGGAGAGGAGACCAATAAACTTGCTCAGGGAAGTATTCTCGAGCAGGGCATCTCATGCCTTTTTCAGTCAATAGAAACGGTTCACGAAACACCATTATAGGAGAAATAGAGAGAATAACATCTTTCAGCTCCTGCTTAAATGCTGCAGAGTATGTCTTCAGACGATCCTCAGAAGACGTTACCTCTTCTGTAACATATAAACCAGTATCATCCTGGAGAGGGTCTCTGAAGACTCTCATCTGATTCTTGGATTCCTGCAGATCATCTGCCTGTTGAAGAGGCTCTAGTGGCTGGCTGTCCAGAGTCACCAAGTGTTGGTCCATGCCGTGGAGGGGGAGCACAGATGTTTCAGGTACTGCCGGAGGTACAGAGTGAAACACTGGAAATGACAACTCCATTTTGTGGTGCTCTTGCTGTTTTGAGGACATTGTTTCCAGCTGACTGTTCTCTTGGTCACCTCTTTCAAATAAACTTCTTTGTTCAAGCAGGGTGACCTCATCAGATGACACTGACTCAGAGATCACAGGAAGCTTTTCAGCTGAGGGTTCAGTGTCTCTGATCACTGTGCTGAAATCCTCACCATTGAATAGGTCCTGTTGCTCATTTTCATCTCCGGGTTCCTCAATAAGGGAGTGAAAGGAAGCGTTTTTGGTGAGAGTAGGGGGCATGGCAAACTCATCCATAAGGAAAGAGATTTCTAGCTGGGAATGATAAGCCACACAGATCATAAAGATCAAGATCTCCTTCACACGGGCCAGTTCATACTCTGCAGCACCACACAACTTGATAGTGCAACCCAGGTGTTGAGGACACCCTTCAAAGAACATTAGAGTTTTTGTTTGATCTAAACAAAACAACAAAAACAACAAAAAACAACAGAAAAGCAAAATACAAGCATTAGGATAACAACTATAGTCAATCTTCTTTTGTGAAAATATTATTTACAGTGACAATGGTTAAGCTGCCAAACAGGTGCAGACTGATCATGAAATCTCTATTTGCAACACTTTGCTGACAAGACCCTGGGAAATCTTATCTAGCACTAAAGTTAACCCTTCCTATTTTGAATAGAAAGTTGGACAGTGGACTCCAGGGCAGTGGAAGGAGAAAAAAAAAAAATCAATTTAGAAGAAACAATCCAACCTAATTAAAAGCTAGCATCTCTCATCTTAGTAAGATAGGGAGACCTTGCACTTCTTGATCAAGTTTTTTTGTCCACACCTTTATTAATATTATTAATATATAATAAATATTAATAATATTAATAACACTTATATTCCTAGTTGTAACAAAAGAAAAGAAAAATAATAATACTTGATCACACAAAGCACGTGATTGTTCAGATCTCGTTAAGAAGAACAAAACACAGTATCTCATGCACACAAAACAGGATACAACAAGCTTTACTTACCATAAGGTAATTGAAACACTTGCATGTAAAATTTATGACAGGTTCCCAAACGTGGCTTGGTCAACAGTTGATCCATCGACATCACCAAGTCTCCCTGAGTCATTCGACTTACACGGTCTAACACTTGCTGTGAAAACAAGAAGAACAGTAAGAATCTACAGTTACCTCTTACTTTTTAAGTTCTGAATTAAATCTAGTCATTCAATCACTCTCCATCCCCAAATATAATTTTAAGAGCAGCAGTTTTGGCAAATATTACTGATGAGAGAGAAGCTTGAGCCCTTTCATGAAAATAACTGAACCCATTCAAGTGAAGGAAGTTCCAGGAGATACAGTGCAGTCAGTGTAGGGCTGTCTGTCAGGACAGCCAACTCCTTTTGGCTCACCCTACCTCACAGCAACAGGGGGCTTTGTTGAGGATCACAGGGGACCCACTGAGCATGTGTGACAAATAGGAGTCAAAGTCAATTCAGTGTAAAGACCTGCCAGCAAGGGCACAGCAGAGAGCAGGAGGAAAAGTTACATTCTAGGTTTGCCTGTTCTGTCTTCTTGGAAATGAATTGCCATTAAAAGAAAAGCTGTAGTTTTTTTAGGAGAGAAAATAAATATGATTTTTCTGTGCTTTCTTCAAGGAACCTGCTAGGAGGAGAAATTAAGAGTTCTACTGTAAGGTAGAGTCTGACATGAAACACTCACCGGCTTGACATTGATGACTAGGGTGATACCATGCTCTAGCAGCATGTCCTGGGCGATTCGAGACACAGTCTTTTCAACAAGGACCAAATTAGGCCTGACATCAACTATCCGTTGCACATAGTTCTTCAGGAACTCTCTCTCCTGCAGACATAAACACCACATAGCAGTTAACTAGAGCAAACTTGTCTGGAAAAAAAAAAAACAAAAACAAACACCTAAATACTTAACACTACTTTCTCATTTATATACTGACCACTCCTATGAAACAGGGAAACCAGGTATTTATTTTTTCCATTGTGCACACTTCTTCACCTGCTAAGCACACCATTCAGTGTATCATTGTACCCTAATCATACAAGACTATCTGAAATAAGAGACCTGCAGAATTCAAACATTTTTATATTCATATGCACAGACACATCACACAGCAGAAACCACCTCTGTAAACACAGCCCAGAGTCAGCAGCTCTGCTCTTGATAAACTAGGTCACTTTCTACAAAACAGTTCTTCCTTCTGCCATATGAAACTCAAATATCTTAAATAAAGCTAGCTTACTTGTACAGGTATTAAACAAATCCACCAGAGAAGTGTTACTGGACCTGGTGGTCATCGGTGCAAGGAATTCATTAAAGGGGTTAAGACTGGAAGCACCCTGTAGCAATCATGCCCTGGTTAGGCTTGGGATCTGAAGGAACAAGGGCCTAGCAAAAAAAGCAAAGTCAGGACCATGAATTTCAGGAGAACTAACTTCCAGTTGTTTAAGGAACTACTGGATGAGATCCCCTGGGAAGTTTTCCTTAGGGACAAAGGAGTGGAGCAGAGCTGGCAGCTTTTAAAGGATGTGAGCCCTTTTGAGAGCACAAGAGCTTTTCATTCTCTGGTACAAGAAATCAAGTAGAGAAGGCACAGTTTCTCTGGCACAGCTGAGCAAGAACCTGCTGGTCAAACTGAGGAAAAAGAGCGACAGCGTCCCTGATTCTACTGCCTGTACACGTGACACGGGAAGAGTACAGAGATGCCATCTGGATGTGCAGAAATGGGATCAGAAAGACCAAGGTGTGTAGAACTGAATTTGATAAGGGATGTGAAAAATAACCTTTAAGGACTGTATAGGTACATTGATCAGAAGAGACAAGAAAAGAAGAGTTTACCCCCTCTGATAAATGAGAGAGAAGAACACGCTTCAATAGACATGGACTGACTTCTTACATGGTCTGATAGTGGGAATGTGGCAGAACGGCTTTAAACTAAAACAGAGAAGATTTAGGTTAGATGTTAGGCAGATATTCTTTACTCAGTGTGGTGAGGCACTTGCTGCCCAGATTAATTTGTGGATGCCCCATTCCTGAAGGCGTTCAAAGTCAGGTTGCCTAGGGCTCTGGACAGACTCATTTAATGTCTAAATTAGTGGTTGGCAATCCTGTCCAGAGCAGTGGAAGTAGATGATCTTCAAGATTCCTTCAAACCCAAGCAATTCTATGATTCTATGAAAAAAAAAATCTGTATGTACCTTACAATTCCACCACGGAAAATGTCTTATGTTCAAAAGGTGCTAGTAATAGAGCATTTTAAACAAAAATAATTTGCAATATTATGTTCTCCACCTTTAGGTACATGCAAATGTTAAGCAGTGTCACACAGGAATGCTTCCATTCACTCACAGTATACAAATGCTGCATCTCTTCAAGACCCTGAGAGCCTCAGTTCCTAAATCTGCAAAACTTCTCTTGTTGCCATGCCCATAGTCTGGCTTCATTTCACTATCTCCCCTCACTACCATGCACAAAAAGAAAATAGGGCTGCAGTCATTAGAACTAATCAGTTACACTGCTGAAGGGAAGGTACAGCTTCTGAAGCCGGGTATTTTCAAATGTGCTATTGTGGCTCACATCAGTCAAGTTTTAGAGGTTGTGGGCATAAGAAAGGCATCACAAGAATGTTTGCCAACTGATAGAAACTGATTTCTTCAACTGACCTAGTATTTCTGTAGTATTCTCAGCCCTAGAGAGCTTTAACACAGACATACAAATATTTATGATCGATTTCTGAAGCAAGCACTGAAACATCACAGCAACCAGCAGTCATAAAGAATAGCAGATGCTTCTGTCTCATTCCAAGGACTGGTCTCAGCTTAAATTTCTACTAGTAAACAGTTCACCGTGCTGAGAAATTTTACTGCTAAAGCTTTCATACCTGTAAACCTACCATTAAGCACTAAATGGAAGTGGTATCACATGCAATTGAAGGAAATAGTTAACTACTAACACTGTGGCCCAAGCTCAGTAAAGCACAAAATGCCTGTGTTACAAATATCCCGGAAAAGATCTGAAAACTGATCCTCAGGCAGACATGCAGTATGTTAAACAAAAAGTCCACCTATTTCAGTGTTTTCATACCCAAGGCACCTCCCTGTTCACAGGGGCTGAGCACAAGCTCCAAAGTGACATTTTGTAGTTCATCAACTTCATTAGGTTGGGTGTTGTCTCATTTGTTCAAGCCTGACAAAAAAAGTTACATGGGTACAACCTAAATCTTGCCTATATTCACTTATTTAATATCTCTCTACACACCTAAACAATGTCTAGCTCTGAGCTGCTGAATTGTATGGTTCTTATACAGTGCATCACTAAAATTAGGAATGTTTTCTGAACTACTACATTTAATTGTAAGGATCATAAAATTGCTCTCAATATGTGCAACTCCAGATGCCTTCTCATAAATCTCTTGTAATCTCAGCAGAAGACTATAAGTTCATACTCTATTTAGGACAACTTTTCCTTGCCATCTACTACAAAAAGAAATCTCTTTATTTTCTGTGCAATTCCACTAATTCAAGCGCACCTTACACATTGAAGAGCTAGGTGTGCACTGATTTTGTCTGAATCACTAGACCCTGAGCAATTCTAACCAATAAAAGCATACTCTTACCTGAAGTACTATAGGGTCTATGCAGGTAAATTTTGTTTCTTCTCTATAAAGGTACTCTATTGAGCACTTCAGCAGAAGAATTTTGGGATTTTTTATGCAAGAGTTCATCTAAAAAAAAAAAATCACAAAACTTTTAGAAAGAGATAGGCAGAAGGGAAAAGCAAATAGAGGGGAAAAAAGCTACATCAGACTACCCACAACAGTATTTAAGCAAAATTTTTGTTATTTCCCACACCATCTACTACTTACGTTACACCCAGAGTTTTGAATTTCACAGCTAGCATCCAGCAAGTCTGCAATGCTGAAGGTTTCTGCACTCACCTCCAAGAGCATTAAGTCATATTAAGTCTCGATATACTTTAGAGCCTCAAGGTGTATCATTTCAATCTTGACCTCTAGCCTTGTTTAAAGATTCACTTAACCGTACTGTCACATAAATCAGGACCATAAAAGTCTTTTTTTCTGTCCAGAACTTGCGACAGCCATAGAATCACCAAGGTAGGAAAAGAACTCCAAGATCATCCAGTCCAACTGCCCACCTAATGACAGTATTTTCCCATTAGATCATGTCCCTTAGTACAACATCTAAACACTTCTTGAACACCTCTCCAGGGACAGTGACTCCTGTTCTTGTGCCTCTCTTCTGGAGAAGAAATTTTTGCTAATATCCAACCCGACACCTCTCCCGACACAACTTGAGGCCATTCCCTCTAGCCCTATTGCTAGTTATGTGGGAGCAGAGGCTGACTCCCCCACCTCATCACAACTTCCTTTCAGGGAATGGTAGAGAGCTGTAAGGTCTCCCTGAGTCTCCTCTTCTCCAGACTATCATTAGATGCCTCTGGAGT
Source organism: Chrysolophus pictus (assembly GCA_037305975.1). NCBI lineage: Eukaryota > Metazoa > Chordata > Aves > Galliformes > Phasianidae > Chrysolophus > Chrysolophus pictus. The sequence continues at coordinate 23,782,407 of CM074582.1, forward strand.
GAAAGGGATGGAAAAGATATTTTGCTACAAATCATGAGGAGAGATGCATCTTATCTCTCATCTGAAAGAAAACAGCTTTGAAAAGAAATGCTTCCTTGCTCCTGAGCTGAACGAACTGGAGAAAGTGGTGAGAGAAGCATATAACACAAAAGAAAGTCACAGCACACTTCTTTCCTTCAGCACATTCTACTGCCAGCACTTGATCAACCAAGTTACCTTCTTGTGTGCAACATTCTTAGTGCATACGAATCCATTCACCACCATGGAGTCAAACTTCTTTCCACCAGGGATCTAACAGAGCAAAGGAAGTTGAACGCTTTAATATTATTAGACATTTCAATAACTTTTAGACATTGTAAACCTAAAAGAATAGCCATTGTAGCTAGCATACAAGCTTTGTCTACATCCTTGGCTATCAGATTAAAGATCATACACTGTCATGCTGGGCACAAAACTCTTTGTCAAAATCATGGAAACTAAGGACAAAAGCATGAAAACAGGTATTAAGTTCCAGGACATCCAGGCTCCTCCTAAAAGACACATATTTATGAAATCAAACATACTCTGGAAAGTAATAAGGAAACTCAACTTCTACAGGCCACAGGGAGCATATGCCTCTGCACACACCATTTTTATTAGTCACAAACAAGAGTTATAATAATAAAAAGAACAAACAAATAAACTTCTACCTACTGCTCAAACGTAAATGTTTGAGTATTGTGCCTACAGTCACAACCAATCACAGGAGCAATAGACAACATGAAAAAAGTTCCTGAATAAGATGTTTCTCTTACTGGCATGTGAAGACACCTACAAAAGCTTTCATTTCTGAACATCTGATTTTTTCAAACTGAGTTTCAAGAGAGGCAGCATCAGTTGTTTCTGCTTTAAGAGATGCTACAGAATTGCCATGAGTAATATAAGGCTCTCCCCATATTTTACTTTGCTTCCAAACAGAAGAGGCCTCCCAAGGCAAATTTCTACCATGCAAAAATAAGCCTGAGCCTGTGAGCTTCAGTTACACTACTATCCTGGAGGTTAGTTTCACATCAGCTTCTAAGAAAAAGCTATGCCTGCCACAACTCCAGCCTTACAGTTCAACAATGACATCACTGGGATATCTGGTAAAACTGGATGCACCATCCCTACCAATCAAGTTTTCCTCTGGGAAGAAAGTCATTGTACTTCACATCCAGCAAGTTAAATCCTCCACAATGGGAAGTTGCAGGGCAATAGATTGCTACACAGAGTTTTGCAAGCTACTTATACAGTGCTCAGTACCTCTATAATCTGAGTACAAACCAAGCAGAAGCCAGGAAAGGAAGCAAGTCATTACAGAGGTGCTGTTCTCTTCTAATTTCTGCAGCCTAAAGCCTGAAAGAACAGGTCAGCTCCGGGGCATTAAAGCTCCTTTTGCAGAAAGCATAACTCTTTCTGTACAAATTTTCCTAGAACCTCACACTATTCAAAGGCCAGAATAACCAATTACACCACTGGACAAGCTGAGCATGGGGGTGACAACCCTTCCCTTCAAACAACGGGTGCTGCCAGAAGCTTCATCTTTTGTCCTTCCCTACACTCAGTGTCAAAAACTTACTTTTTTGATGTGGACAAACTGGCGGATATCCATGTCATCATCTCTGTTCTTGACATCAGGCCTTACAGTTTGAACTACCTGACAGACCACAGGTACAATGATATCCCTCCATGACAGCGACAGTGACTCATTGTACAGAAGTTGCTGAAGCAGTGCCATCATGTGGTTGTGGTTAGCAGAGCTGTATATAAAGAGATTTTGTAGTGAGAAAAATACAGAGCTGAGTTTAAAATAAGTCATGTTCTGAAAGTTAATTACTTAATATTTTACAAAACAGGAAGTCATCTGGAGATATGGATCCTTAGAAAGTTTTACAGTCAACTCTCTTTTCTTCCACTTGAGCAGACATACACTGCTCCAAAAGTAACGCCTCTCATTCTATTATGTTGACCCACATTGTCAGACACAGATGTTGGTCACAGAGCAGTAGACACTGAACCTTCCCACCATTCCATGACATTTTGTTGCCATGAGACAGACAACAGCAGAGAAAATGGCGTCTGACACTGAAATGCGTATGAAGCAAAAATCTGTCACTGAATTCCTCCATGGGGAAAAAATGGCATTCACTGACACTTGCTGAATGTTTGTGGAGACCAAGCAGTGGATGTGAGTGCAAAGAGGTGGTGGGTGCTGCATTTCAACAGTGGCAACAATTATGTGCAAGATAAGTCACGTTCCAAATGGCCGTGCACAGTTGTCACACCACAAAATGAAGAGCATCTTGATCAACATTAAGTGGCCAGGGATGGTGACTATGTTGAAAAATGGTGCTTTGTAGCTGAGAATTTGCTCTACAACATTTTCATTCTCTTTGTATCCATTGTAGTTTCCACAGAAATAAATAGGAGGCATTACTTTTGGAGCAACCTACATAAAAGAGCAAAAATATCCACAGAAAATAGAGCCCCACTAAAAACTGGTGGAACAAGAGGGCTTCCAGAATTGTTACTCAACATATGAAAACTCTTTTTTTTTCGTTTGTTTTTCTTACAGCAGCCTTTCCATGGCTTGTTTCTCCCCATTTTCTTCTCTCAGCAGATCCAGATTGCTGTGGTGCCAGCCTAGTGGTGTGAAAAAGAGTTCTTTGGACTTCTCCTCCACCCTTCTGTTGAATAATGATTCTGCAAGAGACAAGCCAACCTTGTTAATATAAGGTCACAGCTGAAAGACTACTTTGAAAAGGAAAGAATTTACTAGGGAATAAGTCTAAACTTCTTGAAAGCCTGAGTTTGAGCTAGGAGTCATGGTAACATGCTATAAACAATATTAAGTGTAACAGTAATAAGTGTGCGAAGGAAAAGTGAGTTACTGAAATTCTCATGCTGCCAGTACAGAATAGGTAGTTTGCACTCCTGGAATTAAAATTATGGCAAGAGGAAAAAAAAAAAACAAAGTTATACTGCAGTTTTGCCTATAAACAAGCACTAAATTCTAAATACTTTACATATTCATAGGCCTTTTCAATTTAGAATATTGATTAAAGGCACAATAATTCGATCTGCAGATAGCTACTGCTTTGAAGACACATACAAGTTACCTGCACTAGAAAGATCAAGTTACACCATTCAGGCTGCAGCACAAGTTCCAAAAATATCTTGGTACAGGCCTTGTTTAGCATGCCTCCCAAACATTTTAAAATGCTATGCTACCAAAAAACGCTGATGTGACCTGTAGTCAGATCTCAAACACCACCACTTTGCTAGTCAGGTGCAGAGTGAGCTGCTAGCAAGCTGGTTCATCTAGCCTATGTCACAATATTTAACACTACAGAACTATTTTCTCTCACAAGCTTAAGGTTTTCCCATAAAGAAAGTGGCATAAGATTTTCAAAGAATTCAGCACATCTTCTCATCCCTTTTCATCTAACCATCACATACCCAGGTACTCTCCACTATGTTAAACAGGATGATAAGTAAAGCTACATCCACTGGACACTTTTTTTTGTAAAAGATGTCAGTTCAAATGTTTAAATGTCAGTAAAAACTGTAGTCATTATTGGTTTTGGAAACAGTAAACAAGTTTCAGCTGTGCAGAATAGTTCCTGCTTGAAGGAAGCAACTGCTACTTTCAATCACTGCAATAGTAGTGTAGCATATCCATAAAACTGTCCTCTATTTGTTTTGCATTACTAGGATTACAGGCTATTTCTTTACATTTTTCTGTGCTTTGAAAGAGTTACGAAGCTACTTCCCACACAGGCATTACAATATTCCAAGTTAGAACTTCCTCAATTTTATATAATGGCTAACTATATTGTAAATCATTCATGTTAGCAGTATACAACTTCTCATTGGCAAGCATGTAATGCTTTAGAGTCCAAGCAAAAAATAACTGCATTATCTGTATGCAAAATCCTCATACAATAACCTGAAGAGGACAGCTGAAAAAGACACTTTAAAAATAGCAATTTACTTCTTCCAGACACTCAAAATCATCTGCATAGAATAGCAGAAGTTAAGCAGGGTTTTTCCCTTCCCCCCTCTACTGCAGAAGTTCAGTTAAAAACTAAGCATGATTTCAGCCAAACACTTCATTTTTCTGGATGCACAGACACCAGGATTTCCCCAATTATTTCCTCTTTTCCTCTAAGCTCACTACAATCTACAGCATCAAATGGAAAAAAATCCCACAAGTAAAGCTGATTACAAAATTGGAAGGCACAGTTTTAAAACTCAGAACTGTGGCTGATGGTCTTTCATTACAGAAGTAGTAGTGCTGGTGACAAGGAACCCAGAAAGTTTTAAGAGATGAAGCTTTGAACTACTCTGTAGGAGTGTAATTCATTGTATTAGATCTCCATTTGCTGGCAAACAAAGTTAGAACTGGCATCTGTTATACAAGTTTGTGGGTGGGTAAATTATGAACAAAGAGTGAAAACCTGCCACTGAGACTTACTTTAAAAAAATTAGAAGATTGAGATATTTTGAATGAAGAAATTTGAGAAGGAATTTGAGTTTGAAAAAGCTTAAAAACGATACAGCCTATATGCCAGTTCTGCCCAAAGTAACTTCAGTTCGTAAAGTGTCAACACTCTATTAAAGGAGTAATAAAGAATTTTCATCACTATATTATAGCACACAACAGCAACATTTGAAATTTTTCCTCTTACCTTTAATAAAAGCATCACTTATAGAGAACATCTGCTGCCCTCCGTTGTCAGGATTCAAGTACTCTGAAAGAAGAGAGAAGAGGGAGATAGGCGGAGACAAATGACAGGTTACACTGGTGTGCCCATTTAATTATGATGTACACGCCCACACCAGAAGCAGCAGCATTACTCATCTAAACATTTAGTCACTAATTTAGCAACAGCTTGATGAGTGGTCAAGACAAGAATATCCTCTCATTCTCGTTCTATCAATAAGTTCTAGGAAGACAAGAAAACACTATTACTGTATTACCATGAAAACAAAGTAAAAATGAACACAGACTGAACTGACATTTAAGAATCTGCTCTTCCTACTGACACTTGAAGAAATAAAAAAATAATAATAATCTGAATATATTTGTGGCAAGCTGCAAAAACACCACGGGAATGACCTCCACATTCTCATCTAAAAATACAGCTTCAGGAGGCATTTTGATCACACATTCCAATGAAATATTTTGGTGTTATCAGACTCAGTGAAAGATCAGCCATAAGATTTATCTTACACAGTGACGGGAACAAAAAGCAGCCTGCCTTTTGAGAGAGAGAAGTCTGAAGCCTAAAATAGTTTAAAGTGTTTTGAAGAATCGAGGCACAAAAAGGTAGAGTTCCAGCATCTGCGGAAAGTGAGAGTTACACATCATCATTTACATTTGGGAAACAGGACAAAGCTCTATCTGCTATACCTCTTTACCTTACTGGATCAACAAAAAAAATCAATGATATTTCAAGCAGGCTCTGTAGCTGCACAACCTTTGTTTTCTCCAGAGACCTATTGTGCATTTACTTAGTTCACCTGTTTCTACAAAAAAAGGGACTTCAATGGGAAAACAAGCAGTAGCCAAATTTCTTGTATGCTGTGATGATCCCAAGGCCAAAGCAAACCCTCTATCATCTTTCCTGAGAATGGTCCAGACTTGCCACCACAAGCGATGCAAAGCAAGGCTTCAGACACCAATAGAAAGCAACAGGAAGTAGACAGTACACAAGCAATCAAAAGCCTCTGAACAGCAGCATTCAAGAAACCCCTTACACGCCAGTATTTCAAACATCTAAGCTTGTCTGCAGTTACCCAGCTGGAAATCAGATACTCAACAGATGATCAGTGAACACGGCAGAACAAGAAGGGGCAAGTATACCTTGCAGCTTAATAGTTATTTGCAGACTCCTTTCACCTCCCACTTAAATGAAGCATTTAGTGTTAGGTCAAGCCCTAGCTTGCTTTTAAGTTGGCTCGCCTTCAGCATTCACCCATAGCCCCACTAGCTAGAGAAAGTCATATCAGACTGTTCTTACACATGTACACACATACCAACATCTCACTCCTTTTCAACCTTACAGCAGCCTCAGGGCAGAAGCTCTTACTGTGAACACACTGAAATTAGATCTGTCACATAGACCTGACTGGCACAGCCAAGGTAGCATTATCACCAGCTGAAATTAACCTTGATTTTGCTCTAGCTAAAGAAGCAGGTGAGACCTTCAAATAGGGAACACTTCTCATCAATAGAGTTTCACATCCTGCAACTTTGCTTCCTTCTATTTCTATTCCAAGACAAGTTTCTGACAAGGTAAGAAATCCACACCTCTTCCTAGGCCAGAGAGATGACACACTCATAGATACAAGTTTGAGCCACTGAGAGTGGCTAATAGATGTTTCTTACAGAGGTGGGATGAGACAAGAAAACCCAGAGAATCCTGTTGCATATTTTGTAGCCCTATCTGCAAGCAGTTAGCTGTCAATTAACTATCCTACATTCCCCCCTCATCAAACAAACAAAAAAATACCACCACACACAGAATATATAAAACCAGAAGCGTAATATTCAAGAGCATTATTGGAAGCAAATACCACAACAAACAGAGATTCACAGGTCTCCACTGGAAACCAACAGGTAGATATTTTAAACATTCTATAGATTTATCTGCTATACGTCTAAACAGACCAGCCATAACTCACAGCTGTTTTTTTTCTAGATACACAAAGCACACATACCTCCAGAGACAGCCACTAAAAACTGTGGTACGTATCCAAAAGGGCTCTGACAGCAGGACTCTAAGCCTTGGCAAACAATAGTGATAAGGAACTGTGTCATTACACAAAGTTCTCTTCTCTTCCCTCTCCTAACTAGATGCTAGCATCTAAAACTACCAAAAATACCTGCCCTCCCAGGATATTTGGCTTTGAGGGTATTCAGAAAAGTTTTCTATGCTGATGACTGTGTCTTTTTAAGCACAGCAATTAAAAGCCACGTTTAAAATAAATAATTAAGTCATTTAATCTCTTCATCCAATCTAAATGTAGAAAGCAATATTGCTTTGTTTCCCATTTTGATTCATGCCAGAAAGTACCATTATCTGGGAGTAGATGATACTACAAGTGAGTCACATACACTCATTTTTAAGATATTACATGCCAGCTAGCTTAGAATCACTAGAATTTCATGGGAGCACACTGGGCATTAGTCAGCCTTTCACATCATAAGATGTCCTGCCACTAGGCCCAGATTATATACAAACTGCTGTTATACAACACAGCTAGCTCATCACAGGCCACTGCTTCAAAGCAGCTGACCTCCACAACCAATGGAAATTGCATCTCTCTTTATCATTTGAAAAAAGCTGCTAATCACTTAAATCAAAGTTGAACTTGCACTTCTAGCACTGATGTTCTGTCCCCTCAGTCTGACTCCAATGACTCTAATTTACTCAGCTGTGAGGAAATGAAGTGAATAACCTCAAGATGTGGGTATCATCTTCAGCTGTTTCCTTTTTTTCTTTCTAAAGAAAATTAAGTCACTGCTTAGTCACCTGGTCTAAGCACAGGACAATTCAGACAAAATCAAGCCACACATCTGCCTCGAAGAGGGAAGTTACTGATCTCTAACACCTACAAACCCAATGTCATGAAATAGCTACAGTGCTCTGTTACATAGGTCACTCTGAAAGCAATGCCTCCTACTTAGTTCCATGAAAACTACAATTGCTACAAAGAGCACAATAACACTATTTGATAGGGCAACTTCTCAGCTACAGAACACCTTTTTCAACATACTCACCACCAGTAGCTATGCACTCTCACTAGTGATGAACAAAATCCTGAATACTACGCTCAAAAATCTGCATGGCCATCTGGAATATGACTTGTCTTTCAAATTGCAGTCACCGTTACTGAAACACACCACCCACCACCTCTTTGTGCTCACATCCACTGTTTGATATCCACAAACATTCAACAAGCTTTGATAAATCTCAGTGTGTGCCATTTTTTTCCACCACGGAAGAATTCAATGACAGATCTTTGCTTCATGCACCCTTCCATGTCAGATGCCATTTTGTCAGACTGTCCCTCTGCCACCATCAGTCACATGGCAACAAAAGGTCATGGCATATTAGAGAAAAGATTCAACCTCTACTATTGTAACACCAACATCCATCTCTGACGTTGCAGGCCAACGTAATAAAATATGAGGAATTGATTTCAGAGCAGCCCTCTATTAGAATAAGCTTCTACGTAAAATGAAAATGGTTAACCATCTAATTCTGTCTGATCAGTGTCACTCTGATAATCACTAACATCCTGAAAGGCATCTTTTGCAGAAAATGGCCAAGATCAATCAGAACACAGGGTGAAAGTCTTTGCTTGCACTCATACTTTAATACATTCTGGAACAAAGTTTTAGAAGTCATACACTGTACACCCCTGGGCACTGCAGAGTTTTGTGACATCTAATTTTTGAAGTCCTTCTGTAACAAATATCTAAGTACCCAGGAAATTTCAGTTTCCTTATTGCCAGGAAATTTATCTTGCTACTCAGAATGTCAGTGGACATTTTAACTTGTTGCACCCTGGTTAGATCTTTCCTATAAAGACTCTGATAATGCACATATTATTATAAAACAATGAAAGATGTGAAATAAGTCTTCTGAATATGCAGAGGAAACAGATTTTTTCAAAAAATGCAAGAAAATATTTATTTCTCCACCATGTGTTTTAATGACTCATACCTCTACCTTATCTCAGTTCTGGACATTTTACTGGCATTACTGAGGTACATTTCCCTCTTAAAAGAGGGAAGTGTTCTGCTATGAACTATATTCTTAGGAGAATAACCTGGTTAAAAGGCCACACATTTCAGGAACAGCTAACAAATACTACTCAGCAGAGATCCCAAGATATCACTGTACTGCCATTATACATAATTTAAAAGCAGAACTCTCTTTTCACTTCCGTCACTAGTTGCCCTCTCTGATGATTTTCCTTGAGCACTCTATCGTTAAAATCTTTTTTACAAGAGCTTCACTTCTGGCTATTAAAAAACCTTGACTTGGCTGACAGCTTCTAAGGAAGCAGGGTCTCTCGCATTCTCCCTTCATCACACAAAGTCTATTTACATATAAGAACTGAGATGCACAGGAAACCAGAATTATCACCCTAGAGATTTTCTAATACTGTCCTATACCTAGGCTGACTACAGCCTGTTTTAATACCAGCACAGACTAATAAAGATCAACTTGCTACAGCTGTAAACTCTTAGGATGCTGCAACACACCTGGGCCTGGTTCAAGCTCTCTTTAAAAAACTCTCCTTCCAATTAAGAATTCTTTGATAAATTTCTCCCTCTCTACAACTCTCCTCCCCTTGCAGATGTATAAACTTCTCAATTGATTAGGGCATGAGCTGGAAACAAGACTAAAGGAAACATTAACAAATTGGTGTCAGTAGTGCTGACAATCTTCCCGTTAAAAACCACAGTCAAACTTGAATTTCAAACTTGCTCTACCTCTCTTTGAGGTGAGCAGAAGAAAGCATAGATTTGTTTCTGTAAATGTTTTTAGCAAATAATAGTTACAGTAGGTAATGACAAATGCTCCCTCTAATTTGCCTCACTGTCCCTCCATTATCTAACACGCTTTGAAAGTCAGCTGTGGCCAGTCCTCCTTCCCACCTCTCCTTAGCTATCACTTCAGTTTTAGAGAATGCAATTCACGTGCAAGAATAACGGTAAATCTTGTATACTGAGCCACGCCAACAGAAGAGCTCTGCTAAAACTCCAAGAAAGGATGAATTCACTACAAGTCCCAATTATCTGTAACATACATAGATCAAATTTGGCCATACCATGTATCAGTGTGACTGTTTTTCTGCCAAACATAAACTCAAGGTAGGATTAGAAGCCAGCAGAAAGCTCATCAAGTTAATTTTGTTCATTGTTCTTCTGCTTGCTTTTTTTCAGTTTCACCTCAAACTGAGAAAGATGAGTATTAAACCAGTTTACTCATGGACTACTTTTTCATCCCAGTTAGGCAGAAACTGTATATGTAGGTACGCTCTATTATGTGCATACAGCAGGACATCTCGTTCCAACTGAAAAGAGAAAGTCACAGAGGAAGTTACACACGCTGCAGAGAAGTTGGTTCAGTGGGACTACTGAGCCTCTTCAGAGGCAAGCATATCAAAACTGCACACGAGTGCCAGCTACATATCGCACGTCTCCCTCTGTAAGACAGCTACTCAAGTAGCATCCAAACAGGTCAGTGTTATTAGGACCCAGCTCTCCATCATGTGCAACTCCAGCCGGTGACTACCTCATACCTTTTTGGTCGGCAGGGTGAGGGGGCACATGTGGGTACTTGGAGTGCTTCTTGATATGGAAGTTCACGTTGTCCATCTCCACGTTCAGGCTGATGGAGGCGGCTGAATCACTGTCCATTGTGGACTGGAAGCTGCTGACTGAAGTGCGCTTGCTAGGGCTGGCGGAGTCTTTTAGTGTTGGTAAGGGGGGAGATACAGGGAGGAGAAGGGTTCAAACGGGTATCATGAGGGTATCGGAGAGGAGAAAAATTGTCTTTAATACATAAAGACCAGTGTGAAATACTACAGGAAAACAGTATTTTCATAGTTCTTATCTTGATCTGTGCATGCTGACATATTGAGTCAGCATTCTTTAGTGCATTACTATAGGACCAAAGTCAAGTAGAAGTCTGTCTGAGAAAGAGAAGGTAATTTACACATTTTTCCGTCCACTACAAGTATGAAGCTTTATCAGTTCCAGTAAAAACAAAATACCATCAGAAGACACAAGAAGACTAGCTAGGTATTGTTTGCTTACATCCTTACAGCCGCATGCACACGTACACACAAGTAAAGCAGGACATGGTTAAACTACTGTGTTCTGAAGGACTAGAGATAACAGGGAAGAAGACAAATTGAGAACAAGACTTAGATGAAACTCACTGGCCAAGTTATCTTCTCCTTCATCAGCAATCTGCTCTGTGTCACTGTCATCAAATTTGATGTCTTTGAACCAGGATGGCTCTGAGTGCCCCTCTACTGAGTTTACGGAGTCACTGTCTGGAGAGGGGGTTTCCGAAAACTCTGTGCTCTAGTAGGCAAGAAAAAAGAGTGTTAAAATGCAGCTCTGCGTATTTATTAAGCAGCCTTAGAAAGCAGCCTGTCACAAACACAAATCAGACATTTTAAAATTCAGAGGATGCTCTCGGTGGCCTGAGATGAATTAGTCACAAAAACCACTCCCCCGGCACAAAATAGGAACTGTCTGGAACAAGAAACGAGCATTTCTTTTCACTTCTCATAACGTTTAGTTTCTTCTTCCTCCACAGTTCCGTACAAGTTGTGGCTAAATGACAGGTTCATTCTGCTGCACATTTTCTGTAACCATACGCAGGGAAGCAGTTTTAAACACTTGTTCTTTCCAAAAGAAGTGGATGATGGCCATATTCTGTGCTCAGATTCAGGCAGCTTTTGGTGTAGACAAAGTCAATTCTGTGGCTGACCAAAAAGAGCAACTCTAAGCTTCACTCACAAGTCAGGCTCTGTCTGGAGCTACTGAGTAAAATCAAAGCCCGGGTATAGTGCCAAGTAACCCAGAGAGAATCTAAGCAATTACAATTAGCCATTCTGACGTCTACATTCACCCCAAATATAAATTCTCATTATCACTCCTTTGGTTACAGCAAGTGCAACAAGCAACTGTTTCTCCTGAATCTTGTTTAAGCTGGGAGAAAAGTGATCATATAGAGCTTTCGGCTGATGAGAACTGGCTTTAAACCTAGAATAACATGATCTCCTTGCAAACAGTTACAAACACAGACCCACAAGTGTTTGCTAGTTAAGAGTACGCTTTACTAGCAAACTGAAATACCGTGGCCAAGAGCTGAAACACACTGAAAACATGAAGCTAATAGCTATAAGATTTCTGTGCATGGGACAGCTGAACCATTCTGCCTTGTGAGAAGCTGAAGAACATGGAAGACTCATAACTAAGTGCATGTTTCATTGCAATGAAATACAGTAGGATAGCATCTCTGGTCAGTGGTTTCCTGACTTTTTCTCAACTAGCCAGCCCAATCTGGAAAGCTGGACAGAGACTCCCTCCCAGTCTTGCATCACATGGTTATGGTACTAAATTCCTTACTGCTGCCATCACTAGAGATCAGGAGGTTATCTTATGTTCAAACATAGTATATCCAAAATACGCGGGAAATGTTTAAAGCTCAGTACCAGTAATTGCATAACAGACACTAGACTATGCACGTTATATACAGCACAGTTGCCAACAGCACTGACTGTGGCATTATAAGGCATCTGGAAGATGCCCACCATGAGAGGTATTGGCCTAAACTGGAGATCCTTTCCTTTTCTGCAGACAGCACTAAGTGCAGCAATTCATACTCCACAAAGCAAAGCTCCAAAGCTTTCTGGGCAAATGCAGCTTCTTCAGGCTTTTAGCCACTAAGGAAAAAGGTGCGGACTCCTCTATACAGGAAAGCTTATTTAGAAAACACACAATGACTGCAGAGATAATAATTTTAAGATATTCTAGTGAGCAGTCAAAAGCAATAAGAATCATAACACTCCTACTCCCCTTCTCCCTCGAGTCAGGTTCGCCCTTTTACCTGTAATGGTCGGTACAGGGCATACTCGTCTCTGAAGAGCTGATCATGATGACTGACGCAATCTAGCCAGCGTCCATCAACTAGTGCTTGACCAATAGCGATGGCTTGAACCCTGGAAGCATGAGACCAGTGACAGTTTTCTGTTTTTAAATACGCGGTTTATGGTACAAACATGGTACAAGAGGAAAATGTCGTTTGCTATGACTTTGCACTCCTCTGTATTCCACTCCCATACTTAACTAGACGCTTCTTAAAATACTGCAGAGGGGCAGAGTGTAATGATTCAAGTATGGACTTAGATGAAGAGACTGCCAGAGCTTTAAAACTGAGATGTCCAGTGGACAAGATACACTGTTGGTACTCCTCCAATACCTTTAGCTTGAGTTGCACATATTGAACATCTCTGCTAAGTAAGGACACGGGCTCTGTAAATACGAAAGCAATCTTAGTTTTATCTCCCTCTTGAATAGTGAAACACTTCTGATTCTTTATACTTATTGACAGTGTTAAGAGTCAACCAGTTCCATGAAAAATTTAGCTGTCAAATACTAATAATGATCTCTGACCCCAAAGCAGACTCATCCTTTGAAATATCGGTGAACTCAGCAGTCTGCTTTCTTCTAGGCTTGTAAAGATTGAAATGAATTTTTTTCCCTTCTTATCAACAAGGAAATGCTTTGTGTGGCCAAAAACTCCTTTGTAAAGCTGGGAGAACACATCTCTATGTTACAAAGCAAGAACCTTTGCAAACATATCCAAAACACATGTAGCTTGGTGACCTTGCAAATTGCATTCTGTTTACCAAAATGGAGCACAGGTCTGAAAAAAATTTTTTAGGAGAGTCTTTGCAATACAATCTCTGTTCTCTGCTCGTTTGAGTGGTAACTGTCCCATACACTGCCATTCACACCAGTTCTTGAACCAGTGTGCCACACGCCCTTTTTTGGGGGACCATGGGGAATCAGAATCATACTCGCAGGCAGCAAAGAAACAAAATTCTGATACTCTTCTTTCTTGCTTTCTTGCAAAGGGGTCTCTCTCTGGAATCGAAGTTGCCCCACGTTAGCTAAAACTCACAACCTTCTGCCACAGAGTCAGAAGACACCTGTCACCCTACAGCATCAGGGTTACCTTGTGGTTATGTGTCCATTTCTGATGAGCCAGTTCACCAGCTCTTTTCCCACAATGCAGTTGGGATGTGTCCGCAGCCAGTAGCGATGGTCTTGGAACTCCATCCCACTATTGTGATGGCAGATTTTCTTCCACAGATCTTTCAGCTGGACTGAGTCCTGGGCAGGGAGATACACAAGTTATTTAGTAGTCAGATCTCAGCATTGGTTTCAAGAGCATCAGCCTGGGTCCTCAAACCAGACTCTCAATCAAGTACCCTCTAGAAACAGGCACAAAAATCTAAGCCATTCTGCTTAACTTACAGGAAGGTGTAAAACAAACAGCAGACAAACATGGGATCAGCTCCTTATAACTTTCCTTTATATAATGTTGGGAACAAAGAAGAAACAAGACAGTTACACTCAGAGTTAAGGGGCTTAGGGTTTTAATGGAGCAAACTTTTCTACCACCTGCAATATACTTATGCTTTCACTACTGCTCTCTTGCACCTTAGTCTCAAACTCAGGTGGTGCGTATGAGATCAAGGAAAATTCATCCTTTGGAAGAGGTTTTTTTCCTACACATTCTTTGCTCATCTCATTATGAAGTACCCAACCCAATTAAAGCAGGTTCTTGACACTGCAATACACACTGCCATATATATACATATATAAATAAATAAATATATATGTATATATATAAAAATAAATACTTTAGACATTGCTAGCTTCAGCCACTAAACAAAAGAAGTTGTGTCCCCTGCCCAACTTAGTTAACCTTCTTGGAAGCTCTAAGTATTTTCTTCCCACCACATGGAACACTTCAGCCTATGCCTTGATCTTGTTTCAAGGCCTGCTAAGCACATACGTCAAATCTTGCTTTGGTTATGCCCCATTCAAACTCAAATGTCAGCTTGCTACCTAGGCCCTTTTGCTCTCCACATGCACCTCGGTTCTGCACAGCACAACCTATTGTTGCTGAGTTGGAACAACCTGGAAAATAACCTGGTATTATTTTGAAAGCAACAGAACACAGCAAGGGATGGAGAAGAGCCACTGCAGCTCACTTTTTCAAACACTTTGCTCATTCCACCTTTGTACAACAACAACAGAAGAGCTTTAATGCAACTTTTAACCAATTTCAGCTTTCCAGTTAATTGCCAGATCTACCTCATTCCACCTTCCCAAGGATGCTCTGAGATCTAAAAGTTTTACTCTGCTTCTGTTACTGGGCTGCCTTTCTGCTATTACCTTCAGCACTGGCTGCCCTGGGCATCATCCTAGCACCAACGTCAGCAGCTCCACTGTCACACCAAGTATAATGTCAAATAGGTCAGCTACTGAACACCCCACAGGATCATAAGATTTGATGCAAGTGGCAATTCAACAATTTATCTGCCTTATATTTTTGCTTTAACTCATATGGCGAGTTCAGGAAACTGAACAAACTGGCAATACACAGAGAACTTTTTCAACTCAAGGATTTTTACCTCCAATTCACAGAAGTATGTGTTTACTCCATGTATGTATATCTTCCCCTACTCTGTTTCATAAGCAAAGCTCATGAGTCTTCTGAATGCAGTACGTGAACGTTTCAATTACTTTCTGATACAGTCAGCTCCACATACTAAAAACGAGAAACAAAAAGTGGGAATTCCCAGCAAAACCTACAGTAACACTGCATCCTCTGTATTCACATGAAAATAAGTTATACTAACAAGCCCCTTCTTCCCCAAAGAAGAAAACAGGCCAAAAAATTAAACATGAAGCTGAAGTGCACTAGGACTTTATCATCCTTCTCCAACTTGCATTCATAACATTTTAGATTTTACTGTTTCTGCTAACATGCATGGGGCAGGGAGGTGTAAAGACATGCCTTGAAAATGCTTCTCTCTTACATGACTGTCCATTTACAGAGCTGTATAACCAAGCAGGATCTAGAGTGTTTTGATTTACTTGCATTCTGCTGATATCTGGCAAATACCTGACAATATAAAAGGTAACGTTCTTCCTGATTTTAAATATGGCAATGAAAAATAATTTTCAGTCTTTGAATGTGAAAAGCACTCTCCTTTTCTCCAACTGATTTTGCTCCAGTTGTTGGAAACCTGTCTCTCCACCACAAAAAGCAGCACCGTTTTCTACTTAATGTTGCACAGTAACTGCTACCTACAGTACTCCACTCAGCAAGAAGAGGATAACAGCACTACTTAGAACATTCAGTTACGCATTGATTTTTCCTTGAAAAAGTATGTCACAATCTTTCAAAAAATATTAACATTTATTCTGCAAACAAGGGGAGGGGTCAAGTTACATTTCAGTCCAATAAGCTGCAGCAGCTTTAACTCATTCATCAGAGAAACATTTTGAAATAGCCATTTAGAGTTCCCCTTTAAGTAGCCTAAGAAGGGGAAAATCTGAACTTGGAAAAAGACAGACCACTTGGTTACAACTGCAACTGTGGCAAGTATAATACACACAGATTTACCATACACTGACTCCACAGAGTAAAAAATTCCCTGAGACTAAAAATCTACATATATTTATGCAAATACCATATATGATTTCAGGAAGACAGAAGAGCCCAAAGCAGTGTCAATATTCTCCATCCCTGGAGGAGCCTGGAGGAGCAGTCTAGGCAAGAATACTCAAATAAAATCCTTGAAAGGCAGCAAGATACTCCCACTGCACAATACAAGGAAGCCAAATCTCATCGCTTTCACAGAGCAAGACAAACAGAAGCCTGAAAGGTACCAGAAGGATTTTACGCTCATCCTCGCTGGTCTCTGCCTTCATATGTGTGCGACTGGCCTGGGGGCTGACGGATGTCTCATAGGAAGGCACCATTGGTGAACCCGACCGATCCAGCGACAGGTTAGTGATGCTGGCTGATCTGGAGTGCAGGAGAGAAGGATGGAATTGTAAGTGTTCATTGTGTAGTGCTTCAGCAGAGCACACAGTGATCTTGTGGCATGCTAAGGAAGAACTTAAGTCTTTGATGCTGTTCATACTCCTCAATACAAACTTATTGACTAAGGCCCCCCTTTTTACCTCCCAGTCAAAGGAAAAGAAAGGATGCCCAGGAAGTAAGTGTATTGAGGTGGAACATCTTAGTGAAATGAAAACTTTTGTAAAGCCCTTTGTAAAAAGCAGTTATAGCTAAGTTCAGCAATTCTTATATGCCTGCATTTGAATAGAGTAGGAAAGGCATGAGAAGCTGGATAATTAGGAGGTCCACCACTTTGGAAGCAAGGCAGATGCCAGTAAGGGCAGTTACCAGGAGATCCTTGCTACAAGGCACTGAGATTCTCCCTACCCTTGAACGATTCAAAATTTCTCCTCTTCACATCTCTGAAATATATGCACTTCCACTGGTGTTGTCTAGTTTGCAGTGGAAATAATTTTAAAAGTTAATCTGTCTGCTGGACTTGGAGGTCTCTCCAGTTGGCCAT
This sequence comes from Chrysolophus pictus, assembly GCA_037305975.1. Lineage (NCBI taxonomy): Eukaryota > Metazoa > Chordata > Aves > Galliformes > Phasianidae > Chrysolophus > Chrysolophus pictus. Next base: position 23,799,636 of record CM074582.1, read on the forward strand.
TTTCCCTTGTATTGTGATACAGAGTATTCACCTGATCTCAGCCCAGCTGTTAGGAAATACAGGCTACTCCAATACAAACATATCATTTTGCAATAATCATTGCAAAGCTACAAATGCAAATACATTTTCCAAATAATTCTGCTCCAATACCCCCCTTGCTACAGCCTCTGAATAAACAGAGTACAAACTCTTCTCATTTCACAGCAGCTGTATATATGCAGTATAAGCTAGGAATGCTAACAGTGCCATAAGGAGTGCACACAGGCAATGTTTCTGCACACAACAACAGGGAAGATCAGAATTTCAATGCTGCCCTGATCCAAGAGGCTTGCAGCAGTCTCAGTGGTGAGAGCTGTTGCCAGCTCTTACTTTTTGGAAAGAAAATCAGATAACCAATTAGCAAGCGCTATTAACAGTCACAATGACTTTTCCCAAGAGTTCTCAAAGGATGATGTGGCTAATCCCAAGTGCAAAAAACTAAAGCTAAATTGCTGCAAGGAAGTAGGAATTGAATGTACTATAGGCACAAAATCACTACTTTTTCCTGCTCTTTTTCTTGAGCAGGAGTCCATTTTAGTCATTTATGCAGAATCAAAAGGAAAGTATGAAAAGTATCTTGGCACTATATCTGTACACACTAAGTCACGATAGCAAACATTTTCTATCCTAGGCGTTCAAAACAAGTTAGAACTCTGTCAGTCTTCTACTGTTCAGATGCTGTAAGTTGAAAAGAACTCGAATTGATATATCAGCCAGGCAGAATAATGCAGTTTTACAGAAGGCATTCTTATGTGGAATATGAAATTGACATTAAAGCCCACAATTCAGTTGTTTCACAAGAGCTACTTTAACTGTGCTACCTATCTGTAAGCAGCAGGGATTTTTAATTTATGTAAAATGATACAAAGCAAGAGCTAGAATAGTCACACTACGTTTTATATCTATGTCCTTACCAACACCAGTGATACCCAGAACTCAAACATATTTGGCTAGTCTTAAAACAGAGGGAGATGTTGCAATGACAACCTCTATCCTTTGAAAGAATCCACAGAAAAGTTTTAATCCTCTGCAACATTTAACTGACGTACTTCCTCCCTCCATTAATTTGAGAAACAATGTCACATCTCTCTCATTCACAGACAGAAAACAGAAGGTAACTTCTGTTAATTGCATTTGGATGTACCCAGCCTGCACCTTCTTTGGTATTTGTCATCTAGAAAGAAGTATGGTTAATCTTGCCTCAAACAAATACCTAAAGCTGCATTGAGAAGATCTAAAAGCTAGTATTGCTCAGCCCTCAGATTACATTCTGTGAATAGAGTTACAAACGACAGAAACTCTCTTCAAATAAAAACCTCACAACTTAGTTTCTACATATTCAGAGTTTTGGCAGAAGTGAGTTATATCTGATCATTACTCCTCAAATGTGAGCCCAGAGGGCTAAATACCACAGTGAGGTCATGAAAAGGCAGAGCAATTTAACTTGAACTAACAGTTTGGTCCTGTCAGAACCAGCTTAGAAACTTCCTCTTCCACTACATATGTGAACAAACACCAAAAACTTTTTAAGTAGACAATGTCAACTCGCACAGGAAGAAGAACAACATCCTCAAGGTCTCTTGACATCACTGCAGATATTTACCACTGAACTTTTAACTCTGGATCCCTGTCATGTTTGCTCTGAACTGACATCCTGGTACTAGGTTATTCACCAAATTTTATTCCCCCTAGGTGAGATCTTCACCCCTCAGAGGTACAGTCAGTGTTTGCTTCCTCTTAACTGCCCCCATCACACAGAAGATAAAGATGTGAAGTAGTCCATTCCCTGAAAGGCACACCCAGCATCCTTCCCAGCTGAGTTCTCAAGTCCTTGCTGTCCCTGCCAGAACCTTCCAAACCACTTCACATTCTGTATTCATGGAATACCAATGCAAACAAGTTGATGAACGTCTCCTGGCTCCAACACTGAAATTTGGATCATCTTTGCTCTGCTCCTCATATCTTTGCCCCATCTTTATTTCCCCAATTTAACCACAATGAAAGTATTTAACTAGAAACACAGCAGAAGTGTGTGTGTACACTGTGAAGTAGAAATTACTTCTTCTTATACCAGACTTTTTAAAGGGATTAAGCTCAAGCATTCACAGGTTATACAAAAGCTCTCATAAACATTTCAAATTCATTCCAGAATTGTGCTGCATAAAGATCTATGATGAGACTTTGGCCTAAGAAAACCAGGTAACTTTAACAAGATTATATTTAGTGGATCAGCAGAGAGACTGGGAGGTGGGAAACAATATAAAACAAAAACAACAGGAAAAAACCCCACATCTCTGCCCCTTCTTGACCTCCAGTACAACATCTCTGTGCTACTCCCTTTTGTTCAGCTGCCTTCAAACTCTCCCTTTCTTAGCCATTTCCTTTCTTTTATTTCCTCTTTACCACCATCTCCATTTGAATTACTCAGTAGCAAACTACAGGATCCTCAAAGTAGTACATTTATTAGCAGAAACATGTACTTAAGTGGTCCTTTAGCCCAAAGAGTCTCATTTTAGAAATGAAATAGCATGCTCACTAAAAACAAAATGCAAAATATAGGTGAAGAGCATGCAATGAGTGCACCCAGAACAGGAAATATGCAGATATTATTAGTTTACCTATTCCTAGCTGGAGACTTCCCTGCATCCTCCTGGACAGATCCAAGGCGTGCAGACAGCGTTGCAGTTGAAGAGTCTGGGTGAATCAAACTGTAGGAGAAAGGGGTGCGTTACTGATGTTTGAGAGACCTGGCACATGCAGTAATATCAGAACAGTTCCAATTCAAGTACAGTTCATCATAATATTACCTTCACATCCACTATAGTTAAATCAGTGAGATAATAGGGAAATCCTTCCCCATCTGTAGGCCAGTGAAATCAGGGTGACAGCCCTTAGTACTTGTACTCTCAGGCTCATGTTCTGCTCAACCCCCACCTCTCACATCAATATGCCCTCTTTTCCTATATCCCTTTCATACAGGTTTCTCCCGTTTTTATTACTTGCTTTTCGGGGGCAATGCCTCTACCTGCAAAGCACTATCTCCAACACATCATCTTTGCAATACAATGATATCTATATCTACTACTAAATAGCTCATATCAAGATGCAAAAAAGCTTCTGTAATTGTTTTATACTGTCACCTCTGCCCTGTTTCTCTTCAGTCCAGAAGGAAGGAGAGCAGATGCACAAACATCTAAAACATTAATTCCTACTTGCAGAACTATGAGATACAAGTCACTACACTCCCACCTACAACAACTGTACTGGTTGTGCTCTGAAATGTAGATATGTTACCAACACAATAAATGGTCTTATTGAGAAAATTTACACAATACCACTTTATCTGAGTTGCTGTACTTGCCTAGAATACTCTACTCCTTGACTTTTAAAAGAAATGACAATTCAAGTTAGTTGAGGTAGGAAGGCTTGCTTCTGTGCTTCAACTGTTCAAAGATTAGAATACCATCAGACAAGCAAATACAGCAGCACCCTCCTAAATACCTTTCTCACTTCTTTGCTGCATGTGAGAGGAGGAGACAGCCTTATTTCTATATACAGTATTTAGGGAAGAGATTGAATTCCCAGCTTTTCTTCTGATGAAAACTACTTCACATACAGAAATCACATAATATCAAATAATTTAAAACTTCACCAGAAAAGTTTCCATATTTCAATCTGATGAGAAGAATGTGAAAACCAAGCAGAGGATTAGAATCCTGTTCTAATTTTACATGCTCCTAAACCAGCAGCTTTTGTCTCAGCACGTGACAGCCTGAAAACACGTTTAAGACTCTAGAACTCAACAAAAAGCCCTTCACCTTACCTTTGCCAGGTTAGATCTTCCTCCAGAAAGATGTTGCGGCTAGCTTTACGGCTCCCAACTGGAGTGCGAGGCTCACCAGGATCCAACACTGACACTGAACACGCAGAATCTGACAGAGCATTTAAATCTTCTCCAATGGAATTGCTATCTGTGGAGTGTGCATAGCTTAAGGCTATTTTGCGGCAGTAAGTACAGGCTCGGAGATCCCCTACAAATAGAGGAACCAGACAGTCTAAGTGAACAGGAACAAAGAGTATGCCTTCCTTTAGGATTAGGTGTGCAGTTGTGAGAAAAAGAAGGATTTCCTGTTTCAAAACATCTTTGCATGTTAAAGTCTAGTTCTCTTATTCCCTTAAAGAGCAAAACCCCAGATAATTATGCACTAAGGGAACTTCTCCAAGTCAAATGATGCCTAACACATGATCAGTTGGAGAGAGATTAATTAGGAGAGTAAGAGAAAGAGATACAATAATTGCTAGTAAGATCTGACCATACGAGTCAATGTCTAGAATTAGGAATTTTCATCAAGAGATATCTACAGTTTGGTGATTAGCATTTGATAGTTTCCCCTGCACTCCATTTAGAGCACATGGCCCACTTTCTGAAGTGAATATCCTTATTACATAGTGGCCATACTTGTTTTGTCATCACAGTGTTGGTACAAATAAGCAGACATGGCATAACCCAACAACACATGCAAGAAAAGGTAGAATTAGGTGCTGTCATCCCTTAAAATTACTCCTGAGCCTGTTAGAGACCTGTACAGCATTATCTAGGAGATTGTAAGAATCTGAAAAGCAATAGTACAAACAGAGTAGAGCATACAGAGAATGTTCTACTTCTCAGTGAATAAATCCTACCCGTGTAGCCCATGAATTTTCCAGGGATTTCTTGATTGCAGCATCTACTACAGAAGATCTGCCCACAAAGTCGACAGTGGTGCCTCCGACGGAAGGTGGTGAATTTCTCACTACAGTCATAGCACTCTTTGCACTGGCTGTCAGGCATCCAGTACTGCTTCAAGTCACTGTCCTACGAAGGAAGGCAACACAAGAAAACTTTTTTTGTAAATAAAAAAGCATGTTTAGATCAATGATTGCTTTGTAAGCTGTGCACGTTAAAGGATAATATCACTTTTTCACCTTTGTGCATGCACATACTTGGATATAAACACACGCATGCACAGAAGTTATTTTTCACACAGTTTTATAGAAAGCCAGAAGACTAACACAGTTCTTAACTGTGAGATTAAATCCAAAAAGGATTTGCCTTCTTGATTCAATGCGGATGGAAACAAGAAGATGAAAAACAAAAACCATGAGCTGTACATAACAGTCAAGAAGCAACAAACAAAGCATTGATTGCTTCTCCCTTTTCACTTGCTCCTTGCACAGCAGGTCTTCAACCAACACAGCTTAGTATCAACTGAGGTTCAGTTTTTCAGAGGTAAATTAAGCTATCAGGAATTTGCAATGCAAGACCATTTTAATAGCTAACACTAGGATGTCTTCTGAAATGATAAAGGACAAAACTATAAAGTTTTATTACATTGCCAAATTCTTCATTGCTCAGAAAACACTTGTAAAACCTGACTCCAAGACTGATGTAGCTTCAAAACTCCACGTTAACTGCTATGTAAAGATAACTGCAGAATACACATTCAGCAGATAATGTCATATACTGATTACACAGCATGGGTGCAGTCACAGTTTGGTCTTGGATTTCAAGGTTTGAAAACAAAGAAGTGAAACCTCCATGTGCTGATGTAGCTATACACAAAGTAAGAGAAATCTATCAGTTATAATTCTGAGCACATCAGCTACAGTCAGATGGGGGCAACTGCTAATGGTCACGTGACAGTTCTGACTGTGAATCATTCTTTGCTAGAGTTCAATTCTGGCAATGAGCCCTTTTAGAGGAACTGAATACATGGGATTTTTCTTAGGAAGAAAAAGAACGGCATGAATTTTCTTAAAACAAGCCAAGAATAAGCACAGAAAAGAAAGCTGATCTGTATTCCAGTTTTCACATAAAGAAAAGGTATATCCTGGATTCTCATTTATTTTTGGATGTTCACAAAGTTAAGTTTAACACCGCTGCTAAAACAATTTTGAGGCCAAAAAGACAAAAATGACAATTTCATTACATATTTATCCAAGAGATCTTGAACAGAAAGAGGCCAAAAACCGTTCAAGATAGTCTAAAAAACTTTAACACAAATAATAAACCTCAAGCAGAGAAAACTGTAAGAAAGAGCTTAGCCAAGGATCTGCTGTAAAGCTGCAGAGGATGCTGATTAACAGTTTTTGCTGTGGTTCTATAGGATGAACAAAGTCTCTGGTTCTACCCCGTGGACAGAACAGCTATTCTAGCCATAGAACATTCTATCCATACGCATAACCTCCAGCACCCCTACCCACGACCTCGACCACATTGCTTCTGTCACATTTACTTATGGCTGGGTGTTGAGAAACTCAGCCATTGCTGTATTTTGGGAGAAGTATGGAGGAGGGAAACTAGAAACATCTTCTAAGCTCTTTGCCTTGCTCAGCTTGAAGCCAACACTCGTAGCAAGAACAACCTACAAGGCAGGATTCAGAACAGAAACCTGTTACTCTGAGCAGTACCTTCCAGGATGTAACATGTGCCTTCTACAATAGTAATGTGGTCTCCTCTAGAACTAACTCCATAATGGGAAGAAACTTGCCTGAAGTGACTCAAGCAAGATGAGTTTGCAGGCAGGGGCAGCAAGGCATCATCATTTGTACGCGTGTCAAGTATGCTGACAACTGAAAGACCACTTCCAGAGAAAGATCTAGACTTATTAGCTTACTGCTGCACCCTGCCTGTTTGAACACTAATTTCCCAGTCGCCTCAGTGATAACATTTCCAAGGCCTTCAGAATCTGTCAAAAGTTAAAAAATAAGTAAGGGCCATACTCAGTGTCCTGCTAACTGCAATGAAAGGTTTGAGTTTCACCCTCCAAAATATCACTCTTTGTCAAAGCACAGTTTCTTTAACAAACTTAACTGAGCTTACTCAAAGTCCACTGCAAAAGCTACCGAGACAAAAGCCTTTTCCCAATTTAATTTAATTTAATATACTTCTGCCTGTTCACGCCTTGTGTTCTCAGACACAGCTATTTATATCATGACTTATAAATAGTTGCAGTTTCTTCTCCTGACTAAATCCTTCCATTAAAGGCCTCATCCAGAACAGCAGAGGGAAGCAAAAGCAGCACATTAATAGCAGCCACCAGTCATCTGAATCAAAACGGTTAACAGAACAAGACTTTCAAGCGAATGTTGTTGAACATTCATTACCACAGTAAACAGATTTAATTCATCCCTAGAAATCTCGTTACTCTTTCTCACAGGCAATGTGTTTCTCCTTCCCAAGGAGTGCCTTCAAGGAAGAAAATAACCAGGTAATACTAGATAAGGTAATACAGAAATGGGAAGCGGTGTTAAATGAGAACATCTAGTGTAGGCTCAACAAAATGAACAACAATTACAGACCTCTGACATGACAAAAGCTGTCATTAATTTAAATTATTTCCTATGCACTCACACAATGACTTTCGAGTTCATTCACTCATCCTTCAAACACCTCAAAAAAATCTTCACGATACATAAAAAAAGTGAAGATCAAGGAGCTCAGTACACAGCTCAGTTTCTAGATGCTTTGGCATACAAACCCCTCAAAAGTACCTGGCTCTTCCCTTCCATGATTTCTTTGAGGCGTTTTAAGACAGTGCTGAGGCTTCTTAACTGAACTGCTGTTCGGGGATCATGACCTCCAAGAGGAGGTTCCACTTTCCTTCGATTGTCTGCAAAGGAAGGCAGAGTAATAACACTTATTCCATGGCACATCCACATTTGCACCACAACATGAAACCCCAGTGGAGAGAGAAGTGTTTGCATAAATAGGCACTTCACAAAGTTACAGTGTGCATCATTTTTTACCCTTATGCTCCTCTCCTCCAAAATGAGCTTTTGATGTCCGATAGCTTACTTTAGCATTTTAAATGCTATTTTCTAAGTGTTTACAAAAACTCATTTAAATTCTTAAGAGTTACAACACCTTTTACAGAAATAATTTTCAGTTTACTATATTAACCTTGTAATATCCATTTAGAAAACTGTGAAGTCTTGCTTTAGAATGCCCTCTAGGATATTAATATTCACAAAATAACTGTAACAATTGTTACCTTCCTTCTAGGACTGGTATGAGTCAATGGCTTAAGCTTAGCTTACTTACGAATAACTGCAACAAGTCTAAGAACTCCATAACTCAGTTTCTATTACATTCAGTAACTCAGAATAAAATTTATCCAGAAATTAGATACTTTAAAAAATAATAATAATAAAAAAGGTCAAGCTGCTGAGAATTTGTACAGGCATTCTTATTTAACTACAGTAAAGAGACTACTGAATAAGAATGTAATACAGTTAATTTCTTCCCCGTAAATGCTAGACTGCTTTGAATTGTTGCTGTACTAATTACAATCTAGGTCTTTCTCTCCAAAAAGGATCTGCAGATAGTGCTTAACCAACACTGTCTGCAGACAGTATTTAACCAACATGTCAGAGTCACCTTTCTACACAAACATTTCTTTGGAATAGTTTAAAGTTTCTTACCAGCTTCGCTGCTCTCCATCTGACTAGCATTTTAATCTGATTCCCTCAGTACAGGAAAAACAGACATGGCTGCTTTTTGTTTACAGCTTTAGAGATCACTGATGTCAGCAGGAATTCTGACAGCACCAGCAGAAAGCTGTTAACTGTTGCACTGCAGTGAAAACTTAGCTGTGCCTCTGTGCGCAGGACATCAAAACCCTTAGAGTAATGTGATTAAAACTGCAATATTCCATGCCTTCTCTTCAGGTTCTTAGTAGATATTTTTAGCTAATTAAGTTAATTGTATGTGCGTGTAATGAACTCTATACAGCACAGAATACACAATGGATCATTTTAAAGAGACTTGACTACTTAAATCCAGTGGCTAGCCACTTGGAATTTATTTAAAAGCCAACTAAGCACGCTTTCTAACAGAACTAAGTTTTTCTAGGGTGATTTAAGTGACTTTTTCAGGAGATTATTATGAGGTCTCCTGCCCAATTAACCACAAACCTTATAAGGCAAGTGATTACTAAATAATGAACATACAGTATGCTGAGGAAATGTCACATCTTAACCCCCGCTGGGCCTCTTGTTACTTAAAGGCTGTTTTCTGTATTACACAAAACAATGTCAAAAGGTTATCGTCTACATTTGAAAAAATGTGCCATCAGCAGTAGATACATCATTAGATCACCTTCACTTCCACAAACATTGAAGTCTTTTTTACCAGTACAAGCTTACACAGCAACAACTGTGCTTTCTTTCTATTTCTTTCCCATCCACACTGCCCCTGAACACAGACTCTGTACGCCAAATGAATCCCATACTGACTTCAATTTGACTTATTTCTAAGCTATTTGTCCAACACAAGTTAAAAATTAACTCTTAGAGCCCCGAAAAAATATCTCATATTTCAACAGTAACCCTCATCCTTCCTACGTGTATTCATAGCAGCAAAATCTACACATCCTCTGAAATACGTTTTCTACCTCTTCTTACTGATCTGTGATCTGAATCTGGACTGTGATCACTAGAAACATAGAATACTATTCCAGCTATAACCATCTATTAAGCTTACATGTTCTCCTGAGTTCAATTCACAGAGATTTGCTGAACTGACCAAACACTAACATCGGATGTAAAACTTCACACAGTTTCAACAATAAACAAAGAACCCTACCAGGAATACTACAATTTTGATAATACAACATGAGCTTTCTAGTTTCCATGGCCAAAGCACACAGTTTCACATTCAAGATCACTGTAACAGCTTCAACACTCTACTTCAGTGACTTGAGGAAGATGCAAAGTATGTCATTTTTCCAAGGCTTTTTTCAAGGAAAAAGATGCTCTGGTAGTTGGCCATGTTCCCCATGCTTCCCAATAGCCACCACATAACTTCCTTAGACCTTCTTCCTTCTCATATGATTGCTGTCCCTTTTTCATGCCTACTAAGCTCCTCTGCCTCCCTTGTTACTGTCAGTCTGCTACAATCTTGTAGCACCAACAGCATTATTGTGCTGTTCAGTAACAAGTTAGAATCACTTTTACTACCAATGCTCCCTCTCCAATTGGTTATCTAAAGCGCACCTAATTCTCCTTCAACTAGATTTGATAGCAGCGACACCATCTCAGTACCATACTACTTAGATTCAATCAAGCACTTTGAAAGCACTCAGCTGGCAGCACACAGGTAGTAAAGACACACACTCCAGTATAGCCAGCTTTTTTTCTGTAATAGCAGTTCAAGTTCTTCAGCTGAAATGCCAGTAAAGGATGCAGCATGTTACTCCAGAGCAGGCACATCCAATCAGATATTCAACTCAAAAATCTGATAACTTTGATAATTCCTGTCTCAGCAGAGAAAAATACCTTTTGCTTCACAATCACACCTATTCATGCCATTGCTTTTTGGAATTACATACATTTTGAACAATTATTGTCAATGATGAAGTACAGGAAGAGTAAAATTTCATCAAAAATCTCTGATGAACACCTTGAGACCTCACTAAGAATTGCAACCACTGCTACTGGACCCGACTGGTGTGTAAGTTTCACAGAAATAAGGCCAAATATCCCAATAACTTTTATGGTTTTGTTTTTCTCTTCTTTGTTTAATTTTTTAAGAAAATTATTTTAGATTGAAATGTTTCGTTACTTATATATTAACAATATTGTATATTCTGTGAAGGCTGCTCTGAAAGTAGTGACTCCTATTTTATTACACTGGTCTATAAAATTAGGGGTGAATGTTGGTGGTATGGCAGTAGAGGTTGAACCTTCTCATCAATACTCCATTTCATTTTGTTGCTGCGTGACAAACACCAGCAGAGGGGCAGCCTGACAAAATGGTGTCTCACACTGAAGTGTACATGAAGAAAAGGGTGTCTCTGATATCTTCCATGCGAAAAAATGTCACCCACTGACATTCATTGATGCTTGTGAACATTTATGGAGACCAAACAGTGAATATGAGCATAGTGAGACAGTGGGTGGTGCATTTCAGTAGTGGGTAGTGCATTTCAGCAGTGGTGACAGTGGGTCACATTTGCTGGCACAGATTTATGAGCACAGCATGCAGCCTCTTTGTTCATTACTAGTGAAAATGCATAGCTAATGGTGATAGCTATTTTGAAAAAACAGCGTTTGGTAGCTGGAAATTTGCTCTATCAAATAGTACTATTGTGCTTTTTGTATACATTGTCATTTCCATGAAAATAAAAAGGAGGCGTTACTTTTGGAGCAACTTAGGTGTATGTGGCCCAAGACAATTTCTGTTCACTAAATGCAGCCCAGACAAGCTGAAAGGTTGCACGTCTATGCCCTAGAGGGAAGCCACAAGTCAGCGCAGATTCTCAGTACTGATTTTTCTGCCATACAACCCACTAAGTATCTTTGACCCAAACCTCGTATCCAGCATTTCCTCCTATGTTCACAAATGCCATTACATGCCAAAATAATGTTTTGATGTAAGCAGTCCTGAAGGAAACACAACTGCAATCCCACACATTTGATACTAGACACTTTCCTACAAAAGCCACCATTCCTTCTTGTCTTGCACTTGCAGTTGCCAGACAACACAGCCCCTGAGGAACAAAAATATCTCCCGTGCAGGCAGTGCAAGCTAATGGATAGATGAAGGGTAGGAGTCAGCATCATCAGAAGCAATTCCATTCCATCACTGTTTAGAGCCACCAGCAGCCTTGCTCCAAGTCTTTTATTTATTCATTTCAGTTTGCTTAAACTTGGCATAATATTTAAACTCAAGTAGACGAGGCAGACCTTGGTGAAGGACTTAACCATTTTCCTGCTTGTGCTCATCCCTGCTGTTTCGAAGATTCTTTTCAGAATAAAGGCCAACGCTAAAAAAAACCACTCAAAACTTGCAGATACAATGTTACAAGAAAACCCAGCTAGATCCGACACCTCACTGACACTGAGCAGAGTGGGTGAACTGAACTACAAATCAAGATGTTTGTGTAAATCACATCACTTACTTTCATACCTGGATGTCTGAGCAAGTAATAATACCTGCAGTAAGAGTTACAAATAAGTTCACGATTCTTTTTAGTTAGGAGAACAATTCATAAGATATTTTTTTTTCTGCAATCCAGCATTAGCTGCAATGGCAGAAGTTAAATTCTCTCCCACTCTGTATTTGGAAACTCTCAAAGATCTGTTCCTCTTGACAAAGCATGAGAATTGATTTTCTAAAGCTTGTTTCTGGAAAAAAAAGTAAAGCCTAATTTGAGGGGAAGGAAGAGGCAAAGATTCTTCCATCCTCAAATACAGCAAGATGGACCTGAAAAAGCCCTGCAAAGCCTCTCTACCCAACCCGGAGGCTTTTACTTGAATTACATAGCTCATGTTTGTTACAGCACCAAGGTTAGGAGCAGATGCAGAAGATGGTCTATCCTGAGTCAGGCCGCTCGGCACCACATATCGCAGAAATTTCTTCAGGAAGTCAGCAAGTTCAGTTTGGTCTTGTTTTACTTCCTTCCTGATGAAACTCCTATTTCTAAGCATACTTTCTTCCAAACCCAAGAATACGTATTAGTTTTCTGCAAAGTACTTGGAATAACAGCACAATGAACCCTCTGTTCACATCCTTTCACCTCATTCCAAAGCAACCCAGACAGGCTGGTACAATATTCCCTTGTAGCATAAAGAGATGAAATTACCTAGAGTTGCGGAAGATCTTCTTTGCAGCTCACCAGTTAGTTGTTTTTTGTACGTAACTGGTGACCTCAGAGACTGAGCCCTGGGAGGATGCTGTGGACTGGACCAGCTGCTGCTCAGTGCCTGTGAATCAGTCTGTGCTGCTTCTGCTCTCTCCGCTGGGGATGAAAGCCTGCCATCATCTGGAGTTGACAAAAAGCAAAAAAACAACCATTCAGATACAACAGAGAAAAATCAGCAGAATATGCAAAACCCTCATTTGGATCATTATTATACATAACAAAACATGACTTTTTTAGTCTGAAAAGTGCCATAAAAACATCAGTTCAGAAACACCCCTAATGTGAAAAGCGTTTCAAAAAAATAGCAAACAGGAACTATTTCTGACGTGGAATAGCTACCCTTCATTATCAGCTTCTGCCCTCAGAGGAGATTTTCAGTTATGTTAGCAGCCAGTACTGTGGTCACTTTAAAGTTAGAACAGTCTTTAATAAACCACCCTTCACCGTCAGAGGATCAAGTATAGACAGGTTCTCAATGATTCCAGTAACGTGCCCATTTTGTGTGCTGTTTCACAGATGTTTTTTTCCAGTCTTTCAAAACAGTAATTTGCTGACTCCAGCTACATTTGCCAGAGACAAACAAACTGAACCAATATTGACCAAAATTATGTTCCTTTCAATAAATTAATCAGGACAGGTGATATTCTATTGTACAAACTAACAGCAGTCATATCAAGCAATTATTTTTCATCCTGCCTAAGAAAAATCTGAACAAATCAGTTTGCTTATGCAAAAATGTATCTTGGCTCCCTTTCCTCAGAAAGTATGCTTCACAGAGCTGGAAAATGAACAGATAAAACAAAAGCAGCTGACTGGGCTGCCATCTCCAGCAAAGACTAAGGTAGGTTTTGCAGGATGCACTCAGGTGCATTCTTTCACCATTCTATGAAAAATTCTTGAAGAAACCAAAACCAGGAACTTACAAAGTTCTATAAGAGCTTGCCTAACAATAACAGAAATTTTTCCTATAGACACAGTACAAAGGCCAGCATCAACTACAACATTTTAATATACAAAAGCTTCATAACGCTTGATGAAAAATACCTAAGTCATACAAGTTAAGAATGGACTTCCTATAAATACAATGCTTTTTTGCAGCTCCACTGCCTGCCACCCAAACGAAGGTATGGAGGTAGATGAGGAGTGGAAGAAGTCTGGAATAAGAACTTGCTTTGGAAAGGCAAGCAGATATTTTACTTACACAAGTTGGCAAAGGGTTACTGCTGTTTTTGGCCCTGAAAACTTAATACAGGCTAGGGACAGTCAGACAGCCAGATAAGAAGCTTTGCGCATTTTTGTCTGCTGACTGGCTTGTCTCTGACCTTCACAGGCAACCACAGAGCTCAGGTGCAAGAGGCTGGCTATCTTCTCCCACAGCAAAGCTCTACAATGTCACCCAAGAGCAAGACGTAACATTCCGCACAAAAGACTGACTCACCATCCACTGGGCCAGTGGTTTTACATTATACTCTTATGTTCAGAGGTGTTTCCACAGGTTTATGTGGCAGGAGAGGCCGTTAATAAAACAGTCAGCACAAAACATGTTCTCCCAAGCACTTACCCTTGCTGAAACGGAAGAGATTTACAAAAGAGCTGTAGGCTGATTTAAAAGGAGGCTCATCCTGGTCAGGAGTCAGGGGTTTGAAGTGAGTGAGATGAGATGGACTGCTAGGAGAACGAGGTAGATCACTGGTAGAATCCAGAGTTGGAGACCGCTTGTCATCTGCTGCCATTTCACGTGCCCTGAAAAGAGTTCAGCAACACACATTACACATAAGGTGGTGAAGCAGATCTCTTCAGTCAACCAAAAAAGAGGTGACATAAATGCTGAGGGTAATGTTCAACACCCCTACCACATACATCTGCTATTAGCACAGGTCAGAGGGCCAGGATTAGGGGTCCAAGTCCCCTCTCTGGTCAGTGACAAGACAGCAGCACCACAAGAGATAGCAATTCAAAGCTGCTAGCTAAAGACTCAAGGCAACCAGATTAAGAAAGCAAACATCCACAGAGCCTGACAACACATTCTGGTCGTTGCTTTATGGGATTTGACTCATTTGAATTTTTCAAATGCAGTCTCCACATGCATGCAGAGAAGTTTCAACTTCAGATAAAAAAAAAAAAGGCATTAATGCTATGACATCTGCAGCCCTCGTAACAATTAAACTGGTATACCTCAGCAAGCACAAGACACACTCCTTTTTCTGGTCAGGTTAACTTCAGAATGGGAAATACAATGAAAAGTACATGAAAGCAGGACTGAAAGACTGTTTGTTTGGTGGCACGTGGCTTCCTTCCCTTTGTGGTACAAAGCACAATCTCGTGCAAGTCACTTGCACAGCAACCCAAGCTGTGTTCGATTTGCTGCCATATCTAACACCTGCAAACTTCCTTGTTTTGAAGAGCAGATACGTTGAAGGAAGGAAAGGGGGGGGAGCTGTGTTAGGAAAGTCATACTTGTTGACCCCACTTGCTGCGTATCAAAGCCTTCATCCATATGGCGCAGAGTCATACCTTCCCACACACTATATTCTTAAGCCTCAACAGGCCCCTGAAATCTTCCACTCTGGTAAAGCTATTCGTACAAGCTAAGGTGCTCACTTCCTTCATCTTTGCTTAAGCAATACTCGGTGAAACATCTGACAGCCACAACACAGGGAGCTGATGCGAGCAGCTGACCCCCTTTATCTCTGCCCAGGATCAAAACCGTTTAACAGCTGATTTCCTGCTTGGCAGGCTCCTTCCAGAAGTCACAGTTCCCACAGCTGTTTCCTACAGCATATACCATTTTGATGTCTGGAACACATTCTTCTCAGTTTTCAGAACTCTCACTAACAACCCCCATGGTCTCTGCATGACACCGGGAGCGCAAACAGGCTGCGCTACCTGCATGACTGCTCCCACAACAAACACACCACAGAAAGTATCCCTAAGTTACTCATATGACTCCTAACGCTGATTTCCACCCTGAATAGTGCATGCAGGAGGTGCCTGTGCTCCTCCCCACAGCGCCAAATCATAGCACCCTTACAGAGACCAGCAGCAGTCCCACAGCCGCCAAATTCACCTCACCGCAGCCGGCTGCGGCCTGGCAGGGCAAGAGAGCAAGCGAGTTCTGGTGCACGCGCACAACACATACGCGGGTCTGGAAAACAAACTTCACCTTCGAGAAGAAGAGAAACAAAACAACCCGCTTGCTTCTATGGCGGCAGTAGCAGCCTCCTAAAGCCGGCGGGAGGAGCGCAACGCTCAGCGGTGACCCCGCAGGCACCGGGCTCCTAAAGCGCGGCGGGGGGCTCGGACCGGGCGGCGGCACAAAGCGGACGCGTGCGCGGCTCCGCGCCGAGCGGCGGCAGCGGACGTGCCGAAGGCCATCGCAGCCGCGACGCCGCCACCGATCACGCGCTGCCCGCCCAGGGCGCCAGCAGGGGCGCGGGCCAGGGAGAGAACCTGCGGGCGCTGCGGCCGGCAGGAGGCTGCGACACCCGCTGCCCGCAGCAGCCCCCGGGGCCCCGCGCGGCTCGGCACGGCCGGCCGTTCGGACACGGCGCTCGGGACCGAAGCGGGCGAGGCGGGGTCCCGCCGAGGGGCCGCGCGCGCCCACGGCGGCCCGAATCTCGCGCGGAACCGCGCAGCCCTCACCTGCCGCCCGCGGGTACCGGGCCGGGCGCAAGGCACAGGCCGCAGGTGCGGGCACCGCCTCTCCCCGCCCCGCCCGCAGCCACGCACAATCGCCCGCCGACCGGACCGAGGCGTCGCTAATCGAGGCCCCGCGCTCATCTACCCGCCGTCGGGCGGGGCGGCCTCGTAGCGGGACCCGCCCCGCGGGCGCACCGAGGACCGCCGCCCGCGGCGCGTCCCCGCGGCGCTCCTCCCCGCTTCCGGCCGCGGCCGCCGCTCCCCTCAGCGCCGGGCGCCCCCCGGGCCGAGCGACGCGCGTTTCCCGCCCCCGGAGCGCCCGGGGCCTCGCCGCACCCACCTCCTCCGCCGAGGCGGCGCGGCGCCACTTACCGCGGGAGGGCGGGGAAGGCGCCGGGCGGCCCCCGCCGCACCTCGGCCCGCCCCCGGCGGCGAGGAGGAGGGCTCGGGAGCGGCCGGCGGGGGGCGGGGGCGCGGCCCCATAAAGGGCTCCGCGCCGGGCCCGGCCCTGCAGTGTCGTGAGCGGCGGAGCGCGGTGCCGGCAGGTAACGCTGCGTGGCCCGGCCTGCGGCGGGCGGGGCCGCGGCTGTGCCTTTGTCCTTCTCCTCTCTGGCGCGGCGTTCTGTGCGGGCTGCGTTGGGGCTGATCTTTTGTTGTTGTTCTTTAACGTGTTGTTGTTAGAAAGGTCCCTTTCCTATCGGGGCGCCTCTGAACGCTTCCAGCCGCCGCGGGCTGCCCGCGCCTCGGCGCCGCTCTGTGGTGCGGGGCTCCTCCTCCCTTGCGCATCGCGCAGCGCTCCGTGCCGTGGCGGCCCGACCGGGACCCCGCAGCCCTCGTCGCCAGGCTGGGGACGGCCCGCTCCGCGCTGCGGCCTGGGGCTGGGCTGGGCTCGGGCGCGGCTGCGGCGGGCTGTCAGGGCGGGGTGGGAGCGGGAGCAGGGGCGGTGGGCTGGAGGCGCTGCGGCGGCGGTGGGCAGGCCCGAGCCGGAGAGCTCCTGTACGGCCCTGCTGCGAGGTGTTGCAATAGCTAATTGGCGACTGCGAACCAAGGAGTGGTTAGGATTTGCCGAAGCTTTGAACTGCTTGGGTTAAGTGTAGGAGGAGGTTCTTGTAGGCCCTCTGCTGACCTTTGGCAGCTCTGTAGAGTGCAGAATCGAAGTGAAAAGGTGACAGAAGGAGAAAGTCCAAAGGAATTGTTCGGGGAAGTGCACCTGTTGGCGAGCTGGCCCTGCCACTGGGAGAAGAAGGTACTGAGGCTGTGACCAGGGAAACCTCGGCTCCCGAGGAAGCATCTGTTCCACCATTCCGGGGGGATATATCTCGGTGGAGGCACATCTTTGTTTTCCCTCATGGCAACACTGCTGTAGAGTTCTTAAGCTAGTTTTGCAAAACCTGACAGGTTGCTGTCAGAAGACTGAGGTTGTTTGATCTTGATTAAATGAGGCTCAAACCACAAAACAAGTAACGGTGGGTGGGGCTGTGGCTTGAATGAATGACCAAAATTCCTCAGGCTGTGCAAGTACTAAAAGTCAAACTAGAGTCTCCTGGCTAATGACCTGTGCCTGGGCTATGGGACTGTGAGACAGTCCTTATTTACACTGCTGTTCCTGGAAAGTGGGCCCAAAATACTTGTATAAATAAACTGAGCATAAACATCACAGTGTGATCAAATGATGTTAAACTTTCTCTTGAGATCTGGAAAGACCTCATATGAGACCAGACTTTATCTTTTTCTAAGATAGAAGTGCCTGACTGGTTCATTTTTCAATTTTATGTGCTCATGTTAAATTGGGTAAAACAAGGTTGTGAGTTATTGAACACTGAGCCTGTTCATCTGGGTAAAGCCATTCATGGAGCTCAGTGTCTGTGAGACTGTACGTTCAGGCACAAGGACTTGGTGTCTCACTGTACTATCCAGCAGCTACATACAGAACTGGACTGTCTTGGGGGGGAAGAAAATGCCAAGTCATAGCTCTTGCATAATTGGAGTTGAGAACCATGAAATTGGATAATAAAAAAAAAAAAAAAGCAGAGCACTGTGTTAGAGAAGATGAGTGGATTGTGGGGTAGTTGGTTTTCTTTTTTTTTTTTTTTTTGTCGAGGAACAAAGTACAACTGGAGGGGTAGAGTTCAGATTTTTTTTTAAGGCTGAACAAATATCTTGGGAAACTTCTGTTGCATGTAGAAAACAAATGTGTCCAGTATTTATTTGACCAGCAGAAGTAAAGCTTGCCAGAAGAAAATACTGTCAGTGTGTCCCTGCTTCCTTCTTCCCTGGAGAAGGAAGCTATTAAAGAATCTGATGTGCTGATCTTAGTGCCAGCAGTCTGAGCTGTCATTAAAATAAATGTCGACCTGCATTTTTTTTTTGTTTAGAAAAAAAAATAGGAGAAACAGGCAACTGGACTAGAGCTGATGAAGTCTCTAAAAGTGCCCATCTACTGGTGTGAAATTTGGGTGGAAAGAGTTTGACCATGCTTTCAAATTCCTTTGTGAAACCATAATTCAAGCTCTGAATTAAGCCCCTGCCCTTAAATCTCAACTGTTAACCTTTAACTTTATCCCCAGATCCCTCTGGGAGCTGGGATTCCAAGAACAATACTATTTAGATTTTTTTTAGGACTTCAGAAGTGGTTATGTATGCAATGTTAGTACTTCTAATTGTGTTGTAAAAATGCAGAATACATGTGTTGGTAGTTTGTAACTTAGGACTTTTTTTTTTCTACTGCAGATCAAGATGTCTAAAAAAATCCATGGAGGGTCTGTTGTGGAGATGCAAGGAGATGAAATGACACGGGTCATCTGGGAATTAATTAAAGAAAAGCTGATTTTTCCTTATGTAGATCTGGATTTGCACAGGTAATTGCTCTTTATGACATTCAGCCAGTTGGTATTACAATTTGCATGTGTCATTAAGCATTGCTCAAGTTTCACTTACTGTCTTATTGCTCCTCCAGCAGTTACATGGAGAGGCTAACTAGCCCTTTTTATACCAGTAACATTCAAAGCTGACTCCTTGGCTGTTACCTCAAGGGCCAATCTCACTAAGTACTGTTAAAAATCTGGGCTCATGGTGAAGGAACTTTGGTTACCTGTCCCCTGGTAGTCCCTCTGGGGATTCTTCACAGCAATAAGCAGTGAATGCTTAACAAGAAGTTCCCTCACAGTCATGGTTTGCATTTTCTTCTTCTATCTTCGTTTTCCAGTACGTGGGCAGTCTTCATGGCTTCCCGCAGCCTAAAGAATTAGGAGCATGGGGTATTTCAGCCATTTTCTGGCTGGAAGCCTAGCACCTGTGAACTCTGAGCAGGTCTAGAGCTTCTTTCCATCTCTGGAGACCTGCCCAGAAGGTGAATGTGTAGTTGTAAACGTGTGGCTCAAAGCTTGAGGAAATGTGCTGCTGACAGTGTAAGCTAACTGTTGCAACTGTTCCCTGAGTCTAGGCTTGCTCTACACTCCCTTCTGGGAAAAACAAATACTAGTAGCTGGTATGGCATCTGGTCAAGCAGAACAAACAGTTCCTTTCCTTTCTAGCCACTAAGCTTTAATTATTAGATAAATGTCCAGCCGTGTTGCTCTTTTCTGTGTGAAAAGGAGACTTCAGTGGTAGCTGCCATTATTAAACCCACAAGTCTGACCTTGTACCCTGCTCTTGAAGTTACTCGTATGCCACCTACATTGTGCTTTCTCCTTGCTAGTGTTGAGACCCGGACAAACAGGAACTCAGCAGCACAATATATATATGCACAGTCTGGAGAACATCTATTTTCAAAGAAGGGTAGGAGGAGACAATGCAGACCCCTAGCTGAGCCAGCACAATGGCTAGATTCATGCAGAGCTGGCTGTGCTTCAGGGCTGTCCCACGCTGGGCAGTCTCAGAAAGCTGTTAAAACAGTGAGTGTAGGAAACGTGCTTCCTCTGAGTGCTTGAGGGAGACTATTGGCAGTTGTCCTGCCAGAGCAGGATTGTGGATTCATTGTTAAAGTAGTTTTCAATTTGAAGCCTGGTGTTGCTTTGTGTGCTTCCTTAATTTAAGGAAGCAGAAACCCTCAGCACAAGAGACTTGAAATAAAGGCCCATTTTCACTTGGGGATTGTGCTGTTCCATACCATGAGAAAATCAGACAGAAAGTTATGTTGCCAAGAAACTCAAAAGAGAAAGCAAAGATGCAGGTTGTGTCCTGTGCTGGAAGATAGGCTCAGCCATAAACTGAAGTTGTGTTTTTATACCTTCCTACTGACTGTTGAAACATCAGTATATGAGCCTATGTGTTCTATTAGTGAGGATGCTGCTGGAGTAGGAGAGGAATAACTTCAGTTATGGCAGAGTGCTGGAATTACGGGGTCTGGTTTCTTTCCTATTGGATGTGAACCAGTGCCCTGGGCAATTCTGACTGTTTGTGGGTTTGTTACAGCTATGACTTGGGCATTGAGCATCGTGATGCTACAAATGATAAAGTGACTGTGGAAGCTGCTGAAGCCATAAAGAAATATCATGTTGGCATCAAGTGTGCCACTATCACTCCTGATGAGAAAAGAGTAGAAGAGTTCAAGTTGAAGCAGATGTGGAAGTCTCCAAACGGGACCATTAGAAACATCCTAGGTGGAACAGTCTTCAGGGAGGCTATTATCTGCAAGAACATCCCCCGATTGGTGTCTGGATGGGTGAAACCGATTGTCATTGGCCGTCATGCTTACGGGGATCAAGTGAGTCACTTCAGTGCTTACCTCTCTTATCTATCTGAACAGTCTTTGTCCTGAACTAGGACTCCCACATGGAAAGTAGGTACTCACTAATACTTTGTGCAGCACCTGGCAAGGAGTGGGAGAGCCTGTTTTATGCCTTTGTTCCTTAAACACAATTGTATAAACAGTATTCATGAGCTGTGCTTAGATTAGATAGGGCTTTACATAAACATGGGGATGAACCTGTTCCTCTAAGTTGTTTTCCTCAATTCTACAGAATCCTCCTCAAATGTTGTTCATAGCAAAAGCAGACAGGAGCAATTTCTAAAAGTGAGGAAAGTTGATTTGGTGTGTGAGTGGTGTTTTTTCTTACTTTTTTTGAATTTGGATCTGTCCTCTAAACTTGATATCAATAGCTGAGGTTTAAACAGCACTTCTGCATGGTGTTCATAATGGACACATCAGGCAGTGGAATGAAGCAAGGAAACTGCCTGGTGGAGGTAGTACAGGGCCAAGGAAAATGATCATGTAGCACTCAGTGTAGTTGTCTTCGGGCAGTCTAGAGAACAAATATCAGCTATACTACTCCCTGGGTAATGATGCCCTGCAAAGCAACCAAGGAGTCTTTCAAGAAGAGTGACTGCTTAAACAAATGAGTAAATCCAAAACGGAGGAAGAGTTGTAAGATTAGCTGGGATGGGATGGTAAAATAGTAAGGATCGGCTCGGGGTGGGTGGGGAAGAATGTGGCCCAGCATCTTCAGTAGTATTTAATAACTGAGAAGGTCAAATAATAACAGTGGATTAAGGGGGGAGGATTAAAACCCTGCCAAAGTACAAGATTAAAACAAAAGGAATAAAGTACAGGACATATTAGCAAGACGCTTTTGCAACTTCAGAACACCTTAAGGAACAGATTCTCTCAGTAGGAAAGAAACTACTTGGAAAAAGGATGACAGACTTAAAGGAAATGTAACAGTAAATAGTACTGTTCAGGACAGCTCAGAAAATGTGTAACAATTTATAGAACACCAAATTCTTATGACATCTGGAAGGCCAATTTGCACTACAATGGATAGAAGTAGTGGCTTTTGTTAAGATCCTCTAGAATTTAGCCTTATTCATGAGATCAGTGGTTGTGATATAAATGGCTTGGAGGGAGGCAGGGAGGGGGGAGCTTTCTACTCAGAAGCCATAAAGCACTCTGAATACTTGGCATTTTAAAACTTTTGTGTATCTGCAAAAATATATGCTCATCGAATTGATGGAACCCAAGAATCTGCAAGCATTTTCCCATGAAAGGGAATAATCACTTCTGATACAGGCAGACTCTTCAGTACTTAGCTCTTGCCTATCCAGTAAGATAATCCAGGGACCACATGGCCAGTGTAAACAGAATGTATTCAACAGATCTATTTATTGTAAATGCATCTCTGCACCTTATCCTATCCTGGATTATCTAAATAGTTCTGTCCTCCTGATAAATAAAACTATCATAAAATTATCATGGCAATTTTTTTTAACAGTACAGAGCAACTGATTTTGTGGTACCTGGGCCTGGAAAAGTAGAGATGACATACACTCCAGGAGATGGAGGCAAACCAGTCACCTATCTGGTCCATAACTTTGAAAGTAGGTATTATTTCTAAGTTTTGCTTGGAACTGATATTTCTTAGTTTAATTCAACTTCAAATTATTATTCAGATGTATCTGATGGTACAGTATCTCTTTGGGAGGTAAAGGATGGACAAGGCCTGGGTCTTTTTCATCTGTTTGGGAAGTACTTAAAGTTACTTGAAACTTTCCTGGGATCAAAGCAGCACTTCAAATATGTAATCATACTAGGCTGGTCCTTGTTCCTTGTATAATGACTCTGGTAGTGACATGCATGCTCTTCCCTCTGTTCAGAGAGGAACTTGCATTTAAACAGTGCTTGACCTGAGGGGAACTGTACTTAAGAGCAATCCAGATATGATTTTTTTTCCTGGCTATAGCTCATCTTACTGTGCTCTATATAGCTTTCATACATTGTATCCTTATTAAGCAGTCTTTCTCAATAAAAATGAGAACTGATACTCATTTCCCAAGGTAGATAGGAAATTTGACAAGAGTACTCCTGTCTGTGTAGGCTGTAACTGTTTCCATATATGCATTCAGAAAGGTATTTGTGTCCAGGCAATACTACTTTCCTGATGCAGGATGCTAGGCTTGGAAAGAGGAGTTCTGACTGTGCTGGGCTGTGTTGCATAAAACAATTAAACCAAACATCCTGGTTTCTAAAAGGGTAATTATGTAGGGGCAGAACCAAGGAAAACTTTACATTGACCATTAACAGACAAAACAGATAACCAAAAGGTTCAGGATTTAAAGCTTGATGGTAACCTGTGTATGGGAGCAGGCAGTACTTTATTTCTAGCTACAGTGACCTCATACATCTATATGAACTGCTAATCTGTGTGGTTTATATGCATTTGGTTTGGGAACTGCTCTATTACTTAATGCAGTTGATTTCTCTGGCATTCTTGCTCACAGGAAATCAAACATCTAGCATTTCTTGCTGTACAGCCTTTTACACAGAATTCACCTGCTTTGCTGCCAGTTCTAATATGTTTTCATTTGATAGGTGACTGGTGAGCTTGTGCTGAAGATATCTGGCAGTCCTAGCTGTCAGTCTGATTCATTGTCCTGATGCATAGCATCAGAAAGCAGAAAGCAAGGTAGTACCAGAGACAGCAGATCGCTATGTGTCAGTGTGCAGTGCAGTGTACAGAATCACAGAATTGTAGGGGTTGGAAGGGACTTCCAGAGATCATCAAGTCCAACCCCCCTGCCAAAGCAGGTTTCCTACACAAGGTCACATAAGTAGGCATCCAGGCGGGTCTTGAATATCTCCAGAGAAGGAGACTCCACAACCCCCCTGGGCAGCC
Organism: Chrysolophus pictus; assembly: GCA_037305975.1. Taxonomy (NCBI): domain Eukaryota; kingdom Metazoa; phylum Chordata; class Aves; order Galliformes; family Phasianidae; genus Chrysolophus; species Chrysolophus pictus. The sequence goes on from CM074582.1 coordinate 23,823,610, forward strand.
TGTTCCAGTGCTCTGTCACCCTCACTGTAAAGAAGTTCTTGCTCCACAGTCCATAAGGGAAGCTTTTGCTGTTGCTGAAGATGCCTTAACTTGATACTGATTGAAGAAATTTGAGTTCACAGTAGGATTGACAGAAGCTTTTTCTTTACATGTAAATAAGTATTTGAATAAAACTTAATAGCTGTTGCTATAGCTATGTGTGAAACCATGTCTCCTGAGAACAGTCTTACTAGATGATCAGACCTTGTTCTGCCCTTGATTCACTAAGGAAAGCAGGGGAACAACATGTGTTTTCATTAGTAATAAGAGTTCCATTCCATGCCAATACCAACTTCAGTGACCTTGCTACTATTGCAAGCAGATAAATCTCTGGCTTTTCCCTTCTTTCTCTTGCATATGGTAATTATCTAGAGATAAGGACAAATGGCTATTGGAAAGGTTGTTGTTTTTGTTGTTTTTTTTCCAAAATAAAACAAATGTGGAGTGTTTCCAGAGCAAAGATCACTGATGAAGTTGCAACAAATTATAACAGTGTTGGTAGTGAGATGCTTGAAATGAAGAGTAGATCTACTTTTCACTACAAACACAAATAGCTCTTGTCTGTCAATGACAAGGCTTTACTATGAAGTCCTACATCCTACTTCTGTCCACCTGCAGCATTTCAAATGATCTGAATGTAAATTTTCCCTAAAATAAACTGGTCAGTAAGTTTATGCATGCTTCTTACATGTCTGCATAATATTATAAAAGTTATGTGAATATTGATAGTTCTTCAGAGCCTTCTCAAGACTTTACCTTGCACTTAGATGAGTGTTAAGTTCTTCCCACAACTTGCTGGAAATGAGCCTGAGGAAGTGGAATCAAAGCTGCAGGGTATGCCAGGCACATGCAATGGAGACATGTAGGAAAACTTAAAGCAGGCTCTCATTGCTGGAGCTAGTTCTGCAACATAATGGAAGTCTGAAGGCACAAGGAGCATAACATGAACAAACCCATTTTTAGCTTTGGCTGAACCTCCTCTTCCAAGCTGCTGCTTGCTGCTTCAGTGAAAAATACTTGCTATTATTATCCCATTAGTAGAAATTCAAACATGTTTACTCCTGTCAGTTTTGCTTCTTAAATGTGGATTAGGTAGAAACTTCTTACGGGTATTAGGTGTGAAGATGTACTTAGCTGTAAAACAAAAGCACCTTACATATCCATGTATTATAGGACTTTGAGCTGGTAGTGCAAAGTGAATCTTTCCCTGAAAGAATCAGTCTGAAAATGAAAAGTATATCAAGACACCTGGGAGTTATGCCAGCCTACCTGCCAGAGCATGCTATAAAGAGACTAGCAAGTCCTTAACCAAAACTAAACCTAGTCGAATTCTGTCTGTTCTTTTGCTAACAGGCTGTGGAGGTGTAGCCATGGGAATGTACAATCTTGACCAATCTATAAAGGATTTTGCCCATAGTTCCTTCCAAATGGCGCTGTCTAAAGGCTGGCCCCTGTACATGAGCACCAAGAATACCATCCTGAAGAGATATGATGGCCGCTTTAAAGATATCTTCCAAGAGATCTATGACAGGTAATTGTGGTGGTTGTGTACTTCCTACGACAGTGCATCAATCTGCAGCAGAAACATGTCAAGTTTCGTGAACTTTTGCAGTTAATTCAGTATTTTCAGACACTTGGCAGTAATGGCAAACACCCTTCAGAAGGGCTGTACGCCTTTTCTGTCATAATTTCCGTTGTCCACCAGGACACAGTACTTAAGGCTTTGCAACATCTGGCTATACTGTTCATCTCTGCTAACAGAGAGCCACAGATTCTCTATGGGTTTTCCCACAGTTCTGAACAGACTTATATTGGCTGTAACAATTGAGGAGGAAGAAAAGAGCAAAGATGATGAAAATCCTTCTGGGTCTTGTGGTTTTTGTATTGTTTTTTTTTAATCTCATCTCCGTACACCTCACTATGCACACTTACTTGCACAAACTGTGCATCCTGTTTTAATCCATATATCAGAGTGTTCTGATTTTTGTTTTCCAGAGAATACAAGTCCCAGTTTGAAGCCAAGAAGATCTGGTATGAGCATAGGCTCATTGATGATATGGTTGCTCAGGCCCTGAAATCTGAAGGAGGCTTTGTCTGGGCCTGCAAGAACTACGATGGGGATGTGCAGTCTGACTCTGTTGCTCAAGGTATGAGAAGTTTCCTCTGCTATGCTTAAGTAAACTCAATAGCAGTTTCTTATAGTGTTCTGTCATGTAGTATGTAATGGCCCAAGAAATAGATGCTGATGGGTCGCAGAAGTTATATTTCATACCTGTGGCCAGTCACAGAGCACATAATTTGATTTCATTTTGATGAGAAGTTCCATTGAAGGTAGACCATATATTTAATTATACTCCTTTACCAGATAGCGATATAACCAACAGCTTTTCCATTGTAATAGTTGACCAGTGGTGAGAACACTGGTGCTATACAGATAAGCAAGAAAAATTTGAAGATCTAAAGCTAGCTGTCGTGTTAAACTTTACAGATTTGTAGCGCTTGACCAAAATCCTATGTAATCAAACTGCCTGATGCCAAAACAAATATGGATGAAGAAACCCACAGGGCAAGATGTGGCTTTATGTGAAATGTTCTTTCTTAAGTTAAGGCCAGTAAATTGCCTCCCACAGAACAAAGATGTGTTGGATTGCGGCACCAAGAAGCTTTCAAACACACAGATCTCTGAAACCTGCAGGGTTAGAGGGGGCACAAATGTCCGATTCTGCTAGCTGACCATTCCTTTCACTGAAGCAGATGCTGACATGGAATCAGTTTCTTTCTTATCCCCTCTTGGTGAGGTAGCAACTAGCAGCCCAACGCTACTTGCTTAGGATTCTCTGTTCTCAAAAAACAAGCAAACAAAACAAAAAAACAGCAAGTTAGGTGCTGTTCTTGAAATGGGGCAGAATATCTACACATCTATACCTTGTGGTTCAGCAGCACTGCTCGTGTGAGTTGTTATTTTGAAGTTTCAGAACTAGCCACTTAGTTGCAGCAGCTCTGGTGTTCAAGAATGTTTGCAGCAGAGTTCATAAAATTCTCTCATGGCAGAAATAAGGGGAATTTAGATGAGTGCTCTGTTCAGAAGACTGAACTATGTATTCTGTAGGTTATGGCTCTCTGGGCATGATGACCAGCGTGCTGATCTGCCCTGATGGCAAGACTGTTGAAGCAGAAGCTGCACATGGCACGGTTACTCGTCACTACCGCATGCACCAGAAAGGCCAAGAAACCTCCACTAACCCCATCGGTGAGCTTCCTTTCACTGCCCATCAGTGATCTCTACACATGAAAGTACAGGTTTGAAGTAAGAATTCACACCCTTTCTGGAGAACCTAGCACCACAGAGTAGTTCACACTGGTAGTTCATAATGTACTTGTCTTTCATGGAGATGCTCAGAGCAAAATCAGGCTGGTATGGAGTGCAAGCAATAATTTTCATACAATCTAGCCTATGAGATCTGCTGTCATTCTTCTGCAAGTGATGGATTTATAGCTATGCTGGCCTTATGGTTTGGATTGGTAGCTTTTTATTTTACACCCCTCTCTGGTCCAAACAAACAACCACCTATCAAACTGTACTTTAAATATAAATTCACCTAGAATGGCATATGAGAAAAAGATACAATGTAATGTATTACTAGAAACAAGAGGCAACCTTCTGTTGTAAGGACAGCTTACTGTGTAATCAGAGTCGCACTACAGGTCTTTCTGGCTTGGGGAAGAACAAAATAAAGTGGCAGACATAAAGAGAAATTTTCAGAAGTCAAGGAGTAGTTTAAATTCTGCTTTTCTTTAGAGCTGTACAAAATATCAAGTATGCCTACCTGAAGATAGGAAGTCTGCTGTGGGAAAGAAAACACCTAACTTTCTTCTGTTTTCAGCATTATTGTTAAAATATATACTTACTGTACTACCTAAGTTTAGTACAACACAGGAGAATCCTAGAAGGAACAGAGTAATCTAGTGTTCTTTCTCAGCCTCCATCTTTGCTTGGACAAGAGGATTAGCTCACAGAGCTAAATTGGACAACAACACTAGCCTCAAGACCTTTGCAGCTGCCCTGGAAGAAGTGTGCATTGAGACCATTGAATCAGGTTTCATGACAAAGGACCTTGCTGCTTGTATCAAAGGCCTACCTAAGTAAGTGCATGAAATGTAAATCAGTTACGCTTGGCAGGGACTTGCTTACTTGGTTTTCCTGGAAAAATGTTTGTTGGAAAGTTATTTCAGCGTGTATGGTGCTGGAGTTTGGTCACAGAACAGTGCTCTTCTGTAGCTGGTGCTCTACAACGGGTTATGAAGTGTTATCTGCACCAAATACCTTAGTCTAAGCTCTTCTGTCCTTGCTACTGTGGCAAATGCTTGGCAGAGGGGAAATAAAAGTTCTTTGCAGGCTGGGTACATTGGTCAGAACTTTTCCTGCCCGTTCATTAGGATTGAGACCTACCTCACCTGGCTCCCTTTTTTCTGGGTCCTTTTCACAAAATGATAAATGGCTGACTGTGGTGGTTTCAGAGGCAGGGCACAAACCACTTTGAGCAGTCTTCTCCCACTTTGAGAATTGAACAGCATGACAACTAATGTTTGTCTTGTTTTTTTCCTCCCTCAGTGTCACACGTTCTGACTACCTGAGCACCTTTGAATTCATGGACAAGCTTGCTGCAAACCTGAAGGGGAAGCTGGCCTCTCTGCCCAAACTTTAAGGCTTGGGTTCTACTTGAGATCTGCTAAGAAATTCCCACTTAAACAGCAGTCTATGTGGCACTACATCACCATTGTGTAACATTTCAAATACTAGACAAAAATGAACATATAAACTTTTAAAATGTTTAAAATATACTTTTTTCTTAAACCTCTTGAGCTGCCAGGCTAGGTCTTACCTTGCTAAGCAGCTGAATGTAATAGTATTCAAGCTCACTGTGGGCCTAGATTCCTTTTTGTCATTCTGAGCAAACTCAAGGTTCCTCTCTTATGACTTCATTACGATTTCCTTCTTCTCAAACTGAAAGCCGGTCTATGTCACATCTCTGGTCAAACCAGCAGTGACTTACTGTCCAACAGACCTGAGAAATCAGAAACATCCTTATTGCTCCAGTACTGTCCACTGAGTATAAATGAGCTTGCAGGACTGTGACAGCTCTACTGCAGCCCCTTTCTTAATGTTCTTTTTAGTGCCAGCTACAGCACAGCATCCTGATAACAAGGAATTTGTTAAGTCAAAATTAGCATCTGAGAAGAAGCACTTAATAAATGCTGGAAACAAACCCTATAGGCTAAAAGCCTAATAAAACTGCAGCAGTATCCTAAATGCAAGCTGTGCATTTAGATATATTCCTCCTGACTGGATGTGAATCATAGGAACTGTTGTCTTCCCCCTCCCATGCAATTCATTAAGGTGTAGAATGTTTCTCCAGTTGTCTGGGGTATCGCATACACTTACTGTGATACAGCAAGTCAGCTTATGACTGTGAAGAACTATTCCATCCTTTTTTTTTTTTTAAATAGTTTAGTTCAGACTAAAATAAAAGCCAACTAACATTCTTTGTGTCTGTGTTTCCTCTATGTGATTAGGAGCAATGGTGAAATTCTGCCTCACAAACAGAACTACATAACTTTCAGTGTAGTCCACTGCATACTGGGTCAGAAAGCAGTAACATGATGTAAATGTGAAATAAATTCTCTCCCTTCACAGAGCACAGTTTCAATGTGTTGTGGATTGTAATGTGTCAGCGGCCCTGTGATAGTAAGCATCAGGTAGAGCACAAGAATTTGAATCTATCACTTCCCTTGATACTTTCTTTGAATTATGGGAACACTTTAGAAAGTACAGGCTGGCAGCTCCATGCAGGTGTAGGTATAACATTGGGCTGACTGCTCACCTCCTTGAAGGACCCCAGCTGGAAGGCAAGCCCTTGAAAACAGGCCCCACAAAATCAGTAGGTAACCCTCTGACTGATGTGGAGGAGCCTTTTATAAAATGAAGCTTGTACATTAAATACTCTGCCCAAAGAGGGCAAGGGATAGATGTTTTTTTTTTTATTATTATCTATATAGGAGACTTTATTTACACTTTTAAAAAAAAGCTATACAGAACATTAGAGACATCCTATTAAAGACACAGAAGCAGGAACTTACAGGCTGTGCGTTCAACTACTACATCACTTCTTGCTTCTTGTCTCCCATTGATGTTAGCTTGCTTGCGTTGGCACTGGAACTTGTGGAAGTTGTTCTTCTTTGATATTCTTGGTCAGTTCCTTGGTTTTGGGCCTTCTCTTCTTTTTGGTTTTGTAAACAGGGGAGTGGAGGAACTCTCTGTTTGTAAATGGGTCACCCCGCCTCAGTTTGCTGTGGAACCAGAAGCATTAGATTAAAGCACCAAGAGACTTCTTGTATATACATGATTTCAGTCTCTAAAGTTTATGGATTTACTGAAATGCTTCCACTATAAGATGACTCAGTAGTAAAAGTTAATTCCTTATACAGTACAGCAGCAGCTGTACAAAGAACAGTACAAAGAGTACTTTCTGACTCATTATATAACCAATTTCTCATTAGTTCAAACAGTAATACTGAAAAACATAGTATCACCCCTAACCAGCACAGACGTTATTTTAGTAAAATCAATTTAACAGAAGACATCATTTAGCAGCTAAATGTACAATACAGAGTTAACTGTAAAGTACAGTAGCCACTGTCCGTACTGATCCAGCAGTTGCTTTGTGAAAAAATGCAGCTACTTGCTTTGGTATTCAAATCCACTAGAAAAAGCAGATACAGATCCAACCAGCTAATAGGGTTTGATAGTTTCACATCAGTGGCTAGCTAAGCTCCACCACACTGCCCTCTCACTGCCACTGGCACAGGGGGAGAAAACATGATGAGTAAAAGCTCATGAGTTAAGGACAGGGAGATTGTTCACCAATTACAGTCATGGGCAAAAACAGACTCAGGATAAAGGAGATTAAGGCAACTTAGTGCTACTAACAGATTAAAGCAGCAAGTAGTTATACAAAAAAGACATCTTTCCTGTCGCTCTACCCCCCCATATGTATTTCTTTACTCTGAGGAGCACAGGGGAATGGGGCTGTGGTTAGTCTAACACTTCGTCTCCTCCTTCAGTCACTCCTCCAACTCCAGCATTGAGTCTCTCCTATGGGATGCTGTCCTTCCCAAACCGATCCTACGTGCACTTCCCACAGGCTGCAGCTCTTCAAGAACTGCTCCAACATACCACAGAGTGTAATTTTTCAGGAACAAATTGCTCCAGCAGCTGCTCCTTTATAAGCTCCTCACAGGCTGCAGTTCTAGCCAAGTGTTTGCTCCTGTGCGGGCTCCAACCTCCTTCAAGCCATGTCCACCTGCTCTGCCATGGGCTGCTGAATGGGTATCTGCTCCAGCATGGTACCCCACGGGCTGCAGGAAACTCTACCACTAGCTGCAGAGGAACCTTCTCCCCCTCCTTCTTCACTGACCTTGGAGCCTGCAAGGCCTCTACATTTTCTCACTCATTTCTCCCAGCTCCTGTGTCCTGCATTTTATCCTCATACTAATCCCTTATTAGCACAAGGATACCATATATGCAGACTTGCTAAGAGATGTATTTGTTCAGTGAAGGAAATAACATCTTTGACAGCTTGCTAACAGAAGCCTACACACACGTATGCTAATGCACAAGTTACGCTTAACTGCACTGTGGTAAAGAGGGACTCATAGAAACACCAAGGGTAGGAGGGACTGAAAGACCAACAAAACATCAGAGGATTTAGTCCTAGACAACAAGTGTGTGAGAGCAGAGCAGGAGTTCCAGCATAGGAAAAGTCATTGAATGAATAGTTTAAATCCCCACCACTTGAGACTTGGCTCTCTGTAGCAGGCTGGGTCCGGTCTCCGCCTGGATGCACGTTCTGGTACTTCTTCCACGCTGGGGACAAGAGATGGAGTCCTGGCATTGGTCAAGTCCTGTAGTGGCCTGATCTCTAAAGAGACGCATTCACAGATGAGCTGATCAAAATTTCCAAATATCCTTAAAAAAACAGCTTGCAGATGTCTGCATCACCAGGTTTCTCTGAACACTGCCTAAGCCTGAATCTAATCACTTCTAAACTCAGGAGACCATTTTTGTTCCAAAATCATATACTTGTTCCTCACAAGTGAGCTCATTAATCAAATTAGGCTTCTCTCTGAAAAAATACAGATCTTTAATATTACAAATATCACTGGGCTCAAATGCAGTAGCCTCTTTCTACAAAAACGGGAGTTGAAAGTTTTAGTGTCCAGTTGACAGGCTGTAGAAAGCAAGCTTAAGGCACCCAGACAACCTAGGAGACTTCCAGCAAGGCTTCCCATAATGCAGGACCCTGCCAGTGTTTAATGTGGCTTTGAAAGTGAGGTCAACCAAGGCTGTACAAAGTACAGCTCACTTGTAGATACAAGAGGCCTGTTTGTGAACACCTACAGAAGAAAAAAAAAAAAGTCCCCACATAACTCCACCCCTAAAAAGTCAGCTTAACTGCTGAACTACTGCTAGAGCCACAGAATACACCCTCCAAATCCCCTGAAAAACAAAACAGTGCCCCAGTAATGCTGACCACAGGCAGAGCTAACATCTGGTTACACCTTTCAGCTGTTTGAGATAAGCTTTCTAAATAGACAAGAACCCTCCATGGACAACAAAGTGGGAAAAGAAGGGACTCACATGACATGCTTTCAGTGTTTTCCCAAAGTTCACGCATGTAAGAACAATCTGAAATTCTTAAAGGAATGCTAGTATACTACAGACAAATGCAGTCACAGGAATGACCAGTCAGTTTAAACGGAAGAGTAGATGCACGCTGATCTTTCAAACACAGAAGAGGAACAGAAATACATGCATTGTCTGTACAGTCTTTAGTATTTACCCCCAAATACAGGTCCCCTCTGCATTCTGCCACCTACCAGGCTCCTGTGGAGGTGAACTCTGAGAACAATGTTTAAAACTTGACACAACCTTGCTTCTTTCCCCAGATGCTTCTTCTGCCCTCCCTTCTTTAAATAGCAGAGAGCTTTCTAGACAAAGAGATTTTTCTGGAGTTCCATTGCCTTTGGTCTCTGAGTTTTTGGAAACTGGTAGATCTGTAAGCCCACAACTGACAGGTAAGTCCGTAGAACAGATCACAGAGGAGGACTCAAGGCTCTGTGACAGGTCCATAAGTTTATTTGTAAGTGAAATGTCAGCTATCTGCTCTTCCTGGGAGGCACCCAGCTCAGACAGCAGATTGGTAGGGCAGGAATATTTCTCAGTTAGTACAGTTTGCTCAGATACAAGTACTGTAGAACTTTCATGGAGGACACTGGCACCATCACTCTGTTTGTCTACAGAACTGGTCTTTGGAGGAGTGGAGGTTTTCCTCTTCCTCCGAGACTTTGGTTTGCAATTGCTTTCTTTTTCCAAAGAACCAGTGTTGACAACTTTAGTTTGCTCCTTTTCTAGAGGATCCCCTGTTTGTTTTTTATTGTTCTGAGCAGCTTCCTTCCTCTGAACTCTGGGAATTTTGCTAGCTTTGCTCCCAGGCATACACCTGGATTGCACCATTTCATCCTTTTCAAAATCTGTCTGGACACAACCCAAGTTTCCTGTAAGATCCAAAGGACAGACAAAATAAGTCCTCTTTCTACACTTATCTAGTGAATCCCTTGTGCCGTCTTGAGCTATTCCTTGAATACCTACGAATGGGCCAAAATTGCCTTCATTTTTCTGACCACTGCAACTGCTTTTCGTGACTGTCTTTCTCCTCCTTATCTGGCTGCTTTTACATTGCTCTTCAGCTTTAGCCTCAGGTATTTTTTCCATGCTGCTCAGCAAATTCTCCTCAGAGTCATTTACTTGATTAATTACTCTAGTTTTTCTATTGGTTTTCTGTCTGATACTCTTTGTGGTCACACTGGATGAGTCTTCCCATAAAGCACATGTACTTGAAGTCCCATCCCTCAACAAAAATAAATTTTGCAGACTGCAATCATCTGAGGGAACTTCATGACTTGAAACAGTATGAACTGGGATTTTTAACAAACTGCTCTCCATGCTTTGGATCTCAACAATTTCATCTTTCTTAGCTTGTGCTAAGTCACCACTTCCAAGACTATTCAGCTGTGGTGGATTCACCATGTACGTTCTTCTGATTCTGACATTATTAGGAGAATGCGAACTTTGCACCGCACCAGAGACTCCGTTCTTCAATTCCAAAGCTCCAACACAAGCTTTCTGTTCCATATCAGAAGCCTCTGACCCACTAGGCCATGCTGCAACTTCTGACAAAATAAGCTTCTTTGCATTTCGGGTATTCTCTTCGGGTATATCAGGACCATTTTTTGCACTGGTTTTAATCATATTTGTTTTCTTTCTTCCTGCACTTGTTTTTTTAGCAGCCTTTTTCCCATCAGTTTTACAGTTAACTTTACTTTTTATCTTTACAGGAACAAACTCCATGACCTCACTGGAGCTGGAATCTACTACTTCAACGCTACACCCAGTTTCTTCAGCCTGCAGCTGATCACAAAAAGCTTCTTCAACTGGAAATCTTCCACTTGCTTCAGTGGGTGAAGCCAGTGAGCTGGGAGATTTCAGCTGTGGCTGTGTGTTGCTTTCACTGAAACTGCTGCTATCCTTCACAATACCACACCAGGTTGCCCGAGCTGAACTGACATGTGGGATGGTATCCACACTTGAAGACTGAGTGCTTGTTGCAAACCAAGTGGAACGTTTTCTCCTCTGTGTAACATGCCCTTGTGAGAGACGATCATAGAAGTGCTTCACCATTTCATCTTCATATGGAAGTGGACAACTTTCCCAGGCAAGTGCTGACAAATTGTTGAGATTTTCTTGGGTGGTGCACAAGGACTCTGTTAGAAAGACAAAATTCATTCTTAAGACTCAGAAATGTAGTAGGCAAAAGTCAGTTTTCTCAGTACCACTACGAACTATGCACTGCAATCCTACCACAAAACCAGAAGATAGAAAAAGCATGATTTTTGTTCCACAGACTCCACAAACTCATCATCGTCAGAATTGGTCAGAACAAAGGCAGCCCAAAGCAAGATCCTTAACCAGCCCTAATATAATGGTAACTTTAGAACCACAGGAGCTAATAGCTACAAGCTAAGGGGAGCTATGGTACTACATACATGCCAGATCATACCAACAACCAGTAGAGATGCACTTACCTCTGAAGAGGCGTGAGTCAAGAAAAGCCTCTTTCGCTTCCATTCTTTCACTCTGGTTCTTTCCATTTTCTTTCTGGGGGGACTGAGGCTTCCCAGCCAACTGTGGTGGCAAAGCATCATCAGAAACAACTGACAAAGTTTCCAGGGGCTTATCAGGAGCACATCTCTGAAGATCTAAAGAGGACTTCTGTACTGCTGTGGAGCTGCCGCTTTGCTGTCTCAAATCTGTTGGCTTCGAAATGGGCACCCTCAGTGGCATTGCTGCAGCACTAGTGAGAAAGAATAATAGTAATGGAGCATGTTCCACACCTGCAACACACTAAGGAATCCAACAGAACACAGCTTTCACCTCTCAAAAGCGCCGTGCTGCAATACATTTCAAAAGCCTTCAGATGCTGAAGAACACACACCACCTGCCCAGGATAGCTTTTTTACTTTATGTGCAAGTACAATTCATAAGGAAAATGTATCTCTACATATGCAGAAGCAGGAAAAAAAAATACAGAGGCAACAAGGAAGTACAGCCTTCTTCCATGTAGCTATATGCATGCTTAAGTATTCTTGTAGAAGAGGATCATAGAAGTATATCATTAGCAGAAATAGGATCTAACTGTTTACAATAGCTACAATTAAACCATCACAGCAGTAAATTCAAAGGACAGGGCCTTTCCTCCAAAGGGTCTACCATCTGTGTGAGACAACATGGGCTGGGAAGGAAATCTCTTATAGCACTCTCCAGACAAAAAGAAAAAAACTTATCTGAAAATGATATGTTTTCAAAGAAGAGAAAAGGGCAAGATCATGTAAAAAAAAAAAACTTGGCACTAGGACAAATTAGATGAGAAATGGCAGCAGAAAGACAGGTTAAAGGAAAATAGTGAGCAGGAATGTTTTAGAGAAGACAAGTCACAAGAAACAAACAACTGAACACACACATAAAACACATAAGTCATTTCAGCATCTGATTTTAAGGCCAACCTCAGAAGATGACCATCTGAAATATCATCAGCCCAGCTATCTTCAGTCATGCTGTTCTTCTGGCCATTAGACAGGGACAGATGACTTGTATGATACTGAAAATAAACAGAAAGGGAGTTTAAATTTCTTGCAGTCTCTTCTGCAAATGCCTGCACACAGACACTGGAAGTTCAGATCCACCCAGGAGAGTGTCAAATACTGCCAGTGATCCTCCTCCATTTAAAACTGCACAACCAGAGGTCCTGTTCTCCCATTCCATCTTCTGGAGAAGGCAGTTTATGCATCTCTCAAGATAACATTAGCTATATTGGCCAAGGCCTATGCCTGCAACTTCCTGGTTTACTAGAAGTCATTTACCGTGCAATCTATACACAATGAGTCGCAGTAGAATCACATTCTGCCTCCACAGGCAGAAGGATGAACTAAACTAGCTTAGATAATCTGAGACTAGGAAGTAGGAAGATTCCATATGCACTTCAAGTGACATTAGCACCAGGTTAAAAACAAGGATGAAGTCATAACATTTCAAGCAAGCTAAATGGCAAATGTGTTCAACACTGAATTTAGCAGGAGACAAACACAGTCTCCTTTCCAGTACAACTAGCAGCATGCTCACACTTCCCACTGCTTACCTCAGAAAGCCGAGCCATCTTAACTGACTCCACAAGATTTTCAAGTTCCTTCAAGATGTTATTCTATGTTGAGAAAACACAGAGAAACAATAAGGATATTAAGTCAAAACAACTGTTCCAACAAGGATACTGGCAACCATAAGAAAGCATAGCTCATCTGGGAGAACATAGCTGAAAGCAAAGAATATACATGTAAATGGAGACTCATTTCAAATGCAGAAGATATGGACAATCAATGACAGCTCATGCACCTCTCCCATGGCAGAGGTGCTAGTGCTGCCCACCCTCTGACAAATAACTCCATTAGTTCCATACCAGAAAGCAGAGCTTGTTTCGCAGAAAAGCATTCTGGAAGTGACACTGCTCCAACTCCATCTGCAAGATGACCTTCTCCTTGGCAAGCCGCTGTGCATTAGCTTTCTCTGCATTGAGGGCCAGTGCCAGTGCTTTATTGTTGTGCTTTAGGGAAACTTTAATAATGGAGGAGTTGTCTGTAAGCAAGAGAAGCACAACACTGAATCAGCAATCAAGGTGTCATCCATGCCTTTCTCCTCCCTTGTCATATTTCCTTGTCTTCCCAGATTAGCCTTCCCTCAGGCTCAGATACCTACAACTCAACAGTCCTCCTCTATGCAAAGACAGCAGTATAACTCATTCCCATATAGTGGCAGGTATGGAATTCTCCAGAAAGCAGCAAGGAAGATTTTTCATAATAACCTGAAACACTTTAGATGTAGACATCTCCATTTTGAGAGGGTTGTGCTCAGCCAGTAACCTATCTTTCAATTCATAATAATGACAGAATGGCTTGAGAGCTGACTACAGACAGGCAGGCTTCTGACCAAGATAGTCAACTATGGCTTTCAGTCCTCATTTCCATCCAAAAAGGAGAGACACCTACACTTCTCTCTACACCTTGAGAAGATTTCAAACCACCTTTCCCAATTTTATGATAAACGAATGGGAGTAACAGTAATATTTAATTTTATGCACCGTTTCTCCAATACATCCCCTATAAATCCAGTTGGACTAGCTTCTACAATGGCAAGTATAAACATTAAAACACCTCCTCCATTTACTGCTGTTGACTGGACACTAATACAGACCCTGAGGACTCATCTACCCAGAGAGACTTGTCCAGTGCCACCACAGACAGTCTCCAGCAGCCTGCAACTGCCCCAGCTGCTGCTCTGAAGGCGCCAGCTGCTCCTCCACGGGCTCTGTGTTCCACTTGCAGCCCCCCATCCCTCAGACATCTTCGGACACCTGACCCTCATTTGCAGGGGTACCAAATTCTCTGGAAGCCCAAAGGCTGGTAAGGAGTTGTTAACTATAGAAGCACTCACTAAGAGACTACCCCCCCCATCCCTACAAACACGCTGCAAGACAAAACACTCACTGATGATCTTCGTTTTGATTTTTGACGCAAGCGAGGCGTTCAACCTGGCTGTCCTCAGGACACCGTTTTTCTTCTCCCGCATCCGCTCTCGTACGTCGCTGAGGCCGAAGGAAGCTTCGGAGGCCTTCCGACTCGCCATCGCTGGAGGGAAGGAGGGAGGGGCGGCAGGCAGGGTTAGCGCGGCGCCCGCCGAAGCTTTACTTTCCCCGAGCCGAGCTGCCGCCCCGCTCCGGGCTCCGCCGTCAGGGCGAGACCGCGGCTGCGCCTCCGCGGGCCTTTACAGCCCCTCGGCCCTCCGCCGAACCCCCCAACCGGCGGCCTCCAGCGAAGGCCTTCCCTCCCCGCGGGACGGCAGCCCGTCGTCGCGCCCGCGGAAGGAAGGAGGCAGGAACGGCAGCCGAACCCGCCGTAGACGTTTGAATTCAAACAGGGCTGCGCGCCGCCCCTCTCTCCCCTCGCTCCGCCCCGGCGGCGGGCGCGGCTGCGCAGAGCCAAGGGCGGAGATGCCGAATGGCTGGGCTGCGGGGCTGCCGCTCGCCTCTAGCTCAGCTCCTCCGAAAGGAGTCTTTTTCCCCCTGAGTAATTACATTTCAGTCCATATTAATGCATTCCTATCCAAACACCTTTATCTTCAAGAAGCCGACAGCGCACGTGCAGACGTTAAATATCGTAAGGAAGCAGCGTAAAGGAAGAAAATAAAGCAAACAGTGCACAGAACAGCTTGCAGTGGAGATGCGGGTCCAACGTGCAGTACAAACGAGACTGGTAAAAACGTGCCTCCGTGCTGCTACGTCCAGCTGGGAAGGCCACATGTGAGGCACAGCATTTCTGAGATCCTACTCTTATCACTGCTTCAGGTTGTAGGAAATATCCAAATAATTTTCTAGGACGGTATCTCTGATAAAGCAGATTTTGTTCGCAATTGCAATAGCGGGCCTCCTGCAAGCAGGAGAGCACCCAGAAAACAGAGTTACATCTTTTATTCCCTATTCCCCGACGCTTCTCTCTCACACCTCTAGTTCCTCATTGGCTGAGTACTTTAGGTTCACAATCTTCTCCACGCTTCACTAAACATGGAAACACTGGACAAACATACATTTTTGCTGCATAAGCATAAATCTGTAGTTAATTAACTTATTCCACACCTGATCATTATTTTGCGGATATCTGCTTGTCTTTCTTTCTACAAAGATAAGCTTGGGAGAGAGGCAGGGGAGTATCCTGGTGCCTGCCTTCACACCCCAACCTTCTCACGGAGGGAGACAGTCCGGCCTTGTGTAGAGGCCCTAACTTCTTTGATGTTTGCTAAATCTGTCTTTCTTTTGCTGAGAGTTTCTTATCCTAACAGAACAGCTCTACAATATGTTTTCTAATCCCTAGCACGTTATACTCGCATTGTTTGGAACATTTAACAACTATTACAGTTTTGCAAAAAAGAATTAATCACATAATTCAGTAATAATGTTTCTAAAACATGCCGCTAACATATACAGTATTTTAATTCTTAGATCAACTATTTCTAAGGATAAGTTACAGAATACAAATGCATTATGTTCTACTTCTTCAAACCAATTGCTACTTTTTAATATCAAATGCAGAAACAACATTCCGTTCCCACAATTCCCCCCTCTTTTTCTTTCAAAGTGTTGATTTCTGCAATTCCCCCTTTTTAAGGTACGATTCTAAAGACCTCTTCACTTTCTTCATTCTCCATTTCATCTAATATCATCATTTTATCCGAGTATGGTGGTGGTTCCACTACTGTTTGCTTCAGCAGTGCAATTTCTATTAATTGCTGCACCAATCCCCTCACGCAGGGGATAATACAGCAACCAATGGCCATCAGGACTCCTGCTACCACAGTCAAAGAAGTAAATATGGACACAATCATCCCTTTCACTTTGCCAAACCAGAACTCCAAACACCCAGTGAGAGAGCTATCTATTCCAGAGTTTTCGGCTAATTCACTAGCAAGAGTAGTAAGCCCCGTAATGCTCTAGTTATCGTGCTATCTGGGGCTGTGTTATTTGCAATGAAAGTACAGCAATGAGTGCCCAACATTACACACACACACCCTTTTTCAGCTAGTATCATGTCTAGGGCAATCCTATTCTATATCGCTACAGGTCATCCTGCTTGTAGCATCCAATTGTTCTGCAGTTCCCTTTATTGCCTCCTTTGTATAGTTTAGAAATCTCTGCTGATTGTAATAGATGTAGTTTATTCAATCTACATTTTTGTTAATTGTCACCCACCAGAATAGAGATTCAAATCCTGCAGCAATTGATTTCTAGCCTTAAATTCATCAGGGACACCTCTGGGGACCTCAGTTGAGTCCATATATATTGCATCATCATCAAATCATAGGTTCCTTCTGTTCTTTTTGCGAATGCGTGATAGATCCTTCTCAAATGCCAAAGTGAACGGTATAGCCAATTGAACAAGTGCACAGGTACCTCCCCAATTAGATGGGAGAATGGACCGTAAGATCTTCCCACCACAATACTACCAGAGATCCGCCCTAGGGATTCCCAGCCTTGAATAGTTCCCCGCTAAATCCTTCGTAACATCCAAGGTCCCACTGCATAGTGAGAAATTCCCTTATACATACTAATCCGTTCTTTTAGGGTGTGTGATTGCAACGTATCAAATATCCCTGGGATATATGTCCAGCCTTGATAGGCAGTTGTCCACCATACATTATTCCATCCCCCACAAGAGGATCTCTTATTCATGCCTAATTCAGGACACAGGTATTTCTCTTCGTGACTCAATTGTCATTGGGCACTTAAGCCCCTGCAGGCTATCACATTGCAAGCATCAAATGTGACAGTCTGAGGTGTTTCTTTCCTTGTTACATTCACCCACATCTTAACAGGGTATCCTCCTGCTCCCCTCTGCAGGTCATCCTTTTCCCAGGCAATCAGCTGACTAAGACATTCTTTAAAGGTAATCACTGTCAGAATCAAAACTACTAATTGGTCCCTCTCCTGCATCATTATTAACTCCTAAACATCTATACCATTACTATAGTGAAGAATAGAGTATACTCTACTAGAAGTACAAATATATATATATATATATATCCTAAACACCTCCCTACCTATACTGGTTATGAAAGGAAAAAAAGTATAGATTAGTTTATTTACAATTTCTTTCTAATTTTTATCTTTAGAGGATCCTCCATAGCAACAGTTTCCCACGCTTTAGGGTTAGTGGAGGGTTTTACTCAAGTGTAGTGAGCCCAACCTTTCTTGGCCATCCTGACAGCTGTTTCTGTTGTCAGAAGTACTTGGAACAGTCCTTCCCAGTCGGGTTGCAACTTTGCCTCCTTCCAGATCTGGATAAGGACCCAGTCTCCAGGTTGGAATGGATGAATCGGAGATTCCAGGGGTCGTGTCTGTGCTAACGATCCTTGGATACTGAGAGACGATAGTGAGGAAGACAATCCAAGTACATAGTTCTTAAGAAACATATCTTTAGTTTCAAACTGCAGTACCTCATTTTTCCTTCAGCTTTATTTTTAAAGGGGCTGTTTTCAATTCCCTTGTTCCCTTCCTTTGCCTAGACCATGGGATCTATATCTTTCTCATCTGTCTCAATTAACACATTCATTGATACTGTAATTCCTTCCTGACAGGTTATTATTTGTATACCCAATTTCATCATAAGATCTCTCCCCAATAAATGAGTACCTGCATCAGGTGCATACAATAATTGTCCTGTTATTGTCTTGCTCCCTAATCTCAATTCAGTGTTTTCAAAAAGTGGTAGTGTCATCCCTTTTCTCTCTACCCAACTTGTACCCTGTTCCTGGTACCAGGATTATACAGTTACTTTCTGGTGTCTGTACCCCCCAGTATGTTTTATTATGTTCCCTTAGAACCAAATTCTATAAAATACTAAAGGGCACAACAATGTGTCCATCTGGGTATACACCCATCTGTCAGCTTGCTCTCTTCCCTTCTAAGTCATTAATTAGATTCCTATCCTCTTTAAAATACCTTATAGGTTCTGATTAAGGTTCAGATATTTAAGTTTACCATCTGGAATTAAAGCCAGTTCACCAATTTCTTTTCCTTCAGCTGCCTGTTCTGCCACCTGATCCATCATCATATTCCCTGTTTCCTGTAGTGTCACTATTCTGATGTCTTCCACAATGTATAACAGCCATGCTGCTCTTTGGTAGATTTACATCATGCTGAATTTGTTTTCCTTGTGTGTAAGCAACCCTCGCTCTTTCCAGATGGTACCATGAGTATACCATCATGATACCACCCCAAAAACACATTTACATCTGTCCATATATTTAAGGTTCTTGTCAAGGCAGTTATTTCAGCCTTCTGAGCGGAAGTCCCCACAGGTAATGGTTTTGCTTCATTTACCTTGTCAGTAGCAGTTACTGCATATCCTGCGTTACTGTTTCCTTGTCTCACAAAACTGCTTCTGTCGATGAATCCAGGAATCCTCAGCGTCGTCCAGTGGTTCTTCCTCCTGTAGGTCTGACCAACTGGCATAGACAGTCTCCATGCAGTCACACACTGCTGGCTTGGAGGTAGCTCCTTGTTGGTGTTCTGGGTGTTCAGCAAATTGCTTCCTTCTCTTTGATCAGTTGTGCTTTCTGTTGAGAAACTTGATAGCCATTTAAATCAAGAAATTCAGCAAACTCACAGTCCATGTACACAGTTCTCCTTTGTTACTGTGGCATCCACGTACTGTAGTAAAGATCCACCATGGGATAAAGGAAGCCAAATCTCAGGCTCACAAGCTGAACACTTCTCAAAAATCACTGGGTTGTTTTCACAACCCTGGGCAACACTGTCCAGGTTAACTGAATTTTATTTTCTTATTTATTTGTTTGTTTGTTTATTTTTCTCCCCATATTGGAGTTTTCTTATTCAAAGGCAAATAATTTTAGACTTTCTTTAGCAAAACCAGGCAGAAAAAGGTGTACTTCAAATCCAGAACGGCAAACCCCACCTACTTATTCCTCAACTTGGTTAATAAAGTGCATGGATTTACCACCATGGGTTGCATATCTTCAACATTTCTATTAATTGCCCTCAAATCTTTTACCAAACTATAGCTCTTGCCAATCCAAAAAGTTATTTATTATTTCTTTTATCCTCCCTCCTACAATCTTAAAAGGGCGTTGCTTTACACTGGCTGGACTGACTCCTGTCTTTAACTTAACTTTTATTGAGTTGCCCTTTTTTTTTTTTTTTTTTTGCTCTGCCTGGCATTCCTGATGCCTGCAATCCTGTATATACCTGATTTAGGATTTACATAACTTCTGGGGGTACAACATTGCTTTTCCCAGTTTGTGTTAAAGCCAGACTTAAAATTTTCAATTTTCAGTCAATTAGTCTTGCTTGACAATTACCTCCAATTTTTTTTACTGAATTTAATCTCTACATTCAACTGTTCTAATACATCATGCCCAAGTAATGGTTTTGGAGAATCTGGCACGTACAAGAATTTATGTATTCCTACTTCTGTATTTAATTGGTTCCCAAAAAAAGAAACTTCTCTTGCCAGTAGCTCCTACAACTATTACAGAAGTAATCTACGGGTAATAATTCCTGAGGTAGCACACAGTAAGAAGCACCTGTATCAGAAAATAAACCTCTTTACCCTGCTTCCCCTGCTGCTTTCGGTCCAGTGGGGGTGGAACTCTCCCTGAGCCCTTCCAGGCTCCCCCTTACCTCTTCTTCTAGGTAAGGACATCCCTTTTACATCTTGCTCAACTTTGCCTTCCTCAGCCTGTGTTTTTCCCAAACCCTTTTCACTTTCCAGACTTTCATCATTACTGAAATACAACGTTAGTAATTTCTGTTTCACCCCCTTCCCTCCCCAGGATTCTGGTGCGTACACTGGGATATCGGGTTTCCCGAGATCTCTGCAGATGACGGCTATTCTCACTTTCAGTGTCCCGTCCCATCCCCATTCACAAGTAATACACCCTGCACAGTTACAGCGGGAAGCTCTCGCCCCCAGCTCTTTCTCTCACTCTGAGTTGTTCTTACAAGCCGCGGTGGGGGGTTAGTGCGGGGGATGTGTTCTCGTGCCGACCCAAACTCTAATATCTCAAACTCACTGTTTTCCTTAACCTTTCCGCCAATTTTTTTTGTTTGTATGTTTGTTTGTTTTTACAATTCCACTATTTGTGCCCTCAATTACATTTCCATGTACCATTAACAAATGCACTTCCATAGAGCATCGAGACAGTTTCTCCCACTGCCTTCAAAATCCACAAATCAAACAATACAGTTCTTCAGCTTCCACAAACACCCAGCACTTGGTCCCACGATTAGGGTACTCAATTGTAAAATTGGTCCCATTACTCATTATGTTCCTGTTTTTTTAGTTGTTTTTTTTTTTTATTTAATATTCCCCCCTGGCTTATGAGCAATATTTCTACAGTGAGCCTAAATACAACCCAGGGCAAGGTGATATAATCAACCTGCCATGCCTCCCCATATTTATACTTTTGCCATCACCTTTCCCTCCCAGAGAGGTTTCATCCTCTTGGCTTGTTTAATCTGCTTAAAAGCAGATCGTCAGCGGTTTATGGGCTGGTTCGGCCCGGTTCCATGACTAGTAGGGCAGAAGGATCCGCAGATCCACGCCTCCGGAAAAGGGAAACAGGGGACCCAAAATAATTGAAAACAGCAGCAACGATCTGAGGTGAAACAAACTAATTTACTAAATATAGTATCAGCAAAATATAATGAGAGAGAGAGAGAGAGAGTGTGTGCAAAAGGTGGATAGGTCTCACCACAATACTGAGGTGAGAAGTGCAGTCCAGTTGAGCTGATGAAGAAAAGCAGACAGAAGTGCAAGTGAAGAAGAGCAGGCGAAGAAGAGGTTCGCCCTTCCCAGAAGCTGGAAGAACCCAAACTCCTTTTCCCAGCATGTTCTTTACACGCACTACAGGGACCTTATCTCCCTTGACAGTACGTAGGGAGCTAGCGGGACCATCATGATTGATTGATCCTCTGGTATTGACTAACCAGGTGGCTTCAGCCAAATGCTTCTCCCAATGCTTAAATGTTCCGCCACCCATTGCTTTCAACATGGTTTTTAACAACCCGCTGTAGCGTTCAATTTTACCAGAGGCTGGTGCATGATAAGGGATGTGATAAATCACTTAATGCCATGATCTTTGGCCCAAGTATTTACAAGAGAATTTCTGAAATGAGTCACATTATCTGACTCAATTCTTTCTGGGGGTGCCATGTCACCACAGGACTTGTTTCTCAAGACCTAATATGGTGTTTCAGGTGGTAGCATGGGTTACTGCATATGTTTCAAGCCATCCCGTGGTTGCCTCTACCATAGTAAGCACATAATGCTTACCATTGTGAGATTGTGGCAAGGTGATATAATCAACCCCCCAGAAAGGTTTCATCCTCTTGGCTTGTTTAATCTGCTCAAAAGCCTGCTGCTGCTCAGGGCCCCACACAAAAACATTCTTCTTCCACATCACCTGATAAAGGGGGCTTATAATGAGACTATAGTTTGGAACATGCATTTAACAAAACCCTACTACGCCCAGAAACGATTGTGTCTCTTTCTTATTAGTGGGTGGAGACAAGGCAGTGATTTGGTTGATCACATCTGTCGGGATGTGACAACGTCCATCTTGCCACTTTATACCTAAGAACTAAATCGCCTGGGCAGGTCCTTTCACTTTGCTTCGCTTAATAGCAAAACCAGCACACAGAAGGATCTGGGTTATTTGCTCTCCTTTCACAAAAAATTGGCATGGCATTCTCTAAGGCAATAGATAAATAAATAAAAGCACCGAAAAATAAACCTAACCAACCAAAAAAAGACAGATTATACCAGGCCACTGAACTTGTTTTGCAGACAGTGGTCCTCAGCCACAGCGTGCAATCAAAGAATGTACAGATCTTATAGTAATGAGGTATGCCAGAGAGCTCAGCTATGCAGTTATTACACCAAAGCAGAAAAGATAGGGCACTTACCCACATCCAGGGCTCACTTATGAAACTCCAGCAGAGAGGATCTCCTGAAGAGACCCTTCCCCACTGGTAGTCAGCTCTTAAATGGGTCTAGGAGAGGTGCAGCCAGGCTCCACCCCTTCTGGCAGCACAGGTGAATTGACTTCACCTTTACAGGTGAATTGTCTTCACCTGTGCTCCCATGGCTGACTCATTGCTCGCCTCAGGTGATCAATCAGAGGTTCAGGCCATGATTCAGCAGTTCCCATACACATGGTGTGCTAAGACAAATATTTACATCAATTCTCTGCTTCTTTGGAATAGAACTCTATATTGGTTGATAGCACAAGTAATTCTGAAAAACATATTTTATGTGAATATAAATCGTGTTTTTGTCTCTGCTCACCTCTTTCTACATGTCTAGAAAGTGCACAGACAAACACACAAAAGTAGATCCCGTCCCAAACCATCCCACTGTGACAAATGCAGGAACTTATCAGAGGAAGGAGAACGCACAGAAGTGCAAAGAATCACACTCAAATCCAATAACAGCACATAGCCGTTAGTGATCTCCTAAATTTTTGAAATGCTTAAGTAACATCATGATCCCTTCATGATTCCCTGAATTTTCAAAACAGAGAACAGCTTAATATGATCACTATCGGACTGGGAGTCTTGGAATAAAGTTTCCAACAGAAGTAACTTTTGTCCCAGAAAAGAAAATTATAAAATCTTCATCATGAACAGTGAGCAAAGAAGTCTTAGGTTGTGTACTGAAATGTTTTCATCAAGACCGAGATCCAGCAAAGTCTTTTGAAACATAGGAGCTTCCACTGAGACGCCAAAATGAGGAAAAATAAAGTTTGCCTACAGACCTGGAAACACATCGTCACCTGTCACTGCCCAGGGTTCTTGCGTAGGCGGCCATATTCAGGCAAGACGCACACACACATCCTGTTCACTGGTGGTCAGTTAATTTCACAGCACTTGGACAAGCAGAGACAGTTGCTCCAGTGGCTACTCAGCATCTCAGTAAAAAAAAAGAAAGCCTATTAGCAATTCTAGGTCTCCATTCTACTCAAACGGGGTCCCCTTTTGCTGCTTAAGCAAAATAGCAGCCCTATGCTGCTTCTGCAGTGGCTGGCTTTGCAGCAGACCAGACCACTGCACACTTAAGATCAAATAGAAAATATTAAAGGCATCAATGAAGGAATGCTGCCAACGTCTTGGAAAGCTTCACTAAATAGCGATCATGCATGTGGGTAGCATAGAATCATAGAATCATTAAGGCAGGAAAAGACCTCTAGGATTATCTAGTCCAAGAGACAGAGGGAAGCGTGAACTTTTATTGAATGATAAACCTCCACGGTGTATGAGCCTGGGGCTGCGGGCCATGGCCAGAGCCACCCAATGAGCCTGTGGTGCAGGTGATTGGTGTGAAACACTGACGCTGAGCACACGAGATGTGGGGGGGAATGGAGCGGGCAGCGGCGCTGGGGAAAGCCCAGGAACGTGTGCTGGGGCTGCAGTGCTGCTGGCACACGTGCAGCAGGTGAGGCCGGCGCACGGTGATGACCAAGCAATGGATGGCGACATCACTGTGGGACGGGTGGTGATGTCCCCCAGTGAAGGTGAGGACTGGCAACACGGCCAAGCCATGGTTTGTGACGTCTCCGTGCGATGCACTGTGACTGCTTGGCCCACGCTGCTTTAACGCGGGCGCGGCAGCCCGGCCCAGCAGTTCATGCCTGGCCTCTGACCGAGCGTGTGTGCGAGGACTGGAGTGTGGACAGGGCAAGCTTTGGAGCTGGAACGTGCTCTGGGTGCTGCTAGCGCAGCTCTCAGACGCCGTCTCAGAGCCACTTGTGTTGTACCCCGACCCTGCTGGCAGCAGGCAGCCGGGACATCGCGGAGAGGCGCGTGCAGCAGCACAGGTAGGCAGCGTGGCAAGGCCTCACGCCGGCAGCCGGGGGGGATTCTTGAGGGACCCTCCCCACACCGGCCCATGCCCGTGGTCTCCTGTCCTCTTCCAGAGTGACACCTGCTGTAACAGGATCTCAGCTGGGGAGATACATACCCACAGCCACATAGGCCTAGAGAAGTGGGACGGCATGGCATGCACCACGCCATGCTGCCACCGGTTTTGTTTCCACTGCACCCAGCTGTGCAATAGCAGCAGGCCCCAGTGTCCACTCTGCAAACAGGGCGTGCAATCCATCATCCATGCAGTGCGGGCGGACAGCGACTGTGAGGAGCTGGTCCTCAGGACAGCCAAAGTGCCATCCCTTGACACATATTGAACCAGTCTAGCTTTCTCGTGGCATCTTGTGGCACCAACTAATCACAAGTTGGCTACAAGTTACATGGGCAATAGAAATGTGCAATTTTTATTTCCCCAACAGGAAATAGGAACAGGGACCAGGAGGGTGTGCTGCTGAGGGACCGGGGCAGCGAGTGACCGTGACCTCTCTCTCTCTTTTGCAGTTCGTAACACCTTCCGCTTGCTGCAGCACCAGTGAGGGGAGCAGCTTCCCGACCTCAGCTCTCCCCAGCCCACCGCACAGCCCGGGGCCATGGACGTGGCATCCAACTGGATCTGCCCCATCTGCGGGCAAATTCGGGAAGATGTCACCTACGTGACCCCCTGCCAACACCAGCTGTGCTACGGCTGTGCCATCTGGTGGGCAAACAGGAAGCCGAGTTGTGCCGTATGCGGGCACGAAATAACAACCATCCGATACTCGGTGAGGTCGGATGATGATTACCTGGAGTGTGCTGTCCCGCAGCCCGCAGCGCACTCGGATCAAGGCCTGCAGGACGAGCAGGGGCCTGCAGAGCCGGTGCTCATCCCACCTGAGCACAGCTTCCCAGCCGAGGTCTGGGCTGCATTTTTCAGGGAACACCCGGAAGACCTCGAACCCCTGCTCCAATGGCTGCAGGACGAGATCCAGCAGGTGTCCAGCGATGACTGGTGGGAAGTCTATGCGGGACAGTGCACCACCATCAACTTCTTGTGTCAGCATGGGCTGGACGAGGAGGCCTTGGTTCAGGTGCTGCAGCTCATCACCAACGGCGACGTGGTGCCCTTCGTGAGAAGGCTCATCAGCACCGCCGCAGCCCTGTACGGCCCCACGATCCACCACGAGCTGGACCACCAAGTCAGCCACGCTGCTGGAGGACGGGAGGACAGCCCTGCAGCCAGCCCCATCACCAGCACCTCCCATCAGGAGCCTCCCGCCTCGGGCCCAGGTCGCACCACCAGCCCCGCAGGGCCCAGCACCGAGGAGCCGCCCGGCGGCTCTACCGGGGGACCCGGGCACCCCAGCACCGCCACCGCGCCCTCGGCGCAGGAGCCGCAGGAGGAGCCAGGGCAGGCGGCGGCAGCGGGCCCCTCCGCCCGGGGCAGGAACCGCTCGTGTGGGGGGCCCCGGCGCCCCCCAAAGAGGAAGGCCAGCAGCAGCCGCCAGGACTTGCCCCCGCCCCGCAAGAGGCGGCCCCGGCGACGGCGCTAGGCAGGCACCGCACTGCCGTCAGAGCGCGGCTCCGGCGGGCTGGGAGGACATCATCTACCTCTCGGCCCGCTGCTCACAGACAAAATAAACATCTGTTACAACGAAAAATAAAAAGTCTCTGTGTTATTGACAAGGCCGTTGGCGTTGCTTTCCCCCTCTTCCGGTCCTCGGGGAATGCGTAGAAGTGCAACTTTATTTCCACCACCACGAATCGGCACTCATGGCAGCGCTAACAAAACACGTGAGGGCCCCAATAGGTTGGGAGATGGAGCACAAGTTACTCCAATAATCCCACCATTTAAACTAGTGGGGGGAAGGGCAAATTTCTGCACCTGGGGCGGAACACCTCTTGGCCACACCACCGCCGGGGCCACCCGGCTGGACAGGACCCGGGAGTCCTGCCGGACACTCGGCTGAACCGGCAAGGAGCGCTGCCCGCAAAGGCGAGCGCTGGGCTGGGCTGCACGAGGTGCCAGCGTGCTGCCAGCGTGCTGCCAGCGTGCAAAGGGCGGTGATCCTGCCCCTCTGCTCAGCTCAAAGGAGGCCGCAGCTGGAGTGCTGGGCCCAGCGATACGCTCCCCAGCGCAAGGGAGACCTGCCCTTGATCATCTTGTGCGTCCTCAGCCCTGGCACGTGCCAACTGAGCCTGTCCCAACCACCTAGGTGTTGTTCGGCTTGGTGCTGAGTTTGGAGGGCAGCGGGGCTTGCTGTGAGGAGCAGGGCTTGTCCCCAGCTTCAGAGAGGAGCCAGTCCGCCATACCACACAGGTGTGACGTTCCCTCCTGCCTCACAACTACTGACCCACCTATCATCAGGTTTGCATGTCATGGTAAGCTTTTGGCTTCACAGTCATACATTGCATTCCTTGGGAATCCCTGGTCCATCCCAGAGGAAGGGGTACTACCCGAGCTACAGGCTGTCCTGATGCGCAAGCATAGCAATTGCTATGGTTGAGACTCAGGACAGTATACTTTATCCATTCTACCCAGGCATTCACATCCCTGTATCCTGTCTCAATTTCAAATGTTTGTCTGAGATCTTTTATTTCCATAATGACTACAGCTGCAGGACTTTCAGAAGGATTTTTCCCTCTTTTTCTTATCCTGAACCTTTCGAGTATGATCAGGCAATGAATCCCATACAGCTACTCTAAATCTAGCTCCTGGGTCTCTTCCCCGAACATTTATTCCAATCCCAAAAGTGATGTTAACAAGGCTATTGGCCTTGCTAATTGTTATTGTCACTGGATTACACTGCAAGGCCTAGCAGTCTGGTTGGACAATTCCCCTAAACATACTAATCCGTTCTTCTAGGGTGTGTGATTGCAATGTATCAAATATCCCTGGGATATATGTCCAGCCTTGATAGGCAGTTGTCCACCATACATTATTCCATCCCCCACAAGGGGATCTCTTATTCATGCCTAATTCAGGACACAGGTATTTCTCTTCACGACTCAGTTGTCGTTGGGCACTTAAGCCCCCGCAGGCTATCACATTGCAAGCATCAAATGTGACAGTCTGAGGCGTTTCTCTCCTTGTTACATTCACCCACATCTTAACAGGGTATCCTCCTGCTCCCCTCTGCAGGTCATCCTTTCCCCAGGCAATCAGTTGACTAAGACATTCTTTAAAGGTGATCACTATCAGAATCAAAACTACTAATTGGTCCCTCTCCTGCACCATTATTAACTCCTAAACATCTATACCGTTACTATAGTGAAGAATAAGATATACTCTACTAGAAGTACAAATATATGTATATATCCTAAACACCTCCCTACCTATACTGGTTATGAAAGGAAAAAAAGTATAGATTAGTTTATTTACAATTTCTTTCTAATTTTTATCTTTAGAGGATCCTCCATAGCAACAGTTTCCCACGCTTTAGGGTTAGTGGAGGGTTTTACTCAAGTGTAGTGAGCCCAACCTTTCTTGGCCATCCTGACAGCTGTTTCTGTTGTCAGAAGTACTTGGAACAGTCCTTCCCAGTCGGGTTGCAACTTTGCCTCCTTCCAGATCTGGATAAGGACCCAGGTTGGAATGGATGAATCGGAGATTCCAGGGGTCGTGTCTGTGCTAACAATCCTTGGATACTGAGAGACGATAGTGAGGAAGACAATCCAAGTACATAGTTCTTAAGAAACATATCTTTAGTTTCAAACTGCAGTACCTCATTTTTCCTTCAGCTTTATTTTTAAAGGGGTTATTTTCAACTCCCCTGTTCACTTCCTTTGCCTAGACCATGGGATCTATATCTTTCTCATCTGTCTCAGTTAACACATTCATTGATACTGTAATTCCTTCCTGACAGGTTATTATTTGTATACCCAATTTCATCATAAGATCTCTCCCCAATAAATGAGTACCTGCATCAGGTGCATACAATAATTGTCCTGTTATTGTCTTGCTCCCTAATCTCAATTCAGTGTTTTCAAAAAGTGGTAGTGTCATCCCTTTTCTCTCTACCCCAATTGTACCCTGTTCCTGGTACCAGGATTATACAGTTACTTTCTGGTGTCTGTACCCCCCAGTATGTTTTATTATGTTCCCTTAGAACCAAATTCTATAAAATACTAAAGGGCACAACAATGTGTCCATCTGGGTACACACCCATCTGTCAGCTTGCTCTCTTCCCTTCTAAGTCATTAATTAGATTCCTATCCTCTTTAAAATACCTTATAGGTTCTGATTAAGGTTCAGATATTTTAAGTTTACCGCCTGGAATTAAAGCCAGTTCACCAATTTCTTTTCCTTCAGCTGCCTGTTCTGCCACCTGATCCATCAACATAGTCCCAGTTTCCTGTACAGTGCCACTATTCTGATGTCTTCCACAATGTATAACAGCCATGCTGCTCTTTGGTAGATTTACATCATGCTGAATTTGTTTTCCTTGTGTGTAAGCAACCCTCGCTCTTTCCAGATTGTACCACGAGTGGGTACCACCCCAAACACACATTTAGCATCTGTCGTATATTTAAGGTTCTTGTCAAGGCAGTTATTTCAGCCTTCTGAGCGGAAGTCCCCACAGGTAATGGTTTTGCTTCATTTACCTTGTCAGTAGCAGTTACTGCATATCCTGCGTTACTGTTTCCTTGTCTCACAAAACTGCTTCTGTCGATGAATCCAGGAATCCTCAGCGTCGTCCAGTGGTTCTTCCTCCTGTAGGTCTGACCAACTGGCATAGACAGCCTCCCTGCAGTTGCACACTGCTGGCTTGGAGGTAGCACCTTGTTGGTGTTCTGGGTGTTCAGCAAATTGCTTCCTTCTCTTTGATCAGTTGTGCTTTCTGTTGAGAAACTCGATAGCCATTTAAATCAAGAAATTCAGCAAACTCACAGTCCATGTACACAGTCCTCCTTGGTTACTGTGGAATCCACGTACTGCAGTAAAGTTCCACCACGGGATAGAGGAACCCAAATCTCAGGCTCACAGGCTAACCAGTTCTCAAAAATCACTTGCTTGTTCTCACTACCCTGGGTAACACTGTTCAGGTTAACTGAATTTTTTTTTTAAATTATTTTTATTATTATTTATTTATTTTCCTCATATTGGAGTTTTCTTATTCAAAGGCAAATAATTTTAGACTTTCTTTAGCAAAGCCAGGCAGAAAAAGGTGTACTTCAAATCCAGAACGGCAAACCCCACCTACTTATTCCTCAACTTGGTTAATAAAGTGCATGGATTTACCACCATGGGTTGCATATCTTCAACATTTCTATTAATTGCCCTCAAATATTTTACCAAACAATAACTCTTACTGATCCAAAAAGTTATTTATTATTTCTTTTATCCTGCCTCCTACAATCTTGTATCCTAAAAGGGCATTGCTTTACCCTGGCTGGGCTGACTCCTGTCTATAACTTAACTTTTATTGAGTTGCCCCTTTTTTTTTTTTTTTTTTTTTCTCTGCCAGGCATTCCTGATGCCTGCAATCCTGTATATACCTGATTTAGGATTTACATAACTTCTGGGGGTACAACATTGCTTTTCCCAGTTTGCGTTAAAGCCAGACTTAAAATTTTCAGTCAATTGGCCTTGCTTGACAATTACCTCCAATTTTTTTTACTGAATTTAATCTCTACATTCAACTGTTCTAATACATCATGCCCAAGTAATGGTTTTGGAGAACCTGTCATGTACAAGAATTTATGTATTCCTACCTGTTCTCCTAGCCTGTATTTAATTGGTTCCCAAAAAAAGAAACTTCTCTTGCCAGTAGCTCCTACAACTATTACAGAAGTAATCTACGGGTAATAATTCCTGAGGTAGCACACAGTAAGAAGCACCTGTATCAGAAAATAAACCTCTTTACCCTGCTTCCCCAGCTGCTTTCGGTCCAGTGGGGGTGGAACTCTCCCTGAGCCCTTCCAGGCTCCGCCTTACCTCTTCTTCTAGGTAAGGACATCCCCGTTACACCTTGCTCAACTTCGCCTTCCTCAGCCTGTGTTTTTCCCAAACCCTTTTCACTTTCCAGACTTTCATCATTACTGAAATACAATGTTAGTAATTTCTGTTTCACCCCCTTCCCTCCCCAGGATTCTGGTGCGTACACTGGGATATCGGGTTTCCCGAGATCTCTGCAGATGACGGCTATTCTCACTCTCAATGTCCCGTCCCATCCCCATTACCAAGTAACACCCTGCACAGTTACAGCGGGAAGCTCTCGCCCCCAGCTCTTTCTCTCACTCCGCGTTGTTCTTACAAGCCGCGGTGGGGGGTTAGTGCGGGGGATGTCCTCGTGCCGACCCAAATGCTAATATCTCAAACTCACTGTTTTCCTTAATCTTTTTGCCAATTTTTTTTTGTTTGTTTGTTTTTACAGTTCCGCTATTTGTACCCTCAATAACATTTCCATGTACCATTAACAAATGCACTTCCATAGAGCATCGAGGCAGTTTCTCCCACTGCCTTCAAAATCCACAAATGAAGCAATACAGTCCTTCAACTTCTACAAACAGCCAGCACTTGGTCCCATGATTAGGGTACTCATTTGGGGTACTTAATTGTAAACTGGTTCTGGTTGTTTTTTTTTTTTAATTCAGTATTTCCCCTGGCTCACCAGCAATATCTCTCCAGTGAGCCTAAATACAACTCAGGGGATCTTCTTGGAATCTACTTGAATCTACTCCGATAAAGGCCGCAAGACCGTACAGGCCCAAGCTGGACATCCATGAAGACATTGCAAAAGCCAAGGACTGATCACCCTTCACCGTTCCAAAGCATTTCCGAGCTTCTGGGACATGACATGGACATGACATGACATGACATGACATGACATGACTATGACATGGACATGACATGGACAATGACATGACATGACATGACATGACATGACATGACATGACATGACCTGACATGACATGACATGACATGATACATGACATGACATGACATGACATTGACATGGACATGACATGACATGACATGACATGACATGACATGACATGACCATGGACATGACATGACCATGACATGACATGACATGACATTGACATGACATGACATGACATGACATGAGACATGACATGACATGACATGAAATTGACATGACATTGACATGGACATTGACATGACATGACATGACATGACATGACATGACAATGACATGACATGACATGACATGACAGATGACATGACATGACATTACATGACATGACATGACATGACATGACATGGACATGACAATGACATGACATGACATGACATGACATGAACATGACATGACATGGACATGACATGACATGACATGACATGACATGACATGACATGACATGACATGACATGACATGACATGACATGGACATGACATGACATGACATGACATGACATGACATGACATGACATGACATGACATGATGACATGACATGACATGACATGGACATGACATGACATGACATGACAATGACATGACATGACATTGACATGGACATGACATGACATGACATGACATTGACCATGACATGACATGACATGACATGACATGACATGACATGACATGACATGACATGGACCATGACATGACATGACATGACATGACATGACATGACATGGACATGACATGACATGACATGACATGACATGACATGACATGACATGACATGAACATGGACATGACATGGACATGACATGAACATGATCATGACATGACATGACATGACATGATGACATGACATGACATGACATGACATGACATGACATGACATGACATGACATGACATGACATGGACATGACATGACATGACATGACATGACATGAAAATGACATGACATGACATGACATGACATGAAATGACATGACTGACATGGACATGACATGACATGACTTGACATGACATGACATGACATGACATGACATGACATTGACATGGACATGACATGACATGACAATGACATGACATGAATGACATCTGACATGTCCTGACATGGACAATGAACATGACCATGTCATGGCAATGACATGACATGGACATGTACATGGGACAGACATGACATGACATGACATGGACATGACATGACATGACATGACATGACATGACATGGACCATGACCATGACATTGACATGACATGACATGACATGACATGACATGACATGACATGACACTGACATGACATGACATGACATGACATGACATGACATGACCATGACATGACCATGACATGACATGACATGACATGACATGACATGACATGACATGACATGGACATGACATGACATGACATGACATGACATGACATGACATGACATGACATGACATGACATGACATGACATGACATGACATGACATGACATGACATGACATGACATGACATGACATGACATGACATGACATGACATGACATGACATGACATGACATGACAGCATGACATGACATGACATGACATGACATGACATGACATGACATGACATGACATGACATGACATGACATGACATGACATGACATGACATGACATGACATGACATGACATGACATGACATGACATGACATGACATGAGACATGACATGACATGACATGACATGACATGACATGACATGACATGACTGACATGACATGACATGACATGACATGACATGACATGACATGACATGACATGACATGACATGACATGACATGACTGACATGACATGACATGACCATGACATGACATGGACATGACATGAGCATAGACATGACATGACAGACATGACATGACATGACATGACATGACATGACATGACATGACATGACATGACATGACATGACATGACATGACATTACATGACATGACATGACATGACATGACATGACATGACATGACATGACATGCATGACATGACATGACATGACATGACATGACATGACATGACATGACATGACATGACATGACATGACATGAATGACATGACATGACATGACATGACATGACATGACATGACATGACACTGACATGACATGACATGACATGACATGACATGACATGACGCATGACATGACATGACATGACATGACATGACATGACATGACATGACATGACATGACAGACATGACATGAGACATGACATGACATGACATGACATGACATGACATGACATGGAACATGACATGACATGACATGACATGACATGACATGACATGACATGAATGACATGACATGACATGGACATGACATGACATGACATGACATGACATGACATGACATGACATGACATGACATGACATGACATGACATGACATGACATGGACATGACATGACATGACATGACATGACATGACATGACATGACATGACATGACATGACATGACATTGACATGACATGACCATGACATGACATGACATGACATGACATGACATGACATGACATGACATGACATGACATGGACATGACATGACATGACATGACATGACTTGACATGACATGACATGACCATGACATGACATGACATGACATGACATGACATGACATGACATGACATCATGACATGACATGACATGACATGACATGACATGACATGACATGACATGACATGACATGACATGACATGACATGACATGACACATGAGGACATGACATGACATGAGCATGAATGACATGACATGACATGAATACATGATGACATGACAAGACATGACATGACATGACATGACCTGACATGACATGACATGACATGACATGACATGACATGACATGACATGACATGACATGACATGGACATGACATGACATGACATGACATGACATGAATGACATGACATGACATGACATGACATGACATGACATGACATGACATGACATGACATGACATGACATGACATGACATGACATGACATGACATGACATGACATGACATGACATGACATGACATGACATGACATGACATGACATGACATGACATGACATGACATGACAAGACATGACATGACATGACATGACATGACATGACATGACATGACATGACATGACATGACATGACATGACATGACATGACATGACATGACATGACATGACATGACATGACATGACATCATGACATGACATGACATGACATGACATGACATGACATGACATGACATGACATGACATGACATGACATGACATGACATGACATGACATGACATGACATGACATGACATAATGACTATGACATGACATGACATGACATGACATGACCATGACATGACATGACATGACATGACATGACATGACAGACATGACATGACATGACATGACATGACATGACATGACATGACATGACATGACATGACATGACATGACATGACATGACATGACATGACATGACATGACATGACATGACATGACATGACATGACATGACATGACATGACATGACATGACATGACATGACATGACATGACATGACCATGACATGACATGACATGACATGACATGACATGACATGACATGACATGACATGACATGACATGACATGACATGACATGACATGACATGACATGACATGACATGACATGACATGACATGACATGACATGACATGACATGACATGGACATGACTTGACATGACAAGACATGACATGACATGACATGACATGACATGACATGACATGACATACATGAATGACATGACATGACCTGACATGACATGACATGACATGACAATGACATGGACATGACATGACATGACATGACATGACAGACATGACATGACATGACATGACATGACATGACATGACATGACATGACCATGACATGACATGACATGACATGACAGACATGACATGACATGACATGACATGACATGACATGACATGACATGGACTGGACATGACATGACATGACATGACATGACATGACAGACATGACATTACATGACATGACATGACATGACATGACATGACATGACATGACATGACATGACATGACATGACATGACATGACATGACATGACATGACATGACATGACATGACATGAATGACATGACATGACATGACATGACATGACATGACATGACATGACATGACATGACATGACATGACATGGACATGAATGACATGACATGACAGCTGACATGACATGACATGGACATGACATGACATGACATGGACATGACATGACATGGACATGACATGACATGACATGACATGACATGCCATGACATGACATGACATGACATGACATGACATGACATGACATGGACATGACATGACATGACACTGACATGACATGACATGACATGACATGACATGACATGACATGACATGACATGACATGACATGACATGACATGACATGGACTTGACATGACATGACATGACATGACATGACATGAAATGACATGACATGACATGACATGACATGACATGACATGACATGACATGACATGACATGACATGACATGACCATGACATGACATGACATGACATGACATGACATGACATGACATGACATGACATGACATGACATGACATGACATGACATGACATGACATGACATGACATGACATGGACATGACATGACATGACATGACATGACCATGACATGACATGACATGACATGAACATGACATGACATGACATGACATGACATGACATGACATGGACATGACATGAATGACATGACATGACATGACATGACATGACATGACATGACATGGACATGACATGACATGACATGAATGACATGAACATGACATGACTGACATGACATGACATGACATGACATGACATGACATGACATGACATATTTGGAGTGGCAACACAGCACATGACATGACACGACACCACACCCAGGAGTGTAAATATAGCCCAACCATTTGACATGACGCTTCATACCAACATCGCTTTTTGGTCCTTCCTTGTTGACTCTTCCATTCACTGTGAAGCAGAGTTCACCAAGCTTTGTATTGTTCACCCACTAATAGTCGGCGTGAGTTGGGATTAGACCATCGTGAGACAGGTTAGTTTTACCCTACTTATGAAGTGTTGTTGCGCTAGTAATCCTGCTCCACCTGACATGACCCGCATCCTTTGGAAAGATAACCATGAAATATCAGTAGGTCGCATTGGGATTTCCCTGCTGTTAGTATTCTTCCTAGTCCTGTATGTGGAAATACAACATTGATGAAACAGCAAGTGATCGGATCCTTGTTTGCTATAAAGCTTCATGCCATACATACCCCAGCTGAATCTCCAGCCAGGCTCTAGGGAGGTAACAGGTCTAGTTTTTCACTGCTCTATAATACTCCATCTACTGAATACTGATCACACCTTTTACAAGCAATTGGATCTATCAGACAGAAAAAGAACAGTCCCAGCCTCCCTTATCAACAAGTCATCTATGTTTACTACTAGCCACTCAAAAGCAAAGCTTAATGCCTTAAGGAGTAGAAGGATAATTTAGCTTGAAGCTGATAGCTCAACCTTAAGGTGCATTATTAACCTTTTCTCTGTGGCACTTATTTTCCCTTTAATTTCTCTCAGCTCAGTAGCACAGTTTCTAATCAACAAGTGAAAGCTACAGCCCTGCATGCGTGAAGCCACATCCTAATTTCCTACTCACTGGCAGAGCCAAGAAAAGAACAGCCGCATGAAGAGAAAAGCTTCTCACAGGTAAGCAAAGTCAGAGAAGCTCCAAATCTAGATCCTGACAGCGACTATAAGAGTTGATGCAGGTAGTGCACAATTTCTTGAGTGCATGTATGAGAGAGATAATGTGGGAACAATACTCACAACACAGATAGCTTACTAGCGAAGTCAGTAGTCTGTATTTTTTTGGAGCAGGCAAGTGAATCATGTACTTTGATCTTACAGTAAATCTGTTGGCCAAGCACCAGCTGCTCTCTATGTCCTGTCTGGCCAGCCCTTATCTCAGCTCTTCCAGTATGGCCTCTTTTCTGTCTTTTCAGTGATTTACAGCTAACTGCATTCACATCCCATAGATCAAATTAATACCCACACAGTGGGCAGGGCAAGCTGTGTGCCAGGGAACTCAGAACCAGCAGCAGATCAACAGATGACATTACAGGAAACAATATACATCATCATGATGGCATTGCTAGCAACCTGCTGGCTGCCACTCTGGACTGATGCATCACCCAACTCCTTACCGCCACTTTCAGAACTGTGCACTTTATCTTCTCTTTCTTGACTAGTTTATCTCAGTTTCCACTGCAATACTTACTGGAAATTGTTTTTGACCAGATTTTTGTAGTGAGTCTCTAAGTGTCCAATACTCTTTATTCCTGATTCAAGTTTGACTGTTGATAGAGAATACTCCATAGGATGCCATTGGATTCTAGATCTCATTGAGACACAGTACAGTGACAGCTAGAATATCTCCAGGCATGGAAAGAAACCACCTAAATAAAGGGATTGAAACACTCTTGTATGATGTTACTACCCACAACTTCATTCACTGCATTTGAGTTTGACTTATTTTCATTGCAAAGAACTGTAATACTTAACTCAGTATTAGCTGTAAGTCCTTCCTCATCTTTTGAGGAAAAGCAAAGATTTCCTTTTGTGATGCCCTTCATTTTCTAGTATAGCTTACACGCAGTCCACAGTGTGAGATGTCCTGAGTGCATATGCAACAGTAGAGTCATTCCAGCCTAGAACTTGTTCTACATCAGGAAGAGTGAGCAGGGAGGTGCAGAGTTCCTCCCTTGTTTTGCAGCTTCCATTAGGGTCTCCTAGTTCATACAGCTGCATCTCACTCTTTAACAAGTGTCCAGCAGATAGCTCTTAGGGAATCTATCACAATCTTAATGTTGGAAGAGGCCTCCAGAGATCAAGCCCAACCACTGCCAGGATGTCTGTAGTACCAACATGCAGCAATTCTGCAAGGGAGTTTTGTGTGGAGCTGGGCATCTATACACTGTCAAACATTAGCTGAATGATGATATTTGTAAAGAACCTTTCCTAAAACCTGAAAACTTCCACCCATTTCTCTGGAATTTTAGCATGTGCATTTTTCCCTGCCAGAACATGTAGCCTTTCTGGTATTCACCGTTCCCTTTATTTCATGGAAGTCCCACACCCATCAATTCCTAGGCCTCCCTGCATGGATAGCAGCACTCAGTCTGAGTTTAGGTTGCTGAATTAGACCCCAAGTGAGAAAACAGCCACACTTTGTTGTAGCTAAGGGAATTTCTCACAAGCTAGTGTCTGTGCATAACATTCTCCAGATAAGCCAAGAAAGTCTTCCTGTTTGATGTTTTATTTTCCTGCGGAAGTCTGTTAAATATAGCACAAAGCACATGAGATACTTATGTCTTTCCAGGCCCACTACAACTTAGCCTTCAACATTGCTTTGCTGTCAGTAAGTGACTCGGATGCGCAGACTGTGCTGACAAGAGAGATAATGCAAGTCTTGCAAAGCAAAGATCCTGGTGTTGCAGTGGCTTACACCAGTGACAAAATAAGAGTATAAGCAGCAGTAAATCAGACCAAGGAATTTTTTTGCTTTTCTAATACTAACCTAATAGTCTTCTTGCTTAAAACACCATGTAGAAACTTGGTAGTTCACAGGCGATACATCCCAATACAATTGAAGGAGAAGCTATGATATCTTCATATGCTGCAATGCTAACGATAAGAAAACAAGAAAAATGATTTTGCTAAGCATGACACTTGTATAGAAGCACTTTCTGTATCCTGAATGTCTTTGTTCATAAACAGCACAGTATACAGACAGTGAAGATGTTACAAATCTGACTTATTCTTTCTAGGTAGCTACTGAGCCTCACCTAGAATAATAGACAATTTTAGTAGGTTTAAGTTTAGTATGCCTTTGTGTAGGTTATGTATCCTGTTTCACACAAATGCAAAATGATGAGCAAATTGTAAGACTGGATCTCAACAGATCTGAACTAGCTAAATGAAACAGCACTAGGAGTTCAGATGAAAGAAATCAAAGGAAGGCGATATTAAATGATTTTATGCATGCACTTCAAGGACTGCTTCTGAGAGCTAAGTCCCTCCTTTTACCCATCATCACAGAACAGCATTTCTATTGAAGATATCTTGAAGATTTATCAGAGGTCCTCCAGCAGCACACCAGCAGAACTCCACAGATGTGAGTGATTTGCTGTTTTCTTCAGCATCTTTCTGGTAAGAGACTGAGTGATAACTTCTCACCAGTAACATGGAACTACTGACTTTAAGACAGAAGCACAGAAAACCAACTGAGAAGTCAGAAGTAGTGAATGCAAATCATCTGCACACAAACTCAACCTCCTGCTCTTCTCATTACTTCTGAGAAGGAATTGTAACAGAAAACATAGTTGTAAAAAAAAAAAACAAGTGAAGTTGAACTAGGAAGATATCTACTGTACTTAGGCTTCTAGAATTTGATCGCTTGGTGCTTTCTTCATTACACCATGACTGGCATCAGAACTCTAGAATCCTTCTAAAATCCATACACTCCACTTTTATTCTGATGAGTTACCTGCTGCATGTTAGAATATTTAAATCATGTGCTTCCTGGCTTAGAGGTTTATGAAGACTTTTCATTGGCATACCTCTTTCTATTTTAAATGGCCAGCTGACCACAAAGTTCACTAGCCTGCACAGTGGTGTGGGTCTTAACCAACATAGGTGAAAAAAGTGCCAATGTAGGACATACACAGACACATAAGAGCTTTGTTTTCAGTAGGTGGTCTTCAGGGAGATGGTTTTGCTCCTGAAATGGCAGAAGCAGCTTATTCGGCACTGCTGTTCTGTTCCTCTGTTGAACCTCTGCTGAAAATTATCCCCAACCTACCAGAAAAACAAACTGGATACAACAAGCAAAAGTAACTGAGCAATCAGATACCACAAAGAAAATATTCAGTGAATCCACACAGTTCCAAGACATACCACACAGTTCCAAGACACAGCCTGCTTCACAAGGGCCTTGCCTGTGCACAGAGCAAGTCTCTCTAACTATGGATCTTTACTCATATGTATTTGCCAAAATACTGTAGGTATTATCTTTAATTCATTACTCAGCTCACAAAACATTCTGCATGGCCTTATTAATTAAGAAAAGGCTATTTCTGCTGGGATATGTAATTTTCCTTTTTAGGCATGGAGTTCATTAATGTTTTGCAGGTAACAATTAAAAATTGCTGTGGAATTATTAGACAATACATGATCCACATGTAATTCACAGCATTTCTGGTACACTTAAAATACTTGACATGCTTGGCTTTAATGTTAGTGATAGACTGCCATCTAACATCCAGAAAGGAATCCAGCTCACAATTTCATGCATCAAAAGAGTCTTGGCCATAACCTTTCTTTGTTTAGCTTCCTCGTTGCATGAACTAGAAGCACCACTAGATGCCACTCAGGGATACTTTCCCAGCCTTCTTTCCCCCTAACTCCTGGCATAAGCAGGTGAATCAGCTTTCCATCCTTATGTGCATATTTTTGTTGTCATACTCACCGAGGATAAAGATCCTTTCCTCTAGGAATTTCCAATCCAGGATGCTTTCAGAAAACACCCTTCTGAATACACAACAAATACTGCAGAGGATATTTTACTGCATGTTTTCAAGCTACTCATGCTGTTTTCCCCATGGTGTTCCCTTGCCCTCCCCCATCAACTTATATTCTGCTGTTACAGAAGTAGAGAGTATAGAAAGTTTATCTATCTCATGGTGCTGTGCACTTGCTCAAATCCTGTCTCAGGGACACTTGCTTGTTGGCCAGGAGGTATCAAAGTTAAAGTTTTCTGAAGGTGAAAATAAGGCATTGTTACTGGAATCTCCAGATCTGTTCATAGTTCATCCAAAAAAAAAAAAAAAAAACACTAGTTAACTTTAAGCATGAGCTTAGGCTCATTTCCCCCTCTGTGAAAGGAACTGAAATGCTTTGTTGAATTTGGAGACTAAGAGCAGTTTTCTCCCAAGGCCCTAATTGGTTTAAATTACTACATCTGTTTTCATAAACAGTAATTATTAGAAGACAACTTACACATCTATAAGAGTGCAAGAGTCAAAGAACTGGAATCCAGCCAATCTCAAAATTCTGCTTCTGTGCATCTCAGATTATCTCCTGCCCGCACACCCCCGCCTTTCCCAGCAAAACAAAGTAATGGAGACTCCTATTATTCCTCATTTCCAAAGCCTTGATTAGACCTCCTTGAAGATAAACGATAACTTTATTAAGATAAATAGATACTTTGGGAGCTTAAGTCATGTCCCTAGTGG
The DNA here is from genome assembly GCA_037305975.1 of Chrysolophus pictus. Taxonomy (NCBI): domain Eukaryota; kingdom Metazoa; phylum Chordata; class Aves; order Galliformes; family Phasianidae; genus Chrysolophus; species Chrysolophus pictus. The sequence continues at coordinate 23,864,994 of CM074582.1, forward strand.
GATTTACAATCCAAGAGATTTCTGATTTATAAGTACAGACATCCTAGCCTAAGATGTAGTAACTAACAACTGCTAGATAATTGAGTTTCTTATCCCCATCCAGACATTTCAGCAGCTGCCATGTGAACAGCTAGCAGCTGCATGCTGCCTGTCAGGATGATACAACAGATCACAGCCTCCACACTCTCACAGCACATAAAGGGGTATGAACTGCAGCAGTTTGGCTACTGCTTGTGCAAGCAGCTGGGTAGGCCAATCAGCCAGAGCAGAAACTACCAGCAAAGCAGTTCTCATTTGTCCACCAGGTCTCTGAAGGAGTTATCTTTTCAGCTGACCACACAAAAATGTGCACCTATTTGGCTTGGCACAGAACTTCTGCAGACATACTAATCTATGAATTGTCCTTCCAAGACCACTGGATTCAACCTTTCAAGCTCTCCCTGCATCCATTTGCTATGCTGACTACCTCTAAAGCTGCAGAGTACACCTAGAAGCAGAGTGAGCATATTTCACCCTGAGTCCCACAGGGCCAGGCAGGGGGGGCCATGGGGCAGCAATACCACCAAGTTATAGCCTGCTGAGCTCCAGCAGCTTTGCACAGAAAAAGAGTAAACTTCAGTCTGTGCCTAGTATTTTGGGAGTGGAGGAGGGTACAGGTATTTTCCCATTGCATCCGAGAAATGGTATTTAGCTCAGACTGAAGTCCATGACAACTGCAAGAGAAGTACTTCCTTTAAGTTGAGATAAGACTGTAGGACAAGCCTTGTCTGACAAATTGTTTGTTCTTCAGCTTGGACTAATGTTAGTACTTTTGTAAAGGTCAGTTATGCTACAGGCCAGTGAAAGAGCCACCCCCTCTTCTTGGTGTTTCTCCTGCTGCAAGCAGGAGAAACTCTTGGAGCATTAGAGAATTTGGAGATGAGGGGTTCCCCTACAACCATGTATCACAACTGATTACAGAGATTAGGTCTATAAACCACCCCTTAAGACCAAGATGAAGGAAATCTTTTTCCCAGGGCACTGAGTACCAAAGAGCAGCAACAAATCAAAGAATCAATCCTCATTCTGCATATAGAGCTCAGAAGGACAGCAAGCAACTGAACTCACTAGCCCCACAGCAGCAGCAGACTGATACAGTATATCAGAAGGAGCTGCACAAGCCAAGCCATTTTTGCAACACTACCACTCAGTCACAGCTAGGATTTGTTGACCTGAGGTACTGCTCTCACTCTCTAGCTGAAGTTTCACTGTAGTGCTATTTTGTATGTAGTGTCAACCCAATTGGGACTTCAGCAGCTTCTACCTTAGTATGTCACTCACAAGCTGCAATGTCAGCACCAGTAACGTTCAACGCACGTGAACAGGGCTCTTTCAGCTAAGATTCCTACAAAACACACTCTACCATCACTTTCAGGTTAAAAGATTTGTAAATTATCAAAAGTTTTCCATAATCAATCCAATGTTAGATTAGCCTATAAGTACACAAATTGTGCTTTATGTTTTATTAGTATATCATTGACCAAAGCCTATTGTTCGCTCCAACCCCATTGAGCAAGAGAGCTAAGAAAGCATTTGTTAAAGCAACAGTAGGGCTGGATTTACAGTAGAATGAGGGCTCTCCTATTGTGCTGTGTTCAAGATGCATCACACAACAGGAGGTAACTTGATTCACCATGCAGTGCTCATTTCCTGCAATGGATTCAGTCTCACATGCCATGGTTCCACTTACTAACATTTGTATTCTGCAGGGAGCTACAGAAGCAAAACAAGGAGCCCCCCCTCAGAAAAGCCTAGACCAGATTTGAAAGCAAAGAATGCAAAGGAGGCAAATGCATAATAGACCCTTATTTCATGTACCTCACTTAGTTGTAAGTGAACTAGCTAATGTCTTCTAGCTTGGCTTTGGTAACACATTTGTTGCTTGAGGGCATTACTTGATTTTATTTTTTTAGATATTGGTAGTCATTCCTGCCATCCCAACCCTCATATCTTGTATCCAACACTCATGTTCCCTTCTCTTCCTGTTTCTCTGACAATGTTTTGGGACCTAACATTTTCTCAGTGAACCCCTACTGCTTCTCAGTCCACCATGCTTTTTTTTTTTTTTTAAACACGGAGCCAAAGAGTATGCAGCACTCCAGAGGCAGGCATTACATAATTTCCCTTGCCTACAGTGCTGTGCAACTCCCACCCAGAATCCAGAGTGGAACAGGAATGAACATCCCTGCAGGTGACATGCCTGTTAGGATAATATTTTCAGCTGTACTATTTAACCATCCTGCTTTCTTATTTCCCTTAAAGAATTCAGCTGTATAAAAACAAAAAGACAGAAGCACAACTATCACCTATTCACCATCCACAGGTCTGCAGTGTTTTGGCTTAGTCGCATCCATGCTATACAAACCAAGAATATTTCCTTTCCTATATAGTCACAACCCTAAATCTTGCATGAATGCCACCTTGGGATAAAAGTTGGGTCACATCATTCACCTTCACACCCCTCTCTTCCTCCAACTGGAAGTCCGGGCACACAGATTTCAGGGCTCTATGGAACAGTAGAAGAATCCACTGCTAAGAAGTGTATTTAATACTCATCACAAGGTAGAGACACTCCATAAGAACTTTTTACGTACAAAAAAGACATAATTAAGATTCTCAGATTCCTGAGATTCTCAGATTCCTGAGGGGGCAGCCAGCCAGCTAAAGTAAGGTCACAATTTATAGCTGCATTAACCCAGGACTTGGGAATGGTCCTGTACTCTACTGCAGAAGTGATCATCATTGAACAGGTTGGGTTGGAAGGGAATGCCAAAGAAAATCAAAATGCCTAGCAAATCAAAACAATTTTTTTATTTTTATACCTGCTGATCCTCAGGCATTGAGTCTATTAATGGAAATGCCATAAGATAATACCGCACAGAAAAAACTAGCAGTTAAGCTTAATCAAAGTTTATAAGAGCCTCTTAGAAGTTCTGCCTTGAACCTTGTTTTCAGATACAGTTTTTCTTTAATTTCTTAAAAAAAACAGCATATCACAAACTTTCTTACAGGATCAGTCTAAAGTAAACAGCAGTTGTATACACCACTCCTCTCTATTCTGAACTGTTCATAGAAAAGGACCTAATCTAACTTAGTACATGCAGAAGTTACAAGTTAACCGAGAGCCTGTGCTGACATAGGTGGGGCTTCTTAACCATGCTACCTCTTCACTTTCCCTTCAAACTATGAGCTGAAATTCAAGGCCAAAGAGATTTGGATGAGAAACCTAGAAGAGGCTTCAGATCATCACCAATATAATCTTTCCCAACACAAGAAGCCAGCAAGTCTTTGGCCATGAATTTCTGCACCATCAGCAGTTTTGACAGGTTAGTTCATCCTGTAGGATGTAGGATCAGCTGGAACGCACTGACCAACCCCATTTAACAGCTCCCATCTCTTCACAGCAACCTGCCCAGTCAGACTCAGCATAAGCTCATCCCTGGTACTCAGGGCATCCATCAGCTTCTGAACAGAGTTCTCCTTACAAACAAGTTCAGTAGAGCAATAGGCAGCAACTAGTGCCAGGACTTGTGCAAAATTCATCCCAACTCAAACAGCATTAGTCTAATCCTATGAAAGCCAAACTAGAGAGAAACTGTGCTTTGAAATGAGGTCATTACAAGAGGGAAGGGAGCACTGCTATTGAGCTTGTGAATAGCAGAACAAAGGCATGGGAGTGGTTAAGATTAAACAGCTAGAAAGAGATTAATATCTCATGATTGATTTCTGTTCACTGACCTGGAATAAAATAAACAGCAAGATCTTCACAAATAGGTCATTAGCTGTGTCATTATAGTGCTGTACTATTATAGTACTGACATGGTCCCCAGTTTCCATTGGCAAATGTTTCCTGCTCACTGTGGATTAGGCAGTTAGAATTAATAGAAGTGAGCAACAGAACATAACATTAAATGATGTAAGACTATGCACCTTCAAGAGACAGCCAGCAGTAAAAGCAAATACTGGAGTCAAAGCTAAGTCAAAAATAAGAATTTCAGTTTTACTCAATCTGTTTACAGTGTTGTGACAATGAATGTGGGCTCCAAAGGAGGTGTTACAGATGGAAGATACAACATTTCTACCACGTTTTCTTCCATAGCTAAGAATGACCAGAGGGGTTCAAAACCATGCCAGCTCCAAGCAATTTGTTTGCAACAAAGCAGAGTCAGAGGACACTAACTGCTGATTTTCACACAGACCATCACCAGATCAGTTGCTGTCCTGGAAGCAATCTGCAAGCAACTCACACTGCCAACACTAAACATATGAGCTTATGTGAAACAAATATATGGCACAGCTGCCAGAGTCAGCTATGGCCAGACTTAACAGAGACTCACATGAGCAACCATTGTTCAAAGAACTCTACAGTGCATCTGTGCAGCAATTAACATGAATGATGTAAGGGTACAGTTAAGATCTACCCCCTCACTTGATGTAAGGGACACAAGGGATTACATTTAGAAATATCAGGTGCAACTGAACTAATTACAACTCTGCATGAGATTTCTATATTGGATCTTTGCACGTACACACCGCCCATTACCAGCTCAGCTGAGTCCAAGTCAGCAACCCATTCAAACAAAGAAAGTTAAAATAACTTAAAGCCCTATCATTTACAGTAATAACTGTCTATCAATACCACTGCAGTAAAAAAAAAAACATCATAAAGCTGTGAGCAAAGGAAATTCAACAAGATGAAGGTGGAATGTCTTGAGCTTTGAATTGCTCAAAAGAATAGGTTGAATATACTGCAGAGGCCAGGAGACTATCTAGCCTGTTTGGAAGTGGTGAGTGCACATTGGCCAGTCATTTGATAAGGATACAGTTAAAAACAAAAGCAATAAAGTGGTTTGTAATGGAAGGATATTATGTTTCGCTCAGAGCTGGTCAGATACTCACACTCCCACACTGTCACTGGTGAACTCCAGAGATTCAGGTCCAAACTCTGTATTCCAGGGTTCAAAATTAGATCCTACAAGAATACAAGAATACAGGGGAGATAATCGGAGTATAATACTATACAGACAATAAGAACACTCCTCCAGCTCCCTTTCCCAAAAGACATTTGTCTTTTTCTTTCTCACAACAGCACAGAAAGCACTTCTTCGGCCTGAAACTTGTAAAGAAAACTCCAAAGTCTTCTACTGCTGTCCCTACATCCACAAACGTTCATTTGTTTCACTGGAGGCAGAAAATGCACATATAGTTACAAACAGAATGCTTTTAAATAAATTGGATTTACAAAGGTGCATGCCATGTTAACTGGTGGATCCAGATGACAAGGTCTCTATACACTTGGATGGGTTTCCCAAACATGGAAGACGCTCGTTTTTTGGAGTGCAGTAGTTCCTCATGATCTGCAGTCTCACCTACTGGTGCTATGAAGTATTTGTATAACCAGCTTAGCATATTCTGTGACATAGCCTATTTTTAAGAGTCTAAAGTGATCCTCGGAATAAAACAAGTCAAGGTTTGATCTAGTCTTGTATCAAACAAGAAGAAATGTCGGAGGAAAAGTTCTGAGTGGAAGGAATAAAGTTTCTCCATAGCATACTAGCTATGCTTCAGCATTTAACATTAACAATTCCCCAGTTCCAGACAGAGAGCAACTTGAATTCAACAGCTTGCTTCTCTTGAATTCTTAAAGCAAAGCTGTCAGAGAAAAAGCTAAGATTCAAATGACGCAAGCTGATATACACTATCAGCAAATAATTCAGAGATTAACAAATACCTACTACAGCCATTTGAATTGCTCCTATATTTAACATAAATCTTTTTAGCTTTCAAGGATACAGCAGGTAATTCCACACCAGGAAGAGACTGAAACATTTTTCATCATTATTTCCTCCTAACATGTGGCAGTGTTAAAATCTGTACACAATAAAAGATTAGAAGGCAAAAGCTAACATCACATGAGATGGAGAGGTGATAACATACTGAAATGGAGGCAAAGTTCATCTCCTGCTCTCACAAAAGAGAAAGGATTGAACCAAACAGACTTCAGCAGAATGTAATCACAGAGTAGGGAAAGAGGAACAACAGACCTATACCAGAAATTGTTCAGGTCCTCTGAGTTTGACAGCTTTTGGGAAAAGGAGGCACTATAATGGAGAACAAATTAAAAAAAAAAAACAATCTACCACCAGTACAGCAATGCTTACCACTCCAATCCCATCTGCACTCAGATTCCTCTAGGAACTGTTTTTCCAGCTCCTTAAATCACACCATCTTTACACAGCATCTTTCTGCAAACCTGACTTCAGGAGCTATGTGGATGCTTAACTGATGTCAATCACCCTGCCTCTACCAACTTCTGAGCTGCACTGACATGCTCCAGCAGAAGGTTCAGCCAAACCCACCAGGCTATTCATCATGCAGAAGGAATTAAATAAGCATACCAAAGTGGATTAGAAACAGGACAACATCCTGTTGTGCTGGGAAAAGTCTATCACTACACTAATTGTCATTCAGGTAATTATGTGTATGCTTATTGCTCATCACTGAATTCTGTGCCAGCAGGTGCTCTGTGAAATAATGAGCAAGAACCATCACAAAACAAAACACAGTTGGGGATCTCACATCTTATTGACATACCAGCTCTCACTTGGGTAGCAGGGTTTAAGTATTTTTTTCCCTTAGTGACTTCCAGGCATAGTTACAAAAATGCTCTTATCAAAGTGCTTGAGACTTGGAAAGAGAAAGTGGTACAAGGAGCACTGAACTATTAGGACACTACAACTTTATCTGTTGCACCTTTAATTTTAAATTATTTAATCTGGGCTTTAAGTTTTGGGCTTTTACTTGTACTGCCTAAACATTCAGTTAGTGGAGTCTTAGAAAGCAACTCCAGAAGCAGTGAGAGAAACTGCTTATAGTTCATGCTTCAGCTTCCTATGTCAGAGACCCCACTTACCCATTTTTTATGCTCACATGAGACCCGTTACTAATTGCCTGTTAGCAAGCCTTACCAATTTTCCCCAGGCATCAGTGAGGAAGAAAATATCTTCCTTTTGTACACAGGACACTATCCCTGTCCTCCTGCCTGTCTTCCTTTAAAGTGCAAAGAAGGTTGATCAGCTGCTGCAATTACCTGGTGCACAGAAACCTATTCTTCCAAGAGAGAAATAGAGGATGAACAGTTCAGTTCTCAAGGCAGAGATGAGAAAAAGCGTATTTCTTCTTGTTCACTAATGCTGAACATTGTGCATTTATAGGAATCACAGAAGTAACAGTGTGCTAGCATACTTGGGTTACTGTACTAAACCAGGTTTGCAAAATAACAGTCCAAAACAGTATCTACTTGACTGCTTAGAGCAGAGAACCAAAATATTTTCTCTGCTTTCACTACAACTAAAATAAACAAAAAACAGACTGGCTCCCCAGATGGCAATTAACACATGTCTATGGGCTCCAAAGTGTCTAATTCCATTAGTGCAACCAAGAACTATGGCTAAACAATGATGTGTAGATTAAAAACTGGCATTCCTTTTGGCAAAGACAGGAATTAACAGAGACATTACTCAGTTATCACTGGGACAGCATATCCGGATTTTTGACTGCTCTGTCCTGATGTTTGTGGGCAAACAAAACTCCTCAGAGTTCTCCACCTGCTACAGAACACATAGCACTTCCAGAAAACTAGAGTTTGCTAAGAGATCTTACTTGCTTCTGTTTGCAAATGCTCAGAGAACCTCAAAGCAGACATTAAGAGAAAGGGTGCTAGAGAGTACCATGATGAAGTCACAGAAACTACCCAAGTTTTTGCTAGCAAGTCTTCCAGGTTCCTGTAAGCTTATTTTACAATGACAGAATACACTACAATTGCTCAACTTCGGAGAATTTTCTCTAATGAAGACTCACTGCTCTTTGCAAACCATTCCTACATACAAGTTTTTCTGCATTGCAAAAGCAATCAATCTCAAAACCAGCTGTTATAACATTACTAGTGGTAGCTGGAAGGAGTGATAACCACACTCCTCAGATCATAGACAGTGTTCAGCTAACAAGATGTTTCGGCTCTGGAGTTTGAGATGAACCTAAAAGCCCCATCCTATAGCACACAGCTCTTCTGCAACACAGGATCCCGGAAGGAGAAAGTCCACAGGGAATCAGGAACAACTTGGATGAACACTTCAAAGACTACACAGTACTGTCTAAAAACTAAACCACAATGTACAGATAGGAGAATCTTACTAGGCCAAGAAGCAACATAATTTTGAGCATTTTTGGGATCATTCAGATCAGAATGAAAACATAACACATTTGTCCTAATTTTTCTGTTTTCAGTTCAACTGTAGCTAAGTCTCAAGTGATCATTGCATTTTGCCTCACTTACTTTTAGTTGAGCTCCAGAAGTCTATGCACTTCCCAAATGAAATGCATATTTCTATGCAGATTGTAAAAAGGCTGACCTCTGCCATAACCAGCAGATACCCATCCTTGAACTTCTAGGCTTTCTGGTCTATGAATTCTTAAGTACCTTTGACACACAATCTCAGCAGTGAGATGTAGATAGAGGTAGGCATCCATTACCACACATTTTTTGATTACATCATTTTCCATCTCATACAAACACTCACGTATTGAAAGAAACTGATAGCAACACTTGGTCTGAAGGCTGTTGAAAAACAAGGCAGCTTTAATTTGCATACTCTGAAAACACTTTTACAGCATCAACACTCGAAACCCATATGCATATAATCAGGGAACAGGGAGATGTTAAAATAAAGTGACATAAAGCAACTCAGTCACAGCAGTTCAAGCATTTTCTCTTGCACATATTCCCATTATTATGGAAGAAATATTGCTTGACCTATTCTTTAATTCAATCTTTTGCTTACTGAAAGTAACAAGTTTCTCTCAGTTTCACCATTGCTAAAATACAGCAGCCTGTTAGGACCTAGAACATTCAATTAACTCTGGCTACAACACCCTTTTGTTCCTGTATCATTAAAAAAGGTGAAAGCTTCAGCATAGTTCAGGTGTAGAACCGTGTCTCCCTTCTCTCTGTATTCTACACAGCGGAAGACTTATAGGTTTCCCAGACTGAGTGCAGGAGACAGGCACAGAGCTGTGTGATCATGTGGTGCACAGAAGTCATCCATGGAGCTTTGAACCAGCCAGACCTGCACACCCACATCAGCTGCAACAACTCAGTCAAGGTGGCTGCTGGATGACCTATGAATGTCCCAGTCATGTAGTCCATCATTACTTCCTGAGAAAGGGAAATCATTCTGACCACCAGCACTGGATAATAGCTCTCCTATGAACAGTGGCAAATTCATAGCTACAGTTACATCACAGAGGTACTGCAAACCAACCTCACAGCTGTAACATTAGTAGATGACTTAAGACAGACTGAAATATTTACAGTACTTGACACATTTACTGATCAGTTATTTCTGTCAATGACTGTTCAGATCTCTACTGGTATCAAAATAAATCTTTCAGTTGCTTAATCACTTCTCCTTGATTAAAAAACTGTCCCAGTGCCCAACAGCTCCTGTTGCCAATTCAGGCTGTTCTGCACAGGACTGCATAGCTCCTGCTTCCCCAGAGCTTACACTGCGCTCTTGTTTAGCAACAACCTCACACTGTTTCTAGACACGAACTTACGTTGACCCCTCCATAGCAGGGGGAAGTAACAGCTTTCCCTGAGGTCTTGGGTCAGAAACTAGAAGAGAGACCCATTATGCTACCCAGTCTACAACCCATTCAGTGTGCAAGTGGGACCCCACAAATTTCACACCTACTTTAACTGCACACTGTTTACACAAAACTGTAGGATTTTAAAACACTTCAAGTCTTACAACACTGGCCATCATTCAGGTCTCTATGCCCCTTCTGTTTCTGAAGTCTGGCTAGCAAAATCCTTGGAGAATTTGTGAAGGCCCAGGGCAGGGGATAGGCTTGGTTTCCACACTCCACCCACAAGAAGCCCTGCGCTGCAAGCAACATCTCTGCTTCTGGCAGGCCACAACACTAACTTTTGCAAGGATCCCACCACTAGCAGCAACTGGAGTTTTGCCTTCATTTGGGTTCTTCCCCAAGATAAGTTAACCTGCAAGATCTGACAGTGCATCCATAAGCCATGACTTCCTATAGCCAGTGTTCTCTAAACAGACACCCTGTCAGCTGAGGGGGAACAGAGCTCAGATCTTCACAGATCACAGATGTCTACACATTCTTAAATGGTGACATTTCCCTGACACTTAACACTTCCAAAAGTCACACTGAAGACTGAGACCTACTAAGCTCTGCAACATAACAAAATCATTTGTTAAATTACATCTTTGCTAAAGCAGAATGATTTGTCTTGAAAGCATGATAGCTTCACTGAGCACTGGCAATAACAAACTAGACACTAAGATGGTTTAGTTCAAGTGAGAAGTCAGTTTTGGTGGAACATAAGCCCCTAATCACATACTAAATATTTAGCTATAAAGTCTTTAAGGTATACCTGACATAAGATAATTCCCAGCACAGCTGCAATTTTAAGGCCTTCAGTAAAGGAGCTGATGCTACAGAAAAAGAACAGAAAAGATCAAGGTACTGCCCAGACCTCTTAAAGCAGGGGATTCATTATATTACCACAGGGGAACTGCAATAAGATCAAAGTACAGAGCACAAAAACACTCGCCGTAGTCCCAGACAACTCTAGGGTTAATTCCTTCCCGAATTTAAGTGTGATGAATGTTTTAACCCCAAATATGTGAAAGCAGAACAGCTAGGAGCTAGAGGGACTTAATGCTATTAGCCCAATCATCACTTCCCAGCTTTAGCTGTGGTCAGCCTCTAGCACTTAAACAACTAAAAACCTTAAATACCAGCTTATTCATTAAGGGACAAACAAATTCCTTCCCATTTCCAAACCTTGCAAACAATGAACAAGCCCTGACCCACCTGGATTACAAGATGAATATGGTGACAGAAGGAAGATTAAACACTCATTACATTTGCTAGCTTACCCAGTACAACAGCTGCACTCAGTTTGCATAAATTCAGGCAGAGAAACTCATGGAAAGCCAGTAGTGTGCTACCCTCTGCAAAGCACCATCTCAGAGGCCTAACTGTCTTGCCAGGGCCAGTTTGTTCCTTCTTAATAATCACCCCAAACACTATCTGAGGCTATTTGGGCCTGAATGCTAGGAACCAGCATCCACAAACCTTACTTCTATACTGTATTTTGGTAGTAGACAGAACTTCCAAGGCTGTTAGCTTACAGTGTAAAGATCACTCTTTGCTTCCATTGCTTGGTGTTGGTGAAGGACCATGGAAAAGCTGAGAAGTCCATTTTCTAAGCATATTTCATATCTTCATTGTTATCATTTTGTTAGTAAACAAGACATAAGCCCTAAGATATTAAGCTAAAACTCAGATAAAAGCTCTGCTAAAGATCTCAGCACATTTGCTGACCTGTGGCACAACCTTAACAGAAGCCTAAAAAAAAAAAATCAAGCAACCAGTTTCAGATCATCTAGAAGTCAGTATACACATGTCCATTTTCATATGGAGGAAAAAAGCATAGCTTAAAAATAACATTACTATAAGATGGGTGTACTCTTTTGGTTTGTTTCTTCCATTTCAGAGATGATTAAGCTCAAAGCTGCAGTCAGATGCAGGCAGGTCAATTACTGAACCTTTCCTTGTTCTCAGATTGCCTTCTCTCAATCCACACCCTTCTTTCTACCCACTCCTATCTAACTTGCTGACTAAACAAGTTCAGTGCACAGTGAGACACTAACATACAGCTACTGAAGAGATAAGGTACAAAACCACAAGTGATGAGCAAAGCATGGGAAAAACCACTGTTGTAACAGACTTACCACAAGACAGCTGCTGAATGAAAAACAAATAACACCACCTACCTGACTAATTAATGCCCATGAAGCAATTGGAACAAATTACAAAAAAGAAAGCAATAAAAAGCCAATAAAATTAATAATTACCTTTCACAAATAGACCAATCCACAAATACTCACATTTTAAAACACACAGATAACTCTTGTTCTAAGTCTTCTCCCATTCTTTGACTTTCACATCCTTAGACAAATATCCATGAAATAAAAGTACACTGAAATCACCAGGAATTATACTAGATCTACAGGGATGCAACTGTAGCCCACCTTTTTCCACAGACCTCCCTCACTTTGCTTATATTTGCACTATGATAAAGAACTCATTATAAAGTCAGAGAATACTGAGTGTCTGCCAGCTGTCTATACCAACAGGAAAGACTAAACTTAATTCAAATCCAAAATACAGACCTCCAGAAAACCACACTGATGAGTTTACAGTATGTAACTTAGCTGTAGGAGACCCTCTGAAAATCAGACCAGAAAACTGCTCACCATGTCACAGGAACAGATCAACGTGCTATAAAACACTAGCACTTCACTCTCCCTTCAGAGCACCCACAGAACACAAGAACTATCTACACAATCAACAGTAATTACCTAGACCTCCCTAAAGTAAACTATATTACTGCAAATCTAGCAGATGGAGAAATGCCATTTTGTTGCCCACAAGTACCCCAGTTAAGTGGGTAGCAGTACTTCATTTTCATCAGGGTGAGTCTGTTGTTTCTCTAAGGTCTGCTGCAATATCTCTCCTGGATATGGGAGCAGCTGTAATTGCTCCCAAACATTAATAATTAAAAAGTGGAAAAATCTCTCAGAAAGATTGGGTTTGTATTTGGCTTCACCTGTGCCTGAATTCCTCAAAGGGAAAAAGTTTTGAATTTATTCTGGAAAAAGACTCCAAAAAGATGAGAAATTATAAATGTCAAAGCACACTACAAAGAGCTATCTATCCCCTCATGACTATGGAAGGGGCAAATGAGTATACCTTGTATTCACTCCAGAAGTCCTGCAAGATGGTGGTCAGAGAGGAACTGCCAGCAGTGACACTCAAAGAGGAGGTAGGATGCCCTCTGGGAGGGATGTAGGGGTCCTGCCCTGAGGGTAGTGCTGAACTCTAAACTCTTAGGAGTTCTTGATAAAAAGGTGCATAACAACCTCAAAGCATTATGGCTTGTAGCAAATACCTAAATATGCGTATCATAGCACTAAAAATAAATTTATGGGTTTTTTTATTAGTGCCCTTTCACCCATGCTAATAACTATGCTTAGCACTGCAGGAAGAGATGCATACTCCCACTCTCCCTCTACTGACTGATATAACACTAAATACAGATCAGGCCTTAGTTGTTTTTACGGAAACTTTAGTGATATTCTGAAAGCAAAAAAATGCAGATATAAGTGCAGGAACTGATCTTAGACTGTGCTCTTGGTGAGGCATTGAACTCCAGAAGTTTTTCATACAGCAGGTAATACCGTAATATTACATAGTCAATTCCTTTTCACTGGACTTCTATGTAATTATTAAGGATGTGAAAGATCACTAAGATCACAATCTAGTGCTTCATCAAGTGGCTAGCAGATCTACCCAGATGGTTTTGAATCAGGTGGTCTTTGATGTCTCACCCAACCCAACCTATGATGTTACCCAATACAAGCCCAACCCACCCCACCATGTCATACCCGCTAACCACATCTCTCAGTATCATACCTACACACTTCCTGAACACCTCCAAGAATAGAGACTTACTGAATTCTTCCTGAGAATGAACTCTTGAATATCAACCAAAACATCACAGAAATGTCCCATACAAAAATGCTTATGTATGGAACAGTAATTTCTGTTCTAAAGAAAGTTGTACAGAATTTAGTTGAGTGAGGAGAAATACCAGCAGCCAAGGGCACAGATTTACAATTAAGGATTGAAGGTCAACTGTATGGTAAAACAAAATGATGTTAGTATCTTCAAATAGGATACAAGCACTACAAAACAATAACAAGTAATAATAAAAAGAAAACTACTCACCCCTTTCAACAATCAATAACAGCTCAAGAGAAGGACCTCTATCCAGAGATAGAAAGATGTTACTCCTTTAAGTACAAGCTCTTAAGTAAGGATAAGGAGAGGTAGAGCCACACTCCACCTCCTCTAGTCACTCAAGAATATCACCTACTCCCTAGATTAGCCATACCTTCACAGCTAGTGCTCAATCAGCAGCTGTGACCTAGCAATTTTACTTCACTAATATTCTCCCTACAAAGCAGATACTCTATTTACAAAGAAGTCAAATCGCTTCTAACACACTCCCAGAAATACCAGGCGAAGCACTCACAGAGAAACTAAGAATCCTACACAGAAGGAGAAATAGAACTCACCCAACTGCTGAAGGGGCACTGTAGCTATATAGCACTCTTCTTCAGAAACAGCTCAAGTCCAAGTGATGCTTCCCCTTCAGAGGCTGGCCCTTATATGAGCCCAGGGGGGCTGCACCCTGTCCCCACCCCTTCTGGTCAGCTGGGGAGCACAGGTGCAAACAATCTGCCTGTGATCCCTGGGCAGACACACACTTTCACCAGGTGCACCAGTTCAAGCCCTGATCTAACCATTCTGCTACACTGGAGATAAAAGCTCAAGGTCTTCCTAAAGCTTCCTCTCCCTGCTTCAGAGCTGGATAGAGTCTCGTTTCTGGCCTTGTTTTCTAAGGGAGCAGATAGGTGTAGAGTGAGTCTCTTTCCAGCACTGCTGAGACTGTGGCGGTATGGTGCAGAAGCCTTTAGCTCACGTGCTCTGTCCTGGATAGCTGACAGCACTGTTGATGCGTATGTGAAAAACCACACTGTCAAGCTGAAGTAAGTCTTTTCTCATTCTTTTTCAGAAATCTAACAAATTTCAGGAGTGTTTCTTTAGTCTGATGTGAGCACTGTGTACCAGACGCAGCCTGCTTTAAGACAGGAACAGACTGTACATTCGTTTACGTGTGGTCCTTAGGCTACATAGGCCTTTCTCAAACGCATGAGACGCTGTGACCCTGGGTCACGCCAAATCCTTCAAGGGCAAAAACGCTTCCCGCGCAGCCTGATAGAGCCTCTCTTTAGGCGAGGCTGCGGCGCGCAACCGGCGCCGTTCTGCTTCCGGGGCTCAGTGACTGCCGCTCCGCGGCCGCAGGGCCTCCGGCTGTTCCCGATCGCGGTCGCTCTGCCCGCGGGGTAGGTCCCGCCCGCGGCCGTGCCCGCAGCCAAAATGGCGCCCGCGGCCTCCCCACCCCCTGGCGGCAGCCGGGGCGTGTGCCGGAATGCGGGCGGGGCGGGCGATGTGGCGAGGCCCGGCCCACTCGGTACCCGGGGCTGCCCGGCCGCCTCCCGCCGTGGCACAGGTGGGCTGCGGGGAGAGGCCGCGGAGGAGCGGGAGAAACCGGGTGAGGCCGGGGGCGCGGTGGGCGGCGGCGCGGGACGGCGGTGTTCTCTCGGGAGGCGGTGACGGAGCGGGCGGCGCGGCGCGGAGCTTCTCTCGTGGGAGCGGAGAAGGCCGCCGCCGGCGTTTCTGTCTGGGCAGCCGCCGCCTCGGCTCGCCGGGCTCCGGGGCGCCTGCGGTGCTCGCGGTGGGGGCGCCGGGCGGCGGCTGTCACTGCCCGCCGCGGCCTTTAGCGGGGTGAGCCCTCCGCGCTCGGCGTCCGCCGTCAGCCGCTCGCTCCTTCCGACGCGGGGACCGGCGGCCGGGCTTCTCCGTACTGCGGTGAAGCCGGGCGCGAAAGCGGTGCCGCTGGCCTCGGTCGTTCCCGAGGCCGGCTGTGGGCTTTAAGTCCGGGTTTGTTTTGCTCTCCTCCGCCGGAGGCCTGAAGGGTGTGTTTTCACTTCCAGACATTAAACTCGGAGTGCCACTGGCCAGGAACGGGCATGTTCGACTGCTGCCTTCAGTCTCTGGTGTCGTGCCATGTTTACCCAAAAAGGAGAGACTGAGACCCTGTTACTTTAATCTTTGACTTCTTATTGGATTATAATTTAAGTGTCGCAATAAGCTAAAAACTGCGGGGAGAGCACTGGGGAGCTGGGCATGCTTGGATCCTGAACGGAAGGAGCTGGCACTAAGGAGGAAGGGGAGGAATGGCATCCCGGGAGAGGCTGTACGAGCTGTGGATGCTGTACTGCAGCAAGGTGAGTGAGCGTCTGGGGGTGTCGGTGTGTTTTTCCTCTTGTATTTGCAAGTCAGGTATTTAAAGTAGTTCTGTAATATGTTTTAATGTTTTGTTTTGCTTAGATGTGCGTGACTTCTCTAAGTATGACTGAACTTAGACCATTTACAAGCCCACGTCTTGATTTGCTCTGTAGATTGGGCTTGTTTTTTTGTGAGTTAGGCATGAACTGTACAGGGTTATGGCGCTTATTCAGCTATGCCTTTTGATTATGTGAATGCATGCATTCATGCTTTAGGTGTGTTTTGTTACGTAGGACTATGGTATTAGGATGAATTGCATTCATTTAATTCATTGTTGTCTAGTATTTAACTTTATTATTTTCTGTACAGTTTCTGTTTAATTTAATCTACATTAGTGAAAGCCTTCCTGAAAAGCAGACTTATTGAATTACTCCTGAGCCTTCATTTGCTGGTTATCACCACATCCAACTACTCTGTTCATAGTAATGGGCTTCTTTCCTCTGGCAGGAACACTATCACAACTCTGCTGTTTCTCAGTTTGTATTTCACACTGTTAAGCAATTAATATGTTTAAAGCAGAGATCCTAACTGCTGCTGGAGTGCTGAGTGTGTATACAGAATGGATTTCAGCTTATCTGAAGAGGTACTCGTAAAATGAGGAGAGTGTTTAAAAAACAAAACAAACAAACAAACGAACTGTAAAGACTGAGGTGGGGGCCAGCCTCCTGTCATATAGGACACTGTGGTAGTGGCAAGGATTGCTTTTGGTGGCCCTATTCCCTGGTTTTCTTTTGCTTTTATTCTTTGCTGTCTCACCCTTTTTGTGTGTCACAGATTCTTTAACTTTTCAAACTAGTCGGGAAGTAAGGGTAAATGTTCTCTTGTTTTTCTGGGTTCATTTTTACAGGTCTGCTTCAAGACCATAGTATGACATCCTAAATACAAAAGGTCTTAACAATGTTTGCACACAAGCAGTGGGTGAGGGTTGCACAAGACAGCCTGAGTTGTGGCTTTTCTTAATTTTTGTGTGTGTTAGCAATCCTAATGCTCTATTATGCAGTTAAAAATAAAACTGTTGCAAGCATCGCGGCATGTTATGACTTCTTACTGATACCCACGTGGGTTATCTGTTGGACTGAAATGTATTTGCATAGGCCTTTGCCATTTAAACTAAAGTAGGAATGCCAATAGCAGTGGGAAATAGACTAGCACTGGAGGAGATGGATGTTTTTCCAGTGAGTTCATCAATGCGAGAAGAACAAAGACACTTGGAACAGGCTCCAAGAATCCAGGCTTTCCTCAGCTTTAGGAGGGCTGGGGAAGTGAGCCAAACTCTGAGTTTATTCTTCTCAGCCAATCTTTGTGTCTTTCCTCTCTAGAAATTTATACTTCATAAAATTCTTTTATCTCTTGCACCTTTTTCTCCTCTTTTATTCTCATTGCATGCTTTCCATCTCCATACTGTCTGCATGCCCACAGGAATAAAGCACTGTCAGTTACAATGTGTGCTTTGGAGGATGTTCAGTTTCTTTATGTGAATGCGAGTGCTGTATGGTCAGCTCTTGCGTTGGGAATGAGGAGACTATTTAGACTCATTAAAAATATATATGTATTTGATATACTCAGCCCTTTTGAGATCTCATTGACTTGACTTTTGGTTTTAGTTTGGTATGTTTTCTTCCAGAACCATATATTATGGACATGTTAAATGTATTCATATACTGATAAGGAATTTTTCTTACACAGAAATATTTATGCTATAGTAAAATAGCTTGTCTGAAATTTGAGGGCAGCTAGAGTGAGTCCAAAAAGCTCATGTTTTCAACAAACACTGGGCATAAAGCTTTTTGTTCTTTTTTGGTCTCTGATCTAGGTTACAATTGTTACAGTTCTTTCCTTCTTTTGTGAGAAAGCATCTAGAATGCAGTATTCCCTCTTGGATTAAGTTTGGAGTTGAGAGTAATTGAAGAAGCTTAGGGTATAAAGTACTGTGACGGTTAAATATAAATTATTCAGTTGTGTATTGAAAACATCTAGATTGTGCTGTTCTTGGCTCTCCTTCGAGCATCTAGCACAATGGGAAGATGTAGCAATAACCACCAGTAACACGATAGCGTGGCTTAGGAAAAAGTCTCTTTATGCTTGGGACTGCCTGATGAAGAGTAGCATCATATCCTGTGTGTTGCATTTTCATGACTTTACTGTGGCATCCTCCTGGAACAGGAAGGTGGGAGATGTCTCCAAGAGATGGAAGCTGCTGGGCAGTTACAGCTGAGTAAATGAGGATTTGGTGCTTTACAGATCTCAGATGCGTGGCTTTGGGTTTTGCAGCCTTGTTTAGATTTCACTGTTTCTTTATCTAACTTGTTTTCGGTGTGATGCTTGGTGTTACTGATAGCAACTTGCATTGCTTATCTTGCTTCTTTCAGAAGTTGGGTCTGGGCGATAGTATGCTAAATATAGTGCTGTGTGCTAAAGTGCAATGCTTGTCACAATTTTGAAGTGATGGGTGATAGTGTGTAACCATCTTCTGTGGGGTCACGGGTCTTGCTCTGTGTGTTCTCTTGATGCCCCTGTGCAGTGTTAAGTGTTAGTTGCAACAGTTATTCTTCTGTGGAGTAGCATTAAGAGAGGACTTCTGCGGCTTTGTTGACTTCCCTGCAATGTAGCAATTGAAGACCAATGGGCAGACTTGAGCGTCTAAACAGCCTCTCTTCAAAAAGTCTTCAGATAATATTATGTGCAAAGCATTGTTTACCTTATTTTTTTCTTGTGTATTGATGGATGCAGAAGTTTATTTTAAGTTGATATTCAGTTGTTTTTCATCTTGCAAATCTAAGATGGTTGTTGTTGTTGTTGCTTTTTGCTTCCATTCCTCTAAAAGCTGTGCTCTGTGGGACCAACAGTTGCAAAGTTGCAAATTAGTCTGCTGTTGAGGTGCCTAATAAAAGTTAACAGCCACATGTGACTGAGCTTTTGGTGCTGTCTGGGAGCAGTGTAGAAACTCATTAAATGTAGTGAAGTTTAGATTTGAGTCACTGGAAATTGTATGAAAGCATTGCATTGTTAGTTGTTTCAGCTGTTTTGCCTTGAGTTGTTCTTTGTTTTGTTGTTTTTTAAATGATGTCAAACTTTCTGCAGGGAAAACATTGTTAAAAACTCAGATTGCTGCCATGATCATTTGAGGTGGTTTCCAGCTTAAAATGTTTTTTTTTCCCTAATGCTCAGTCATCTGTTGTGTATATTGTTGTTATTCACTTGAACACTGATATAAATGTAAGCTGCTATCTTCTGGTCTAAATGTAGGAATGCGTACGTTATAATTTGAAGGTAATGGAAATACATATAGAATGGGTATCACAAGTTTTTCCTATAGATTCACTAGGGAAAACTTTCTGCAGCAGATGAAGCAGACAAAGGTAATGCCAAGCATTAGTGTATTGCTTGTCAGTATGAAGCCTTAACTATAAGCTACGCAGTAACATGATTCACTTAAGTGAATATGCAGCAGTTATCTGTAAATGTTTCAGTAATGTAAGTTTACAACAGGAGAGGTAGTTCATCTACCAGATGAACTGAGGTAGGCTGAGAAAGGGTATGCTTTCATCTGAATGTTTGTGACCTGTTCATGTGACTGAAGTAATCGCTTTCATTAGATCTGCTCTACCAGTCTTGCCTTAAACCAGCATAGCTGTAGCACTATTACAATTACAGTTGATTAACCTTTTCTTAGTTATTACTTATGTACTCATATGCAAAATTATTTCATGTCTTATTGTCCTCTGAAGTAACTTTTACTGCAGATACAATTATCTTGTATCTGTATCTTGTCTGTAAGACTTCAGCTGTGTGTATATCATCTTCTCCAGTTCTTCTGATAGATAATTTAGAAATCCTTTTACTTTGTCAAAGAATGTGAAAATTAAAAATTCAGAAAGCGATCAAATACTCTTCTATATGACAATGTTTTTTCATTTCTAATAAAACAAAATCTTCAGTTGCCTTCAGGAAGGGTTTCAAAGGCATAAATGCAAGCACTTATCTATTTATATACACCTCAGAAAATATTCCATTTGCACTTCTTTCCTATTGTTTTCTGTATTAGAAATAGATGTAGAACATGTATGTAGAATATTGTTGAACTGAGAAATACTAATGGCTGTGTATGTACATAGCTGTTATAGAATTCTGACTAAATGACAATTGGTTCATTTTTATCCTGGATGGAAACTGCCTGAGTGGTGCCTCAGAGACTGATTTTTAAAAAAAAAAAAAGACTGTCATCTAATTTGAATCCTAATTCTCTGCATTCTTAAACCTAGAGGAAAACAGGGAATAGGTGGGGGTCTATGGTGGCTCTTAAATAATGAGCAGTGACTGGTAAGTGATGCTGAAACAAAGATCTGACTTAAATGAAAGCAAAATGTGATCATAATGGTTGGGTCCACTTAACCTCTACAATATCTTTTCCTTGAAATTACACGTTCCAGGAGAAGCTTAAAGTCCTATCTTGGGAAAAAAAAAAAAGTAATTTGGTACAACTTGGTACTCTTGACTTTACCTGAATATTTACAAATACCACTAAGAAAACATGAGTGTTTTACAAAAGGAAATCTGAATTTCACAGGATGTGAATACAGTTAAAACAAGGTAAACTTTTTTAATCTAAGGTGGAAGGGGGGGGTAAAAGCCAAATGATAAACTTTCAGAAGAATGTGCTGAAAGTGGCCTATAAAACAAGGTTGTCCAAAAGAGTCTTTAAAAAGAACTTGTGCTTTCAAGTAGCACCTATAAAAGCAGGTTGCTCATAACTGATGGCCCAGAACAGCTTGATTTGTAAACTTGAAATGTAATTTAACATCTTTTTCAGGCTTAGGCTTGTAAAGGACGCTCTTCTGTCAAGGTTTTTAAATGTGATAGAAACACTGCAAAGGGCTTTAAAAAGGACTTAGCTGCATTATAAATGATCCTGCTTTGTTAGACAGCTTGTGAAAGGCATGCCAGATAGTGTATTTGAGAACTAGTTACTCAGTGGATGGGGGTACTGTGACTGCTAAGTCTTGTCAAGATGATTTTCTATCCTTCAAGAATTTATCTGTAAGAATTTTAATTGTGCCAGGCAAAGTTTCACCCAGTAATTGGTTCTGGGCTTTTTTATGCTGCCCATCTTCAGTAAAATCATGCTTTCATTTAAGCGCTTCCTTATCTGGTAGAATAGCTTGAGGCAAAGAGGTGTTCCTCAGCCAGCTTCTATCTAACTTGTGCTTCCTGAGAGCATTCAGTCTTAGCATCCTTAATTGGTAGGGTCTCTGTGTATTAGCAGTTGTAAAGCTGATCATAACATTCTAGTCTTTACTGTCACAGATAACTGAGTCATATCCCTTGCTATGTTAAGACCTGTCTTAAGAAATATACTTTCTTGTGTTGCACTGTTCTGCTGGTTTGTTTTTACCAGATCTGATTATATTGAGATAAATGTAGTTCTCTCTGGTTTGGTGAGGGATATCTACCTATAAATATATTTTCTTTTAAAACTAATAGCATGGAAAGAAGACTTGTACTTTTTTTTACAGGAGAGCATTTTAGTCCTAAACCAAAAAGCTATACACAAAAAAACCATGAAATATGACTGTATGCATTATCCTAAAAGTGTCTTAGAATATTTCAAATCCTGTCATTTGAATTAGTTTTTTCTTTATATGGGAAAAATTACATGTGAGGCTCTGGTTCCTTATAAGCTGCTTAAAGGAATTGTCAAACTTCAATGATAAAATAAGTGGTCCTGGGGGAAACCATGGTTTGTGTTAGTCAGGAATGGACTGCCACAGCCAGATGCTACGAACTGTGGTTGCTGGTAGTTCGAGCTTTTCTGTAACTACATAGCAATCTCAGATATTACAGCGATTGCAATGTGAATATACTTGAAGCTGAAAGTTTAACACACTTGTTCAATTTGCTTGTGCTACGCTTATTGGCATTATGCATTCATTTAAACATTAAGCAGTTCATTTAAATTAATGTATGCTCTGTGCTGTGGGAAGAGTGTGAGAGTCATTCATTATTTCTGCTTCATGTGTGTTGTCAGGCAACCTCTCACTGCTGTTTTACAAAGTACTGCGTTCCAGACAGTATGTCATAGTTCAATCAAATCCCTTCACCACTTGCATTGTAAGGCTGGGATTTCATGTGATTATCAGCAAATGAGCAAATGCGTACCTTCCAATAGAATGTTATGAAATTGTTCATCAGATTGTTGAATATTGTGATCTCACATTGTAAGAGGTGTTTTAATCTTCTTACTTGAAAAAATGCTTTTTTGCACAATTGTGATTAATTGTGGTGAGAAGCATGTAATTAACTACAATGTAACCTTTGATGTTAAACTGTAAGCCCTGTGAAACACTGACCTTTGCATCCCAAACATGATCTCATCCTGACTTCAGCTTGCACTTGTCTTCCTTCTTGTGCAATGGCTGATTTGTAGTGATTCATATTGAATTGCTATATACTACCTTTGGATAATCTGGATATTTCTTTATGGCTAGATTAATGCTTGATCAAACTAAGTGTGCAGTAAAAGCAGCTCTTCTTAAGTCACTGCTGTGAAAATTCATTCTTTTGCCAAAATTGGTGAATGAGCATCTTTTACACAGTTGTAAAATGTATTTAAATCAATCTGCAGGAAATATCTCAGCCATTCTGAAAGTATGTAACTGGCAAAAGAACTTGCCACAAGTCAACTGTGTGTGTGGCGTGGTGACACTGTCCTTGTTGTGCCTTTGGGATGCTGAACTAAGAATGGATATAGATAAGAAGGAACAGTTGGTTTTCAATTCTGATTTTGCTGTCTGCTATTTAAAGAAATTTCTCATAGTCTGAGAACTGATGTAGTTAGATATTTTTAAGTATGGAACTTTTCATATAAATAACTGACTTGTGTGTATATGTATATATATGAGACATTAGTTTCTTCACTTATTTATAATAGCTGTTATCATCCTCAGCTATGGACCAGGGCAACCTTGTATGGACAGCTGTTCAAACCAGACATTGGTAGTGTAGGCTTCCAACTGAGATGAGATGACAGGTAAAATTAAGCAGAACAGATGTAAAACAACCAACAGGGAAATTTTTGTTTTGTATTCTATATTTATAGCTTAGTGTAATATAGAATAATATACGTAGCTTCTCTACAGATTTAATGAATACCTCATTACTGGAAAATGTAGAAAATATTTCAGAGCAAGCTTTTAATGTAGTGAAAGGATGAAGTGTTTCTTACAGGGAATGATTTATTAGAATACAAGAAACACAGGCTTCTGGTTCTGTGGCATGCACTGTAACAGCAAATACAGCAAACACTGGGCTGTTTTGTGGTGTCTGACTTATGGCACACTTAATGTGTTCATCTGGTTCAGATCTGGGGTTCCACGTGTCCTGATTAAAGAATGTTGCAGAATCAACTCAAATTTGTGCTGTTTGTGCTCTAATACACCAATGGAGTGAGCAGAAAGGCTTGCCAGCTGCCTGTTCAATGGCATTGTGGCTTAATGCCAGAATCCAAATGTTCTCAAAAGATACTGTTAAAATATTTACAGGCTAGAAACACTAAGCAGCTGCCATAAAAAAGAACGAGCTGCTTTAATTACTGAGCTTTTCTTGGTGAAAGAATTATATATAAGGAGGGAAGGGGAAGCTAACAAACATCAAAGCATGACCACCTCAACAGTAAAGATTAAAAACCTTTTTTGCTGTTGTTTTTTAATAAAAAAAGTCATTTGATCATATGACATTTACTATTCATGTTGTAATAAAAGAGGATTCAATAGAGGAAGTTTGGGACAGAGCAGGAAACACCAATAAAAGAATACCAAACATGGTTATTGTAATAAAGGCGGTTTTAAGTTAGGCATCTCAATGAGACAACTCCTCCACGCACCTGCAGCTCTAAACTTAGCAGTTAGGTTTCTGTGCTGATAAAACAGTTGTATGTAAATACTTTCTCTGATACTTAAAACATTTATGATAATCTGAGGGCATTCCTGAATTTTGAATAGAAACAGTGAATGTATTTGCTTTTATTTATTAATGTAAGGAAAATGAAGTACTCATTTTATTGTCAAATAACCAGAATCTGCATAAGAACTCTCTAGGAGTGTGCCAATAATACATTTAAAAACAAATAAGGAAGCTAAGGCAGAGGTTGAACAGGTAGTGCTCATGAGAAATAAGAACTTAGCAGTAATGCCAGAAACATTTAGGAGAAACAAAATGAAAATGAAAACAGTTTAACTCCTTTAAAAAAGATTACAGGATTATTCTTTTAGTAATTGTTTTAGGAACTTCATATAGTTTTCTAGGAATTTTTGCTTGAAATGTGCAAGGAGAATTTAGGAACTGAAGAAAAGATGCTTGGAAGTTACAGAAAATTCTTATTCTTAGAACACAAGTGTAAAGTAAATACTGTGACTGTAAACTGGCAATACATAGGAGACATAGGCCCAGGATTTCCAGTGATATAATGCCCATAGGTTTTGTAGAAAGTGGTTGTGGTAGAGGCGGGCTCCTTGTAAGTTGCTTTCCCATCTCTGTTGATATGGGCTTGGCTAATGCTTTTAATTATGCAGAACTTGGTGTTTGGTTTGCCTGTGATTTTGCTGAACTTTCAATGACGAAGAACCATTTTTTTGGTGACCGAAGCTGTGGGGAAATGCAAGTTAAATGGACGAGCAAGTTCTGAGAAGCAAGCAGGGAAACAATTTTATTTATGGAGTTCCTTAGTATATACGTGCTTTTAAACTGCTGTTCTAATTAAATCTGGTGTTCACATACTTTCAGGGGCATGCTTGGAATTTAAGAGGAAATGTACTGGGAGGAAAAGGATAACCTGAAATTCAGACATGGTCCCCAGAGTGGCAATGACTATGCAGGCTCAGGTATGACTGCATAGTGTTTTTCCTCCCTAAGACTCTGCAGCATTCAAAATACTGGATAAGCAAAGCTTTTTTTTCCTTAAGAAAAAGCAGGGTATGGGGAAGGAGCATGTTATTTGCAGAAATCTGACTTTACCTGTGGTGATCATTTAAAAATGGTGCCACCTGAAGTGCATTTGGTGCCAAATAGTTGCAGGGTGCTTTTGAAGAGCTAATTTGAGGGAGTTTGTACCTTCAGTATGTAGTTAGTCTGATAAGGCTGAGAAGACCAAAGCAGTTAGATCCATGGCTAAAGAAATAAGAACTTGCTTTAGGTGATCCATACACAAAAGAAGGCTGTATTTGTATTGAAGTTGCACACAAGTTCTCCTCAGCATTTTTTCTGTGTCTACTGGAAGACTTGACAGTATCTAGCTATTGATGCAGTGAAATAATGGGTTGATATTTTGGCTATCTTGGCACCATTCTGCTTCCCTTTGGTCCATCTGTGTTCTGGCCTTGTCTCTTACATCACACTGAAAGTTAGAAACTTGACAGGAGAGAAACTGGCTTTGTGTTCTTGCTGTAGCTCAGTCCTTTTCTTATTTAAATCGATGACAGACCTCTGGAATTTCAAAGCTATCAAGCATTAAGCCCTAAACCTTTATCAGGTTGAATTTGTGTTAAACTGGGGCTTATCCTGACACAGCAGATTTTTGGCATGTTGAAGTTTAGTTACATTTGAATTGTTCAGAATGCTCCTTATTCCCTGATCTTTAAAATACAGCTTCCAGCTGTTAGTGCTGCTGGTTTGTTGTGTCAGCTTTGATGTGGGAAGGGGAAGTTAAAGGCCGGTGCCATGGCATGGCATGGAGCAGCAGCCTGTGGGCAGCCTGTGCTGCATGGTGGGCAGGAGTGGGTCTTGCTCTGGTGCTGCCTCTGAGCTACAGCTCAAATATAGCTTTATTCAATAGCTAATAATAACTAAATAAGTAAATAAATGAAGCTTTACTTCTATTTTAGTTATAAATCTCAGTTTGCTTTTCTATTTGTTGAGCACTGAAGTGGAAAGGTAATGGAATTCTAGCTCTCAGCTGTAATTTCTTTTTTCTTAAGATTTTAGTGGCAGTTTCTAGTTGTTTTTATCCTTTTGAAAGGAGAAGGAATATTCAACATTAACTTCCAGTTTCTGTGAGCAAGTTCTATCTTAAGTGATGTCTGTAAGAGTTTGGTAAAAAAAAAAAAAAAATCTCCATGTGAAACAGAACTTTTTAACTTATCACAAGCTTGTTTGCATCATGGGTCAATTCAGCTTCTGGTTAGAAAGCATATGCCCTCTCTTTTCAGCACCAGAAATTGGACTGATATCTGCATGCTTATGTGTGTTTTGAGGAAAGAGGTTCCTAGTTGCTAACAAAGAGCCTTTCTTTAGCTTTCAATTCAAGAGTTGATTCAAAAGTAAATATTATAATTAAAATAAGTTGTAACCAAAAGCGATTTCCTTTGATAATTAGAATTAGTTTTACTTCAAGGCAGTTTAGCCAGTATATAACAATTTATCATGATGTCTCTGATTAATTCTAACCGTACTGTTGATTCCTTCAGGTTCTGCTTTGGCATTTTACTGTTTTAAAGGTTTGTAAAAAGCATCAGTGCTTTGACACACATGGTGTGGGCTGGAAGATCTTTTGCTGAAATTCTTTGTATTATGTTTGGAAATACAAAGAGGAAAAGGTGCCCTTAAACCTGCTAATGCCCTAGTGAGTAGTTGATCATTCACAAGGTGGCCCGGCCTGCAGGCAGCCTGGCTGTGCTGAGGGTCTTCAGCCCCATTTGGTCCTAATGGGGCTGTGCCTGTGGGGTGCAGTTCAGCAGCTTCAGCTTCTCAGTGGAGCTGGGATCTTTGCCCTTTTCCTTCCCTTGCTTTGCTTGAAACCCTGGTAGAGCACAGTACTCCACAGCCACAGGTCTGGAGATTTCTTGGAGGCCTTCAATGCCAATTCTGCATAAAATGCATTCATTTAACTTAGTCAGCTATAAGAGTTACAGAGAGTATTATGAGTTTAAAAAAAGTTTTCACTGATGTAAACAATTCCATTTCCTGTTGACCTTTTTGCCCGGACAAACTAGTTACTGGAGAAATGACTGAATTAGAAGCTTTCTTTGTTGTTCACTTAATCAGTCTTCATAAAGAGCAGACAGCGCTGTTGCCATTTGTAGGCAATGTAATGTATCAAAGAAAAGAGCCTGTCCCGAGTTGGTGTTGATTATACTTAGTTTCATTTATTTTTATTGCCTCAGTGTTGCATCTGCTGCTGGAAAAATCCTTCTCTACATTAAGCGATACTGTTGATGAGCACTGACGTTGGCATTAGCATTAGAAGTTTATTTCTCAGTTATACCAAAGTAAAGGATGGCTTGCTGGAGTTTTAGTGCATTGAAACTGTTGAAATGTTGGACTGTATCGGAAACTTGCTGATTAGCACTGTTTAGTTGTAGTGTTGTTTTACGCAGTGTAATCCAGTGTGAAGATCAACTGATGTTATTTAGCAACCTTCTTCATTCAAGCATTGTGCTAGCTGTGCTGGTCAAATGGAAAACACACACAAGTGTTTGTTGTGGTTTTTTATTTTTGTACCTGTTGGCACCGTAGTAGAGCTTGTACCTGGTAGTGTTTCATTTTAAAGAGCTGTGATGACTATTATTGTGCACTGAGAGCTACATTGACTGTTTATTGTGCTCTGAGAATTGTGTGAAGATGAAAGCCTAAAGAGTATTTAAAAAAAATAAGAAAGGAACTAGAAAATGTTTTCACTTTGCAGTGCTCTGAGCTGCAGCTTATTTAATAGGCTTAAAGCAGTTTTTTCATTAGTGCAGATGAATGATTGCTCCTTGAAGTTTCACAGGTTTTCATTGCAATACATTGAGTTCAGAAGCTTAAGCTCAGGTCCTATGTGTTTGTGACTTGCTTCACAATTTTCAGATAAAGGGCTTTGAATTTCTTTTTCCTTCCAGGTTTGCACGTATCCTTACAGTGCCACATCATTACACTGTTAAAGCTTGGGTTGTGTCAGCTTATTGCCCTGAGGCAGATGGTTAACTTAAGTTGGGGTTTTGCTTCTGGGAATTTTGAACCTTGATGAAACATCTTCCAGAATTTTTAAACATGCGGTTTTTATATATGAATTATTATTCAAATAAGATGCACAGATCTGGCTTGCACAAAAGCTAGACAAGCTTCTGGAAATAAAAGGAGTACTTAGGGTTATGACTTAAGCTGTACAATTTCTAGAATGAACATTTTCTTTCTAATGACTGTGGATTTCTGGAAGATGTTTTATTACCATCTATGTCTTTTCTTCTACATTTACTGCTGTTGTACAAATGAAAAACTTCCCTCTGTCTTCCTTGCTGATCTCCCAGGGCATGTCTGCAGGTGCATGTTGGGAAAAGATATCAAACTCACATTGCTGATCACAGTGTGTCCTTGTGATGTATTATCAGAATGTTGATTTGTAAGCTGTGTCTTAAAAGCGTGGTACACCTTCAACAGCATCACTAAAAATAATTTGGAGCTGCTGTCTGACATACAGCCTACAGCTACCAGTAATCTGAAAGCAGTGATTAAGAGAATATATTGCACAAACTTTGCTGTTTTTGCTGATAATAAGGCTTTTGAGTATTAAAGATGTTTTGTGGCCTGACAAAATAACTCTTCTTTCTTCTGCGGAGAAAATGAGATGGTCAACAATTTACAGGGAATTGAGGTAGCTGTTCAGTGATTGGTTGCTCTCAGATCTGAAACATTCCCAGCCTGTGCTCTGTGGTAATGCACATTTTTGAGGCTGCAGTATATACTGTCTCAAAGTTGGTTTGGCATTAAACAATTAGGTCGGTTTGTATTCTGCTGTTAATTTAGTTAACCACATCTATCATAAGAAAAGAGAGAATAGTTGAAAAGGGAAATGGGAAGAAACCTACCAAACTCAAATGTCAGAATAAAGGGTAGCAGCTGACCTTGAAACAAAGCTCAGTTCAAGTGCAGATACTGGTTTACATGGTGCACAGGAAGTAGCTGGTGCCCTTAATATCTGTTTTCCTTATTTCCTTATAAAATTAAAATACCAGAGCAGTGTAAAACAGTTTCTTGTTTCATAATCCATCATGCTTTGACGTGGGAAAATGTAAGATGGCTTTGAATCAAGCAGGCTGCTCTTCAGAAATGTATTTACTTAGCTGTGTAAGAGGGAGGCATGCTATGTCTGTTTTGTCACAGGTAACGTTTACTGACACTAAGTTTGCTTTCTTTAAAAGTGCTTCAGTAAAGCTGAGATTTCTGGTGGCTTTCAGTCACGTGCTGTGTGCTATGGCAACTGATCACTGCTAATGTAGGAAAAGAGAGACCTGGGCCAGATTCAACGTTTGAAAGCTTTTTTTAACTTTGGTTTCTAATGTATCTGTAAAAGCTTATGTATCTTCACTTGGAGCAAGGCAGTTGAGTATTGTCACCTTTTTCCTGGGATGATTACTTACTCCTTGCTCTTACATCTTTATTTTTCATCAATTCTGAGATGGTAGTATGCTTATATGGTGTATAGTAGAGATGTATTTCTTAGTGCTTCTTATGTAGTCTCATTGCTAGATGACTTTGTTAGCTCTCGTCTTTTTCCTCTAAGTGATGTTGAGTTCATGCTATTGCCCGAGTGGGAACTTCTAGATTTTGAACTCAAATGGGTCAATTATGGCATAAACTGTTTTCTACTACTACATACCAGTAGTTACCTCATCTTGTTATCAAAGCTGATTCTTTTAATAACTCTCAATAATGTATAGCCAACTGGCTGGCTGGGGTTTGAGGTGGAAGGGAGCAGAATGAAAGTCTGCTGCACACAGTGGTCAAACAGTATTGCAGCTCTTTTTGTCAATTGTGACTGTATGTTTAGAAAGCAAGAGCTGACTGCTATGTTTCCCTCATACGGAGGAGTTACAGTGGCAATGTGAATTGAGCTGTATGTGCACTACAGCTCAGTGGTAACTTTTCACTTGTATTAACGTCTGTGTCCTGTTTTTGCAACCTATGTATTTACTTTCTTTCATATTTTCCTTGCCAGTTTTTCTTCTGCTGCTAGTCTTCACTGATAGCTTTACAAAGTCATTATTGTTTAAAGATAAGGAGATTAATTTAAATCTTAAGCTTGAAGTAGATTTAGGCTCTAGCTATCATTGAAAAGGAGCAAGCAGACATTTAATATTTTCTTCTCTTTTCTTTCCTTCTTTCATCCAGAACACTTTCTAAAGCAATTCTCAGCCAGCTTCCTTAATTTTTCTTGATCAAATACCAGTGAGTTTCTTACAGCAGTTTACTATCAACAGTTAGAGATGAGTTTTAGCTGTGTCAACGCTTTTAGTTTTGGAATACTAATTGAATCCTTTTAGTGATTCATGTTCTATTTCAAGGAAAACTTTCTCATGCCAAGAATATCAAACAGTTCCTTCAACAGGAAAAAAAGTCCAATAGCTCCTTTTTTTTTTTTCCTCATGCATGGGTATTATCATGGCTGTTAACTAAGCAAAGTGCATGTATGTGATTATGGCCAAGTTTCTGTTTGTTACTCTGCCATAGATGCTACTGCCTTGTCTTCTCTAGCCTTAGCTATGTTGTAGTTGCCAAAATAGCATCTTATTTTAAATTGTCCTTACAAGCCTGTGAAACAGCAAGCGCGTGGCTAAAATAACCTGTGTGAATAACAGGGAAGTTACAGCTATAAATACATGAATATTTTTAAAAAGCCATAGTACTGTTCAGCACACTGAACAGTAGGAATATAAATGATTCCTAACGCAAAGCCAACAACGTCTGAGGACAGCATGTTCTGTTACTTCCAGCCCATTCAGTTTGGATATTAGTGAGCAGTAGTTCTTGGCCATCTTCTGGTTGATTTCTTTCAGTGTTTGATCTCTGAACCTGATAAACGTGTACTCTGTACTCACCTACTTGAGATGATCTGTTGACCTCTAGCTTAAGCCAGTAGTTTAGAAACCTTGAAATTATTCTTTATCTCAACAGCTTTCTTAATTCCGTATGTTGCAATTTCATCTTGATTGCTGTTAATGGGTGTATATCTAAGATGAGTAGTTTGGTGCATAGTAAACCTGAGGATGGGTTTACTTCAGGCTTGTAGACCACAGTGTCTTTTCTTGGGAAATGTTGAAGAGAGAAACAAAGGGGATGATGACTTAAGGAAAAATTGTGAATGGGAAATAGAAGCAGGAACGAGGAGAAGGAAGATTATGGAAAAGGAGGACATCAGGAATGAAAAAATAAGGAGGAAAAAATCCAGAGAAAATAAGTGAGAAAATATAATGAAGATAATAAAAGCAAATAATCAGATGGAAAATATGCATCAGCTTTATATATGTTGTCACAGTATCTGAATGCAGTTTATATATAATTAATATTGATAGTGAATTAAATTCTGTGTTTCTGATACTTGCTTGAGTTGAAGAAGGGGTCTTGGGAGCAGGGAAA
This sequence comes from Chrysolophus pictus, assembly GCA_037305975.1. Lineage (NCBI taxonomy): Eukaryota > Metazoa > Chordata > Aves > Galliformes > Phasianidae > Chrysolophus > Chrysolophus pictus. The sequence goes on from CM074582.1 coordinate 23,896,485, forward strand.
ATGGTCTAAAAAGAGAAGGGGATCCCTGTGCTTAATAACTGTATAAAGCCATAAGGAATGATAAGTATTAAATTCCATGCTATCAATAATTAAATGTGCTAGCGATTTTGAAAAGTTATGTACTTACTTGAGAGTAAATAAAGGTTATTGGAACTGGTGTGGGAGGGGGTGTTTGTAGGCTAGAACACTTCAATTGGCATTGATACCAGTAAATGGAAACACACAACTAATGAATAGATATGCAGAGCAAGATTATCACATCAGCACAATATGTCTGAAGTTCAAAGAATAGAGCTTTGTGAAATCTTTGTTCTAAAAGTTAGTCTATTCATTTCTTTCTCCCAGCTGAAATGTGTTAAAGAAAAAGCTTTCTGCTCAAGTTAGCGCTCCAAGACTTGCTGACTAATGACCTCAGGCACTCTATTTCCTAATGTTCTTACCCTTCTCCTTTCTCATTTTTTTTTCTTCCAGAAAGATCCAGATTACCTGAAACTTTGGTTGGATAGTTTTGTTTCTAGCTATGAACAGTTTTTGGATGTGGACTTTGAGAAACTGCCAACTAGGTATGTATAACTACAGACCTGTTCACCTTTGATATCTAAACCAGAACTGGACGAGAGCCCAGTTTCTTTCAATATCAATACTGCTTTTAAACAAAAGAAAGCTTTTTATTGTTGAGTGGCACTCCTATTCTTCTGAAGGTCAAAATGGGTTGGGAATGAGGAAACTTAGGCAAATACCGATATTTGCATTATATCAGTGATGAAATCAATATTCACTTATTTTTCCTTATAAAAGTGTAATATTTCTAGTGAACTTTTGGAATAAATGCTTATTAAATGTTGCAGGTGAAATAATGCTAGTATTAGTGCTTGGATTCTATAGCAGTAGTGACTGAACAGAGGTGTAATATCTAGGTAAAGTTTTTTAATTTTATTCTGTGAATTGCTATAAGAGGAAAAAAGAGATAAAATACTCAAAGTTTTAAATGCTTTAGCTGGAAAGCTTTTAATTAGAGTTTAATTAAAGCATGAATGATAAACTTCAAAGTTCAGGAACAAGAGTATTAATGACTTATGTTGCTAACTGCAAATATGGAAATATAATCATGAGATGGGTAATAAAGTCTAATTTCACATTTCTGTATTTAGCACTTTGAATTTGCTTTCTGTGCACTAAGGCTAACTTTTCAAATGAGGAATAGAAACTTAGCTCTGTATCTTCTCTTTTTTTAATACATTCTTGTATGATCTAAGGGTTTTAAGAAAAAAACAAATGTTACAGGATTCAGAAGTCACAAGAACCAGTTTCAGAGTTATAGCTGCTACCACTACCAGGGACTGAATAGAAAGAATGGCTTTCTGCATAATGGCTTCTGTCCAAGCCCTGTTGAAATCAATGGAAATTCTCTAATGGACTTTGGATCAGATCCTGTTTGAAGTGTAAGTGATAGCCTCCATTGTTACAAGGAAACAAAGAATGCTGCAACTGGATCTCAGTGGACGAAAACAGATGAGAGATGCCCTTGTATTAAGATATTCATCTTAGCCATTATGTTAATTCAGAGTTTATAGTGCAATTACCAGTGTGAAAAATCTACAAAAATCTGCCAGTTAATTCTTCTTTCAGAAGATGTTTGCTTTATAGTGAGATATCAAAATGCATCTTACAGTGCATAGTTCAGGAAAGCAAAAGCAGTGGAAAAATTTGTTACCCTTTGTTTTGTTTTCTTGTTTTATGTGTTCATGAGTTGTTTTTGTTGTTGTTTCTGTTTTTACAGCAACATAGTAAAAGATTAAGCATAAACATGAAGCTTAGCTGTGGTGAACAATAGCAGCATCTTCATTGCATTAAGTAATGGGTTTGTGAGCATAAAAATCCTGTATTTTTGTGAGGTTAATGACAGGATTAGTGACTTGGTCTGGGAGAGTAGACCTGCACAGATTTAGACTCATTTGTGTAACAGATGTAGAGAAAATATATCAAAATAACACACACATTTTCTGCCCTTGTTGGCATTTGAGAGATAATCAGGCATGTCAAAAGTGGCATCCTTCTGGTATTTGTCATTTCTATTGCAAGCATTAACACAATGGAGCTGATATTACTGAGCCTGCAAAAGAGAAATATGTAGGTCAGAGTGGAGCTGCCTGCTTCCCAGTGCTGCTTCTCTTGAGGCCAAAGGGACCCCTTGGACTCAGATGTCTAGGAAGAAATTAAGTTTGCCCACTGACATCTGTGCCAATGATCTCAAGTTGCTCTCCTTTGCGAACAGAGGTAGTGTAGAAATCAGAAGGAATTTTATACTTTTTTATTGCTTTCTTCCTCTGTCAAGTGTACAGTAGTCAAGAACATCTGTAATTGCTAGAATGGGGAGTGATGTGACCTGCTTTTTCCTTATGTAAATGTTGGAGTGCTTTACAGCTAAGTGCCAGAAAGACTATGTACTGAACAGCAAGAGCCAGAAAGTGATGAACAATTGTGTAAGGATAAAGAAGCTCGTTCAGATTGCTGGGCAAAGTTAACCTTTTGGAAGAGAGCTCTGGAATTATGTCAGTGTAAAACATGACAATTTTTTAATATAAGAAAACAAAACTTCAGAAATGTAGTTGAAACTATTAGCCTTTTTTTCTGAAAGAAAGACTCTTAAGTGGCACTTGCTGATGTAATTGATAAGTGTTTCTTCATTGAATTAAAAATACATCATCTCCTGAAATACATTTTGGAAATAGAAAATTTTCTACATAGTATAGAACTTGGTAGTCTCTAACCTTGAGCACTGAGTGTATCCAGTGATATGATTTGGGTTGTGTAATAAGTAGAGTTTATAAGCATAAAAACATTTAATTTTACTTACATTTCTGTGTATCTTCTGTATGTATTTTTTCTGTATATTTTTAAGCACAATAGTTCATCAGTGGTCCTTACAGTGATTTTTTTTAAGTAAGAAAGTGAAGATACTGCACAAGAAAATAACTATGCTGACAGCTTTGAGCACAAAAGCCTAACGCATGTCTCTTCTATACCTCGAATAAACAAAAAGAAACTCCCAATCCTCTCAGTGTTTACAGAGGAGAGGATAAAACATTGACCAGCTCATAGGAGGCTTTCTTTCTTTCTTTTTTTCCCCATCACTAACAGAAGAAATTGTTCTTTGATTTAATATGTTCAGAAACAGCAATATTATCTGCACTGTTATGACTTATTTTCTGGTTTTGGTTTGTATGTTGTTAAGCAAAGGAGCTTAAAGGAAACTTATGTCAAATACTGCAGATGCCACACTGTGTTAGTGTATGGACTCTAAACCCACAAAAAAGGATGCAGGAATCACCAGAATAAAGCAGATTACAGTTACTGGAAACTGGTTGCTGAAAATTGAAGCCTGGTTTTCACCAGTCTTTTGTTCCAAAGTGCTTGCTTACAGCTTTAGTGGAGGAGAGGGGAGAGTACTGCTGATTTGAGCTGTAACTGAATGAGTACAGTGTGAAGACTAACTCAGCTTCGTTTCAAACACCTGGGTTAGCAATTTCTGTTGCTGCATAACCATGTTAATGTAATGTAAGGAGATTACAAATGAAAGAATCCAAAAGGAGAATGTACAGGAAAGAAGGGGACAGACTCCTTAGCAGGGTTTGTGGTGATATAACAAGGAGAAATGGTTTCAAGCTCAAAGAAGGTAAACTTAGGTTAGATAAAAAGAAGAAAAATCTTTCACAGTGAGTGTGGTGAGGCACTGGAACTGCTTGACCATCAGCTAGGTTGTTCTTGATGCCTCCTTGCAAGGCAAAGCTGGATCAGGCCCTGGGCAACCTGATGTAACTGTGGTGTCCCTGTTCATTGCTGGGCAGGTGGAGTAGATGGCCTTCAGAGATGCCTTCCAACTCTTAAGGATTCAATGATTCTAAAGTGTAAAGACCTCTCATTTTTTGATGTATGGTTGCAGCAAGCAAATAAGAGTGTCAATTAAGGTGTGACTTGAGATTTTTTTCCTTTTTGAATAGTAAATTTATGCAGCCAGTCTCATTAAGAAAAAATGACATTATGCATCTACATATTAAACTTCTCAAAATTTCTAGTGATTATAGTAGCAATTTGCTGTGGGGTGGAAAGAAGTTCAGTTATTTAATCTCTGTAGTATGCTCAGTTTGAGTAATACCAGAAGATGAGCACTTCTGCTGTTCTTGCACAAAGTATTTAAGGTGTATATAGCACAGACATGTAGAACACTCTTTGGTACTCTTCAGTGAGGCATGGAGGGGGAAGGTTGTTTGCTTTCTTACAAAGTGTTTCATGATCTTACAGAAAAAGACTTGTTGGCCAGTTTGGGCAAGTTACTTCTGATATACAACCTCAGCTGTCAAAAGTTACATTGTTCTTAATACAGAGATGGTGAAATCGCAGATAATTGTGAACAACACTTGTAGTCCCAGAGGGTATGAATCCACTGGCATCTTGGGACATGAAGCTGCTCGGAAATGAACATTGCTTTCTTGACAGCTGTGTTGGAGAAAAGCAGGTGCTCTCGGTTTTGTGGTTAATGTCTCTTATCTGAACCTAGGTTCTATGAAATCTCTGTCAAGGTTTTCCAAATCCCTTGTGCTCTTGTGACTTTTTTCTTCAATTGTTTCTCAATGATGTGTTTCTACAAATGCCTAATTTTAACAAAAATTGTATGCAGGAGTGCTTAATATTCTTCAGAGTCCTATCTAGGCTTGGTGGAGTTATTTAATGCCAATCCACGTCTTTTTTCCTCTCCTAAAAACAGTGAGATACTAGGAGGATAAAAACCAACCATGTAGGGGATTAACAGCACACAGAAACCATTAGGGTTGGGCCAGCCATTCATGCAGAATGTGTGTGCCAGGAGTCAAACGAGCTGCTGGGAGCTCCCTCTCCCGTACATTCAGACCCCGGTTTCCAAGTTTTTAAGCTCTATGAGCTGGTTGCTTTTGGTATTTAATCTTATTTTCTACTAGTTGGGGTAGTTTGTGTAAGAAGGCATGAAGTTTGCTGTGGATTACTGCCAACTGGACTTCAATGTCTATTTAGTTATTGGCACGTCATTTATTTTAATCTTCAGTGGAAAGTTGAAACGTTCCCTTGTTTAGTTTCATGTTTCATTCTGCTATGTCGATCCTCATAGGAGTTTCCCAGGCCACCTGATTACTACCGAAAATCATGCTGTTTCTCTGTGGCAATTCAAGCAGGTAGTCTCATGGAAGAATAATTAGGAATCTGGTTAATGTATTCTTGGTGCTTTTTTAGTTTTTTTGTTGTTGGGGAAAAGAAAGCTCATGCTGGCTTATTGCCAGCAGGCATTTCCTTGTTCACTAGAAAGTGCTTGTGAGAAATCAGTCGTTGCATTTCAGTATCCTTTCTTAAGCAGGTATATTGAAACACTACTTAAGCATGCTAAAATAGATGATAATGTGTCATTTGCATGATTATGAGTTGTGTGTGTGGTCTTTCTCTTTAGGGTGGATGATATCCCTCCAGGAATATCACTGCTTCCTGACAATATTCTTCAGGTCCTGAGGCTCCAGCTGCTGCAATGTGTCCAGAAAATGTCAGATGGATTAGAAGAGCAGCAGCAGGCTTTGTCACTTTTGCTTGTGAAATTCTTTATCATCCTTTGCAGGTATTTGTTCTGCTTGCTACTTCAACAAGGCTGTTGTTTTGTTTAACAAATCATTAATGTAGGCTTTAGATTCTAATCATTTATGCGATGTGATCAGATGCTTTCCAGTAGAATCAGAGAAAAGCCACTTTTCATGATCTTCCAAGTAAAGGAAAAGGGAATGAAGAGAGCCATACAATCTTTTCCATGAAAAATGAAATAGAAGGAGTGAAGACACAAGGTTTTTTGTAATTATGCAAGATACACTATGCCTTGAATTCACATAGATATATGTGGTATAAGAAATACTTTTAAAGGGAAGTTGCGCTCTAGAAAGCACTGAATATTGAAGAACTTGAATGATAAATGTACAGGAAGAACTGTTTCACATTCTTAACATGCTTATAATTCCATAAGTATCTTAGGGATCTGACTTATTCTATTAATGCAGCTGACCTCTGAAACTTACTCTCAATTTTGTAATACTGTCCAAGCAGGTAAATAAACTGTTTTTAGGGATCTATTCCTCCCTATTTCTTTCTTTTATTATAAACTGCATTGAATGAATAAGGGGATAAAGTATATGGTAGAGATTCTCCTTTGGAGAAGTATTTAACAAGCTTTTTTTGAGTCTTTTTGTTCTCCTTATCCCTACAACAGTACAAATCTGCAGTGCAGTGTTTAAGTATTCCAGAACATTAAGAAAGCCGAATAGATGATGATAGTTGTGTGATGAACTACCAACTATTACCTTACTCAGTTCTAAACAGTTCTCCTTATGTGATCACATTAGTATCTGATCTTTGTGATGTCCTCAAACTGGGAAATAGCATGTGTGCTTCTTTTTTCCTGTTGATTTGCTTAGTGTTCTAAAATTTTTGATGTTTGTTCTTTGGAGAATTTATAGTATGTATTTGCTTCTAGGTAATATATTTATTAAAGCATTGGAAAGTGTATGCAGCTACAGTATCAGCCTTCTTGTTCTAGAAATGTGGGAGAAAGTAAAGTTATTGCCTCTATTATTGCATGCCATTTCTGACCTCTCAATTTAGGATGTCCTGGGAATCTAATCTCTGAAGCCTCAAATTCCAGATAGAGTTGACCTACAGAGTTGACCTACAGCAGGATGACTCAGCCCTTTCTTCCTGTTAAAAGAAAACTTGCGTACTATGCTACTGTGACAGAAATAAACATTTGAGTACATGCAATCCTTTGGGGAGTGTTTCTGAAATGCTTATACACTTTTCTGTGATCATAGACTGAATACTAAAACACACATTATTTGAACTAGCCTCAGTACACTCTGTACATTTGCTTTTTTTCCGTTATTTTCATAGGAATTTGGCTAATGTGGAAGAGATTGGGATGTGTTCATACATTAATCATGTCATCACCATGACTACATTATATATTCAACAGGTATGTTTTCATCTTTAGTCTGTTACTTTTCCCCATAGACAGCCTCCAGGTCTTGCTTATTGTGATCCCTGTCAAAATAAAGTGTTCATGGGGGAATGCTTATGGAGAGGGATCAAGACTAAGTTTTAACTTCTAGACATCTTTTGATCACTGTTATTACTTCTGGATTTTTCTTCCTCAGTTAAAAAGCAAAACAAAAGAGAAAGAAATGGCAGATCAGACACCAATAGAAGAATTTGTGAGGCATGCGCTGGCTTTTTGTGAAAGTCTCTATGATCCATATCGCAACTGGAGGCAGAGAATTGCAGGGTAAGTGTGGACCAGGACAGGTTCACAACTGTAGGAGTTTTGTTATCTGTCGATAAATGATATATAAGGCTGCTGACCAAACTACTGATATCAAAGTAAAATAAAATGTAATGACATGGATATGCTGCTGATGTGTTTTACAGGTTTTAGAGTTGGTTGTCATAGGCACTGAATTTGATACAGTATGCTAGTTGTTTTTCAAAGATTCTCTATTCTAAAGAGTTAATGAAATATGCTAATTTTGGTAGGAAAAAAAACACATGAAGTGGATACTCAGCATGAAACCCAATGCAACTGGAGTTGTCAGTACTAGTACGTGCTAGGAAACTGGCTTTTTGAGAAGCTTAATTTCTGTCATTCACAGGCTCTTCTGTTTGAAGCTTCTAGTGATGCACTTTATTCTAACTGGCTCTTCAGAGACCTCTTAAAGATTCCTATGAAATCTTTCATGTACAATTCTCCCTTATTAGCCCCAAATTCACTGCATAATGTTAAATGTACACAGCCTTGCACAGCATAGTTAACAAGTTTTTCTGCTGTGCGTACAAGGGTTGAAGTTTGTTTGCCACTTTCATCATTCAGAACTGCTGTTTAAGTTTCTTTTACTTTCATCAGGACTGTTTTGATGTGCATCAAATATTGGATCTGTGCATGCAGATAACTAGTCTTGTAAAACTTACAGTCCACTCTACAGCTTACATACTGTAGAATCGTCTGCATTTGTGCATCCAGTCACTCTTTTGACTCCACATGTAGAGTGGAAATCATAGAAGTTGTGGTGGTACTTTGTTTGCTGGGGCTTCTTTGTAGCTGGCAACCTGTAATACGCTATAGCACTGCATGGATTGCAGGTTTTATGGAACTGTCATTGATAGTACTAACTCTTGTTTCCATAACAGCTTAACTTGCTGTGCACAAAGTTTTAAGGGGTGTGTAAGGATCGCAACGTTCAGTATTTTTGTGCAGTATAATTCCCCTGTTCTAGAACATAGTACAGATTGATACCAGTTATTGTATATGGCCTGACAAAATATTGCTAAGCTGTTTTTAGACGTAGCATTTGCAATACCAGCACATCTCATTGCATCTTAGGTAGAACATAAATACTCAAAAACACAGAACCTGCAATCAGTGAAGGTACAGAATTTGTTAATGAATCGATATAACTATGTTGTAGGAGGCTGCTATATTTTCTGAAACTGGATGTGATTTAAATATTTTTAAAAACCTTAAAGATATTTTCTGATAGTCTAAAGGTTGGAGGAAAAAAAGTGGATGTACCAGGAGGTGTTTGGTTGTAACTGACTGACATGAAGTTTTTTCCATTGCTTGCTTTCTTTCAAAAACTTCCCTATTTTTCTAAACTGGTATAACAAGGAAGCCAGAGGAAAAGAGGCAGGTAAATGTGATTGAATTGGTTAAAAATTTTTTTTGAAGGTCTCAGTATAAATGTTATATCTTTTGAGAAGAAGTCTCTAACTCTACCAGCAGAATTACTTCCCTTTGATTTGTTCCCCCTACCTCCCATAATGAACTCATAATAATGTTTGAGCCATTTCAAATTGCATGGTTGAGAACTTTAGTAGATGATTTACTTGCAGTGGGGAAGGACTAAATACCTGGTAGCTGGCATTGTTTTGGTTCACTTTATTTTGTCCAAACCATTTTCTAAACTCTTAAGGCATTTTTAGGAGTGGAACACTAAAGTCATTATCATCTGTAATTTGTTTTTTAAGGTGAAATACTTTTTTGCTATTTTTTAAGCTTGTAGGCAAAACTTACATTTTTTGGCAGGATTCTCTATTATGAAATCATGAAGTAGTAAGTCAAAAACAAAAGTGTCATCTTTCTTTTAATGTAATTTCAGACGTATCCTTAGTACAGTTGAAAAGAGCAGACAGAAGTATAAACCGGCTTCCCTCACTGTTGAGTTTGTCCCTTTCTTTTATCGTAAGTATTATCAACAGCATGTTTGAAAATGTTCATCTTTGGAGGAGTGAAGTTGGCAGTTCTAAATTCCATTCTCCAAAGAACGTATAATAAATGTAAAAGCATCTTACTGTTTTCTGAGGCTGCATGTATTGAGTTGATTTGCTTGCTTTCTGCTCTGTCACCATCTTGCCAACCTTACTTGTCTGTGAAAGCCTAGTTGCTTTTTCTTTCAGTGTTTACTGTAATTTAATAAGATTGAATCTGTGAATAGTATCCTGCGCTCCATCAAAAGAGGGGTGGCCAGCAGGGACTGGGAGGTGATTGTCCCCTCCCCCTCTACTCTGCTCTTGTGAGGCCCCATCTGGAACACTGCGTCCAAGTGTGGAGTCCCCAGTACAAAAAAGACAGGGAGCTGTTGGAGAGGGTCCAGAGGAGGGCCATGAAGATGATTTGGGGACTGGAGCACCTCCCCTGTGAAGACAGGCTGAGGGAGCTGGGCTTGTTCAGCCTGGAGAAAAAAGAAGGCTGCGGGGTGACCTCATTGCAGCATTTCAGTATCTAAAGGGAGCCTACAGAGGGGAGGGGAATCAACTCTTTGAAAGGGTTGATAACTGCAGGACGAGGGGAAATGGTTTTAAGTTGAGGGAGGGGAGATTTGGGTTGGATGTCTGGGGGGAATTCTTTACAGAGTGGTGAGGTGCTGGAACAGGCTGCCCAGAGAAGCTGTGGATGCCCCATCCCTGGAGGTGTTCAAGGCCAGATTGGATGGGGCCCAGGGCAGCCTGATTTAGCATTAAATGGAGAGGTTGGTGGCCCTGCATGTGGCAGGGGGGTTGGAGATTCATGATCCTTGAGGTCCCTTCCCACCCTGGCTATTCTGTGATCTGGATTGCACGTAAGATCCTTGTAGCAGCAACTGTAGTGATAACTTGCATACTTTCCTCATGATTTTCTCATGCATGCATTTTTGTCTCCTCATATGGTTTAGTAGCCACAAACAAAGAAACTTGCATCCATCCAAATAGCAAAGTCAACTTGGACTGCAGTTTGGGAAACTACTCTCTTTTGTCTCTGCTTAAATTGTGTTCTAACTGCTACTTGGGAATTTGTATTCTTAGCATTGTGTGTTGGCAAAGAGGTCAGTAAAATGCCTTTGTCTTTGTGCTAGAGCACTGGAAGCTGAATCTGAAGTCTGCTCTTCAGGATTGTCATCTTCAGGATCTCTCCTCTCTATTTTAGTTCACTGTACTGTTTTCTCCCAAATTCCTTATTTTGTAGTGAGACAAACCTACAAGTGTGCTAATTAGCTGGCAGGTACTCATCTGCTGATTGGCCATCTGGCAGTACAAGAAATTACTGAGCATGTGCTCCCCTACTCCTTCCACAGGAGTACTAAAGACTTTTTTTGTCTACACTGCCTCATAATTTTTCCACAGTCAGCTAGGTGCTACTCTACTGAATTTGTCTTAAGTTCCACAAAGATTCAAAGGCTCTAAGTCAGAGAAATGGTGGGCTTTGTAGACCAGGTTTCAAAATTGGTTGTGCAATTTTCTTTTGAAACAAGCTTATACTTCCAGTATGTAGTCAGAAATACTACTTGCCAGTAACTGGTAATTGTCTGAAAGGTAACATTATTATTTTAATGAATACAGAATTTTTCCATTTTCAATTTCTAGTGTTTAAAATCTCGGTCTCTAGCAGTTTTATCTTATATTGGAATAGAATTACAATGGCTAATTCAAAAGAAAATATTCCTTTTGTGGTTTCAGTTGCAGCTGCTTTGATTCTAGTGATATTGCTATAGCAACAATATTCAGGTTGTATTCCTAAGAGTTCCATATATCAGATATGTTATGAGATCTTTGAAGATATTTTTTATTGTTAGAAAGATGACAGACCTGTACAGGCTTCTATGAGAAGTTTGGTTCATAGGGAGCAAGTTCTGCTTTTCTAAGGCATCTGTACTGTGTATGGCATTTGTCTCTGTGTCAAAAGTCTTCTAACATTTCTCATACCTGCTAGCTGCTTGTGTTAGCATGTTCTGAACAGTCTAATGAAAACTAATCCCATTTATTCCACAGTACATTTGCTGTACCTCTTTGGGTATGTCAGTCTTCCTGATAAATGCAGTGTTGTCATGTTTCTTTGATAACTCTGAAATGGATATGTGAATGTATGTGACTTACATAAAAGAAAGGGGAGATTATAGAGTTGAAATTTTGTATTAAGCTTGCATGACAACAAACAGCAAGGGTGCTTGTTTTATTTACCATTCCTGCTTTTGTATTTTTGTTTGAGAGAAGAAAAATCTTGTAAATTTATATTATAAAATAAAGAATCCTACTTTTTATTTACTCCACTCAGAATGTTTCCAAGAAAGTGAACATCTCAAGGAAAGCCTGAAATGTTGCCTGTTACATCTCTTTGGAGCTATTGTGGCTGGTGGTCAGGTAAGGATGTTTTAAACTCTTCCCAGCTGCTGAAGTGTTCAAAATCTTCATTATTCAAAGCTTATAAATACCCCATAATCAAGGAGAATTTATTTACTATGTATAAGTTATTTATCTTGTGAAGTTTGGAGCTGTTCTGTGCAATAGTATCTAAATACTACAAGCTAGGTTCTGTTTTGAGAAAGCAATAGGAGGCTGCTTTTTAAAATAACTACACATTCTTATGAACTAAGTATGTCTTCACATACATAAAAAATGTGAGTAACTAGACTGCTTCCACCTGCAAAGTTTTTTTTATAACTTTTTAGATTTCATATAATTACACGACATACATCTAGCTTCCCAGTGTGTTTCAGAAGGAAATACAAGGGCTTCCAATTTTGGAAGGTCCTTAAGACCATTAAAATAACATGTAGAAAAGAGAACATCTGAAAAAAATACTGTTACTCATCAACAAAGTCAGTGTATGCTCTCATGGGCTGACTTCTGTGATGTTCTGCTTAGTAAATATTACTTCTGGTGCCAGATCTATCCATAGTGATGAAGCAGCCCTAAAGTCAAGTCAAGAAGTTGAACAGTGGGTCAGGAACAAGAGGGTACATGGCCTGGCAGGGACACGACTGTTAAACTACACAGTTTAGGCAGGTAAAATGCTGGAAGCCATGGCTTGAATGGAAGATCCCTAGACAAGGTGAGGAGACCCTGACAAGGCTTCTTGCTGTGCTTTATAAGGCTGTATTCCTGCAACAGATGTAGACCAGAGGCCTATCCAGTCAGATTCCAGGAAGAGAGTTGAGGGGTAGGCATTCAGGACCCATACAAATATTTGTTTTAAAGTATTGAGTCTATGAAAGTGGGGACCTAAAAATGAAATTTCAAATTCAGGTTTATTTAGAATTAATGTTATCGAGGGTACTTGGTAAGAATATTATAATGTCAATTTAAATGACCTTTACCCTATAAATATTCTGTTTTGAAAAAGAAAACCTAATGAAGTGCACAAGGTGGGCTGCATTTCATCTATAGCCAATAATATAATCCAAGTAGGATGTTTAACAACTATGGTATATAAATTAAAATGGAAGAAATAGTGAATGTTGCAGGATTCAGGTATCTTCAAATCAGCAATTCTGTCCGAGTTACATTTTTATTCCCCTTAATTCCTTTCATCCATTGTTTCAGAGGAACGCTCTTCAAGCAGTATCTCCTGCTACCATGGAAGTCTTGATGCGTGTTTTAGCAGACTGTGATAACTGGGATGACGGGAGCCCTGAGGAAGTGAGCAGAAAGGCAGAGCTTACTCTGAAGTGCCTGACAGAAGTTGTCCACATCCTCCTTAACAGCAGTTCTGACCAGCGTCAGGTGGAAACCAGTACAATACTGGAGAACTATTTCAAGTTGCTTAATTCAGACCATTCGGCCTTACCTAAACCAAGGCGATGTAGGCAGTGGGAGAGCAGGTTCATAGCACTACAGATCCAAATGCTGAGTAAGTACTCAACTGTGCAGTTCCTTTAAATGTCTCTTGATAAAAGCTCTGAAACAAGTAATGATTGAATTGTTATATAACTGGAAGTTGTACAAATGTTCACTTATTTTTATAGTGGAAAAACATCAAATATTTCTTCTCATTGACATTTCTTTAGATATATTCTATTTCATATTCATATTTAACCAGAGTATCAAGGTTCATGGACTACCAGTCTCTAAATAAAAAAAAAAAAAATTGCTAGGCAACAATGACAGCACTTTTAACTGCAGAGTGAGGAGGATTTCTAATAAAATATCCTTGTGATGGCTGTTTTGTGGAAGTTTGCTTTTCAGATGGAATTACTGCAAACATTGGTGATGATGTTGGTCCTTGAAGTGTTGGTGCTGAGTTGTTAGATAAGCATTTAGGATTTGTGAATATTTTTTTACTTTGTTCGGAATGGCAAATATAAATGCAGGTATTTTGTTCCCCTGGACTTCCAAGGAAACAGGAGTAGCATTGAGGTGATCATTTACAGTAAAAGGCATCTGTATAATATAGAGAAAAATTTTATAGGGAAACCAGTGTTTTATAATCCCTCTTCTAATAGAGGGCATGCAGGTTAGGTACTCAATGACAAAGACTTCAAGCAGGATCTGAAAGCTATCAAAGGTATTGTGTAGCTGAGTTTTTTCACTATGTATAGTAGGTTACCTGACAGTTTTTACAGTGAGTTTTGGGCCTAGTACTCTGTGTTTAAAACACCTCAGAATTCTCGTGATGTTTATTTTAAAATAAATACTTATTTTTTAATTCCCATGTTTATTAAGTTCCTTTTCTAATCCTCTTACAGGTGTAATATGGGAAAAAGAAAGAGCTTCATAGATTTGGCAAGTGTTTTGATTTTAACATTGGTTCCATTTTAATTTTGTAGATACAATCACAGCCATGTTAGACTGCACGGACAGGCCTGTTCTTCAGGCAATTTTCCTTAACAGCAACTGCTTTGAGCATCTCATTCGACTGTTGCAGAACTGCAAGGTAAATTTTCTTTTATCTTCACTTCTATAACAAAACTTTTGTTCTCTTTTCCCATAGGATCTAACATTTAGACAAATCTTTTTTGTCTCAATCCCAGATAGAACCTTATTTGCTAGCCAATGTCTTTCACTGATTCCTTCATAGATTTTGTTTCTCAGCCTCTGCAAAAGCGCATGGATACAATGCAACTCTGGAATATTTTCATTCTATTTTTGTGATATGTTAGTGGCATTGCTATTTTGAGTTCTTCTAATACTAGATAATGTAATCTACAGTATACAATTTGATTTATCAATTATCAATTTTTATTTTAGATTGAAATATATTTCATTGCAGCAATATATGAAAAATGTGCTTGGATTAGGATTTAGCTGTTATGATTAGTGGCAGAATGCCAATTCTTGAAATGCTTTGAGTATTGTTAGTGGGTTGTTTTTGTTTGTTATCTCCAGTCTTCTCCTGAAAATACTTTATTTCACTTTACCATTATTCTCTGTTTGGGCATCTGTGCCTATTTTTGTACTGACCTCGTACTCTGTAAGAAACTTATTTTCTAATTTCTTCTTCAGTTATTAAGCATTATGATATTTACTTATTCTCGTAGAATCTGGCCTTGTTCCTGTTCTCATTTAAACAAGTGGGAATTAGAACTTTGGAAAGCAGGAAAAGCTACTTTATTAGGTTTTGCCTGCTTTGATTTTTTGCTGCTTGTTCTCTTCATTTTTAGTCTGCCTGCTTGTCTGTCATAAAATGTACTGTTGGGATGTTTTTTTCCTCAGATAGCCTTGCATGCTACTGTGATCAACTGAGTCTCAGTGCTTCTAGATTGCTACATGACATTTTTTAACCTTTGTAGTGGAAATAGCCCCAGGAATGATAACGGAAGAAGGGGGGATGAAGTTACATTTTTCAGTGTATCTTTGTACTTTTTGAAATAGCAAAGATGAATTTAGCAGTGGAATTGATTTCCTCTTGTTAATGTAGGAAGATGATCCTGTTTCTGGTCATATATTTTTTCATACCTATGAAAATCTTGCTGCTGGATTCACTGGCAGGCTATGTGAAGCACAGTTCTGCAACTCTGTATCAGGTGAAGAGGAGAGCACAGACAGATATGAAAGTCAGGAATTTCTTGGATCTTCAGCAAATTTGGGGAGAGATTTTCGTGGAAGGAAGGGGTTAAAGAAAATCACTACCACAATTTCTGCTATAGGTATCTTGAGATACTCAAACCCATAATTCTAGTCACACTTCAAAGTCATCTGCTGTCCAGCAATCTTCTAAAATATAGGTTTTTTTGGCCTGTGTTGGTTTTAAGCCTCATGGACAAATTGTCTTTGCTTAACTATGCTCTAGGATTATAGATCTGCACAAGAGCTCTTTAAAAACTGTTCAGTTAAGCTCTGCTGATCTAAATGTTGCCTTTTGTCTTGTGATATTCAAGTAGAGGGACTATGCTTTAGAGATATCAAAAGGAGCTCAGACTGTCCTAAGTTACATTAAGTAGCTGCTTGTAGGTACTTTAAACATCTAGGGATCAGACTTTGAGCAAAGTGCAATCATCTCTAGCAATATGTCTGGTTAAAAGCACATGGTTATTGTCTGAATGGCTTTAGATAGAATTTTCACTTGTACTGATAGGGCTGAATTAACCAATCTGAAAAAACTGTTTTTTTTGTCTGCCTTTGCTTTTGTTTGATGTTCTTATTTTCACTTGTTAATGCTATAACCCTATGAGATGTTGTCATAATTCTGTGATACGTACTCTTAAGTGTGATATATTTCAGACTGACTTGTGTTTCTATGTAGGCTTACACTTGTGTAAGTCTAAATAATATTTTGAGTATTTTTTTTGTTTGTCCTATTTTGTGAAAGCTGATTTCATAATGTTACTCATCTTCAGAAGGAATGCCTAAGATACTAGGAGAAAATGCTTGAGGAAGAAATGGTTAATGTTTCATTCTTACCCACTGATAGAAAGTGTTGGGTTTATTTTGTTTGGTTTTGTTCTTCTTAGGTACCTTTAAAACATTTTTGATGGGGGATTTGTAACAGCAGTTCAGAGTATATAAACAGAAGAAAAGCTGTAGTCATGATTAGATTGTGGCTGACCTATACTCACAAAGTGAGTGCAGTGGATTATGAAGGTACTGGAGTCAACTTTGATGTTACAAATTGAGGTACAAACTAGGGATAAATTTCTTAGCTGAAAATGCAGAATAGGTGTATGTTTTATTTATGGTCTGACAGATCCTTAGAGTGTTATCAGACGTAGTTTTGCTTTTCTTCTGTTCTGAAGGCTTATGTGATCAAGGTATTCTACTGCTGTTGCTGCTTGATTTAAATATTTTGACTACATAGCTTCAGCCATTACATAGGATAAGACAAATGGACAGCCTTGAGACATTTGTATCCATTTCTTTGCTAATGCTCCCCTGTTTTTATTTTTTTAAAGTGAATTTTTGTTGTATTGCACATGGTAAATGAAATCATTGTTGCTAAGCTGGTAAGCAGTATAGTATCCACGTAGGTCTGTCTCCTCGTCTCAGCAATGACACGTTTTCATCTAATTCTGGACAAAAAATGCAATTACTGCTTAGCAAAACTGCAATCTTCAATATTCTAAGAATTAACAGACAACTAATATTAGTGGGGGAATGTGTCTCACTAATGTGAGAACTCATTTCTTGTATGTTAGACACAAATCCTGAGGCAGCCTCCACAGTTAGGACTGGAGGATAACTATGTAATACAATTATTTCCATTATTCTTGTCTCTGTTTCTAACAGCTGTTTTTAAATGCTAACAATAAAGTGGCAGACAAGAGCGAAAAAGACCTTGCCAACAAATTACTGACAGAAATGAATGAGGAGCAGGTATCTACCTAAACTGTATTTTGCTTCAATTGAGGTCAAAACACAATGACAGGAAAACTGATTCCTGTGCTTCACCTTAATGATCCTTTTTAAGTCTTCTGTGGCAAGATGATCTTGTTTCTGCAGACATAAGTATTTCCCATCTATGGAAAGTGACTTTCCCAGTTAACAGACTGAATTCAACTTTGCTTTTATTCATCTACTTCAAGTTGCAAATATTTCAGTAGATTGAGCCTCAGTTTTGCATCTTTTAAGGAAAAGGTGAAGTACATGAATGGAATCCAAATAATTCTATTAACCTGGTGGTGATTTTTTCCCTTCCTTTCCTTTTTTTTTTTTTTTTGCTTCTTTGTCTCAGCACTGTGGTGTTTTGGATTCTGGGGCCTTGTTTGTGAATCTCAATGGTTGTATTTGATGTCCTGATTCTTTGCTTGTCATCAAGAGATGTTCACAAATCAATGGACAGGCTGAATCAGGGAGGTAGGAATAGCCTGTTGCTTTAATTTTGCGGTAATGTTGTGGAAAGTATCAAATGCAATTTGTATTGATTTTGTGGTAGAATGATTTGTTCTGATTAAAAATGTAAAGATGCTGAGTACAAGGTATGGTAATCTACAGATTGTGATTCTAACAAATAGCTTTGGCTTTTTTAGAAACTCAGTGCAACATTAACTGCATGTAAACATTTCTTCACATCTAACAGTCTTCTGATTCTTGACATTTCATTTTCAAAATGTCTGATATACAGAATATTATTTCAGGGGTAGTGAAACTGTGCAGTCTTGCTCATTAGGCTTACTGATGGACCTGAAATACTGCTTGTTTTTGTCCTTAAGACCATGATAGAAATATTACTATAAACAGAAATTAACAGAAGAAAAAAAACAACCCAAAAGTTAATATGAAATTGGAAAGTTGATGATTGGGATAAGAATATGGTTGAGAAAGCCACTTTACTGTGTTGGTGTGAGTAATCTCTTATAATTTGTGTGTGTTGCATTGGTGTATAGGGACTTATGGAAAAGAAAACACTCTATATATACTGCAGATGCCTGATTATTTAGCAGCACACACACAATGCAAGAGATTTCTTAATTTGTTTTCCTTCCTCCCTCTTGAGGTTGTCCATTAGCCGCATGAGGAGAACATGTTTGTCCATCAGAGCATTTGAAGTGAAATGAGTTGTGTGAAGGCTTCTCTCCTTCTCTTGAAATGTTGTCTATTGTTAATGTTATCTATCTTGTAGGCTATGGGGTACTGTGAAATCATTATTGGTGAAGATGATTTTTGAAGCATGCTAGTAAACTTTGTTTTCATCCTGGCAGGAGGGCACAGTACAGTTTTGGAGCAGAACTGCCTTTTTGCATTTGTATATAACCTCTGCACTTGCTGCTTTCAGGTATTTCAGGGACGTCTAGACTGCTTGGCAGTATCAACCATTCAGGCTTTCACAGCAGTAATGCACAAGTCTCCAGCTGCTAAGGTAACTACGCATGCAGCTATCTTTTTGTGATAGGCCTCTTAATTTTGTCTAGCTTTTTTTTTTTTCGCAAAATCCTTGGGGAATTTTACTAATTAAGTTGAGCGGCTTGTGATCACTAATTCCTGTCAGATAGGAGCAATGGACTGAGTATCCCCTGTCTCACTATGCAGCCATTAGAAACAAATAGACGTTTTTGTATGGGAACTGGAAAACTGGAGTACAAATGGTAACTGGAATCTTTTTAAGGAGAGTACATAATTATTTACCATAAATATTTGGAATAGAATTAACAATTTTTGCAAAATATAGCTTCAGGAAGGAGTTAGATTTTTTTTTTATCATGTTTGTAATCCAGAATCATATTGCTGTCTAAATCATGATCTTGCCTTTCCCCCTGCCTTTTCTTTGTGATTATTCCTGTGGCTTGATAAAGTAACTATCAATGGCTAGTTTGTGAATCTGACTGAAATATAAAGCCACAGAAGAGTAGTGTATTTAATTCTAGAGTGCTGAGTTCATTAGACTAATCCCATGTTTGAATGACTCCTGGCACAGTGCAGGTCACAGAGTGTGGAAGAAGCCTGATTCAGTTGCTGCTTGTAGTACATTATCAGTTAGAAATGACAAGGTAGTAAATTAGGCTCTTCCAGAGCACATCTCAGAACTTGCATCTCCACTGACACTGGGAAGTCTGGGGAAATGTTGTGTGGCAGAATGGAGGATTGACTGTAATCCACGAAGTGCCAGTAAAGTTTTCAGCTGTGTTTTCATTACAATGTATAATTTTTTATTTCCCTGTTTACTTAAGTAATTCTCACTTCTACTGGCAGATTCATCCATCTGTTTTAATTTCAGTGCAGAATACAGCTGGGAGGATAGTATTTGTTTTGTGATGTGTTGGGTATTTACTAACCAAACAGTAAAGAGATGCTATGTAGTATGGTCAGACTTTGTGGCTCGTGTCATTTTTCTTTGTGTAAAATCAATTAGTTTTCAGAAAATCGTTCCTGAAACACTTAACTAATTTTTTGAATTATTTAAAATGAGTTATTTCTAATCAAGCTGGTCTAGAAAATCTTCCATTCAAAAGTCAGTATCTAGATACTTAGAATTCTCAAAATAATAACTTCATTTCAAGCTTCAGTTTGCATTAAAAATAAAGTTATTAGTAACTAGCAATAGATTTAATGTTTGAGTATATAAAGCAATATTTTTTATAATTACTACTTTGGTCTTATATATGTTTATCTGTATGCTGCAGTGAGTTTCTTCTTATTTACAGCATGCTAGAGATAGAAATCCTTTCATAGTATGTCCATTGTGCTAAACAAAAAATACAATTCTTATTCTAATCTTTAAGACTAACATTGTTTTGAAGTAAACTTTGTTGCAGTAGATGAGCTATTTGTGTCTATTTCATTTGTTAGTGAGACTGGATTTTTATCCTCAGGAGGTCTTCAAGGAGAGAATTGGTTATGCACATATCTATGAGGTACTTAAGTCACTGGGCCAGCCCTCACGGGAACTGCTGGAAGAACTCATGAATATGGTGAGATATACTTTGAATGCTTTCTGAAAAGCTATGTCTCTTCAACAGTATTTCTTCTTGACTGTATTTCATGTCTGATTTCTTTGTTTTTCAGGCTGTTGAAGGTGACCACATGGCTGTTGGGATACTAGGCATTAGTAACGTCCAGCCATTATTGCTGCTTATCCAATGGCTTCCAGAGCTTGAGTCACATGACCTGCAGATTTTCATCTCAAATTGGTTGAGGCGGATCTGCTGTATTAACAGGCAGAGTCGTGCCACGTGTGTCAATGCGGACATGGTCATCCGTATCATTGAGACACTAAATCACCACTCTGCACTCCATTGTACTTGTGCAGAGAACCTGATTGCCCTTCTGGGCTCCTTAGGGAGCCAGTCAATGGGGTCAGAAGAACTGCTTCAACTAATACGGCTCCTGAGGACTGAGGAGCCAAAACAGGCTCACCCTTATGTTATTCCAGTGGTGCGAGCCATTCTGGCAATGGCTCGGAAACAAGGCATGGCTAGTGCCTTGCAGTATTTCAACTTGTGTCACAGTATGGCGGGAATTGCTGTTCCATCAATTCAGAGGTGGCCAGGCTCTGCATTTTCTTTCAATGCTTGGCTCTGCCTTGATCAAGACCAGGTGGACCCTAGCACAGCCTGCAAAACTGGCAAGCGGAAGCAGCTGTATAGGTATGGTTACCATAATGACTTCAACAGCACAAATCTGGGTTGTCTGTTCCTTGTGGAATGTGGTACCCCCTAGTCTGTGTGGTACCTGTTCCTTCATAGAATGCAATATAAAGCACTTGATTTGTTTAGTTTGTGAAAGGGAGAAGCTTCATCTGTTTCCACAGCCAGGCTATGTTACAGGAATAAGCACGTAGCTTCTCAATTACTCTACTTTCTCTACAGTTTCTTCTTTGCAGTTTCATTATCCACTACTCTGAATTGTGTTAAGGTATATAGCTTAAAAACAACAACAAAAATAAACAACAAAAAAAAGCAAAACACCTCAAAACAAAACAATCTGTGGTGGAATTGCACCACAAACTTTAAAAAGCCAATAAAGCGAATTCTCAGCTGCAAAACACTTTTTCCACATAGTCACCACAATCAGCTATGCATTTTCGCCAGCGATGTCATTCTCATAAAAATCTGCACCAATTGAGATGGTCTACTGTTTCACAGCTGTGATGATGATAGAAAAATATTGCACAGCCAATTCATTTTTTACTGGTCTGAACAGATGGAAGCCAGAAGGTGCCAAATCTGGACTATATGATGGGTGTGGTGGGACAGTGCAGCCAAGACAGGCAATGTGCTCTATGTTCTTGCAACTGATATGTGGTCTGGTGTTATTGTGTTGCAAGAGAAAAATTGTCCTCTTCTCTGGCTTGACTCTGGAGGTTCAATTCAGCTTAGTCATTGTTGCAGCCTGGCAATTAGTGGGGACGGTTTGTCTGGGTTCCAAGAAATCCAGAATTATCGCCCCCTTTCCTATCCCAAAAGACATTGCGCATCACTTTCCCCACTATAACATCTGTGTCACATTTGTGTTTTATACCAATAAATATTTGATAATACAGTAGTTAATGCCTCCACTTGGAGTAACAGTACCCAGGGGATTATGGCAGGCTTTGATAACACTTGATAGTTTATATATAATCTTCTGTATTCAAGCACTTAAAAAAATGCCAGATTTCTCAAGGCAAGCCTGTTCTTGCAGGGCTTATTTATAGATAGCTGCTTACATCTGATCTTTGTGATACTGAGTGAAATAAGCCATGACTATGTTTATATTTTGCACTAAAATTCTTGCTTATAGGTAATCACAGATTTAAAAATATTTTTAATCTACACTTAATGTCTCATCAGTTTTAAACCAGATTTGGCTGTAACATTACATGTACAAGTACTCTGAATTTCTGAATTATTCCATTTAGTGTCTTGATCTTTAAAATAAAAACCTTCATGTGCAGTGGTATGATGTAAAACAAGGAAATTAAAAGAACACATCTACTAGCTGTGACAGCAATCTCACCTAACTGCATGCATTATTAGCAGCTTCAATGGGGCTGATGGACAAAATTAACAGCAAACAGCACTGTTTGCAGGCCTGTTAATATCTTCTTTAGTAGAACGTTGTAGCTCTCAGAGGCTGCAACAGTCAGTAGTAGGATAGCTACAAGCTTCTTTGAGAGATTTGGGGGATGCCTTTGTTCTGAGTGTCCTTGGGGTTCCTTTCTTGTGAGATATGTCTTGTTCTTTTGAACAGAAGTAATAGCTAGGCAGATAATGACATGAACAGCAACAAAAAGCTCAAGTTGTTTCTCTCCTCAGTGAAAATACTGTTATGTGACTTCCAATATGTATGGTGAAGTAAGTCCTTAGCTTGTTTGTTTTATTGTCATTCTATAGCTTTTTTACAGGAAGCGGTATGGGTTTTGAAGCCTTTATCACATGCTCTGGAGTATTGGTGGTAGCAGTTTGCACAAAGAGGGAATATGCAACGGTGATGCTGCCTGACCACTGTTTTTTTGACTCACTCTGGGTAAGATGTGATGCTGAAAAACACTGTTTAGCATAGTAGCGTTAGCTCAGAAGTCACAAGTTAGTTTGGTTGCTATTTTATAAGTGATCTATTTTATTATACTTAATTGTGTAAGAACAAATCTAAACTCAGATAATACAAGTGCTTTTTGCATAAATTAGTATTTAAGATAAATTATGCCTGTTGTTTTAGCTGTTCTTATTTTTAAGCTGGCTATAGTTTTTTTTAAAAATGTGTGTTTTATGTGGGGATTTTTTAATATATGGATCTTTTTTATATTAAAACAAACAGCTGTAGTGTTGTGTGCATGCTACTGTGTTTCTGCCTTAACTTCTATTGTAAGGACTGATGTGCATTGTCATGTAAGAACCTATACCTCTTTTCTTCAAAAAAAAAAAAAAAAAAAAAGAAAACTTTAGAAGTAAAATACTTAAAAGTAGAGCTGATATCAACAAGGTCAGACCAGCTACTTTGGATTTATTTTCCAAAGCAGTTTCTTTAATGATTTCCTCACCAAATTAATGAAGGTGAAGTTAAATGGTTGCATAATATCATTTCACTGCTTTTTAATAATGATTTAATTATTTTTTTTAATCAGCACAACATAACTATTGTTCACATGCCTGGAAAGAGACCCTTTGGTCAGAGCATTGTGTACATCTATGTCAATGGACAGCAGAAGATCTCTGCCCCACTTCGATTTCCTGCCATGAATGAAGTAAGTTCACCTTCTGTGTCGTACATCTGTCCTGATGAACTTCATAGAAGAATGAGAACATAGTTGGCTTTTTTATATTTGGAAACTCAGTAAGAGTTAGAGATAGTTTAGAGCATTGTTATTAAGTTTGTTCAACTCTAGGTAGTGTCCAAGGTATCATAGTGGAGAATAGATAGAACTAACCATTAATTAATGCTTGTTTAGTTATCTCACTTTTAAAAACAAACTGGGAAAAAAATCAACTTGGTTACATAGTGGGGTTTTCCCAGACCTGAGCACTATGATAGAATTTCTGATTAGTCAGCTCTGCAAGTAGTGTGACAGCCCCAGTGAGAACTATTCCATCTTGTTTTCACTGGCCACTCATTAATATTTTCTGTATGTTCCCATAACACATGCTAATCTTTTATGTACTTGTTACCTGGATAAGCATGAACACTAGTCAACAAAATGAGTACCTGGCATCTTAAGTTCTTTGTGTGGGATGAATCCTTTCTAACCTGGGCTATAATACTTACCATTCTTCCCCTGTTCAAGTCCTAATTTAATATTTAAGTATTTTGAGTAGTTTTAGGAAGCATTTAAATTAAAAACTGTAATAGTGAAATCAGTATAAAGCTTAAAGTATGTTGCAAGATAAAACTCTGGGTTTTGGCCCACTTGTAAAATAAGCACAATAGAGAAGATATCTAAATATGGAGTAGAAGCCCCTCTGAGGGCTTCTGTTCAAGTGGTAAATAATTGATACATATAGCAGGCATAATGGGCTAGTATTTTCAAATACGATTCAGAAGAGGAATGTTTACCAGAGTATCTCACCAGAGTACTGTCCTTGTAGGCTCTGTTCCTGCCAGCCTTTTTTGTCACACAATAGTTGAGGTGACCAAATTGCTTTCAACTGAATTAGGAGCACTGCTGTTTGAGAAGTGTATGTTCTTTTGTTTTGGATTATTTCTTCTCCAGAGTATGCCAGAACTTGCTGTTCTTGGTTTAATTTATTTAGTTCAGGTTTAACAGGGATAGTCTTCAGATTTGGTCTGTAAAATAGGTGAGGCAGAGGTAGAAAAGGAACATAGGCTTAAACTGAGTGTGTGTTTTGTTTTTTCTTCTATTCTTGCTTCTACAGCCTTTTACTTCTTGCTGCATTGGTTCAGCTGGTCAAAGAACAACAACTCCTCCTCCATCTCAGATACCAGACCCACCTTTTTCTTCCCCTGTCATGCCCCATCGTACATCACTTGGGGGCATTCTCTCTCCAGGAAGCTGGGGTGGGATGCTTGCAAAACCAGAACTCATCACCAAGATGATCTCAGCAGGGACTCAGGATAGTGAATGGGGATGTCCAACATCACTGGAGGGCCACCTTGGTTCAGTCATCATCTTTCATGAAGCACTGCAACCCCCTCAGGTGAAAGCATTGTATTTGGCAGGTAAGTAATGATTATACTGATTTTTAGTGAAACAAAATGGTTGAGTTACAGACAGCATCACTCTGAGCTTTGGTGTACACAGACACGTAATGACCAAGTTACAGTCCAAAATAATTTTAGAACTAACTTAAGTGAGAGGGCTTTATAAGAAACTCAGAAATGAATGGTAAGGATTTTTATTTAAGCTAAAATACTAGGTTTCCATAAGCTCATCTGTTTATTTATGTATAGGCTCGCCAAAATCTGGATGCTAAGTAGTATTTTCACTTTTATTGTCTTTTTTTTTCCCACTGTTTGCCTACAAGTGACCTTACAACTGAGGGTCTTTAAAGTATTGCTCTTGTTGACAACCCACTGAGGTGATTTACATTTCAGGATTTTTCCACAAGAAATCAATTAACTGTGATTTTAAAAATAAAAAAATAAAAAATAAATTATTAATCTGTTTTACTAAAGTATTAAGGTATTAAGTTCAATAATGACCTGGGATTGTTAGAGATTAGCAAGTACTTCAACCATTTAAAGGAAATATTTTGATGTTGCTAAATAAAGTTGACTTGAAGATTTCTTACTGTCTGTTTGAGCTTGATGATATGTTGGTGGCAAGTACAGGTTTGTAAAGAAATGTAGCTGTTTGAATGTACAAATTAAAATGTTGTATAGTTTGGTTTTTTATCATATGTATCATTATTTCTTTTTAAGAAGATCACTATGGAATGAATGACTTAATTCATAGTTACTTCAAAGCGTGTCTCAAATAGGTATGGTTCAGAGTATCCTGCCATAACAAAGAATAGTATAAAATTTGTGAAAGTTAATATCCAGTGAAGTCGCAAAAATTAAAAGCAATGTATTTATAGGTCCAAACTGTTTAACTCCATGGAAATCTCAAGAGCCTGAAGTAGCAGATCTCCCCAGTAGGGTGTTGCTGCATTACACACCAAAGGTATGAAACAATACATATTTTCCTGTTGTTTATGCAGTATGCAGTAACTTCAGTATCTTGAATGTTTTTTTTTGTTTGGCTATTACTGTTTAATTAGAACAAACTAATGTACCATTAACATGTAAGAACATCTAATATTAACATGTACTAATAAATGTACCTTTTTTACACAATGGTAATAGGAAGATGCAGGGCAGCAAGATCTTTCTTAGACTGTAGTTTTGGGGAAGGGTGATAGATGTTGTTCTTGTTTAGCAAAAGGACAAAATTATTTTGTGAAAGTCAAATCTAATCTAATATAAATTTTCTAGGATTCCCAAGTTGTTTAAACAACATTCTATCAACATTATGACTTAACTATTATGCATTATTGCAAAGCTTTCTGCATTTTCAAGGATATGTTGTTTCCTAAATGATACTGTAGCCTCTTCACTTCTCAGGCCTGCAGAAATCCAATTTGTCTTGACCTGTCTGCAAATCTCTTACATGGAAGACTAACTGGAAACAAAGTAGTGAACTGGGACATCAAGGTAAGTGCTTACTGAACAAGCAGAAGCTATTGTTCGTGACAGTTTTCCTATGTTCACCTAATTTTCGGAATGCTAGAAGTTGCCATAATGCCGATGACATTTAACAGATGAAAAGTCAGTCTTAACTCTGTGCCTGAGAAAATCAACTTACTTGCAGCTAGACAACTTAGTCAAGGAACACTGATGTGATTAATGATTTTTTTGTTCAGATAGAAAATACCAATTCTATTTTATAGGTAGCCTTTGCTTGCAGAGCTCTTTAAGCAAAAGAAAACAAAGATTGAGTGCAGAGACGGTATCCTATGGACAATTTTTGTTATGTTTTGAAGACAAATGTGTGAATAAATAAATGCTTTTTTAAATTTTTATTGTTTAAAATTATTTTCTAATATCTTTTTTTAAAGAATAGTGTGCAATCAACTCAATGAGCAAACTAATTAGTAAGGAAGTGTTTTGGGGCTACACCGTGTGTATGCTTTGACTTATGGAGATTAATGTTAAGAAAACTGAAACATTTTTGCTTGTTAATTTTGCTGTGATGTGAGTAGTTTGAAAATACTACAATTTGTTCTCTTTGTCCAGTAGATAGTAGAGGGGTGGGTGAGGATGGCTTGTATCAAGTTTTATGGGAAAGTATATTGAAAGTACAAATCTCAGGAGAATAATTAGTTCATTAACAAACATGATGGGGATTGGCACTCTCTGAAGGACTAGAGTGAGGGATAAGACACAAAGCTGATTAAGTCATTAGGAGATGATTACAGCTTGAAAGGAGCTAGAGTTACTGCTGTCTTGTAGTTTGTAGAAATTCTATTTTTTTCAACTTTCAAGTGTGATGCTTCTTGTTTTGCCCAGCTAACATGGAAATATTCATCCATGAGATAAATTTTACAGATTTAAAAAAGCTCTTTGCTTAACTGTTCAATTTTCTTTAAATATCCCCATGTTTATTGAGACAAATCTAAACAGGGAAGGGGGTATCATACAGACATGTAACAGTAACAATTTAAAAAGTGGAATGTGATGGAGGCAAAAAAGGATGGTTTCTGCTACTTCTCACCAGTGTTTGTGGGAAGGAAAACTGATGTTCTGTGATTGGGTTCCAGGATATTGTTTTACTTTGGTTTCTAAGAATTTTAGTATGCAGTAGTTTTCCTTGGGCTTAGTTGGGCAGGTGAACAAGCATCTCTGACTAGTTTACTGGTTATTGTTATCTGTGAAGAAATTAAATGGATTTTATTAGACTTGAATTTCAAATAGCGTGGAGGTAAAAATTGAAGTATACATAAAAATATTTGAAAAAAATTATGTTCTGTTATCATTTCTAACTGTGTGAAGTTGAGATCTTGCAGGAACAGGATTAAAACATGTATACGATATTTCTTTACTGAAAGTAACTTAGATATCATAAATGTTTTTACTCCATTTTTCCAAAATGCTTAATAGAAAATTCTTTCTGATATTTATAACCTTCAGGTTCACATGCTTATTTGGGAGAGGGTGGAATGAAGTGTAAAAACACAGCTGACAGGAAGTAGTGTAGTTGCAGTGCCTAGAATGTGGGCAATACTCTGTTTAACTCAGTGTTCTAAACCAGTTTTAAACAGGCATAAACAATCTAATTGATTTGTGAGTGTATAGGGTTCCTTAACTAGTGTGAATTTGTGGCATAATTTAGAGGATTTTATTTAAGGTTGCTTTCCTTCCATTTCTCTTAATTTTAGGATATGATCAACTGCATTGGTGGAATAAATGTGCTGTTTCCATTGCTGGAACAGATCAGTGTTCTTGGTAGACAGATGCCTGAGAAGTCTGTAGGGGAAACTCTGCCTCCTGAAGTAGTTACTCCTGTAGAGGGAGACTGGGTGGTATTGTCATCTACGAAGGCATCAGGTAGGGAAGTAGAGTTGAGAAGAACTTTTTCTTAAGTTTGATTTTAATTAAATGTCTTTCTGTGAATGGAAGTGATTCTTGTACTTGTTGGCTTTTCCAAAGCAGCACTCAAGCTTGACAGGCTGTTGCTTTTTCTAGGCATTTGATGGGGTGCTGCATCACAACAATTCAGCACAATGTAAAATTAACCTGATAATGTATTTCAAATATAAATCTATTTAGCATTATTTTTCTCTTAATGATTTCCTATTATACTAGTGTCAAAATATGCAATTATTTCTACTTCTCTTCTGAAAATCTTGTTCTGATTATTTTGAGAAATTATTTTTATTCAAAACCTGCTAATAACAATAGAAGGAGGTTTTCAACAGCATGGATACTGGGTCAGACAGCCAAATAAAGATCATGGAGTATCAGATCAGTGCTGTGTAGACTTGTAGTTAAACTTTCATTTTCTTTGGAAAATGTTCAGACTCCTACTCCTTCCATATGAACAAATCACTGAAATGAAAAGGAAGCTTTAATAACAACTAGGGATAAAAAAAACCAAAACAACAAAAACACCTAACTATCACCAAACTGTACTAGTATAAGTTGGGAATTAATTTTTGTCTTAGCAGAAAACAAGAGGGAAAACAGATCTTGCAAGAGAAGCATTTTCATTTGCTTTGAATTTGAAATGGTTGAGTAAATATTTCCTCACTTATCCTCATTAATTTTTGCATATTATATCTAGTTACTGCTGAAGGAGAACGTATGCTGCATCAGATGCAAGAAACTGTGACTGGGGGAAAGTCTTTGTAACAGCCTTATACATGAAGCAAGGATCAGGTTGTCACTTTTTCCTGGAGAAATTTGAAAAGGCTCTGCACAGGGGGAGAAAAAGCCACTAAAGAAAGCTTACAAATAGGAAAAAATGCAGAAAGAGTTAAGGAAGTTCAGGGAATAGCTTTCAATGCAAATATGATTTTATTTTTCCCCTCTGATAAACAATTATCTAATGATAAACTGTGAGTCTTAATGATTCTGATTTTGGTACTGCTCTGTTTTGCAGAAGCACGCCTGGAGAAGAACATCGTTGCAACTTTCATTCTGATGATTAAACACTTTATTCAGAGACACCATGTTAATCAAGAAAATCTCATTCACTCCCATGGAGTTGCCACCCTAGGAACCTTGTTGCAGAAGGTGACTAAATTTGAGAAACAACCCTTAGAAATGATTGTTATAGATGAGGTCCAAATTAGTTTGACATCTTAGTTTGTCTAGGATGCAAGGTTTGCCTCAAAGTTTTTCTTAATACATGCATTTCTTTCTCATGCTTCTGAAAACAAGGAAGTGTAAGGAGCTGGCCTTTGTCTACAAAGTGAAACATGGTGTTCTGGTTTTGTTTGTTATATTACTTAAATAAAAGCAGACTTGCTGTAAAAGAGAAAATAAAAAAATATATTGATTTAAAATAAAGAATATCCTAATACACTCAATATTGAGTGTTAACCTGTTATTTTGATAGGTGCCAAGCATCTTAATGGATGTGAATGTACTGATGGCTGTACAGCTGTTGATAGAGCAAGTCTCAGTTGAAAAGAACTTGCAACTTCTGCAACAAATGTATCAACACTTACTTTTTGACTTCAGCATCTGGAACAGTGGGGACTTCCCTTTCAGAATTGGTAAGTTCTTGGACATGGGGCAACTGCACGAAGACACAGTACTTCTCACTTGATATAAATATTTTTCTAGGTTCTAATATGAGACTCTATATTGTAGGGCATATACAGTATCTTTCTACAATCATCAAAGACAGCAGGAGGCTCTTCAGAAAGAAGTATGGTGTGCAGTTTCTTCTAGACATGCTGAGAGTTTATTATGGGTATAAGTTTTACCTTTTCTAACTTCCTTTGTTGTATGTAGTTGTTCTGTAATGTTGTAGTGGAAATACTAAGTCATGGCTTGAAACAGTGAGCACCTGTTGGGAAGGCAGGGCCAACCTGGGGGAACCTGGGTGTATAATGCAATCAATGCACCTGAGTGACCAGAAGGGGTGAGCCAGGATCCCACCCCTTCCCACACCTCATTTAAGGGTTGGCAGTGGTATCTTGTTGGATATACCTGCAAACTTGAGATCTCCTGGATGTAAGCAGCTTCTTTCCTTTATTTCTGTGCCCACAGCTGTTGCAATTTGAGCAAATCTTCATTTGCTCAAGGCTGGGACCTTGTTGCTCTGCTGTCATTGCTGCATTTTCCATCATGTTACACGTGTCCACCTCTTTACTCCTATGCCCCCACTTGTTCTAGTAAGAAAGGAAATAAAACTGGCTGGCTTTTTTGGTTGATTTCATTTTCAAAAAATGCATGAACTTGTTTCCATCTTACTTGCTACTGCTCCTTGACTTTGATTTTTATGATGGGATTACATCAAACTTATGCCAAGAATACCAGGAATGCTCAAAGAGTAAAATAACTAAATTTAAGAACTTACTATCAACAATACCAATGCAGTTCTAGATGATCACAGTTGTGATAAGAGCATCCATCGTTTTAAGACACTTAGTTCATTTATATCCTTGTCGTATTTGAAGTGCAACTTAGTTATTACTAATTATGGAGCACTTAATTATGGAGCTTAAAATTCCTTTCTTGTCTGTTGGTGTTCTGTTGGTGTTTAGGAGTGGCAGCAAAGACAGTGATTTAACTCCTGATGACCTGAGAACTATACAGACATCCCTTTATGGACTGATCAAATATTTTCTAAGTAAAGGTGGAACACATGAAGAAATACAGAGCATTGTAGGATACATAGCTGCTACCAGTGAAGAAGAACAGGTATCCAGTGTGGTCTAAATTAGTATAAACTGTATGTGATTTGGTTTTAGTTTTATGTTCAGGAGTTAGACTTGATCCTTAAGGGTCCTTTCCAACTTGGGATATTCTGTACTGCTCTGTTTAGAAATCTTATTTGTACAAAGGGAGGTATGAGAAAACAAGCAAAGAGTTAATTGGTTTATGGTTTTAATCGGATGTGCTTCCATATATAACCTGCCTCAGCTACATGGGAATCCTTACAAAAGTGCTCTGTTGGTAGCTGTACTTTTACTCACTATTTTCTCTTTTTATGAAAGAAAATGAATAGACTTTGATCAGTTTTTGTGGTGATGTGAATTCCTATTTCACAGACATTATTAGTGCTTGAACTTGTTTTGTAGTTCCCTTTACAGCTTGATAGTGTTCTGCATGTAGCAAAAATGCCCACTTAAATGTGGTAACAGTGAACAGACAATGTACATTGTATGGCAAGAGAATAAAAAATTAAAAGGAAGGGTTTTTTTTGGATGGAGAATGAAATCTGCATGAATTCTAGATTAACTCAGGTGTCTTAATTTTCAGCTCTGTGGAATCCTGGATGTTCTGTTCAGCCTTCTTCATTCCAGCTCAGCCCCAGATCAGCTTTTTTTATTACTTTTTGAACCAGGAAATGCTGATATTCTTTATGCTTTGTTATTGCACCAGAGATACTCCGACAGGCTTAGAGAACTTGTGTTCAAGGTAATAAATTGAATGATATGTTTGTAAATTAATCAACAGAGCATGGATTTGTATTTTTCAGTAGTCTGACTGCAGAAGTGCAAATGCTTACAAAAATGCCAGTCATTCCAGTTTAATTTTTTTTAATATGTAAGCAACATGTAGCTAACCACTGTAGTTGCAGTGCTCTCCTACTGTCAAGCAATAGAAGTACTGGGATCTTTAAAAATGAGTCTGAGTTTGTTATTAAAGGGTTTTTTGTAAACTGTGGACTACTATGCTATGTCATATGCAATCAAGTTTAAAAAAGTCTAGATGCTTCCTCACTATTATTTTGCTTTTGTGTACTTTTTCATGCAGATTATGGAAGAGATGCTGAAATGTACGAAAGTTTATGAACGTAGTAAGCACCGTATGAGACTCAGAGAAGTGGGGTACTCTGGACTTGGACTCCTTCTGAATGAATCATCAGTTACTAATTCTCTCATAAAAAACCTTCTTAACCAAGTTCTCCATGCAGGTAATGGGGAAGTGTTGTCTACTATTAGTAAATGCCTGTTTGCTCAGAGGCAAATACATTTGTTTTTTTGCTCAGGAAAAAGTTGTTACTTTATGAATCTGTTCTATTTGCAGTCCACGTTAGTCTTGGCTGTTTTCTTAATTCCCTGAAGTATAGTCTCTTTGCCATTCCTGGTTATAGAGGTGACCTCCAAAGATATTTTTAATATTTAACTGTTACGTCATTTGCATGGTATAGTTTGATTTGTTTTTTTCTCCTCCACAGATCCTGCTGTGAATTATAAAGATCTTTTAGCTGTAGTGCATCTGGCTCATAGATCAGATATAAACATGAGAGTGGTTATCTGTAGAAAGGTTAGTTACCTTTAAAAATAGAATACTGTTAAATCCATAACTATATGGTGTGGTGTCTTATTTGAGATGTTTTAGCTCTACTGGTTGCTGCTGTTGCTACTTCTCTTTAGTAATGATTTAGGATATTAGGAATAAAGCTAATATGGAAATTGATGTTGAACTTCATATATTCAAATCTTTTAAAAAACAAAACCCGAAGTCTCTCTAGTGATCCTCAACTAGCTTATTTTTTTAATGGTTTAGAAGTATTGACTTCCTTGAGTTAGTTTTCTCAAAGGATGCTTAAGCTTGAGGTTTTGTTTTATTCTTAATGTTATTTTTAATAGAACATGTAATGGCTCAGTAGAGTATTTAAGGATGCAGAGAGGAGATGAAAAAAGTAGTAACTCTTTCCTTAAATGAGCTCTCTGGCTTGTATCACTGGAATTGGCAGTACTGAATGTAGTTGTGGGGAACTATATCTATACTAAAGTTTCTCAAAATAAACCAAGTGTATGCTATCAATAAGCTAGTAATATTGTAGGTTATTTCAGCTTTCTTAATTTTTCTGTTTAATAGTTTGTAATCAAGCATATCTGGTGCTAGGATTTTTTAATGGGATTATTTGCTCTGATAGTTGCCTTTTCTAGGAATTGCTGTAGAAGACTGACTGAAAAGTGAGGGCTTACTGATGTGCATCGGTAGTTCTTTTTTTCCCTATGTTGTATTCCTGGGAAATTTTTTGCTCTTCTTTGCATTTTTAATTTTGAGTGATTTTTGTGGCATATATACTTTCTGTTAATTCAGTATGACTTCTTTAATAAGTTGCTAAAAAGGCAAAGAAAGCTGTAAGGTTGTAGATCTTGTAATTTAAAAGAATGAATATAGTTTCAAGCTATAATTAATGTGTAGGTGTGAAATATCTTCTATCCTTAGGTTTTGCATCTTTTGCATTCCCAACTGGATGCAGCACAACAGATTTCTCAGCAGCTGGGCTGGCAGGACACGTTGATTAGACTCTTCCTGAAAGAGAATTCTGAGGTCCGGATTGGCTTTAGAGAGAATAGGGCTGACTCCTCAAGGGAAGAGGAAAAAAAGCCTCCTGCTGAAGAACTTCAGAAATATCATGCTGATAAGATGGAGGGAGATAAAACTGATACCTTTGCATCTGTGAATGGTTTATTTGATCAGTGGAGTTTAGAAGACAATAAATCCTTGGATGTCCCAGCTCATTTCTCTGCTATGCCACTGGAAGATGCATCCACAGCAGAGATGTCTTTCAAGTCAGAGGACCGAGAAGATCTGTGGCACAGTAATCCTTCACATTTGAGTCTAGATCTGTCTAGCGTTGACTCTTATGAACTGGCTGATGTTGTGAATCAGATGACAGACAGCCTGCCCAGCACACCATCACCTATAGAGAACAGAAAACCATTTTCTGGGCAGCCTGAAAAGGAGCTAGATGTCATAAGTGATGTAGGCTTCAATGCTGCTGATCTATCTTCATTTGAAAATCAAGGAGTAAGTAATTTTCTACCTATGTGGTTAATTTCTCCTAATGACTGCAATTTTTTTCCTTTCTAATTGTATCCCTAATGGGAATATAATCATTGTCCTCATTGTCCTTTTATTCTTTTATCTTCTGAAGGAAAATAACCAATAGCTTTCTTACAGTCAGTGGGGACATCTTTGGGTTGTGTCTTCTTTCGGTTGGAATTGCTTGGGCAAAGGTGAAATGGGGGGAAAGAAAGGACAGTTAAGGGTTAGGTTTAAATAATGATGTAGAAGTCAATATGTATTACAGTTTCTGGGAAGCCACTTTCTCCCATATTTTATGTATTTAGCTATTAGACTTGAGACCATAGAGTTTTCAAAAACAAACAAACATTTGGAGACCATAGAGAGACTATGAAGGAGAAACTTTGTGAAGATTTATAGGAGTTGAAAGGCTGTAAATATTGCTTTTCTCTTGCAGGGGGGTGATAATGAACTGATACAGTTACTTACAGATATCCTGCTGTGCATAATGTGGAAAGGCATTGAAAGATCTGATGATGAGGCTTGGGTAGAGAGAGGACAGGTGTTTTCTGCGCTGACCAAACTGGGAATATCTAATGAGTTGCTGCGACCTTCTGATGAAATAAAACTCAAGTGAGTGTACTGCTCGTGGGCACGTTCTATAATTTTTTTTGATGAAAAAGGGAAAAATAAGTGGGCTTTAGTAAGGCTAAGAAGGGATGGATGTTTACCATCAAGATACAATTTTCTTAACTATTTTCATGTACTATCAGTTATATATATTTCACTACCTATTAGGTAGTGTAATGTGGTTTTAAGGTTTTGAAAAGCTGTATTCCAAGTTTCATGTGCTTTTTAAAATCTTTTTTACATCACTGTCTTATTGAGAATAAGTTATCGCTGTGGACTGAGAGATTCAATTAAATACTTAATAGGATTTTTTTAAAGCCACTTACAGCTGGAACATGTAGTAATTGCTTCGGGATTTTGTTTTACATGCAGCTTGTTGGAGAAGATGTTAGAATGGTCAGTCACTGATAACAGAGATTCTAAAGCTCTCCCTACACGCACTGAAAATGCTTTCCGGCTCTTGCTAATTGTACAAGATTTCCTGCAGGCAGAAGGACTCGTTAACTCAAATTTATGGACAGAAAAGGTACAGTAACTGCATAATGGAAATTCTGTGGGCAGAAATAATAATGAAAAAGTTGTCCACTTGGATAATATCATCTCCTCTAGGTGTTCATTTTTAAACTAGGGTTCATAGTGAAATGTATTAGATTGTCCCTTAATGAGAAAATTCTAAAAGCTACAGGGAATATTGGGCACACATTCGTAAGTAGCTCAGTTTTACATATCCAGGGAGTCAGAAACATGAGCTCTGGGGGAGGAAATGACTAGTGATCACAGTAAGTAGTAAGAGAAACTGTTTCCTGACTGTTTCCTGCTTTCTTCATGTAATTATGTAACTTCAACAGTAGTCTTTCCTCTTGTGCTGAGTTGTCCTTGCTTTTCCACTTTTGGGAGACATGAGTTATTTGTTGGAGAAAAAAAAAAAAGTTAAGTCTTCAATGGAATAATTGCTAAGCTGCTCTCCGTACCACAGGCTTGTGAACAGAGTAATTGTAGAGATTTCCTTCTTGTTTTTTTTAAAGTCTGCTCTAGGTAAAGGTCTTGCTTCTTGTTATGATCTAGCTTTGTGAAATCTAATTAGAAATGAGATATGAACTTTGGAGCAAATGGGGGTTGTGCTTATTGCCATCTCTGAATTGAAAATAACTACTTTTGTAAATTGCCTTCCACTGTGCCTAGGGAGAATTTAAAGCACTGTAGTATTTTAAGCAGGCGCACTTTTAGCTTTCTACAGAAGCTTTCATGTGAGTCTGGGGCTTAAAAGAGTAATCATTTTATATTTTAGAAATTTTTTAGGGAATACAGCAAGGCATGTTATTTTTGAGTAAATGTCTTCATGGTAAAATGGGTCATTACCTTATTAATAGCTTCATTTCTTAGTGAGGTTTTGTCAGTATTTCTATGTTAAGAGAGATTCAGAAAGACCTCCTAATCTAAAGTATTGATAGTTATGAAGCTTCAAACTTCTCATCAAATTCAATATTCGTTGATGAAGCCTTGCTTTACTTCTCAAGGCACCATACATATTACTGTTGCTGGTGAATTATATTGACATTACTCTCACATCATGTAAAACACAAAGTAAAAGAATTAAATGAAAACCCATAGATACTGAACTACAAATTGCTTGTTGGTGTAATGTCTGTACAATTGATAAGAATGTCTTTTCAATTTTAGTAATCCTGCTGCAGGAATCTATAGCTTTTTTAAGGAGTTGACATTTTCTGGAGTAAGTTACAGAAAGAAGATAGACACATAGTGTGAAGTCTACAGTTCTTTGAAATGATTGCATCTCCAACTGGAATAGTTACTGATT
Organism: Chrysolophus pictus; assembly: GCA_037305975.1. NCBI lineage: Eukaryota > Metazoa > Chordata > Aves > Galliformes > Phasianidae > Chrysolophus > Chrysolophus pictus. The sequence goes on from CM074582.1 coordinate 23,933,029, forward strand.
ATTTCTGATGTTTTACACAAATCTGCTTTTACGACAGCTATTGGAGGAATTGGTGACTCTTATGGATAGCCTGTCAGTCTGGTACTCTGCTGGCCCAGAAGCAGCCTGGTTTTCACAGGTGCAAGTCCAGCTGCTCCTTGGATTCATTGCACAAGACAACTTGCAGGTTTGTTCTAAATTCCAATATATTTTAAGCGCATATTTGGTGTAACTGTTTTGGTTCTGGAGGAGCTGCTCATACTAGTGAGAAGAGTGATGGCAGTCTTTTATCCTTCTATATGAAAATGGTAAGCCCCAGTAAAAAATATTTGCAAACTTACTCTGTGGTCCCATCAATGTGCATATCTTGAATACGCGAATGAGGTAGAGAACAAGCTGTTTGAACATGAAGGTTATGTAGCTTCTAGTAGCAGTAAGATAGCAGTCCTGATTGCAACTTTTCATTTCTACCATAAAATGTTTGTTAGTGGTTTCAGGTTTGCATAGATTCAGTGCACATGAATTTGGACTGTTAGGCTGAATGGATAATTGGTATAAAGTTAGCAGAGCTGTGTCTGGAATAATGAACCCTTCAGAAAACCCAGACCTGTTTGTTTAGGCACATACTTATCTTAATGCAGTTATGTGACTGAGGTTGCAACTGACTCGGGTTGAATTAAGTGATCAGTGCCTGTATGTGATGCCTGTGTGCCCTCAGGCTGCCTGAGATACAAACAGAGTATGTAAATACTTATGTACTAAAAGATAAGTGCTCCAAATTGCTGTTTTGAGTTGCGCTCACTTTGCTGTTTGTCTATGTAGGTCTGTGCTATGGCAGCAGCAAAACTGAACACCCTTCTTCAGACCAAAGTAATAGAGAGTCAACCTGAAGCATGCTACCTGCTGGGGAAGCTGGAAGGTATCTTAAGTAGATCAATTGAAGAGAAGACAGAAACATATTCATTTTTGATTCCACTCGTTCGGACGCTGGTATCCAAAATTTATGAACTTCTCTTCATGAATCTGCATCTCCCTTCATTGCCTTCTACCAATGGCAGCCCCTCTTTCTTTGAGGACTTCCAAGAATATTGCCGATCTGATGAATGGAAGGTTTATATTGATAAATATGTAAGTAGTTAACTCTTTTGGTGTCATTCACACTTGTTTTCATCATTAGAGCAGAGCGGTTCATATTCAGAAATCATATGCACTTTGTTTTGATGGAACAGATTATTCCAAATATGAAACAGTATGAAGAAAACTCATTCAGACATGGTCATGAGCAGATGGCAGTTTATTGGAAGGATTGTTATGAAGCATTTATGGTGAATATGCACAAGAGAGATCGGGAGAGAGGAGAAAGCAAGTTGAAATTTCAGGTAAGGTTTTCAGTAGCTTTTGTCTCAGGATTAATGTACCATAAAATGGAGAAGTTGAATTCCAAGATAACCCAATTCAAGTTACTGCTGGCATGTTGGTGGTTCTGTTGAAGATTTTTCTGAGCAGTCTGACAATATATACGTGTAGAAGATTTAATTCTGTTATTTTTGTTTAAGAGTCTTATCTGTAAGCAGAATTATTTCAGGACAGATCTTCCATAGTACAGCAACCTGGGATTATCCTTAGCTATAAGCTGCTTTTTTCCACTTTGATGTATGTTTTGAATTATTAAAACCTGAATTATTAAAACCTCCATTATGATATGAGTTAGCGTTGCAAATTCTCTCAACCCTAGGGAACTTCTTAGAACAGTTAGCAGGTCCCATTTATTGTGTGGAAAAACTGTTTCTGAGCTGACCTTTCTGTGTAAGGTTCAGACTCTGTTCAAGAGTTAGAATTAACTGCTGAACTACAGCATTATTAAGTCTTCAAAAATCTCTCTTGTAAGCAATGCCTTACACTTTCAGAAATATCTACTGCTAAACCACTTCTGTATATTTGTCGTTTGCAAGAACTCCTGCAAGTTACAAAACTGTGCTTTCAGTGCTAGATTTATTCTTAATGGTCTTTCAGGAGCATTTTGTGGAACCGTTTGGCAGAAAGGCTCGACAGGAAAACCTGCGGTACAACAGTATGCTAAAGCAACTTAATAGTCAACACACAGCTACTCTGAGGCAATGGAGAGCAGCCCAACTTTACTTACTCTCTGAACGTGGTCCTTGGTCTGAAATGTAAGTGAATTTCTTGAATCAAACAGGATGTGATACTTAAAAGGAATTTGTTCGTGTAGTTTACTTACGATTTTATATGTCTAGAACCTTTGTCAGATCAACTTGGATAGCCATTCTTGAGATGTGAATTTAATATTGAATGTATCCTTAATGATTTCTGCATTTCAATTATAAATGTAGGAAGTTTGAAGTGTACATCTGAGCTGGTTACCTGGAGTGACGAATGCAAATTTATTATCAACGTTACTCTGAAAAAACACGACAAAAATAACCAAAACAACCTTCTTGAGATATTCTACTCATTGATGGTTCCTTTGGATGGAGAAAATAGTCTTTAAAAACTATAAATTAGAGGTTTTTATGCATGCAACTAATGTCAATTTAAAATGCTACTTTTTCCCTGCCCTAACTTGTGGGTGAATTCTGTCTAAAGACTTTGTGGAACTTGTGGTGTAAACAATTTGCTGTATTTCAGTTGAAAATGAACGCTGTGTGCAAAATGTTTTAAGATGACCAGAGCTGCAATGTGACATACTATTGAAAAACAATTTATAGCTTTTATGTTTTGCAGTCTACCAATGCGTAGGTGACTTGAGGATTTTTTTTAAATATGTATTTCTTTGTAATCACTTTGCTCATAGGTTTTTACCTTCTTTTAACTATTTATATGAATGTTCTTGTTTTCTCAGGAAACAGCATCCTGTTCACTGGAAACTTTCAAATGTTGAAAATTTTTCACGTATGAGACTAAAACTGGTGCAGAATTACAACTTCAACTCTCATCAGGATGCTAGTGACCTGAGAGATAATTTAGGTAATGTTGTTATACTTAATAGTTTACTTGGATTCTGTGACTTTCTCTGATATGTCTCTGTTTTTAACAATCAGTGTGTTACAGAAAGTTGAATCATATTTTTGTTATTCCCTCTGTGGTAATAATGTTTAACATAGGAGTGATGCTTTGACCTGAAGCAGCTTCTTTTCCATATGGGAAGAATTTCCTCTTGTTTATTGAAGTGTGTATTTTTAGAGGAAAAATAGTTCAAGAGCTCCTTTGTTTTATAATAAGCAGTTGCATATTTTTCTTGAATCCTGTAAACCCAGATTAACTAAAAACAAGAAAACCCCCCACCAATGTGCATTACTATGAAACCTGCATGCTGTAAGAGCATCTGGCAAAACACTATGGAATATCTTAATGGAGATGTCTGCATTAGAATACAGTTTTGAAGTTTTTTCTGTCTTCCTCATATAGTTATGTAAATTTTATTTCTGTATATACAGGCAATTTAAATACATACATAAATAGGATTGTAGAATCCTAAGAGTTGGAAGGGACTGTTAAAGCTCATCTAATCCAACTCCCCTGTGATGAAGAGGGACACCCATGATTAGATGAGGGTGTCTAGGGCCTGATCCAGCCTTGCCTTGAAAGTCTCCAGGATTGGAGCATCTACCACATCTCTGGGCAGCCTGTTCTAGTGCCTCACCACCCTCTTGCTGTAATGTTCCTTAATCATTTTGATGTACTGTGAATATCAGTCAAATTTCATTATTTTCTGAATTGTACTGTTACCAGTTGACTTGACGTATACTTGAATGTAATTCATGGAGCATTTTTAAAATGTTCTGCTTGCCCTCTGGAGTTTGAATTTGAAAGAGTTTGAATTGAAGAAGTTGCTTCTTAATTTAAGATAGCATTCAACAGTAGAAGATCCACTCAGTAGTTTAACTTCTTAAAAATGGATTAGCAAAAAATTTTGAGCTGTTATACCTGTTACAATAGGTGTGTACCAGACACAACCCTCTAGTGAGTCTCTGCTTCTGGAGGTGGTAAAGCAGGTGAAAGTGAGTGACTTGGAAGATGATGTGCTTGAACTGCCAGAAGAAGACACAGCAACCAGTTCCAATATGTAAGTGCAACAGCAATGAGCTGCTGAAATTCATTTATGTAATTTGTATGTGGGAAGGAGTAAGGAATCAACTTCAAGAATTAATTAGCATGCAAAACTTTCCTCTTTGTTTGTCTGTCCTTAATAGTCCAATCCAGGGTTTTGTAGTTATTTGTGCAGCAGAAAAGCTGTTGTTAGATTTCTCATTATAAACAATGATGCATAAAGAGCACCAGGGAAAAGGAAGTCTGAGTATTAAGTACAGAGAGCATTTGTGAGGTTACGTGAGTGATTTGCTGCTCTCAGTTGGTCTGAGATTGCAGGGTTGTTGAGGCTTCCCACTGTGCATTTGTTGTAGTTCTCAGGAGATGGTCTAACCTGTGAGAGTGTGGACCAGTTTGAAACCAACTCTTGTCCAGGGATGACAGAGCTGTTCGTTATGCTGTCAGCTGCATAGCTTGAATATCTAACTAGCGTAATCTGATAGTCTCATTCAGGGGAGAAGACTAGCTGTGCATCCTTCGTGGACTTTAGGAGACACTTCCCCTCAGTTTTTTCTTAATAGAGAGGTGGGGATCTTGATTCCATTCACTCTGGCTACTGTGCGTGTGCCTATGTGTCTGTGCTGTTGAAGCCCAGAAGAGGTGCAGGTGTTTTTTAGTGATATTGATGAATTCTCTTGTACCTCAAAAGCAAACCTTCAGTAACTTTTGAAAGCATCTCTGTAGACTTAGGATCAACCACTGCTTCAGATATATCTGAAGTTTTTACTTCAGTAAAACTTTAGTAACAGGAACCAGGGCTTAGCTTCAGGCCAGATCATTCAAGCACCTTCAATATGAAAGAAATGCAACCCGTTGTTTTTGTACTTCAGAGAAAGTCAAGTTCATTGTACCTGAAACTGAAATAGCAAAAAACAATGTTAAGAAATGTTTCATACCAGACTACTAGACATTTTAATGCTAATAGAAGTGGTTTCATATGATCTTGCGTGGTGTACTTCCTGTCTTTCAAATTTGATTCTTTTCTAAACTGTACTTTTACCAAATATCTAAGCAACTTTATAACCTACCCAACCCCTAACACCTAGTGCTTTTTTTGGTAGGGATGAGAAGGATGAACAGAGTCAGAAAGAAAAGCTAATATTGTCTGAAAACTGTGAACTCATTACTATAATTGATGTGATACCTGGCAGACTGGAGGTCACTACCCAGCACCTATATTTCTTTGATGGTAGCATCGAAAAAGAGGAGGGTGAGCATGACCAATGGCTTCTTATTTTCAGTGCATTTCAGCATTTTGTTTTTAGTAGAGATTTAGCCCTAAACTAATTGTAAAAAGGTAGGGTGTGGATCTGTACTTAATATTTTTCCTGGAGGTCAGCCTCTGACCAATCCAATTAGAGTAAACAATCCGAAACTATACAAACTGAGCTCTTATAGATTATTTTTATAGAAATAATCAACATAAAAATTATTTGCTGACAATGTTGCTAATGAGCATAATGTTATTTCCTCTAATGTATTTCTTAAACTGCACTTCTGTTCTACATGATGTTTCACTTATGTGCTGATTAAGAGTAGTACATTGTAGTTTTTAGTAGGAGGTAATGATTAAGTAACAGTATGTAAAAATTAATGGCTATTTTTTTACTTAAGGAACTTCAATGAAATGTGCATGGTTAAGCATGAAAACAGTGAATTGAAATGTTTGACCGTTGTTGGTAAAATTTGAGAAACTATAGATCAAGGCACTAACCTTTCGAGAATTCTACACAGAGAAGCTTCTATTTGAGCCTGATAAAGAAAGAAAAGATGTTTCAGTTCATATTTTTTGTCAACAAAATACATTCATAATGTATTTTGATCAGAAAGCAAAACCAAATTCTTCATCCTATTGGTTATTTCCTGTCTTTTTTTCTCTTTTAGTAGAGCAGATGAGGCTAGTAATGCTTCTAAGCAAAATATTCCACCAAACCATATATAAAAAAAATGCTTTTTATGGTTGACTGTGAGGTGTTAGGTACTGCGTTATTTGAATAAGGAAAGTTTTTTGAAAAGATTTTGATTCCAAATCAGTAATCAAAGTGCTCTTCCTAGGGGTTGGTTTTGATTTCAAATGGCACCTTTCTCAAATTCGAGAGATACATCTGCGTCGGTACAACCTGAGGAGGTCAGCTTTGGAGATCTTCCTTACAGATCAAACCAACTACTTCCTCAACTTCAATAAGGAGGTATGTGTTTGCCAAATTTTCTTGTTTACTGTTATTAGTACAAGTGTCAAGTTTTAGTTCACTGACCTTATCTGTATCTGGTGTCTTTCATGAAACTGGCACACTAATTTTAGTATTTTTAGTGATACAGAGCTGTAATTCAACTAAAATTACATCAGTAGTAACCTGGATGTCTTGAACCTGCTTTGGCAGGGGAGTTGGGTTTGATCTCTGGAGGTCCCTTCCAACCTCTACAGTTCTGTGAAGCTTGCACTCTTAAAAAATATTCTAAGTAAATTAATTACTAATAAAAGAGACTTTTTTAATCACAAAGTTAGAAATAATATTTGTGTTCTGTGGTTTATGATTAACGAGCTTTTATTTTTCTCCTGCATTAATGTAAATGATCCATTGAATGTGGAACTAAGATAAATATCAGGACTTGAGGAAAGTTATATACCAGTGAGTCAATTCAAGAATAACAGCTGAAATACATATTTTAAGTAAATTTTTGTATTAGTTTTGTAAGGAAAATAGTGAAAGTTTATTTGAACAGCAGCCTTCCTAGAAAGAGTATTTTGTGGAATTTTTGTCACTGCAGCATCAAAACAAAAGTCACTTCATGACGTATATCCTAAAACTGAAGGATGTCATATTCATGTGTCCAAAGGCTTATACAGCAAAAGACAAATGTTTAAAATGTAATCATGTTTTATCTGCTTTGCACTGTAACAGTGAAATTGTGTACTTGTCAGCTTCAATATCTAAAATTTTTATGCTGTTTTTGAACAGGTAAGAAACAAAGTATACAGTCGAATATTGTCGCTGCGTTCTCCAAATATTTCTGGGACCCGATCTCCTCAGGAGCTCTTTAAAGCTTCAGGTTTGATGCAGGTATGAAACTTCAGCACAAATGGTATTATCCTGCTTCTTGAAGGAGTCTTATACATCCCTGAGTACTGATTTTTATTTATCATTTTCAGATGGCAACTGCCAACTTCTCTACTGCTAGTCTAGTGTCTAAACTTCCACAAGCATATTTTTTTAGAATCACAGTCTTCTGTGTTCAGTCACTGAGTTTATGCCATGTAAATAGTCTGGTGCTGATGTGATTATTACAAGTGATCCAACAAGAGTAGAGAACATGTAGCAGATTTGCTTTTAGTCTGTGGTTTTTTTTACATATATTCTCAGTCTTAGTACATGAGCAAATGTTCTCTGCTGTCTTTTCATGATAGGGCTTTCAACGAAGCATGTATGAAGATTGAGCAGGAAGTATAGTTTTAAGGGAATTGGTTTTTTACTTGTAAAAGTAAAATATGGATATCTTGATATTACCCTAAACTTGGATGATTTCTCTAAATACAGTTAATTGATTTTCATTTTCTATCTTGTTATCCTACAATCATAGTCCTCTTTGGGGCAATGATGGAGGGGAAGGCAATTCTTACATAAGAATTTGAAAAATATTGGGAGTACTTCATTTTTAATTTCTTTTCCCAAGGACATTAGGTATTGTTTTGTATATTTGTGGTATAGCTGCATATTCTGTACTGAAATGTTTCCATCTTACTACATATAGCTATTTAATCCTTCTGATCACAGCTCTGTTGGTTGATTGGTTTAAAGTAGAATAATGGAGGAAGGACACATGTTTACATGTTCTTCTACCATTAATCAATGGTAGAAAAATTTATAAGTAAGTTCTGACCTTTGAACAATAATGGATTTCAAAGTTCAGTTCCCAGGTTTTTCAATATCTGTTCACCTGTATTCTTTGTTTCATTTCTATTTTGCTTCCCCTTTTTGTTCTAAGGCTGCTAGCTGTCTGCTGTGTTGCATTTTAAAACAGTACTGGTATCAACCAAGGACATGATTTCAATGAAATACAGCACAATCAATGCATTTCAGTGAAATGTAGCAACTCTGTAAAATGTAGTATACTCATCAAATCAAATGGGAAATAACGATGACTGTGAGAAATGAAATTTGAACATTCATACCATGCTCATAACCTAGTACCTTTTACTTGCTGATAGTACCCTCTAGCAGAGAAGAAATACTGATGTGTAACTTGCTTCCACGTTCTTGTTTTTGTCCTTCAGAAATGGGTGAATAGAGAAATATCCAACTTTGACTACCTTATTCAGCTGAACACAATGGCAGGACGAACTTACAATGATCTTGCTCAATATCCTGTGGTAATTAAGTTTTTGCTGAACTTATGTATTTTTTCTGTTTTTTAAAGATGGATTTAATCTGTTTGATTTCATTTTTCTTCCCAGTTTCCCTGGATTTTACGAGATTATACATCTGAAGAACTGGATCTGAATAATCCAGCAGTCTTTAGAGATCTATCCAAACCCATTGGAGTGGTAAATGAAAAGAATGCTAAGGCTGTGAAAGAGAAGTAAGTATTTGAGCACTTAGTTATTTCTGTCATTTGACACTCTATGATAATAAGTATTTAAAAATACAATAGTGACACTGAAATTTTTAAAATCTAACAATTTAACATCCCAGATGCTTTTGCAAAAGTTTGACAGTTTTGTTTCTACTGTATTCAGATTGGTTAGCTCATGCAGCACTGAAAGGACAAAATCTATTGTTGTAAATTGAGATTTTTCTCTGGGGAGATGAAAAGGTTTGTAGGAAGAGACTCAGTAGTCTAGTAGTTTGAAGAGATATGCTGTCTTGTATCTGTTTAAGCTAAGGAATGTGAAATCATACTGATGAGGAGCCTGGATATGTGCTTCCTGCTTTTTTTGTGTGCGTAGGTTATCTTTGATATAAAATGTAACTCAGTTGCTTCCAGCAGCTCCTTTCTATGTAGGAATGAGTACATGAGTATTTACACCTACACATGAGTCTCTTTATCCTTCCTTTTTGCTAGTGTGAGGAGTGCAATCACACCAGATGGTACTTGTCAGGCTTCCTGCAAAACCAGTTTTCTTCATGAAATTTGGAACATGGAGAATTTGCTTTGATTGGGGTCTATCCCTGACTATAACAAAACTAATTCTCTAGCAGTACTCAACTGTAATTTTGCTTACTAGCTTTGTGATGCGGAGGAATATATCAAGTGGATGGTGGCATAGTACTGTAGAATGAGTTTGCCAGTAGAAGAAGAAAATGGGCATAAATGTTAAATCTCTGCATCTTGAAATGGTCACACACAAACTGATATTTTCAGTCTTGCAGGAAACAAATCCTTTCAGTAATATCCAGCTTATTCATGGGTTTACTTTTTTCTCTCTTGTATAAAGTCATGCTAAACAGGGCCAGTCTTGCCCTTTATCCAGTTTCTGATATATTATAACAAATGCATAGGGAAGGGTATGAAGTACAGGTATGCAAAGGGCAAGCCATCATATCAAAATCCCTTTTCCTTAGGGACTTTCTGAGCCAAAATATGTGTTCTCATGTTTAATAGAACTGGATGTGATTTTTCTTTCACAAATTACTGTGATAATTTCTTTTGAGTCCTTCCCTCCAATAAGTATAATCTGTGTGTATATCAGCTGCAGTGCTTAGTTATATTTACAGAAGTTTTTTGTTGCTGTCTTTTGTTTTTAAAGATATGATAATTTTGAGGATCCCCTTGGAGTGATTGACAAATTTCACTATGGGACACACTACTCAAATGCTGCTGGTGTCATGCATTACCTCATTCGGGTAGAACCTTTCACAACTCTTCACATCCAACTTCAAAGTGGCAGGTACATTGTGAGCAAAGAAGCACCAACTTTTTCTTCCATGTCATTTTTTACCAAGGGAGTAATCAATCTGATGTGAATTTTCTGTCCCCCAGGTTTGATTGTGCTGATCGACAGTTCCATTCTATTCCTGCTACCTGGCAAGCACTCATGGATAATCCCAATGATGTCAAGGAACTTATTCCAGAATTTTTCTACTTCCCAGAATTCCTGGAGAACCAAAATGGTAAATAGGCTGCTCAGAATATTCTGCGCAGAGCACTCCTCTTCTGAGAAGGATTGTTCTAGCCATTTATGAATACTGTGGTGTATTTCATCTTTAAGTCTAATAATATACTTGTAGAAATTATTTCATCATGCTGACTTCAAAACTGTTCAGTGAGACCAGTTGCATTGAGCAGTAGTCTAAATGTTGTTTAAAACTCAGAGTGGGAGATTAAGGATGGCTAAAACTATTGTTGTTTGGTTAACAAAAGAACAGATGCTCATTTGAGTATTTAAAATGAAAAAGTTAACAGAATAGAAAAAAGAGATCAAATAGCTAGAGTTAATAGAGATTAATAAGTATTTGTATTTCTAGACTTGTTGAGTGATGGCTTGAACATCCTGAAACTTCACATCTGTTATTTGTTCCAGGCAGTATGTGTATTTTCTTCTTGTTGCTGTTATCTAACAATATCGTGTGAAGTCAGTTGACTTTTAGAGCCATGTAAAATTTCAAAGTGTATGAGAAGAAGAGAAAGGGGAGGGGAACACAAACTATTTCAGTCATATATAAATTTCAGTCATATATAAAGTTGATTAAAAGGAGAATGTCCTGCATTCTGATGTGAGACTCCTAGATATGTCTTGTTCAAATTTCTTGCCCAGGGGAGTTTTATATCTCCTAATAGGCATGTTTGTGCTGCTGATAATTTGGTCTGGTAGCTACAGTTACTAGAGTTCTAAGTTATTAAAATTTTGTAACACCGAAGTCAAGTGTTCAAAAGTCAGTTAAATATTTAGGGCTGCTGTTATGAAATTTAAGAATTAAAGTCTTAGAATTTAAGACTTGAAACCCTTGATTCTAGAATAACTTAAACCTATTAGTTATTAATTCATACTTTTGAATAATCTTATTGAAATGTTTTGAAGTTTTAGTCCTAATAAAATAGAGCAAATGAAGGTATGTTTTTCAGATACAAGCGTAAATGACTAATGCTTCTTTTGAGACTGCAGCTTCTTACTCATTTAAATGCTTTGGGTAACTATTATCCCATATCACTTAACATTTGGAAGATTCAGAGTAGATCTTAGCCTCCTATGTTAGTGGTAGAGTTATTGTAGTTTTATGTTAAGACTCTTTCAACAATTTTCCCTTGCATTCTTTTGAATCCTTTGTACCTTTATTGAGAAAGCAAGATTTTGGAAGTATTTTGTAGTAACTCTTAAAATTCTCCAAAATTCTCACTAGGCTTTAACTTGGGTCAGCTTCAGATATCCAAAGAAGCAGTAAATGATGTTGTTCTCCCCAAGTGGGCCCATTCCCCAGAAGACTTCATTTATAAACATAGGAAGGCTCTGGTAAGATGATAGTTATGCATGAAATAATTATAATGAAAGAATTTTCACTTAACAGTCTTGTGCATGTAAATAAAATGCTTGAATGAAAAAAGGAAAGATCCTAAGGATGCTGATGATTTGGATGTTGCCTCCTTAGGAGATAATGCAGAATTAAATGATTTTGGGTGATAAGTTTCCCCTTGAATTTTAATAATTATAGAGAACTAGCAGCTTCCCTTTCACATCTGGACTGTTGAAATGGAGATGTGTTGCTTTGTTGTATTACATTTCCCTCTTACCTGGTAGTTGGTCCTTACTCCGTATTCTGTGCTTCTGCCCCATACATTAGTGTACACTTAATTTGTGCATATGCCTATTTTAGGAATTTCTTTCACAGAAATCAGTAAATACTTCAAGAAGGAACAACATTCTTATTATTGAGTGTTTTTTCCTCTAGGAATCAGAGTATGTTTCTGCTCATCTTCATGAATGGATAGATTTGATTTTTGGCTACAAGCAGAGGGGACCAGCTGCAGTGGAGGCACTCAATGTGTTCTATTATTGTACTTACGAAGGTACAAAGCAGTATACTTACTTTCCTGTCATTGTTATCAGAACTGTGGGTTTTCAGTATTAGCTAGAAGCACTTGATTTGTGATCATGCCATGAGGTAACATATAGTAAAGCAAGAGAATTATGTGGAAGCATGACTCGTATTTGTCAGAATACAGTTTGTTCACTTGCCTAAAGGCATTCATAGGAAGAGATTTCTCATGGTTTTAAGAGTTGAGGCAAATTGAGTAAAAAACATTGTGAATTAATATTGGTCTACCAAAGGTGAATTTTTTGGGTGGCTTTTGTGTGTAACACTGCATGCATGAAGTACATTAAATACATTTGACAAGTCAAAAAATCTGCATTTCTCATACTGACAGATAACTCCAAGGAGTGGTGTTTTCAGGTTGTATTTTATATGAATGCATAGTTTGGAGGCTTTCCTGTGGGAAAGGGTGATAATGCTACAATGAATTTGTTGCATTTCTTTGCTAATCTTTTCTATATAAACGGTTCGATTTCTATTCTTTTTTTCTGCCCTTCTTTCTGGCTGCGATCCAGGGGCTGTGGATTTGGATGCTTTAACGGATGAGAAGGAAAGGAAAGCTTTAGAAGGGATGATAAACAATTTTGGGCAAACTCCCTGTCAGCTGTTGAAGGTAATGCTCTTTTCATTCTCAGTCAAACCTTTGGTTAAATTCAACTGAGTTAGAGAACTTGTGAAAAATAAGTCTTCACATTACCATTTCTAAGGGTCATTGTGAAGGAAATTTAACATAGCATTTTCAAAAGAAGTTCATTTTCTTTCTGAAAGAAGTTGAGTACCTCATATGACTTCAGCAATTTGGTAAGTGTCTAATTTGACTGTCTAATTTGATGCTTCTTAAAATCTTGTCTCCCAGGAGCCCCATCCTCAGAGGTTGTCAGCAGAAGAGGTAGTGCAAAGACTAACTAGAAGCGATACCTCTACTCTGAATCTCTTCCAACACCTTACTGAACTGAAGTCATTCTTCATAGAGGTAGATGCATTATTTGAAGCTGTTTAAAGTTTGATCTGAGACTTCTGATCTACTTGAAACAAAAAGCCATAAGCCATATAAAGTAGACTTGCTTCCTATTTGAAGAAAATCCTTTAAAGTGCAATTCATATAAAAAAAAAACAGTATCTTTTTAGTTAGTGTCATAGAAGTTGAATCCCATAAATCTGTATCTGATGGACATGAATTTGAGTCTTGTTTGGGTATTAAGTTAACAACTAAATCATGAAAGCTAAGAACAACACTGGTACCTGAGGATTCACTAGGTTTGAACAAACTCACTGTTACAGGACAGAGCTAGGGTTTTATGCCCTGGTACTTGTGATGCTGTATACCTGTATGAACTGAGTACGCGTGTGTCAATGCCCAACTGTACTTTACAGGTCTGGTTTTGATTAGAGGATTTAGGTCTTAACTCTTCACAGATTCTACAGTTGACCTTTACCTCTTGTGTATAATCAAATCAAAACTGTGTCCTTTCTCTTAGGGAATCAGTGATGGTGTTCCCATCGTCAAAGCTGTTGTCCCCAGGAATCAGTCACGTTCCTTTATGTCTCAGGGAAGCCCAGAGATATTGGTAAGTTGTATGTGCCAATATTGATCTTGGAGAGTGCCAGCAGTCAAAATAAATAGGTACAAATGTGCTGCTTTGTCTCTTTTTATTTTATGTAAGTTCCAATACCAGGAGAAAAAGTCTCTGCGTTTCATTAATTTTTCTAACTTTCTCAGGTAACAGCAAGTCTGAATTGCATTATTGGAACCCATGGTTGGCTGCCTTATGATAAAAACATCTCCAACTATTTTACATTCATCAAAGATACTACAGTGACAAATCCCAAGTAAGCAAATGATGAGGACATGCAGATGAATGCATCTATAGTAATAAAATAGAGTAATTGTTTGATAATAAATGGACTGTATTTTCTTTGGCTGAATTTTTAGCTAGGTTTGCATCTTCTAGTGCTTAATATTACCTTTCTAGTAAAGAGTCCTGTAAGTGATATTTCATCACTCTTCATTTTTGGAGCTACTTCTCATTCTATTTTTCTAGTTATTTATTATAAAACATCATCTTGGAATTTGAGATGAACTTCATACAGTCTTAAAATACAGAAAAGTTGTAAGTGGTCATTTTTCCCTGATTTTTGAGAAGATTCCTCTTTTACTTTAAAATTACATTATTTACTAGGGTAATTAGTTAATTTGTACAGAACTATAAATTGCATGATTTAATCTAGTTTCCACTCATGGCATTGACAGTTTTGCTGTGAATATCAAGGGGGCAGAATTTCATCATTTATTTATTTATAGCCTCTTCTACAGAATTTCTTTTTTTAAGGATACAAGAATTAAAAAAAAAAATTGAACCAAATTCACTTTTAATTGTTTATCATTTGCTTACAGAACACAGCGCAACATGAGTGGTCCTTTTGCACCAGGACTGGAGATCACTTCTAAGTTGTTTGCAGTATCTCATGATGCAAAACTCCTCTTTAGTGGAGGACACTGGGACAACAGCATCAGAGTGACATCTCTTACAAAAGGCAAGCTGATTGGACAGCACATCAGGCACATGGGTTAGTAACTCTTTACATTGTTTAATGAAAGGCTTTATGTATTGTATCTTGTTGTTTGTATTTTTGAAAGAGTTAAAACCAATGCACCTAACCTGGCGGGTGCAGCAATCATAACGGAATGGCAGTGTAAGAACAGATTATTACCTGGACTGTGATTATATGTAAATAGTTGAGTATGCCTTTTTAGTTGCTGTAGTAACTCAATGTAGTTTCAAAATAAAGCTTGACTACTATTGTTAGGGAACAAAGGTGATAAAGTCACATTAGTACACCTAGTTGTATAATGGCTTCACTGGCTGATACAGCCTCATCAGTCATTAGCACGGTAGAATGCTTCATGTTGACTGTAAATGAGGCTACACTGTGGACAGTCTGCATGCTCACCATCACACTGTGGTGAAATTACAATTAAACTACATCAAATTCTTGTTATTTCTCCTTCATCTAGATATTGTGACCTGCTTGGCAATAGATTACTGTGGAATTCATTTAATTTCTGGATCCAGAGATACAACCTGTATGATATGGCAAATAGTTCAGCAGGTATGTTATTTAGGCTTACTCTGAAATGCAGTTTCTGAATCCTTTTCTGTTTCATTGTCTTGCTGTGATGGTTCATTGACTTACCTTCTTTTATGTTTAACAGTGTTTAACAGCTTTAACAGTTGCATTTTAGCATTGCATTTCCTCTGTGGAAAGTTCTGGTGTCTTAAATCAGGAATTAGCTAAGATATCACTATTCTGTTTAACTAGTTTTACATTACTCTGGCATTTCAGAATTCTTTAATGCTTTCATACTGTAAAAGTGTGCTTAAAAGTGTGATGTTATTTCCACTGTGGCAGTAATATTCTGCATGCTGCCATTTCTCTTCTGCTCCACATTGTTGCCATCTTTCTCAGCTCTTTATTCTGACACTTGTTCTGCAATTCATGTGTAATTGAGGATTTCAGGACTTGGTGTTGGCAGTCAGATTTCTCTCACATTAGCTATAATGGAAATTCTGCAGAACTATAACTTTGCTGTAAGCACAGATCTTGCTTGAGAACTGGTCTGACCAAGTCTTTATATGCTGGATCAAAAGTACTAAATCATCTTGACACCCTGCAATCATGTGGGCAAATAATACACTATTTTTAGTGATCATTATTGCAAAATTTCTACTGTATATCATACTAGTGACAGTTACTTAGAAGTTTTATTTCCTTTTTTTCCCTAGAAAATCAGAGTTAATTTAGTTTTCAAGTAAAATAGGTATCATTTTCCTTGACCTTGTCTATGAAAGCAAGGCTTCATTTTAGGTTAAAATATTAAGAATTGAATAAGCTCAGATAACGAAGTAGTGAGTGGGTGAACAATTAATCCTGTTTGGAGTGCTCACTGTGGTCCTTGCACACCTGGTCACCTGAAGGAATGAGAAGAAATTGTTTCTCCTCTACTTAATACTTGTATGTTCATTCATTTCTTGATTTCACTAAATAGGGCTGTTGATGTAAAAGGTAATAAATTGAAATGGGTGAGTTTGGTTTTGGCCTGTGTCAAATATACACCTCTCACAGCTAACATTGAAGGTACCAGAAACTTACTTTTGTTTATCCTTCAGCTGCAAGAGAGTGTCATTGCACTTTTTGTTACTCTCAGGGAGGAGTACCTGTAGGCCTGACACCTAAGCCATTACAGATCCTTTACGGGCATACTGATGAAGTTACAAGTGTTGGCATCAGCACTGAGCTGGACATGGCAGTGTCAGGATCCAGGGTAAGCATCTTCATACTTTCCCTTCTTTGCCACCTCTTCAGTCAAAGCTTACAGTGTGTTTGATGTTAAGAACAATACCAAAAATGTTATTTTACAATCTTTTCTTCAACTTACGTGACAAAAAGATGTTATCTCCCTTGCTGTCTAAGTCAACTGTATCAAAAGAGACTCTACATAGCATAGACCTCAACTACTATGTCAAGCGAGTTTGTACTGATGAGCTTCAAAGTGTGTGAACTTATTTGGAGTACTTAAACTTCTCACAGAAACAATTCTGCAAGAGGTTGTTCCCTGTTTGCCTAATCCCAAAGGCTCTTTGCAGCTTCCTTGTACTCTGCCTGTCTGTACTGTACTGGCTGACTGCTGAGCTCTGACTGCCTAATGTGAATAATGCCTACTCAAAAATGTGTCTTGTAAAAATGGCTGATTTGTTGTCTATCTTTTTCCTGTTGTTCTGCTTGAATTTGTTTTTTCATATGCCATTACTATGCAGCCTTGAGGGGAAGGATTCTTCATGCAGAGCCTTTAATGCTCAGAAGTCCTAATCCACAGTTGACTTTAAGTACTTTCAAAATATTTCATTTTTTAATAAATACTCATTCTATGTGTTGGTGTAATTTACCTCAGAGCTTGCTGCTGAGTAACAGCTTACCTAAATTTGGTGTCTGCAGGATGGGACTGTTATTATCCGCACCATTCGAAAAGGTCAGTACATGCGAACTTTGCGACCACCTTGTGAGAGTTCCCTGCTGCTGACTGTTCCCAATCTGGCTGTGTCCTGGGAAGGCCATATTGTTGTCCACACCAGCATAGAAGGGAAGACCACTCTTAAGGTACTTAAGAGGCACTTAGGTTCATGGAATATCTGCTTCTTTTGCTGAAGACATCTAATGATAATTGTGCCTGATTTTATTCTCGTTTCCTTAACTGTGGCATTTTTGTTCATACTATCTCTTTCCTTTTTATTTTGCTTGTGGATTTTAGTTAAATATGTTGAAAAGATGAATCACAGACACACCATGTTGTTGTAAGCTTTGTGAACATCTCCAAACACCTGCAGGGAAGATGTCTTAAGAATGCACTAATAAAATTTCCTGGGAGAGCTACTTTGAAGTGCAAAACTAGGGGAAACATGCTCCATTACTCACAGAAGTAGAGATTTATAAGGGGAGCAATGTGTTTTAAGATGCAAGATGCCCAGGGAATATGCTGATGTGACTTAATTTTGTGTCAGAGAGGCAGCTGTAGTGTTCACAGTGCGACTTGTTCTGTCTGAGTAGCTGTGTAGTTGCTCTAACTGTATAACTTATAGTTTCTGTGAGGATGGGAACTTTCATGAAGATAAATGTACTATAAACATAGGCGTACTTAGATTGCACTGGAATGATGGGGGAAGATGAAACCAAGGCATTGCAAAACTGGAAGAACTTAAGATGATTGTGTTAGCTATGTCTTTAATACATCAAAAATTCATTGTCTTGTCCAGGAAGTTCTCTCTGTAAAATAGATATGTTCCTTTCTGCTTCCTGATTTGGGGGTGGGGTGAGGGTGCTGAAGATAAGAGGGCTCTTTTCTTCTTCCTTAAGAAAAATCATCAAAAGACAGGGACCTGTCCATTAAACGTGTGGATGTTTCCAGATAATTTGGAATTGATTAGATGGATGGGTATGATGTTATGTTACGTCAAGAGTTATGAAGAGTGATTTCAAAAACTTCCATATGGGAGCAGGAATACATACCCTCTGTGATGGATTTTTTTTTATTTAGGATAAGAATGCATTACACCTCTATTCTGTCAATGGAAAGCATCTGGGTTCTGAGACTCTGAAGGAAGAAGTGTCAGATATGTGTGTGACTGGCGAGTATATTGTGATGGGCAGCTTACAGGGATTTCTTTCCATACGAGATCTCTACAGGTAATGTACTTCTGAGTTTCTTATTGAGAAGCAAATACAGAAGTTTATTTAGTAATGTGGGCTCTCCTTGTGCTACAGGTATTAAAAATTGTGGGTTTTTCCTGTGTATTAAAAAAAAAAATTGTTTAAGGAGAATTAAGATAGGAGGATGTGAAAAATTAGGAGTTGTTGTACTAGGTTCCTTTCCCTGCAGACATTTATCACAACCATCAACCTGGAACTAACAGAATTCAGGAAGAGCTGTGTCTGATACAGGCAAACAGTGATTGTACCTGTATTTGGTTAGTCACTGGGAGCTCATCAGCTATGGTGACTCATGTAGTTCTTCTACATTGCTCTTACAGAGCTCCATTGCAGAGTGATCTTTGTCACTTAAACAGATGTGGGACTAATATTTCTGTTCTTCCAATGAGAGTATCTTAATTTTCTGTATGACCTTTCTGTGCCACTTGTCACTGGAGTCTATATTTTGATGTATAAGTTGACCTTTCTATGGAATTTCATAATGGTCAAAATTGCAAACTGAATCCTTGAGAAACTGTTTTGTAGTGCATCCCATGGACCATGATCTCAACTGCAATGTGATGCTTTTTAATACGTAAAAATATACATGTAATTTAATGCTCTGTGGTTTCTGTTCATTTCAGCTTGAATCTGAGCATCTCTCCATTAGCCATGCGACTGCCAATTCATTGCATTTCTGTCACCAAAGAGTATAGCCACATCCTTGTTGGCTTGGAGGATGGCAAGTTGATTATCGTTGGTGTTGGCAAGCCAGCAGAGGTAAAGCCCACCATCAAGAACTTTTTCTACCGAACAGTGGGAAGTTCACTTATTTCTGCTTTCCAGTTGAGCAAGAGGTCTCCTCTATGGCAGGGTAAATTTAAAAGCAAGTTTCAGTTTTCGGTGGGGAAGAAATAACTTTTGAGACTGCTCTACTGAATTTTCTCATTAAGAGTCAAAGATATTTGGGGATCACAGATGGGAAGTTCAGCTGGACTAATTTTCAGACTTTGTCACTGACATCTGAATAAGGAAAGTCATACTAGCTATTCTCTTCTGTATGTGTTAGTGTTGTATACTTTCTGACGAAATAATTTTCCAAAAGAAAATTGGAAACAAGAGCAAGCTCCTTTATTTTTCATGGTTTCCATCAGATGTCTTTTAATATGCACTGACTGACACTGGGAAAAAGATTACTTTTTGTTAAGATTCTCTAATTGTAATGCATAAAGAATCTCTTGTGTAGATTCCCCATATGCTCTGGCTCCATGTGATGAATATAAACTTGTTAGTACTGCATATGCAATAGCAAAGGCAGAGCATCCATCAAGTAGGTGTACCCAGTTCTTCTTGTGCAAAACAGATTTTGCTCTAAGTACTTGTCATTATTTTCAAAGCACTTGAGTTAACCTAAACCTGCCTCTCTTTCTAATTCAATCTTCATTGTGCTGCAGTGTATCTACTTGAAACTGTGATAATTGCTCCTGCATGACCTTCAGTACATGTCAGAAGAGTTTGTCTTCTATATTTTATTTGTTAATGCAGAGTGGCTTCGTTTCTTAGTATTGAAAGATGTTTCAGCTAGGAGATGTGCAGTTTAATATTTTAAAAAGGCTTCACAGAATTGATTTAGTTTCAGGGAATAGGGGAAGCTTCCACTGCCTTCCAGCTGGACAGCTTTTTCCTACTGTAGAATTGATTAAAATCAGCTTATGGTGTTGTCAAATATATGTCGTAACAGTAGTTTTAAAGTCACTGCCAATTCTGTTTCCTATTCCATGGAAAAGGCCTTTTGTAGGCTGAAATGTATGCATCTCATTAGACTGAAGGCTTTCAGTTCTTAATCACATTTACGTTTTTGTATCTCTGGAGAAGGTGTGGTTTCAAAGTCTGGATTCCTTTTGTGAATGCAGAGACTTTCCAACAGTTGTTTTCAGGATTTTCTGTTAATAACTCAAATGATTTTCAAGCTCAATATCCATATAAATAGATGATATATATATTTATACATACACACACATATATGAAGAACAAAATTATGTCCTAGATTTTTCTAGTTTTCTATAATGGCAACAACCAGTATATTTGAAGAGTGTGTGTGGTAGGGGATATTTATTTATTTATTTGTAGTTAGGAAGGAATGTATGAATTAGAACTTTTTTCAGAAGATCCTCTGTAGTTCTGGTTTTTGATGGTGATAGGTATCCGTAGGGTAAAGGAAGATATGTTCTTTATTGTGGATCAGGTGAAATGACCTTTAGTTGATCTTTAGTCTTTCTGCATTGATAGTATCCACTATGAAGTATAATATGTATTTTCAACTACATAGCTGATGGGAAGCTGTAGAACTCTGGGATTATCACCTGCTAGCAGCATTGTGCCTTTTATAAAACCCTGCTGCTGTGATGATACAGTTCTTAAGCAAGCTTAATTTTTAGAACTAATGGTCAAGAACTGTTCTCAAGCTTGTGCTGTTAGGGCATGCATCTTATATTATGAAGGATTTCAGCTGATTGGTCACTACTGGCCAGTCATAGGACCTGTATTTAAGAAATGTGAATTTCTTACAAATTGCTGACAGATAGCAGACTTTGGATGCTGGATTAAAATGGGCTCTGGTTGTTATCTTTACTCATTGAATATTCAGTACGAATTATGTCTGGTTTAAATTTTATTCTGAGCATTTCACAGGTGACTTTTGGAGGGCTGTAAATTGGAGATCAGATATGTTTTCTTTCCTTCCTTCACTCAGTTATCACTGCTCTGCATTATTCCATCACTTAGAGGTGATAATCAAGAATCCATCTTGGTTATCTTTACCTTTTCAATTCTATCACTTTTGTACTCTAAAATAAGAGTCCTTTCTGCTAATTTGGTTCACTTGTGAGACATCAACCCCTCTTTCTTCTCATCAAAATACCTAAACTCAACACTAAGCTGTTTAAAGTAGATTCAGAATTAAATAGGACTTGGCAATATCCCTTTAACTGTTCAAAATCAAAGACAACAAGAGTTAGTGTTTTGTCTGTTATTTGTTTTTTGTCAGTCCCAAGAATCATTCCTAAGTGTAATTTTGGTTTGTTTTTAATAACTTTTTTGTTAGTGTAATTTTGTTTATTGGTACATTGTAGTGTCTGCATTTCACCAAAATCAGTGTCTGAAGTTCCTTTTTAATTTATTCGCCTTATCCCTTCCCCTTCCTTTTGTTTCTCTGAATTACTTTTAAACAGATGCGCTCAGGTCAGCTTTCCCGAAAGCTCTGGGGATCAAGCAAACGGCTCAGCCAGATTTCATCAGGAGAGACTGAATATAACACTCAAGATTCCAAGTGATTGCTGCTTCTACCTTCTCTCATGGATTCCAGAAACATATTTTATATTTTGGTCACTTTAAATGTACATCTGTTTTCAGGGGCTTCACTCTCAGTCTGTTGAAGATGAACCTATGGTAGAGGTATAGTAAAAAGCATATGTACTCATGCAAGTTAACTTGCTTGCATATCTTTCCTTAACCACATTGATTTGGTTATAACAGAATCCCTCTCTAAATAGCTGCTAAAACAGAGTTTCAGGGAAAAAACGAAAATCAGCTAAACAAAGGAAAAAAAGGAAATGGGCACAGAGAACAAAACACCAGACCTCAAACCCAAGCCTTGCTAATTGAACCTAAAATAAGTAGCATTTGATTTTTCTATTAGCCAGATGCTTCTTGACCACAAGAAAGATACTTGGCAGTGCTTTGAGAGCACTAATTTCCCATCAGTGAATTAAAACTGTTATAGTGGTACTATTCAAAACTGGTATAGTTGACAATTACGATTTTTCTGTCTTTAGACCAATGAATAACTTGTTGTGATTTGTTTCTGTAAATGGCCATTGCTGTCATCTTTTATGTAGTTCCAGTTTTAGGCTGCCTGTAAGGAGCATCTGTGTTGTACTACTTGATTATCAAAAATTCTTAAAAGTACAGACATGAGTAACTTCAAAGGATTTGAAGGTGGTGGATGAGCTGAAGGAGGTAGGAAAACTTGCTGCTAAAAATTATTTATATTTTTAAGTAGACTAAAACACTTAGGAATCCCATAATATAGTTAATATCTTGAAGAAATACAGAGGAGAAATTGCATATCCATGTTGGTTAAAGATCAGTCTTTAATAGTAAGGCAACTCCTGCAAAGAAAGAACAAATTCCATTGCAAAATCATTTAAACAACATTACAGCACAAATTAATTAAATAGCACCTGTTTTTTTCTTGGCATAGTATTCACCAAAGCACTTGCTGGCTGTACTTTTTTTCTGTTAAACAAGCAGGGAAATAGTGTATCTGTTTTCAAGACGTGTTTAATAGTGGTGAGAAGAAAATATCAGATCTGTACATGCTCATTACACAACAAAACAGTTTTTAATTAGATGCTATATTTTCGAAAAGCCATTACTGAATGTTTCCTTTGTTAAGCAATATATGATAATAGATGAGTGTGTTTTCCTATCATTCTGGCCTTTTTTATAATATTAATAATTTAAATTATAATCCCCATCCTGTTAAAAGCCTGGTGCTGAGGGAAAAATAAGATTTTTTGACTGGCGTGAAAAGGTATGTGTGTATATGTGTCTGTGTGTATATATGTATATACATGTATGTATGTCTATTAAAAAGAGAATATCATTCCTCTTGCATCTTTCTGATGCGAGTGGAGTACAGATAAAAGGCAGAGTTAGAAGTGGTTGTTTGATAAGATATTCCCTTCTGGTTACCATTCTCTTCCCTCTGCCATCACCTTTTTGTTATTTCTATTTATTTATGGAAATGAATGTGTGATGTACCTCTTATAAAGATTATCAGATATATATTTCCTGTGACTGGGGACCCAATGAGCTACCTGAGGAACTCCATTATGTGTAATCTCATTTCATTAACTTTTGGCACAATATTTATTATCTTTATTTCTATATGGTTAATCCCTGCTCCTGGAAAAAGATAATTTTTAGAAGTTCAGTTAGTTTCACTAAAACTGTATTTGCTTCCTCAATGTCTTTACTTAAAAAAAATAAAAAAAAAAATTCCTCTTGTGGGGATTCCCATGTTCTGAGGAAAAAATGTTATTTTTGCTTAACTTTAGAGGAAATAAATCAGACTAGTGAGAAAATGGGTCTATCCATAGTTGCAATATTCTAATTAATCACTGTGACAGACTGGATTGTCTGGAAGGTTAAGAGAAAATAAGAGTAATTTCTGAGTCACTTGCCAAGAGAGCATTAAATTTCTGAAAGTGAAGTGGTTCATTTTTTTTCAGACTCCATACGTTCAAAGTGAGAACTGTTTTTGTCAATTGCCTATCCAGGAGGGAAGAACAAAGTGATTCTGGAAGTATAAAGTGTGCACATAAAAATGTGAAGTAAGCTTGTCCGTTATGATTTCATGAAGAAGGGATTTCAGGGGAGATCTTTAGAGAGTAGTTTGGGGAAGTTAAGAAAGAATTCACTTGGGGCATTACACTGGTTTTTATAAGTATGCATATATGTTCTGTTTAAATGCATATATGAAATTAAGGGTATGCTTGCAGAGGAAGGGAGAGGCAATAACATTTCAAGTTAGCAGAATCAAGTAGAGAAAAAGGAAATGGTTCTTTCATAGTGTTTGTGAAGAAAATCTTTATCACTTGCTCAGAGGTTCACAGAAAGGTTTGAGAAATGTCTTATTGTGTTTAGGTTATATTTATACAAGAGATTAATTTTAATAATTTAATATTCAAGAATAGTGAATACAGTTTGTTAGCTTACGTAACATGTAATGTAGTTGCAGTGATTGGGGATGAGAGGACTTCTGGTGAGGAGCTTTGACATTTGAATACCATCATTTCAGGTCATTGTGAGAATTAGGTGATCTTCAGTGATATCTGGGTCATTTTGAAATGTGGACAGTTTTGGAGTAGATTTGATAACAGCTTGTGCTCCGCACAAGACAGTGGAATGAGAAAAGGTGAGCTCTGAGCTACTTCGTGTTCTATGCAGAATAGTAATGTACATTATGTTTTCATCTTGTACACGATTCTACAGGATGAGGGGTGTACATCACCACGCAGTCAATATTCTTGCCAGACCTGCTGGAAAGTCCCCAGGGGTTCTAAGGTCTGCACTTTGCCTTTATCTAAAACCAGCTTTAAATAAAAGGTATAGATAGAAGTAAGTTTGAGCAGCAAGTGGCATTTTGCTTCATTTCTTTGTATGTCTTTCAAGTAGAAAATCTTTTTATTTCTATCAGCTGGTCAGGCTAATTGAATTGCAGTCTATTATTGCAGTACAGAGTGTATGACTGAATTATTGATCTTCCTTTTACTTTCCTCAAGCCAAGCAGAGCACATTGTTTTTCATGTTAAATGAGACATTTGTGAAATTAGATTTAAGCGTAAAAAAGTAAAGCTGTGAGACAAAAACCATTCTGATTAGGAATTGAGAATAAACAGTGCACAGTTACCTTGTAACACTGCATTTGTCTAGACCTTCTTGTTGGTACCTCCTTTCATTTCATTTTTGGAACATCCTCAATGATGTTTATCAAAGCTAAAGATATACTTACCTCTGAAGCCGAGTAAGGAAGTGTGTAAATATATATATAAAAAAAAAAAAACCTGAAAACTTGCTTTTGATATTTGTATATAAATTAGATTGAGCAGTTAGCAGTATTTGAATAAATTCTTCCTAGCATTTGAAATTCCATACCAAAAGATGATATTTAGAAGACATTTCTCCTTTACTTCAAGCAAAACGTTTGTTAGATTTCTCAGTTTGCTAGTAATTCTTGATACTATTTCTGGTATTTTATCTATAGTGAAGAATCTTGTCTAGCCTTCGCGGTTTTTATACTATTACCAGCATTCAGAAAGTGAAATGTTTGCAGTTCAAGTTAGCATCAGACTTACATGAGTTATACCATATCAATATACTTATCTACTACTCTGTCACAGACTATCTAGAAACTGTATCTTCTATCATCCATATACCTTACCAACACCAGCACAAAATGATAATCTCAGTCTTAAATTAACTGCATTTTTCTTGTGTATCAATATATAGCCTAATACCCTAAGGCCTGATCTAATAAATACTGCTAGATAAAAACATTGTAGGGTCACATTTAATTTGGTGGGAATTTAAGCATGTACTTCTGTGCTTTTGCAAATGGGCTCTTTATGCCTTTTGGTTTAAAACCTATGTAGTGTTCGGTGATAAATGTGACACTGTTAGTAATCAGTCGCCTATGAAGTTTCTGCTAAGGAGTGACTTAAGCTGTGCAAATGTATACACTCTAGTTACTAGTTATTAGTTATATATTACCAAAATCTCCATAAAGTATTACGGATAGTTGAAGACAGTGGTTCTTAAATGAGATATACCACAAAGTGCTACACTTCTGCAGACTTTTTGTTTTCATTCACTGAACTTGATCATTGTTTTTGTGAATGGTCAGTCAAATCTGGTGCTGTAATAGGTAACAGCACAGCAACTACAATGAAGCTAATGAATAGACTTTAATACAACAGATTGTATTAACTTGCATTGCTTTAAAATTGTGCATGTTTGTTTGGCAAGTCTAAGCAGATGCAGGCAGTGACACAAGAGGTACGTCTTCCTTTTGGGGAGAGAAAAATTTTGTGCAATCTCATTTATGTAGGTTCGTTGTATACCAATGCCAGACTCAACCAAAGTGTTTGGAAGATGCCTTTCTTTCCATCCCAGGGAAACAAATTTCTTGTTATTAATAATAGCCAGCTTCTACAGTTAAAACACTGTCTCCTCCTTCAGCACTATAATTATCAGAATACAGAAAGGCCTCTGAGTGGCAGCATAGCATCATTTGCAGTTTACTTTTCAGTCAACTGTATTATTCATTTTACTGAAGTCTTGAACACTCTACAGGTGTGTTTGTACTGTTTAATCAAAGGCAGTCTCATTCAGTTTTTGCTCACTTTTTTGTTGTGCATCACTGGAAGAATACTGATTTCTTTTTTTTGTTACTGTTTACCAAAATGACTGAAATAGAAAGAGTTCCCCCAGTTGTGTATGCTTTCTATTTTCATTAGATAGATTTGGGTAACTTGGAAAGTAATTCCAGAGCTCGGGTCTGTGACTAGGCTCTTTGCAGAGACTGTTGTAACTAATTTCTTGTCCCCAAAGCACGATTGTCAGTGCAGATTATGGTTTAATGCTGCTAAGGTGTCTGGAGATTGAAAGACAAAACATCTAGCCATACGTATCGTAAATCTAAATGAAGCTAGAAACCATTTATTGATTTTAATTTCCTATCTAGTCAGCATTTTCTCTTGAGGGAGACATTTTTTGCTTTGTAGTAATTATTTTAAAGTTAAGTGTGTACCTGGTAAAACTGCTTTAGTTGTTGCAGCTGTGATCTATTAAAGAAAGCCGTGAGGAGGAGGAAAAAAAAAAAAAACAACAAGAAAAACAAGGAAAATTTGCTACATGTGTCCTGATTCAACCTTTAGCTATGCAGGCGCATCTTAATCTAAGATTAGACAAACGCTGCTTTTAGACTTACCTCTCATTGGTTAGTCTTCTGTTGGAAGTTTTGCTGCTACTCAAAGATTCCTTGATGAAATTCAGTAAGAAATTATTTGATATGCTTCAGCATTTGTTTAAATTAATAAAGCTAACAAGGCAGTGCAAAGGCCTTACTTAGAGCAACAGTTAATCATATCTTCTGACTCTTACACATTGTGCAATTGTGGTTACAACTGAAGTTTTAAATGCCAAAAAATGCCTTTTTTTAAAAAAGACTTAAATGTTAGGTCTGAGGAGCATTAAGTGTGTACTTCTGAAAATGAGCCTTCAGGCACTGTAACAAACTTGCTGTTAGTCTTCTGTGCAATATCTCTTTCCCTTCTGGGTGCTTTACGTGTATACTGTATGTCTTATTTTGGTATGATCAATATGTTTTGAGAGTGTGTATATTAGCTAACGATGGAATTTTTTTCTGTACAGCATGGTGGAAGATGTTTTAAAATTTTGCACTTTTCTAGGATTTGTGAGTTTGTAACCTAACAATTTTTAACATGCACAATTTTGTACATAATTAGCACTGTATATATTTAAAATGAGTACGAAGCCAATAAAAATAACTGAATGCAAAAGTTCTCACTTTATTAATTCTGCAAAAATGAAACTAATGCTGTAAGAGTACACTAAACAAACAATTACTTTATTACACAGGTAAAACAAGGCAGAAGGAAGAGTTGACTCTTAACTATGTTAAGGTAACTTTCTTTGAGGGAGGAATCAAAGTGAAGATGTGAACATACAGAACCTTTCAGAGTAAGAGTACTCTTCTATTCTTATTCAAGCATTTCAATAAAGCATGTCTTTGGGAAGGAGAGATTGTCTGAGAAGTGAGCAGGGTAGCGAAGAAGAGCCTAGTAATGCACATCTAGTTTTATTTATAAAGTTAAGGCTCTCTACCCAATCTTGTACTGTGAGCATTTCTTCCCTTCTTCACGTGCTGACTTTTGCTGTAGAATATGCAAGGCTATTGGAAATTGCTGTCAATCAGCAAGAAACTGAAATCTGTTCCAGGCTCATGTTCAGTTGGTTTCTTACCCCTGTAAACAAAATAAACTATGCTGTAAGCTTGAACAGCAGTTAGGTCTACTGATCTTCCATTTGTTTATTAGGGATAGAACAAGGTTCCT
Organism: Chrysolophus pictus; assembly: GCA_037305975.1. Taxonomy (NCBI): domain Eukaryota; kingdom Metazoa; phylum Chordata; class Aves; order Galliformes; family Phasianidae; genus Chrysolophus; species Chrysolophus pictus. The sequence continues at coordinate 23,961,086 of CM074582.1, forward strand.
TTCCTTGTATTCATCATGAGATATATATTTTAGATTTCTCAGTAATGTTCATACAAATAATGGCCTGAATTCTCTTGTTCTAGAGTACATTACAACCAAAGTGGCATTCCCCAGCCTTGAGTACAGAGCACAGCTGGAGTACTGGGACACTCTAGATGAATGGTGGCTATAGCTCAGAAACACAGGTGTTGTCATACTAACTGCTTTTTTTGGATCACTAATCAATGTGTTTTTTCTGAACAGAAATGGAAGCTAAGTGTTAAGTAACTTGAGTAATGAGGAAGATGCAGTGTGTACCAGGAGTTTAACCAAGTGTCTCTCTCTTTCACTCAAATTCAAATGAAGCATTTACCTCAAAAAAAGCCTTGCTCCTGTCACTCCTTGCAAGGTGGCTTTGTCTCCTTCCACAAGCAGCATTGCACCTTCCCGCAAGCCCTAATATAGGTTTAGAAAAAAAACTTTATTTGCAATCTATGTGAGAAGCTAGAACACTTTTCCCATCAGGCCAGTTTTAAGTGCAGTGCTTCATGACTGCACTGGCTTCTCAGACATACTGCTATGTATTGAATTATATTATTTACTGAATGGGCAAAGGAAGATGCCTCCAGAGATTAAAACAACGTTTAAGGTAAGAATATCGGTCAGAAAAATGAAGGAGGTATCTTACCATCTGCATGCTTACTACCAGCAACACAATGTATGCCTGGCAACCAGTAACTGGACAGATCAGAGCTGTCTAAAATCCTAGGGCTTGGCAATGGGACTTCAAGCATCTAACAGCCATAAAGCATTTTACTTGTTATAATCAATTTTCTAAAAGTGAGAAAATCATAGGCTGTAGCTGTTAGCAGGACTATAACTAGCCTTCCCTGCTGCAATTCTGGAGAGCTTGTTAGGAACAGGGTTTCACACTGAAAGCTAGCAAGGGCAAACTTTAAAATGCTTACCATGCTACAGACATAACCTACCTTACTGGAAACTACAACTCACCAGAACTGGAGGGGTGTTTGGTTCTTCATGATATTGGCGAATTCTTTCCTCTCTCGTTTCCTGCAGTAACAAGTGTAGATTTAGCTGCTCAGAGAGTGAAGTAGAACTTGGAGCCATTCAAGTAGTATAATATTGAGCAACATCTTAACATTGAACAAAGCAGGCATTCCCATCCAAAAGAATGTTTTGATTAGACTAATGCATTGACAAAAGTGGCAGGATTGGCTTTAGTAAATAGATTTACCCTTGATCACTAGCAGCAATTGCTGTAGGTTGATCAAATAGAATCTGCATGGTTCCAAGCCTGAAAACATGTTTCCAGTCAATTCATTCTGCTTTTTTATTTTTTCAAACATTCTTTATGTCCTCACTCAAAATAAGAGTACTGAGGAAGGTAGTGAAAGCAGATGCATGCGCTGCCTTCTTCATGAAAGATGATAGCCATAGATTTCTACTAATTATCTGTTTGTTTCATCTTGAGTAGGAATTATCTGAAGAATTTCCTTCCCTGAATGGCTCCGCTATGTTTCCTGGGTGCTACTGCTTTTGAAGCAACGGTAGTTAAAGAAATCAAACCAGGAGGATTTGTTGGTAAGGAAATGTAGGAATATAGCAGGCACTTGGTGCAGCACAGAGCTTCTACAGTCCCCTCAGTAAAACAGCAAGTTATTTACAGGGAAAGACTGATGGCTTATCTAGAAACAAGCAAGTAGGTTTTGCCCTAGTATTACTGTTGCCAGCTCCCCTTCCTACTCAAAAGCTTTAGGAGGGACTGAAGTCTTACTGCCTCTTTGGCATTTCCATCTGCTCTAGGGAACAGCTGTTAGTCATTGTCTGGCTTTGTAAGCCCTTGCACATGCATGCTATTGTTAAACCTTTGCACTCTGCGTTAACTCTGGCATGTTTTACTTACGCCCATGTGAGTGCTTTTAACATCTGGATCCAGGTAGTGAGGGTTAATGTTAAAAGGAACTAAACCTAGGGCTTGCAGGGAAGGTGGATAAACAATTGGCATGTCATTGGTAGTGTTGATGCTGACAGTAGCAACGTTAGTTCCTGCACTGGATCCCATGTAAGGAATCCCATCCTGAAAGACAAAAGCAATGATTAGTATGCAGTATCACAATTGACAACTGCATGTTTATAGCATCTTTTGTCAAAATTGGAGACTCAATAGCAAAGTCAGACATCTAGCTCATTCTGCTGCTAATTTTACAGGCGAAAAGCAGAAATACAAGAGCTCAGTGTTTGTGATGGGAGGTAGTTTATACATATCATGGTTGTCAGAGAGCCAACTATTGGATGTCACTGTAGACATTAGACTTTGCTATTAAGAGAGGAGACTTATCTACATTGCAGTTGTAGAAAATATCTGGAATAGTTGAACTATCTGCTCTTTAGGAGATCAGATCTGAAGCCAAGAACCATGCTGATGCACCAGAAATTTGTATATTAAGATGGTCTACCTGACCTTTCTTCTTGTCAGCTGGCCTTTTTAAATGGCTTGCATAAATTTGTCTGAAGTTATTCACAGTTCCACAATACCGGGGGAACACCTTGCTTTGGTCTTTCTCCATGAATGGTCTATCTTTGCTGTGCCTTATGAGATTAACCAAGCCAGAATGGCTGCTGATAGGAGGGGGCTCAATAATGCTCATACCTTGCAATTTTAGATAAATGAAATACTCAAGGTGAATACACCACTTTTTTTCCTTTACTCTATAAAAGGCACATGTAGATCCAATTCTACACTTGGTTTATAATTAGACAATGTGAAACTTGAACACATCTTTATGTATTAAGCCACAAAGTAGACGTGCTGAGAAAGAGAGTTTCTGACCAATTGTTGAGTCCCACACTGCTCCTCATTGGTATATGTTGAGGGGCTTACTTCTATGTTACGGCACAACATTGCACATCCCAAGGTCTTGCAGTTCTATATCTGGGAAACTGCTGTAGAAGGAAAGTTTACTGACCCTAGGCTTTTCAGGATTCCATGACTAACAAAAGCTTCATTTGGGCACAGATTTCAGTTCACCAGCTTGCACGAAATGCCTTCTATTTAAATACATTAAGAACAAAGATGTAGAATCTACTTCTATTTGTCTGAACAGATGCTTATATGTTTGTCATTTAGTCTCAGCCAAAGTCATCTAGTTGTTACCTCAAGAACTCGTTTCCTGATCTCTTGTATCAGTCTGTTGTCATAGAGAGCTTTCAAGAGACGGAATGTGTTGCCACCTCCTGCAGAAAAAGTATCCAGCTTATTTAACATGCTTTACTCTAAATTTTACATAGGTGCCATTACAGACTTGCCACTCAGTGATCTGTTCAGAACAATATTCTGCTTTCAGCAGCAGTAAAACCAGAAGCTTTGGAGAAATGCTTATTTGGCAGGCCATGGGCTCGTACCCTAACTCCTCTTCCTAACACTGCTGCTGGCTATTTGTCAGCAGATACTACTCTAATACCCCGGACTGCTCAGTCCAACCACAGTAGGCCTCGCTCCTCTTAGTCCTGAAAAAGTGATAATTCATCTAAAATCCTGTTTTTAATGTTGAAGAGCTGTTTAAGTGAGTAATTTAAAACTTACTAGAGAAGCAGTTCCATTGATAAATCCCACCTACTTCCATTCCCACCATTAAATTTAAGGTCTTAATGTTCACAATTAAAATACTGTTTTCTGCAGCTTCTACTAGTGAGGCAGGACTTTTCCATTCTTTTCTCTGTGCTGCCAGCTCTACAACAGACTAATGCAGTGTCTTATTAATGCAGTGTCTTATGTAAACCCTCTTTAGGGAGTAAGAAGTAAGACTTACCAATGAATATTGCTTCAGATTTTCTTACAGCTTCCACTGGATCACAAGATTCATGAATGCTGTCCAGCTCGTAACCTTAAATTAGAAGTTATCTGCCTTTGCCACTTCACTCGGGAGGAGAAATGTACATTCAGTGCTTCCCTCCTGTTATTTCCCACCCCACTTCAAGCTGAATGTCTCACAGTAAAACCACAGAAAAATCTTAAGGGCTACTACAAGGTATAACGTGTGCCCTACATTAGCGTAGGGCTTCTGTATCCCCAGCCACACTAAAACCAATGTTAGCTTTACGGAGACACTGCTCAGTGTCACAAAAAGCAGAGGACTGCTCAGGAGGGGCTAGCTCAGTGCAAACTCCTGCTAACTCAAAAAAGAGGGGAACGCTACTAATGTTCAGTGTGGACATAGGACTTATTGGGCTATGTTATCAGTGTTCTGATTTGAACCTATTTTTTGTAATGATTAAAATGTTCGGCTTTGACAGGTTTGCTCCGCTTGGTTCACTGCATGTAGTAAGGGCAGGAGACCCAGATGGGCATTTGACAGCAGCAATCTTTCTGCAAGATGAGGAGCGGTGTGACACCCAAGGAAGTGAGTACTGGTTGCTACTGGGGTAACAGGTCCAAGGTTACCCTGAGCGGTGCAGATAGGAGGCGGTTACTGGAGTTGGCCAGTCTGGAAAGATCTTTGCTCAAGGCTCACAGCAAAAACTTCCTCTCCGCAGGCGTTAGGAGCGTTCGCGGCACGATTTTTGCAGAGGCCTCTTCGGCGCCTCCTCCGAGGCCGCAGCCTGCCAGAAGCTGACACCCCGCCCTCCCCCGGACAGAACCCAGCTGCCCTAGGGCGGCTCGGCCCGCGCCTCAGGGCCCGCCTTACCCAAACTCGCGAACTTCTCCCTGGCGGTGCGGGCGTAGGCGTCGCGGTCGTGCAACGCGTAGGGCACGAAGAGCACCCGCTTCACCTTCCTGGGGAGAGAGAAGGAAGAGGGCGCTGGAGCCCGATAGGGCGCGGCCCGGGGCCCCCGCGCGACACTTACTCCCCGAGGAAGCTCTGGATGTGCTGCTGGCAGTGGCCCAGGTACCCCCCTCCGTGCAGGGTGGAGTTGGAGACCAGCAGCAGCCGCCGTGGGCAGCCCATGCCCGCCCGCGTTCTCGGCCCGGCCCGCCCCTTCCTGCCCCGCCGCGAGGCCGCGGGGTGGGGCCGAGCTGTCGCTGCCGCCGCCCGGCCCGGCCATGCTGGACTTCGCGATCTTCGCCGTCACCTTCCTGCTCATCCTCGTGGGCGCCGTGCTCTATCTCTACCCGGTAATGGCGGCGGGGCCGAGCGGCCCGACCCCCGCCGCAGGGAGCGAGCGGCCGCGAGCTCTAGTCGCCCGGCCCCGTCCCGCGGCCCCGGCTTTGTCCGGGCTCCCGTGTCCGCCCTGGCGGCGCCCCGCGCTGCTGCCGAGGACGTGGCTGCGGCCTGCGACGGTGCCGCGCGGGGCGACGCTGGCCGGGCCGGCGGGGCTGCGCTCCGGGCCGGGGCGGCCGTGCTTCGCCCGTTCCGTGCCCCAGTGAGGCCTCTTAGAAAGGCTGTGCGCGCTCGGCTTGTGGTCTGCGTGTGCGCCCGTCCGTGGGCGAAGTTCGGGTGTCGGAGCTACGCTGGAATCTCCCGTTGAAGCAGATGGTTAGAGCTTGGTTTGGCCTACGGGACCGGGCGCGCGCTCACAGCTGATCAGTTCTGTGAAACTCGGCAGAGCTGAGGCCTGAGGATGAGCTTTGTCCAGCTCTGGTTAACGTTTGCGAATGGCGCAGAAGCACTGGTTCGGGAAATCCAGTTCTCCTGCTGGAAGCTTGCCTAAAATCTACATTCAGGAGGGCTGATAGCGTTTCCTTTTGCTACCCAGGCATCCAGGCAGGCGTCGGGTATCCCTGGGCTGGCTCCAACTGATGACAAGTAAGTGCTTCCCATCTTAACGTTGGTTGGGTTCAGCCTTGGTGGTGGGTGTTGCAAATGAGCAGATGACTTCTTTGTGTTCCTCAGAGATGGCAACCTGCCAGACATCATTGCCAGCAGAAGTTTGCATGAGTTCTTGGTGAACCTTCACGAGAAATATGGCCCGCTGGTCTCCTTCTGGTTTGGAAGGCGCCTTGTTGTCAGCCTTGGCTCCATTGATCTCCTGAAGCAACACGTGAACCCCAACCGGTCATGTAAGCAGCATCTGCTCTGTCTTTGAGTCTGTTTGTTCCGTATGGCCTTTCTGGGCATCATATATCAAAGGAAACAGAAAGAAAATGAAGCTTAGTTTGTAGCTGACACAGTGATTCAGACGTGTCTTTGGTCCCGCTTATTGGAATTCAATACTGGTGACCAAGCACTGCTGCTGCCCAGCAGCTATTGAGAAATTACTGTGCTTCTGCCTTTCACCTGCTGCTTACAGGCAGATGTTTATGAAAAGTTCATGTTCATTAATGACTTGAAGCAGCCAGCTGAAAATCCTATAGGAAATTGAGATATAATTTAAAAGCAACTTGGAGTACAATTTAAGATGGGGAGTTTTACTGAATTAAATCTGAAAAGAGCTGTGATTGCGATAGCTCCCTTCTGAGGCTCCATATGGAGTTTTTTAAAGCCTTATTTCAAGAAGTTCTTTAATTTTCATTTTTGTTTGAGTTGCAGAATTTTGTGCTGAAAACTTCTAACGATCTTCTAGACTTGAAAGTGGTCAGTAGAGCTGGTAGCTGAACTGATCTTAGTCCTGTGAGAATTTCTAATGCTCTAACGTGCTTTAATTTCTAGTGCAGCCTCTCAGGTAGATGTTCTACTTCCTAAGGTGATCACAAACAATAAAGTAGTTAAGTTGTTGTTTGGGTTTAACTTGTGGTTTTTGCAGTTTTCTTCCTCTTGTGTAGATATATGTGTTAGTTGCATACTGCTGATCTGGTAGCACAGGCTCTTTTCGAGCACAGGAGATATCAGCTATCAGTTTATGCTGGGTTGTGATGAAGAAACTTCTTGTACATTTGCATAAACTTAAAAAAACTGCTGATGCTCTGGGAAAGAAGTAGGAGTTAAAGATCAGCAAGAATCGTTGGATAGCAGTTGCAGTCCAGAAGGTGGAAACTCACCCTGAGAGATCTGAATGCACTGAAGTCTAAGTGCGAGTGTGTTTGGAGAAGGTTGAGTAGACATTCACTTTCTGAAAGCTCAGAGAAGTGGCGACAGGCCCTTAAGCAAACAAGTTGTCACAAACATACTGAAGTTGGGAGCGTATGCGAATAGTAGTGAAAAACAAATGCCTGCACTTAAATGTAGGAAGCAACCGAGGCAGCTACCAGACCAGTTTGGTCTCCTGCAGATGCCAGCAGTTAAATATATTCATTTTAAAATGTGGAGTGGAGAAAGCATTAAAATGTGGTCGGTCATGCTTCTTAGATGATCAGGCTTCTAGGCAAGAAAAGCATAGAACTGTGTTTCTAGACTATCAAACAGTTGAAAGTGATGCATTTCACTGAGAGGAGTGTAAATGTAATCCTAGAGTTGTTTTCAAGTCTGGTACAGAGTATGAAGCCTGTAGATGTGCTTGGCAGGACAGAGTTCTGTCTCTGTGAGGGATTTGTCCCTTGTGGAATCACTAATCTGCTGTATCCATAGAGAAATAGATGCTTTCCAAATACTATAAGACAAGGGCACTACTATGTAGAGGGCAGCTGAGGCTCTGCAGTGCTGAGTTTGCAACAGTGAATGTAGCAGTGGTATAGGACTGTCAGTTTGCTAGGGATTGAGTGAGAAAAATATGGAGCTTGCTGCTGAGCTAGCAGTTTCCTTCATCCCCACCAGGAGAACATTGCAGTTTCTGCAGATGATGGTTTTAAGCATCCTCTGGCCTCTCCACATGGCTCTGCTTGCTAGATCTGCTTTGTGGGCTTTACCATCAGGGCATTGTGGCATTAATAGCAAAACTGCTCCATGGCAAAGTACTATGGAGGGGAAACTGCCAGCAGCAGCTAGAGTCACATAACAGCTTGCTCCACATGCAGAGCTGCAGGTACCATTTGCAGTGCCACAAGGCACGTGCACGTACTTCTTGTCATTGGAAGTGGGAAAAGGGATGAGCTGCAGAGCTCTAAAACGTTGGAAGGAAAATGGTGTGAGAGAAGAACATTTAGCTCACTGTATTCATGCTACTGGTTTCATTAGCTGTCACTGTGATAGTAAATCCTCTTCAGGTAGGAATTGTCTCATGGGGAGTTTGTTCAGGAGCATAATAAGGCTCTGATCTCTGCTAGGTGTCCTAGTCACATCCACAGTATGTAGTCTAGCCCAGCCCTGATGTTTTGTGATGTTTTGAAGGTTTCACTCCATCTGGGAAAAATAACAGACTGTGATAAACATTGAAAATCTCTTGCTTGAAACTCTTTGTGTGCTGCTTTCAAATAGCTGCTTAGAGATTCCACTAGTTCTGTGAGACTCACAGAAAGATTCACAGGAACAGAAAAGCATGTAGTAGGCCATGCTCAATTGCACAATTTTGCTTTGACTCCTAATGTACTTCACCACATTAATTATGTAGAGTCCCTGCTGATGAGATTTGGAGTAAAAGATCTAAATGAAGCAAACCACGAATACAGAAGATGGAGGGTAGACCAAGTTGGTGGCAGAGGCATCTAGAACTGGAAGTTGGGAAGAAGCTTTCAAAGCATTTTTATGAAAAGTATTGAGAAAAGCAACTTGGTGGAGCCAGGAGACAACCTGCACAGGAGAAGCTGAGCACAGGATGGTACCCTGCCACAGGGAAGAATCTTTATGACATGCTAATCCATATTGATCAAGAGAAACTTAGCACCCCAAAGAGACCATTCCTGGTGAAGGAGCCATGCCTTGCTCAACTCCCAGAAGTAGCAGCACTCTATCGAAGAGCTGGCTGTTTTCGTCGTGCCAGTGCAGAAGAGGCTTCTGAATGTTGTTTTCTTTGTTTATTTTCAGCTGATCCCTTTGAGATGATGTTGAAATCCTTCTTGAGGTACCAGTCCAGCCTGAATGGGGATACAGGGGAAAGCCACCTGAGAAGAAAGCTGTATGAAAGTGCTGTGACAAAGTCCTTACAAAGTAACTTAGCTCTCATCCAGAAGGTAACTTCCTCTTCTCCAGTGGAGAAACCCTATGTAGCTCACAGAGGAAAGTTTAATGAGAATGATAGGATAAAGAAGCTGCATTCAAATTTATACTGGAATTTTAAGCTTCTGAGACAGAGAACAGCTTGTGCCTGTTCAAACACAGTGTGAGCGTTTGGTTCCTGTAAGCTCCACTGGGCTGAGAGAAAGTTAGGTTTGGTGACATTTTATGCCAAGACATCAGATGCAATTAAAGATCCTGGAGCATATGGTTTCTGGATTTATTTTACAAGACAGGAGGGAGGAGCAACGAACCAGCTGCTGGGACCACAGCAAGTGGAGAACTGTTCTATTGACTCAGTCCAGCAGTCAGTCTCATTTTCTCAATATGGAGCTACTCATATTAAAGGGTTTAAGGTATTTTCTCTGACAGAGAGAGCAGGAGATGGACAGGGCTGTCTTACATTGGGTGAACCATGGTCTCAGGCAGGATATCTGAAAGCAGAATGTTACTGTTCAAGTTAACAATGAAAGGAAACCCTTGAAAGTGTAGATGTACACTATGGCCTTGAAAGTGTGGTCTATCTGAGGAACTTAAGGTGAGAATGCATTCAGTTTGGGGTATGTTTGGTAAATAGGCTATTGATATTACTGTCAATTAATGGTTCCTTTCCTATTAAGTTGTCAGAAGAATTGCTAGCCAAATGGCTCTCCCTCCCTGAGGCTCAACATGTACCACTCTGCCAGCATATGCTGGGCTTTGCCATGAAGTCTGTTACACAGACAGCTATGGGCAGCAGCTTTGAAGATGACCAGGAAGTCATTCGATTCCGCAGGCACCATGATGCAGTAAGTGTCATAAAGAGCCAGGAAGTTTCCTGTACTGTTTTTTCAAGCCAACAGCTTGTGTCTGCATGTACAGTTTAGTAAGGGACAGCACAAGCTATTGCTGGGACTTTAACGTTAAGCTAACATTAAGCTTTAAAGCTGGAGGACAGTTGACTCAACTATCTGAAGCTAAAACTATCAGAAAGATCCTGCTGGTCTTACCATCATATACTTACTGTCTTAAGCCAGGTGTTTCTAAGGAATCAGCAGGAATTGGGATCCAGTGGCAATTGAGATGTATTTGATCTAAGTCAGTTAAAATCTCCAGGGAAGGCCAGTGGAACTTTGCATTTTTAGAGGACCTTTGAAGGCTCTCTGGAGTTGTGGAGAGGGAAAACCTGAGGAAATCTGAAGCTGTGTTCATATTTGGGGGTGTTAAGTCTGTTGGTAATATGGTGGGAAAGAAACGGTTTCACCTCCATCTCAGGGTGACTGTGCCTTTTTCCATACAGTTGTAATTACAGTTTTTTTCATTTCAACTCAGTTTCAGCTGTTATACATGTAAGAACTAGAATAAGGCATGGTGTTCTGAAGAGGATACTAATTTCACATTCAGAGGAAGACTTCGTTTTATTTAATGTTTTCATTTTACTGAATAAGGCAGAGTGAAGGAGTCCCTGCCTGTGGTGAGTAACAATGCTCTTCTCTCTGGCCTTCTTTCAGATCTGGTCAGAGATTGGGAAAGGTTTCTTGGATGGGTCCCTTGACAAAAACACAACTAGGAAGAAGCTGTATGAAGATGGTAGGTTCTTCCCAAATCCAGTCTCCCTTCCACTTGACTTCTCCATCTGATTAATGCTTAGGAATTATCTAGCATATGGAAGCACTTGATTTACCCAGCTGTCTTGGCTTTTCTGCAGTTTGTTGTTATGCCATAAGCTACCCGATGCGTCGTCTTTACTCTTGCAGAAGATTAAAATATGTCATTGTTTAGTGGTTCAGAGGCAAGCCCGCCATTGTTTGTGTAATTCTAGTGTCTTTGTGTGCTTGCTACCTGTTCTGCGTCGTCTTAACTTTTGACCACTCTTGTAGGTAGGCAGCTGCATTTAGTGAAGACCGATGTGTCATTTGGTCGTAGTTAATAGTTAAAGCTTTTCATTATTATCTAATAAGATTTTAAATCAGAGTAGCCTCTATCTAAAGCTAATAAATTAGTTCTAGATCCTGAAGTTGTCTGAATTGGACCACTTAAACCAGACAGCCAGCGGCATGTAGGTCCCTAACTCCCCCTAGTTCCCACAAGAGCCATCAGTAGGTAGTCATCCACATATCTTGAGGTGAGTGGAACCTTTGTGCCTAAATCCTCCCACACTTGCCCCACTTACCTCTCTCTGTCTATGCAGACTCCTCAGCACCATCTTCCTCTGAAATAATTTCTGTAGAGCTCCTGGCAAAAGGGACACCATCAGTGAGTGGAGATGCCTTAACGCTTGAGTAATTGTAACTCCACAGGCAATTGAGTGTTATCTCAAACATTTTAATTGTGAGAGCTGGTTAAACACAGTACGTGATAGTTCAGCGCTGATTATTGCTTGACCTTCCTTTACATGATTTCAGCTCACAGAGTACACATCTTGGTTATACCTGTAAAGTTGGCTTTTTATAGGCAACTGGTGATGTTTCATTCCTACATTTTCATCTAAATTAGAGAAATCACCTTCCAAATTCAACACTAACATGTAACAGGCTGTTTCTGTAAGTGAGTCCACCAAGGACAATTGTCTGAAAATCTGTTTGGGGAGATGGTTTCACTTCTCTGCAGCTCTCAGAGTGACCAGGATTAAAATAATCATTTCTTTTTCTCCAAAGCTCTGAAAGAGATGGAATCTACATTAAGGAAAGTCATAAAGGAACGCCGAGGCAGATCATTCAACAGGCATGTCTTTATAGATACCTTGCTACAGGGGAACCTTAGTGACCAGCAGGTTTGTACAGATGTTATGTCATTGTACTCTAATAGAATTCTACTAGATTGGCATCTTATTATGTTGTAGCCTTTGGTTAATCTAAGCTTTTGCATTTGGGTCAGATTCCTAACTAATGCAGTGTTCTCTCTGGCTCTTTTTCCAATCCTGCCATGCTTAATTGAATTAGACCTTGGTAGCTTTCCTTGCCACTGTTTCATCACTGTTATTTTTATAAACCAGAAGCATGTTAGTATTAAGCATGTCTGAAGTGCTATTACAGTGGAAGTTCTGTAAGAGACTTCAGTCTTATAGATGAATTTCCTGCTCTCTGCACTAAAGAGATTTCATATGCTTGAGTGGAGATTGTGCTGCTTCTTTCTAATCTTTGCATCTCATGGACTTCATTCTCTGAACTAGATTTTGTTTCCTAGATTTTGGAAGATACGATGATTTTCTCCTTGGCAGGATGCATTATTACTGCTAACTGTAAGTACAGGTCATAAATTACTTTCTGTCCTCAGATTCAGCTGTTGAAAACTGATTGTGATGATGTGAGACTTAATCTAGGCTAATAAAAAGTTATATCCATCATTTTATCTCTCCTGAGCTACAAACATATAGAAGCAGGTAGTTTTACAGCACACTCAATACAGTATCACAGCCAGTGTGTTGAAGTTGTGTTTGTCAACCTTCTTAGTCTTTTGGTGAACCTGTTGCTTTTTGCTTGGACCCTTAACCCCTTTCAAGTGATGCTAAATTTGATGAGAGAGCACCAAAAATTGTAAGTCACCAAGATAGTGATGTAAAATGGCTTCTGTTATGTGGGAAGGAAGCTAGAGCAGAGCCCTGAGGTGTGACTGGCTGCTTTGAATTCCTGGGGGATAGGTATGTTCCATATATGGAAGAGTTCTTCTAGGGGCTGCTTTGGGATTTATAAGGATTTTGAAAAAGAAGTAAATGGAAATATGACCTGAAGCTGTGTAAAATCTCTTATAATATGAAGATGGTTTGAACTTAACCCCCTGATTATCAGGTCCTGTATTGCAGTGAATGGGACTGGAACTTCAAACAAAACCTTTCTGTTGCTACTGGATATTGGAAGATGTGGAAAGTAAATTTGGCAGTTACGTTAACACTATCCCTGAAGATTATCGTCTCCAAATATTCCATGAAAACAGTCTTTTGAAGGGGCTTTGCTCCTCAGGGGTTGCCAGATAGCGTTCATAAACAGAAGTGGTAGAAACAATCTTGTAGCTTTAGAGAAACTGCATCATACACACTTATTTCTTAGGCAAGGTTTATTTCTTGATGTGCTGTTGAGGATATCTTCTGAGTATCTCACAAGATGGATGTAGAGGAGACAAGTTCTGGCCAACGTGCTGCAGAAAGCTGTACTGTTCTTCTCCTTGGCTGTCAGGAACCCAGACAGGGAATTTTTTGGTGCTGTGAACAAACCAGCCTTTCAGCTGATTGATCTAATAACCCTGGTTCTTCAGAAGTGGTGATTGCTAGAACATTACAGCCATTTCATGGACCACAGGGCTGGGAAAAAGACACGCTTTGATTGCTGCTTTGCTGGATTGTGCGGTCTCAAATCCAGGGCTGTGAGACTGAATGACTTAGTCTTCTACACAGCTTCCTAAGCTCTTCATAGCCCTAGAAAGAAAATTTTAGCTTACAGAGTCTCTTGTTACACTGGAGTTCAACCTCTGCTTCTGACACTGAATAGGAAATCAGTACAATATATAAACAGAGGTCACCCTTGTCTGAGTCAGAAAAATAATGTTGCAAATACAGGAAGCAAAAGGGCTGAATGCAGTTAGCAAAGCTTTGCTGAATCTACTATTGTCTTGATTCCTTCCCCAGTGTGTACCTGGGCAGTCTATTTCCTGACAACATCAGAAGATGTACAGCAAAATCTCTGCAAGGAGGTGGACCAAGTTCTGGGGAAGGGACCAATTATACATGAGAAAATCGAGCAACTCAGGTGGGTCCCTGGTAAGGAAATGCAGAGGAAGGTTTTCTTGTGAAGTGGGAACAGGGGCTTCATGTATCAGAGGCTGACGACCAGCCTATACTGGAGCAGGAGAAATCATCCAAAAGCTACTACATTTTTTGGAAGTGATCGAACCCCAGGATGACTAGCAGCAGAAATAGGATCCACTGTAGGGCTCCAAATAATGAGGAATGGGATGCTTTCTTCAAGGTGTCTATTAGGAGGCCCTTGAAGTTCTTTGATGGGGAGCACAGAATTTGTGCCCTAGCTGCTTGAAAAACACTCTGTGCCAAGATGAAACCTGAAAAGTGTCTCTAATCAGCCACGAGTGAATCCTGTCTGTACCAATGGAACTAAAGTCCTTTAAGGAGGAGGGGTAATTCAGAATAAAAGACTGAGAGTACATTCTTCATCCTATTCTGTGTCTCAAGGGATCAGGTTGGCAAAATTGAATGTATATTCAGTTTTGGGGTTCACAGCAATAATGGTGTGAGCCTTGCATGGGATAGGGCTGCAAAAATGATGGATGGGAGCAGAGATTTACTCCTGATCTTGATTAAGCCACACAGATGGAGTGGGACAGAGAGCAGTGACTTCTCTCCCACGTATAAAGAAACAAAGAGAAAAAAATTGGTGGCTAGCTATTTATTAACTCTAGGCTTAGAATTTCAGGAATAAAGTCATTAGGACCTGATGTTCCGTTTGATCTTTTTTTCAGGCTGTGGAGCAAGGATGAGAGTTAGCATTTTTATGGATGAACAGATAACATTTATTTTTTGTTCAAGTGAAGTCCGCTCTAAGATGCTTTATCCCAAGGTTTCAGGGAGAATATGAGAAATCTCAGTCTCCTACTGATGCTTGCTTATAGCACAGAATTAGAGTGGCAATGGTTATTTGAAGAAGGAAATTTGTTTTGTGTTCTGGTTTTCCAAGGGTAGGAGTAACCAATAATCTTAAGTTTAATGTGAGATGAATTTAGACAGAAAGCTTGGAAGTGTATTCTTTTTAGAGGGCTACAGAAATAGGAGAATGATTGGTGATTGGTGTGCCTTTATTTTTCACACATCTGTTCATGTAGTAGGGTGTGCTTTGTATTGGGACTAGTGTTAAGATTTCAGTAAAGGAGTATATCCTGCTGCTTCCTGTATGAGTGAGAAGTATAGGAAAAGAAATGTTTACCCTTTCTAGCTAGGTTAGTTTGATTTAAGGTCTGGAAGATGTGGGATGAGAGAGATTTTGATGAACTGATAATGAGATGTAATGCTTATTGAAAAGATGCTGGGACTCTTTGTCAAATTAAAAACAGAAAGCTCCTCAGCATGGCTGCAGATAGCTCCAGGAGCGGACTGGGGCCCTGGAGGGCAGCAGATGACCAAGCTCTCCTTTTCTAGCACAAGGACATGAACAAACTTCTTTCTGGAAGAGTTAAATTGACCAAGTCTTATTGATTGCAGATACTGTCGGCAAGTCCTGTGTGAGACAGTGCGGACAGCAAAGCTCACTCCCATTGCTGCACAGCTGCAGGAACTGGAAGGCAGAGTCGACCAACATACTATCCCCAAAGAGGTAAGGCAGTACCAGGAGCACTAGGCCATCCTGCTTTCCTGAAGGAAAATTTCCTGTTTCCTCTTCATCATACTTCTTTCTCTAGAGGGGTGAGGGAGGAAGACAATTTCTTCTGACACGTTTAACCTGAGCAGCTGGTCTGTCATCTGAAAGTATTATTTAGTCAGAGTTTGCCATGTGGTTCCTCTATGGGATAGGCTCTGGGAATTTGTGATCTCTTCCTGAGCAGGTTGGCTTCTGGTTCTGGGTCCACTGGGAATGAATAATCTTTTGAAGAGGTTTGTGGTCTCAGCTGTGTTAACAAGAGCATAGTTTCAGGCCTAATTATATCACCTGTATTTCCCACAGGAGAGTGGTACCTTCCATTGCAGAGAATAAAGTAGCATGCACATACATACTAGCAAGAGTAGAGGAATGGGATCTGGCCCTCTCTAACTATCAAGATTTGCAGCATGGGTCTTAAGAAGTTAAAATCCTCTTGTGAGCATTTCATTATAAAAATCTGTAGGTGAACGTAAAATATAAATGTTTTTAAATGACCTATTAAAATGAGTGGTCCACAGAATAATTGTTGTCCTGCAGACCTGTCCAGATGTAGCTTAAATTGTGTGTTTTGTTCTGTCTGACATATGTATCCTCATTTTCTTTGCAGACACTTGTACTTTATGCTCTTGGTGTGATGTTGCAGGATAGTTCATCTTGGCCATCACCATACAAGTATGTAGAATCAATGCTTTTATTCTTTCTCAAATGAATTCCTTTCCTTTTTTTAAAAAATATTCTATAGATCTTCCTTTCCTTTTTTTAATTAGTATTCTGTAGATCTTGTTTCCATGCAGAACTTTCTTTGCTGCAGAGCCTGTCTTAAGCAGATTTTGGAGATGAGAGGAAGTCCCTAAGAAAGTGGATTTGTGAAGATCCTTGTCTCCTTGGATGGGAGGTTGGGGCAGTTCAAGTCATGATCCTCCTAGACTTTTTGTGTGTGTGTATGTTAGAGGTTTACAGGTTTGTTTGTTTGTTTCCACACACACTGCTTAGGCAAATACCAGTAAATTCATCTTAATGTTTTCTGTGAATGAGAGAGATTTAGATTTGAATGGTTTTGGAATCACTGTCAGCATGAAACAATGCAAGGGAGGAAATGTCTGACAGAAATGTTGTGTTTTCAGAGTGAAGAAAATGTTATCTCATTACTTTATCTGTGGAATAAAACTGGATCCAGGCTAGTATATTGGAAGTTTAAAAAAACAAAAAAATGTTATAGCTTACTGTGGCCTCTTCGTGGCAAGTATTAATGTTAGTTTTGTTTACTTCATTGGGCTGGAAAAAAAAAAGTGGGTCAGTTATTCTAGAGAGAGAAAAAAGAAGCAGCTGAAATCTAGGAGAAGGAAGAAGCCCTTAGAACAGAGCTTGTTCTCTCCTTCATGCTGTTTCAAAAGAATCAGGCATTGATGATCTGACCTATGAGCATCTAGGCAGGAATTGCCCAGTAGGATGGGGCATGCACTGTGCTTAGGAGGGCTTCAGTGGGACAGCATGTAAAGAAAGGTGAGGACTGCAGTGAACGCAGTGTGTTTATTCCAAGGAAAGGAGAGTTGAGGGTGTGATTGTATTTATGTGACAGAGATGGGAGATCTTCGCTTTGCAGTCCTTTCACCTATCTACCTTACATGTAACCTCTGTGTTTGTTTGCCTTTTTTTTTTGTTTGGCTGAACAGCTGTGATTTCCTCACTATTTCAGTATATGTGATTTGTCGCTTCAGGGGAAATGTAAGCGTGATGTTGCTTTAACTGAGGGTCAGCATCCATATGCCTTTTCAGCTTAGTAGAAGCAGAGCTTGGATGTTTATACAAGAAACCAAAGGCTTGAAGTACAAGCAGAAATATTTAGCAGAAAATGAAAGAGGACTGACTATCTTCAATTCATTATATTTCCTGTTTGGTTTTTTTTTTTTTTTTTGTTATTATTTTTCTGTAATAACTTATATTTAAATTGAATGGTATTCTATTGACCTTCTGGTTAGTTGATTATGGGAACCTTGTTTTAACTTGTGCAAACCCTGGATAACAGTTTTCTTACAGCCTCCACCATACTAATGCTGGAAGCCACTTTTCTCACTTGAATGAGTCACCAGCTTCTCTCCCCCAGCATATACACATACACCAGCTGCTTCAAGACAGGGGCGAGGGGCAAGGGAAAAAAAGGAAAATATTTTTGGAGGTGAGAGAGGGGGAGGGATGCAGGGAGACTGGTGGGATAGAGAGAGGAGACAAATCAGATTGTGTGTGCCCTGGAGGGAAATGGAGGACATGTAGCAGCATCAGCTCAGCTGTGTACTCAAGCTAAATACCCACTGCTAAGAGGTAAAGCATACTATTTCCAGCCCTGTATCGCACTCGGTTATTAAGCACTTTGACCAAAGTGGGACACAGCTGACCAAAAGAGAACATAGATGGAGTGGATGCACAGTCACCTTTCTATATCTGTGTGGAATTACCTAGTGTAATTTAAAGAGAGGATTGATGCTTTTTGCAGTTGTCATTGCCAGTTTCTTAAGGTGATGTGTGCATCCATGCATCCAGAGGAAGAGTTCTGTGCTCACTCGGTGTGTTTTGTCTTTTGTAGATTTGACCCAGAGAGATTCAGTGAGGATTCAGCCATGACAAACCTCTCCTTGTTGGGTTTTTCAGGAAGCCAGGAGTGCCCGGAGTTGAGGTGAGCAGTAGAAAAAGGGCTTTTTTGTGTTTCTGTGGTAGATAGAAAAGGAGGTTGTTTCAGTGTATTTCAGTCCAAACAGGCAGTTGTTTTTTGACAGATTTACTTCATACCAAATTTTTTATTCTCTTTTCTTGCCTCCTTCCTCAGGTTTGCCTATATGGTGGCTACAGTTCTGTTGAGTGTCCTGATAAGAAAACTGTACCTTCACCCAGTTAAAGGACAAGTCATGGAGACCAAATATGAGCTGGTAACCTCACCAAAGGAGGAAGCCTGGATAACGGTGTCTAAGAGAAGCTAAGAATGAGTGAAACAAGGGTCTGAAAGTGCCAGCAGTGAAGTTCTGGGCAAGTGTCTTAGAGGGAGTCACGCTGGCAAAACAATGACTCAGCCAAGGAATTTTAAATGCAGATTTTGTTACCTTCCACATTATTAACTGCATAGTCTTCTAGGGTAATTTTTTCTAATTCAACCAATAGTTGTGTTAAAGTAGATGTAATCTGTATGCTTTTTTACACTTTTTGCCCAAAGGATTGCAAAGGAAGCAACAAAACCAAACAGTGGTATATCTATGAACTGTTCTGTGCCAGCTAATCAAAGACTGGGCCTCTGGTTAGTCCAGCCCCTTCCTAACAGCAAGCAGATCTGGGTAAGAGTCTGTGCCACAGGGCATGCTTCTTCATGGATCGCAAGTAGATAAGACCTTGAAGGCACAAGGACAAAGTCTTTCACTATATATAGGTATTTTTATTCAAAGTATCTTTCCTTCCCTTGAGCTATAGCTATAACTGTCAAGAAGAGCAGATACATCTTGTGGGAAGTATGCGTGAGTGTGTGTGAGAGAAAGAAAGTGGGGTGGGAATTGCACCATCGGGTCTCATGCTACATATGTAATCTTCCTGTGCTGTAGGATTGCAAGAGGATGGATGGTTGAAAAATGGTTAATAAATGAGGAGGAATAAAATTGGTTTGGCCTCTGAGAAAGCAGAAGCATTAGTAATAACATAATGAAATGAAATAAAACCACAGAACAAAGCCCTGGGAAAGGGATTCTCCATCCTGACAGTTCGGAGAGCAGTGTCTAATCTAATCAGCATCAGGAATTGATGACAGGTGCTTGCAATTCATTCATCACTCGGTCAGCAATGAGATTGGTCATGCAAGTACTGGAAAGGGAGAGTGCTGATTTTATAGGGTTCTGAATTAATGTTGTGCTTAATAAGTTAAAAGCCTTTCAAAGAACCTTCCTCCTCCAGAACAAGTGCCAGCCAAAGCAGCATCACATGCCACTCGTTCACGTGCTTTTCCCTGCTTTTTTCTTTCTCTCCTGGCTGTAATAGGCCAGTCCTTGACAGATTTTTGAGCACTCTGCTGAATAGCTTGCAAGGCAGGGACCTCTTACCCCTTTATCTCAGTACTAGTATTGCCATCTGACCTATTCAGGTTATGTTTTTTCTACTTCCCATTTTATATACAATCACCCTTTATCTGATCTTGATCTTTTCTCTGTAAATTTAACTTCTTTGTTAGCACCCTCCCCATTCAAATGCTGTGTTGTGTAGGTGAATTGTTACATACAGAGCCTGCAGCTGTGTATGCCTGAGCTGTTTTGCACACAGCTACTGATGCACCCCACGGGGAGGTTCAGGAATGTGTAACTTCCATTAGAGCTGCTTTCTATTGCCTAAGCAAACAGGAGACACTTCACATAGGGACATGTATGTTTTATTTATCTGGGTATTTGCAATTCCCAACTGCAGACACTGTTCCTTTCTCTGGCTCTTCCAGGTCAGGAAATCAGCTGCTCTTACAAAAATGTTTTGGCTGTTGGATTCCTGCCAAGTGCTGTTCTGAATGCAGTTCTGTCTGCTCTTGAAGGGTTAACATTTGGTGCCAGCCTCTGTGGGCACCAGACAAAGAAAATTCTGCTTTTGGGTTTAATATGTCAGCTCTACTTTTGGTGGAGCCATGGAGATTCAGATTCTCCCCCCGCAGTGCAGCATGTGTTGAGGGAACAGTAGGACAGAGATGCTGTTCTGCTGTTTTTTGTCTGTTGGGCAGAAAAAGGAGGGTTGTGCAGTTCATCTTGCTGCCAGTCTTGCATTGATTTTTATAATGAACAGCAAGAAAGCTCTCGCTAATCTGACCTCCATTTAACTGAAGGTTGGTCATGTCCCCAGATGGCAATTCGCGTTAGCCTTTGCTTCACTGCTTATGCAAAAATGCCTACTTTTCTTGAAGGTTGCAGATGTTCTTTAAGCCTTGTGGAGAAATCTGCGTGATAAAGGATTTTACTTTAAAGCATCCCTAGTGTACAGAGAAAGCAAAATGGAGAGGAAAATAATGGTAGAATAGCACTGCCTTGCTAAGAACCAGACTAGAAATAGCTGACTTGGTCACATAATTGAGTGGCCAAGATCTGCTTTTGTAGAGCCATCTGGTAGGAATGAAGCTTTCAGACACTAGAAAAGCTTCCCAGGATTGATTGTTCACACTTCTCTTAACAGTATTTCTCTGCCTTTCTGGAGCTATATGGGCTGAGTGCCTTGCAGCAGTTGCAGGAATAAAAGAGAATAATTCCATATAATTTGTTACGAATTTTCAGTCTGTACAGTTATTGCATTCTAAAAGACAGTACTCAGTTTGGGCCATGTTACCAAACATGCTTCAGGAGTCTGTGGCTGACAGGAGAGAAGAACACGGCTCAAAATGGTGGACAAGGCCAATGATCAGTTTGTGTTTGCTCAAAACTGCTGCAGTCAAGAAAAGGCCCTGACTCATCATTTCAGGTTACGTTTTGAGCTTTGGGAGGAAGGAGAGAAGTGAGCATCTATCAGACCTTCCTTATTCATTGCTCAGAGTGACACCAAGGACATGGCCATATTGTTTGCTGCAGTCTGTAAGTTTCCATTTCACTCTTTGTGACAATCATTTCCAACAGCCTAACTGTCAAGATAAAATACACTGCTGATCAGCCAAACTGTAACTCCTCCTATTGTGCAACAAAGACCCTTCTTCCTATGGGAACGTTCATGGATCAGATCTTTCTCATGGGGTTTTAGTATGTTCCAGCTGGAAGCTTGAAATATCAGTTTTGTTCCATTTCTCCCCTCACCCCTTGTCTCATGTCAAGTGGTACTTTTTTGGCCTCCTTTTCTAAGGAAGATGTAGTCAGATTTGCCTCTCACCCCACTTACGTCTGACCATTTTCTCCCTTTCTCCTCCTCCTACGAGAAGTAACTTCCAAGCCTTTGGATCAAATTAGCTGCATTTGTCAGGACTCAGGGTTTGAAATCTCAACAGAAATTTATAATGTGTATACAGATATACAGGGGACTTTTGCTTTTAATACTTCATATCCCTACACCAGAAAGCTACTTCACAACTTCTGCTGGGTGGTTTTGAAGAGCATACAGCAAAGCTGTTATTTCATTCCTTGGACTATTACTGCAGAATAAGCTTTAACAGAAGGCTGCAAATTAATGGAAGGCAAGAGGCTAAATATATCTCAGTGCCTGTGCAACCTGCTGCTATCAGAAGTAGGCAGCCAGCACGGGTGCTGGGAGCAGTCGGGCCATTGCAAATTGACTCTCGTTGTGGCTAACAAAGGTTTGTTAGCCTCATCTTGGTGGCAACTGGTTAAACAGTTAATATAACTTTGTGGAGTAGACAGCTTGTTGAGCTAGCTTCCCACTGCCTCCAAAATAACCATGAGTGGCGTTACATTTAGGTTTTAATTAACCTGGGCTGCATGTAAGCTGTTATTCAAAGTAGTAATATCTGTGTCCTTTTCCCAGCAGTTTAAGGACTTGCTGATAATGGCAGTGGCATGCAGTGTAGGACTGAGGGCTGTATGTTTTATTTTCTGCCATTAAATGGAAAGGGTGGTCTTTGCAACTTCTGTCCTGTTTGCTGCAAATGTAAGTGGTGTTTGTTGGACAGAGTGGACATTTGTCAATTTAAACTACCTTGGGGCTGCTCTTTTGCCAGCTCCCCCATTAGCCTATTACATGAACCAGGAGATGCTGGCAATGCAAAAATGGGGAAACTGCATATTTATCTCACTGCATAGTTCATTCATCAACATTTTGGTACTACTTGTTACAGTACACAGTTACTTAGTGTTGCCATCCTACTATCTCAGGTCCTGTGCACATTCTCGCTTAAAAAAGGAGGTCTCCTGTTTCACTAGGGCCATGGCTGAACTTCCCAAAATTTCTACTCTTGCTACGGGAAGGGACTCCTGCCAGGCACCCTTGGATATGGATGTGTCCTGGTCAGCAGAGTGAAGTTTGCAGATTACTGGCTTACTTCATGTGCATGGATCCCTTTGTAGGGCAAATGGAAGTGGATAGAGCAGTGCTTTCATGAAAGTACTTAGAGCATACAGGACTTCACCTGCTTCCGTACCAATTTTATCAAGAGTGAGAGGAAAGGAGAAAAAAGATTTGTAAAGAGAACAGAGATGTTCGTCACCAGTGGGTCATGCCACCAAGAAGCAGAACTGCTGTAGTTACTGTGGCAGCTTGTTGCTACTTTCCTCTTGTCCAAAGCAGAATTTGCTGGAAAATATTACTGCCACCTTTTTCTGTAGCATGAGAATGTGCACCCACTTTGGCATCTCTCTCTAGTTGAGCTCAGGACTGTTTTTTAGCAAACAGTCATCAACTAAACAAAATGCCTGTTTGACATCTCTTAAGATTCAATGCCAGGTTTTTGGTGGTAGCAGACGGAGAAGAGGAACTACCACACACGGGGAAAAAAAAAGATGAAAATGTTTCTCACATATGGAGGGTGGGGAAGGAGAGAAGATAAGGGTTTCCATGGCAACATTCCTTGAAGATAAGTATTTTTAAATGTGTGTGAATTTTAGCATTCAAAACGCAGTTGAGTTTCCCACAAAAAGATTTGGAGGAGGGTGGAACGTAAAGAATCTTTTCCAGTATTTTTCAGGTCATTCCTTCTTTTATAGAGGAGCCTGATCCCAAGATAAATGAAGTATATGCAATTGCTCTGGTGTTAATGCTCCTGTTAAAGAAAAGTCTTTCCAAGAGGTGAGAAGTATTGGTCAAAGTTCTGTATTTGCACTGGCAACTCATCACTGGCCCAAGCATTTGATCATCTCTTTAATAGGAAAAGTAATTCAATTAGATCAGTGCTAGGCCAGTAAGAAGCCACAAGGACAAATTCCAGGTTAAATCCGGTGTAATTCAGAGCATGATCTACATAGATGACTCTCAGCTCAGTGATTGCAATGATAGGGTGACAGAGGTCTTGGCCAAAGACAAAGGGATGTAGTAGAACTGAATGCAGAGGAGCCAGACGCAGTGTGTCCCTGGTGAGTGCCTTGTCTGCAGCAGTGACAGTGAAACATCACTGCAGGTAAGCAGCGGATGTTCCCGTGCTGCCATTAGGCAAGACATGTCTGCGCTGTTTATTGAGTATCAGTGCTGGGGCTGCCCCTTGAAGCTTTTCTTCTTCCATCTCCACATTGTTGAGCTCCTTGTGGGCATTGGCATGCTGTGCTCCCACCTCCCTGCTAACAGCCAGGCAGGTCAGCTCTGTCACAAGCCTGGCAGTGAGACAGAGCCGGTGCTTTGCCTGCTTGGCTGCCAACTTTCTCATCTCACCAAAAAAGGCTTTTTTTTTTTTTTTTTAACAGTCACTTCCAACTCAGTAATGACTCAGACGCTGCAGCAAGGGTAAAATGATCATCTTCCCTTTCAGACTTTTACGGCAAAAGACCCTGGGTGGCCTCTCTGAAAAGCCAGAGCTTGCTGGGCATAGCTGTTGGCTGGATTCAGTTCTTTAATTTAACGGATCGAACTGATGCTCCTACAGTGCTATGTATCTGCTGGCTCAGGGTCTGTGCTTCAGCAGTAGACTAAATGATTCCTACAAACTATTTGTGTTCAGCAGTCTTGGGGAAGGGTGGCTGGGTGGGAAGGAATAGTTGCACATAAAGAGAGGGTGCTGTTAGCTTCTCAGGCTCTGTCCCAATATCTCTGGGCCATGAATCGAGGAAACAACACTAAAGAGAAACGCAGTAAATCATATTTGGGCACTTATTTTTTGAGGTGAGCGAGGGGAAGCAAATAAGAATGTCTGAAAAAGCAAAGTTCATATTGTCAGGCTGTGGAAATCAGCACCTCATAGTATTGTTTTATTTTGGCTGAGATCTTGACACAAAATAAACTCAGATCTAGGTAAGACAACTTATCAACGTCCTTACATCTTCATTGATAAAGCCTAATGGGCAGCGTGGAAAAATCTGAATTTTATCACTCTTGGATTCTCTATTGGAGTTCAGTGTTATCAGGTCAATTATTTTCATTTTTGGAACGAACATTCGTGCCCTGATGTCAGCACTAACATGACGATGCATTTGTAGTTTCTTGGACTGAAAAGCAACTGACTTGCTGACGCAGGACTTATTAACTACAAGTTATTGATTAAATATATCATGTTTATTCCTTTGCTTTAGTTAAGGCTGCTGTATCTTTTGTGCTACACACTGGTGCTCTTGTTCCACACGTTTGCCTTACAGCTGAACCCTGGAAGATGCAGGAACTCTGGAATATTTAAATAACAGAAGTGCAGCAACTTCAGTCCCTGCTCGGCAACCTTCAGCATCCAGTGTGTCACAAGCTGACTCTTACTCATCCTCGAGTGCTTGTAAGTTAGCTTATTACAAAAATGGGTTTCAGGACACCATGGGCAGTAGATGGCTGTAAATGGATTGCTGCTGTGCCAGGGAGCAGTTCTCTTGTTGCACCGCTTACGAATGTCCACGCATAGCTCTAAGCCCCATAAATAGAGTTTCTAGGCCAAAAAGCCCTTTCTTCAGGCAGGCTGTCTGCTTTGCTTGGGGAGAAAGGTTGTTTGTTGCCCGCTGTGTGGCAGATTAGCTTCTGACCACGTCCTGGCTCTGATGTGGTTGTCCTGCTTTTACAAGCTCTTCCAGGAGTTTGAGTGGAAGAAAGGTACCTTGAGAGAAGAATGAAGCGTGTGAGTTAATGGGAGCTGACAGGGATGCCTGCAAGAATACACCATTGTGTATTGTGAAAAAGCAGCTGAACCAATGGTGAGCACGGTATTTGCTAACAGAAAGTGTTTGAAGCACTTAGCATTTCCACCATGCAGAATTCATATTAAATTTGTGGGAGTCTGCACCTTGATTTTGTGGTATTCTTGTAAAAGGAAGGAGCAAACTCACTGCTTGCTATCAGTCTGCTCTAAATTAACCTCAGGCGTGGGCCTGTGCCTGCAAACCTTTGTATGACTGTGACTGTTATTTATGCTGTGTGATTGCACTGAGTGGCACTGACTATTCATATGTCAGCCTAGCATATAGCTGTGACTTTTACAAATCAAGTTTTTGAAATTGTTTAGGTGTTTGAATTTTGAATACCCGACTAAGCACCTACCTGGCTAAGTGCCCAGAAGTCTCTGCAAATCCAGTATAGCAACAGTGCAAAGAAAAAGGAAATGATATATATTGTTTGCTGGATCAGGCCTCTGGTTTGATATCCCAATAGCTGCATAGCAGCAATAGCTAGCTAGGGCTTATTGCTGTATATGCCATAGTTCATAGCAAACCTCTTTTGTGCTTAAGGAAGCTTGATGGTGACTTCTGCACGGTAAAGGTAAAAATACTGCAAACCTACATCCTGCATTAGCCTTTATGTATTTTACAGCTGTAACGTTCCAGTGTGGTAAACTGAGCCGAGCAATCACATTTTCTCAATTACCCTCAAGAACTGGAAATCCTTATCACCTCCCTTTTCTTTCTCCCACTACTGTGCTGGTCTTGAAATTGTCATCACAGCTAAAAATCCTCATTCCGTAAATTGAACCGTGACTTAAAAAAAAAAAAAAAAAAAAAAAAAAGGTAACTGCAGCTTCCTCATAAAACTCCACCAAGTCTTTTGCTGATGTGACTCACGCAATTACTCATGTGGGTAGAAGTTCTGATAATAAAAGTAGTTAATGTAAAGCAGTGAGAAATACTGCTGGTACCTGAGGAGGCAGGGGAGGGGGCAGGCTGCTGTGGGCATTTTATTCTAAGAGCTGCTGAATTCACCAAGCTCTCAGACATTTAAGTTAAGAATTTCTCTATTTTGCTTTTTTTTTTTTTTTTTTTTAATAGCTTGAAAAATCAAATTGGCAGTAGAGGAGCAAAAGTATACCAGCTGTGTGTGTGTGTGCTCCTCTCCTCCCCTTCCTACGTGCTGGAAATGATAGCCAGTCTGTGCCCCGAATCAATCTCTTTATCCTAGCAATGTATATACTTAACACTCAGTACTCACTAATGAGCTTTGTATTCCTGAATCAAGGAGCACAGCTACCAAGTGGCTAAATAAGCCCGTTGATCGGAGATGTTACCAAGGACCACATTTTTCTAGAATAAGTAATAGGCCACTGAGGACTGGTTGTGTAATACTGCTACCAGGCAGACATTTCAGTGGATGTACACTGGAGGAATGTGGCATCTTTTGGAGCTGCTAGGGCAGGAAATTATCAAGGAATAGTGAGATACTACATGAATGCGGGAGCAACTTTATGCAGTGAATTCATACATGTCTCCTTGAAACCATCACACAGAATTAAGCCAAAAGTGTACTAAGTGTACTAGTGGAAGCAGACAAACTGACTAGGGCTGGGGACTGGCTGGCATTTGCAAAACAGCCAGAAGAATTAATTTTTGTTGTGTAGCACTGAGGCCGCTAGATAATTGAGGGGGATGCCACCTAAATGGCTGTGACCTCCTTTGGACAAGAGAGATGTGTTTGAAAATGGAGGGGACATGAGGATGTGCTCATTTCTCATGCAAGATGAAGTGGGAGGGAGACTACAGCTTGACTTATAAGATAGAGCTTCTGGCACAGAGAAGCATTGCATGGGTGTTGAGGCTGTGGACCTGAGTAAGTAAGCTGTCAGATTATATTTAGCAGATATACACTGTAGAAAAGCGCAGAGAGAAGGAGGGGAACTAAAGCATAGCTGGGCTCCGTGGGTAGCGAGCACACAGAGCAAGGAATGAGGCTATTTAGAGAATGAATTGCCTTGGTGCTCCTGATTCAAATAAATCTCTGTGTGAGGCCAGGGTTGTGCACAGACCTGTATGATGTCCCTGAGCAGCAGAGCTCAGCTTTATTTATCCTTTAGTAATAGCTCAGCTACAGACGCTTAGGTGAAGGGTGACCAGCCTGTGGCCTTTGAGCCATTCACCTCTAGCCCCACAGGAGGGTTGTCTCCTGCAGCAATACCATTACCTGGATGTGGAAGCAGTAGGGGCTCTTGAAACCAATGTTGCAGCTGCTGTACACCCCAGCTGCTCACAGTGCTGAAGAGACAAATGTGGAAAAAATAAATATCTTTTTACTTGTATGAGACAGATTAAACCCTATATGCTGGTTGATGTGCAGTAGTTGGTTGTTTGGATCCTGTTTTGTATTCCAGGGCTACATTTTGTCCTGAATCTCTGCCTGCTCATGAGATGATAGCCCCAGTGCAGTAAGTTGGCCTGATGTGGGCTGCCAGAGGAAAGGAAGGTGTGTTTTTCTTGGGTATGTCCATCATAAAATCATAAATAATGGAACTTTCTCATGATTAGACTCCTGCTTTCATTATGGTCCCAAGATGTAGGATTGCATGCACGTGATTTCAGAAATCTGCTCATACATAGGGAAGGAAAAGAGCTGCAAAGAGACAGCTTGTCTCATGTGAGAAATCTGTGCCAGATGTGTGCAGTGACCCTATGCTACCTGAGAATCAGGTCACTGCTTTAACTGTGAAGAGCGACCTTATGCTGATCTGCAAGTAGTTTGCAAATCACACCAATGTAGGATGGTGCTTTTAAGTGCTCTGGTGGAAGAGCTGGAAAAACGTATTTTTCATAGCTAGACAGGTAAGCTGATTTTGGTGGGGTGATCAGGTATCCACCAGTAAGGCTACGTGCCCACGGAAACATTTATGTTTATATTCTTTTCAAAGAGTTAAATCTGAGCTCCTGTGCAAGACAAGGTGGTGGAAAGAGGGAATGTCTTCTTGGGACCTCAAGTAAAATGTTTTTAAGCCAACATATAGATGTCAGCTTTCATTGTGCAGTGTCCTGATCATCTGTGGGAAAGGAAATGTGTGACAGTCTGCAGCCAGAGAGATAAGGACGAGGCGGAGGAGCTGTGTTTTGATCAATGCCTTGTGGTTTGAGAAACAATGAGTCCAATTCGGGAAACTTGAAAAGGAGCAAAAGTTAACGTGCCTGCAAGTATGATATTAAAAAAAATAATAATACAGGAAATCCCGTAGCCCAACAAATAGCAAAATAAATAGAGCTGTGAAAGTTATGTGGATGAAGTTGGAGTTCCAGGGTAATAAGTAAAAATGGTTAAGTGGGGAGAAAAAGTTCATAACTTACAGTCGTGGGAGTGGGTTTTTTTTGTGTTTGTATTTGTTGTTGAAGAGTGCAAGTAGTAAGGCTGTTGTTGGAATAACCTGAGTATTTCACTTGTGACTGATGTTTGCAATGCATCTATCACACGATGTGTCTTGTTTTGCACTGCTATCAGCCAAAGCAGTCTGGCCGGGGGAGAGAGAATATCTCGTTCTCCTGCATTTTGTATCTTCCCTGCATGCCCAGTTAGGAGCCCAAGTCCCACCAAATCAATGCCTGAACACTCAGAGACATTAGCAAGGACAAGATTTCATGCTCATAGTCTTTAGTGGGAGATTCAAATGCAGAAAGCAGAAATGGGTCATCCTCTACCTTTGGCTCTGACAGCTTACGTGGGAGAAGAATTTGGCCCCTTGTGTTCAAAATGATTTAGATCTGAAATACTTGCTTTTCTGCTACAGCTCAGCCCTGTGGGGATGCACGCTCTCTGCATGACTTGCCACATAAAGGCACAGAGTCTAGGGTACAAAAAAAATCTAAAATGTAGATTCTTCCTAAGAGCATAAGAAGTTGCATCCCTGATATATTTATTGAGTCTTCATGAAGGAAAGAGTCAGAATAGATGTTAGAAGCAAAACAAACAAACAAACAAAGAGATGAGAATGAATTCTACTTGCAAGTCTGTTCCACATAGCTCTGGATCCATTTCGGAGAACCTGGAGAGTGGTGACCAAGTGTTTTCTCGTACAATGGAGAAGGGTCGGGCAGTGGTGGTCATCTGTGTCGCATGCCTCTCAGGTTTTCCAGACATAATCAGGTGTGTTAAAGCCCTTACTGGACTATTCTTCTCAACTATGTTTGTAGATAACTGTAATATTCAGTCCTTTGTTGTACACACATTCAGAAATGTCACTTGCAATAAGCATCATCCACAACCTGTCTCTGAGAGACAGAGATGGAGAGAGTGGGAGAGATTGTGTGTGTGACATGATATGGAATGAGCTGGCAGCTATACCACTGAATTTGCCTTACACCAAATCAGTATCAAACCTGCCTTAGTTGTAAGTCCTGACCCTTTGGTGTCTGCACCTTCAAATCAGACAAAAAGAGCCACTTAACAATACCAGCCTCTTGCTTGGCCCTGTCCACTGTATCACAGCCATGTTCTTCATTGCCTGGGAACTATTGTTGTTCTTACTTCTGTTCAGCAGAACAAATCAGGGTGCTGACCTTGTGACTCTTGACTAGTTTGTAACAGGAGGGGGAAAGCTTAGACTGTGACTCTTTACTGCTGCAAGCTCACTCATGATTCAGAGATGTCGTTGATTTTGAGATGAATGATGAATTCTTTATGCTCCCCCTCAGAGAAGACAACGTGGGAAGGCCTGGCTGCCTTCTGCATGTAAATGCTCTGTCAAACCAATTCCAGGCTGAGGTGGGGGAAGCTGATAGGGAGCCATTGTTCTCTATCTCCTATTACTACTGCATCCTTGAGGTGTGTGCTGTTACCATACAGTCTAAGGCACCTGTGGTTCAGCAAGGGCTGGAATGATCCCCGGTGCTGGCTAGGGGCGAGGGCAGAAAGGATGAAGATGGAGGTGCAGATTGATGGCAAACAGAAGCTGTGCAGAGAGGAGTTGCCTTCGCAGATAGTGAGAGTGCTTGACCAGATGTGTGATGGAAGCAGGAAGGATGGCTTTGCAGACGTGGTTTGTTATCCTTCCCATGCAAAGCAGTTATGCTCATTTCAGATACAACACACGGTTGTTTGTTGGCTCCTATGAATATAAAAAGCCCTACAAACTTTTTAAAGTGGTTTATGTGGTTAAAACATGATTACAAACAGGACAGGATCAAAAAAGCTCCAGGGGCCAAGTTCCCGGAGTTATGTGAGTACCTAAGAATCTGAACTTTAATTAAAACCAGGAAGAAACTGAAACCTCAGAGAATGTTTCTAACCATTGTAGCTGAAGAGGAAACTTGCAAATATGAAGAGAGCATAAGTAGGCCAGTAACATCTGATTGAGTCTGTAGCAAGCCGGAAACAATAGCTGAGAGAGGGTGATTTTCCCATGCACTGCAGTGAAGCATTAACTATGTAATCAGCCCTGTAGGGTCTATTCTTCTAAGTAGTCATGTCAGACGGACCTGGGGAATGCCACAGGGGTCAGGACAGGATGGAAAGGGACTGAAAATTGGCTTGGTATCTTTGAGAAGAAATACTAGCAGGAAAGAAAAACAAATTGGTACATTTTTTTTCTTTCCCTCCTTCTCTGAGTGCTTTGTTCATTGAACCTTGAAAGGGAACCTGATGATCAGCTGTGCTTTGTGCTGGCTTGTCTTTGAGACCGTTAGTTGCCTATGTTCTTTTAAAGCTGAAATGTTAGGAAGAGATCATTATTTTTCCTCTTTAGCTTGACCTCTTCCTCCCTTGGAGAGTTTCTCCCCATGTACTGGCTCCATCCTTCTCACACAATGCTATGTTAAAATAACGTTCAAGAGAAAACTTGAATTCCTTGGGAAAAAAAAAAAGCTTGATATTTAGAATGAGACACGTCCTAGAACAGAAAGACAGAGTGTCTGCAACATGTCCTGTGCCTCTCCAGAGGTGCTGTGAGGTGGTGGATGTCAGTCACGCACTGCCTCTGTCTGTTTCTGAAATAGCGATGTTAGTGCAAACACTTCCATAAGATGTGAACTACACCATGGGTAACTTGTGCCCTGTGAACAGTAGGCACTTTACCCAGCAGCAGTTTATCATGAGCAGAAAGGTTATCTGTGGTTACAATCTTGATTGCCCAGCAAATTGCTGAATGCCTGCGGAATTGGAGGAGAATGTGCAGCTGCAGGGTGTGTGGGTTCTTCACTGTTTCACAGCAAGGGCCGGCAGCTGAGTGCTTAAGATGCCACAGGATCCCAATAGCATTTGTTGCAGGCATTGGATGTACGAGCCTCGTTCTGTACCAGGCCACCTTGAGGTTGTGGCATAGCCTGGAGTGTTAAATATGCCACTGTTCCCTTTGGGTGCTTTGCATTATGAGGCTAGCAAAGATCTGCATCCAGCCAGAGGCAGATCAACACTATCTAAACTAGCCAGGATGGCACAACTATGTCTTTGTCTTTGTTGAGTTACATACTTCAGCTACAGATTATTTTTTTAATTCCCCCAGTTTTCGCACTTTCCCCCATCCCTGCAGTAAATGCTACCTGCCAGCTAAAGGGCATGGGCCTATTTATATGGTCAGTACACGTGACCATCTGTTCGGTGTCAAAATGCTTTGCCCTTTGTGCAGCTGCAGATCTGCTTGGCTCCATGTGATACATTGGTGCAGGGATTTGAGGCTTTTGTTTCTGCTGTTTACAAAACATGAAATTTGGTTTTTTTGTGAAGGAAAAAATGTTCAGAAATGAAAACATCATGAAGCTATAACAGAGCTCCTTACACAAATTAAGTGAAATCCTGCAGCATGATGTGTCAGAGGTCCGACCAGGTCATCTGTCCAAATGGGATTAGGGATTGTGCCATTCTGTCTTCCATATAGCACATATAGCAAAGAAAATAGAAGAGATTTTTGATGGCAATGCCTTCCCATGGTGCCAAAAATAGTGGCCTCCAAGTTATCCCGTTATTACTTCTCTCTAATTAAGAATTGGTAATTCAGGCTGTGGTATGTAGGACACACAGAGTGCCCAGCTGTGAGATTGCACATGACCAAATGATTTGCTTGTCTGGGCAAGTTTTGTGCACAGGGACTCCCTTGGGTGATGGGCAGAGGTAAAAATCTGATGTGTGTGAAGGAGCTTGGAGTAAGCTAAATGCTTACCTTTCTTTTTCCTAGGTACTGTTTTCCCAGTGTGTTTAGGTGGAAAATACATTTGCTTCCCAGTCTTGAAGTTGTTGTACCAAGGGAAAATATTGCACAAAAGAATTTTTTAAAGTTGGAGAAGTTAACGTGTGGAATACTGTAATTGGGGCTCAGAGAGTATAAAAACTTAAAATCAGTTTAGCACATCACTTGGCAGATGGAAAGTCGATTATGTAAATCTAGGAAAGTGGTAGTTGGATTTGGTTGGTCTAATTTAAACACTGCTTCTAATCATTTTCACTGTGTGTACAGAGAATTATAGGATAACCATTATTCCGCCAAGAGGGCTCTTCATATTTAAATTTAAATCCACGAAAGAGTACCCTATTAAAATGTAAACATGCTGTGATAATAAGCAGCTAATTATGCAGGCAGGTTAGTCCAGCTGCTCTGCTGGGCAGCTGTGCACACGTACTTCAGATGAGGCCCTTTCTCATACCCTAGAAGTCACTGGCAGGGTCACTGTGGGGTCAGGGGGTGCCTGGGCTGTGGGGGGAGCTCCCGTGAGTTCTGCTGATGCTGATCTGTGAGCAGATGGACCCTCACGCATTACTGGTGAAGCCAGGTCCCGACAGCACCAGGAGCACGGCGATGGCAGCTCTCCCCTCAGCTTGCTGCCTCCAACTCAACTGTAAACTCTGAGCAGAGTCTTTGGAGAACCTTCCTCATTGCCTCTTGACAGCTTTCTCGTTTTGCCAAGAGGAAGATCGTGCAGATTCAGAGGGGAGCTGCCAACTGACAGCTTGGTTCGATACCTGAGTAGTAAATGAAGGGAGAAGGGAAGCCTGAGCCTGGCCCCAGCGCCCGGCAGCGTGGGTGTGAGCAACTGCTGGGGCTGCAGCAGGCGGTGTGACGGGGGGCAGGAGGGACACGGGGCCTGGTACCGATGGTGGAGGTGACATACACCAGCGGGAGGCCATTTTTGCAGATGTGAGCCCCGTGCCACCTCGCATCACTTTGCAGGTTGACGTTGCTTGGCTTTTCTTCCTTTGCAGCAGGGGCTCAGACCGCATCTCTCAAAAGGCGCGTTAACAGTGAGCAAAAGGACCGACGCCTAGGCTTTATTCCTTAACTGCAGCACGACCCGCGCGTTTGGATGCGGAACTCCTACTTTACAGCCGCAGGGGTCGGGAGGCCCGGGCTGCCGGAAGCACGAGAGCGGCACTCTGCAGGCGGAGCGGCGCGCGCTGCTCCCGCACGGCCGGAGCTGCGGCCCCCAGCCCGTCCTGCGGCCCTGGGCCGGAAGCGGGCGCGCGGGGACAGGCGGAGGGCGGCTGGGGGGGGCGGGGGCGCGCATGCGCAGGAGCAGCCGCCGGCCGCGCCCCGCCCCCGGCGCGGAGGGGGTCTGGCGCGCTCCCTGTCCGCGGCGCGAGGCCGGGCCCGGCGGCGGGGAGCGGCGCGGCGGAGCGGCGCGGCGGGAGGGCGTGAGGGAGGGCGGGCGTGCGGCGGACGGGCGGACGAGCGGACGGTCGGGGTGAGAGGATGTGAAGATGGCGGAGCTGCAAATGCTGCTGGAGGAGGAGATCCCGGGGGGGCGCCGGGCCCTGTTCGACAGCTACACGAACCTGGAGCGGGTGGCCGAGTACTGCGAGACCAACTACATCCAGGTGCGGCGGGGCGGGGCGCCAACGGCCGCGCCTAACGGTCGCCGTCCGCGCGGCGCGGTGCTGAGGCGGCGGGCGGGCGTCCTCCCCCGCTCGGCGCCGTAGCGGGCCCGGGGCGCCTGAGGGCGGGGGAGCGAGCGCTGAGGGAGCGGGCCGGGCCGCCTCGTGCCCCTCGGCCGCGTGCGGCTGCGGACGGCGGTGGGGCGACGCGACGAGCCCCGGAGAAACCTCGGTGCCGTACGTTCGGCGGCTGCGCTCCTCAGCGCGCGGCACGGCGACACGCGCTCGGGTCGCGTCGTGTGGCCGAACGGAAGAGCGTCCCCCGAAACAAAACAGGACGGCAGTATCAGTAACGGCCGAGGGCCGTAACGCCGTGGGTTTGCGGTGTCGGTGCTGAGCCAAGTGCGAGGGCTCCCGGCGTTTGTGCCTTCCGTCCTCGACGGCGCTCGTGTGCCGGCTGGGGGCGGGGGGAGCGGCCGTGCCCGGGTGGGCGAGACGAGGGGGCAGAGCTACGCGTGTGGGGAGCGCCGGCGGTGTGCCGGGCGGCTGCTGGGGCGCCGACCGACCGCTGGTGAGACATCCCTGCGGATCTGGGGTCATTAACCAAACACGGGGATGCAATACATAACGTTTCGGCGTGACTTAGCCTGACTTACGTTCTTTAAGAGAAACGCAGTGAAGTATTATTGTCATAAACAGACATACGTGCTTTTAAATTTGTGCTGTTTTAAGAAGAAGGAAAGGGATCTTTTTCTGGAAGCGGAGCCGTGAAAGGCAGAGCTGGATAGGAAGAGGTGGATTTAGCTTGTTGTTATGCTCTTCCCGTGACCTTTTTCCGTTCTCTTCTTGTAAACCAAGGATTATAAAATCTATATTGAACAGCTCCGCTTTTATTGTTTCAGTAAAAACTGCAGAACAAGATTCCGTGGTGTTTCATGCAGAGAATGAAAAGAGAGGGTTCTTCCCGCAGCCGGCATACAGCCCGTAAGGACAGCCTGAGCTGGGGACAGCCAGCTGGTGAGGGAGAGCAGGGAGTGAGGCTTGGTTGGTCAGCCCACTGGGTTCTGGCTGCCGTGCAGCACACCGCAGTTGTTGGCAATTTGTCTGAGCGTCTCGGCGACACAGGGCTGTAAGAGGGAGCTGAGAACGGAACAGAAATTGTGCTGTGGTGCTGACTGTGAGGTGCTGTATGGGATCACAGATTGGAAAAATAAAGATTTTAAACAAGTGGGGAGCAGAGGATTGTAGCTAGGTGATGGTGATGGGCATTGGCCTTTGGAGTTGGCAGAGAGACTGCAAGGATGACGTTGTTGCAGAGGAGT
Organism: Chrysolophus pictus; assembly: GCA_037305975.1. Lineage (NCBI taxonomy): Eukaryota > Metazoa > Chordata > Aves > Galliformes > Phasianidae > Chrysolophus > Chrysolophus pictus. The sequence goes on from CM074582.1 coordinate 23,996,249, forward strand.
CCAACTTGAGGGATTTAGTGACACGAGCGTCCTTGTAACAAATCTGATGGAGAACTCACCCCATATTCTTCATGCTGGAACTGCATAAACTCTTCATTGGGATAAATACCCAAAGCTGTTTTGTTTTGTTTTCCTTCTGCAAGAGTAGAAATAGGTAAATGGATACAACTAACATCACTGGGGATTTTGTTTCCGATAATAGTAATTCCAAAAATCAATATACCCAATTAAGTCTAAGTTATATATTTTTAAAAAGCTTGGATTTGGTGAAGATGTGCATGTAATTGCTTGGAGATGCGTGGGAGAGTAATGTTCCAGAAAGTCAGAAAATCTTCCAGAAGATTGACTAGTTCTACTGCAATCTTTTAATGTTCCATTGTTGACAGAAGGTTTTATCGTGGATATTCTTGAGGTCTGCTGGCAGCGGCTCAGCGTATGACTGAGATCTGAGTTTGATCTGCTGGATGATAGGCAGCACAGCGATCGGGGCTTGCAGGAATTACACTGGCCTGTATTTGTCAGTAGACAAGCCCAGTTGGTGCTCTGAGGTTATTTTATTGTCAGGTACAAAAATTGTTGCAAAAAGCAGAGGCGTTGGTCAGTTTTTTAGAGAATTTGAAGTTCGGTGCTAAGATAAATGTGTTTTCTCTCTGCCTCCATTAACAATGACATAGCAGCTTCAGAATAATGGAACAGGTAATCTCTTGCATGTTGGGACTGATAGGTCACAGTCAGAGAGCTTTGGTGGTTGCAACTCATCTGATTTCTACTTATGAAGTGAAAAAGGTTCCTTAAATATCGGTGGTTTATTATACAAATTGTGATTGGTACTTAGAGAGTTCAGTTACTTTAGCAACAGAAAATGTTAAATGAATTGTTACGGTTCTCTGAAGTCTATGATAGAGCAGCATATCAGAGCACATCAGCTTAAAATTTTGTGATTAGTCACTAGGAAATATAGCAAATATGTAGCGAACAGAACTGCAGCAATGAAAGGTGAAAAGCTACTGTTTGAATTAAAAAAAAAAAAAAAAAGCTTTTTCATTTTTCATTCTATATTTTTCAACAATGATTGTTTCTTTTAAATTTTCTCTTGGGGTAATTCTGTCTCCCAGCTCCCCAGCCAGCCAGCCGCCTTGTGATGTGATGTATTTATCAACAGGCACTATTCAGAAATAGGAAAATAATTTGCAAGAAGAAACCCTTAAAGAATGATTGTCACCTGCATAGTACAACAATTAGTTCAGTACCTTTTCTGTGATTATTTTACTTTAAATATCAGTATATATTTTTGGAAAGCTTTAAGTGTAAGTGCACAAATCAGACAGTTTGATCTGCTTCTGTTACTACTAATATCAAATAACTTTGCTTACCAGGTAGCTCTTCTCATTACTGTAGAAATCACAGAGTTACTTCTCTGTTGTACTTTTTAAAGAGGTGGTAAATCTGCATTTTTATTTTGGAAGAGACTTTTGTGGGATTTGATACAATGTTAATCATGGGTTAAATTGTATACTGGTTGTACTTTGTGTACTAATGCTGTATCCTGATACCGAGTTCTCAGTCTAAACTGCAACAAAGTAGTTCTATAAAATCTGATTATTTGATGCGCTTGTTGCTATAAAAACATGTTTACAGTCTGTATTGATTTACGTGTCTTCCATGAAAAGCAGGGAGACTTAACTGGACAGTGCACTGTGCTTTTAGGATTTTCATATTCCTGCATTATTTTTGATCAGTACTGTCATAAAGGAAGTATCTGGTTATGATGATGTAAATGACAAATACCCTTTTAAGCACTGATGTGACTTGCTTGGTTTATTACTTGGTATACTAGTGTAAGTTCCAGCACTGCATTGGCCTTTCCACTTTCTTTGAACTTGTTCTAAGCAAGTCTATTTTGGGCTCATCTCTACCTTGTTTCTAATGATCATAACTCTTAAAAATGAAATCAGTTTTTCACTTAGTGCATTGAACTTTCTAGAGTAATGGAATGCTTGTATCTGAACTCACTGTTTTGAAAGAGCCAGAAAGAATTCCCAGATGGCTGTTTTTTGGCCACTGGTTATCTACCAGGACCAGATTCAGGGTGGTGGGAAGGCCCAAGAGCAGAACAGCATGCAGAGCTGGGTGAAAAGCTGTTCCCTGTCCAGCTTGCAGAAGGTGTATGCGCTGTGTTCTCCAGATTCTTCAAACGGGATCTACATTTCTTAGTCTTTCAAGATTATTATGCTTTGTTTTCTGGAGAGGAAGAATCAACTTCCCGTTTCCCTCACTTCACGGCCTTCAGGTTGCTGTGGATATTGAGTCTTGTACACAGAAATACCCTTCTCATATTTGGAAAGGAAAGGCTAGGAAGAGTATTTTTATTCCTGTTCTGAAGTATTCCATCCTTCTAGTATTAGAACTACCTGCTTTCAGACCCTGCAGATAGCTGTATTTAAATAAACATAATGGTGAGAATTACCTGTTTCTCAGTAGTTTTATTATAGTCCATGGGACGATCAGTTTCTTTGTTGTTTTCCACGTGCCTGTTAATTTTACCTGGTCCTGTAAAGCCAAACCAAGTCATTGTACCTTTAACAGCATCTTCTAGTGGGGTGAAGAAGAGAATGGAACATCCATTTGCATAGAAGTTGCAATTTCTGTAATTATGACAGCTTGAGTCTTAAAACAGGAAACTTCTGCTTCTGTGGACTGTCAATACCTTATATACTTATTGAAGTTCCAGAATTAGCTTTGTTCTCTTTACTTGAGATACCTATCACCTTAACAAAAGGTAACTATACTAAAAGTATTAAAAAGTAACAGAAGAGCGCTGCTTATGCATCTTAAAGTTGAATTTTCTTAAAATTGTGAGGCAGTAGTTTGGCACACACTGTACCTTCCTGGGTTGCAACTATATGAAATGGTTGCAGAAACTTCTACAGCATCTCTCTGCTCAAGGCTTACGGAGCACTTGCTGGTAGGTTGGTGAGTTTTATGAGTTAATGAAAGCATAGGACCAATCCTCTGAGTTTTCTTCTGAGAGTCAGAGTAGCTGCTAAGGTTGGTGAAGGATTTATGTCTCTACTTCCATCTGCTTTAACTGCACTGTGTTTTGCCAGGAAAGCAAATTTAATTCATTTAATAGTGTCACAAGTTCAAACAGGGGCTCAGAAAGAGTGAAATTGATTTTTTTATTGAGTAGTTGTGGTAATAGGGTGAGCCATTTTATCAGTGGTAACAGGAGTTATAACAGTAACACTGCATGTAGACAAAGTAAAACTTATGAATACACAAGTTGCCATTAAGTAGTAAGTCTTGTATCACCATTAGTTACAAGTCGCATTTTTGTAGTTCCCTCCTACAGCTCATTTTCTGATTGTAGTTATTGAATACCATTTAATAAGACTGAATAAGAATTGCAATTCAGAGTAACAGTCTCCTTAATAAGTATATTAATAAGTTTGCTGACACTTGTTTTCTACTGCTTGTGTTTGATTGGTGTTTGCAGCCATTAATCTTTGTGGCTTAGCACTGTAGTTTTTAAGGCAGGAAGTGGTGTACCACTGTGGTGATGTACAACAAGACCTCTAGTCAGTACTCGAAGAAAATGAAGCCTTACCAACTTACATTCAGCATGTTATTTCATTGGAGAAGAGAACAGATGAGTTTTATCTGCCATGGTTTGTAACAAGTGTTCAGTAGAAAGTACATGCCAAACTCTCATGGCCTGTTTTAGTGGACTTCTTTTTCCCCCACAAATTCTGTTTTTACCTTTAATTGTGCACCTGAAATTAACATATTGGTTAGTAAATAAAGTTATCTAGGTTTTGTTCAGTATCTTTGTTCTGCTCCCCCCCCCCCCCCCCCCCCCAAAAAAAAAAAAAAAACCCACAACAACAACAAAAGAAAAACCCCACAATTTCTTTCAACAGGTTTTTGGCAATACTAGGGAAAGTATTTACAGGTAGAGCAATAGTCCTGTTCAGAAAGAATAGCACTTACCCAGCTGGTGAAGGGGCTCTCTGGCTGTGCAGCACCCCTTGTCAGCAGCCCAGGTCCAAGAGTTGCCCTCCTTCAGAGGCTGGCCCTTATAATGAGCCCAGGGGCTCCACCTGTGCCCACCCCTTCTGGTCAGCTGGGGAGCACAGGTGCAAACAATCTGCCTGTGCTCCCTGGGCCAGACACACCCCTTCACCAGGTGCTCAATCACCACTTCAAGTCCTGCCCCAACCGTTCTCCTGCAGCTCTTATCTGGAATTTTTAGTTTTTGGACTTCTTGTATTTTGTAAAGCAAAGCTGTGGATTGGGTAATGGAACATGCAATGACCGAGTATGGAATTTAGGTACATTTCTTCCCTTAAGGGCTTTCAGAGGTTAGTCTGGCAACTTTTTTTTTCTTAAAGTGACTAAACTAATGTGTTCTTGCAAATGAGTTTTGCCTATTTTGATAAAAAATTTTAATTTTCTGGCTCTAAGTACAACTGACAAGTTCTGCTAGGTTTGCAGTGATATGCTCTACATGTAATTCTACATATGTTCTTCACTTTTCTTGTATCTTATTTCCTAGTAGGTGTCCCTGAAATATCTACTCTTAATGACCTTTCAGTTTGAAATATACGTACTTGTTTTGTTTGTACTATTGGCCTACTGTTACCATTGTGAAGGTGTGTTACGTTCAATAAATTTCAGGGTGAAGGATGGAAGTTAGTAGATTTGGGGCTTTGTTAACCTACGTGCCTTGGTTATATGCATAGTCAAAGCTGGTTTTGTGCCAAACTCATAAATAAAGCATATGTTTTTTTCCTTGAAGTTAAAAAGCGTTACATGTAGTTGTGAATGTTGTTATTAGGATACTTTGTAACATAGTTATGAATTTATTCCTTGAATTTTTGTGAACTCTGTGGAAATTCTTGGAAATAACTCTTGGGCTTTCTACCTGTTTTTGAGCTGGCTGCTCGTTTACTTGATTTATACCATAGGTCATACCAGGTGTTCCAAACTGTACATTTAGAAGATCAAACCGTGGCCATTAAATTGTTATTTCAACAGATTTTAGGGAAGCCTGGGATGGTTTTGTTTGAAGATGCTAATTTCAGTCTGCGTGCCATGACTATCAAAACGCTTTGAGTTTGTTCCTTTCAATTTTCAAACTGATATTTACATAAATATGTAAGCTTCAGAAGTACTATTTCCTGTATTGTGAATTACTGTTCTTTTGTATCTGTATACCATCTGTCATATTATGAATTATGTTGGAAAAAAGCAATAAGCAAGCTGATGGTCCTCTTCTTATTTTTTGTGTTTTTTGAAAGAAAATTGTTAGGCAACTTACTGGGAGGTTGATACGATTCATTAGGTATTACATTATTAGATGCTATTTTCTGTTCTTCATTTTGGTCAATCTTTTTGGTGAAGTATTAGGATAAACCTTGCAAAAATTTCTATGAGGTTTTGTTTTTTGATGTTTAATAAATAGATTCACTGTATTCAGTGAAGAAGAAAGTAGTTTCAATTTGCATTGCAGAGTTGAAGAAATCTTTCAGTCCTTACTACCTAGAATGAAGTAAATTTTGCTTTAGAGTGACTTAGGAGAGGGAAGTTTGGGAAGTGTATTTACTTGCTTGTCGGTGTTGGATTCCAAGTTTTGCTAATGGAATTGACGGTTTGAGGCTGACTGCCCCGGTCTGTCCAGTAGTGGAGGGCTGATAGCAGTTCTCTCATGGCTCAGTGCAATAACAGCTGGTGGTGGCTCTGCATTTTGTGCTGGGGACAGGAATACTAAGAGGCTGAGTTTATGGAGGCCTGCTCTAGGCTTGTCCAGTTCTGAAGTGTTGGGGTTAAATAGGCTGCCTGTTGGATCATCATGAAAACTGAGTAGCTAGGGCTAAACTTGTTAATCGTGAAAGGATCACGACAGATAGCCTTTAGGTTATGTGTGACTTTTGAAAGCAGAATGAGGGCTTGTCCTTATGTACCAACTGTGTGATAGAGAAATCAAAGTCTTCTTGAGGTACTGAATTTGTATTCTTGAGTTGATTTCCGAAGAGAAAATTTTAGTCTCTTTCCCAAACGGAGTATGCAAAGCCATTTACTAGTGAGCAGCCTACTATTAATTCAAGGCACATTAGTTTGTTTTGCTTTGACTGAAGAACTTTTAAATATTGTGTGTTTACTGAATATACAGTGCCAATTCTCAAAATGACTTTGGAGTGTGTCCTTTCAATGCTGTAAGTCTGAGGGATAGTGGATATTGCCATCTTTGCAATTTGTGCTGGTTTTTTTTAACTAGGTGGTAAGTTTGTATGTTAGTACAAGAAGTGGAGCAGTTTGTCCTTTGCCTGAGCAGAAAAGCCATAGGCATCTGCATCTTGTGGGAAAGGTAAGTATGTGAAATATCCCTAACTGAATAGCTCTCTTCAATCAGTTAATGTACACGTATTCGTCTGGAGAATGAGTTGAGTTGGGACACGAGTGCAAAGTGCTTAGCCAAAAATACCTGTTATATAACGTATTACTAACGATACCGTGCCATTATGGAAATTGTACAGCGTTGGTTGTTGTAAATATATCTAAAAGGAGAAGTGGTTAAAACAAAAAACCAACCTCTTATTCCCCACGCTGGTAGCAGCAAAACAGGAGGCTGAGGTGAGTGACAGACATCAGAGATGTTGAAAAACATCTGTGTGAGTAGCACCTGGAAAACAGGGCAGTTATTTTTGACATATAATAAATCAGGGAGTCTGATTATAATAATATGCAAATAAGCTTGTGAAGAGTATGAATAATATACGCTGGTTTTCCACTTTTCTTGAGTAAAGTCCGGGCTTGCGGCTTGGTTTGATAGGTAGTGCTGCTCAGTGTAACTTCTGGAATTACTGCTATGGCTAAGGCTTGGTGTTTAATGGGATTCTAAAAAAATGGTTAGACATCTTAAATAATAAATAATAGATGAGAATAAAAGCAGTTTTATCTTCTGTTTTTGTATGTTTTTACTTCGTATTTGCTCTGACTTTGTCCACAATGGAGCTTTATGCCTATTATATGAAGTGTTTGCTGTCCACTGTAATCTCTTTGTATCTGATGTCCATCTGTAAACAAACAAGTCTGGGTAGCAGAAGGTAAGAAGTTATCTGTGAACTGTGTATCTCTGTTACAGTTGTCTGCTGGTGGTTACAGTTACTTTAAACCATCTCCAACTTGGGGGCACTTCTGAAACCACTAAGAGACTTCATGGAGTGAGTTAATAGAACTGTTGTGATCTGCTTAAATTTTAATATTGCATGTCTTTTGTAGATATTATTTACATTGATTTTAGTAAAACATTTTAGAGAGACCTTGAGGCTTGAGGGGTGCACCTGTGTGAACCTCGTGAAGCCCATCTCTGGCGTGTTTTGAAACGGTACTCTGTCTTACTGTGGCATTTCTTGAGTGGATTTGACATCAGCTTTGGGCCTTGTTGGCATTACCCCATGATGAATGCTATGTGAAATGAAACTCACATGGCTACAATTCTGTAAATGATACCTGTCATATAGGTTCTGTTGGAGATGAGAAGATAGATGTAGGGTATTAAGCTGTGGAGATTAAAATGTGAGGAGCTGGTTTTTATTTCTGATAAATGCTTAGAGTCTTCTGTGATGCCGTTCCATTCTTTACATGCCTCCTCATGCCAAATCACAACTTACACAACCATAACTTGAGCAGTCTACTTTTCTTTTTTTTTTTTTTCTTTCTCCCCCCTCTCCCTCCCAGCTTTTTAGACTGAATCTCATATGTGCTTGAGGCTGTGTTTGAACACAGTCCTTTAAGGATTGTTTTCATATGTTTCTTCTAGGGTATGTGGGGGGAAAAAAAGAACGATATTTCCTGTATTTTAGGGACAAGCTGTTGAGTAAGATGGTTGGAAAACAGTGAGTGTTACAGAAAATCAATTGTCAGTGTCAGGGAGGTGAAGAATTAGCCCTTATGCAGTTGGCTGGGCATCCTGCAACATGAGTAAGAGAATTGCTTGACTAAAAGCAGCTTGAAAATTTCTTCTCCTTCTGTGCCTTTTTCTGTCTGAGTCTCCCTGTCATTTAGAACATGAAACTCTTCTTTCCAAGATAGTTTCATTTATTGGTACAACTAAGTAGGTGTAGAGATGATTTTATTTAAACATATCTTGTCAAATTAAAAGGTCATTTGTGCAGCTCTCTGATTCAGCAGGAGGTAGAGACAAGCTCTGTTTTTTGTGATGGTAGTAGAACTTGCTTACAGTGTTGTAACAACCTATTTGGATAACTTGAAAACAAGTGAATTAACATCCAGAGAGTGACAGAACGTGAAGCAAAAGAACTTTCTGTGAAATAAGGAAGTCATTCAGCATTTGAAATGTTATCTCTTGTGTGCTTGCATCTCCCTGCTGTTTCTGTTTTTGTACTAAGTGAAAGCTCAGAGCTACCCAAACAGTAATGTTGGAATTGGATGAGTAAGCAAGTTTGAGACTTTATGTCAGAACTATGGTGGACTTAAAATCAAAGCTTGTGATTCTTCCGAACTGTAGTAAAACTGCTGAGAGAAATCTTGTGTTCTTTTGCTAATTGGCAGTGTCACTTACTGTTTGCAGTTACAGAAATGAAAGACTATGGGGTGCCATGTAGTGCTGCAATACAACGATGTTAGTTAGTAACTACATTAAAATACAGTGAAAAGAGCCTCATGATTTTATATCTTCTTCTAAACCAAGACATTGCTGGAAGACTGGTATCAAAAATGAACAAACTGGTAGTGATGCAGTGGACTCCTATGGCTTGATATTTGAGTGTGGCTTCTTACTTCTGTGGGTTGGCTTTGGCACATCACTGTGTGCAGCTGGGCTGTGCTTCTGGCTGCCACGTGGTCCTGCACTTTGGCATGCAGGACATCTGTTTTGCTGTCTCAGATACGGTAGCTCATTCTGCAGAGGTTTCTACTGGACTGCCTTTGCAGTGCTGTGAGTCACAGAATAAAAGGTGTTGAGGGTGAAGACAGTGCATTTTCCTAAAGCTCAGATTCATTCAAGCAGAGGGATAGCAGTCCTGCAGGAAAAAGATTCTGGTGGCTACATGAATGCCTGCTTTGTGTTATTGTGCTTTTGTGTTACACTTTGGGCAGGTTGTTTCTTTATCTCTCCAGAAGTGTCAGAGCACTCTGGCTTTTACTGTTTACCCCCTTCCTTTTGATGACTATTGTTTCCTTAGCTCTACCAAAGATATGGAACCATTTGCCTGGGTTTAATACAAATATAAGTCTAAGTTGGTAGTGCTTCTGAATGCAGTCCTCACACTTGTTTACCGTACTTAATTTGTTTGGCTAGTTCATGAGTTAGAGACAGCTCTCCTTGGACTTTGAGCTGTGTGGGAGAAAAGTAGGCACATATGCTTGTAAGTTGCAGGTGTGCTGGGGTACAGTTCAAGTAGGCTGGCTTTGAGACTGCACATAATCCTTAGCAATGTGTTTTGTGGCTGAGATCTCACAGTTGTGAGAGCTTCCTGAATGTGTAAAAATATCTGATATTGCTACTGTGATTGAGTATGATGAAATTTGGCCTGAGTGGGCAAAAAGGTAATAGTTCTTATCTATAGGATTAATGTTCTTTTACTGAGGTATTTGTGACCTGATTTAGAATGTATAGGGGGAAGGAGTTGTTTTCCTTTATTTGAGGTAACCATAATCTGTATCTGACTCTCTTTTTTGAGAGTTGTATGTAAAAAGTATTGACTTTGGGGGGGAATATTGCATCTGAAAGAATTCATTAGTAGGAACTTAGGCGAAGTTAATAATGGATTTGTTTATTTCATGGAAATTCTGAGCTGAAGTTTTATTGGACTAAGGATGTCGTGAGGGAAAAAATAGCTGTACATTTCTAGCTTCTGCTGAGATGCGTGTGACAGATGGTGTCTCATCTGTCCAGTATGAATTCTTTCTGCTGTATAAATATTGATTGGAGGAGGAAAAAAGGTGCTCCATAGCTTTGAAAAATGTATCTTTGTTGATACAAGAGTGACTAGGGGATATTTGTACAGGACTTGGGCAGAGCAGCACTGGTACGTGGAGAAATCACTATTTGAACAAGTCTAAAAGGCCTTGTAAAAGTCTGTCTCTTTAGTAGAGAAAGAAAAGAAAAAGAAATGTTTTGGGAAATAAAGTAAACATGGTCCCTGCAATAGGATTTGTGGTTTAAAAAGAAATTCCTTTGTAGAGTGTTGGTCTAGAACGTGCTTATTTGCTTTGCAGAGAGATGGTCAGCTGCTCATCTTTGGGCAGTGCAGGTGCTTTATGCTGCGTTCAGAGAGATTTGGGGATAACCAGCTGCTTTAGTGACAGAATTGGTAGAAGCTCAGAGCCTTATGCTGATCCTAAATAGCTTGATTGTGTGATTCTTTTTGTAAGGTATGTTGATAGAACCATGTTCTGTGGCTGCTCTTTCTACAAGGTCCTGCAGAGAGTTTTCTTCTGGATGTTATCTGGAGCGTTGTTGAAATTGTACTTTTTCAACTCCATGCGTATTAATTTTTTTTGGCCTCCTGTGCTTTTGGTATTTGGTACATAACCCACATGCTTTGGGTGCAAGAGTAAGACCAGCCATGCAGAATTCCTAGGACTTCCACTGAAGTGTCTGTTTCTGTTATTTTGACCATCAGTTAATGCCAGTGCTGTGGTTTTCTTGAGCACTTTCTTGATGTTGCTGTTCTGTTACGTTTTTCCTTTGAATACAGAGTTGAATTTGTACCTTGGGTCTGTCATGTGCATCTTGCAACATAGAATTGCTATCAGTTATTATTACTTAGGTACAAATAACAGCTTTTGGAGACCTGTACAGTTTTCTTCTGTAAGCAATCGAGTAGCAAGCCTGTGCCAATAAAAGCACTCGGTTCCAAAGCATCTCTTCATGAAAAGCACTAGCATGAAATCTGTTGCTGTTTCTTTGGTCTAAGTCTGTCCTTTTTTCCTTTGGTAGGGATCAGTGAAATATTTTGATAGAAGAGAGATCATGTATTGACCTGATTTTTTATTTTCTTCTATACAAATTGGGTGAAAGTAAATTTGGCTAATGCATTTTATCTTCAAATGAGTTTGAATTGTTTTGTGCGCTCAAACATAGAAAAATAGGTGGGTGGGGATCAGGCATTTCTGAATGTCATAAACACTGAGTAACTACTAATAAATTGCCAGCAGTTGTATTAAAAATTTGCTATCTGAAATCCTTGGTATCATTCTGAATGAACATTCAGAAAAGAGTAATCCCTTCAGGCTCATCCTACTTGATGTTCTGAACCACGGTTCTTTGTAGCTGAGCAAGAAGCCCCTTGCTGCTGTTACATTTATATCTCTCAAGATCTGGCTTTTCTTTAGCAGAGAAAAAATTCTTTATGAGAGAAATTCTGAAATGACTCCGTGACCTGCAAGAAAATCTGTGTTTTCCAGTTTGGGAGATGTAAAAATTACTGTACGTGAGAATAGTTGCCCAAATTACATTTGTCTAACAAGTGCATTGTTTTTTACACTGCAGTGTGACACTTGTTAATTCCTAAAAGAAGTAATGGTGTCTAATTTGCAGATGGAACTAGCATTTAAATTGTGTGGAGACAACTGCATTACAGGTATACTATAATTAATATGGGAGTTTAAATGCTCTTTCTTTGATGCCTGTAAAAGGTCCTTACACTACATTGGAAAATGGAGTTATTGCTGGCATAAAACAATCTCTGGGCAAGAAACGCTGTAATTAGTGTGAAAGTAGGTCATGCTTAGGAAAATCTGTGTAAAATACAGATCTCAGTGGAAATAATTACAGAAAACTTGATGCTGTGGTGTGAAGTTATATACTGCAGGTTGAATATAGTGGCTCTGCTTGCTGTTCTGGAGCTACATACTAACTTACAGAAGGCTTACTTCTAATTATGGAGCACGTGGACTAAAGCTGCTGGTTAAATACAGGGGAAAAAAAGAGAATAGCAGCTAGTTATAGTGCCTGCAAAAATGAGGGGTTGTTTGTGTGTTTCCTGCTTATTTTCCAAGATACTGGAATTGTAGAGCATAGCAAAATTTGAATCTGGTTAAAATGGAAATTCTCCTGTGATTTTCTGTTTTGGCTCTGTGTGTGTGTGTGTGTGTGTGTGTGTGTGTGTTGATAACAAACTCAAATAAAATGGAAGGAATTTTGAAGAATGCTTATTTCTAGGAATCTACCCTTGAGTATTAAGCTGGGGCTCCTCTCTTGCAGAGATGACTTAGTTTATCAGTTGCTCACTCAAGGACTGCAGAACACAGATGCAGAGCTTGGCCCCTCTGCAAAAGGGATTTGAATCCCACTCTCAATCTGCCAATATTGTGTTTTTTTCCAGTGCCATGGTAACAGGAGCAAAAGGTTGTGAAAACATTCTCTGCCAGAAAAGTGAGCAGATACAGCTCCTGGGGCACACAGGGAACAAATCTGTTGAACAGGAAGGAGCTGCTTTTGTTCAGCACTTTTTAGAGTGAACTTGTACTGACTTTGTGCCACTTCTTTTTGTTGAGGCTGGTGGTTAGTTTAGTTAGATGTGATGCTTGACTCTTTGATGGCTGGCTGTCACTGAGCGTCACTGCCACCTGTGGCAGAGCAGTAGTGCAACAGAGGTTGGCCTTAAGCAGTTGGCTGTGGACAAGTTGTTTGGCCTGTGTGCTGCATCTGCTCCCAGTCTGGTGAACCCTTCCAGTGGAGGCAAGGAAAAAGGCCTGCTGGTTGTGTGCACTGCTGTGATTTTTCAGTTGGACAACAGTGTATTTGTGTCTGGTCATGCAGTGAGGTACAGGTGTGCATTTTCAGTCATAAGGCTCTGGCATACATGGCAGTGTGGCAGTGGAGGAGATGGGGACTTCAGCCTTTGGATAGTTCTGCAGTAAGCAGTAGAGGCTTTCCGTCATTTTAAGACAGAGGGGATTGGGGAACTTTTTGTGGGTAGATGTAGGGAAGCCTCTTGTTTTCTCAGTTCTCTTGTTTGTGTTCAGCTGCAGCTCTCCGAGGCTCTAGTAGTCAAGCATATATTTTTGGGTGCTGGCAGTGCCTCTACTGCCTTAGAGAGGAATGTTGTGTGTTCGTACTGTTGTGTGAGGGCTTCTCATTTTGATTTCTATTTTATTTTGAGAAGTTTTTTGTTGTTGTTAGTCTGTCAGCTTATGTATCTGATAAATTTATTCTTTTCTGTATGTCCAGATTGGTAGCAGCTTTAAAAAGTACTAAATAATCATTTCAAATTATTTTCAAGTTTAGAATTAAACCTTTCCACAACGATCGGTTGTGTAATCCAAGCACTCTTATTTACTGGAAATGGAAGAGCACTCATGCAGATTCTGGCCCATGGTTAGTTTAAGGCCTGTCTTTCCGCAATGGCAAACTCTTGTCACTGCTTTATTTCTCTTATGGCATTTTTTAGCCACAGACACAAATGTGGTTAATTTAAAATATGATAACTTCTGCACTGAAAACACTGTGGGGCGTGTTAATGTGATGAGGAAGTAGGTAGGGACTGTGGAAGCCAGCTGAGGGACCCGTGTTCCTGGCTTGGCCGTGTGAGCAGTTGTGAGCTCATTTGTTGTGAGTAGGCAGCAGTGGCTTCCAGCAGCCTGCTTCTGGGGCTGCTTACATCTTCTACAGTGCCCAAACACGTGGCACTCTGCAGCACAGCTCTGCAGCCGGATGTAGGCTGTGGTAACTGATGTGGTTGTCATCTCCACCTGCCTCTTTTTTGGGATCTGCTGGCTGAATAGCGTGTATATCTTACCCTTACATGCTGCAATTACACTCTGGCAATTACAAGCTGTTCTGCCATCTGACTAATTACATAGGCTGTAAAGTATGATGGTGGATGACGTGGCTGTGTCCTACTTAGCTTTTCTTGCTATGAGATTGTAATGTCTGGCAGTGGACACTTGGAAGCAGAACCTGCTTCTATCGCCACAGCTCTCTGCTTGTGATTAAAAAATAAAGCTCTTAGTTGACCTCAGTCATCGCCATGTACTGAACCGATGTCAGAATTTAATGTTGAGTGGAGCAACTGGCAAAGCTGGGAAATAACTGAAACGTTACATAAACTCTTATGTACTGGATAAGGTTTTGGGAAAATAGAAATGAAATAGACATCCTTTCTTAGAAATGGTTGATTTTTGTCAGATTTCTTGAGAGAGGGGGAAAAAACCTGCTTTGCTGATAGTGCTAAGAAGGAAATGGTATGAATAACATTTTCTGCATAGTGGAGTGTGATTGTGGTCTGACTCTAGTTTGTTCCAAATTCTAAGGCCACTTTGATTCTGAAAAGTGATCTTTGCAAATGTTGCAATGATGTCTTTATCAAGTAGCTGTAAAATCAAGTTTGAGCTGAATTGAATTAATTCAGCTCAATCATAAATCAGTAAGTGATTCTTACCTGTACGCTCACTGAAAACTAAAGCTTCCTCAGTGAGTGAACAGCTGTAGGACAGCAGGTGCATGAAACAGAGGAAAGCCTACAGAGCTTTGCTCTTTTTTTTTGAGGATCTTCACTCAACTCATCTTTGCTGGAGTACTATCTGATGGCAGCAAATATGATGAGCTCGTACTGATATTAAAGCTGAAATTGGCCTTGTATTTGGAACTCTGATAAGTATGTTGCCTTATGAAATAGAAAATTATCCACTTTTGTCAGCTGTGTTATTGCTGAAGGGCTAACAGAGTAAAAGGAAGGATTCACTGATGAACAAAAAGAGCGGTGGCAGCTTAAATACACATGGAGAATAGGTTTCTGTTGTTGCTGTTGCTTCTCAAGGAAGAGCTATGTTTGATTCTGTAAGACAGTTACTATTAATATAAACTGTATTTCAGATGCAAATGCATTTGGATGCTAGCATGCTGTTCAATTTCTAGCGATAAGTCGTTTTAAACTATATTATTTATGCGTTGAACAGCCTTGTCCCCTAGATTTATATGAATGCAGCATACTGAGGTTGTTTGTTGGTTTGTTTGGCACAAATAGGACTTTGGCTCTACTTTCAAAGAATAGGAAGTTGCGAGTTTTGATGGGAGCAGGACATTTGCATGTGAAAAGCTTGCTTGTGACTGTGGGGAAATAAATTCTAAATTTGATCCTGGTGTCATTTAAGGGAAGCAGAGGACATTTATTGCAATGGTGCTGGCGGCATAGAAACAGTGGTGTAAGTGATTAGATGTCAGGGAAGCTGTGCTTGTTTGCGGCTGTCATTTGTTACCTTTTCTTCTGGATGTGGCAGCCTGATAGTCTTGTCAGACATTTCAAACTAGTGGCTTAGTTTTGCTCTTCCTGGCAGCCTTGAATGCAGTACATATTTTAAAATGTTTTCTCATTTCAAGGGCTGGTTAGGATTGGTATATCATTTCTTCCTAGCTACTAATCAAACCTATGTTTTGGGGCTTAATACCAGTGATTCAACTGCAATAGAACCAGAAGATTTTATCTTAATGAGAATGACCTGATACTGACTACAACAGCTGTCTGATTCTGAGTTTCAACTAGCTTAAATGTTAGGAAGTCATGTTTTTGATCAAGGAATTCTAATAACGCTTAGCGTATTATAAAATGTTTCAGTAACCTGAAAAATGGAGCAGCTCAGTGTCAGAGACTTTATGAATGTACAAATAGTAGATTTCTCAGCTGGCGTGCTTTTTATTAGTGTTCAGATAAGTTAAACTAAATTATCATCATTTAAATATAAAAATGGAAATGACCCTGTTTGTATTTATAATCATATCACTGGAATGACCTTGCATTTGGAAATGGCTTTTCTTTTTTAAACATTGCATTTATCGCTTCCTTCCTGAATGTTGTTTGAATGATAAAATCTAACGATAGGTTTTATTATATTCTTAATTATAAAAACAGTAGCTACGGTAATTATGAAGTTTAGCTTAGATGCCAAAGTTCCTCATACAGCCTTTTACTGTACTCTAAATTACTGTGTGATCTCAGATCAAAAGGTAATATGTTTGATTAGATTTAGACTATTCCAAGTTCACAGTGCACTGGCAGTGCTTTTGTGGAAGTGTATGCATTAGCAAGAGCTTCCCACTTGCTTATGTTTAACGTTTGCTTGATTCAATGGGTGTACAGTGCAAGTAAATGAGCAAGGTGGCTATCACCTTGTTTTTAAAATAAACATGTAAATGTTTCAGTAGACTTTTTGCTAAAATAATGGTAACAGCAGTATTCAATCTAAGTGAGTAAATATGTAGAGAAAAATGTGTACGCGTAGAGAGGAATAATTCAGAGATTATAGGATTACAATAGACAGAAAGGAAAGAACTTCCCCCGACTCCAAGTACTTCAGCATTCTGGGTCTACTGAAAAATAGGTGAACTGGATTTCCTTCTGTGATCAGTGTACTAATAGAATGTAAGGTTACTCCATAACATCTGAAAGGGAGACACTGAA
This sequence comes from Chrysolophus pictus, assembly GCA_037305975.1. Classification (NCBI taxonomy): domain Eukaryota; kingdom Metazoa; phylum Chordata; class Aves; order Galliformes; family Phasianidae; genus Chrysolophus; species Chrysolophus pictus. The sequence continues at coordinate 24,012,676 of CM074582.1, forward strand.
ATTTTCTATTTGTTCTATGTTATTAATTTTTTTAAGAGTTTTGGAAGATCTTAATTTGTTCTGTCTATTGTGCCTCTTCTGTTTTTTCATACCTGTTTCACCTTGCAGACCAACTACGTACAAATTGTGAGATACATGCATTTCGTATAGGAAATAGGCAGAGCTGGTAATGAAAGGGTAAGGGATGTTCTTTGTCAAGTATGTGTTTATTGAGATAGTTTGTTTAAAACAAAGCTATTATATTTTTCACTGGCAGTTACATAACTTTTTGGCATGATTCTGTGTTGTTATTGGATTAATGATGCTCAGTTTTCTCCTCCATCACTTTTTCTCACATACCGAAGGTCCTTGGAAAGCACTTAGATAGACTAAGCAAATACCATCTGGGCAGTTGAATAAATCTGTGTAAAATATTTAATTATGTGTAGGGCACATTTTGTTCTGAATAACAAAAGCTTGTTGAATGAACTCCGTGTCCTGCAGCTTTTGTTTTTGGGGCTTCTTGAAGCTGATGCAACTTAGAGAGAAACCTGAGGAGTTTTGCCTGCTGGTCATAGACAAGTGCCCCTTTTGGGTTTTAATCAAGGGAAACCACAGCTGTGATATTGATTAAATGCAAATTCTTCTTATCCTTGACTTGTCACTGTTATGTTTTTATCCCATGTGTGAAGTATGAATTTTCTTTCACTAGCCAGTCTTGTTTTGAATGATATCAAGGGACGCTGTGTATATTGGAGAAGTGATTATGAGACTGTGGGTGCACTTCAGTGTAGTTAGTCCCATATTACAATGCAGAACCTCAGCTTCCATTTTGACACTGAAGTACAGTAGTAAAGCGTTACACCGTGAAGAGAATCTCCCTATCCTTAATTTAAAAATAAAAAATATTAAGCTCAGAAGAAAAAGTTGAAAAAAATTGTCGCATTGATATTAAAGGCAACAACTGATGTTCTGAGAATTGAACGCGGTTTATCAACTCACAGGTCTAAACTTTTGGGCTCTAATAACAGAATTTGTTATGTAAGTCTTGTTGGACCAGCTGAAAATTTTGCACTCCCAAGCTGATGATGGCCAGTGGTTGGATAACCACAAATGTTCGGTACTAGGGGAGAAAAGATAGCTGCAATGGCCAAGTAAGCTACCCATGTCTTTTAGTACTTCTTGTGATACACAGCTTTCAGACCTCTCTTAATTAGCTTTTCCTTGCTGTCTTTCTAAACTTTCTCATGGTAGCATTTCTTGTTTTATCTAATTAGGTTGATACGGAGTAAATCTTACTATAGAGATCGTGTTGCCTCCATCGTTAGTTTCCTTCTAGTATTTCTTCCTGCATTAGAAGCTGTGCCTTTATGCACAGAACATTCAGGTTCTTGCAGTGGCCTGGCAGGATGCAGTAAATTCTCAGGTGTTTTCTAGTCTTTCTTTTTTGAGGTCTGTATGCGTTTAGACTTTCTTTTTACTTTCATACAGCTTAATTATGTTAACATTTTGTATACCATACTGCATTTTTTTTTTTCTCTCACCTGCCTCACGCTTTCTGTTCAATGTTATTTTTTTCTTCTTTGCGATTGTTATACTATTGCTTCTATAGCACAAACGTTGTATTTCTCTAGGCAGGAAAAAGGCCATGGAGAGGTTTAATTCCTGAAGGAAAAGGACATCTTGTATAGTCAGCAGTCCAGGCAATTTTTTGTTCAAATCTGCTAATGTGATTGCGCTATGGAAATGGAAATTTCAGGGTGGCTTGAAAAAATGGTGCATAGGCACTGCATCCTGCAGTGAAAAACAGTCTGCTTTGCACTTGCTGCTGGTTGAATTTCATATCCTTTCTACTGCTAGCAGTTTGAGTTGTACACTCCGGTATTTAAAAAAAAAAAAAATTCTGGTGAAGATTTGTATTGTCATTCCTGAAGAGTGTTAGGCTTAGTTTGGACTTGCATATTTAAGTGGTAACTATTAATGACTTTTTCCAAGCATGTATCATTGCACCTTTGCTGACTGAATTTGTAGTCTAGGCTGTAGCTCTAAGGCAATCCATCTCATGTAATATATCAAGCTTATAATTTTGTTTTGTTTTTCAAGGAAACCAAGCAGTATATTAGTAGTGGGTGCTTCCTACAAACTGGGAACCTTTTCCAGGGATTACTGGGCAGCGCTATGGCTGGGGCCTCAGTGCTGGGTCCTGCTCCTGCTGCAGTGGGGCCAGTGGCTCTTGCCAGCAGGTGGCACATCTTCCTTGCAGAGCTCTGTGCTGAGGGAAAGTGAAGCTCTCAGGGCTGAGAACTGGAGGGAGGTACACTGTGCTGTGGCTCCGTGGGAGCTGCCTGGGGTGGGCTTTGTGGGGGGGGAAGAATGCTACCAGGATGAATGCTGAGCTGCTGCGTGCAGATTGGTGATGGCACAGCAAACATCGATGATCCAGAGGTGGTATCTCCTGAAGGCTGCATCTCCTGATGATCCAGCTGTGATGCTCAGATATCTTCTTAGCATTGCTTGCGAGCTGAAAGTTCAAGGAAAGTTCAAACTTTGCGTTGGAGAACTGGGGACTCTGTATAATGGCATGCGGAGCAAATCATATTTGTTCAGGTTATCAGCCAAACACCAAAACGTGGCTCTCAGTCAGAAGGGATTTCGTGCGTATAATGGATCCAGATGTGTTTGTAGGTTTTCTTCTGAGAAACCAGTTCCTTGTTGAAAGGGTGTAAATGGAAGTGACTTGAATTTGGGTATTAGGTGTACATCAGTGGAAGAACTAGCTTGGAACTTGGATTTATATTTGTACCTCTTGAAGCAGTAAAGCCGTAGCAGAGGCTCATAATTTCTAAAATGATAGATTGCTTTCCTTTTGTTCTCAAACACTTTGGCTATTAATGAAGCAAATTGTGCTTGCTGGCTTCTACTCAGCTATTCTGGATGTAGAGTGTACTAATGTAAATCAGCAGTTTCTGCTTCTATAAATAGACTTCGGTAGCAGCTGCGGAGCAAACCTGACACGCTTCTGGTCATTTTTATTATTGCCATTCAGGAGTTGTTTGAATAGCTGTGAAAATGTCCTGTGGTGTGTGTGCTTGCTGGTGTGGTATGAGCAGGCTGAGCTGAGGTTACAATTGGGAAGGGAGCACGTTTTAGATGCTGATGGTGTGAGAGTTAATGCAGAGAGTTCTGTATTTTTCTGTTTGGGAGTCCTTAAGCTAGGTTTGGAGCTCTTCTACATAAAATATACGTTACCCTGATGGCTGAAAGTCAGCGATTCTTAAATGGGGTTTGGAGACTCTACTTTTCTAAGGCTTTATGGTTAGATGTGAGCCATTACATGCATCCTTGCTTGGAGAACATCATCATATTGTGCTCTGAGAAGGCAAAATACAATGATGACCACCCCTTTCGCAGTCCACAGGAGCTCTGCCACTGCTGTCCTCATTTTGGGAAGCAGAATGGAAAGTGGCACTAGTGGGGCCAGCAAGGAGGAGGAATGTTAGCAGGCTAACCATTGCCATGACTGGATGGACACAGGAGAGTTTGCGAAGAGTACTGAATATCTTTGGGCATTTAATTGAAGTCCTATGTTTGTGTATGTGTTGTGGTAGTGGTTTTTATTTATTTATTTATTTATTTATTCCTTGAAATCTTGCTATTCCTTGAAATCTTAGTGCAAGGTCTGATGAAATACTTTGTGCTACAAGAATAACTTTCCTGTAATAAAGGTATGGCTGCTTTCTGTGCCGCCTTAAAGCACATATTGTCAAATGGGTGGTAGATTCAGCTTGTGCCGAAGCATACAGAATTACTTTAATTTCCCTCTCTAATAAAAGCATATTTCTTGAATCTTGGTACTCAACCTGTGTGAAAAATATATAAAGGAAAGGAAATTGTAAGATAGAGTATTACAATGGCAGGTGGGTGTAGAAAGCACTTGTCACCTGCTACTTTAGCAACAGCGTCATTGGCCTGTAAGGAGGATAAAGATGACTGAAATGAAATTCACTGTATCCCTAACCCTAGCAAACCAGGAACTGAATTTGATTAGCATCTCATTTGTGTGTTTTACCATTGGATTAAGCTGTATTCTTTATGCTGAGTTAGGTTCTACTCATGTTAACTAATTCTAGGAGAAACACTTTGAGGACTAGGCTTTTAGCTCATTAATTCTCATGGTATTTGAAATGAAATATGTTCTTATATATAGATCTTCTGGCTTGACAGCTTAAATATTTTAAGTGCTCTTCTACTAGAATCGTAGGTCAGACTAATTCTTTGCAGAAGAAAATACAAAGTGAAAATGATCAAAACATTCAGGAGAACAACAAGAACTTATGCGATTCCATTCCATTCACGTTTGAATTTACCTACCACTTCAAGGGAATAGTAGTAATTAATTCACAGTGGCTAAATGCCTCCATTTTTAATGTGGCAATAGTGGGGTCAGTATAATTGAGGGAGATGAGGAATATGTACAAAGTTTAAAAGGGAGCCTGAATTTGATAATAGGAACATTTTCTTGTCTCATTGTATAAACAAACCAAATCACAACAATGAAAAGCATTAAGTATTTTGGAGCTTTTAAATTTTTTATGAAAGTGTGATATAAGAAGTTGTGCTTTAAAATATTAAAATGTTCCTAGAAAAGATCAGCATGTTGTATACTATCCTAATTCCTTTTATAAAATACTGAAACTGTTAACATACAAAGTTGATGTCTTTTGTGTAGTGGAAAAAAATGTAAAGGAGGAAAAATGGTAGCTTTTATGTACAGTTAGTTTGAGTTCTGTAATTCATTGTCCTTTAAAGAAAGGCAAAATGAGTTAATTCCATGAATCTTTGTGTGAGAGACTTACTGAATAAACCTTTTATTTCTGCTTTCAGTCAGCAGATAAGCAGCGAGCCCTAGAAGAAACCAAAGCCTACACAACCCAGTCATTAGCAAGCGTAGCCTATCTGATCAACACTTTGGCAAACAATGTTCTCCAAATGCTGGATATCCAGGCATCTCAACTTCGGCGCATGGAATCTTCAATCAACCATATTTCACAAGTGAGACTTTTTTCCTGATTTTTCTTGTTGTTGTTGTTCTCTGTTCTTGAAATTACACAGAGAGTAAAACTCTGTGTGCAACTTACCTGACATTTTGTGAAGAAGAAAAATGGTTAGATTTAAAGTGGGGGGGATGCATTTCTCCTAGAATTGAATCTAGGAATGGTTGTCTGTGTGATTTTTATGTCTGTAGTATTGTGAATATTTTACATAGGATAAGAGATTATATGTAGCCGAGGTCAGTTTATTGTTTGGAGATGGGTTTGTTTGTTCTGTGTATGAAGTGAAAAGCACAGGTAAACAGCTCATGGAAAATTCAGAAAATTATGTTAAGAGATGGATTAAGGTTTCCAACTCTTGTTCATGTCTTCCTGTATGTGGTATTGAATAACTGCAGGTTCTTAAAATAAATTTTAAAAAGTGAAATAGATAGTGGAAAACAGTACTTGTCTTTTCCCTTCTCTTGTTGCTGTCATACTGGTGGCATCTGGTAAAAGCACGTGTGGCTTTTCTTAATTTGTAATGGAGTAAATAGATGGCAACGTTAACGCCTCAAGTTTGTGTATGGCTACAAAATGCCTGTCATTGCAGTTTTATTGAGCAGCAATAAAATGGTTTACTGTTATCAAGAAGCCGTGTATGACCACACTGATGAGGAAGTTTTGATAGCAAATCTATAATTCCTTTTCAGTTTATTCTTGTTGGAGGTTTATATGCCCATGATGGATTAAAAAGAGGAAGAGTAATGTTACAGAACTTTGTTTTTCTACTACTGTAGAGTTACTTGGTTTTCTTACTGAACTGTAAAAAACACCCAACGAAAGAGTAAAGTATATTTTTATCAGTAGGTCAATGAGAGTGAGTGGATGCAATCTATTAACAAGAAAATGTTGTAGCATGTTCCATTATGGTTACCTTTTCTCCACCTGAGATTAGTCTTCTCTCTTGTGGATGATCGTTCTTATAGTTCTCCAAAACTTGAAACTGTGTTCGTGAGGTGGATTGAGATCTGTTAACTTGCTTGTGCTGAAAGGGTTGCTAAACAGATGGAGAACTAGACCAGCAACATTTTGCGCTCTCTTAATGAGCTGAATTGATTTACTGAGGGGTCAGATGAATTCCAAGCAGGTGCAAAGAAAGGGGCAGCCTGAATTTTCCCTCCTGGTGGTGGTACGCTATTTTATGGCTTCAGCCACCTCGTGTGGCTGCATCTTTAGAAAAAACTGAGAAGTTTCATTTCTTCTGCTGCATACTTCTTGTAATCCATAATACAATTTTTTTTTTTACCCTGGAAAATGTCACAAGTTACTCTGCATGCATGTATGTATATGGGCTATGTACATGCTGTGTCTGTATGCTGTGTATTTCTGTTAGGGTGTCAGGAAAAAGTTTTTTACGAGAGAGTGGTGAGGTGCTGGCACAGGCTGCCCAAAGAGGCGGTGGATGCTCCATCCCTGGAGGTGTTCAAGACCAGGTTGGATGGGACTGTGAGCAGCCACGTCTAGTGCCAGATCTGGAGGTTGGTGGCCCTGTCTCTGGCAAGGGCGTTGGAACTTAGTGATCCCTGGGGTCCCAAGTCATTCTGTGATTTGGATGTGTGTATATACTTCTGTGTGGGTGGGTGGTGGGTGTGCCCGTGTGTATGTATACAGTTCTTAGGAGGTTAGTGCCAGCTGACAGGTATTTTGGCTATTAGAGAGCCTAGCATGGAATACAGAATAGAACTACTTGAACTCAGTGGATTTTCTATTTTATAGAAATGTACACAAAGTACGTTTGGCACACAGTTTCTGTAAAGCAATTCTGGGGAAAGGTTCATGGCATTTTTAACTTTTTCCTTCTGAGAACCTGGATTTTATGCAGGTTGAGATGTTAGATTGCATGTTTTTGTCTCTTGTACAAAAGGGTGGTTACTAAAAATGGAATGCTAAGTTACCGGTACCTGGTACCAGTGTTTTTTAACAGCTGAGCCTCACAGGCTGCATTTGTACAACCAAGCAAAATTAAATTTTTCTGATTTTTTTTTTTTTTTTTAATATCTCTGTAGAATTGAAAACAGAAGGTTATTTTTGTTGCCTTTTTTGTTTGTTCACTGTATTATCCATACATAGGATGCTCCCCATATCTTCATAGAAGAAGTGATATCAGAAGAACAGACACTTATATGAAGTGTGTTGGTCTTAGGAACTTAAGACTAAGTTGTCGGATGGACCCATTTCTGAGGGCATTAAATACAATAGTGATGTTGTGTTATATTCTCTCTTAATTTCAGTAGTTACTTTTCTTTAGAAAATTATTTTTGTTATAGTTGCTATGTAATAAATAATTTCAGTTCAGTAACTTGGACTGTACTCCTGGAACCAGTCAAACCTGTGGAAGATTTCTTCCATCTTTTTCTTTGTTGTTTGTCAATTGACATTAAACACTTCATGGTATAATAATACCTCATGGCCAAATTATCTTTTCTCTCTGACTTGAAATGGTATCAGTAACATATAACAGATTGGTAACTACCATCTGCTTACATCTGGCAGTGCATTACTGCACTAATACTTTGGTCAGTACGCAGTGAGATTTAAATTTAGAAAACACTAGTTCAAGTTATGGTATGTAGTTGTGTAGCCCTGCTTTTAATTCTCATTCAAAATCCTGCATGTGCTCCAAAGAGGGGAGTAAAACTGTTTGGGTTTTAGTAAAAATAAATAAATAAATAAATAAAAAACCACAAACCACAACTTTTTCAAAAGTGCTTATTTTGCTTAAATGTAGCTCAAACTTGGAGTCACAATGTCTTCAGAGGATAAAGTATTCTAGTTCTCCGTTCATACGTAGAATGAAAATTTATGTCACTTTCTGTATTTTCTTCTAAATGTCAACTTAATCAAAGAACTGAGATGGAAACTGATGACCATTTGTGGATGTTCAAATTGCATATAGGTCCTCAATAAGGAAATAATTTTAATGAAAGTGATTTAAATCCTGTTAGTCTAAAATCTAGATTATTTTGTTTTAGTCTGAAGGCTGATGAATCTATTTGTTCTTAGTTGCTTTCTTGATCTTTGTCCAGTAATAGATACTATGCATTGTTTTATATTTGAATAATTTCAATCCTAAATACAGATTGTCTGTATAAATGTTTATACTCATTAGAAAATTTCTATTAAAATTTTTTCAAGTTAGCAGATGCTGTGAAACATCATCTCCAAATTCTTTAAAGTAATTTTGCAGATTTTCAGGTTTTACTATTTGTATGATTTGGTCAAATTTAGTTATAAAATGCTCTTAGTGAGAAAGTTGAGCTTTAAAACTATTCTCTGCTGGTAATTATATAAACAAGTGTTCTGTCACAAAGAATTCAAATATAGTAAGAGTGATGTGTTGTCTCCAATGGTGCTGTAGGATGGAGAAACTTGCTTCATCCTCTTCTTGTAGAATTTGTCTCCCATGGTGCTGCCAGTCATGAGCAGCGAATGGATCACAGGCTGAACTCTTCTGTAGTCAGCACATGATGCTTGGTTGAACTGCAGCAGTGTGCGTGAGCCACGTGGTCTCTGCATGGAAGTTCCCTTGGATCTTCCACTGAGCTGTTGGTGAAGGCTGGTAACTGTTTTCAGTTGTCTTTTTCTTGTGAATTATATATAGCCAGACTTTTCTAAAAATGGCAAATTCTAAGAATAGACAGGCTTCTCTGAAAATGGAACACAAGTCTAATTTTGCACAGTAGATTTTACCAGTTAATTGGGTAGGTAGCTCTTCAGCATCTTAGTATCATTATGACCTCTTACTGTACAGAATACATTTAACTTATGTTGAAGCAACAAAGATGTCACATTTCTGATGTCAGTTTTTCATTTTAAACTAATAGTCCAGTTTTCAAGCTAATTTGAAATAAGATAGTTTAAGATATATTAAAAAAAAAAACAACTCACCAAACAACTTAGCATCATTGTGCTTAAGCAGCCTTTTCTCAAAAGGTGTTTTTAAAGTGTATTTTAAAAGCCCAAACAGACTGACAGTATATTGATAATTGAAAATTAGGATGTTTTGAGTAGAGGAAAAATTGAAGGCTGTGGATACTTTTTGTTTCTGAAATTTGACAGCAGATTGGGTTTCCAATGTACTAACAATATTCATTCATAGCAAAAAATATTTTTTAAAAATGACTTCTAAGTAAAGCGGTGAAAAATATTAATTTTGTTTTTCTCCTTAAGTCATTGATTGCCTTTTGCAGATGTTATGGAGGGTATTTGAAAAAATGGTAATGATGAGTCTAACCTCTAATGAAATTTCTATTATGTAAATGCTTTTGCCTAATGGAGTGATGGGGAAAAAATGCATAACCCTGTCAGGAGTTAGACATTTTTTATCAGACAATAATATTTTAAATTATGGAAGTACAGAGTATATCCCATCTGTTGCTCCTGCCGGACTTCACAAATTTGGTGTTCTGCTAATCCAGCTATAACCCCCAACAATGAAACACATTTTATTTGTCATATTCTTGGAGATTTTCTGAAGAGAATCATTTGAAATTGATGCTTCTCAGCAGAAGTTTCTATATCAGTGAATAAACATTCTTTTGACATTCTTCTGCCTCACTTTAGGGATTTATGCTAGTACTGGAGACAATAATTATCTGTGCTGTAGATAAATATTTTGATTTTCTTTAGTAGCAGGTTAATCTTTGTTCTTTTTTCTACTAATCAAATAGCTTAATGTTCTTTTCTGCTATTATACAAATGTCTTAAGATCTTATAATTCCAGTAGTCAACTAATCAAGAAAATGAATTTTTTTTGAAAAACCTTCCAACACAATACAATTCGGGGTGCATTTGCCTGAAGAGGATGTGTTTAATGAGCTTAGTCATCCCATTGCTACTAAAGATAAAGGAGATGTTCTGAATCATAGTGCAAGAGAACCCCTGTTAGATGAGCTTCAGGTTGTAATCAGACTTTGTTTTTTGTCGCTTGTTACTGAAGTTGTGCCTCATTTATCACGGTAGTCCTTAAGGAAACTGAATGTTCTTACAATTCCTACTTAATTATTAATAAAACCCTCTCATAATTCATGGAAACAAGTTTCGACAGTGCCAAGATGCTGTCTCTACTGTAACACATGCATTGAATATTTTCATTCACCTTATGTTTGTAGATAATTGTGTAATATAATACTGAAAGTGCATGATTAAGTTTGCAGAAGTGATGCACTTGAAATGCAGAGAGTAAGAAAAACTTCCCAATGCTGCGCTGAATTACTTTCTCTGTTTCGTAGATTGAAGCCAAAGCTCTAAGAACTTAGCGTCTAAGGTAGAAATAAAGTTTTGATTCAGAGCCACAGAACTGTGATGCTGTAGTACGTTTGAAACATTATGTAGCAATTGAGAGGCAGTTGCTCCGGCAGCTGGGGTTGTTTAACTTTTCAGCAAATGGGATCAGAGGCCTATGAGACAAAGAACATAAAATGTTTCTGCACTTCTCTAGTGTCACGTCTAAATCACAGGTGAAGTCTGAGATAGCAGTAGAGAATGGAATTCTTCTGTGGTATTAAACATGAAGCTGTCTTTCAAGTTGTTACAGATGCATGCAGTTAGATTATAAAAACCAAGACAAACAAAACAAACAGACAAAACAGTTTGTGCTAAGTCCCCAGCTGCTGAGGCGAGGTTTTTGTAGAACATCTTTTGGGTGTAATAGTGATGTGAACCTTTCCCTCTGCTAAACTATCAAAGTGAAGGTTTGGCACAGGGTAGGGACTAAAATATGTCAGAAGATGAATAGTGGATTTTACCCTGATGCAAAATGATACTTTTTCCTGTGTTGGATTGGAACATGTGCATGTGCTGTTTGCTCTGGTGCCATAAGCACTGTATGAGACGTGAAGAATCTGACTCACACTGTTGCCTTGGGTGATGGTATTTAGACCTGGTTATCCCAGGAAACTTCAGAAGGGACTTTGGCAAAATTAGTTGTGGAGCAGCTTAATTCTTAAATTAAGCTTGCACAAACTGTGAATTTCTGCAAAGATTCATGTGTTGACCAGATTTGAGTGGGTTTTTGTAAGGGTGATGGAGAATGTATCCCAGGTAGTTTAACTGCCCTAATAGATTTCCAGTCGTTACCCAATGAACTTGAGCTTTCCAAAGACAGGATTGCCAACATATTCCAAGATTGAATAATCTATTTACTTGGTAGTTTTGTTTGAAGAAATAGCTGTGCAGCTTTGGTAGAAGCTTTATTGCTCTAGGCAAGTGGTACCAGAAGTGGCAGAAATGGACGTGACAAAGCTGTATTAATTGCTTCAGTTTAGCTAAGGTGCAAGATGTTGAAAATAAGTTCCTGGGAAATAATAGATAATCTTGATAGATTGTAATTTAAACTTGCACACGGTGCCCTGAACATTTGGGGAAATGTTCAAACTCTCTGGAAAGAGTTTGAAGAAACAGCTTTTAGGTAGTGTTGTTTGTTTGTTTTGGTGGAGTTTTGTATGTTTGTTTTGTTTGCTTGTTTTTGTTTGTGTTTTTTTGTTGTTCATTTGTTTTACGTTTTAGAATTATTTTCGTAGATAATATAGATATACAAGATTGTTTTTACTGCTTCTGTTATCCTTGGCAAAAGTGTAAAACATTGTAGCCAACCCTGCTGTTCCAGTGCCTGCCCACAGAAAAATAAAATTCAGAAAACTTTTGTTATGAAAATAATTTCTCATTTGTACCTGTTCCTTCGTAATTGCTACAAAGCGTTTGTGTTGGCTGCAAGAAGTCTCTGCGGTACCATTCATGATCATGAGAAATTTTATGAATGATTAACTATATTAATGATGGTAATTCTGAGTGTTTTCTCACTTTAACCTGTCACTGAAATGTTCACATCTGTGAAGTTTTTTGTAGGCAAAATTGTTTTACCAACAAATGATGATGATGATTTTTTTTTTTAATGCTGCATGCAACTCTGTGCACCTTGCTTTAAGAGGGTCGTTTTTCTCCCTGCGAGAGATGGGTTGTTTGTTTGATAACGTTGTCTTTTTCTTCCTTCTCCTATTAAAATAAATAAATAAAATTCAAGTACGTGTTTTCAAAGAATGAATTTTCAGTAGGACCTTGTTTCTGAGGTAGATATTCTCCTGTGGTACTCATGGTAAGATATTTGTGTTATGGGAGGGATGACTTTTCTGTGCAAGCCTTACCCATTCTAAATGAAGGCACTGGGCTTAATGACAAAAAATTTCACCATTGCTTTTTGTTGACGAGTTTGTATTGACTGAAGTATCTTGTCTGATTTGTCTGAGAGAAGCTGTATTCTGCTGTATAGCTACCAGTGCTAGCTTAGCAAACTCTCTTAGTGTGAGAAAAGCAGCTTACAGTTTGTTTTTCAGGTTGTAGAAGTTCAGGTTTGGGAGGATATCCTTATGCTTCATCTCATTGGAGGGTATTTCAAAGACCAGCTGAGGAAGCAGTTGTAGAATTAAAAAAGATAATTAATAAATTGTATAAATCAGTGTCAGTAAATTCATAGGAAATAAAAAAAAAATATTTTGCTCAATTGTTAAGAATGAGAGTAATAGAAAATCCAAAGAACTTGTGGCCATTAGGTTTGGAGGTGACAAGTTCAACAGTAAATCAAAGATGATGTAAGCAAGCATATGTAGTGATATGTTTAGCACAGTATCAAAACATTGGAACTGATTTAGTTAGAGTATTTTTTTTGTCTACTGACTCTGTATTCAAATGCATACCACTATTAGTAAATACACTGCGTCTTTTGTAGACGGTGGACATTCACAAAGAGAAAGTTGCTAGAAGAGAAATTGGTATCTTGACTACAAACAAAAACACCTCAAGAACTCACAAAATCATTGCACCAGCTAACTTGGAGCGACCAGTTCGCTACATCAGGAAACCTATTGATTATACAATTCTAGATGATATTGGACATGGAGTGAAGGTAGGTGATATTGTTAAAACAGCCAAACTGCAAATACTTTGTCTATGTGTATTTACAAAATAACTTGATGCTTTTCATGGTAATATACCAGTTTCTCCTTGCCTGGCCAGTGTGTCTATAGGTGTAAGAGGAGTTCTGCAAGACTGCAGTTACTCTTTCCCCTTCCATTTCTCCTTGAACCTCACAACTTACTGAATCTTATTTCTGAGGATATTTGGGACTGTACATCTCAGCTTTTACAATGCTTCTAAATGTGTTCTTGTGTGACGCTGCTCTTACTATTTGGGTCAGTTGTCAGGATATACCTGAGTTACGAAAGGTTAATGACTATCTCTCACTTTTCTCTCTGAATTAGCAACACAGAGTATGATCCAGCTTTAATTGCCCCTGGTTTACTTGGAAGCTCATCTGAAGAAAGCGTTTGCATAAGTAGTATTAGTTGCTCTCTTCTCTAACTTCTGTCAGTCTGTCGTACCCATATCTTGTAATGTGCTTTGTTAAAGTGAGCTCTCTACAACTTTTTTGCCCCACAAAGGTTTAAGAATAGTGATGCCAGGCTCAAAGCCAGCTGATCCTGATCTTTTAAGATTAGGATAAGTGAATTTCAGGGTAAAGATCAGAATAAGACACAATTGGTGGCTGTTCTATACAAGTCTTAGAACAGTGCGCACAATGGCAGTCATGTCAAGTGTGGGATTACATGTATGTAGATTTTTTTCGAAGCATTTCCTGAATGCAAGCAGAGTCTTAGCAGGCATGTCATTGTCTCATTGTTAAACTATGCTGCCAGGAAAACAAATATGGAAATGAGAACACTGACAGAGTTAAAGTTCCAGGAGAAGAAAGGTAAATAACACAAAGCTGTGTCATTTTTATGTGACAAATTTAGAAATCTGTAAGCCTCTAAGTTAGCAGTACAATAAGATGCTTCTTCCAGTCAAACTACACAAGAATTTCTTTTTGTTTGATACCTACCTGCATTGGGTTGTCTGTGATTTTCAGTTTGAACTGTCACCTTGGATTTAGGTGACAGGAAGTTGCTTAACCTGACTTCTAAAATTCAAATTCTTAACAGTCCTGTTTAAGTATTTCTTCAGAACAATTTTACTTAGTCTTCTTCACATCCTGTTAGTCAACAGAAAAGATTTTTCACCATTTCTTACCAAAACATTCAACTTCAGTTTGTGACCTTAATCAGATTTTCAACAGACAAGTAACTCTTTAATTTAGAGAAAAAATATGAACAAGGAAAGAAAGAAAGCCAAAACAACTCCTGCAATATCAGTAATAGCTACTATTTTGTCTAGGAAATCATTATAATTCTTGTGTTTAAAATCTACTACCAATTCAAATTTTGAAAATCTGCAGGTCAACAGAACTCTGTCTGGATATTGTTCTTGGTAATATAATTATGATCACTTTAATGAAATTATTTTAGAACTCATTAAAAAAAGTTTTAATTGTTCTACAACACAATGTTACTTCCCACTGGCTTTAAACCCTTATGATTGCTATTTTACTTACCTCAGTGTAGCAGAATCAGACCCACTGTGATGCAGTGGCTGATGAGTCAAATATGCATTTGCATCCACTTGTTCTGCTTGTGATATACTTGAAACAGCATCCAAATGTACTGTTTGCAATGTACTATATTAATCTAGAAAAAAATGTGAAATGCCTTAGAAAAGCATTGTGTGCTTAGTGAAACATTAACATCCATAAATCAATTCCAATTGATCCAATCCTGTGTTCAATGCTGAAGAAGGAACCACTCTCTTGTTGACAGGGAGAAAGTGGCCAGTTTTGTTTAACAGCCTGTTAATTTTGTTCTGCTTGAGTAACTGCAGAATAGTTTACTAGATTTTCTGCTGGACAACAAAGAGAAAAAAGATGAGAGTTAGCTTTAAATTTGCTTATTTATAGTCGTACATTGCTTGAGCTTAAAAGCAATTTAGCAATTGAGCATTTTCCCTTAAAATGAGTACTTGACAAGTTACTGAATAAATATGTTGAAGTTCTAGTTATTATTAATCCTCTGTCTACTTTCCTGCTGTAGGGCTTTCCCTCTAGCACTGGGACACAAAGTTATTTATTATCAAGACAATGAATAAAGTAGTGTAGCATGCATTCATCGCAGTCCCTGAGAATGACTGTGAACTGGACTGAGAATAAAATAAAGGGGAAACGGGAGCATCCTTGGCCAAGAAATCCAGCATGCCAAGTTGAAGTAGATGATTTTGAATTTATTAACCAGCTATATCACTTTTGGAAATTCAAAACATTGGTGGGTAACTTCTTTGGGAAAAGGAGCTTTACAGTATGATGGGAGAGAATTTAAATGCCACTATATCATTCTAAGTGGTCCCTCATCTTGCTTCTCTGAAGCCACAATGCTGCAAAAATACAAAGAACTTCTTATCTGAAAGGGACTTGCTCTATTCTTTTTGAATGTTTCCTGGGTTACAGAGTCTTCTGCTTTTCCTTCCATGAGATTTTCTAGTCAGGAGGATGGAAAAGAAAAAAGTTTGATCCATTTGAAGTGATGTGTAGCTGTTTTAAGGTACTGTAATTACCAAGCAGTACTGCTGAGGAAAGGATCACCCCCTCCTGGACCCTTTCGTGTATTTGACAATCTTTCTGGCCACTACAAGGACACCTGGCTTTTCTGTGAAGCAGTGACTTTTTTGGTTAATATCAACATGGAATTTTGAACTTGAAGGCTGCTTTCTAGTAAACCAGATAATGCTTTCTTTGCTACAGTAGGTTCTTGTTATGAGCTAAGTGAATGAACCAGAGTAGTCCTGGCTGTTGAGATTCTGCTATGTTTTACATTTGGTGTTACAAGAAATTAAAGAAGTGTGATGTGCAACATGTTTAGATCAGCTGAACTGAAAACAGATCAAAAGATATTAAAATGGGAGGATTGCTTGTACTGAAATTTTTATTACGGGGAAAGAAAATATATGGTATTATGCCAGTGAGATATTGTGTGACTTCATGCCAAAAGCACAAGGCATGATGATTTACTCTTGGTCTTTGTTCAAGAGATTTCTCATTGGACCAGATTAAGAGTTAACTACTAGCATTGTCTAGGAAAGAGCATGTATTAGATCAATATTTAGAGGCTTTTTTTTCAGCTGGTTGTGAGTATATTAATGCAGGTAACTGAGTTCAGTTGAGATCAGGGTATTGATAAGTCCGTTCTTTGAAAACTCCAAAAATTAATCTCTGAAGTTAATCCATCAAGATCTTGTTTTCCATTCTGAAGGATGGTGACTTACAGTTAGTACTGTAAGAACTCAAGTAAACAGTGTACTGACAATTGGGCTTTAATTTTGAAGTGTTAATCTAAGGGCTTTGTGATCAACATATATTGAAAGTTTCAGCTTGAAAATCTTTTATTCATGACACATTCTGCTTTAGCCACTCTTTCTATGATCTACTGATACATTATTTTGTTAATGCTGAATGCTTAACTTTTTTCTTTCTTTTTCCTTTCTCTTCATATCCTGAAGTTCCAACTAACCTTTCAATGCTTTTTTTCCTTACCTCTTTTATTTGCTCCATTTATGCATTAAGTGGTTGCTTAGATTTAAGGTAAGAAATCCCAGGGCTGGATTCCCATTCTTATTCTTCTGAGACTATTACACACGGGGAGATGGTTATGTGAATGTTACAGATTGTTTAAACAATGTTGCTCTCCTTCCTGTGTATCAGACAATCTGTTGAATGATTTCATTGCAGATAAACATTTTGTGATGGAAATTGACGTATTTGTGTAAGGAAGCTAGCAGTTCGTTTTTAAAGTTTTGTGGCAAAATATTGACTATCTTAAATGTATTTACCAGATTGTTTATAGAGGAGGAATATTGTGCTAACTGCGTTTAAAAAAAACACAGTGACTACCTAGCAGCTGGACATGAGCCTCCCCCTGTGTAATATTCTTTTTATCCTATATACGGTATGAGTTATTATTTGATTGGGATTAATGTTTCAGCATAAGCATTGCTCCAATAAGGGGGCTCTAAGGTGTGCAAAATAAAATAATAGTAATAATTGAAATCTGTACGTGTTTTTTAAAGTTGCAGTATCCTTAATTTTTTCAGAAACTGGTAGCAGTATTTAAATATGAAGAGCCACTTGGTTACTGGTAGGCTATTAATTGACTAATGTGTCAGAAGTTCAGACTGGATTATGGCAAGTTGCTGAGGATCTCAGAGATGTTCAAATGTTAGTAGTTTAGTGGCTGCAGTACTAACAGCAAAAAGCCTCAAAATTTGACAAGAAGCTGATGAAGTCGCATGATCCAGCATTGGGATGCATTAAGTAGTAAATAGGCTATAGCCTTTACTGAGCATTTTGGTATTGTTTTCTTCCTGAAGTGCGTCTGGTTTGGGGATTTGGGTTAGAGGGAATGAAATTGCTTTAGTGGCAGCCGTAGTTTTAAAGAGGGAACTGCATTTGAAAGTGTAGAATACTAAGACATCACATGGAAAATATTAATTAAATGAAGTTCCAAGTTGATGTGAAATGTTTTTCATTACTAAGTATTTCCTGTGACTAAAAAGCTAAAAGAAAACCCTGCACGTTCCTGTTAAATAGCTGCTAATGTAGATATCCTAATGATGCCCCTGTGGGGTTGGCCAGCTGGTACTTGTGGTAAGGTACTGCTGTGTATGTAGCACGTCTGATCACGATGGATATTTTTTAAGAAATGAAAGGAGATTTCTCACGTGAGTGTAAGGTATAGTATTGTATAGTAGTGTTTAAATGTTTTTTTTTTTATATTATAAATTACATCTCCCCCCTGTCTGTTGCTGTCTATCTGTATGAAATGGATACTTCTGGTGCTGATCATGCCTTAGTCTGCATGCAGCCCATGCTAGATGATGCTTTTAGAAAGGGAATGGGCAAACTGGGTTTCCTTTCTTGCTTTCTGCTTTATGAACCAGTAATGACTATCCTAAAAAAGTAACTACAGATTATGCATGAACTGCCATATCTATGCGTTGTCTGCAGTGGTGGAAAATCTCTTCTGCTTTTCAGATTTTTTTAAAAATTCTTTTTATGGGTTTAGAATGAAAATAACGTTATTTGTTATAACACCAGATGAGGTATTTATCCATTTCATTGGAGTGAACCTGATCATAAATTCCATTTGGCAGTTAAAATGTCAGGCATCTCCTCATTGCCAAAACTAGGGTTTAAAAAGAACCCCATTAGTGGATGTATGTTACTGTCTTCAGGAGTCCTCATAGTCACAGTGCATCAGCCTGAAAGGAGAAAACTGAAAGAAGGCCACTAACTGTAGTTCCATGTGGATATGAATTTTACTTCACTTGAGAGATTTCATATGAAATGTTTGGTTTGTATTTATTTTTTATGGCTGCAAAGAAACATTAGTCTTGGCTGAGAGTTCCAGCATTAGAATGATTCAAGGCAAACCTTGCTTCTGTCTGCATAGCTTGCTTTTAAATTTAAGAGACAGTTTTAAGAAAACTACAGGTACAAGTCAGAGGAGTAGTATCTGCATCATCTCCTGTCAGCAGATCAATTTAGAACAACATTGTTGAAGCCTTTTTGTTCTCACTGAACTTGGTTCTTCAATTACTTTACGTAAGTGAACATAGTATAAGCGGGTAAACTTGTTTGCAGAAGCTTTTACTTGTGGTTGATAGCTAAGACAAGGTTGAAATATAGACTTTCTCTTCCATATCAACTTGTTTATCAACTGATGGATGTACAGCTTAATTAGATTTCCAGAATAACTACTCAAGTAGCCAAGCCCAACCAGGCAAGGAGTTTACTCTGAGGGAGCAGATGGCAAGCAAAAAAAAGTGTAGTCTGTCCTCTCTGGACCTTTCACAAGATGGAGTGAGGCATGGGAAGTTTTTGTTCAGCATTAGGTGGTTTTTGCAATGTCAGGTATTAAATTGCTCAGGAAGGCTGGATAGCTGCTTGGAGCTTCTGAATGTAATCTGTGGAACATCACTATGGGGACAGTTTATTAGATTTGCCAAATCTTTTGCTGACCTGAAAGATCTAGAAAACTTGGTTTGACAATAAAGCAGCTCTTAGAAAATTTTGGGCAGAGTCCAACTTTAGGTTTAGTTCTTCCTGAGGTTTGGAATATATGCTCTTTAGTCTTTTGGGGGGAAATCACTTTATCTTGGTAATGAATCTAACAATGAGATGCTTGGCTGAAAAGTGAGTGTGTTCTGGATTTGAATCTTTGTTGCAGTGAAGTTTTTTAAAGCTGTGCAGATCAACAGTTAAGTGCCTTAAAGCTCTGTAAATAAATGGTATGTTAGTGCAAATACTTTGAACAGGTCTGTCTGACCAGCCATATATCTCTGCACTTCTTGCTCAGGCAGTAGTGCCTTTTTTTAAAAACAGAATGGTCTGTTTCAGTCACTTCGGACCTTTTGTTTCTTTAAAGTTTGTTTTACTGCTGTTACTGTGGAGCTGAGTCTCAGGGCATCCTCCGAGATGTGTTGCTAGTAAGGAGCTGCTTGTTTTATGTTGTTTATGCAGTTTCTTCCTCAGCAAAGCATCTCGTTTTAGCTCCAGCACTGCCAGAGTTACAGCTCTGGTCCTTAGACCTTTTTGGTTGAATTCCTGTAGCATGCTACTGCATGTTAAAAAAAATAATAAAAAATAAAATTAAAAAAAAAAAACTTCTGTAAGGTACCCAGTCAAAGAAATAAGAAATGCTTTCTGAGAGTGCTTGTGTCCTCTCCCTGGAATTATTTGGAGTCCTTCCATGTAATTTCAATGGGTGATGTTTTCTGTGTTTTTGCCTCCTTGGAAAGAGGCAAAACGTTGAAAAAATCCCTTCATCCATTCTGTGTAGACCATGTATAGTGCTGCTCTGGGTTCACAGGATTGTCTTTCATCTTTTACCACAGTCAGTGTTTTTTTTCCAACACTTTGTGCCTTGGTCATTATTGCCTCTCTTATTCTTTTCTTGTTTTTAGCACAACAGTGAGCTGCTTTGTGATTTTGGTTGCAGGCTGTTTTGCCACGTGGTTGCCTAAAAGAATGTGCAAGCTCTTAGATACAAACCAACCACGGATCTGTGGAGACCTGAAGTTACACAAACCACCAACAGGCAGATGTGTTCCTTTGCTTTTCCCTCCAGTTAAGCTAGTTGCAGCTGGATATGTAGAGCTGTGTGGAACCAGGGGAAATGTCATCAGAAACAGTGGAACATTTATCTAGAAAGCTCCAGCTTACTTGGGAATTCCAACTGATTCTGACTGGAAAACTGATTTTTGAAAACTGACAGCAACTGTAAATGTGACCATGAGTTCTAGTGCTTGCTTTGGATTGTAGAATCATCTGTGAGGGATGATTGTGGATGAGGATTTGTCTCAAACTGTATTTGCAACCATATATGTAAAATGAGAAAGGCAGTAACAACAGAGTAAAGATTTGTTAGGGTCAGGGGGGTATTAATAGCTTTATTAATAATTATTCTTTTTGCCTCTTAGACAAAAGGGGAAAAATTGGAAATCTTTCAGTGTTTGTATCTCAACAGAGGTTACCCCTAGTACAGTTCTAAATGTAATTCTTTTAATTTTCCTGAGTTAGTCTGTAGTCTTTCAGTGTCTTGTGCAATAGCATTTCCAGAGATCTGTCCATTTTGATTGTTGAAATAATTTATTTGGCCCTAAGTGAAAGGGGATTTTATTCAGATGGAATTGTCTAACTTTCAGTAGCTAGTCTTCAAGTCATCGGTCCTGGCAGATTTGAAGACAGTCCTGTAAACTTTGTTTTCTCAGCATTTCAGTTTCAACGGTGAAAAGTCATTTCAAAGAGCCTGAAACTGAGCTCGCTGTCAGTGCATTTCCCCGTCTTTCAGCGTAGTCCTTCTGAAGAACGGCGTCTTTGTGACTAAAATTCCTTGTCTAACAAAGGGCCACTTTTTCTTCAGCCATGTTTTCTGAAGCTTTCTTCCTTTCCTGTGCCGGGGATATCTTTGTTAGCAGTAATAACAAAAGCAACTGTCAGTAACTGGAATTGTGCATCCATCAGACAAGTATTGCTTCTGTTGACTGTTGGCTGTGCAATGTCACTTTAGTCTCTAACTGCGCTTTCCTTCCTTTCCCATGTCACTGTAGCCCACTGGAAGACTAACACTTCACTTCTTGTGTACGAGTAATATTACTCTTGAAAGTAGGGTTACATGCGTGGGATGTTCTGTTAACTGTAAAGTGATAGTTGGTGCTGGCATCATGTAGGGAGAATCCTGAGTGGCCAGCTGAAACACCTGCAGGGACTGCTGGGTGCACGTGGGTTGGGCTGCTGGCTGTCGTCTAAAGACACCCACGAGCCCTATTCTGCTGGGTGTAACAGACTCTTTGAAAAAGCTGTAATGAGTGATGTTGTGGTGACTGGTGTTTTTTTGTTTGTTTGTTTTGTTCTTGTGCAACTGAAATAGGTGGGTGAAATAGATGTCTCTAATGAAAGAGAAAATACAAGGGCTGCTGCAACTTTAAAAAAAACAAAAACAAAAAAGGAGGATTTTGTGCTACCTATTAATATTCCGTGTATAGAATAAAATAGTCTTCATTTTACACTTTCCATCTTCCCTTCAAGTAATTGTAGTTCAGTGCTTACCTCATCCCTCACTTGAATTAACTTTAGAATTCTTGTTGCTTAGAGTTGGCTTAAAGGACTTTATAATGTTGTTTAAAATACTTTTTTCTTAAATTGATGTTGGAAAGCACTTTTGCACAACCAAGTCCAAATGTTTGGTTTTGAATCTGACAGACAAAACAGCAAAGTCACCAAGCTTGCAGTACTTGTTTTTTTTTTTTTGTTTTTTTTTTTCCTCCCAGGTAATTTAAATTGTGATAGCAGTGCTATCTTTAGAGCTAGGAAATCAAATTTGAGAGTTAGAATATTGAATGTATTGGTCTTTATGCTGTCTCAGTATTTATAAGTTTAAAAAACTGAGCTTTGCTAGTGGTTTAAGTGCATTGTTATGGACAAATTATGAAGGAGTAATTTGCCTTTTTAATAATATTTGCAAATATTCTTAGTGTGTCGATCACTGTGCTTTTTTTTTAATGGGACATTAGACAAAATTTACATTTTGGAAATGAGAAAAACTATGAAATCAAACACAACAGCAACAAAAGAAAAAGAGACATGAATGTACTTACTTTAGTTTGTTTGAATGTAGAGATTTTCAACAATAGTCTGAGCATTTGTAGATCAAAAGCTGTTTAACAGAGACTTTTAAGAAAGCTGCGTACAGATTCCTGTAATGGTGAATGAATTGAGAGAATTGTGCTTGGCTGACAGCATACAGGTAAACAAAATGCCATTGGTGGTATTTGTTTATGATATCTAGATTGAGCAGTCAGCCAGGAATGCAGATGATTTCTTTTTCTAGAGGTTATATTAAATTATTTTATATAGAAGTTTCTTTAGTAAGAAATTAAACCTGAAAGAATGGGAGGGGTGGCCACAGTCACATCACACCACTGCAAATAATTTTTCTCCCCGTGCATTTATTTATCAATTATTAGAGATTAATTTGCTACAAATATGATGGGGGAAAAAGTGCATCTCTATTTTTGTCTATACAGCTTTCTTTATCATTTTAAATGTGTATTGGTAATATTTATAATAAATACTATATTAAGTACTGTGAAAATGTTAAAACATTAATGAAACATATTTGGAAATTATGTTGACTTCTGCGCATTTTGTATTTAGTATATTAAATTGTGGCATACTAGATAAGCTTTAATAGTTTTAAAGAGTACTCAAAAATATTTTTGGAAATTTACTACTGAATAGGGCAACATGAACTAACTGCCTTTGTTCTTAAAGGTTGTCTGGGAGGTTTAAGCAAGTCAGATACAGTGCCTGTATTGTCACTGATTTAATGTTTGTGATAGCCTAAAGGCAAATTCACTCATTTTTGAAAACCCTGTGTAATAAAGAGTCCTTTGAGCACAACTCTTGACTTTCAGCAGAGTGGAAATTACATATAGAATGCATGGCCTCTCAGTTGATCTTTTGTTTGTTTAAACCTTCCCTTACTTGGAGTTAATTGCTGAAGTCATCTCTCCCCCTAGATGCTGAGCTTAGAGAAGGCCATTTCTCTCCTCGTTCTCTCATGCAGGTCAGCACACAGAATATGAAGATGGGTGGGTTGCCACGTACAACACCACCCACCCAGAAGCCACCAAGTCCACCAATGTCAGGAAAAGGAACTATTGGGTAAGTGCGGTTACCAAGCATGTGAAGGGCTTAGGTGAACAGGAACAAAAGATGATTTTTGTATGGTGTGGTGTGTTTTGATTGCCTGGTTCTGCTTTAATCATCCACAAAGGTCAACAGATGGTACATCAGCATCTTACACTGATCACATCACTGGTTACATACTGTTGAATACGTTTCTGCCAGAAGATAATAGGCATCATCAGCCCTTCCCGACAGCAACCTTTTTGTATCATTGCAAAACACATCTACATGCTTTAGAGAAGAATAATCAGCTGTGTGGCTTTGACAGGTGATGCTAAACAACTTGAAAATTGGTATATGACACTGTTGATTTGTGCTATGTAAGAAACATAATTCCTTTTAAGACTGTGAATTTGAATTTGACCCAACTTCTGCAGGCAAAGTCCTCAGCAAACTTGCTGTAAGCAGGAGGAACACTGCTTGCTAGTAAGTGATTATGTGTGTATATACAGACTACAGTGCTTTACCTTTAAAATAAGATACAGATTACTTTTAAAACAGAAATGGAATATGCATCTGAGCTTACGAGTAGGAAAACATTTGGAAATAGAAGTATGTGAAGAACATCCTTAAATGTTTTTGTCATCCTCCAAAGTAGATATTGAAAACTTACAGAATAACACTTTTAACTCTTGACACTGATTAGGAGGTAGTTAACTTTTTAAAGAACAAAAAGTGGCTTTGGTCTGTACTATCTAATTTGCTTCTTTAATATGCTTGTTCTTGTGTAGGCGTCACTCTCCTTATCGTACGTTGGAGCCAGTACGTCCCCCGGTGGTACCAAATGACTACGTGCCTAGCCCAACGCGCAACATGGCACCCTCACAGCAGAGCCCTGTTAGAACGGCTTCTGTGAACCAGAGGAATCGCACATACAGGTATTGAGTGTAGTCCTGAACAAAGCGTGGATAGTGTTACATAAGTGTATGGATAAAAATGCTATAACTTGAAAACCATTTGCACCTTGACAGCAAAGCTTTTACTAATTCATGATATGGACTGATATTTTACTAATTCATGATATGGACATGATACTGCCCAGAGAGGTTGTGGGTGCCCCGTCCCTGGAAGTGTTCAAGACCAGATTGGATGGGGCCCTGGGCAGCCTGGTCTAGCATTAAATGAGAAGGTTGGTGGCCCTGCATGTGGCAGGGGGGTTGGAGATTCATGATCCTTGAGGTCCCTTCCAACCCTGGCCATTCTGTGATTCTGTGACTGGCAATGCCATTTGGCATGGCAAAAACGCGCTCTTATAAAACCAGAGTAGTGAGTTGTGTTAACATTGTTCACGTAATCCTGTGGTTACCTTGATTTTAATATTAAAACATAGTGGTAGCACCTAATGTTTTATTAAAATTATGTACTGTTTCAAGTAGGTAGCTTGCAATAGTCTATTAAATGTTACAAAACTGCTAAAGGCTGGATCAAAAGAGGCTTGGCCAGCAGATCGAGGGAGGTGATCCTGCCCCTTTGCTCTGTGCTGGTGAGGCTGCACCTGGAGTACTGTGTCTAGGTGAGGAGTCCTCAGTGCAGGAGAGACGTGGACCTGTTGGAGTGTGTCCAGAAGAGGGCCACAGAAATGATCCCACAAATGGAACCACCTCCCTGTGAGGACAGGTTGAGAGAACTGGCACTGTTCAGCCTGGAGAAGAAAAGGCTCCAGAGAGATCTGAGAGTGGCCTTTCAGTATCTTAAGGGAGGGGGCTATAACAAAGAAAAGGACAGGGTCTGTTGTGATAGGACAAGGAGGTATGGTTTCAACCTAAAGAAGGGGAAGCTTAGATTGGATATAAGGAAGAAGTTTTTTTACAAGAAGGGTGGTGAGGCACTGGCACAGGTAGCTCAAGGATGTGCTGGATACCTCATCCCTGGAGAGAGAGACATTCAAGGTCAGGCTGGACGGGGCTCTGAACAACCTGATCTACATGCAGGTGTCCCTGTTCACTGCAGAAGAGTTGGATTAGGTGACCTTTAAAAAGTCCCTATGAACTTGAACAATTCTGTGATTCTGTGAAAACTTGAGTCCTTCATGTTGAAGGACCTCATGGTGAGCTTATATTTCACATCTTTGTTTGAACAGTCCTTGATATTTTTAGATTGAACAGCTGAAAAAGAGCGTTGCATTTTGAGGATTCTGGTAGTGGCAAACGTGTTTCAGAATGAAGCTGAGCTGTGTTACCAAAGGTTATGGAAAAGGTTAGCCTTCTTTCTAGGATAACAAGAAAAGTTTCTTGATATACTAGTTCTTTTGAAATCTTTACTTTTTAAACGTTGTAAGTACTTGATGCTAGTGAAATAGATGGGCTTAGAGTGTAAGAAAATCTGATTTTTCCATTTTAGAATTTTCGTATTTGCGTGTTTTACTTTTGGGCAAGTTCTCTAGGACTAGGTGAAAAAACTTCTGCTGTGGTCAAAATGAAGAGGACTTTTTGGAAAATTTAGATTTATATAGGTTTATATCACCATTTCTTTTTTTCTTGCTTCCTGTTACTACTCTGAATTAGCAGAGTGCTTTCTGAGGCCTTTGTGTTTCAGCATGCAGAGCAGCATATTCATTTCGTGGGTTACTTTGGTTTCTTACAGCAGCAGTGGGAGTAGTGGAGGAAGCCACCCAAGTAGTCGGAGCAGTAGTCGTGAGAACAGTGGAAGTGGCAGTGTGGGTGTTCCTATTGCTGTTCCCACGCCATCTCCTCCCAGTGTCTATCCAGGTAAATGGAAACTTGCTGTTCCTCTTTCTGTCTCAGCATTAACTTTAGCATTTGCAGATGCGATGAGGAAGCCCCGTGAGAAGCCTCAGAATTCATTTTCCAGAAGCATGCAATCACTGAAAATCGCTTGCTATTGGTAGCGTGAATTTGAATAATGTAATGTATTTTCTGAGAGTGTCTGAGGTACTTCAGTGTTTATTTTATATATTACTTAATTTATGAGCATTTTTTGCCTGGCTGCCTGCATGGAACCAGATAGGACACACTATCTTTTTTGGCGGGTGGGGAGAAACTTATCCCTTTTAAGCAAATTGATGCTTTTTCATCAGCTGTTCATGCAGATCTATAGCAGCTTGCTTTTAGACAATTGGATTAAAAGAGAGGCAGGCAGAGAGCAAATCCTTAGTACACAATGCAAGCCTAGCTGAGTTGTCATGAAAAGGTGTTCATTTACTGTAACTACACCAGTCTTCCCAGAAACAGGAAGTGATGTTAGTACTCCTTGTTCAGCATTTTCAGTGAAAAGGAGCATATAGTTTTGGCTAGCAGTGTGAGCTGAAATACATGATGCTTCTGAACCAAAGAAGCACTTCTGGCTTTCCTCTTCTGTATATTTTCTAATTTGTACAAAAACTCAGTGTAGCTATGCTACAGATTGCAGCCTAAATAGCAAAGATTAAAGACATCTTTCAAAAGTAATGGCTCTCCCTGGAAAGTTCTAGGTTGTTACCTTCAGACCTGGAAAGAAGCAGCAGGTTTGCTTGACCCTCATGAACTGTCTACGTAAGAATGAGTCTTTCATTAGTAGCTTCATTTTTTCCCTCATCTCCTCGTGCATTCTAAAATACTATGCATCTAGCAAGTAGCTAACACTGAAGAATCAAAGGCTTTCTCTAATCCTTGCTAACATATCTCCTTATTAACTCCGCCTCTTCCTCCTCTCTTCACTTAGCCCCTGCTGGCTCGGCTGGCACTTCTCCCCTTCCTTCTACCTCTGCTCCTGCCCCCACCCCTCCTGCTCCAGCCCCTTCCTCCTCTACCCCAGACGCTGCTGCTGCTGCAGGAGCCCAGCCCCTTGCTGATGGCTTCACCTCTCCAACTCCCCCTGCTGTTTCTTCCACGGCCTCTACAGGTGAGTGTCTGCTCCCTTGTGCGGGCAGATGAGCCCAGATGTGATCACGGTCCCGAGGCTTTTAAGAGCAAGTTTTCAAGGAGTTGCTTCAATGGGTAACTCCTTAATAACAGGCTTTTGAGTATGATTTCATTTATTCCATCCATTCAAGCGGTTTCTAGTGTTCTCTTCTCCCCAGATGATTCTCTGTATACTTCATGAGCAGCAACAAGATACTTAGTACTGTGTTTTTCTTTGAATAACAGCAGTTTGTACACATTGTGTTGCTTGACAACTGGAGTGCAAAGTGATATTTTTTGCAGGTTTATAAATGAGAATTTCTTATAAATTCAGTTATAATAATATGTTTTATAAAATGGGTAAATGAAAATGATTTTCTTTCACCTTGTATATGTATATACATATGTATATATTATATGTCTGTGTACCTTTGCATTTTCTTTATTTGTGTGTGTGATTAGTGCTGACTACGGGCAGTTGGACGAGTTGGGTTTTTTTGTTTGTCTGTTTTTTTTTTGTTGGTTTTTTTTTTTTTTTTTTTTTTTGGTATTGCTGTTGAGACATCCAGTGTTCTGGCAGCTGAGCTGACTGCTTGTAGGATGTAGATTGTCTCTAAGAGAACAGAAACTTTTCCTAGCCTTTGAATTTTGAGTGGAGCTTAAAAAATAAAATAAAAATAAAATTTAAAAAATAAAGCATAATTCTTCCCTTGGTAACACATTTCTCTTTCTAATCCAGGCCACCCAGTTCAGTTCTACAGCATGAACAGGCCTGCGTCTCGACATACACCACCAACAATAGGGGGATCTTTGCCATATCGGCGTCCTCCTTCGATCACGTCACAGACGAGCCTTCAGAACCAGATGAATGGAGGACCTTTTTATAACCAGAACCCAGGTAAGAAAGGTTGTCTGCTGTGATGAATGCAACACAGAGTTGAATTGACTGGCCTTCAGATCTCTGAAATCCCATGTTCTGTCTCCAGTGCAGCTCTTGCAGTCAGTCTGAGGTAACTTCCAGTACATTGCTGGAAGCTGTGTTGAAGCGGAGGTTTGAGCACAGAGTGTACAGCTGTTGTTATTGCATACAGCTTGGGACAATATGGCTTTTGTTGTCAGATAAATTCCTTTTGATCTTCCAGGACTTGCAGGATCTGTTGGACCAACTTCAGTCCGTATTACACTGTGTGTATCAGGTAGCTGCTTTGGTGTGGAATAGGTATTTGGTTTTGCAGCAAAACGCTGATTCTTCATTAATCAGTCTGTGTGCTTGCGTGCTTTTTCCTTGTGATTAACCACCAGTTTAGTAAATTGCTTGTTATATAGAGGTAAGCATTAGAGATTTTAGACATCTGTGGTGCTTGGTATAATGTACAGAGGAGCTATGTTCTCTGTGAAGTTCCATATGTGATGTTATTCTGATGGCTGACCTATCCTCAAAAGCATGATGAGATTTTAACAAGCAGTGTTGTCCTGTATGCTGGGGAACTCAGCAGCTGTTCATCTCTGGTGTCCTTCTCCCTGAGCTTGTGAGGAGAGGTAAAGGTATTGATGTGACAGTAAGGGATGCCTTTTCTTACAAAGCTACAGAAAGATGCAAGGGACATGGCGGAAGTTCCTTGTTAGCAAAGGTCCTGTTAAAAGCAAGTCTGAAAGTTGATTTGAAAGCACTGTAGTGCTATTGTGTGTGTGTGTTTTTGTTGGTGATGATTTGTTTGGCTTTGTTGTTTTAGATGAAGCATTGAATTAGGAATTAGGTTAGCTGCTACAGGTTGTGTTTAAGGGATCTGGTCAGGTCCAAATACTACTGCTTGTGAGTCAGTCTGCAAAGAGATGTGTGCAATTAACTTGAGAAGGAAGTGGATGGTACTGCTGGGGACAGAGAGGGTAGAGTAGTTTGTATGAGTAAACTGCTGCTCTGTTGCATGGAATACATGGCATTTGTTCAGCATATTATATGTGTATTGAAATTTGAAAGGGAATAAATGTGAAGGAAGGGAAAATAACTATAAAGGAAACATTTCAACATTGCTTTTTGCAGTAAAGAGAATTTTCACCACATATGGTGGTGACATATATGCCACTTTAGACAGTATATATAACAGTATTGCAGGTTATAATAAAGTTACCAAATAGACTTTACATAAGTTGCATAACTGCAGTTCAGTCTGTGGACCCAAAAGGAAGGTAATGATTGTGGTCAAGATAAACAAGGAATGATGTCAGCTAGTGTTAGCATCACCATTTTGATTAAACTGCGTGATCCAAACAAAACAAAGGGATTTTTGTTGTGCTTGCCTAGAGTGCTTGTCTAGAGTGATTTGTCTTTCTACCTGGAAAGCCTTGTTATCTCCTTCAAGGACTTACATGCAGAACACAATGTGCACAGAAGGGACCCAGAAGACCAAAGCAAGTCTCATATGGTAGATAGGAAGTGTATGATTTCATGTGACTTTGAATAAAGGAAACATTTTGAAACCAAGAATTTTTATAGTATATGTAATTAAAAAGGAGGCGACTTCATAGTTGGACAGGAACTCTGTATTCCTGAACGCTGTTGCATTTCAATACTGTTTCAAATTCAAGTTCCCTTTTCCTCTTTGAGAAATGCAAGACCAGATCTTTTCCCAGCAGTTGTGGTTACACTTGAAGGAATATATTCTCTCCAAGGTCACCTCCCTCAAATCAAAGAAGCTGTAATTAGAAATGTATTTTAAATTTTCTCAAGAAATACCAGTTTAAGTGGTCAGGTAATGGAGCCTGCTTTATATGGAGGTACATGGATACTCTTGCAACAGAAACAGTGGTTGCTCTATTTTGGTTTTTGTGTATATTTTGTTTTGTTTGTGATGTGAGGTAGAAAAAAAGCCGGAACATGACTGGCAGAAGAAATTCAAAGTGCTTGTGAAAATAGTTGCTAAATGAGCAAACAGTATATTTTGAGATGTGAATTTGAAATAACTTGTTTTGTTTTTTTTCTATTTGCTGTGATGAGGTGTATTAATTCTGAACAATGCTAAGTCATACACTGCAGCTCTGGGACTAGACTGAAATTTAATTAGCTCAGCTCAGTAAGGTAAATAAACATACTGGTACATGAAGTGTAGATTTAAAAATTTTTTTTTTTTTCCCTGGTGTTCTCTTGGACACGATTAAATGTCTGTGTATACCATAATAACAAGAAATGACTTGGTTGTGCTTTTCCTGAGGTGTGCTTTCTGGAAAATATTCCAAGAACTTTCTTAAAAAAAGAATTGTCTTGCATTATTCTTACAAGGTGAGACTACAGTTTTGTTAACTAGAATTAACTAATTTTTTTGTACTTAGAGAATACGCTTGCTTATCTAATTAAGTGTGAATTTGCACATCTTACACAAAGACAGCTCTTCCATTACAAGTAAGCCAGCTGCTCAGAGTTCAGTGGTTTGCAGAATAATGCACATTGGACTAGTTTCTGCTGCTCTGCAACAGCAAAGTGTGCTTTGTTCTACCAACAAGGCTCCTGTCTGGAAGTCTAAGGTTTCTCAAAGGTATCTTTCTGTTTCACCTAAAATTGCCTTATCTAATTAATTTTCTGTTTTATCTTTTTGCCCGTGTTTTGGAGAAAATTAGCTATATCTATTTTCAGGAATAAGGGTTTGTGGGTGTTTTAATAGAAGAGACATTCGATTTATAAATACTAAATCAATTTAAAAGATAGGGGATTACAGGGGGAGGAACTTCTTGATATATTTGTTAGGTAGGGCAGTTTCTGAAGTCCTGTGCTGCTGTAAAGAACTTGAAGAAATCTTTTAGTGAGATCAAACTTATGCTTCAGTGTAGATTCATGATCTTAGGAAAAGAAATGGATTGAAAATGAGTTGGGTTAAAAATGTAGAAATCTCCTTGAAGTAAGGATTGGGAATATGCTTAAACGCCCTAAGCCATTTTTCTGTGAATGCTGTCCTTTTTATCTCAGCTTCTTGGCAGTCTGCTACATTGTCTGAGTGTGGTGATGTCTACTTTCCTGTTTGCTGCTTTGTGTTTCTAATCGAATGCCTCTTTTTTTAATTTCTGTGGCAGCATCCCTTGCTCCTCCTCCCCCCTCCATCCTACAGGTAACTCCGCAGTTACCGCTAATGGGATTTGTGGCCAGAGTTCAAGAAAACAGTAAGTGTGTCGCTTCCTTGTGCCGTGATTCAGAACTGCATGTGGCTTTTGTTTTGAGTGGATGAGAGATGTATCCGTGTGCAGCCAGAATTCTTCGCTGTCTGCAAATTTGTCGGAAGTTCCAAAGAAGCAGGGGGGAAGGAAATACTTTCATTGGTTTCGCTGCAGGAATGTTCAGTGAGTTCCTTCATTGAACTTTATTGTCTCTAGTGTATTTTCACCACTCCTTACATGGGTGCTGTAGCCGCTAGCCTGGATGTGAAGCATTTCTTTAATCTCAGCCATGGTGGTAGGAACCATTTCCCAGGTACAGGGCTGCTCCATTTCAGTTTCAGATACTCCTCCCCCACCCCCACCTGTGGATGAGCCAGTGTTTGATGAGTCCCCGCCGCCACCCCCACCTCCAGAGGACTATGAGGAGGAAGAGGCAGCAGTAGTGGAGTACAGCGATCCATATGCAGAGGAGGACCCTCCCTGGGCACCGCGTACCTACTTGGAAAAGGGTGGGTTTAAAGTTGCAAGGAACAGTGTGATTCTTTTTGTACTGGCAATTTGTATGCATGGCCATTCAAACTGCTTCTGACAGATGCACAAAACTGGTGCCCCTCTTCCTAAGGAGCAGCCATGTGACTCTTGACACTAAGACAGTGGGTGTGCTCTTTGCACACTTACAAGGGAGATGAGTTTGACTCAGGCACTTGTCTCCTAGAATCATGCCTGTGCCTTAGAGGCATGCATGGACCCCTGGTACAGGGCCTGGGAAGTGCACCAAGAATCTTAGAGATGTGTGGATGTGCAGCCTTTTATAATGGCCTCATTACAAGGGGCTCAGTAAGCACAGTGTCTTCAAGGCACGAGTTCTTCCTTCAGTGGTATATGTACACAATACATCTATTGGGTATTTTGTATATCTTCTTTTGTAGGTATGTGCATATATAGATATGCTATATGTATTTATGTATGTATGTACTTATATGTATGCATATATTATTTTTCCCTATAAAGCTTCTTAACAACTACACAGGCAAGACTGGAAAGTTTGCTGTATGTGATGTACAAATGTTATCTGTGCACGGACCTTCCGTGTTTGGTATTTGCCAGTTTTACTGTATTTCTTTGACTTTCTGAAGCTGCTTTCATCTGTCTAGTAAGATAAAGTTCTTTTGTTCCTGTATAAAAAATATGTTGATATAGCAGGCATGCATTTTATTTTAGAGAGAGGCGCTGCTTTTTTTTTTCTTTTTTTTTTTTTTCTATTTTATAAGTTGTTTTCACTTACATTGCTATTATGTACCATGGGAATGACATCCAGGTAAGGGAACTGCACTTGAGCATTGTATAGATCTAAATGTGGAGGTGACTGAGGTGTGTGCTTGTACTACTTCTAACAGCTCATCCTCTGTTCTTTTCTAGTGGTAGCCATCTATGACTACACGAAGGACAAAGAAGATGAGCTCTCGTTTCAGGAAGGTGCCATCATTTATGTCATTAAGAAGAATGATGATGGTTGGTACGAAGGGGTCATGAATGGAGTGACGGGGCTCTTCCCAGGGAACTATGTGGAGTCCATCATGCATTACTCAGAGTGAAGACTAGAGGACAGAGCGCTGCATCTCCTGCTGCAGGAGCTGTCAGGGCTTCCTCATCTCCACCAGCCTCTGGGGCCCCATCCAAAATAGCAGAATGAAGGATAATTGTAACAACCACTTTTTTTTTTTTTTTTTTTTCCTCCTCATTATAAAAACAGTAGTGTTTTGAGTTGTTTGAACAAGTGGCTCTTCCAGTTGCCAGCAGAGGCTATCGTGAGCAATCTGATGCTGAAGTAAGCTGACCCATTCAGATCTAACAAACTCATTGAGTAGCTGTTATTTCCTTCACTCCCATTCTGACTTCTTGACAGGCTCTGGGATCTCTCTCAGGAATCCTGTGCACCGTGATGGCACTACATTTGGCAGCAGTGCCTGGCACTGGGGATGTCCTGGATGCTTGTGGTGAAGGGTTGCTGGCTGGTGGATGTTCCTCCTGTTTCTACACTACACTCCTGTGCAGCTGGAAAAATGCTTGTGTGTTAGCAAACACAGGGATTTGTATGCAAAGTTGTTCATGTATCTGACTTCCTTACAGTTGGTTGCATCTTTAGCAAAAACACTTTTGCAGCTGCTCTGCTTTTATACGCTGACACAGGCACGCAGAGCTGGCTTTGGTTAATTCACCCTTTAGTTTAGACAATTATGACAGCTGCAGCCCAGAAGACCCTCGTCCCCATTTCCTCATCTTTTGAATGCAACAGGTTTGGTTTTGGTTATGCACTAATGTAAATGTGCTGCTCCTGCCATGGGTGCTGCTGGGTTGTCCAGAACTCACAGATGCCATTGACAGTGAAGGTGAAGTTCACACGTCCTCCTTGGGGTCTGAGAATAAACTCTAGGGGCTGTGATCTAAGGTTCAGATCTACTCACACCTGCTTGCACTAGAGAAACATACCCCCAACTTTAGTCTTATGCACAATATAATCTTAAAAATCCAATCAGGTATTGTAAATTGGCTTTTTTTGTACTTGATGACTAGACTTGCATATGTACTGTGAGAGCCCTGTGTAGAGGCAGGACAAACGGCAATTGTCGTCTTCGTGTCTATTGCCAAAATCTCTTCAGTGGAAGTAAAAAGGGCTGATGTTGTGTACTGGTTTCCCATGGAAATCCAAGCAGTAACTAGAAGTAGTCCTAGCTCTTCTCCCAGTCCCCTCCATTGTTTATTATGAAGAAATAGGTATTTTAACTGTACTCGTGGGTCCAGGGTGGAGTAGTAACAAGTGGAGGCCCTGGGCTGATGGTTTGCTTTTTAAATCTCCGTTAAAAATGCTGCTCGGTGATTGTCAGTGTAAAATGATGGCTATGCTAGTCTGCCCTCAGGAAGGACTAAATACTGCCTTTGGTTGAACGTCATGTTGAACCGATTAAACCTCCTGTTGTAGTCCTGCTGCTCCACAAATGGAGCTGACCTCTGTACTGTCAGAGCCTCCTGGGCCAGAGAAACAGTCCTGGACAACATATGACTGACATCTGACCAGGTTCCAGACAATACTGTCAAAGGCAAGGTAGTGCTGCAGCTTTCTTCTGAAGCCTCTGTGTAAAACAGCAGTACAGAGAGTGCTGCCAGCGCTGAGTTTGTGATGATATTGGCAGTGGGGCTGCGTACTTGACACAAGCCCCCTGCCCCTCCTTGGTAAGCAGTGCAGTGCCATGTTGGAGGCATGTGTTTGGTACAGACTTGCTCAGGGAGAAGCTGTTAGCTGCTCAAGGGGGAAGAAACAGACAGTGAGGTGTGCTTGTAATAAGGTAGGTGAATTTGATCACCTGCTGTGAGCTTGCAGAAGAGTGTGTTAATCCTGTGACAGTGAGTAAGGAACTAGCTTAGTGGAAGCCTACAAGAAGTATAGTTTTGAAGGAACCTGTGCAAACATAGAAGTTACTTTCTCCCCTGCTCAGTCCACAGCTGTGTAGCCAAAGCACTATTCTTTTCTTTCTGGAAGTCGGCAGCATTACTATTTGGAATAGATGCTAGAATCTAGAAGAGATGCTTTTCTACTTTCCTTTGCAAAAGCTTCTGTCTTACAGCAAGATCAGCAGAAGCAGCCATGTTCAGTTCCTTCAGCCCATCATTTCTCTAGGAGCACACCTACAAACACTGATTGTGCTATAGCTGGAATGTCTGTTTCCAGTGTCACGGGATGTGCCTACACTTCTTGCACAGATCAGTGGTTCTTGCAGCCCAGCTAGAGACTGGGATGATTGCACAGCAGCAGTACTCTACAGTCACCCCCTAAGCACCAAAGAATTGTGTTTTCCAGGACTGTCAAAGTTTCCCTGGCTTCTTCTGTCCTGGATGTGCTTTTGGTGATGACAGCACACAGTGCTCAAATGTACTGAGTTACGGCAGCTTAATGAGTTACTAAATGACAGCTAATATTCTCTCCTTGTGCACCCACATTCCAGCTAGGAGGTGATGAATTAGTGAAATGTGTCTTTAACTCAGTCTGTCAAGAGCATGCGCTTGAACACTTCTGAGTGACAGGTGGTGACTGTGTGTACTTGCATAGTGTGTGATACACTCACCTGGTTGTGTATCATGTAAGTTTCATGTGTTGAGAGCTGCCAGAGCAGTGTGAACACCAGAAAGTGCTGCATAACTTGTTGGAGCTCAGTACAGAAGATAAGCTACAAAACCTTGAAGGTGAAATGCGGAAAGCTCCCTGGAAGGCTGGCTTTGAGAGGTTAATTTGGTCTCTATTGATAGCATTTAGTTTTTTGTCCTCTAAGAGCTGCTGTGGATGGAATTTCTGGGTCAACCTCCTGCTGGTTTTATGCTTTATTATGCAGTACTAATGCAAAGAAAAGAGTTTTATGCATACTTTTTATTTTGTACAGATCTTAATTCTGTAGTTTGTTGGGGATGATGTGATGTTATGTTCATAGACCAGGCCAAGGTAAACAAGCTTTTTGTATTAATGTTGCATAGACTGCATGCTAGCAAAGTCAGTGAGGGTTGTGTTTTTAATTTTGTCCCTTGTACATCTCCTTCTCAGAAACCTTTCTTCCCCACTTTCTTTACATTTCCTTCTAAAAAAGGGTTTAGGAAAGTGGAGAAAAATACCAACACCCTTGTAGATGCAAACTTCTCTTTGAGTTCTACTACACCTGGAGAAGATGTAGAGCATCAGCTGTCAGAGCAGAGGGTATGCATGTGGGAGAGCTGGGGAAGGGAGATACTACAGAATAGCCCTGAGTCCTAACAGCCAAAAGAAACATTTCTCCCTTCTTGAGAGCTACATTGCCCACAGCCAACTGCTTTCATTGTGCTTAAACAGGCAGGAATCTAGCTGCAGCTTCTGCTTTGATTTGCTCTAGCAGAGATTTTCTTCCTTGCTCTCAGCCCTCTTGGGACAAATCTATTAACTAGAGCTGCCCCTCTGACATGTGCCTGTGTGGAAAGGATGTCACAGACTGTCCCCAGATAGTGCTGAAGCACTATATTTTGATGTCTGTGTTCAGCATCAAGGTGGCTAAGGTTGCATGTATCTCACCCATTGATTTTTATCTTTCTTCTTTCTCCTTGTCCTTATCTTTGTTTCTTCTTTCTTTTTCCTTTGTTGCCGCGGAGGGGTGAGAGGGGCAGGAAAAGCAAGCAGCCTATTTTATGCTTGACGTCCTTATGCTTCTTCCATGCCCGCTAGCTGGAGCAGGCACCAGAGAACATAGGCACTGAGGAGCCACTGCTCCCAGTGGAGGACGAGAGGTGGAGCGTGGCCCTGGGACTCAGCTTGTCTTTGTGATATGCACTAACAAGGAAGCAGCTGAGCTGGGGGTTCCTTGAAATGGCTGGAGATTGCTGCTGGTTTGCACCACAGCTCCTGCACGGTCCCTGCAGGCTCTGGCAGGATGACTTACCAGAGAACTAGTGAGCACTCACCACAGTGGTTTGTTCACTTATCACGCCTCCTGAGAATTTTCTTTGCTATCAAAGGCTCTCCCAGTGCAGTGCTTCTGTGACTTAAGAGGATGTGCATGTCTTCTGCTTGCATCAGCACACTGGTCTTATCAAGGTAGCCCTATCTTGCTGTTTGCAAGTAGGCAGGATGCTTGGCCCCCTGCCTGGTGTGGTTCTTCAGCACTTTTGTGACAGCCTAGAACCAAAGTTGATGTTGGCAACAACGCAGTTTCTGCAAAGTGGCACTTTTATTTAGGGTGCTTTAGATAAGCTTGAGAAGAGAAGCGGTAGCAGGACTGACGGTCCTTTTCTGGCAGAGGGTGTGCTGCCTGCTGTTCACCTGTGATGGAGGAGGGTTGTGCTGGTGCAACCTGCTGTGCTTCTGTGGTGTCTTGCGCATATGCTGAAAGGCAGGTTATTGCTGTGCTTTTCCCAGCAGCTTCCACCAGTTCTTAGCAAATGCTGCAGATGCGCCTCTTCCCTAGAAATGAGCTTCAAATGTAAATCAAATGCAAAACTTTTACCTTTTCCTTCTGGCAAGGACAGGACTTTTTGTTGGTTGGTACCCAGCAGCATCATCAGCACAACTTTTTTGGAAGCTGCTAGAGGATGCTGTTGGAAACAGTGTAGTGGTGTGGCTTCAACTGGGTTTGCTGAGTGTGGAGGACTGCAGTATTTAATGAAATGTTGCAAAACCCATGCAGAGGCTTTATGACAACAGTGGCAGTGGGAAACGTGCAGAACTGTTGCATTCACAAAGGCAAATACTTCATGTTGAGAAAAGGCAGTGTTGTAAAACAAACAGCATGGGCAGGTAGGTGTTGGACTATAGCTTATAGGGAGCCGCACTCAAGAATTTATTGTGCTTACAATGTATTTTCCACCTACCCCACCCTTTGACATCACTCAGTATTAGGCACAGCCACATTTTGTGGCTAAAATGGTATATTATACAGAGGTCAGAATAGGGCAAGAGGAAATTTTTTTTTTTTCTTTTCAATAGCTGGTTGGTGCGTAGCAACAGTCATTTTGATTTTTACAATCGCGTGACCAGTGGGACCCTCATCTCCTATCTGTGGGAAGGTTGCTGAGCACTTGATGCAGCCAAGTTTTGCCAACTGCTGTTGCAAATAATTCAAACCATGATGTTCTGCATTAATTCAAAGCAGCAATGTGTTTTGTGCAACTTTCTGCAAATGCAGGAACTGTTTGTTTGTCTTCTTTGGTGCTCTGAACATACTCATTAACACCTTTGCTTATTCCAACATGGGTTGCAAGAAGGTAAAAAGACAGCAGGAGCCTGTTGGCCAGAGGTAAGCCTACACCCAGCATCCTGCTGGACAGGTATGTGGTGACCCTGCTGAAATACAGGCAGTACGTTTCCTGTTTCTCTTAAAACCTCAGAAAAGTCCTTCAATTTACAAATGAGGAAGAGTTGTGTACAAATTCATTTCCATGACAGCGCCTTGCTAAAGTGCTGACATCTGAGTTTTTGTTTTTTTTTTTTTTTGTAAAGCCCAAGTGCTTCTTTTCACATTTGAAAAAGTGTCTTTTGCAACTTGCATGGACAAGTAGTTTCTATGAATTCTCTGGAAATGTTAGTGTCTAACATGGATTTTTTTTGTCCATGTACTTTTTTCTGAAAGCAGAACCCCCCCACACACACATTTGGGTTGCAGTTGGAAGGGAAGCACTCTGTGCTTTTCGATTTTGGCGCTGCTGATGCAGTGGAGAAGTGCAGAGCCCACTGTAAATGATCGAGCCTGCAAGAGTCTGGGGAGCTGTGTGCTGCCGGTAACATTTTATTGTGTGTGCCATTTGAACCATCTTCCAAGTGAGTGCAAAACCCAATTTTTAAATTTTTTTAATTGTACTTGGAATTAACTGTTGCTGTGTACTAAACCCTCTTGTTACAAGCCCTGAATAAAAAGAACAAAGCACACACTATGTGTTCCGTGAGTGTGCCACCACTGCGTCACTTTCCTTGTTTCTTCCTATAGGCTTTTTGAAATGTTGAGGGATGGGGAGACGTGGCTTGTGTATACAGGAGCCCTGTTCAGAGAAGGTGAGCTCAGCACTTCCCCAGCCCAGGTTTTAATACTGGCATCCAGCTGGCAGCCTTCAGCAGCTTATGTTTTCACTTGTGTGACTCTATTTCCCGTAATTGGCCAGTGTTAGGACACCAGCTCCTTCTTCCAGCACAGGCGCGCACACTGCACTCACAGCTCTGAGCTGCTGTTTGCTAATACCAGCTTTACTTTCAGGCTAGGATTCTTCTGAGCTGGCTGGAGTGCACTTCTTCACCTTTCCCAAACACCATTCTGCAGCTCCAGCGTTTAGGCAGAGCTTACTTCCCTGAGGCCTGCAGGACCAAAGCAGCTGCTTTTCTTTCAGTGATGACATGAGTGCCCTGGGGCCATGACACACCAATCGATTTCCCTGTGGTGCAAGCAGCTGTGCTTGTGGTGTAAGTTCTGTTCATGGAGATGAGTTCTGGTTTTGGTACATGTACTGCTGCAGCTGCTGCTGCTTTTGGCTCAAGGCAGAAATGACCAGTTTTACACGTAAGCCCAAGTACCTCAGAGCCTCTCAGAATTAGTGGCTTTCCTACACGAGGAGAAATTCAGTCTGAGTTCTTTAATCTTAATTTTCAAATCCCTACAGTAGCAGCTCACAAGTGCTGCATGACCAGCCTTTGTGCAGCCCCCATGGAGAGGTACAGCATAATTAATTCCGTACAGTGGACCCCAGCGAGGGGCTGCACCAGCACTTACCAGCCAGCAGCTGTTTGAGCAGAGCCGAACTGAATAATGCCAGGACCTTGCACATCTGAGGAAACAGGCAGATGGAAAAGGTGAGCCTTCACTCCAGGTCTTCTTTAGACCTGTGGCTGGTATGTACATTGCTCCTGGTACAGCCAGCTCTGATCCACTGGAAAGAGCTGTGCAAAGGAACAATAAATAACAATTTTATCAAGAATGAGCAACCTGTAGCCAAGCAGGAATCTGCAAAAGGGAACTGCTTCTGCCCTGAAAACAGAAGGTGGGTTCTGAAAAAAATGGCAATGAAAAATGGCAAGACAGAGGATTAAAACGAATTATTAAATTTAACTACATCTTTATTGAATTGTGCATATTCCATTGTATAATGATCTATATTGGGTACTCTATAATGTATTTCTTTTGTCCTCTCTCATGCTTAAAAAAGTATATTTATACATATATTTATATATATTTATAATATGGCAAAGCTCCCCCCAACCTGAAGCTAGCAGTCTAAAAGAGCTTTGATTTTTTTTCTTTTTTGGAAAGGGAAGAAGAGGGGAGGCAATCCCATTGAAAGACAGAATGTGCAATTTTCTTTTTTAAAGCAGTAAACATGAATGTATTTACAGCACTCATCACAAGTTTGCTGTACAGACAAATCATCATTGTAGTGACGCTTTCTTACATTTGCATCCCCAGTATCGTACAGGATATCACTAGTGGCTGCTGACAGTAGTTAGTGTAAGCCATAACTGCTGCTCCAGTTTAATTTCTGGTCCATGGCAGCAGTCCACTAGGATGAAACCTAAGATTTCAATGTAACTTGGGAAAGTATTGATTTTCCTTTTTAAAGTATAAGTAAAAGTGCTGCACCAAATTAGCAACAAGGGAGTCTTTGAGCACAGGTTGTCTAGCTAAACTGGCCTTTACCTGCAAGTACGCCCCTTGCAGGTCTGTACTCAGTTACATACAGTGGTGTGTCAAGGCAAGGGCTGCAGGGCAGCTCACAGCAGCTGCAGCCCCTGGCAGCTTAGCCTCAGGAGCAGCTGCTGCAAGCACATCTGCGTACCTGAAATTTAGTTCTGAATGCATCTTTGGCATCTTAGGGATTCCTGAGTGAGAGAGAACTATTTTCCAAGGAACAGTTGGTTCAATTCCAAAGTGTTGTAACAGACAGATTGCCTTTAAGTGTTAACACTTAAGGGAATTTCCAAAATCTGTTATTCAAGTTTCTTCTCACTCATTCCCCTCACTAAATTCCTGCTGTAGGGGACTAGGCATAGATAGAGCACCAGCTCCTGTTCTTCCCAGTTCTTCTCTAGCTCTCCTCCTTGAGGACGTACAATTCTCATGAACAGAGCTCACTGAATCCTCGTCCTTATTTTTCCCACATTAGTGGCAATTACTTTAATTTTACACATGATGGCCAATCATTTGCAATTTAGAGGCTTAAAACTTTTCAAAACTAGACAAAGCCTGTGTCCCATTGGATTGCAGTATTAGTGAGCGCTGACCCCTGCACTGTAATGCTGGTTGTCACTTTTTTTTTTTAACTGAAGGAGAAAAGGAATTCAGAAAGGAAAATTATTTTAGAGAAATGTACTTACATTTCTAAAATAAAAAGTTTAAAAACCACCAGCATTTTATAGAAACGTGTAAGGGAAAGCTGTAGTGTTAAATGCTCTCTGGATTGCAGTCTACTCCAAGTGAAAAAAGGAACACAAAGCTGAACACCAGGAGCCACAAATAAGGAAGCTCCTACCACCAAAGAAATAAGGCTGCCCTTGGCCCCAGGTTAGGAGCACCGTTTGAACAAGAATATAATTCTGCATCTTCACAATGAGGGGAAAAAAAGGAAAAACCCCACCAAGAAAACAAAAATGCTCATATGTTCTGATTGCATCTAAACTATCTTTACTACCTTCTGACAGGAGTTTACATTGCTCTTGTGTTTGGACTGAGACAAAACTCCAAGAAAGTACAGGTGCATGACTTCCATCTTATCAGCATATTTATGCCAAACAGAAAATACCTTTATCAACTATTGCTGCCACTTTGAAGTAAATACTAAAACCCAGGAAGAGCATCAAGTGTCAAATTCTGCAGGTAACGAATAAAAAAACTACTACAGCTCTAAGAATTTGGCTCTATGTTAACAATATTTTCAGATGGTAAATCTTATTCTCTACCACAGCAAATGTTCTCCAGATATAGTTAAAGCCACTGAGCCATACAGTGTCCCAATTAATCAAGGAGATGCAAGTGATTTTAATGTGACTCACTACTGTAAGTAATGCTCAAAGTAAGACCCATTTATCTTATTTTGAATAAGAGCATTTTACCAGTAATGGTACCACTGAAGTAGAACAATTTAAGTCATTACAGAAAACTGCATAAAGCAGAAAAAAAAAATCTTTTTTGCCCTTCTGATGCTGAAACAGCACTTTTGGTTCCTTTAATTATGTAAAGAAATAATTTTAACCCAGAGCAAGACTGGCTACTCTGATTTGTGCTACCTGGTTGCCTAAGAGCACGGAACAAAGAAATCAGGAAAACAACAACAAAACTCCACACGTGCACCTCCACAACAGTAAATCTTAAAATGCACTTGTTTAAAATATTGCTCTCTCTCCCATCAGTCCTGAAGCCAAAGTGATTCAGGTACCTTGATGTCTCCCTGATGCGTCAGTCGTTCCCTGGTGCTCTGCAGGAAATTGCACAGTAAGTTCAGGAGAGGAGCTCTTTGGCTTTGAGGCTGTGCACCAAGTCAGAGCAAGTAGTCTTTTCTTGCATGAGGAAGCTACTGCGCAGAGGAAAGCAGGTAGTTTCCATGTAAAAGAACTGAAATAACTACATTACTTACTTTTTTTGTGGGACTTGTGCCTCCTTCCTGTTTTGAAATACAAAACAGAAGACTGGCATGTCCACCTCAAACATGTTACCAATTATTTGTTTAGAACCACTTGCTAAAAAGCTTTCTTGTTATATCTTTTCTCCCCTCTGGTTACTGCTGTTACGAAAGCCTAGTTTTCCCTTCAAAAGCAATTCCCCAAGAGCAGAATAAAATGGAAGTCTGTGAGCCCGTTTTTTTTTACACCCACACTGCACACAGAGAACTCTGCTCTCTGCTGGCTGAACAGAGCCCTGCTACCTGTAGAGGCAGATGCCACCACTGCCTGGCAGAGAGGAAATCTGAAAGAATGGGCACTGGAATAGAGTACATAAATAAATGCCACTATCTGCTCACAGAAACTCCTGCAGAAGCAAGGCTTTTCCTGACATTATGAGTACATGTAATGTACATACATGTAATTACAGCTATCCATTTTCAGCATTCTAGGATGAAAGCATGTGCTATCTTTGTGTACAGAGTGTGCCTAGCTCTGCTCTCACTTATTCATTTGAATAGTGCCAAAATACAGCCCCGTGTTTGCAGCAAGAAGCATCTTGCTGCGTGTCTGAAATTTGGCTCTTTGTTTTCTGATGATTTTAGCAAAGAAAACAGTAGAATTCCAAAACCAGTGCACAAAGGCAAAAACAGCTTACTAGTAAATAAGGCATACATACTTGCTGTCATAAAAACAGTAAATACACTAGAAAAGCAAGTTATGTCAACAGGTCTCAGAAGGTGAAAAGGCATCCAGGTTTTCCAAACCACTCTGTATCCAGATTTCAGTGCTTATCTGAAAGAAAGCTGCAGCCACTTGCTATATATATTTCTGTATGACTACTTACTAATGAAGGAAGTTGTACTAAGAAGGGTGCCACCTTTGCTGATGCTCATTCTTTGTGCTGTAAAGTTGGTGTTCAATTTCTGTCTCCCAGCAAGCTTTTTAGTAGCCTGCAAAATTAAGCATGGATTTTCTGTCTCGGGGGAGATAGTGGGTATATGAACTCGGGCACAGGACCATTAAAAGAACAAAGCTCAAATACCTCAGAAAAACCTGCACTCAAAACATTGCTCTGCCAAATGCAAATCCCAGAGGCACCTGCACTGAATGAACAGAAGAAAAAATGGAACTGTCACCCACCAATGGAACTGTTTTGCAGGGAAAGAAAAAGAGGAGATAAGCATAATTCCCTGATTGCTCTCGTCTGGGAGCACGCACTGCATCAACTCACAAATGCACCCTACCAGGAAGCAGAGAATGTGCCACCTGCCTATTGCCAGTATCAGCTGGGGAGTTATGACTGTGTCTGCACACATTTTGCACCACTGGTGGATACGAGCCCCAGGAGCTGTATACAGTACAAAGCAGCAGGAGGACCAACGTAGAAAGTTACAGCACCTATGAATTCCAGTATAGCTTAACAATTTTTCTATTAACTTACTAGCCAGCTATACTGAGCATGCTCAAAATCAACAACATAAATGCTTTTAAGGGCACTTCATAAGCACAAAAATAGTAGAAACAAAAATTTGTGAACAATCTGAAAGATAGAAAAAAAGTGCCTTTCCACATCAGTGCTTTAAAAATGCACACAATGGTATATCTTTATTGCTCAAAAAAACTAGTCTGAAATACTAAAATAATTTCCAGAGGTGCTGAAAGAGATTTCAAGAAGGGATATGAAACAGGAAAGCAGAGACAGCACCATTGGTTTTTCTCTTTTCATGATGCACTTATTTAAAATTATATAGTTATAGATGTGTCATTTTTCCTTCTAATTGGCAAACTTTTTCCTATTGATAAATTATTCACAAAGACATTTATTTTATTATTTAGATTTAAAAAAAACTATAAAAAAGGAACAGCAAACCCTCTCACAATATTTCTATCAGCCTGAATTTCTCTACCAAGAGCTTAGCTTGTATCTTATTTTACACACTCGAAGACACTGTCCAGTTAAACTACTGCCTTTGTTTCACTTTTTGGGGGAAGGAAGGCATGTAATAATGCTTGCTTTTAGAGAAAAGGTAAACAATAATAAAATCTTTTTGACATCTGAGCCTTGACAGCATCCCTGTCGTGACCAAGGAAGTTACAACAACCAAGGATGGCCTAGGTATAGGCCCAATAATCTGCTTAACTTACATACATTGTGTACCACTACCCTGTAAGGAGCATGCATAACACACAAGAGCACTTACGCTATCTACACTAACTTACTGTGTCCAAGCCATGGCTAAAGCAGCATCATGAAACTTCTGAAGTACAAAAAAAGGACTGTGGTACCTGATGCCATGATTGTGACTCTGTGGCAAACAAACAAAAAAAACCAAAAAAACAAAGCAAATATTTCCTACTCATGCAGCCCCTTAAAACTGTCTGCAAACGTTATTGCCTCTCAAAGATTTTTTCTTCCAGTACTCCCCTTGACTGTTACAAGTGCAACTTCATAATTAACAGCTTTATGTGTTGGTCACAGTTCCTGGCAGGTCAAAGAAAAGAGAATTGCAGCTGTGTTTGCCTCAAGTTACCAATACTTTCTCTTTCTAGAAAGCAGTGTTTCCTGACAGCTACTAATGAATTACAAACAGTACTTTTAACTGTTTCCAGACACTTGTTTCTGTAAAGGTA
The DNA here is from genome assembly GCA_037305975.1 of Chrysolophus pictus. Lineage (NCBI taxonomy): Eukaryota > Metazoa > Chordata > Aves > Galliformes > Phasianidae > Chrysolophus > Chrysolophus pictus. The sequence goes on from CM074582.1 coordinate 24,057,673, forward strand.
ACACATCTTACTGGGCACAGACAGCATGAGACTGTGCTATGTATGTTCATTTGAGAACGTAACGCTCTGCCAAAACCTACCTGTTTGTTCAGGGAAAGAGTTACACGTACAAGTGGTGCATCCACAGGGGTCAGCCTTGTGGGTCGGCACTGGTTGCAGGAGTCCTGGCAGCTTTCAGAAGGGGTTAACAGAAATAGTCATCTTGTGTCATAAAAACAAATGATCAAGCCTACTATAAAGTTAAGATGCATAATGGATTGGAATAATATATACTTATCCTAGTTATTCGTGGACAAATAACTTTGAATTAATTTGTAGCAGTGTATATTTTTAAACTATTTGGAAGGAAGGGGGAGGTTCTTTATAGTATAAATATATTTCACTCCAGCCCACTATATATAAAATCTATTTTCTTCCTCATAACATACTTGTTTTCAGTAGTATTATGACCAGAATGTTTTGGTATGTTGTGTTTGTATTTTTCCATCAATGACCAACGTGCAGTTACCAACATCTCAACTCTGCACCATTTACCCATCACAAACTGCCAAATTGTTTGGTTTTTTTTTCCCCTGCTTCTTTTTTTTTTTTTCTCCTTTCTCCTTCTTTCTTTAAAGTGCCCCCGACAGTTTCATCTTTACAATCAGATTGGACTGGTTACAGAGTCTGATTCCCAGTAATATAGCGACTGAAACAATAAATACGGATCTACAAAAACATTCTGGTTATCTTCTATAATTGCAATGAAGTATATCACAATATATTATATACCTACACTTATAATACATGCACAAACATGTCTCACATGGACAGACACTACAAAAAATTATCTTCCCCCCGAATGCAGAAAAAGTAAGAAAAAGGGATTTTGGTCCAATCCATATGAAGGGTAAAAGAAATCGAAAATGTTAAGTCAACACCTCTCTACCCACCTCCCCCAATAAAATACTGACAACCCCCAGCCCCCAACTTTTTGGCCTAGCCATGAAGGGGGAATGTCTCTATCTTTAGCCTTGGCTACAGTTTGAGATCACCTCTTACGACAGGGCTATTATCCACGTCCCCACATTCTCTCCAAGTGCACAACATCACGGGTTGGCTGATCACAGAGCAGCCCACAAGTCATGGAGAGCACCAGCCCCGGGTGACCGTCTACCAGTCCCGTGACAACTTAGTGTTCTGATCCCTTTTGGGAGGCGCGGGGGGTGGCCCCCTCCGTAGTGTTGCATAACCAGATATATGGCTGCCGCCGAAGCTGCTCGTCTTCTGCTGGTCAGCCAGAAGCTCCGGTGGGGGCGGCGGCAAGGCCATGTCGTCCATGGTGGCTGTGGGCTCTGCTCTGGACATCCGTGCAGAGGAGAGGGAGCCGTGCCGGGTGATGGATTTCCGCTGCAGCGTCCGGTTGAGGTCTGCCAGGAATCCTGGCTGAACGCTAAGGCTAGACTTGGGTGAAGTGGGCACTTGGGGGCCAGGTGTTGCCGGTGACTCTGCGACGTCTGCCTGTGTCAGCCGAGTGCTGTCATTCCGCTTAGGACGCGTGGGTGGTGGAGCTTTTTTAACTGATGGCTTCGACCACGCCTGAGGCTGAGGGTTGACCACAGCAACTTTTGGAGAAGTGCTGCCTGAAAACACAGATGGTATCTCAACAGGGGGGAGAGGAAGATCTATTTCAGGTGGTGGTGGTGGAAAGTCTGAATCCGATGGTGGAGAAGGAAATTCAACCATAGGTTCCTTCCCAGATACACCTGGAGCAGGAGCCTTGGCCGGGATCCCTCCCTGTGGAAGGACAATGGGCAAGCTCACGCCAGAGAGATTGAGCTTTCCAGGCTTTGGAGGGGCCATAGGAGGCGATGACTCCTTTGATGGAGACCCTGACGGTTCTGGTGGGTGTGCAAATTTGCTGACAAGGCGGTCCACTGAAGGTCTCTTGGACTCACTGTACTCAGTGGAGCTGGTGGACTTGATGCTGGAGTTCCGCTGAGGTGTTGGAGGAGGTTTCTTTGCTCCAGGGCTTGATGTCTTGCTGGTCTTTTTGACTGGAGACCCTGATTTGTCAGGAGGGGGAGAACCTGCAGAGGTAGCTGGGGAAGGAGGCGGAGGAGGAAACACTAAGCTGCTCTCTGGTGGAGGAGGTGGGAAATCCGGTGAGGGAGCAGAGGCAGGCTGCCATTTGGGTTTTGCCTTCACCGCTGGAGGTGACTGGGGAGCCACACTCAATGGAAGGGGTTTCAGAGGCTGGGGCTCAGTGGCAGGTGGGGTGGGAGGAGGTGGGAACTGGCTGACTATCTGCTTCACTACTGACGGCACTGGGGACTGAGGTGATGGGGGAGGCTTCATAGAAAAACTCTGTTGCTTTGGAAATGTTGGGGGAGGTGTGGGGCCTGGAGGGGCCGGGGGCAGCGGAGGCACCTGGGGAGATGTGACACTTGGCTGTTTCTTAATTGCAAGAGGCAAGGGAACTGGCACAGGGGGGGTGATGTGTGAGACCCCCGGTGACGCTGCCTTCCTGCTAGGCTGTGGGGGGAGAGCTGTCATGAGAGGCTTTGGGGGCGCTTGGGGTGGTGGTGGGGCAGGCACAGGGGGAGGAGGTGGTGGCAACGGTGAGGCAGCAGCAGCCTGATTTACATTTGGTTGAACCTGGTGGATTTTGGGAGGGGGTGGTGGAGGTGTGAACTGTGGTACAGAGGGGGCAACAGGTGCCGGCTTCAGTTGTGCCATGGCTGAGCCCGGTGTGGGGGGAGGAGGAGGGGGGGGGGGGAGGTGGCATGACTCCATTGGGCGGCACCAGTATCTGAGGCTTGCCTGAGGACGGAGGGGGCAGGGGGGGCTGCTGTGCAGCAGCAGGGGCCTTGGAAAAAGGCCCACCGTGCTGGGCAGCATTCTGCAATCTGGTGATGGTGCTGTACTTAACAAACATGGCAGCAGGTGAGGCAGCAGATGGGGCGGCCTGGCTGGGGAGCGGAGGTGGGGGAGGAGGAGGAGGAGGTGGGGGGGGAGGAGGAGGAGGGGGAGGAGGGGGAAGGGGGGGAGATGGCTGTGATGCTGTATAGGGGGTCACCACTTTTGTCTGTGGGGACACAGGAGGTGCAACAGAGATGAAGGGCCGACCTGCAGGCTCCATTCGCGCCTATTGGGAAGGGATTTTTAGTGAAAGTAGAGAGGGAGAAAAAGATAGAGAGAGAGGGAGGGAGGGAGGGAGACAAAGAGATTATGAAGTCAAGGTCTAAATGTGCCTATCATTAAAAATTAAGTGGCAGGATTATAGCATGCAGGAATATTAGGAAAACAATGCAGCAAGAGATAGTCCTTTACACTGACAAGCCTGAACTGTACAGTACGGCCAGCCAAGCCAGTAGGTGGAGGTGGCAAGAATCACCAGGGCCAGGTCTACTCCAAGCTATGCTGAACAGCATGGAGCTGTTCTGGGGGACAGCTGTACCAAATGAGAATCACTGATCCTCCTGGGAGCAAGCATAATGAATCAAACTGAACATTGCCCAGAGTGCCCCTGTCCACAACAAATGACACCATGCAGAGCAAGAGCCTGCAGGCATCTCTTCACTCAGTAAAACTAGAGTAAAACCATACCCAGGTCTCCCTGAGCATCTGGCAAGCCTTCATGTTGTTAGCTTAGGCCTTAACACTGCTTAGCATTACAGAGCGCAGAAATCCTGAACTGCTCTAAAACACATGAAGAGCAAGATCTATGGAGATTCTGAGATCCTTCTATTCCACATGCTCTGACATCAAACGCTGTCAAGAGAAAAAAAAAATGAGCAGAAAGAGGGAGTAATGAAGTCTTCTAAGAAAATTTCCCCAGAAGAAAATGCTTCGAGACAGTTAGCTTGGAAAAGAAAAGCTAGGCATGCAGCTATTATGTTATTCAGAAAAAAGAAAGACTGGGGAGATTTGTATAAGGGAAACAGCAATGGAAAAGCAGCAGGCAATGCTTTAGTCTACTTATTGGGTTTTGTTTTTGTTAAATTGTTTCTCTAAAATTGTAAACGTACATTCTTACTAAAAATCAAAAAGATAATGACATTATTCAAGTTTATCAGAAGAACTACAACCACCTAGTACAAAGTGGTTTTGCTACAAGCCAAGTTGTCATCTTCACAGTGCACAGCTTAAAATCATGCATTAGAAATGTAATACCAAAACGGCAACTAAACACACTCAGTACCTAACTTCACTGGTATATATTTTGCCACAAATTAGCCCAATTATGCTCATTTGTGCTGCGTAAGCTTGCTTACAATTGTTTTAAACACAGGTGCACAGTTTCTATATGCACAGGAATAACACAAAAATATTATAGTAAGAAACAATAATTTACAACTAACGTAGGTGTGCCTCTACCTGTCATATTAAGCATGTAAGGCAAGAGTGTACATAGCTCTGGAGCTACATCAGCGTGTTCACACAAGCAAGGGGAAATCTTTATCTCTTGCATATTGTTAGTCTGTAATTACCATTCTCCCAATCACTCAAGTTAACGTATTTTCAAGTAGCAGCCCCTGACCTTAATTCTGCCCTGCATAAGGCACCACGGGTGTGCTGACCTTAGCTGTGCTGAGCTTCGCTTTTGATACCTGAGACAGCAAAAGGCAACAGGAAAAATAAAAGCAGCATAAAACAGATAGGGAGACTGAGGCACAAAAGAATAGCTATCTCTGAACAGCAAGATTTTAGAGAATCTGAAACAGGGAACTGTCCCTCATGCCTTGTCACGTGAAGCACACAGAGCTTTTTTTTGACACCATGTGTAGCATCTCATTTGAAATAACATTTTCAAAATCTAACAAGAAAAACAAGACAATGAGATTTTTTCACTGCCCAGCTGTGATGGATGTGTGCAGGTGTACACAGCGTTCTTTACAGTCTTTCAAAATATGAACTGGCATTTTGGAAAGGCGGCTATTTAAATCTTAGGTTTACCTCATCCATTGAAGACAGTCGTTTTCACAGTGAGCAAATTAAGCACGCGATGGGAAAGATTAGCGTATCTCAGGATGGCAATCTATTCCCACTCTCATATAAGCAAATTACATTTCCACAATCAGAAAAAAATTTCAATCAGACTTTCCTTATAGAAAAACCTTGAAACAGATCACTGTCCTTGTTTATCCTTATTGCTAGGCACTGCCTCATGTATCTTAAAAATGACTTACTGCACTGCATACTATCTCAATTCATATTTCTATCATATATCATCATGGCTATATGGAAATCCCAGAAATCCTATAAAAATAGTAGTAACTACTGCTTAAAATAGTACTGTGAGGTTTCTTTAGCTGTTTTTCCCTAAGTAAACAAGCTTTCTGCATTTGAACTGTTTGCAGTCTCTTGTTGTGACAGTTGCATTTAGACTGGTTTGCCAATTTCAGTCAAACAGGACAGATGTGTAAATCTCAGTATATTTTCAACTTCAAAAAATGGAAGTGAAATTATTGGCACCTTTAAATGGGGGAAAAGCAGGCAGAACCATAGCCAACCAGTGCAACATCCCGACCAGCCTCAATGTCATCAACCTGCTGAGCCAAGAGATGCTCTGTTCTACCCTGCTTATTGAAGAGGGTAAGAGAAGGGTGACATGGGGAAGAGACAGTTGCAGAAGTGGAAAGGACATACTGAACAAGCCAAGCCTCCATTAATTTTGAAACTTGCAGCAACCTGTCATTATATATTTCTTAAGCAAGCTCTGTCACCAAAAGCTAAAGCACTGGAGAATTACTAACTCTGAAGATACTGTTTGGAGACTAATCTCCCTAACCCAGCATGTCTTAGTATCTACAATTGCAAATGCCTTTTCGTGTAAATTACAATTGTATCTATACTGCTGTTTCCTTTCTTGTAATAGAGTTAAATATTTCCTGTTGCTAACCCTTCCTTGGACCAGACCTGAATAGGTTAAAAAAAAAAAAGTACTGTAGTTTTTTCTTAAGTTAAATTTGTGACCAATTTACTCAGAATTTTCTTAGCATGGTTTCAAATTATAATTTTACAAGGTTAATTTCATTTGGATTCTTTGGATGTCTTAGTTTGATCCCTTCACCTGCGCTATGTGTGAGGAAGAGAAATACACCTTTTAGTAAATTTGTACATAGAAAGGAATTACAATTGATGAAAGCTTGAAACATGGATGGCTCTTAATAGGGAACGGTCTGAATATTTTATTTGTAAAAATGCTTTAATCAGATAACAAAAATTATTGGGGTTTATTTAAATGAGCAATTGCCATTGGCACTATGGACTGGATAAGAACAGCAGTGGTCCACAGTGCTAAAATTCAGTTTTTCTCCAGAATTTCATAGAATGCAGAAGCAAGATCTCATATGAAAACCAAAACTTCAGAAAACAGTAACATTACAGTCTCATAGCAGTACTCTTCCACCTCTGTAGGATAACATGCTAGACAGGCTCACATGCCCTGTCTTCTTGATCCACCCAGCCCCTGCACAAATGATGCATCCTGTACACATACACAAGCCATGTGCTGATGAACATGCAGCAGGTTTTGCACACATGCAGCAGAAAAATCTGGGTCACAGTTTAGCAAGCTATGTTCCTGGGCTGTGTACTACTTTGCTATTACATTCAGATAATTTCCAAGCCTGCAGACACTGCAGAAAATTTGCAGGTCTCAAAGAAAACAGCCAAGTCAGTTCTCACATTGCACCACCTGTACTTTTTCATTTGTACATGTGATGTTGTGTCTTATTTCTAGTTATTCATCTGATGCACCAACGTCCGGTGCAGTGACCCATGGTTTTCTTTTAAAAAGCCTGCTTCTCTAGCTTGAACCTACAGTCTGAGAAAGACTCAAAATTGCATGAGTGAAGATACCTTCCCGCAACATTCTACCAACATACTTCCATACATAACTGCTGCAGTTAATACCAATATTATGGCTGTTCAGGAAATTCCTTTGAGCCTGACAACCAACTAGATGAAAGGACAGTTCTGCTGTCTGTGAAGATATTCACCACACCAGTCAGCTACTAGACATAAAACTAACCAAATCACCACAGACCACAGGAGTAAATGGATTACTGTCTTTTGTAACCTTCTATCAGCAACAGGAGATATCAAATCTGTTTTTAACCACAAATGAAGTCGATTTTAATACTGCTGCTTAACAGTATTTGTGTTTACTGCCTTCATTTCCACACAATATAATATCAAACGTTGGAATCAAAACTACTAGAATGTGCCTTAAACAGGTGTACCTGCCTTCAGGTCTCAGTTGTCTGCACCTTTACAGTGGAAAGATGTGGCTAGTTAACAGAAGAAAATCTTAGTGAATTAATTTTATTTGCTAGCTTTTAACAGCTGATCTTTTTAATTGTTCTTCATACAACTCTAATTAATAGGATTATTGTGAAGGGCCATTCCACACCTTCAAAGATCAGAAGGCTTCTGTGCACACTAATAAAAACAAGTACATAAAGTTCTATGAGTGAATTCCCTGAAAAAGTGATTCCTGGAAAAAAAAAAAAAAACAAAACCCAAACCAATTACATGGCAGTGTATGTAAATAACATAGAGTAAAAAAGATGAAAAAAAATCCATCCCCCCTCCAGACAGAGGTGGAAGAGGTAATGCTCTGTCTTGTGCATTTTGTTGTGTGTTGATTCTCAAACTAAAGTCTTCTTGTTACCTTGCTGGATTCCTCCAGTTGCGTGCCTCGTTTCCAGGCCTCAGAGAACATGGAGCTGACAATACTTTGGGAACGGACATGTCCAGTTGGCTGGGTGTCAGAAACTCCACTGTCAGATTGATTAGAATGATTTGATTGAGATTCTGTTTAAAAGAAAGTGAAGAAACAGCATATGTTTCTGAACATAAGAGTAAAGCCACCATGCTTATAATGGAACTCTATGTGACATTTAGAGGTCACACTTGTTAAACATTTAATTCCAACAAATGACACTGTTCCCACAAACTACTCTGTATGTTCCCATTCACAGCCAGCCCACTGAAGACTGTTGTCTAGACAACAAAAAGAATAACAGAGCATATTCCTGCAGGCATACAAAATTTGCCCCAGAAGCAGAATCACCATTCTGAATCTCAGAGATTGTCTGGAACTTTCTCTTTGGGCAGTGACTATTTCCCAATTACCAATTTAAAAAAAATGTCAGTGAGCAAAAGCCATTTGCATTATTAAAGCATAGAGCTGGATTTTTATTTTTTTCAAATACATGAAGATAGAGGCATCACAAATTTGAAAGGAAGCTTCCTCTTTTCAGTATCAGAAAAACAAACTCTTTTGGAGGTGCATGACAAAGTACTCTAAGTTCTGAAAATGCACACCACTGCAAGTAACGTAAAACACATTTTTAGATTAATAGTCCATTCCCCCCTCAAATAGCTTCGCTTACAGTATCCAAATATTTGGTAACGAAAAGAAAGTAATTAAATCTTTCTATTAAGAGACAAGTCACATAATTACCTGGCAAACTAGACGAGCTGGAGCCTGACTTGATACTGGAGCTAGACAAGGAAGTCCAGTCATATGCCGATTCTGTTCTCTTTAGTGCATCTTGATAGTTCATATACAGTTGCTTCCCATACTAAGCGAAATGACAAACAAATTTAACTGCTATATAGGCCGTGTACCCTTTTTGATCTGTTGATCTTCAACTTTGGCTTCTTTGTTCCACCTTTTTTCCCCCCTCAGAGAAAGGAGAAACACCCAGAGACAAGAAAAGCATGCTCTCTGTGAAGGATTTCACACAGAATTAATTCAGTGCAAATTTCATTTTGATTTACTTAACAGCAATGGCAGCTTCCTCCCCACAAACTTTTGCATTTTTATTAATGAATTGCTAAAAGAAATTTAAAAAAATTTTATGCTAGAACAGACAGCATAAAACCAGCTAGATAATGCAAGAAGTGGCCAATGAATAAACTAACACAACCTGGAGATATTAGAAAACAATTACGTCAAACCCAAAGTCTCTTCTTTTCCCCACAAGCCTTCTTTTTTAAAGTCTATTATGGGAGCTGGCTAAAATTGAGCCAAGGTATCGGTTTTGTCATTTGGCAATTGAGGTTATCAGAAATAGACGGAAAGGGTTCATTTTTTTCTAAAGAATTAAATATGTAAGAAGATCATATAGTTGACATTCAGAACAGTTAAGTATAGGCACATTGGATGCGTTTTGCCAAATAACTGTAAATAGTTTCATACAGACCATGACAACAATGGAAGACTGGCTGGAGGATGTTACCTTAGCAATGCGGATGCCATTGATCCATTGGTGTAGAGTTCTTACATCATCACAGCAAAGATACTTGATATACTGGGATTTCTTCTGGATCTGAGGATGCTGCATAAAAACATTAACCATTACCGCTACTTTAATGGGTAGGATGGTAAGGAGAGCTATTTAATTGCTAAGTTTTATAAAGACAAATTTACTGCTGGAAGCTCTTGAATGGTAGTACATGTTTTGAGTTCACTTACAAATATTTGAAAGCATTTCAGGAGGTAGAGGGAACTGTTTTACGTTGAGATTGGCAGCATGTCTAGTGAGCATTGATTTCAGATATGAAACACTAGGAAAGGGTGAGTCTTCCAGTATTTTAGTTCTGCACCTTCTACCTACCTACAGAGCCTTCTGTACCCTGAGGCTCTTCATACACGTTTCTACTCTCAAGCCAAGTAGTCAGAACAGTCTCAGCTTGTAAAAAAAAAAAAAAAAAAAAAACTGCAAGCAAGAGACAGCCAAAGTGTAAAGAGTTGTCTCCTTTACTGCTCTATGGACTAACCACCACTGGAGGGAGACAAATAGTATTTCAATATTCCCTCACACCGACATTAGTAGTGTGGAGGACACTCTTCTAATTTTTAACTAATGTTAAAAATTTAACTTCAACATTCTCACGTCTTCCCTTATGCTCATGACAGTAATAATTTTTCTTTTTAATCTATTGAGATAAAACTCCGGTTTATTCTGGATGATCAATAAACTTCAAAAAATAATTCACTCCATCTGTAAAAATGATATAGATAGGAAGTGGCATACAATCATAAGAAATCAATTCTATACAAGTAACTTATAAATACCTATAAACAGTGGTATTTTTGCATTTAATTGCATTCAATTAACTATTCCAGTGACTTGTAAGAACGCAGAAAATATTTCCAATTTCAATTTTATGTCCTCTTCCTTAATCTCATGTCCCAAACTTGATACTCAATATCTACCTGTCAGTGGGAACAAACATTTTGCCCTCTGTTAAAAGAAGGGCAACACGTTTTTTTCACATCACAGATTGGCAGCCACACACTCCAGGCACAACAACCATTTTAATGTACTGATGTCAGTACCCAGCACCACGTGAGACAAGATGATAAAAGTTAGAAGGAAAATTTAAGTTGAACTGTAACTATCTTGTTACTTGCACCATTTTCGAATTCATTAAAATACTTTACTTGCTACAAGCATGCTGTGAAAATATTTTGAATAGCTTTGTAGCTCGCTATCTTGCAAGAACTAACACTATTTTGAAAAATGTCTGAGAGTTAAGGAAGGTTTCTGTTGCTTTTTTTTTTTTTTTTTTTTTGTAGGGGCAAGTAGTGACAGGAGGAGGGGAAATGGCTTTAAAATGGAAGAAGGTAGATTTAGACTAGATATCAGGAAGAAATTCTTTACTGTGAGGGTGGTGAGACATTGGAACAGGTTGCTCAGAGAGGTTGTGGATGCCCCCTCCCTGGAGGCATTTAAGCCAGGCTGGATGGAGCTGTGAGCAACCTGTTCTGGAGGGAGGTGTCCCTGCTGGTAGCAGCGGGTTGGAACCAGATGATCTTAAAGGTTCCTTCCAACCCAAACTACACTATGATTCTATGAAATTGATGCAATCTAAAACGACCAAAAGCATTAATTAATAACCCTACAGTTTAAGATTAGATCATTGATTTCATAACGTTTTTTCTACCTGTACTTCTATTTGTCCTTATACTAAGAAGTTTCCTCCTTTACAACATCCCTGTCTCCCCAGGTTGGGCAATATGGGTGGGCTTGACACTAATACCAATTTCTGCACAACTCTGAACCTATGCTCTGAGAAGACAGGAAAACCCTGACATTAGTGTTTCAAAGAGCATTAAATCCACTAAATCTGCATTGCTGTAAGGCAGCTGCCAAGGATTTTGGTGTTATACTTGAGAATAAAAAGAACGATTAAATAGACTAGAAGTCATCAGTCTGGCAATTCAGAGCAATATGTAAATATTTACAAAGTCATGAGGAGCACAGAGAACACGCAACAACTATTCTCTTACCTTCAACACTAAGCAGTAGTCCGTGGGAGCTTTGTATTTGTTCCGATAGTCCTGTCCATAGTAAACATTGACATGATCTAGCTGTAGAAAGCACACGAGATCCCGCGAGACCTATTAAGTACAAAAATACTAATTTACAAAATAGCTACATATGAAAACCACAAGCACTGAAAGAAAAAAAAAAAAAAAAAAATCAAACCACTCTAGTGTTAAGATTCAATACTAATATAATACTATCATTAGTTTCAATCTGATTCTAACGCTACCAGTACAGCAAGGGAATACAGCCATGCATAAACTCTTCTGACATCAGAATTTTTTTTAATCAGGATATTCTTTTTCAAATTCTGTCTGTTCATTTGTATTTTGCCTCTTAACAACCAATTACAGCAGACTGCTAATAATTACTCAGCGTTGGTATCAGAATGGATTAAACAGGACTGATCTGACTGGGAAGTTTTACATTTGCTGTTAATCTCGGTGAATCTTGGGTGTTTCTGACCACCTAACCCCAAACTCACTCAAAAAACAGACCCCCATTGTCTTGCATTTTTAAATGTGGGGTTAGACAATTCATATCAAGTGTCACCACAGTAATTTATAGTAAATCTATAATTCACTTGCACAATAAAGCTGTACTTTTAATTAAAGGATGTAGCTCTGGGCAGGGCACAGCTAATAAAGCTGACTCTCATGAGCAATAAACAATACAGGTAAATAAATAAGACAGGTAAATTGCTTTAAAATAGCATACCTTTGCCTTCCCCTTAGGAACATAGTAGATTCCTGAAGCTCGTAGAAGAAAGTAACGTTTCTTCCAAGACTTCTTACCATCTTCTTTCAGCCACAGAACTCCTTCAATTTCTGGCACAGTTACAGAACTTCCACAGAAACATTCCTGTAGATAAAAAAGTGTGCTTTGGAAAGTGACAGAAAGAGAACGTACAGCATGCAGTGTTTTGTTTTGCTTTTTATCAAGACTGAAATTCTGCATCTAAGGAATGCACACTTATAAGGAAAAGTCTTTCTCTGTGCAGTATGATCAAGTGGAAACTATCACACTTCAGCATAGGTACAACTTTATAAAAATGTCACAAAATTATTCTGTTTTCAGCTTATGAATGCTATAATTTGTTTGATCTCTTTGCTCCACGCTTCCTTTTTTGTTGTCCTTAGTTCTGTAAATTATTTGACATATAATATGACATTCAATATTACACAACTTCCCTTTCTGTCACTCACTTTTTAAATCTGATTTTTAGTAGTTTATTTTAAAATGTAATTGAAATTGTTTTTAACTACTTAGCTTACTAATAAAACTTAAGATTCTAACATGGACTCGTCACTGAACCAACACTACAGCATTTCATACAGAGTAACAATTTGGATGGTGCTAAAAGAAATTCTGTCATCTCAGGTCAACAGATTAGCAGTAGTTCTCCAGATTTCAACTGTGTTTAACCACCATTACAGGTAACCTCATTTCGGTTGTCAAAGAAAATAAAGACACATTTCAAGTAACCTATTTTATATGAAATACAGTGACATTAAAATAGTTATTTTTCCTCAAATGTAACATATTCCATTTTCCCATTCAGATCCATCCATTAGATTCAATAACCACAAAGTTTTAGAGTTTAGTTTCAAATGCTGATGTTCTTTTTGTTTTGGCAGTCTCACCTCTAGCAGCACCTCTTTATTTCTGTCTGCCATCTCAGAGGTTTCTTTTTTCCCCAGAAGATAGTTCTGTAACAAGAGAAAGGTCAGGATTTCTATAGGCATTCTGAAATAAAGCCAAATAACATTTCTCATTTGCCTTTCTGTAGGAGTAAGAAAAAAGGTGTTAAGAATGATACTCTAATTAAACAAAACTTTATAATCCAGTTGAAACTATCAGACGGCTAAATCATACATGGAACTTAATAAACAACCACCTTTTCCAGAAGTACCAATTAGTTCCAACTCTCATTCTAAAGCAATAGTCTCATAACAACGTTTTCCTGGCTTTCCACACAGCAAGCTGACTGGTGTAACATATCCAGAAATAAAAGTAGTGTGAACTTGAAAATGCCACAGAATCTTAAAACGTGTTAGATCTTGACATTATTGTGTGTTGACAGAAGCACACGCAGAAGAAATGCACGTCTTCTCACCTTGTGCTGATAATTTCTCTGAATAAAAACATGTCACAAAGAACTACTAAGTACTCCTTGTCTTATTAAAAAGAGCTATTAAGCACAGGTATTCTATCTTATTTAAGAACCACTCCTATGCTTTTGCTCAGCTTGGAGAGGATAGAGACAATGAAAACCTTTAAAACCTCTAGCTCTTACTGGAAAAAAAAGAAAACAATATTCATAAGTTTCAGATCAAGCCTTCAAATAAAGGTGAAATATGTGTATTAAAAAATTGATTTTACACTGGTGTCTTGTGGTCTTGACAGTGCATACTACATGTAATGTAGTAAGTGTTTATCAACAACATAGTCTTAAAACAATTTTTTTTGCAGAGTTTTGCAGCTTCCTAACAAAGTACTAGAGTAAGACCCAGTTTTCAATTTTTGCTTGAAAGTAAATTTACAGTGTCCAAAAGGATGTCCATGCAAAATTGCTACTCAGCTTGCTAGGTAAATAGGGAGTCCAGATCCAAGAAGTTACCACATAAATGCTATACCAATGTAAAAATAATCCATGACCTCAAATGGCAAGTCGTTACTAAGAGTTATAAGAATCAAATTATAGTATATGCAATGCTTTTCAGTTCCAAATTGTTCAAAGAGCTGCCTCCTTGGTAATGAACTGCTGCTGGATATCAAATATGTAGTTAACATTTCAAAATCTCTATTATCATCCCTCAATAATCAATTCCCAAGAAAGAAGAGGACCCTTTTGTTTCCTAAACAGAGAACATGGATGAATAGAGGCAAGTCCCAACTTTCACAGGGAAGTGTAAATCCTCCTCTCGTGTCACTTGACCATAGTGTGGCTATCCTCTTCAGAATGTTCACCTTGTCAGTAAAGAAAGAACACAGTGGAATGGCAATACTCACAGAAATACCTGCCAATACCTCATTTGTATGCTTATTTTTGTGAACAGCACTAAGTACAATTGCCATGAAACTGTCTGCCTTTATCACCATTAAAACTGCTCACAAATACATTAGGAAACAGCTTCAGCTCAGGTTTTTCTGTTTGGCATCTAATCTTGTATCAATCAGAGCATGGATGTATATGGCACTGAGATGTAAAGTTGCCTGGCATTTTTATATATACACAAGTATCAAAATAGAAATATTAAAATGAATGCTAACAAAAGTATTATGAAATTGCAATCAGACATACACATACATACATTCAACATAAGCTTCAGGCTTACCTGGGGATTCTTAAAAAGTGCGTATTTCTCTATACGTTCCACAAACATTAGTTTGTTTTGACTGTCTCTTGTCCAGTTGAGAAGATTTTCAACTAAATTTTCATGATCTTCAAAGATCCTCTCTGCAGCAATAATAAAAGAGCAAACATTTTAATCTGTCACTTTCTGTGAAATAAGCTATACTGTAACTTCACTGGGGTGATGAGGCACATACGGAAAGAAAACACACTTCAAGATCTACTAAAATGAGGGAGAAATTTATAACACAAACTAAAAAGAATTTAGTAAACATTCGTAAGTGCCTAGGCTTAACTTTACACACACACACTGCTGTCACTTCTTTCTGTTCAGACATGTAACCATCAGTATAATAAGCCTGAATAACCCATTTGTTGAACCTGACAAAGCTAACTATCCCACATGAATACAACAAACTCAAATAACAATATCTGAAATGTTGTAAGAACAAATTAAAAAAAGCTATCACATTTATATGTAACTCTGGTTCACAGAGCTCTTAGAGGGACTTACTAGGTGGCTTTTTCAGCATTAATTTTGTATCTACATCCCCAGTTGCTATCTCACTCAAAGTGACAAAAAAAAGAAATAAGCAATGATTAGAGGGAAAACAAACTCTTTCTGAAAGGTAAAATAACCATAGTTAGTAGGGGTATGATAGAAGAATTTGGAAAATGGACTATGCCTCTCTGCTGAGAAGGTTATCACCAGTATGGGACACTAAAAATCAGCAAAAAGGAAGAGAGGAATTTTTAAAAAGAGGAAAATTTACTGAAGTGGCAGAGAAATATCTGAAAATTCTTATCCTAATAATGTATCTTTGGGAAATCACTGACCAGTACTCTTCTTTAAAAGATTCTCAAGTAACATCTTGCTCTCAGCAATTATTTCCCTTTTCATATAGGCCATAGTGTCACTTAGGCAAAACAGCTTTCAGAATTCTTTGGGACTTACTTAACATATAATTAGCCACTTAAAACAGAACATATTCCTCTCCAAATCAATTACACCACATTTTTACAGAGAGCATATGGCACTCACCATATCCAGATCAAGGAGCTCTTACTAAAGGAGACTGAGATGACAGAGGACAACTCAAAATCCTCAGTAATTAAGAATACTAAGAAGAGTGAATGCAACAAAATGCCATCTGTAGGGAATGAACTAAGATTTAAGATAATAGAGTAACAATATAGGAAGTTAATGAGGTCTGCGTGAGATCTTTAAGATTCATAGAGTAATGAGTTATCTTCTAACAGACTTTTTTGTATGGTGAGTTTTTTTGTTTTTTTTTTAATTCCTTGTCACACTCTTATATGAAGAACACATCAAAAACCAAGAGGCTCAGTGACTAGACATTACTAAAATTCCTCTACCAAACCTTCAGATTTAGACACCGTTTTTAATACCATGGAAGAAAACATTCCCATGTCCATTTGAAACAACATGTGGTAAAGTTCATGCAGAATTGTAGTCTGACAAACAAATTCCCGATGATGAAACAAGATTCCTAGCTGGATAACAAATATTATGAAGTTAAGAATTTAAATTACTCTGGAGACACAGATATGCATAAGCACCACATCAAAAGATAAGAATTGTAAATGTTTATAAATAAATTACTTACCCATCTGCAATTCAGAGATGGTTTCCACCAATGACCAGTCTAAACTATAACCACAGTGTGACTTGTCCATCAGATTGTCTAATACTTGTCTCACTGTCTGCCTCTCATCCACCATCATTGTTTTTGAGCTGTCATCAGACATGTGGACTCTGATCACCAACTATTGAACAGAAAAACAGAAGAACACGAAGAGGTTCAACTTACCACATTTTCTAAATTTCAAGTTTTTTTTTTAAGGCCTTGTTTCTTTTTCTAAGATTTTGTTAAATAACATAAAATATTCAGATCATTCAACGTTCTCCTCAAAACATAAAAACCCATAAACATCTGAGTGACAATTTTCCCACCGGTGCAGGTGGCACAAGCATAGATCGAGAATTATGCACAAACTTGCACAGAATGTATTTCTTCAGATTTGCAAGTCAAGCTTTCTGCCTGCTTTTCCCTTATTTTCTAAAAACATTGATCTTATATGCAGCATACCTATACTGCCTTATTTTCCTGGAGACATTAACCATTAGCGTACAACAAATCTACTTTTAAAACACAGGGGCTTTTAAAAAGGTCCACTTTAAAGAGGTCACTGCCCAGAAAGAAAAATGCAGTTATTTTTTCAACTAATAAAAAAAATTTGAAGTCAATAGATTTTTCTTGCTATCACTATGCTGCTTGCTTCCTTTTTACTTCTTGCTCAGCTGCAAAAATTAAAACGCAGTAAATTGTAATACACTGGTATTACTCTGCTACTACTAATTGCTAATTCCTATCTTCCAACTCAGGACATTTTTTCAGGTTTTGATTTATAAACTCTAAATAAAGACAAAATTACCAAAATGCTTCAAAATTAAACTAAGAAGGCTAAACCTGGAAGGAACACCTTAAAATCTTTGATATAGCATCAGGTTGTGTCAGACTTCCTTCACTTTGTGACCTCTCTCTGTAATCTGAAATGCTTGCATTCTGTTTATCACTGGAAAATCCAACAACGCACGTGTGTAAAGAAGGGATATGTGAAGAAACTCACATTTTGAGGTGAGAGTGCTTAATACACAAAGACAGTCTCAGGAGGCTAAATCTTTGTTTCAGCTGGGGTGGCAAGCTATTCTAACAGCACACTGGCTGCAAAATTCCTCAAGTAAAACATAGTTGTATTAGATATGCTAGGATTTTTTGTCTGGCGTCTAGAAAAGGTACATTATCACTTTAGATCAGAACACTACAGCATTCCTGTTTTCTTTAAGGTATCTTAATGGTAATAGACACAAATGAGAAGTATTGTGCCTGCACTTTCCAGGTGAAAAAGTATTAAAAAAATCTCATAAAACAGCACAAATAATTTACCTTTTTCACTTGTGCCTCTTTAATCTTCTCTAATGCCACTCTAATCTTCTCAGCTTTCAGTTTAGCAGCCTGTTCCTCCTGAGGGGGCAAGACACACCAAATTACAGTTAAACACACTCCAGGTGAGCTTTAGTGGATTTAATTTTGAAACTGCTGTACTTGAATACAACTGAAACTCACCCAACTATAATTCCACAACTATTTGTTAGCAACGATGAAGACTATTATTTTTAAAAAAGCATAACTTTACATGTCCAACACTTAGAAATACTACCGCCATTGCCTCCAAAATAACATACCGGAGGTATATATATTTTATATATGCACACTTGGTCTATCTCTATTCTCTCTATTCTAAGTAGCCTAGCACATTATTACCAAGTACTTTACCATATTTATTTAAAGTCATGGTCTTGGACAAGACATTCAACAACAGTTCACAACTGAGTGCAACCAACAGACATACGACAAATATAAGAGCATAAAGAAAGTACTGAAAACAAATCCTTCAAAAAGGGTTTCACGCTATGCCCACAGGTTTGGAAGAATTAGCAATAAATAGGCAGGACACTATCTTTACTAAATCTAGACTACTTCTCTTTGCTTGAATTATTTTAAGATCCCTAAAACAAACAGGCATTCTTTTCTTCAGTGCTCTTCTAAGATAGGAACCTGGTTTTGTTAAAACCAGAAACACATTAAAAATTCAAGTAAAGTAAATCTATTCTATCTACTGTTACTAAAGAAAACCTGCATATCGTGACACTATCACTACTAGCTGGTTATAATGTCTGCAGATTATTAGGTCTATTCAGAACAGAATTGAAATGACCAGCTAAACAAGCAACCACTCCTGTTATGATCACATGGAAGTTTCAGATTTTGTAAGTCCTACAATGTGGGTTTTTATTGAGGCTAATATGTAAAAGGATCATAATAATAATAATAAAACCACTAGATCAATAAACACATACTAAAATAAGAAAACTCCCCTTCATATTATTTAATCTTTTTAGAAAAAAAAAAAAATTAAGATTTTCCTCCACTAGCACAGTCCATCTCAAAATAGCCAGCACACCATATTAATTTGTCGCTTCCTTGAATTCATGTAATTCATGGTTTATTACGTGTTTAGACGGTTGCTTTTCTTGTAAAAATCAAGATTCAGCTACGCTCAAAACCACAGAACTATTTTTTCTACTTCTCAGTGTACTACTAACATTCCTATCAACTGCAAAAGGATATTTCCTCTGCCACCTGTACTACTACTTAACAGCTTTTACTTCCTCACATCTGTGCTCATACTATGCACTGGAAAGAAACATCAACTAGGTAAGACAATCAGCTGCCCTCACAGAAATACAACATTTGACAATAAAAGGAACCAGCAAATTCACATGAGCAGAAATAATATTGACTTGAAACTCTATTTGGGAACTCAACTACCTTAAAACATAGTCTACAGGGAACCAAAATTCTTATTTATCATAAAAATGCTGTCACAGAACATAGAAAGGTTAAATCAGAGTAGTATTGTACTAAAAGAAAAAAAAAAAAAAAGCGCCACTTAAAATTGTTTCAATACAAAACACACCTAGAATTCTACAATATTCTTTCTTGGTTGTTTTCATCTACAGAAATAAACTATTACCAAAATCTGAGGTTTTAAATATTTCTAACAGTGATGGTACGCATCCATGTGTTTTTAAATCAACAAAACATTTTCTGAAGTTATCACACATTTGGTGAGACTTGGTTTGCAGTTTAAAAAGCTGCTCATTAATTCAACCATAAACTTTTATTGCTGTACAAAGGTTGACAGCACATTCGGTTTTGCTCTTCACTAAAATCAGGCAGCACAGTTTTCCACCCCATTTCACTGCGCACCTGTGCAATGCAGCTAGTGAGAGCTCGTCCCAGCAAGAGCACTTTATAGCTATAGGAACACAGGTACCTGCAGCAACAACCGAGACAAAGCAGCAGTCAATCAGCTGGGGAGCTCTCATACACCTGCGCCAGTACAACTAATCTCTCTGTTCATCTCAAAGTTCATAATCCATTATTACTTCCTAAAATGCTTTTAAAAATGCTAGAATATAAACAACTCCAAGGATTTACTATTCTACCATCTACCAATTACTTTTCAATCCACATTACGCGTACATAAGGATTCAGAGATCAGGAATTCTTATACTGTGTTACATTTTAACAAAGTCAGTTCAAACTTAAACAAAAAACAGACTGAAGATGCTAAAATAAAAAATTGCTTTTAGCCAACTGCAAATTATAAAGAGAGGTCTGAATGGAAGAAAGAATTAGAATTTCTGAAAGCACAGGGCAGTCAAGCATTTTAAATTATTTCATTTTGACCTTATACTTAGTTTTAAGACGAATGCTGCAGCATTGCTGATATGGTAATGTTGTTTCCAGAGAGCAGGAGAAAGAACTCTCTATTTTGATCACTTAAGTGACAGAGTAACTACTGGATTCTTCAAAACTCACAGTGACTTATTCTATTCTTAACTGCCCAAGTAGAACCACTCATCCATTATTTCCCCATGAGAGCCACTCCCAAAACCTCCCCTTCACTGCTAAATCCTTTCAGTATCAGTGATATGAGTCATGTTGCCAAATGGTCAATAAACACACATATAAATGGCAAGCAGAACTGCTGCCTAAGTCATTTCACAAGTGACACATACAAGTGTAAATCCCTGGGATGGCTGATACATCTGCCTCACAGTGCTGCAGCGGCCACAAAAACAATGGGGGAGGTGACCTTGTTGAAAATTAACGCAGCATAAATACTGCTTTTCAGCAGAATTCCCACTTAGACAGGATTGCCTTTATGTTTTCATATAACATGTGACTGTAAAGGAGATACAGAGGTCTAAGATCACAAAACCTGGTGTTTTCTCCACCTCTACTGGGAAAAGGACGCTGTTTTAGCAGCAGTACACATCACTACAATCACTACATAAATTCTTTCTTTAAAAGACAGCATCAAGTGTACTGTTATACTTTCACTTAGGTCTTGAGCCTTCATTGGCTTTAAACCTTGCTGAGATTACATGGAGTTACGGACAAAAGTAAACCTGTTTAAATAATACTTGGTAATACATTTATGGTAAGAACTCGTTTATTTTAACATAACTGCAAACTAAAGTTAAGAGTGCAACTCCACGACACATTGGTCTTCAATTTTAAGACTTCTAAAATTATTTTTTAAACTAGAACTCAGCTTTTAGTTATTTTACCTTATACCTTAACACTGGAAAAAATAACTCCAAAAATCTCAAGTTTAACTGTCATACTAATGAAATCTAATCTCCTGCTCTAGTTCCAAGATAAATGTGCAGTAAAAGATATTCTGTTTGCGTTTCAACATTAAGCATGCAACATGTGCTATGGCAGGGCTGAATTTACTCAAATTAAGCTTACTGTTTCCATGTTAGGGGTTTATTTTTTGTTTCATTGTATGTTTTTAAGAGGTCATTAACCGATTCTTTTTTACTTGCCAGGCAGAATAGAAGGAAGGAGGAAAATATCACTGAAAAAGTTTACAGTGCTTAGAAAAGCAGCAAATAAACAATCAGAGGTAAACAGCTAAGACTATACTTCACTGAAGTTAGCATGGAGGATACAGAGATCATAAGATGCATACAAGAAATGTGTTTAATGTTTAATATTCAAATTACTTCAGTAAAGTCTTATTTGAATAATGAGATGTATATGAGCAACACTGAAGAACTAGAAGCACTTATCTAGTGTTTGTTTTCCCAACTATAATCTCACCTCAGGTAGAAAGGAAATCGCTTGTTTAGCAAGTGATTCTCTTTACTCCAGGGTTTTAACTAAGAAGTTCCTTTTGCCTCAAAACATCATACTCGCATCTCAAATTCTACATGTTCCTCAAACCTCAAGACATCTTTATTAGTCCTATATTTAGCCTGTATCAATCAGAATATCACTGAAGAGTTTTCTGCTTATTTTTTACTAGAACAAGCGTATACGTAATCAGCACTCAAAGACAAAAGTTAGATGAGTGCATAAGTTAACAGAATCATCCCCTGCCCCAATTTAAAGTGATTTTTAACTACAGCTTTGGATTTCCTGACAAATTCATTAACATTCATAAAACACTCTCACTCTAAAAAACAATGCGCAGCAACGTTCCACTTACAAACACTGAACTTGTGTTTGCAGAATTAACTTTTTATCATTCTCAAACATTTTTTTTTAATTGTATTTTTGCCTCAAAATAACCAAGAGTAAACTACATCCAAGGAAAGCAAGAGGGAAAAAAAGACACTCATCTCTTCTAAAGCTCACTTACTGTTAAAGGATACAGCACCCACTTCCACAGTGAGAAGCCCACTCTTGCTAAGGTGGTAGGCCGCCCTTTCTCCACATACCGCCTTCTCCCTTCCCAACTCAATAGAGCATTTTCTCTAGCTCCAGCACAGAGATAATTCCCTGTCACAGCATTTCTATCACGTTAATAAGCATGGAAATGCATGTGAAGCAGTAGGGTGGTTTTGGGGATTGTGCCTGAGACAACAGTTCACCTGAAATGCTTAAATTATGATGACGATACAACATACAAGAAAACAAGGACACACAAGGTTGTGACTTTTATCTTGTTTTAACTGAAAAGGGAGGTGAAAAATTTAGGAAGATCACTCACTGTCCATCAATCATTTCAGAAGCAGACAGACTTGTTTTCTCAATAGCTCCCATGAATGCAGGTTTTTGTTGTTTTTTGTTTTTGTTTTTTCCCAAAATTTATGCACCATTCACAAGCTTTTTGCTATTAGAAGACCAAAGTCCAACACAGATGATGGCTTCTGAAGGAAAAGTGGAAAGCAGCAGTCACATTTTAACTGCATCTCAAAGTCACACTGTCCCTTACCAAGAGCTCTTAGAGATCTTTCCCCTGCCGTCTATTAAGGATTAGAAGGAAGGACAGAGATAGACAGCTGTTGTTTATGCACTTCAGTGCAGAAGTGTGTCTACAAACCTCTCAGAGCCTCTCACATTTGATCAAAATTCACAAGTATTTAAGTGTTGTGGGCTTATCACTGGTACGCAGCTAAGCTCCTTGTTCACTTCTTCTGAGTGGGAGGAGGAAGAGAAGAGTATAAAAACTCATGGTCAGAGATAACAAGAGCTTAATAGATAAATCAAAAGTTGTGCGTGCAAGCAAAGCAAAATAAGTCCATTTATTTGTTACTTCCCATCTGCAGAAAGATGTTTAGTCTTTCCCAGGAAAACTGTGCTTCATTATGTGTAACAGTTAACTAGAAAGGTAATTCTAAATGCCCCTCTTTTCCCTTTGCCTTTCCCCTCCAACTCTTACTGCTACACAGGACATCATATAGCATGAAACAATTAGTTTTGCCCAAATCTAAAAATGTATCTCTCCATCTCTGGGAAACCTGCTTTTCCCACTTTTCAGAGAATCACAGAATGGTTGAGGTCAGCTTATTCAACCCTCTACTCAAACAGTGTCGCCTACTGCTGATTCCCCAGGACCACAACCAAAAGGCTACTGAATACTTCCAAGGACTGAGACTCCATAACCTCTCTGAGTAACCAGTGCCAGTGCTCAGTAAACTGCAGTGTCCACCTGATGTTCAGAGGGAACCTCCCGCATTTCAGCATGTATCCATGGTTTCTTGTCATGTCCCAGTGAAAAAAAGCCCACCTCTATCCCATATTTATACACTTCCTTCAAATATTTGTACACATTGATGTGATCGCCCCTGAACCTTCTCACTTGTCCCCTTAGAATAAAAGCTTCAGTCACTCCTTCAGCCTCATAGTCTTCTGCTGGACTCCATTCACTATCTCTAGAACTATCATACATTAGAGAGCCCAGAACAGGACACAGTACTCCAGGTGCGGCCACCCCAGTGCTGGTTAAATGAGAAGGATCATATTCCTTAATGTGCTGGCAACATTCCTAATCTAACCTACGATACTGTTAGCTTTCTTTGTGGCAAGGGCACACTGCTGGCTCACTGTCAAGATGATGTCCATCAGAACCCCCAGGTTCTATTCTGCCATGATGTTTTCCAGCTGGGCAGCCCCCAGCATATACTGGTACCTGTGGTGGTTCCTCCCCCAGCTGCAGGACTTCACACTTCTCCTTACTGAACTTCACAAAATTCCTGTCAGCCCATTTCTCCAGCCAGTTGAGGTTCCTTTGAATAGCAGCATGACCACCTGGTATATTCTCCCTTCCTCCTAGTTTTGCTAAGGGTATGCTCTACCCATCAACCAGATCATTAACAAAGATGTTAAACAGTATTAGACCAGTACGGAATCCCGCAGTGCACGACTGGTTACTGGCCTCCAACTAGACCTCATAACCATTCTGAAGGCATACTTCAATGTAAGGCAGAGGAGAATCTCATGCAACAGGGACATATGTTACGCTTTCTCCCTGAAAAAGTGCCCATAGTAGACTTGACAAAATCAGTAGTGATTTAAGAGTGGAAAAAAAAAAAAAAAAAAAAATACTGCAAAGGATTTCACTTACACAGATTCAGTAACAAGCACATCTGAACCAGACTGACCTGAGATGCATGAAGATCACTTTGCAGCTGATTTATTCTAAAGTCTGGAGGGATTACATAGTGTAGTAACCAAAACCTACAAAACCAGGGCAATCTGCACTCATAACAAGCTTATTTGCCTTTCAGGTCAACAAGAGTAGAAGGACACTACTAGACATTTTCTGAAGATGCTGACATTCGTATCTGCAGCTTTACATCACTAAATCACCATCACCTGTCTTCCTGAATGTAGTATAAGCTTCACATGCATCAGAACAGTTAAACAACTGATAACTCAGAAATGTGACATGGAATTTTATTTCCCATTTGCATGTCCTAGGCTAAAATATATTCAAGCCCTGAATACTGTCCCAAAATTATTTGTCTGTGTTGCTCTATATTTCATAGCCATAAAGAATTACAGATTTCAAATTCTAAAGCTTAGTTAGATGGCTTACTTCCAAATAAGCCTGAAGCTTAGACTTTAAAGATTAATTGCTCTGTTTTCAATATTCCGTAATTTATCTCACTGATATATATTCCCCTTCTGTTTCAAGAAAAAAAAAAGAGGATGAGATGTGGGGTAAATGCTGTGAGCAATAAAGCACAGAACTACATTTAAAAATGAAGAGACCAACACAATGAAAAAAAAATATATTTTTCTGGGGGGGCTGTGATCTTCCATGTGCTGCAAAATGAATTGTGTCTAGGCATGACTGTAATGCAACAAGAACCTAGTTCATTTCTAGAATTTTTAAAAGGAGTTACGTTATCAGGGGACAAGATTTATATTTCTTTCTCAAAATCTCCTTATTCTGAATATAAGGGGTAGATAAAGGAAGGGGAAGAATACAAGAAACAGTAAGACATAAAACAGCTAATTGGCAGTCCAGAGACACCAGATTAGAGCTGTAATGTGATCATACATTTAACAGATCTAACGCCTAACTACAATTGCAAATAAAAGCCCTATTTCTTAGGATGGCATCTCTCATAATGGGGCTTATCTAACGTCACAACAATGTCACTTATCCGCCATATTTGAAAAGCTGTGGTAGTCCAGTGACTAGAAAAAGAGAAAGATAACCCCTATTTTTAAACGGGGAAAAAAAGAATACTTGCGGAACTACAGGCCAGCCAGTCTCACCTTTGTATCCAGCAAGATCATGGTGCAGGTGATCCATAAGGCACAGGGAAAACAGAGAGGTGACCGGTGGCAGCCAGTACAGTATCACCAAAGGCAAATCATGATTGACAAACTCAGTAGCCTTTACATCAGGATTACAACATTAGCGGAAAAGAGCAAAGGATGAGGCCTACTTGGACTGCAAAGCATGCAACGCTTTGCACCACACAACATCCTTCTCTCTAAAATGGACACATGTGGATTCGATGGACAGGTTGCCTGGTGGGTAAGGAATTGACTGGATGGCCAAACTGGTGTTGTGGTCAAAGGCTCGATGTCCAGGTTGGGATTAGTGATGAGCAGCGTTTCTTGGAGGTCTATGCTGACTGGTATTGTTTAACATCTCCATCAGTGACACGGACAGTGGGACTGAGTGCACCCTGAACAACATCAAGCTGAGTGATGCAACTGACATGCCAAAGGATATGCCATTGTGAGGGATCTCAACAGACTAGAGAGGTAGGTCTATATGAAGAACATGCTGTTCAACAAGACCAAGTGCAAAGCCCTGTGCCTGGGTCAGTGCAGTCCCAAGCACAAATACAGGCTGGGCAGTGAAGAAGAGCTGTAGGTTTTTGAGATGAAGACCAGAATTGTTTTCCCGAGAACCCATGGATGCCTCATCCCTGGAAGTGTTCAAGGCCAAGATGGATGCAGCTTTTTGGCAGCCTGATCTAGTGGAATGTAATCACTGCTCATAGCAAGACAGATGGAATTAGATGACCTTTAAGGTCCCTTCCAACACACACCATTCTATGATTCTACGAATCATATCATTTTACTAAAGAAACTTGTCTCTACAGGAGGTCAGATGGGAACCACTAAAGGTATTCACACCAGAACTGTATGCTTGATAGTCAGCAGAGGGCTCAGCTATACTAAGACAATCCCGTGCCAAGTTAACAAGAAATAGAATGTCAGGAAAGTCATCATAAGCACCTGACTCAAAGGGCTTTGAAGCCCAGTAAGACAAGACAAAGATTTAAAAATCCAAAAAATTAACTTCATGATTACTGTTAGAACCACTCATATGAAGCAGTTTATGCTCATATAATCTGATATTTTGTCTTTTTTTTTTTTAAATAATCCTGAAGTTCCATATGGTAACCAATACACATTCAGAATTTAAATAACCAAAAGGGAAGATATAAAAACATATGGAGGTGAAAAAAAATTATGGCTTCTGTTTGTGTCACAACAAAGCAAGTTTTGCTGGTTTGATGGCTGTTTGCTTTGCTACTGATGCTGGGGTTATGGAAGTGTGTGTGTATTGATGGTGTGGGGGAAGCTGACAGGCTAAAAGGAAAGTAGCATAGACTTGAGGTTTAGAAGAAACAGTCATAAAAGAAGAAAACTGTGTGGCTTCATCTGCTGTTTAGAGAGCCAAAAACTGTTGTCAAGATGCACACTGGGCATTCTGAGGAGAATCTTTAGATATTTAAGGAAGCAGTATTTCCAAACTTTTATTGGAAAATACAAACTATTTAAGCATTCTCTCTATTGTTTTGAAGTGATAAAATCTACCTTGGCAAATTCAGGTTTGTTTAAGATATTCTTTTTCCACCATGTCATGTTTTAGAAAAATAACACAAGGAGCGTTAGATAAGTATGTAAATAGCATCAGACATATCTGACACTTCAGATATCAAACAAAGTTTTCTCACCAATGTGAAACTGCATACACTTCATCTCAGCATGCTTTTTGTTTTTCATCTGGGAGATTTTTGGCTTGCTCTCTCTCTCCTACTCTAGTTTCAAAGGAAAACACATATGAAAATTATAACTTTTAAATTGAACCAGAGGAAATGATCAGCAATTTGTGGCCTCTTAATACATCACTGACACATAAGGAAAATGTATTTATGATCAGGCCTTGTCTACACCTGGCTCATTATACTATTGTCTTATTATAACATTCTCACCCTATATTATACCTAAATTGCCTTTGTTTAAAATAAATTAATTCTATTATTTGCTACAGTTTATCTTCATAAAGTGACCGAGCTTCATTATAGGATACTAATGCATTTTAACAGCACAGAATACTCTCACCTATTTTCTACCACTGTGGCACTTCTTTATTTTCTTAAAGTATTGAGTGGAAATAAGAATAAAACAACTCCTAGTTCAGAATGCTTCCTTTGTAGCTAACACATTTTTAACCTGCTGATATAATTATTAAGTATTTGCCAAGAAACTGAACACTTTGATAAATGTGCAAAAACAATAAAATGATCTTCAAAAACACCTTGGGCAAACAGGAAAATAATCTAAGTAAATGCAAAAGTTTCTGGAAAGGGCAGGGGTGGGAGGAGTACAGCATACTGCAAAAGCTACTTTCTACATAGGAACAGTCACATGCAGGTGGAAAGAAGAAGCATCACCTTGGTCA